>OY728150.1:1026203887-1029132874 GCA_963277665.1 Viscum album
TATGAGCACAATGGATGTTAGGAGATAAATATCGAGATTAAATAAAGATTTTTATCCCCATGTTTTATATTATATTGTACCTAGTTTTCAATGACACTAGACTTCATGATCATTGTCTTGTACTCTGATGTATATTTATGCTTAAAATCATGTAATGTTATATGTAAAAGTCTAGGGTCACTATAGTTGGTATCCGAGGATGGTCTAGTTATTTTTGGATATTTGGAATAGATAACTTAAGTATGAACCTTAAGGATGATACAAAGTATATAATAACATCCCAAAATTTTGGTAAGTATAGAGTAAGTGGTTTATTAAGAAAATATGCCCCTGTCTGGATACAAATAGGTAGGGACAGCTCTGGAATAGATGAACTTAGGAGTGAAAACTCTGACAAGGAGTTTTGGTCTTGACCTGGGGTATCCTGGTACACAACAATGGGCCTTGCATCACTCTTGGTATTAACACTCCCTGGGGATTTTCCTCGATAACTCATGAGCTTGGTTCAAACCATTATTAATAAAAAACTTGTAAGAATATAAGATATAAAATAGATCAAGGATTACATAGATAAAAAAAATAGGGAATCACAAGTTAGGATATACTTATCCTTTAAATTTTTATCTTTTTATGTTCCAAAGATTCATTTTTTTGTTCGATAATTGAGTATTAAAGCCCTCTAATTGTATGTTCATTTCCTTATTTAATGGAGAGAAATATAATAACATGTTCCAACAATCAATATAGATGGGAATGTAAAAAATGTCCAAATGATATGCCTGATATGATAGGAATGGTTTCTTAAAACATCATGAATGTACTTTCTCAGCTGGCTCAAGTTATGAATAATAACTTGAATCATGTGGAACTTCCTCCTCCCCAGAAGAGATAATGTTGTCATATAATCCTTCTTTTTTCAAAGAAATCCCATGTTTAGCAGATATTATGATCCACTTATCGCGGAACTATGTATTAACTCCATTGAAAAGATATTATCTGTCCTCTAGTGCCTGGGAGAAGAGAAAGTTGGACTAGCTGTCTATCATTTTGATGGGGAAGCTGATTAGTGGTGGACACTGATCAAGAATACAAAGTCCCAAGAGGAAATTGTGTAGAGACCCGAAGCTTAACGTACATTGACATTACATTACTATTGCAGAATACTTAGTACATAACAAAATCACACACACAAGGATCGTAATAGTTTAGTGTCTTTGGAAACTCGGAACGTAATCTTCTAATCGTGGTGAAAGATCTTCAATATCTCCCATAAAGATCTTCCATTTTTTTTACCTAAAACCTTTCTTTATATCCTGGGGAAAAGAAAACATAAAAGGGTGAGCTCAAATTCTCAGTAAGGGTAAACAAAAGAAATATCAATCACATCATATACACATAACTATTGGAAATCTTAACCTGCAAAAGAGATCATAATTTCATAACATGGGGTAAATCATGGCAGTAAAATGTAATCACAATAATAATAACATAAAACATGAAACTTTGTGGCATTCACACATAATCATAGAGAATCATTTCTTGTTAGTCAAGACTCATTTCCAAGACTATCTTAGTGGACAAAGTCCCTTTCTGAATCGAGTAACCCTCGTTTCAGTCCTGTTTCACTGAACCGGTATAACCTACCGTTCCAGCCCTGTCTATCTCATGAGATATAAAATCTTTACCCAATGTATTGGAGGGAGATATAGGTCCCACCCATCTCATAATGATACCATTCTTATGTGTGCCACAAAATCATAAAACATACATCATAGCATAACCCATGTAATAAAAATGGGATTTTTAAACAACATGACATCATAAAACCATTCATATAAGATAAAGGAATTCATAAAAATATTTCCATCACAACATAATCAAATCCATGTAATAATAGGGATAAAAACAGAACACTTTTATTATCTTAGATGGAAAATAATATTGATAAAATACTTGAACTCCATTCTTGAGGAAAATATCCTTTCTACTTCAAAAACATTTTTCCTTTCATAACATGTCATATGACTTTAAAATAAAAGAAGTTGATTAAAAATAAACTTGAAAACTTATAAAGGAAGATTCTTGGAAATAATGTTTTAAAAATCCATTCTTGCCGTATAAGTTAAAGAAAAACATTCTTCGTACTTTTGTCGGAAAAGTCAAAAAGTACCTCGTATGAAAAACGACAAAAGATTCCTTTCATATTCTTTACTAAAAACTCACCGAAGGGTAAAATTGGATTTAAACTATTGTAAGTGGATGGAAACAATATTACATATTGAGGGAACATGGATGTGGATGATAAAATACACCCCAGTAAATACCAAAGTATAAACAATATCGGATAAAAATGATATTGTGATATTTTCCCTTACCTTAGGTCCGACTTGCTTGTACGTGTCCGAACCGCCTCTTCTTTGAAGCACCTTTTGGAGACCTCCTCTTAGGGAACTAAAATTGGTCTTTGAGGAAGACCAGAACCTCTAGGATGTTGCTAGGGAAGTGGAGAAGAGATTTTGGCAGAGGTTGGCCGAGCTTGAGTGCTCAAATTGGTGTGAGGAGGAGGGAGAGGAGGTGTCCTTTTATAGGGGAGGAGAGGGGCACCTTAGGAATACCTCAAAATATTATTTTATATTAATGTCAAAATCGGTTTATAATGGTTCCAAAGGGTCTTATTTCGAAGCTAAAGTGGGGATGGGTCGAAATCCTATCAACCAATAGGATTTAGACAAGTTTAGGGTATTATTTTAACCTTATCAATTATATTTAACTCTAAGTTAAATAATTTAACTTTTACCGTGTCTTTTTGTTTTCTTTCACTATATGGTTAATACACTTACTATAACACGCCAAACGAACCCCAAATTGTATATTATTAATACATATATCCTTATCTAAGTCATTTGGCCGAACCTTAGATTTTTAGGAATAAAATAACAATTAATAATATAATATTTGATTTAAAAACTATTTTGTGTCAATTTTTTGGTGAATAGTAACTTTTTACCTTTTTTACCACGGTTAATAGTAAATAGGGTAACTAAGGGTAAATATGATATTAATATTACCCTAACACATGTCCTAATTCTATTGGAAAAGTGTAATTCGACCAAAAACAAACTTAGGAATAAAATATGACCATTTAGGCCCACTTGGATTAGATTAGGACATTTATTATTAATTTATTTAAAGAAGGGTTAAAATAGTTAAAATCAATGTTTAATAAGTAAATCATTTTTAATATGGGGTTATACATAAGATAAATTCGATTTTAAATATTCATTATAAATATAAAAAGATTTCCTACATGATGGTAGTTTATTTTGAATTTTTAGACATCAAATAATTTAATATATTTATGACACAAAGATGATGCAGTAATTATATTATTAATGAAATATTGACATAATTGATAATATAAATACCAAAATAAATGTAATTTAAGACTTTTTATGAATTCCACTAATTTTATAGGTTACTATGATATATTAGTGTTGATTTAATCAACTTGGTTTGAACATATAATTCTGTTATGACTTTCAAAAAAATCATATATCAAATAGTGTCAAAATTGACACAAAATAGTTTTTAAATAAAATATTATATTACTAATTGTTATTTTATTCCTAAAAATCTAATGTTCGGCCAAATGACTTAGATAAGTATATATATATTAATAATAAACAATTTGGGGTTCGTTTGGCATGTTATAGTAAGTGTATTAACCATATAGTGAAAGAAAACAAAAAGACATGGTAAAAGTTAAATTATTTAACTTAGAGTTAAATCTAATTGATAAGGTTAAAATAATACCCTAAACTTGTCTAAATCCTATTGGTTTATAGGATTTAGACCCATACCCACCTTAGCTTCGAAATAAGACCCTTTGGAGCCATTATAAACCGATTTTGACTTTAATATAAAATAATATTTTGAGATATTCCTAAGGTGCCCCTCTCCTCCCTTATAAAAGGACACCTCCTCCCCCTCCTCCTCACACCAATTTGAGAACTCAAGCTCGGCCAACCCCTGCCATTTTCTCCTCTCCACTTCCCTAGAATAATCCTAGAGGTCCTGATCTTCTTCAAAGACCAATCTTAGTTCCCTAAGTGGAGGATTCAAAGAGGCGTTCCAAAGAAGAGGTAATATCCATTACCGATCTTTTCAATTTCTTTCGTCTTCAACTTATTCTTCTTTAGTTGTTTCATGACAAAGTAATAACATCAGTATTACTTACATACTGATATGTTATTATAAATATGAAACAACCCTAATTCACCTTCTATCCATCCTACGGAAAAATGAAATCACCGCGCGTGCGTACGTACGGAATACCGTCTCCACGCCGTGGTGTAATCTATTTTCCACCATCACCTTACAAGGATGGGTATAATGGTGTAATGAGTAACTATATATTATTATTATGAAGTAATATTGATACTGAAATAATATATATATACTCCAATACAATTCCACGATCATAGGAACGATATCATCACTCGTGCGTACGTACGGAATACCGTCTCCACGATGTGATGCGACTCGTTCTACATGATCTTCATTTCATAATGATTATATAAATGAATTGAATGAATGAATATGGTATATAATACAATAATACCATTCTGGAAATGAATTATCTATAACCTAAAGATAAGAATAAGAATTTATTCGACAAAACACGCATAAGAACAAAAAGTTATAAAGACCCAAGTAACAAGTAACAATGAAATATTACTAACAAGAAGCTAATAATATGACCATATATGATATCATATCAATATGTATGATTCTGGAATAAGTCAATAACATTATTTAAACCATTATACAGGAGCTTTGGACACGAACAAAGCAAATCGGACCTATGGTAAGGGAAATATCACAATCTCATTTTTATCCGAGATTGTTTATTCGTAAGTATTTACTGGGGTGTATTTTATCATCCACATCCATGTTTCATCAATATGTAATATTATTTCCATCCACCTACAATTGTTTAAATCCATTTTTACCCTTCGGTGAGTTTTTAGTAAAAAAATATGAAAGGAATCTTTTGACGTTTTTCATACGAGGTGCTTTTTGACTTTTCCGACAAAAGTACGAAGAATGTTTTTTTTAACTTATATGGAATGAATGGATTTTTAAAAACATTTTTTCCAAGAAGCTTCCTTTACAAGTTTTCAAGTTTATTTTTAATCAACTTCTTTTAGTTTATAATTTTATGACATGTTAAGAAAAGAAAAGTGTTTTTGAAGAAGAAAGGATATTTTCCTCAAGAATGGAGTTCGAGTGTTTTATCAAAATTATTTTCCATCTAAGATAATATAGGGTTATGTTTTTATCCTTATTATTACATTGATTTGATTATGTTTTGAGGGAATTATTTTTATGAAGTCATTTACCTTATATTATTTGTTTTATGATGTCATGATGTTTCAAGAATCCCATTTTTGTTACATGTGTTATGCGATGATGTATGATTTATGATTAGGTGGCACACATAAGAAAAGATTCATTATAAGATGGGTGGGACCTATATCTCCCTCCAATGCATTGGGTAATGATTTTATATCTCATGAGATAGACAGGGCTGGAACAGTAGGTTATACCGGTTCAGTGAAACAGGACTGAAACGAGGGTTACTCGAATCAGAAAGGGACTTTGTCCACTAAGATAGTCTTGGCAATGAGTCATGACTAACAAGAAATGATTCTCTATGATTATGTGTGAATGCCACAATGTTTCATGTTTTATGTTATGATTATTGTGATTACATTTCACTGCCATGATTTATCCCATGTTATGAAATTATGCTCTCTTTTGCAGGTTAAGATTTCCAAAATGTTATGTTCTTATGAATACGATGTGATTGATATTTCTTTTGTTTACCCTTACTGAGCATTTGAGATCACCCTTTTATGTTTTATTTTCCCCAGGATATAAAGAAAGGTTTTAGCTAAAAAAAGGGAAGATCTTTATAGGAGATGTTGAAGATCTTTCACCACGATTAGAAGATTACGTTCCGAGTTTCCAAAGACACTAAACTATTACGATCCTTGTGTGTGTGTTTTTGTTATGTACTAAGTATTCCGCAAATGTAATGTAATGTACATGTAAGTCAAGATACGGGTCTCTATAGTTGGTATCAGAGGAAAGGTTTAGTCAACCTTTGGAAACTAGGATGCGAGAACTTTAGTGAGATCCCTAGAGATATTTCTAAGGTATGTCTAGGGATGTCCCTAAGGTTAAGTATACGTATAGGTTATAGTACTAGAGCTACGCTAACGATCATAGAATTAAACCTAAGATGTTAGATATTGAAGGTACTCCCCCTTTATTATGTTGTTTTCCCTAGAATGATTTTTTCCTCTCACACTATTCTTTTTGGGTTTTAGACGATGGCTGGGACCCGAAGGAACCGTGTTGATCAATGAAATGGACAATGCAATGATTGCCCTCCTGAACAAACAAATGGTATGGGAGATGGAGTACAAAATCTTATTGCTATACTTACACAATCTATGAATCATTCTGGAATTCCAAATGAGCAGAGAAGGGAATAATATTCTATTGAGTCCTTCATGAGGCAACGTCCACCTTCTTTCAGTGGGACTACCGATCCACTTGTTGCTGAACAATGGATCAGTACCACTGAAAAGATATTTTCAGTTCTTCAATGTTCTGAACATGATAAAGTCATCTTAGCAGTATATCGTTTGGAAGGTGAAGCTGATCAATGGTGGAATCTTATCAAGAATACGAGGCAAAGAGATGAAATTGAGTCCATGGAATGGGACGAGTTCAAGAACTTGTTTTTTAGTAAGTACTTCCCTCGTATTCTTCGAACAAAGATGGAAAAGGAGTTTCTTGAGCTGAAGCAGAAGGATGATGAATCTGTTGGTATATACGAAGCAAATTTTACAAGACTTGCAATGTATGCATCTGGCATTATCATCCAACCTGAAAGTAAAGTTGATCGATTTTTCAGTGGCTTAAAACCAAGTCTTCGAAGGGCATTAGCTATAAGAGACTTCAGTAGCTATGAAGAAATTGTGCGTTGTGCTGTCAAGGTAGAAATGGAAGTTTGTGTTACATATCCATCTCATGGTTTTGACAAGAAACGAAAGATGGAATTCAAGGAGAAATCTCAGAATAATGGTGAAAAGAAGATGAATGTTTCCTTATGCACAAAGTGTGGAAAGAAGCATGGTGGAGATTGTCTTAAAGGGACTAGAAAATGCTTGAAGTGTGGAAAAGAAGGTCATCGAGTAGCTGAGTGTCGAAGTAATGGAAAAAGTGATTCTAATGATGTGAATAAAGCAAACAATGCAGAGAACACATCACCAACACTTCAAGGCTTCAAGTGCAAGGAAATGGGACATTATGCTAATAAATGCCCAAATACAAGGGTTAGTGATGATCGACATGAGCAACCGCTTAAGGCAAAGGACAAAGGGAAGTCACATGCGATCACTATTGGTGATGTTGAATATGACAACGATGTGGTGGAATGAATAATTGTTTATGTAATAGGATTCCAAAATAATGTTGTATCATGGAGTATTGGAATATTTATGTATTGGTATATTGTGGTTTTCAATAATTTTATGGTAACAATAACCATGGAAAGTGATTGAGATATTTTTTGGAAAAAGAATGATATGCGGAAAACGAGAAAATGAAATATTTGACAGTATTCATGAGCTCATGATTGATATAAGGACTAAGTGATATCATGGTTTGAGTATATAGAATTTTGAGGATTTTGGTAACTGCATTCATGTTTTCATTAAGGTTCAATGGGTATTCAAGAGAATACATGATTAAGGACTTTGAATGTTTGGAATGTGACAAAAAAAACATATCTTATGATATATGGGGTTCAACGATGGTATTAAGTCTCCGGTAATCATCTTCACTATGTTATGAGAGTGGACTAAAGTATTATGGATAAGCCTAAAGATTGAAATGGATTATGTTGGACATAAATTAGTATTGTTTAAGGATAGAAGTTTTTTTTCGATATTATTGATGGGATGTTATAGTAATGTAGTTTTAGAAAAAGGACAACCTGTAGGACGGGCGACAGCCCATCGCTTCGGACAAGGCTGTGGGAATCGAACCCACAACCGAAGTGCGACTGGCCTTTATCGCCTACCACTAGCCTACAGGAAGTCCCTGTTTAGTAGAAACTAGTTTTATTATATTAAGCAGTATGATATATGAGGTATAAGTCCATTTTAGGAACCATATATGATTAATCTCACTATAGATCGACTTATGTATATAATTTTTGCTAACCTTTTGTTTGAGACAGATGGAATGACCCGTCGTTCTATCACATGATCTGCTAACACTTCACGAATAACAAATTCAACTTCATTTATTTAAGAGATGAAGTGGAAATTGTTCAAGGCACGAACAACAGTGAGATTGTACCAAAATAAAGTAAGTATTTATTCTAATTCAAATTTTCAACTTTAGGGAAATGATCTTGAAAACCAAAAATGTTGTCCTAGTGATCTTATACCTGATGAATCAGATGGTACCTTATATCATCACAAATCTATGGATTTGTGATTACTGGCTTTTCCATAGCCATGTTCTCTACCACTCTCCATCAGAACATGATGGTTAGATTTCTCTTCCATATCCATATTTTCACCTATGTGGAAACCCAGTGATTGGTTTATTTGGGTAACCGTTACGTTTCATACTTTTGTTTTTAAATATTGGTTTTGGTATTCCTTTTTACGATGTGGGTTTCTATTAAAGAATCTTTCGAATAGTAAACTATTTATAACCCCGACGAATTTCGAGGGCGAAATTCATTTTAAGGGGGGTAGAATGTAACAGCCCGAGATTTTATGAAAACTATTCTTTTTAATTTTATTAATGTCTTGTGTTGTACGCTACACCAAAAGGAGCTTGCACAATACGCATCCTTGACTTGCCCTGCATTACACGCAATCGCGACCTTCCTCGATAGCGTGTGTAATACGCAATACCGAGTTTCACTAAACAACGATATGCTAATAAAATATTATTAAAACTAGCCGTTATGAATAGTAATAACCACTTTTTGAAATTTTATAAATTTTATTTTTCAAAATGGAATTAATTTTTGGATTCAGAATATCGAAATTAGCCTAGGGTGAAATTTTGGTATTTTTCTGAAAACATTCAATTTTTGATGAATAGTAAAACCACTAAGTGGTAGGTTAAAAACTGAATTCTGCATAAAACATAATTTTACCGCTTCTGTGAATGGAATTTCAAAAATCCGACAGACACGGTTGATGTCAGTAAGTAAAATGTGGTTCAATGAGATAAAAATAATTGTTTGGTGAATAGTAACTTTTTACCTTTTTTACCGCGGTTAATAGTAAATAGGGTAACTAAGGGTAAATATGATATCAATATTACCCTAACACATGTCCTAATTCTATTGGACAAGTGTAATTCGACCAAAAACAAACTTCGGAATAAAATATGACCATTTAGGCCCACTTGGATTAGATTAGGACATTTATTATTAATTTATTTAAAGAAGGGTTAAAATAGTTAAAATCAAAGTTTAATAAGTAAATAATTTTTAATATGGGGTTATACATAAGATAAATTAGATTGTAAATATTCATTAGAAAGATAAACAGATTTACTACATGATGGTATTTTATTTTTAATTTTTAGACATCAAATAATTTATTATATTTATGACACAAAGATGATGTAATAATTATCTTATTAATGAAATATTGACATAATTGATAATATAAATACCAAAATAAATGTAATTTAAGACTTTTTATGAATTCCACTAATTTTCTAGGTTACTATGATATATTAGTGTTGATTTAATCAACTTGGTTTGAACATATAATTCTGTTATGACTTTCACAAAAATCATATATCAAATAGTGTCAAAATTGACAGAAAATAGTTTTTAAATCAAATATTATATTACTAATTGTTATTTTATTCCTAAAAATCTAAGGTTCGGCCAAATGACATAGATAAGGATATATATATTAATAATAAACAATTTGGGGTTCGTTTGGCATGTTATAGTAAGTGTATTAACCATATAGTGAAAGAAAACAAAAAGACATGGTAAAAGTTAAATTATTTAACTTAGAGTTAAATCTAATTGATAAGTTTAAAATAATAGCCTAAACTTGTCTAAATCCTATTGGTTGATAGGATTTCGACCCATCCCCACCTTAGCTTCGAAATAAGACCCTTTGGAGCCATTATAAACCGATTTTGACTTTAATATAAAATAATATTTTGAGATATTCCTAAGGTGCCCCTCTCCTCCCTTATAAAAGGACACCTCCTCCCCCTCCTCCTCACACCAATTTGAGCACTCAAGCTCGGCCAACCCCTGCCATTTTCTCCTCTCCACTTCCCTAGAATAATCCTAGAGGTCCTGGTCTTCTTCAAAGACCAATCTTAGTTCCCTAAGTGGAGGATTCAAAGAGGCGTTCCAAAGAAGAGGTAATATCCATTACCGATCTTTTCAATTTTTTTTCGTCTTCAACTTCTTCTTCTTTAGTTGTTTCATGACAAATTAATAACATCAGTATTACTTACATACTGATATGTTATTATAAATATGAAACAACCCTAATTCACCTTCTATCCATCCTACGGAAAAATGAAATCACCGCGCGTGCGTACGTACGGAATACCCTCTCCACGCCGTGGTGTAATCTATTTTCCACCATCACATTACAAGGATGGGTATAATGGTGTAATGAGTAACTATATATGATTATTATGAATTAATATTGATACTGAAATAATATATATATACTCCAATACAATTCCACGATCATAGGAACGATATCATCACTCGTGCGTACGTACGGAATACCGTCTCCACGATGTGATGCGACTCGTTCTACATGATCTTCATTTCATAATGATTATATAAATGAATTGAATGAATGAATATGGTATATAATACACTAATACCATTCTGGAAATGAAGTATCTATAACCTAAAGATAAGAATAAGAATTTATTCGACAAAACACGCATAAGAACAAAAAGTTATAAAGACCCGAGTAACAAGTAACAATGAAATATTACTAACAAGAAGCTAATAATATGACGATATATGATATCATATCAATATGTATGATTCTGGAATAAGTCAATAACATTATTTAAACCATTATACAGGAGCTTCGGACACGAACAAAGCAAATCGGACCTAAGGTAAGGGAAATATCACAATCTCATTTTTATCCGAGATTGTTTATTCGTAAGTATTTACTGGGGTGTATTTTATCATCCACATCCATGTTTCATCAATATGTAATATTATTTCCATCCACCTACAATTGTTTAAATCCATTTTTACCCTTCGGTGAGTTTTTAGTAAAAAAATATGAAAGGAATCTTTTGACGTTTTTCATACGAGGTGCTTTTTGACTTTTCCGACAAAAGTACGAAGAATGTTTTTTTAACTTATATGGAATGAATGGATTTTTAAAAACATTATTTCCAAGAATCTTCCTTTACAAGTTTTCAAGTTTATTTTTAATCAACTTCTTTTAGTTTATAATTTTACGACATGTTAAGAAAAGAAAAGATTTTTTGAAGAAGAAAGGATATTTTCCTCAAGAATGGAGTTCAAGTGTTTTATCAAAATTATTTTCCATCTAAGATAATATAGGGTTCTGTTTTTATCCCTATTATTACATTCATTTGATTATGTTTTGAGGGAATTATTTTTATGAAGTCATTTACCTTATATGATTTGTTTTATGATGTCATGATGTTTCAAGAATCCCATTTTTGTTACATGTGTTATGCGATGATGTATGATTTATGATTATGTGGCACACATAAGAAATGATTCATTATAAGATGGGTTGGACCTATATCTCCCTCCAATGCATTGGGTAAAGATTTTATATCTCATGAGATAGACAGGGTTGGAACGGTATGTTATACCGGTTCAGTGAAACAGGACTGAAACGAGGGTTACTCGATTCAGAAAGGGACTTTGTCCACTAAGATAGTCTTGGCAATGAGTCATGACTAACAAGAAATGATTCTCTATGATTATGTGTGAATGCCACAAAGTTTCATGTTTTATGTTATGATTATTGTGATTACATTTCACTGCCATGATTTATCCCATGTTATGAAATTATGCTCTCTTTTGCAGGTTAAGATTTCCAAAATGTTATGTTCTTATGAATACGATGTGATTGATATTTCTTTTGTTTACCCTTACTGAGCATTTGAGCTCACCCTTTTATGTTTTCTTTTCCCCAGGATATAAAGAAAGGTTTTAGCTAAAAAAAAGGGAAGATCTTTATAGGAGATGTTGAAGATCATTCACCATGATTAGAAGATTACGTTCCGAGTTTCCAAAGACACTAAACTATTACGATCCTTGTGTGTGTGTTTTTGTTATGTACTAAGTATTCCGCAAATGTAATGTAATGTCCATGTAAGTCAAGATACGGGTCTCTACAGATCAGGAGCTCTTCTAGTCTTCGGCCTCCCCTCCCAGTGCTCCAAATGAACTCAATGCCTCCTCTTCCAAATGAGGATGCCACTTCCCATTTATAACCAAAAAAGATAACTACAAGGCATGTACTATCAATTATATGGTGTGTACATTCCATTTTTAACTGTTCCCATGGCGGCTACTTTCCACCGCTTCACTGTTCACTTGTCAACGTGATTACAAAACATGTATTTCTGAGTACACAACATGTACTACTATTCCGCTGGTGGTTACTCCCACCGCCTTACATTTCACATTCCAACTGATTACATGGTGTGTATATAATATAAACATGACATGTAGTCAGTTTTTACACCCTTCATCATCGACATGCCTACACGCTCTATTTTATCATCCCATACGGAAAAAGTACACGGTGTCTGGAAAAGTACATGGCTTGTACCCACAAATTTTGGGATTTTCTGCCATTTTCCTTATTTTTCTCAAAATAACTAAAGGAAAAGGAAAAAACGAAAACCGTACCTCAAGAATAAGAGCTGGGTTCTTACAAAATTAATCAATGGCCATAACAAGAAAATGTTTTGGATCACTGAATTAGCATAGGGAAACCATCAGACTGGACAATGTCCAAGGACAACTCAAGGAATACCAGTTGGAAATTGATAAGCCTAGATGTATATCCCAACAAATATTATCACCATAAAACCAAATTACAAAATAAACATAATTTTCCATCATTATGAATTAAAAAAATAAAAAGGCATATTTTAGTGAAGGAAAATTTAACATGAAAACATAAATGGAATGCCACATTTTACAAATATCAACAATTTTTAATTGAAATTGGTGATGTTCTTGCACATATTATTATAAAATATGAAACACATTTAACCCATCTAAATATAAATTAAACACATAAAATACCATATCTGTAGTCATAATATCATCTTGGATTATAACGGTGTGTATCTTATTGACACAAAGCATTATGATTCTATAATACCTCTAATAAAATGTTAAATAATCTCAATATGTTTAGATTTACCATGGAATACTATGTTCTTGGAAAAATGAACTATAAAATAGATATCATAATAAATACAAATTAAATAATTATAAATATTGAGTTTGGAAGAGAGGGCTTTAATCTAGAGGGAATATTTATCTACCTCATTCAAGGAAATGTACTCATATTTTTTGGTTGAAATGGAAACCACAGATTTCATGTTCTATTTCTAGAAAATAAAACCATCTTAAGTAGTAAAAAAATAACCAAATAAGTACATATGGGTGTAAATATTTTTATCACAATCAATATCAAAATTCCAAAAAATAATTTTAGATGTATCCATGTTTCTACCAAAACATAATTAAATATTTGAACTATATGAGAGGTATCTTAAAATACACTTACGGGAATGCCAATATGACTACCCAGTTGAATCAATTAATCTGTTATGAGTGAATATTACATAAGAAATATCGTTCTTGGAGAAAATTGTAGAGTAACAAATTCTACTAACAATATTATCATAAGTAATTTTAGACATAAATTAAATATCATCCCCAATAGTAGGTGATTATGATAAATAATGTTTAAAGTAATATCCAATTGGTTTATTAATATGTTTAATAGATTCATACATATATCACATGATAATATTTAATAAGTAAGTATAATGTGACAAGTAATGAAATTTATTTTATTTATCTCTAATGACTTTAACACCTAAGATTTTATTTGCTTCACCTAAGTCATTCATTTCAAAATTAGATTATAATTTATATTTTACAGCAATTCTTAAAAATATGTTTTTAAAATTGATAAGTATTTCATCAAAATAATGTCGTAGTTAGAGAAAACAGTTTTGGTTTAATTTAAAATAAACACATGCATAATATTGACTCCTTAAAATTTTTTTAACCAAAATTAATGAATCAAATTTCATATAAAAGTACCTATAATATATTTTCAATCCATATAATGATTTATTTAGTAGGAAGACTTGATTTAGTTTGAATTTATTATAATAATCACTAGGAAGTTTCATATATAGTTTATCTTTTAAATCACCATGTAAAACAGAATGTTTTATCATTTATATGATTAATGTACATATCATTGTATGTATAAAAATAAAGTAAAATACTTGTAGAATAAATCTTAACAATAGGTATAATTATTTCAAAGTAATCAATAACTTCTCTTTGAAGAAATCCCCTCGCAACTAACCTTGATTTGTATTTAATCTTGTTTCCCTCGGTATTGTATACATTTATCTTAAATCCACTTAAAAAAATAAATTTAGCATTGGCTGGATTATTGATAATAGACCATGTGAAATTTTTTAGAGAGTGAATTTATTTATTCATTGAAAATACCCACTAGTATTGCCCACAAAACTGTGGGTATGGGCTATACCCATAGTTTAGAGAACTATGGGAGATTAATCAATTAGTGTAGCTCTGAATTATACCCATAGTTTTAGAAATACTATACACATAGTTATGAAATGTGGGAATATGTGTATGTTAATTTGTTCACTGTGTCATTAACCCTATACCCACGGCTCTAAAAATAGGGCTATAATATTTTAAAAAACATCTGTCTCCGGATTGAATCCCTAGATCACATTTATATAGTGGAAATTTCTATCCTTTTCCCACATTGGGTTATTCATATATAAATATATATTTACTTATATATATTTTTTATAAACCTTGTATATATGGAGGGAATGTGGAAATAGGTTTTCTGTAGGACAAATTGAATGAATATGAATCTATGTCATATTTGACAAGATAAGATGGAAATCTAGGGACCCTACTTTCTCTATATCGAGTTAAATGATAATCCTTATTGGTGGTGGGATGTTAATATTTAGAATAAGAATCAGAAAATGTCTCAGAATCATCCCCAATAGTGGGTTGTGGTGGAGGTGCAGTAGGCCGAACAACATCATCAAAATGAGCCGGAGGATCATCTTTGTTAGACTTTTTTAAGGCTGATGTAGTGTTTCTTGTTTCGGTATACATAGTTTTATGAGAGGAATACTAATGAAAAACAACATCCATACTTATTATGAACTTTTGGTATCCAGGTTTATCCACCAAAAGATTATACCCCTGAACCCCCTCAAGATACCCAATAAAGATGCATTTTAGAGCTCATGGTTCTAGTTTATCAGTTTTAATATGTCCATAGGCTATGCAACCAAAGACTCTTAAGTAGGTATATGAAGGGGGTTACAATTTTACAATTCTTCATGTGTTTTGAGCTGCCCAGAATAAGTGGAACACTTATTTATTATGTATATAATAGTAATAATAAAATATTTCAGGCATTCAAGTCCCTTATCAGCTCTCATTATTTTCATTATCTTCTAAGTTTAGTTTTAAACAAATTTTTTCCAGGTTTTAATGATTTGGAAGACATCCTATTTATTTTTATGAATATAAAACCAAAATTATCTAGATAATTCATATATAAAACATACAATGTTGGAGCCTCCAACATGGGAGGAAGTCTTTGATGATCTCTAAAGATCAGAATTGAAAAACTCTAAGAGAATGGTTGATTAAAATCTATATCTACAGAAGGTAACACTCTTGGAATTTCCCATTATAAAATACTCAAAAAATAGAAGATTTGATGATGTGATGTCACTCAACATCTCCTTCTGGTTGAGTTCGTGTTTTCCATTGGAGATAACATTCCCCAATATTCTATACTAAAGCACAGTATTATCAATGTGCATTTGTTAGACCCTTAACAAATTCCTTGAATGGCTTTTTCCATTCAAGACATACATTCAATTAATTAAAGAAACTTTATGAATGTTTCTTCGGCTTTTAGATATTTTAATCCAACTTATTTTGGACCTAAAAGTAAACCCTTTTTGGTTTAACATACCTATGAAAATCTGGTTTCTATCATTGTTGGGATCCTCATGTAATGTGATGATAGAATGATTATATAGTTGTAACAAAATAGAATATCTTCCTTCAACATTACACATCCAATTATCCCCTAATATTATATTTACTTATACCCTTTAAAAACAATCATAGAATGACTCTCTAAAAGTACACATATGAAAGGAATATATTAATCCTAAGACCCACTATTCATTGAGTGCATGGATAGAGACATTAATAACTTCTTCAGTTTCATATCTTGATTAAACTAAGAGGGAATACTTAGTGGGATGTTTAGAATCTAACTCATGTTTGAGATTTCTACATTCAGTCTTAATATGCCATGGTTTTCCACAACAAAAACAAGTAACCTTTCCTTCTTTATAATCAGATATTGGTTTAGGGTGCATATTGTTCTTCGTTTTATCTCTAGTTGATTTTCTCATTTTCCATTTTGATTTAGTTCTACCCCTAGTAAATAAAATATCTGCCTCACCATTAATTATAGGTTTAGAATGTAGGTTTTTTATAAAGAAGGGAAAACTTGACCTCATCAAGAGTCAGTGAGTCTCAACCATACATCATGGTATCAACTAAAGTGCTATAAGTATTGTCTTAAAAAATTAAGAGGATCATTTCTTGAACATCATCATTAACAGTAACATCAATGTTGGGTAAATATAACATAACATTATTAAATTCATAAATATGGGATTTAATTGAACTACTAGGTTTCATTTTAAATATAAAAATGTATTTTTTTTTATTATAAATACTACAAAAAAGTGAACCAATCAAATATAATTTCTCCGGCTTAAGAAAAATACCAGCAGCATTAGACTCATAAGAAACATTATATAGATCCTTATCACCTAATGAAAGTAGTAAAGAAAAATGTGCTTTAACTAAAACATCAAGGGAACCATATATATATTAAACACTAGGTTATCAGATTTCAATTATAGAAATCAAATGTTTCTTTGGCTAACAAAATGCATAAATTAGGCCCTTCTATACAAGTAGGTATCTAAAATAAATTCTCCACAAGTTAATGTCATTGTCACCATAAAATTTTTCAATTTCATGTTTCAATATTTTCATGTTCCTGTGGATAATGTTAAGAATATGCCATAAAAAACTAAAAAATCTCGTGGTTAAACAATGTTTATCCAATGAGATAAAATCTAAAGAAATATGTATGGGATAGTGGATTTAGATAAGTTATATAAGAATGAATGCAGTGATTAAGCACATGTTGTTTTTTTTCGATTATTTAATATGTGGATGATATAATTTTGAATATCGATTGTGCCAATATAAGAATCAAATAAATCTTTTTATGAAGGCCTTTAAAAAAAGAAACTCTATTTTTCATGAAGATTATTTATGGAAGAATTTTGAAGTGGTTCTATTTTCCCTAATGATTTTTTATTAAATAGTTTGAAAGATCCATGAAATATGTAATATATATTTCCTAAAAGTGGGATTTGATTTTTATTTTGTTAATATATTGAAAAAAAATTTTATAGGAGTTTATTCAAAAAATTTAGGCCAACCATGCGATCTATATGGTCCAAATTAACTCCACACATAAGGGAGGAGAAACTCGACCACATGAGGTAATCAACCAATATAGCCCAGCCTGGCCACATAGGTTCTGGGTGGGCCTATGCATAAATAAAACCTACGATTTTACATCAGAGTAGAAGCGACACCACTATATGGTGCGGCACAGATGTGAAGGGAGCCAACATGGGGAAATTCCAGTGGGGGTTTGTGGGAAGACTTCGGTACTGACTTATAGTGAGATGAATGAATGTATTGAGTAATATAACACAACATTTACAATTTTAAAAATAGTTGTGGGATGCACATTATGTGGTTCATTGTTTCTCCACCATTAATGATACGTACATTTCTACCATCATTCGATCTATATGATCTGGACCCTCCGATCAAGGTAGATGCACATCTTCTTCCTCCGATGATCCAGAGATCTATACAAAATGGATTAACTACATTTTTAATCCTATAAGATCATGAAAAGCCACATACATAATTTATCCAACCACATTGAGCTCCTCTAATCATGTAAAGAACCACGAATTTGTCACACATGATATTCATGCATTGATATTAATAAAAATAATGAACCTAAATGTTATGTCACTTGAGGAAACTAAATATATAAATGATGTAAAATCCTATATTATTTCATAGGTATGTACTAAATGGAAATGCATGTTGGTTCACATTTCATGCATGACAATCTAATGAATGAGAAGTTAAATTATAATGTATGGGTATTTTTAGACTATATGAATAAATAGAGCTTTGAGTAAGGAGTTCTGTCCGAGTCATTAAGAAATTGAGTACCTTCATGATTAAACAGGAAAACTAATACATTTTGTATTCAAGTAGAGAGAACAAAGCTAAAAATGCTATCTTTCATGTTATTATTAATTAAGAAGGTTAAAACTCGAGTTTTTAGGTGTTTGTTATCCATTTGAAATAGATTACCTAAACCAATGTGTATTTTGAATGGTTCTCATGCACGAATGAACACATTTAGGGTTAGATGCATTTATATTCATATAACGTGAAGAATAAATAAAGAGAGATCCATCCTTGGGTATTTTAATTTCATGCTACAAGATGCATTCATGCATGAATATTGTATTGAGTCATGACTGATCACCTATCTGCATGAAACGAATAGATAAACCCAAACCCATAGTGTGTTTATGATGAAATCCATGATGAAATAGTTTTATTTAGGTATTTAAATAATCATTTCATGAAAAAAATATATACCCAAAATTCCATGGGTATTTAAATGAGTAAATATAACACCCAGAAAACATTTGGGTATTTAGATTTATAATTATAAATTAAAAGTTTTTTATAAACACATTTAAATGATGATGTAAATAAGGAATTTTAATTCATGTAATAATTGGAACCCCATGAACCATAATTTTTTATATAAATATATGAATATAGGTGATAATAAATGTTAATAATATTTCTGTACTATTTGTGATCCTGATACATTCCTATATCTAAAAAATAATAAATTTTGTGCATATCTGTAACATATATAATTGAGGTCAAAACATTAGTAGAAGGAAAAATTTCATAAGTAGAGTTTCACTAAAGGAATTGATCTTATTCAGATGATTAGACTTACTTGAGAAATACCAAAATTCTGAAAAGGTTCTTAATGTATACTTGAGTAAGTGTGATTCTGTGAGATCATGGTGGAATATCAACAAATCATCCTACAATGGATAATGACTAAAGAGAAGAAGGATCATGCTGGTCGGGGTAGAAAAAATTAGCCAAAGCGAATCGAGGCTTGGGGGTATAACTTGTTTGGTGTAGTCAGGGCGGTTTAACTAACTGGTGAAGGTGGACTAGAGCTTGTTGGTAAAACCAGTTGGTAATTATAGGTATAACCATCATCTATTTGTAATCACCTTCTGATATAGTGAAGAATATGTGATGGGGGGAATAACCATCACGGTAAGGGGTGGGACTTTATATGAAACCATAAAAAATGATATTTTCAGTGCCTTTGTATTTATAGTTTTATCAGGGTAAGGTTGAGAGACACATGAATATTGGATCGAGGCATTAACCAGCCACAAAGGATTAATTTATATGAGAAAAACTGTAAAATGAAAAAGGGATCACTAATTAACCCACTCCCAATCTAAGTGATCTCCCATTGATTTTGTCTTTACATGTTTTATTTGAGGGATGGTCACCTATGAAAGATCCAATAGAGAAATAAGAATAGAGAACATGAATTCTATTAATAATAGGGGTATTCCATTTTTTGGTGATAACAATCATTTCTATAAAAATAGGATGATATTGTATCTCCTATCACTTGGGATAGAAGTAAGAGATGAAACTATAGTGGGATTTCCACACTACAATGAAAATGTTCAAATTAATTTTGTAGATACGAGGAACATGAAGATGCAAGACAATTATAAAAATGAACTATTGAGATATATTTCTGAAATGGTATACCCTAAAGTGATGGGACTCCAAACAACTAGGGATATCTGGGATAAAATGAGAAGTGTCTATAAAAGAAATCTGAAATTTAAAGAAGCTAAGTCCCAAATCTGGGGAAGTATTTTGAAGATATAAAACTAGGTTATTATAAAAGATGTTATGACTACATTACATGAGTAAATGAGGTTGTTAGTAGCATATAAATTTTTTGTAGGAGTATAAATTATTCAAAAATTGTGAATAATATTTTGAGAAATTTTTCCAGATAGGTTTAATTCAAATGTTTTATCTTGAAAACATTAAGATATTCTATCATTGGATAAACATCATAATATACTCAAAACATATGAAATGAAAATGGTAAAAAAATTTAAAGAAGGTAAGAGACAATATGGAATTTAAATCCATTATAAAATGTAAACCAAGAATCAAAGAAGAATCCGGATTAAGTGATTATGAGGATAATTAATCTAAAAAATAATTTAATAATATAATTTCCCTAATTACCAAAATGTTAAACAGATTCATAAGGAATAGAAAATGAAAAAAATTTCTCAAATGCACTAATTTATAAAGAATTGCTCATTTTATTTGTAATTGTGCAAAGAAGAAGGTTGTTGATACTAAATTGGATGACTAAGATAATAAATCTCATAAAAGTATGTGAATGAAGTATACGAATAATATTACATCATAGAATAAAAATATGATGAGTTGATAAATGGATAAATACTTATCATTAAGTAGTAGGTTATAATATGGAATATATTCTAAAAAATTGGTGTTTCATATGGGAGAATCAATGAAACGACAGACTCAATTGAAGGTGATGAAATTGAAGAGATAACTAAACAATAATATTAGATACAAGATAACTAGGAAGATGATCTTGTGGAAAATATGAAACATAATAAAGAGAAGAAAATGAATAATAAATAAATTTACAACATCATATTTTAGAATAAATAAGTCAACAATAATAAATCTACATTCATTGAATTAATGAAAAAAATAGGTTAAAGATTGATGACTATGAAATGGTGATGAATGAACTTGAAGAAAGGATTCCTGAGAAAGAGGTATAATTTTATGAAACATGGTCTATGTGTTTTATATCTCAAAGTGTTTAAGATTATTAAAGAAGACTTTACCAAAGATGATGATCTTTAGGTAGAATATTATAAAGATACTGAGAAAAAGGGCCCATAGAAAAATATTTTATCAATAACTAAGAAATCTCAATATACATATCTTATTTCTAAAAATCAAAGATCAAAAGATAGTTCTAAATCTTGTTTGACCAAAAGAATGAATGTTAAAACATACCCCATAAGGAAATAGTGTACTAATTACTCCCAAATGTTTACTTTTAAGAACAAACTCCCACAATAAGTGAAAATTCAACAACAACAACAACAACAAGCTTTATTTTAGTACAGTTATCAGTCTATAAAAATAATTTTTAAAGTCTACTACTAGTGTTTTGGTGTCTTTGGTCATAAAAATTATTCATGCTGGTATAACATGTCACTACCATGATAGAGACATGAATCAAAGTGATGTAATTCTAATTAGATGATATCAGATTATCAAAAAGACAAATTTTGACCAATACATCATCAAAAATGTCAACACAAAACAATTTTTAATGATGGAATTAATTTTGTGGTAGATGTGGTCAATAATGTAACAAATATGAGAAATTTAGAGTTATCTAACCAAGTGCGACTTCTAAAAATAAAAATGTGAAGAGAAGATAGTTGGTTACGATAAATAAAATCACTAGTAAATTATGTGAGAATCTCAAATAGTCTAAAAACATCAAGAATGAATGTTTCTTTATTGGTCTAATTCAATTGGACATGGTTCAATAACTAGAGGAAGATCCGAAAAAATTCTATGGAAAATAGAAACCAAGTGTAAATATTTGAGAAAGTTAAAGCTGATGAGATAACATCTATGAATGATGACTAGAAATTTTTTATGTGTGAAAAACCGGGCATGACAGAAAAAATTTTGTGAAAATTTTACCATCCTCATAAAAAAAATGACGTGGAATATGTGGAACTTGAAAGTAATAGTCATAGTACTGAAGAGGAAGAGGCATCCACATCCAAAGTGTTACAAAATGAGAAAATATCAAATAAAATCTCTAACAAAACAATGAAAGCATACACATATAATAGGAAGAAGTAGTATATATTGAGAGGAAGCTCCCACTCTTAATGTTATTTCTAAGATACCAAGTGATACCTTCTTATTCTGTTAGAAATATAATTTTTTTTCTGAACTGACATTCAACGAAATCAAGGATATGGATGCATCCCTTGAAGGGGATCATTATTGAGGTCATCTTTTTAAATATTAACTATATAGTGAATATGGAACTTCTAAACATTTTTATGAAATTGGATGTTAAGGTATGTAATTCAATATTTAATCTATCATTATTAATTATATTGATCATATCAATTAATGGGTAGTTATTTTTAGATGATAAGATGGGACAAGAGGCACAAATTTTAACTTGTGTACATAAAATTTATTATGGGTTTGTTGAAATGTGTACATGAATTATAATTTTATTGGTAAATATAATTATTTTCAATCCCTAAAAGAATAATTTTGATTTTATAATACTTATTTCACATGAATTGTATTTTATATAAATATAATAGAACCTTTTTAGTATCTTTATTATTTTCTACACTGGGTTAACACACATGTAATTTGAGTTGATTAACTAAAGGCACATTTCTAAGATACCCATATGGGATCATCCCTCTATTAGATGTGATCAAGGAATTTTAATTTAAGTGAGAAGATTGTGTCCATTGAGAATTGATAATAAGTGGAAAACCCCACTTTTATTTTTCATTTCATTTTTAAATTGGTGGGGGGGTGATTGAGAACACATATTGACTTTTGAATATGTGCAGAGATATTGACAACAAATAGAATATGGGTTCAACAATATAAGAATAATTTTGTGGTGTAGTATGATTCATTGTAGAATAATGATTTTTATTATGATTCTGGTTTAATATTATGTGGGATCCGTTATAGCACAATAATAAGTGTTTTATCAAGGATTTTGTATTTGGTTTATTGAGTTTAAGGTATAAGGTCAGGGTATGTGTTGTGATTAGAAAATATTTGATCATTACAGTTTATGATCCTTGAATCATTGTATTCTTCCTTCATTATATCAAATTTGAAATGGTTATTACCATAGATAATTGAGGATATCACAATGTTATACCACCATAACAACCACAATAACATTGTGATTTTTCACAACTAAGTTTTTAATATAAATTCATGTTTTTTATTTCATTATTCTCTATTCAACTGAAATTATTTAATCCCTATTTCTCCATGCTTTGTTTTTATTCTCCCGGATTATCCTTTAGTGGACATTGAACTATAGATTTGTGCGATTGAGGTATTAAGATAAAAGGTGTAATTTTATTCCCCTTAATTCCATTTTTCTAATATCCTTCTCTTCTCAAAGGTTGACATAGATTATAGTGGCTCTGTTTGGGTGGGGTTTTACTAGATTATTTATTTTGGGAGATACAATGTAGGTTTTTAGGAATTATTATAGTGTCATTTTTATCATTCATATATTTCATCTTACTTCTTGATGTTTTGTTTTTAAAGCACCATTTGAGGTAGGTTATTTATAGTTTCTTCATTTAATTACTAAAATAATGTTAATATACTGTGATATAGTTATTTTTTTAATTTTTTGAATTCTCTTAATGATAGTAATAAAATAGATCTAATAAATAAACTAGATGGGGGTTGAATTTTAGTTTTACATGATTTTATTACCATTTTCATTAATGTTCCACTCTACAATTGGATCGTTAACATAAATTATGATTATGGTTATTTTCAATTATTTAATTGATGAGCATTTTTGAATTTGGTATGAAACATAATGATTGTAATGAATAGTATGAAAAGAAGCCTGTATTTTATTATTGTCATTACATTAGTATAATGTTTTTATTTATGATGCAATTTAAGATATTTAACGATATTTTAATGCTTTATTAAGAATAATTTAATATATGAAGATGGTAAATTAATGTGGAGAGTAATCTGTGAATTGGTTATCCGAATTGTTTTGTTATCATGTTCAGAAAATTAGTAAATAAGATATTATGGATTATGATTTTTTTGGGGTTTGTGTGGTTGCAATTGAATACTTGTTTTATAATGGAAATATTATTTTGAATATAGTGGTAATGTGATTAATATTGATTTAGTTTATAGGATGGTAGAGTTTCATGTGATAGTTTATCTAGGATATAGAAAATTTTTAGAAAACAATGAAATGAATTAATGTCAAATAAAAATTGGTTATAATATTTTGAATGATATTATAAAATAAATTAATTTATGTGGTGGTTGAAATGTGAATAAATAAGTTTAAGTGTTTATGTAAAATTGTAGTGGATGGAAATAGTTATGGTAAATAAATATAAATGTGGTTAGAATTTTTTTTTGTTTATGTGTTAATAAAATATGAAATGAGATAAATATGTGTAGCTATTGGGTGGTTATGTGTTGTTAGTTGTGTTATCTAAATGTGGCAGGGTTTATTGGTGTGTGGAGGATACGGTATGGTAATAGATAAGGTTGTCTCTATGTGGTAGAACAAAGCAAAGCATAGGATAGCTATTGTGTGTCATATATATATATATATATATATATATATATATATATATATATTATTTTTTAGTATTTATTTTACACCATATTCTGGGATTGGTAACTTCGTTGATGCCTGTATGAGGTCTTGGGTTTTGGGTATTTTTCCTAACATCTAGAATAATGGTGATATAGTTGACTGATTACTTCTGTTTCCCTTCTCCTTCCAGAAGTAATATAGGTTGTGATGGTCTATGGTTAATTTGTATTATAATTGTGATGATGAGTTTTTGGTTTGGGGTCATGGTAAGGGATTACATAGAAGAATAATAGAATATGATTTATTTCATTCATGATTACATACCTCAAGGTGATTATGCTATAGATATATTGTGATGAACTATTCAAATATGGTTGTGATAAGTCTGTTGAATGTAGTATTTGGATGTGGATATGATTTTGTGGTTATGATGTGTCATGTGGTTATGGGGATATTAACGGGATAATAGTACTTAGACATTTGTCATTGGGGAATGAGGGTGATTAGTTTAGTCGAAAGTGGATACATGATACCTTCTAGAAATATTATTTTAAATATTATTAGGTTAGTATCTAGTATATGGATTTGGTGAGAATGAATCAACGAGGTTGGGTGGTAGATGATTATGTTTATAAAATAATTTTGGTTTTCTATTTATCCACATAGGACTTATAATTCTTCCTCAATATTTTCATGGGAGTGTTCGGGGAGTATCCTATTTAGTATACTTGTATACTCACCCCTTTATATATATAGATATATCATTTTTATAGTTTATCAAGAGGTAGCTAGTGATAATGTTAGACAATACTTCCTCATAGTTTTCATGAGATATGTTAGAGTGGAATCAAGAGAGATTTCACATTTATAATTAATTTTGAGATTCTTGTTTATGTATGACATTATATTCATTGTGGGATTAGTTTTATTTTATAGTACAAAGAGTTATATAGTGGTTATATTTTATGTTCCATGGATTTATGAGTTTCATACATCTCATATTTGAATTTCATTCTTCCAATGCTATTTCTCTACCCATGGTCTATTATTGTATTGTTTCCAATGTCACAAACATCATAGATATCAACCACGAGGATTTTAGTAGGGATAAATAGTGGAAATTTCTTTTAACATCTAGTAAATTTCAATTTATGAATTGATCAAGGAGAGTAAAATAAATAGACATAAAAATACTAATTAAATGAATATATGTATTTCTTAAATGTTCAATGTTTGAAAAATACATGAAAACATATGTAAAAAGAAGAGGAAACATAGAGAGGAATATAGTAAAATGAGAAATGGATAAGGGAAATTCTTACCAAATTCACAGAGTGAAATAAAAATAAAAAAGGGAGTTGAAATTATATACAAATAAACTTGATATACATAATATAGGTAAAAATGATGTTCATTGTATATAACCATAAAAAATTTACATATATGCTAGAAAATGAATAGATGAATCTTTTAAGAGAGAAAATTTTTAAGAATAAATGAGTGTGGTTTGATTAAAACATCATAGTCAATTAGTAATGGAAGAGTAATGTTATTATATAGCCTATAAAATAAGTGTAAAATACAATAATATATATCCAATGAGTAAAATTTGTAATATATAATATAATTTTGATAAATAATATGGAATTTCAATTACAATAGAGGTGATCAAGAGTGAAAACTACTAATCTATTTTTTAAAATATATGGTATGTAATAAGGATAAATAATTCATTGGACAAAAAATAATATATAAATCATAAATAAACATGGTAAAATGGAGTAAAATATGTTTTTTGTGATATAATCATACAATAGAAAAATTAATACAATAATGAGATATCTTGTAATGACTTGTCTCTTTGATGGGATGATTAAAAAAAAAATTATGGTAATGAAGGACATGCCATTTTTAATTTTCAAATCTAGAGAGGGGGTTTATTTTTTATGATTTTTCCTCATGTATAATGTTAAGAACGATATATTTTGTATTTTTACATGTGTTTTACTTTTTTTTATTTGGTTAAAGGTTTAGGAAAGGATTTATTTAGTGGAATAGGTAGTTCTAAGATGGAAGGTAGCACGTCGTAGCTAATGGGAGCTTACTAAGTACATGGTGAGATGAAAAATGGATGGGGAGACCTAGAGGTTTCTATGGGTACCCAGTAGCTCCCAATCTAGTTTTCACATTAATATGACAATTTTGTTCATTTCAAATTATTCACCCCCTTTTCCTTCTCCTTGAAGAAATAAATCCCTACAATTATTTTATAGATCCTCTTAGAGATCTCCGTGGTTTCATTCTCCCTCCCTCATTTCCCCTTTTACCCAAGATTTTTTAAGGAAGATTTTCCATGTTAATCCAAGGTAAGTTTTATTAGATATTCTTATATTGTTTTATTATTTTTCTGATTTTTCACTTAATATTATTAGGGATTTGATGATGTGATTCTACCAAGTAATGATAAACTAGCCACTAGTTCTGGGGATTATACTTCTCTTATCTCAAAGAAGCTCTAAATAGTTTTTTATCACCATACATGTCTTCTTTGATGGAAGTGGATTGAGGTATAGAATAACCTTGGTATTATATGGATTTTGGGTGGAATTAAAGAGATTTTTATTTGAAATAATTATACATTTTGGTTATAATGATATTTGATGGATTATAGGAGTAATCTTATAGGGTTTCCTTCGGGTTTAGACATATTTCAATTATAGTGATTACATGATCTATGTTTGGTTTGTTATGGAATTGGTTATGGTTTTTATGTGTTTATTCAGTGATCTCTAAAGTTAGAGATGATCTTCCATATTAATGGTAGGTGGTATCGACCCTTTGAGAGATTCTATAGTTACTTCTATGATATTTATCATTTTTGTTTTCATTGAAACTATAACTTAATCTTGTTTTATACATTCAAAATATAAAAGAATAGATTTAAAATGGTTATTTTAGAATAACCTAAATATTTAATCAATGATGTTACATATAATACTATGTAAGTTAGTTACATTATCTTATTTTGTTCTATGATTTATAAAACTAGTTGTTTGGGCATGTTTATTTGTGAGACCTGTATTTATTTGTTGAAATTTAAATTGAAAGATGAAAGTGAAGCCCTATATTTTCTACATACATGTGACCCAAATGATACTAAGTGTTGAGGATTATATTCTTGACATTAAAATCTGATAATATAATAATTTTAGGTATTCACCCATTCTAAACACTCCTGATTAATACTTTTATTCTTAGAGTAGTAATTGTTTACAAAACATCTTCTTTTTACATGAAATATTTAATAAGTAACATATTGGGTTTATGATTCTTTTAATGAAATGATATTTCCCCTTACCAATTAAAATTGAGTGATTCATAATTTAAATAACCACACATGACCATCAGTTATGATAGTTCCTCAATACAAATATGATTAATAGGTTTAATAAGTGGGAAGGTATGGATTGATAGAAAAAGATTTATTATTTGAAATAATTTAAATATTTAAAATATAATAAGAAAAATGGTTTTCATTAGGGTTAATAGTTAGTGTATATTTATATTAAAACATATTTTTAGTAAATTCTTCCTTATTAAAATGTTCCCTTGATCAAATGATCTTCATTTATTTCCTTTAAATGATTTTGTTAAATAATATTTTTTAAAACACTCTACTCCTTTGCAGACATTTTTTCAAAAATACATTATTTAAATGTTTTGATGATGTGATTATCATGGAAGTGAATTTACAATGTTACCTATAGATTATAGGACCTATCTATTTTCTTTTAAAGAAACATTTAATTAGAAAAACCAAAAAACAAATTGTTTTAGAAAATTAGAGAGTAAACCCTATACCTCATTAATCATTATTTATTAAAGTCATGACTTAAAAACATATTATATTTATGATTATGTCTATAATTATAGAAGTTAAAAATAAAGTTATTATAACATAATGATATGTGTGTAATGATGTCAAATATAACTAAAGGGATCACTTTTATGACTTCCTAAGTGACTTCATATGCGAAAATTTTATATTCTAGGTTAATAAACCTAAGATTGGGTGAGGGAAAAGAGAATATTATTTAAGTTTAGTGTACAAAATAATGGGTCCTTAAACCCGATATTAAATCTATAAGGTGATAAAATTCACAATATAGATTCTTTGGTTGATAGTATATGTCTTCTTTATGATTACCATGCATGGTCATATAGTGTGTTTGGTATATAGTGCCTCATTTGGATTGTGTAAACTATGTTAACTATTGATTATTCTTTTCAATTTTCTATGTTTTTCTTGATAAAATTTTGGTTAAATTTTCACATTTTTCATTCCTTATAAGGCATTGAAACGAGACTGTTTTTTATGATATATCTTCCCATGGAGAAGCCTAAATGTTTGATATATTTTCCCTCCTTTATTGATTTACATTGGGCTAGTTATTTTTAAGGAATTTCATATTAAACACTTTTACTGTTTTGTTATATTGAGCATGTACAATACCTGATATATGATATGAATGTTATATTAATAAAGAATATCATAATTACATAGATATGGATCATGAATAGTATGCTGATATGATTATCTAATGGTTTTTTTGAATTATATCTTCTACTTTGATATTGTGCTTGTCTACTATTTTCTTTTATAACTTGTGTAATGATATATAAAAAGAAACATGTACATGATTGATATTTTTTTGATATTTATATGATTAACATGTCTAGTTATTTCCTTCTGATGGTATTTCATTAGTGTATCATTGTAAGCCTCCATGTGTAAAATGTATGTTTTGACCTAGTTTTTCATGTTTTGGATCTAGGTGTGTGCATTGGTTCCACATGGGAAGATCCATTATATATGTATCTAATTTAACTAAAATAAAGGAGGAGATAAATATATGTATATGATGAAGATATATATATATATAAATATATACATTTCGTTTTTTATGAGAATATGGTCCCTACTATGTGAGGATGATGAGGGTGCAGTAGTACTCATCCATCTCTACCCTCCTATATAAGGGTGAAAGTGGTGCACTGCTACCCAATTATCTCTACCCACCTATGTGAGGATGATGATGGTGCACTATAACTCAATAAAATCTATCATCCTAGGTGTTTATGGTTATAAATACAAGTATGGTAACTCCTTAAAAAGGGATAACTTTCCTCCCAAGTTAGAGTGAGTATATATCCCATTTTGGGAGGGTGATTATATATATATATATTTATATACATATGAATATATATACTTACTTTTATAGATGATGGATACATTTATTTTTCCTGGGGCATAGGTTCCTTATGGTGGTTGGTACCCTACTTAGATTTTGATCGAAGTTTGAAGTAGGTTTGGTTGATAGGACAAGAATTATATTTCCTATTATGATATGATATTATTTTATAAAATCATAGATAAAAATGTATAAATTCATTCCCTAATTTCATAATAGTGAATTGACATAGTCATTTGATTATTTTTCAATAATTTAGGACTATGTGTATTGTTTATTATATACCTATTTATATGTGTAGCCATGATCATGATTAAATTTGTTATATCATGTTGTGTGTTGAGATGCCATTGGGGATACCCTAGTGAGTATTTGTTATCATATCTAGCATAGAACCCCAATGGATATGGAACCTATTATTTTCAGAATTTAGGTAATGATATTTTCATGGGTCGACACAAGATGTTCGTGTCTTAGTTATTCATGTCATGGGTGCTGGTTTGACCTCCACATTGGATGTAATGATGATGGATATATCTTTAAAGTTATTTTTCTTCATATCATTAATTCCTTATTATTTCTCAATCATTTTCTATTTTTAAATATATTTATTTTATATTAATACATTATGGATTATGTATGGATTCATTACATACACATTAATTTAGAGACATTATGTAATGTTACACTCTCATTCATTTTGTATGAAATGTTTGGTATTTTGATTTATTTTGAGAATTTATGATGTATGAATACATCATTATAAATTCCCAAAAGGATATGGTCATTAATAATATTAAATTTCATAGTGGTTGAATCCTTCCCAATTGTTATATCTAGATCAACGATTCTTTTCACCATCCACGGTGGATTATGGAGTGATCATGGGGTAGTATCACTCTAGTTTGGGTTTCATTATGGTCACTAGTTCATGATCTCTACAAAATGATATCAGATATGTATTTTAGCGATATTTTGGAATTCCATTTTTTCTTATATAACAGTTGGGATTGGAAATTATTTATAAGTAACCCAAAAATATGTCTGATAACCCTATTTATGGTGTATGCTCAGGTTTCGAGGGAATATTTTGGTTTTTGGTTTTGGACACATATTTTTGTTTGAGGATTATATTAGGATATATCATGTATGATATAGGGAAAATAGATTTCTATTATAGATCTATTTTGGGAGCTAGTTTCCTTAAGGATTCACACTACATGAATAATGGTACTTAGTTTGGAACTGATAGAATGACATTACACACTATGTTCTTACCTTTGGTTTTTTATATTATGGTTGGAATTGGTTGAAGATTTATATTAGTCTATAAATAATAAATATATAAGTTATAATTTCCTATTTATCTATTTGTGATGAATAGACCAAATTGAGTTTGGAAAATAAATATTTTATTAGGCTTTCCCTGTTTATTTAAGATGATATACAATCCTCATGGTTCATTGTTATATTTTTTACCATACTCTTTATTTTTTTGTTTATATTTCACTATTGATCATGCTTCATGCTATCCTTATTTTTTATTTACAACTAATTATTTTGTAATTCTCCATTATATTCATCTTTTAAGAATTATATTTAATCCTACTTTAGTATTTTCATAATCTAAATCATTTCTATTGATTATTTTGATTTGAAATTATATGTAAAACTTGTCTTGAAATACGTATCCAAATTTCAATTAAATAAGGTTTTATTTATTATTTATCGATATAAGACTAAGAATACTAGTTAATTCATATTAATATATCCATTGGAGCATGTTATATATTTTTTCCATTCTTAAATAACTATGTTCCATTATACCTAATAACTGATGTCTGATATATTTTCATAATTAAATAATTATGAAGAACTGATTAGTATTTACAAGTAACGAGAATTATGAATAAGAAGTAGATGAGGAATAATAATCACTAGTCATTATTTTAAAATAAAATAATGTTTTTTCTAATTAAAAGCAAGTTATTTTTATTTTTAAATGAGATAAAGTTTGGCGTGATTGTTTTTGGATAACTATATAGACTAAAGTGATAGGGGATGATCTTGTTTGAAACTAGTTTTTCTTATAATATTCTTTCATGAAAACCGCATGTATTATTTGTAAGAATTTTTTATTTAATTTTAAAAAATATTTATCATGAGATAAGAAACTATTTCATTACTATAAATTTTAAAAATCATGATTTTTGAATATAGTGATTAATTGAAAATTCTCACCTTATGTTGTAAATTTGAATGTGATTTTGAGATAATATGGTTTGTGTGGAATCATAATTTTTTTTTAAACAAACTATTATCTATTTTTCTCATGGTTAAATAGAGAAATAATCTCATTTATTATATGATTAATTTTCAATATAATCAGCATGTGGATTTTGAAATGGATTTTTGCTTTTGATAAAACCTATTCGAAAGGTAATGTATAGATAAACTAGAAAACACAATGGATTTAAAAGTTTTATACAATGAAAATAGAATTATATGCCTGGGGAACCATAGATCATGGTTTAATCAGTTGGTTTATGATATTTATAGTACTATAGGGGAATCCATGTTCCATTTAGCGTGGATTCTTTATGAAGATTGGTAATTAATCATGGTTTTGAGAGTTTTGCATCTAAAGTGTAATAGTAATTTGGATACATCTAAATGGGTGAGTAGTTTGTCTTCTTTGTGGATATTATAGAATCATTGTATTTTATAATATATGTTAGTTTTAGAGTTTTGTATCTATTTTTATAAAATATTATTTGATTAGGCTATTAGAGAATCAAATATGTCTTGAGGGTTGGTTGTGTCTTGAGTCTTTTTGTAAGAGTTTCCTTGGGCTTCCTAAATATGAGAATTTATATAGTTTGTAGGTTTTAATGACCTTTATCTTTGGTGGTTTGATTTAAATTGAAATTAATGGAATAAAATTCATTCCATTTTGAATTTTTAAATATAGAGAGGGGAACGTTTTTATTGTAACACCCCAAGATTTCATAGTATGTTATTTTCTTTAAAATAATTCAATAGCTTGCGCTACATGAAACACTGAGTTCGAGCGCACCATGATTTACCAAATTAGACATTCAAAAAGTGGTTATAAATAGAATTAACATCATTTTAAATTTTATATACTCCATATATTTGTAACATCCATATTATGTACTTCTTAAACATAATATAAGAAAAAATTCAATTTTTCATATAAAATAAGTATTTTTCAAGAAATAATATTTTACCTTCTTTTAATGGAGAACCATTTTTAAATCTAATATTTGACACTTTTACATATTAAATTTGACAAAATAAAATTTTTATTTAGAATCGGGACATTAAAATTTAGTTGGGATAAATTTTTTGTTCTTTTATGATAAATTTCATATTTTTATGAATTGTGAAAATTACTAAATTTCAATTGGAAAACTTTTTAATCAAAATACTTTATATTGTTAAATTATATATTTGAACGGTTTTTAAATATAAATAAATTATATTTTTATCATTTAATCCAAATTTTTTTCATTGGAAGTAATTTTACATTTAAATTGGACACAAAAACATATCAATATTTTTTTAGTTTTTACTTCTAAAAAACCCGCATTCTGGTTTTGACAGCAAGAATATTTTTTAAATTAATTAATGAAATTTCTTTATTTTGAATTTTTGAAAATAGAACACATTTTTTAATTTGGAATATCAAAATTATCTTTGGGTGAAATTTTTGTATTTTTCAAAAAACATTCTTTTTTTAATGAATAATGAAAAAACAATACGTTATTGTTTAAAGATGACTTTTTATTTAAATAATTATTTTTAATATAAATTTATTTTAAAGGTAAAATAGATACATAATACCTATATTAGTAAAATTTAATTTATTGAAGTAATTTTATAATAATATTAGATATATAATATTTTATTTAACTTTTTATCATCTTTTACACACTTTCTATGCACTTTTTTAAAATTAGTATAAGACATATTAACATTTGAATTTTATTTACCACGGTTAAAAGTAAATAGTGTAATTGAAGGTAAAAATTATATCATAATTACCCCAACATATATCATAATTATATTGGACATGTGTATTTAAACCAAAATAAACCTTAGGAAAAAATATGATCCTTTTTGACCCAGTTGGATTATATTAGGACATTTGTTATATTTTATTTAAAGAAGAGTAAAAGTGTTAAATTCAATGTTTAATAACTAAAAAAATTTAATATTGGGTTATATATAATATAAATTTGACTATAAATAATAATTATAAATTTAAGAAGATTTCCTACATCATGGTATTTTATTTATAATTTTTGGACATTGTTTTATTAAATTCCATTATGACACAATGATGATGCAGTAATTACCTTATTAATGAATGAGTAAAATAATTTATGTTATATATATTAAAATTAATGTAAATTAGAACTTTTAATTCCATAAAATAATTTTCTAGGTTAATTTTACATGTTAGGGTTAATTCAATGTATTTTTTCGATGAAATAAAATTTTTATGACTGAAAAAAATACTAAATAGTGTCAAAATAGACATAAACTAGTTTTCAAAACAAATAATATTTTATTAAATTATATAATAGTAATAAATTTATAAGGTTCAACCAAAGTAATTATATAATGATATATTTGTATTTAATGAACCACTTAAGATTTTCTTGGAATTTAATAGTAATTTTATTAAACATGTAATATAAAAATACAAGAAGACATGTTAAATGTTAAGCTATTTAACTAAGAGTTAAATCTAAAAGATATGGTTAATATGGTGACCTAAAAGTTTCTAAAACATATTAGTTGAGAAGTTTTCAACCCATCCCAACCATATACTCTCAATAAATCCATTTTAAGCCGTTAAAAATAGAAAATTATTTTATAATAAAATAATATTTGAATCTTTTCCTAAAGTGACATTCACCTCTCATATAAAAGGTTACTTCCCATTCGCTTAATTTTTCACCTCCAAATCATTTGGGATCTCCCATACACTTCTCAAATATCCTCAAAACTTCCCTCAATTTTACCTAGATTCCATACATAGATCAGAAATCCATCCTAAAGATCCCTTTTTATCAAATCAAAACGTATCTCCCCAAAAGAGATAATTATATCATCACCTCTTTCACGGTTCTTTTATTTTTACAAGTCCTCTTTCATTTTTGTTTCCAAACCAAAATAAAAACTCTAGTACCTTATACTTACTGTCATGTTATTATAAATATTTTACAACCATATTCATTATTCTATCCATCCTATGAATGAAAAAGTCACAGTATGTGCATACGCACAGCTTACCGTCTCCATGTCACAGTGTAGTTTATTATTCAAAACTTCATTATTTGGTTGGGTATAATAATTATTTTAACTAGTGTAAATAATAAATAAAAAATTTAAATGATTATATATATATATAATATTCCATCCAATTACCCAAGATTTCACCATCAATAGAATGATATTGTCACTCATGTGTATATACGGCTTACCGTCTCCATAACAAGATGAGATTTCATTCCCCATCATAACCATTCAAGAATAATTTTCATTTTATGATTAAAAAAATAAATTTAAATAACATAATATAATTATTTATACGAATAAAATACATCCAATCAATGAAAAACATGGATAACATAAAAAACATATAAAGGAAAACGAATCAGCTTACACCTAAAACAATGATACTACTGAAATATTATTAACAAAACAATATTAGAGGATCATATATCATATCATATTTAAGTATATGGTTTCATTATAATTTAATAACTATGATTTAACCATTATACATGAGGTTAAACGTAACCCCATCTAAAGTAAATTATAAGGTATGAGGTTTTCATCTAACTTTTTATTCTCATGAGATTCATGCTATATTGTCCCCTATGTCCATTAATGTGGGGTATGTGCAGCCCATGATTGTATTAATTGTGTAATATACTTTAATTCATGTGTATATTAATTTTCATTGTATGATACTTATTTCATGGGGTGTATGTTCCGTATGTTACTAAATTGGTAAGGGAATTTCTAATTTCAATGTTTACTCACTTGGTTTTTCACAAACTTTATTTATTATTTTACTCCAAGATTATGTGTGAAATAACTATTTATTTATTTATGTAGAAATGTCCATTACCTTTTTTATGGATATACATTTTATATACATAATCCATATATTGATTAATTATCATGTCATTAATATGAGCTTGATGAGATTAATCTTAACTCAATTTCCATTCATTATATTAAACATCCAAGTCATTGGTTTTATTTTTTCAAGAATAGGTGTGAATGTCCTCTGATTTATTTACACTGAATATATAATAATGTTGAATGTAAACATATTTTTCAAACATAATAATGAAATTTATTTATCCTTAATCAAATGATACTTTCTTTAAATGGTATTTAATCTGAATTTACATTCCATTAATACTTCTTTGTTGTTATGCACCAATTCACTTTTATATGGTGTATATAATGTACTTTGAGATAGTATATCATGAATCCCTTTATTATCATGATATTATAAAGTTAATATTAAAAAAATTATTTGTATTTAAGTGTCTCTCATTTGGTTAGGAACTCTAACTAAAATATCATTTTAAATGTTTTATTGATTTATTAATCTAAATATTTTTCATTAAATTCCTTGTTTTAAAAATGGGTATAAGGATTTATTTATATGGACATTAATAATTTAAAATTAAAATTAATTTTAAATGTTTCAATGTGGTTTGGGACTCATAGATTCAGAATACTATTTCAAACTGATTATTGACAAATAATGAGACATTTAAATGTTTCCAAGAAAAAAAGGATATTTCTCTCACATAGTTGTACTGATTATTTTCATCTATGTAAATATCCTTCATTATTCTTGATTAAGGTAGATTTTTTATAAAAAAATTTCTATATTGAATTTAATAAGTTATTTTTGAATTTGGATGTGCTATTTTAATACAATTCATAGTTTATGGTTAGAGTATTGACATTTCCTATGCTAGTTTTAATATGAATGATAATATTATGTTTCAAACTTTTTATATGTGGAATGAATTGGGCTAAGTAAGTGACGTGTGGGGCCCTCTATATCCCCTCGATGCATCAACAGCTCTCTTGAGACAAACTACTGTCTTGGTACAAGGCCTTGAAAAAATCACTATTTGTAGTCTTGGAATTATGCCTTGACTATGTGGTTATGATGTCTGACATTATGCATTCCATCATTATGAAATTAGCTATTGATATTACAAGTAATTTTTTGACAAGTAGAATATCCATGTGAATAATTAAATATAATTATTTGATTTATCATTTTCCTATTATGCTAATGTTTAAGTTTTAAAGGATTATGTTTTAGTATTATACATTGCCTTAAATGTTAATGATTTATTATGATAGTTTTCACTATATTTTTTATCCTTACTGATCATCTGAGTTCACCCCTTTCTTATGTTTTATTTTCTCAAGATTCCAATAAGTGTGTAATTCCCCTACCCCAGTTACCTAGAGTTGGGGCATTATTACAATACATTGGCATGATTACAAGGGATCAAATCCTGAATGACAGATTCGTTTAGTAGACTTGGAAATACTAGATAAATTCTTTAGTTTTACGTTACATCATGAAATAAAAAATAAACAACATTTATCCCCTTTTGAACAAACATATATCCTTATCCTATCCCTGATGGTCAACCATAAAATAATTCTTCACATCATGGGAAAAAATAAAACATAGAAAGGGGTGATCTTAGATGCCCATTATGGATAATAATATAGCGGAATCTTTCATAAATAAGTATTACCATTTAATGAAAAGTATAAGACAAAAAAAATCCTTTTAAACAGAAACTTATGCATAATATGGAAAAGATAAAATCAAATAATTTCATTTACTTATTCACATGGACATTCAACTATTCGAATAATCACATGCAATACCAATAGCCACATTCATAATAATGGAATGCATAATGCCAGACTTCATAACCACATTGTCAAGTCCTTGTTCCAAGACTACAAATAAGATTTTGACAAGGCCTTGGGCCACAACAATAGTTTTTTTTCATGAGATCTACTGATACATCGAGGAGCTATAGAGGGCTCCACCCATCACTTACTAAGTCCAATGCATTCCTCATATGAAAATTTCTAAACATAACAAAAAAATTCGTATTTAAACTAGCATATGAAATGTCAATAGTTTATCCATTAACCATGAATGGTATAAAAATAACACATCTACATTCAAATATATCAAAAAACATTCAATACAGTATAGAATATTTCTATCATAATAAATCAACATCAAACAAGCTTAAAATCCATCAACAGATATTGACATAGAAGAAATAAAAACTTTTTTTAGAGAAATATCTATTTCAATTGTGAAATCATTTAAAAGTCATATAATTATAAAATAAAAGATTTATTTTGAAATTATTATTATAATATTGTATGGGAAGCTTTGATGATGTTATAACTGTGGAAAATAGCCTCACCCTACGTATAAGTTAAAAAAAGACATTATTACCTTAATTTTGTTGAAAAATTCATAAATTACCTTGTTTTGAAAATGAAGAAAAGATTCGTTTCAAAATAGATATGGTAAAATAAGGGTATAAATGAATTTAACCCATATTATATTAAATAGTCATTTTTTTGATTTACATTTTTATGAAAACATGAATGTGGATGAAAAATAGGTCCTATTAGATACTTACGTATTAACAACCTGATATATGTCATGAGATTATAGAATTAACCCCTACCTAGTACTTCAATTTAGTAGAGGGTATGTTAAACTCATGTAAAATTGTTAAATAATTGTTATTATATTATACAAGAACCATATACATAAATATGATATCATATATGATCTTAAAATATTAAATTGTTAATAATATTTTTGTATTATCGTCGTTTCGAGTATTAACTATTGAGTTTTCCTTTATTTGTTTTGTTACGTTAGCTGTGTTTTTTATGGATAGGATGTATTTGATTCATATCCATAATGATATTAAGTTCTTAATCATTAAATGAAAATTATTCTTGAATGATTACAACGGGGAATGAATTTCATCACGTTCCTGGAGACGGTAATCCGTACGTACGCACGAGCAAAAATATCATTCAATTGAAGGTGAAATCATATTTAATTGAATGTTATATCATATATAAAGAATAATTAACATGTTATATTTATTATTTAAATCAATTATACATCATTATTATAACCATCCAAATAATGAATTGTTTGAATAAAAAACTACCCCACGACATGGAGACAATAAACCGTACGTACACATGTATGGTGACTTTGTCAAAAATATGACAGATAGAATAATGAATATGGTTGTGACATTTTTATAATAACATAACTATGAATAAAAGATATAGGAGTTACTATTTTAGAATGGAAACAATAAAGAATGAAGAAGTGGAAGAAGAAAAGAATTTGAAAGAGGTGATGAAATATTTACCTCCTCTTCGAGTTCATCTTTTTGATTTGATCAAAAGGGAACTCTAGGTTGGATTTATAACCAATTAAATGCATCTAGGACAAAGGTAGGAATGTTGGGAGGATATTTGGTCAGTTTTTGGCCGAGAAAAATGGCTTTGGTTGTGTGAAATTAAGAGAAGGGGATGTACCCTTTTATAAGAGATGTGATGGTCACTTCAGGAAAAGCTTGAAATATTATTTTATAATAAAATAATTTTCAGTTTATAATGGCACCAAAATAATTTATTTCTAGGATAAGGTGGGGAGGTTTAGAAAAACTTTCAACCAATAGGTTTCAGATTTTTTTAGGTCACCATATTAACCTTATCTTTTAGATTTAACTCTTAGCTAAAATGTTTGACATTTACCATGTCTCTTTGTATTTTTATATTATATGGTTAATAAACTTACTATAACAAGCCACGAGAATCCAAAGTGGCTCATTATTAATATATATATACCTATATAAGTCTTTTTGAAGAACCTTATATTTTTATTAATATTATATCAATTAATAATATAGTATTTTTTTTAAAAACTAAATTATGTAAATTTTGACACTTTTTTGTATTTAGTATTTGTGAAAATCATAACAACATGATTACTTAGAATTTTTTTAATCATCCCTAAAATTTCATGTTAACCTATAAAATTAATTAAAAGTCTCAAATTAAATTTATTTGGATATTTATAATATCAATTATTTTCATCTATCATTAATAAGGTAATTACAACATCCTCATTGTGTCATAAATAAATCATATTATTTAATGTATAAAAATTATAAATAAAATACCATTATTTAGGAAATTTTATTATCTTTATAATGATTAATTATTGTAGAATTTATCTTTTGTATAACCATGTATTAAAAATGGTTATTTATTAATCTTTTAATTTAACTATTTTAACTCTTCTTTAAATAAAATAATAATAAATGTCCTAATCTAATCCAAGTGGACCAAATTGGATCATATTTTATTCCTAAGGTTTTTTTCGGTCGAATACCACTTATCCAATAGAATTATTACATGTTTTAGGGTAATTATAATATCATTTTTACCATTAAGTACCTTATTTAGTTTTAACAATGGTAAATAAAAGTTAAAAGTTACTATTCACCAAAAATTATTTTCATCTTATTGAATCAAATTTTACTAACTGATATAAATTTTTTCAATTATATTTTCGAAATTAAACTCAAAAAAGTGTTAAAATAATGTTTTATACAAATTTTTAAATGTTTCAAGGAGGTGGGTAAAAGACGGTAAAAACTTCCACATAATTTATATATATATAATCTTATTATAAAATGACTCAAATGAATTACCTTGAATATATATAGGTATTATGTATCTATTTTGACCTAAATTAAATTAAAATAAAATAACTAATTATTTAAAAAAAAATTCGGTTTTAAACAATAATGCAGTGTTTTTCACTATTCAATAAAAATTGAATGTTCTCAAAAAAATACCAAAAATTCAACCTAAGATGATTTTTGATATTACGAATCCAAAAATGAAGTCCATTTAAAAAATTAAAATTTATAAAATTTCCAAAAGTGGGTATTACTATTTATAACGACTAGTTTCATTGCTCATGGTGTGTTAATACTTCATGTTGTGTACAACACAAGCTACAACATTATTCAAAGGGAAACATATTGTGGAAGCTTGCGGAGTTACATTCTCCCCCTCCATAAAATAATTTCATCTTAGAAATTTCTAGAATATTACTACATAAAAAGATTTGGGTGGTTCTTTATCATAAGTTCATGAGGATCCCACGTTGCCTCTTCCATCTTATGGTTTCTCCATAGAACTTTTACCAGACGAGTCATCTGGTTTCCCCACACTTGTTTTGTGGTATCACGAATTTTGAAAGGATCTTCACAATAAGACAGATCAGGTTCTAGTTCAATTTCTCCATAGGTGAGTACATGCATTGAGTCAAACATGTATTTCCTCAACAGTGATATGTGGAACACATCATGAACTTTGGAGAGACTTGGAGGCATTTCCAAACGATATTCTCCAACTTTAATGCATTCTAGAATTTCTAAAGGTTCGATGTACCTGGGACTCAATTTAACCTTCTTACCGAAATGTATATCACCCTTCCATGAAGATACCTTCAATAAAACATGGTACCCTACTGGAAATTCACATTCCTTCCTTCAGTTATCGGCATAGCTCTTTTTACTACTTTGGATTGCTTTGATGTGGGTTTGGATAATCTTCAGTTTTTCTATTGTTTCCTCAATGTTTTCTGGGCCTACGAGTTTTCATTAACCAACATCATCCCAAAAAGATGGTGTGCAACATCTCTTTACACACAATGCTTCAAATGGTGCCATCTGAATACTTGAATGGAAGATATTTTTATAAGAAAATTCTTCCATAGGTAAATATTTATCTCACAAACCTTGAAAGTCAAGTGAGCATGATCTCAACACGTCTTCTAAAGTTTGAATAGTCCATTCGGATTGTCCATCGGTTTGAGGGTGGTAGGCATTGATCAAACAAAGTTTAGTATCTAGGGCCTTCTGAAGGCTTTTCTAGAATCTAAAGGTAAAACGGGGAACACGATCAGAAACAATCGATAGGGGTAATCGATGAAGTCTTATAACTTAATTAATATAGTCTTTCCAGATGTTCAAGTGGTAAATATTCTATTATAGTAATAAATTGTGCTGACATGGTAAGACGATCAATAATGACCCATATTGCATCATTCCTTTTAGGAGTCTTTGATATCCCCATGAATAAGTCCATCATAATATTATCCCATTTCCACTCAGGTATGGGAAGAGGTTTCATGACTCCCCCTGGAATTTACCTTCCATCTTTCACTTGTTGACAAACCATACATCTAGACACAAAATCAGAAATCACCCTCTTCATGTTTCCCATCAAAGATAATCCTTAAAATCCCTATACAGATTTGTGCTCCTAGGGTGTATAGAAAAATTTGAGCTATGAGAATCTTCCAACAATTCTGTTTTGATATCAGGTATGTTTGGAACACAAAGTCACTTCCCAAATTTCAAAATTCCATCTTCATATATGAGGTTACTCAATCTCCCATCATTCACAACTTTAATCTTCTTTTGAAACTCCACTTCATCTATCTGAGAACTCTTTATCTTTTCTAGTAAAGATGGTTTAGAAACCATTTGAAAAAGTATGGATGTTTAACCATCCATGGTTATTCCCATATCCATCTTTACTTGATCCATGAAAATAGGTACCCTTTCAACTTTGATCTTTTTCAAAACTCCATGATCCTTTATACTCAAACCATATTCCACCTTATTTTCCTTCCTCGGGTGGTAATTTATAGTGTAATCATAATCCTTGAGTATTTGAAGCCATCTCCTTGGCCTAATGTTGAGTTCCTTCTATGAGAAAATATACTTCAAACTCTTGTGATTGGTATATATCTCACATTTTCACCATAGAGATAGTGTCTCCATATATTCAAAGAAAATATTATAGCTACTAAATCAATATCATGAGTATGATAGTTTTGTTTATGAATTTTTAGCTATCATGATGCATAGGAAATAACTCTATCATTCTACAGAAGGACACAAACTAGTCCTTTCTTTGAATCATCACTATAAATAACAAACCCATCATACCCTGATGGTAGAGTCAAGATAGAATCATTGACTAATTGTTGCTTCTGTTCTTCAAAACATTCTTCACAGTCATTTGTCCAAACAAATTTAACCCTTGTACGTGTGAGCTTGGTTAATGGGTTAGCCAACCCGGAAAAATTCTAGATGAAACGTCAATAGTAACCAGATAAACCAATAAAACTGTGTACCTCAGTTATACTCCTCAGTGCTATCCATTCTTGTATTGCCTTGGAAATTGATGTATCAACAAAGATTTTATCTATATAGACAATATGGCCAAAGAAATAAATCTCTTGATGCCAGAATTCACACTTTCCAAACTTCCCATATAATTCATTTCTTCTGAGGGTTTTCAGAATAGAGCACAAGTTATTTTCACGATCTTCATAGATTTTTTATTAAACCAAGATATTATCAATAAATACCACTACAAATTTATGAAGATATTATTTGAGAACTCTATTCATTAGATCCATGAAAATAGAGGGTGAATTAGTCAATCTAAAAGGAATCACTGTAAACTCGTAATGCCCATACCTGGTTCGAAATGCTATTTTTGGAATGTCTTCCTTCTTCACACACAATTGATGATATACACATCAATGTTCAATCATTGAAACATATTTAGCTCCATGAATCTGGTCGAATAAATTATCAATTCAAGGTAGGTGATACTTCTTCTATATTGTTATAGCATTGATCTCCCTATAGTCAACTCCCAACCTCATAGATCCACCTTTCTTCATACCAAAAACAAAAGGGGCTCCCCATGGAGAAACACTAGGGTGAATAAATCCCTTAGTACTCAATTACACTACTTGTTTCTTTAGTTACACTAATTCCAAAGTTGCCATTATATAAGGGGTCTTCGATATGGACCTTGAACCATGAATTAAATCAATAGAAAACTCAATTTCTCATTCTAGAGGATGTCCAGGTAAATCCTCTAGAAACACATCAATATATTCTATCAAAATAGGTAAGTCCTCTATTTGAATATTATTTTCCTCACCCATTGTTTTTTCATTCGATTATTCCCCAATAATTGAATTTAGTAGAGCTAACGGGGGTAGATCTAGATAAGAATCTGGTGGTTCCATTTATTCTCTAAAGATAAGGTACTCATTATCATTATTGAAAATTGTAACATCCTTATTCTTACAATAAATTTTTGCATCATGGTCTGAAATCCAATCCATACCGAGGATTATATCAAATTCAATCATGGGTATGACAATGAGATTAGTAGATAAAGAACATTTATATTCCCTAATTAGAACTAATTCAGAAAACTTTATTGCGATGATACTTCCCTTAGGAGTATTGACCGACAAATCCCTTGTTATGTCAAATTGAAAATATCTAATTTTCCTAGAAAACTAGGATGACATGCAACAATGTGATGATCTAGATTCAAATAAATCATTGGATAAACTTGATGAAACCATTAAATTACCTTCCACCACATCTTTTAAAGCTTCTACATTTGTAGTAGTGATTTCTTAAGCTTAGTCTTTCTCCCTTGGACTTTTTTGGGATAAGTTTTCTTGGTGCTTGGGATACCTATTTTTATAATGCCCCTTTTCCCTTAAATTTTTTCATTCAACATTGACTACCAATTTCTTCCTCTTACAGTCATGAGTTTGGTAAACTTTTTCACCACACTTGTAACAGACTCCCATTTCCTTCAATCAAGTACTAGGGTGTTTCTTTCAAAATTTACCACATAATGGATATTCAAATTATCTTTACTTCCCATTATTTACATTTCTAGAGTGTTCAGAAGATCTCTTCTTCTCTTCCTTTTTTTGAAGTCGTAAGACTTCGAGAATTCCTTTTATTTCTTGATAGCACATGAGACAATATCTTCATACGTTGAGATGTATTGTGAGACTAATTTTCAACGGAGAAATGGTTTTATCCCATCAATGAATCGATAAATCTTACTTCTTGGGTTAAGTATATAATTGGTTTCATGCCTCGCTAACCTAGTAAAGTTATCCTCATACTTTGAAACATTCTCATCCCCCCTTTTCCTAAGATTCAAAAATTTCCTTTCCATATCTTCTCGATGGCCATGAGGAAAGTATTTTTCTATGAAAATATCTTTAAAATCTCTCCATTCCATGTTATATACTTCATCATCTTTCTTTGTGTTTTTTATTAATGACCACCATTGATCTGCACCTCCCATAAGCTGATAAAGTGCCATGACAACGTTTTCCCTTTCACTACTCTCCAAAGCATGAAATATTTTTTCTAAGGATATTATCCATTTCTTAGATACTAAGGTATTTGTACTCCCATTGAATGTTTGTGCTTGTTTCCTCCTAAAGCTATCTAACATTGATCATCCACTTTGTGGATCAGGGTGCTTCATATGGGTAAGGCTATTATTCATAACCTGTGTGAGTTGTCCCAGTATGGTGATAATCTGATCAACACTAGTTGCATCACTAGATCCACTATAGTTGTTTTGAATAGGAGGGAAATCCCTACATGGATTATGTGGGTTGATACGGTTTCCATTCCTTCCACTAGGCACTATTTCTAAAAAATAGCATACACTAGATTAGTTTATGAATCACAATACATAATTCCAAACTTGTAAAACACTTAACATAAATTGAACAGTTTATGGATATAATCCATAATCATAAAAAAAATTCTTTGAGGAAGTATATACTCATAAACCCTTCATAATGGTTTGTAATGAAAATGAGAATTATCCCAATCATATCCTTCGAGAGTGTCATATCCAAGAGTGCAGAAAGACCCATTGTCATTCACCAGTTCTCATTCGAGTTTATCTCAAAGTGGCATTTTCAGGGTTTACCCCTTGGTACATTCATGTCAGAGCCTCCTCTACCTTCTCATATCCAGATAGAGATGTATTTCTTTAAAATCACACAAAAACACTACATTACCAAAATTCTAGGAGGTTCTTCTATACTAATCATCGAAGTCTATCTGAGGGTAATGTTCTATAATCAGAGTTTTTCAAAATTTATCTTCCATGGTTTTTAATATAAATTCTCTGATACCAACTATATTTCCTTGACCCCAGTTACCCAGAGTTGGTGAATTATTACATAACATTGGCATGATCACAAGGGCTCAAATCCCAAATACCGATCAGTTTAGTAGCCTTGGAAGTACTAAATACATTCATATGTTTAACATTACATCATGAAATAAAAACATCAAGAACATTGTGTCCCCTTTTCAACACACTTATATCCTTATCCTATCCCTACAGGTCAACCATAAAATACTTACTCAAATCCAGGGAAAAAATAAATCATAGAAAGGGGTGAGATCAGATTCTGAGTAAGAATAACAATATAGCGGGAACTTTCATAAATAAGCATTAAAATTTAAGGCAATGTATAAGACTAAAAAAAGCATTTTAAACAAAAAATTCAGCATAATATGAAATGATAAAATCAAATAATTCAATTTAATTATTCACATGGATATTATACTACTCAAATAATCACATGCAATATTAATAGTCACTTTCATAATGATGGAATTCATAATGCCATACTTCATAACCACATAGTCAAGGCCTTGTGGTAAGACTAAAAATAATATTTTTTTAATGCCTTGTACCAAGACACTAGTTCGTCTAATAGGACCTACAGATGCATCAAGGAGCTATAGAGGGCTCCACCCGTCACTTTATAAGTCCAATGCATTCCTAATATGAAAATTTTTAAACCTAAGATAAACATTCGTATTAAAACTAGCATAAGTAAGGTCAATTGTTTATCAATAAATCAAGAATATTGTAAAAATAACACATCCACAGTCAAATATATCACAAATCCTTTAACAAAATATAGAATATTTGTATCAAAATAAATCAACTTCCAACAGTCTTAAAATCCATCCAAGGGGGTTGACATAGATGAAATCAAAACTTTTTTTTAGAGAAATATCTCTTTCTATTTTGAAATAATTTAAAAGTCATATAATTATAAAAGAAAACATTTATTTTAAAAATATTCTTATAATTTTTTATGGGAAGCTTCAATGATGTTTTAGTGGCAGAAAATAGCCACACCCACCATATAATTTAAAAAAAGACATTCTTACCTTAATTTTGTCAAAAATCTCATAAAGTACCTTGATTGGAAAATGACCTTAAGATTCCTTTCAAAACATATATGGTAAAATAATGGTATAGATGACTTTGAACCATAGTATAGTAAATAGTAAAAATGTTTTGAATTATATTTTTATGAAAACACGAATGTGGATGATAAAGAGGTCATAGTAGATACTTACGTATGAACAACCTTAGATAAGTAAATAGATTGTAGAATTAACCCTTACCTGGTACATATCATTGGTAGAGGGTATGTTAAACTCCTATAAAATAGTAAAATAATTGTTATTAAATTATAGAAGAACAATATACATATATATTATATCATATATGATCTTATAATATTACTTTGTTAATAATATTTTAGTATTATCGTCGTTTCAAGTATTAATTGTTTCATTTTCCTTTATATGTTTTGAAACATAAGATATGATTGTTATGGATATTATGTATTTGATTCATATCCCAAATTATATTAAGTTTGTAAAAATTATTTTTAATCATAAAAATGGTGATTATTTTTGAATGATTACGATGGGGAATGAATCTCATCATGTTCGTGGAGACAGTAACCCGTACGTACGCACGCGACAGAATATCATTCAATTCAACATGAAATCATATATAATTGAATGATATATCATATATAAACAATAATTAACAGGTTATATTTCTTATTTATATCAATTATACATTATTATTATACCCATTAAAATAAAAAAGTGTTTGAATAACAAACTACCCCACGAAGTGGAGACGGTAAGCCGTACATACACATGTATGGTGACGTTGTCATTCATATGATGGATAGAATAATGAATATGGTTTTACCAATTTTATCATTTCAAAAAAGTATATATAAGATACTGGAGTTATTATTTTATATTGGAAACAACAAAGAAAGAGGAAGTGGAAGAAGAAAAGAACTTGAATGAGGTGATGAAATATTTACATCTTTTTCGGGTTCTTCTTTATGATTTGATCAAAAGGGCTCTTTAGGTTGGGTTTATTTCCAAAGTAAGGCCTCTAGGATGAAGGTAGAAATGTTGGGAGGATATTTGGGAAGGTTTTTGATGTGCCAAATGGATTTTGAGGTGTGAAAGTAAGAGAAGGGTTGTCACCCTTTTATAAGAGAGGTGAGGGTCACTTTAGGAAAATCTTGAAATATTATTTTATAATAAAATAATTTTCGGTTTCTAATATCTCAAAAATGATTTATTTCGTGGATAAGGTGGGTATGGGTTTAAAAAATCTCAACCAATAGGTTTTATACTGGTTTAGGTCACCATATTAACCTTATCTTTTAGATTTTACTCTTAGTAAAAACGTTTGACATTTACCATGTGTCTTTGTATTTTTATATTATATGGTTAATAAACATACTATAAAAATCCAAGTAAACCAAAAATGTTTCATTAATAATATATATAACTTTATCTAATCATTTTTTCTGAAACTTTTATAGTAATATTATTTCAATTAATAATATAGTATTTGTTTGAAAAACTCAATTATGTCAATTTTGACACTATTTAGTATTTGGTGTTTGTGAAAATCATAACAACATGATTACTTAGAAAAAAATTATTTAATCAACCCTTACTTGTCATATTAACTTATATAATTAGTGTAATTCATCAATAGTCTAAAATTACATTTATATGGATATTTATAATATCAATTATTTTAATCTTTTATTAATAAGATAATTATTGTATCCTCATTGAGTCATATATAAATTAAATTATTTAATTTCTAAAAATTATAATTAAAATACGATTATATAAGAAATTTTGTTATCATTATAATGAATATTTATAATTGAATTTATCTTATTGATAAACCTATATTAAAAATTTATTAGATATTAAACATAGAATTTAACTCTTTTAACTTTTCTTTAAATGAAATAATAATAAATTTCCTAATATAATCCATGTGAACAAAATGGGATCATATTTTATTCCTAAGATTTTTTCTGGTAGAATCACACTTATCCAATTGAATTATGACATGTGTTAGGGTAATTATAATATCATTTTTACCCTTAATTAACCTATTTACTTTTAACTGTGGTAAATAAAAGTAGAAAGTTACGATTCACCAAAACATATTTTCATCTTATTGAACCAAATTTTACTTACTGATATAAACTGTGTCTCTCATGTTTTTGAAATTCAACTCATAGAAGTGGTAAAATTATGTTTTATGAGAATTTGTAAATGCTCCAAGGAGGTGGGTAAAAGACAGTAAAAAGTTCCATAAAATTTTTATATATCTTATCATATTATAAAATGACTCCAATGAATTACATTAAACATATATAGGTATTATGTATCTATTTTTATGTAAAATTAATTAAATTAGAATAATTAATTATTAAAATAAAAATTCGGTTTTAAATAATAACTCAGTCCTTTCACTACTCATCATAAATTGAATGTTCTGAGAAAAATTAATAAAATTAACTATAAGCTAATATTGATATTCCGAATCCAAAAAATGAAGTCTATTTTTAAAATTAAAATTTAGAATATTTCAAAAAGATTGCATTACAATTCATAGAGGCTTATTTCATTGGTCAAGGTTTGTTAATACTCATAGTTACATACAACGCAAGAGACTACATTATTCAAAGGGAAACATACTGTGGAAGCTTGGCGTGTTACAAAGTGTTTAATGTTTTATATATAGGTTTAAGCAATGATAATAATGGAATTATCAAAGGATTATATATGTTGTATATTATGTTAGAAATTGAATTGTGATGTTCATGTATGTAATCTATTTTCGAAGACTTCTAAACTGATCGGCCCTTCAGGACATGATCCTTGGTAATCATTGCCAATGTTTTGGAATAATGCACTGAATTTAGGTAACTACGGTCAAGGAATTACAATTGGTATCATAGAGAGGTTTACTACAAACCATGGAAACTAGATTTAGAAAAACTATGATTAAAGTACATTACCATAAGATTGACTTTGAGGATTAGTATAGAAGAACTTCCTTGAATGTTGTTAATGTAGAGATTTTTTGAAATTGTCAATAAAAAAATTCCTATTTGGATACGAGAAGGTAGAGGTGGCTCGAGAATAGATGTATCTAGGGGTAAAACTTGAATGGGAACTGGTGCATGACAACAGGCCTTGCTTCACTATTGGTTACGATACTCCAAGGGGATATATTTAGGATAATTCCCATTTTCTTTACAAACATATTTTAATGATTTTAATATTAGATGAGAATACATAACCGTGGTTAATCCTAAGGTGTATTCGATTGAAAATAATGTGTCATAATTTTTTCTAAATGATTTTATGAATACTATTACACACACTATGCTTTCTGGTTTTAGTCAATGGCTGGATTCCAGGGAAGTCATAATAACATTGGCCATGATGTACAAGGTGGAAATAATGGTAGGAGTGAGAAACTAAATGCAATGCTGATAGGCATAAAATATACCATGTTCATGTCGAAGCTGAATTCAAAAAATATGATAAAAAACATATTCAATAACCAACTCCAACACTCAACAAAGTAGGGAGAGTTGGAGAATGATAAGATCTACAACAATGGAGACTGTAGAGAAAAGAAATCTCAATTTCCATCATGTAGGAGATGTTGAAGGAGACACCCATGAAAGTGTCTCAATGGAAAAAAGAAATTATTTATCTGTTGGATAGACGGACATACATTAAATAATTGCTGAGAAAAAATGAAGGTTACTTTTGAAGAAAATAAAAATGATCCTAAGAATCCATTTACAATCAATTTTCATAAATTTATGGGACCTTGGCATTACCAGATTCAATTACATATTCTATAGGATAACCACTTGGTCAAGGAAGAACTTATTTGAAAAAAATGGATGGCGAAATGTTTGAAATTAATAATTCTCTTTGTTGATAGGATTACATAGAAGACTTTTCTCTTGTATGTGTAACCCTGTAGTTTGTTATGTGAAAATTCTATTTGAGGAAGAATTATATTTTCTTTTGTGTATATATTTATAAAGAACCATTTGGGTTTATATGATCCTTGAATTTGATTCAATTATAGGTTATTAATTTTTGGAATGAAATGTGAGGTATGAGATTACATTTGTGGTTAAATTATGTTACGGTTATTTTGAAGAATTTATCTCATTTTGGGAATGTTATAAATATTGTTTCTGAGAAAATAACAACACAGAGATCATGTGACAACCCATCACGTCGGAAAAAACTGTGGGAATCAAACCCACATGAAATGTGTGACTGGGATTTATCACCTACCACTAGACTACATAAAGTCCCTGACTAGTGTGACAATTATTCTTCAGTAAAATGATTTTATTGATAAATAAAAATTTGATTTGGGATCTTATGTTTTATCAAATGGATATCCTTAGTATAGGAAAATTGTTTTGTGATTGAGTGATAAATGTTATTTTGGACGATGTTCATTCAATTGGGAACACTATATGCCTATGGAAAATAGAATACAATGGGATTTCATTTGAAGAGTAATGTTGGATTTTTATTTAGGAAGAATCTATGTTTTTATAGATATACATGTTCTTAATGGATATGATTAAACTATCATAGCGAATATGTGATTAGGTTAATTATATTTAATTATGTGACATTAAGAGTAGTTGATATTATTTGGGGGTAAATTTTTTGATTTATTGTGGAAAACTATGTGACCAAATCATTCAGAATTTTTTATTTCAAACATAGTTTGAATTATTTTAAATAATTTTAAGGACAGTTGTGTATTGAATGATCTTTTTTGAACACAGGGTATTTTTTGATTAAATTTATAGATTAATATTAGTATTTATTTATAAAAGGTTTGTCCATTTTCAAGATCAAATGATCTTATACTAACCATTTTGGTTTTTCTTAATCTCTAAAGACAAGGGAAATATATAGTTCATCCATTTTGGATTATTTTATTATCTAGAAGTTGATTCTTAATCTTCAGGTGTGACCATGTCATCAGGAATACTCATTGTTTGGAGAAAATATGAGTTAGTGGTTGAAATTTATTTACGGGTGAAACTCTACTTGAAAAGTAAGTATATCTCTTTATGTTCTTAGTCAATATTATAAATAAATATCCTTTAACTTTACAAAATAGAACTTAAAACAAAAAAGATTGTCCGTTTACTTCTCCAAAAGGTAAACTAATGACCATTTTACCCATCATAAGTTTTTGGTTTTCATGTTGTAAACATTTTCCTGATCATGGGTTTTATAACACTCCATGAGAACACGGCTCTTAGTTTGTCTTCCATATCCATATTCTTCTATATGTAAAACTATTATGGGAAATCTTGGGTGACCTTTTCACTTTTGATTATTTCTTTTAAAGTGATAGTTTTATTATCTCTTTTTCCGATGTGGGACTTTTAATGGAGTTCCCAAGCCCAATTTTAAAATTGCAAGGATGTATTTTACAAAAGGGTAGAAGAATGTAACACCCCATGATTTCATAGTAAGTTATTTTCTTTAAAGTAATTTAATAGGTTGTGCAACACGCAACACCGAGTTCGAGAACACCAAGAATTACAAAACTAGCAGTTCAAAAGGCAGTTATGATTAGTATTAACTTAATTTTGAATTTTATATACTGCATATAATTTTAACATCCATATTATTTGTTTCCTGGACATAATATAAGAACAAATTCAAATTTTCATATAAAAGAAGTATTTTTTTAAAAATGAAATTTTCCACCTTTTAATGGAAAACCATTTTTAAATCCAATATTTGAAACTTTTATATATTAAATTTGACAAAATAAACTTCTTATTTAGAATAGGGACATAAAAATGTAGTTTGGATATATTTTTGATGCTTTTCTGATAACTTTCATATTTTGATGAATAGTGGAAATTAATATATTTTAATTGAAAACAATATTTTTAATCAAAATAATTTATAGTGTAAAATTATAAATATTAATGATTTTGAAGTATAATTAGATTATATTTTTATTATTTAATACAATATTTTTCATTGGAAGTAATTTTAAATTTAAATTGGACATAAAAACAGATCAATCTTTTGATAATTTTTTCTTTTAAAAACCCGCTTTATGGCTTTGACAACAGGAATATTTTTTTAATTAAATAATAAAAATTCCTTATGTTGAATTTTGAAAAATATACATCATTTTTGAATTTAAAATATCAAAAATACCTTTTTGGTGAATTTTTTATATTTTTCTAAAAACATTAAATTTTTGATTAATTGTGAAAAAAACTACGTTATTGTTTAAAGCCAAATTTTTATTTATATAATTATTTTTAATTTAAATTTATTTTAAAGTAAAAATAGATACATAATACCTATATTAGTACAATGTAATTAATTAATGTCATTTGATAATAAGATTAGATATATAAAAATTTATCGAACTTTTTATCGTCTTCACCCACCTTCTAGAAATATTTGCAAATTTTCATAAAACCTAATTTTACTGCATCTGTGAATTGAATTTCAAAAATCCAAGTGACACAGTTTACATTAGTAAGTAAAATTTGGTTCAATAAGATAAAAATAATTTTTGGTGAATACTAACATTTGAATTTTATTTACCACGGTTAAAAGTAAATATGGTAATTAAAGGTAAGAATGATATTTTAATTGCCCTAACACATCTCATAATTATATTATATAAGATTATTTAAAAAAAAATAAACCTTAATACAAAAATATGATCCTTTTTGATCATATTGGATCATATAAGGGCATTTATTATATTTTAATTAAAGAAGAGTTAAAAGTGTTGAATTCAATGTTTAATAACTAAAACATTTTTAATATAGTGTTATACATAATATAAATTTAAATATAAATATTTACTAGAAATCTAAAAAGATATCCAAAATCATGGTATTTTATTTATATGTTTTAGATATTAAAAAATTAAATTTATTTATGACATAATGATGATGCTGTGATTACCTTACTAATGAAAGACTAAAATAATTGATGTTATAAAGTGTAAAATAAATGTAAATTGAAACTTTTGGTGCCATACTAGAATTTTATAGGTTATTATTACATTTTATGGTTGATATAATTTAATTTTTTGATTATATAGTATTTTTATGACTTTCTCAAATAACTAATACAAAATAGTTTCAAAATTGACATAAATGAGTTTTAAAAAAATACTATTTTATTAAATTTTATAATAGTCCTAAAAATATAAGGTTCAGCCAAAGAACATATATAATGATAGATATTTCATTAATGAACCTATTCAAGTTTTCTAGGAATTTTATAGTATGTTTATTAACTATATAATATAAAAAAACAAGAAGACTTATTAAATGTTACACTATTTAACTATGAAATAAATTTAAATGATATGGTTAATAGGATGACTTAAACTTGATTAAAACCTATTGGCTTTGAGGTTTGAAACCCATCCCCAAATTATCCTTTAATAAAATTTATTTATAGACATTATAAACTGAAAATTATTTTATAATAATTAATATTTCATGATTTTTTTAAAGTGACCCTCACCTCTGCTATAAAATAGAACTTCCCCTTCACCTAATTTCACTCCTCCAAATCCTTTTAGCTCAGAAAAAATATTCTCAATGATCCTCCCAACTAACTCAATTAAATTTAGTGACCTTAAATTGATCAAAAATCCAACCTACAGATCCCTTATGATCAAATCAAAAGGAAGCATGCAAAGAAGAGATAAATATTTCATCACCTCTTTCAAGGTTCTTTTCTTCTTCCACATCATATTTATTTGTAGTTTCCATACCTAAATAATAAACCCAGTAACTTCTACATACTGTGATTTTATTGTAAATATTGTACTACCATATTCATTTTTGTATCCATCATATGAATAAAAAGTCACCTTACGTGCGTATGTACGGCTTACCGTCTCGACGTCATGGTGTAATTTGTTATTCATCACATAATTATTTGGATGGGTTTAATAATGTGTATAACTGATGTAAATAATAAATTTAACTTTTCAATGATTTGGTATATATATAATATATTATATAATTACAAATTATTTCACCATCAATAGAATGATATTGTCGCTCGTGCGTACATACGACTTACCGTCTCCACGATGCGATGAGATTACATTCCCCATCCTAATCATTAATGAATAATTTTCATTTTATATTATCAAAAATAATTTTTAATAACTTTAGTATCATTTGGGAAATTAATAAAATAATTCATATCCATGAAAAAAATGACTTATATAACAAAACAAATAGAGGAAAAAGAATCAATTTACAGCTGAAACGATGATACTACTAAAATATTATTAACAAAACAATATTAAAGGATCATATATGATATAATTTTTATGTAGATTGTTATTTTATAATTTAATAACAATTATTTAACAATTATATAATAGGTTATACTTAACCTCGACTAAAGGAAAGTATATGGTTTGGGGTTTTATCTCGCTTTTTATTCTCGTGAGATTCATGCTATATTTGCCACTATTTTATTCTGTGTGTTGTATGTATAGCCCATGATTATATTATTTGGGTAATATAATTTATCTTATGGTTATTTATATCTTCATTTTATGATTGTTCTTTCACGGGGTGTATGTTTTGTATGTTTCCAAATCGGTAAGGGAATTTCTAATTTTAATTTCCACTCATCGGGTTTTACAAAAACTTCATTGATTAATTTACTAGAAGATTATGTGTCAATCACTATTTATTTTTTTATGTAGAAAAATCCACTCTATTTTTTTGGATATACTTTTGATACATATAATCAATCCATTGAAAATTCTGAATTCAATGATTTTTACTTGATTAGAGTAATCTTAACTCAATTTCCATTCATTGAGTTAAACATCCAAGTCATTAGTGTTATTTTTTCAAGAATATTTGTGAATGTCCTCTAATTCATTGATACTGAATATCCAATCATATTGAGTGTATTTATATTTTTCAAATATAATTATGACATTTAATTATCCTTAATCGAAGGATACCTTCTTTATAAGAGATTTCATCTCAATTTACATTCCATTGAGACTTCTTTGTTGTTATGCACCAATTCACTTTTATATGGTGTATATACTATACATTGACATAGTATATCATGAATCCTTTTATTCTCATAATATTATAAATTTTTTATTACCTCAATTATTTGTATTCAATCAACCATCATTTGGGTAAGAACTCTAACTAAAATATCATTTTAAATGTTTTAAAGATTTATTCATATAAATATTTCTCCTTAATATCCATGTTTTAAAAATAGTTTTATGGATTTATTTATATGGGCAATAATGATTTAAATTTAAAATTACATTTATAATTTTTAAATTGGTTTGGGACACTTTGATTCAAAAATATCTTTTAAATGGATTCTTGATAAATAATGAGACTTTTAAATGTTTCCAAGAACAAGGGGATATTTCTCATAAATTGTTTTTCTGATAATTTTCATCTATGTCAATATCGCTCATTATTATTGATTGAGGTTTATTTATTATAATACAATCATCCATATTGTATTTAATGAGTTATTTTTTAATTTTGATGTGTTTTTTATACTATTCATGGTTTATGATTAAAGGAATGACATTTCGTATCCTAGTTTTAATATGAATGTTTATATTATGTTTCAACCTTTTATATGAGGAATGAATTGGGCTTATTATGTGAATAGAGGGGCCCTCTATATCCCCTAGATTCATCATTAGGTCTAATGAGACAAACTAGTGTCTTGGTAGAAGACCTTAAAAAACATTATTTGTAGTATTTTCACGAGGCCTTGATTATATGGTTATGATATCCAGCATTATGAATTCCATTATTTTGAAATTAGGTACTAATATTAAATGTTCTTATCCGATTAGTAGAATATCTATGTGAATATGTAAATGGAATTATTTGATTTATCATTTCCATATTATGCTGGAGTTTATTTTTAAAAGGATTTTGTTTTAGCCTTGTACTTTGTTTAAAATGTTTATGTTTTCTTACAATAGTTTCCGATATATTGTTTATCCTTACTGAGCATATGATCTCAACACTTTATTATGTTTTATTTTCTTAGTATTCCAAGAAGTTTATTATGTTTTATATGTATGTTTAATCTAGGAGAATAATGGAATTCTCAAAGGATTGTCTATTTTTAATTTTATATTAGAAAATAAATTTTGATGTTTATGTATGTAATATATTTTCCAAGAATACTAAACTGATCGGACCTTCGGGACTTGATTCCCTGTAACCATTTCCAATGTAATGTAATATTGCACCTACTTTCGGTAACTAGGGTCATGAGATTACATTTATCACAGGATTTGGTCATAAATTATAAGTTCTGTTGACGATACATTATGTTTTTTATGTGTGTAATGAGGATTTATGCTTGAGATTGATGTTTGGAATAGATATAAGGTGGTGTCACCTGTAGTACTAAGACTACAGGTGGTATTAGGTTTCCAATGAGAGATTATTGGGTATCCAGTTAGCTGGGTAGTGGAGGGGACAACATGGGTGTCCCATCTGTATCTTGGTTGTACCATAATGGGTACCTGATTGGGCCATGTCTAGTTTCTTACTTAAATAATAAAATTTTGGTCATTTAACCTCAATTTTTTTAACCACCTTATCTATATCCTTGGGATTTACCTCCTATATCCAATTTAGGGATCTATGTAAATGAGATTTTTGGTGTGTCGTTTTTATCCTTATTCAAATTTTATAGCCTAATTAAATCATTATGAAAGAAATGAGATTTTATTCCAATGAGACTACACTTCTTATGTTTTCTATAAAAAAATTATTTATTTTATAATTTAATATTTTTGGTGATTACTACAACTCTAAAAGTAATAAATCTAATTTCTGTACATTTAATGGATTTAAACATAAAAATAGGAGGCACTAAAAAAACAAATATGAATCTGTAAAGAGATCCATCCTAATTCAGCAGATCTCATAGTTCCATCTTTATATATCCCTATAAATTATAAAAGTTAAAACTATCCCAATGTATGAATTGAAATATAAATGTGTGAATATTATTCATCTAGAACATATATGAACAGAAATTAAAAATTTAGTTTTTTTCTCCATTCAATATGATATAATAGATAAACTCCATAATCACTATGTAACAACCCAATCGATACCTACTATAATCAGAACACTCGATCAAGGAATATAAATTTTTAAGAACAAATGTAAAGATTAATAAATTTCTTACATTGGCCGAATAGACCGCACTAATCAATTGTCACTCTCTGATTAGAATAGTGACTATTTTAAAATTGAAGGAAAATAAAGAACTAAATAACTAAAATATAGTCATCAAATTTCAATAAAATTTTAACATAGATAAATATAGAGAAATATTTAAATCGGATGTTCAATATGTAAAATCTAGAAAAGAAACCACCATTCAAATATATATTATTAGTTTATAAGGAATCCTCCCACTCATGTTAACAATGTCCAAAAATCTTTAGAACATCATACGGATCAAAGGTATTAGAAGTTCTATAAAATATCATATACTTCCAAATCCCATTGTTAGGATTCAAAAAATCTCCATATGTTCATGCTTAGTGTCCATAATTTTTGTGTTTAGAATATCTAGAATAGTCCCCCATTTTTATTCTGATGAATATATTTTTTAAATCGTCTCAAGTAAAAAAATCAGCTTCATCCATTGGTAACAAAAAAGAATGGTAAATTATTCAATCATTAGTAATTGCATTTTTTCACTTTATCATAACTCATAAACTAACTCTTTCACCACTACTAATTTTCATCATTTAATTATGCTTTTATCAATAGAAAATTTATTAACTTATTTAAATATAAATCTCTCTATGTGGTTACTTTATTAACCTCTTAGCTTTATATCATCGTCAATGAAGATCACTATATTATTTTTTTAAATGGGTTATATGAATCCTTTTTCATTGATCCGACCAAAACATTGAAGATAAGTGAGGTCCCCACAATTTCTTCCTCAGAAAAAGAAAAAAATAGTATTCAAAAACAAATTATCTCAGAACCACATTCACTGGAATTTATCAACATTAGTAATAAATTTATCTTCCCTACTAGATGATGAAAAATTAATCATAAAGGGTTCAACATCAACAGTGTCTTAGTTTTGATTTAAACCCCACTCCCTATAAAAGATATTCATCCTCAAATCATCACACTTAGGTGGTCAATCCATGTCCCAGGTTTGAATTTAGTTCCAATAGTTTTAGATTAAGAGTATAATATTCATAGAAAATATGAGAATACCATTTTAAAAACATTAACAAATGCTTCAATTTTCTCAAACTAGTCAAGGACCTGCGGATCAACATTAGGATCGGCTTCATCTATGGTGGTGAGTTTAGGAGAAAATGAAACAATATTATTCATGAATCTTCATGGATATAGTTTTTCATTATTCTTTTTGTTTATGGGATTTCAAATAATGTAAATTTTCACTTCAATAAATTCTATTTTTAGGGAAGAGTTAGATCCAAACACAATCACAAATCCAAAACCCAATCAAGGAATGAAATAGTTTGTTTCTAATAGAAATTAATAACCATAGAAAAAAAAACAAATTAGAATACTTGAAAATTAAATGAAGAATAAGAAAACAATATTTAGCATGCTTTAGTCTGTGGGGCCCTATGTGCATAGAAATAACACCATCCACTCATGCCTTTTATTTAATCTATAAATGTAAATGGATGAAAGCATAAAAAGTGTGAACAACGATTAGAAAAAGAATGATAAAAGGAAATTGATAATTGAGAAACAATGGAAAAGAAATAAGAAAAATTTATCACCAGACACGATGATGTTAAGTGGTCTTGATCTCTTTATGATTTTCCCTAGTGATGAATCATATTATCATTCTCACTAAGAAACTAGGTTCTTAAGAAGCTCTACCCAAATATGTATAAATGTAATATGGGTCCTCAAATTCACATCATCTAAGGGGAAGTAATCTTTTTTCAATGCTTTACTAGAAGTGACACAGCAGTGGTGGACCACCAAGATCAACAACTATAGGGACTTGACATTGAGAATCACCCAACCTAGGGTTCTAGAGCCAGAATTTGGGAACTGAAAGAAAAAAATCACCAAGGATAATGAAACTAAATTTCTATGGATCAATCCAGTATAGAGGGTGATCAATTACTCTAGAAAAGTACTTCAGGCCATAACTGCATATCCAACCAACGAATTCCATGAATCCACATAAAACATAATGCCAGTGGTGTAATGATAAACTGGAAAAATAAATGGATGGAACATATACAAAGGGTGTCAATATAATCAATACCCATGACCAGACAATTCTATAGATCACAAAATCAGCACAAAGAAACTAGTATTCTGTCTAAATGCTAAGTCCCACTCAATGGAATCCCTGGAAGAAATAAAAAACCTATGTAGATTGTCCAAAAACAATATTTTATCACAAAATGAAATTAAAAATTAAAAGTTATTTTTTCATGCATGAGGAATTAACAAAATAAATAAGCAGATTATAATGAAGGATAATTCAATATTAAAACATAAATTGAATGCCACATTTCAAAAAACAATATAATCTTCAATTGAAATTGATGTTCCTCTTCCACCTATGGTTTTAGAATATGAACCCTGTTTAACCAATCTAAATAGAATTTAAACATAAACAATACAACGAATTTATTCAAAATATCATTTGGGTTTATGTTGGTGTGTATTTTATTGACACACAATGTTCCTGATTCTATAATAGATATAATAAAACGTAGTCTAATGTCAATATGTATATATTTACACTGGCATACTATGTTATTTGACAAGTGAAGTTCATACTAGCTATCAGAATAAATAAAAAATTTATAGTTAATTTTTTTTCCAGTAGATTGGACTTTAATCCCTATGGATTCTTTAACTTCTTCATTATAGGAAAAATACTCATATATTTTGGTTGAAAAGGATACCATAGTTTGAATGGTCTACTTCCAAGAAATAGAAACATGGAAAGTAGTAAAAAGAACCAATTAAAAGAATATGGGTGTCAATATTCCAAGCATAGTCAGTATCAACATACCCAGAATAAATTTTAGAAGTATCCATGTTTCTACAATAACATAATAAAATATTTGAACTATAAGAGAGGTATCATAAAATCCACTTAAGGGAATTCCAATATGTTTTCCCAGGTGAATCCATAAATCTGTTAAGAGTGCATAAATCATAAGAAATATGAGGCCCAATGAAAATCATAGAGTACATAATGTTAACAACAATTTTAGTATAAGTAATGTTAGATGTAAATTGAATTTCATATCCAACCATAAGAACATATGTTAAAAATGTTTAAAGTGTTGTCAAATAGGATTATTAATAGGTTTGAGAGATTAAAACATATTTCTTTTCAAAATCTTTAATATATATTCATGATGACACAAGTAAAGAATTTAATTTTGTTTTTTGTAGAATGATTTTAATACCTAATATTTTCATAGATTCACAAAAGTCTTTCATTTCTAACTTACCTTATAATTAAGATTTTAAAAACAATTATTAAACTCATATTTTTAAAAATAATATGTATTTCATCAACATAAATTAGTTGGTAAATCTTAATTTTTTGTGTTGATTTAAAATAAACACATGCATCATATTGACTCCATGAAAATTGGTTATCTATCATGAATGAATAAAATTTCATATACCACTACTTAGTGTCTTGTTTTAGAGTATAAAATGATTTATTTTATGGGAATAATTGATTTAGTTTTAATTTATTAGAATAATCGTCATGGGGTTCTATATAGATTTTCTCTTTTAAATCACCATGTAAAAAACAAACTTATGACATCCATTTGTTCAATGTATAGGTCATTATAAGAAGAAAAACAATGTAAAATACTAGTTAAATAATTCTTAACAATAGAGGAAATTATTTTAGAGTAATCAATACATTCTCTTTAATGAGAACCCTTAGAATCTAACCTTGATTTATATTTAATCTTATTTCCCTCATTGTTATCTTCTTTTCTTCTAAATCCACTCAGAACCAATGAATTTATAATTAAGTGGATTATTAAAAATTTACCAAATGTGAAATTTTGTTAGAGATTTTAATTATTTATTGATGGAAATGACCCACTATTATAGCCCACAAAACCATGGGTATAGTATATACCTATAGTTTAGAGAACTATGAGATCTTAATCTATTAGTATAAATCTCACCTATACCCATAGTTTAAAAAAATATGATACCCATAGTTATGAACTATGTGAATATGTGTATGGGGAATTTCCCACTATCTCAATAATACTATACTAATGGTTCTCAAAAACTGGATATAAGATTTAAAAAAATTCCTTTCACCAGATTCGAACCCTGGACCACCTCTTCACAGTGGACATTCGTAACCATTTCCCCAAATATGGTTATGAGTATATAAAAATATATTTACTTAAAAATATTTTTTTAATCCATAGATATAGGGTTAAAATCTTAGAAATAGGTTTTCCATGAGCCACATAGAAATCATAGGATGCCATGTCATATTGGAAGAACTGAAAAATAGATATGGGGACACTCATTTCTCTATCACAGGTGAACTGATAATCAATATTGGTGGTGAGATGTTTAGATTTAGAATCTAAACAATAATAAGGATAAAAATCATTCCAAATAGTGGGATATGGTGGAGGTAGATTTGGTTGAAGGGAAGCCTCAAAATTATCTAGAGGCTCATCTTTGTCTGCCTATTCTAAAGACGGTTCAGTACTACAAGACAAGGAAGACTTAGTTATTGGAGAGGGATACTCATGAAAAACAAAATCCTTACTTATTATGAACCTTTAGTTTCTAGTATTATCCTCCAACAATTTATACCCTTTAATACCCTCTAGATACCCAATAATGATACATTTTAGAGCTCTTGGTTACAGTTTATCAATTTTATCAAGTGAATAAGCTGTACCACAAAAGACTCTTAAGTATGTATAAGAAGGGGGATTACCATTTCACAATTATTCAGGTGTTTTGAACTAATTACAAGAAGAGGTACGCCTATTTATTATGTAAATAAACGTACTACAAACCTCTACTCAAAAGTATTTGGGTAGGTATGTCCATGAAGGAATGTTTCAAAATCTTTCTAAGATAGTGCTACTCAACATATTTGCAAGTCCATTCTATAGCTGGGGGGGGTTCTTTAATAGTCATATGCATCTTAATTTCATCATATTCAAAAAAGTGAATGAATATAGATGAAAATAATCCAATCACATTATCAGTTCTCATGTTTTCCATTTTCATCCCTATTTTGTTTTCAATGTTTTCTTGGTTTTAATGGTTTGGAATACATCAAATTTATTTTTAAGAAAATAAATCCATAATGTTTTGGATAATTTATCTCTAAAAGTGACTAAGTAGGAGCCTCTAGTATAAGAGGTATTCTTAGATGGTCCCCAAATATCAGAATGGATATACTCTAAGGGGCTTGTAGCATTAAATATTTACCTACTGAAGGTAACTCTTTTGGCCTTTCCCATTATACAATCATCAGAAAATTAATGATTAGAATGTGTGATCCCACTCAACATCCCCTACTTTTTGAGTTCTTCTAGGACTTTGTAGATATTATTCCCCAATATTCTATGACAAAGCATAGTGTATTAAGTGTGGGTTTTGTAGACACTACCGAAATTTCTTAAATGGATATTTCCATTCCATACATAAATTCTATTAATTAATGACTATTTATGAATAGTTCTAGAGAATTTTAATATTATATGAAATATTTTTGATGAACTAAAATAAAAAACTTTTTATTCTAAGATAAATAATGAATTCAGGTTTCTATTAAGGTTATGAACCCACCTTAAATCATGTAAAGTGATGACAGATTGATAATCTATGTTGGTCAGAGTGGATACTCATGAGTGGGGGGGGGGGGGTGAATTGGGTTCTAATTAAAAATTTCTGTTTAAAAGATTTGTATTAAAATCCCTGAATTCATAAAACATGTTAAACTGTAGTGAATCTATAAAGATTTTAAATGTTCAATTAGTTTCTCAAATATTGATTATTTCTCAGTTAACTTAATCTAAAGATTAAGTTAGCTTTTGAAACTAACTTACTAGTTCATAATAATTAAAAACCCATGCAATTTTAACTGTCAAGGTTATATTAAAATTGCTTTTAGTTTCAAAGTAAATAGAAGCAGAATATTGAAAAAATGGTTTAAACTAAAATAAGATGCATAGAAGTGTTAACCAAGAGGTTCAGTCTCAAGGTAAGACTTAGTAATCTCAAATATTTTAAATAAAACATTGAACTACACCTTAGATCAGGGTTACAACAGTACTCAGACTGTCCAAGTCCTCAGACCTCTACCATAGTTCTACGTGGGATAGCAAGGGAATCATCACACAGGCTGTCCAGGTCCTCAGACCTCTACCACAGTTTTACGTGGGATACACAATGGTGTAACGAGATCAGTGTGGGTATTTTAGTATCCTCTAGTCCAACCTTGGAGTCAGTGTGTTTCAAAATAGACAAATGAACACACTACTCATAATGTAAGGAAAAGGATGTTTACAGCCGAGCAAGAATATAGAAACGAGTTTTGAATGCTCTTTTGTGAAATCAATGCAGCTTTGGTCATATTTGGATTGAAGTTGATGAATCTTGCAGTCCTTCTCTGGATGTTGTCTAGAAAACAGAGTGTCATGATTTTGTTCCTTCACTTCGTACAGGTGTTCAGCTTGAATGCGGGAGAATTCCAAGTGGTTCTTGAACCCCCTCTTTGAACTTCTGTTCTTGATGTGTATGAGTGTTTTTCGAGTTCTTTGTGTGTTCTCTACATGTACGTGTGTATCTCTTCTTCTCACTTACATATATTTCTCCGTGTATGAGTCTCTGTATATCTATTCTGCAGTAGCTTGATATTCCTTTTATTTCCCCTTTTGTCTAAAAATGGGAATGATTACCTTTTACATGTTCTAGGTACAGTTCCCTGACATGCCAACAACCCACATTAATTAATAGAAGTTACATTAAAAGCATAAAATATGACCGTTGGAAATTAAATTGATAGAAAAGAAAATAGTTTAAGAAATGGTGTCATAGTAAGTCATGGAAACTGTGTCTCCTTCACACGGTGTCTAGGTTGATCACATTGTCTGAGTGTCACAGTGTCTCATGGTCATGGTGTCTGCTTCACAGTGTCTTGTGGTCACGATGTCTACTTCATGGTTTCTTGTTCACGGTGTCTTGTTCACAGTGTCTTGTTCACGGTGTCTGGCTTCACGTTGTCTTGTTCATGCTTTCGGGCTTCACGGTGTCTGGCTTCATGGTGTTCGGCTTCACGGTGTCAGAAATACATAGCCTTTGGCATGCTCACGGTCTCTTAGATTTTCCAAAGTAACTATGTGCAGACTTTAATAAAGATGATAATAGAAAGGATTAGACTACAGAATTTGTTAAAGAAGGTATTTTGAGAGTAGATAAAAGTTAGTATAAAGTAGGTAAATTGAAAATAGAGCAATTAAGATATTGCAAGGCTCTTCTTAAACCATGATAAAATTGTAAACATAAATACACATGATTGGATATAATGTATAGAAGTTAACTAGGTTGAATAAGATTTGGAATCATTATCATGTGATTAAATAATATTTTTGATCATTAAAACATGATTATTACATGAGGAGTCCAAAAATATCCCCCTTTTTGATGATCACAAATCATATACAATTAAGTTGTATATTGGATTTAACTATAAAGATAAAGTGCTAACATATTATATAGAAACTTCTCCCCCTTTTGGGATTATCAGAAATATGAAATAAGAGAGGTCAAAAAGGTTCATATTCTAGTAATAGAAAATAAGTGATAGTACAATAGAAAAGTAATTCAATACAATAACATCCCTATCAAAAAAGAGTAATCACGGTTCTCCTTCATGGGCTATCCTTATATTTTCATTTAGCAGCAGTGGAAAAAGAGAAATCCACAGGGGCTGAGCCCGAGGTAGAAGAGGGTAAAGAGGTGGTTGATAAAGTGGGAAAATAGAGACCTTCAAAGAATGAGGGAGACAAGGTAGGTGCAGTAGATGATCTAGAAGTTTTTGATCAAGAATCATTGTCTTGATTTGACTGAATGATTTTCCGACAGACATGGTGGTTGAGGCTTCAGCAGAGGTGAAGGTAGGCATCCGAGGTCTGAGAGGTGCAGCTATTGAAGCAACCATGGATGTACTCTGGACATGAAGATTGGGGATCAGGAGTTTGATGAAATCTGTAATAATCTATCCACCATATTATATGGCTTTCTCATAATTTTCCTTGTTCTCCATAAACTTTTCCAATAATTGAGTAAACTCTGTGAGTTTCTGGACATGATTCTAGAAAGCGTGATTCACTGGAGGAATCCTCAGATTTTCTATAAGGTAATTGAAAAGGTTATTCATATCTGTCTTGGAGAATATTCTGTTGAAGTATAAATCCAATTTTTTGTCAATATCTTGCAGAGAATCATTAGAAATTTTGGAGTAGATTTTTACTAGGTCAAGAACTCTATCACTGTTTTGACCACCTTAGTTAAAGAAGCCACATTGAAACCACTGAAGACATTCTAATGCTCTTCTATGATTAGAGTACTAAGTAGATCACTGTCCAAGTCGGGTTTATAGGATTGACCAGATGCTCTGACAATTGTGGTCAGAGACTTTAGTTGATTCAACACATTTTAAAGACACCTGTATACTCATCAATGAGTTTATTCAGATTGGCAACAAGTTATTTCATTTAATTCACAATTTATTTGTTTCTTTCAGTGATATTTTCATCTAAGGAAGCTAGATAAGGTTGAAGCTGAGACACAACAACTTGTGAGATTTTAGGAGTAACATGTTCTATAGGAGGAAGAACAGATTGAGATCTTGAATGCATCTCGATCTGCATGTCTTCAACCGTACTTCTTAGAGTCTTTACTTCATTATTGAGCAGCTTATTTTCAACTCTCATTTCTTTAATTTCATGGAGGATCTTAGGTTTTATTTTCACGATAATCATCTCTAATAAAAGTGAAGAATCTCTATCACTTAAATTTCTCATAGGAATAGGTTGATTATACATGCGTTTCTCTATTCCAGATAAGATAGTAGCACCAAATTCCTCCAGATCATCCTTATATGCAAAGGATGGTTGTTCAGATAAGGGTTCAAGAGTAGGGACTGGTATAGCCTCAGGATCCTTATCAGGTTTAAAATTGGAGACTGATTTCAATTGGAATAGGGAGGAGATATCAAGTCTGGTTGCTGTAAACTGCTGAGAATAGTTCACATCATTGAAACTGGGAAATTTATACTGAGTGTCTATAGGACATGAATCAGTTGAATGTGAGGATTAAACAGACTCAAGATTTGGGGTTTATCCCCCTTAACTGATGCCTCCTTCTCAGGACTGGGAGGCCTAGGATCTTGTCTAAATCCACAGACTCATCTTTGAGTTCCTCACTCATTTCTTTTCTAGCCAGCTGAAAAGCTTGCTCCATCCATTCTTCAGCAGAAGGTATGAATTCAAAAACATATTTTTCCACAGGGAGTTACCCAAGATTTACCTCTTTCAAAAAAGGTACCTCTTCCACTATAGGCTCTTCCATGACATGATTTTCAGATTCTTGGGTGATTGAATCTGTTACAGCTTCGGGTTGAGTTTCCAAACATTCAGATTCCCTAAGAGTAGGGACTTCTTCTTCAAGAAATACAGGAGGAGCAGTAGTTGTGTCTTCCTCAACAATAATCGCTTCCCTTGGTGGCACATCATCCTCTTCTTACTCTTCTTCAAGATACTCAACAATCCCATCTGGTACAAAAACAGGATCAGAGATTTCTTTTTGTCTTGAGGGATAATCCACCGAATTGAATTTCTCATAAATTTTATCATTGCCTTCCACCCATTCCTTTTTCCAAGGATTCTTGTTTATCTTCAGTCTTTTGATAGAACCTTTTGAGAGGCAGTACACATAGTCTATAATAACTACCTCATTAGGTCCAACCACACCTTTTTCTTGAATCATGGATGATATTAGCCGAGAGTAAAATAGAGAAGTTGACTTGGATGTTACTTAGATCAACTCACACATATGGTGAATGATATACATGAAAAAATTGATCTTATACCCATTTTTCATGAGGTGAATCAAAAACACATCTTGATATATTAACACAGCAAAATCACCTTTTCTTGGACTAACCTAATTCTGTACAAACATATATAGAAGCCTTGTTTATCTATCTAATTCAGCAGCAATGTCTCTCCTCTAGGTGCCATTTCCAGTAAGGGTTTTTAAGGAATCATATAGATCAAATAAATCAGTTGAGGGTGGAGGTCCTCTATGATAATCCTCACATATGACTTCATGACGTATCCTATGGCATGAAACCCATAACCTCGAAGAGAAAGGGAATCTCTAACCATTTACCTCACAACAAAACTCTCACTAGAATCAAATGAGAACTGTACGTATTGGTAAAACTGAGATACTAACCTAGGATAGATAGGTCTATCCTCCTTTAAGAACCATTCTAACCATCCTTGTTATTATAACATTTTCAATACCAGAGACTTACTAGTAAGAAGCCTTTGGGGAAAATATCTTTCTCATGTACAACAATGCAGTTTACAAGATTTGAATTTAAAGGTCCTTCGGGAGTCATCTTAGGTGAAATCTTCTTCTTCTTCGAGATATGCTTCTTGGGTGTCGATGATGATGAACGTTTCATTCTTGGCATTCACTGATGGTTCGAGCGAGAGAAGGGTTGCATGGATAAAGAAGGGTTTGAAAAGAGTAGGTAGAGGAAACCTCGAGTGACGAAGCGAGTGATACTTACATTGTTTTATCATTTAGGAATACCAAAAGTCTCTAAAATAAAAACACTGGAAGCTAAAAAGGTGAAAAGGATAATTACCGGGATACGGGTTAAAAAAAATTACAGTGACACCGTAAGTGATCATTATCGTCATACTGTAAACGAGTTTCACGGTGAGACCGTGAGTGAAATTTTTAGTGCCCGTTATGGTGGATAGTAAACATGAGAGATAGTAACCGAGAAACCCTAATAATGAAATAGTAAAGTATAACATAGTAAGATATCACATAGTAAGACTTGAAATAGTAACTAGTAAAGTATCTATTTGAGATTTATCATGCCTAGTTCATGTATGATGTAGTCAACTCTCTCAGAATTTAATGGTGTAGTGAATATATCAGCAAGTTGATATTCAATACCAATAAATTCCAAAGTGACATCACTATTTTGATAATGATCTCTCAAAATGTGATGTCTTAAATCAATATAAATTTTCCTAGAATGTGAAACAGGATTATTTGAGATGTTAATAGAACTTGTGTTGTCACAATTTATAGGTACATGTCTTAATTGATATCCATAATCTAGTAATTTGTGTTTCATCCACAAAATTTGTGCACAACAACTGCCTGTAGCTATGTATTCAGCTTCTACACTAGATAATGCAACAACATTTTGTTTCTTACTACACCATGATACTAGTGACTTGCCTAAAATGTGACATGTTCCAAAGGTGCTTTTTCTATCTAACTTATATCCACTGAAGTCAGCATCAAAATAACTAACTAATTAAAATGATTGTTCTTTAGGATAAAAGAGTCCTAAATTGGGTGTTAACTTGAGGTATTTGAAAATTCTATTTATAGCATTTAAATGAGATTCTTTAGGATTTTCATGAAAACGAGCACACATACACACACTAAACATAATTTCAGGACGACTAGCAGTTAAGTAGAGTAGATTTCCAATCATTCCTCTATAAGTGGTTTGATCAACATATTTTCCATCTTCATCAAGATCCAACTTAAATGTGGTACTCATGGGAGTGTGACTACTTTTAGTGCTATCTAATCCAAATGATTTTATAAGATCTTTATTATATATACTTTTATTTAAAATAATTCCATTTTCATTTTGAAAAACTTGAAATCCAAGAAACTTTTTTAGTTCTACCATTAAACTCGTTCAAATTCATTTTACATCATTTTAGAAAAATCAACACATAATGAATTCATCAAATTTACAAAAATAATGTTATCTACATAAATTTGAACAACTAAAACATCATTATAAATTCCTTTTATAAAAAGTGTAGAATCGGCTATTCCTTTTGTAAATCCTTTGAAAATAAGAAAAGTACTCAATCTATCATACCAAGCTCATGGAGCTTCCTTTAAACCATATAATGCTTTTGAAAATTTAAAAATATGATTTGGAAAATGAGGGTTTCTAAATCTAGAGGGTTTTTCAACAAAAACATCCTCATCTATATACCTATTTAACAATGCACTCTTAACATACATTTGATATAGTTTGAAATTCTAATGTGCTGTACGGGGCAAGTAGGATTATGATAGCTTCAAGTCCGGATATTGGTGCAAAGGCCTCCTTATAATCAATTCCTTCTTCATAACTGTATCCTTGTGCAACTAGTCCACCCTTGTTTCTAACTAGGTTACCAGCTTCATCAACTTTATTCAAAAAAACCCATTTGGTGTCGATTGTCAAAGTTTCCTTAGGTATATCAACAAGTTTCAAAACTTTGTATCTTTGAAATTGATTCAATTATTCTTGCACAGCCATCACCCAAAATTCATCATTTATTGAGTCATTGATATTTATAGGATCATGATGTGAAACAAAATCTTGATGTTCAACCTGCTTTCTCAGAGAAGCTCGAGTTGGTGTCCCTCTATCTAAATGTCTTAATACCACATCTAAAATAGGCATTTTAAGTGTCCTAGTTAGTCTAGAATAGATCGGGCTAGAAATTTCTGTTTCATTTATAGGTTTGGGGTCTATAGAAGCAGGTTCTGGGAAATTTTTAAAACTGGTTTCCTTAATAACAGGTTCACTGTTTTTGTCATTAAAATCTAGAATGGACATATCTTCTTCAAGATTTTCAAGAGGGGTCTTAGGTTCATGTGGATCGGTTTTTTCAAATTTCATGTGTACAAATTCTACCACACATTTGGTTCTCTTATTTAATACTCTATATGCTTTACTGGTTGTAGAGTTACCTTGGAAAATTTCGCCATCACTTTTGGATGAAAATTTGTCAAGATTATCTTTAGTGTTAAGGATAAAAACTTTGCAACCAAAAACTCTAAAGTAATTAACTGTATGATTCCTATTTTCCAAATCTCATATGAGGTATTTTTAAGAATTGGTCTAATCAAGACTCCATTGATTATTTAACAAGCTGTATTGATAGCTTCAACCCAAAAGAAAATATGTAAATCATATTCAATGAGCATTGTACTAGAAATCTCTTGAAGAGTCATATTTCTTCATTCTACTACACCATTAGGTTGAGGTGTTCTAGGGGTAGAGAAGTTGTGACTATAGCCATTATGTGAGCAATAAGTTTCAAACTCCTGATTTTCAAACTCACAACCATGATCACTTCTCAATGTCTTGATCCTATCTCCATTAAGGTTTTCTACAGACTTGTAATATTTAACAAAAGTGGAACACGCTTCACATTTCTGAGTTATAAAGTATACCCAAGTGTATCTAGAAAATTCATCTACAAGGACATAGACACAATGCTTCCCATTTAATCTAGAAACTCTAGATGGTCCAAATAAATCCATGGGAACTAACTCGAGAGGGTGAGAGGAAGAAACTTATTTCTTTTATTTGAAAGAAACATTATGTTGTTTTCCATTTTGACAAGGTTTCAACACTTTATTATGTGGGAATTACTGTTTAGGTAGGTCTCTAACTATACCATTCCTTGTCAGTTTCTTGAGAGAGTGCACATTGTAGTGTCCTAATCTTCTATGCCATAGCCATGATTCTTTATGAAAAGCATTTAAACAAGTAACATTGAGTTTATCTAGAGAATTAAAATCTACAGCATAAATATTTTCATTTCATAATGCAGTAAATACCAATACATTTCTAGAATAAAATACATTGAAAACATCATTTTCATATATAATATTAAAACCATCATCACACAACTGAGAAATACTTAACATATTAAACTTTATTCCATCAACAAATAAAACATTAGAAGTTAAAATTGAATCAGTGTTACCAATCTGGCCTAATCCGATGATCATTCATTTTGAGTTATCCCCAAAGGTGACATGTACTCTATAAACATTGATTAAGACTTTAAATCATGAGTAGCCTCTTGTCATATTCCTTGAACATCCACTATCCTAATACCATATCTTCCTTCATGAAATTCTCCAGCTTGTTTCCTACAAAATTGATTTAAACAGAAAATGATTTTGTTACCCAGATTTTTTTGGGTCCAGACAGGTTAGCATGTAGATATTTTGTTACCTATATTTGTCTAATGTGTTTCATATAATCAATATATTTAAATGTCTTTTAAAGATAAACTTTGATTGATCTATAACTATGTGATTAGGTAGTTGAGACATAAGAATTTACAGAACGAGAACTAGCAACATAGTGTCCATATTATGGAATAAATCTATTCTTGGTAATCTGTCTCTACACATGCTGATATCCCAAATCAGTAGTATACTTTGGTGCTACTTGTTTTCCTACCATTTTTGTAAGAGTTTCCTTTCCAATAGAAAATATTTCTAAATATTCCCTGAGTTTCTCATTAGATAGTTTCAATTTAGTATTCTCTTTGAGTAGTTGAGTATTATATTCCTTTTCTACATCTAGTATAGATTTCACAGTGCTAGTTAAAGCAGGATGTTGCTTTAAGGATTTATACTTGTCTTTTTGCTCATTGCAGGTATCCTATAGAATGTTACATTATTCAAATAATTCTTCACTAGAAATTTTTTCAGAATCAGAATTAGAATCATCTCCAGAGTAATAGGAGATTAAAGCAGGAGTATCCAATGTTACATCAGATGTGTTTATCATAAAACCCACATTAGATTTTTGAGATTTTTCATCCTGAGAGGAATCAGAATCACTTGAACTATCTTCTGAAGCACTACAGGTTTCTTTCATATATTTTTTATAATTTTTTTCCTTTTACTCATATTTCTTATTGTACTTTAACTATAGACAGTTTTCTTTAAAATTTCCTTTCCTCTTGCATTCACAACAGATTATGTCATCACTTTTATTGATCCTTTTTGAATCCTTCTTCTAATGACTTTTATTGTCATACATTTCCTTTTAATTGGATTTTTTGAAAAACTTCTTTTTCCTATAAAACTTCTTAAATCGTCTATCTATCTGATCCATTTTAGCATCACTATCAGATGCACTCTCATCACTACTTGAACTCTCACTTACCGCTTGGATTTTCTCTTTGTCCTTGATTTTTTAAGAAGAGGTGTTGAAGTATACTGATTTATTTCCTGGTTCATCATATTCATCTAATATTACCTTCATCTCTTCTTCATACATCATCAAATTACCAATCAACTCTTTGACAGACAGCTTTCCAATGACACATGATTCTCGTATAGAGACAAAGGTTCCTCTCCATCTGTTTGGTAGGCATCTTAGTATCCTCATGATTTTCTCCATTGCTGGAATATATTTTCCCAATGATCTCGTTGTATTGACTATCTCATTAAACCTGAGATACATATCAGAAATAGATTTATCATTTTTCGTTTTAAAATTATCATACTTAACAGTGTATGTGTTTATTCTCATTTCTTTAACATTGGTTGTTCCCTCATGTGAAATAGCCAGAGTATCCCATATTTCATAAGCAGTCTTACAAGCAGATATTCGATTAAATTCTTCATCTCCTAAAGCACAATACAAGGGTAGTCATTGCTTTATAATTATTATTGTATGAATATTTAGTAGGTTCATCCCAAGAAGTTATAACAGTTTCTAGAATATTGTATTTAGTCTCTATGGAAGTCCAAATGTCAAATCCCATAATTTCTAAATGAATTTTCATTTTGATTTTCCATTGGGCATAATTAACACCATTAAATAAGGGTGACATGTTGGTAGATACACCTTCTAATCTGTGATCCATAATACCTAAGTTATATAAAGATAAAAAAATTAAAATTAATAGAAATTTTAAGATATTTAAGATACAACTAAAATTATAGGTGAAAACTTTTAACAAACAGAGTGTTTTGAAAACCTTTTATCAAATCCTCTGATACATAATGTTGGTCAGAGTGGATACTCAAGAGGATGGGGGGGGGGGGGCGGTGGTGAATTGATTTCAAATTAAAAAATTCTGTTTAAAAGATTTATACTAAAATCCCCCAATTTATAAAACAAGTTAAACTATAGTGAATTTATAATGATTGTAAATGTTCAATTAGTTTCTCAAAGATTGATTATTTCTTAGTTAACATAATCTAAAGATTAAGGTAGCTTTTTAAAAAAACATATTGGTTCACAATAATTACAAACACTTGCAAGTTCAACTATAAAAATTACTTTAAAATAGATTTGAGTTTCAAAGTAAATAACAGCAGAATATTGAAAAAATGGTTTAAACTTAAATAAGATGCACAACAGTGTTAACCAAGAGGTTCAGTCTCAAGATAAGACATAGTCCTCTCATTCTGTTTATATAAACATTGATCCACACCCTAGATCAGGGTTACAAATTTACTCATACTGTCAAGGTCCTCAGACCTCAACCACAGTTCTACATGGGATATCAAGGGAATCACCACATAGGCTGTCCAGGTCCTTAGACCTCTACCACAGTTCTAATTGGGATACACAATGGTGTAAAGAGTTTAGAGTGAGGATATATGTATCCTTCAGTTCATCTTAGGATTCAGTGTGTGTCAAAACAAACCAAAGAACACACTGCTCGTAATGTAAAGAAAAGGATGATCACTACAGGGAAAGAATATAGAAATGAGTTTAGAATGCTCCTGTGTGATGTAAATGTATCTCTAGACATCTTTGGATTGACGTACATGAAGCTTGGAGTCCTTCTCTGGATTTTGTCTGGAAAACATAGTGTCGGGAATTTTTCCTTCACTTCTAGTAAAACTATTCAACATGAATGCAGGAGTATTACAAGTTGTGCTTGAACCTCCACTTTGAACTTCTTTTCTTGATGTGTATGGGTGTTTTTCGATTTGTGTCTTCTTCTCTTCATGTAAAAGTGTATTTGTTCTTCTTCCTTACGTATATGTCTTCATGTATGACTCTGTGTATATCTATTTTTTTGAATCTTGATATTCCTTTTATTTCTCCTTTTTTTCCAGCAATGGGAATGATTACCTTTTATAGGTACGAGGTATGGTTCCTTGACATGCCAACAAACCACATTAATTAATAGCAGTTTCATTAAAAGCATAAAATATAACCGTTGGAAATTAACTTGAAATATGACAAAATAGTTTAAGAAATAGTGTCACAACATGTCACGGAACTAGTGTCCATGTTGATCAGGGTGTCTAAGTGTCACAACGTCTCATGGTCATGGTTTCTTATTCACGGTGTCTTCGGGTCACAATGTTTTCTTCACACTGTCTTGTTCACGGTGTCTTCTTCACAGTATCTTGTTCATGGTGTCTAGCTTCACTGTGTCTTGTTCACGGTGTCAGGCTCCATGGTGTCTGGCTCCACGGTGTCTGGCTCCACGGTGTCTGGCTTCATGGTGTCTGGCTTCATTGTGTCTGGCTTCACGGTGTCTGGCTTCATGGTGTCAGAAATACATAGCTAGTGGAAGACTCATGGTGTCTTATATTTTCCAAAGTAACTGTGTGAAGACTTAAATAAATATGGTAATATAAAAGACTAGACTGAAGCGTTTGTTAAAGAAGGTATTTTGAGAGTGGATAAAATATAGTATAAAGTTGGTAAATTGAAAATAGAGCATTTAATACCTTCCAAGGCTCTTCTTAAAGGATTATAAAACAGTAAACATAAATACACATGATTGGATATAATGTATAAAAGTTAACTTGGTTGAATAATATTTGTAATCATTAACTCATTATTAAATAATATTTGTGATCATTAAAACATGATTTTTACATGAGGAGTCCAACTATATAGTTCTAAAAAAATAAAACCTCTTCCCTTAACAATAAAATTATTTATAATCACATAAGATGACATTTACTTCTACCCATTCAACAAAATCATATAATGAATCTCTAAAAGGGAACATATCAATGGATCCACTAGAGTCTAAGACCCAATCTTCATTGAGTGAATAACTATACACAATATGAACATCAATAGTTTCATACTTATAGTCAACTAAGAGGTACTACTCAATGGTCTATTTAGACTCTAACTAATTTTTGGGATTCCTACATTTTGGATTAATAATCCATTGTTCTCCACAATAAAAACAAATGAATGTTATTTTCTAAGAATAAAATATATGTTTTGGGTGATTATTGTTCTTGGTTTATTATCTAGTGAATTTTTTCCATTTCACTTTTTATTGTGGTCTACCGCTAGTAAATAAACTATCGGACTCACTTTTATTTCTAGATTTAGAATGTAGTTCTTTATAAAAAATGGATGACTTGACCTCTTTATGTGTCAGTGAGTCTAGACCAAACATCATGGAATCAGCTAAAGTGATGTAAGTATTGTCTAATGAAATTAACATGATCATTTCTATATATTCATCATTAATAGTAATATAATGTTGGATAAATACAACATAACAATGTTAAATTCACCAAGATTGTCTTTAATAGAAGTATCAGGATTCATTTTAAATATAAAAATGTGATGATGTTTTATAAATATTACCATCATGTGAAGCCATCATATATAATTTTCTCTAGATTAAGAAAAATACAATTAGTAGTGGACTCATAAGAAAATTATCTTAGAACCTTATCACCTAATGAAAGAAGTAATGAGCTATGCGATTTAACTAACACATCAGGGGAAGAATCTATTTATTCAGTAGTAGGTTTTTTAATTTCATTTACCATAATAACGAGTTTCTTCAACCCTCAGAGTGCATCAATTAAGACATTTTTACAAGAAGATCCATCATCTTAATTTTGCACAAGTTAAAGTCATTATCATCATCAAATTATTAGATTTTATGTCTCATTTTAGACATGTATACCCCTACAGTAGATGCTGAGTTCTTTTTCAAAGAATTATGAAAACTCCCTCAACAACATAACAATATATTTATTAAATAATATTTATCCAAAGTGATATAAAATAAATTGAAACATAGATGGGACAATGGATTTAGATAAATTTAATGAGAAATATAGTGGAAATTTATTATTGATATTAATGGGTGAAAATTAAACTAGAAACCAGAACTATAAATCAGAAAACCATAATTAGAAATCCACAAAAAAATAAAGACAATATATGCTCTGATACCACTTTGTTAAGTTAGAGGCATATCTGAACACAAGTAGAACTCCAAACTCCAGATGATAACCAAATTGGTTTTTTACTAACTAAAATTCATATACATTGATTTAAACAAAGAAAAATACATGAAAATAAAAGGAAGAACAAGAATATTAGAATTTAAGTGATTTGTCTCGGGTGGGACCTATACCTATGATAAGAAAACCACCCACTCCTTCTATTTATTTATTCTAAAGAAATGGATTACAAAATACAAAGAGAGAAAAAATATTGAAATAAGCATGAAAAAGGGCCACTAATAAATTATATTAAAGGTAAAAAAAATAATCATAAAATTATGGACAAAAATATGTCTGACAGTCCGAATCTCATCAAGATTTCCCTAAGTGCTGAATCCGATTTTATTATCACTAAGAAACTTGGTGCTCATGAAGCTCTTTCCAAATCTAGATTGATGTAACTCGAGGCCTCATCTTTGCATCATCCAAGTGAAAGGAATTTATCATCAATGCTTCATCAGAAGTGTCACACCAGTGGTGTATTACAGAGATCAATTGATACATGGAAAAAGCATCTATATTAATCCAATCTAGTGTTTCAGATTCGGAGTATGGGAACTTATAGAAACATTGAATTTAGGAAGGTGAAAGTGAATCACTTTGGATTGACCTAGCGTAGGTGGTGAAAATTTTCCCCAGAAACTCTTGTCTTCATATCCAACCATATAATTCCATGAAGATATGCACAAAAATAATACTAGTTGTGTAATGATAAAATGGAAAAACAAATGGATGGATCATATGAAATTGGTGGTAAAGTAATCAATGTACAATGATCATACAATTATGCAGGTCCCTATATCAACATAGGAAAACCAGTGGAATGGATGATGGAAGGGCCCACTCATGTAAGTTAACAAAAAAACAAATAATTGCAGACACGGAGTCCAACACTAATATTTTAATATAAAATGTAATTACCAAATAAACATAATGTTTCAGACATGAGGAATTGAAAATATAAATAGACAGATTATCATCACCATCCTTGAGATCATGGGATTTTCATTAGAATAGATCCATACATAAGGTGGAAAATTTATCTTCAACGACATGTTAGAATTATCTATCATGTTCCTCATAGGTTCATCGATCTCACATATGGATTCATAGTGTTTGTTCATCTCATATTAAAACATTTGAGCCCATTATGAATGTGCATATTTTATTCATCAGTCTCGACATTCAAAATTTACCCTCAAGCTCCATTTGAAAAAATTATTAGTGATTGGGTACAAAAATATGAAATTGGTTGCTCGGTATAATTTTATTCTACTTCGATCAGTGAAATCAGCCTCAGGTTCATCGGGAACTTAAAGCTTCTTAATTTCTCATGATAGAAGATTGATTTCAAAACCATGGTGGTTTCTTGGCAATGATTCAACGACACCAATGACATTGATTGGTATTAAAAATGATTATTTCCCTTCTTTATGAGCTCGGGTAGGTTATTCAACAAAATGGTTTCCAGGATCTCATCTTTAATAGATTCAGTCGTATTTGTGTAACATAATACTATCTTTTATTGTGGTTTGTTGGCATCATGCTTAGGAAAACTGGAAATCTAATCACGTAGAATCTTCATCTAGGGTTATGGATGTTTGGAACAATAATTATTGGCCCACTGGTGTAGAGATAATCATGAGATAAAATAATGTTAAAACTATGAAAATAAATTACACCAAATGTATTGTAGAAAAACCCCAAACAATAAATAGGTGAAAAACCATAGAAAAAGTGAATCATCACTATGGGAAAAAGATGGTACACACACTATAGCTATTATAAGGAGAATAAACTCATAATATCTTTGTTCAATAATGATTAAAAACCCTCAAAAATACTTTATATAAATTTATGATATGATGAGATGCATGTGATGATGAAACTACTAGGGGAGATCCCCCTTTATTGGGTGCTTCCATACTTGATCGACACCTCTCCCAATTCCTTCCCCCACTTTTGGATTTGGTGGGGTTATCCACCCACCACATCTACCATCTCTACCCCCCTTTTACTAAAACATGGGGTAGTCTCATTAATCAAATAAACAACCACCAACACATTCAAATTAATAGGATGATGGGTAGAGATTGGCTTAAAATCATTCATGTTGAAGTGTTTCACGACTCTCTACAAGTAATTATAAAATGATATCCAAATCATCCCATTATTTCCTTCTCTGTAAATCTACTTCTCGAAAGTCAATTTTTTTCTAGCCCCAAGTCCTTCATATCACACTCCATAGCCATCCTTTCCTTCGTCACCTAGATCTAATCATAATTAGGGAATACAACCAACATGTCATCCAAATACAACAGAAGATTGATGAAATCAGTAATATGTAAACCCTAAAATATTAAAAAGGTTCTGAATGAAGACTGTTTTATCCAAGGATCATGATATATGAATCAAATATCTGGTAGGATCACCTCAATGTCTGCTTAAGTCCACACAAAGATTTGTTCAACCTATAAACTAGGTATTCTTTACCTTCTTCTACAATGCCTCCTGGTTGAAGAATATAGATCACTTTGTCAAGATCACCATGAAGAAAATCAATATTCACATCTAGCCACTATATATGTAAACTGTATATAGCACACATCTCCCAAACTATCCGAATAGTCATAAGTCTAACAATAGCAGAAAATAATTCATTAAAATCAATACATTTCTTAGGAGCATATCCATTGAAAACCAATCTTGAATGATATGTTCCCATATAGTCCATTCCACCATACTTGATCTTAAAGACCCAATTGTTTTTAATATCCTTTTATGAGGTAAATGAACAAGATAGTGATTCATGTTCTTGTACAGAGCATCAAGTTCATCATGCATTACTTCCATCCATGAGGATACATATGGACACTGGGTCACCTCCACAAAATAATAAGGATCTCCATCCTATGTTAAAAAAATATTAAATATTTCTCCCAGTGATATAGTTTGATTTCCATACTAGTGATATTTTAGACCGAGTTGACTATCATGGTCCAAACTCAATGGGTAATTGAACTTCATGATCTATTAATTAATCAGAGGAAACTGATTATTCCATGATTTTTTCCACTAATTCGACAATTTCAGTGTCTGTATTATCTTTATGTACATATCCATCAATTTTCATTTGAACCTTATCTTCTTCAGAAATTACATTTCTACTGATGATAAGTTTGTCGACAGTGGGATCCCACAAACTATACCCCATCACAACATCAACATACCACAAGACATTACATTTCATGGATCTCAAAATAAAACATAAATCTTTCCTGGTCATTACAAAATGAATATATAGGAAATAAAAAAGTATGTAACCAAAAATATTTTGTGGTTTTACCATCCCACATGTCCATTGGTTAATTCAGGTTAATCGCTATTGAAAGAGATCTTTTGATCACATAACTTGTGGTGTTCACTACTTCTGTCCATTTTTTTTATAATTCATGCAGTCCTCAGTATTAGCCTTGTTATATACAATAGGATTCTATTACTCCTCTATATCACTTTATTATCCTGAAGAGTGTATGCCACTATGAACTGTCTCTCTATGCATTTATTTTAAAAAAATATCAAACTACTTTTTGTTATATTCTTTACCATTATCATTCCTTAATCACCTGATCTTATTTGTAGATTCATGTTCCTCCCACATTTATAAATCTTCAAACACATTAAAATCATATACATTACTAATTATTGGGTACACCATATATCTCTTGGAATAATCATCAATTAAGGATAAAAAGTACCTTGATCCTCCTATATATAAAACTAGTTCGTTCCAAATATCAGAATGGATTAATTCTATGATCATCTTGCTTCTTACTGTTGGTGTCATAAACATTAACCTGTGTTTATTTATAAAAACAAAAATCTCACAAAACGGTTGGTATACCTTTGTAATCCCAAGAAACAATTTATGATGCACTATAATCTTTTGGTCTCATTATGACATATGGCTCAGCTTCAAATTCCATAAAATCATCAACACTTCCATTGAGGTAGTTGATACAACATCTATCTATGCATTCCAATACGTTTCACCCATAATCATATATAGTTTATTTTATAACTTCTCTACCTTAATTTCCATAAGTTCAACCATCATAACTATGATCAATCCATTCTCGGTGTGATTATTGCATCTGGTATCATCAAATTTTCCAAAAGGCAATATGGTTTTCATTAGGTCCTTCAAATGGAGTACTCCTTGGATGGTTCGAAGAATACCAAAATGCATCTTCAATTTGATGGTAGTGAATCCAATGATATTTTGGGTGTGATAATTCTACATACATACAAGTCATTACAATATAGTTTCATATTTCTCAAACCATTCCCGTCGAGACATTATATACCATGTTACTCCAAAGTCAATTATCTATGCATCATTGAGATGTTTCCTACTTCCATCATTTGTCGCCACATAACCTACTAGTATATATGTGATTCTAGAATTACCCACCACATTTCCATCCATGTCATGATTCTAGCTCCCATTGTAACCTTTTTATATCACCCCATCTACCAATCTTTCACCAATTTTTAGTTATAAATTATCCATCTGCATCACTTCTTACATCTTCATTTCACAAAATGGAAAATTATTCTCATTGAATTTAACAATATCAAAATTTACATCCATATAGACACATTGTAAGTCTAGAATCACATATGTTTCAAAATTGTGTATTTAATATTATTAGTATTTTCTCTGATTTGAAATATCAACCAGAGTTGTAATAATAGAGCATACTCAAAATTATGAACATTATTTATACCCAAAAACATAAACAACACTATGCCAGAACCTCCATTTGATTCCACTTATTTGGAATTTAAATGATTTCATCATTGGTGTAGTGATAATCATGAGAAAAAATAAATTAAAAAAATGAAGAAAAAATAACACCACATGTAACATTTAAAACCCTCCAAAATGAAAGGGGTAAAAACTAGGGGAATATAGAAGGATCACCATGGGTAAAAGTGGGAACACACTCCTTCAATATTATTAGGAGAAACAACTTGTAATATATATATACATAATAATGGATATGTAACCTCAAAAATATTTTACATAAACTGATGAGATTATGAGAATCAGTTGATAATGAAATCGCTGGGGGAGATCCCCTTTAACAGGGGGTTTCCAGCCCTTATCGGTGCCTCTTCCCTCTTCCTTCTACCGCTGGAGGGTTTTGTGAGGATGGGAGTATTGGAGAACTGTGAAGATGATTCTGATATTCATCAAGTAGACATGAGATGATACCTTATATTATGGAGGTTCAAATTTCACAATCATAGGCTACATTGATTCTAATTTTTCAGGTGATTCCAACTAAAGGTAATCCAATACTGTTTATTTGTTTACTCTTATAGGAGGAGCTATCATCTAGATATCAATTTACAGTCAGTTGTGGCATTATCAATGTTGGTGGTGGAGTACATGAGATCTACACAATCTTGCAAAGAGGTGATTTGGATGAGAATTTTTTAGATTTTCTTGGGAACAGACATGGGTAGATTCCATTATTTTGTGACAGTTAAAGCACCTTGCACATTACAAATAATTCATATTTTCATTCCAATATGGTGCTCCTTGGGGGAAAATATTACTTTTTTTATGTCATGGTGGAGTAAAAAGTGTGTACAATTAAACAAATACTAATGAAAATATGTAAGATTTCATGACAAAGGTGGTTAACGCTGATAAGTTCAGATAGTGAAGATCCTTGAGTTGCCTCATAGATAAGTGAGCAGCATGTCTGGAAAGTAAAAAAGATTTTTGGAGATGTGGTTGGATCTAAATCAATATCCAATTGGGAGATCTCTTAGTGTTTTTTTGATGGATGACATCGCACCTAATTTTTTCAAAGGGGGGTTGGTAGTGGTAGGTGTGGTGGGTGGCCAACCCCACAAAATCAGCCAGTGGGAGAAAGAATCAGGAAAGGCACTGAGCAGGGATGGAAGAACCCTATAAAATGGAATCCCCCTAGAGGATTCATCATCACCTGCTTATCATCATCTCAATCAGTTTATGTGTAGTATTTGTGAGGTTGTTTCCCTTTTATTCATGAGTGATATTACAAGGGGTTTCTACTTATAATAGTAAGGGAGTATATACCCACTTTTACCTATAGTGATCCTTCTATTTGCTTATGGGTTTTTTACCCCTTTCATTTTGATGGTTTTTTTATGTTACATTTATTGTCATTTATTTCCACATTTTTTACATTATTTTATCTCATGATTATTGTTTCACCTGTGGGACAATAATTTACAGTCCCAACAATAGAGGTCTTTTGACCTCATCTCATCTAGCTCGTGATGCTCACCTCTTTAGGGGGAAAATATGTATACGATTTCATCTAGATGATTTCCTTGATTTACGGGCATAATCAACTTTGTGATAGCCTTTCGAAAACAGAAACATAGATTTGGGTTGAATTACTAAATAGGAACCCATTAGAATTTGACTACATGAATTTCAGAAATGTGGTCAATAATTTGAATTCGGATACATCACTCATGTAAAATTTGGCAACATGATACTCTTCCAAAATTTGACTACACGAACTGTAAAAGAAAAAATGACTAGGTAGAAAATATATTACGTGAGGTATATAAAAATCAGATATGTGGCGTGCTCAAAACAATTTTGAAGTTCTATAACCTTGATGGTGCCTCAAAATGAAAAAATAATAAAATTATTGAGTAAATAATTCAACAAAAATAGAATAAAATAAATGTATGATGGTTAAATATTTATTAAAAAAATATATTTTTAAATAAATTAAATTTGAAAATAATTATTTTTTCAAAAGAATAAATTATTAAAATTTTAAAACAATTTACATAAAATAATTAATTGATTAATTAATTATCAAAATAATTAAGTAATAAATATTATAAAATTTCCAATTATAATTAAATTTAATTATTTATTAAAATATTTAAAGAAATAAAATTAAATTCTAATGTTCAATTAATTATATAAATTCAAAAACAAATAAAAAATAACTTAAATTAACAGAATACAAATTTTTTTAAAAAAGTTAAAAAGTAATGTTTCAAAAGAATATTCTAAATTAAAATATTATTTTAATGTGTGTTTAAAAATACATTTAAAATTTTAAAAACATTAATTAGACATAATGTTAAATGAATAATTAATTTAGAAATTGAGTAATTAAAATGGAAATTTATATATTAAAAACATAATTTTTACGATTAAAAAAAATTAAATTTAATAATTTCTTTTGTAAAAATTCTATCCAGTCGAAGCCGCATCAAATTCAACAAATTATGTTGTTTGTTTCTGATCAAGAAAATAATGGGTCAAATTTAGTGCAATGAAATGAATCTCAAATTTGATATAATGGTTAGCCAATGAAAATTGATTTTCCCATTGTATTTTATTTAGAAAGTGTAAAAAAATTACCCTTAAGAAATTGAATATTTTTAATGTAAAACAAAATCATTTTAAAAAAAGATGACTGAGATTAATATTTTCAAAAAAGATTAAACCAAATTCAAAATTGCATTCAACTTGAAGTATAAGATTGTCATTTCATTTAGGAGAATAGGCTCACATAATTTTCAACAAAATAAATTAAGAACTCTATTTGAAAGAAAAAATGTAATAATTTGAAAATAAGAATAAATAAATTTTCCATAGTTTAAAATAATGTAATATTTTGTTCAACATTAATTATAATTTACTTTTCATAATCCATTTGATAGCATACTTTATGATTTTAAATCAAAATTCAAAAAATTCAAGGGAAATGATAACATAAAATTCACAAAATATTTACTGATGTCAACCGAATTCTAAGATGACAATAAAAAATGAATTACCTAAATTTAAGTATGTTGTATTCGAGAATTAACCACTTTAAATTGAATACATAATATAAAAATATAATAAAAATTTAAAAACATTGAAAATGATTCCTTAACATGGAAAACAATAAAATTTGAAAATTTTTAGGGGTTTTTGATGGGATAATATTTTGGTGTAGTGAATAATATTAAAAGACCATTTTTTACACACTAAAACTCAAAATTTTCCCAAATATTGAATCCAATTTGGAGAAACATGTTAGTTAAATTTAAAGATTGGATAGATTTGGAAATTTAGTAGATAATAATCATGTATAAAAGGTAAAAAATATAAAGGAATTTTTCCACAAAAAATAAATAATAAACAACTCACAACATGCCAAAAGTTATATATTGGTTACCACTTATATCATTTAGATCAAAAATAAAGTCAGCAAACGATTTCATATTCAAAGAAGTGTTGAAATATATTTCCAGCAAAGCATGAAATTTTCAGCACTAAAGCACAATCAAAATCATTCAAACTAATGCTAATAACTAGAACTTCTAACAAATAATTTTCAGCATGAAACTAATATTAAATTTAAAATTTTCTTTTAACCAATTATGATCAAAATGGAAGTTATAGGCTGATTTTGATGTTCATGAAAATGAGTATAGTTATATCAAAACCCCACTAAATTAGAATCTTTATTATCACTATTATTTACTTAAAATCTCCCACTTCTTAGGTCTCACAATGATAGTTGATAGATAAGGTTAAATATACTAAATAATGAATGTATAATAGCATTAGATAAATGAAATATCAAATCAAGTTAAATGAACCCAGAGTTTAGAAAGTGAGGGGCGAATCATGTTTCTTTATATTGTACCTTCTCTAAAAAATTGTAAATCATAAATCGTCTATTCCAATTGGAAGATAATGTGGAGAGAATGCCCATGAAAAATCTTCCTGGTTAAAAACATGAACATCATAATTCCCCCATTACTAACTATTTTGGCATTTTTGATGACACATTTGCGACGAACGTCGGCCACAAAAAATCATTTGTAATGGACAGCTGTCGTAAAAGATCATTTGTGATGGACATCTCTCAAAATGTTCCATCACAAAAAAGGACATTGAAAAAGAAGTTATTTGTGATGGACCATAAAAAATAAAAGTTAATTACATTTGGTAAAGATCCTCTTTCAAATGATTTTCATTTTTTCTAAACTAGTTCAATTGCGACTTTCTATCACAATTATTAGTATTTGTAGTACATAGTTAATCAAGTGAAAAATACTTATTTAAAAAATTCCAATATTAAAATAATAAAAAATATATTTAAATAATATAAAATAATTTATTTTAATTTACATATAATTAAATAAATTATTTTTAAATAAAAATATTAAAAAAATAATATGACAAACAAAATAATTAATTAAATTACATATAATTAAAAAAAATTAAAAATTAAAAATAATTTAAAATATACAAATAATTGAAAAAAATTTACAAATAATAAAAAAAACATAAAAATTTAAAAATAATTAAAAATATTCAAATTATTATAAATATTTTAAAAATAAAAATAATTTTTTTTAATAAAAATTAAAAATAGTTGGGATATGAGTTTATTTATGTACTTTTTTATTAATTTATAACTTTATTTACTATTTAGGATAAATTTGTTTAAATTCACCATTAAAAAGATTAAATTAATATATATTTGTATAAATTAAAAAAAATTAATATAATTTAATAAAAAAAATAAAATATATTATAAATAACTAAAAAAAGTTTAAATCATAAAATTTTCAATATTTAAATCACGAGAAAAGATCTATTTGAGAAAACTATTTCCAAATTTTCCATTCCCCATTACATAAATATTTATGACCTATTCAATTTTCACTTCTCTAGTAATATATAATAATTTCTATTATTTCAAAGTAATTTATAATAAATTATACTAATTTAAAATATATTTATTAATTTTTTAGAAAAGTTATATCTTTAATTTTTCATTACAAATTTATAACTCTTTTATTAATTTATAAAAATTTATACTAATTAAAAATAATTTATGCTATTTTATATCAATTAATTTTAAATTATATAAATTTTTAACTTTTTTAGTGTTTTTTTCACAATTTATACTAATTATAATTTATTTCTTTAAATTTTATTTTATTTAACTCATTTATACAATTTTTGTATATGTATTTCAATTTATTTTAAATTATACCAATTTATAATTTTTTTTCTGTAATTTATGATAATTTATAACACTTGATGAGGAATTTATGAAAATGTATACCGATCAATACAACTTTTTAATAATTTAAACTAATTTTTTATAAATTTATACATATTTATACAAATTGATTGAACAAATTTTTATTAATATTTTTTATGTATGATAAATTTATACTAATTTATAATAATATATAATTATTTTTTGTAAATACATATAAACACACACATACAAATATCAAAATTAAATAGGGAATAATAAAAAAGGGAATCGATATGAGAATAAGATAAATTACGAAACCTAGGATTTTCACACACATATATCTAAAAAATATGGAATATATTAACATATACACACATTCACATAAAAATATTAAATATATAATTAAAAATTTAAAGCATTCTTAAATTGAAATTAGAGATTCAAAATCAGAAAAAATTCTCAACCTAGGGTTTTAGAAAACATAAAACTGTATTAAAATGAATAAAACCAAGAAATAATTAAAGTGAAGTTAAGGGAAACTGTAAAAATGAAAATTGAAGTCGTCTATTTAAAAAATCACTTTCAATGAAGTGTGTTTGTGTGACATGGAGTGGGGAGGCCGGGTGCAGTGCACATCTAGATGGTTCGAGATAAGGAGAAGGAGAGGAGAGGAAAAATAAGGGGGAACACACTTCAAAATTAATAGATTTATTACAATAGATTATTTATGATGTAGTTAAACTCATTTTAAATTAGTATTCTATTGAAAATTATTTGTGTTGGGAATTAATTCCCATCAAAAAATACATTTGAGTCAAAGGGTATTTGCGATGGAAATAAGAGTCTATAACAAATTCCCATAGAAGATATGTTTTGTTCCGGGTGGCAAAAAAACCTTTCCAAACTATTTGTGACAGATGAAATATTCCATCAAAAATAATTTCTTTTGAGATGAAATAATACATCTGTTGTAAATAGTTCTTGTTCGATGACTATTTTCAAAGTAGATTTCCCCATCGCAAATAGTTTAATTTTTATTAGTGCATCATGATCAATTCATTCTCTTTGATGAAATACATATAAACATTAATAAAATCCTAAAACTATAAAATTTTGGTACCTACCCCCACACTAATTAAAAAAACAAAATTAACGGTAGAAACAACCTAGACGATTCAATGTTACCAAGACCTTAATAAAAATAAATTCTCCCCCTAAGGTCATTTATTACTTTATGAAATAAATTTGAGTCGATGTTCAATAATAGAAAATAGAACAACCTTTCCATGATATCAAATTTTCACAACACCAACAACAAAGATATGAGTTACCATAAAAGGACCATCCCATTGGAAAAAAATTTACCCAAGAAGAAAATTATCCTTGAGTTGTAAAGAAATTATTAACCTCTAACATGAATCTCTTTATTCAGAATTAGTTATTATGAAGAACATTTGTTTTCCCCTTAAAAATCCTTTCATTTTTCATAATCACTATTTCTTATTTCTTCTAACTCATAAAATATTTTACTTTTTTCTATCCTTAAACAGATTCAAATTATACGCTCCTCCAAAAGAAATACTATAAGGTGTCATCCTTATTGAAGTTGTATGGGAAGTCCTACACACCAAAAGAGCATCCTTATGCCTTAAGCATCAATCTTTCTTTTTCTGCTTTACAATATTATCAAGAAGATACTAAATCTTTATATTTGTAACTTCATCCAATCCATTAATATGGGAATTAAATGGTGTAGAAACATCATTATTAACCCTATAACTTATCAATAATTATTCCAAAGTCTTATTACAGAAATGAGTTCCTTAGTCTGTGAGAATGAATCTTGATATCCCAATTATAAAAAAAGATTACTATTGAATATTTGGGATGGCACTCTAGTATCAATAGTCATAGTTTTAGTAGAATATATTAACTTATAATCATAGTTCATGGAACACCCCAAGAGTTTATGAAATATATTTCTTAGTGTAAATTTAATTTTTTCTAAATATTGTGTTACACGCAACAATAAGCTATTAATGAACCATGATATATTATTAATATAATAATTTAAACCAGAAAATTATAATATATATTTATATATTAAAATTGGTGGTATTAATATGAATAATGTTTTTAAATATTATGTATAATGGTTTTATATAAGATAATCATATTGATAAAAAGTACATAATTTTATGTAAAGTATTGATACACTTCCAAAATATTATTTTCTCAAAAAAGATGTATTCTTTAAAAAAATAAATAATTTAATTTATTCCACTTTTATAAAATAAACTTTTCAAAATAATATGAAATTTTTAAATCTAAATGTAAAAATTTGGTTAGAGGGAATTTTTTAAAATATTCAAAACACATAAAATTTTCAGTGTATAGTGAAAAATACTAGTTATTATTAAGAATCCTCAATCCATTTAGAGAATTTAAAAACCTAAAATTTGTATTAATATTATTTTATAATAAAAACTAGTTTAATTATAATTTATTTTTTAGCTTTATGACATTTGAAAAACATGGGTACAGATTATTCTTTTAAGAAATTTCATGTGTGTCCACTCCCCACTTATGCAAGTACACCCGCTCTCCTTCCCTCCTCAAACTTCCAAAACCCTTTAGTTTATTCAATAAATGAAAAAAATATCTTTTTTAATTCCCTCATAACATTCTAGAGTCGATATTTTTATCATGAAATAGTCATAATAATGCTTTAGTTATAAAGATAAATGGGCTCTCCGAAGAATAGGTAAACATCAGAAACATTTGTTTTTATTTTATTCCTTCTTCCACATAAATCAAATATTATCCAAATATGATGAAATAATATCATAAATATTTACCATATAATGAGATGTTAATATTTTAAAGACATAACCTATATCAATATACTCCTCTATCATGTAGGAAACAAAAACTTCGATCGTGTGTATGGAGAACGACCTCACGAACTGATGTAATTCATTTTCTATAACAACCTCTCATGGTAGGATATAATTATGTATTTAAAATATTTATTTTATATTTATGACATAATTAAAATTCTAGAATTATAATATCACATATACCTTCATACTTTTCACTATGTGGGAATATGATAACGTCACTCGTGTGCACGATGGGTTACCACCTCACAAAGTGATTTGATCTGTAAATGATTTACATGGAAGATAATAAGGATAAGTTTAATGAATAAATGTAATATTTTTGACATAAAAGTTATTCTATAAATGTATAATATTATTTACCTTTTATTCATTTCATCTTTTGGGAAAATGGAAACAACGGTCATGCGTATGAACGATCAACCGTCTCCATGAATGGTGTAATTAATTTTATATAGCATACTAAAAGAAATTACCATAAATAATTATATAATGAATATATATGACATTTATATCATTGTGAACATTCTTAATATTATTTTACCCTGATCAAAACTAAAGGACTGATGATACAAAATGAAAACATACATGAAAAATGAAGTAGTTATTACCCAAAACGTAATTCTAACAAGACATTGTTATTAAAAAGGAAATAAAAGGTATTAATTATATCATATATTGTATGATAAATGTTATTTTGGTTTTTAATATAGTTATAATTGATGTATATTATTATTTATGAGGTTTTAATGTGTTTGAAGAAATTCAAGACTTAAGGTAAGGTATTTTTTTTACAATTTATCTTTTTTATTCATATGTTATGTTATGAACCTATCACATTTTATGAGGCGTATATACTACCAAATTGACAAGTTAAATCATAAATCACCATCTATTTATTAAATTAATGTTTCATTTGATGTTATTCTTTGTTGAGGATTTTTATTGAAAATTTACCAAAGTGGTAAAAGTTTTATTTTACAATCCCATTATTTATTAGGGCTGTTGGTGAATATGTCTCCAATGATAAAATATTATGATATAACTATCAATAAACTCATTAATTTTTTTATCATTTGTTTATTTATTTATTTTAAAATTTTTCATTCCAATTTCTTCTCTTAGAGGATTAAATATACCAAAAGAAATTTTTTAAGAAAAAATCATTTTTATTTCTCTCTTTGGTTGAAAACTGTTTTTCTTCCATATACATGTGTTTCAAAAATGTTTATTTTTTAACATTATAACAATTATTTATTGATGTAAATATTACCAATGTTTAAAATTTTAATTTTTTTAAAAGGAATCTTTATATCATTTTCCTAAACGGTCTTGTTTGAATTTTATAAAAAATGTGAAAGGGGTCATTATTTTAAGGTATACGACATGAAAATAATTTACTAACATCATGAAAATTATTTAAATCTAATATTACATTATGTTAATTCAGGGTTATTTTCAATGAAAAGGAATTACAATATACTTTATGAATTTTTAACTTTTAAAAGGAGATGTTTAATGGTTGATTATTTTCCTCAAGAAATGTTCTAATTGAATTTTCATTCAAAATAATTTTCAATATTTGATGAAATTATTTTGATATTAATTAATATTTACTAGGGATAATATCCAATGATTCCAACCTTATTCATTATTGGGATTGTTTATTATGAAACATTATTACCAAACCCATTTCTTTTATATGGGTTATGCTATGATTAAATATTTTATGAGGCCCATTTATTTTCGTAGGTTATGACATGATGATTTTTTTTGATATTATGAAACACAGAGGTATGATTTTAATTTTATGCTAGGTTGGACATATATTTCACTCTAATGTATTGGGAAAAGATTTGTATCTTCTGAGATAATAATGAGAAACACATCAACGAGATTGATCCGCAATGAGAAATAGACTGATGGGCTTGATCCATAAAGGGAAACAAGTGATGAGGCATGATACACTATGTTGGATGGTCTTGGTTTTTAACATTGAAAAATTAAATGTTTTAGATACCTATGTTGGTTCTATAATTTTAAGATGTGAACTTATGGTTCATTAATTAGGATGATTTTGAAATATTATGAATCATTCCATTTGGAGGGATAATTCTGTATGCCATGACTCGTGTTTATGAACTATGATATGTTGGGTATAGATTTTGTATGTTTTTTTCATGATATCATAACCTTATTATTATGTTATGATTTTATATGATCATTTAATTATATCTCCCATGCTAACCCTTATTGAGCATATGAACTCACCCATTCTTCTGTTTCCTTTCCTTAGGTTATGAATAATGGTTTTAAGAATGGTATGTTTATGAATATTTACAAAGGGTAATATCTCCATGTGAGTTGTTGAATATATTTCATTAAATACAATTATTGTAAAACTATTCTCAAGAGGTACTAAACCATTACAACCATTAGCGATGTATTTGTGAACTATATTGAATATTATTCTAAGAAGATGTGATATTCATGTATCAAAAGTATGGGTTTTTATAGTTAGTATCAGAGAATGGTTTAGTAAACCTATGGAATCTAGGATGAGAAAACATTAGTGATAACCCTTCAGATGAGTCAAAGTGTTGGATAACATCCTAAAGATCTGTTATAGCAGAGATTTTATGGATTATTTAGAAATACATACCTATATGGATACTACAAGTTGATGTGATTCTGGAACATATGTACCTAGGGGTAATAACTATAAAAAGGTGCATCAATATGACTTTAGTGTTACATATTACACAACAATGGGCCCTATTGTGACATAGTTCCACACATATAAGGGATATGTTTTGTTAATTAATATTTTTTATGATCCTTCATGAAATAATTGAATGGATAATAATCATGGATGATATATGTTAAACTTATATTGTCATAGATTTAAAAGAATTTTCTTTATATAGACAACGTATAAACAATTCATAAACAAAATATGTGTTTTACTGCTATGATTAGTATTTCTCACACTATTCTCATCTATTTTTAGTCAATGTCTAGAACCTGAATGAACCATGATAATGATTAATGTGATGGAAAATTCAATGATTATACACCATTGAAACAAAATTATATTGGTTATGGGAGGTAGAATGTTTTTCAATTATCAAATAAAATTATCAATAAATGAATCATGATGATATTCTAAATGATCAATGGAGGGAACAATGTTATGTTGAATCCCTCATGAGAAAACCTGAAATCTATTTTAGTGGTTGTCTTATAAACCAGATGTCGAGTGATGGAACCACACCATTGAGAATATATTTTCTTTTCTCTAGTGAATAGAATATGAACATGTCATCCTATCTATTTATTCTTTGTAATGTGAAGTAAAATAATAGTGGAACCTTATTAGCAGTACAAGAAAAGAGGAATAAATTGAATATATTGAATGGAATGAATTTAAAGGCATATTTATCATTATGTAATTTCCTCATATTCTATGTAAAAATATGGTGAAGGAATTCATTGATATTAAGAAGAAGTATGATGTGTTAATTATAAGCAATGATACTAATTTTACATGTCCTACATGGTATGCCTGTGGTTTAATTACCATCCCCAAATTAAAAATTGAATTATTATTTGGTTGACTGAATTAGAGTATCCAAAATTAATAAGACATAATAGACTTTCATAGCTATAAATAAATTTTTTGATGTTCACTAAACGTTGAAATGGAAATTTGGGATTCCCACCATTCCCATGGTTTCTATAAAAAAATATCTAATCAAATTAAAACACAAATAAATTACATGGTTGAAAAAAAATTCATTCATATACATGATAGAAATGTTGGAAGAAATATCAAGTAAATTATATAAATGGAATTGGGATGTGATTTAAATGTTGAAGCTTAGGTTATAAATCCCATGAATGTTGAAATTAGATGAATAGTCTGACTAATTCAGTGGAAGAGAAAAGGATTCCAACTAATGCACCAAAAAATATATAATGATTAAAATAAAAGAAGTATGGAAATTTTTCCAACCATTTCATGAAACCAATGGTTTTTGACGATTAGGGTCAACAGAATCCTAATCCAAAAGATAAAAGGAAATCTTATGTGATCGTAACTGTCAAATTTGGTTATGAGAATTATGTGGTCTTAGGTACACATATCATCTACCCTATAATGGAAAATTTGTTTTATAATATTTTATCTACCCACCCTTTTATATTTAATGATTTTTAAAAGGGTATTTAATTACAACCCCAATGATCAAATGTTGAGTTAGTGGTAAAAACTCTTAATGATATGATAGTCACATAACAAGTCTATAGTTACTCTATAAATGAATTTTTTTGTAATGTGATTTTTCAAAATATTTTGATTCGTCCTTTAGTTGAATTTTATGTTATTATACTAATGGATTATTTTTCATATTGTGGAACAAATATTAATTACTGAGGAAGGGAATTCACATTTCATATTCCAATTGAACCCATGATTATTTGTTGGTGTGAGTATAAATAAAAAATTCAATTAGAATTACTTCAACGTCATGGGTCATAATTACTATCTATGAGGGTTATTTATCTCAAATGGATGGGGTAATCAACAATGAATAAATTCATATTATTTATGAGTTTTTTGACGTATTTTTGAAAGAGTTTTCCAGTCCTCCACCAAATCGAGAGGTTGAGTTCTCAAAAGAACCCAAACCTATAGTTGAACTCATTTAGAAGACTCCATATATTATGGTCTCGATTGAGTTACAAGAATTAAAGAATAAAATATAATAGAATATTTATAAAGGATTAATACACCTTAGTGCATCACTGTGGGGTGCACTTGTTCAATTTTTTAATAATTAATATGGATCGATGAAACTCTGCATTGATTATTGAGAGATGAGTAAGACCAAGATAAATAAAAAGGATCCACTACGCCATATTGATGTCTTGTTTTATCAAATTCATAGATATCAATAATTTTTCAAGACTTACTATCATTCAAGATATCATGATTTAAGTGTCAAGGGGGAGGATATATCTAAAATAGCATTTTGTATAACATATATACACTATGAGTATACAATGACTCGGGTTTTTTCTTACAAATTCCCCCTATATATTAATGGAGTAATGAATGGAGTCTTTATAGATTTACATGAACACTTTGGGTAATTATTTATATGATATATTCCCATTTTTTAAATGATAAAGTAATCACATTAAGATCACATAAGTACTATATTGATGATAGTAAGGAAGTATAAAATGTATAAAACATTTAATTTTTTTAAATTTTAACTGTAAAAAGTTTCATTATTTGGTCAAATTATCCAAAGTGAGGGTATATAGAAGGAAGCATAAAAGAAAATTTCTATTTAACATTGTCCAAGACCAACCAAAATAATAAAAAGCAAAATTATTCTTAGTTTTCATTAGCATTATTGATGGTATGATATATTCTAATGACTATATAATCCAATCACCAACTTCATTCAAACTGGATTGAAGTTCCTCTATATGAATGGATGTGTAGAAAATTTCAATTAATTGAAGAGAAATGTAGTCAGCACACCAGTGCTTATGTTTCCCAATAGTGTAACAGGTTTTTTAATCTATAGTGATGAATCCAAGATGGGATTGGGATGTGTTGTCATGATAAGTTACAAGGATATATCATATGCCTCGTGATAATTTAAGGTTCATGATAAAAATTACCAAACTCATGATTTTGAGTTAGTTTGGTAATTTTTGAAATAAATATATTTTGGAATTATATTTATAGAAAAAATGTGTGATATAAATACTGGTTAAAAAGGTTTACTGTATATATTCACATAGAAGGATTTTAACATGTGCCAGAGAAGATGGATAGAGATGATTAATGATTATGAGTGATTAATACAGTACCTCCCTGGGAAAGTGAAAAAATGGAAGATAGTCTAAGTGGAAATGATTATGCAAGATTATATATGATGAGGATAAAAAAGATCAAATATTTCCATATTTTAGAAGGAATGATATGAGAATTCTAAATTAATGAGAGAAGTATTACCTTTCAAAAATGAGTATTCAAATATCTATCCATGTGATTTTTTAAAAGTCATAGAAGGATGATGTGGAGATTTAGAAGATAATAAGAAATGTTCTATAGTTTAAATGTGATTATTATGGAATAATAAATTTTAAGAACCGTGTATGGGTTCCATCCATAGCTTATTTGAATAAGTTATTAGAAGAGGATAACAATTTTTAATTCTCTATTCATCGTGGAAGTACAAGTATGTATAGAGATTTGAAATGGTATTTCTACTGGGATGGAATGATGAGCGATATTGCAGAGTTTATACTATAGTGCTTGCTATATTTGTAATTTATGGTTAAGAGAAAAATTTCTAAGGGGATGTTAAAACCATTACCCATACCAAAATAAAAATGGAAAATAATCACCATGGATTTTTTCATTGGACTCCCCAAAAAGACTAATGAGATAACGATATATTGGTTGTAGTCGATATTATTTCCAAGTCAGAACTCTTCATCACTATTATAAAAGACTTATCTATGAATCATCTTGTAATAATATAAATTAAGGAAGGGGTAAAGAATCATGGATTAACACATTATATTGTAACTAATCCTGATTCGAGGTTTACCTCAATGTTATGAAGAATTCATTAGTAATATATTGATACAAAGATGAGTGTCAGTACTAGATATCATACTCATATGTTTTTTTAGTATGAGAGAAAAATGAAAACCCTTTAGGATTTGTTAATATCTTATTTTGTGGATTTAAATGGTGTTTGGGAAAATCTCCTACCAATTTATGAGTTTCTATAAAATAATAGTTTTAACTCGAGTATTAAGATGACTCTTTATGAATCCATCTATAGAAGTTAGGGTTGAAATCAAATGTAATAGGATTAAGTTAGAGAATGAAATCATTTGGGAATTTTTTTTTAATGAAATGGTAGAGAAGGTTAGATCCATTCAGAACAATATTGGTAAACATAAATTCGGTAGAATATTTTTGATGGAAATCTCTTATGTGATCTAGAATTTGAAGGTGGTGGCAATGTGTTTTTTATAATATATTCATGAAATAAAGTAAATTGATTTATAAAGAAATGAAAAATAATACCTAGTTATATCTATCCATTTGAAATTATTGATCATATTGGGATGGTAGATTATCTATTAGTTCTTCCACTGAACATCTCTCTACTCTAGGATGTCTTCCATGTATGTCTCCTACGGAATTATATACTTGATCCTTTACTTTAAATGAACTAAGTTTTCATTCTACTAGAGAATTAAATTTCTTATTAGTAACAATCGATGAATCTTTGGGATCATAGTGATAAATAAAAAAAATAAGACCACTCACCTAGTCAATGTTTTTTGAAGAAACCACACATTTTAGGAAGTTATGTATGAATATGAGGATGCAATGAGGTAGAAGTATCTTCATTTTATTGTACCAATGTGATGGAATTTTTATGTATAAATTCATATTAAGGGTGGGTAGAATGTACCACCTATATATATTATGATATATATATTTTTCATAAATTTAATTTTTTGATATATTTTATTAGAAACAATAATGGGTTTTTAAGGAACCATGACATGTTATTAATATTATCTTTTAAAAAAGACCATTATAATCTATCCATTAAAATTAGAGGTATGAATAGAAATACAAACTTTTTAAATATTAAATATATATTATTTATATAAGTAAATGATATAGATAAAAAATGTATTTAATTTTTTTAATTCCTTTATGTATTTTGAAAATACAATTTTCTCAATAAATGATTTTGTTTAGCGTTTTGTAAAAAAATGTAATTATTTCCACTCTTAGAATTGTTTTCTGATAAAACTTATATTCTCTTTTTAAATATATATGTCAAAAATATCTTAGAGTGATTTTTTGTTAATTTTATAAAAAATAAAATATCTAGGGAATAGTGAAAGTACTGGTTTTTATTAAAAGTTGTCTTTCCATTTAATGAATTTAAAAAGAAAAAAAATAATATGGTTTTAAAATAGAAATTAGTAAAATTATAATTTTATTAATCTATTTTAGGTCATTGAAACCAATTTCATATATAAATTGGATATAAAATATTTTAAATAATTTGATGACTTTCCCTTTTTAAAACCTTTTTTGGTCGTATATGTGGTTCTAATTTTTAAATTAATATTTTCAAATTCAATGATTGTAATTTTGAAAAATGGATTTTTTATTTGTATTCAAAATGATTAATATTATCTATTTATTTAAACAGAAATTTTAACTATAATAAATTTTAAGAACAATAAAAATTAATTATCATGATAAATGTTAAAATGGGTTTACTAGGGGTCAATATAAAAAGATAATGGGATAAATAAACATGAAATTTGCTAAAATACAAATTATGGACATTGATATATCTTATAACCTATAAGGTTAAATATTTTTTCATTTTTGTGCCCTATGTCATGTGAAAAATTGGGGTACTCTTTAATCTTTTCAAAAAGTCCTTGTGTGTCCTTTCCCCCACATATAAAAGGCCCCCACTCTCCTTCCTTATTCACACATAAAAAAACATTAGATTTTTGAATACCTGAAAAAATATATTCCTTAATTCCGTACTAAAATATTAGATGAATCAGTTTTATTAGTAAGCATCTTAGAGAGGATTTAGGTATAAAGCCCAAGAGGCTTGTTGAAGAAGACGTCAAATTCATAAACTTCTATTTTTTTATTTCTTCTCCAACAACCTTCATATCATAAACACCTATGATGAAATAATAAAAATATTATATAACATATACTAATATGTAATTATGTTAATGGAGTAACCTATATCCATCTCCTCACACATCATATGGGAAACATAACCGTCGATATTGTGTGTGAAAAACTACAAAATTTTGAACCTATGTCGTTCTTTTTTGAATCACCTACTCTCATGGATATAAATAATGATATATATGACATTTTATTTTTATATTTATGTAATAATTTTTCTTATGTAATTACAATATCACATATACCTTCTTACTTTCCATTTCGTGCGAATATGATAACGTAACTCATGTACCACCTCATGAAGTGATGTGATACATTCAAGCATTAAATAGAATGTAATAAAGATAGGATTAATGAAAATATGATAAATATATGAGATAGAAATTATTTTATAAAGGTAATATATTAATTATTCTTCTTTCTTTTCGTCCTTCTAGAAAATGGAAACAACATTCATGCATACGTAGGGCCTATTATCTCCATGAATGCTGTAATTCATTTTCTTTTTCATAAATTAGTGGATTAATATACATACTAATATAATGAATATTTATTATATTTATATCATTATTAACATTATGGGGATCTTGTAACCACAATTCAAATTAAAGTATCAAATATATAAAATAAAAACATACATTAAAAGGGAAGAAATTATTACCTGAAACATGATTTTAACAAGTAATTGCACATCAATTGGTAATAAAAGGTATTAAGTAAATAATATATGTCATGATAAATATGAATATTTTTTTTCATAGATTTATAATAAACCTATATTTATTATATAAGAGTTTTGAATAGGTACAAATTATGTCGAGACTTGAGGCAATGGATTTTTGTCTCAATTTTCCTTCTTTGAGAAATTTGTTATGTGATGCAAAAATCATATTTTCTAAGGTGAATATAATGAAACATAGAAATTATATATCCTTGATAACCACATATTCATCATATTTAGAGAATTATTTTATGTTATTCATTTTTGGGGATTACTGTTTAAAAGATAACGAAGTGGTAGAGGTTTTATGTTTCAATAACATCGTTTATAAAGATTATTTATGACTATGTTTATAATGATTAAATATTATGATATACCTCTAATGAAACTAATTTATTTGATTCTCCCAATTATATTTCTAGATTTTTATGTTTTCACTTCATTTTCATCCCAATAAAGATTAATGATACCATTTTTTTAAATAAAATTCTTCTTTATTTCTTTCTTCAGTCAAAGTTACTTTTTCTTTCATATTCATGTTTTCTAAAAATGAAATCAAAAATATTTTGACATTATACAATTGATTTATGAAATAAATTCATACAAATGTCATACTTTTTAGAAAATTGTTTTGAAAGGAATCTTCAAGTAGTTTTCAAAAAAGATAATGTTTACATTTTACAGAAATTGTAAAATAAATATATATTTTAACATGTACAACATGAACGGAATATAGTACCATCATAAGCATTATTTTCTTTTAAGATAACTTTAGAAACATAAAATTTAATTTTCAAATAAAAGTTTTTCCATAATTATTGATTAATATTTAACTTTAGTAAGGTGATTTTAAATGAACTATTATATTTATGAAGAGTAGTTCTAAGTGATTTTTCCTTCAAAATAATTTTCCATATTAAGATGAAATACTTTGTTATTACTTAAGATTTACTAAGGGCATGATAAAATGATAAAATATTTTTTCTTTCTATAGATGTTTTATGATGAAAAAATCATTATGAAACCCATTTATTTCCACAAGTTATGATATTATTATTTTTTATGAATCCCATTTATTTTCATGGATTCTGATATGATAAATATTTTATGAAGCCCATTTATTTACATGATATATGATATAATTAATGTTCTATGATTTTGTGGAATAAATATGTATTATTTTCATTATGTGATGGTTGAGACCTATATTTCTATCCAAAAAAATAGGTGGATATTTATATCTCAAGAAATAACAAAGGAAAACATGTTGACGGGCTTGATCTATAGTGGTAAAGCAAGACGATATGATTGATCCATAATGGGAAATAGATGATAAGGCCTTATCCACTATGTTTTATGGTCTTGATAGTTTTCCATGAAAATTGAAATGGTTCTTATAAATATATTGGGTCCACAATTTTATGAAATTAACTTATGGTTCATGAAATATTATGATTTAACACTCTTGTGAATCATGTAATTTGGAAAGAAAATTCATTATTACACGTTTCATGTTTATGAACTATGCAAGTTTTGTATAAACATTTTATGTTTTTCCCTTATCATATACCCTTATTCTTATGTTATGTTTTCATATGATCAAATAATGTTATCTTTAATTTTTACCAATATTATGTTTCTAACATCACTCATTCTTATGTTATCATTACCTAGGTAATGAAGAAAGGTTTTAAGTAGGGTATGTTTATAAAGAGAATAAAAATGGGAAGATCATACTTGAATCTTATAAATATCTTTCATTAAATAATAAGATTTTGTACCTATTCCCCAAATATAATAAACAATTACGGTCATTGAGAATGTATTTCTAAAATTTATTGAATATTAATCTATGAGGATGTGATACTTATGTATCAATATCCCTGGTTTTTATAGTCCACCGTAAGAAAGATATACATATATCTAATGGATTTTCTAATAGAGACCATAAAATTCATGCCCCAAACATCAAATACATAACAAAATAACCAATATTTATGTGTAATATCGTATATTTGAGAAATATTTGTTTGGAATTGGAATGATTTAAGGGTTCTACAGAAGACATGGAAATATTTGAAAATGGAAGGCCTAAATAAACCAGAATCTTTCACTTTACGAGGACTTATTTATAGACCAATAGGGCCATCATATAATTGACTACAGGAAAACATCATAATTGATGAATTTTAAGAATTTGGGATAAATATATTCTATTATTAATCACTTACCAAGTAATAAAATCACGGATCATCTCCGATATATTTCCTTGACTAAAAAATCTATTTAGAAACCCATTTCTTGTAAAACTAATGAGGAAATTTTTTTAACTTCTATATAATTCACAATATTTGAAAACCATGGCCTCTTGTTAATGGAGGCCGAATAAAACTTCTCCCTATAAAATAAATCTCAAATACGTTAAAAAAAATTATCTTAAAAGATTTTATCTGGTAATATAATCATATGATAAACCAATATGTTGTTAATATCTTTCTTATCTTGGATCTCAATGTAAAATTCATGAATAAATTAGATCCATCAAACCAACCTCGATATTGATTATTTCATTTTCAAGAGATATAGAATATAAAAATAATTAATGGAAACCAATAACTTTTTTCCAAAAAAGATATATTATAAATATATCAAGGTGAAAACGAAAAAAAATCCTTCTCTGTTATGAGGTAATTGGTCTGGGAAACATCTAGAGTCATAGAATCATAAGCAATTACATGTGATTTTCTCTAAACTCTTTTCCCAAGAATATCCCCAAAGCTAATTAGGATGAATTTTCCATCAAATCAAAAGGTATTTTCCTATTTGGTGGTTCAAATATTGATGGGGATAAAAGTTTCTATGTAAGTTTATTAAATTATTCTATATATTTTTCATCAAATTAGAAATGATTTTTTTCTGATGAAGTAATGTCAATGGAAAAATAGTTCTGTAAAAGTAATTTATGATCATCCTATAAAACCCATATTGGATAGGAATATATCTAATATCCTTCATAGTGGTAGGTAATGGTAATGAATGTATAATATCAACCATAGATTTTTCCACCTAAATTTAATTCCTGGACACTTCATAAAAATGAAAAATTCCACATTTAACATTAAAATGTCATTTTTCATAGTTTAGAACAAGGCTATTCTCAGTGAAATCATTTATAAAATATATATTAAATTATCAAAAAATCTCAAAAGATATACCATACACCGTTAAATGAATAATAAACACCTCAATGAATTCCAGAAAAAAAAACCCATAAAAAATGTTAATCATTTATCCTTAGAAGGTGTCAGGAGCATTCCATTGACTAAATGTAATTTTACAATAATGAATGTTACTGAAAAGAAATATAATAGATATTTTATCCTAGTAAAATGAACCTATGTTAATTATTATGTATCTAAAATACCATATAGGATGAAATAATTATATTAACCACCTAACCTCTCATAGATTTGATGAATAAAATGAAAGGTAATACAGTATTTCCTAGTCACTCAGATAAATTTAGTACAATAAATGAACACCCTTCACTTGTTGGGTATCCTCCTAGAAACTATCTCTCCAAATTCATTCTTAGAAACTCTTAATCCTCATTTTAGGTATAATATAAACTACAAATATCCATAAATCGTTCGAAATGGGGAAATTTTATCCATAACCAATAAAGTAGTCACATCATTCTTAACCACTTCTATGTGGGTTGGATTCAGTCTCTTCTAAAGTTTTCTAAGAGATATAGAATTTTCCTCTAAGAGTATCCAATGTATATAGAATGTATGTCCAATATTGGGTATATCATCTAAATAATAGACTATAGTCTTCCTATTCTTTTTATCAACCTTTAAATTCTCAATTTCATGACTATTTTACAATCCAATTACAATTATAATATGGAATTTATGTTTTTATTCTAAGTAGGAATATTTCAAATTATCAAGAAACATTTTTAGTTTATGTGCGGATTTGTAATCCTATTTAGAAAAAACATGTTATATAGGTTATTTGAATTCATTTTTTACATCTAAATCATCAATAAGTGAAACAGAATTACAAACTCCTAAAATAGAAGTGAAATAATTTTAATGAAGTGAATAAATTTCATCCTCTTATGTAATTTTTTATTCATGTTCACAAATACGAGTTGGCTCTAAAATGAACATTTTAGAATAATTTGTGTACAAAAAGTGGATTCTGTTTCAATTTAACACAAAAATTCAAAATTTCCAAATACATTACATGTTCTAAGAGATTTATAAAAACACTCATAATTTCCAAAATCATTTATTGAAATAATTTCATCCTTTTATGGTTTAAAAATTCCAAAATATCATGAAATTATTTTAAAAATCTGTTTTCATATGGATCACTATAAAAAATTACCGAATTTTCAATTTCAATAGATTTATTTTTAAATGAAAATATTATTTTCTAAAGAATATAAGTATTGGTTATCGTGACCAAAATTAGGAAATAAATATAATGAAAATTAGTAAATCATGTTAAAATAATGTTCATAATGGTATTAGACATGGTGTATCATTGATTTTGTGATTAAACAATTTTCCTTATCACCTAAAAATTAAAAAGATAGGGTTCTTTTATGATCCGTAATAATTACATTAGGAGTTTCAGGAATGGTCTTTGTTTAATTAATGGTGATTGTGAACAAAATATACCATCCTCCATGCCAAAAAAACATTAAATTGGTAGGGAATAAAAGAAGTTTAAACATTACTAACACAACTTCAATGAATCTAGATAGCTTAGCTAAACTCTTATAAGATAGTTGAATGATAATTCTATATTTCAAAATCATTCCAACCAGTATAGATGAAAATAAAAAATAAGGAACAATATTGATAGATTCTCCCAAATCTAACATATAATCTTCAGAATTATTATTACCAATGAAACATGTTATAAAAACAATAATTATATCATTATATTGAATATAGAAGAAATATTATATCATGGAAGAAAAATTTCTTCCCAAATTAGATTTCTCACCTCCATAGATATTTATATTGTGTCAGAACATCTTCTAAAGAAATTAAGAATAATGGGGGATCTATTTTATAGAATATATCAAATGCTTTATATCCCATAATTTTATACAAGTTTCAAGTGCATATTTGTGAATTTAATTTTCAACATTATTCTTGACAAGAGTTATTCCAAAAGAATAAGGTGGAGAATACCACCACATTCTCTGGTCATCATCAAATTTTCTTTTCCCTTTGAAATATACCATTAACTTTATAAAATCCATATATGTTCTTCAATATGGAATTATATATTTTTATTTAACTTTTCTTATTCATCTGGTGTGTGGAAAACATGTTGTTCAATTGGTTTAGCAGGTGGTAAAATAATTTCGGTGGGTTCAATAAAAGTTTCAGCATGAGGTTTTGTCACCAGTTCATCTGATTTTACCTCAATTTTTTAAGTATAACATTATTTTTAGGTTATTTTTAATTATGATTATCTTAAAGGTTTTAAATTTCAATTAAATTAATAAAACTTATAGCACTATTAATCTCCCTTCTTCTCATAATCAATTTGGATTAAAACCAGGGATTTTGGTTTCCATACAACCCATTAGAGTCACTATATTTTATAGAAAATATTTTTTTTGTTATGAAATATCTTATTTATTTTAAACATTTCCTTGCGCTGTAGTTCATTTCATTTATTAAATTTATTTTTTGGATATCTTCTATCTAGAATCTTGAAATATATCCAATAGCTTTATTTCTATATTGGTGTTGATAACACCTAGGATACTAATTGAGATTTTGGGTTTGGAAATTCCTGTTCAGTTGATCGTTATAGAATCCCACCACAGATGCAACTTAATTGTGCCTTGTGACAATAACCACAAGACATTGAATGTGCCTTTGAGAATTCGAGTGGTTATTGACTATCATCGAGGATCTAGGGTGTGTTTATGGGGAGACTATTACCTCAGAGGTCAGGGTGCAATTCATCAATGTATATAAAATAAGAAATAGAAATAGAAGAATCAGTAATAACTAGATGATAGTAGTGGAAAAATATACATAATCATTAAGGATATATAATACAATAAGAGTTAGCTGAAGAATACATGGATACAATATAATGATCATTTAAAAGTATCTATTCAAAAAATTATTCCATGGGGATAGTGAATACATGTATATACCACATTCTAACAAATTACACCAAAATGAAAATAACTACTACAACTAGAATTTTGAGCATAGGATTTGTCATCTACCAAAAACAAAATCATAAAAATTTCAATCAAGCATCAGAATTTGGTCATGAACCTTTATTTATATCGATATTCCTAATGTTTACTTAGTTACCAAAAGAAGTTTGAGTCGGGAGTGAGATAATATCCCAGTAGGCTACCTCCAATGGTGTCTAGATAAATCTATCTCATACAATACAAAATGAACAACATGTCTTAACAAATATATGCTATACAAAAATAAACCAATTAAAAAATACAATTGTTTTGTTTCTATTAGGACACTCATCTATTTATACCTACATAAACCTAAGATGGCAAGTCTGAACCAAGGGATCATATAACGGTAAATATGGGGGATAATATATGTGAAGGTGGACTATTCCTAAGCTTGTGATTTCTCATGGAGAACACATCCATGTTCCTCTAAACCCAAAGGGGTCATTTAAAATTTTAAAAACATTCATTTAAATTTTATCTTCATTGAAAATCCTTTTTATAAAATATATAGAGTCATCTTGAGAACATCCATATAAATCTAAAGAGAATTTCTAAGTATCGCTAATGGGGCTCCGTAAAAGACCAATACCTAGGGGTTCCACCCAAGGGAACCCATGACTGACATCCCAAGTGCCACTCTAGAAATGGTGTGATAATGTCAAGAACTAATATCCAAGTCCATACATTGTATGACATGTAGGGTCCCACATCTCTCCTGTAGCCTAGAACAACCATGATTTCATCGAGGCCATCCAAGGGGTCTCCCCTAGAGAACATGTGTCACTCATTTGGGGGGAAGATAGAAAACACATGGAGTGCCTATCCTATTAATAGATAGTTTCACCCCTGAAATGTTTATAAAGAATTAAAAAATTATAATTATAAGGCACATTGAGCTCATTCAATGGATTCTTAATTCAGGAACCATTGTATCGTCCATTTGACTAGATGGGGAAATGACTTTGTTAGAAAATCCATATCATTTGGAAATGAAATAATTTTTCACATGAAAGTCAAATTCATCATGGAATTACCATTCAATGGACTATTTATGGATTGTGGTGTAATGCATTAATTACATAGCCAATATATTTAATTTGACCACTTTTTATGGTAGAGGTATAGGAGCCTAACACATGGTTAGTCACCCAATTAAATACAAATTAATCAATTTATGGCATCAATTATAATGAAACACCCATAAATGGAGGTTTAAACTAACTAAATCTAGGTAAAATTCAGGCTCAAAGGAAGACCACACCCATTGGTATGCATAAACTTTTAGGTGTTAAACACATGGAGTTGATTTTCTACTATATCATGTCACTAATAGAAATTTAAAGAATCCATTTTAATTTAATTAACGAAATAGAGGTGACACTGGAAGGGTCCGGATCACATCATAGTTGAAGAAGTTTTAAATTTTAATTAAATGATTATAAAGGTCCTAGAAAAACTACCTTATCCAGGTCTAGCTTCCCTCATCTAATGATAGCCTTTGATTTTAGCGAAAATATTTTATCATAGAGATACATTTAAATTACATAAAAATAAGGAAAATTATCTTGCACATACATGGAACAATAAATGTGGAATCATGGAGAAATAGAAGGGATACTGTTCAGGAGATTACCTCTATATTCACTACATATCTGAGGGTGAGCTAAATAGAGTTTGTATGGAGGAGGTAGATTTATACATAGAAAGAAGAAGATGTGAGATCATGCATGATGGATGAGGATAACCCATAAGAGAAAAGTGAGGAATAAAAAGGGTTTAAATTAATTACATTTTCGGGAAAAAATATATATTTCACCCACATAGGTAGGGGCTCACGGTTTGTCTGCATGGTTGGGAAAACTGTGGGCCAACAGGGCACAAATCTACTTCTTCAAGGGGGAGACCTACATGAATAGGGGCACATTTTGTTCAACCCTATGAAAAGAAGGATAAATTACACTACAAAACTACAGATGGCCTGTACACACATGTGCCTAGGGTCACATGATTTAAAAAAAACCATGCAACCCACAACACCTTATTGTCTGCATCTCAATGGTTTAGGGAAGTCGGGTATGTAACAACCTAGAATTATATCAATGTAAATTACCTTTTTATAGTTATTCCATTTAGTATAAATAGCATAAAATCATATAAAGAACACAATATTTTCAAGAAAAATAAATAATGATATAAATAAGAGGTATTTTTAGAAGTTAACTATCCTATATCAAGGGAATATTAACTTGAAATTTGGAATAGTAACATGACCGCTAGGAATAGTAATTTATCCTATAGAATAGTCAACTCACCCATGAAATTATAAATAAAATTTTTACATCTTATAAATGGTAATTTAATATAATTATATCATATTATATATAAATAATTTTTTTATAAATTGTTAATTAAGTGTTGATAATTTTTATAAAACATAAATATCTATTTTCAATTTCATATTTAATATAATGATTTGAAAAAAAAACATATTTTCCTAAAATAGATTAATAAATCTATATTATGTTTTCTAATGATTTTAAGACAATTTTATAAAACCATAATTAAATTTTCAATGTTTTATAAAACCTATTATAATTTTAAAATTGGATTTTTTTGAGTAAATAACGATTTTAATTAAAAATTAAATTTCTCATATTTAGAAAATTACTTCCAAAATTAAATTGTATTTTTTAATTATATACTTTATGAAATGGTTAGGGTGAATTTTTTATATTTTTCTAAAATAATGGAATTTTATATGAATAGTGAAATACTGTAATTTACAGTGTAATTAAATAAATGAACTTTTCAGTCAAGAATGAGTAATGGCTGATGTAAGTAACCATTTGTTCGAAATCACATGCAGCAGTTAATTTATTTAGACACAATAATACTCACTATTTATTGTCTTGTGAAAAATAATAAACTAATAAATAAAGTAATGAGAAAACACTCCTCTCCTCCCCTATAAATACCACCCATGACCACCTCTTCAGCTCATAACTCTAAATATTTTTCCATTTCCTTCCTAATACCCTTATCCATATATATTACACTTTTACTAAAAAAAATACCAAAACCAATTTCAATAAGGAGTTTCTCAAGGAGGAGAATTCAAGAAGTAAAATCCTCTTTATTTTCTTTTAATTTCTTTTCATGTTCGTTGTTTTTCTTATAATCTACTCAACTCCCCTTATCCAAGTGGAATGGTAACTCTAGTAACTCTCATATACTAAAATTTTATTAATTTAGTAGGATAATTCATGATCAATTCTTTCCCTCCCACTTTTTTCTAAAAATTAAAACCTCATCTATGATGTGTTTATTTATCAAATTTAAGGATGATTAGTGTTCAATTTCATTTAATTCCTTCAAGGATGGTATTAAAAACATTATAATGGTTCAAAAATATTGAAAAATTTATTTTATAACCCTATTTATGTTCTTTAATTAATATATATATAGAATGATAAATTCTAAAACAAAATTTGTTCATTGTGATCGAAAACCATCAAAATTAACTTAAACAATTTTCATTAACTAATTCTCAAATGATTCATCCTCCTAAAATATAAAAAATTAATTTTAAAATATTTTAATATTTAATAAATTAGTTAATAACATATAATTAAATTTTGATAAAATATTCCCATTTTACATTATTTTCCATTCATGTATACAAGTAACGGATCATGAAAACCAAGGAAATGAATGCTCTTGAATGATAAAATTGTACCTTATAACACATCAAAAAGAAAATTAATAAACTTAATAAAATTATAATAAATCAAATATATGAATAAATGTTTCGAAATTAATTAATTAATGTATTTAATTTTATTATCTATGACATTAAGATCAATTATATAATAGTTTCAGACACAAAGAGATTCTTTCTGAACCTCCATTTTTTCATTCAAGTTACTATTTCTATCTCTTTAACCCAATATAATTATTTTTTATTTTTGTATTAATTATTATAAATTCGGCTTATATATTCCAAACTCTTGTATCCAGATCAAATAATCTATATTTTATGGGAAGATACATGTTTTAAGAAGACTCCCTTATCAATTCTTCCCAATAACCAAACCCATTTCAAGGGAACATCCCGATTTCTTAACCATTTTCAAGGGATCTATATAATTATATTTAAGACACCACTATTTTTATAAAATCACTTTTTCATCATGAAAATATTTCTTGGATTTGTTCTTGATTTAAAAAAATAAGTATTCATTTTCCTCTTTAAATACTCTTCAAAATTTCCCTTAAACCCCAATAGAATGTTTCATTTATAAAGTTTATTAATCATTTTTCTACATGATTCCACTTGAATTGAAAATAATTTATCCCGGTATATTCTTATTTTACCTCATTAATTTCCATTTTTTATTTAAATCCATTCTTTCATGGACACCGTTATTATATTCCATTTTGTTATGCCTTATGACATGATTATGATAAACAGTTATTTCTATGGGTAAATATTTTTCCTGATTATTCATTTGGAACACATATACATGAAAATGTTTGGATGGGTTCACCCAGATATCTCTTTAACTCATTGGGTAATGTTTATTCTCCTGATACAACATGTTAGGATTGAAAGTGAACCTGATTCCACTATGGGACTTAGTCCGCCATGTGCAATGTTCTTGGAAGTTAGCCATGACTGATGGTATTTCAAGTTGTGTTTTCTTTCCACATTCCTTTGATTACATGATTACATTTCCCCATGATCTACATGTTATGCTTACTTATGTTTATTCATGTTCTATTCCTTTTTATTTCATCATTTTATGCATTCTATTCCATGTTCCTTACTTAATTCGTATGTTTATACCCTTACTGGTGTTTTTATCTAATCCTTTTGTTCATGCATTTCCCAGGTTATCCTTTTTAGATGTTTGAGATCAATGGATATTTATATCTCTTTATAGATGATTAAAATAGATATGTTTTATTATATTTCCATGTTTTCGTCAATATATATCTAATCATCCAAATACACTAGACTTCCTGATCATTGGAATGTAATTTTATGGTTACTTATGATTAAAAATCATGGAATAATATATGTAAAATTCAATGGCTTCTATAGATGGTAGTATAGAAAGGCCTAGTTATTTTTAGAGATTAGGAATAAATAAATTCATTAATAAACATAGGGATAATTATATCACCATAGATAACGTAGATTTTATCGTATGGTATTACAATTTAAGATATACTTTTCATTTACAACACTAATGAAAAAAACATATACCCATGGTTTAAAACTGTGGGTATAGGCTATACCCATGGTTTTGGGAACAGTGGGAAACTGAGGCATAAGTGTATATCTACAACCAATACCCATGGTTTTCTAAATTTTGGGTATACCATTTTTCCAACTTGTCATAGACTATGTGCACTTTCCACATTATCATAGCCTTATACCCACAATTTTAACACCATGGGAACAAATATTAGAAAAATGAGGGCATCAGTTTTCAAACCCACGACCTTGGCTTCTACCTTGTGTCACCTCACCACTACAACTGCATCACTTACGTATATATAAATCAAAATTTAGCTAATTATATTAATATGACAATCCGTATATGAAAAAAAAACGGGTCGTCGGTTTCAAACCTGCAACCTCCACTTCCAATATCCAGCATCCCACCACTCATGCTATAGAACATACACTAACGTGTATCTATATTTATCTAAATATATTAACTAATGTTTAATTATTAGAAAAATGTAGTCGGCGAGTATAGATCCTACAACCTCTGATACTACCACACAATGCCTCACAAACCCACCTACCAAAATTACTTTCTATATCGACCTAAATATATAAATCTAAACTATTGGTATATGATTGAGAACTATAAGAATAGGGTTTTATCGCCCTAATTGTTTTCCTGTGTTCCCATGGGAATCCTATACCCACATTACTCATAGGGAACTGTTGGTATAGGTCTTCAACTAAGACCTATAACAACATTTTTTCAAAAACCATTGGTATAGGTTCGAAATAGACCCCTATACCCATGGGTTTTGGAAAACCATGAGTATAGGTTTAGACATACCTCTATACCCACAGTTTTGCGAAATCCGTGTGTATAGACCAATACCCATGGTTTTTTCCAAAACAATGGGTATAGAGGCTTTACTAGTACTGCATGGTTATAATTATATGTTCAATGTCTTATTTTTATATTCTTATTTTCAATGAATTCGATTACACTAATTATACATTCTTCTTTTATTAGTAAATGGATGGAAATGTATGATCCGATTCAAAAAATCAATGAGATAGGCAATGTGATGATTTCCCTAATGATATTCCAAATATTATTGGAAGGAGTGCTAAAAAATTCATGATAATACATTCTCAACTGGATCATGTTTTGAATAATAACTTGAATCATGTAGAACACCCTCCTTCTCCTAAGAAATTGTATGTTGTAGTAAAATACATAATGTGACAAATGACTCCCATATTTAGTGAAACGATTTATCCCATAATCACAGAACAATGGATTAACTCCATAGAGAAGATATTCTCTATCCCCCAGTTCACAATAGAAGAGAATGTTGTGCATGACGTCTATCGTTTTGATGGGGAAGATGATCATTAGTGGATAGTAATCAACAACACAAAGTCCAAGGAGGAAATTTATTACATGGAATGGGAAAATATTAATAAAATAATTCAATAAATATGTTCCCCATACACTCCATATTAATATGGAATGGGAGTCTCTTGCACTGATGAAAAATAACAACGATTCCATCAGGCCACATGAGGCAAACATCATAAGGCTTGCAAGATATGCCTTCCTCTTTGTCATGAAAACCAAAAGAAATGTGGATCTATTCATTAGAGGACTAAATATTATACTATGAAAAGCATTGGAGATTAAATACTTTGATAATTGTGATGATATTTTCTATCATTCCATTAAGATTGATATAGATATTAGAGATTCCTTTTGGTCTAATGGGACTGATGAAAAAAACTGGAAAATGGATTCGAATTTGAGTGGATCAACAGATATATCCAATGATGGGAATAAGGCTCAACATCCCACTTCTCAAATGTGTGGAAATAATAATCCTTTATATTGATTAAATGGAATCAAGAGATACTTAAAATGTTAAATATGGGGGAATAAGGCTAATAATCACTGGAAGGATATAGAGAATCCCACTAATGTTGAAGACTAAATGAAGGTTCATATAAGGCCTAATCCTTTAGTGAAGTGTTTCAACTACAAGGAATATGTGTATTATCTGATCTATTTTCCAAAGACAAAGGTTGTTGGAGGCAATCAATATCAAATAATTCCATGGTATAAAGTTAGGGCATATTATATTACTACTAATGAGGTGGAACCAGACAATTATGTGGTAAAAGGTACACTAGTTATTCATTCAAGAGTAGGTAATGTACTTTTTTATTATGGTTCTACACATTCATTTATATCATTCTTGTTTAGTATAACTCTTCAAAGACAACATCATTATATGATGGTTGAGTTATCTATGAGAACAAAATATGGAGAAATTATTGCATCCAAAGTTTATAACTACTCCCTGGACAATGTTTTCAAACATAACCTCCCAAAAAATCTTTTCAAGCTCCCTTTGGTTGATTGTGATTATATATTGTGAATGTATTGACTATCTTTATATAAATCCATCATTAACTATCTAAAAAGGGATTCAACTCTTCAAATCTCAATGAATCCTTCAAATTTTGAAAATTGTAAGGAGGAAGATGAATCTCCTTAAAGATTATCATCTCAATTGTGTATATTATTACCTTATGGGAACGCATAACTTGATCAAATGATTGAGACAAAGAAGAGAATAATTCTTTAATACATGCCCATCATTAGGAAGTAAATTTATATATTCTTTGAATAATTTTATGGCCTTCATCTGAATCAAGAGGTTGTGTTTTAATTTGAACTTATTACTAGATCTCTTCATATATCAAAGAATCCTTATAGAATGTCCACCATTGAGCTGGAAGAATTGAAGAGGCGGTCAAATGAGAATCTAGACAAGGGTTTTATATGATCGAGTGATTCACCATGGGGTGAACCAATCTTATTTTTTATGAAAAAGGATGGATCAATGAACATATTCACGGATAATCATAAGATCAATAAAATCATGATAAATTATATGTATCCCCTTCCATAGATAGATGACATGTTTTATTAGGTATGTGGGGCCCATTATTTTTCTATGGTCAACCTTTGTTTGGCATATCTCTATCTATAGTTGATGAAGGAAGATATTCCAAAGTCTACATTTCAAATGATGAACTTACATAATGAGTTCATAGTGATTTTTTTGGACTCATAAATGTTCCAAAAAATATTCACATACTTATTGAATCGAGTCTTTAGAGATTACCTCGACAAATTTTTTATGGTCTTTATTGTTGATATTCTGATATACTCCAAGAGAAAGGAGGAACATGAGGATCAGTTGAATATTGTTCTATAGAATCTACGAAGAGGGAAATTTTATACTATGTATAGTAAATGTGAATTCTAGATGGAATAAGTATCATTGTTTTGTAATGTAATCACCATTAATGAAATATATTTGGACCCTTATATGAAAAGAAAATAAAGGAGTGGACCAATCCAACATCTGTAATAAAGATCTATAGTTTCCTTGGACATAAAAATTATTTCCAATTATTTTTTAGAGCTTATCATGATTTTAAAACCCACAAACTAAGATGACTCTAAAGGTAGTAAAGTTGATCTAAAAAAGTGAATGTGAATATTGCTATAAAGAGTTGAAAAAGCGGCTTATCACTGCACTAGTGCTCATATAACTGACAAGTGGTGAAATATTTTTATTGTGCGGTGATTCTTAAAAGAAGGTGTTAGGCTATGTACTAATGAAAAATGATAAATTGATAGACTACATATCAAGTAAGTTGAAAATTCATGATAAAAACTATCCCACACTTGATCAGGAGTGTGAAACTATGATATTCATGTGGAAAATATGGTGACATTATCTCTATGGGGATAAGTGTCAGATAAATACTAATCACAAGCATCTCAAATATATATTAATATAGAATGAGGCTAATATAACCAATCAATATGGTTAGATATCATAAAGGATTATGAATACTCAATCCAATACCATCTTAGTCAGTTAAATAAGTTAGAAAATTCTCTGAGTATAAAGGATCAGACATCTTAATCAATAATGATGATTGAGAGGGATTCAATATTCTTAGACCACCAAAAGATGGACATGGGATTCGTTAAAGAAGGATTATCATTAATCCTTTCATAAATGATTTCTTAACTATCCAATATAGAGAAAATAAAGTATTCCAAAAGAAATGATGTGTAAATATAAAAGAATGTGGAATTCATGAGAAAGAGTAAAACCTTATAGTTCAAAATTGATGAGGAATGAGTTTTATGATTTGGGACATGACTATGGGTCCCATCAAATCTAGAGATAAATAGAGATATTATGAATGATTCACACAACTCAACCTTCTCTATTATCTCATGGATCACAAAAAATAATGAGATATCTGAGATCACTATCGGTGTGACAATATAGTTAAGGTGTCTGTTGAATATATATAAATGATTCTCATATTTTAACATGTGATGGTCGAATGGAAAAAAAATCAAGGGGATGATGCAACCATTACCCATAACAACATGGAAATAAGAAAACAACACCATGTACTTTGTTACTATACATTTGATGAACTCTTGAGGAAACAATGCTATATGGGTTGTCATGGATCATTTTACAAAGACAAATTACTTTATCAAAATTTGATAGGAATTTTCCCAAGATTAACTTGAATGAATATACATCATAGAAGTGGTAATCATGCATCGCGTAACACTATCTATTATATTCTATTGAGATCCCCAATTCACCTCCAAGTTCTAGAAAAGTATCCAATATTCTCTAAGCACGAGGTTAAACTTCTTTATGTCCTATCACACCCAAACTGATGGCCAATAGGAGATAACTATTTAGACATTGAAAGACATGTTGAGATCCAGTTTTATGGGCTTCAAAGAAAGATGAAACCAATATATATATATTGTCATGTTATCCTACAAATATTGTTTCCACTCAAGCATCCAAATAGACCCATATAAATCCCATTATGAGAAAAGATTCAAAACATTATAATTCTATAATAATTCAATGCACATACACAACTAGGACCTAAAATGTTTGAAGAAATGGTGGAAAAGGTGAGAACCATTCAATAGAGCTTCCAAAGAACCCAAATTTGATAAAATATTTATTCATATAATCATCAATGGGATGCGAATTTTATGGTTAGAGATATGTTATTCCTCCAAACATTTGTATGGAAGAGAGTCCTGATATGTAAAAAGAAATGAATCATATGTCCTAGTTACATCACCCCTTCAAAATTCGTGATTGTGTTGGAGAAGTGGTTTATTTTTTACCACTTCCACAAACCATATCTCAAGTACATGATGTCTTCCATGTATCCATCTTGAGAATGTTTATATCAAATCCCTAACATATATTGAATTTAGAGGTGGTATAGTTGTAAGATGACCCCTCTTATGAGGAGCCACTAGTGATGTTCGTGGGTCATAGAGACAAATTTATACCAAACAATACTACTCACCAATTCAAAGTACTATGGAAGAACCGTAAGTATGAAGAGGAAACCTGAGAACTAGAGAAATAGTTTAAGGAGATGTACCCTCAAATGTTTTCCATATAGTAGTAAAATGGAATTTTGAGGGTGAAATTTCATAATGGGGGAAGAATGTTACAATCCATAATCTTATCAAAGGAAATACCCTTATTATAATCATTACATATAGTATAAATCACATTAAATTACATAGAGAAAACAATAAAAACTTGATAAATGAATAATGAAGGAAATAATAGGTATTTTTGGAAGTTAAGAAAACTATAACAAGGTAATAGTAACTTGAAATTTGGAATTGTAACATAACCATTAGAAATAATAATCTATCCTAAAAAATAGTAACCTCACACATGAAAGTATTAATAAAATTTTGGCATCTTATAAATGGAAATATGATTTAATTATATCATAGTATAAGTAAATAAATGTTTTAGAAATTATTAATTAAGTATTGAATTTTTTATAAAACATATATGTGTATTTTCAATTTTATTTTTATTATAATGACTTGAAATAAACATAATTTTCATAAAACAGATTCATAAATTTATATTTTTAGTCTTATTATTTAAATATAATTTTATGATTCCTTAATTAATTTTTATATGTGTTATAAAATCAATTACAATTTTAAAATTTTTATTATTTGGGTAAATGATGATCTTAATTAAAAGTAAAATTTATCATATTTATAAAAATTCTTTCATAAAATGGAGTATATTTTTAAATTGTGAATGTTTAAAAATTATTAGTGTCATTTTTTATATTTTTCTAAAATAGTTAAATTTTTAGTGAATAATGAAATACAGTATATATAGTATAATTATATAAATTAATTTTTGAGTAATGGTTGAGTAATGGATGATGTAAGTGGACATTGGTTAGAACTCACATGAACTAATTTATTTATTTATTCACATTAATCCCCAATATATATTTTCTTTAGAAAATAATATGTTAATGAAAAAACTAATGAGAAAACACGCCTCCCCAATAAATACCACCCCTCACCCCCGATTATCCTCACACCTCTTAAGATTTTATACTTGTCCAAATTCAGCCCAAATCTCATCCCATGTCCCTCCCCCACATACAGGAGCCTATGGTATCATCAAAATACCAAAACCAGTTTCCATAAGGAGGTTCACAATGAGTATAACTCAGGAGGTAAAATCCTCATTCTTTTTTTTTAATTTCATTTCAAGGTCTTTTCTTTTCTTATTACCTCCTAGGATACAATTATACAAGTTCCATGGTAACTCAGTTAGATCACATACACTATAATTTTATTATTCCTAAGGGATAATTCATCATCAATTCTTTTTACTACCTTTTTTTTTTCAAAAAATGAAAACATCTTCCGTGATGTGTTAATTTATCGCATTCAAGGATGACAAGTTTTCAATTTCTATTACCACCTTCAAGCCTAGTCTTAAAAATATATTATTTTTTAAAAAAGATTTTAAAATTTATTTTATAACCCTTTATATGTTTTGAAACTATCATATATACCTAATACTATATGATAAAACAAAACGAGTTCGTGAGGATTGAAAACCACCAAAATTAACCTAAACAATTATCATTAAAAAATTATTTAATGATTCATCCTCATATCATATAACCAGATTATGTATAAGATCATATAATATTATTTATGTTAATTAGTAACATTTAATTTTTTTTTTGCAAAAATATTCTCATTTTACAAGATCTTCCAAAAATATATACATGTAACTGATAATCAAAACCACGGAAACGAACCCTCCCGAATTATAAAATTGTATCTCATAACTCATTAAAAAGGTCGTATATGAACTTAATAAATTTATTATATATAAATAAATAATTAAAAGGTTCTTAATTAATTAAATAATGGATTTAATTTTATTATCCATGACATTAAGATTATGTGAAAAATAGTTTTAGACACAAGGTTATGGATTATTTCTGAATATCCATTTTTTATTTGATTTACTCTTTATCAGTATTTAACACAATTTAATTCTTATTTATTTTATGTATTTATTATAAATTCTATTCATATGTTCAATAGTCATGTACCCACAACATATCATCATTATTTTATGGAAAAATACATGTTTGAAAAATGTTCCCTTCAAAATTCTTCTCAATAATAAATCCAGATTCAAGGGAACATCCCAATTTCGTTCAAATTTTAATGTTCTCTACATAATTTTATTTAAGCCACCATTATTTTCATAAAATCAATCATTTCATAAAGAAAAAATATCTTTTTTCTGTTTTGGTTTTATGAAAACAAATATGCCTTTTCCACTTTAAACACTATTTTAAATTTCCCTTAAATTACACAAAAATGTTTCATTTCTAAAGTTTCTTAAACAATTTTTTGCATATTTTCACTTTAAATTGAAATTATTTATCATGATATTATTATATTTTACCATATTAAGGATCATTCTTTATTTAAATCTATTATTTCATGGAAACCATTATGATATTCCATTTTGTTATGCCATATGACATGATTATGATACCCAATTCTTTCAATGGGTAACCCTTATGCTTGATTATTCATGCGGAATAGAAATGCACGAACATGATATGATGGGTGTTACCTTATTGGACTCCAATTAATTGGGTAATTTTTAGTCTCATGAGACTTCATATTTGGTCAATGAGTGAACCTGATTCCTTTATGGGACTTTGTCATTCATGTGAAATTATCATAGTAGTTATCCTTGAATTATGTTTTATGTAATGTTTTGAATTTTTAACACATTAAAAAAATTTCATGATCATGTATCCCCATTATCTTAATTTTATTTTTCCTTATCTTTAGTCATGTTCCATTCCAATTTATTTCAACTTCTTATGCCTTCTAACTCATGTGATTTTTTATTCCAATGTTAATACCCTTACTGGGATTTTTAGACCATACCTTTGATTGTGTATTCCTTAGGTTATACTTTGAAGATTCAGGATATAAATGGAGGTTCAGAGAACTTTATGGATGATTAAAATAAAGATGGTTTATTTTATTTTCCTATTTTAGTTCTATATATCTAATCATCAAAATACATTAGACGTTATGATCCTTAGCATGTAACTTGATTGTTAATTATGATTAAAATAATGTAGTAATATGTTTAAAAGGCTAGGGTGCCTATTGTGTCGGATGGGTTTCATGGTTTTTAAAAACTGTGCAGCCTAGTCTAACTCTTAATTTTGGCGGCACTGGGCTCTGAAAAAACCTTGTACACCCACTAGAACTCCTTTACTACCTTAGTAAATATTACTAGGACAAAAAAGGAATTAAAACAAAAATAAAATTGTAAACACCTTTAATAAAATTACGGTGTTTAAAACATCCCCTCTTAATAAAAATCATCCCTATATTTCCTATACATGGGTGGTGAAACATCATCAATGAAATTATTTGGACACTACACATGTAAATTAGTTTCTCAGTCCCAGGTATCATCTTGTATACGTCCATACTGTCGTAGAACCTAGACCAGAAGAACTGAGCTTCCTCTAACAGAATTTGATCCTCAATTGATGATACACATTAGATGCTCTCTAAATGACACATATACATCCATCACAATATGCTCAAGGTCAAACAAATTATATGGGTCACGATGATACAATAAATTTTTTGATATGTGGAATATCTAGTGTTTGTCAGGGTACCTTTGCGGTAATTGAAACCAATAGGCTACCAACCTTACTCTCTCCACTATCTCGAAGGGCCCAAAATTTCAAGGTGATAACCTTACCTATCTACTAATTATTCTATGAATCAATCTAGGTGATACATGTAGGAAGACCTGATTTCCCACCTCAAAATACAGAGATATATGATGATAATTATTATAATACTTCTTCCTATAATGAGATATATCCAATTACATATAAATTAAATGAAATTGTTCTGAAGTATATTGAAGGATTAGAGGACCTAGTAGAGATAACTCACCTACCTCAAGATAACACAGAGGTTAACAAAATGTACTACAATAAAGGGCCAAAAAAAAGAAATCTGAATCATTTCCTAAAATATTTTGTTGTAGGAAAACTCTACTAAAGGAGTATGATTTTATTATGAACCTATAAAATAAAATATGTAGGCCCAAGTCATATCCTCTAACACAAATATTGTCTGATCACACAACCGATTGGTCTAAGGGCGATTTTATATACTCAAGAGAACCTTTAAACCCAGTTCAATTTAAAACACTTTCCAGAACCATGATATAAAGCATGTGACTTAGTCCAATATGATTTAATCGGGTGAAACAAAGAATAAAAACTATCTCCGAGATATAAACCCTTAATATATCATCATCATAAAAGGTCTCATAGATTGGTATGAAGTTTTAAACCATGGTCAACCTATCAATGATCACCTATGATACATCTTTTCCTTGAGGGGATCTTGGAAACACTATCACTAAGACCATGATAATATCATTCAATTTCCACTCAGGAATGGAGTGAGGATGTTGAAATATACCTAGTTTCTAGTTATCTAACTTCACCTACTAATAGGTGGAACACTGAGTGATAAAATCTTCTATTGGTATCATTATATCTGGATACCAATATGGGTGTCAAATATCTCTTTACATCTTGGTGAGACCGGGATGAATTGTCCAAATAGAGGCATGATATTCCCTCATCAAATCTTCATGTATGTCTGAAGGAACCCCAAAATAACACCATAATAGTTGCGATTTATGTCCATCAACAACCCAACAAGGAGATAGGCTCTCTCTTAAGACACTCTTACTCAAGATGAGTTCATCAAAATTAGATAACCACCTCATTTGGACCCACTCTAGAAGAGAGTGTGTTACATCCAATGATGTGAATACTAGTCTTCCATGGTTTTCCTAAATGTCCAGGTGCATCTCAATGAAAAAAACTATCATCTACCAATCACTAATTGGCTCTTTGATGTCTTGTGTGTGAGTATCCCAGTTTATGAAACCAGCTAAATCATTTCACTTTTTGATTTTATATGAAAGATCAAATTCAAGTGATTAATGGTACTCCACCCACCTACATTTCTTTAAATTCAAGTCTCATTCTGTGTAGATATATTTGAGACTTTTATGGTTTTTGTAAATGGGGAACCACTCACCGAACATGTAGTTCCTCATAAAACTTAGAGAATGGAACATAATAGCTATCTTAAGGTTGTGCATAGGGGGATTCCACACATGAGGTCTCAGCTGGCAGGACCCATATTCTAAAACTCCACCCCATGTATCGAAACTACATATATCCCAATAATTCAAGAATAATATTAAATACTATATCATATTCTTGGCTAATAAATAATTGACATTAAACTGATGTGAGTCTCCCCTTTAACTTCATAAAATATATATCACATGCATTAGTCTAGTCAAATTTCACACCCTTCTTGGTCAAGCATATAAGCAGCCTTACTAGAAATTTGAATTCTTGGATGAATTTCTAGTAATATCCAAACACCCTAGAGAATATAGGTATATCAAAAAAATTATTGGGATTATCCCTAGAAACCATGGCACACACATTCTATGGGTCAATTGATAGAAAGATTTAGATATGACATGACCTAAGAAGTTAAAATTACTTATAGAAACGTGGAATTTACTGGGATTCTCATATAGTTGGTTCTCTTTTAGTTTAATATGAATAATCTCAAGATGGTTGGAATTTTCAAGTTTGGAGAGGGAATACACTAATATATCATCTACGAAGACTACAAAAAGTGATCCAAGATATGGATGGAAAAAACCAATTCATTAGATCCACGAATACTATCGACATATTCATTAAACCAAATGACATGATCAGATACTCATTCAAGCCATACATTATCTAGTATGTTTTACGTGGTATGTATAATTGGCTCATAGAAACTGGATGGTAGCTCAACATTAGATTGATCATAGAGAAAATTGTCGCTCCCCAGAATAGGTCAAATATGAAATCTATATGAGGAAGTGGATGCTGTTTATTTAGCAGGTTCTAGTACAATTATTGATAATAAACACACAATATAATGCTACAATCTGCCTTCTCGGTGAAAAGTTCTAGTGTACCCAAAGGTGATATGTTGGGTTATATAAAAACCATATCCACTTGATCTTTAAGATATATTTTGAGTTCCTATATCTCTGTTGGATCCATCCCATATAGAGGAATGAACATAGTTTTGAAACCTAGAACAAGATCGATGGTGAAATTGATCTCACTCTCTTGAGGTGCAGGGTAATCCATGAGCTACATCCCTCGCCACTCATAAAGAGAATGACCATCTCTACTATAACTCCACCTAGCCTAATATGCTTGGGTCCAGATAGAATTAGATGGGTATCCCATTTTACTTTATGGATTCATATGTTTCCCTCTGGTGATGTGAAAGATACCCATCTATGATAGCAATCCACCTAGGATCGATAAGGCACAAGCCATTCCATACTGAGAATGATGTAGAAACTAGGCATATCGAGGATGAAGAATCTCCACAGAATATGGTACACACCTATCTGAAAGGGGGAGTCCTTGATATATCATACAACCTCTGGTCAAACTCTTAATGGTGCATCAAGATTCATAATGCCACTAGAGTACTCTATCACTAATCCCAGATTTCCTATAGTTGCAGCCGATAGAAAAGAGTGTGATACACTAGTATGAAATATAAAAGATAAAAAATAGGAGGCTACTAGAATATTACCTTTCACTACATATTTCAATTGAATCTACTCCTTATTCATATACCACACTGCATATTCATGTCTTGAACCACTACCTTGATATGCTGATTGAGTAGCTGGAGTGTAACACCATGAGAATTTTTGATATTTTGATTTAATTTAAAATTTTGATATTTTCAATTCACAAACCCTGAATATAGATTTTTTTATATAATATCACCAAGTTTATATTATCTTATATACAACATCAATGTAATTGTGCAGTTTATGCAACACTGACTCGTCTTACGTTACACACAACACTAGGTTTCTGTGAAACAACACGTTACTATAATAATTTTTTTAATGAGATAGTTATAAACTTTCTATTAAAATTTTGATATGAATTGTAATAAATATTTTTTAAATACCATTTATAATGGGTTTTATAAGGATAATATAATTTATGGTAAAGACTTTATATGTTTGAAATTACTATTTTCTCAAATGAACTTATTTTTATGTCCTTTTTGTGAAAAATAGTAAAATTAATTTTAGACCCTCATATAAATTGAATTTGGTAAAATATAAATCATTTTTTAATTTAAAATATCAAAATTATATTTGGGTTTATTTTTTGTATTTTTCTGAAAAGTGTCAGTTTATGATGAATAGTGAAATTACTGCATTTTTGTATAAAAACATGATTTTTCATTTAAGTAATTATTTTATTTTAAATTTATTTTAATGTCACAATCGATAAATAAAACAAATATTAATCTAATTTAGGTAATTGGAATATTTTTTATAATAATATTAGATATAAAAATTCATGGAACTTTTAACGTCTCTTTTACCCCCCTTGTAGGCACATTTGTAGGATTAACATTAAACCTAATTTTATCAATTATGGGAATTGAATTAAAAAAATGAATATAAATGGTGGTAATAATTTTGAAAAATGTGATGTAATAGGATCCCATTAATTTTTTTGTGAATAATGACTTTTGAATTTTATTTTCCACGGTTAATGGTAAATATGGTAATTAAAGGTAAAGATAATATTATAATAATATAAAATTACACTAAAAATTGTCCTAATTTTATTGGATAAGTATATTTTGACCCAAATCAATCCTAGTTAAAAAATAATATCATTTGTATTCAACTTGTGTTATATTAAGACATTTATTATATTTTATATAGAAAAGAGTTCCAAATGTCATATTAAAATGTTAATAACTATTTTATTAATAATATGATGTAATATAAGTGATATGGTCGACTATAAATAGTATTTTGTAAAATAATACATTTATCTACATCAGGATAATTTATTTATAAAATTTTTACATTAAAAAATTAAAATGAACTGTGACATAATTATGATGCATTAATTGTTTAATTAATTGAGATATAAAATAAATGATATTAAAAAAATTAAAATAAATATACGTTTACATAATTAATGGTATCCACTAATTTTATAGATTAAATATAAATTTATGTGAAATATTGGAAGTATTGGTTCTATGTTATCATGTGGGTTTTTAATTTTAAAATTGAAAATATTGAATTTTATTAAAATTGACATAAATGATATTTTAAGAAAAAATACTATTTTATTAAATGATATAAATGTTAAAAAAATTATAAGTTTCAGTCAAATAACATGGATAATTTCAAATATTTTATAACTTATCCAATTGCAATCTTTTTGGAATTTTATTGTAACAATAATAACCTTATAGTGTAAAAATACAAGAAGACATGGTAAGAGTTAAACCTTTTAACTAATGGCTAAATAAAAAAGACAAGTTTAAATTTATGATGTAAACATGTATAAAATTACTTGTATGAGGGGATTATGAACCATAATCATTTTATCCTCGATATAATTCAATTGTTATCTTTTAAAAATCAAAATTAATTTTTTAATAAATTAATATTTTATGATAATCCAAAAATTCATATCACCTCTCTTATAAATGGGAACTTATAAATCATTCTTTAACATCACCATAGACCTTTTGATCGGCCCAAACCTTCCCATTTCATCTAAAAAAATCCCTAACTACATACTATATGACATAATATGCCCATATATCCATCCAAGGGAGTCCTTTTGTACAAGTCAAAAGGAGACACCTGGAGAAGAGGTAATTATTTTATCACCTCTTTCAATGTTCTTTTATTCTTATAATTCTTCTTTATATGTTGTTTCTATAAAAAAGTAAAAAATCCAGAATATAAAATATTAATATATATTTTTATTATTATGGGAAATAAATATTCCCCCTCTTTACCCATCCTTAGAAAAACAACATCCCCATGAGTGCGTACGCATGACTTACTTTCTCCACACCAAGGTGTCAACTGTTTTTCATGTACACATTATTTTTATATGTATAAAGATCAATTTAAAGGATGTATATAATAAATATAAAATGATATTTTTTATTTAAAATTCATATTCCTTCCAATTACATACCATTTATACCTTAAGGAAATTATATCATCATTCTTGCGTATGTACAACTTACTGTCGCCACAACGTGATGAGATTCATCTTCCACGTTCCCTATTCAAGAATGATTATAATAATATATATTATAAAAAAGGTTAAAATATATGAAATAATAATGATACATGAATTATATATATAAATATGTGTACATATACATCATTTACTTACTTCTATTCCATGCGATAAGAAAATGGAAACAACATTTATGCGTACTTACACCCTACCGTGTCCATGAACAATGTATTAATTTTCATATATCTATCTACAATATATATATATATTTATATTCTAAATATATATTATATATAAATTAATTTTTTACAATATGAAATTAATTAAATCATGATCTACTAAAAAGGATCAGGAATAACAAGTCAAAACACGTATGATAAAGAAAGTGATTATTACATGAAATGTTTCATTGACACAGAAATTATTAATAAAAGGGTAATATAATGTCATAAATGAATCATATATGATATCAAAAATATTATTATTAATCATTTAAAAGATAATAATATTGTTAAAACAAATATAAAATATTTTCAGACAAGTTTGGAGAGTATCCTTCTTAAGGTAAGGGGATGTTTTTCTCACTTTTAATTTCTATGAGATACATGAAATGTTAGCCACTCTTTACATTGGTGTGGTTTGTTTAATTCACAAAATTTTATAATATTTATATTATAATTAAATTTATGGGTATTCACAATTCCATTTTATGATCCTCCTTTCATGGTTTTTAGGATTCAAAATTTACCAAATTGGTAAATGTTTTGTCTCAAATTGCCTTCTTTGAGACTCATGTTTTTATGGACCTAAACACTTTTTCGAAGTGGATATAATACCAATTTAAATTATATATAATGAATCTAAATATTTTCATGATATTATATTATTCAATAAATTTAATTTCTTATATTGAGATTAAGATCCTATGTTACTGTGTTAGAATAGTTTATTATGAAAATCTATTCTCTTTTTTGAGATAGTTTATGGTTATGATAACTTGGATGAAATATTATGATACATATCTAAAGTACATTAACAAATTTTATTACCCTATCTTCATTAATAATATTCTCATGTATTGGTTCCATAATTCTACTCTTTGTTATATAAGAAATTGTTTTTACAAAATCCAGACATTACCCTCCAATCAGTCAGAAATCTATATATTCCAAAATGGGTTTCCAAGAATATTATACCATTATCCCATAAGATCTAAACAAAAGTATTAACCTTTTCACATTTACCAATATATTTAAGGGAGTATTATTGTCTATTTATGTAATAGTTCATTTTCTATTTTTTTATTGTGAAAAAGGAATGTTATTTTGACCTCGTATGACATGTACATATTTAATCACCATTATTTAATCGAAGCTCCCTTTGAATTTTTAAAATTATAATCTTTAAGAAAATGTTTTTAAAATTATTTTCATGCAAAATATTTATCATAAATATTTCAACTCTTATTTATATGTTTTCAATGATATTTTCTAAGAAAATTATTTTTAATGAGTTTTCTACATTAGAAAGACTTTTTCAAACAAGAAAGGTTACTTTCCTCTCAAATGTTTTGGAAGGATGTTTCAAAATTATTTTCCATCGAATATACCTTATGTGAATGTAAATCATTACCTTATAGTAAATGTTCTAAAGTTTACATTAATAACCTTTATATTAATTGGTTATGCTTAATTTCTATTTCATTATAAAATACACATATTTTTTACCGGTTATATGATTTTGAAATCCACTTATTTTTCACAGGTTATGCTTCTATGAAATTATTATGAAACCCATCTCATTTACAAAGTTTATGATATGATGAAAAGTTTTTGATTCCCATTTTATTTTTTTTGTGGTTATGATTTGATTTTTATAAAACCAATATCATTTCATGTGCCATTATATGATGATTATTTTGTGGAACATGCATGAATGATTTCATTATGTGATGGGTGGGACCTATATATCCCTCCAATGAAATGGGTAATGATAATTATTTATAAGATCAAAGTGAACATGAGATAAAATCCATATCCTGAATCTTGAGGGAACATGGGAGAGCATCCCAATCTCAAACCAAGAGGGCGCACGAGAGGACATAACAATCCAGAAAGAAGAGGGTACATGGGAGAAAATCCCATTCCCAGAAAAAGAGGTTACATGGGTGGGCATCCCAAGACCAAATCTCGTACATGGGTGATTATCCCAAGCTAAACATATTACTATGTCCCTGGTAGGCCTCCCTTACATAGGGTTTTTAGGTTCTTATGTGTTTTCCACAATTCCATGTTTTATTCCTATGTTATGTTCTCCTAAATCATGTTCATTATTTCATAATGATTCAAGTTAATCACTATTATGATCTATGATATGTAGGGTATGATATTCCAATGTTATTCTCATGTTCCATACACTTTTTTCATGTTATTTTTATGAATTTATTTAATTACTCTCATTGAACATTTGAGCTCTCCCCTTTCTCATGTTTCCTTTCTCCAGTGTATGAATAAATGTTTTATATATAAGTACTAAAGTTGTAGATATTTATTACAGATGTTGAATATATTACACCAGGATAGATGGAATTTTTGAAAGTTTCCAAAGGCACTAACCTACTATGGTCCTCAGACATGTATTTTTGCAATGTATTTAATCGTTATCTAAAATGATGTTATACGGTGTATGTTAATCTTGGGTCATTATAGTTTGCATCATAGGAAATGATTAGTCAACAATTGTAAAGTAGGGTTAGAAAATTTTGGTGAGATCCCTAGAGGTATTTCAAAGGATATGTCTAGGGATGTTCTGAGGATAACTCTATGTATAGGTCATGTTCCTAGATTTTTTTGTGATAATATTGAATAACCTAGGAATAACATTAAGAAATCATAGATTAAAATATTATAAGTAAATTACATTATTTATGTGTTTTTAATCTCGGATATGTATTTCTCACACTTTTATTTCTGGTTTTATTTAATAGCCATATCAAGGTAGTACATAGTTAAACATGAATGCATCAAATGTTGAAATTATGGGGCTTTTAAAGCAATTTACTAACAAGTAATATCATAAAGGTTGTATGAGTATTCGAAAAAGTACTAAGGATAAAGAGACTTTAAATAACATATGAAACGTATGGTATGTTATATAATTATTATTTACATTATGCCTTAAAATATTGGTTTGATTTTTTTTAATGATCCTTAAGACATGATTTATATTTTATGAAATATTAATATGATGGATCCTGAGTAATGGTTTAAGAATTAAGTTGGATTTTTGAGGTGTATATGTTTTATAATTCAGATATCAAGTTATATGAATAATGAAATATACATGTGTTTTCAGTATAAGATTTTCATTAAGGATTTGAAAGGATACGTTGAATATTTCTAAGGACATAGAAACATGATTTAAGGGTTTGGTGTTATACTTCAAGAACACATGATTAAGGGAAAGATAACCTTTGATATGTCCCTTATGTTAAGATAATGATTCTTAGATGGAGATATTTTAGATATGAATAAGTTAATTTGAATATACTCCTTTTTTGGAACTAATTAAATATTTGTTGTCAAAAGGGTTATACATTCATGGATGAAGTATACTACTTTTTGGGACATAAGAAAATTATCCAATATGCTTTTGAATAATGAAATATCCATGTTTTCAATAGGGATGTATGGTAAATCAAGTTATTAACTTCGTTTAATAGAATACATGATTAATGTATTCAAATGTTTGGAACGTAAGAAATATGTACTACATTATGATATATGGGAGATAAATGTTAAATTTATTAGACCTCATTCTAACATTTTTGATTTTAATCTTTTAGAATAATTGTGGGATTATCCATTTATGAACATTTAATGACAAACTTCATAAATTTTTGTGATATTAATGTATTATCTCGCCATAGTTAGATTTATACATATTTTATAACTTGTGGAAACCATTTTATGAAATATATATAGAATGAAAAATAATTTTTCTCATTATTTTCTAATTGTTTATGAACGAAAAATTCAACACCAATTCTTGGAATAAGAGATGAACATCAAATTGATCATAAAATAACAAAGGGTGAAGTTATGATAAAATCAAGTAAGTATATCTTCTCTTAATGTTTTTCAACATTAGTAAAAGTGATAGTTATGTAAAAGTTTGCCATGTTATCTTCATTTTGATGATATCAATGAAATCTTTCACAATTCATTAGTTTATGGCTTTGAGATTGTTAACTTTCTCTGGATCACCCACTTTCTCGTGATTAGTGATCTTTAACAATCTCTATGATTATTTACTCTTTTCATCCAAGCCCAAATCTTCAAAAATTTTCTCCGATGGGGAACCTAGTAATGAGTTACTTTAGTTAACTGTTATTTTCAAACTATTCCTTTTTAATTTTTTTATAATTCCTTTTTATGATGTGGGTTTCTATGAAATGAACCTAGAATTTTTAATCCTTTGATATCCCAGATGAATTTCAAGGGTGAAATTCATTTTATGGGGGGTATAATGTAACACCCTGATTTTTTTTTTAAATTTTTAGGTTTAATTTAAATTTTTTTGACATATTTAATACACATGGAACTAAATATAGATTTTTTATTATATAATAGAACTATCTATATATTATGTTTTACGCAACATCAAGGGAATCTTGCACTACAAAAAACACTGACATTGCTTGCGTTACACACAATACTGAGTTTCTATGAAGCCACACTTTTCTATTATAATTATTTAAATATAATTTATATAACATAGATGATAAAATTGTTATATGAATAGTAATAACTAATTTTGAAATATTTGTTATAATGATTTTGAAAATGAAAAATATAATATATGGTAAATATATTATATATTTGAAACTACTATTTTCTAAAAAGAAATGATTTTTATGTCCTTTTGTGAAAAATAATAATTTTATTTTATAGAATCATAGAAATTCATTTTTTTAAAATAAAAATCATTTTGAATTACAAATATCAAAATTAGCTTACGGTGAATTTTTGGTATTTATCTGAAATGTTTCTATTTTTTATGAATATTGAAATTACTAAATTTTTTGTTTAAAAACACTAATTTTTATTTAAATAATTATTTTATTTTAAATTTATTTTAATATCTCAAATGATAAATAAAAAAATATTAATCCCATATAGGTAATTGGAGTATTTTTTATAATAAAATAAGATAAAAAATTTCATTGAACTTTTAACGCCTCTTTTACCCCCTTCTGGAAACATTTATAGGATAAAAATTTAATTTAATTTTACCACTTCTTTGAATTTAATTTTGAAAAAATATTGTACATGGTTGTAATTAGTTAGAAAAATTTGGTCTAATAGGATCAAAATAATTTTTTGGTGAATAATAACTTTTGAATTGATTTAATGTGGTTAATGGTAAATAGGGTAATTAAAGGTAAAAATAATATTATAATAATATAAAATTACCCTAACATGTATCCTAATTTATATGGATAAATATATTTTTTCCCAAATAAACCATTTTTTTAAAATAATATTCTTTATATGCAATTGTATTATATTAGGCCATTTATTATTTTTTAAATAAAAAAGAGTATAGAATGTCTTATCCAAAATTTATTGAATATTTCATTTTTAATATGAGGTTATATAAGTGATATGGTCGACTATAAATATTATTAAGAGCTATAAGAAATTTATATAACCATTATCATTTATTTACAATATTTAGAAATTAAATAATTAAATTAAATGGTGATACATTGCTGATGCAGTATTTTTTTAATAAATTGAGATATGAAATAAATGACATTAAAAATATTAAAATAAATATAATTTGAATTAATTAATGACATAAAATAATGTTATAGATAACATAGAAATGATAGTGGCATATTGGAATTACTGGTTTGAGTTTATCATGTTGGTTAAATATATTTGAAAATGAAAATATTGAACAATAATAAAATTGATATAAATGATATTTTAAAATAAAAAATATTTTATTAAATAATATAAAAGTAATAAAAATATAATGTTCACCCAAATTAACAGTATAATATCATATATGTGATAAATTATCCAATTGGTTTTTTTTGGAATTTTATATTAACAATATTTTCCCCATAGTGTGAAAATAAATGAAGACACAGTAAGAGTTAAACTATTTAACTAAGGGTTAAATCCAAAAGATAAGGTCAATCTTATGACCTAAACATGTATAAAATTCATTGTTTTAGGGGATTTCGACCAATAATAATATAATATTAGAAATAATTCACTTTTTATCTATTTGAAACCTAAAATAAATTTATAATAAATTAATATTTTAAGATCCTAAAAAAGAGACCCTCACCTCTCTTATAAAAGTGCACTTCTCCTTTTCTGTAATTCATACTTCTAAATCCCTTTGACTCAGAGAAACCCTGAAAATTTCTTCTCAAAACATCCCAAACTATATCTATCTGTCCATACTTTTTTCATAAATCCATCCAATTGATTCCATTTGTATAAATCAATAAATATACCAAAAAAACTGTAATTATTTTATTAGCCCTATCAAAGTTATTTTTTTCTTCTACTTCATATTTCTATGTTTTTTCCATAACAAAGAAATAAATAAAAAATCTAATATATTCTGAGATTATTTTTATGATTTTGGGAAACCCATATTCTTAATTTTACCCATCATTTGAAAAGAAATATCACTATGCGTGTGTACGCACGACTTACCATCTCTATAATGTGGTGTAAACATTTTTTCAAATACACTTTATTTATATGGTTATAAAGTAGAATATAAATGATATAAATAATAAATATAACATGATATTGCTTTTTGTAAAATTAAAATTCCATCAAATTCCCTAACATTAAACCCTTAAGGAAAGGATATTGTCGCTTGTGCATATATACGACTTAATGTCTCCACGACGCGATGAGATTTATCTTCCATGTTCACCATTCAAGAATGATTATAAAAATATATATTATTAACAATTATGAAATATTTGAAATAATAATGTTACTTTAATAATATATATTTATATATTTATATATTTAAATATCTTTGGGTGTGTTTGTGTATTTACATATATTTCATTCACTTACTTCCATTCAATACAATAAGAAAACAGACACAACATTATTTCGTATGCAAGACCTACCGTTTCCATGAATGGTGTATTCCATATCATAAATATATCTATTATATATTTTTATGTTCTGAATATATATGATATATAAATAATTTTAAATGTTCTGGAAGTATATAAATCATTATCTAATCAATAGAAACTAGAAGAACATGTCAGAACACGTACATTATTGAAAGTGAATATTACCCAAAATATTTATTTAAATTGAAAATTATTAATAACAGGGTAATTAAAAGTCATAAAGCAATAATATATTATATAATAAATATTATTATGATTATTTTAGAATTTAATAAAATGTTTACAACCATTATACATGTGTTTTGTACACATATAAGAAGTATCAGACCTAATGTAAGGGGATTTTGGTCTGACATTTAATTTTCATGACATACATGTTATGTTCACAACTCTTTAATTTGGTGTGGTGTATGTAATGAACATGATTTTATTCTATTTATATTAAACTTAAATTTATGGTCATTCTCATTTACATTTTATCATCCTACTTTCAAGGATTTTATGATTCAAATGTTTTTTATTCGGAAAAATGTTTTTTCTCAATTTGATTTCTTTGAGACAAATGTATTATTATGCACCTAATAACTTTTTTAGAGTGAATATTTTTTTCATTTTACATGATATAACACGAATGTTAATATTTTCATCATATTACAATTTTCATTTAATTTAACTTGTTACATGGAGAGTATGATTCTAAGTAACTACCGTATAAGAGTTTATTGAGAAAATATCCTTTCTTTTTTGAGATTGTTTATGGTTATGCTTACATTGATGAAATATTATGATCCATATATAATTTAATTTCATGAATTTTATTCTCCTATGGTTATTAATAATATAATAATGTTTTTGAACAATAATTCAACTCTTCGGTACCAAAGAAATTGTTCTTGAGAAAACCTAACTTTACCCACCCTTCGGTGGGAAATCTATTTCTAATAATACATTTTCAAAGAATATTATACCATTATCATATAATTATTAAAACAATTTTTTATTCTTTTTGTCTTTTACAAATACATTCAAGGGAATGAAATTTTCACTTTCTGAACAAGGCACTTTTCAAACCATTTTACCATGAAAAAGGATTGTTCTTTTGGCCTCGTACAACCTGTACAGATTTACCCACCATAATTTATTTGAATCTAGTTTTTCATTTTTAAAATTATAATCATTTATAATTTTATTTCAAATTTATTTTCAAGGAAAATAAATTTCTAAACTATTTAATCTCTTTATATTTTTTCAAAGTAGTTTTTCAAAATGATTTTTAAATGGTTTTATGCATTTAAAATACTTTTTTAAAAAATAATGCATATTTTCCAAAATAAATGTTTGTTCAATTATGGGTTAAAATTATTTTAAATATATGAATACATCTATTTATGTTACTAATTCCCTTCTAAATTTTTTTCTAAAGGTTACTTTCATAAATTTCTATGAATGATATATTCTTAATGTTAACGTCTTTATGAAATCTATTTCTTTTCCACATGTTATATGAATTCTAAACCCACTTCTTTTTCACAGGATATAATTCAATAAAATGATTATGAAAACTATATATTTTCCATTGTTTATGATTTTATGAAATTTTATTGACTCTAATTTCATTTTTTGGGTTATGATTTGATGTTAGTAAAACCCAAATATTTTAATGGGTCGTGAGATGATGAATTTTTTATGGCACATGTATTTATGATATCAATATATGATTGGTGGGACCTATATCTCTATATAATGTATTGGTTAATGATAAATGTTTTAAGAGCTTAAAGGGAACATGGGAGAACATCCCAATTCAAAAATAAGAGGAAAAAGGGAGAACATCCGAATCTCAAATAGTGAGGGTACATGGGATGACATTCTGACCCTGATAGAAGAGGTTAGTCAAAAGGGAATCCCAATCCCAAAACAAGAGGGTACATGGGAGGAAATTATGACCGTGAAAGAAGAGGTTACTCAAAAGGGAATCTCAATCCCAAAACAAGAGGGTACATGAGAGTGCATCCCAATCCCAAAAGAGGTACACAAGTGATTAAATCAATTCTAACATGTAATAATGTCATTAGTAGTCCACCTTTACATTGTTTTTTATGTGCATAATTTTTTCACAATTCATTTTTTTATTCCTATGTTATGCTCTCCTAGATCATATAAATTATTTACTTTTGATTCATGTCAATATTTTTTATGATCTCTGATATGCAGGTTATGATCTTAAAATGTTATGCTCATGTTCCATACCCTTTAGTTCCTGTTATGCTTTTCAATTTATTTATTTACCCTTACTCGGCATCTGAGCTCACTAATGTATTATGTCTCCTTTATCCAGGTTAGGAAGAATGGTTTTTGGTAGAATTACTGAAGGTGTAGATATTTATTGAAGATGTTGATGAACTTCCACTGGGATAGATTATATTGTTTCTATGTTTCCAAAGACAATAAACTATTACGGTCCTCAATAATTTATATTTGTAATGTACGAAATATTCTTCTAAAATGATGTAATATCTATGTATTTTAAGCTTGGGTCTCTATACTACGCATGCCAAATCTGCTGATACTGAAGCTCTGATCTTAGAAAGCCTCCACCATTCCCACCCTCTCATCATAGAACGGCCTTTAGAAGACCATATTTCTTCTTGATGAGGATTCAAGGATCCTACAGATAATATTAGTGCTGTCACAGAACCTTACACACTTGATACTAGATGAAAATATCAGAAAAAACATTAGAGGTAACCCATTCTATGAAAATCATGATACTCGATTGACTTCCTTGTACATTGGTGCCTTTTTTCCCCAGAATACCATAGTGGTAATACACAACATTGTTTCCAATGTGCGCTACGTGGAAGTTTCTTCCCCATCATTTACCTGTAAAACATCACTTTCTACCACTTGATATTCCACTACACTACCTAGAAGATGATCTTCCCTATTCCACATCACCTGATTTCCCTAGGTCCTACTCAGTGATGAGGGCATGATTCACTATCTTAGAAATAGTGGTCAACCTAAACATGTTCAAATGAGAGTTTATGGAGTATGAAAGACCATCCTCGATTCTTCTAGTAGTAGTTAGATTAAAAATATACATGGTTGGTGAAAAAAATGTCAATTTGGCGAAGTAGGTAGAGTATTCCATAACAAACATGTCGTCCTATAGAAGGAGCATAAACTCATGAGCATGAGCTATTTGTATGGTCTGCAGAAATAATTAGTCAAAGAAGGTTGTATAGAAGTCTACCCAAACCATACACTATTGTCAACAAGTCCGTGTAAAAATATCCCAATAATTATTGATGGAGATTTGTAGCATGTAGGTCATGAGGTTTTCCCTCTATTCTAGAGGTGTCACAATAATCTCAAAGATAGAAAAATTCACCTCATGCCATGATTTAGTGGCATGAGTTCCACCATCCTTCAAGAAGGTGTGAATTTGATATTGATAGAACTCACTGGTCAACTCTACCGTAGTATGGGATGGTCATGGAGTGACATGAATTGCCACCATGAAGTGAAAGAAACTGAAATGGGGCTGCGCATCAACACCTAATGGAATATTAGGAGGAGGTTCCTCAGGTGGAATAATTGGAAGTACTATGGGAGGCCCATGGACCACTAACTCTGGATTATTCTCATTGCCACATTCTTGGAATACATCACAAGGTTGTCACAGTAGAATAACTCTACAATTTCCAACTAGATTTCTCATATAGCATTGATTATAGATATAAAAAGTGGTAAAAGACGGATCGGTACAAGACCATCATTTAAGAATATTAGAAACCCTATCCTGTAATAGGATCCATGTCTGGGTGATGGGAGAAATTCATAATGTGTCATAGGAGACACATCCTACTTACCACTACTAGGCTAGGCCTTGTTTAATATGTCTTAAAAAAAATATAAGTGTCCATTTCATTTTAAAAGAATTATTAATTTTAATTCACTCATGTGTTTAGATTCCATTTTTAAAGGACGAATTAGATGGATCACCATATCCAATTTATAAGAGCCCATTCATATTCAAAATTTGATATTGGTGTTTATTTAATCCTAACCACAACATGTTCCAACCCATGTGGTCATTGGTCCATGGATCAATCTACCATAATCGACAAATCAAGGTGTCTACATTAAGCTATTCAAAAAAACTATTTTCCTAAGAAATACACTTTATATGTCAACTATGTTCTTGAGTCCTACAAGTTAAAATTGTAACATTTCTATATATTTAACAATAAAGCACTGCGAGGCCTAACAAACAAGGAACATCAACAATCACATGTGAAACATGAAATGTATGTTAAAAGGAAAATATGGCATGACATAATGCATGAAATATTATGTCATGTGTTTCCTAGTATGATGCATGATTCTAATGTACCTTCCTAACATCGATATATGGTGAAAGAGATCCCATAAAATTATTAAAAATATAAATAAAGGGCATCACCCTATGGTGAAATCCATGAATCTATAGAGGCACAAGAAATAACAATGTCTACCCATCCCCAGAAATTTGGGTTTCTCTTGTATGTGGGCTAGCTACTCGGATGCACATGATCACTACAAAAGTTTCAACATCCTAGTAACCTATATGAAGCCCAAACAGTACATCCAAAGGAAAAGATCATATTATACCACATTTTATCATCCTATCCTAGGTTCCACATAATGGTTCCCCAAGACCGTGGCCAAAAGTCCTAAAGTGTGCCTCCCCAAACACCATAGGATGTTGACTAGTAGCAAGGGGCTAGAGTGTGTCTATGGGGAAACTATACCCTTATTGGATAGAGTGTAGCATATAAATGAATATATAATAAGAAAATAGAAACAGAAAATGTAGTAATAACAATATGTCAACAACAGAACAAAATATATAGTCATTCAAGATATGTAATCTAATAGGTACATGATTAATAATAGAAAGATTCAATATAATGATCATGGGAATGTAGAAATCCTAAAAAGTAGGCATGGGGGATATGGAATACATGCATAAAACACATGATAAAAAACCAAAAGGCCAAAAACATCTGCAACTCGCATCTCGGGCAAATTCTCAGTCCGTGCCCTTAAATTCCATCCTAAAACTCTCAATCAAGAAATAGAAGCTAGCTGCTTCCCTTTATATATATCTCTCATCATAAAGACTACAAGTGTACCAATGGTGGACTAGGTAGGGTGTCAGATAAAATCCCATTAGCTGAGAACCAACTTTGTCAAGATCAATACATCTCATAAAATATAAAATGAATATTGTGGTTTATTAAATAAATGAAATCTAAAAATATACCAATGAATAAAAATACCTTATTGGGTTCCATTAGGAAACCCATCCAATTCTACCTGCTTCTATAATGTCCAATCATAGGATCGACATTACCCATGCCATGTGTTAGTGGATCACATGGCCATAAGTGCACCTCCCCATTGCTAGAGGGTTCTGACTAGCAGTGAGCATATAAAGGTGGAATAGTGGGGAGACTATACACTCATATTATAGTTCCACACTAGACACAAAAATAAAAATTCAACATCAAAACCAGATATTATTAGACAAAACAAATAAACTAGGACAAAATCATAAATAACTGATCAAATGATAATGACATAAAATCCACCAGGTAGTGAAATATACATGTACGCATGGAATGATGGTATACAAAAATGCGAATAGGAAAATTCATATTAAATAATGTTATAAAAAATTATAAAAATAATAAAATTTTGGACCACTGGAATATCAATAATATGATTGGTCCTCTAATCCTAGGCTCCAACAATATGCAATCATATCAGATACTAGTATCATGTCACTTTCCCTTTTCAGAACCTACATATGAATAATATTCTCAGGTACCAAAGGCAGCCCGAGTAGGGTATTAGATACAAATCTTAGTAGGACACCACCAGATTTTTATAGAAGTAATTCATCAGTTCTCATAACTAAACAATGTGAGAGTAATAATAAATAATTAGTAAAGTGTAATAAATAATCAAAATCCTGCTATGGTTCCTAACAGACACCAGGAAACTCTAACAGCTTTTGATCATGGCCGGAAAGAATGTCTGATTAGTCACTATATACATATAGTAACAATATATATAGTATATTTATATATATTTCATCCACATATATGGACCACATGTGCATGGATGTAACTCGACATATACTTATAATACTAGTTACTGGATGGAATGGAGTGTAACTTAGACATCCATAGCCTGTATAATAAGCATATAATTTCAAGAATGATGGTACATTCCAAAAATCTCAAAATGAGTTAGAGATATCGTGATCTTTACTTGAGATAGTGAGTGTTCCATATTGTTAACACTCAATTAATGGAACAAGGTGCATCAATCCCATTTACCCAATAGTGTTAGTGGTGTGAGACACATGCTCAACACCTGATGAATGGGAGTATGATGTCAACCTACTCAATAGACACCTTACCATCATATCACGACCTATATCAAAGGTGTTTTCATAATTATAATTGGCATGAATAATTTCCTCTCAGTAATCATTCCCATCCATTATATACATATAATTAAGCAGTAGATGTTCAATTAAGACCAATACATTACAATTCATATTAAGCAATCAATAAAGCTTAAAAAATAACATGTCCTTACCACCATTATAATCCATCCAATTAAATATATTTAATTTATTTAGGTAATGGTAAAACATAATTAAAATTCATTAATATTTTATACATTCCATTAAATTAGATAAGGATATAAATTCAAGTTATAAGATTCAATCCTTTTAAGTGGGGAAATGGTTAATAAGAAAATTGACTACCTGAGAAATTCCAATTATAGGTGGTCCAAGAACTTGGGAGGTTCCTTGAAATACTTTAATCAATTTTAAAGTAGGAAAATTCGATTAATGAACAATAATTAATGCTTGGAAGGTGATTTTGGAATATTAGTATTTGATTATAATAAAGGAATTACATTTGGTACACCTAAGGGGTGTCCATAATCAAGGTCTACATCCTCCAAACTACCAAAAAGGATCATAGGTTGTGTATCAAATCATCCCAATCAATTTTATATTCAGGACATAAAAAAGGTGAGTCTTTAAAAAATTCATTGTTTGTCACAATTTCATAGCTATGGAACATCAAAACTAAGGGAAAAATAATGACACTACCTACCCTAAGGTGTTGGATGACTTGTCACTCGATATTGGCCTCAGATACAGATTATATTGGATGATATCTATGAAAAATCCAACTTCCCTAAAAATAAAGAAAAAGGGATTGCACATAAATATTAAAAAGAATTGAAATAAAAACATATATTTTATGGGAGAGTATTAAATAGATCACCTTAAGGAATCCAATGACTTTGATGGATCTTCAATCAAATAATGGTTGAAGATATATCAAAGAAAATATTTGTCTTGAGGGAGAGCTATGGAAGGATAACATCCTTTTTATCCATTAGATAAATGAATAAATAAGCACGAATAAGTAAATATATTTAATTTTAGAAAAAGGACATTCACCCTAAAAAAGTAGGGTGCATGGTTAAGGCACGCAGTTTATGAAACTATGCACAAATTGTGGTCAAGACACTGCCTAAGGATTTGTCCCACATGTTTTATGTGAACTAGTTCCCAATGTATGATAAATCCATAAAAAATTTCTTTGTTAAAAAAATTAGTTTATCTCATGGTCATGTGCATAGAGTTACAAAGTTTTGGACAAATAATTTGGCTCCTGTTGCACCTATGTTTTCCTGCACACGGTTCAAAGTAACCATGCGGTATCAGCTACATAGTTTCATCTAACATTACGTCCTAGTTATTATGACCACTTCCTAGAACTCCATGATCCAAACAAGACCCATACACTCCTAGGACCATACATAGGCCATAATTCATGTTTAAAAATATTAAGAAAATATTTAAATTTAAATATAAATAATATACACCATCATGAGAAGATGAGTCATTATAGCCTACCCTCCTAAAAGAAACTCTCCCCCAGTTATCCTTTTAAGGGTAAGTGGGTGTCATCAGAAAAGAGTTATAATAAGCTCATATATAATCTTGCCATTCTCAGGTCTCATGTTTTACTTTGTCATGCAACAATAACACTTTCACTAAAGGAACTAAACTACCTTGGAGTGTCTTCACACACCGATCAACAATACAAATGGGATAACACATGAAGGATGGATATAAATCCCGGTCAACCTCATCTTGTTGAAAACAAGTGATAGGACTAGATAGTATTGGTGAAATTGATATACATGGATTACATCATGAATATAATAGTATTTATAAAGAAGTTATAACTGTTAAGACACTACTCCGATCTGTTTCACTACATATAAGGGTCCAATAAATGTTGAAGAAGACACTGATGTTTGTTGGCGTATTACTGCTATCGAGACTATGCTATCATCATGTGCTTCCTAATCCATTAGACATGATCATAGTCTCCTAAATGAGGTTTGGTGAATGCATAGGAACCTCCCCATCCACTAGAAAGCATGTAGGTGAACTAAATAACCTACCATATATGAATTCATAACAATACTTGTTGATTATATCCTAAAATCTATTTTTATATTTGAACTATATCAGAGAAATTTGCTTCTATCAGGAACCTCTGAATATGAGGAAACATGCATGGATCATGTAATCTAAAACCTAAATCATATGCTCCATCTCTCAATTGGTTTGTGGGTGATATCTCATTCTTAGAAGGACCTGTATACCTAAGGCCTTTTATAACCCCTTTTGAAACCATGAAATAAATATAGAGTCTCTTTTAGAAATGATAGAATGAGGAGCTCCATGAAGTTGTTAAACCTACTAGGTGAACAATATTCATATCCCATCATCTGAGATGGTCTCCCACGTAAGTAATAATTGTGAAACCATTGTCAAATGATCAACAATATCACACACTGTATCATTTCCATGAGGTGATCTGGGTAGAACATTCATGAATTCCATCAAAACATAATAACCCTTCCACTATGGAATATAAAATGTCTATAAAATAATTTTAATTCACCTAAGATATTCCTACACCTTTTGTGAGGTAGAACACTGAGTGATAAAGACATCAATATATTTTTTCATACAAGGGAACAAATACTAGATTCATAGATCCCAATATGTTTTGGTGGCACTGATATGAACCACCAATTTTGTGGCATGAAATTCCCATATCATCCCCTTTCTAATGTCATTTGGGACCCATACATGGCCATGTAATATTATAGTATCATCGACATCCATAGTTCATCCCTATGACGTTTCATCATACAATACACTTTTTTTAAGGAAAGGGACTATTGGATCTTATAGATGCCTAATTCTTTCCCATCATAGCAGAGTAAAGGTCACTACTATGGTTGAGAGGACAATTTTACCTCAATCCTATTGAACCACAATGTATATCACTGATATTATTTCCATGAGCATCAATTCACTACTAGATTCATGAACATCCTATTTTTTAGTTTCTCAGCTCAGAGTATCAGCTACTGCATTTCCCTTATTAGGCATATATGAAATCACAAAATCTAAAAACTATAGGTACTCAACAAACCTTCACTGTTTATGATTTATATCCCACTATTTAAAGATGTAATTGAGGATTTTGTGATCAGTAAAAACTCCAAAATTCTCTCCAACTAGATAGTGTCTTCAACAACATGTGGCTTGCACAGCAATAGTAAGATCAAGGTCGTGCATTGGATAATTCTTTTTGTGAGGCCTCAACTAATGAGATACATATGTAAAGATTCACACATCCTATATTAGAACATATCTAGAAAAAAATATTAATGAATCGCTTTAGTCTATATAACTCATGCTTGTATCTAGAAAAAACAGTATCAATGCTGATGTAAAAAGACCCTTCAACTCATTAAATGTTACTTCAAAAGATTATAACTATATGAATTTCAAAAAATTATATTTCAAGCCCACAAGAGGAAATAAAAGATGTGGCAAATTCTTAATGAATCATCTTTTATATTAGAATAGCCTTAAGAAACTATAAATTTCAATGAATTTATTGTACTGGCCCTAAGAAACTACAACGCTCACTTTCTAGTTGTCTACTGAAACTCATAATTCTGAGACGATATGACCCAATAAGTGACTTTTTTATCCAAAAGTGGATTTTATGGGGATTTCCATAGAGCTAATGAACTCTTAGTATATTCATCATAATCTGAGTATGGTTTTAAGGGTCATTTATAGAGCATGAATAAAATAAAATTTCAAAAACAATATTACAAAAAATGAATCCATAGAGGGGTGGAAGACCCTATTAATTATAGCCATAAAAATAGTAATTGCATTTGTGGGTCCAAAAATCCTAACTAGGCACTCAAATAGAACATTCATCTCTTGATAGTTGTGAGAGGTATGTATGAAGACCTAAAACACACATAATGATATCCTGACCTCAGTTATATATTTTAAAACACTCTCACTCCATGGAAGTTATCGAAGAGGTCGTCAATTTTAGGAAATGGATACTGATTTTCTATAATTATCTAGTTGAATCAATGGTAATCCTTGAAGATCTTGATGGTACCATCCATCATATCGGTAAAAGGACCAGTGAACCCCATAGAAAAGTTATGGGGAGTATGAAGCCTTTAACCTCCATATCCTTAAACATTTTCTTGATCTCCAGAAGCTCTATATATTCCATCTTATAAGAAGGAATGGTAACTAGTACTACTCTTGGAATAAGATCAATGGTGAATTCTACCTCTCACAATAGCGGTAGACCATATATGTAATGAAGAAATATGTCCCTAAAATTCTTAACTTAAGGATTTAAATAATAAGGTCATAAAATATGATCGCCTAGGAAGAGACTGGGGATCTAAGCTGTTACACTACCCAGCTTCTGATTTATGGGTTTTGAATGGTTGTGTTGAAATCCCATTCTTCATTATGCATGTGCCCTTTTCCCTAGGGTGATGTAAACATAAACCTACAATGATAGAAACCAAAATGGGTTATATAAGGAACAAACCAGAACATCCTTACAATTCCATCAAATCCTATCATGTTGAGGATGAAAACATTCTACAAAAAATGTTTCTTTCTATCTTAAAGGGACAATACTTATAATGGAAAACGACATCTGATCTACCTAACATTGTATCTAGCATCAAATTTCCAAATAAGTAATAGATCTAAATGCCCAGACTCTTTATGATTAAATCAAAGATAAATGAGTGAGGCACGAATGTGTCAAATAAAGAAGACACTAATGTGGAGGCTATAAGAATAGTAACAGTAATAGTAGATGTTCTGGAAATTTTCTCTTCCAGCTTAGGTTGGACTACATGAAACTGGCTTTTACCATGAACCTTAGTAACTACATGACTTCCCTAAGAAATCATGCCCTACTAGTGCAAAGAATCATGATTCTGATTACCTCTTCCTTGATAGCCCTCTCGGTCTGATCATTCAGCGGTATTCCATCTGCCATCCTGGTGTGATACTATTAGTCTCACTCCTGATCATGGAGTAGGAGTACATACCCACTTTCAAGGAACTGATGGGAAGGTCCTTCAAAACAATGGATATGGACCATCTTACCACAACCTATTAATTCCCCAATATCTCAAAATACCTAAGGCTTCTTTTGTCTTAGCTTTTCAACCTGGTGACATACTAGAAATATATCATTATAAGAAACCTGTTGGCTGGAAACTCAACAAGTGGCCTCAAAACGTATCTTTCGACCATAAGAAGTGCTAATAGATCTAGGTTCTGAATCGCCTAGACTCGCACCATCAGCTTCCCTCAAATTATGAATTGTGATAAGCTCATTGTTGAAAATTTAAAAAATGGCAGTCAACCTGAATACATTTATCTATGACCGGATGGAATATACTATCCCATCCCTAATTCTCTAAGGGGTCATAAGAATATCACACTATAGTAGGAGCAAACTACTACATATAAGTAAAATGAGTGTTATACTCCATGAAAGACATTTTCCCATGTTTAGGTTCATGAATTATTTAGCTCTATCAACCCTTTAAGTCTGGGGATAGAAATAGTCGTAGAATATTTTTGGAAATATTCCCAGACCACATCATGATGCCAATCTAGTTGGGTGATAACATCCTGCCACTACATGGTAGAATCACGTAGCATATAAAAATCATTTTGGACCATCCTCTCTGGAAGTTTCTTTTTATTATTGAATATTAAGGGAATGGATTAAATCTATGAATCTGCTGTGTGAAGTACTATATCCCTCGATATGGTGGGAGGATGATGCTTTTGGAATTCCCAAGATAACTCTGCCATACACATGGATGTTCAAGAAACACTTTTCATTTTATAAAACATATATTGAAATCCATCTTAGAACTAGGCGTTGATACCCATATCAGATATATAGAGAGGTTCCACATGTGTCACTCCAAGAGAAATCAGTGGAGACTTAATATCTACCACCTAAAGAGCATGTGTGTCATCACTTTCTGAACATACGACTAGAGGATGTCATGGTGGCATGAAACTACAATACAAAACAAACACTTCATAAGAGATTTATGGAAATAAAGATATTACAAATAAGAAACTATTTTTGGTTCAAATCCTTTTATAGAAACAATAACACATTTCAACCTACTTCAAAATCTATATCTAGACAGAATAAGAGACCATAACATGCCATAAGAATGTAAGAGATACACCACTACACACTACCAAGGCTAGGTCTGGGTCTATGTATTTGAGTTAGATATATATATATCTAATAGGTATTTATTCACTTGAAAAGAATTTTTAATTTTATATTTTACCTCATTAAAATATTTAAATCACCTTAAATGGTTGAAATAAGTGGATTTCAATTTTTGATATATAAGGGCACATAATCATTATGAACCGAAATATTGAATCTACTTAACCCAGACAATAACACATTCCATCACATGTGACTAATTTTCTATGGATCAATGTTCCATAATTAACTGCTTAATGTTTTTTCCTTAACCTATTCCAAATAACACTGTTAGGTTAAGGAAGGCAGTTTAAGTATCAATTATGTTCTCCAATCCCTACAGGAATTTTCAGCACAATTCATCACATAATAAAAAAAGTAATAATATGAAAAATGAAAATCCAGACTGATAGTAGCCGTGGCATGAAAAAATTCATTAAATATTTGTCTTATAGTGGTCATAATGATGCATAGACTAATGAAATATGCTCATTTAATTGCATCTTGGTAAATGAAATCAACATATCCGTAAAACCTATATTATAACACCATAAAAATGTGTGTCACCCAATAGTGATGTCATAAAAACCATAAATGTCATAATAAAAAACTAAAATTATCCATACCAAGTAAATTTGGATTTCCCCTATAAATGGGTTTGCTCTATCTAGGAAGAATTTCATTTCCAAATTCTTTTAAATCCTATTCTCATGTTCAAAACCAAAATATTATAACAAAGGAAAAAATAAAGCATTGATACCACATTGTAACTTCCCAAATAGGGATCTAGTTAACCCTTTCTCGGACCTAGGGGTGACGTGGCCTCGAGCGCACCTCCCCATATTCCAAAGTATTCCGACTAGTAGGGAGGGTGTAAAGGTGGTATAGTGGGGAGATTATTCCCTCATATCATAGTGGAAAAAACAACAATAAACATAAAAAATGGAAGAAAATATAAATATAAAAAATAAATAAATTGGTGTAGAAGAATAAATAACCAATCAACTGATGATAATATAAAAAGACAATTTTGAGTTTCATATACAAGGATTCATGGAATGTTGATACACAAAAAGGGGGATAAGAGAAGGAATATAAAATATTTATATACAAAAAGCACAAAAATAAAAAAAGGATTCCTTACTAGTATCTCAGGTATATTTTTGGTCCTTTTCTCCTAAACTCCAACTATATGTAAGCCTCATAAAGACTAGAAACAAGGCACATTACATTATCAGAACTACTAGAAAAATAATCTTCTTGGGTACTAAAGGAAACCTGAGTAGGGTGTGAGATAAATATATCAGCAGGACACCACTAATGATGTATTGATGTAATTCAAGTAGTGATCTTAAATAAACAGTGGGTAGATAATAATAATAATAAATTAACAAAGGTGAATAAATTAACAACATCATACTCATGTTCATAAAGGACACCTGGTGGCTCTACTTGCTACGACTCATGGATAGAAATAATGTATTTCATTTCACTGTATACATATAGTAATAATATATATATAATATATATTTTTTTTGAATCTAGATATATAGACCATGTGTATGTAGATGTAAGTGGCCATATACCAAGAGTACTAGATGCTAGCATGTTTGAGGCATAAATCAAACATACATAACCAGTCTAATGAGCCTATAAGCAAATGAAATAAGATACATGCCCTAAATCTCATAATTAGTGGGATGTATCATGATCCTCATTCGAGGTGGCGAGCATTCCATTATGTAAAAACTCGAACAAAGAAACATAGCGCATGAATCCCATCATCATAATAGTATATGTGGTGTGAGATGTCATGCTCAATTCCTTTTGCAAGGGATCATGATACCTTCATTCTCAATAGATCTCATACCATCATATCATGTCCTATATTAATAGTGTATTCATATTTATAATTTTCGTGAGTCATTACCTTCCATTAATCATTCACATTGAGTCCATTTATATAAATATGGAATAACAGTTCCATTACAAGAAATGAATTACAATTCCTATTAAGCATTCAATAATGCACAACAAATGGTGTGGACATAACTCCCTTATAATCCATTCTATTATATCCATTTAATCTAGTTAGGGATGGTAAAAACACCATGAACAAGCCTTAGAATTTAAAATAATGTATTCAGTAATCTACGGACAACTATTCAATTCAAAATATTCATTCCATTTAAGTGGTTACATTGTCAATAAACCCATTTCATACACAAGAAATACCAAGTATAGGTGTGCCATGAACATAGTAGGTGCATTTTTATCCTTTAATGAATTATACAATTGGAAAATTTGATTAATGATCTAGGATAAAAACATGGAAATCAATTCAAGAATATAATCATTTGATTATAATATGTCAATTCCATTTGGAATACCCAAGGGGTGTTCATAACCAATGACCACATCTTCTAAATTATAAAACATGGATCAAAGGGTGTATATCAAGATGTGATGATCAATTTGATATATAGGACTCAATAAAAAGGTGATGCTCAAAAAAATATGGTGTGTGGAATGGCGACATAGCTAAAAAAACATCAAAACTCACGGGAAAATCTACAGGACCACCTGCCTCAAAGCCATATATGACTCCTCTCTCAATATTGGCCTTAGATTCAGAGTATGTAAGAGGAAATATAAGAAATGTGCTTATACCCTGAAAAAAATAGAAAAGGAATACATCTAAATAGTGAAAAATATTCTAATATAAACTTAGATTTTAAGGGAGAAGACTAGAGAGGTCACCTTAAAAAATCCAATTCCTTTAATAGATTTTGAATCAGATAATGGATGAAGTCGATATATCAAAACCTAGATTTGGCATTAGGGAGAGCTACATAAAGATAAAATCTATTTCATCCACTGGAGGAAAGAAGGAGGAATTAAGAATAAGTAAATAGACATAATTAGTGGAAATGTATATTTCAACCTAAAAAATAGGGGAACATGGTTAGGGATCACAATTTACCAAATCATGTGAAAATCATTCTGAATCCACTACTTAATTGTTTTTTCAGCATTGGTTAGGAACAAATCTTCCCAAACCTTGAAAAAACTATTTGAATTGAATCAATTAAAAATCAATTGTTTATTACATGGTCACGCACCTAGAGATTCATGATTTTAAAAAAAATGTGCCGCACTTCATGCGGCTCTTATTTAACTGTAATGGTTAGAAGCAACCATGGGGAATTGGTTTCACAGTTTTAACTAACTGTGTGATCGAGTTATTTAGACCCCTTCTTTGAACTCATGGGGTTGAACAATCCCGAGATGATCTTGTTACCTTCCTTAGGAAGTAGTTCATATTTACCAGTATTAAAACTTATGTAAATAGAAAAACCAATAATTTGAAACTTTATGAAAAGGTGAGTCCTTAATTATTCCACCTAATCCTGGTACTCTGAACTAAGGGATCTAGAAAAGATAAAGTGAGTGGTATAATATTTGAGAAGGTGGACAATTCAAAATCATATGATTGAACTTGCAGGTTATGTCTCCTTAGCTATAAAAATAAATAGGGTCATTTATCATCTGAAAAACATTCATTTACTTTTTATCCTAATTGAAAATCCTCTTAATAATGTATAGAGAGTCACCATGTGACCGTCTGGGGAAATTCAAGGAGAATTTCCAAGTATGACATGAGGGGATAAATAAAATACCAATTACAAGTTATTATATCCATGCTGAACCATGAATTAAGTCCCAAGTGTCACTCCAAGCATGGTGTGATAATTTCAAGAGATGCACTCTGAGTCCATACCTGGAATTGCATGTAGGGCCCTAAGTGTCTCTCGTGGCATGATATTACCATCATGCCATCAAGCCTATCCTAGGGGTATCTCTTAGGGGACTAGTGTCACTTGTTCAGAGGAAAATATAGAAGCCCCACAATGACCCCATCATAGAAATAACTACTTTCACCACCAGTGTTTTTACAATGTATTTAAGAAAATTATAAATATTAAGCACATTAATCACCTTAAATTGGTCCTTAAGTCATGAAAAATATTATCACCCATGGTCATATATTTGGATAAAACATGGTTTGAATATCCTTATCACATAAAATGTAAGAATTTATCACCTAGTGTTCATATTTGTCAAAGAATTCCCATTTAATGGTCCATTTATGGAATGATGTTGAATTCACTATTCACTTGACAAACTCACCTAATTCAACCAATTCATTTATGGAATGAGGTATATGGTCACAACACATGTATCATCACCCAATTCAAAAAAAACATAATAAAATAAAGGTATAATTTATAAATAAACAACGTTCAATGGATGTTTAAATTATTTAAGTCTAGGGAAAATTAGGGCTCAATGGTAGATTACCCCATTTGTTGGTATAAAATTATTGGCATTTAACACAAGCAATTGATTTTCTACCAGACTATTTGTAAATCCCCATGATTTTAATAGGAATATCTAGGTGGTGAAATCAACTACTAAGTTCTATGTGAAATTTATATCCAAGCTGTTAAACATAAGTTTGTCCCTCTTGTGTTTTGAATTTTGAAAATCTGACATACACGATTGTGATCAGTAAGTTGTTTGGAGTCCAATAAAAAAACATAATTTTTGGTGAATATTAACATACCCTTATGAATAGTAACATACCATTATGAATAGTGATATACCCTATTGAATATTAACCTTACATATGATAGTATAAAAATAATATTAAAGTGAAAGTATGATGTACCTATATTTTAGAATAAGTAAATGAATATTTTAAAACTGGTTTTTAAATAATAAGTTTAGATTTTAATTACATAATTAATCATATTTAAAATATTATTTTTCAAAAATGGATTTTTTTAGGATTCTACATATCAAAAAATAGTTGGGGTGAAATTTTTGGATTTTTCCGAACAACATGAATTTTTGATGAATAGTGAAATGCAATAATTTTAAAAAATAAGCTAAATAAGCTAACTATAGAGTCATGTATGATGTTATCATAATGTTATCCCACTTGGTTTGGGATCATATGATAAAATTACTATTATTGGTCAAGGAAGAATCACAATTTATTGTCTTGTGGATAAATAATATATTAATGATTTTTTGAGAAAGCCCCTCTCCCCTCCACTATAAATACCACCATTCACACCCCATTTCCTCATATATATTGACCTTCAAGAATTGTCAAAACTCTACCAAATATTCTTTCTTAGTCCCTCCTCCACATCCAAAAGCTTTTGGTCTCACCAAAAGACCAAGCATAGGCCTCTTATGGAGGATCTCAAGAGGAGGATTCAAGTGGGAATTTCTATCATTCTTTTCCTTTTTAATTCCCTTTCAATTTCTAGTACTTTTCATATTATCTCCCCACCTTTCTTTGTGAAAATGATATGGTAACTCCAGTATCATAAATATAATGGATTTTTATGATACTAATGGGATTTTATATCATCCATCCCACTTTATCCTCTTTTTTTATTTTATAAAATAAAATGTTGTTCGTGAGGTGTTAATCTATCAACATCAAAAAACTACATGTATTCTTTTTCTATTTCAACCTTCAGATCTGGTCATGAAACCATTTTATGGTTGAAACAGAATATTATATATGTATTATGTCCTATTTTATGTTCAATAACTAAATTATGTGAATATTACTAAATGTGTAAAATAAACATGTTCGTTGGGGTTGAAAAATCGCCTAGATTAACCCAAAAGATCATCACTAAATTCCAATCTAATGATTCATCCACATGGTATATAATAAAATTCATTATAAGATCATTCAAAGTCCTTTAATATCATTAATAACATGTAATATCATGTGTGGTTGTTTACCCATGTTCTACACAAAATTTTATTTAAGCATACAAGTGAACCACTCAAGAAAGCCATAATAATGAACATTCCCGAACAATGTTTCTAAAATCTATAACTCATCCAAATGCACATAAAATAACATAATGAAACCATAATGAACCATATTAATGTAAAAAAGGTTTCTTAACAGTTAATTAATGAATCTAATGTGGTTATACAAGACATTTAAGAGGAAGAAGCATTCAGATACAAGCTAAGGGGAAAATTTCAATCCCAATTATCTTTCTTTGGGTTCTCCCTCTTTCACTCCATATTTCGTATGGTCATTCCTTAAAAATAATTTGTTAATAATTTTCTTACCCTTTCTTGAATATAAATGTTTTATACTCATGCTTATGTCAAAAAATTTTTTTCCCAAAAGAAATATTCTTTTAAGAACTCACATTTTACTTCTCATTCAAGGTTCATGGTTCTTGTATCATTTATGTTATTCCCTCTTTCTTTTTGGAACACAATGATTATGAATGTGTTTTTATGAGATGAAGACAATTCCTTCACATGGGTTAGTTATGTTAATTTTTGATATATATCTTATGTGGCATCCATGATTAAAATAGTGTTATGATGTGACATGTGTGCTCGGAATTATATAGCACAATATGAATGTTTGAATGTGACAGGTGTGCCCAAAATTATATAGGGCTCCAATGCATTAGGTAACGTGATGAATGTCATGAGTTAATGGGGAATGTAGTGTGAATGAGATGATATATTTGTTCACTAGTATGTGTTGTAGTTAACCACTAAGACATGATGTTTCATTTTTTATGCATTTCCACATTTCAAGTCTCTTATTTATGCTTCCTCTCATGTTCATGGTCCTTTACCTATTTTATGATTGCGATCACCCATTGTTATATTGTAGTTATATATCCTCTTATTGGTATTTTAGCTCACCCCTTTTTATGTATATCCTCAGGTGATTATGGGTAATAAAGAGTTTTCATAGGACAATAAGAAGCTAGAGAAGAAGGAATTAAATAAATGTAAATGTTTTGTGATGTAAATGTTTGTATGGTTTTCTTAATCCTCGTGAACCAAGACCAGGAAAGGTCCTCTACTATATATTGTAATGTGTATTTTTATATTATCAATTATACAAAAATATACATAGAATGATTTAGTACTGAATCTGGAAGTGCAGGTTCAAGGCAATACAATAGGTATCAAAGGAATGGTCAGGACAACATTGGAGATTAGACGTTGTAGTTTTAAAATTAACTTTTAAACTAATAGTTAATTAGGTACAAAAAAGGAAATAGTTTTTCTTAATTATGAATATATAAATTTACAATTGTAAGTACAGTGAATGAATTGTGAGGGTGTAATTCATTTAAGTGGGGAAGAATGTAACATCCCATGATTTTAATAAGAAACTATACGGGCTTAAATGAACTATTGAGTACTATGTAAAATTTATAACCATGTTTTTAAACATATGATTGTCACTTTTGTGTTTTGACTTTCAAAAATCTGACATACACGGTTGTGATCAGTAAGTTATTTGGAGTCTAATAAGAAAAACATATTTTTTGTTGAATATTAACATACCCTTATGAATAGTAACATACCATTATGAATAGTGATATACCATAAGGAATAGTATCCTTTCTGGTGATAGTATAAAAAAATATTAAAGTGACACTATGATGTAACTATATTTTAGAATAAGTAAATGAATGTTTTAAAACTGGTTTTTAAATTATAAATTATGATTTTAATTAAATAATTAATCATACATAGAAAATTATTCTTGAAAAATGAATTTAATTTTTGGATTTAACCGTAGAAAAATGGATGGGGTGAAATTTTGGGATTTTTCTCAAATACTTGAATTTTTGATGAATAGCGAAATGCCACAATTTACAAAAATAAGCTAAATAAGCTAATTATAGTGTCATGTATGATGTTTTGCTGATGTAAGCCCACTTGGTTCGGGAACATATAATACTATTACTATTATTGGTCAAGTAAGACACACTATTCCCTGTATTTTGGAGAAATAATAAATTAATGAATTTCATATTGAGAAAACCCCTCTCCCCTCCACTATAAATTCCACCCTTCACACCCTCATTTCCTAACACCTACCCTGCTTCAAGACTTTTCCAAACTATACCAAATAATCTTCCCTAGTACCGCACCCACATCCAAAATCTACTAGATACCTCAAAAGAAAAATCTGAGGCCCCTTAAGGAGGATATCAAGGGGAGGATTCAAGAGGTAATTTCTCTTATTCATTTCCTTTAAATTCCCTTTCAATTTCAAGTTCTTTTATTATTATATCCCCACATATCATTGTCCAAATATTATAGTAACACCAGTATAATAAATATACTAGAATGTTATTATACTAATACGATATTATATCTCCATCCCCCTTTTTCCTCTTTTTTCATTTCATAAAAGAAAAAATTGGTCATGAAGTGTTAATCTACCAACTTCAAGAAAGACATGATTTCCTTTTCCATTTTTACCTTTAGATCTGGTCATGAGACCATTTTTATAGTTGATCTAGAATATTATATATGTTTAATCTCCTAATTTATGATCTGGAACTAACTTATGTGCATATTACTAAATGAGTAAACAAAAAAAGTTCGTTGTGGTTGAAAAATTGCCCAAATTAACCCAAATGATCAACATTAAATTCCTATATAATGATTCGTTAGCTTGGTATATAACATAATTCATGATACGATCATTCAAAATCCTTTAATATCATTAATAATATTTAATATCAGATATGGATCTTTACCCATGATCTAAATGGACTTTAATTTAATAATACAAGTGAACAACTCAAGAAATCCTTAAAAATGAACATTCTCGAACAATGTTTTTAAACAATATAACTCATCCAGAGGAAAATAAAACAACATAATGAAACCATAAATAACCATATTCATGTAAAAAATGTTCTTTAATTGTTAAATAATGAATCTAATGTGGTTAAACATGACATTAAAGAGAAAGAATCATTCAGATACAAGGTAAGGGGAAAATATCGAACCCAAGTTTCTTTCTTTGGGTTCTCAATATTTCACACCAAATTTGGTATGGTCACTCCTTAAAATCATGTTTTCATCAATATCTTTCCTTTTCTTAGATATAAATGTTTTCTACTGAATTTTATGTCAAAGAAAATGTTTTCCAAAAGAACTCTTCTTTTGAGAACTCACCTTTTACTTCTCATTCAAGGTTTATGGTTCTTGTATCCCGTAAGTTATTCCCTCTTTCTTCTGGGAACCCAATGATTATGAATGTGTTCTTATGATATGAACCCCATTCCTTCACATGGGTTATTTATGTTTATTATTTATATATGTTCTTTGTGTCATGCATGATAATGATAATTGTAACTCCCTGACCCAAAAATCCAGGAGTCGATGCATTATTTTAATACATTGGCATGATTACAAGGAATTATGTCCCAAAGGACCGATCTATTTAGTAGTCTTGGAAACATGATACATACATAATTTCAACATTACAACTTGAAATGAAGAACAAAACTAAATTATTCCATTAGAAACATCCAAGCTTCATAGATTTTTCCTACAAGTCACTCATAAATAACTTCTTCATATCCTGGTAAAATAAAACATAAGAAAGGGGTGAGCTCAAATTCTCAATAAGAGTAAGAAATACAACAGAAGATAACACAAACATTTGTCAAGGTAAATAATTGAAAACACATGCCTTTACAAATAATTAACATGGACACTTTATAGAAGGAATATGAGTTGAGTAAATAATTCCAAAATAAAACATAGTCATGGGTATACTACAAGTCGAATAACCACATGAAATATCAATAGCTAATATCAGAATGATTGAATGAATAATACAGGAAATCATAACCACAAAGTGAAGGCCTCATGCGAAGACTAAAAATAATATTTTGTCATGGAATTTTTCCAAGACACTAGTTTGTCTCATGAGACCTAACGATGCATCAAGGAGCTATAGCGGGCTCCACCCTTCACTTACTATGTCCAATACATTCATCATATGAATAGTTTTAAACATAAAATAAACATTCGTATAAAAACTAGAATATGAAATGTCAATACATCATCTATAATCCATGAATGGTATAAAAATAACAGATGCACAGTCAATCATATCACAAATCCTTTAATAGAGTATGAATGATTTGTATCATAATAAATTAATATCAATAAAGAATAATATACAATAAAATATGTTGACATAGTCGAAAATGATCTGTAATAATCTTTGATAGAAGTATCTCTTTTTCATGAAATCATTTAAAAGTCTCACTATTTATCAAAAAGATGATTAAAATAGATTTTTGAATCATTATGTGCCATACCACATTTAATCTTTGGAAAGGAATTAACATTTTAAAATACTCATTTCCATATAAATAAATCCTTAAAAACATTTTTAAAACATGGAAATTAAGGAGAAAGGTTTAGAAGAATTCATTTTTAAAACATTTAAAATGATATATTAGTTAGAGTTCCTAAACAAATGAGAGACGCTTGAATACAAATAATTGAATTGATAAAAACGTTATAATATAATTATAATAAAGGGATTCATGATATATTATGTCAATTTACGGTATATACACCCAAAAAAAGTGAGTTGGAACACAACAACAAAGAATACTCAATGGAATGTATGTTTAGATGAAATCAATTATAAAGACCATATCCTTAGGATAAGGATAATTCAACGACATAATTATGTGTGAGAAAAATAAATACACTAAATATTATTGGATCTCTGTGTAAATAAATCAAAGGAAATTCACACATATTCTAATAAAAAAATACCAATGAATTGGATGTTTAACTTAATGAATGGAGATTGAGTAAAAATTACTCTTATCAAGTTCACATCGAGGACTTGAGAATTTATCAATGGAGTTATTATGTGTATCAAAAGTATATCCATAGAAAAGGGAGTTTAAATTACTATAAAAATAATAAATATCTATTCAATACATAATCATGGAGTAAAATAATCAATGAAGTATGCGTACATCCCAATCAGTGGAATTTGAAATTTGAAATTTCCTTACGGATTTGGTAACTTAAGAAACACACAACCCATGAAAGAAGTATCATCCAATGAAGATGTAAATACCAATAAATTAAATTCTATTACACAATTAATAAAATCATGGTAAGTATATACACCACACAAAATTATATAGTGGCAATATAACATGACTCTCACCGGAATAAGAAGTTAGATGAAAACCCCTTACTATGTTGTAATCAATCGAGTCATTTGAGAAAAGTTAATAATCACCAAATAAATCACATAATAACAAGAATATAAATATTATAAAGATAATATATAACAAATGGATGTACACAATACACCACATTGAATAAATAAGTTTCAAGCAATGGAAATCTCACTGAATTAAAAGTGAGATAAGAAACCTCTTACCTCAAGTCAGACATGTATTGTATTTCTTTATTCATCCTGAATAATGAAATTAAGTTAATTTATACTTGATTAAAAACTTTTTTCCTTTTTATTATTCCTTTTATATCACTTATTACATTACTATAACAATTAGTTAATTATTTGAGTTCATATTGGATATTTTATCGATGTTCGGAACATGAGTAAAAAATGACCTTGTTATAATTACAATTTGTCCATGTGGTAAAAATTCCAATGTCTCAATAATGATATAAATGATATAGATATCATATATATATTATATATCAAGTATATATATGTATTTATAACTCTACATTACATTTTTATATAAGAAATGATATGCACCGATCATGGAGACAGTAAGCCATACGTACGCATGAAGGCTACTTTCATTTCTATTTTTTTATTTTAATGGAATTAAAACATAATGATATATAAGTATATTATAATTCCATTATAATACCATATATAATATAATTAAATACATAAATTATATTTCCCATATAAGGCATTAACGAGTCATATCACTTTGAGGGGGCGGTAGTCTACACTTCCTCAAATGAAATTATTGCGTTTACCCATAATGGAAACCATAAAGGTATGCTATAAATGAAAAATATAGAAGAATAAAGAAAACATAAACATAATATATATCATATATAAATATAGTTACATATTAATGGCCACCATTCGAGGTGGTAATAGAAAATTGAACAATCATCGTTTCATGAGGCGTTAGTTTTCTATCCACAGAAACTATGTGTTCTTTACCCCTTAGATAAAGGTGGTTGTAAGTGTACTTAGAATAATTATTATAAAAAAAATCCTAGTATATTGAGGATAATTTTGTGGTTATAAATGAAAAGAATAAAAATATTTTAGGGGTTGGAGAAGTAAAATAAAAGAAAAGAAGTTAAGAGAAACCATTACCTCTAATTTGGGTAACTCCCTTTGGTTTGAACCAAAAGGATTTCTTGAAGTGAATTTTTCCTAAGGTAAGGCTTCTAGGTAGAAGAGAGGGATCTTGATAGATTATTTTGGCAGGGTTTGGACGAGCCAAGGGTCTGGAGAGGTGTGAAGAATGGGTTAGAAGTGGTGTCTTTTTATAAGGGAGAGGAGGGGCTCTTTTGGAATGTTTAAAAATGTTATTTTATTATAAACTTATCATTGGTTTCAAAAGATCCAAAACTAATTACAGATAAAGATAAGATGAATCATTTTCTAAATAAAATCATCCAATAAATATTGGATAGGTTTTGGATATTGTTTTAATATTAATAATCTTATCTATCTTAATCATTTCTGAATGAGGTGAATACTGCATCATTATTGTGTCATAAATAATTTACTTAATTTGATGTCTATAAATTATACAAAAATAAAATAATGTAGGAAATAATTTTATATTTAAAATGAAGACATATAGTTGAAAATATGACTTACATAACCCCTTGTAAAAATTAATGTACTAAAATATATTTGTTAATGTTATTTTTGTCTTTACTTTAAATTAATTAAAATAAAGTGTCATTATGACTATTAAGTTGCTCCATGGGGTTCCAAAATTGACCCAAGTATGCCCATGGTCGGTCGGGACTAATACAATAAGGTTAGGACAAGTGTTAAGGTATTTTTGTATTATTATAATATTCTTTTTACCTTAAATTACCTTATATACCTTTAACCACGGTAAGTAAAATTCAAAAGTTACTATTCAACACAAATTATTTTCTTCTCATTGAAAAAAACGTTACTTACTAATAAAAACAATGTATGTCAAATTTTTGAAATTCAATCCACAGAGGTGGTAAAATTTAATTGTTTTGAAAAGTCAATTCTTTAATTACTACTAAGTGGTTTTACTATTCATCAAAAATTGATGTTTTTCAGAAAAATACCAAATATTCAGCCAAAGATATATTTGATATTCCAAATTCAAAAACCCCTGTCGATTTTACCAAATTCAAAACATAGAAATTTTATTAATTAATTTAAAATTAATTTCCGTTGTCCAAACAAATATCGCGTTTTTAAGAAACAATAACTTTTAAAAGATTGACAGTTGTTTATGTATAAATTTACTGTGAAATTAATTCCAATGAACAAAACTGGATTAAATGGTAAAAATATAATCTAATTATACTTCTAAACCATTTAAATGTATAATTTAACACTATGAATTATTTTTATTAAAAAAGTTGTTTGTAATTAGTAATTTATTATTTTTCACTATTCACCCAAATATAAAAGTTGAGAGAATAACACCAAAAATTTATCAAAAATAAATTTTTATGTCCCAATTCTAAATAAGAAGTTTATTTTGTCAAATTGAATATATAAAACTGTCAAATATTGGATTAAAAAAATGTTCACCATTAAAAGGCGCTAAAATTACATTTTTAAAAAAATACATCATTTAAATGAAAAAAATTAATTTTTTCTTATATTATGTCAATAAAACACATAATATTGATGTTAAAATTACATGGAATATATAAAAATAAAAATCCAGTTAATACTATTCATAACTGCTTTTGAATGGCTAGTTCAGTAAGTCGTCGTGCGCTCGAACTCGGTGTTGTGTGAGGTCAAGCTATGGAATTAAATTAAAGAGATAATGTACTATGAAACCATGGGGTGTTACATTCTCCCATCCTTCAATAAATTACATCCTCACAATTTATGTTTGGGATTGAAAACTTGGTTTTTGAACTTTCAAAATAACTTAGTTGAAATCCCGCATTGAAAATGGATTAATGAGGCCTCTAATTTAAAATAAATAATGGTAAGTATGAAGCTTATCAAAAATAACACATACTAGGGTTCCATGTAAGAAAACATGGTTATGGAAGAGAAAACTAATCATCATGTTCTGATGGAGAGTGATAGATAATATTATTAAAAGAATTTAATGATTTTAAGTCCTTAAACATTCGACCAGTTGAATGGTCTTTGATTACCCAGCAGGAAAAGTAAACAAACAAATTTTTTGTTTTAAGTTCCTTTTCATAATGCTTTTGAATTTATTTATGATATTGACTAATATAATAAAGTGATATACTTACTTTACAAGTAGAGTTTAGTCCATTACTAAATTTCTACCACAAACTCATCTTTTCTCCAAATAATGAGTAATAAAGGTGACTTGGTTACACCTGAAGTACTACAATTAACTTATTGAGAATCACATTATCCACAAAGGATGAATTGTATATTTCCCTTGTCATTAAACATCAACCAATACGAAATTGTTTAGTACATGATCATATGATCCCCAAAATGACAATCCTTTATAAAAATAATACTACTAATAATCTCCAAAATTTAAACAAACAACACCAAAAGTTCAACAATTACGCTTCAATGAACAATTGTACTTAAAATCCTTCAATATAATCCTAACTAAGATTGAAATCCAAAACTCAGAATAATTTTATTATGTAGTATTCCATGTTAAATTGTATATTCAAATAACATCGTCTACTCATAAAGTCACATACATAAAAGTAATTAACCTAATCACATATTCTCTATGATAGGTTAATCATTTCCATAAATAACCCAAATCGCTATAAATCGACAATAAAAACATTGAAAAAAATATCCACCATTTTTCCGCAAATGAAATCAAATATTATTATATCTTCCATATCCATATAGTGTTCCTAACAGAGTGAACATCTTCCAAAATAATACTTATCACTAAATCACCAATTCATTTTCATAAACTAACGATATCCATTTAATAATATGTAATGTCCCAAATCAAATTAATAAAATCATTTAACTAAAAAGAATTAGTCACACTAACCAGGGACTTCACGTAGTCCAGTGGTAGGTGATATATTCCAATTGCACTCTGGTTGCAGGTTCAATTCCTACAATATTGTCTAAAGCCACAGGTTGTCACACGGTCTACGTGTTATCCGATTTCAAAAACTATATTTTATTACATTACCAAAATGAGATAACTTCCACAGAACAACTGTAACATAATTTGACCACAAAAGTTATCTCATACCACGCATTTTCATCCCAAAATTTAATAACATGTAGGTTCCACAAATTCAAGGATTATATTATATGAAATGGTTATTTATAACTATATCCATAAGAGAAAATATAATTCTTCCTCAAATATAATTTTCACATGATAAACTGCTGGGATACACATACAAGAGAAAATTCGTCCAAAGTAATCCCATCAACAAAGAGAACTAATACTTTTATAAATTTCTCCAACCATTTATTTCCACATAGCTTCTTCTTTGAAAAAGTAGATATCCTATAGAATAAGGTATTCACCCGAGTAATGGTCAGGTCCCCTACATTTACCGAAAATGACTATAAATGGATTATTGGGACTATTTTTATTTTCAACCATAATACTCTTCATTTTTCCCCGACAAGTAATTACTTTATATCCCTCTTTCCCACACATAATTCATTTCTTTGTTTCATTGAGACACTTTCCTGGGTGTCTCTTTTAACATTTCCTACAAGATAGAAATTAACATTTCTTTTATCCATGGTCTCCACTACTGCATATATTATCTTTCATCACCTTTCTCTTCTTTATTGAGTTTGGGAGTTGGTTAATATATATGTAGATGATCATATTTTTGGAAAACTGATTCAATATGAAAACGATATCTTTTACGCCTATTGACATTCCATTTTGTTGCTCATTTACCCCACCATTCCCTCCTTGTACATCATGCTCAAAGTTACTTGGACTTCCTTGGAATCCATCCATTGACTAAAAACAGAATGCATTATGTGAGTAACAATGGTATTAAAATCATTTAGATAATATCATGACAACATATTTTCAATTTGAAACTACTTAGGATTTACTAGGGTCATTTATTATCATCTTATATTATAATCCTTCAAATTGGGTTGTAAATAAAATGTAAGTTATCCAATGCATATCCCATGGTAGTGACATAACCAAGAGTGCATCAAGGCCCATATGTGTGTACCAGGATTCCCTAGGTCAAGCCCGAAACTCCTTGTCTGAGTTTTCACTCCTAGGCACATCTTTGCCAGAGCCACCTATACCTGCTCGTATCCAGACATGGATGTATTTATTGGAAAATATAAAAAATATCAACATTCACAAAATTCTAGTAAATTGTTCTATACTAATCATCAAAGTCAATATGAGGGTAACGTTCTCTAATAAGATTTTATCTAAATTTAGTTTCCAAGGTTAGTAATAAACTTCCTTTGATACCAACTATAACACTTTGACATTAGAATCCAGGAGCCAAGGAATTATTTTAATAAATTGGCATGATTAAAAGAAATTAAGTCCCAATGTGCCGATCAGTTTAGTATCTTGGAATCAAGATACAAACATAAGTTAAATATTACAACTTGAAAAGAAAAAAAACTCTAAATTATTCCATTCAAAACATCCAAGCTTCCTAGATTATGCCTACAAGTCACTCAAAACTAACTTCTTCATATCTTGGGAAAATCAATCATAAGAAAGGGGTGTGCTCAAATTCTTAGTAAAAGTATGCAATACAACGAAATATAACATAAACATTAGGCATGCTCAATAATTTAAAACACATGCCTTTACGAATAATTCACATGAACACTTTATGGTAGGAATATGATATGAGCCAATAATGCCAAAATAAAACACAATCATGGGTATTTTACAAGTCAAATAACCACATGAAATATCAATAGCTAATCTCATAATGATGGAATGGATAATTTCGGACCTCATAACCACATAGTTAAGGCCTCGTTCCATGACTAAAAATAAGATTTTATCAAGGCCTTGTGCCAAGACACTAGTTTGTCACATGAGACCTTTCGATGCATCGAGGAGCTATAACGGGCTCCACCAGTCACTTACTAATTCCAATGCATTCCTCATATGAAATTTTTTAAACATAACTTAAACATTCATATTAAAACTAGCCTACAAAATGTCAATACTTTATCTATAAACTATTAATGGTATAAAAATATCATATCCATAGTCAAAAATTCCACAAAAACTTCAACAGAGTATGAAAGATTTGTATCATAATAAATCAACCTCGATCAAGAATAATATCACATAAATGATGTTGATAGAGTTTAAAATGATCAGTAAAAATCTTAGAGAGAAGTATCCCTTCTTCAAGAAAACATTTAAAAGTATCAGTATTTATCAAAGAGATGATTAAAATAGATTTTAGAATCAAAGTGTCCCATACCACATTAAAACATTTGAAAGGAATTAGCATTTTAAAATAATCATGTCCATATAAATAAATCATTAAAACTATTTTTAAAACATGAACATTAATGAGAAATATTTAGAAGAATAAATTTTTAAAAAATTGAAAATGATATTTTAGTTAGAGTTCCTAACCAAAGGAGAGACACTGGAATAAAGATGATTGTGGTAATAAAAAAATTATAATATGATAAGAATAAATATATTCATGATATACTATGTCAATGTATAGTATATACACCAAAAAAAAGTGGGTTGGCGCAGAACAACAAAGAAGACTCAATGGAATGTAAATTGAGATGAAATCCCTTATAAAGACCACATACTTAGGCTAAGGAATAATCAATGACATAATTATGTGTGAAATAAATTAATACAATCAATATTATTGGATATTCGGTGTAAATCAATAATAGGACATTCACACATATTCTTGTAAATAACACCAATGAATTTGATGTTTAACTCAATGAATGGAGATAGAGTTAAAAATACTTCTTTCAAGTTCATATCGATGACATGAGAATTTATCAATGTAGTGATTATGTGTATGAAATGTATATACACAGAAAAGGGAGTTTAAATTACTATAAAAATAATAAATAGTGATTCCACACATAATCCTAGAGTAAAATAATCAATGAAATTTGCATAAAGCCCAATGAGTGGAAATTGAAATTTGAAATTTCCTTCCTAATTTGGTAACTTATGAAACCTACACCCCATGAAAGAAGTATCATACAATGAAGATGTAAATACCCATAAATTAAATTATATTACACAAAGAATACAATCATGGGCAGAAAATACACCACACAAAAGGATACAGTGGCAATATAGCATGAATCTCATAGGAATAAGAAGTGAGATGAAAACCCCTTACCACATTGTAATCAATCGAGTCAAAAGTAAAAAGTTAATAACCATAAAATGAATCACATAATACCATGAATATAAAGATAATCAGGATAATATATATAAATGGTAGAACACATTACACCATATTCAATAAATAAGTGTCCAACAATGGAAATCTAACGGAATTAAAAGTGAGATCAGAAACCCCTTACCTCAAGTCTGACTTGACTTGTATGTTCCTTATACTTCTTGAATAATAAATAAAAGCTAATTTATACTTTATTAATAACATTTTTCATTTTTATTATTCCTTTTATATCACTTATTACCTTACTATAAAAATTATTTAATTATTTGAGTTCATATTGGATATTTTATCGATGTTCAATACTTATGTCAAAAATGAACTTGTTATAATTATAATTTGTCCATGTGGTCAAAATTCCATTATCTACAAAATGATATACATGATTAATATATCATATATATATATATATATATTATATATAGTATATATATGTATTTAAACAGTACATAACATTTGGGGATAAGAAATGAAATGCACCGTTCATAGAGACAATAAGACATGCGTACGAATGGATGCTATATTCATTTTTATTTTGTATTTTAATGGAATTAGAAAATAATGATAAATAGGTATATTATAATTCCAATATAATATCATATATTTTATAATTAACTCCATTCTTCATACATCCCACATAAGGCATTAACGATTCATATCACATCGAGGGGGAAGTAGTCCGCACTTCCTCAAATGTAATTATCGCGTTTACCAATAATGGAAACCAAAAAGGTATGATATAAATGAAAAGTAGGGAAGAATAAAGAATCAATAAACATAATAAATATCATATATAAATATATTTCCATCTTAATGACTATCATGAGAGGCAGTATGAGATTATTGAACAATCATCATTTCGTGAGGCCTTAGTTTGCCATCCACAGAAACTGTGAGTTCTTTAACAGTTATATGGTGGTGTGTGTAAGTGTTGATATAATCCTTCTCAAAAAAACATCCTAATATATTGAGGATACAGGTGTTGTTACAAAATAAATGAATAAAAATAGTTTAGGGCTTGGAGAATTAAAATAAAAGAAATTAAGATAAGAGAAACTATTACCTTAAATGTGGGTAAATCCCTTTGGTTTAAACCAAAATGACTTCTTGAAGTGACTTATGCCTAAGGTAAGGATTATAGGTGGAATATACAGATATTTAGAGATTATTAGGGCATGTTCTGGAAGAATCATGGGGCTTGAGAGGTGTAAGGAATGGGTTATAGGTGGTGTCCTTTTATAAGGGAGGGGAGGGGCTCTTTTGGAATGTTTGAAAATGTTATTTTATTATAAACATATAATCGGTTTCAAAAGGTCCAAAACTCTTTAATGTATAAGATAATATGACTCATGTTAGAAATAAAATCATCCAATCAAAATTGGATAGGTTTTGGATATTGTTTTAATATTAATAATCTTTTTTATTTAAATCATTTATTAATAAGGTGAATACTGCATCATTATGGTGTCATAAATAATTTAATATTTTTGATGCCCAAAAATTTAAAAAAAAGTATCTTAATGTAGGAAAGAGTTTTAGCATTCTAATGAATACATATAGTCTAAAATATGACTTATATAACTCCATGTAAAAATTATTGTACTAAAATATATTTGTTAATGTCATTTTTGTCTTTACTTTAAGTTAATTAAAATAAAGTGTCATTACCACTCTTAAGTGGCTCCATGGGGTCCCAAAATCGCCGAAGGATGCCCATTGTTTGCCATGACTCATCAAATAAGTTTATGACAAGTGTTAAGGAAATTTTGTATTATTATAATATTCTTTTTACATTGAATTACCATATTTACCTTTAACCGTGGTAAATAAAAGTCAAAAGTTAATATTCACCAAAAATTATTTTCATCTTATTGAACCACATTTTAAATACTAATAACAACCATGTCTGTCGAATTTTCTAAATTCAATTCACAGAAGCAGTAAAATTTCATTTATATGAAAAATTCAGTTCTTTAACTACTACTAAGTTGTTTTTACTATTCTTCAAAAATTTCAGTTTTTATGAAAAATAACAAAAATTCAAACTAATCAATATTTGATATTCAAAATTCAAAAATGATGTCTATTCTAAAAAATTAAATACATAGAAGTTGAATTAATCAATTTAAAATAAATTACTGTGTTTAAAACAAATAGCGTGTTTGTAAGAAACAATAGCTATCAAAAGATTGACACTTGTTTATGTATAATTTCAAAGTGAAATTAAATCCAATGACCAACATTGTATTAAATGGTAAAAATATAATCTTATTATAATTATAAACCATTCAAATTTATAATTTAACACTATGAATTATTTTGATTCAAAAAGTTGGTTTTAATTAAAATTTATAATTTTTCACTATTCACCCAAATATGAAAGTTATCAGAATAACACCCAAAATTTATCGAAACATAATATTTTTTTCCCTATTCTAAATGAGAAGTTTGTTATGTCAAATTGTATATATAAAGTGTAAAATATTTTATTAAAATAATGTATCTTCATTAAAAGTATTTAAAATTTCAATTTTATTTAAAAATACTTCCTTTATATGAAAAAAATGAATTTGTTATTATATTATGTCAAAAAAAAAACATAAAATATGGATGTTAAAATTATATGGAATATATAAAATTCAGAATTCAGTAAATACTATTCATAACTGCTTTTTAATGGATTGTTTGGAAAGTCATTGTGAGCTTGAACTTGGTGTTATGTGAGGTCCAAGATATTGAATTACTTTAAAGAGATAATGTACTATGAATCCTTGGGTTGTTATAATAATGTTATGATGCGACCGGTGCACCCAGAATTATAAAGCACAATATGAATGTTTGAATGTGATGGGTGTGCCTAGAATTATACTCCGCTATAATGCATTGGGGAATGTTATTAATCTCATGAGTTAATGTGAAATTATGTGTGAACGAGATGCTATATTTGTTCACAAGTATGTTGGTAGTTATCCCCTAAGACATTATGTTTAATTTTTTTTGACTTTCCACATTTCACGTCTCTTAATAATTCTTTCTCTCTTGTTCATGATCCTTTCCCTATTCTATGATTGTGATCACCCATTGGAATATTGTTCTTATCTATCCTCTTACTGATGTTTTAGCTCACCCCTTTGGATGTATATCCTCAGGTGATTATGTGTAGAATGATTTTTCAGGGGAAAATATGAAGCTTGATAAGAAAGAATTAAATAAATGTAAATGTTTTGTGTTGTAAATGTTTTTATGGTTTTCTAATCCTCCACAACCTAGAACAGAAAAGATCATCTACTGTACAGTGTGCTTTGTATTTTTCTATTATCCTTTATACAAAAAAATGCATAGCATGTTTTCGTAATGAATCTGGAAGTGTGGGTTCAAGGATTTACACCAGGTCAAAAATAAAAGGGTACAACATCCATTTTAATTTATTTATCAAAATATAGGTTAATCTAGGAGGGTATGGATCACATCATTATGAAACGAGTTAAAAAAGGAAAAAAATTAGAGGAAATGACCTAGACCACCTACCTAAGCATCATTGATCTTCCCCCATCCATTATCTGCTATTGATTCAAGCTAGAAAAAATGATCTCGAAGAAACTAGAAAATGCCCAGAATAATAGAGCAACTGATCTTGCACCTGTATAGTGAAATAAAGGATGGAAGGAAGGGGAAATACAAGGGAGGGTATTTAGGATCATACTTCTAGCTTCTTGGTGGATCTGACGGTGTGAGAAATAGAGTCTGTACAATGATAATACCTTGATCCCTTGAAAGTATGAGAGAAGAGATCATACATGAGGGAGGAGGAGAGCCTACTGGAGAAAAGGAAGGAATTCAAAATAGGTTTAACACAATAGATATTATTGGGGAAAGTAGGAATTTCACCCACACAAGAATGGGTTGATGGTTTTTCTACATAGTTGGACAAATAATGCAGCAAGACACTACTCAATGGGAGAACCCCTCATGAGTAGGCAAATGGTTTGTCATACTGTGCGAAAACCATGAAAAAGAAAATAATAAAAAATTAAAAATGTACTATATGGGAATTCTCTTAGTTTAACAGATTCTCAAAGAAACATACATCCCTTGCACCATAGTATTTGTAGCTGCACAACAAAGGGATTCCATACTGGTAGGGCGGCATGATTTCTACTAACCCTGCTACCCAGTCTACATCTTAATTTTCTAGGATTCAAGCTCTAAATGATTTCCATACACTCCTGAGACTTCATTGAATCCATTAGGAAACATTATTAGGGACAAAAATTTAATTCAAATAAAAACAAATTGTGTGTACCTTTGAGAAACGTTGGGATATTATAATCATTATACCTAAAACTATTGTTCTGTTTCATATTCTAGTCTTCACTGAAATGATTTTTTTGTCGAACATACCTAGATTTTAAATTATGGTTTGTGAATATCCAATTTAGGTATTTCTGGAAATTTTTTCTATGAAACATCCAATTACCCACATTAGTTCATTCACGGAGTTTGTGAAACTGATTATTAAATGATTAGTGAACGAAAAATATAACACAATGCATCTAAATGGGATAAAATTAGTTTTCTTAGGATTGTGAAGGGTTAGAATTGGTAAATATATTCTTCATAATACTTGCAAGTTTACATAGCGATTTATCAATTTGGCTGTTATCAGAATGGAAGTAGACACTTCCATATCCCATTTAACATGGATCAAGCCCCAATTTCACAATTGTTGTGAATTATAGACCATATTATAAATGATGTTCCAATATTTAATAAGAGTCACATCTACCAAATATCCTCCACCCACAACCTCAATCATGCTCCCATCCATCAAAATTAAACCTTGATAGAAATAATTCAGAAGTAGATTTCCCGAAATTTTATGATGTGGGAAGCTGGAGAACAACTTCTTTAACCTCTATCAATTCTCATGAAGAGTCTACCCTTGCTGATGTCTAATTACATAGATGTACTTTATACGTTAGGAATTCCAAGAATATTGGAAGAAGTTCTCCAAGAATATCTTCTTGAGTTGGCTCCAACTCCCCATAGGTGTGGATTGGGAGTAGTTGAACCAATTATAGGTAAATCCACTAAAAGAAAATAAAAAGAACCTCATCTAGATTAGATACTATATTACTCATTGGGGTTTCATGGTGATACACACCATATGGAATTTTTTTAAGTGTTTATAAGGATCCTCTACTAGAAAACTGTGGGATTTGGGTAAACGGTAAATCACTCTAGATCTAAGCTCAAAACATAGAGCAATTTAAATATAGCCTAATAATTTTTTATGGTTCTTAAAATTACAAGAATTGATTTTTTTTAGTGTTCTCTATTCATCCATGTTTTCTATTTTTTGAATTTTTTTTATAAAAATTGTTTTTAGTATTTCATTTTATGTTGTTTCAATTTCCTATATGTTATTAAATACTATATTTTTTTTTGTTTTTATACTATTCAATTTCTCATATTATAATAATTTTTTAATTATGAATCTTATAATTTATTTTTGGATGTATAGAAGATTTTTTTTCTTTTAGGACAATATTTTTATTTGTTTTTATGAAGTAGAAAATGATTTATATTAATTATTTTATCACCATAGAAGGTGCCGAGAAAATGGTTTCACCTAAAAATTAGGTTAGTGGAGGTTTTTTTAATCCCCATTAGATCTTATAACTTTATTATTGTAGTATATTAACAACCAATGTCTTCACCCAATGAGACTACCCTTTTGGATTTTTATATCATGATTTTATTTATTTTATTTATTTTCATTTTTAATTATTTTTAGGTGATTACTACTACTATATATATAAAAAAAATCTAATTTCCAAAAAAAGTGATTAAAATAGAAACTGGAGTAATAGTGAAATTAGATGTTTCGAATCAATAATGACTTCCAACCAAATCACGTAGATCTCCAGGTTAAATATTTAATTATTACCTAAAATTAATCCAATTGAATCTCTCGGAATGTATAAATTGAAATTTTAATATGCTGATCAATTTTTATTGTAATAATAATTAAAATCTTAGTTTTTATTCACATTTCAGCAAGTGAATGTAGATGCACTCCATAATATTTGATTGAAATGACACAATTTAATCCCACTATTCTAATAGTAATTGATCAAGGACTACGAATTTTAAATAGAAAAAGTTAAGATTAATCACATTCTAGGCCAAAACTAATAGAACAGCCTCTTTAAACGTCACTCTCTGATCAATTTATTGATGATTTTAGAATATAAGGAATGGAATGTACCGAATGAAAGGAAATATATTCAAAAAACTTCAATTGAATTTCAACATAAATAAATTTGAAGAGAAATTAATGAAATATTTTCAAGACATAAAATCATAGAAATAAATCACCATTGGAATATGAAAGATTCATCCATAGGGAATATATCCACTCATGTTCACAATGTGTATAAATTATTTGAAATTATTTTTTATTGTAGAATGTATTAGATTTATATAATATCCTCAATTCCTACTCCCTTTTCTTTGCTTCCAAAAAACATCCTATGTTCCCGCTCACTGTCCAGATTTTTTTGTGTTAAGTAGATACAAAATAATAATTCATTTTTATTCTCTTGAATATTTTTTTAAATCTCCTTAGCTATTAAAATATCCATCTTTTATTGGTGAGATAGAAATGGCAGTAAATTACATATTCTTCAGTCACCAAAATTTTTACTTTAACATAACTATTAAATAAACATAGCCTCCATTACCACATTTCACCATTTAATGCTCTTTTTATCACTAGACTATTCCTCAACATATTTAACTAAAATTATATAATTCCATGCATTTGATTACTCATTATATTCATTTAATCCTCAAACAATATCACTATAACATTTTTTCAAATAGGATTCATGAATCCTTCTTCATCTATACATCCAAAATGTTCGAAAGTATTGAGGCCACCACAATTTATTCATAAAAAAACGATCTTAAAAAGAGGAAAAACTATATCTAAAAAATACTCCAAACCATGTTCATGGGTCTTGATCATCATCACCAATAAATATATCTTTATGGTTGAGTGTCAAAAATTTAATCATAAGGAGATAAAAAGTGGATTCACATGGCTTGAAAACCCACTTCCTATAAAATCAACCCATCTTTGGTTCATCACACATAGGTCATTAATCCCAATCACATTTTCAAATTCTGTTTCATTTGGTATCATTAATATAATAGTTTTTTATCTATCACATTATATACTTTGGAAATTTTAGATTACAATGTTCAAAACATCAAACAGAAGTCCAATATTCTCATACTAGTCAATAGTATGTGGATCTCTATGGGTCCTGGATTCATCTTTGGTATTGAGTTTCATGAGAAAAAGAAACAATCTTCATCAATATGATTTGTGGATTTAGTTAATAATTCATCTTTTTGATGATGGGATTTCAAATCAATTAAATCTTTAATTCAATAAACATTGTGGTCATCATGATAGTCGGTCTTGGGTGGTTTTATTCACCGAATATTCTAGCTTCAGGTGTGAAATTCTTTATCATTGATGATGAGTTGGATTGATTATTCATCTTCCTAATATGTTCCTGGAGCACATATATAGATTCATAGTGGTATTTCAACTTAATACAAACATATTCACATACAAAATGATAGTGTCTTCATCAGTCTTGGAATTTTAGGTTCATACTAAAGCTCTGTTTAAAGAAAAAAACTCAGTTTTGTTTATCTAAAGAGTTGGGATTGTGTACATCCACAACACCGTTCCATCCCAGAATCAATTTATTTAAATTCAATAGGCAAAATCTTCCTTCATTACTATGCTTATTTCCTTTAATAACATAGAAAATATCTTTTAACATTGATAAAAAAGCACTATTAATCACATCATGGATAATGGGGGGTCGTTATCTATGCAAAAAAAGAATTGATAAGGGGGGTCCTTTATTGGTGCTAAAAAATAACCTATAATGAAAACACTTTATTAGTTTTATTTCAAGTACTAATAAAGGGGTCCATTTATTAGAGCTCAAAATAGCACTAATAAAGGCCTAGCCGGCTGCAATGTGTTGTTAATATAATAGCACCCCTAACAAAACCATATATTTTTGAACAATTCTATATAAATTTAATGTGACACCATAAATACAATAAAATCATCCCATGGTATATAAATAAAAATACTTCTATATACATTTCAAAAAATGTTTTATATAATTACATTTACAATTATCCAACCATAATTTCAAAAACATTAATTGATCATGTTTTGATGCCCGTGGTCCCCTCTAAAAAATGTCCACTAATGGTACCAGTTTCCGAAAAAATCATCTCAACACAAGATAATGATACCTCCTATAAAATAAAGAGCTATTATGTAAGTAATACTAAAAATAAAAAAATAAAACATTAATATGAAATAATACATTAATAAAATATCAATATTTAATAAAAAATACACATTTGGAGTTATATCAGTCACACGATGAATAATATTGAGGTTTTATTGATTCTTACACATCAAAAATGACTCATGGATCATTTTCCTAAAGTATTGAAATGGTCCAAATGCATTTTTTGGATTTTAGTATGTAACATGTTCTTTTAGCTAAAATTAATTTTAATTTAAAAAAAAGAGACACAATTATAGTTATACCAGTCACATCTCACATCTAATTGATCTGAGGTAGATTCTTAATTATTAAAAATGACTCATAGATCATTTTAATAATGTTTAAAGAACCATAGGAATTTGTTTTCAGTATGCTAGATTTTGTTTTTTACTAAAATGTCATTCTAAATAAGAAACATGCATTTTGAGTCATCCCAGTCACACCGTGCATCGGTTTGATGTGACACTACTACATACACATCACAAATGACTAATTAATCACTTTACTAAAGATTAAAGACAATCATAGCTCAGTTTTTGGTTTTAAGTGAGAGACACATTTTGAACTAAAATTTCAATTTTAAAATAATAACAGACAGTTTTTGTCATACCATTCAAACCATGAATTAGTTTGAGTTGGGATTGATTCCTGAACATCAAAAATGACTCATGGATCATTTACCTAAAGTATAAAAACAATACAAATGAATTTTCTTGGTTTTCATTATGTAACTTGTTCTTTTTTACTAAAATTAATTTTAATTTTTTAAAAAAAAAGACACACTTGGAGTCATACTGGTCACATCATGTATTATATTGAGGTTAGGTTGACTCATACATTTCGAAAATGTTACATGTACTATTTTCCTAAATTAATAAAATAATCAGAATGTGTTTTATTAGTTTATAGAATTATAGTTGTGTTTTTATACAAAAATTTCATTTTAAACTAGAAAAACACATTTTGAGTCATACTGGCCACATCATGTGTCGGCATGATGTGAGACTACCTCATACACATCACAAATGTCTTAATAATAACTATCCTAAGTTATTAAGATAATCAGAATTCATTTTCATGGATTTTTTGAGTGACACATTTTGAACTAAAATGTCAATTTTAAAATGATAAAAAACACTTTTAGTCATACCGATGATACCATGGATCATATTGAGGTGTGGTTGATTCCTCCACATCAAAAAAGACTCATGAATAATTTTTTGTATGCATCAAAACAATCCAAATTATTTTTCTTGTTTTTCAGCTTGTCACTTGTTATTTTTAATAAAATTAATGTCAATTTTAATTAAAAAGGAACACTTGTAGTCATACTAGTCATACCGTGCATCATATTGAGGTGAGGTTAACTTTTATACATAAAAAAATGACTCATGTATCATTATACTGATGTATCAAAACAAAATGAATGTGTTTGATTAGTTTTTAGCATGCTAGTTTTGTTTTTTACAAAAACATCATTTCAAACAAGAAACACACATTTTGAGTCATATCAGTCACTTTTTTGCATTTGTTTGATGCGAGATTACTTCATAAATGTTTACGAATCGATGTCAGAAACTATCAACACGATCATATCACATATTCTTGGATTTTAGTGAATGGCATGTTTTTTAATAAAATGTTATTTTTAAATTTATAATGGAAACTTTTAGTCTAACCAGTCTCAATGTACATCATATTAATGTGGGGTTGATTCCTACCTATCACAAATGACACATGTATCATTTTTTTAAAGTATCAAAACAATTTGAAACTGTTTTGTTGGTTTTCAGTATGTCAATTGTTATTTTTTACTTAAATTAATTTCAATTTAAAAAACACACATGGAGTCATACCTATTACATTGTGTGTTATATTGAGGTGTGTTTGACCCCTATAAATAAAAAATGACTCCTAGACTATTATCTTGAATTATCAGAATAATATAAATGTGTTTTCTCTGTATTCAACCTGACAATTATTCTTTTTACTAAATTTAATTCTAATTTTAAATAAAAATAGGCATTTTTAGTGATACTATCCACATAGTGCATCATATTTATGTCTGTCTTATTCCAATAAGTCAAAAATGACTTACTGATCATTTTTCAAAAGTATCAAAATAATCTGAATGTTTTCTCTCAATTTTGAGTATTCCAGATGTATTTTTTACTAAAAATAATGTCTATTTTAAATAAAAAGATTCAAATTAGATTTTTAATGTAGCTTATATCATATAATATAATAAGGAAAAATAGTATATTAAAAAAACATTACCTTCTCATTGAATTATGAGTTGTATCCTCACATTCTTATATCTCACTAGCATAAAAATCTTGAACAAACTACCCCTACCCCAAAAAAGGTATCCGCCTATATTAGAAAACAATTTTAAGTGAGTAATACTAAAAATATGTAAATTAGACATAAATAGGAAACAATTAACTACTTCTAAGGATGTAACTTCTTCATGCTATATGGGTACATTCTGATATCAGGTTTGATACATAATCAATTTTAAGAAAATCTCTATCATCCTGTCAACATGAGTCTTTTCAAAAGTCATAGTAGTACTTAAAAAAATTTAAATACATAAATGAATAATAAATATTTTAAATTAAAAAGTAATTATATTAAAAAATATCTCTGTGGGGATTCTTGTTTTTTGATGTATTATGATCTCCCTGATAAATTTACAAACATAATAACTATTAACCTTTCCATTTGTTAGATTTAAAACTATATAAACATTATAGAGAATAAGTAATTTTTTATATTTGTTTGGATATTTAAATATTATTATATATTCCCAAATACTTGTCTAGTCATAAAAATTTTCATGGTTCTCATGCTTAGCCTCTGGCCACATTATTTGTTTTTCACGTTGTTGGTGAACCTCCCTATCATAACATGATTCTCAGTAAAACATAATGTAAATTATATAACATGATGTTTAGTTCCAAAACATGGGATGTAGTTTCTTACCCATTATGAAACTCTATAATGTGTGTTTATTTTGTTATATATCCATGCATTGAATCTATGAAATAAATCGTTGGAGTATCCTTATTGACACTAATGAGAATCTAATGTTTCCTAAAAAAACTAATAAGTAATGTATCTAATAATTAATATATTTGATATGATTAAATTATAGATTTTTACCCCTACATCATTAGTATTAAAAAGATTCTTTCATCCAAATGTTTCCTTTTAAATGATTTGACCAGTCCTACCAAAATTTAACAATTTTTGAGGAAATCTATTTTCGGTTGTTCTTTAGAGGAGATGTGAGGACTAACAAGTCCAAATAAAATTATATGGAAATTATATTCTATAGTTTCTGATGTATAAATATTCAAAAAATATAAAATTTGTTTATTCATAATTAATATAGTATATCAAATTTTTGAAAATAAAATCTTGAAAACATACCTCATGTTTACATTTACAAATGGAGTTTCTAGAAAATCATAGTAAAGCATTTCACTAAAATTATCAACAATAATGAAGCCTTAAAAATCCTTTCCGTAGATATTTTCTTCAAAACCAACTTTGTGACTACAACCATTTTTTAACTTTGTATCCACATGAACCTTAAAAATAGTAAATGTGAATACAGAACGAGCATGGTAAAGGTGCTTTCAGTAGATATTTTTTATCGGTTAGTCAATCATTTAGTTGTTTTTGATCATTTATTTCTTTTTTATTCCTTTCCTTTTTCCTTATATAAGAACATTAATCGGTTCGGACCATTTTTCATTAATTTTCAAATGTTTTTCTTCAAAAATAAATTGGAAATAAATACCTCATTTTTGATATGTTTTTTAAATATGTGATGGGTATGTTATGAATGTTCCAAAATCATTTTTCACCGTATAAATATCTTCCTTATCAATTAGAATAGCTAGATATGTGCTTAAATCATGGGCTACACTAATCAACACTCTCATATGACCTGTTATAAGTGATATGTTGTGTAGGATAACCTTTTTGATATTGAACACTATAGACCTCATTACAAAGAGATGGGTGGGTGTTGATAGATATAAATCACATTCATTATCACACTATATAATATTATTAAGGGAATGGTATCAATGTCTATATGATTCACATTTCAGAAAAACGATTTCAAAAAAATTAATTACCTCAGATAAGAAAATTTTTTGAGGGAAAGATTTCACCTCAAAAATGGTTGGGGTGGAGAAAGATCTTCACATCATGGGTTTTCACGGGTTTTTTATTCTCATTTAATCCCCCAAAAAATTATTCTATCAACACCCCATACCATTGGATTTATTATTCATGGGCATATATTGTTTCTCTAATCTATTTCATTTCATATCTTTGATTCTCATATAGTTTTCTTTTTAAAACATTGTTTGAGGTGTCACCCCAAAACCCAAACCTCTGATGTGGCCATATAATCCTGGCCACTTCAAGTCCACCGATAGTAGGTTTTTATATAGTACTATTATTTCTAGTTCCTATTAATATTTCAGATAGAAATTATAGGAAAATAAGCAATATTTGTTATATAATTGTGATTTAAAGCAATTTTTTTATTATTTCATTCTTTCACAAGTTTCCCACACTTTTTGTGTTTTTTAATCTATTAATATACCATCATTATTTACCCTTACATACTTCTATAAAACATGGTGAGTAATGAAAGTGGATTTTGATTTGGAGTCATCAATCTTCATATAAATAGAAAAACATATTTTTTGTTGTTTTATGTCACATTAATGTATGACGATAGATTTAGAACATGTACCAATTTTTTAAAGTGAACCGTACACCATAATTTATTTACAGTAGGGGTACATTGGTTTTACCACTTGTTCCCTATTTATAGCACTTATTTGTTGTTTCATAAATTAAAAAGTGTCCATAAAAGTGATGAATCCATGTATCATCAAATAAAATATTACCAGCCACCATATACCTAAAAATACACATCTACATGACAACTATAAAATGAATCACATGCTTCTTGTGTTATCTGATGTTCACAGATAAGAGGTTAGTGTGGTAATATTTTCCTTTATCATATTTAAGATAATGTCTCGTTAGAATTGTGTGAAGGCCTCTAAAAATAGTTGTAGTAAATATTAATACTTATTTCTTATGCGAGTCATATAATATAAATGAACTCTATAAAGGATGATGAAGATTAAGTCAATGTGTAATTATTTTGTTTTTTATTAAAATAAATATATGATTTCATAATGTTACTATAATACCTTAACAATATCAGTGTCTTAAGAATAGCCACAACATGGTTCCATGAATCTATATAAATTGGCACACATTATCGAGTGATGATTCAAATGTAAGAACTGAACCTATCCTTGTTGGGGTTGACATGATATCCCTACACATTCCATATGACCACATATTTGATGCATTTGATTTTTTTTCTTTATGAATTTTTATCATCGTCAAACTATGATGATTCAATTTTTTCTATGTCACTGGTCCTTCATTGCTTACCGTTTCCTCATATTCATCATCATCAATATGTTACTCTATAGTGGTAGCATCGACATTTGAAGATGGTCGTTGTACCTCTGTACTGGGTGCATCAATAGGTTAAAAAACCCGTTGTTCCTTAGGATTGGGTCCACCAACACATGAAGAAGGACATTGTTCCTATACACTGTGAGCAACACTAGGTTTAGAGAGCTGTTGTTCCTTAGGATTGGGAGAACCAACCCATTTATAAGTCATTATCTACATAATTGTTTTAACATTTAATTTATATTGTATAAGTACAACAATAAATAGATAATAACATCAGGTATCATGATGTATATTACAAAAAAAATATAACATGATTATTGAATTATCTATTTTTTAATGGATGAATGTATTTGACCACCCTATAAACTATCTAATTCCCTTAATTGTAGTTTTTATGAAATAATTCCATCTACATAGGGACTGTTGTGAAATGATTATGATGTCCCAATGAAAGGGTCATGCTCAGTTGAATTTAGAACTGACCCTTTAGTGATTTTTGTTGATAACAAAACAATTGAGTACTTTTGGTTTGCGAGATATGGAACGTTAAATACTTGTACTACATATGATTCCATTATAAATGGTTTATCTTTGTACACTTCCTTACTGACATAAACTTTTATGAATCCCAATTCATCTATTTTAATGACACTCCTATTATAAACCTACTTGCATTGATAAATTAACACTAGAAATGTTGTATAATCAAACTCCCATAATTGATTCATGATTTAAAAGTAAGGAATATTTTCAAAAAGTGGATTTTTGTCCTCAGTTTCAGAAAAATTCATTGCTTCAGCCACAAGTGTAACTCCACTATTTGTCATGGTATTTTCTTAATCATGTTCATTTATATAAAACATATAACCATTGTAAGATAACACGTACCAAATTGGTCCTCCATATAGTCACTAACGTTTTTCTAAAATTAAATCCATATTTTCATCTATCTTCTTAAAAATATAGTCATGAAACCATCATATAAACTGTTATTCTGTGTTTTTGATATCAATATTTTAGCCCATTATAGATTCAAATGACTAAGAATTTATTTATGGGTTTCAAAATATGGGAAAACGTCAAAAATGTTATGAAAAACATAATGGTGGACCTACTCCCGATCTGTAATATTGATTTTGACAACATATCTTCCAGAAATTTTTTTGCCCACAAGCCACCCAGTGTGACACGATTTTGGTAGACCAATGCTTTCAACACTAAATAGGTATTTAGTATAGAATTCAATGGCTTCATTAACAATATATCACTCCATAATACAACCATCTATCCAAACTCTATTTTGGACATACCATTTCAAAATCATCATATATAGTTTAATGGGGAACATCCATCTATAGTTTACATGACCCCAGAGTCAAATATATATCACCAATTAAATAATCACATGAACCATCATATCAAATAATATTAGCATGAATAAAATTTCCAATTTACAAAATATGCTGGAATTTTCTATTTCCATATATAGAAATTTAACTAGGTCTATTACTTTATTGTATATAACATTGAAGAATAAATAGATCTTGGTTAATGTATGATAGATATTCTTTGAAAAAATGAGACGTAAAGTCATAAGAATTAGTTATTTCATCAAAACATGAAAATCATATGATTTTAGACCGATTATCATTAAATTGGTCATTGGAATTATTTTCATGATATTCAATGAATACCCTTCTTGAACAATTACATCATTCAAGATGTTTAAAAATTAATATATCTCTTTCCCAGAATGAATTTAGGAAATTATAGGAAGAAAGGTTCATTTTTTACCCTTCACTGGTGCCATATATTCTCTTATTCCTAGGACAACCATGTCCCACCTAGCCTTAATGATATCCTTTTTCTTTTCAGGTGAATTTTTCAATGTGCATATGACATTATAACATAATATGTTTTTCAATATGCATAACATACGAAAAATTCCTGACATACAAACAATTCTAGCATGGTAATTAAAAAAACTAATCTCATTTTCCAACAGTTTTTCATAAGGAATTTAAAAAATGGTTTTCCAAAAGAAGTGATTACATATCTTAATTTCACAAACAATTGATCACATATTTGTGGAGATAGTGTGGTACAATCTTATAAAATTCCATCAAATGACTCTATCCAAGATTGGTACTTATTTTGTCGGGGTTAAAACCTGAGATTTTTTAGAAACATGGTTGTCGATAAATATTTCATCCAAATTTACTATGTACCTTATTCAAAAATTGGACATCCTTTAGTTCTATTAATGACATATTCTAAATAATTTCCAAAAGTAGGAAAGTCGTTTTTCATCCCATACAAAATGGATCTAAATCTGAAATTAGCATCTCTATAAGCATTATACATCGTAACACCTAGATCTCAGAATAATTCAAATTATTGATCAATGAATCCAAATAAAAATCAATATTATTACTCAGTTGTTTTTGGTCATGATATAAGCATAGATAACATTATGTATTTTAATTTCAAGCAAAAAAAAGGTGCATAGTTATAATTTACTGACATAACCTGCAATATACTGTGAGTGATACTTTGAAAATAAAAAAGATACACTCTGTCTGTAGATAACACAAAAGAAAGGATAATCTTTATTGTATCAGGAATCACCACAATTTCAGCATTTTATAAGTGATTTTTGGTCGTTACGAAATAATATACATCCATTCCGGAAGGCATGTATTCTTTTAAAGATCATACCCATCGAGTATATCATTCGTTTGACATTGTATGTTTGGATCGATAGCTCATTATCTTCTCAGATCATTCCATTCCATAGATCATTTAATTCTTTAAAACTATTGGCACTCCATCCATTTCCTAAATTCAAATTATACATCTTTAATATGAGTGAAAATATTGTACATTTATTGGAACTAGTATATGATGGAATCATTGCGTAATTGTTTATCTTCTCAAACATTTTTGAGAAATCTAAAAGCTTATCTTAAAATTTCATTGACATTTCTTCAATACAATCTTCATCAAAATTTATTTCTATAATCACATCCTTGATATGGTATTCTCCATTGTCCATACTTGTAATCATATCATATGATTTATAAAATGCAGTGTTATCCCATCCACTAGCTACATTCACATTTTCCCTATGTTTATTCCAATATTTATAAATTTAATATATTCAATGAAAGATCATGTGTTCTTATAACTCTTATAGAATAATTATAAATGAATAAAAATAGTTTAAACACAAACAAAGGATTTTATAATGGTTATATGCATGATCCTTTTCAAACATGATGAAGTACTTCACTCCATCGTCATACTATTTTGTTAGATGATGGTAATCTAAAAATTATTTATTCCTATACCTCCTATTTTATTCGGTAATATTAATATTTCACAAAATAAATTCAAAAAATGGGGCTTTTAATTAAGAGTATTTCAACATTTCAATGATTTTTATTATTTCATTTTGTTTCCTCAGACTCATCCCCAAACAAGAAAACACTGAACCAAAAAGAATATGAAATATTAGAGGACTCTTCTAATTTAAACGATGTAAGAGATGTTGTATTAAAAGTAGATTTAGGATTCTTAGTGGTTATAATCATTAATTTACCTTTTCCAGGGGTGAGGTCATGATGGATAGCTTATGGGTTGGATATAGTTAGTGACATTCCCTTTCCATGGTGTAATTATCAATCAACTATTATTCCCTATATAATGTAATATTTTCCAGATCCAATAAAAACATATACATAAAATAGTATGGAAAACTAAAATTAATAGGTATTCTGAAAACTATTTATAAAATAAAACATTAAATCCCATTAAAAATCCAACCATTTACACAAATTCCTCTTTTAAATGACACAACCTTTTTAAAATAATCTAATAAATTCCAATTACTCTTTCACAAAAACTCAACTATTTTTGTAATGAATTCAAGGAAACTTCATGACCCAAGAGCTATAATAATTGAAAATTAGTGAAATACCTCCATATTTTACAATTTTTCATTTATAGTGTTACACACCCCTTGTTAAAATGAAAGCGGGATTAAATATTCCTTCAAACAATTCACATCCCATTATAAAAGTAAATCAGGTGAGTTTAAAAACAATTCTAAGGAAAAATAATTCCATGCTAAGTGTATAAATCATATTAAAACTATTTAAAACAAAATAGATTATGTTTAACACATATTATTTTTTATGAAATAGTTCTGAACACTTGAATCATTTTAAAATAGCCACTTAGAAATTTTCAATAAGGCATAAATCCCAAGAGAGGATCATTATAAAGGATACATGAATCAAAAATAACGAAGAATTTATAATATATAAATCTATAAATGGTTTAAAAATATTCCAAAATATAAATGATAACCAATAACATTTATTTTCAAGAGAAGAACTTTATAGTAAATATCTAAAAACATCACAAAATGAATATTGTCTATTAATGCCTTATGCTAACCTCTATATCCCATTTTTATTATATCATTAACAAGTGAATATAGAAAACCACTATAAAGTGTGGGACTTTTCTTTTACCTGTATCATAGACCACTAAGTTTATATACACACCAATGTGTATATGTATGGTGTGAGGAAAGATCATATTAGGATATCATCAAAGATTTTATACCATTCATTTTTTAAGACCAACCAAAAAATTATAGTTTTAGGGAAAATAATGAAAATAATTTTATCATATAGGGTTGAGTAAATAAAACTAAGAAAAAATATATGTTTCTTTTAATGAATATATAATTTACCAAGATAGCACCATACGATAAAATAATATTAAAATATCAAGAATCAACCTTTAAGGGGTACCTCCCAAAGGTCCAAGGAGAAAATCTATCTTGAAAAATTACGGGAATCATCACAATAATATAATATTTCAATAGAAATGAAACACAATCAACTCACTATTCATTGCCACATTGAGAAGGAAATTCCAATAGAGGGTGTGAGAACTAATATAGGGGGTACTATAAATGTGTGACCATAATATTATTAATCATGTCTCTATAATTCCTACATCTCTAACTAAATATTCCCATCAAGTTTTTCTAGAATACAAACACTGATTATCAATGAAACACATTTATAAAAACATAATTTCATCATTGTATAACATCCATTTAAGCATACACTAACACATAAACACCCATAATTTAAAAAGATAAAATTTAAAATATAAATTAGAAAACAATACATTGAAAACACAACGATCCATCCCACGTCAATCATCAAAATGTTTATCAAAAAACAATCACAAATCCCACTTTCACTGTAAGTTTAAACTCAAAATTGTTTTATACTATTTATCCATTGAGAAATTTATATCTTATCAAAACTGCTCACCATAATCACTCTGTAATAATACCAATCATGAAACTTTTTACCTAAAAAAGTACCTATAATGTATCTAATACATCAAACCACATCATCCACTTTTTTTATTGATTTAGATCAATCCAAATTCATTAATTTTAATTGTAAAAATGTTATAAACAACTATATAAAAAAATATCAAAAGATTCATATAATAATCCCAACAAAAGAATCAAAAACTTCACCAATCAAAAAACCATTGTATCACAACAATGAATCAAACTGAAAACATAATTTATAAACAAAAAATAAATCAAACACTAAAAACCTAAGATAACATTTTCACCATCTAACCATTTCAAAAATAAATAAGCACCTAAATTATATTTGGAGGTTCGGGGGCCGTAGTTGTGTCTGATGATAGCAGAGTCGGGGTAGGCGGTGACGGAGGTCATAGAGGGGTTCTTGATATAGGTGGGGTTCATCACGGAGGTGGGTTCAGGTTAGAGGAGGGGTTTATAGTAGATGTAGAGATCGGTGTTGGTGGTTGGGTTCGCTGTAGATGTGGGTTAAATGTAGAGGAGGAGTTCGCGGTGGAGGTGGGGTTGGGTTCGCGATAGAGGTGGGTTCGTAATGGAGGTGGGTTTCATGACAGTGGAGGGATTTATAGTTGAATTGGAAAGATAAGTGGGGATAAAGGATGGGTTATAGAAGATTAGGGTTCAGCTGTAGAGGATGGGTCGACGGTGGTAGAGGAGAGGTCAAAGACGGTAGAGGTCAGCTTATGTGAGAGCTTGTGGTGTGTGAGAGAAGATGCCGATTGTTAGGGTTCATTTATAAAATTGGGTAAATCATTTATTAGTTCTAGTGAAAATCACCGATAAAGGTACATTTTATCAATGTTAAAATAGGTAGAGTTGATAAAACATGTCTTTATTAGCACCTTTTTAGCACAGATAAAGATAAGGCTTTTGAGCGTTATAATTTTACCGCTAATAGGGACACATTTTTCCACAGTTTTTCAGCGCTGGTAAAGCTATAATATTTGGAATTTATTTATATTATTATATATACTTTTTAAATCATATATAAAAAATATATATATTAATATATTTTTAATTGTAACAACAAATAAATAAATAAATAAATAAATTATATTAATATTATTATAAATATATATGAAATTACAAATAATATAAATAAATAAATATTTATATATAATTATAATATTATAATGAATATATTAATTATATTTATAATTATATATAATAAGTATATATTATTAATATATTTATTATCTATAATTATAAATATTTTTTATTTATATTTATATCTATAAATTTATATATATTTATTTAAATAATTATAATATTGTAATAAATGTTTTTCTTATATTTGTAATAATATAAATATATATAATTAATATAATAATTATATATATTTATAAGATTATGAGTATAATAAATATTTATTTATTTAAATATATAATTTTAAATAAATTATAATAAATATATATATATTTATAGTTATAATTATAGTTATATATATATAAATAACTATAAACAATTATGGGCTTAATGCCCACCGGGCCAACGGGACACATACTAAATAAATAAGGATTGATGGATGAGATATCCCATTGGAGGAGCTATGACTATTCTTTTCCAGCCTATGTATGTGGTGTGTATTTTTTTGAATGTAATTGTACCCGCAATCCCATAATATATATTTAATCATAATTACAAATATTTTTATATTTTTATAAATATATTTATTTAATTATATATATTTTAATCATTATAATTATAATGAATATATTTATCATGATTTCATAGTTATTTAATTATATATTAATTAACAATTGTATGTATAAATAAATAAATATTTATTTATAATTAATAAACTATAATACATATTTATTTGTTTATAGTTATAATTATATATATATTTATATGTATTTAAAAAATTATAAAATTATAACAAATATATTTATTATATTTATAATTATATATTATTATTTTTATTATTATTATTATTTTATAATATTTAATTATATATGAATTTATTTGTAATTTTAGTTATAAATATTTGTATATATATTAGTCGTTTGAGGGAACACTTACATTAAAACACACACACACACCACAAACATAGTCTAGAGATGCAGGCCATAACCTCCCCAGGGGATAACCCACCCATCATGTATTATTTTTTTATTACATGGCCCATAGGTCCAGTGTGCATGAATCACATTACAAGGGTCGAAAACCTAGTTCTGCATCAGGCACACATCATCCTTCCAGTTTCACCAAGCTTATGTAATGTCTGCATCACCACCTGCCTATATCATGCCTAAGTCATGCCTGAAACATCACATGTATCATCGCCTGCCTGTGTCATCTTCTACGCCACCGCCTCTATAAAACTCTAATAGTACCTACGCCCACTCGGATTTGATACTGGGTCTGATATAGAATTACAGGGTGCATTTACCACTCAGGTAAGCCCCCCGACTTCTTATAAATATTTATATATATTTATAAATATATTTATAAAATTATATATATTTATAAACTTATATGAATAATAAATATATTTTTTATTATTTTATAACTATTGAAATAAATTTATATTTATTTATAATTATAACTATAAATAAATATAATGTGGGTCCATCAAGAAGACTAAGATTTTGACCATTTAATAAAGCAAAAGAAAATTGAAAAAATCAAAAGAAAATGGATGAGGAAAAACAGGTCATGCCCTCATCCAAAACAAACTACGTGTTAGAAAATTCTGGATCATTCCCACAATCGTTATCAGATATATCATACTCATCTGAAAAATACCACTATGCGATTGAATTTTTTTGATTTAAAATCACAATATATTTCTCCCAGATAGTTAACTGCTCTGAAGTGAGCTTAGTCTTAGCCTTGAGATATGATCTTTTTGACATACATTGTCCATGCCCTTATGCAGTAGTCAAATCATCTCATCCATGCCCATGGCATGACCTTTTGAATCAGAATCCCATCTCCATGATTTAGGTAGTTTCGAGGTCCCTTTTTGAAAAAAATCCCCCCTATCTATATCACAATTTCCTTCATTATTCCCCTTAGATTCATGAAACTTATCTATAGAAGTTTCATTTTCTTTTAATTTACATGGGTGAACCATTTGAAATCTTGCATCATCCACAAGAACCATCGTTCCTTTTTTATCCTTTACACTATCCTTCTAGAGACATTGGCTCCGGATGTGAGGAGAAACCTCATCAATAGATTTCATTGATGTTTTATGATGAGCAGTATGTTCAGAACATCTAAGATGAAATATTTTATCTCGTGTGAGAGGATTTACCTGGGGTTTCTTTATTTCCCCTATTTGATTAGCCAATTTGATGTATTTTGACAATGTGATGTCATCCTTAATTTTCATGGATCCCATTAGGTCATTCAAAAAAATGTGAGACTAATCATTATTTATGAACAATCAATCAACTAATGTAAGATGGACTTTCACATATACTTATTCTCCCCCATGAACAATGTCAGATAAACTCATTCTTTATAGCTATACAAGGGATGTAGAATGCATTTGAAAATTAATCTCCGAATGATTTAGAAAGACATCTAGAGATCCATTCACAGGAATGCCTAGGATAATGTATGATTAGTTGATTTATTAGCATCATACAGATTTTGAATCATACCATCACCAAATCCATACTTTGGAACATTAGAAGACACTGCATTGGAACCTTCCTTTGAAGGTTTGGTAAAATATGTCTTAGAGATATCATGACTCTTAACCTTTTTATATAATAAATCCATAATGTTTTCACGTGTACAACAATACTCACTAATAAGTGTTATTTTACAGGTGGAATGATAATTCCCAATAAGAAGGGTACTCCGAGAGCAGAACTTTATGTTTGGTGTTTAAGATCATTCATGAATTATATTGATTATATATATGTTCTCCAAGAAAAATAAATGCTTTATAGTTCTCAGGATTGTGTTACCATGAAATTAATTGAAAATTAATCTAAAATGTTTTCATATATATGTATGTTAAGATCACATCGAATAAATTCTTATCAGTGAATGGTTTTATTTCATGAAGAATATGAGGATAGGATATAAGTAAACCGATGGTGCATATATTTTCATATATGGTGAACCCACTAGGGTCATATTTTAATAAGAATGTGAATTTTTTTGGACATCTCATGAATGATTTTCATGATTATATAGTTTCTCATTCTAATTATTATATCTTCATGCTTACACAATCATTTATGGTTTCAGTTAATAACTATAACCTAGATGAATCATGTTAATTTTGAATGTGGTAGATAATTCAATGATATTTATATTGAGTAACCTAACAACATGGGATCTAAATAAAAAATATTTTTCTTATTATTATAAAACTCTCTCAATCCATGAATAATGATAAGATTCCAAATGATAAATGAAGGTAAGAATTCACCATTGAGTGTTCCCTGGGAAAAAATACTCTATATTTCAATGGGTCCTCCAGTCCATTAATAGATGAGAAATAGATAAGTATGACTGAAAAGATATTTTCAATTCACTATTTCTCAAAGCATGAAAATTTTGTCCTAGTAGTGTATTATTTAATAGTTTAAGTAGATTAATGAGGGATCTATATAATGAATATATGGAATTTGAAAAAAATAACATCTAGGAAATGAGTAGATTTTTAGAGGGTATTTTTCAATAAGTAATTTCCCCAGACTCTATACAAGAAAATGGATTGTGAAATCCTTGAGCTTAAGGAGTAGGATGATAAATAAATTCGTACCATTGAGTATTTGTTTATAGAATTTTGAGGTGCACATCTTGTATAATTAATAAACCAAAAATAAAAGTAGAATAATTCGTTAGTTTCGTAAAACCATGTCTTATAAAGGAGCTATACATAATGGAATTTAGTAGCTATAAAGAAATCATTCAATTTATTATCAATGTAGAAATTGGGAATCTATATTTCCATTAATCGTATAGTTCTGATAAGAAGACAAAGATGGAGTTTAAAGAAAAATATATTAATAAAACCCAGAGAGGAAAAATGAATCTTCCTTTATTCTAGACGTGTTTAAAGTTGTATATATGAATTTTTCTTAAGGGTTTCAGTAAATACGTTATGTTTGTAAAAGAATGAAATTGAGAAAGTAAATGTTGAAGAGTTTCAAATAGAAAATCCAACAAAATGAATATAGATACATCTCACTAAAATTAACCAACCACACTCAAATGATAAAAAAAATAATTATATAAATTATTCCAAGAAGTTCATGAATCCAAAGGTTATTGGTTTCATTCAATATTAACAACCCATTAATCAAAGATATAACGAGAAGAATCACCTAATCGAAACTACTAAAGTGGGTCTTAAGAATAAAGTGGTGAAAGGTACACTTATCATCTACTCTTGAACTATAAATGTCTTATTTGTTTCTAGTTCCACTAAATATTTTATATATGAATATTTTTCTAAGGTTTAATGTCTCAACTTCGATGAATAAATGATGAAATATCATAGAATGATCTTAATTTTTTGATGATTTTCTTCTCATATCTAAAACTATTATCCGATGGATTTTTTTTCCGAGATTTCGCTTTTTGAGGATCATGTTATTACCCCTATATTTGAATTTGGTTTGATTTTGGATGTGTATTTCCTCACTCTTTAGAGAAATAATTTCAATTTTAAAGAATGATTAGCCACATTTGGTATTCAAAATCAACCCATGATTTTCTATTAGTGAGAAGATAAATTTGACATCCAATAGAAACTAATTCCATTGTATGTAACATATTACCTATTGATTAAGGGTTCCTATCTTAAATTCTTAACATGATACTAAAAATTGAATACATTTATATTGTGATTGAATATGTCAATGTATTTCCTAAATTGTATCTCAGTCTTCCCCCAAATAGTGATGTTGAGTTTTCAATAGATTACATACATGGTGATACACATATTTAAATGATCCATTATATAATAGACCGGATTGAATATCACGAGTTAAATAATAAACATTAAAAAATCTGGATTAGGTATTCATTTATCCATGTGTAACATCATTGGGTGCACCTATTATTTTTGTTTATAAGAATGATGCGTTAATTCATCTTTTCAATGATTATAAAAAACATGACATGATTTTTATCAATAAAATTTATTATCTACCTCGTATTGAAGAATTTTTTAATCAATTCCATGGAGGTGAATATTTTTCAAATTTTTACCTTTGATGTAGATATCATCAATTGAGGTTTTAAAAGGAATACATATACTATAAAACCATTTGTATGAGGTATGGTCGTTATGAATATATTGTGATTCAATTGGGACATACCAATGCCCCATCTATATTTAAGGATCTAATGAATACAACCTTAAGTGATTACCCTGACATATTTTTAAAGCCTATAGAGATGATATTCTTAAATATTCCATGTGTAAGGAAGAGTAAGATGATCTTTTAAGGATTGGTTTTTTATCCTTATAGAATGAGAATATGTATTCCAAAATTTAGTTAATGTGAAATCTAGGTAAATGACTTATCCTTATTGGGTCATGTAAACACATGTTAGGGGATATCAGTAGATATTTAAAATAAAGAAGTTATTTAGCCTTAGTCTTAAATAACCATGATTATTAAAATACATAGTATTATTGATTCATATTGCTACCATCGATGAATTGTAAGAAATTTCTTATGGATATTAAATCAAATAACATAGTTAATGTAGAAGGGAGCCATGTTTCTTTATACATCTGAATATGAATTACATATCAAGAAACTAAATATAAATTTTTTCAGTTCACCTATTCTCAAACTGCCCTACAATGGGCATATGTTTTTGATTTAAAATGATGCATTAAAAAATGATCTCGGATGTGTTATGATGAATAATTACATGGTAGAAATTTATAACTCACAATAATTAATGGTTAATGAGAAAAAATACCTAACTCTTGATTTCAACTATCAGTGGTAATATTTTCAATGAAGATATGTATAGCATCCCACCTTTTTATCACATAAACTTTCATTACATTATACAAAACTGAGGATCTTTAAGGTTTAGTGTCTTGGAAACCAGGAACTTAAAACATGAAAACATAAAACATTCTTCTTAAACACTTCAAAGGCTTCTCCTCATGTTCATCCTAGGTTCATTACTGCATCTCATAACCTGGGGACATACATCAAATGAAAGGGTGAGCAGAAGGACCAGTAAGGGAAACAAGGGAAACATTTAACATGTGAACTTGAGATACATCAACTATGTCATGAACAAGAACTTTAAGACATGATAAAAAAAATCATGTGGCATATCATAATAAAAATAACATTTTTCATAACTTTAATATGTGGCTACATAATTTAACATAGAAAATCATGAACATATCACCAAGGTCCATCCCCAAGGTGTCATTTGAAAATTACCAAGGTTATTCACCAAGGTATCATGAAAATTGTAATCTCTAGTGGTTACATCATTACCCAATGCATTGGAGCGCTATCAGGGCGCACCCTTAAATTTGCCTTTATTATCATGTGAGCCACATATATCATCATCAAACATTTCATAAATTACCCACATAGCATAAAATAAATGGGTTTCATTTCATAATCATAACGTTTTAAAAACTGCTTTAAAGACATGATCTTTACGTCACTTTAAACCCACGGAAAGGGAAAGAGGGTTTCTTGTATGTAAATACCAGAATTTAAAATAGAACATTTTGATATATATGTGAATACCCCTGTAGAAATAAGAGCTTTGAGTATTCACTTTATAACATAAAATAATTTTTAGAAAAGAGAGAGAGGCACTTTGAGACGAAAATTCTGCAGCATAACGGCTATGTTACAAGGTTTTACAAAACATTGAGAAGAGAAGGGACATGGGTCAAACATTCATAAATGACCCATAAAACAGTAGAGGGACAAAATATAAGGGATTTAAGAACATGGTAATGTAATTTTAAAATATACCATATGAAATGAAGAACACGAAAGGAAGAAAAAAACAAGATTTCTCTTGTGAAAATTTGGCAGCCTAACGGCGTCACTTAAACTTCAACAAAATTGAATTGACAAGGTCAAATATGGTCTCGCATCATATGAACATAAGAGTCCAGTATGATAGATATAGAGATAATACCCCAACATAATAGAAAGGAACTTGAAAGAACTCACATGAAAGTAGAACTTCAAAACGAGAAGGGTGAAGAACCACTTAAAAATTCGGCAGCCTAACGGCGCCACTTAAAACTTCAAAATACTGAATTGAAGAGATAAAATGGGGTCTCTCATCATATGATCATAAAAGATCAGTATGATAAATTTAGAGATCATACCCCAACATAATAAAAATGAACTTGAAATACTTGACATGAAAGTAGAACTTTGAAAAAGAGAACGGTGAATGAATCCCTTGAAAATTCGGCAGCCTAACGGCGCCACTTAAACATTCTTAAAACGAAATGATGAGAGTATGAGGGGGTCTCTCATCATATGAACATAAAAAGGGCAGTAAGAGTAGTATAAAAGAACATCCTCCAACATAAGAACATGGAGCATAAAAGGAATGACATAAAAGAGATCACTTGAAAGAAAGAGAGGGTTCGGATCCCTTACCTTAAAATGTAACTCTTAAACCTCAAAGGTTGGGACCTTGAGGGCTTGGGGGCACCTTGGGAGGACTCCTTGGGAGGTAATGAGACCAGAACTTCGTTGGGGAAGTGTGGGGAGTCGAATGGATGAGAGGATGGCTTGGTATTTATAAGGAAAGTGAGGGGACAAGGCATTAATGGCAAAGGGACACCTCATTAGTGGTTTTGGCAAAACCATGGGCTTGCCCATGGTATTTTCCCATGGTATTGGCCACTTGGGACACCTCATACCTTATCTTTCTATTCATAATTCGATCATATTTATTAAAAACTTAATACATCATTTAATGATGTCATTAAACACCTGTAACTTAAAAACTGTATTTTCACTATTCATCGAAAATTCAACTTTCTCAGAATAATCCCAAAATTTCACCTTAACCAAATATCAACGCTCTGATTACAAATATGAACTCCATTTTATAAAAATAATTTTCTAAATATTTTTAATTTAATTTTTAAATAAAAACACTATTCACCGAAAATTCATTTTTTTCAGAAAAAACCCCAAAAATTACCATAGCATAATATCGGTGCTCTGAGTTCAAAAATGAAATTCGTTTTATAAAAATAATTATCTAAATATTTTTAATTAAATTTTTAATTAAAAAACACTATTCACCCGAAAAAACTAATACTTGAATAATAATTTATGAAACCGTTATTTAACCATTTTATTGAATCACATTACTTAATCAAGGTGCCTAGATTATATTAATACTTTCTTTAAGTGAGATTACTAATCCATTTGGACACATTACTAATCCTAATCATAAAATCACTATTCATAATTTACTATTCATCAAAAATTAAGTTGATCTTATTAGACTCTAAATTTCGTACTGAACATAATTGTAGAAGACCATTTTTCAAAAATCATTACACATTTTTAATTATTTAAGGTTTACACAACCATTTTTAAAATATCCTTTTTCTAAAATTCATCAAAAATATGCATACAATATTTATCCAGTCATTTGAAAATTCATAAACATCATCATAAGAAGAAATCCAAATTTTTATTTAAAACAAGGATTACATAAGGCAATTACGGTCTCGTTACATAGCCCCTTATAATACCAGCATATGACCTAAGAGTAAGGTGTGCTAGGGTGATAGAATCTTAGGGTGGCTCGGTCAACATTGCCCGAGTAGTAATTTCTATCAGTTTGAACTTCTCGCGAAGGCGATTCCGTTCTAGCTTCACATGATGAAGTTCGGCTTGGGTTTGGTCTAGAGCAAAGGCCAATGGTGCTACCTCCTTCCCAAGCTCTGTTAGATGGGCTTCGATCGGTCCAAGACTACTAGGTGAGGCCATCGAATCTTCTTTCTATATTAATTAACCATGATTACTTGTATTTAGAGACAATAATCGAAACATTTTGTTCACAGCGGTAATATTGACCGATGGTCATATAACAGTCAGAACCCAATGGTCTCATTTTAATTATAATCATGTTTATCAAATAAAACATTTTTGTTGAGTATAAAAATAAAATAGAATAACACATGAAATCAGGAAACAAGATTTATTCAAAAATTTCGGGCTGTTACAATCTTCCCCCCTTAAGAAATTGCGTCCTCGCAATTTGGGATTTGAAATTTCATTGAAAGTCCCACATCGGAAAAAGAGTCAGTAACACCATTACTTTAAAAGAAAGAAAAGGAAGTACAAAGGCCACTCGAGTTTACTCATACTAGGATTCCATGTAGGAAACATGGACATGGAGGAGAAAACAAAGGGTAACGTTCTAAAGGAGAGTGATAGAAAACATGATTAGGAGGAATTTAACCACCAGAAAATCCCAAAATTATGATGTGTGTAAGCGGTCTTTGATTACCCATTAGGAAACATAAACCAACAACGTTTTTGTTTTAAGTTCCTTTTCATAACTTTGAGGAATTCATTTACGACATAGATCAAAAACATAAGGAAATATATCTACCTTCATATAGAGTTTCATACTTTAATAAGTTTCTACCAAAACTAATCTTTTCTCCAAACGATGAGCATTCAAAACTACTTGGTCTCATCAAAACACAAGAATCATCTTCTAGAGAATCACATAATCCACAAAAGATCAACTATATATTTCTTCTATCTTTAAGCATTATCCCAAAATTAGAAAGGGTAAGGTAAAAAAACTCTTCAAAAAGAATCCCATAGGAATGGAAACTACTTTTAAATAATAAAAGTTCCATGGTAATACCCAAAGTTCATCATAGACCATTCCATAAATAACAGTCCTTAAAATTCCTCAAAATAAACCAAACTAAGATTGAAACCCAAATACAAGAAGGATTTGATAACATAGTCTTCCAAAATAAACTTTATTGTTCATCTCCAAACAACTTCAACCACTCCTCACATCTTATAACAAAAGTAGCTAACCTAAACATATTTAAACCAAGATAGGTTAATCATTCCCGTAAGTAACCTAAATTACTATAAGTCCACCTTAAATTCATTGATTCTTCAAAATATAAGTCAACCTTACTCCTCAATGAAAATACCGTAGTAATCTATTTACCTCGATCATATAGGGTCCCTAAAATAGTGAACGTATTCCAAAATAATAATCATCTTTTAATCCCATAATCACCTCTGTCATATTAATACGACAATCGTAGCATTTCCTATCACATTGTTTTTTGGGACATGTTCTTCCATTTCCTGCCATTAACTAAGAAAAGAAACTATAATTAGGGGCTTATTTACTTAGCTAATAATCATGAAAAGGAAACTTTAAGCATAAAAGGATAAACATGTAGAATAAAAGTATATCCTAACTTGTGATCCCCTAGGTTCCAATCTAGGTTATCCATGATCATATATTCTTATGTGAATCTTTATTTTGTTTTATCCTTGTTCCTTTAATAATGGTTCATACTAAGCTTATGAATTTACAAAAGCATATCCCCCGGGAGTGTCGTAACCAAGAGTGCAGCAAGGCCCGTTGTCCTGTACCAGTTCCCGTTCGAGTCTAGCTCAAAGCGGTGTTTTCAGGTTTTACCCCTATGTACATCTGTGCCAGAACCACCTCTACCTGCTCGTATCCAGACAGGGATGTATTTGCTTGGAAACCCCTTACTCAATACTCACCAAAATACCAGGAAGATTTCCTATATTTAAACTTTTCTATAGGGTTCTTATAAGATTTTTCATATCCTAATTTCCACAAATAACTAAACCATCCTTTGATACCAACTATAGCATCCCGCCTTTTTATCACATAAACTTTCATTACATTATACAAAACTGAGGATCCTTAAGGTTTAGTGTCTTGGAAACCAGGAACTTAAAACATGAAAACATAAAACATTATTCTTAAACACTTGAAAGGCTTCTCCTCATGTTCATCCTAGGTTCATTACTACATCTCATAACCTGGGGACATACATCAAATGAAAGGGTGAGCAGAAGGCCCAGTAAGGGAAACAAGGGAAACATTTAACATGTGAACTTGAGATACATCAACTATGTCATGAACAAGAACTTTAAGGCATGATAAAAAAAATCATGTATAAAATCATAATAAAAATAACATTTTTCATAAATTTAATATGTGGCTACATAATTTAACATAGACAATCATGAACATATCACCAAGGTCCATCCCCAAGGTGTCATTTGAAAATTACCAAGGTTATTCACCAAGGTATCATGAAAATTGTAATCTCTAGTGGTTACATCATTACCCAATGCATTGGAGCGCTATCAGGGCGCACCCTTAAATTTGCCTTTATTATCATGTGAACCACATATATCATCATCAAACATTTCATAAATAACCCACATAGCATAAAATAAATGGGTTTCATTTCATAATCATAACGTTTTAAAAACTACTTTAAAGACATGATCTTTACGTCACTTTAAACCCACGGAAAGGGAAAGAGGGTTTCTTGTATGTAAATTCCAGAATTTAAAATAGAACATTTTGATATATTTGTGAATACCCCTGTAGAAATAAGAGCTTTGAGTATTCACTTTATAACATAAAATAATTTTTAGAAAAGAGAGAGATGCACTTTGAGACGAAAATTCTGCAGCATAACGACTATGTTACAAGGTTTTAGAAAACATTGAGAAGAGAGGGGACATGGGTCAAACATTCATAAATGACCCATAAAACAGTATAGGGACAAAATATAAGGGATTTAAGAACACGGTAATGAAATTTAAAAATATACCATATGAAATGAAGAACACGAAAGGAAGAAAAAAAACAAGATTTCTCTTGTGAAAATTCTGCAGCCTAACGGCGTCACTTAAACTTCAACAAAATTGAATTGACAAGGTCAAATAGGGTCTCTCATCATATGAACATAAGATTCCAGTATGATAGATATAGAGATCATATCCCAACATAATATAAAGGAACTTGAAAGAATTGACATGAAAGTAGAACTTCAAAACGAGAAGGGTGAAGAACCACTTAAAAATTCGGCAGCCTAACGGAACCACTTAAAACTTCAAAATACTGAATTGAAGAGATAAAATGGGGTCTCTCATCATATGATCTTACCCCAACATAATAAAAATGAACTTGAAATACTTGACATGAAAGTAGAACTTTGAAAAAGAGAAAGGTGAATGAATCCTTTGAAAATTCGGCAGCCTAGCGGCGCCACTTAAACATTCTTAAAACGAAATGATGAGAGTACGAGGGGGTCTCTCATCATATGAACATAAAAAGGGCAGTAAGAGGAGTATAAAAGAACATCCTCCAACATAAGAACATGGAGCATAAAAGGAATGACATAAAAGAGATCACTTGAAAGAAAGAGAGGGTTCAGATCCCTTACCTTAAAATGTAACTCTTAATCCTCAAAGGTTGGGACCTTGAGGGCTTGAGGGCACCTTGGGAGGACTCCATGGGAGGTAATGAGACCAGAACTTCGTTGGGGAAGAGTGGGGAGACGAATGGATGAGAGGATGGCTTGGTATTTATAAGGAAAGTGAGGGGACAAGGCATTAATGGGAAAGGGACACCTCATTAGTGGTTTTGGCAAAACCATGGGCTTGCCCATGGTATTTGCCCATGGTATTGGCCACTTGGGACACCTCATACCTTATCTTACTATTCATAATTCGAACATATTTATTACAAACTTAATACATCATTTAATGATTTCATTAAACACCCGTAACTTAAAAACTGTATTTTCACTATTCATCGAAAATTCAACTTTCTCAGAATAATCCCAAAATTTCACCTTAACCAAATATCAACGCTCTGATTACAAATATGAACTCCATTTTATAAAAATAATTTTCTAAATATTTTTAATTTAATTTTTAAATAAAAACACTATTCACCGAAAATTCATTTTTTTCAGAAAAAACCCCAAAAATTACCATAGCATAATATCGGTGCTCTGAGTTCAAAAATGAAATTCGTTTTATAAAAATAATTATCTAAATATTTTTAATTTAAATTTTAATTAAAAAACACTATTCACCCGAAAAAACTAATACTTGAATAATAATTTATGAAACCGTTATTTAACCATTTTATTGAATCACATTACTTAATCAAGGTGCCTAGATTATATTAATACTTTCTTTAAGTGAGATTACTAATCCATTTGGACACATTACTAATCCTAATCATAAAATCACTATTCATAATTTACTATTCATCAAAAATTAAGTTGATCTTATTAGACTCTAAATTTCGTACTGAACATAATTGTAGAAGACCATTTTTCAAAAATCATTACACATTTTTAATTATTTAAGGTTTACACAAGCATTTTTAAAATATCCTTTTTCTAAAATTCATCAAAAATATGCATACAATATTTATCCAGTCATTTGAAAATTCATAAACATCATCATAAGAAGAAATCCAAATTTTTATTTAAAACAAGGATTACATAAGGAAATTACGGTCTCGTTACATAGCCCCTTATAATACCAGCATAGGACCTAAGAGTAAGGTGTGCTAGGGTGATAGAATCTTGGGGCGGCTCGGTCAACATTGCCAGAGTAGTAATTTCTATCAGTTTGAACTTCTCGCGAAGGCGATTCCGTTCTAGCTTCACATGATGAAGTTCGGCTTGGGTTTGGTCCAGAGTAAAGGCCAATGGTGCTACCTCCTTCCCAAGCTCTGTTAGATGGGCTTCGATTGGTCCAAGACAACTAGGTGAGGCCATCGAATCTGCTTTCTATATTAATTAACCAAGATTACTTGTATTTAGAGACAATAATCGAAACATTTTGTTCACAGCGGTCATATTGACCGATGGTCATATAACAGTCAGAACCCAATGGTCTCATTTTAATTATAATCATGTTTATCAAATAAACCATTTTTGTTGAGTATAAAAATAAAATAGAATAACACATGAAATCAGGAAACAAGATTTATTCAAAAATTTCGGGCTGTTACAATATGGAGGAATTATCTTTATTGCTCATGGTGTTAAATATATAAAAATCATAAAATAATGAAGTATATATTCACAAAAAAAATTCAATATGCATTAGATGAGATGGTTGGAACAAATTAAATATTAGTATTTCTTAATACATTACCACCCTATAAAAGAAATAATGTGATTTATGATTTGTGTTGGTAGGATCGTACTAGTTTATCCATGTTGAAAATTTAAATAGATCAAATACTTATAGATTTATATAGTGTTGAACCTAAAATCGTATGAATATGAGAAAGATCACATAATTATTATATGAATGTTTAATTATATATAAATTTGAATATTGAAGAGGTATATAATGGGGATGTGGACCTATAAAATATGTTAAGGAATGTTCCTATATTTATTCATGATAGTGATGGAGTGATAATGTTTAGGAATAATGTATGTGTCCCGTGAAATATATAATTAAAGAAGTAGATATTAAATACATTTCATAGTTTATAATTCATAATTCATTAAAGAAGTATGATGATGTAGAATGATCTTAAGTAGAATTTTTTGTAGATTAACATAAATAGATATATTGTGTAGTATATATCATGGTGCTTAAAATTAAGTTAAATTATATCCAAAATATTGATGTTTAAGGGGATGTTGTAACCAATACCTCTACCTAAGTGTAAATGGGAAAAATCACCATAGAGGTTTTATGGGACACCCAAACTCATATAAGGGGACAAATACTATTAGGGTTGTAGTTGATTACATCCTAAAATCAACACATTTCATTACTATCAGAGAATATTTCTTTCTTGATGAACTTGCAATGTTATATGTTATTTAAGTGGTATGCCTAAATGGAGAACCACACTAAATCATATCTGATTGAGATTATAGTTTTACATCAAAATTCTATGAGATTTATTTAGAAATATTGGAATATAGAGTTGATCATTAAAACTAAATATAATCCTAAAAAATATGTATATTATGATAGGATTAACCAATCCATAGATGACATGTCAAGAACATTCCCTTTCTAGTTCATAGGAGGTTTGGGATCAAATATTTACTATGATTTAATTTTAAAACAAATATAACATTAACTCAAGCACTCATAAGGATCCTTTTGATGACCGTATAGAAAGAAGTGTATGAATATAACCGGTTTAGATGATGTTGGGGAAAATCTTTTAGGACATGATCTTGTTGTGAAATTTCAGAGAGGGTTAAGGCCATTCAATAATAGATCAATATAGATCAGATTTGTCATAAAAGTTATAGTAACCATCATCTGTGAGATTTGGAGTCTAAATTTGGTGGTGAGGTAATCCTTTAAATATCTTCTCTAATGAATGTATTGAGATTTTAAAAGAAATAGATGTAGATCCACATGTATATCGGCCATTACCAGATTGTTGATCACATCTTAATAGTATATTTTCTATTAGGACTTCCAAAAAGACTATCCAAATTTCATGATTTATTCTATGTATATTTTTTTGAGACATACATAGCTGATCCCTTATATATAATATACTCATAGTATAAAACATTGTATCATGATGTTTTTTATGAATAAAAAGAAATAAAAATCCTGGAATATATAGATAAAGTGGTATGGAACAAGAATACTCCCAAGGATATGGTTATTTAGAGGAAATGAAATTTTTTGAATCTACATGGGAGACTAGTTATGTGATGGGGAAGAGGCATCCCCAGATTTTTGTATTAGTGTGTCTAATAATCAAGGGATATATTCATATAAGGGGGTATAATGTAACACATATGGATTTTGGAATATATTTATATTTACTAATTTTTTTTGGAGATTTTATAAAGTACGAAACCCTAAATGTATGTGAATAATGGTTATAAGTTATAAATTAAGTTCATTATTGGTTTATTAAATGAAATATAATTACTGACAGTAATTTAAAATTCATTTAGGTAAATCCCATTGATTATATATAAGTATTTTAAAGTATTTATTTTATGAGAATTTCATTTATCATATATATTTTAATTAAAAATAAACAATATCTATTATAAAATTAAAAAATTATTGATTAAACATGTTTAAAATAAATTAATTAGTTATCAATTTGATATAAATGAAAATAAAAAATTTTTAGGTAAAAAGATATTTTTCTCTAAAAAAATACTCTTATGCACATACAGAGTTTTTTCTCAATAAATTAAATAAATATCTATTAATTATTGAATTAAAATATATATTAAGGTAAAATATTCAATTAAATATTTTAAATTTCACACAATGATTTTTACTATAAAAGGAATGAGAATAAATTATGTTTTATGCTTAATAATTCAGTTTTTTTCAAAAAAAACATTATTACATCTTTTGAACGTATATTAAAATTTATTTAATTAAATTATTGAAATTGGATTTTATAATTTTCTTTTTAATTTTTAATCATATTTTCCAAAATATTTACGTATGTCAATTTTATTTTTGGCCATAATGAATAGTAACTGAGGTTAAAATTCATTACCACAGTAAATATTAAAAGGGTTAATGTGGGGTTAAAATAAAGTAATAAGGGTAAATTTATCTAATAACTTATCTAAATTAAAAAATTAAATTGTATTTATAACCACCAATATCATATCATTGAATTTGGTTTTCTTTAGTTCCAAATGTTCTTTAATATGAAAATATTATATTTTAATTCTTTTTGTATTTACATGTTTTCCACAAAATCCACTTATGAAAAAAGGTCATATCCCCATGAAAACATCAAAACATTAGAGATAAATATCTTAGAAAAAAATTTCACTAATACCTTCCTAAATTCATTCCACACATCCAAGAGCATTTTTTCTTCCCAAAAGTCAAACCTTGGAATGATTAAGGTGTAAGAAAAATGAGTTTTCCCAAAGAAGATGTAATTATATTCTTCGATCTTTTGTAAGTATTATTGTCCCTAATCATACTAAAATTATTTTATAAAAATATTAACATTAGGAAATTAGTTTCATTACTATATTTTTTTTATTTTAATGATATAGATATTTTTTACATCATTTCTAGTCTAGAATAAATGATAATGTTGTTCATGTGTATGTGTGGACTACCACCTCAACGAAGAAAAGTTATTTATTTTTCATGTACACCATAAATGTTTGGTAATATGTATTGATTTATTCAATATATATTATTTTTAGGTTATTATTATTATTATTTGATGAAATATTATAATTTACCATTCTTTCTTTCCATTTCATAGAAAATGAAAACATTACTCATACATAGTTGTTTACTACCGTCTCCATGAAGTGATATTATTAATTTTACATCACCAGCTTATATTAATGGTTATAAAAGTGTATATAACGAATAAATATGGTAAATATAACATTATTAAGATATTATATTTGATAAAACCATGAAATATTTGCATGGACCAGACTTATCTAATCCAAACATGCACGAAAAACATACCGGTTTTCACTCGGAATAATTATTTTAATGAATATGTGTGAATAAATTGGTAATGGTATACTAATTGTGAATGTCATATTATTATATATTTTTTAATATTGTTTATATATATATGTATAATAAATATAAATATTAATTATAAGAACATAATAGCGCATAAGATTAAATTCAGGATATGAGGTAATGTTTTAGGTTGTTGTGTTAATTTTTATGAGTAATATTTAAGATTGTATACTATTTGTTTGAATTGTATTATATTTATTACATAAACTCCAAATAATTTCTTATACTTTGGTCATTTTTTGTATTTTCTTGTTTTAATTTCATTCTCATATATTTGTTACTTAAAAGGATCGAGTAAATGTTTTTATTAAAATTCAGCTTTATTTTCTCTTTAGTCGATGAACCTTTTCTTCAATGTCCTTGTTTGTCACAAAAAAATCAAAAATTTTCTTTTATATGATCTATTTATTATGAAAATTAATTTTTAAAAATAATTTATTTATTTTAAAGTGATTAAATATTTAATTTTTATAATGTTTTGCAATCAAGTTATTTGGTATTTTTTACAAAAAATGTTAATAGAATCTTTGATTTAATGTTTACTGTGTGAAAATATTTTACCACCATCATGAAACTTATTTGATTTTAATATTGCTTCAAAAATTAAAATGGTTATTTTGGTTTAATGAAATTTCACCATTTCTTTTGAATTATTTGTTTTTAATAATAAAAAAATAAAAATACATTTTCTTAGTTTTCCAAGAAATGCTAAAATTTTCTTTTAATGGTATTTTTAATTTGTTCAAGAAACCTATAATGTTTCTTATAATTAATTTGGGATTTGATATACTGATATCATTCATGTAATTTCTCTCTATGTATTACTATTATTTAATTATTAAATCCTTATGAATCCTATTTATCTTTCATTAGTTATGTGTTGATGAATTGATTGATGTTTTTAGGATCTTATGGAAAAAATATGTGTTGTTTTCATTAAGTGAAATGTGAAACTATGAAATCATTATAATTAATTGGTATGTGATTGATATCTCATTATATAACATGAAATAGTATGAGGAGTGAACCCATTCCATTTATGAAAATAGGTTTGGGAGTAAAACAAATACATTGTGTATTTATTCCAAATATTTGATAATGGGTCTTGGAATAGAGACTTAACTAAAGAAATTATTTTCTTTTATTATGATTGTACCACAATTCCTATGAACGTTTCTTATTCTTATGATATTCAATCGTGGATCATGATAGACTAGTGATTGTTTATCACTCTTATGACTCATGTCTTTTGAAATGATAAAACATTACATCATGACTCATCATTTATGATCTATGAATAATTGGTTGTAAACATTATAATTTATGATCATGATCTCATATCCTTATTCTTATCTTATTCTTACATATGATCAGTCGTTGATATCAACCATATTTACCCCTACGGATTATTTAGGTTCACCTTTTTTGTGATTCCATTTACACCAAGTTATGATGAAAGGATTTAAGTAAGATATGCCAATGAAGGGTACTGTGTAAAAATAAGACTGGGGTAAATTTTAAGGAACGTACTAGAATTAATTTTATTATTTATCTAGTGTTTAAAGAAACTAATGTGAATGAAACCTAACATAAATAAATATTTCATCATTTTAGATTAATAGTCATTACATTTAACCATAATAAATGCTCAAGGACTATAAAGGTTTAACATATATAAAGAATAGATACATAATAATCATATTTAATTAAATAGCATTAAGATCTCCTATAATGTTATTCTATGATAATAGCATTATTATAAATTTTTTACTTCATAACATTCGTCATAACATGGGGAAAAAGGAAACATAATAAAGGGTGAGATAAGATGATCAATATGGGTAAATGTAGGTGTTATGAACCATTGATCATAAGTAAAAATAAGGTATTGAGAACATGATCATAATATAATAATTTTATAATCAATAAATTAAATATCATTAATCATGAGTCATGGAATAATTATTTTCCATAATAAAAGAAAAAAAATCATATGAGTGAAAAGTCATAAATAAATAATCATGATCTATTAGAGAATATCATAAAAAAACAAATTATTATAACATTTTAAACATTTAAAGATAGTAACAAGTTTACTCGCTAATTTAAGGACTTGAAATAAAGTCATCATATAACTATATAGACATAAAACCAAGCCCATGAATATACTCAAGGACATGAAACCAGGTCCACATATAATATTGTGATCATGAAATTGGGTTCACACATAACATTGTTATCTCATGGGTTACCCAATTTTACCAAATTAATATGAGGTATATATCACACCTTCTTTTAGTATAATCGTAATATATTCATACGTATGTTGTAAGAACATGAAAAAATATTTATCATTGCCTCAATACAAAACTAATGGAATGTTAAATGGGTTTCACCAATATTAAATTATTAAAAAATAACCTTCAAAATAAATAATAAATACGAGAAAATCATATAATATTAAAATTAAATCATATGAAATATCAATGGATGTTATTATATATGAAAATATATTTAATATATCAATGTAAACATTCCTAAGAAAAATACACATTCTTTTTGGAAATCACATATTTAAAGTCAAAATATTTCAAAAAAATTATCAAAACATTACTATAAAAATAACCAAGGAAACCAATTAAAAATTCTTTAAATGAAAGAGTATTATTGGGCTAGAGAGAATCCATTCATGTGGTGTTTTTTATAATAATAATTCCCTTAAAATTTAGGGTAAAAATACAACATTAAATATTTTATAAAATGATAAAAATATAATTTTTAACCCATTTATAGAAATCCAATCATGTATAAAAATTTCATTGGTAAATAATAATAGAATAGTAAAATTAATTGTTGGTAAAATTTAAAATAAAATATTGTTATGGATAAAAAATTTCATTGAATAAAGAGGAAAGAAGGTTTGTTTTTCTTAATAACATAATCTCATTCAATTTAAATACCAAATAAAAGAATATTATATTACTAAATAAACATTATTTGAACATAATAAAATTAAATAATTTTAGTATAAGGGATAATAATTAAATAATTACCTTTACTATACATTTAATATAGATAATCCTAAAAATAAAGAAGATTATTACAAAAACCATTACTACATTGATAATATTTTGAGTCAAAAACCCCATGAAAGAAGTAAATTAACTTGGAAAAATAAATACATTTAAAATAAGATTATTCATGATAAAAAATATAAATGTATTATTATATACATCTCATAAAATAATATAGGTTTAAAATATAACATATGTCCCAAAAAAGAAAATATAAAAAGATAATCCTTTACTATATTGGTAACTTTCGAATAAAAATACATTAGTTGAAATTATTTGAATTTTAACTTTATCTAATGTAAATAAATAATTATGAATAATATATCATGTTAAATTATGGTTTTATACATCTCATAAACATTAATAGGTTTACAACATCAAACATGTCTCAACCAAAAAATATTGTGATGTTGAACCCTTACCTCAAGTCTCATCATTCAGCGTATGGATTCCAAAATATTGTATAAAAAATATAAATTTATTATAAATAAAATATTTATCTTTATTCATACATATTATATCACATATTATTTAATTACGACATAATATCAACAATTTATTAACAATTCATTTTTAAAATCATTATTCTAGGTGATAAATGATTTCTTTCTTACATGTTTTGGATCAGTAGTTCTTTATGACACCCTTGATATGGATTAATCATATATATAATTTTAATACTTGTATATGATTCATATTTATTCATTATATATAAATTTATAACATTTATAAAATATTTTGGTGAAAAATTAGTCCATCACTTCATGGAGATGGTAGTCTGTGTGTATGCATGATTGATGATTTTAGATTTTCTTGGATGGAATGAAATAAAGGTAAATAAAATTAAATTTTAAAGACTTATTATTATATATTAAATATAATATATATTCATTAAATATTTCTTTATTACTATTCACACTGATTCGATATGAAAAATTAATCACATTTCTTTGTGGAGGTGGTTTTCCAAACATCAGCACAAGTGATATTATCATTTCCCAATGTTTGGAAAAGAATATGTATAAAGGTTATTAAATAAAAAAAACTAACATAGATTTTTGTGTTACATACTTATATTATCACATTGGAATGGGTTTTAGTAAATTCGAACTGGTAGAATAATAAGTAAAATGAATGATATTAGTTAAAACAATTACCTCCTCTTCGGAAGACCTCCTTTAGATTTCATCTTAAGCACACTAAGGATTGTCTATTGTACATAAAAACAAATAAAATAATGACAAGGATTTATAGTATAATATTATATAGTTTTTTATCTATGTAACAAAATGTTTTGTCTGGAAGAGAGGAAGTGTAGTGTCTATTTATAGTGAAGGAAAGCACATCCTTTTAATTACTTTAATGAATAAAATATAATTATTACTTTTTTATATGAATGTGGAACCAAGTTATTGTATTTAAAATATATGATTAATATGATTTCAAAAAAATAATATAATAAAATTTATACATGTTTATGTGATTATTTAACCCTTATCACTTAGTTTTAACCCCACATTAACCCTTTTGACGATTACAATAATATCATTTTTCCCCTATAAGGGTCAAGAATGATCATATAAAAGAAAAAGTTGAGCATAAGGGGAAAATAGCTGATATTATAAATAAAATAGCATTCAATTATCCAAATATAATATTTTTATTAATTATAAAACATTCAATAAAATATTATTTAACACATGACACCATTAATGAAATTTTCACTACTATTCACATAGTTGGAATTTAAAGGCATCAAGATTGATGTGTATTGAAATATAAAATTTTGACACATAAATAATATGTTATATTAATTAAATATATTCACAAAAATAATAAATAATCTAATTTATATTATATATGATTTTTTTAAAATCATTTATTTGTTCTTCTTATTAATTGAATGTGAGTTATGTCAGCATTTCCTAAGCATTTAAAAAAATTATTCCTCCAAAAAAATTTAAGATAAATTAGCATGAACAAAATTATTTAATTTCTCAAATAACCATTTATAAATAAGATTAAATATTTGTTATCACTCTGATGTAATATAAGATATATTAAAATAAGAAGAGTGGCATTTTGTATTTATTTACTACATAAATAATATTATGAAAATCATCAAAGAAATGTTTAAGGAAAATTCAGAAAATAAAAGAGACAATTCTTAATTTTAAATTGAATCTATCCAGTGAAATAAATTAATGTTTTTTGGATCCATATCGGTCTTATCCCATAGTTTTAACATTATGTATCCGATTTTACCCTTACTGTGGTGACAAATATTTACCATTATTACTATTCACAATGATAAAAAATATATTGAAATAATTTACAAAATTTGATATAAATGATTCCAAATTTTCAATCAATTTTCAATTATTATGTTTCTAGAATTTTTTGGAATTAATTTTATTATAAATGTGTAATACCCAAAGAAAAATAGTTCATAGAAAATTATGTTTCTAAAATAAAAAATGAATTTGTTCCAAATTCAAGTATTATTTTAATTATTATATAATTAATTAGATCATTTATAATTTAAAGAAACCTATTATCCTTTAATATCAAATGAAAAACATAATGGGGATTTTAAATTACATGATTTATTCAAAATCTATGAGAGTTAAAAAATTCGTATTTATCACTATTCACTAAAAAAAGAAATCTTTTCATAAAAATCCAAAACGCTCACCCCAAAATTTATTTAAAATATCATTTCAAAATTTAAATTCATTTACTCCCAATAAAATATAAAAATATTTGATAAATTAATTATATTTTTCATTCATAAAATAAAACAAAAACCATTTTGAAGAAAATGTTTTCTAGAAGCATAAAATGACTTTATTGAAAATTGAATACATATTTATTATGAATTAATAAAAAAATTATAAAAATGTATATATATATATATTTTTCATAATGTCGTTATTAAAATTCATTTATATAATTTAAAGTAAATTTGGTAATATATCATGGTTCATTTTATTCTCAGTGTTTCTTGTCAAGAAAGTTATAAAAACATTATAAATTATTTAAATTGAAATATATTCTAAAATATAAAGTTGTAACATTATTCTTACCTTAATTAAATATTTCGCTAAAAATTTTAATTTTCTCTTACTATAATTTTTGTTTCATGACATAGTACCAAAATATGATGTAGATTATATCATGGAATCTAATTTTCATGTTACTACTAGTAAACATAGTTTTTCATAATAATGTATTTATAAGACAAATAATTTATCATTAAAAGAATCATTATTTTACAAAAATATAGGTTTAAAAGTTATTTATACTTTCCTTATAATAATTTATAGATTTACCACCTTATAATTGAGTTGAGGAAAACATTTACCATCAATGTAGAGAATAAGAGAGAACTTACTAACTTGATTTATTTCTATACCATTAGTATAATTTCATCCTTTGGTAGTGATTTGATAAATTTCAACTTCTACCTCATCTCTTACATCAATAAATTAGTGTTCAAGTTAAAATTTTAATGTACAAAGCAATAAAATAAACTTTTATCAGATTATATGATCCACAAAAGAATGACAAGTCTTTTCATGTATCTCAATACATTTTCTAAAATTAAGATGGTTAGAAAAAGATCCATAACATTGATAAATATTCACATGATGAAATAATAAATTAATATAAAAAATATCAACAATAACACCCAAATTTCAAATAAATCCATTCCATAAATAGTTGACCATAATACCCCTCCAAAACAAGTCTTACCAAATTCAAGTTCCAATAATCTTAAAGCTTTTATCAGATAAGTTTTTCAAAAAAAATTAATATTTATCTCCTAAATAACGTAAATTAAATCATAATTTAATAGACTAAACTTGTGAATAAAATGATCATATATTCTTTTAAAATATTCCAATCCCTTCTTAATGTAAAATTAATCACAATAAAATCATAATAACATCATATATGCATCCATAAATCAACTTAGTCACCATTCATCAAATTATTTTTACCTTAATCTTATAATATTTCCAATATAATATACTGATTTAAAAATAAATTTAATTAACTAGACATCAAATAAATTTTTAAACTCATGGTTACGTTTATGATAAAACATATATCCCCAAAATATTGTATCCCGTTTATCCCATGTAACTATATTATCATCAATGATCATATTAAACCTAAAGGTTATTAGTAACATTAAACTAATATCTAAAAAATATATAATTTTTAGAGACCCAAGCTTGATGTGAAATGATTTTACATTAATTTTTCAGAATAATTAATTCATGAATAAAAAATATACCCATAAAATATATTAGTATAGTGTCTTTGGAAACAGGGAACATATTGTAATAATTTGTTAAAATATGTACAATATATACTATATAGATATTCCCCTTTAGTTTTCCTACCTAAAAACTTTCTTTACATCATAGTGAAAATAAATTATATGAAGGGTGAGATCAAATGCTCAGTAAGGTAAGATAATAAAAATATCAAATAAAATTTTTACATAAGAATGTAAAAACATGAACATAACTTTTTAAATCTATACCACATATGAAATACATCAATATTTTGAGTCTTGAAATAAATCTATGTAGTTTATAAAGAATAAATCATAAAGGATCACGAGTCATTAGAAAATTGCATTAACATAAATCATGGAATTAAGGAAAAAACATAAGCATAGAAACTAATTTCCAAATTATCAAAGGATCATTTTCAAGACCATAATAGTGGAAAAAGTCATAAACTGAACTGAGTACACTCTTTATTCTAGCCCAGTATTACTGGATCAAATTTACTTTCCATTCTACCCGTGTATGTTAGAAATGATTTACTTTATTTTACAAACCTTTCTATATCATGAGATATAAGTTATTACCTAATGCATTGGAGGTATATATATTCCCCACCAATTTGATAACGAAATCATTCTTACATGTTCCATAAAAACATAAATCATTCATCATTGCATAACCTAAAGAATAAAATTGGTTTCTTAATCATCATTCTATCATAACAGAATACAAAAAAATAAAGATTTTATAAATAGCATAAAAATAATCAAACCATAGTAATATTAGGGATAATATACTCAAAACATATTCTTATTAAATAATTTAATCTTAGATTAAAAATAATTTTGATATAACACCTTAAATCAATTCATGAAGGAAATATCCTTTCTTCTTAAAAAATGTTTTTTTTCTTAAAAGGTCACGCAACATCAAAAGAAAATAACCTATTTGAAAATAAAAATTAATTATTATAAAATAATATTCGGGAAAATATGGGGGTAAGAAAATTTAAAAACACTCTAGTCTATGTTAGTTAAAGGAAAAAATTCGTCTCTTACTTTTTTCAGATTAGTCAAAAGTACGTCATATTGAAAAATTACAAAAGAATCATTTCACACTGTTTAATAAAAATGAAAAAAGTTGAAAAGTTGAAATTAATTTTTATATAAGAACTGAAATAATATTAAATATTTATGAATCATGGATTTGGATGATAAATATACCCCATCAAATACTTATGTATGAATAATCTTGGTTGAAAATGAGATTTGCGATATTATACCATACCATTTTATAATCTGTGAAATCATATGGCTCATAAATAAAATTCTATACATATTAAAAAAAATATAACTTTCATAATAAGAATCTTATAAACATCCATGGTCTATATAAACACCACACAAAATAAATAGGTGGTTTATAAGGCATATGTCCTGAAGAAATAGAAGTGAGATAAAATAATCACATACCATAGGATTGATATACACTTTATTGATATGAAACTCCTGTATAATGACTTAAATAATTTCATTTATTTATTATATAATAATAATTATTTTTTAAATCATATATTATCATATTATCATCTGTTTGTTGCTAAAATTTCATTATTACTCGTTATTCGGGTATTAACTGCTTTATATTACTATGGATGTCTGGTCGACTATGTTCTGGTTAACCTTATTAGTTCATATTTATATCATTAAAAAATATATTAATATTATTTATACCATATTTATTTATTATGTACATTTATATAATTTTATTTGATTCATATGTTGTAGAATAAATTTCATCGCATTATAGAGATGGTTGGTCGTACGTACGCACGAGAAATGATATAATTTAGATAATTGTAAAACGGTATTGAAGTGGATGGTATAATTGTTATTAGATAATACATATCATGTTATAATAATCATATATTTTTATTATTTCTTTCATTATATCCATCCAATTAAATTGGTGGGGAAAAACAAGTGACACCACAATGTGGAGACGATTAGTCGTACGTATCCACCCGTGGTGATTTCATTTTTTATATGATGAATAGAGCATGGAATATGGTTTCTAAATAAAAATAATAATATCTAATAATATAATTTATACTGGATTTATTACGTTATGATGTAAACAACTCATAAAGAGGATGTATAAAAAGAAATACATTGATAGAATTCGTAGAGGAGATTGCCTATTCTTTGATGAGCTCCCCATAGATCTCCTCTTTAAAGAACTGGAGTTGATCTTTTGGGAAGTAAATTCCTCTAATATGTGACTATGTAATTTGATAAGGGAAATGGGTTGGGGATAGAAGATATTTATGGCTCAATGTGTGTTGAAATTATGAGGGATGATATTCCATTTTATAATTGATGTGAGGGGTAGAATTGGAATCTCCACAAATATTAATTTAATGAAAAATAAAACCATATAAAAAACATAAAAATATACTAGTTTATAATATAACATGATATAAGGTTAAAATATCATCAAAAAAAATTAGGCAACTTTTTCTATCCTTTTAAACATTATCATTTTAATTTATCACTTAGTTATTCTATTTTATTTTATATAGGGTAGCAATTATTTCAATATTAAAAGGGTAAAATATTAAATTTTATAATCTTCATTAAATCATAAATAATTAATTTGTAACATTTTAGACAATATAATAATGATTATAAATTTCATTATTTTTTTAAATAATTTAATAAAACATTGTTTTGACATAACAAAAATAGTTTCTTTTTTAAAAATATTAAATTCATGGATTTTGAAAAATACCATGATCAGATGTTACCCTAGAAAATAATATTTTTTCATATCTCTATGTGGTCAAGGTAATCAAAAACATTTATTGTATATATTAAACATCCCTAATTATTTTTATTTTAGTTTATTTAATATCATTTATTTGATGTTTCCTCTAGTAAAATAATTACCTCATCAGTATTTTCTAATTATTTAATATAAATATTTTTTTGTAAAAAATTAAAAATAAAATACTAGGACAAAATAAATACACTATATTTCATAAGAATACTTATAGTCGACTATATCTCCTTTAAAATTCAACATTAAAAAATATTATTTGTTTAAAAAATTAATGTGCACCATTAACATCACCTTAAATAAAATAATATAAGTGTTGTAGACTCTTCAATAAGTCCCCAAATAGTTAATAAAATGACCCTTGGAAGGTTATTGTTGAGATATAATCTACCTATATGATTCAATTATGTTTTTATGTCTTTTAATTGTTATTATTGGTTTAATAAAAATTAGTTTATTGTTTTTTCATCAATTAAATAATTTTGCGTCATCAATATATAAAATTTTAAGATAATTAATTATTTCAAAAATATTATAGATAAATAATCACATTAAATAAAATAATTTTACCTTCCAAATTATTATTTATAATTTTATTTATATTTTGTATAACTTTATATTAAAAATTATTTAATTATTAAAATTCGAGTGAAAAATATTTAACTTTTCTTAATAATCAAATATATTAAATGTGAAAATCTCATCCAAGTGGCTTACAAAGGATATAATTTTGACCAAAGGAAGAATTATATTAAAAAAAACTCATAAAATAATATTTGGAAAAGTTCTATGTTAATTTTATAATATTATATTTACCCTTAACAACTAAATTTATCATTTTATAGTACTAATAAAAATTACCGAAGCTAGTGGTCACAAAGCTCAAAAACTAAAATATGATATTAAAATAATTTCGAACATCTGATGAAAAACATTGAATCCATTTTTTAACATTTAATGCTAAAAAGTTTGAGTAATTTATTTAAAATTAACCCCATTTTCTTAATGAAAAAAGGGGTTTTAAAAGTTAAAACATTGCAAATGTTTGAAATGTTTTTACATCAAAATTAATGGTAAAATTAATACTAATTACATATATTATATTAAATGATAAAAATATATTCTATTTATGCTTTAAAAAAATTTAATAATATATTTTTATCATATAAATTATTATGATGAAAAAGTTGTTTTCAATTAAAATGTAGTGTTTTTTATCTATTAATGGAAACAAGAAAGTGATCAGAAAAATTACAACAAATCAAAAAAAGTAAATTTTTATATCCTTCTTCTAATGAATAATTTTATTAGGTTAAATATTATATATAAAGGTGTGAAAAAATATATTTAAAATGAGTGCACCATCAAAAGATGACAAAATTGTATTTGTTGAAAAATATATCTTCCATCCAAGGAATTGAATTTGTTCATATATCACATCTTGAAAAAAACTAAGATGAATTATAAATATTACATTGAATATATTACATATATATTTCATTAATAAAATACCTCAAGATTGATATTATTATTTCATAAACACACTTATTTTCCATTAAATAGTTTTTTAGAAAAACATTCTCGTTTACTCAAAAAGGATTTTATTTTCATTTATAATTAATTTTAACCCAATGAATAAATTTTATATATATTTTCAAAGAATTATTTCATAATTCAGTTAATACTATTCATACATTCTATTATAAATCATTGGTTATAAGGTAATATAATTATATTTAGTTATTTTCTTAAACATTGTTCTGCGTGAAATGAATTCTATCAAAAGAACATTGTGTTTAACACAAGATAAGAATAGTGTTGTGTATACAACAAGCTAAGATGTTGTTTTATGTAGTGAAATCTTATATTCGTGTAGTATAAAACACAATACATTAAATAATTTTTTTAAATCCATCTTATAAAAGTCTTGGGGTGTTTCATTCTACCACCATTAAAATTAATTTCTCCCTTGAAATTCATTAGAGTTATAAAAGGTTTAATAATTGAATGATTATTTTATAGAAACCAACATTGTGAAAAAAATACTAAAACCTATAATTAGAAAGGGATTTTGGAAACAAAATGGTTACCCCAAGTAACTCACCATTGGGTTTAGACATAAAATAACACATGTGGGAAGTGAAAACATGGATATGAAAGAGAAATATAACAATCATGTTCTGATGGAGAGGGAGAGAAAACATAGTTATGAAAAAAGTTATCTATCACAAAGCCATAAATTTGTGATAATTATAAGGGACTATCTGATTCATCAAATAAAAAGGTACTGGGATAAATGTTTTTTTTCAAGATCTTTTCCATAAATTTAGATATTAATTTATAAGAAGAAATTCTTAAATTGATTTTAGTATAATCTCATTGTTTGTCCCACCAGGAACAATTTCCATATAATCTCTTATTTAAAAAAATGAAGTTCAATTTTTCATTCCTGAAGTGTTAGGAAATCATGGGATCCATAAAAAGAATATTATATCATTTACCACCTCCACGTATTTTACAATCTCTTTATCCTCAACAGTATAACCAATACTTATACAACCTTAATAATTCATTATATGAGATTTTCAATTATGAAATCAGTTTTCAAAATTCCTATACTTTCTAAATATGAAACATTTAGGTTAACCATGTTATATCTAGTTCTAGCTATTTACTATGATCAGAATGTAAATTGTGATAAATACATATCAGAGATTAAAAACACATAATTAAGGTAAATTGCTTATAATATTTCAATCTATGATATCTTAGGTTTAATATGAGGTTATTCATGATTGTTACCAAAATTCTAAAATTGAAATTGATAGTCAGAATAATCCTTAGGGTTATAAGTAGATATATAAATAGAAATATCTCTATGGATCTCACTAACGTTTTTTCATCCATATTTACTATGATTAACTAAACCATCACTCTGATACCAGCTATAGATACCCTGTAATTATTTACAATGAAATTATTATACTTTTATGAAATATTTAATGCCTTACCCAAATAGATTCCCGAAGATAGTGTTATTTTATTGTATTTGGAAATAGACCTTAACATCTCCCACAAGGATCTTACTCTTTATTTTTCCTACCAAAATCCTTTCTTTATATTCGGGGAAAAAGAAAACATAAAAAGGGTGATATTAGAAGCTTAGTAAGGGAAAAAAAGAAAATATTAAATAAAACATGAACATAATAATGTAAAAACATGAAATTCACTTTCTAAAACATTACCACTTTTAACATATATCAAAATATTTAGTCATTAAATAAATAATGGGCGTTCATAAGTAATAAATAATAAAAGGACACGAGTTATGATAAAATAACATTAACATAAAACATGGAATTGTGTAAAACACATAAGAATTAATTTTTTTTTTGAAATTATCTTCGGATCATTTCCAAGGCCATCATAGTGGAAAAATAGCATTACCAAACCAAGTTCACCCTTCATTCCATCCGTGTATTATTGAACCTGATTTACATGTCCTTATATCCCTTTATTACTGAACTAGATTTACTTTCCATTTCAATACTGTCCATCTCATGGGATATAAATCTTTAAAAAATTATTTAGTGGGGGGATATAGGTCCCACCCATCTCATAATAAAATCATTATTATATGTTCTACAAAAACATTAAATATTCAACATAGCATAACCCTAAGAAAAAAATGGTTTTCTTAAAAATCATTCCATCATAAAATAATATAGAAAATACAAATGGTTTCCATATTAAGAATAAATGTAATAAAAAAATAGGAATTAAATGAATAGTATACTTGATTCATATCCTTAATAAAAAATTTCATATTAGATGGATAATATTTTTTTTAAAAACACTTGAAATCCATTCTTGAGGAAAATATCCTTTCTACTTCGCAAATGTTTTATTTTCTAAAAATTACATGAAACTTTAAAAGAAAAGAATTTATTTGAAAATAAAATTGAAATATTGTAAAAGATACTTCATGAAAATACAGTTTTATAAAAATTTAAAACCCATCATTCTATATAAGTAAAAAATAAAATATTCTTATTATTAATTGTGAGATAAGTCAAAAAGTACCTCTTATCGAAAAAAAAGATTCATTTATTATCATTTTAAAAAACATAAATGGGTAAAAATAACATTATAAAATTGTATAAGAATATAAATAATATTAAATATTTATGAAACATGGACATGAATGATAAATATACCCCAATAAATACTTCTATATAAACAATCTCAGATAAAAATGATATTTGTGTTATTATCCTATACCAAATTTTAATCATTTGAATCGTATGCCTCATAATGTAAAAAAAGATTATATTCATATTTAATTATCATAACACTCATGATAATAATCCATAAAAATTCCATGGGTATTATAAACAACACATAAAATAAACAAGTCGTGTATAATGCATATGTCCCAATGAAATAAAAGTGAGAAAAAATAATCCATTACTCTGCATATGATATCATTTGTGTGTTTCAGAACCTCCTATATACTGATTTTAATATTGTAATTAATTTATTACGGAATGATGAAGTATTTTATTATGTCACATATGATCATATAATCATCCATTTGTTAGTTACATTTAATTATTACTTGTTATTTGGGCATTAACTGTTTTTTGTTATTATGCATGTTTTGTAGTGTAAGTTCTGGTAATCCTTAGTAGGTCATAGTTATATCAATAAAAATTTATATAAAAATAATATAGACAGTTTTAATTCATTCTGTATATTTATATAATTATTATTTAATGGATGTCTTGTAGAATGAATCTCATCGCATCATAGAGATGGTAGGTCATACCTACGCACGAGCAACAATACCATTCTGATTAATTTGAAAGGGTATAGAAGTGGTTGATATATATGTTGTTCCATCATACCTTTCATGTAATAATAATCATCTATAGTTATTATTTACATCATTATATCTATCTAAATATGCTGGTGGTGAAATACATATTACACCATGGTGTGGAGACGACAAGTTGTACTTATGCACATGTGGAGATTACATTTTTAATAGGATGAATAAAAGGTTGAATTTGGATGTTCCATAACCATAATAAAATATCATCATATAAGTTATATTGGATTTATTACATTAGTATGGAAAAAACTCATGAAGAGGATGTAGAAGAAGAAATAATTTGAATGAATTGGTATATGTGATATCTTCTTATTCAATGCGCTCCCACTAGATCTCCTATTAATTGCATTAGAGTTGGTCTTTTGAGAAGACCATCACCTCTATAATGTGACTAACGAAGTTTATTAGGTAAATTTGTATGTGATAAACAATATTCAAGTCTCAATGTTAATAGAAATTTTGAGGGAGGATGTTCCCTTTTATAATTGAGGTGAGGGGCAGATTTGGAATCTCCCAAAATTTTAATTTAATATAAAATGAAAACATATTAAAAAAACCCCGAAATGTAAAAATTTCTATTATGAGAGGAGATATGGTGGAAATTTTATCAACCAATTTTTTTTATAAATGTTTATTATTGATTTAACGATTTTCATTTTAATATAACACTTAGTTATTCGATTTCGTTTTAATTAGGGTAAAAATTTATTCAATATCAAAAGGGTAAAATATTTACTTTTTATTGTAAATAAAATAATAAATAAATCATTTCAATATTTTTAGAGAATATAATAATTAATATATATTTTTAAAAATGTTTTATTATTTTTAAATAATTTAGTAAAGCATTATTTTGGAAAAATTATAATAGTGTCAATTTTGAAAAAAATTAAATTCCTCATATTTAAAAAATTTCAAGATATGATTCTATCCTAAAAAATATATTCTATTATATACTTATTGGGTTATGGTAATATTTAATGTTATATATATATAAATTATTCCAAATTATATTTATTTTAGTACTTTTAATAAAATAATTTCACTATTTCCATTAATAAAATAATTACTACATCAATTTAGTGTAATTATTTAATATACTTATTTTTGGGTAAAATTTAAAAATAAAATACTATGAAGAAGATAAATACAATATATTTAATATGATTTCTTTTATAAAAATATGTCTCTTGGAAAATGCTACACCATAAATATTATATAAATCAAACAAGAGGGTGACAACATTAAAATCACTTTAAAATAAATAATATAAGTATAATAATATCTTATATAAGTCTTAAAATGATCAATAAATAGTCCATTGGATGGTCATGATTAATATATAATCGACCAATTGAAATTATTCATGTCTTTATTTTATTTAATGGTTATTATTAGTTTAATAAAAATTAGTTTATTGTTTTCTCATCAATTAAATAATTTTTTCATCATCAATATATAAAGATAAAAGATAATTATTAATTTTCTAACCATTATAAAGAAATTTAAATGATAAAGGAAAAAATTAGATTTAAATTTAGTATTTATAATTGAATTTATCATCTATATAAATTTATTTTAAAAATGATTTAATTAATTAAAATATGAGTGAGACATATTTAAATTTTCTTTAAATAAAATATATTAAATGTCCTAATCACATCCATGTGGCTTTCAAAGTGTATACGTTTGACACAAAGATGTATTTGGTCGAAAATAACTCATAAATTCATGTTAGGAACACTCTTAAAGTATGTTTATAATATTATATTTATTCTTAATGACCAGATTTACCTTTTTACAATATTAATAAAAATTGCTAATGTTACTATTAATAATTTCCAAAAAAATAAAAGAATGATATTAAAATAATTTTGAACAAGTTATTAAAATATTGAATCAATTTTTTTGAACTCAAAACACCGAATTTTGAGTAATTTAACTAAAACTTTTCTCGTTATCAGAATAAAAAATAGATTTTTAAATATTAAAACACTCAAAAGATTGAAATATTTTTACATAAAAATTCATGATAAAATTAATTCCAATGACTTAAATTATATTGAATGAATAAAACATAGTATATTTATACTATAAAAAAACTTTATAATAAAATTTTACTATATATATTATTTTGATGAAAACGTTGCGTTCAATTAAAATGTTATGTATTTTTACTATTTAATAAAACATGAAAGTTATCAAGAAAATATAAAAAATTAATAAAAAGTAAATTTTTAAATCCATATTAAAAAAATAAGTTCATTTTGATAAATATAATATATAAAAGTTTCTAAACTAGATTTAAAAATGTTGCTCCATCAAATGGCGGAAAAACTATATTTTCTTTGAAAATACTTCTTTTATCAAAAAAATTGAACTTGTTTTTATATCATGTAGAGAAAACATATAATATGAATTTTAAACATTAAATTTATTATATTACATATATATTTAATTAATAAAATCCTTAAATGGATATTTTATTATTTTATAAACAATATTATTTTTATTTAAATTGTTTTTTGGAAGAATACTTCTATTCATTTAAAAAGGGTTTAATGTTCATTTATAATTAATTGATCACAAAATAATTAAATATATATACACATGTTAAAAATAATTTTATAATCCTGTTAACAATATTCATACTCTCCATTATATTTTTTTGTTTATATGGTAACATAAAAATTTTGAGTTGTTTTCATAAACACAGTTTTGCGTAAAATGAATTCAATAAAATAAATTTTGTGTGTAGCACAAACTAAGAATAGTTTTGTGTATTCTATAATCTAATACAATGTTTCATGTATCAAAATATTATCATGGTCTATAATTCAATAAAAAAATATATCACAAAAAAATCTTTGGGTGTTACCAAATCCTTCACCCTCAAATTACATTTTCACTAAAACACATACTAAACTAATGGTGTTTATTCACATAAATATCTACTAATATCCTTAATCATCTTAAAATCTAAATACATAAAACCTCAAATGGGGTATCTATGCCTTTATAATTATGTTCACCCATATAAATTTCAACCCAATACACTTAAGGATTATCTCATATCACTATAAGAAATAACATGTTTGAATAGGTTTTTTCCTCTCATTCATAATGATTTTTCATAAAGAAACTTTGCATTAACCCAAGAATATCCCCCAGGAGTGTCTTAACCTATGTGTAGTATTAGGCCCAATCATTTTTCATCAGTGATGATGAAGATAGTATCAAATATTCCTCATTCATAGTTATTACTCTTATGTGCTTCTATGCCACAAGAACATCAACACTCTAGTATCCATATAGGGATGTAATTTCTAGGAAAACCACGAAATATCTACTTTATTCAAAATTAATGATGTTAGTCTATACTTAGACTTATCCCCATTTTTTTAAATAATTTAATTTAGTATTAATCTCACAAAATAACTAAACCTTTCTTAGATACAATCTGAATTGACCCGAGCATAAAATACTAAAATATTGTATTATTTTAGATTAATATTCAAAACATTTCACTATAATAGACACCTGAAAAACATAATAGTTTACTATATTTGAATATCATACACACAATAATGTTATTTCATAAAATATCATTATCATGTCTCACAAGGTTTTTCTCTTATAATACAATTCTTAGAAATTTCATACTAAAAACCATTCTTCATAACTTTAGGGAAAATGAAACATTAGAAAGGGAGTGATATGAAACTTATTAAGGGTGAACATATGATATATCAATAAAATATCATAACTAATCAAATTTTTATTATAAAATTATCATAAAATAAAAATTATATATCCAATAAATTTAATATCATTAATCAAGAGTCATGGAATAATTCTTTTCCATAATAGAAGAAAAAGTCATATGTGTGTGGAGTCATCAATAATTATTTATGATACATGAAATAATATAATAAACAAATCAATTTGGAAAAATAATATGATTTTAATAATATACAAATTTATAAATAGTAATAGGTTTACCCATTAAATTACGTACATGAAATCATGTCCTCAAAATACTTATCTTCATGAAACTATGTCTATGAATAAACTTATAAACTTGAAATGAGGAATATGAAAAATGTTGTGAGCATGAAATCAGATTCACACATAAAATAGTTATATCATGATTTAAAAAAATTTATCCAATTAATTGGTGGGATATAATAGACCCCCCAATCATATACTCGTAATCCATTCAAATTTATGCTATATGATTATGAAAACATTTATCATAACATAAATGACTAACCCATGGAAAAGAATAATAGTTTTACTAATATTTTGATATATTAATAATAAACCAATCATATAAATTATAATTTTGGTAACATTGGGTCATATTTATAGTAATTTATTAGAATAATCAAATAAAATTTTCATATATGAAAAAACATTATAACATCTTTGAAGCATTTTAATAGAAAAATGGCCTTTTCATTTTAAAATTAGTTGTTTAGAATCTAAAAATTTCCCAAATATAAAGGATAAATTCAACATAGACAATAAACATGGAATATTATAAAGTAATATTCAAATAACGAACTATTTATGAAATTGGTAAAATTCTGCAATGTGGTAAACACTAAAACAAATATTTTTTTCACATTTTTATACAAAAGACAAAAGTATCACATTTGTTAAAGAAAAAAATAATATTTCTAAGACATTATTAGAAACCAAAATATGGATAAAAATATCTTCAATAAATCATTATAGAATACTAAAAAACATTCTGGATATCATTTTAAATATTACATTTAATGTGAAGAAATATTTCATTGACCAAAGATGAAATATGGTCATCTTTCCATATAAACAGTATCTTGTTAATTTTAAGTACCAAAGTGAGAATAATGGAACTATTAATTATAAATTACATAAATAATTATTTTAAAATATATTATATATAAATAATAGGAATCATTTAATTTCTCTCAATATATATTTATTATAGAAATACATGAAATTAAAAGAGATTATAACATAAACCCTTGTCGCTTTGGTAAAATATTAAATAAAAAACAAAGGAAAGAAATAAATTCAAGTGAAACATTAAATTACATGAAAATAATGAAAATAATGAATAAAAATATATATTTGTTATTATAATCTCTTTATTAAATAATATCAGTGTTTAACATAACATATGTCCCAAAAGATGATTTGTTAAAGGGAAAACCCATACAACTTTGGTGAATTTCAAATCAAAACCATTTGGATGAAATAATTTGAATTATAATTTTATATAAAAATAACTAATAATTATTCATGACATAAAACTTCAAAGGATCAGTAAATAACCACCATGAACAAAAATAGGTTCATAACCACAATCATGTCCCAATGAAACTATATTGAAATGAACCCCTACCTCAAGTCTCATCATGATTTTCATGGGTTCAAACACCATGAATAATAAATAGATATTTATGATAATTTTTATTAAAACCATACAAATAAATTTAATACCAAATAATTTTTACATATAATATATTATCAATCATTTATTAACATTATTTTAAAAAATCACTCTTCTGAATGATAACTACTTCATTTTTCATGCATTAGTTATGATCCATAAACCTTTGTCATGGTTTAATTGTATCCATAATATTATTCATAATATAAGTGTAATATTTCTTAATTATATTCAATTTTATAACCAATCATAATATTTGGTGGTGAAAAATTAATTATATCACTTCTTGGAGATAGTAGTCCATACGTAAACATGAGTGATGTTTTCATTTTTCGATGGATGGAATGAAATAAAGGTACATAATAATCCACTATTAAAAAATATCTATTATATTATAAATATCATACATATTCATTAAATATACTCATTCTACCATCCATGTAATATTTTAATATAAAAAATAAAACCATTTTAGTTGAGCTAATAGTCCACATGTAGAAATGAGGGATGTTATCATTTCCACATAAAAGGAAATGGGGATGGATAATGGTTATTTCTTCAACATAATGTAATATATATACTGTATATTGATTTAATTTCATTGGAATTGTAAGGATATAATTTAAGGAGGTAAAGTATGAATAAAAATGAAAGAAAATATGTGTTAAGGAACAAATATTTGAGAAAACCCATTACTTTTTTAAAGAATGGTTTTTTTCATCCATATAACATCCAATATAATAAAATTAATTTTACTATATAATATAAGGGTTAGAGGCAAGACCATTTATTAAAAAGATGAAAATAAAACAAGGATCCCTTTATTATATAAATTTTTAGTATCCTTATTCTTCTCTATTTAATTTAATATAGACTATTTTATATAATATTCTATTTATATCTTTTATAGTTTTTTCATATGTCTGTGTGAAAGAAAAAAACATGTTGGTCTATGTGGGTAAATTTTAAAATTTGAGATAATATTTTATTAGTATGTTAAATATTTAATATAACAATTCTAAAAAGTAAATAAATAAAAAATTTATTACGAATATAAAATAAAATATTTAATTTAGTTCAAGTAGTTATCCATGATAGAGTTTTGTATCATTTATTAAATTATGTGATTAAATATACCCAAACATTGACACACTATATCTTGATGGGTGGGTATGGTTAAAAAAGTTCATAATATCATTATAAAATAATAATAATAATATTTTATAGAATTTTTTATTCTCATGAATCATATTTTAATTATCATTAATAAATAAATAAAACTAAAGATGAAAAATGGAAAACGTTACTTCATTGAGGCAGTAGTTCACACAAAAAACGAGTAGTGTTAATTTATTTTTATATGTGGATGGAAAAGTGTAAATAATTTATGTTTAAATAATTTATTAAAATTTAGTTTTAGTTATTATAATTACATAATTATATTAATAGTGTTGACAGTTATTTAATAAGGATTAATGTAAAACAAAAGACTAAGATAAAGTAATACTTTCATTGGAATCCTGAGTTTTCTCTTACAAAATTTTATAAAATTTATTTTCTTGAGTAACCAAATGGTCAATATATTCTTATGTAAGTGGGATAGGGTTATAGTATTATTAAATTGGAAGAGTTTCAACTAATGATTCTAAGTGAATTCTGTTCATGAAGTATAATGGGTGTTAAACTTTTATAAGCGAAGATAAAGGTTGTTATTAGAGTAACCCTTAGATTTTCAATAATGCAATGTTATAATTCTAGATTAAAAGGCCGAAAAATAGAAAATTTAAAAATGTAATGTTATTTATAATCATAAATTACCTCAAACAATAATTTTGGAAAGAACCTTTAGTAATTTATAGCTTTATTCATTTAACATTTTTTTACTTTTACCATAATTTACATTTATCATGGTAATTAATTTTTAACCATAATAATTAATTTTAATGAAAAAATTATTATTTCCCCATATTAAAAATTTGAAACTTATGTATTAAAATTTTAAAATAATTAAAAAAATAAAATTAAAATGTTTGAAAGGTTAATTTTAAAACAAACACACCTAATCACGTAAAAATGGTTGACATAAAAATCAGGTTTTCAGCTTTAATTATATATATATAATGAAATTATTATTATTACTATTTTAACTTAAATAAATTAATTTTCTATAAATCAAAAAATATATATAAGGATTTTGAGGAAATCCTCTATAGATTCTCACTTTCAGAATACTTGATTTAATGTGAAGACCAAAAACATTTATATTAAAATACCATTTTAATTTAATTCAAAAAATGATGTAAATTAGATTCGTAATCTCAAATAATATATTAAAATACATAATTATATTACATAAACAAATAAATATTTAATCAAAAGGATATGTATTAATTTAGGACATTCATACATAATGATAACATGATAAATATAAAAAGTTTCATAAAAACTGTATTTTTCTAATAAAAATCAATATTTTCATTAAATTTTTTAAAAATATGTAAATTATAATGTTGGGAATTAAGATTTAAATTATATAAAATATAATTAAAAATCCAACATTTGAAAATTTAGTTTTTAAAATAAAATATAGAATATAATGAAATTAAGGTTTATTGAAAATTACACTTTTCAAAATAGGCTGATATTAATTATTGATCTTCAAAAGATAATATATTAACATGGTTACCATATTAGTGTTTTTTATATATTTATTCACAATTTTCTCTTATTATTCATTGCTTTTTTATGTTGGGTGTAACTTGTAACATATGTTTTCGAACATAGCATTAATTTAATGAAAAATATATTCCAAAATCTCAAGCTGTTACAGCCACACTAAATAAATTGTATCCTTCAAATTTAATTTATTACCTATGAATGAAAATATAAAATGGTTTCTATTTGGTAATTTTTACCCAAGATATTATATATACAGATATATTAAAACTTCAAACATAGTAAATATTTATCTTTCATCATTGCAATATGTCAATTGTCATATTGAGTTTTCTCTAATCATTATAACTATTTATCACTCAAGACCATATATCATTACTCATATAATATTATTAGTTTTCCTAAAGAGTTAATAACATAACTTTAACTGATATATGATCATGGGTAGTTTTAGAATTTGAATTCTGAGTTCCTTATTCTCTAAATTGATGTAAGATTCATTTATGGAGAGATATTTAATGTCCAAAATCACATTTTTTTATTAAGGATGAGTTAATAAGATTTAAATGAATAATAGTACTATAAAATTCATACTGCTAAACATAAAAAATATATATATGATTTAATTTATAATTAAATCCCCATGGGGGTGATTTAATTAAACTATAAACATCCTAGATAAACTAGAGTTATAAAAATAAAAATCCAATAATACATTAAAAAATATAGACCAGAAGATATGTGATGGATTATTTCCACAATACACTTCAATAGTATTCATTTCATATGATGTTTCTAATTCCCTTTCTTTTTCGGTTGTTGAGGTCTATTTTCATTGATATATCTTGAAATAGGGAATCCTTTTTCTTAATTCCCATTCTCATTGCATTTGAATGATTATAAATTCGTTCGTTCCACTATGTTCCCCATATCATTATGGAAATCATGAGTTCTATATACCTTATTCCATATATAAAAAATTCAATTATTTCACTTTATAATATTTCAAGATTCTTCTTCCAATATATTTCCCATGTAGATTATTGATCTTTCTTCTGCCCATAAAATTTCTCAACAGATTTACCATATGAATACATTTTCCTTTTCCTGTCCACAAAAATATTTTACTAAAAAGTTTTTAAATATTTTATTTCAACATTATGAGCACATATAACAATACCTCATAGAAAATAAATTATCTCATGGATTACACCCATTAAATGTTGGCATTAATCAAATAAATAAGTGATCAATCTTTCTCTCAGAGATATGAAACTGATGGCATACCTTGAATGTTTTTCTAAAATTCTTAAAATTACCCAATATATTCACCCAATTTCTTCTTCAATTAAAATAATTCATACTAAATTTTCATGTGAAGAGTCTGAGTAAAATACATAGGAAAAAATATCGTTTGAACTCCTAAAATACCATAGAGTCCACTTCCTCTATTTTTTGGTATTCTTAATGACACTCCACCTCTCATCATAATCACCTTCTATATGATAGACTAAAAATTTGAAGTTATCATGGTCTAAGAAACATAGAATGAAATATTCATATTTCATTTAATTGAATAACTCTTCAGATAATAATTGACCAGAAGACCCTCTAAAATTTGGTGGATGTTGTCTAATAAATGAATTGATAGTGAGTTACTCCCTATTTTTTGTTTGTTATATCTACATGATTTGGTATATTTTACATAGATTTAGAAATTTGGATGTGAATTTGTAAGATATTTTTCATTCTAGATGCATTATCATTTGGTTTCCCTTTGGGAAAATCTTCAAATTGTCCATTATACACATTGTTAACTCAGTCCTTCTAGGTTCCTACCATTACCTTGAAAAATTTGGCATTGGGAATGAGTAAAACTAAATTAATAAATGTACTTAAAATTAATTAACAATCCTAGTAGGAGTATTTAATAAATAATGTGATTATATTAGCCTATAAATCTCAAGATTTAAATCTAATTCACCCATGGGTACCTTTCTAACTGAACTAGTTTTATATTTTTAAATGTATTATAATGGTTGTAAATATAATGTGACAAACAATAGAATATCCCCTCGAGTGTCAAATAAGGAATATAGTAAAGATTCCTTTTCACATACCTGGTCACAAATATGTCAATACCCAACATTCCCTCATTAGTATTATTAACCCTTGGTACATCTATTCCAAAATATTCATCAACTTATAGTATCCTGGTAGGGATGTAATTTCTAGGATAATAACATAATCTCCACTTTACTTAAACATCAAAATATTATCATGTACATTGAATAATCCCAAAAAAATTCCCTATTGTTTTCACTAAACTATATAAACTAATCTACAAAATAACAAAACCATGCTATGATACAAATAATAGATACCCAGAATGAATATAACATAACTAGTACAATAATATCATGATTTAGATAATACGTCCCACAAATAGTCAAACAAACCTATGACCGAAAGGTTTAGTGTCTTAGATATTTCCATATAAGCAAATAATTCTAATATAGTTTCTCTTTAAACAAACTCATGTAGTCTATATCATAGAAATTACATAAGTTATATTTATCTTTAAAACGTGGGGAAATAAAGACATAATAAAGGGCTGAGATCAAACTCTAAGTATGAGTAAAATTATCTATTAGTAATAAAGGGTTAGATCATGAGAATATGAGAAGACCTGGGTATAGTAGAAATTTATAATTACCAGAACACTGAATAATATGAGTTGTTCATAAGAAATTATAAGAGGACATGTAATTTAAAATGAACAATCATATACAATTGGAAAATTTTTGAAAATCTTAAGACATTAATCATGATTTGAGGATAATAATCCTAGGCATATAAAAATATAAAATTTCATTGAATTATATTATAACTAAGAATTAAGCCACAAATTTAATCAATGAAATTACTTCAGACAAATCATCACAACACGCGTTCACTAAAATACTTGTGAACACTACTTCTATCATCTCAGTCATACATCAATCAGCTGAATAATTATTTATGTAACTCATTCACATAATATACTCATGAACAATGCTTCTGACATATCATTAATACAACATTTCATTATTTCATGTGATATTAAACCACAACCAATTTAGGGAAGAAAGATATTTTAACCCACCCCTCATTATATATATATGGGTACCACATAAATTCAATTCATTAATCGTATAATAAATAACCCATAGAAAGAAAATGAGTCTCACATATTTTATAAATGACCTCAAATGTTTTAATCATTTTATTTTAAAAACATCATAAGCAAAAAATATTATTTAGAGTGGATATATATGGTGATTTATGAACCATTAAATCATTGGTAGAGAATATTTTGAAAATTCAAGAGAAATCAGAAAAAAAATTTCTTAAAAATATTTTATAAAGATTATGTTCAAAAAAATTTACTTTCACGTCACATTCCTATAAAAATTTTTTAATATAATGAGAAAAAATATTAAAAAATTTTATAAAAAGAAATTAAAATATAGATAACATTAAATTAACTAAATAGTAGGTAAAATATAAATTTTATAGGAATAATTCATGATCGCTGAATGGAAAATCTGTTGAAATATTTGAGAACACCTTTATTAAAAACCCATATTTTTTAAAGGATGAAAATACCATTTTTTTTGAAATAGGGAATAAAATTTTAATTGGATGTCTAAAAAATATTAGTTACTAATGGGTAAATATTTTTTTTGTTAAGTAGAAACATTTATATGGAAGAATAATCCATTAAAAATAGTAATTACTTCTAACAGAAATTCATTTTCACGAATCCATAGAATTATCTTGGAGGAAAACATAGATTAGAACATGATTCCTGGAAAAATAAAATAAAAATTAAAATATAAAAAAAATATAGGTTTTAATATATACTATTTCGATATAATAGTCCAATAGAAGTGGTTATGATCCGAGGAAAAGATTTGAGTCACAAAAACTCCTTAAAATATGAGAAGCATTTAACTCAAAATACATCAAATAGTAAAGAGTATAAAATTGAAAATAAATTGATATAAATAAATTATAATTCATGTTATAACATTAAAAAGGGTAATTTTATAAAATATATAAAACAATTTGGTGTATAATAAGAAGTATGTCTTATAAAATAAGCACTGAGACTATGAACACATTACAAGATGAATAATATTTGAGGTACGATTAATTTTATAATGTGGTAATAAGGAAAATGATTTGATCCAAAAATATTGAATAAATATAATAAAAAGTTTTAATTTGGTAGAATAAAATATACATAGAACAATATTGTGCAATGATAATGTTTGTAACTAAATGGAAAAAATTGTCTCAACACAAACCATTACGACTTTAGAAAGGTTCTTATAAATAACTATAGAAAGAGAGAGATTGATGTTGAAGTTAGAATAATATGAATAAATATAATTCCTGATATTATATATCAATTTGTAAGTATACAAAAAGATAAATGAAATTATGTTTATAAAAGAAAATGGGTCATAAAGAAAGAAATTTTGAAACGAAACCCCTACCTGGTTCCATATTCATTATGTACATATACTTATCATCTTGGAAAATAAAATTATGTTTATTAGATAAATTATAATAAAATTTATTATTTTATTTATAATTTAATATTTAAAATTTATTTTCATATTAAATTTATTTATTAAATTTATTGGTCTTATGTTCTCATGAAAATTGAATCGATGTGGGTTTTTTTTTGTAATTTTAGTGATCTATGATGTTAATTTAGAAAAAAGTTTAATAATAAATATAACTATTCTAAAAAATAATTTAATTTAATACTATATTATAAAAACATTTCAATTTATGTTCCCATATTCACCACTGGTAGATTCCAAAACATTTATTCACCTAGGTGATTAAACAAACCCCAAAAAGAACACACTATATCATAATGGGTGAGTATGGTTAAGGAAGTGTATAATACCATTATAATACATGAATAATTATATTATTTATTTTTTTTAATCTTTTTGAATCATATTTTAAGGTTTTTATGGAGAATTAAAATCAATATGAAAAAACATTTACTTCGTGGAAGCGGTAGTCTTCATAACACACAGTTAACATTCATTAGTTTTTTATAAGCAGATAGAGAAGAGTAAATAATTGCTGTTAAATTAGATTAATGAAATTTTAGTACAATAATTTAAAATTAATTATTATATTAATACATTAATATATGATTATTTATGTATTATAGTAAAATAAAAGACTATGTGAAAGTAATACTCACATCTCAAGCTTGACTTTTCTCCCAAAAAACTCGGTAGAAGTGAATGCCTTTAGAAAACAATGGTAAATGAATGATTATGGATGTTGGAGAGGGATCTAAGAGGACAAAATAAAATATTTTAAATGATAAATTATAAGGGAATTTGAGTATTGATGTTTTGTCAAAATTACTCTTTTCTAGGTGAAGAGAATGGTATTTTTTGGTCAAACCGTTACATTTTCAACAGTGTTAAGTTAATATTAAAAGTTTAAAAGAATCAAAATTGTTCAAAATGGGAGGGAATGTAATTTTGGGATGAAAATAACCTCAAACACGCATTTTAGAGATAATATTTATTTAAAGACTTTTTTAGTCATTTATTTTTTTATAGTAATTTAATGTTACCTTTATAATTACCTTTTAACCTCATTAAATAATTATAATGAAAAATATCATATTGAACTTTTACCAAATCTGATCCTTCTCATATAAAATTTTAAAATCATTGTAACAAATAAAATTTATAAATGTGTGAAAGTTTTTTTATAATAAATATACTAAATCCTATAATAGTATTTTTTTTGAAAAATAATGTTTTTCATCTTTGAATATATATATAACATAATTTTGTTTCATTTAGTGATATTAATGGCATAAATTTATTTTTTATAAATAAAAATAAATGTATTACACTTTATGGAAATAGAAATCCTAATATCACCATGAAAATAAATGATTCAATAAAATGTCTGAAAAATGATTTTCATAGAAAAAGATGATAATTTGGTTCTAAAAATGATGGAAATATGATTTATAAGCTTAATGAATATATTAAAATACATAATGATATTCCTTAAAAAATAATTTATAACATGGATGGTTTTTTGTATTCATGTTCATTCTTAAATAACAATAAAATAACAAATATAATAACTTCAGTAAAAATTATATTTTTTGATAAAATATTAATCTTTTCCAAAAAATCACAAAATCTTAATAATTAAATTTTAATTTTAATTATTTTTAAATGAATTTCTTTATATCAAATTTACAATCTAACTTTTTAAAATATTTTTTTAAAAATAAAATAAATTATATAATATAAACATTTTTTTTGAAAATATCCATTTTCAATATTAAATATGATTAAATATTTATATTAAAAAGTTAATAAAATTTTATGGTTCATACTTTTTGTTTTTATTATTGTTTAATTAATAAATTTACATTAATATATTTATTTTTTAATGTTGGGTGCGACGTGTAACACAAGTTATCAAAAAATAAATTAATTTACTGAAAAATATATTCTAGAATCTTGAAGTGTTACCCAAGGAACCCATAAGAGGATACTGATTAATACTATTTATAATATCCAATTTAATTTTGAAAAGATAAGTTTTTTTATGAATTTTAAACCATTTAATAAAATATTATCAAACATTATATAACATTAAATTGAATTTTTATTCTATTTATATAATTTAAATTTAATGACATCAAGATATAAATGGAACCCGAATCATATCATTCAAAAAATTAATAATATTATATATTTATATTTATGATTCATGAAACATAAAAATTCAGGAAAATTTTATTACTTTTAATATTTTTAATATGATTTATTTTATTTTTCTTTTACTTGGACAAGACCCGTGTTGATGTTGTGTAAGCCTATAAGGTTATAATTAAACCAATAAAATTTAATAATAAAATATCATGATTTAAAAATTCATTCATTTTTCAAATAACCATTTTTAATTGAATAATACCTCTTTTATCCATATGATTAAATATTAGAGATATTAAAAAAAGTTATTGATAGTTTTAATTAATTATTTACTTAAATTAATTTCCAGGTGATCATCAATGTCATGTGGCATGAAATTACCAATCCATAAAAAAATATGATTATGGTATAAAGGAACCTATACAATAAAATAAAGGAATGTGTTTTTAGAGATTTTTAGTTGTTATCCAATTCTTTTAACGCTATTTTACCATTTTAAACTTAACAAGGTGATTTTTTTTACCAAGGTCACCATTCATAATGGTAAAAAATAAAATATTACTAATTAAAAAATTTGAACATCCTGATTCCATGTATTGAATCCAATTTTCTTGATTAAATATCTCTAATTTGAAGAGAAATTTAGTATAAATATATAAAACACAATAAGTAAAAGTCGATAGAAAAATACATTTTTATGCCCAAAAAAAACATATACCAAAATCATGTATCATGATCCATATTACATAATTAATTAGATAGTTTTTAATTCAATGATACATAAATTACGTTAAAATCCGATTAAAAACATAATAAAATTTTAAAATTAATAAATTTAATTAATATAAATAAAAATATTAAACTATTGGTATTTTTCACTATTCACATAAAAATAAATAATTTCCAAAAAATCCAAAAAATGCCCCTTAGATAATATGGACATGATGAATTAAAAATTTATATTCATTTACTCAAATAATTTTTTTAAATATGCTGGAAATTAATTATAATGTATCTTTAAAAAATTAAACAAAAACATTTTATGAAGATATATTTTTGAAGTATTAAATGACTTGATTGAAAATTGAGCACCTATTTAAAATGAATTAATCATTAAATCTTCATTATATAAACAAATTATAATTTATTAATGTGGTTATTCCAATTCATATCGCCAAATTAATTTCAAGGAAATTATATATCATAGATTCATTTTCAACTTAGGTTTTCATGTCAATCAACCAATCAAACATTATCAGGTTATTTAAAGAGAAATAAATTCTAAAATACGCGGGTGTTAAACTCTACCCCACTTAAATAAATTTAACCTCTTAAATTTTAATTACCACTGACTAGAATTATCTTATAATTACGTAGTAATAAAATTTGATGTAGATTTTATAAAGATAAATAATTTCTATGTCACTACTAGGAAACATAGTAATTAATAATGAAATATTTATAAGACCAAGTATGTGTCACTATAAGACTCAAGAGATTATAAAAAAACACATTGATATTTTAGAGATAATTTCTACATGAAACTCGATATATTTATCTCTCTCTTACATGATAAGATGAAATAATTTTCCATAGAGGAAGAGAATACGAGATAACAGAATTAATGGATTTTTTACCATAAGTACAATTTCATCCTTTGGTCATAATATGATAAATTTTTAATTGAATTTCATCTCTTACTCTAATAAATCAACATTAATGATGAATTTTTCTTTCCAAATGTACTAAAAATAATATTTAATAGATCATAAGATCCATAAAATAATGACAATTCATTCCATCAATCTATATATTTTTACTGAAAACAAAATATTTAGAACATGGTATCCAATAAAGATATATCTTCTTTTGATGAAATAATATATTAATATCTAAAACCTAAAAAATAACACCATTCTATAAATAGTTAACAATAATATTCATCCAGAATATTTTTTAATTGATTAAAATATGATAAATAAAAAAATTGGATAACATAATTTTTTTTACAAAATCATCATTAAAATTTATGCAGAAATAACATAATGTAGTTTAAAATTTCACATATAAAAAAATGTGAATACCATGATCATATGTTATCTTAAAATATTCATATTTTATCCAAAAATAACATGAATCATTTTCAAACCACAATAAAATCATATATGCTTCAATAAAATAACTCAATATCCATTTCTAGAATTACATATAACTTAATCATTTAATGTTTCCAAAAATGTTTTCTACTTCCGAAATAAAATTAATCACTTAATCACTAAATAAATATTTAATAACATTGCCAAATATGTTGGAACCTCCTAATTTTAATGCTCATAAATCATGTAAAGTATGTTTACAATTATTTTTCCCTTTTTAATAGAAGTTTATAAAATAAGTAAATATGAAGAAATTTTGACTAAGTACTGGGATGTGTTACTGTTATCTTAGAAAATAATCATCGTCATACCTTAACTTCTACCAAAAAATTGTACCCTAAAATAATTTCTTATCGCCAACTTTACATACTAGTAGAAAAGGGCCACCACGAGACATTACCTACCAGTTGAAAAGAGTCATCACCAAACATTAACTATTGCTAGAAAAGAGTCACTACCAGACTTTACCTACCAAAAAAGAGATCCACCACTTGACATGACTCACTTCTAGGAATGAGTCACCATTATAAAACATACCATCAGATAAACATTCTCAAGATGACCTACTATTAGATGAGTCTGCATTGAATATGATTCACCGATAGATGAACCACTACCATCCTGACCTATTGCTTGCCTGAATCATTATTAGACTCACACACTTCCAGAAATGATTCACCATTAGCACGTGCCATCATTTTTATTTTGAATAATTTGAATTATATTCTCCCAAAGGCTATATTATGGATGTTAACATGAACTATTATTTAATGGTTATCCTTTTAGTATTCCACAGATGCATAGAAGACAAAGTCAAATCCCTACACATTGTTTTTGGCAATACTTATGATTATAATTCATTGGATATTCATTACTTCTATCATATATATTATTTAAGGACTCTACCCCTCTCTAATGAATGAGACGATGTGTTATCGCGATGTGTACATGATGTATATTAAAGGATCATCACTCGAGATCTTACATAATGTAGTCGTATTGAATTTCAACTATGAAAGAGTGATGAATCTTGAATAAAAATGATAAAATATGTTTTCCTTTAATTTTATTAGTAATAACTTAATATCGTCATCAATCCTTATACGAGGAGACTCAATGCCTTTGAATCACTTTAGATCAAGAAACATTATCTTCTCTTTATCTTCTTTATTTCTTTCTTTTGTTCGTTTTCTTTACATTTGAGGTTTGTGTGGTTTTAATTTTTTATCAATATAAACTAACTCCTATAATAAAACTATAGAATACTAGATATTATCTACACTCTCTTTTCACCTGTATACCAATATTATTTTTCGAAGTGGTCATGTGTGACACATGTTTGTTTTCATCCGATAATATTTGTGGAATGGGTGCTTACATGGCTTCAAAATCATGTAAACTATTTTATATATACCCAATATAGTATTTGGATAATTTTATAGATATATATTATTCATGATAGTTGGTGATTTCTATGTGTAAGGGATTAGGTCTCAGTTTGAGATGAAACCCCTTGTTTTATTCCATTGTGTTATTTGTTTTTTTCATTATTTAAAAATATTTGAACTATAATTATTTCTGTACTGAAAACCAAACTTTTACATTGATAGTTAATAGTTTCTAATGTTTATATTTCTTATTTGAGTAAATTTATTTCCAATGTTTATGTAATTTTTTAATTATTTTACTATGCAGTAATCATGCTTTGAAGAATCTTTTAAAACATCATAATTATATTTATTTACTCATTTGATTAATTAGTTGAATTTATTTTAATTGGGAGATTTTAATTTTAACTTATTTTTAAACTCACTTTTTATTGGGATCTCAATTAACCCCCCTCTTGAGTTACTCACTCCAACTAACTTTTGGTATTAAAGGGGTATTAAAATCTTTTCAATTGTGATTATAGTTCTGTTTTTAATATCCTAAATTTTGGTGAGTTCAAATTAAATTTCATTAATAGATAATAGAAAATAAGGTTCTACTGCAATAAAAACTAATTTATTTAATGGAAATAATTATTATCATTTGAAAATGAAGATGAAAATGCATATTGATAATATGGGTTTTGAAATTTGGACTATTCTTAATGATTAATATGACATACCTAAAACTATTAGAAAAAAAGTGTTTATTCTATCAAAACAACTTATATCAATAACAATAAAGCTATAAGTGATATTTATTATGATTTAGGTGATGAATAATTCAATATAATATCTTCATGTAAATATTCATATGAAAATTTTGACACTTTAATTTTTTCTCATGAATGAACAACTAATGTTTAAGAACTTTTGTTAAATAATTATACTATTAAATATGATACAATTAAAATTAAACCTGATTAGATTATTTATGAAATGTATCTCATGTTAAATGAGATAGTCAATATAACACAATCTTTAGTGAATCTAGTTTTAGATAAGGACCAAGTGATCTGACTATTATGATTTTTACCAAAAAGTTGGAGGGGACCCTGTATCTCAATTAAAGAATCTTTTGATATTAGAATGATACATATTTTGGGGGTGATTAGTAAATTAATGATGAATAAATAAGAAAATCATTTTTAAGTAGAATAGTTATTTGATTATAAAATTATATATGTAGCATTTAAGTCAACTTCTTCAAAATAGAAAGAGAAAGAGAAATTTGAAAGCTCAAGTGATGAGGAATCACCAGATGGTAGTGATAAAGAAATAAACCATCAATAAATAAGTTTTAAATGTATTATAAAAGGAATAAATAATTTCAAAAACCAATAGGCAAAAAAAATTAAGATACTATAGGAAATTGAAAGATATACTAGAAGAATGATGATACTCAAAATGAGATCATATGCTATGAATGTAAGAGGAAAGGACATATTAATGCTGAATTTATCGAAATGATATTTAATAATAATTATGATTAAAAGGATTGAAAATAAAATAAATAAATTAAATCCACTTGAATTGATTTTTTGATATATCTAGTGGTTCAGACACTACCCAAAAATAAAAACATTATAAACCACACATGTGTTTTATGATAAAGACATCTGAGTTATCTAGAACACATACTGCTTCTTCTTCACTTAATTCAAATCACTATAGAGATTAAAATATGTAAAATTAGGATATGTTTGAATATTATAACATTATATAATTTTAGTTAAAAGATGTTAAATATAAATAAAAAATCTTGAAGAGATAACATGTGTTAACTGGTAATATTAAATATGATATATCTATATAAAACTGGTAAAATTCTCAATTGTTAAAAAAATTTTGAATTAAAATTATCAAATGAGAAACGTAAAATGGACATAGATAAATAAACTAATTGGATAAATAATCTCACAAAAAAACTATGAAAACAAATAACACATAAGTATATCATTGTATTAGGATATAAATAGACAGAATGAAGAACAGTCAAGAATAACTTTATTCCTAAATCCAGTTCCAGAAAATATAATTCTAATTTTTATTCTACTAGACCTAATGATATTTTTATTTATAAATGTTTAAAAACCCCTTATAGGAAACCCATTAAGATAATATGGGTTCCTAAATCCTTAATTACTCAAATTTGTGGACCCCATGATATTTTCGGACCAAAATCATTTTTTGTGAAAAAGTATTTTGTAGGGAACCTACTTAAAGAGATCTAGTTATATTCTATGGTACATGGATAGAGTTTTTTCCTTAAACATGACTTCAGATTACTCATGCTTGAAAAAATTGTAATAGGTTGATGGTGGACATTCCACATTTGGTGACAATTCCTATGGTAAAATAATTGGTCTTATCCAAGTTGGTAATTCAAAATCATTTTTAATTTCTAATTTATTTTTTTTATGATTTAAAATATAATATTCTTAGCCCCTCACAACTATGTGATGATGGTTTTTATGTGAAATTTGAAAACAATTCTTGTAATGTTTCTGATTCTAAAATATATTTAGTATTTACTGCATTGAGAAATTATAATATTTATGAGGTTAATTTAGACACTTTATTTTCTAAAAAATATTTTAGTCTATGTAAGATCAAATATGTAAAAATGAGATGATCAAATACAAGAGAGGGGGGGGGGGGGTTGAATTGTATACATTAAAAATTCTTTTGGAACCATTAATGTTATGCTTAACAAGGTTAAACAAACATTCGTAAGACATCAAGAAGAATCAATTTCTATTTTTCTTAAAAGAATGTTTCTACGTTAAAGCGTATGGAATCTATAATATAATCTGAGTAACAGAATTACAAAGTATAAGAAGGTTATACATTCTAACTTTAGCAATGTTAACATAAAAAGTAGAATTAAAACAAATTTTAATGGTAAAAAAGTAACAATAAGATTCTTTTAATCAAAGAGAAGGGTATCCAACAACCTTGGATAAAGGATCCTTAATTTATACTTTCATGAAAGTCTGTCTTACCCAAACCCAAGTAATCCCTCAATCTGAAGATTGGTATCTGTCTTGCTATACCTACAAGCCCTTGATTTAGAAGGAAATCGGAACCTATGTCTTCAAATCTAGGAAGCCCACGATCAGCACGATCGAAGTCAGCACAAAGAAAGTATGAACAAGTTGTTCAAGCCTGAACAAGTTGTTTATAACATCTACATGAAGCACTGAGAGTTGTAAGAGCACCTCTCTCTAGAAATCACTTCACAACTTTTTCCGTCAATGTCAGTTGTCAAAGTTTAATTACTTTGCTTGTTCAAATGGGCTTGTATTTATAGGCAAAACATCCCAACGGTAGGCTCCACTCAAATAGTCATATTTTTCTTTAAATTTCATAGGGACCTGGAAACGTGGAAAATATAAAATGGTTAGTTTATAAAAGATTGTACAACATCGTTACTAGTAATATAAATGATGTTATGTTAAAGATAAATGTTAAGTACAAGAAACATAGAATCAAATATTATTGGAACGATATATTTAAACAACTATAAAATTATCAAGAAAACTTAATCATAAGAAATTAAGAAAATAGATTCTTAAGAATAACATTATCAAGAAAATAAATTCATAAGGAAAATTAAATTGTATTGTGAAACAGGTATCTCATTTTTTCTAGAATTGGAATCATAAAATCGGAATCACATATACAAAGGATTCATAATCATAAAAACTAAATCACATATACACTGGATTCAGAATCATGAAAACTGAATCATATATACACCGGATTCGGAATCATGAAAACTGAATCAAATATAAACCGGATTTAGAATAATAAAAACAGATTCATATATACACCAAATTCAGAATAATAATAATTGAATAATAGATACTCTAGATTTGAAATCATAAAAACAATATATATATATATATATATATCGGATTCAGAATCATAAAAACTGAATCAAATATACACCAGATTCAGAATAATAAAAATGAATAACAAATTGCAATAACAGATCTGTATGTATAACTGAATGGAAAATCCGAATGATAGATATGAAAGTCTAACAGAATGGAAAAACATAATTATATATCTGTAAGAATAATAGAATGACAATTCCTGATCTTATGAAAAAAAAGCAGAACCTAAAAAATATTGAGAACTTTAGAAAAAGTGATTTTGATTTTTAAAACCTAAAACCATAAGGAATATAGAATTCATAAGATATCCTTATCGACTCAACAATCTCACCATTTTTGGAAATCACAAACAACATTTCTGAGGAAGATTATATTGACTTATATAAACAAGTATGAAAAACTTATCTCCCCTTTTGAATAAGATTTTGGATGAATACGACTAAGTCCCCCTTAGGTTATGTTTCCCAAGGATCATATTATTGATCTTTTGAAGTTAGTTTTTCTTAAGGGAATATCTCCCCCTTGTTAGAAATTTCTTCTTAAAAGAAAAACTCCCCCTTACTTATAAATTATCCTTTCTTTCTATACACCCACATTCTAGATTCACCTTCTCATAGATTAAATTCTTTCATTAAATATATTCTCCCCCTTTGTGATTTCCAAAAAAAAGAAAAGTAATGGAGAAGTATAAGATATACCTATAAGGTTATGAAAGCAGACATTTGAAAACAAAATAATGATATGGAAGAAACTTCTTGAATAAAATTTTAGAAATAAGGTTTACATCACAAAAAAAACATCATAATGTAAAGAAAATTCATCCATTCTTCATTTGATTAGACAACATATTCATTATCAGGGCTTTGAGTTTCTTCAATTCCTTATGATCTTTATAAAACATTTTTAACAGGATATCCTGATCCTAATTCTTCTTCTCTAAGGACAAGATCATTTATTCTTAATCATCCACCATTCTTTCTAATTCATCTCTGAATTCATTCTTACTGTAAAAACATCATGGAACAGAATTGAGTTGACAAGATTTCTTAGAGATTGATGATTTGACCTTGTTGAACTCAGTTTCACAAGTATTAAAATCTCATTTTTTTGAATCCATGAAGTCAAAAAACTGTCTTAGTTTTTTATTGATAGTTTTGTTAAAGCTAAAGACTTCCTTATAAGTCATCTTTTGAGCTTTTTAATCAATAAAAATATTATTGAAGTATACTTCTTTCTTGAAAACCATGTCCATAAACATATTGTTCGATTTCATATTTTGATTTAGGGTCTCTTGCATCATTTGACTCTGGGCATCTATGTTTTCAAAAACCGGAATGGTGATGACCAACATTCATAAAGATATCTTGAAAAAATCATTTTCAACAGATGAAGACGACTCGGATCTTGAAACATCTTTTCCTTTCTCAACTCCTCTTGGAGTTAAGGAAGTTGGTTTGTCTATTCTCTTAAGGGACTTTTGAGGAATTTCTTTATCAGATAGAGCAACAAAAAAAATTCTTTCCTTTAAGAGGGTATTGAGTTAGATATTTTTCATCTAAAACTTGAAAAACAATTTGACCTCCCTGTTCGTCTTCTTCTCTTTCAAGATTATGATGTTGATATCCTTCTTGTCCCTCTTCTTCTGGAAAATCTTTCTCTTATTCACCATATAGATCAACCTGTTCTTTATCTACTTCTTCTTATAATTCAAATTAAACTTCTTCTTAAACTTCAATTTCTTCCTCAAGTTCTTCTTTAACTTGTTCTTAGACTTGTTCTACTAAAACAGATTTGGAACCTAAACTCGAAGGAGTTCCAACATAATCAACTACTTCCCATAAAAAAGCATCATCATCATCTAGGATTATCCGATCATCTATATCTTGAACTGGTGTTGATAAATCTAGGACTTTCATAGCTTTTTGGATTTCTTTATTGGCCACCAGTTTCTTTTGAATAACATGAGTTTTAGGTACTTCCTGAGATTTCTTTTCTACATCTTTTAGAAGAGACTGACAAATTTTCTCTTCCAAACATTTCACCTTTAACTTCTTCTCCTTCTTTTCTTTCTCAATATTTTCATCATTCTTGATTCTTAGAGCCTTAGCCTCTACAGGATTTAGAACAAAAGAAGGATGTCCTTGTTTTTTAGAATCTGCCATTTCTATTCACTTTGCAACTGTTGCATCTGAATAAGATTTTGGTTTTTTTAGGAGTTGCTGAAACTAGAACAGCAAAAACTGGTACCGGAAATCTTGTTTCATTATGTTTCCTTTTCTTAGAAACTGAATTTGAAGATTCTAGAACATCACCCTAGTTCTAGATAACTATTTCTTCAATGTTTTTAAATTCTGGATTAACCTCTACTTTCATCCTCCTTATTGTTTCATCACTAAGTTACAAAATATTGAAAGGTTTTGAGACTGATCATCATGGAACATTCAGTTCATGAAGACACAAAACTATTATCATAGAAATAGTTGTTGGGTACATCAGGATATGAGATCTGATGGTTCCACTTTTTATTTCTTGGATGGTGAGAAATATGTACTTCACAAATTGGATCTTCCTTAGGTTGACAAGAAAGTCTAACAAAACAATATCACATATCTTTAAGAAATCCATATCTCCCTTTCATGGAATATGAAATCCTTGCATCCAGAGAGCCACCATCTTGTGGTTCACTGAAAGATTGGTAACCTTTGGATTTTTAACATATGTAAGACTGATAAAATCCACATTCTTGACTTTTTTCAAAAGCACCTTCTTTCTCAGGGTGTTTCTGGGAGCAAAGAATAGCCTCCCCTTCATACGGTATGGGATGAACGTTTGCTGAATTCTTGTAGGGGACTGTAAATGATTTATCTTAGCATTTTAACATTAAAAAATCCCTACCATTATTTTGAAATAACGTAACAGATTCATAGAATTGAATAAGGAGGCTTGGATAAACCGGATCCTGAGAATTCTCCTTGGCCACACAGACACTTTCACATCTATTATATCTTATCACCTTAGAAATATGAGAGTCATATATTTCAATGAAAATAGGGCACACTAACCTTTCCCTAAATATTGACCAGTCCTTAATCTCCTTTCTAAACGGCATCTCATTAGCTGAGGATTCCAGAGTCATTCAGAGTGATAGAGATATTCAGAACGAAAGCTTTGATGGAAACATAACTTCCGCACTGAGATCAGTAAGGATGGTGTGATACATGAAAACGGGGAACCCCTTATATAGACATAGCTATGGATTTTCAACTTCTATAAGATAGTAAAACAGCTGATAAAAAATTCATATAATCTGACGGTTGATAATGGATATAGAAAATATGAATTCTTATATTTTGAAGGCAAGTAAACCGGAATAGAAGAAATTTTGAAATACCAAAAACTAAAACATATGACAAATAGTAAGAATCATTACCTTTTGGATTACTCTGATATATTTATTGGTTTTATAAGAATTTTTGTTATAGGTTCCAAATCCCAAATTTTCATATCCAAAATTTTTAAAGCTAAAATTTCCAAATCCGAAATTTTCAAAGGAATGAAAAAGAGTTTAATGAAAGAATATAAACAAACATATGTACTCCCCCTGAAATAAAGAGTATTTTAATGTTAGGAAATGATTTAACAAGAAGTATATATTAATGATTACCTTAAAGAAATGATTCATAGATTCTCTATGATGTATTTAAATCTATTAGAAGTTAGAGGTTTTGTAAAAAATTCAGAAAGTTTCTCTTTCATTCCAATGAATTGAAGATTTATATTCACTTTAAGTGTGTTATCACTAAGAAAGTGATGTCTAATATATATGTTCTTTGCACGAGAGTGATGTGCATTTTTTTTGTTAGGTCAATGGAACTTGTGTTATCACACATAATTTGAGTCTTAGTAGAACTCATACTATAGTCCGTGATGTGTGTTGCATCCACAGCACTTGAGGACAAAAACATCCAGCAACTACAAATTTAGCATTAGCAGCTGAAAGTTCTAAAAAATGTTGTTTATTTCAAGACTAATAATCTAAGGAATCTCCTAAGTAATGACAAGTTTCAGATGTACTTTTTCTATCCATTTTATAACCAACAAATTCATCATCTGAAAAAATTTACGTTCAAAATCATTTCCAGAGGAATAAAATAGTCCCAAATCTAATGTTCCCTTTAAATACTAGAAAATTATTTTTACAGCTTTTAAATAGGATTATTTGGGATTTTCTAGAAATCTTTCCCATAAGCATACTGAGAACATTAAGTCAAGTCGACTAGCTGTTAAGTAATGTAAGCTTCATATCATCCCTTTATAAGATGTTTGATCTACTGGATTCCATGATTCATCAATATCAAGAGTATTAGAGGTTCCTATAGGAGTACTTATACTTTTTTTGTTGTCATACCCAAACTTCTTTAGAAGTTCTTTGATATACATATGTTGAGATATGTATGTTCCATTTAGTTTTTGTGAAATTTGAAACCAAGAAAAAAAGATAACTCAACCATCGTACTCATTTCAAACTCATCTTTCATATGATTCACAAAGGAATTAGTTAAGTATTGATAAGTTGATCTAAAGATGATGTTATCAATATAAATTTGAACAATCAAAACATCTTTATCATTTTTCTTACTGAAAAGAGTTGGATAAACAATTCCCTTAACATAGTTATTTTGAAGCAAAAATCATGAATGTCTGTCATACCAAGCTCTAGGGGATTGTTTAAGTCCATATAATGCTTTGGTAAGTTGATAAACATGATTAGGATATTTCGTATCTTCAACTATAGGGGGTTGATCTACATAGACTACCTCCTGTACATAACCATTAATAAAAGCACACTTAGCATCAATTTGATAGAGTTTAAAATTAATGAATGCATCAAATGATAAAAGAATATGAATATATTCTTGTCTTGCATAGGAGATTATGTTTCTTAACATTCTATGCCTTCTTGTGGATTATATCCCTTTTCATCTAGTCTTGTTTTATTTCCAACAATAACTCCATTTTCATCACATTTTTTTCTAAAACCCCATTTTACTCCAATGACAGAAGTTTCCTTGGGATTCTGAACCAAGGTCCAAACCTGATTTCTTAAGAATTTATTGAGTTCATCTTGCATAGCCTTTATCCAATATTCGTCACCCAAGGCTTCTTCAATAGTAATTGGTTCAAATTGGAAAATAAATTCAATACGTTAAACTTCATTTCTTAAATAACTTCTTGTTCTTACTGGTTTATTAACATCTCCAATGATATTATCCCTGGGATGATTACTAAGTACTAACTGACTTGGATTTAGAGAAACACGTCCATCAAAATAAGGTAGAAAATCATCCAAAGTAAATTTTTTAGAAACATTTTCTTGATCATTATCATTGTCTGAAAGATCTTCTATCAAAGGTTGGTGATCAATTTTAGAAGATATATCAAGAAATGATTTAGGTGGTCTAAAAATTAAAGGATCATTTTAATCAAAATTAACATGTACTATTTCATCTACAGTGCATGTGTTTTTATAAAAATCTTTATATGCCATAGAGTTAGTACAGTAACCTAAGAAAATTCCTTCATTATATTTTGGTGAAAATTTATGTAAGTTATCTATGCTATTCAAGATAAATACCTTGCAACCCAAAAAATTGAAGTAATAAACATTTGGTTTTCGGCCATTCCACAACTCATAAGTTGTTTTATTAAGAAATAGTATAATTAAAACTCAATTTATAGTATAAAAATTTGTACTTATAGCTTCATCACAAAAATTTTTAGTTATAGAATATTCACTCAACATGGTTCTGGTCATTTCTTGAAGAATGCGATTTCTTCTTTCAAAAACACCATTTTGTTGAGGAGTTCTTAGAGATGAGAAGTTGTGAGTAATACCTTTTTTACTACAAAAAGGTTCACAATTAGAATTTTCAAATTCTCCACCATGATCACTATAAATATTTATCAACGATAGGTTTTCCACATTTTTAACTTGAGCTCTAAAGATTTTGAAATTAGAAAATGCTTCAAATATATTTGCGAGAAAATAGACCCAAGTGAATCTAGTGTAGTCATCAACTATGACCAACACATAGTATTTTCCTCCAATACATCCAGTTTGTGTTGGACCATATAAATAAATGTGCACTAACTGTAAGGCATTAGAAGTTGTAACTTCAATTATATATTTAAATCTTTATTTAAGTTTCTTTCCATATTGACAAGAATCACAAACCTTCGATGAATCAAACAAATGTTCTGGTAGATCCTAAAAAAGTTCTTTCATAGAAATATTACTAAGATTCCTTAAGTTACAATTTCCTAGTCTCATATGCCAAAGCCATGATTGATCTTCAAATGCACTAAGGAAAGGTATATCTTGACTTCTAAGGTATTCTAGATTTACGGTGTACACATTCTCATGCCGAGGGCAGATAAAATAAACTCATCCTTGTAATTATGAACTAAAACTTTTTCTATTTCTAAAATTTGAATGGTAACATTCCTCACATAATTGGATTATGATTATGAGGGTGTTCCTCAGGAATTTTACCAAAAGAACATTTGAAAGAACAACTTTACCAAGAAGAATAGTGTTACCTATACTGAAAATTTCTCATTGATAGTTATCCCCAAAAGAATCCTTTCCACCTTTTTTTAAAATCATCATGAAATAGTCATTGTTACTAGTCATGTGCCGGGAACATCCACTATCCATGTACCATAAGTTGTTGGTACTTCCTTATTTTTCTTGAAAAATAAATAGCTAGGCTTTCAGAATCAAAATATGCTTGGATATAGAAATATTAGATAATAAAAGCATGCGTAACCATATTTGTTTAGAAAAATAAGATTTATGAAATCCAAGGGATTGACCTATTTTTAAAGAGAAATTTTTCTTCCAATGCCCACCACTTTGGAATTTAGTACAAAAAGAGGCTCTAGAAAGAACATGATATTTATTTTTAAAAATTGGTTTTTCATGAGAATAACCTAATCCCTGATTATTACCATGAGGTCAGATCTGAGAATACATCTTGTCAAAAATTTCATTACCAGAAGTGAAATTTGCAAGAAGCTTCTTCAAGGAAATTATTTTAGATTTCAGTCTCATGACTAAATTCTTATCCTCATGAATAATACATTTTTAGTTAAGTTTATCCTCTAAAACATATTTTTCTAAAAACAGATTTTTAAGATCCTTAAAAAGTTTTTCCTTCTCAGAATTTACTTCCCCATGTTTCATAGACTTATTTTTTAAAACATCATTTTTCTCATCAACATCTTTGGAATGATCTAAAATTTATTTTGTTAAAATAATCTCATAATTTACATACTCTTGTTTCATAGAATTGTTTTTTAAAACATCATTTTTCTCATCAAGATCTTTAGAATATTCTAAAATTTCATTTTTTAAAATAGATTCAATAGAGTTTTCTTTATGATGTTTTTTAGAAACATTACATTTTCTTTCTTCTAACAACATAGAAAATATAAAAACTTTTTCATAAGAAGGAAAATAATTATAATTATCTGATGAAGAAGATCCTTCATCTGGTGAAAAACCTCTCTCTAGAAAATTTTCACTTGAAGACATAGGGATTCAGCAGTTAGTACCTCAGTCATAAGACAATGATTATGAAATAGAGCTCTGGATATTAGACCAATATTATTTTGTCCAGAAGATTCATATTTTGAAGATTCATTAGAATAATCTCCACCACTAGCACTCTAAGTGTCATTGGATTTCAAGAATTTCTTATACTTTGATCTATAGAACTTCTTCTAGTTTCTATCAGAATTCCAGTATTTCTTGTCTATCTTCTTAAGAAATGGAAAATCAGGTCTAATATGACCGGTTCTTCAACATTCATAGCAATTGACTTCTCTATATTTCATATATTTGACATCATTCTTCTTGAATCTATATTGAAATTTCTTTTGTCCAACAATCATGTTCATCTTCCAAGCAAGGTTTGTTAACTGATTTTCTGAAGCTTCACTATCACTGGATTCAGATTGAATACTGACCTTCTTAGATTTTGATCTTGTAGTTCATTAGATGTTTTTGATTTTGCATTATTTTAAGTAGTTGTAAAATCAACTCCTCCATTTATATAATTCTTCTTAATATTATCATAATCTATCTTCATTTTGTTTTCATGTCGAAGAAGAGTTCCAAACAGTTCCTCAAGAGAAATCTGAGTAACTTTTATATTCTCATCAATAGCAGTCCTCTGGGATTCCCATTCGTTAGGAATGATTTCTATAATATTTTCTACAAGAGCTTCATCACCTAAACCTTTCTCACCCATGGAATTTAAGATGTTAAAAATATTCATAAATCATTGTTGTACCTTACATATGGGTTCTCCATAAGGGAAGCAGAAACCATGATACTCATCCCTTAGCATAGATCTTATTGTTTCAATAAATTTGGAAGTTCCAAAGTGAGTTACTTCAAGATTATTCCAAATACTATTTGAAACTTCAAAGGATGAAATTTGGATATATATGTTTCTAGTAATGGAACATAGAAAGGTATTATGTACCTTAATGGTTAGCTGATATTCCACCTTTTCTGGATTAGTGAAGGTTCTATATTCCTTATCAGGAATCTTATAATATCCAGTTTACATAATGTAGTTGTCTACACCTGTGTTTACCACAAAGGTATTCATCCTTTCTCTCCAGTACTCATATTCATTTACATCGAAGATCAGTGGTCTTATAGGATTGAGATTATCTAGAGATCCAATATTAATGTCTTCTATACTAAAAGGAATTTCATTCCACAAAACTTATTAATAGTAAAAGTTTTAAAAAATTTGAATAACTTATGAAAAGGAAAACATGTGAAAGAAAAATTATATGTGAATATATGTATTCCAGATACCCTCTCTGATACCAATTTTAGGATCGAATATTTAAAAAAGAGATGCTCAAATACAAGAGGGAGCGATTGAATTGTATAATTTAAAAATTCCTTTAGAACCTTTAAAGTTTAGTTTAATAAGGTTAAACAAACATTCACAAAACCTCATAAAGAAACATTTTCTATTTTCTTACAAGAATGATTCTTCTTTAATGTGAATAGAATCTGTAATATAATTAGAGTAACAGAATTAAAAATTATAAGAAGGTTATACTTTTTAACATTAACCAAGATAACATATAACAATTGAATTAAAAAAAACTTGTAATAGTAATCAAGTAAAAATAAGATTCTTTTAACCCAATAAGAAGGGTATCCAACAACCATGGATAAAGGATCGTTGATTTATACTTTCAAGAAAGTCTCTCTTACCGAAAACCATGTAAGCCCTCAATACAAACATCCGTATCTGTCTGGCTTTCCCCACAAGCCATCAATTTAGAAGGAAATCAGAACTTCTTTATTCCAATCCCAGAAGCTGACGATCAGCATGATTAGAGTATGTACAATGTAATTCTGAACAAGTTGTTCATGCCTGAACAAGTTTCTCACAACATCTGCATGAATCATTGAGAGTTGTAAGAGCCTCTCTCTATAGAAATCACTTCACAACTTTTTCCGTCAAAGTCATTTTTCGAAGCTGATGTTATGTGCTCGGTCAAATGGGCTTATAATTATATGCCAAACATCCCAATGGTTGTCTCCAATCTAATGGAAATATTTTTCCTTAAATTTTGAGGGGACATGGATAGAAGAAAAACATACAATGGTTACTATATAACCAATTGTATGACATCATTTCAAGTAACAGAAATGATGTTAAGTTAAGGATAAATGTTAAGTGTAAGAAAAATTAGATTTCAATATTATTGGATTGATATATTTATACAACTCTAACTTTATAAGGGAAATGTAATCATAAGAAATTACGAAATCATATTCTTAAGAATAAAATTTTCAAGAAAACAGATTCATCAGGAAAAGTTAATCGGATTGTGAAACAGGTATCTCATTTGTTCCAGAATCGGAATCATAAAATAAGAATCACATATACACAGGATTCAGAATCATAAAAACATAATCACATATACACTGGATTCAGAATCATAAAAACTGAATCATCTGTACACCGGATTTGGAATCAAAAAAACTGAATCACATATACACCAAATTTTTAATAATAAAAACTAAATCATATATACACGGGATTCAGAATCCTAAAAACTAAATCATATATACATCGGTTTTGGAATCATAAAATGAATCTTATATACACCGTATTCGGAATCATAAAAAATGAATGAAATATACACCGAATTCCGAATAATAATACAGAATGACAAATCGTAATGGCAGATCTGAAAGTATAACAGAATGGAAAATAGGAATGACAGATCTGTAAGTTTAACTAAATGGCAACACATAATGATATATTTGTAGGCGTAACCGAATGAAAATTCCAGATCGTAAGAAAAAATTAAGAACTTAAATAATATTCATAACTTAATAAAAATTGTTTGTGATTTTCAAAACATAATACCATAAGCAGTGGAGAAGCCATAAGATATCCTTGTTGACACAAAGGTCTATGTTTATTTCATGAGGAATCTTAGCTTTTGCATAGGATATTAGGACATTGAAATATTCACTCACATAGAAATCTGTCTAGGAAAGGTTTAGTCAATGATCTACCAAAACAAAAATTCCCAAATGAGAAAGTTTGTATGCCCTATAATAAGGGAAACAATAGACGATAACTTTTAAATCAAAAAAATGAAGTTTCAACTTCTCAAACCCTGGAGTTGGTTCACATGTATATGTTTAGACCATATAATGTATCTTGTTTAAATTTTAATCACTATTTAAATGTACTTGAAGATGATTTTTTGGGTATACATTGGACTTATATTTAGCTCACAAAAGTGAATCTTTCTCTTACTTTTCAATGTATTTTAAATCTATAGAAAATCATAGTATACTTATTAAGAACATAATAAGTGACTATGGGAATGAGTTTGAAAAACATGACATTTAATCTTTTTTCTCATAAAATGGTTATAGTCACACGTTTTATACTTTTAAGAACCCATAATAAAATTGTGTAGTAGAAAGAAGAAATAGAAAACATCAGGAAATAACCTTGACTATGCTTAATGAATATAACCTTTTTACTTACTTTTGGGATAAGGATTTCAAAAAATAATGCCATATAATAGATAGATTTGTAATTAGACCAATCGTAATAGAAACCCCTTCTGAGCTATGGAATAATAAAATGCATAATGTTAGTTAATTTATAGTTTTTGGTTGCACAATTTTTAATCTGAACATGGAGGATAATATGGAAAATATTTCATCAAAGAGTTATGAAATAATTTTTCTTACATATTTAATATATATTAAACTATTTAGGTTTTTTATTAAAATAACCAAGACCATGGGAGAGTCTCTTCATGTCTTTATTGATGAAATATATCTTCAAAAACCTAATAATACATTATAGAATGATGAGGATTAATTTTCAATTATAAACAATAAATCCAAACCTACTAAAACTACAATGAAACAAGAAGAAAAATCCATCAATTCTATGGAACATTCACTACACAAACCAGAACCTATTGAAAAACATTAAATGGTCAACCCCTCTTTTTCAATACCTTTTATGACTCTTAAATACCATCCTCTAGATTCTGTAGTTGGAGACCAAGATAGAGGTACATTGACTAAATCATACCTTAGAAATCAGGATAGAAATCAAGCATTCTTATCATAAATTGTAACTAATAATATCAATGATGAAATTAATGATGAATTATATTTATTGTGAATATAAGAATAACATAACAATTTTTAAATAGATGAATTTTGGGAACATGTATTTTGACCTAAATTCACATTGACTATTGATGCTAAATGGGTTTTTAAAATCAAGGTTAATGAGTCAGACATCATAATAAGAAATAAAATCTCAGTTAGATGCATAGTGGTATAGTCAAGAAGAATGTATTAACTATAATAAACCTTTAAAACAATATCAATGCTTGATTTACTTAGAATAATTAAATCCTATGTATCACATTTGGATTTCAAACTATATCAAATTGATTTAAAAAGTTAATTATTATATGTATATATAGTTTAGGATGTTTTTGTTGGAAAACCCTTCGAATTTCAAAATCAGAATTTTCCAAATAATGTTTTCAAATTAACAACATATTTATATTTTCAAAAATAGGATCCTAGAGCTCGGTATGATAGGATCAGAACTTTTATAATTTATAATTGTTTTGAAAACGGTATATATGATTCAAAAATTCTATAAGAAAAATTCAAAATATGTTTTACTTGTTAGAATCTATGTTTGTGGTATTATTTTCAGTTCTTCTAAAAATTATTTATGTATTGAATTTTCAAAAATAATGAAAAATGGATTTGAAAGGAGTTTAATAGGTTTAAATAAATTATTTATTAGTTTGAATATTTTTCAAAATATATAGGGAATTATTGTAAATAAACATATTTAAAACAAATATCTTCTAAAACATTTTGGATTGGATAACACTAATTAAAGAGACATTCCCATGAGTATGACCTAAAAGTTTGATCATTATGAAACTTATAAGTTAGTGGAACAAAACATTAATAGAGTTATGATTGGAATTATTATATATATGACTTCTATCTAGACTGATATTATGTCTAGCATGTGTATGAGTAATCATTTTCAAGAAACCCCAAAAGAGACTCAATTACCTATTGTTAATATAAATTTAAAATACTTTAACTATACGACCAAGTTATAATTGTTCTATCATAGGGGAAAAATAGTTTACTTAGTTATTTATTCATATTATGAATTTCATGGTTTCAAGTAATAAAAAAATAGACCTATGGAGAATTATATCTTTTGGCATCTAGTATATTAGTGTAGTAATAAGAAAAAATATGTTACATTGTCTACTACTGAAGATGAATACGTAGTAACAATATATTTTCTATGCATAAATTTTATAGATGAAACCCATATTACTAGACAGTGGATATAAATTCAGATATTTCTATATAAACAGTGATAGGACAAGTGTAATAATATTTTTATTAATACTAATTTTCACCCAAGAACAAATCATATTGATGTAAGTCATCATTTTTTACGATTCCATTATCAAAATAGTGATATAACTCATTAATTTATACGAACTAAAAATCCTCTTACTACCATTTTTTATAATCCATTTAATTATAAGATATTAAACTACATTATACATGAATTAAGAATAATAAATTTGGGATACACATGAATTTTTGAAATCCTCTGATAGAAATTACCCTTCGTCGGAAATTACACACCATCGGAAATTTCCCAGCATTAGAATTTACCCACCACTGGACGTTACCAACCATTGGAAATTATCCACCATTTGATTTTACCGATCATTTGAATTCCCCCACAATTGGAATTAAGCCAGAGTTGCAAATTTAATTTCTCTGTGTTTCTTTTTTTAAATTCAAATGAGTTATTTCAATTTAAAATGTTATAATCATTTAATTATATAAATTGGTCTTAATTATAATTTTGAATCACTCTCTCTCTCACGTATATTTCCATTCAAACATCTCGTTTACCCTTTCTATCCTAAACATTAGATTTCTCTCATCCACTTTTGAATCTTTACTATGTATCAATGCTAACAGTAAAGTGATATAGTGAGTCATCACCCAAGGATTCATGACCTTCAAATAAGCCGAGAGGAAATTTGGGAAGACCATTAGTCAAGCCACAGAACTCGAAACTCACAAATCATACTATAATTTTTGAAAAAGATTTAAATGTTGAATAGTTTTTTTCTAAAAATTTGATGGTACTAAAGGAGATCCCGGACCAGATATGGAAATACTAGTTCTTGAATAATGCAAGACTAATCTATCCTAGGTTGTTTCAATAATTTTAACAATATGTTGAGTTCAGTTAGGGGTAAAATAGTGATTATATTAAAATAATGATAGATATATATATAAGGAAGTATTCTCTTCAAAACAATGGTCTCATTGTTTTAAAGTACATCATAAAGGAGTTTCAAATGAATATCATGGGTAAATTCTAATCAATGGTGAATATTTTGTGTATAATAATTCCTTAGGGGATATTCTATGATATAGAAATATTGTTAGACACAATGAAACTAAATTTTATGGTGATTTCAAATTTCTAATTAACTTTATACAATACATGTTATGCCCTAGAAAAGGGTACTTATACACTATGTTATATGAAGATGTTTATCTCTTATACATTATGAAATAAGTATACAAATTCAATTTGTGCAAGAATATGATGCTGCATATGATATATATGTGAAAGATTTCATATATGATTATTTAACTTATCTATCCTAATTTTACTTCTTTTGTTCTTGAGGTGAAGGGATTATTCTATGAAGATAACGAATCTGATGTAAAGTGTGGTGTATTTCCTTTATTAATGTTATCGTTTAAAGAATGAAAGTGAAATAGAATCCATGAATGAAGATATGTGTAGAAGATGTCGATATCATTTATGAGGAGTTTAATACTACATATCACTCCTCTAGACTAAATAAAATTTTTATCCTAGTTTGGAGATAGATAAGGTACTGGAGTACTCCAATGAAGAGAAATAAGAAGAGGATCTTGTTGCACCGGGGCATGAGCATGAGTTATTAGTTGAGAAGGGAAGTGTCCTTGAAATACCGAAGATCCCAATGGTTTATTTTGATCTAGATAGTCCCCCAATATCTATACCTTATAGATAAATACATCTATGTAAAGGAGACGAAGAAGAGGAAACTGAGGTTTAATGAGAAGAAACATTTAGGATTTATTCATCTAAATATTCAAATGAAATTGTTGAGTTTTCTGATAATAAAATTAATGGTGATATAGATAATGAAAATGGTGAAATTGATACTAATAATAATATAAATAATTAAAGTAATGGATATGACACAGATTAATGAGATGTTAATGTAGATATGAGTGATGATGGATCTAATCATGGTGGTCCTAAGGACCATGTGACGGATAAGACACATAATTATTATCAATATTTATTTATTTATTCTAGGTATCAAAAAAACCATTTTTTCTAGATTTTTCTTATGTTTTATTTGATAAATATGATATTAGGGCATCTGTTGAGGGGGAGGAATCCCATAATTTTTTAAGCCACTGAGTTAATCATGTAGTTGACGAACCTACTAACTTGTATTCTGCTAGGATGGTTGTCCCAAATGTTTATGAATGGGAAATATTACTAGGGTATGTATGTCTTGGATTGGTATATTATGACACAAATTCTTACGAGTTATATCCACCATAGCATAATCGACCTGCTTCCCGAGATCATGTTGAGGTCGATCCTAATGGATCCTTTATTGAGTATATTGATGATACATAAGAGATTAAATATTTTACATTATTTGTTCATGTAAGACCTAATAAGGTAGAGGATTTTGTTCCTCATCAAAAGAGAAATTTTTCACCCATCCATCTGTTACTAAACCCATTCATTTGGAAACTATTTCAAGAGTTGATATATATTTGTTTAGAGAGAGAGAGAGAGGATTCTTTCTAATTTTGTTGGATTTTGAGTAGTTAGGCCTATCCAGTCAAATATCTCATTGAGAATGATGATAGAACCCATTTGTGTTGGTTTTGTTCCACATATTTCAAAATATGATTTATCATATTCAGGAGGATGAGGTTGAGAACACATGGTTAGATAGTGAAACATAGTCTTTAAGGATAATGATAAAGGATACTCGGATCTCTTTTTCTCCCAGTTTTGTTATATTATCAGAGTAATTGGAATCTATACCATCAGTGGATTTATCTTCTTTTAATCCACCTCCATCATCATCCTTATATATATATATATGATTTGATCTATCTCGAGTGAGGAGATTCATGCTTCTATAGGAGTTGTTCCTGCTATTTCTCATGAGGTTCTTAGGAAAACCAGATAGCTTAGTGAGAATATCAATTATCTATACTAAAGAAGGCTTCTTCCTACACTACATGTCACTCCCTCCTTCCTCCACATTGCTCTCTATATTTTCCCCCCCAGCTATTCCAATTATCTTCGCGCGACACTGTCAGCTACCCCCGTGCGCGCTCTCCTCTAGATCCCTCTCGAATAGGGTTTCGCGGCTACCACCATTCTCGAATAGGGTTTAGCGACTATTCCAACTTCCTTCTCGCGACACCATCGGCAACCACCAATCATCGATACACCGAACTTACACAATATTCCTCTCTTTATTTACACCTCCGTCAACGGTAGCTGCTCTTCCCGGTTTCACGGTCTCCCCTATTGAAAATCGATTTAGTGTTTCGAGCTACAGGGTTGTTTCGATATATATCTACGACACAGTATTCCAATTCCAGTCGCAACTCTTGCGACGTCAATCGGTTTCTTGCAACGTCTATACTGTTACCTCCATAAAAGGTTTTCTACCATCCTAGTGGCTTCGACGTAGGTATAACATTACAAATCAACTTCCCTTGGCCGTCGGTATTGCACTGTCCAGGTTTGGTTTCTCTAATGCAAGCTCTCCGTGATGAATATATTCACATATTTCTCCGTTCTACCATTTTATGTTTGAATGAAAAATTCCAGTAATTTATTTCCCCTTTATTTGGTCTAATTCTGCACATCAGTATGCAATTGTAGTCCATGTATGCATACAATAACTATACCCTTCTTATCTATGGTACCTTCTACTACTTTACTATATTGATTCCTCCATTATTCCAAATTTGAGTCCAACACTGGCATCTTTCTATTTTAGATATGTTAGAAAGATGTTTCTATTTATTTGATGTTGCTATAATTTTGGTATAAGAGTCTATCAGTACAATAACTATGCAGTGCTTATCTATGAGTACCTTTTATTGCATTATGTGACATTCAACTTGAATTTTTTTATATTTGAATTTATATTTTCTCTGTAATATTTATATGTTTCTTTGAGGTTGGTATAAGTGTGGTTCATTTCAATAACAGTATAATTGTGGATCGCTATAATTAAAACATGAATTCTGTGTCAATTGTCTTATCATTATATTATAAATTGAATCTGCATAAACAAAAAAATCTTTTGGTTGCATTATAAAATTTGAGAATTCAATATAATGACAAAAAAACAAAGATTCAGACACCGTTAGCACCAAGAGATGCAAGGTTGCAATGGATACTTTGTATGAGAGAATGAAAAATCGGTACATCATTATTGTATTTCCTTGAAACCATTCCATAAACTTACTAACTGATTTACAGGTTCCTAAATTCATATGAAAATCACTCATCGAGGGCCATCAACTATTCTTTGCTGCAACATCTGATTCATTGCAACTGAATTCCAATTTGTTTAGAGGAGCACGCATACCACTTTCGCCTATACCTACCAATGGTAAGTATATTTTCAGTTTACCAAAATATTTATATACAATCAATATATTAATTGTAAATAATGTAATTTACTATACTCATGCTTCATTTCAATTGACAGTGGCTCTAGATTCGGGATCCTCTACACCAATTAGTGTTAGAACAAGCATTAGAAAAGGATGTAGTAACAGTATTAACTGTATGTATCTTAGCATTTTAATCTTAATTTATATCTAATCATTACAACTGTGTTCATGTACTGTCTACTCACCAAAGGAGGATCATGCATATCAATTTCATCTTTATCTTCAAATGGTGACTCATATAACACAGTCAAAGAACATTTACTATATTTATTTATTTTACTATGTCGTAACATTGTATTGTTTTTGAACTATTAAATATCCTTGACAGGTCATCATGGTTGTGGATCTTTATCAATAAGATCTGCGCCTAGCAGCAAGTGAAAACGTATAGCAGCAACTAATCAATAAAATTATGACCCCTCTGGTAAGTACTCCATCATCGTATTGTTCATAAAAACACACATGTATTCTCTCATGTGTATTTAACATTTAAACTAAATTTCCATTACTTTTTATAGGTGTAACGACTGAGGTAAATATACCCACTTACCCTTCATGTGACACATTTATAGAGTAAGCACAAATAATGCCTTCAATGGATTTTAAATTGTAACATAGTGTAAATTTTTAATTACTATTTAAAAACAGATAATGTTTTACTTCTTCAACTACTAGTAACAATGATTATTTTCCTGACACAAGTGTGATCTATATTCTAATCATGTTGTATTCTCCCTTTATCCATAGATATAAATATCTATTCTTTCGGTATTTCAATGAAATTCGATTCCATAATTAACACTATCATATATGTGTCATCTACATTGAGTCATGTCATTTCAGAAAGAGATGTAAAAACTGGTGAAATCAATGCTGGAATTACTCATCGAAGAGACTATTCTGGTTTGACCTACTACATAATCAATTGTTACTTTACAGGTATTTCGTATGAAAATCCTTACAAACTAAATGACAATACTGCTGTAGAAATAATGAAACTACTTCACATTGCGGAAAATACAGGTCAATGTATTCTTTTTACCTTATTCTATAATGTTGTTCAAGTCATCACAGTTTTATGTAATTTATAATGTCATGTTTATTAACACCATTCTTTTAACCATTACTCACCTTCAGAATATTTGAATAGTGGAGATCCCTCTAATGTTTTCCAATACCGTGGTTCTATCTTTTGGTTTGATGAGAGAAATATAAAATATAGAACCAAAGAAAACATATGATTTGGTATATGTTGCACGCTTCGTAAAGTCTCTTTGCAATCACTTCCTTCATGTCCCTCATTCCTTCAAACATTAGTCTTCAATCAAAACTCTGTGGAGGAAAGCTCATTCTAGGAATATATGAATATATAAAATTATATGTTTTCATTCATGTCAATTTCCGGTAAGGTTGACAGATCATTCAATAATGGAAGAGCTTCAAGTATATTCAGATTGAATGGAAAAAACTACCATCGCATAGGTAGTCTGGGTCCTCCTGAGGGACAACCACCGGGGTTTGCCCAGCTATATGTTTATGATACTTCAAATGAGTCTCAAAACTAGATTCTGAACGTCAGGTAATATTTAACATGTAGTTTTACTTATTTACGGGACAATCATATTTTCACTTCACTATTAATTTAATTCTCTTTGCATTTATGATGGAGAAAATTCAAACACGGTGGTCGGTTATAATATTGTTGTCAACATACAAAATATTCTTCATGATACAAATGTTTTAGCTCTTCATTTCAGAAGTGGAAAGGATGTTCTTGATAATCAAGACCATGAAAACATAAATTTGCATCTTCTTAAGTGAATAAAAAGAGATTCAGCGACATACAACTTGCCTACTACTTCTGAGATTGCGATGCTTATTGTCGGTGACATTGAAGATCTCAACTGTGAAAGAGATATTATCATTCAAAGAAAAAGTGGTGATTTTCAATGGATTGATGAGCATCATCTCTTGTACCTTCCATTACAATATCCACTTATTTTCACAAATGGTCAAGATGGATATGTTGACCACATTTTGCATCGATATAAATCTATGAGTAATTGTAGAAAGGTTCGGAAATTAACAATGCGTGAATACTTCTACTATCACTTGCAGTGCCATTCGAGTTATACGTCAATATTACAACATTAAATAAGACTATTGCAAAAATTTATTGTTGATTCTTACACAATGATAGTGTCTTAGAGACTATCATTCATTCGATTCAATAAAAAACGCTTGAGGTTTGAGTTGTATAGTGGGCTGAAAGATTCTTTTTTTCGAGGTGACCGTGATGGGTATGCATGAGAGAAGAGAATCATTTTAGCATCTACATTTCCTGGTGGTCCCAGGTATATGATTAAAAATTACAAAGATGCAATGTCAATATGCAATTGGGCAGGATATCTAGATCTGTTTTTAATGTTTACATGCAATCCCCTTTGGAATTAAATCACTAGATTTGTATAACGTAAAAATTTTCTCCCTTTGGATTGTCAACACATTGTGTCCAGAATTTTCATTATTAAGGTTTTCCAGTTAATGAAGGATTTACGAGACCGATGTTTCTTTGGAAAGACATGTGTAGGTACCTACTGTAATACAAATAATTTTATGAGACACAATTTATCTTATTTAATGAATCTGATGTTGAACTGTGTCATATATATCATTAATTTTTGTGCAGTTGTTCATACATTGGAATTTCAGAAATGTAGACTGCCACATATACAAATTTTACTATTTTTATGTAGAGAGAGAAAAATAGGTAGTCCAGCCTACATTGACAAATGTCTTTCTGCTGAAATTCCAAATAAAGGTGATTTTTCAAAACTTCATGTGGCTGTTAAGATGTTTATGATGCATGGACCTTGTGGTGATGAAAATTGTAGATCACCTTGTATGTAAAATAGAAAATGTACTGAATTTTTCCAAAAAAAATTGTTAAAAGTACAACAGTTGATGATGATGGGTATGTTCTATACCAACGAAGAGAAGATGGAAACACGATCGTGAAAATTGGTGTCCCACTATATAATCTGTTTGTTGTAGCATATAATACTTTCTTACTAATGAAGTATAATGCTCATTTGAATATTGAAGTTTGCAATCAATCTACTTCCATCAAATATATGTTTCAATATATTAGTAAGGGTAATGATCGTGTAACAACAGCTTTGTATAAAACCAACTCTACAGCACTGTCAGACAATAATGTCAATGAGATTAAAATGTATTATGATTTCTGATACATCTCTCCTTGAGAGGCATCTTGGAGGATACTTTCCTATGATATCCACTATAGATATCCTCTGGTTTAAATATAAAATTTTTATTTACCAGGCCAAAATAGTGTTACATACACTAACACTGATAATATCGAGGATGTGTTGCATAAGGGTAACATTTTTCAATCAATGCTTATAGCGTGGTTGCAGGCTAATGTTGCTTACTAGGAAGTAAGATGTCTCACATTTGCAGAATTTCCTACTAGAATTTTATTCCACCAACGTGAAAAAATATGGTGTCCAAGAAAGTAGGGGTTTAGTATTGGAAGACATTATTATGTGCCACCAACAACTGGAGAGCTATATTGCCTTCGATTAATGGTCACAAAGATCATAGGTGCAACTTCTTTTGAACGTATTAAAACTGTGAATAACATTATTTATGGTACTTTTTGTAAAGCATGTTTTGCATTGGGACTTCTTGCTGATGACGGAGAATTTATTGAACAATCCATAAGGATTCAACTTGGGCTACAGGCCAGTCTATGTACAGACCTTTTGCCAACATTCTAATCTCAAACAATATGTCTTGCCCAGACACTGTCTTGCATGAAACATGGTAACTCCTCAGCAAAGAAATTTTCTATGTGGAAAAAAATAGGATACAAATGCTAGGTATATGATTTCAAATTGCTGAAAACATATAATGTGACCTAGGTAGTTGATAATTAAGAATTTTTTTATTCTTAAATTAATTCAAAGTACTAATTAAATAACAATATTTCATTATTCCATTTATATTTTTCACTCATGGATCATCAAAAACAGATGCCTTCTTTGCTTGAAATAGAGAAGTCACTACAGAGTAATGGTAGATCTCTTCATTCTTTTCAACCAATGTTAGTACCTAATTCTGAAATTGTCTCTCAATGAAATCAATTGGTAGATGATGAACTTAATCATGACAGAGAGGCTCTTTGTAATGAGTATCTAGCTTTTCAAGGTAAACTAACTGATGAACAGAATCAGGTGATGACTACCATTATGTCTTCATTAACTGCATTCACTGGAGGATTCTTTTTTCTAGCATGGTCATGGAGGCACAGGAAAAACATATATTTGGAAGGTATTGACATCTTTACTATAGTCAGAAGGTGATACTGTTCAGGTAGTTTCATCCAGTTGAATTTAATCATTACTTCTACCAGGTGGAGGAAAAATGAATTCCAATTTTCGAATCCCGGTTTTTATTTCTGAATCTCTTTTTGCAGTATTCAACAAGGCAATGATGTCGTAAATCATCTATAGTTAACGAAGCTTATTTTTTGGGATGAGGCAAAAATTATTCAAAAGAATTGTTTTGAAGCTCTTGACCGTACTTTAAAAGATATCATGTCAGTAAAATATGATAATGCTGCAAACGTTCCATTCGGTGGAATAACTATTGTGTTGGGTGGGGATTTCAGGAAAATTCTACCTGTCATACTAGGTGGTAACAGAAATGAAATAGTTACTTCAAGTATAGCCTCTTCATACTTGTGGAAACATTGTCATGTTTTAACGCTGACAAATAACATCATATTTCATTCCAATTCTTCTACAATTTCATATGAGGTTGTTGAATTTTCCAAATGGACTTTAGATATTAGTGAAGGTCGCATTGCAGACCAAAATGATGGTGAAACCACAATTCCAATTCTACCAGCATATCTTCTTTCCTGGACTAAAGATCCTATTTCTGAAATTTTTGAACATACTTATCCCAACTTCGTTAGTAACCATGATGATGTTAATTATCTTAAATACTGTGCCATCTTAGCTCCAACTCGGGATATTTTTGATGAAGTAAATTCGTACATGATGTACCTGACGTGTTCTGAAAGAAAAGACTATTTGAGGTCAGATTCAGTTTGTGATGCATGTTTTGAAATAGATAGGCCGAAAAACATTTACACATCTAAAATGTTAAATGGTATTAATGTATCAGGGATGGATGCTTATAAAATTACACTCAAAATTGGGGTTCATGTCATGTTGCTTAAAAATGTTGATCAGTCTGTTGGATTATGTAATGGGACTCGCTTGATTGTCACCCACTTGGGTGAACATGTCATCAGAGTAAGAATTCTATGTGGATTTAATTTAGGATATCTTGCTTTCATTTCATGATTAAATATGACAAACTTAGACTTTAGGTGGCCTTTAAAACTACAATGAAGATAATATCCTTTGACTGTTTCATATGCTATGAATGTTAAGAAAATTCAAGGACAATCACTGTCTTCTGTTGGGTTGTATCTTCGAAAACCTATTTTTTGTCATGGTCAATTATATTTTTCTCTATCTAGAGTCACATCACCATTACGTTTGAAAATAGTAGTTGGTGATAATAATCCCACATATCGTGAATCAACACAAAATATTGTCTACAAAGAAATATTTCATAGATTGTGATAGGTATATGTCAAATTATGTGTTAAATTTTAATTGTTTGGTTCTGCTCAGCTTATTTATGTTTGATTTTATTAAACAAAATGTTTCTGATTATGATCTGTTTGTAAAGAAATTAAAACAACAGACTTCAGAAAATATGTCATGATCAATTTAACCTTTGAATGATATCACACATGAGTCCGATGAGACATTGAAAATACAAGTGCGTATTTTGAATTTGTGGTGTAACACATCATCTAGGTACTTCAATGATGTTGTCGTGATTGATATGATTTTTGGAGATTTATAGCTGAATTCAGAATTAAATTAAACTACATATTATCTATATTCTATTTTATTTCTCCTTTCATTGAAATTACACCAAATAATTGTCAACCTCAATAATACGTGTTTCATAATTTGAGATCCTTTTATATTGATTTCTGTAGAAAGAAAAGATACACTGTACAATTAAAGGGTGTCAAAATCTGTCTAAGTTCAAAAATATATTACCTAAAGGGATGTTCTATTTCATACAGAACATGAAGATAACTTCTAATAAAGGTGCCTAATTAGGAACAAGATATGCATTTCGATTACATTTCACATCAACAACGCATGTCTGGCCATGTGATGCACTGCTACAACATTTTTTTTCAATTTTACTTCCTTTAAAGACATAATTCTGAGAAGGATTCCAGTGCAACATTTAATAGGTAATTGTTTATTGACATTTCTTTAACAATTTATGAATGTTTCTAAAGTATCTCTGTTTTTCAATATATAATTGTATGGATTAGTTTCAACATTTTTTACCTTCCAATTCACAAACATTTCTTCATTTTAATATGTTTTAGAAAATATTAGATATTTACGTTGCTTACATCCTCTTGAAGCATTGGGTTATTCCAATTTCAAGATGCAGATTGTCTTATAGGGTGATAGGTTAGTCATTATAGCCTTTCATTATCTTTGACACCCTATTTATATTTAACATTATGCGGTGCATATTTTTCTGTAGGGGGTTACAAGTTAAATGCAGTTTATGGGGTGACTACACTAATCAGATGTCATATTACTTGAAAGAAAATTTTGGTTCTTCAAATGTATTAATATTGCAACTTTTCAGAGTTATGAAACTGAATAGTAATCCCTATAATAACCCAAATCCTTATTACCCTTTTGTTTATTAATTTATTTTAAAAGTTTTAAGCGACTACTCGAACTGAATTCCTATTAAAATTACTTTCAGACTCTCTTATACTTACAACTGCCATAAATGCGACGAAAATACTTTTCAATCTTGATATTGAAGATGGTGAATTATTCCGAAAAAGGTTCATTGGATACTTGATTTAATTGTGATATTTGTATATGCTGTCAAATTTTTACTATATGATAGATGTACATATTATGTTTTACATTTGACTAGGATGTTCAATATTCAGATTTAAATTTATAATGGCATCCGAGTATTGATGTCCAGCACCAACAAACTCATCTTCTACCTCTACACCATTGCTATATTGGGAAAATAAGAAAACCATTTATGAAGTCAAGAATCTTGATCAGGTATGTAGTATACGACAATTTTACAATTTAATTTGTGCACCTTAAAAATATGGTTGTACCAGTATAGTACTGTACTCTGTCATTATCTACACAAATGTCATTTTTTGACACCCTAAAAAGTTCTTGATTTCTATGACCATAAAAAAAATCAAACAAATCACAATTGGTTCTATGATTCATGCAATTCTTGCTTGAAAAAAGGGCATAATGTTGACGGAAAAAATTGGCGCAAAAACTGCAAGATATCTGTAACTTGCACCGTTCCCAGGTTCTTATTTATTCTTCTACTTAATAGTTTATTACATAATATATATGTATCAATAGTAGTTAGTTTTACTTATCCTAAATACCTTTGTAATCATATTTATAAATCAACAGATTTAGAGCGCAGCAGCTTGAGAGTTATTCCACAGACTCCTTATCAGTTGTACTACTTGATAAACAAGTAATAACATTTGTGTGAAAAACTTCTTCAGAGTTATGAGATTATTTGATTTAGGTACTACTAGATAATAAAATATCATTATTAAAAAATATGTTTGCTTCAATTAAACTAACATTTAGTATTTCCTCTTAAATAGGGATGATGATGATTAAAGTTTGCCTACAGAATTGACTGTTTTCAAATCAAAAGTGGTTCTCCAGTCAATTTAAGTGTCAAATTATAATATTCAAAATCATCACCATTCAGCAGAACAAAACTCATACAAGGTAATATTCATTACTAACAACAAAAACTACATCACCAAGTTCAATGATAGCATCACAGAATTTTAGGTAAATTATACTATATATTCCTATTTTTATTAAAATGGATAGTTTGCAAATACTTATTTCTGTTATTCAGTATATACATCATCGTCAAATTAGTGGCTGTAAAAATGTAAGTAGTGTGCATGAACATAGTCATGTACAATATAAACAATTATCATCATTTTTACTTCCACGCGTGTAAATAACATGCAACTGGATTAATGCTTTATTTTTCTATGATAGGAACATCAAAATGTTAAATCATTTCGACTCGGTTAAAAGACTGACTCTATACTTGAAACACCATTTGTGGTATCATCCTCTATTCAGGTATGTATATTTTTTCCCCTTTTTAAATTTGCTTTGCAAGACATTATTTTATTCTTACATTGTAATTGCTCCAACATCTGATGATACTTTTAACTATGTTCTATATGCAGAAAAACCTACTGAAAAAATTTCTTAATGAAGATGTTATTGATCAATCTAAAAATATCCCACCTATAGGTGTTGGTGGTCAATGTCAGGAAAAAAATATAGCAATCCGAATGAAGGGTAAATTAAAAGACAAGGCGGAAAAGAATGACTGATATGTTCTTTAGATATAAAAGTTCATACGAATTCAGGTGATTGTGTCTCATAATTTCTTTTCTACCATGTGAGTTAATTTATTCTTCCTATATTACAAATCAACTGTCAATTTATGTATTTTTGTGCTGGTGGGAGAAGGGATAGGGTAGGGAGGTGGGGGTGGGGGGGGGGGGCAGGGAGGAGGGGCCTGGTTCAGTTGGTGTGGGGCAGGAAGGGGGTGAGTTGGAAGTGGAAGGTGTTGGGAAGTAGTGGCAGCAGATGCTGCCAGGTGGGGAGGGGAGGAATGGAGTTGGGAAGGAGGATTATGGGAGGGGTTGGGCATGGGTGGGTGGACGGATAGGGTAGGGAGGGGGGGGGCTTTTGGGGGCTGGTGGGGAAGGGGGGCCTGGTGGGGGCTTGTGGGAAAGGGGTTGTGCCGGGAGGAAGGGTCTGGTTCGGTTGGTGGTGGGTAGGAAGAGGGGTGAGTTGGAAGGGGGAGGTGCTGGGATGCACTGCCAACAGAGGCTGCCAAGGGGGGAGGGGAGGCAAAGGGTTGGGCAGGGGGGGAGGGGAGGGGATGGGAAGGGAGGGTGGGGGGCCTGGTGGGGGCTGGTGGTAAAGGGGCTGGGCAGGGAGGAGGGGTGTGGTTGGGTTGGTGTTGGGGTAGGAGGGGGTGAGTTGGAAGGGGGGGATGGGATGCACTGAGAGAAGAGTCTACTAAGGGGGGAGGGGAGGCAAGGGGTTGGGCATGAGGGTGGATGGGAGGAGATGGGCATGGGTGGGGGTGGTGATGGGTAGGAGGGATGAGGAGTTGGAGGGGGGGTGGTCCTGGTGGGGGGTTCAGTTGGGCAGGGGGACGAGCCTGTTTAATGCATTTTAATTAAGTTTCTGCTTAATATATACAGGTTTTTTGATCATTGATAGTGAAATATGTTCACTTATTAATTAATTTTAGGATTCTCTAATTTTACCTTTTGTGTGCAGGTTCGATAACAACTTGGGGTGGGGTGTTATTCAAGAACTACATACACATATTCTAGGTGTGTGCTTGTGTAATGTTATGCATTACATTTTTATTTTCTCATTGAATGGTCTATATGAATTACATTACACAAGACATGAATATTGGTTATTGAACAACATGATTGTTGGACTACAAATACCAATCACGTGAGGTTATTACTGATTTTCTCTTATGCATATTTCATATCTAAAATAATGTATTTTATTGTGTTTTTGTTATTAGAAGGTAACAACATATAAAAAATTCAGTACTCTATGAAACAATATATGGTTTCCATTTTGTTTTACATATAAATATAAATGGTCTGAGTAGGTTGGAGAAGAGGGGAGGGGAAAATGTGGGCAAGGGAGGAGGGGCCTGGTGGGGGAAGAGGCTGGGTGGGGGGAGTGGTGGGGGAAGGGGCTGAACGGAGGGGAGGGGTGGAGCTGGGTAGGGGGGGGGGTAGGTGGAGGTGCTGGGAATTTGGGGGGGTGACAACCTGGGTAGGGTGGTGGGGGTGACATGAGGGGGTACAAATGGAAGGGATGGGGAGGGGAAAGAGGAGGGAGGAATGGCTCAGGGGACATTCTGGTTAGTGGGAAGTGGAATGGAGGGGATGGGCTGGGCAGGCTGTAGGGGAGGGGATGGGAGAGGAGGGGAGGGCAGTGGGGAGGGGGCTGCTAGGGGAATACTATGGCCAGAAGAGGTGGTTGGGGAAGCGGCTGGACTGGGGAATGGAGGGGAGGGACTGGCCAGGTTAGAGGGGAGGGAGGGGAGGATGAGTGTAGGCTGGAGGGGGCTACTGGGGGAAGTCTTTGGCCAGGGAGGTTGGTGGGGGAAGCGGGTGGGGAGGGGATTGGAGGGGAGGGACGTGGTAGGTAGGAGGGTGCTTCCCAGAGAACAGTTTGGCAAGGGGGGGATGCAAATGTAACAGTTTGGTCAGGGGGGAATTGGCTGGGCAGGGGGAGGGAGAGGTGGGAGGGGCTGCTGGGGGAAGGCTTTGGCCCGGGAGGGTAGTGGGGGAAGCAGCTCGGGAGGAGATCAGAGGGGAGGGGCTGGGCAGGTAAGAGGGGCTGCCCAGGGAATAGTTTGGGCAGGGGGGAGGGGGCTGCATACGTAACAGTTTGGCCAGGGGGGAATTGGCTGGGCAGGGGGAGGTAGAGGTGGGAGGTGGGTCTGCTGGTATTGGGTGGGAGACAGGTGGAGACAAGGGGAGGGGAGGGGTAGAGTTGGGTAGGGGGTTACAGGAGCTTCTGAAAAATTGGTGGTGGGGGGGGGGGGTGACAGGCTTCCAGATTAACCAATGCTGTTTTTCAATATGTACTAATTTTTTTATTATTTCCAATAGTACTGATTTTTCCTTTTCATATTATTAATTGTATGATTTCACCTCACTACATTACCCATTTTTTTCATATCAATATGTCTCATTTACTCACATTAATGTCTAATTATATATTGCATGGATCGATATAACTATGAACAAAGAAGACAAATTACTACTCTACATCAATGATGCATGGTAGTACTGGGAGTATGTTGATTGCACATTATGATGACATGAATTGTAATATGATATTCACAGCCGTTGTTGTTGAAGATAAAAGTTCCTGCATTTGTTTTCAAAATTGTATCTGCTACTTATATTGTATTTATGTTCTCTTATCATGGTTAAATAACATTCCATAGTTATTTTTAAAAGGTGACATGAAAGTGATAACTGATATCTGTTTGGAATAATATCTTCTCTTATCATGTTTTTGTTTCAATGTTTTCATATTTCAAGTATCTTGATATTAGCTTTTCATAATTCGTTTCTATGAATAGATTTATAATTTCAATACAATATTTATTATTCTCCATTGATCACTTCTCATTTTTATAATGCATTTTGTAGTTTATACTTCATTTATGATGATGTGTGTATGCACGGGCGATGTACTAGTATATAATATTGTAAGGGAAGGTTTGAATGATTCCATAATTGATAGGGAACATATATCAAAGGACATTAAATATCACCTTTACATGTCTTTTTAAAAATCCATAAATTTAAATAACACATCAAGTGTCTAACACAGAACCTTTTGATTCCACCGGTTTCTAGAGCTTTTAAAAATAAAGTAACTTCGTCAAAGGATATGAAACAAATGATTTAAATTTTTATTATTGAAAAGAAATATTTATTAATTTACATGTAGACTGGAGGAAACATTATTATGAATTTAATCAATATCATGAGGCCTTTCATTCATGGGTAAGGTACTACAGTAGTAGTTTATGAGCCCATACATGTGACTTCTCATCTAACTTCTCCATCCACTTCCCCCAAATATTTCAGACTACCTATTATCCTGATTATAAATTGTCCTTTACCTTCTCAATTTTAGCCTCTTATTTTTTCTCTAGTGGAGTATTTTCTACATCTTTGGCTACTTATTATAAGAGAGATATCCTCTTTTACTTAAATTACTATATCCACTACCATAGTTTCAACAACCTCAACCTATATTCCCCATTGTCTAAAAAGGGAAAAGCACCTGCTGATTCCATGTACCCAAGAATATAGTGATTGAGATTAGACTGTGTATTTGATAGGTACTTCATTTTATTTTTCCTTCTAGATGCAATAGAATAACTTTTAAATGGAATTTGTCTTATTATTCATCATTTTATTCTTTAGATTTCCTTGTTTCTGATATTTACATTTTGATAATCTCAAAAGGGGTAGAATGTTTATGAAATTTATGTTGATATTTTGTATATTACTCTGTTTTTCTTCTGCTATCATAAATATGTGAATACCATATCTTTGATACCATCTTTATTTATCTTTTACATTAAAATATATGATAAATATCTCAAATTATGTTTCTAGAGTGTTAATAATATATGATTACCTTTTCAAATACATATATTTTATGAAAATGTTTACTTTATCATTGGTTTAGAATACTCCATGATTTTTGATCATAAAAGGACGACATTTGTTGATCTTTAATGTTCTTATTCTAAAAATCATGAAAAATATGTTCCTAATGAGGTTTAATATTTTTGATAGAATTTTATAATATAATAAAATTTGATGAAAATTTGGCTAAATGTTGGGATGAGTGACCATTATTATAGAAAATAGTCATCACAAGACTTTACCAAACCCCAAAAAAGAGTCACCACTAGAGTTTTTCTACCATAGGAAATGTGTCACCTCCAGACTTTACCTATCGCTAGAAAAGAGACTCCCCCAGACATTACCTACAACCAGAAGATAATCACCACTCGAATTAACTCTACTCCAATAATGTGTCACTATAATATGAACCACGATCAAATAACATACCACTAGATGACCTACCATCTGATGATTCACCAAAAAAAATGAGTCACCACCAAATGGCCACCCATGAGTTGGACCTACCACTAGTCCGACTCACCATTAGATTGAGTCACAACTAGACATGAGCCAATATCATTATGTGAAACCATATCTATTATGAAGCATTTAAATTAAATTCTCTTAAAGGATAAATTATTTAATTTAATGTGAATTATTTTTTAATTATTATTATTTAATAATTTCCTAAACACATGGAAGGCAATATTAGGGCCTAGTATGAGGTTTTAGGAAATTTTTATGAGTAAGATTTAATGTCTATTCATTATTTCATCCACATATATTTCCAAATGAATATTGATCTCTTAAAAATTATGTAATGTGTGATCGATATGTTCACAAAATGTATTTTTAATGGATTATCATTTGAGAGCTTACATGCGGAAGTCCTATAGAATTTGAAATTTGAAGGAGTGAAGAATACTAAAGATCAATATGACACTATAATTTAATAATATTTTCAGAGAAAAGTCCCTAGATAAACCTCAATCCAAATTTTTGGAGACTCAAATCATATGAAGCTCTTCATATTGAGAATAACTATCTTCTATATATCTTATTGCTTTCATATTATATTTTTTTTCTCTTAAATTCAAGTAGTGTGTTTCTTATTTCGTTTTTCAAAACATACATACTCCAATGATATAATTAGAGAATACTATATATTCTACTAAATATCGTTTCATCTATATACACATGATAATTGTTGAAGAGGTCATGTGTAGAAAGTGTTTTTTTCTTCCCATTGTGTTTTTGGAATAGGTCCCTCTGTGGCACAGACATCTAGTAAGCTAATGTGCATATATCAAGTCTATTTTTTGGATCATATTATAGTTATTTAATCTTCTTGGAATTGGGTGACTTCCATGTTCAGGGGTTTAGGTCTTGGATATATACTTATTCTCTTCTTTTATACTATTGTGTGATTTTTATTGATTTCATTATTTTCAAATATTTAAATTATATTTGTTTATTTGATGAAAAAACTAGTACATTGATAGTTAGTCTTAAACAAGTGTCTATATAAGTATTTGATTCATTAAATTGATTTCAAAAATTAAAGAATCTTTCATATTGGATTAACATTGAATTAATCTATCTTTGAGGAATATTTTAAAAATTAAAATTATACTAAGCTAATATTTTGATTAATTGGGAGAATTTATTTTAATAATTGATTTTTATTTTGATATGTTTTTATAAAAACAACTATTGGGAACTCAATTCACCCCTCTCTTTAGTTACTCACTCTGACCAACAATATACAAGATAAACATATATTCTTAAAATGTTAAAAATCTTTTTTCCAAAGAAAAAACATTAACATCAATGATCACGTTAAACCGAAAAGATATCAATACAATTCAAATAATGTCTATTAAATATAAAATCATTATTCCTAAAATAATATTTTTCACTAAAAAATATACAAACCCAAAGGGTTTCATTTATTTAAATGCCCCCAAATATTTTTAATCTAATTAAACTCTCATTACATCAATCCTCGGAATGGGTATCCATGTTATTAATCTTATGATATGTCATAGAAATATAAAACCATGATACTTGAGGTATATCCAATATCACTTTGTAATATCATAGGATTCTGTAGGATTTATCGTCTCATTCATCCTAATACTTCATAAAAATGTGAATTTCTCCAATAATACCCCACAGGAGTGTCTGGATAGGTGTATAGTCCTAGCCCCACTCATCGTGTACCAGTGAACATCAAGTTAATACGTGATCCACCAATTTCATAGGAATTACCCTTAGGTTCATCTATTTCATATCCCCCTCGACTTTTAAGTATCAAGAGTGGGATTTAATTTCATGGAAAACCAAACAATATATAGTATAAAATAAATTTGGAATGTTATTCTATACATAGAGTTATACATAGGATTTTAAAAAATTTTCCCTAGTATTAATATCTAAAAATAACCAAACCCTTCTTGGATACCAATTGAAGTTACCCAAGCATAACATAAAAAAATAATGAATCATTCTAGATTAATATTCAGTAAACTTCTCTATAATACATTGTAAAGGACCAAATATGTTTAATGTACTTGGAGACTAGATATAATATTAACATATATCATAAAATATATTTAACATATTCAACAAGTTTATTCTCTCATAGAACCTTTATAATACATTTCATAATTTATAGGATTCTTCATAACCTGGAGAAAAATAAAAAATAGGAAAGGGTGATCACAGATGCTCAATAATGGTAAACATGAGATATATCAATCAATGGTCATAAGTATTCATAGAGATATTCGAAAAGGATCATGACATAATAAATTCATACCCAATATATTAAAATTCATTAATAATGATTTATCGCAAAAGGATTTTGAAAACATATGCCAAATTCATATATCTGAGGAATCATTAATACACAATCATGATCTATAAGAGCATTTTATAATCATAGAAATGTAGAAATATCATAAGATTATAAGATTTTTAGCATATAAAAATAATAATATTTACCGTCATTAAGTTATGTACCTGAATAAAATTCCTTGTGTAAAATTATGGACATGAAACTTGGTCCACACAAATCATGGACGTGAAAAAAGTCCAAGCATAATTTTATGAACATTAAATCAGCGGCCACATAACATAGTTATCTAATGAGTTATCCATCATTAAAAAATACATTTAAGGTGTATAATGGACCCAACCATCACAAAATCATATTCCATTTATATATCTTCCACCAGATCATGATATCATTTATAATTACCTCAAATCAAAAACTGTGAAAAAGAAAACAGAATTCATCAATATTTCATCATCATAATTATAGACCACTAAAATAAGAAATAAATATGGTAAAATTGAATAATATATTTTTTTAAAATAAGAAAAATTAAATAATGCTTTTTATAGATGCAAATACCTTTAAAATATTGTTGATCATTTCTAAAAGAAAATACCCTTTACATTTTTGAAATCACATCATTAAAATGATTTATTTTTAATAATATTAAGTGGAAAATTTTCTATATAAATAACCATAGGAAATATTAAATTAACATCCAATTCAGTTATTAGTAATGATGGTGATAGAATTTATTATTGCAGTGTATGTTTAAAAAATAATTCCCCACGCATTTTTTGGAAAAATTAAAAGTACCTCATTTGAAAAATGATAAGCAGATTCGTTTTAATTATTTTAATCAAATTCAAAATATGGTAAAAAATTACATTAATCAATAATTTTAGAATAGTGAAAATCATTCTTAAAGGAAATTGAGGAAAAAATTTCACATTGAAGAAACATTTCCTTGACCAAATAGAGAATATGGTGGGTTTTTTGTAAAAATAATCTATTGGTCATTTTAAGAACAAAATAGATTAAAATGGTTCTATTTTGGGAAAATTCCTTGAATAAACATAGTAAAACAAAATATATTTTTTCTAACTAATAATAATAATAAAATTTCCTTCAATGTAAATTTACCATAGAATATCATAAAAATAAATAAGGTTATAACCTAAACCGTTATGACTTTGGAAATAACATGAAAAATAAACCCCTAGAAATAACTACCTTCAAATGAAACTTTAAATACCATGAAAATAATTATTTTGATGATAAAACATATCAAAGAGCTAGTAAATACACCTCATAAAATAATATTGGATTATAATATAGCATTTGTTCGAAGGAATTCTTTTTGAAAGGATAAACCCTTACACTTTGGTGACATTCAAATAAAAACCCATTACAATAAATGATATAAATTGTTACAATATATAGTAATAATTATGAAGCATATATAAAATAACATGTAAAATTAGAAATATATATACCTCATAAGCATAAATAGCTATACAATATCATACTTCTCTCAACAAAACTATATAGGGATGGAGAATCCTTACATCAAGTCTTGTTTTTCTTCATACGGGTTAAAAAATAATGTATAATAATTATATATAAAATATACAATACATAACAATATTATTAAATATCAAACCATAAATGATTTATTTATATCTTCTTATCACCCATTTAATAACAATTATTTATTAAAATCATTGTTTGAGGTGATAACTACTCCATGTTTCAAGAATATTTTATTTCAGTAGTTATTATCATTGAACATAAGTACTAGTTTGATCATTTAATAAATAATAATAATAATAAATGTTTCATATTTATATTTTATAATAAATTTTATTTCCATTTATAAAAATGCTAGTAGAAATATAATTACATCACTTTTTGGTTACTCTACTATGTATGTACACATGAGTGATGTTTTTAATTTCTGATCGTTGAAAACAGAAAAGGATTGGAATAATTAAGCTACCCAAAATAATTATTATTTAGAAAATAATATATAAATATATAAATATATATTCATTAAATATATCCTTATTACTAGCCATGTAAATCTGAAATGAATAAAAAAATTATCACTTCATGAAAAAGGAAGTTCACACATACTCACGAGCAATGTTATCATTTCCAAACTAATAGAAAAAGAGACTGATATAGGTTGTAGAATAAATAAAATACACATTTTTATGTTATAGATTTTAATTTTATTATATTTTAATGGTGAGGAAAAAACTCGAAGGATGTAAAAAAAGTAAAATTTACGAGACCAATAAAAATAATTACCTCCTCTCTGAGAGACCTCCATTGTATTTCTTATTAAGGGCCCTATGAGAGGTATTTTCAAGAGAAACATTCCTATAAAACATACCTAATAATTATAATAAGAGGTTTTAATATGTGTTTTTTGATCTAAGCATCTTAAATTGGTGTGTGGGATAGAGGAGGGGTGGTGTAATTTTTTAGTGAATGAAATGACTCAATTGAAACTACTTAAAACTAATAAATACAATAAATTATATTCATTTAAAAGTGAAAAATTTAGATTTATTTTATATATAATATTATTAATAGTATAAATCATCTCATAAAATTAAATTTAGACATGTTTAGGTGATTATTTGACCTTTTTGATGATTAATGTGATATAAATGTTTTTACTCTATATTGGTGATAAATGTTACTATTAAAGGAAAAGTAGACAATAAATTTATAATAGATTTTATACTCAAGAATAACCCATTCAACTGGAAAAATAGAATATTAGAATGAATTTTACATCAATTAATGAAATAATATTTAACATAAGATATGATTAATGTCATTTTGCAATCTATGTACATATTTTGACTTTAATGGAATCAATATAGAAATGGAATTTTAAAAATAAATAATTAAAACATCACAAATATGGTATACATATCTAAAATATTCAGATAACTCAATAATTTATCAATGTTGTATTAATTTTAATATTTTTATAATAATTTATTTGATTTTTCTATTTCCCGAACAAGCATTGTGTCATTATTGCCTATGAATTTAATGTAATTATTCCATCACTAAAAATATTAAATAGATTAACAAGGTTATAAGATTTCATTAATTTTTAAAATAACAATTTATAACTCATCATAACCTCTTTTTATGCCTGTAATAAATATCAGAGGGATTAAAATAATGAGAGTTCCATTTTGATTTTATTATTTATTTAATATATTATTAAGTTAGTTATCAAAGGAAAGTGTAAATCAACTTCTAATACTCTTATGAGAAGATTGTTATGGTAAAAATAAAAAATTAAATGAAATAAATTCATGTTTTTTGAGATATTGAGGTCATATACTGTAGTTTTATATATATTTTACCAATTTTACCCTTACCATGATGATAAATATTTTTGACAATTACTATTTATAATGAAAAAAATTAAAATAGTAAAAGTTACCAAATTTGATCCTAATGATTGGAACCATGGAATTAGATTTTCATTTTAAAATTTTTGTAAGTTTCAACAATCAATTTTATCATAAATATGTAAAGCACAATGAGAAATAGTTTTTATAAAACTCCATATTTAAGACGAACAAATAATTGATACGAAATATGGTATAATGTTGATTACTATATAACTAGATATATTATTTCTAATTAAATGAGGTATAAATTTATTTAACATAAAATTCAAATCATAAGGGGTATTTCAAATTACATGTCTTTATGAATAGTAATGACAATGTTACAAAAAGGCTATTTACACTATTCACATTAAAATCCATCTATGAAAACCAGAAAAAAAAAATCCACAAGGATATATTGAAATTATTATTTAAAAGATGAGGTAAATCTAATAAAATTAAATTTATAAATTTGGTAATAATTAATAATAATGTTTGTTCACAAAATATAATAAAAACCATCATTAGGAAAACAAAATTTGAAAGCATAAATTAGAATTAGTGAAAATTGAGTACCTATTTATTATATATTAATCAATATATTAGAATTATTTAAACCCATTATATGTATTTTTCATATTAAGGTTATTCCTATTAATACCGAAAATTTAATGGCTTTATTAATATATATCCCATTTCCTTTTAAGATATTTTTTGTGTGTCAAGCACACTATCAAACACATAAATATTATATAATGATAAATGTATTCTAATTTATCAGCGTGTTACATAAACTAAACATTAAGGCTTTAGGTAATGTATTATCATGAAATATATTGAATATTCATCTAAAATAATATAATATTTGTGTAATTTATGATTGAGTCTTCTCATGTAGCCTCCATTAAATGTTGGATGGTGGATATTGGGCCATCTTTTAGATCATTTCGGATTTTATTATTTATAGTAGAACCCACAAGGTGTAGTGATTTTTTTATATTTATGAGAACACATTAGCTACTGAATACATGGATGTAACATCCTGACGTAGATGCCACTAAACTAATTCTCCATTATGGTCTGTTACGAGGGCTCAACTGCACCTCTCCATTCAGCAGAGGCTTCCTGCTAGCATCGAGTGCCTGGGGTGTGTATGTGGAGGTACATTACCACATATCAGAGGAAAAAACAATAGAAAAAACTAGATAATGTCTAAATAAGTAAATAAATATAGTGGGAAATAAATAATTAAATTGAAATAGAATATGTTGTAATAACAAATGAAATGCTGTAAAATCCTGAACAGCTATGTTATACCCCATTGGTCAACCCCTGGGCTGACTATACATAAGTAGAAAATACAAGAAAACTAAAATAAAAGTACAATGATATAATAATAACCAAAATCTAGAACACATACCCAATATCCATGAAACATATTAAATGTATCATCTCGATCATAAATATCCATATGAGTGGCTCTTTGCCATCAGGAAAATATGATGCCCATCCCTATCTACCATGTATTTTCTATCAACCTAAAAAATATACAAAAGGTCTACACACACACCGAGGTTCACATAAAGGGGTGAAAAATAATCTAAATTGGTCACCCCAACTATGATATTATAATATGATTCCATAATTTCATGCTCAAAAAATATGGTCAACCTATATGAGACACAATTGGAAGATAAATAAATTAGATAATATTATGAAAACACAATCAATCCCTAGATCCATGATCCCAGTCAATTAGACAAGGTGTTGTCATATATATATATATATATAAACACACACTCACACACACACTCACAAATATTCCCATTTATATATATATAAATATTAATATTAATACCCATGAGTAAGGTGAAGAAAATAACAAAAAAATATCAACAGATGGTCCTTTGGTTCATAATCTTGACCATCATGAAATCCTCTAAAAAGGGAATTGAGCTGGATTTCATACCACTATCCATGTATAATTAAGTAAATACTTAGATTAGTAATCCCAATCAACAATAACTACTTCATCCAGCTCTAAAAATGTCTTTGAGAAAGCTACGTCAGCACAAAGGGGATGCTCGTACAAACTCTATTTTCACTTGTACTCACCTCCAATCACTTTAATGATGAATTAAAAGAAATATATATGTAAATACTCTAATTATGTAACAAATTTGGATGACGTACCTGACTCTCCATGTAAATATTGTCCAATTTCAGAGCCTTATGTCCCAGTTTGTAAGCAGTCATGACCTTGCATCTCCGATGAAGCCTAAGGGTACAACCCTTAAGAGACTTTAAGGATATCTCACCAATGAGACGTCATGTAAAACCCATGATGTCTCTAATTATAGAGGTTTTAATCATCCCTATCACTCGGGAGAGAATGAAATTTCGTTAGTATCTAATGGTTTGAAATACCTTTTCCAACATTGCGGTAAACCAATCCATCATGGACATCATAATCATCCCTATTGATTGAGATTGTATAATCATCCATGAGTATAATCATCTAAGAAGACATTACCATATGAAGGATAGCCTAATAATCTTCATCACATATCAATTAACATAGGAGAGAATAATCATCCATGTGACTTATGAGACCGTAATCATTCACAAGTATATTGTTAGGGATTACATGATAGTATATCGTAATGATAGGATTAAAATCAATATCCCTAGAAGTACATATAAAAACACCAAGTATATAATAGTCAAATATATTTCCTCAAAAATGAGATTCCCAGTAGTACCACTGAGAATTCCATTTAATATTTGAATAAGATGAACTTGAATTCGAATCCCAGGAAATAAATCTATGCATCAAAAAAAAAAGAATAAGATAGATCCCAATAAGATCATATGGGAATACCAAAGAGAAATAAAGGCACATCACATCAGGAATATTAGTCACCAACCAAAAATCACCTCTTGTGATCATTGATGGATCATTAGTAAATTGGTGAATGCATACATAAATGAGTTATTGTGGATGAATGCTTCAACCCACCAGTAGTACCACAACCTCAGGGGAATACATGTTCAACGTGGATTTTAAGGTTACATCCACTACCATGTCTACCCAAATCCGACATACTAGATCAGGGTCAGACAAAAATTGGGGAAACCACTAGTTCCCTCATGTTAGAACACTTGAGAGGAAACCTATATGGGAACCTCAGGTCTACACATAAGAAAAGAAATCCAAATCCAGATCCATGGCTATGAAGGTAAAAGGAAGAATCATACATTGTATTCTTTATAGTAAGCAATTATAGGCATCTTAAATGGGATATAAAAAATGGTACATAAGAAAAGGTTTCCTTCATTGGACCCACTAAAGCAGTATAAGGAAAGATACATCCTATATATGATACTCATACTAATATACATGTAAAAGAATCCAACATGTGACTACCAAAGTTAGTATTAAAAGAAGGAATACCCTAGGGGACCCTTTCTAACATGAAAAATATCAATTTATCCTAAATGAGATAATCTTGGTTTAAACATAAGTAGTGGAATCCTACAAGAGATCCATTGAAGAGACTTAATTCATGACCTCCTTGGATAGAAGGAAACATATCACAAGGGAGATTTTCTCGAGATGAAATATACACATAAATTGGTCATGTGAGATGGATAATGGCCCATTACATATCAATGTATCCCTATCAGGGGAGGAAAAAAATTGATAACTGGCCAAATAACCAATTTGTTTAGGGAAAAGAATGAATTTTCATGTAGGAGTCCTTAAAACACTATATGGGTTTCACCATTGTGATCTAAGCTAAATGATACTGCAAATAGACTACAAATTGGTCTAATTCCAACCCCTGAGTTAAAATATATGAAAAACCCTAAAAGGGATATCATAGGGGTTGTATATCGCGTATATACCAAATACACGATGAGTTCCCCCAAATCCCCCCCATGGGTATGTACCACAACAAGACAGGGGGTGTAATATCCCATGTACATGACATGTTCATGATACTTACAGTGTGTACCTAACATTGGGTACATGTTCATGTACCACAGAGGGCCTAGCCACGTATATAGCTTAGATGTGTACCTTTACATGGAATACAACCCACACGACATCTGACCATGTAATCTAGATAGCCTTGGTCCCCGACATGGGTATTCTGACTGGGTACTCAGCTACATGGATAAGTCCCTATACATAACCTGTTTACCCTATACATAGTATGTACTTTGAATAGAACATATTCCTTGGATAGGAATAACACATGGTGTGTGTTCCTTGAACTACACAGTATGTGATATGTATATTTGAATGAGACCCCCCCCCCCAATCCAATATAATCCCTATTTTCTTCTCCAAAATCTATAGATCAAACCTCTAGCTGTCCCATTAAATAATAAGATATATTTAAAACATGAAAATGGTAAATATATGTGGATTTATGAAAAAACATAAAAACAGCCAAACATTGGGCATAATCCATCGAAGCATCACCTGTTTCGATGCTCCATGGCTACAGCACACCAAACCAATGTTTCCTGAGCTTTGCGATGATATATACCCCTCTCCCAATTTATCTATTTCAGATTCCATTCTTCTATATCAATTGAATGATTAAGCAGGATCCCTTGGAGAATACATGAGATTCCAAGGAAGGAAAAGAAGAAAAAGATAAGAAAAGGAAGAAAAATAAATATAATGAAAAAAAGAAAAGGGGGTCAGACCCAGACCTTGTGCCCAAACTGAGTTTATGCCCCACCTAGGAAAACATCCCATTACAGACTCAATGATAGAGCTAAAATCTCAATCTGACGACAAATTCAAAATATATGATCTAACAACCTACATGAAAAAATTAAAATTTACATTATTTAATATTTAATATTATATATTTTTCTAAAATTAGAATGGTTAATAATTCCCCCAAAATCATATCCTAAGGTAGAATCCTTATTCCAGGACCAATAGAGTGGTCATAAAAATTACCTAAGATCAAATGTGTGGTAAGATTACCCTTTTACCCATTATAAGAATTTGTTGGAAAAACTCAAAGTTCTGAAGAAAATTATAGTTGGAAAAAAATACTTTATAGGATATACAATAAAAAACATTTAGTACCTGATATTCCTGATGGTAGAACTACACACCTTGATATCATCATGAGAATTTGAAAAACTCTATATTGATTGTCCAATGACCAGTCTCAAAACATCAAAAACTCTCATACATGAAGAACTTTTAACAATGAAAAATATGATACTCCCCACCATAGGAATACCTTTATCTTCATATCACCACAAACCACCATGCTCACCAGCTAAATGAAATTGATTAATTTCAACTAAAATTAGGTTCACCACACTCAAGGGTCAATGCCGTAATCACCTTCATATGTCTTACCCTATACATCTCCTTCAGAGAAACCTCAACATGTAAAATCATCATGCTAGGATATATATTAAAAAAACCTCATTGTACAGTTGACTCTCTCTCCACATCTTCAGCATGATGTACATATATATATTGATTGTCACTATCTATGTTTATACCATGATTCCATCAAAAAGAATTTATAACTATCTATGATCCATGCTCATTTTCAACAAGGTTACACATCCCTTTAACCAACACCCAACCCCACGTCTTTCAACAATGCGTATCTAGGTATAACCAAGATTCAACCATCTCATGGTACCTAATTTACTTCTAATGTATTCTTTACCATATAGTTACATTAGTCCTATTTACCAAGAACATAGAAAACAATGACCATGGAATGTGTTGAAAACATCAGTTCTCGGCTCACATATGGCCACTCACAGATTTACTATTAAGAGGAACCATGTGTAACTGGTATGAACCTTTACCCCCCAACTCATACTACCATGAGTTGTTTTCTATTAAACCTAAGAGAACCATGCTACATGGAATGAAAATCTTATTAATCTAGAATTTTGTGTAGAAATACTCTTGAAAAATCATCACCTAACATATTCCACGATTTATTCCCTGACCTCCCTTCAACCAGTTCCATTCCAGTCACAGTTATCTACCAATGCTCTAGACACCATAAAAATATTGGAAACACTAGTTCATCGGTTCAGGAACTATAATAGTGATGCATGTAAATTCCAGTCTTGATACCAAATCTCCCTAGGTTCTTGTTAAAATTTTAAGGCACCAACATTCCTATATCAGAAAACTCGTGAAATTACAAATCATGGATCTCAAAATGATAGACTATCATGTATCAAAACATAAAACGGAATTCATAAACCTTAGTCAGCCTCTCACATAGGTTTCCCTTGACCAAAATGACACATTAGACTATATGGTTTTAAGTCAAAACTGTAGCGACTTGGGTTTTGGCCCTATCAGACTTTGGATTATTTCTATGAATAATTATAGAGCTAGGTGCGAAGACGGTGTGCGATTACGAGGTCCGGTGTGCCCGGAATTTATTTTATAAAAATATTAACTATTTTTATACTATGCATGTGGAGGAGGTGTGATATCTCCCAAACGGTCGCTCAGAATGAGAATCTGAGGGCGTAGTTGCGTCCAAAACGTGTTGTTTACCATAGGAAAGGTGTAAACATTGCGGGCACGGGCCTGCGGTGGAAAGAGGAACCAGTGGAATTTTCCTAAATAATTGGAAAAGTCCATTTATGAGCGTCAACATGAATAACATATGAATTGAGTATCGGATCAAAAATCCGAGTTCGCCGTTGCGTTCAGAACGCCGCGTTTACCCTGGGGGTGACCTTACCTTTGTCTGCATCGGGTGCTGGGACGAAGGTGAGTTGGTGGGGGAGAGTTAAATGAGTTCTTTTTAAAAAATTAAAATATAATCAATCTCCCCTTCCCCCAAATCCTCCAATGCGCAGCCGATGGCCTTCCCTCTCCCCTCTCTGTTCTTCGTCGATTCGAGCTCCAGGCGACCGTTTTCAGCACCGTTCGTCGGTAGATCCCGCTTCAGGGCGTCGCGGGCGCTGTTCTGCATCCAATGTGTCGGTGATCCGCCAACAGGTAGGAGTTTTACATTTTGAAAATCTCGGATACTAAATTTCAGCGTTTTTCTTTGTTTTGAGCCTATTGATGGGTAGATCGGGTCCCGGGGGGGCGTGCAGATGCTTCCGGATCTGTGTTTGGACCCCCGAGGTTCCTCAGGCAGACCATAGAAGGTTTGCCGGCGAGGCACCTGCGCGGCGGCGCCGGCATGGGCGGCCCTCGGCGGCATGCTGGCCTAGCCCCCAAAGCGCGGCGGCCCTGGGCGTCATGCCGCGGAGAGCCGCCGGCCAGGGCGGGCCGGCCGGTCCGGCCCTTTTTTAACACGCGGGGGTTTTTAAACCCCCGCTTCGTGCAATCTAGAAGTCAGATTCACGTGCTGTCTATGGAGACGCAACCCTGACGACGAGGAAAACCCTCAAGTGTGGGTTCGGGGGTTTAAGGGTTCGGGATCGTGGCCCGGGAGCTAGAAATGTCGTAGAAAATAATAATATTTTATTATTTTACGACTTCGGGCTGTTGTAACTTCTACCCGGAGTGTCTGATTGACGTGTCATCAGTGGCATTGAAAACCTGATGGTGCGACATATTTTCTGATATTTTTTCTGGGTGTTGGGACTGTGAACGGTGTGCGGGCCCCATGAGGCCAGGTTTTTGTCATTTTCGGAGAAATGCAACTTTCGCCCCAGGAGTCTGATTTTGACGGATGAATAGTCGATCCTGTGTGCTGTTCCGAGAGGATCACAATGGTGCGATCCGTTTATTGAGTTTCAGGATCGAGGTGTGGGCCCCACCCGAGCTGGCTCCGATGAATAGTGCCTTTTTCACCGGGTGTTAGTTTCGGACGAACGTGTAGTCAATTCCGCTTCTTTTTCTGAGGGGATTGCTGTGATATGATCCGGTCGATGGGTTTCGGGTTCGATGTGTGGACCTCGCATGAACTAGCTATGGTGAATAGTGCCTCTCCCACCGGTGCTTCGTTTCGGGCGAGAAAACAGCCTATCCTGCGGGTTTTTCCATGTTGATCACGATGGTGGCCTCAATATTAGCCTAGGAGGTGCGCAGTGTGGCGTTGTTGCGGGTCACTCGGGTTAGCGACATTTTGGACCAGTAGTGGTTGAGGGTACTCCCTTGTTTCATTTCCACGAGGGTTTGCGCGACATCACAACCTTTGTATAGGTTTTTGATACTCTCGATGTGATGTTTAAAATAATAGAGTTGTGGAATCCCTCCGGTGGGCCCGGAGCGGGATCCTCTAGAATCTTTTCCCTATATCGGGTTCTTTGTATCGCTGTGACTGCTCATTCACGGGCGGTGATCCCCTATCTTGCAGGATAACCTCGTAGGGTTTGTGGCATCATCAGGAATATGATCCCCTACGCAGTGGGTCGTGCTCAGTTGGGTTGTGGCATCGTCGGGTATACGATCCCTTGCTCAGCATCAGGTTTATAGTAGGGTTGTGGTATCAGTGGTTATGCGATCCTCTACTCATCACGTGGTTTCTATAGGGTTGTGGTATCATCAGTTTGATCCCCTACATCACAAGTTATAACAGATAGGGTTCCGGTATTGTCGTGACCAACTTTTTATGGGCCACGATCCTCTATCTGAGTGATGTGCTTCTGTCGAGCACCAGATTGGGTTGTGGTATCCCCCAACCGATCCTGGGAGTGATCCCCTATCTATGAGATCTACGTATGCCAGATCGGGTTGCGTTATCCCCCAGCGGACCCTGGGAGTGATCCCTTATCTGTGAGATCTTCATCTACTAGAGTGGGTTATGGAATCCACTGGCGGACCCCAGGAGCGATCCCCTATCCGAAGAGTTTGGTGGTTATGTTGTTTCAGTGATGTTTCCTCAGTGATGCTATCCGACGAGTGAGATCTCTCGGGTGAGCGTCTGAGATGTTTGTGAGAACCCGACGAAGTGTATCTCTCAGATGTGTGTCATCTTGGATGGCAGTGATCGGGGAGTGTGCTCTCCTGGTTGTGGAATGTTTTTGGTGGTGAGGTCAGTACCTCAGGTGGCTTGTTTCATGAGATGAGTATATCTGGATCGTTCAAGGTGTATGTACGGGCATGCACCTGAGCTGAGCTGACTAGTTGTGTTTCATCGAGGATGGTCACGAGATGGAGTTCCTCTCTCGTCTAGGTTCCCTCTAGCTGGGATGAGCAGACTGTTGCCTTCCAGTTTCTCTATTTTGTTATGGGTTTTTGGGGTTCCTACTAAGTATGTTTATACTCACCCCTGCACGGGATTTGCCCACACATATTTGTGTCTTTTGCAAACCACATGCCTTTCGACGGAGTCCCAGGAGGACCCCGATCAGGTAGAGCTTAGTGGGCGGGTTTGACTGAGGAGCTGACCGGCGGGTGTTTGGCAGTGTTTACCCTCCTTCTGAGCAGGTTGGACACTTTGCAGTTTCTTTTGGTGGGCCCTGTTTTTCCCTTTTGTACTTTTTCTTTTGCACTCTGGTTTGGGATAGATTGTGTTCATGCATTTTCTTTTCAGTTTAATATTTCTCTTCAGTGTTTCACGGAGGTGTATGTGGGTGCGTGTGTACTATTACCTTAGGATAATGCATCCCACGTGTGTGACAGCCTACTCGGCACTAGACACTAGCACCTGGCCTATTGGAGGTAGGCTTGGGGAGTCGTGGCTCGAGCCCCCTTGGGTCAGGTCATGACAAAGTGGTATCAAAGGAGGTTCCACCTTTGGTATCTCAGAGTGTAGCTGGTCTAGCTGTGAGTTTGTATTGGGTTGCATAGCGGCAGTGTTAGGATGTTTTGAGTTGGGATTTCAGGCCAAGGACTCTAGTGTTGGTGTGGTGGCCAATGTATCCATACACCAGGACTCTGATGACCTTACTTTTGACTCGCGACATTCTTACACTATTCGCAGGGACATAACGATACATGCGTCATATAAAACTGTGTTTTTGGGTTTTTCCTTGTCCTTCTCGAGTAAGCTCTCTGGATATACTCTTTAACTGTGGTGCGCCTAGAATGTATTTCAGGATGCCTCTACAAAGATAGCCAGTGAGGGTTCTGTAGCATGATTGTGCTAATGACCCACCCCGTGTAGAGGTTGTGGAGCAGGGTTCAGGTTCTGAGGTTGCACCTCCAGGTGTTCCGCCAGTTCAGCCGCCACCTGTCGAGCAGCTGGTTGTGTTGGCAGTTCATGATGAGGTTGCGCACATGCTGAGTGCACTACATGAGTTCTAGAGACAGCTATCTATGAGTTCCTAGGGTGATCCAGATCCCCAAGAAGCTGATGACTGGATTGAGGTAGTCACCTGAGTTTTCTGCCTAGTGAGGACACCTCTAGATCAGATGGTGGTCCTAGCGGCGATCCTTCTGCATGGTTCTGTCGGGCGATGGTGGAGTCTAGTGACACAATCCCACGATGAAGAGACACTCATGTGGGCAGAGTTTGAATGGTTCTTCAGGGAAAATTTCTATCCAGTGATGCTTAGGTCAGTGTGGATTCAGAATCTTCTATAGCTTCGGCAGGAGGGCCTGGCTGTGTCGGAGTACTTGGAGAGGTTTACGGTCCTGTCGCGCTACTCCCTGGATATGGTTTGAGACTTGTTCTTTATGGATCGGACCTTCGAGCAGGGCCTATGAAGGGAAATCTGGGTAGGTGTGGTTTCCTTGTGTCTTCCCACATATGTTGGAGTGTTGGAGCGAGCATTAGTGGTGGAGATCGTTCTGGCCAAGCAGATCCCACCTGTTAGTCTTGGGCACATGAGAGATGAAACTTTTTTAGTCGGATTGGAATCTGGTATCTGATGACAAACTCAAGGGCCTGTTCGTGGACAACATTTCCGAAGGCGACCCCAGGATGGTGGATCAGAGTCTCATGGCACACATGGCTCGCATGCCAGTTTTGGTCAGCCGCAGGAGAGGTGGTTTTATGCTTGTGATGGACGGGGACATCTGGCTTGGGATTGAATGACCTGTTATGCTGCTGAGAGGGAGCCGGTCGAAGGACCATAGTGGGATAGGTAGCGTCTCGAGCAAGGAGGTCTGTAGGACGGCAGACGTGGTGGTGGAGCGGGTGCAGCAGGAGGAGGTGGTAGGCGGTACCAGTTGCCACCACTCCCACCCACAGGTGGTCCACGCCATGCTCAAGGAGCTAGTAGCCAAGGGTGAGGTTAGCTGAATGCCCTAGAGGTTGTTGACCCAGAGGCACCACATATGCATAGAGGAATGCCTTGTGTCCTTTCTACTTTCTGCAGTAGTCTGATAGACACTGTTTATCAGTACTCTTTCATTTCCGTTGCTTGATCTAGTTTTGTTCAGGGCGTTGGTAAGATCTTGTGTGGGTGTTGTTTGGTGTGCATCGAATGTGTGAGGAAGAGGGATCCATCCCCCACCGAGACGCATTTTTGTGATGTGAATAAAAACGTGTGGGCATGTTAGTGCCGCCCACAGCGAACAGTGTTGAGGTGTGGTGGTTGAGTCCCTCTGACTTATGTGTTCGGGCATGGGTGTTGGTTGGCGAACTCGCTAGCCTGGGAGACCCAGTTGAGAGTCCAGTCACTTCCCTTGAGCTTAGGGATTTTTGGGGACGAAAATTTCTATGTGGGGAGGATGTAGCGACTCGGGTTTTGGTCCTGTCAGAGTTTGTATTATTTCTATGAATAATTCCAGATCTAGGCGTGAAGACGGCGTGTGATTCTGAGGCTCAGTGTGACCGGAAGTAATTTTTTTAAAATATTAAGTATTTTTATACTATGCACATGGAGAATGTGTGATATCTCCCAAATGGTAGCTTAGAACAAGAATCTGAGGGTGCGGTTGCATCCGGAACGTGCCGTTTACCCTAATGGAGGTGTAGACTTTGCAGGCACGGGCCTGCGGTGGAAAGCGCCACCAGTGGCATTTTCGTTAATAAGTGGAAAAAACCATTTACGAGCATCGGCTCGAATTACTTCTGAATGGAGTCTCGGATCGCAAATCTGAGTCCGCCATGGTGTTCAGAATGGCATATTTACCCTAGGGGTGTCCTTACCTTTGTCTGAATCAGGTGCCGGGACGGAGGCGAGTTGGCGGGGGAGAGTAAAATGAGTTGTTTTAAAAAAATTAAAACATAATCAATATCCCCTCCCCCAAATCCTCCAACACGCATTGGATGGCCTTCCCTCTACCCTCTCTATTCTTCACCGATTCGAGCTCCGGGAGACCGTTTTCAGCGTCATTCGTCGGCAGATCCAGTTTCAGGGCGTCGGGGGCGTCGTTCTGCATCCAAAGCTTCGGCGATCCACCAACAGGTTAGCGTTTTACGTTTTGAAAATTTCGGATCCCAAATTTCTGCGTTTCTCATTGTTTTGAACCTGTAGATTGGTAGATCGGGTCCCAGGGGGCGCACAGATGCTTCTGGATCTGCGTTTGGACCCCCGAGGTGCCTCCGGGGGACCTCAGAAGGTTCGCCGGCAGGGGTGGCCCACGGCCGCCCGCGGCGGCGCGGGTTGCCGCATGGAGGAGAGCCACCGGCCAGGGCTGGCCAGCGGCGTCAGGCCAGTCCAGGCCGGTCTGGCCCATTTTTAACATGCAGGGGTTTTTAAACCGCCGCTTCTTGCAATCTGGAATTCGTATTCGCATGCCGTCTAGGGCGACGCGACCCTGACAACAAGGAAAACCCTCCGATGTGGGTTTGGGGGTTTAAAGGTTCGGTATCGTGGCCCAAGAGCTAGAAACATTGTAGAAAATAATAATATATTATTATTTTACGACTTCGTGCCTTTGTAACTTCTACCCATAGTGTCCGATTGACGTGTCTTCAGTGGAGTTAAGACCCTGATGGTGCGACAGACTTTTTGAGATGGTTTCTGGGTGTTGGGACTGTGAATGGGGTGTGGGCCCCACGATGCCGGGTTTTTGGCGTTTTCAGAGAAACTCATCTTCCACACCAGGAGTCCAATTTTGATGGATGAATAGTCGATCATGTGTGCCTTTCCGAGAGGACCACAACTGTGCGTTCCATTCGTTGAGTTTCAGGATCGATCCTTAGCCCCACCCAGGCTAGCTCTGGTGAATAATGACTTTTTCACCGGGTGTCCGTTTTGGACGAACGAGTAGTCAATTCCGGTTCTTTATCCGAGGGGATCACTGTGATATGATCCTATCGATGGGTTTCGGGATCATTGTGTGGGCCCCCGCATGAGCTAGCTACGGTGAATAGTTCCTTTCCCACCGGTGCTCCGTTTCGGGCGAGTAAACAGCCTATCTCGCGTATTTTTCTGCGTAGATCATGATGGTGGCCTCGGTATCTGCCAAGGAGGTGCGCAGTGTGGCATTGCTGTGGGTCACTCAGGTTAGTGATGTTTTGGACCAGTAGTGGTTGCGGGTACTCCCATGGTTCATTTCCACGAGGGTTCGCACGACATCACATCCTTCGTATAGGTTTTTGATCCTCTCGATGGGATGTTTAAACTGGTAGAGTTATGGCATCCCTCCAGTGGTCCTGGAGCGGAATCCTCTAGCATCTTTTCCCTAGATCGGGTTCTTGGTATCGCTATGACCGCTCATCCACAGGCGGTGATCCCCTATCTAACAGGATAACCCCATAGGGTTTGTGGAATCATTAGGAATATGAACCCCTATGTAGTGGGCTATGCTCAGTAGGGTTGTGGCATCATCAGGTATACGATTCCCTGCTCAACATTAGGTTTATAGTAGGGTTGCGGTATCGTTGGTTATGTGATCACCTACTCAGCATGTGGTTTCTGTAGGGTTGTGGTATCGTCAATTCGATCCCCTACATCGTAAGTTATACAATATTGGGTTCCGGTATAGTCGTGATCACCTTTGTATGGGTGACGATCCTCTATCTGAGTGATGTGCTTCTGTCGAGTGCCAGATTGGGTTGTGGTATCCCCCAACGGATCCTGGGAGTGATCCCCTATTTATGAGACCTACGAATGACAGATCGGGTTGTGGTATCCCCCAGCGGACCCTGGGATTGATCCCCTATCTGTGAGATATTCATCTACTGGAGTGGGATTTGGTATCCTCCGACAGACGCTAGGAGCGATCCTCTATCCGAGGAGTTTGTTGGTTATGTTGCTTCAGTGAGGTTTCCTCAGTGACGCTATCCGACAAGTGAGATCTATTGGGTGAGCGTCTGAGATGTTTGTGAGAACCCTATGGAGTGTATCTCTATGATGTGTGTCATCTGGGATGACAGTGATCAGGGAGTGTTCTCTCCTGGTTGTGGAATTTTGTTGGTGATGAGGTTGGTACCTCAGGTGGATTGTTGCGTGATCTAAGTATATCTGGATCGTTCAAGGTGTATGTATGGGCATGCACCTGATCTGAGCTGACAGGTTGTGTTTAGACGATGATGGTTACGAGATTGAGTTTCTCTCTCGTCTGGGTTCCCTCTGGATGTGATGAGCGGACTGTTTCCTTTTAGTTTCTCTCTTTTGTTTTCGGTTTTTTGGGGTGCCTAATAATTATGTTTATACTCACCCCTGCACGGGCTTTGCCTGCACATGTTTGTGTCCTATGCAGAACATAGGCCTTTCAACGGATTCCCAGAAGTACCCAAAGCAGGCGGAGTATAGTGAGCGGGTTTGACCGAGGTGCTGAACAGAGGGTGTTTGGCAGTGTTTACCCTCCTTCTGAGTAGGTTGGACACTTTGCAGTTTCTTTTGGTGGGCCCTATTTTTCCATTTTGTACTTTTTTTGTTGCACTCTGGTCTGGTATAGATTGTGTGCATGAATTTTCTTTTTAGTTTTATATATCTCTTCACTATTGGATGGAGGTGTATGTGGGTGTGTGTGTACAGGTACCTTAGGCTAATGCCTCCCATGTGTGTGACATCCTACTTGGCACTAGACGCCAGCCCCTGGCCTATTGGAGGTGGGCTTGGGGAGTCTCGACTTTAGCCCCTCTAGGTCGGGTCATGACAAAAACTATGGGCTTATAGGTCTATCCCTAATCCCTACTAATCAAGTCTCACAAATTTTCCAAAAGGCTAACCTCCTAGACCAAAATATCAAACCTCTCTATGGGAGGTAAAGATACCAATAATCAACGAGGGTCAAAACTATCAACACGAACTACGAGAGATTATATCCTCTTCAAGAATCCTTATATTGTAATACTACCTAGAGTTCATGATATCAACATAGATGATACACTGAACTAAAACCCATTGATAATCTGTATAAAGTAAAAACCCCTCGAGGTCCAGTTCACATGAAGCATCCTTGTCCCCATCAACATCAGACACTGCAACCCGACCAGATAACCACAAATAGAGTTCAATTAAGTAAAATTTAATTTCAATCCATAGGGGAAAACATTTTATAGATTGTTATTGAATCGTCAAATAGTTTTAACAAATAAAAAACCTACAGGGGTTTAATCCTAGGGGAATCATGTGCCCTATGGACTTACAAGGTTCACATCACCTCCCATGCCTGAGGATGAAGTCATCATCCTCTCCATGAAATGTGTCAATATATATCCCAGAAAACTTATTTTAGAAGGAAATATATATGATAGTTGATTTAATTGAGTATAGTTCCACCAAAAAACTATATGGTAAAAAAATTAGATTTTTGTTGACACTTTAAACAATTGGACTATGCAATTTGTAATTATCACAGACTAGAAGTATTATAACATGTGAATCCTATATGATAATATGATGCATGAGACACATTTTTTCCTTGGTAAAAAATAGTCTAAATCAATCACCAACCTATTTATAAATTCCAAGAGCCTATAATCTAAAATAAATCATAAAAAATACAATATTTACATCTCTTTAAGAGAAAATAATATACAACTATAACATTGAAGATTAGAACATAAATCCCATAACCCTAGTAATATGGAATTCTTATTATATTGAGTGTTCTCGAAACATATGTTTTACATCCATCAATAGTTATGATGCATTCCTAATAATCTTTTGCACTATATCCCAAATAGTAATACAATCTAGCACATACTTGTAACATTACAACATGGATTACAATAAACTGGTACTCAAATTTAGTTCGTTACAATGCCTCAATAATGCCACTCAATTTTCCAAGTGCTACCGACTTGCAATGACATATTAAGGTGTTTCTGTGTAGAGACTATACCCTCATATCAATGTAAAAAACATAGAATATAACTAGATGATATCTAATGTAGTAAATAAATAGAGTACAAAATAAATAATTGAAAATAAATAGAATGCTCTATAATAATAAATGAAATTCTATAAAAGCCTGAAAATCCCTGTCATACCAAACTGGTCACCCACTAGTTTGGATACACCTAATAGAGAACATAAAGGAAACATAATGAAAAGCTATAGGTTCTATTAATAACACCGATATAGACAACATAACCATTCTACCAAACACTATAAAACTACATAAAACCAATTATGAAATCCACCTGACTAGCTCTACATGATCATGAAACTGTATCTTTCATCCCAATATACCATGCATTTATGATCAACTTGAAAAAAAGGCATAAGTTCTGCACACACACACTGACGAGCATGTACAAGGGTGAAAAATAAACATATTATGCCTTCCCATAGATAAACATTTAAAATTATTCCATATGATTAAGATCATATAGTATGATCTAGATAGCCGAGACACAAATAGAAGGTAAAAAATTTGATAATAATATGAAACCATAGTCGATCCATGGGTCTGTGATAATGGCCCACTGGGAAATGTTCTTTCAGGTATATCCAGATTTATATTAATATATATATATATTCCCATATATATATATACATAAATTTAAAAATACACAAGTAAAGTAAAAAAATAGAATAAATACACCATCAGAAGATCCTCATGTCTGTAATCCTGATCATCTGGACATCCTGTAAAAAGGTCCTTAAGCTAGATTTCAAACCACTCGATTCGCGTGTCATTAATTTTATGTCTAGTTTATTAATCCCAATAAACAATAACATCTTTAGGAATCATCAAAAATTTCTCCATGCATGCTACATCACCATAGGAGGAAATTTTCCGAACCATAGTTTCACCAATACCCACCTCCAAGAACAGTAATGATGGATTAAAGAGAATACATTTGGGAATATTTAATGGCACAATGATCCATTACATACCATGGATTCTATGTAAATCCAGTCCATTGTTTGATCCCAAATTTATTTTTTATAGGAGGTGATGACTTGATAGAATGCTAAGGGTTTGAACCTTAGGGGAATGTATAATGATCTTATAGATGATACATCATGTCAACCGCTTGAGTTCTTTAATATGGGATAGCATAATCTTACCCATAATATGGAAGATTGTAATCATACACTAGTATATAATGATGTGAAATTCCAAATCTAACATCATATTAATTAAATTGATTATGGAGAGTTTATTCATCCATATCACTCTGGAGGGCATAATATTCTATGAGTATAATCATGAGGGATTCCATGTCCATATCGACGATAGTGTAATCATTCCCATCACATATGAATTAACCGAGTAGATTATAATCGTCCTCATCACTAAATAGAGTGTAATCATCTATCAGTATCATTTTTAGGTATTCAATTACCATATATCATAACCATAGGTCCAAAATCTATATCCCCAGAAGCAGCTACAATAAATACCTTTAATATAACAGTCAAATACATAGGATGAACAACCGTATCCCATTTAGTAGCTATGGGTATTATATTAAATATCATAATAACATAGATAAAAATCAAAATCCTAGGAAATATGTCTGAGAATCACATCAACCAAATATGATATCCCTTAAAAAATGATCGGACATATCAATGATAACTAAAGAAACATCTTGTCAGGCTCATCAACCACCAACTAGGAAGCTCCACTGGTGATCATCCTTGAATCAATAATATACATCTGAATTCATATATAAACGAGTGACCATGACTAATGCCTGAAACCAGCTAAACTCCAAAAACCTCATGGGATTATAAGTTTTGAATGGGTTCTAAGGTGACACCCACTACCATCTCTTCCCAAGCATGATGTACTAGCTCATGGCTGGTCAAACATTAGGGCACCCACTAGGTCCCTCAGGTCCAAACACTCGAGAGGAATCCATGTTGGGATCCTTTGATCTAGAATAAGATAAGTCATCCTACTGAATATCCACATATATTAAGGTACAAAATGGAATAAAAAATCATATCCTTCATGATATGAAAGAATAGGCATCCTATAATGGATCCTTATAAAGGAACATAAGAAAAGGCATCCTATATGGGACCCTAAAAAAGCATAATAAAAAGAGTCATACTACATGGGATACCTAGAATAGTATACGGGTAACGGAATCCTAAAACATAATATGTACATTATAATTATAGATAATTCATCCCTCATAGGGGGCTTGATAACATGAATAAGATAGATTGTTCCTATATAGGATCTATTGGGTCTAAATATATGAAGTGGAATGATGTATAATATCATCATAATAAAATAACCTCTTGGCCTCCTATGCTAGAAATAAACATCTCATAAGGGTGAAATTATCAATGGAAATTCTATAAAATCATTGGTCCTGGGAGATGGTTCATGTCCCATCTCACATAAAGGCCTCAACCTCATAATATTATTGAACTTGATTATCTGAGGAGGAACCACATCGTTTAGAGAAAATCTTGAAATTCCACCTAAGATTCCTTAAAACACATTACGGGTTTCACAATCACGATATTTGAATAATTTTAATAAAAATGTAATAACCATGAATCTTATTATAAATCATGGGAATAGAGATTTGAAAACCGCTAAAAGGTGTAGTAACATGTCCATACAAGGTGTGTATGCGTAGTGCACAACATCTTCTCCAAAATCCTCACAAGGGCCTGTACCTCATCTAAACATGGAATGGTTAAGGTTATGTACCTGGAATGTTCATCATGAAAAAGATGTGTACCCCACATGGGGTACATAACTATGTACCTCACACTGGAAAGTAATTTATACATCTCATCCGTGTACCTTTACACAGCATGCATCCCACACATGGTATCGCTATGTAAACTATAGGATCATCTGCCCCTACATGAGTTGTCTAGCCAGGTACTCAACTAAAAAAACAAGTTCTTGTATATGGAAGGTATACCCTATACATGGTGTGTACTTAAAAATGACCACACATCTCAAAGATGAAGTACAAATGAACTGAATTTCTTAAAATACAAGTCGTGTGATTAGAATTCTCGAACGTGAAACCCCTCTAGCCCATATGAAACCCCATTTTCTTCCACAAAAGCAATAGATCAAAACGCAAGAGGTCCAAAGAAAGAATAATAAGGGTTTAAAACATAAAAAAAGTAAACATAAGAGGATTTATGACAAAAATAATTAAAATTAATTACCATTGGGAATAATCCACTATAGCTTCGTCTATTTACACCCTCAATGACTACCACATGATGATCGAGCGCATACCAAGATTTGGGGAGACCCCTCTCATCCCATATACATATTCCAATATCTCACCTACATTTTTTTTTATTAAAATCAATAGATGAAGGAGATTCCACAAGGGTAATAAATGGAAATCCATTGAAGTAATATAAAAAATGTAAACTAAAATGAAGAAAAGGAAATAAAGAAAAAAGAAAAGGGGGCCTGAACCGACCCCAATTTCCAAACTGAGTTTATGCTCCACATAAAAAAACCCTGTTACAGAATAAAAAAATATCTATAAGATAATCCATTCAAAATATATGACCATATAGAATTTAAATAATAATTTAAATTTTAATTATTAAATATTAAATATTATTTTTTCTACTAAAATTAGAACGTCTCAAAATTATACCAAACTCCTAACCTAGGTTAAAAATCCTATTAAAGGACTATAGTAGTGGAAAAAAAATTATATGAGAACATTATATAGAATAAAATAACCATTATACCCCTTGAATGCATCATAAGGAAAAAATTAAATTGTATGCTTAATATTCCAGTCCAGAAAAATACAAGACTTTATATTGGAGGTTAATTTTTAGAATCTAGTGGGACTTCATAAATTATCACACATGAAGGTTTATTGGGATGTAACATGTTTTTTCATATCTATGTATGTTGTGTATTAGTGAATTAGATGAGGTGCTTAAGAATTGAATATCTTGGAGCATGTGTCTATTAGTAGAGTCTTACTTACCACTGACCAAGAAGTTATATGAGATAATGTTTTACTAAATAATTTATTTGAAATGATTTATTGGTTTAATTAGAGAATGTAAATATTTATAAGGTATTTAATAAGGTGGGAATGCAATTCTTGAATAAATGGGTAATGTAACTATATAACCTCCCTACATGTTCACATAGTCATATAGTGAATTTACTAGTATTCACACAAAATCATATACACATGGGAAAAAGATCAATTCAATAACAACATATATTTTGGTAAGAATATCTTTATAAGTGTTATGTGTCTTTTATTTATAAATCCATGTAATTATTAGAACTGAATAAGTCATTAAAAAGGAAAATTGGTGTGATCACATGAGAAATGATTTATGATTTTGAGATTTAAATTAGAGAACAACTGATTATTATGATTTGTTCTGTTTCTTTATATATATTATACATGAATTACATTATTCATTTTTAGAAAAGTCAATTATTTCTTCTATTTGCTTTCTCAAGTCACTCTTCATCTTCTTATTACAATCATAGGACCTAGAACAGTTTCCTTTTCTAACTAATCTATGTTCATTAGGATTTTTATTTTTTTATTAATGTGTTCCCTACCTTCTTTGTGAACTCTCATGCTTGAGAGAAGCCCCTACTTAATGTGTATAACATGGTTCATTAATGATTTTTTTTCACCCATTTCTATAATATAATATAAAATTTGACAAGGCTAGTAAAGTATTAAGTATCATTATAAGTCAAAAATGGATTTTGGGGTGTTTTTCAATACCACCATAATTTTTGTAAATATTTTGGCCTTGTTATTTTAAAAACTGCAACTAAATATAATTTTTTATTTCCATAATTTATTTATAGTCGAAATTTTTAAAAAATCATTTCAGAATCAATATTAATTTAATATTTTTTTATAGTGATTTTCAAAAACCAATGATAAATTAACAAAAAATTACTTAATAATTAAAAATAAAAAATTATTTATTATTAATAACTAATATTTATTATTTATAATAATGTATTCTATATTATTTAAAATTTTAATTAATTATTATGTTTTTTTGATTATTATTTATAATTATTATATTATATTTCATTGAAACATAAATTAATTACATGATTCGTTGAAAAGGTGATTTCAAAATTAATTGACCATAACTTTTATTTTGCGTGTTTGTTCTAGCTCTAAACCTGTCAAACCGAAGCTTATGAAATGAAATGAAATGAAATTAGAAAATATTTTTTTCCTAATTAATAAATTAATATGTATTAATATTTAATAAAACTTAAAAATAGAACATCTACTTAATATGTCCATAACGTTTTATGCAGGTGTTTGTTTGAGGTCTACCAGATATCAAATTGAAGATTGAGTTGAGTTATACATAGTATAAATTACCTACTAACAAGATGGTGCTACCATGACTGATCCATGAACAATTATATTAGAATATACCCCTTATATCATGAGAATCAAACCTCCATAATTGGTACATCACTCTACATATAAGAGTGTCATTATCAATACCTCACTAAAGAAAAATCATCCACCACATCCAAAGTCCCATTCATTAGAAACCAAAATAGTATGACATGGTTATGTCTCCATAAACATGGTGAAAAACTGAAGCATTAACTATCACACATTCTCCGATTTTTTGAAAAGGACCAATGAAATTCATTGAAATCTAGTCCCATATTGTATTCTTACCCACATATGGATAATGGTGATTTTTCACCATATATATTCACTTACACTTCTCTATAAGAAAAACCAAAAAATATCCCCTTAATAAAAATATAAAAGGAATTTAGATTTCATGGAATATATCCATTATTTTCAAAATACTAAATATTATGCCAATATGTTGGGAATGCTCATATCTTAAATAAAAGTACACTATAATGATGTATGTCAATACAACTACAAATGCACACATTTTTGAAGAAACATATAAATGAAATAACATGTTAAACCCAATATGTAGCTTCAAGACCCCTTGACCAAAATAATCTCACCACACCTATATCGATTCGCACCCTACTCATGTTTTCCTACTTATCTCAAGAATATCAAGAGTGTACTCCCATAATTCCCAATCAATAAGAAAAACATATCGCAACATGTCACCATGATTTTTTGTGTCCTTTATCAATTTAATTATTAATCTCCACACTCTCTTGTATATCCCAACCATAGAACTAGTTTACATCTCTAGATATTCACATATTATAAAAACTCAGCTCATTAACCCTATCCAATAGCCATTCCAACCCGACATTCCCATATCAACCAATGAATAGAACCCTCAGTTCATTCCAAAACTAAAGCTATCTCATAGAGAAAAACACAATTTCACTACCATTGATATCTTAAACATCATTCTAAAGTTTCACAATGCTTATTTTCTCTCTCATTATGTTCCTAAAGACCCATAAAGCGTTAATCGGGAAAAGAACCTAACCAGTCCTACCTTTAGAAACCACATATTCCATTAAAGAATAAATTCTCCAGGTTGTTCTAATCCCATGGAAACTAAAAATATTCATTTTACATATTCCAAAAACCATTATTAAGGGTTAACATATCCAAATATCTCACATTTATTCCCATGCAATAAAAAACCAAGTTTTCCACACCTATAAGGTTACTACACAAGTAGACTCACTTTCCTGAAACCACAATCCATGACACACTTCTTGTATTTATGGTCAACCATATAACCATTAATCAAATAAATCCTATAAAAACATTACCCGATCTAGGAACCTAAATGAACCACCCCTCTAAAAACCAACCAAAATAAAGAAATTCTGGTACACAAGAACTCATTCAAAAAATACAAGACGTATACAATATAACTAAACTCTATACAAGGTATCACCCTTTTTTTCACTGCTGTAAAAAGTTAAAAAAAATATATGACTCAAAAACCCTAGATCATAAAAACCCACATCAACCCACTCATAAGTTACCCTCAATGTTTAAACGACACGAAGTACCTAAAATGGAGTTTCATTAAAGAAGTCCAGTAGTATCTCCCAACTATACCCGCTCGATAATTCTCACTACATGTCCCTAGACCAAACCATCTAGGACTATAACAACTCTAAGTGGTCCACTAATCATGGGGTAAAACAAGATTTTGTACCAACATCACATGACATCTACATAATAAAACATGTATTTCTAAGGTAACACATTTGAAATAAATTATATGAAAAAACAACCTCCAAAAATATGGATACTAATCCTCTTAGAAAATCATCACATCAAACCGCTCCAAAAAGGATTGTACCACAAAAAGGATCTCGAATAAAAACTACAAAAAACCTTTTCAATGTTTTGAAAGACTTATCATGGCGACCCACTAGGGTAACTTCTATTACTTTTCAAAAGTTCCTAACCATAGACTTTACCAATTAATATATCACTATATGTATACATTACCGACCATTAGAAAGTGATTTATCTACAAGGTAGCCCACTTGAATAAAATGAAACCAAGTAATTATATCTGAAACCATTGTATGAGTAGTTGCTGGTACATTAAACAACTGGTCCTATTTTGTAAACAAAATCACACACATGTAGGTCTATAGAACATGGACTCCACATGTAATCCATGGTTCAAGAGATGCATCTTGCATCCATAGAAAAAAATTCAAACCCATATCACTAGCCTCCTTATAACTAGGAAGGATACAAAAATATATGATAATAAAAACATCCCGACCACATGTACTTCTCTCAATGTGAAAATAAAATAAAAATATAACATCACAAATCAGAAAAAAATATCAACCAAGATAACCTTGAGCTTCTATAGGAATAAGTGTCCATGATGTACCAATTCAATATCTGTTACTGACTCTGAAATATTCATTGTTATCAATTCTATCAAAGATTAAATAACAAAACAATATGAATATAACTTCTCTAATACAAAATTATAATGTCCCAACTAGAGAACCAATGAGCTGGAGCCTGAGATGATTCACCACATGACCACAATGTTTTCTCCCCATATACCAAAGGTTGTAGACTAGTAGTAGGGGTCTATTGTAGTACCATTGAGAGACTATAACCCCTAATAAGAGCGTTCAATAATCAATAAAATTACCATGTCTCATATACTAATAATAAGATTCAGAGTATATAAAAATAAATAAATATAAAATATATAAAAAAATAGAAAATTAATGTAGATAAATATAAAAAAACAAAAAAAACTAATTTAATGTAGTTTAGGCATGAACTTCCATGTCATACTTACAACACCAGTCACCAACTAGGTAGATCCCAATTAAAAAATAGTAATCTGAAAAATAAGTACACCAAGAACTACTTCAAATCTGAGATGAATCTCATTCAGTATCTTGATACCATCTGATACATCCTACCCAATCATTCAATACTCATCCCAATCCCTATCCCAACATCTACCTATAACAAACCTGTGATAACTACTAGATTACCCATGTATAGTGTCAACCCAGGAAGGGTGTGAGTACAACTTAGTAGGATACCACCAATAACATCTAAAACAATATCCAATATCAAAACTTTGTATAATGATATAAAATGGAATAAAATGTAACAAATGAAAAATAAAGGTATTACAAAAAATATTTTTCAAATAACAAGTTAACCGTTATGTCCCACTGTGATACTCAAGCCATAAAAAATTGAATGGGTTAACAACATTATCTTGATAGATAATCATAAGGTGATACATACTTTAAGAAAATAAGGATTTCAACATGCTATATCTTACATGGTACCTAGACACATTAGTCCTAGGTACTCATACAATACTAATATAATACTTATTACCAAAACATTGGTCTAAAATCCAACCCTTGTATCAAAATAAAATGTTTTTGGAATTTCATGTTCGACATCTAATCATCCATAAAAAAAATTCCTAGTGCATAAATCTAGTATCTAACAATACATAAACACAATGGTTCCTATAACATCATTCGGTAACTATACCAAATATGAGTGGAATTTATACAATATCTTATTCCTTATGGTATACTTTTTTTCCCATATAATTAACATGGAACATAAACCATAAATTATAATATTATTTTCTAGAACCTCAATCTAAATCCTAATCCATATATCAATATAATGTGTTCATAGAGAATTAGAACTCCTAAATCATTACACAATTTCTACAATTCCATGTTTTTACGTCTTGACATTTCAAAAAATTTAGGAAAACAAAAAAAACCTCATAGACTTTTATCATTTAACAATGTCGCATTGGACCATTAACACTAAAAAATGGCTCAAAATGTTGATCCCTTTTCACATATCAATATACTATTCCATATATATCTAGAAATGATGGATCTAACCCATCCATTTAAAACCTATCAATCCACCATTGAACTTGATTCTTTCTCTTTAACATCCAAAAAAATATCAAATACGTACATTTCATCAAACCGTTTTAAAGAGAAATACAGTAATTTTAGCTGTACGGGAATCCACAAATCCATTTTAAATTACATTTCAAATCCACTAAAACCTTAATATTAAAATAACATAGAGGTTAGATACTCAAATTAATATAAAAACCACATGAAAAGATTAATAATACATTAAAACTCAAAAATGGGTGAAATTCCCTATCAAAAAAATTAAAACCATGTCAAAATAATTATAAGAATTTCCCAAAACTCATCATATTATAACATTCCGTTATCATTATTCATAACACCCCATGGGTGGTCATAGGTATGTTCTTATAATCATTAATGAATCTGATGGAATCCATGGAGTGTATATAGAATAAATATAATATTTGGAACTATTTTATTGACCAAGAGATCACACACACCACATGATGAAACTATTACACATAATTCATACACATGAAATTAAATTATCAAGACCATGGGTTAATGCTCATATATCATCCACCTCATTAAAAATCTATACCAAACAATTTATATCCCAAAGGCTTTATCGTGGCTTTTCCAAATCACTTTCAACATCCTTAGTGTCCAAGGACCCTGTATCGACCACTCATGCTTAAACCATATACAAAGAAAAAACAAACATTTAATCTTACTATTTTACAATTAATATAACATTTAAATTAAAATGGATTAATGGTCATTAATCTATCCTTTCTTGATAAATTATCTAAGAGTTGATAACAATAATATAATTAGTTAAATCAATTATCTATGAAAAAACTATTAATACTCACCATAGTCTCATTCCTTAACAAAAAACCAAACAACCATGTGTTAAGGTCATGTTTGGGTATATTCTTCATAATCTAGCCAAAAACCCTATGAAAAAATGATGATTCCACGATTCACTCATCAAATTAAGAAAAAACCTAAATTGAAGACCACTAAAATTAAAGAGGATGATATATGAATAGAGAAGAGGTTGTTAGAGGGTGATGATAAACTCAAAAAACCAAAATATAAAAAAAAACACTCCCAAATCAAGGGTATGTGAATAAGGAAGGGGCTGCGAGAACTCCTAGTCTTCTCATTCCTAAAGTGGGAGGAATAGGGTGAGTGACTAAATAACATGAGGGGGAATTTTGATTACTTACTCCATTTATGGAATTTATTGGCACCAAAATGCTTTGGTCACATGGATTAAAAAAATTTGTACCTATTATAACCCCTTTAGTGGGATTAAACAATTCCTTTCATTGTTTGGACATATTGTTAGGCACACCATGTAATAAATATCCTATCAGAACTACCTCACCTTAGCCTAAAGGCACAAAGTTTATCGAAAACGTGTGCAAACCATGCATCCTGCCAAAGGTTCTATAAAGCCTCACATAGTTTCTCCTTTGGCTTGTATAGATTTCCAAAAACCCTACTCTAACTATGAAACATAACTGAGATCTATTCAAAATGTACTTAAAACACCGTGAAAATCAAAGTGTCGCACCGTTTCTCTTAAACTGTTTAGACCAAACCGTACACATCAGACAAAAAACTCTAAAACCTAAAAAGACAAACCTAAGGATCCCAAGGATCACTAAAACACTTGGGAAACATATTGAGCTTCATTATACAACTAATATTTAAGATCTTTAGGCATTCTAATGCTCAAATCAATTTTTTGATTCTCCCCTCATTATTTTACCAATCTAATAAATGAAAATATAATTTTATTCAAGAATTTTTACTCCTACAAATATGGGATCTAAAAATAAATATTTATTTAAATTTCATTTTATGTATATATATTTTTACATATTTATACCATTTCATGTATATTTATATATATTAATGTATATATATATATATATATACGATGTGAGTATACATATTTATGTCTATTTTTTGGTTGGTGTGTGTGTTTGTGTCTCTACATGTATTATATATATATATGTGAATTTATATATTTTATTACATATATATAAATATATTTAAATAAATATATATATATATATATATTATTTAATATTTGTTTCATATTTATTATTTATTATTAATTATTAATTATTAATTATTAATTATTAATTATTTATTATTAATTATTAATTATTATTAATTATTAAATATGTATATTCTTTTCCTTACTTGAAACTGCCAGGACCATATATGATTATTTCCTATATATTTATTTATTATATACTAATTATTAAAATATTATTTATTATTATAGCTTTATTATTTATTTTAAATTTAAGGTTACATTATTATTAAACTATATATTTATTTATTACTTATCTACTAATTATTAGATATTATTACTTTTTATTTATTAATAAAATATTCTCTACTTATTACTTATTATCTATTTATTAGTTTTTATTAATTTATTATTAGTTTATTTTTAATATTTAATATTTATTTTTTATTCAAATTTATATTATTATTTACTAGTTATTTACTATTTATTTAATTAATTATTATTTACCAGTTATTAGATTATTATACTAATTATTCTTTTATTTATTTAATGACTATTAATTTATTTATTATTTATTATTTATTAATGATTAATGATTAATTTTCAATTGTTATTCATTACCAAATTATTAATTATTTATTAATCAATTATTTTTTTATTAATTATTTGTTTTGTATTTATTTGTTTTGTTTTATTTTTCTTTTTTATTTATTATTATTATTCTTCTTCAATATTGTTATTTTTGAATATGTGTATATATATATAATAGTATATTAAATTCTATCTACTTACCATATGATGAGCTTGTTGGAGTAGTAATGACTTTCCAGAATAACCAAGGGGTACAAAATTCAAATATCATGCAACACATATTTGTGCAAAATTTATGCATGGTAAGCAAGACATATGAATGCATGATAAGTAAATAGAAAATAATACATAAGAAATAAGATATATATATATATATAATAAAGAATAAATATTTAATTAGTAATAAATAAATAATAGATAAGAATAATTTTAAACAGCTAAATGATTAGCCAATGGTTAAAATGCTTAAAAATAAAAACTGTTCTGAAATAAAATAACTGTGAAAAAAACCACCATTAATTTATTTACAACATAGGTAAACACGACGATTTTGAGAATGTTTAATTCATTTTGAATTGGTTTAAGCCACTATAAATTTGGGTTTTGGACGTACTGAATAGAAGAAGGTGATTGATAAAATTTATTGATTCAAGCATTATGAGATGATCCAAAACAATAACTTTTCCTTCCCATATAAGAATTTATCCATCATACTAAATTAATCAAAACTGTATGCGAAGAATAAGATTCTACAATGATGACTATTAGAGTAGTTTTCTCTAATGGAAACGTCTCTAGGCTCTAGCATCTCCTTCTCTATACATGTGACCATTCTGTAATCCCCACTCCCTTCTGAATGAAAACCAATAGATTAGATCATCTACTTTTACACCATTCACCCTATCATGATCATTACAAATGGATTGGAAAATGATGAAATCTATCCACATGGATAAAAACAAACATAATCATTGGTTAACATTCTATAAAATTCCCCATTTGGATTTTTTATTGGTCCCTTAGATTTTTTTCCATCATCCGAACTCATAATTGCATTCCATATTTGTTTATACAGTTTTGTATTGGGATTCACTTTTTCCCATTAGTTTTGTATGTTTTCCACAGTTAATATTTATTCTTCAATGACCTCCAATAATTTATCTCTTTTATACTATTATAATTTAAACATTTAGAAATGGTTTCCAGTGATTTGAGGTCATAAAGATACTCCATTTACAAATATGATACTTCTGATGTTGAATTTAAAAAAAATCTGAAATGAGATCCCTAAGAATATTTTATAATGTATCATATGTTTTTATTGAAAAACATTTTCATGATAATGTGATCTTACAATATTGTTCATGTGGTTGTATGGAGTGATAGTTTATCCTATAATGCTTCTTCATATTGTGTTTGAGTGAAAATGTATCCTCATGTACTGAAACATGATTCATTGGCGTGGGTTTAAACTTGGTATGTTACATGTGTCATGTTGTCTTAGAGATATAGTCTCATTGGCACATATTTTTTAATTTCTAGAAATAGAGTTTCACAATATATAAATCATTTCACAATGTTTATATTATCCATTTATGCTCATGCTATGTTGGATATCGAATGTATTATGTATTGGATTATATGAGATAAGATTTATGATGAAACTAACTCAACAATTTCCCCAACACTAAATTAAATATTTCATAGTTATAGTAAGTATATACAATATCCAATGATGATAATAGGTATCCTCATATTAAAAATCGAAATAATATATTACATACCCAACAGACTCTTAGGTTCAAACGATAAACTCCATTGACCCTAATAAAATCTATGTGTCCTTTTAATGACATGATGTTAGCCTTATTATATGTTTATGTTTGTCAAAAATTATACATTTATACATTGAAACCGTGTAAAATGAATATTCTAGGATACTTTGGTAGTGCAATCTACCTGTAAGGATCCTAATGTATAATACATTTCATATAAATGTTTCATTACCCCTAAATTGTTCATATAACATAAATTTTACCAATTTTTTCCTTCTTCCATATCCCATTTCCTTATATTAAAACTGTTCCAAATTTTATAGACACATCTTAAAAAATCAATATTAATATAATATCTTGAATGAATGAATATCGACTTATGAGTGTCTAAAATTTATATTATATTTCAATAAATATAAAATGTTATTAGCTACCATTAAAATATGAAAATAATATGAAAATTTAATAAAGAAAACTGTAAACTAATACAAAATTAATGTCAAATTCGTGTGTCACACAATCCCCTAAAATTGAGTGAATCATTTTCATCATGTAATATTTCTCAACTTGTTTCAGGAGGCTACTAAATTACCTCCAATCAAATTCAGGGGTCATTTAATGATAAATGAAAATAATTTAGTAGATTTTTTATTCAAAAATGTAACACATTCAACAAATCCATATCCTTTAATTTACTTACTCACTATTTAGTTTCACTATTATTTAATAAATATTACATGGCAATATTATATGTTTATATCCCCCTTCTTCATCTATTGTAAATATTCCCCTCTCTATCGATACTTTTTCAAGAAGGAACTACATATTTGTTTTTTTGTTATTTTTAATACATTAAATGTTTTGATAACATATTAATTTAATATGATTGTATGAAAAGTTATCCATCACATATAGTTTTATTCCCCAAATACTAACAAGAATAGTAAAGTCATAGAAGTAGGATTAGGGGATTTCTCACTCAAAATTTCATTGACCCCCTTTCATAGCCATTCTTGGTCACCAATAATAAGATGGTCTTTCTCACAACATAAAACCCAAAAAGTAAACTATCAATGGATTTTTTAGAGGTATTTATATATTCCAAAATAGAATCCTCTTGTTTTTAATTCAAATCATTCATAATAATATCTCTACCATTTCAATAATTTCTTTCAAAAAAATATTTTTTTTTCACAGATCTATTATTTTTTGGGCTGCTAAATTATCATAGTTAATTTTTTATCTATATTTCTCCATTATAATTCATAATTGAGTGTTATGATAGTCCTCCCTATTATCACTAATGAGAAATCTAGTGATTCCATATTTAATATGATATTATTTCTCTAAATATTTACCATAGAAGATCCCATATTTTATTTATTGGGTTATGAATTCAACCTATTTTGATATATATTCTATATACATCATTGTATATAAACTAAAGTGATATTTTAGTAAATGATCCATTAATTATATACACTAAAATGAAACTATATCTACATCAAATATGAATTATTGAGGAATCATTTTCTTTATCCATTTATTTAATATCTATTGTAAATTATCATTATTATAGATTACCACTTAGAATCCCTAAAGATAGTAAGATGGTAAAATTCAATTCGAATATCTTTTAGTGTTATATTCTAATTGCCATAGTGTCTATGAAATAGAAGGGTATATATTTTTATAGAATAGATAGGTTCAATTATTCTAGAAAACAAAATTTTAGTATTCTATAAGCCCTTATTTTAATGGAAGTATATCATCCCAGACATATTAGTTCACATTAGTCACAATCATTTTTTCCCATTCCATGTGTTTAAAATTCCATTTTTTTCCAATACAAATCATATTAGAAAACTCTGAAAATAATTTGAGTCCTTTGGTTGTGATATAATATAGCCTCCCAATAGAAAAAATATGTCTTTATTGGATAAATAGGATTTTTCTTTATGTCTTCATTCCTGATTAATTGCTCTACCACTTTATTCTCATATTCTATTTTGTTTTTGATATCATGTTAAAATTATTGCAACAGGAATACATAATTAATCGACCTTGGATCCTATTATTTCTCAAAGAATACAATCAAAAAAAATAAATGTTCCATATAAATAGTCACTTTTATTTCAATGAGATACTGAAATAATTTCTCCCTAAAATACACTACTTCAAACATCTTCTTCTCTATTGTTGGATATTTGATATATCATACATTAAAAAACACACTTTTATAAATGGTATATTACTTTTTTTTATTTTTTCTATTCAATAATATCCTCCAAAAAAAATCAAAAGCCTCACACATGATTTAAAGAGGTTTATTATTGTCAGTTTCACTAATGATAGTTACTAAGACTATCTCATTTTTAATGTAGTGAAGGTTTCAAAATAATTTTTTTTTAAAAAATTCTATTTTCTTTGAATTCCATTATTCAACACAATAGTATAAAAATAAGTGAGATGTATTTGATAAATCTTGGGTAAACCCCAAAATTTCCAATGAAGTTTTCCACTAACTTAAGAAATATTTGTTGAGACAGTGATGAGATTAATTAGATATTTTTCTTATCCACTTAAATTCTATACATGAATATTCTATGACCCAATAAAATTCCTTATTTGAACATGAAAAAAATTTCTATCCATTGAGTACTATGTATATTTCTTCACATCTTGTTAACACTTTGTAATCTTCTCCACTCAATCTTAAAATTCCATTCCTATGATAGAAATTTAAACCAAATAGTTGAATAATTATTTAAACCATGTCTAAACAAATATTCATTATGAATATTTGGAATGATATAGGTGATACACGCAAAGAATATAGATTTTTTGAATTAAAATGATCAATAAGGACGTCTAAGTTTTTTTTTTCATCAATATTATGATCAATAGAAACATTGTAGTATAACAAATAACCACCTTGAATAAAAAAATGAGAATACCTTGATATCATCCAAAGAATATAATTAATAAATTTCATGAGGAATTGATAATTTCTTATGGACTTGTTTTACATTCACTGAACAATACAAATTCTGTATATTAATATAATAAATATTTAAATTTTCTTATTCGGATCATTTTTTTACAATTGTACCACATTTCTTTAGTACGATATATACTGGAGTTACCCATACATTTTTATATACGGAATATATTATCCTTGTATCACTAAATTTGATACTCCTATCCTTAACCAATTATTTCATGTTCTAGTTACATATTCTTTGGCATTCATTCTTATCTTTACGTAATTCACCATAACAATTTTATGAATACATATTATGGTACCTTTTTTTGCTAATTTCTGGTATAGTTTCTTCATGCCGAGCCTCTAATTCATCTCAGACAATGATTTATAGTAAATAATTTCACCAAAAAAGGAATATTATAATATGTAAGTTGATAAATTTAAATTAAGACTACGTGGATACATTAATAATAATTTCATGTCCATCCTATCTAGATCCAATTATTCTTAACGGTATTATTTTGAATTTCATTTGTATCTTCTTTTATCTATTGTTTCAACTTCCTTAAAATCTGAGGGTTTATAAAATTATATTCAACATAACTACTATAGTTTAGTTATTTCATTATAAAAATAAGTCTTGAAATAAATGTTTTGCCATCTGGTCAATCACATCAACTGAGAAAGAATTATATGAACTATATGGATTCTTCATATCTTGATGAAATGTTAGTATTTAATTTTCTTCTCACACATAAAAAGTGATATTTCCTTTTATCATTTCTATAAAATCACCTATGACATCCAATGATGAATGTTCTAGTATTACAATCACTTTTCATCACATGAAACATCTAATTCTATGAAAATAGTTTGTCGAATATGATTCATAACTATGAAAATAGATTCTTCCAGAACACATATTATTAATGTGAGTGATCTATTTGCAAGTTAAAATTCCACAATTGTGGGAATAATATCTCTAACTCCAAGAATCATGTAAACATACGCTTACATAAAATTGATTATTGGTATATGATCCACATAGCATGTGAATGCAAATTTTCTTTTAAAGTCATAATGAATGTTGAAGATCCCTGGATCCTAGAGATTTTAAGGTATCTTTCATTGAATCATAGGAATGAACTCTTCAGTGAGTGGTTTTTTGGAATTCGCTTTCAATAAACTTGTTTGGGATTATTTTCATGAAGTAAATTATATTACAGGTAATTATGGAAAGAGTTTTTAAGAAAATAATAAAAATATAATCTTTTTAAAAAGTAGTATTATCCTTTTAAAATTTGTTATTTTATTCTTATAAAATTCAAAATATATTTATGGAATGTAGAAGATTCTTCAAAAGCCTTGATATCACTATTATATAGTTGAAGAATTACTCTAATCTAATCAATTTAACTTATTTTATTTTTTTATATCCAATTCTACCACTAGATTATCAATTTGTGTTTCATTATCATTTTTTTATTCTTTAAATTCACCTTCAATAAAAAGATATAATATTTACCCGGTGTTTATGATATTTTATTCATCTACCCTTTGATATTTATTCATCACCGGGTTGCAATTTCAATACCACTTTCTCTTGGGGTTTTTTATGTTCTAGGATATTTTTCATTGTCTCCCAATGAATTTTCCCATTTTGTTTCTAAATTCACATTTTTATGTTATTTAAAATATCCAGGATCCATTAACATTTTGGGTTGATTTTTAATTGATAACTAGTTTAATGGTTTCCTTGAAATTCAATATTATCTACCTACTTGAAGGTACAACTATCCTTACAAGAATAATCAAGGTAATTCTTCCACCCTATATTTGATGTGTTTGGAAATAAAATTACTCAATATATTTATACCATAGTTTCCCATGTATCCTTTCTCATTAACCAGACTAAAAGATACATCTTGAGATGTAATTTCAAAATTCATGAAATGGTAAACACTATTGTTGTACATTTTATATTTATTATATTTTTCAATGGATTTTTGGTTCATTGTTATAAGATAATTAATATGTCTTTCAAAATAAGTTATTTATGCATTCACATGATCTTTTACCATCACTTTTTTTATTTGTGACTCTTATCCACATTATTTATTTTAATGGAGAATTGGTTCTAAGAATATTATAATGTCTGTTGAATTCATCTACTATTTTTATCCCTAATGACCACTTGTTGTCTTGTGAAGTTTGGTTTTCCCATATAATTAAGTCCATCATAAATTAATTATAAAAAATAGATCTTGGTAACTAGTAAGGGGAACTATTTATAGTAGGATTTTAATCTCTCCCATGAGAAATGGAGGGATTCTGGATATTTTTGGAATAATGTCAATAGAATTGTCTTCAAGCCCATAGATCACTATGTTTGATATAATCTCTTTATAAAGGAATTATAAAACTCTTCCCAAGAGTATAATTATATATCATATCATTATAAAAATGATTTTCCAACTATCCACATAAAAAAATAAAGTAATCAACATATCATTATATTATCTTCACTCACTCTTTGGATTATGATTTATCGAAATGTGGACTTGTATTACATTATAAAAGATGAAGAATAATCTAAAAGTATTCATAATAAATATTGGTAAATTTTTCAAGTGATGTTACCTCAACTCAATGTTCCATGAATATTCTATCAGTGTGATGCATGAGGGGTTTCAAAATACCCAAGGATCCTAGAAATACCCAAGCCTTCATGATAAAATATTATTAATGACAATCTTCTGATTAAGTTATCTCTATTCTATATTATAATGTCTAACATCTAGGTTATATTCATACATTTACATTACTATCTTTTAATTTTTCAAATAAAAGTGTCTTTATATTTCTATAATGTGTGGCATTATATCTACCCTCAACCATTTATTGTTATTATTATTAAAATATCATATAGTTGAATCTATGTATACTTTTTACTGTTTAATAATTCATAATATGTGAATATGAATATATTTATGAAAATATTTTATATGTTATTTTTTCGTTTTCTATGTGAACTATAAATCAAATGACCGGAATGGAACTACCATCCAAAAAAAATTGTGCCAAATATTCTTGGTGATTAACTATGTGGTGACAACCCATCCTCCCTGCACGGTTACAAGTTCATGAAACAAATTAATTAAAAGTCACCCCATGTCATACCCACAAGAATAATATGCCAAATTAAATCACAAAATCTAAAAGTTTGATCTTGTAATGTTATTTTATTGTATATATATGATTTATAATTATAATAACATATACGACTAAACTAGTCATAGTATAATAAAAAAATATGTGAGTATATGATAAATGATTTAAGGTTTTAATAATCAAATGATTTAATAGTGGTGAATTAAGATTGGTTTTATTATTTCATATTATTTTATCTATATTTCCAGTATTATTATCTTTCGCACTCTTTATTTATTTATAAGTTCTATCTCAAGTCACACTTCAGCTTCTTATCACAAGCATAGGTCCCGGTAATATTTTCTATTCTAACTATACTATGTGAATTATGTTATTTGTTTATTTGTGTGAAACTCTTAATATGAATAAAATATCTTATTTAAGAGGGATAATTCCTTACATTAGGTGAATATGATGGAATTTAAACACTCATTTATCCACCCATTCCAGTAAGATGACATACTTGTTAAACAAGATAAAAAACATTAAGTATAAAAGAAGAAGATATAAAAAGATTTATTCATTAAATAATTAAAAAAAATCCAAACCTATATTTCCCCCATATTTAATAGGTTTTAATCCCCACATAACCATGATAAAATAATTAAATTATAATGATAAGAATAAAATTATCTAATTATGACTTTTAGTGTATCATCCTATAATGGCTAGGCCTCTAAGAATTATATTCTTCTTCCCCTTCCATGTCACATTTACTAAATCCCAACTCCCATCACCTTGAACCCATGAACATGGGATCATCCCTTTGTACATTATTCATAATATTATGATCATTATACATGTATTACAAAGTTTTGAGATCACTCTACATAGCTAAAATATTTAATTCCCCTCAATTAAAATATAATAACGTTTTTGGTTTGGATCCATACTAATATATCTAATTCAATTTATCCAACCTAAAATTGTATTCTTGATTAGGATTAGTAGTTTTTACAATGTCATTTGGTTTCCTTGAGTTATGTTTTCCCACCAAGAGGAATTTCCATTAATTAAACACCTCTAAGGCTTGATAACATTTCCTTGTTTCTAATTTATCATTTTAGAATACATTCGTTTTGATTTAATAAATTATTAACACTCCTAGTATAATTTTTATACTTATATGATCTAATTTTCATAAATTCAAAATTTATAACCCTAAGAATACATTAGAGTCAATAGAGATAATGTTTCCTCATAACATGAAATTTTATTGATACTGTAGTTTTTCATTATTGTGCTTAAGGATACATTAGAATGTAGACGTATTATAAAATCCTACATGATATTGTTTTGTATATAAAATATATCCTTGGATAAAGAAATGGGCTGTGTTGGTATTGGAATAGCCTTGGTATGTAATATGAGTTGTACTTTCTTAATGAAACAATATAATTTTCATGGCTTTGAATCTCTAAAAAAATAGAGTATTTCTATAACGTCTTGACCTACATTCCTTATAGTAGTGCCCTAAGCCTGTTCGTTATGTGACCTTAGTTATTAGTCCATATATGCCAGAGTCTTCTGTCTATAATCAAGGGTCTAATATAAAATATGGGTAGTCTATACCCTCTATAACAATTTAATATAAAAAATTTTAAATAAACTATAACAAAATGTTAATAAACAAGAACAAATATAATATTACACTTAAAAAAGAACAATATGAAATGATACTCCCCAAACATAGAAAATGAAAATAAACGAATGAAGTAGATATTCCAAAACATATAAGTGCAATATTTAATATTAAAACTCTAAATAAAGACACACTGACATCTCCAAAGATGTTACCAGTATCATTTCTAGTTCCCTCATCCATGTTACATCCAAAATCAAAAATCAACAACTTATCATAATTCTCTTTCCCTTATCCTGTCCTACAAACATAAAATCTATTTGGATACAGATTAAGAAACCTAACAATAGAGTGATTACAACATAGTAGGCCACAACCAATGGAGTCAAAAGAATTATGTATTCTATAAAAGTGAATGTAGTTTTTTAATTAATAAATATGAAATTTAAAAAGTAAAAAAAAATTACATTAATTATTATTTAATCAATTATATATACCCATGGGTTTGTGATGACACCCAAACCAATCATACCTACATTGGTTAGTGCAAGAATCTATAGAAAACCTATTAGTAATATAAATATTCATTCATTAATGGGGTGTGATTTTTCATTTAATTCAAATTTCATTTCTTACACCATCGTACATCATTCCAAATACTAATATATTAGGCACTTGGAACATTAGTCTAATGAAAATATATCAGGGGCCTTGAGCATTAGTCTGAGAACCCATTGATATTTGGATCATAAATCCTTGACACAAACCTCATGGGTATTTGGATTATCATTCCATGAACAAATATTTTTTTCCACATGCATGAATTGGATCCTTAGAGCATCAGTGAGGCACCCCACGTGTATTTGGACCATCAGTCCCTAACCCCCACCTCATTATTCAATCAAATATTTCACAATATAGAAACCATGGTTGAACATGATTATCATTTTTATCAATCATTTACGTCATCATGCACTATTTAATTTATCAATCAAAATGATTGTTCTTTTATTTATAAAAATGGATTAATTTAAACAGTTCGACATTAATTAATTTATTATCAAATAATCACATATTGTTAACAAATTTATATTAATCCAAAAATACCATTTGAATCATATTGTCAATCATGAAATAAGTATTTATTTTCGTTTCATTAACCCATTATTCATATTTTAACTATTCATAAATTCACATTTAAAAAGTATTAGCACACCCCATTGGTTCCCATAATGTCAAGTATCAAACTACAATGAATCCAATGGGATCTATGAAAGGTCTCACAATCACATTGGAATCAAACTGTTAATTGAATTTAAAACTCAACTTCCCATCGTCAAAAATTTATATTACAAAAAAAAATCACAATAAATAAATTTGGAATTAAAAATTAGACCACCAACCTAATGATCATTGATGAATTATTTTCAAAATGAAACCCATAATTAGATTTAAATGGGATAAATTCACAATGGAAATAAAGATCTAGGTTCAAAACTAGTATAATAATCCAAACAAATAGGATCCATCAATGAATAGATCTAAACCATCAACAATAGAATAAATTCATTCTCCTCCAAAGGGATAGAAACATGGGAGATAGAGGAATCTAAATGAGTAAGATATTACATACTGTACTGTGTTCAATTTATTCCAATGGAACTTTGATTCTAACAAGAAGAGTTTTGAGGATCCTTGGAATCCTTTAGAGAGATACCAAAACCAATGGATATCATTTTAGGTCAAGAGGGCATGATTAGGGATAATATCCCAGGGTTCATAAATTTTTAATCTAACTTCTAATGGTTTAAAATCCCATGTACACAGTTTCTTGGATGGGGCCCCTGGTTTTCAACACCTTGTGCCTTAATCGGACACCAATAGTTATGGGTTGGACGACTAGTCCTAGGTGGGGCCAAATTATGAAAAACCATACCCCAACATTGAAAGACACATCTATCTGAGGGTTTATGGTAATGGGATGGAGGATAGAAAATTTGGTAAAATCGTGCACCACCTCTTATGGCTCCAAAATGGTCACATGGTTTCTAGGTGAAAATAATACGATTTAACCTAAGTATGCACAATCCATTCATAGTCCCATGGGATTCCAAAATTCTCAAAATTTATTTGAAACAAACCCAAAGAAAAACCCAACTATGTACTGATCAAAATAATGGTAAAAGAATACTTAAAAATGAGCATCAGAAATATCCATAATGGTCAGGATCTTACAATCTCACCACCTTATAATAGCTCAACCTTGATATGCACTCCCTATAAACACTAAGCCTACAAGTTGAAGTGGTTGTGAAACTAGGTCCACATGTTTGATTCCCTCTCCCATATTTTCTCATAAACATGTCCATGATTCCACAACACTTGGACCAAATTCATAGTCATTCAAAGTAACCCATTCAATATATGACACACAACATGAATGAGATTCTCTTCAAGGTATGAATCCACATCACAGTCAATTTCATCAATATCGATCACATGATAATGGTCGGGGAGATACATCGGGATCTATGACACATGAAAAACATCATGTATAAAAATAAACATATTTGGATGATCTAATAAAATTGATGCTAGACTGATACATTCCACATCCTCAATCAGCCTGAGAAACCTACAATATGACATTACTTACCTATGAACCCTACGGTGACCCAAACTCAAAAAAACCTAAAAGAACAAATGATCATTTACTATAAACTCTATAGGATGAAAAAATCAATCATCATATGAATTATTCTTTACTCTAAGAGATAACTATATGTTTTGGAATCAGTAGAACGTGATACAATTTCTCCTATATGAGACTTGTACCAAAAAACATAGAATCTTATTCCTCCATACAATAAAATGTATATCTACATGGCCCACCATAAAGTTCCTCATATGGTTCAATTTTATTACAATCTCTTAATAACATTCATTATAGAAAAAAAATTTCTAATGTTATCCCTTAAAACCCACCAAAATCATGGATTCATTCTCTCAGCCTGTCCTTTAGAATATGGATAGTACGCTCTGATTTTCTATCAATCTGCATGATGAAAGACATACAAAGAAAAATCATTATATGAAGTGCATTTTGTAAGCCTTTCTTGAATCATGGATTAAAACAAAAACCCCGGTATGAAATTTTACTCCGTAGAATTTGGTGAAAATAGAATATATCTCGAACACATATATCCCCAAACTGATAAATTGTGAAAGTCTCCTATATAGGCATGAAATGGGTTACTTTATTCAACTGGTCTACAATAACCTAAATCTCTTCTCTCTTCTAAGGGATCCTCAGAATACCCTTCATGAAGTACATGGTAATATCATCCAACTCCAACTATATAATGTGAAACTACTATAGTAAATTACATGGTTATTGGTGTTCGACCAACACCTACTAAAAGGTTTAACATCATTGCATAAAGACTGCCATCTCCCTTTTCATTTTGATCCACCAACACTATTATTGTAGGTCAAGGTTCATTTTAGTCAAACTCGGATGAAAATACCACTTTTAGGTGTGAAACTCATGCATCATATCCTCAAACATACATATAAGAATGAATAAATGCTTTTAGACATAAATGATCTCATCCGTATCCGTAGTCTAATTGAAAGGTGACTCCCATGAAAAATGATTTACATTAAGGGAAAGCACATTGGATACTCATAATAACTCTCCCTAATCTAGCTCAGATGTGTGGATTCAATTTATAAGGATATAAGGGTTATCATATCCTAGACCTCTTAAAACTCTACGTTTATATCAGCAATCATGTATTTCTTCTTCCACTCAGAACTATACTCCGGGACTTCCTGAGTCTATGCCTACTAGTTCTAACCATTAGCAAAACTATTTCCCTTCCCTAGTGTGTAGGCTATCTGAAAATCAAATTATAGTATATACTCAACCCATCTAAATTTCTAGAGATTCACATATAATTGTGAAAATATGTTTTTCAAACTTTTAAGATTAGTATACACAAAAAACTTATCTCTCAACAGTTAATGGTTCCAACACATTGAGTAATAAATCACCACTAATAACTTGATATCTTGTGTAGGGTAATTATATTCACGCGACCTCAAATTTAGAGACCCATAACCCAAAAAAAAATGACCACATCATAACTACTCTAATTCATACTCTAGATGAATATCAAAATAGGATATACCCCTCACCTAGCTTGGGTAGGATGAAAATCGGTGTAGTAGACAAACAAATTCGTGACTCTTGGAAAACAGTCTTCTGTGATACATAAAATTAAAAATTCATAACCATCTTCTTCAAACTCAAAATTGGTTCTTCCAAATTGGAATATTCATGGATGAATATTTGATAACAAACCTAAAATCCTCAAAATCTTCCGATGTAAAAAATATTATTAGGACACTCCCAAGAAAAACTACTCTAAGATTCAATAGGTGCACTAAAACTCCTTCCTCAATGATTATCTAAACCATGAAATGTACCTTGTTGACCAAAAATTGAGAAATATTTTTCTTGGTGTCTATTCAATTCTATCTTAGTGTGCTCAAAATGATTCTAAGATGTTGGGAATGACCATATTGAGTCTTAGAGTACACCAATATGTCATCTAAAAAATAACCACAAACTAATCACAATACGAGTGATATATACCGTTCATTGAGGCCATAAAAATATTTAGATTATTCATCATCCTGAACACAATCCCAGTGAACTCATATAGTCCATATCTGACTCCAAAAAATTCCATTGGTAAATCAGAATGTCGAAATCTCAACTGATGATTCACCAATCTCAATCCTATCTTGGAGAAAACAGAAGCTCCCCCAACAAGTCAAAGAATCTATTGATATATAGAAGAGAATTCTGATTATTCAATATAATCCGGTTTAACTTCCTTTAATCAACACATAAACACACCATCCAATCAGACTTCTTATAGAATAAAAACATAGAACCCTAAGTTGATGTACTTGGATGGATAAATTACTTTTCCATCAACACTTCCAAATAAGACATAATATCTCAATGTTATGATTGTTCCATTCTGTAAGGTAGAATGAAAATTGGTTTAGCTTCAGGATTTAGTTTAATCATAAACTCAAAGTATCTCTCAAGTGGATGTGCAAAGAATCCCATAGTGATAACTTCCTAAACTTGTCCACTATGGGTGGAATGACATCATGTTTTACACCTCTCTCATCTAGAAAATGTAACCCAGCATGCCTTGTTTTCATTTTTGGATCCGGTTCATTTTTGGGACTCGACTTTTCTATTGGGAATTGAGTGTAATGGGTATGAATTTTGGGGGTATTATTTCTATATATCCTTGTTCTACATTTTCTCCTAGGTATATATTTAATTTTTCAGAGAAAAATTGAAATTTTCGGTCATTCAGAATGAGGGACATGGTTAGTAGAAATTGTGTTCCCTAGCCTTGGTAAATGTGTTATAGGTTAGAGTTTTTAGACAAAAGATACCACATGAATTGTTCACAGCTAGTCAGATCATGTGGGAGAACCGTGTGGTAGGTGCCTTTTAGGAAGATAGGGGTTCATGATCACCAGATGGTTTGACAAACAGTGTAGGATGACCATGTTTGATGTCTATGTCATTAAAAATCATAAAATGACTAAAGTTTAATCTCAATATTTAACACTAATTACACTTCCATTCATCCCATTCTATATTTCTAGACATGGAAACCTCCTTTAACCACTACTAAGCTCAATAAGAACCTCTCATTGGGAGGATTTGACCCTGATTTTTCAAGCAATATATAATTAAGTAATACATCGTCATGTTTCCCTTATTTTCTAGGGTTTCCCATCTTTCCATTGGGGGTTTCATATGTCATGTTGGTTGGGTGGCCTCTCTTGGGTATAATCTTAATTATTAGGGTTTGATGAAGATATTTGTAGGCCAGATAATTCCATCCTAGGGTCTTGTGGTGGTGCAGTTTCATTTTTGCAGCAAATTCAAGAAGCTTATACACTTGAGGTAGGTCAGTTCATGCCTTAACATTTTTAAATGCTTTCAATATATTTGTTTGTGTATTTAATCATATTCTATAATTTATGTTTGCGGGGTGAAATATATTTTTGGATTTTTTTGGAATGTATTCATAATAGATGTAGATTTTCAAAAGGTTAAGGTAATTTTTGTGTATATTTTATTATGAGGTTTCTCCAAAAGGGTTTTATGCTATATGTGGAAGGTGTAAAATGGTATTTAAAGGCACATTATGGTGTGAACATGTTTTAATGTGGGTTTTCAATGAAAGGAAAAATAGATTACTATGGAGTTTTGGATTTGGTTGCACACACATAAATATTAATGGTAAATTGTTTGAATGATGAAAATCATGTAATAAAAATGATATTGGGTTATGTGTGGATTTAAAAATGGGCTTGGTGTAATGAATAGGTTTATCAATTATGTGTTTTTCTTGTTCTTTTGGAAATGGGGATTTATGAATTTTGTAAGTGATGGTACATTTATTTGAAAGTAGTAATTGGTATGTCTAAAATTGAATCTTGTTGGGTGTATAGAAGATGTTAATTTTTCAGTATTCATATAATTTTTGGATTGTGTATGAGAAAAAGGATGGTTTTTTTATCATGTGAATTTCGGGATTCAACACAAGGTAATCCTGAGTATCTATGTGGGAAGAGTAGTTAGAAAACACTAGTGATTTTGAAGTGGCTTGTGTGGTTTATAATTATCTCTATAGATGACTATAACAATATCTACTATATGATGATGATGACTGATTTACACTATAACTTTTCATGTTTCTCCTCTCTAGTGGCTTGTTCATGGGGATAATGAAGTTATTGGTTACTATACCACATTTCATTGAGGTATGAGGTCCTAGTATCTCCATCTAGCTAGATTACACATAGGAATTTACCCTTGAAGATCTCTTGAGAATTATTAAATGTGGTACCATCCATCATCATACAGTGGAACTTGACTACATTTTTATCTTAAAGAAGGTTATCTTAATAAATTATTTCATTTAAATGTTACCTTTAAAAGTGCGTTCCTTGAAAGTGTTGGGTATAAAAAAAGTTTTTCCTTAAAATGTTTTTTTTTGAAATGTTTCAAATGATCTTACATAAATCAGAATGTTAATTTTATTTTGATGTTATCACAAGGAATCATTATTTTGGATGTAATCCTATAGGTCTTTGGCGCACATCCTACTTACACCTTTGGGTGTATGTAGAACTTATTTTTTTGTCTTAGGTAAAGGAAAGGTGTGTTGTGTTGGTTGTTGGGGATGATAGAGTTCCTATTATGAAGGTTAAGGTGGAGGTGGCTTGACGGAGATGTCTCTCTTTCTATACAAGCGTCTTGGGTTATTTAATCATTTTCCTTTATGTCATTATATTATGGGATTTGCGTTAAAGTTGTCAATGTTAAATCTGAAAATTTTTATACAATGTTTTTTATGTCTATTCAATTAAATCTTTTATATATATATATATGGTAATTAATAATTATATAAAGGGGTAAAATCAACCATAATGTATAATATTGATTCCTTGGTAGTAGTTTCCAGCCCATGGAGATTGGGAACGCCCTTTGGGCCTTGTCATGGATCACGCCTGACCCTACTGTGGATGATGTCCTGACATAGTTCATGAAAATATCATATCAGAACATATTGCACTCTTTTGGGTCATGTTATTTGGTGAATTTTCTGGGAAGAACAATTTGTGGATTTTTTGGAAATGGTGTTCTGGTTAGAATTATGGTTCCTCACCATCACACCTCATGGAAGAAATCATGTTTCCAGGGGAGTATATGTTTCTTTTAGTTATTGTAGGTTATTTGTGTTTGGAGATGAAAAGATGGTGGGGCTAATGGTATCTATGAGCTCGCAAGGCCAGTAAAGACATAAGGATCTGCAGAAATAGTTCTATAAGACCCTTCACATTGGTAGTATGATTGATTTATGAACACTAACCATATGTCCAAGTCTCCTACCAAAATTAGTTTCCTATTGTAAATTATTCTGTGTCTTTATAGGTTTTTTGAAATTGATTCAAAAACCGTGTTTTAGAATTATGATAAAATTCATTTCAAAGAGTAAATTCTTTATCATGGGGAGATTGAAAATGGATTCTTAAGAATTATTTAAAGAAGTCTTAAGGAAATTGGATTTTTATAAAATGAATTATAGTAAATATGGGTCAATTGTTTTAGATTGAATATTTATAAAAAAAATGTGGGTTATCAAAATTTATTATTTTCAAAAATTCAACTACTCCCAAGTAGGTTTTCGAATACAATTTTAAATAGGGATTGTTGATCTATCAAAAATACATTTAATTGGATTAATTATGTTTTCAATGAAAATTATGGTATTTTTATATCCAAAATATATTAATTGCAATTATGTATGGAGCTTCAAAATGGGTTTCAATTTCATTGCTATAGAACTTTTTAAATGTTTTGTGAATTTTTGAAATAGGATTTGAAATTGAGGAATTGAAGTGTGGGTTTCATGTTTTGTTTTGGAAAATGTAAAAGATTTTATTTGACATAGGTATTTCCATGAGTGACCACATGCATGATGCATATTTAAAATGTAGATAGTTAATGACGTGAGTTGATGGGTGCCTAGTACAACATTAGAATATGCATGTGGGAGACTCTATGGAATTCCGTTCTTGAGTGGGTAGCACTACAATCTTATTTTATTTTAAAAAATGAATTGAAAATAAAATGTGATTTTTGATAACCAATAGTTTCATGGTGTCTTATTTTGAGAACCCTTATTGTTTAAACAATGTTTGAAGTTTGAGTTAATGTTTATGATTTATTTTTGAAATAATGGTTAGTGGGTAATTTTGGGAAGTGTTTGGGAAGATTTTGAGTTGGTCCTTATGTGATCAGTATTTTGGTTGTGGTGAATTCAGGGTGATGTATGATCCTTGATTGAGTACTTTGTCTTTTTGTTTCAATGTAAATGCTCCCATAATTTTTTGATGGACATCATGACGTAGATACGAATGATTTATCATTAATGGACCCTCATGTTTATCAAACTCTTGAACTTCTTCTCGAGTTTCAGATGTTAAAATCTTTTATCATTTGTGATCATTAAAATACTATCCAAGTAGAAGAGTGGATCTAGAGAGAATATAAATAAATCCAAGTTTCTGGAGTTTCTTGAGTCATAAAGATGAATTTTTATGACTTTATTCTTGATTGTACAACATAGAATTGTTCAAGATAATTCTAATGTGGTGAGTGGAAATAAACCTATGGATATTGGTGCCATTCTTGGTCTTGAAAATCCTCAAAGTCATTCATCAGTTTCTTAAACCAAAGGACCATGTTGTGCCACTAGGGTAGAAAATATTGTCATAAGATGCCATCATGTCCTTTTTCAGAAGTAATGTACCATTTGGGGATCAGTTAAAACTCTATTTCTTTGTAATTATTCTTCATTGGTAATGGTTGTGTTCTATGTCATTTTTTAGTGCCATGTTCTCTCTCAAATAAAAAAGGTTAATGTTGTGGAATCTTTGAAGAACTTTTATTTTAATAGAAACATGTATATATTTTGGGAATCTTGAATCTCTCAATATAGATAGTGGAGTGTTCTGTGGGTTTATTTATTATGTTGTTTCTCCTTTGAGGTGAAAAATGTTGTATTCATGTTCATTTTCTAATTCCATGTCTTCATGAAACTATCATGTTGAAGAAAAGTGAGACTTGTAGTGCATTTTGTCTCTTTGTATATTTATAGAATGTTGTGTGGTTAGTCATGATACCAAAGAGAGTGTTATGATCAATAATTGGTTGTTCTTTACTACAAGGAAGGAGAGGATTCATGAATCAGGGATCCATACATATACCCAATATTGAAGCTGGTTTAATAAATTGAGTTGCAGTGTGATGGATTGTGGTCCTTCTTGGTCTCTAGTTTTGGATGGAAATGGTTCAAGATTCTATTTTGTAACTCATTTTATTAGAAAGGTCCTATTTTGTAGACAGCGGTGTGAAGGTATCATTATTTTTTGAGACCAGTGGAGGTTGAAGAGTTCCTCCATGGTCATTAAAAGGTGTGATTGTATAATTTTCTTGAATATTTTTATGGTTGTCCTAGTGTGAGTAGCCTTGTAAATTATTTTCAATATTGTTCCACACTCTCATAGAAGTAGTCATCTCCCATGGGGAATTTTTAACTTCAATGTGTTTTACATTCATTGATGAGTTTATCTTGATGGATCCCTTGTAAAGGGTTTTTTTGGTTCATGCTCATTTGTCTATGTGGGAGGTTCATATGTTGTCCTATGTCGGGTTCTCGTATTGGTCTATTCTAGTTATTTAAGTTGGTTGGTTCTTATGGTGGGGAGACCCATCATAGGTCTCACTAATATTTCATCTGGAGTAAAGATGTTTCAATTTTTTTATTATGGTGAGGTGTATGTTTGGGCCTCCCCGTGTTGATAATCTGGTTTTGTCTCTGGTGTTGTCTTGGAAGTTGGTCTCCTTGTTTAATCTAGTTAATTTCACATTCCTCTTGTGAGTTTGAATTGGGGTGTGAGGGTTCCTACTGGTTTTTTTATTCTGGGTTGTTGAAGTGTGTTTTGAAAAGCTGTTTGAGGTTGATTAATGAAATGTGAGGATACATATTCATTTGATCGATCAACTAGTGAAGTCATGACTTTTAGGGGGAAGAAGGAAAAAAATTTAGATTCCATTTTGGCCTCCAAAATTTAAAATTGTAAGCCATTTTTCTTTTTATTGGTATTCTTTCTCTCTCATAGTGTGATGTGTATTACAAATATCATTGCGTTGTGAAGGAGTGTCATTTTAGGTTCTCAGATCAGGCCTTTTTGGGGATTTTAGCGGAATAAAATCATTATTGTGGGGAGGCTTGTCAGCCTCATGTCTTATTTTCATTTTGGGATCCAGTTCATTTTTGGAACTCAAAATTTCACTCAGGAACCAGGTTTGATGGTTCTTGAATTTTTGAGGTATTATTTCTCATTATCTTTGGTCTAGATTTTCCGCTAGGTTTCCCTTTTATTTTTTAGGAGAATTACGGAAATGATTATTCATTAGTCATGATGTACATGGTTGGTGCATGATTAGTAGAAACCATGCGCCCTGAACGAGGTAACCATATAGTTTTTTGTAGTTTTGGGATATAATCCTCTACATGACATTTGATTGGATAGTCAGACCTTTCCAGAGAACCGTGTGGTAGTTGCATCTTAGGCAGAGAGGGGCACACAATCACCACATAGATTGAAAAACCATTTGGGATAACCGTATGTGATGTCCATGTCAATAAATATTTTAAATTTTCCAATGTGTCCTCTTGATATTTCATCATAATTCCACCCTCATTATCCTCATTTAGGATTTCTAGTAATGGGAGCCTCCTTGAAGCCCTCATTGGCCCATTGGGAACCTCTCCTTGGGTGGATTTGACCCCAATTCATCAAGGAATATCCAAGTAAGTAGTTATTCCTATTGTTCTTCCAGGTTTTCTAGGGTTTATTATCTTCTCCTTGGGTGTTTATTAAAGATAATAGTTTGGGTGGACTGTCATGGATTGAATATTAATTAATAGGTTTATATCTTGATGTTTTGGTCAGATCATTCATTTAGAGGGTCTTGTGATAGTGCAGTTGTGGTTTCCCACCAAATTCAATAATTTTCTACACTTAAGGTAGGTGGTTACATGCCCTAACATTTTTAGTTTATTTTATTATGTTTTTATTTTTTTAATCTTGTTTTATAGTTTAATTTTGTGATGATATGTCTATTTTCAGAGTGTTCTGGAATTAGTTCATGATGGAAGAGGATTTTCAAAATTGTAAGGCTACGTGTGTGTATTTTTTATTTTGTGGTTTCATCAAAAGGGTTTTATGCCTTACGTGGAAGGTGTAGAATGTGTTTTGAAATGAACTTATGGGGTGAATATGTTTCAATTTGGGATTTCTATGAAAAAAAGGACTACATTGGCATATTGCCCTTTATTGTTCACCCTTAAATATGAATGGTGAATTATTTGAATGATGAAAATCATGTTTAAAAAATGATCATAGATAATGTGTGTATTTAAAAATTGTATTGGCAAATAGAATTGAATAAAAAATTGTGGGATTTTTTTTTCATTGTCAAATAATGATTTACGAATTGTGCAAGTGATTATAATGGTATTTGAAAGCAGTTTTTTGTGTGTGTAAAATGTAAAGTGGTTTGGTTTATTGAAAATGGTGATTTCTTATATACATATAATGATTCGATTGTATATGAGAAAAATGTTGTTTTGTGTAACATGTGAAATGTGGAATTAATAAAAAGGTAATCCCAAGTATCTCAGAGTTCAGACTAGTTCTAGAACTTTGGTGATTCAAAAGTATCTTGTCTCGATTTGACATACCTGGATTAACGATTACAACACTAAATAAACTATGATGATGAAAATTGATTAGAACTAGAACATTAGATGTTTCTCCTCTCTAGTGGCTCATTCATGAGGATGCTGATTGTTTTGGTTACTACACAACATTTCTCTAAGGTATGAGGTTCTAATGTCTCACTCGGGCTAGAGTAACACTAGGGATTTACCCATAGTGCTATCTTGAGACTTATGAAATGTGGTATTATCTTTCAGTATATGGTGGACCTTTGTTATATTTTTATCTTTGTGAAATTTAATCTTAATAAATGATTCCTTAAAATTTTACATTTAATAGTCTTTTCCTTGAATTTTATTTGACAAAATGGGTATTCATTTAAATAATTTATTGGTAATGATTAAAAGGATTTTACATAAACAACAATGTTAATTGTATTTTAATATTATCACATGGAATCCATATTTTGGGTGAGTCCTATAGGGATTTTAATAACACCAGATATAAAAATTAGGGTGTATGTAGACCATGTTTTCTTTGGAATAGGTAATGGCAAGGTATGTTGTGTTGGTGGTTCGGGTTGCTAGAGTTTCTCTCTGGAAGGTTTTTCTGGTGGTGGATTGAGGGTGATGTCCCTCTTATTATATAGAGGTCATGGGTTATTTTATTTTTTTCCTTGCTATTTTTATATCTTGGGTGTTGGATTAATGTTATAAATGTTAAAATGGAAAATTTTTATTCCATTTTTTGTTATGCCTATTTAGTTATGTCTTAGTTATATTTTTTTGGTTATTTTTGATTATATAAATGTCTATAATTGATACCAAATCATAAAATAGATACCCAGGTTCTAGTTTCCATCCTATTTGGATTAAGAACACCCTTTAGGCCTTTCCATGAACTTGTATGGGTGCTAGTTTAGATGAATTCTTGGTTTGGATTGTGATAGATAAAGACTTGTAATCTGGGTGGTGAGATCCCCTAGTTGTTGATGAATTGGCCTTGCACAACTTTACTAGATATCCCATTATCCACGATGTTCATAACTATAACCATCATAAGATATAAATGTTTATCTACTATCATAACAATAATTGTGGGCTCGATACGATAACAATTAGTTTATAAGAAAATAATGTTAAATCCTACCATGTCAAGCATGTAAATATACAAAATGAAATGATACTCATAAACCTTGATATAACACCCCTTATATGAATAGATGCCTGTTGACCATAATACGAACAGTGTTTCGATCATCATAACCCCACTCACAAACTCCACCTTCAGACAAAAACCATTCACATTTTGGGAATTTATATAAAAAATTAGAGGATATTGTATCAAATAAAGTGATATAAAGAATAGATGAAACAAGAATAATACATATGAAAATAAACGATCCAACCTCTATTTCCACATGTAAAGTATGAACTACACGAAACTGTCCGACCCTCAACACTTACTGCATTTTTAGTCCACTGAGGTACACTATTCTTTTTATTTGGGGGATCTTTCACTGAAGTACCATGTCCACTGCCTTAACTAGAATTTTCAGTAATAATCCAAATACTAGACTAGTACAATATAGAATACCCCATCCCCATACTCTGGTTCAGTCTATCTCCTCCATCACTACCCATTTGTCATGGGTTCCTACAAAACCACTGTCGATCCCCCATATTTCCAAAAGCTCGACACTCCACCTATGGTTGGAAGAACTTCATACGAATGTGACAAGACCTACCATATTCATTCTTAATAACCCAAGTATTGTCCTGAATAATTTATCCCCCCCAACCACTCAACTTGAAAATACATTAGTTAACATTATCATAGTGCTACTTCCAACCCATGAAATATGTACCTCCTATTCATCTAGAAAGAAACACTTTTATTACATTGGAAGTCTCTATTATGTTCATATAATAAATGTGATCCTAATTAACCACCTCATAAAACTATCGCATCAAATGATTCTAACCCGCTACATAATCTCACATTAAATTCCTTCATGAAAACATCTCACCATAGTTGCCTCATATGCTGCCAACACTAGATCAAATCACTACAAATCATTGAAGTGACTAGCATAGTATATCAAAGACACACTCCCCTAGGTAGAACACATAAAATCAGCTTCCCTATCATGCCCGAGTGTCATTGGGTAAAATTTCTCTAGGAACTTCCCCTTGAATTATTTCAATACTATGTTCTCTAGCTTCTCATCATACGACCAGATATACAAACATTTCTTCACTGATCCCAACCACATATAAGAATCCAAATTCAATATCTTTTCCATTTTTGTCTCTAAATGGTAATTAAATTTCAATATAGACTCAATATAGAAATCAACTACCTCAGGTACACCCTCTATAGTGATGGTGGGATAGTGGTGAAGATCGAACACCAAATCATACATATTCCACAAAACCCACACTGGGTAACTATCCATTAAATATATAATGGTAGAAAGATTCTCCTAGAACTAATATTCCAACACTTCACCTAGAAAAATTATTTCATTTTGTTCCACTACTGGAGGTAGATTTCCATCCACGTCCTATCATTCTACAAAAAAAATCATCGTATAGGCATGTCCTAACAATTCCAAACACACATCTTAAGACACATAACACACCCTTTACACATTTATATTAGAGGTATTTACATAAGTATATATCAATTCATCCCCATACTCCATCACATGATCATTACCATGGAACTATCACTACCATAAACCACCCCTCACCTAGGTCATGGCTAACATAAGGGTAGAAACTTTCATAATATAGAGGTTGTCATTAGATAATGATTTTTTTCAATTAAAAATGACCTAATTTAGAATTATTTAGAATCAATAATTTTTATTAGTTACCATTTTTTTTAAAATACATAATAGTGTAATTATATTAATTATATATAACCCACTCATAAATTTATTTTCTACGTGGGCCAAAAATAAAGCATGTCACATGAATTATGATGTTACAATAATGATTCCTTTATACTCAACTCTCATGCCATAGTAACCAGGAGAAAAATATCAGAAAACAATAACATCTCACAAACCATACATCACCCATAGTAAAATAATACCTAACTATAATAGAAAACATAAAGAACAACAATCCAACCCTAGGTAGTTCGGTTTACCCCACACATGTTTTAGAAACTCCCATGAATGAGCTCATGACTAAGGCCATACTTGTTAGAGTATCCTCTCTAACACTACCAAATAGAAAGAAAACTAAAACTAAAAAAACAATTGATACAAATTTAATACATCATAATCTAGGGGTCACATACTGGTGCCCTGAGTGGGTCCGTTATGTGAGCTTAGGCACAACTCCCTATACTCCAGATGCTGCCAACTAGTAGCGAGGGTCAAATATATGTCATAGAGATACTATAGTGTATTTATCAAAGAATAAAAATAGAATAAATCAATAATCAATATCTAATGATTATAAACAATAACTAGGACAACACCATACATAATAAAGAACAATATCACATAATACTACCAAAACATTGAAAAAATAGATATGTAATTCCATATTAGTGTCAGTTGTCAAATGAAGAAAAACACGACATAGTGAAATCTCCCAAGTGGGTCTCGACATCATGTCTAGTTGTCTCATCCATGATCCATCCTAAATCTCACCTTAGCCATTGAACATAGGACTCTTTCCCTTATCCTATCATACAGACATGAAGTATATTCAATGGATCCCCTGCTAATGTTATCAAGATTAATACCAATAGATCTTATATTTTGGTTAACATGCATAGAGGGGGGTAGTAGGAGACATCGGGGTAAGTGTCGTCCTTGTTCATACAACACATCATGGAAGTGTTACCTCACTCTAGGCAGAGGAAAAGGCATATCTTACAGGCCTCACTCTTTGTAACAAGATAAAAAAGGTACTAACACAAGTGGAAACTGAATATATAATTCTATATGAATCCCTACACTGAAGAGGATCCATCCCATGGTCAGTTTCATATATCATAAAAAATTGTGATTCCCTCTTCAATAAGAGCATCCATGTCAGTCACACATGGCAGGAGGGAAAAAGGTTGTGGATCACCTGGCGTTACTGGCAGAACATGGGTCCAATTCCACTTTCCACCCTAACATTACTTTACTTAAACTATAAGGGGTCAATATGATCTGATGTGATGCTCAAGGTCTTAAAAAATTTAGGCATCCCAAGGGTAGGGTGTGTTTGGTCCTTTTTTCCCTTGTATTCCTCTTATTTCCTTATTGTAGTCCATGAGTAATATTTAATGATGATGATGAGGAAGCCTGATTATTGTATGATTACAACCATGTAGGGCCCCACCAATGGCATCTCAAGAAATATCTAAATTATAAATGTTTATTTACATTTTTAAAGAATATATTTCATGTGAAGAGTATATGGGTTTTAAATTTTTTATTCTTTAATCAACCACATAGACCCCCGACCATTTGGTGGAACCTAAACCATTCACAACAGCTTTTTCACATGCCAGAGACTAAACTATACACCATAATAGTACCATATTTTATTACATCAATGTATTTAAATATTAATCTAATTCTAATTTCAATTTTAGTGACATTATAAATCAATCCAAGTATAAATATCTTTGGAACATGGAAAATTAGTTCAATTCCAATATATCATGGCCCAATGAATTAGTATGCCACCCCATGGATATTTATAACATTAGTTCCTAACCAACACATCATGGGTATTTGGGGAATCATTCCCAAAACCACAATTTATTGTTCACATGCATGAATCTTGTTCTTGGATAATCATTTTGGCACCCCATGGGTATTTAGAAAATCATTCCTTGAACCACAATGCATTGTTTAATCAAATATTTCAAAATATATGAAAAAGGTTTAACATCATTATCATTCTTTTCAATAATTTACATCATGGTGAACCATTTAATTTAATAATAAAAATCATTGTACTTTACCAAAAAACATGGGATAATATGAATAATTCACCATTAATCTATTTATTATCAATTAATAACATCTCATTAACCATATATAGTTCAGATAAGAATCCATTAAATGTCACTATCAACCATGAAATATTGATGTAGTTAAATGCCATTATCTTATTATTCCTTAATTTATAATTTGTAAATAATAAATTCAAAAATATTGGCACACTCCATTGTGTTTGATCAATTATTCTCTCAAACTCTAATGTGTCCAATTAGATCCATGAAGGGTCTCAAAATCAAATGTGAATGAATTATTTAATTCAATTAAAAATTAAATTTCCATATGTGCCAATGAATTGATAAAAATATTGACACAAAATCATAATTGATACAATGTGAATTAAAAATTAGACCACATACCTCAAAATAATCGATGAAGACTCACCAAATGGTAACCCTAAATTCAATGTAGATTGGTTGAATTCAAAATAGAGCGGAAGATCTAGGACCAAAAAATGTGATCATCATCCATTGAAACAAAATCCATAAAAATATCTAAAACTTCAATAGTGGAGGAAAATCATTCCTATCCAATGGTTGAGAAGTTGGGAGAGAGATGAATCTAAAGAAGGAATAAATTACATATCATAATGGGTTTTATTTCTTCTGCTAGATATTCGATTCATAGTATGGGTGTTTGGATAGGGACACATGGTTAAGGTGCACAGTTTAGAAGGATCATGGGTGCAGTCAAACGAGTTATTGGTGGTTAACATATCAGTAGGATAACGATGCATAAGAACAAAAATTCCATCAATTTCATAAGAAAATACCAACTTTGGAATGTATTCACAATGTCTAATAAGGCCAGTGCACAGGGTATGTAGTTTTGTATAGAAATAGAATAATAATTTCTAAATATATAAAAATAAATATTATTTCAGGAATCATATGGAGGGAATAAAATATGTTTTTTTGGGTTTTATATTATACCATATCATCATTACGTGTGTCAATATTTAACTCTGATATGGGAATTTAGGGCATATTGCTATGCCTCTAGTTTTATGAGTCATTTTTATCAGGTTAATGCAATGGAATGTCAGTGAATGTGGATTGATATTTTTTATAGTATTTGGGAAGTGGAGTGCTGATTTGTATCTTCATGTAGAACTAGATTTGTTACTATAATTATTATATTAAATGCAAAATTCGGGATATAATTGATATATTATGAGGATTAGATCAAAAATATTTACATAAATTTTGGTTTATTTGGATAGAATGGATTGGGAATTTAACTACAACTAGTTGAATTATGAATTATAAATGAGTAGTGGTATTTTATTTTGAGTTATTAGTTGGAAGTCATGTCATTATCTTAGCTGATTATTGGGGGTAATATGGTGTGTGGTTGGGAGTTTTTTAACCCATTCTATTACAAGCCAATGAAATTTAGAATAAATTTTAATTTTATAATGATAGATCTTGATGATTTTGAATTTTTGGGTTTTGAGTAAATCATTGGTAATTTTTTGTTGATTAGAATATCGTTACGTGGATATGAATAGGGGTTTTATGTGATAGATTACTAGATGGATTAGGATCACTATGGACAAATTGGTGGTTTTAGTTGGCAGAAGTCATTGGTTATCTAGTGAAAGGAATTGGTTATATGGTTTCCGCATCATGGATAAGTACCTCAAGTATAAACTACAAACAACTGGTAGAGATATAAATAGAGATTTGTAGGGGACTAATTAAATATTGTTGATCCATTAGGTACCTAATTGGATTATATGATTTTCTGTGAGGGAAAATGGGTTATTTAGAAAACTATTATATCATCTCTTACATGACAGCAGCCACCTCACAAATGATGTTCCAGTAAAAGGATCCACCCATATGGATATCCTTGCATCCCCTTTTCCCCCTTGATTAAAGATAGTTAATTCATATCCATAAAGGAGAATAAGGTTGGTTTCCCCCCATCATTATTTATCTTGATTTACATTATTGATTAATCACTTTTACGAATGGGTTTACATTGGTATTTTCAAGTTATTCTTCCACATAAAGATAAAATTATCCTATAATATTGGTTCTTTTAGTTAATGTAATTAGAGGATGTTCAGGGGTGATAAAAACATGTAGTATCTTATTATATTAATGGGTGAATTTTGAATAGTCATATTTCCAAATAATTTCACTAAATCCTTTGAAAAGTTGAAATCAATTTTATATTGGTTGATGTGTATTTTCTTTTAATTATTTTAGGGGTATTATATAGATATTATGCACATCACCAGATATAGTTATAGAAAAAGGAACATTGTTAAATGTGATTTTATAAATTATGTCTCAATGAATAATTATATATACTTAAACATTATGTGTTAAAATTAATTTTTGGGAGTTATGGATTAGGATAGATAATAGGCTCTTGTCATGGATTGGTTAAAGTTATAATATTGGGGCGATAACTAAATTTAATGTTTGGTGTAACCTATGAAACTTATATGTAGGTTGATTTTGTGTGATTGTGCATACTTTCATATGTGTGAATGTGGGTTCATGTGTTTCTTCACCTAGGGTATGTAGGTGGTCTGGTAGATTCTATGTAATAAAATGGACCATATACAAGGTAGTTATAATAATTCTAGATTAAGTGATACCAAATCATGGTGTTCAATTAAAATATGGTCGGGTTATCTATATTGATTATTTAGGGGTCAAATATGATTCCTGATATGGTTATTACCCTTATCATGAAATTGAGTTAATTTATGGTCAGGTATCATAACATGTTTTAATTGAGAAGGTATTGAGTATAAAAATGGATAGTACAACTAGATGATACTAGGTTCACGTAAGGGAACCATTAGGAAATGCATATGAGTTCGAAAAGGGTTTGTAAGGGGTGAAGTATGACATTACATGTGGAAAAGGCTTATCCATTTTTATTTCTCTGGTTATATAGGAAATTTGAAAGTGAACTTATTATGTTAATTGGGATTAGAATGGGTTAGGAATATGGGTTATGAAATCACTAGTTGGGGGGAGGTATATGTGTTATCATCACATTTTTAGACCGAGATTGGCCATATGAAATAATATATTATCTCCAATTGAGTAGGATGGGTATGATTTAATGTTTGTCATATCATGTTGTGGGTGATGGGGAATGATACATTGAAGTTATTTGGTGGGGCTAGGTGGATGACGAGTTTCCTATGATTTAATGATAATATGAGGTGCACTGGTGAATGGATGTTCTTGTATTGATATAATCCTATGATATGTATCCCTTACTACATGTGTATTAAATCCTAACATTGTTGTGGGGTAGTGAGCTCATGAGGTGGCACTTAATTTCAATGGTGTTGTAGATATTGTGAAATTTGAGGGTAGTATTGGGACACCCTTAAGGCCATATAATGAACAATAATCTTGCATATATTGGGCCACAATTTTTTATAGTGTTATAGAGAACATGATTCCATATGGAATTCATTAGACATATCTAGACCCACCAGATCTTATGATTCAATTTGGTTTTTACCACCCCTATGCCGACCAAGGGAGAGAGGATGCACCCTATAGAATTTACCATCCCAGAAAAGAACAAATGAGGTCGTATCATCCCATATATAATTCATCACCCATGATGAGACTGGTGTAGATTTAGGATTCTTTCTTGAATTTACCACTTAGGGGTTTATAGGAAGGGATTCCATGATTCCATTTAGCATTTATCAAATATGGATAAACTAGCGAGATACCAGGACACCATCCAATATTAACTATTTATATTCATAATAAAATTTAATCTAAGAAACTATACTGAAAATTATTTGGATATATATAATGTGATGGATTTGGATCACTAGATATGACCAACCAAATAATTTGGGTTGTGTAGTGGTCATGTTAGCAGATGATGAAAATACGTATGTTCTTATATACTATGTGCGTTCCTACAAAATTATTTTTTTACTCAACACATTTGCACATTTTTTATTATAATGATATATTTTTTTCTCACACCTTGAAAATTCACTATAGTATAGACAAATATTGTATGACTAATATATAGACCCTATCCTAGCTAATATAGGGGATTATGGTAGTGTAACATGACTCATTCTGTTAAAGGGGCTCAGGTGGGGATCAATGTGTTATTGGATCCTCCAATGGATTTTCTATTGTTTATCTTATATTTTTCTTTGATTAAACCACTAGGTGATCTATAAATACATATGTGATAATTAAATTTCATATAAATTTTTTATTACAAGAAAAGATTATTATTTCTCCACATTTTCTCAATGATATAAATAAATATGCATATTATAATGATAGGTGTTGTTAAAAATTGATTTTAATTTTTTTATTAAGATCCATGAAATTATCACTAAAATATCCCTAATATTATTCAAAGACTCTTTTCACTAGTTTGAAACCTCTAGTGTTTGGTAAGGTGAACCTAATGTCTTACGGAGACCTTGTTTGGTTTGATGGGAATTTTTTTGGGTTGGGTGTCACATTAACATCCACTATAAAATATTAATGAATTGAATAATGGAAACAGTACACATGATTATTTTTGGAACCATCCTAAATCATTTAGTGATAGTTTTAACCACCAATAAAATTAAAAAAAATTACTGTAGAAAGAATTTTTGATGTTTTGTAATTTTAGTGAGTATATTTTGTTAAGATTTTATATATTGATGAAAGTGTTTTGAAACATCACTCAAAACATGATTTATAAAAAATTATATATTGTTGTATTAAATAATTTCTTCAAACATAGTTTATTTAAAAAAAATTATAACACTTCTTGGTATGTATAATGGGAAGATATTGTTGATATAAGAAACACAAATATCTTTATCCTGTAAAACTATAGAATGCTTTTCAATTATATCATATAAATATGATGTTTTGGAATATTAATGATTTAATTAGTGATATTTTTATTTTCTATTTATGTGAACATGTTGAGTATTTTAAATAATATAAACAAATATCCATGAGTCATAAAAAAATTGACGAAAAAGAATTGAATTGAATAGGTTGTAATGTTTCATTCTAGTGATATTTATAATTTAAATGTTTTAAAAATAATTTTAATTAATTTTTTCAATATCATTTAAAATTAGTTAATGTAAAATATATTAAAATGTAATGTAGAATATTATCCCATACATCTTGGAAGAAATCATTAATTTTAGAGATATTTTTGAATAAATAATAGAATAATAAAAATATAAAATAAAGTGATCCTAAAATTATATATTAATAATTTTATATATGTTCAACAACCAGAATCCCAAATATAAAGTTATATAGACCATGATTAACTTTGCTTATGTAGTTTATCTATTTCTATCTATTTAATAAATTTAATTTAATTAATTTGAATAATGTTAATACCTTATAAAATTTGTGTAAATAATAACTTGTCTCTAAAGAATCTACTATATTTTATCATAAAATACAAAAATTTAGTTAAACCATGTTTATTTGATGTTTTATCCTCTTATTATTCTTAATCTAATACTCAAAAATTAATGAAACTTTTCTATGATACAAAATATGAAATCCCAAACATAGTATATATATATGACATTACTTTCCATATTTTTATATTTAACAACTCAATATTAAACCATACACACAAATCCAATTGGTTTTGTATCTATATAGATTATATACATATTTTATCTTTCTACAAAATCCTTCATGGAAATAAAAATTTATAAGAATTCATAAAAAAATAATTTAATGAAATTGTAATTTAACTACCCAGTAGTGGGTATTAGAAATACATATATGATATACATGAATGATTATAAAAACAGAATAATATAATTAAAAAATCCAAAACATTTAGATATGTAAACATATATATGATATATGATATGATTGAAAATAATAACAATTGAATTTCCATAAACCATATAATCATAAAAATAACGTAGGATTGTGGAACATAGATAAACACATGATATCAATAAAATAAGTCAAATATAACATCTAATAAAATCATAACATATTGATCTAGACTCACTGTCAAGGTCACATACATAACAATATCATGAGATATAAGATTTACAAAAAACATTAGAGGGTAATATAATTTCAATTCCACAAGTTTATTCAATATAATAATACATGTGAGTTCTATTAAAAAATATTAACAATAAAACAAAACATGAATAACCCATGAAAAGAATGTTGGTAAGAAAAAAAATTCATGATAAATATAAATCAACTATATAAAGGGATTGGATAACATAAGAATGTAAATCCTAAATGGAATAGATAAAAGGCTACACAATATATTTTTAAATGGTGGAATATTAGATGGTATTTATATATATTAAAAACAATTTTGTAGAATAAATGATGTTATATAACATTTAAGGAGACTCCCAAGTTTTTACAAAATGTGAAAGTATTTACCAACAAGGTAAAGAGTGGTTTGGAAGTCATTTTTGACATAGGATAGAAGTAAAATAACATTTCTTATATATATATATATATATATATATTTTAATGATCAATATTGAATAGAATTTATATTAGAAACACTATAAATAAAAAATTTATAATAAAAATGTGAGAATCTTAAGAGATAATTCATTAAAATTATCCACATAACTTCTATAGTATTTGAAATATTTAAAAAATAAAAAATCTAATTTATTGGTGGAATAAAATGAAATATAATAAAATTCATGAACATAATTTAAAAAAAAAATTAATATTAATATGTATAACCAGAATAAAATAAACATCAATATATAAGATAAAAATCTAATCCAAAGAGTGAGGACGATTAATTTTATCATTACCAATAATGAAATGGATAATTTATAGATCATTCAGATTGAATTAGTTTAAATAAATTCAAATCTAAGAATAAGTCTAGAGGTGAATGACCATGTTGATTTAAATAGAAATTTTAAATAAATCCTCCACAAAAATGTTGAACATACAAATCTCACTTTAGAAAAATGATAGAGAGATAAATTCTTTATATGTTGGGTAACTTGTAAGTAAATATCTTATCAATGTGAAGTTGGTAAAAGGTCATCAAAATTTTAGTTAAAATAACAAACTTGTTATAATAGATGTTAATTGTTTAAAAACACATGACATAAGATACATATGTTTTTCTCAATAGACACATTGAATGATTTTATGCTATAAAATTATTAAAAACTATCTAGGGAAAAATGGAAAACATACTCGAGAATATGGCATTGGATATATTATCTAATTGTTACATATTTTAGGGTATGGTGTATATCCTTGGGCATAGCTGATCCATAATTGAAAGCATGAATGGGCTATGAAAATATTTTATTTTTCTTAAAAGTAATTTTTTAGCCAATAAATATATTTGTATTGAATTATAATATCTCTTAAATAGATCCGGATATAGTAAAACTACTACTGGGGTTTAGTATAAAACATGAGTTTTACCCATGAAATAATTTATGTTTCATTCACATTGAGTCTCAGGATGTTACAATATCCGGTGTGGATTAAAAAGAATTTATTAAATGATTAATGAAATTATTTAATTAATTTTTTATGTAAATCATACTCTATAAAAACCATTCTTGCAAAAATACACAATGTTAGCTTCATAACCCTAATATTTTAGTGTATCCCTTTTTGGGGGAGATTTTATTGAACGATCAAGGATACTCGAGGGATAATCCTTGGCAATCAATTTTTGAGGGTTTCTGGAATTAATGAAGAACATATAATATTACAAAATAAAACATCATAATAATATTCATCACCAAATATTAAAACCTAATTAAATAAGGGATTCATTATTGCAATATTTTATTCATTCTTTGAAACTCAATGAGCATGGAATAAATATTCTTCATTCCGTTCTATAATTGATATTGTATTTCCCAGACCATTTTTGAATTTATTATTTGTATTGGATTAATTATTTATAATTTTCAAATATTTAGTCTAATTTTAATCTTTATATTATTGTAGGGATTTAAAATTTCCATTAGTCATATTATAATAATTTTTTTATATTGTTTTCTATCTTAGTTGTTTTTATATTCATTATTGGCCTATGAATAGGTCATTGATTAAATATTCTTGATATAATTTGAATGTGATCAAATCCCAAGACCATGGGATATTTTTTTGAAGGTGGTGGTTTTAGAATGTTGGATGATTCCAAGATGATATTGGAATGATGGGGCAAAGAGCTGTATTATCTTCATGATCAATGATTAAGGGAGAAGTAAATCTATCATAGATGGTGATGGATTTTATTTTTTGATATCAAAGGATAGAGATTGAAATTTGGAAGTGTTACATCCATAAATAGGTATATATTTAGGTTTTTTGGAATTATTGGACGTTTTTTTAATGTTAGAAAATATTTACTATAATAATATTAATATAGTTTTAATTACCTAACTACATGATATGTTGATCCAAATAACACATTCTATGTATCCTATGAAATCAATGGATATTGTTTCTAATGGAGTTAAATTTAATACATCATGCGAATGAACCCACACCAAATGTACCCTTAGATGAAATGAATGGATTGTAAACTGTGTACACACCCAGGTGTCCATTTATCCTGACCCACCATGTGGAGTGTGACGATATTCTATTTACCAAAATTCTATATGACTCATTTTGGTGTGGATTATGAAAAGTAAACCACATAGTCAAAAATACATTTTAGTATAACAAATACATCATTTTGGTGGACATTGTATTCCATGTGGTCTTGTAATACATGACTTGACAACTAATTTAGGGCTACATAGTATATACCATATAAAATATTTCACTTACATATTCCAGATATAATGAATTGATGTATTTTCCAATCAAGACATATATTTGGGAAATTAAATACAGTATTTTGAATTTATTTCCACTTATAACATGATGTTGAACATTATATAGATATTAAGGATGCATCATGATGTGATGTGAGTAGGTTTTTCTTTTCCATGATGGTGGGATAATTGGTATCAATCTTGTTTTTAGATCCTATATTGTTTGGTAATCCCCAGACAAGTGAATTGATGTCATAAAATATTCCCTTATTTCCTATATAAAGATTGGGTTGTTACTCATTCACAAAAACCTGGTATGAGGTGTTCTATATGTAGAGTTAGTACTCAAATATCTAGGACCTCAAAGAAGGAGTTATTATCAACACTAGGTTGGTAATCCTCGACTAATTATAAATCCATCGATAAAGTGTGTCCATCTACTATTCTGAAAAATGTATGTCTGTTTCTTTAATTATTTAGATTTGTTTCATGATTTATTTTGCGGTATGAATGGGATTGATGATATGGTATTCCATTGAACATTTAGAATTAATTACCTATGAGTAGGTTCCCATTTTTGATAATATTATCAATGTCAAATTATTATAGGATGATTAGTGAAAACGTATTTAAGACTCATGAATCCTTCTATATCTATCGGTTTACCAAGGTTTCATGGAATTTTCAATGACAAGAAAATTCTATTTTTCTCATCAGGTATAGCTATTGAGTGTCAAATTGGAGATGACATAGACATCCCTATGTCTCTAAGAATTATAGAGGTTGAGAAAATATATATTATTTATTATTTATTTTCTCTAAGAAATGCTTCAGTACTAAGATATATGAATTTACTTGGTGTTCTTTTTATTCTTCTTAATCGTTCTCCCCATCATCTCTCACACCATGTATAATGTTGACATGTTACCTATTTATTCCTTAGTGTTTTTTAGGGAATACATGTGTGTATGTTTATACTCACCCCTACAAGAACCTTTTACCCACATTATATGTGTTTATAAGGATGATGCATTGGTTCAGATATAATATTTTCCAATTTTATGTTAGTATGGATTGTTCAGAATAATTTTTGGGTGCTTCATAATGATTATTTATAAAGAATAATTATTTTTTGATTGTATCAATAATCACCAAGTTTGAGGTTTGATCCTATAGTATAGGCAGTGTATTGGAGAATCTAAATATTTTTTACTTTATAGGAATTTAAGATGAAATATTTACCATATATTTACTTTATTTTATTTTATTGTTACCCAAAAAAATTTTAGTTATATTTTTCATTATATAATTTTATTCGATGAATTTTTATTCTGGATAATTCCTTCCATATTATGATAAATTCTTACTTCATACTGGTCACCAACACCTAGACTATTGAAGGTGGTCTTGGGGTGGGACTCTTGGATTATTGTTAACTATAGAGGGTCCCTACTGGATCAAGTTATATTAGAGTGGTGTCAAATTAGTTTGTTTTTGGGATATAGTTTCAGGTTAGTAGTCATGTAAGGGCATGTTTTAAGAACATAGGGAAATGATTTTAATGGGGTCATATGTTTAGTTATTAGTCTAGGTAAACTCTTATAGTTACAACATGTGATGCATCATATCTCTATGACAATGATTACATTATAGTCAGCCCGAAGACATGATACATCATGGAAAAAAATAATCATGATTATTATATTTAACATATAATAATAAGATAATAATCTTTTCATTTTATCCATTCCAACACATATAGATATTCTCTATTCTATATGGGCTCATCATATGATGTGTTATACTTGTAGATTGGAATCATTTACATAAAGGAAGGGTTGAGACAATCCCACAACTATAGTTTTCACTTCCTGAAACCAAATAGTGAATGATTAGGTGTTGCATCCCAGAATTGGTTGTGGAAAATTCTTTACAAATGATCTGAGGTATCTTGTGACCCATTGATGGTTAGTGAATGATTTTGTGTGAATTATGGTATATTTTACAAAGTAAATATTATTCTTTCCATGGATACATGTAGTTCATGCATTCTTATGATTGTGTAATGTCTAATAATCAGGTGATGGGGGATCATCAAGATCCACATATTCATTTTTTAATCTTGGTCATCATATACATACTAGATAATGTTTCATTATTTTTGATACTTATGTAGAACCATTATTTTTAAGTGATTCACATTTAATTTATCAAAATATTGATGGGAATACTCTACTATGGATTGAGTTACAACTATGGAGTAGGATAATTTTTTATATTTTTGGATGTTGAACCATATGATGGGAAGACTAACTATTTTTTATTATTACTTGAGACCCGTACACATATTTAGCTATTTTATCGGTATTTTTTTATGGATTTATTTGAGTCACATAGTTCAAAAAAGGACTAGTGGAGGAGTGTTTAAAAGTTATGTTTGTGATTTTATATAACATCAATAGTAATGGATTTAGCTAATAAAGTGTCGGAAGGATGGGTATTCCTATAAAAGTTGAACATTTTATGTGGGAATAGGATATATTTTCACTTGATGGCAGTCAGAGTAGTGATGTTGATTTACCTAAATATTTGAAATGGATATTCAATTAGGAACAACTATATAGAAGATCATATTCTATATGGATGAATTGTTTTAGTGAAGTATCTATTGTCATGAAAAAATTAAAGGGGGGAATATGTATCAATCATATTCTCTAAATACAACATACAGTTAGTCCCTAATCATAAAAAAATTTTATAGTTAGAGTTGTAGTTTGAAATGTGCTGAAGATGCTGAGTAGGTACAGGTGCGGGTTGTATATGCTTCACTATATGTTTGGTAGTTAAGGAATATTGTGAAACTTACGAGTTTCCACTAATTATGAACATTATTTCTATTACCCATTCAAAAAATGGATCAAATTATATTTACAAAGATATGCATTTTAAGAGAGTCTTACGTGGTAGAGAAGAGGTGTGGCAATACACATCCTAGCATGAATTAGTTACCCATTTAAGGTTTTGTGAGTTATTTGGTAGTTTTTTTATATGGTGGGACATTTATTTTAATGTAAGAGAGACCCCCTGGTGTGGTCAGCATGTTCAACCCATTAGTAGTAAACATTGTCTACCTAACTACTGGTTTTGAGTGGTTTTGTTCCCATGTGTGGGGATAAAAATTTTCCTTCTTTAAATGTGGATGAATGCACATATGCTTTCAAAGGGTTGCCTATTGTTGATCATACTCAAATGGTCTGTGTAGTCATCAATATGAATTATATGTAATATGTTGGAATATTTATAGGTGGGATGAGGAGTTACCCTATGTCATTTACGATTATACTGACTAAACACTTCATGGAATGGGTTCATGGGGGATCATATTGTTCCTCTAACTTGGTCTATGAATTGATGATATTTTTTTGATATGATATTAATTTTATTCTCCCATATTTATAAATTAATGGAGTTCAAATATTTTTTGGAGTTTCCATGTCAAATGATTTGACTATGTTAATATATTTTAAAATATCAATATTTGGTTTTTAATTTAAATTCTTTATTTTTGATGTTTTATGAACAGTTAGCTAATAACTACCCTTTATCATATTATTGTGAAGGAATAGGTACATGGACGCTGGAATTGGATTTCATGCTTGATAATGTAGTTGTTTGGGGAAGTGGTGACAAATATTGTATGGTTATGGAATCATCAACCTTTAAGGAATATTATTGATATTAAAAAATAATTATCTAGGTAATTATTTTTTGAGTGTTGTATACTGATCCTTTCTCCCATATGTAAGAATTAAAAACATCCATGGAAAGGCTATGTAACCATTATAAAAAGTATGTTTAATCATGAATCTAAAGCTCCAAAACCATGATGTAGACCTTCATAACCATAAACCATCACTTTTGAGGCATCCTAAGTATTTTATACATTAATATCACATCATATACGATTAATATTAATTATAAATAATTAAAATATGTGATATAAAAACACGAGTTTAGTGTATTTGGATACATTGGTACATAAAAAATAGTAAAATACTATCTTAAACATGTCCAACTTATTTCTACAAATTATCATCATTCTTAGACATCTAATACTAAATCCTATTTTTATATACATAGAAAAGGAATCATAATTATGGTCATTATTAGATGCTTGATAATGGTATGAAAGGGATATATCAATAAAAAATTACAAAAAAAAACATGAGTATATATGAATGTGAACATGAGTATAACGTTTTTAAACCATAACCAACAATTCATAGATCATAATAACTAGTCATGTAAAAAATCATGAATTTTCATAAAACATTAGTAAAAAAAGAATAAATGAACATGAGTCATGAGAAGATAATATTAATATATAATCAAGTAATAAAATGGTAGAATAATAAAAATAATAAAAATATTATTCCATGGCTACCCACCAAGGCATTCATCACATATTAGGCTTGGGGTAACCATCTTTGTACCCAGTTTATGTTTGGTATAACCTCCCATTTACCATATTTTTGGTCAAGGGGTGACCTCCCATTTATATAATATTTTGTCTTTGGATAACCAACCATCTACCCTTTGGTCTCTTAAATACATTAATATTTTCCCAATTAATTGGGGGTAAATAATGTACCCATGAATCACATAATCATACACCATTTATATCTATTCCACATGATCATGAAGACATTTATCATTTCATTTTAACATTCCCCATGGAATTGAAAACACGGTCCATCAATATTTCATCCCCATAATAATTTAAAAAATAGATAATGAATAAGTAGGGTATCATAATATCATTTCTCCATTGAATCATTTGTAAAATCAATGGTTGTTTTTATAAATTAAAACCCCATTAAAAGGTCACCAAAATATTTTCTTGAGGAAAATGACATTATTATTTTGAATTCAATTATTTGAAATATAAAAAATTATAGAATATTGAGGTAAAAATGGTCTATGGAAGGAAAATATAAATAAATATAAAGTAATATTCAAATAATTGAGAGTTTTTAATGGTGGGAAATTCTGTTCAATCTATAATCATTAAAATAATGATTCTATTCACACTTTCTTTAAAAATAACCTCATTCATAGTATAAGAAGTTGTTGTTTTTATATAGTTTTGTAAAAAATAAAATATGGTTAAAAATTAAATTAATATATCACTACAGGATATTAAAAATATTAATGAAAACATTTTATAGAAAAAATTTACATGGAAGAATAATATTTCCAACTGAAGAGAATATTTAAGTGAATGTTCTATAAACACATAATTTAAACATATTTGACAATAAAAGAGATTAGAATGAATGAAAAAAAATCTATCTATATGTAAATAGATTATAATAAATGAAATCTTATTTATTATAGATATATTGATTAATTTTATCATTAAAAATTTAATCATAAACGATCCTGAAAAAAATGAGTTTGTAACATAAAACCCTTACATTAAGTCCATCTTGAAATTTATGTTATCTAACCACATTTAGAGTAATTTTAAATTAATTATAATCTTATTAAATTACTATATTCATAACTACAATATCATATATGGTTAAATTATTATATTTCCAGACCCAGTTATTAATAATTCTTTATTAAAAATGTCTTTTCAGGTTGTTAACTGTTTCAGATTTCATTAAAGTTGAAGATTGGTAGTCTCAGTACATGAATACTGATCATGGGTCCATTTTATCTAGATTAAATTTTACAACATAAAGATAATATATATTTATTATAATAATTATTATAAAATACCATGAAATATAGTGATGGAAAATGATTCATAACTCCACGTGGAGATGGTACTAAACTTGTAAAGATATGTGATACATTGAATTGCAATTTTATGGAATGATGGTGAAAAATAGTTATTCAATCACCATAATAACATATCATTATATTTATGATATTATATTCATCATGTTATGATTTATATATTAGGTTTTGAAAATATTGAAGAATAAGTAAAATTGAAAGTGGTAAGTTAAGAATTATACCTCTTCATTTAGAAAAATGGTTTGGATTACACCTTAAGACATATAAAATTGGTATCTGGATCAAACCAAGTCCTATAATAAATCATTAGATAAATTATTAAAGTATTTCTGTTGTCATTTAACGATACAGTAGGCTATATAAGTTTGAATAAGAGGGGATAGGTGGTGTGCTTTTATAAGGGAGGGAGGAGACACACTTGGAATTAATTAAAAAAATATAAATATAATTAATGTATATCTAATGTATAATGATTCCATATAGACCATGATTTTAATTTAATATAATATTTTTTCTAAATTCAATTTTTTTTAAAAATAAAAATTAGTCATTTTAATGTGAAAAAACCCTTATCTCGTAGTAAAATCCCTTAGTTAACATGTTTTATCCTAATAAATAATAATAATTTTTACTATTTTTACTATTCATTAAGACAAAAAATTAATGTGGAATATTTTAAAAATATTTAAATTTTTATTCCAAATATGGAATAAATTTTACAAAATTAAATTTCAATAATTATTACAAAATAAATTTAAAATAAACCCACAACATGTGAGGAATAATGGTTTTATAGAGAAATGCATTTTAATTATAAAATTGTTTTTATACCAAAATTAAAAATAATATGAATTACAATAAAATATATTGGAAATTTTTTAATAAAAAAGAATTAATTAATTTTCAAAATAATTTCAAAATAAATTTTCGATTTTTAAATACATTAATGGAAAATATTGTTTTTATAATATTGTTTTCTTCACTTTTAACTGTAAAAATAATATCTTTGAAAAAATAAAAAAAATGTCTCTTTTTGGTAATTTTATTATAATGATTTCAAGAATGACATAATTTTCATAAATTAATATTTCTAAATATTGAGAAAAATAATTAATATCAACACACAAAATTCAATTTAAACAATTTTAAAAGAAAACATATTTTTAAAGCCTAAAATAATTTTACATAAAATTGGGTAATTATTTATAATGCATTTACTAATAAATTTTAATTATCTAAAACCATTAGAAATATTTTTCATAATGTAATTATTGTTATTTATACAATTACTTTATTAGGGAGGATATAAATATCACATATAAATTGAAATAACTGAGTATTATATTTTGGTTCATTTAAAATGGTATTTCATGTAAAGAATTATATCAAACACTTCTTGTTTATTTTAATTTAAATATTTGTAAAATCATGAGGTGTTACATTATACCCTCCTTTAAAATTAATTTTACTCTTTAAATACCATCACAAAAATATAAATAAATGTGGATATCTATTTTTCATCATATCATTAGGTTCTCATATATCATAATAGAATTTATGATTCCCCTATAGTACAATAACCAAATTATTAGTCTTGTTTCACATCACATTTTATCTATGATGAATGTTTGTACAGGTTTTTATTCATATGAAAGATCATGTACTAGTGGTAAAACATTAGATTCCATTATATTTGGATTACCAGATATGTACTTTCATAGAGAAAATACACAGAACACATCCTGAAACTGAGATACGTTCAATAGAAACACAATGTGATAAGATACATTCCATATTCGATCAAAAATGTCAAAGGACAAATATACCTTTGGATAAACATTCAATTAATTCTAAATCTCAAACCCTTATTTTATTTAAAAATTTAGAGTGACACATTCTCACTAAATTTGAATTCTATATCTAACCTATGATTGGAATCATAAATTATTTATCGACTTTGAGCTTCCTCTATGTGTTTATAAATGGATATGAATGCATTTCCTATTTAATCAGATGGATCTATTACTAATATCTTTCATTCTCCGACTTCATCCTAGCATATTGGATATCTCTAATTATTTTTGTAGATGGGTTCATAAATATCCATCTAAAAACTCAACTGAAAGATATTGTTGTTAAAAAACATGAATAAAGGATGGTTTTAATCCATACCACCATAGAAATTTAGATAAAATTATCTCAACATAGCCTCTGTGGTTTAAATTCTTATCTTAGATAGACTATTTGTCTAATGATGATAGGTAAAACTAAAACACAACTCCGCATCTATAGATTACTATAGACATTCCCAAAACATTTAGGTAAATGCTGCATCTCAATTAGATACTATAGAATGAATTACTCCATGAAATAATTCAACTTAATTTATATTCTTGAAATCTAATATATATATAAATATTCTATGATTTCAATGAATTACACTACCATCAGAAAGAGATCCAATAAAACCCAAATAAGATTAGTCCTTCAAATGTCTTGTATAGTTCGATGAAAAAAAATCCGTCGTTATGTTTTTTATTTAATTTTTGGTATGGTTATTTAAAGATACATTTCTTTATAATTATGTCACATAGAAATAGAATGATTACATGAAAATATTTGAGATACATACTCTAAAATATTTTACATTTTGTTTTCCATCAAGAAATACCAATTTTGATATCTATATACGACCATACTCCCAAGATGAAAAGAGAATGATGAGCAGTGGGATTCTTATAATGTACCATTATTTAAGTTTGGTATGGGCATGATAAAAATTTACTTCATGAAACCTTATCATTTTATAATAATCAATATTTATCTCGGGATTATTTTTATCCATATTTTATATATTTACATCTTCTTTATGTGGTTTCTTAATGTTCCCATGGATAGATGCTTGAAAAATCATTTGAGTAAGATAAGAATTATCCCTTTCCATAAATATTTTTTATATATTGTTTTCCAATTCAGAAATATTTATCTTTTTTAATACTCATTATAGGAAAAGATAACCTAATCCTGTTGACCCAAAGCATCATCAAACATGTTCTCTTTCACAGGGTGGAAATGTATTGAGAAGTCATAATATTTAATCAAATACAACAAATCTTATCTAGAACATATTTTTTATATTTATATGTGAATATATACATTAACCATTTATTATCCTTATATATATCACAATTTTCTCTAAATAAAAAATTCCACTATATCTTTAATACAAAAATTATAGCTTCTAACTAAGAATCCAGATTCCATTAATTTTTCTATGAAACACCTATTGGAATGAAGCATAATCTATTACTATACCATTATATATAAGTACACATCCCAATAAATTATTCAATTAATAAATATATATATAAAAAAACCCTTGTATACTGTTGGGTAATGTTAGTATAGGTGCACTGAACAAAATTATTTTTAGAGCCATAATATTTTCCTCACATTCATATATCTAAAGAAACTTGACTCCCTTCCATGTTTATTAGGATATAATAGTAGATATCAATAAAAAATTTTACACATGGAATTGTTAATATAAAACCAATCCATTAAAACTATGGATATCAATCAAATTGGATGGGTTGGGAAAATTTTCAATAACATTCATCATTTATTTTTCCACTGATATACCTTTGATTGAGTTTTATGACCCAAAATAAAACATTAAGTTAAAAATGATCAAAATTATTAGTTTTTTCATACAATTTATTATTTGATAGAGTATGAAGAACAATAATGAAGTGGTCTTCATTCTATTATGTTTACATAGAATATATAAGAATATCATCTATAAATATTATCATAATGTGATCTAGATAATATAAAAAAGGATTGATTAATTAATTCCCTAAATATAGGGGAGAATCAGAAATATCAAATTGAATCAGCATAAATTCAGAGTTTCTATACCTTGAATAGAATGATATCTTTGGAATGGATTCACTTTTGGCCATCAATTGATATAATTTAGAATGAAGTACAGTCATGGAAAAATATTGAGATTCCTGTAATTGGTCAAAAAAATAATGAATATTGAGAACCTAATACTTATTATTAATTTTGATATTGTTATGTTATAAATAATCAATATAGATTCACATTGATCTATCATTATTCTTTATTATAAACAATAGTTTAACCCTATGGTGAAATACATAGACAAATTAATCCCTAATCAATATTCTTGTAGAGTTTATTATTAAATACCCAAAAATCAATTGGAAATATTATATACAAATTCATTGAAATAGGTGTATAATTAGTTATGAGTTCTATTGAAAACCAATCATCTTTATTTAGAGGATGTCTTCGAAAATAATATATAAATAAAATAACAAACACTCCCAACTGGGATATCATTAATTTCAGGTTTCTCCCACACAATTAGTGATAAATGCTATATTTTATTTGTAATAAAGACATATACAATGTATTTAATTTACATTAGAATAAAAAATTTATTGTGACACTGATTGATGATCAAATTTTTGTTTAGAATATCATATATGAAATATTTTCCCCAATAATTGATTTGGTCTTTACCTAATGAAATGAAATTAATTCCAAAAATTGACATTAAATTCAACTATAGGGAGAAAAACATTATTTGTAGGATAATGATTACCACATTATTCAATTATAGAAGAATCATAAACATGAGGTGAAATAACCATTCCATTAAAAGTTATCACTAATATTTCAACATATAATCATTTTGTTTGTATTGTAATACCATTAAGACATTATTCAGATATAAAAGAGTGTCTAGTTCTTGAATCAAATAAGATACTAATAGATCTAGATTAGATTTTATGTGTACGTTTCACCACATTGACAATATAGCACACATCATTAATAATAATCACAAGGGATTTAACTTTTTTTAGCCTTTAGAGGTTGGTAATAGAAATAATTATCATAAAAATTTATATTCAAGAACAAGATAGAATATTTATTATAATCCATTCATTTAAAATAATGGAGTGTGGGTACTGTATTCCATAGATCTTACATTCTAGTCACATCCTAAGATAACATTATTCCATAACCTCTGAATTTTATTTTCTTGTGACCATTCTTTATAAACTTAAATCACTTAATAATCCCCCTAAGGTAATTCCATCCTTGTCTCTATCCACACTTTTTGAATAAAGTAAATACTCATCTTCAACCATACCTAGATTTATTTTATTATAATATAAATTTATTATCATCGTTATTTTTTTATTAAATTTTAGAGATTTATGGGTAACATCAATCTCTATTTCAAACTTGATAACACATAAGTTGATTTATTTATAGATACTATAATATTTTATGCGTAACACCCTTCATAAATATGGTTTTAATGCATTGAATAATCGATCAATCATGATTTTTCATTTAATGATAAGGCTATATGTGTACCTCATGAGTCTAGTAAACTTTTCCTCATAAATATTAATGGATTAATCATCCCTCAACATTATCAGCTAGAATTCCCTCTCTATTTTCATATGATTAATATGAGTAAATAACATGTAAAAACAATTTTTTAAACTCATCCCACTCCATTGATTCAATTATTTCTTATTGCCTCATATTCCTGATAGGGGTACACCATTTCACTACATAACCCTCCAAATTATAAACAACTAAAACAACATTTTCATGATCAAAATACTAGAGGATGAGTAATATCTTTTCAGTGGTATATATACATTTCTCTACCACTAATGAATATGTGGACTCATTAAATTATATATGATTTCTCTTCATTAAGGACTTGATAAAATGTTTTCCTAAATTAACTCATTTGGATGCTCAATATAATTCATGTATTATGAAAATTTCATAAGAAAAAAATATCATTTTTAATTATAACTCCAATAAAATTTATTTTATATGAAAGAAAATCACAGTATTTTCCATCACATTCAACATTAACATATTTCTATCAAGTAACATATATTGACTAAATAAAAATATGACAGCGTGATGAATAACATTCATAGTGAGAAACCATAAAATAATTATGAATAAATCATAGGATATATAAATCATGACACCATTTTATCAGTCTAGGACACATTACAATTAACAAAGCACATCCCTGGACCTCATCTATTTAAATCAAGCATAATGGTTCATAAGGAGAATTATTATTATACCCTTAGTATCCTCCAAGAGTGTCGATAAATTTGTGAATTATTAGGCCCATTTTTAATGAATTGGTGATGATCAATTTAATACTTAATCCACACCTTCCAGAGTTTTTACCCCGTGGTTTATTAATTGCACAAAACATCCAATTGATTTTATCTTAACAGGGATGCATTTTCAGAGAAAATAACTCTATTTTATTTACCAAATCATGTGGTGTTCTACTATACATAGTTATATTATTTGTATTCCCAATAAAATTTCCACATTCAAGTTTCCAAAAATATATAAACCGTACTCTAATACTAACTGAGTTTACCCAAGAATTTCATACATAGAAATTACAACATAATAGAATAATACTCATTACATATCATTATGATCTATCATATAAACATAAAGGTGTTTTATATTTGGAATCATGGATGAAAAAATGTTATATAATATATATAAATCACTTCCTACTATGTTATTTATATCTATTAAACTTTTCAGAAATATCATACCTAATCCATTTATTCATAACCTGGAAAAATGATAAACAATAATGGGTGATCATAGATTCTTATTAATGTTAAAAAAGGGATATATAAATAATAATTTAAGATTTAACCGACCATAATTATAAGAGAAAATGAGATAATTTTTTTGAAATAATACCATGAAATTCATATATCATAATCATGAGTCATGGAAAAAATATTGGTTGTTCATAAGACATGAATCATAAAATAATTATAGAACATGATCCATGAGAGAATAAAATTGTAATAATATCATTTAATAAAGGTGGTTAAATTATAATAATAGAAATCATATTTCAAGTATACCTAATATATCATTCATCACATGTTAGGATTGGTCAAAATAACCATGTATCAGCTTTAGATTTGGGATGACATCTAGTGTACCCCCCTTTTGGGATTGGGATTTCCTCACCTATACCCTCTTTTTTAGATTGAGATAACCTCCCATATACTCTATGAGAATGATTTTTATTAATATTTACCAAATTCATTTGAGTAGTATAATATACCCACCATTCACAAAATTATAATCCTTTCATATGTATTCTAAAAGACAATGAAAGCATTTACATTTTCATCCTATCATAACATGTGAAAAGAAATATAGTTTCATGAATATTTAATCATCATAATTATAAAACATCCAAATAAATAATATGTATGGAATCATAGAATCATATCCTGAGTGAACCATATGTAATATAAATGGATGTCGTCATATTTAGAATATATTTAAAATATTGTTGGAATATTTTATTGATCAAAATAAACATTTTATTTTGAAAATATTTAATTAAAATACAAAAAATTCTAAACAATTAATAAAAATATTTTTAATTTAAATTACTATAGAAAAATTTAATGTAATATTCATTTAATTTCATGGTCATGGTGATGTGATATTGAGTTCAAGCAATAATCATTAAAATACGGATTCTGTTCACACCTTTAGAAAAAAGTGCCTTGTGCCGAAAACGATAAAATTATTATTTTCAAAAAAATTAGTTATTTTAAAAATAGAAAAATGGAATATAAATATTATTGGTTGATATTAAAAATACTATTGATAATAGTATAATGAAAATATGGATATGGAAGAAAAGGATTTCTAACTAAAGAGAAAAATAAATTTAGTTTTCATTAATAACTTTATTTTAGTCTCTAGAGTACTTAATGAGAACACAAATAATAGAAAAAATATATTATAAAAAATTAAATATTTGGGAAAATAATAAATGAGATTTATGAGATATATCTCAAATAATATTATCACCATTAATTTAAGCACAAAAAATCCCATTAAATTGACATTATAACATGAAACCCTTAACGACCATTTGTCTTACATTTTAAGTTCTATAACCTCCTCTATAAAAAATATAAATTCATGATAATTATATAAAATATCCGTATTAATACTTATAAATCCATATATGTATCAATTATAAAATCTATACTATCATTTATAAATAATTTGGTATTAAAAATATTGTTTCTAGTAGTTAACTATTTGGTTTATCATTAACGATTCAGTTCGAAAATTCCGGTATTTGTTTATTAATCATGGTTCCATCATATCCAAAATAATTTTTAAACAAATATCATAAATATTTATTAAATAAGTTTTAAAAAAAATGAGGAATAATGGTTATAGAAAATGATACTCATCATTATGTTGAGGCAGTAGTCCACACATACATACAAGTGAAACATTAATTGTCCATTTGATTGAAATATAGTGGAAAATGGTTATTAGATCCACATAATAACCTGTCAATATATTTATGATATTTTATACATCATTTAATAATTTATTCAAAAGATTAATTATGGTGGAATAAGAAATAAACATGAATGTACAAGGTAAAGAGTTGTACTTATTCATTGAGAAACCTCGTTTGATAAAAACATTAAGCCTTATTTGGTTTTTATTTTAATAAAATAATGTTATATAAGAGGTCAAGATTGCTTTTAGTAAAGGATATATGTAGGTATTTTCAAAGATAATAGTCCTTTAATTTTTTTATGCGATATGATAACTGATTTCCATTTAAACGGGAGGGAGATGACACACATGTAATTACATAAAAACATTGAAGTGTAAATAATTTATTTCGAATGTATAATGATTAAAAATACTCCACGATTCATGGTTAATATAATATAATAACTAAATGTATATAAAAATAATAATTTGGTACGTTTATGTTGAAATTATTCCCTTATATCTTAGTTTCACCACCCCGATAAACATATTTTAACATTAATCTTGGTAATTTTTTTTATGGATTTTACTCTTCAATATACAAATAAATGAATGTGTCCTCAATAAACTTTTTTACATTTATATTGAATATATGAAACCAAGTTTATCAAATTGAATTTTTATAAGCGGATGAAATTACTTTTAAAATAAATTTTCAAAATGTATTGAAATGAAAAATTCCAGAAAAAATACATTTTTGAGTATTAAAATGATTTTACCCCAATATAAAGAATAATGTCAAATTTAATTTAATTTATTGGGTTTTTTAATAAAAAAATTATTATAAATTATTAAAATTTCTTAAAAATATAATGGGACTTTCTGAATACTGTAATGGAAAATACAATGTTCTATAAAATCAATATTTCACACTATTCACTAAAAAAATAATATTTTAATAAAAATCCTGAAAATCACCTGAATAAAAATTTTATATTAAATTTAAAATATGTAATTTTTCATAAAATAAGATGTATAAAAGTGGAAGAAATTAATTATACTATTTACGCTCAAGATGTAATATAACTCATTATTTATGAAAACATATTTTGGAAGCATAAAAAACCTTACTAAAATTTAATACTTATTTATTATGAATTACTAAATAAATTGGAATTCTAAATAAACATTATATATATTTCATAATATTTCACCTTATCCATTCCTCAAATTTGACATCTTGGTTATAGTGGTCACATTGAAATAGTCATAATTCAATTGTATATTTCAATTTATTTAAACTCTGCATTGCATGTAAATAAAGATATTGAATACATAAATATTATTTAAAAGGAGAAAAAAATATAGTATTTGTGTTTTAAAACTATGAGCCAATGTTAGCATCTGACCAATCCCACACATGTATATGTAAACATAGAATAACCCACAAATACCCTGTTGTAAGCATCAAAATAGTTAAGGGGATGAATTCATGAGGATAATATGTAATTATAAACAAGGATAACGGATATCATTTCATTATGAATGATAATAATAGTTGGTTTCCATGTTAATAATGTTTACTAGAATCTCAACTAATGAAATATGCAGATTGAAAAATAGAAGTCCTGAATAACCTAGAGATTGGAATCCATGTAAAATATGGGAAACCAATAAATAATAAAAAATATGGATTCATTTAAAGAAAAAAGTATATTATAAGTTTAAACAAAAATTAATTATATGGGAACTATGTAACAAAATTAAAACACAATCTGAAATAATACAGAGATTTCATGGAGTGGAGATCATGTTCGAGGCCTATATTGATGCCCTTATTTTTAAATTATTTTCAATATTATATACTTTTTATTATATTTTTATTATCCATTATTCTTTATTATCCATTTATTGTAGTGGTAAATTATGATTTATTCAGGAATGAATGATACATATTTTCTAATGGTCATGTTTATCCACATAATTCAGTAAAATTATCTTTCTTATTTGAAACTGGTTGGGATATTCCAATAGTATTTTTTATAATAATGTATGAATGTATATGGTTTTATATTATATTTATTAATTATTGCTATAATAATTGATCATTTTACCTATATATAGTTTTTGTCTATATATGATGGAACTATTTAGAGCTACGTGGTATATTGTTCACAAATTTTCATCATGTGTAGATATAGTTTTTAAAGAATTTGGTTATTAAGTAAGAACATGGAAAAATTATAAATATCGTAAAACAACTTGGAGGGTATACTGAATAATTTATAAATATAGGATAAAGGTTGTACCATAATGAGATAATGGTTATGAACATTTATAATATTACCATAAGACTAAGTGGAGAGAGTAAGAGACAGTGGTTATTATTTATCTCTTATAAGTTAACAAAAGAAGAGTGAAAACCGCTGACACTAATATATCATAGAAATATGTTTAACCAACCATATCTAATCTCCATATCATCATTACTTATTTTAAAATCACAATCTTAATTTCTTATTTTAGTTTAAAAAAATATTGAATCTGAAAAAAAACTAAATTTCCCTAACCAAATAGTTAATATAGGTTTAAATAACACTTATCTGGAAGAAATATTGGGTTAAAAATATTACTGTATTTAACCATGGAGAAATAATTGTTTTCTCACACTCAATGATAGGTTTGTTTCAAAACATGGAGCTATTTCTATTGAGGAAGTTCCAAATATAATCCTTAGAATCACATAATCTGCACTTCAAAAAACTAATTGTTTAAAGTTGAAATTTAAAATGAATGAACTTTTTTTATCTTCTATTAGGAATCTTAACATACAATTCGATTTTCAAGATATTTCTCTCAATGAATTATGTGAATCATCTATTATTCACCTAGACCATTTCAACATCTCTAGAACCCAAACTCACATTGAGAAATTATTGTGCACCTCAATTTATTAATAATAAAAATAAAATTCTTGTGAATCAAATTCAAAATGATATTTAATATATGACCAGATTAATTTACCTGTAAAGAACCAAAAATTCTATGGAAAATGTTTTCTGAAATTCATGTAATTTTTAAGAATCCGTGTAAATTTATGGCACATGATTCTGTGGCCCGGTATGCCGAGAATCAATTTCTGAAGTTTGGTTTGGGTACATTTAGTAAACGTACAAGCCCAATTTTATATATTTTGAATCGGTGCTCGGAATTGAAATCTGAGGGCACCATTGAACTTGTAGTGCCGGTATTCACTTAATAAGACTTCTACCTATAAGGTTGTTGGTCGAGAATGAAAGTTAGATTTTGGGTTTTTAATAAATTGAATAAAAATAAAATGTGTTGGTTTTTTATTGAGGTGGTTAAATCCTCCACGAGGTTGTTAGTGGTGGGGTCCGCCACACCGTAACCTCCCATGGGAGGTTATTGTGGTGGGGCCCACACAAACATAACCTCCCTAGGAGGATAATTAAGGTGGGGACCACCCGAGCTTGAAACTCTTAGAACCCCCCCAATTGAAGTGGAGGAAACTCTTCAACGTCCTCTAGTTAATTGATCCTACTCCACCCTTATTAATTAAATGGGTTTTCTCATTTAATTAAACACAACATTTCGAATTGTTGTTCCAATAAATAATAAACAACGTTTCCATCTATTATTTTGGTTGGCATGTTTCATACTTTTTGATGGGAGAATTAATGAGAGGAGGAGCTCTTGGGGAACTCTCCCATGAAGAACGTGAAGAACACCATCATCGACTTCATCACCTCTGTATGCTCATCCATCAATGACGGATATCCTATTCCTTTTCCGACATTGACGAATCAAAGCTCTCCTTTTCACTACTTCCCCAACAATCAACTAATATGAGGTAGGGGATTTGAGTTGTTTTTGTTCCCATTCTAAGTCGTTCAATTTATGGATTGAGAATAGACTGCTTGATATCACCATAACGAGGAGGGCTCGGACCACACGAACACGGCCCGACCCTCCCCCTTTTTTGTTCTCATTTGTTTATGATGGTGGCAGAGCAATGGTGGCTGGTGTTGGGCCGACCACAAAGGAAACCACCTGTGAAGGAACCAGCGGTGCAAGGCTGTCGGGTCGCCTGAAGGGTGCTGCACCGTCGTTCCATGTAACTGAGCAGGGGGTCATGGCCAGGCCGGACCACATTAGAGGTGGTGTGGCGCCACCGCGCCATGCAGTGAATATGAGTTGTGGCCAGGACGGGCTGCGACAGAGGAGAAGGGGAGACCAGCGTTGGGCCGGCTGCCGGTGGTGGAGAACCGGCTGGCCGCTCGGCCAGTCGGACAAGGGAGGACCCCCCCAGGTCCCATGAAATACTGAACGGGCGCCTAGAGCCAGTTCTGTTCGGAAGTAAGGGGGCGCGGCACCCTCCCACATGTTTCCAGCTGGTCCACGTTGGCCAACCAGCTGGGCCACGCGGGACAGCAGCCAGCCGAGCCGCCCGCTCGGGCCGGGCCGTCCACTCGGGTTGGGCCGCCCACTCAGGTCGGGCCTCCCATGGGTAGGGGGGACTCACAGACCGGGTCGGACCCAGGTCAGGCCGGGCTAGTCCGACTGGGTCGGACCAGACCCGGACCCGCATTGTCTTATTTGCACATTTTCACCCATATCTCGGGCTACCGGTGTCTGATCGACAAACCGTCTACGACGACAGAAATCTTAGAGCTAGAAAGATCATTTGGAATATTCCACCAAAGGATTGGACACAATTGGGATACATCAGGGTTTGTTTGAACCTAAAAACCAACTGGGCCCCTGGAACAGAAAAGCAAATAACTCACAGACCGGGCGTCCGATTAATGCGCCGTCTCTTGTGTTGAGACCCCTATGATGAGTCAGACCATTGAGATACTTGTACTTGGGACTTCATGACAATTGGATTATCGACCAGTAGCTCGTGGAGAGAATCCACCCGTAGACGAGTGAGCGTAGGACGTAGACCTTGTATCTGGCTGAGACTTAATGACTACTGACCTTTCGACTAGGAGTGTTTCGACTACATCAGTGGGAAGCACCTCTGTGTGACACGGCAGACCTATAGTTGAGAGAGCCTCTCTGTGATGCGGAAGACCCATGGTACTCGAAAGGAGGAGTACCTCAATAGGTTATGAGGAGGAGCACCTTTGTGTAACTCGACAGACCCACAGTGCTGAGCGCCTCTATGTGACGTAGTAGACCCACGATACTCAATAGGAGGAGTACCACTGCAGTCCAGGATAGTGGGAAGCACCTATGTGTGACATGGTAGGCCTACAATACTCTACAGAAAAGGAGTACACCAAAATCCGAGGTTTTTTCAGTTTGATTGGGAGTGTTACATGTTACCACCCAAGATTGAAAGACTGGTTTTGAGCAGAGTCGATGAATATTGTGTTTTCCTCATGATTGAGATGGGTTACTAAATAACATTAGTATATGTATGAGCATATACCTATGAAAGGGTTATCCATTGATTTCATAATTTGTGGTTATCCTGTTAGATTTTGTGAGACCCTGAGGGTCTCGGGGTCCCTACTGAGTATCGTTATACTCCCCCCTTCACAGGCTATGCCCGCACCCCATTGTGTTTGTTGTATATGACATACGACGCTGACTGAGGCTGAGTGTAGCAGGACTGGACGGTACCCAGAGGTAGATAACTTGGCATGACAGTACTTGGAGTGGACAGATGGACGTGGAGTGCCGAGGAGGACATATTTACCTACCCTTTAGGTAGGAACCTCGGAGGACGACCCAATAGTTGCTTTACTTCTTCTTTCAGTTGTACTTGTACTTTTATGTTTCCTTGTACTTTTCTGTTTCCTTGTACTTTATTGTTGGGCTTGTATTTCCAGCCCCTTTTACATTCATCACTCTCTTTTCTATTCAGTTATACTTAGTGTTTTGCTTCTAGTTGTGCACTCTATTGTGTGTGTTTCAGATTATAATGCAAATTCCTTCCCAGTTTGGGGATTTATGCCTTTGGTGCTAGTATCCATCCCATGGAATATAGAAGGTGGGCTTGGGGTAGTCACGATACAGGCCTCAAGGGATGGGTCCTGACAAATTGGTATCAGAGGAGTCGGTTCTAATGTAGAACAAGGGAATATGATATTTATTTTCTGTGAAGAAATAGTGTTAACGGTACTAAGTGTGGTTATCAGTTTAGGTAGTACAGTGTTGGTGAGGGTGGCCGATGTATCCATACAACAGGACCCTGACTATGGATTTCCATATTAGTGCATGAAAACACTAATTGTGTTCCTGTCTTCAAATGTTTCTCTTTACATCTTCTCAACCGGGTCAGCTCACCAGGTATAATATTTTGACAGTGTTGCATTTTTTTTTTCATTCAGGATGCCTCCCCACGTACGACTAGTTTGAGTCCTGAGAGTCGTACGCTCTGACAGACCACCGAGTGATGTGACCTTGTTGTAGGACCCTTTACCAAATGAGGCACTAACAGTACCACTTCTCGTTGGACCGCTGATTATTCCAGCCCCAGTAGTAGATGATGCACGCCGCTTAGACATTTTGCATGAGTTCCATTGCTAGAGACCAACCATGATGCTGAGTGAGACGAACCCACTGACAGGTGAGGATTGGCTGGATCCTGTGGTGAGAGTCTTTATGATAGTGGGGACCCCAGAAGATATAATGGTGATCCTTGCTGCGAGTTCCTTTAGGCAGCAGCAGGTAGATGGTGGAGCCTGATGCTGTAGGTCCACGATGAGGTGACACTACTATTGGAAGAATTCGAGATCCCGTTCCGGGCAGAGTTTGTACCAGCCACCCTTCATGTGGTGCAGATACAGGAGCTACTACATCTACAGCAGGGTAGCATGATGGTGGCCTAGTATTCAACAAGGTTCATGGATCTCTCACGCTACTCCCCATATATGGTGCAATACCCATTTTCCAGGACCTGGATCTTCGAGAAAATGCTTAGGCGAGTGACCGGGGCATCGATAATCTCTCAAAGAATCCTGACGTAGGCGGGTGTGTTATAGAGAGCCCTCATATTAGAGAGTTTCCTTGCTGAGCAGTCACCAGCGGTGAGACCCACAACAAGTTGACTTGCAATGAAGTCTTCTACAACTGGTAGTAGCCAGACGACACAGAGGTCCAAAAAGACCAAACCCACGAGTAGATGAACGCAAGACTCATGATATGTTGTGAGGGGAACCCAGGGAAGTGACATATATGCTAGGAGAAGATAGTGTTACTCATGCATCGGGTAGGGTCACATGGCTCGTGACTCTCCGAACCACCGTTCAGATGATCCACAGACAGTTGAGGGACCTCCCATGCAGAGGCAGAGGTTCAATCGAGGCAATTTGCAGGGCGCAGGTGGACATGGAAGAGGAGCTAGTTGATCAGTTGGTGGTGGAAGATGATACAGGGTGCTACCACCACCACCAGGATGTCCACGCCAACCATAGAGATTAGGTGGATAGGGAAGATCTCAGCTTCAGGCAGTTGACACATACAACCACGGTGCTCCGGTGATGGTTCGATGTACTATCTATGTCTACTCCACCTTAGTTGTAGTTTTTATAGACACAAGTGCCAGTAACTCTTTCATAACCACTACCCTCGTTCGGAGCTCGAAGATTATAACTAAGTTATTGGCTCGATTCTTATTGCTAGAGACTTATACGGGAGCAGACTCGACGATTATGAACTAGTGCCGGCAGTGTGATCTTAGTCTAGGTGATGAGAGATTTGGCAGGGATATCCTCTTAGCAGTGTCGAGGCCTTACAACGTCATCTTGGGTATGGACTGGTAATCTACATTCCACGCTTATATTGACTGTATTAGGAACAAAGTGTGGTGTGTCCGCATGGATGGGACCAGGTTTAGGTTCATTGTCAAAAAGGGAACCTTTGCAGCACAGAACTGACTTACTTGGAGGTGGGTGCAGCCGACCACTCATCAGTTGGCCTGCCTTACCCTTGGAGGAGTAGATGTGGAGAGTCTGAGATATCCTGTAGTAGTGGACCTTTACATGGATGTTTTCCCTGAAGATGTTCCAGGACTACCTCCTCGTAGAGAGGTTGAATTCTACATAGACCTGTACCCCGGGACGGAACCGATATCTACTCCAACATATTGGATGGGTCCCACTGAGCTTTGTGAGTTGCTGGTACAACTAGAGGATTAGAAAAAAAAGGGATTTATTCGGACTGGTTTTTCTCCATGGGCAGCCCAGATTCTGTTCACCAGGAATGCAGATGGGATCTTGAGGCATTGTGTCAACAACCATTTCCTGAACCGGGTGACCATGAAGAACAAATACCCACTTCCGAGGATTGACGACCTCTTAGATCAGCAGAAGGGAGCATGGTGGTTCTCAAAGATAGACCATAGATTAGGGTATCAACAGCTCAGTGATTGAGAGGGGGATGTGAAGAAGATGGCCTTCAGGTGTCGATATGGCCGCTACAAGTTCTAGGTTATTCCCTTCGGTGTAACCAATGCCCTAGCAGTGATCATGAGTATGATGAAGAAGATCTTCTAGCCTCACCTCGATCTATTTGTCTCGGTATTCATTGATGACATTCTGATCTACTCAACTACTGAGGAGGATCATGCCTACCATTTACTGGTAGTACTGGACACACTATGAGAGCACTAGCTTAATGGTAAGCTCTCGAAGTGCCAGTTTTGTATTCAAGAGGTTCTCTTCTTGGGACATGTCATCTCGGAGGCTGGAGTTGTAGTAGATCCAGTGAAGATTGAGGAAATACTTTTTTTGGGATCCACCCAGGAGTGTGACAGAGTTATGAAGATTCTTGGGCATGGAAAGACACTACCAATGATTCGTTCCAGACTTTTTTAGGAGTTAAAGCACCACTATCAGCCTTGGAAAATAAGAGTCAACCCTTCATGTGGTCAGAGAGATGCCAGTTGGGATTTCAAGAGTGGAGGCAGAGGATGACCAGTGCCCCCATCTTGAGGCTTCCAGAGGAAGGCGTGGGGTACATAATATACTATGATGCATCAGGGAACTGAATCGGGTGTGTATTGATGTATGAGCGGGTTGTGATTGCTTATGTTTCTTAGTATTTGAGACATCATGATCAGAACTACGCTGTCCATGACCTGGAGTTAAGAGTACTGGTCTCCACCTGGAAGATGTGGTAGTACTATATAATGGAAAAGTGTTTCACAGTCTACTCTAATCTTAAGAATCTTAGGTATATCATCTACTAGAAATACCTGAACCTGAGATAGCAGCATAGGCTTGAGTTCCTCTTGGACTATGACTTTGATATAGTCTATAATTATGGGAAGGGGAAGGTTTTAGTAGATTCTCTTATTAGGAGATCGGGCATTCAACTGCTAGGAGAGGTGAATGAGCAGCTGGCCGTGTTGCAGATATCCTTTCTAGATCTAGATGCAGAAGTCTTTCTACAGTCTCTCACAGTTACTCCTCCACTTATTCAGGGAGTCAGGGAGCTCAACATGGGGACGCTGACTATGAGACACGACATGCTCAGATATCCACAGGGTTGCCTCCTAATGGATTTTCTAATGTTTGGGAGCACGTCATCCTCTTCATAGGACTTACCTTGGTACCAGTTGCACTTTAAGAGGAAGTGTTGAGGGATTTCCACGCTTCCCCTTTAAATATACATGCAGCAGTGGAAAAGATATATCAGTACCTCAGATGATAGCACTGGTGGCTAGGTATGAAGAAGTCAGTAGCTAAGTTTGTCTCACGATGCCACACTTGTCAGAAAGTGAAGGCGGAGCACCAGGTACCAGTAGGCTTGGTTCATTCCTTAAATGTCCAATAGTGGAAGTGGGATGGGATATCCATGGTCTTCGTGACGGGTTTTCCACGTACATCTAAGAGTAATGATTCGATTTGGGTGCTCGTTTATTGACTCACCATGTCGGCCCAATTCCTACCAATCAGAGATCAGGGCTCAGTAGAGAGGTTGGGATGCATCTATGTGCATGAGATTGTTCATTTTCATGGAGTACCTTCTTCTATTGTCTCTGAACGTGATGTACAGTTTACTTCCCTACTATGGAAGGGGTTGCAGGAGGCTTTCGGGATACAGCTTCGTCTAAGCACCCCCTTCCATTCTCAGACAGATGGTCCAATTGAGTGGACTATTCAGACCCTTGAGGACATGCTACTAGCATGTGTCCTCGACTTCAGTCACATTTGGGAAGATTGTGTGCCTTTGGTAGAGTTTTCATACAATAGCAGATATCACTCTTCCATCGGTATGGAACCTTTTGAATCCATGTATGGTCGACCATACAGATCGCCACTGTGCTGGATAGACCCAGGGGAGTTAGCACTAGTGGGACCAGAGATGGTACAGGCTACCTCGGAGAAGGTGCATATTATCCAGAAGCGGCTGAAGACTACACAGAGTAGGCAGATGTTGTATACTGATAGAGGACGAACACCTCTGGAGTTCGAGGATGGCTACCACGTCTTTCAACTGGTCTCACCTCGATGAGGTCTACAAATATTTTTCTGAGGTGGAAAGTTATCTCCAAGATTCATCGGACCATTCTAGGTCCTCAGCAGAGTAGGTGACATCGCATACCACATAGCTCTTCCACCTCAGTTGCACTGGGTGCACGATGTCTACCACGTATCTCAGCTGAGGAGATACGTGCGTGACCTGTCCCACATCATCGACCATGGAGAGCTGGACATCGATGATGGGGAAAATTTCAAGGATGTTTCAGTGGAGATTGATGATCGACAGGAGATGGTCCTTCATGGACAGTCGATACCTCTGGTGCACGTTTGCTGGAAGCACGGGAACCTCCATGAGAGCACATTTGAGCAGGAGGCTAAGATGCATGATTAGTACCACCTTTTGTTGTCTTAGTTCGAGTTGTAGCTTATGGGGACGTAAATCTCGGAGCTGAGGAGAATGTAAAGACTCAAAAATTCTGTGGAATTTTTTTTCTTAAATACATGGGATTTTTACGAGTCCGTGAAAATTTATAGCACTTGATTCTGAGATCCTCTGTGTCTGTAATCAATTTCTTAAGTTTTGTTTGGGTACATTCATGAAACATTTGAGCGGGATTTTAGATATTTTGAACTAGTGCTTGGAATTGAAATACGAGGACACCATTGAACTCACAGTGCCGGTATTCATCTAAGGATACTTCCACCTCGACGTCAGTTGGTCGACAATTGAAGTTAGATTTTGTGTTTTTAATAAAATGAATAAAAATGAAGTGTTTTGTTTTTTTATTGAGGTGGTTAAAACGTCCAAGAGGTAGTTAGTGGTGGGGTCACCGCACCCTAACCTCCCATGGGAGGTTATGGTGGTGGGGACTACCCGATCATAACATTCCATGGGCGGATAATTAAGGTGAGGACCACCTGGGATTGTAACTCTTGGAAACCCCTAATTGAAGTGGAGAAAACTCTTCATCTTCCTCTAATTAATTAAGCCGAATCCACCCTCATTAATTAAATGGGTTGTCTCATTTAATAAAACACAAAATTTCAAATTGTTTTTCAAAAAAATAATAGACGTCCTTTCCATCTATTAATTTGGATGGCTTGATTCATACTATTTGTTGGGAGAATTATGGGGAGGATGAGCTCCTGGGGAACTCTCCAACAAAGAACGCAAAGAACGCCATCTTTGACTTCGTTACCTCCGGACGATCATACACCAACGAAGGATATCCTCTTTATTTTCTGACATTTATGAATCGATGCTCGCCTTTCCACGACTTCATCAATGATCAACAAATACGAGCTAGGGTATTTGAGTACTTTTTGTTCTCGTTCTACGTTGTTCAATTTATGGATTGAGAATAGACCATTTGATATCACTATAAAGTGGATGGATTAGATAGCACGAACATGACCAGAACCTCCCCCTTTGTTGTTCTCGTTTGTTGATGATGGGGGTGGAGAAAAGGTGACTGGCATTGGGCCAAACGCAAAGGAAACCGGCCGCGAAAGAACTGGCAGCGCAAGGTTGCCGGGTCACCAGAAGGGCGCGGCACTGTCATGGCGTGCGGAGGAGCAGGGGGCCACAGCCAGGCCATTCCACGACAGAAGAGAAGGGGAAGCCGGCGTCAGCCCGACAGCTGGTGGTGTAGAACCGACTGGCCACTCGGCCAACCGGACAAGGCGGGACCCCTGGGTCCTACGGAATACTAGACCGGAAACTAGCGCGAGTTCTGTTCGGAAGTCAAGGGGGCGCAACACCCACCCACGCGTGGCCAGTAGGGCCACGTTGACCGGCCAGCCGGGCCACGTGGGCCTCCAGCCATCCGGGCCAGGCGGGCTACCATCCAGCCTAGCCACGGGGCTCACCAGCCAGCCGGGTCGGGCCACCTTCGGGTTGGGATTCCCCACTTAGGCCGGGCCATCCACTTGGGCCAGGCCGCCCACCCGGGCCGCCCACCCGGGCCGCCCACCCAGGCCGGGCTGCCCTCGAGCCAGGTCAGACCCGCGGACTAGGTCAGACCCCAGTTTGGACCCGGGTCAGGCCGGGTTAGTCTGACTGGGTTGGACCAGACCTAGACCCTCTTTGGCCTATTTACACCATTTCGCCCATATCTTGGGCTACGAGTGTCTGATCGATAAACCGTCTACAGAAACAGAGAGCATAGAGCGAGATAGATCTTTTAGTATATTCCACTTGAGGATTGGACACATTTGGGATACGGTCAGCTTTGTTTGAACATAAAAATAAACTGGGCCCCTGGAACCAAAATGCCAATAATTGAAATACCGGGCATCTGATTGACGCGTCACTTGTTGTGTTGATACCCCTATGAAGAGGCGAACCATTGAGACACTTTTACTTTGGAATTCTTGAAAGTTTGAGTATCGACCAGTAGCTCATGTAGCGGATACTCTTGGAGATGAGTGAGGGGAGTACGAAGACCTAGTATCTGGATGAGACCAGATGACTGTGGACCTTTCGACTAGGAGTGTTTCAACTAGCCCAGTGGGTTGCACCTCTGTGTGATGCGTAATACCCACAGTGGGGAGTGCCTCTATGTGACATAGAAGACCCATGATACCCGATTGGAGGAATACTTGAGTAGGCTACGAGGGGGAACGCCTCTGTGTGACACGGCATACCCACAATGGGGAGCGCCTCTGTCTGACAGAAATGACCCACGATACTCGACAGGAGGAGTACCACAGCAGTCCATGATAGTGGGAAGCACCTCTGTGTGAGGCGGCAGCCCCATATTATTCTATAGGGGAAGAGTACACCAGCAGCCGAGGTTTCGACAGTTTGATTGGGAGTGTTATATGTTTCCACCCTAGAATAAAATCCTGGTTTTTAGCTGAGTCAATGACTTTTGTGTTTTCCTGCTGATTGAGATGGGTTACTAAATAACTTAGTTATATGTATGGTTATATAACTAAGCATGGGTTATCCATTGATCTCATACATTTTGGTTATCGTTGTGGGATTTTCTGAGACCGTGATGGTCTTGAGGTCCCTATTGAGTATCGTTATACTCACCCCTACACGGGCTATGCCCACAACCCATTGTGTTGGTTGCAGATGACGGACAGCACTGACTGAGGATGAGAGTAGCAGGACTGGACGGTACCCGGAGTTAGATCACTCTGTGTCACATTGCTTGGAGTAGATTGACAGACGTGGAGTGCTGAGGAGGCCATCTATACCTACCCTTAAGGTAGGAACCTCAGAGGATGACCCGGTAGCTGCTTTACTTCTTATATCAGTTGTACTAGTAAATTTCTGTTTCCTTGTACTTTTCCGTTTCCTTGTACTGTACTGTTGGTCTTGTATTTCTGTCCCCTTTTACTTTCAGCACTCTCTTTTGTGTTCAGTTATATTTAGTTTTTTGGTTCCAGTTGTGCACCATATTGTGTGTGTTTCAGATTATAAAATAAATGCATTCCCAATTTAGGGATTCACACCTTTGGTGCTAGTCACCTTCCCCAGGACAATGGAAGGCGAGCTTGGGGTTGTCACGATACGGGCCCCGGGGGACGGGTCGTGACATTACCAGCTTTTTAAATTCCATGGATTAGAAGTTGAATTATTAATTATATATATCATGGGGTTTACTAATCTATTTTCCACCATTAAGTTGACTGTAATAGCTATGGAGGAATTCATGTGAAGTGAATTCTAGTTTTAATTTGATTTAGCATGCAAGGAGTAGTTGTATAGATTTTAGCTCGGATAGATCCATGAATTGGAATGGATTAAAAAAATTATTTGAGAGATTCAATCGATCCTCTAAGATTAGAGTACTAATAAAACAATTGTAATCCATTAGAAAATATTTTGGATAAGATACCTATGAAAACTAAAAGTGATTCATAGGATGCACCATTTGGAGGAGGCTTGATAAACAAGTAACCAAAAAATATAAGGGCTTGATTTAGAGGCTCTCACTATACTCATAACAGTTTAGAATAAGCAGTACTATCCTAAAAGGCATGCATGAGGAAATAACATATTATTTATCACCATTATAAGAGTCTAATCATAATGAGATAAATATTTATGTGATATTTATTGATCTTAAAAAAATCAGTGAACAATAAGAATAAACTATGTTATGTGGTGTATGCTCATCACCTATCCATTTAATTTAATAGTGTAAAACATTTTAGGGTATTGAAAGTTATACATCACCCATTTAGATGAGAAAAATTCCATAAAAACCCATTTATATTTAATAAATAAACATTTTTAGTATGAGATCGAATATTAAAAAGATAAAATTAGGCCACCCTATCAAAATCAGTAACCACAAAAAGCACCTTTATAGAAATAAATCTATTTTTATTGAACCCAAACCCTTTAGAACAATCATATAAGTGGCCACATAATAATCCTCCCATATTTTAGAAAATAAATCCCTATCAAAATAAATCCACCAATGGGAATCCTCTTGTACATAAAAAACCAAGGCTTGAGGCTGAAATTCTCTTAAAATATATAGAATCTTTAAAATACATATTAAAAAACCTAGTAAATATCATAAACAAAAACTAAGGTAAAATTTCAACCCAAAAAATCCTTTAAGAGAAGTATAATGTGAGGATGATGAAAAAAATAAGTAGATAATATATTCAACCATAAGACCAAAAAGAACATGATCCCATCCAACACAAAATTTAAGAAAATGAATCTTGAAATTCTAACGAATTTTATAAAAGAAACACCATAATGAATAATATAAAGTGGATGAATAAACGTTTGGGCTACGGAATAACATATAAAAATAATATTTTGGATAAATGAGGTGAAAAAAATAAATTCCCGAATATTTGGATCATTTATGATCCAGTGAATAATGATTCATGAAGAAGAACTCTCAATAATATTTTTTGGAAAATACCTAGAATGTGGAGATCAATATACCCCTTCTTGAATACCTAAAAATATTTATAATTAAGATATGTTCCTCAAGTAACTATGCACCAAGTAGAGGAGGAACAATGGGAATGGAAGTGTAAATTTTGGAAGAAGTGTATCAACCCTTATCACACCACAAAATAGCAACCCCATTAAAATATGTAGATATATTTTCTACATCTCATTACACTGGATCTTTTGCATTATATTAATCTTTATGGGAAATCGGTTATTCTAAAAATTTATTTCTACAGTTAATTTTTACTTCATTTTAGACATGATATTTTCATCCTATAAAAGTATCTGTAAAACATACAAACAGATCCATTGTGTTGGTCTTTGGATGATGTTGTATTTTCAGCTATCTTTTATCTGCTAAACATGGAGTAGCATATATTACCATGCCACTAACCCATAATTGTGGGGTAAATATTCATAAAGTAAACCAAATCAATAATAAATGTGCATGATGGAATGCTCACTATGGTGTTTTGAGAAAATAATATCCATATTTAATATTTTTGACTCATTATGGCACCCTTGTAATAACCATTCACTTCATTCACTATCTCAACCAAAATATGTTGAACCATTTGAATATTTTGTTATGTTACATATATTTTTAGACATATGAAAACAATTTTTTATTGAAAATTCCATATAAGATGAGGCTATCCATAATTCTTAAAATTCAGTTTTTAGATTAACGAAAGAGGCAACTTATCCCTTTTTAGATGAATAGAATGGTATATTCCATCAAAAAATATGTTTAACTCTATGAATAAAGATCAATATTTAGGAATATAGAACCTTGCATTAATTTTAACTTATGAACAACCACCAAATTTTGAATTGAAACCACCTCCTACTAATTTTGAATATGTTCGCATAAATGAGAGAGTAAAATTACCAGTGACTATTGATAATAAAATATATGAAAAATAAGTAATCAATTATTGATTTTTTAAATATATTTTGAATAAAATATGTAGATATTATGTCATATCCAAGATATAAATATAAAAATAATGATTTATATATTTATACATGAAGGATATTCTAGACTTTTGAGACAACCCCAAACGAAGATAAATCTCATCCTAATAGAGTTATATAAAAAATGAGATATAAAATTTATTCATTTGTGGGATTATCTATCCCATTTCAGATTTATAATTTGTTATCTGCATCCATGAATTTTCCATGAATACTATCAAAACAATTATAAGGAAGGAAAAAAAAATTTAATCCCTATAGGATTTTAGAACATATTGAGTCTATATATGGAATATAAGATGTTAGATCATGTCACTGAGAAAGAAAATTTCTTCACCACTTTCACTAACTAGATATTAGATAGTATGGAAGGAAGATACCATTATTTTCATTTATATGGGTTCCATAGATATTTATAGGTAATAATTTCTCCAATGGATTAATAGAAGAAAACATTCACATATCCCTTTGGTACTTTTTCTTGTAGTGGGATTCAATTTGTATTGTGTAATGAACAAGGTACATTTTAGTGGTGTTGAGAAAGTATATTTTTTGATCAAATTTATTATATCACGAAATATTTATTGGATTTTTTATTGTTTTTTTAAATTCAGGGATGGATTCAAAAAAATTTCTTAAAAATCACAAAATAGTTTTAAAATATTTCCTTAAAAAACATATTTCTATTTTTGAAATTTATCATTTACTACTTGGGAGGTGAATTTCCATGGAAATATAATTTAAAAATTTATGTAGATAAATAAAAAATTAAGGTGATAAATTTGTTTCCAAACCTGACTTATGTGAAACATGTTATCTCTTTTTAGGACATGAAAAGTTATATATGATGTGCATCAAGGATTTCAACTACATTTCCCTCCCTCACTCTAGATTAATTTTTTAATATGATAATTTTTATCATAGTTATGAGTGTAGATTATACTTTAATGAATTTAATTAAAATTAATAACACAATCATTAATGAAGAAATAATCTAGGAATAACCATTCGAGATGCTTTTTAATGTTTCCAACAATGAATTTAGATCAACATGTCTCTATGTATTTAGGTACGACCAAAACCACCATAAGAATGATTCCATATTGATTCATTTATTGTAATTATTTTCACTTTATTTTGTAATTATAATAAAAATATTAATATTTTATGAGAGAGATGAATATTTACATAGACATAGTTGTAAAATAGAGGAGATTGCAACTATAATAGTTAAATAAAATTATTTGTTTTTTGAAAATTATATATTTTGAAATGAAAGACTAAGGGTGACAGATGACATGAATATCCAACTAAAATACTTCCATCCTAGTGAAAAATTGTAATTATATAACTCAAAATTCAAACCGGTGATAGGTAAACCATCATACAAATGTGGAAGTCCATTTATGGTTATTCATTCATACCCTTTTAGGTTTGAGATGACTAGGAACGAAAGAGATCAGGAACCATTCACTACTAATTTATGGGGGATAAAATAATATTTTATACTTTTCCCGAATAGCGAGTAGAGTAGATCACACTCCACAAACCTATTTGTTACTAAAGAACATCAGGTTGTAACTTTACTTCACACATATTTATTGTTCTGATTATATATAAAATCTTATTACATGTTTAATGTTTTCAAATTTATTAAGTCTAATACACAATTTATTTAGGCGGGATGGAACATTATAGTTTATATCATTTAGATTAATTTTTTTTCAATTTCTTTGTTTCCATTTCATATTTTTTGTGTATTTTCGAACATTTTTTATTTACATTTATGTTTTAGTGTGTTTCTAAATATTGATCACGTAACTTGAGTAACCTTGAAAAAAATGAATCAATTTCAGTTTTGAGAAACTAATTTCACTCATTCACTCACTATCGATAAATTATGAAATGAACTTGTTTTTGAATTACATGTGAACCAAATTTATGAAATGTCTACTATTTGTTGAAAGATTTACCATGTAATAATGTATTTTATCTTTATCACATACCCAATAGTATTTTATTACAACTTTGATAGCTACTTCAAAATTAATTTTTATTTATAGTACCGATAAATACATTAATATCAAATTTTTTAGTGAGTAATCTACCCAAATCCATAGAGCTTTCAAAGAACTTGTACTAAAATGATTTATGGAATCTTTTGTTTATAATAACATTTTAAATGGAAACTATTTTTAAGAGTATATTTTCATTTAATCCTTGTATCCCATAGTATCCATAAATTCATTTATTAGGTATACGCATTACAATATAAATATTATCATCAAACCTTGCCTAGAAGTCGATGCACACTTTAGGATGAATTCAAGTGTGAGTGGTGGGGAAAAAGACATAAAACATTTTATTTTGTATAATATATTTTATTTTAAATAATAATTTTTATAAATTATATGTAATTCTATTTTGGTAGGTAATTCATAATGTGAGGAATGAAAAAATATCTTAGATAACATCTTATGATGATAATAGAAGTGTAACTGTATTTTAATGGGAAAAGTATCTATATTTCCAAATGTAAATTCAAATCTAAAATGAAATTCATTACTATAATGTGGTAAAACAATGATACTTGAAACTAGTGAAATAGTGAATAAATATTTCATTGATTAATAATAAATATAATGAGAACTAATAATGAAGCTAAATTGGAGTTGGGAGGCTAGCCAGAGATGAAATCTATTTAACAATTATATAGTTTTAAAATTTTTTATAGAACATGTTTACGAAATATGTATCAAATATTGTGAGGTTTAAATCATCCATAATATATATCAATAATATTAAACAATACTTTGTTACATGGGGCAATTCATGTATAAAACCAACAGATGAAATTCATAAGTTACTCTCAACTTTCCAGAGTTGTACCAATGAAAGAAAAAGGATTCAAAATTGTGAAACCTATTAAAATAAATAGAAATGGGAATACTTTAAATAGATTAATTGATAAAAAATTAGGGTTTTCCTTCTAGGAATCGATGATTTGAATTTGAGATAGAGAAATATGAAATTTAGGGGAAATTCATTCTTGGAGGAAATTGAAAATCATGAATTGATATTTAAATTAGAACCAAACTTTTTAAATCGACTTCATAAATTTTTTAAAATAAGAACCATAAACAATAAACCATAAAAAACCATGATTAATCTTTCATAACATACACAAATAGTTTATTATAATAATGTAGACTAATAAATTCATCAATATAATGTAAAAAATGAGTGAACATTGAATGTGAAAAAATTTATTAAAAAGAATAATTGAGTATTAAGTGTAATATTTTTTTAAAGTAATGTGAAAGTGTGAATTAGAGGATAAAATAAGTGACAATTAATTAATAAAATTTAATTAATAATATATAACCAAACCCTTAAAGGGGAATTATGAAAATCAGGACCATGGTGTTGATAAAAGGAATTAAAATTATATAGTGATGGATTTTTTTCATAATCCTTTTAAATTCATTGGTCTCATGCCCAAGGGATATGTGGTGGGAAATTAACATAGTTAATAATTCTATTATGTTTCATTTCTATTAAATTATATTAATTCTACCATATTTTTAAATTCACCTTGTTGAAATGTGTTTTGAAATTTACGTATTTCATAATTTTATTATGTTAATATTGTTTAAAATCTATATAACATGTGTTTATATGACATCTATTATGTAGTGATATGATATTTTTTAAAAAAATATTATCATTTTTCTTACTATTTTGAAGGAATAAGAGTATAGAAGGTGAAAAAGATTACATGCATGGTCAAAGAGTTTGTTAGATAAGTGTTGATTATTGGAGTGTTGTAATGGATTTACCCCATAAAGGGATCATTAGTAAATGAAAAAGTAACTATTTGTGCAAGCATCAATGATGGACTGTTGAGGGATGATGAATCCCCCAAATAAAAATTTCAAAATTCTCAATTAATCATGCTTATACACAATCAAAATACTATTTAATCATGGATCTTATAATGTATTACTATGATGATACCTTATGAAACATTTATCTACCAATTTTACCCTACATAAGAATAAGACCAATCCTCAGAATATTTGAATAATCATGGTAAAACCCTCAAATTTCTCAGCGGATAAAACGTATATGTTGAAGGAAAACATCACGAGGGTCATAAAACTTCATTTTGAGGCTTCAGGATTCTATTTAAGCATGAATTCAACCTATAGATTGTATCTATAGAGATATTTTTCAATGAGATCTCTGATAAGGGGACTTGAAAACTCAAAAATAAAATTCAATAATCTCATATAGATTTTAAACCGTGTTGAATAAGAGAAACCATGAAATAATAAGAAAAATAATATCTTTGAGAGGAGATATAATATATAAAGATTGAACTTGGATGAAGGATATATGAACTACGGATCTATGAGAATAACATATGGCCAAATAATTTTGCGAATTCATGATATATATTTTCTATTAGAAGATGTTTCTTTGGTTTCTACTATCACATTATTTTCTTCTTAATTATATTTGCAATTTTATTTTATTCACCCTTATTCTCTTTTACCCATGATAATGAGGGTTAAAATATGAGTGTTTCACAAAGGGATCAATATACTTTTTATAATGCTAAATTATTTGTAGTTCATTGAATAAAATTTCAACTCTTATCAAATAATAGTTTAAATAGTCTAATATACGATTTTATTATCATGTATGAATGTATTTGAATTTGTTTGATATTTATTAAAATTTTACTTGGTTGATGATATTTATATAACTACTCCCACTTTTAGTGTGTATAATATATAACATTCTATAATTATGTGGTGAAGTGTTTAAAAAGATTTAGAACATATGGATGTGGTAGTGGAAAATCTAGTATTTTTTAGTTGAACATGTCCAAATTAAGAATTGATGAAGTCAACTAGGACGATCCATTGAAATAATTTAATACAAATAAAGGAGATTAGACTATGAATAAATCTCAGTTAAAACATTTTCACCATCACTATTATGTTATATCATATAGAAAAAATGATTTTGTATTCCATATCATAATTACTCAGAGAAGGAGAGTGGATAACATTGAAATTTGGATATCATTGTAATTGGCTAATCTAACACTAAACAAACAACCATACCACCATTAGTTGTTTTTAAATAAATATTTCATTTTATCCCATAGTTTTAAAAAATAAACCATCAAAAAAACAAATACATTTTCTCTAAAAAAATATGATAACATTTTTAGTTCACTCCTATAGGGAGACAAAATATTGTTACCACTATTATGTAAATTTAACCTAGGAGATATAATAATTTATTTCACACCCAATGAATGAAACATGTTGTACTTGGATGGATTTTCCATTGTCATTCAATGAGATTGAAAAAATTATAGCAAACTCCCGTAACATGGAATATTTATTTGTGGAGAAAGTTGTTATTATTATAGTTAATACCATAAAAGATGGTGAAATAAGAGTAGTGAAATAGAAATATTTATTTTTGTGCTTCTTATAAAGGTATCTATGTATGGGAGGTGACGAATGAACATGATAAGCTAGTTTCATGTTTTTTTCTTATGAGAAGAGAGGAATGTTCTCACCTTTGATAGATAGTGGTGGACACAAACTGTTCTATAATGCGAGAGGGGTCGATAGTTATGATCATTTATCACTGTTGATTCAGTTTTGTAATATGTTCTGAGTAATTAAAGTGGTATGGGTACCATGAAGGTGGAGGTCACATCACTCAATTCCCCTAGAAACTATTTTCTTTATCCTTTGTATTGTACTCGATATAGTGATATGAAATATGATTGGATTCTTCCCTAGTGGGGTATATAATCTAGTATAAAATTCATAATTATTCTTTTAGGTATACCAAATACCTTGAATGTCTTATTTTACAATGGATATGGAAGTCTTCTTAAGAGGTTTTCCTTTTGGGTCTCTCATTCTATTTTTATCTTTGGTCCTAGAGATGATAAAGTAGTTTCATATAAATGGTTAGGACAATCTAATTAAAATTTTGGGGTATTAAGATACCCAATGGGATATGGTTTGATATTGATCAATTAAGTAAGGTTAGTGTTTTTATTTTTAGTTCACACTAGTCTACAATATGAAATGGTGATGAAAAAACTAGTATATCAATGGTAGTTATTTTTGAATCCCACTAAATATCTAGATGACAATGGAGGATTCCCAATAATATTGAGACCAGGGTAGACTACTGTATCACCATTAAGACCAATCACTATTTTTTATATTTTAAAAATTTCTCTTTTATGGTTACCCAAGAACCCTTATAGAGCCCCAATGACATGATCTGACCAAATTGAAAATACTTAAAATCCAATGCATAATATAACTTAAAACTTTAGACACTAATTTCGAAAGTGATAATCAGGATATTTGTAAGACTTCACCACAATCCCTCCACCATCCCCCTTATATCATCTAAAAATGCAACTTAAATCAAGTTTTAATGTGATATCTCTAAAGAATCCACCATCTGATATGAACTTAGACACATAGTTGATAGTGATAAACCTTCACTAATTGTATTTAGTAACGATGAAGCACCAGTACACGATCAATTAAAACAAATATCATTAAAAAACTCAATCAAACAAAATATTCCCATTATTAAAAAACAATAAATCCACTTGAACATCCATCCTGAAGCATATCTAATGAATCGTGTCAACCATATATATAAATAGGTTGAAATGGGATTGAATGAGATAATTTTATAAAAATGTATTTTAGTTTTAGGGAGGAATCTTATTTTGTTTTTAATGATATTTGTTGTTTGAAACCTTTTACATCAAATTACATTTATATAAAACATTATTTAAATTGTGGAGTATAGTTCTCTAACTAGTGATAATCATATCAACATTGCATGTGATTGGATGTCCATTAGTTAAGAAATTTTTTGTTCTTTATGTCTTGGGGAAAATCATATATTCTGTATTCATGTAACCATAATGATTTTTCATTATATTAGTTTAAGATGATGTCATAATTGGTGGGAATGGAGGTTCCATTTTGGGATAGTGGTGTACCATGTAAACATAGGGCCAATCATTTAATGATAGAGGAAATTTGTATAGGGGTTTGTTGTTTCTGAATGAGGTTCTGTGAGTTTTTTATTATTTATAAAAATATATAAAATTATTTTGATTGATGAATGTGTATAATTATGGGGAGTAATTAAATATCCTGGTTTTTTACATAGTGAGATTCTCAACAATTGTTTTTATAAATGTCTGGGTTTCTCTATAGTGTAAAGATGGTAAATTTATTCTAGAGGTTGAGCTCATAATATTTATCTAATGGTTTTTTCTATTCGGGGTTTTGTGTATGATGATGAGCAATGATAAAATAAAATTATTAAAAATAGAGGCTATTAAAGAAGATATATGAAGTATAAAAATATTATTTTTATCCCACTTGTATTTGAGGTCAAATTTATATATATATTAAATGTATCCTCAAATGGAAAAAATGACAGTATTATTGAGTCTATGAGTCATTTTTTATCTAGGATGTTATGTATATTTAGTTTTAATTGGATCCTATTATGATATTAAACTTGTTTTTATATTTTTTTCTCTTACCATTCATCAAATTTTCATCATCAAATTATGGATATTTGTAAGAATCGATGTTTTTTGTTTAATGATATTGAGTTCGAATCAATGAATCATGTGTGACTATTGATCTTTAGTAGAGGTGTCTATAGGAAGAGAGGTGATTTTTGGATGATGGATTATAACGATGGACGAGAGGTTTTGTGACTTCGTATGTTGGGATAAAATGATGAAGAGAGTCTAACATGAATGGAGATGGATTTTTTTCATCAGATATGTGGAAAATTAATTACATATTAAGATGTAAAATCCATGATCAAGTATTTAATAGTAGGTTTGGGTGTCATTGGTGATTAAATTTGTTAATATAGTAAAATTTTTGAGCAATTATACGATTCTAGTTTGAAATAAATTACTATATGGTGTGTGGTTTATATGAACACACACTGTATGTCTTGTAGGATTTGAAGCTAGTGTTTTTGATTGAGTTAAAAATCATATTTCTTATGACCTTAATCCACACATCATTTACCATTTACCAACATGAAAAGAATATAGATTTAGTAAACACCATAGGGGTTATTTTTCTATAGACACCATGTGAATCTAACCCACAGAACATATACTCCTATACTCCACAAGTTGAATTGTGGTGGTACTAATTGACTACCCCTCCTTTCCAAATACATCATAATGTACAACCTAAATTCCATGCAGGTGGACCTATTATTCCAAGTGGTTTTCCATTTAATGACCTGAATACTTTTTAGGGGATTCACATCATCTTCCGTATAACACACCCCATATATGTGTTACAAACCCAGTACAATGTATCATTTTTTCATCAAGACTTATATTCAGCATAAAAATATCCAATTTTGAGCATTTTTCACATGAGATGTTATGGGGACCTGTTTGTCAATATAAAAAATGTGGTATAAGGTGATTCGAGAAGGTGACTCTTTTAAAAGATAGAAAGATGATAGGGCCTTACAGTATTTTTCAAAGGGTTTCTATGGCCAGTACTCGCATGGATGTTTCTCTAATATCAATGCACGAACACTTATTTATTATGTAAATTCATGGTTTCTATAGTCATGTCCACACCTCGGGAAAGTTCATATATCGATGAATTTGGTACACCCACATCATATAGATCAGATATAGTGTGTTCCTTTTTCTGAGGTTGGTACCACCTTGATTGATTATGCACCAAATGACTAATCATGGCCACCAACTATTATATAATGGTTATTTAGATTTTCATAGATTTTAGAGCTAGATGTTTGGTTAATAATGTAGTATTAATGGATATAGGGTCAGTTATTCCCTCGACTATGAAGAACGATTAAGTGACGATCATGCTAAACTTATTGAATTCTAGTGGTGGTTTCATAATTGGATAGGATAAGTAGTAAATACCTTTTTTAAAATCTTATATCCTTGGTAACCTATGGTTTTCTATCGGATGTTACATTAAATTGGATATTATCCTCATGTTTTTTGGACTCTTTAGTGATCTATGAAATGTAGTTTTTTTAAGTTATATAAAACCCAAGAATTAGAGATTTTATGATTAGTATTTCTCTATATTCCATATACTTATACCGGATGAGCATATTTGGATTATTCATTCATAATTTACCTTGGAAACTCTTTAGTACTTGGAGATATGTGTTGAGTTGGTGTTCATGTTTTCTTCTTTATCTTCCTCTTGATCACATGTTAGATAATGTGTTGAGTTAAATTGTTTATTTATGATTCTTATTTTTATGGAATCTAACTTGCTACATTTATACTCAACCCTTAATGGTCCTTATTACTAAATGTTCAATGTCTCTATAGAAAATGTATATGTTCTGAGATGGTATCGTAAGATGTGAAGCTAGTTTGGCTTGTAAATAGTAAATTTCTTGTGATTCATGATGAATCTTTAAAAGTAATGATTATTGGTGATTATAATGGTTACTATAGTGGATGGAATCTGACCCAGGAGTACATGTATTGTGAAAAATCATCTTAGTTTTTTTCTTTTGAGGATTTTTAGATTTATTGTTTCCATTGTATTAAATATGTGTATTTTTTTATTTATGTATCATTCAAGAAATAAGTGTAGATTTTTTCATCACACACACACACATACACACACACACACACACACACACACATATATATATATATATCTTGGGTTTTAAATATATTTTGTATTGGAGATATGTATTTTCTAGGTTGATACATGATAAGTCCTCCAAAATTGTAAGATATACAATATTAGTGCTATTAATCAGCCCATGACATATTAGAGGTGGGCATAGAGTTTCATTGTTTTTATAACACCCACTCAGGTATATCCCTAGTGGGTTGGGTCACATTATTATAGATAATGGAGTGGAATCATAGAGCAAAAGAGATAAAATTACGAAAAATACAAGTTTGAAATTTATTGGTAATTTTATAAAGAGTATATTGATATAACATAAATGTGGATAGTGAAATTTCATTTAGATAAAAATTATATCCAAAATAGATTTCATGTAGGAAGTTGAAAATATATAAATTTTAAAACTTCGTTATGATGGTATACAATGGCTAAAGGATAAAAATAGAAGAGATAGTTTTAAAGAACAAGAGAGAGGTTTTATTACTACATCATCAAAAATCAATATGAAATATAAAAGGAATAAGTTTCCATAAAATAATAAAATAATAAAATAATATAAATTAAATTGATTAAATTTATAATATATAAAATACAGTAATTAAATATGGCATAATTGAAATCATAATAGAAAATATCATGTGTGAAAAACCCATACTGTATTAGTAAATTATATGGTATGAATTATGGTAAAGTAAATTATTAAATAAATTGTAAATTTTTAAATATGCATGAAACAATTATAAAAAGAGTAAAGTGCGTATATAAGGTTAGATACACATATCACTCAAAAAGTTATTCACTGAAAAAAAATATTTAACAAAACCTGAAGACCTTGAATGAACATCTTACCTTAATTTATTACAAGATTTTAAGAAATCATAATTATTTTTGAAAATGAAAAAAGATATACAAAACCCAATAAATTAGTAAATATATATAATATTGTTTTAAAAAATATATATATAAAAATAAAAATAAAAGAAAAAATAAAGAGAAAACACATATCAATCATATAAAATTTAGATCAAATCCACACAATAACTTCTAAATTAAAAATGAAAGGGTTAATAAATATAACATGAATGAAAATACATTGGAAAAAATGGATTTTTTATTGTATATATACATAAAATGATATATTTAAATTACAAAGATGTATTTTAATAGAAATATTCAATCAGAATAGTGATAATAAAATTTTCCGTACCTAAAAAGATGACTCGCTTTAATATTCTCTAAATATTTGTAAAATCCTAACAACTTTTTAAAAAATTTAATAATGTTTTTTATATTTTTTATATTTGTATTTGTTCCCAAATACGTGAATTTATTATGTATTTATTATCTATTATACGTTTATATCAATCATAAGATGTTAGATTTTCTAATTGTTCAAGTATTTCTTCAGTTTGGTGATATCGGTTATCATTCCATGGCCACGTTTTAATCCTACTCATAATTATTATATTAATTAAAAAATTTTTAAGATAATTTATGATGATAGAAGTTATTTCCATAGTAAATATTGGTGTAGAAGGTAAATAATGTTTACATATTCATTATGATGTGATTTTTTCAATTGTTAAATGTTATTTTACGATGTTTTTTCAATTTTATTTATATTATAGGGCCAAAAAATAACATAAATTAATAATAAATATCATTTATTATTATAAATTATATTTTCAATTCCCTCTATGCTGATAGTGAATAAATTATAGTTTCACCATTCATCAAGGTGGTTGAGCCTAACTAATTATGAATGTGTTAAAATGAAAGGATTTCAATAAATATGTAATTATATCATTATCATATCATAAGTAAAAAATCATAATTATGTTAATAAAATATTATTATAATGATTGAATTGATTTATTAGGGGATAAAATGAAAATGAAAAATAAATAAATTGAAATTAATATATTACCTTCTTAAAAGAAATTAAATATTCAATTGAGATACTTCTGCATTTTTAATGAATTTGTAATTCTTGTGAATAAGGAGTCTAAAACATATATAAGGATAGTACGTGAGTTCCTGTGCATCCTTGCTCGAGACATCTAGATGAGCAGTGAAGAAATGGTGGATGCTGGTCTTAATGTTTTATTTATCATAGGGAAGAGCCTTATTTGCAACCTAAATTATATTTCTTTTTTACTTGGGACTTTGGAAATTGGGTGAATGGTTATCATTTGTTTTTCATTTATGTCATGTTGGGTTCCCCCTCAGCCCTTAAAAGGGGGTTTACCTTAAAAAAAATTAATTTTTAGCCAAGTTAGTCTGTCAGTTTATTTGTGTATATTTTGGTTATAAGGTCAAATTTTACGGGTTATGTGACACGGGATGTGGAGGACTAATTTTATACATGATATTTGTTAGAATTTGTTTTTAAAATACATATTTATTAATACACAATGAATGCATTCTTTTATGTAAATTGACTCAAAAAATTGAAAAAAATTCAATTAGGTTACCATTTCATCAAAACAAATCATGAAAATGATTTATTATTTTTTAATAATTGGTATATTATTTTTAATATATACCTCATTTAATGTTATTTAACCTCATATATAATTGAGAAATATTAACTAAAAATATAAATTCCATTTTATTATTTTTATTCTATAAATATGATTAATTTAAACTCTAAATAAAAGAATATAATAAATATATACCAATATAAGAATAAAATTAATTAATTTTCAGTGAATAGTATTATTTTCCATTTTATTCAATTCTTAAGTATTAAATATATCATAATTAATTATTTTTTCACATAAAATATATTATTCCTTTAAAATTATCCACTTGAATAGAAGTATTGAATTTACAATAAAGAAACATTAATATACCCTATGGTGGTTTCCAACTTGTTATCATACTAAAAACCTATAAATTAATTTTTATGGATGTATAAAATTTATTCCATGAATATATATATGGTAGTGGATACTAATGTAAAAATGTTTAATATTGTTTCGTGATAGTGATGGGTAGAAGATTTTGAGGAATGGTCAAGGGACAATTTAGTGATAGACTTAATTGTATTTTATATTGATTATTTTGTTGTCATTCAATATATATGATTTGACTTATAAGATAAATATTTGATGTATTAATTTATTGAAAATAAATTTATTTTATTTTGATTTAATGTTGTGGTATGTTATTTATTATGGTTTTCCATCTTGTTTAAATTATTCAGGTGTTCTCCATTTTCATGTTTCATGGTTATTTTTTATTTATTTTCATTATATGGTTATGCTATCTTGGGTATATTATCTCTAAAATTAATCATTGTCCCCTAATAATAGAGAACATCTTATAGTGTTTGGAGATTTATGCCTAAGATCATATGTAATTTCCCCAACTCAGACCCCAAGTGAGTCACCAGTTGATCAAAATCATAGTATAGTTTATTTAATTTAATTTTAGGTATTATAATCCGTATTCAAATTTTATATTCTAATTACTATACAAAAAAATTGATTACATGTTGTGTGGTTCATAATACATGATAATCAGATATGACATAAATGAATCCCTATGTACATGATGTGTCAAACAACATATTAGGTAATTTTTAAAATAAGTTACATTTTCTTTCCCATATATGTCTTGTATGTAATGATCCTTTTTGGTATCATACATGGATTATAAAATAGATTACATGAAACATACCTAAATCAAAATACATGGACTATAATCATATCAATAGGAATTTTATTTCATTTTCACTTTTTTTGATTCATTTGAATTATGTGGGTTTAAATTACACAAATCACATGACATGTATTTTTACATTTCATGTACTTTATTTCACAAACCATAAAATTTTTGAAATAAAATTATAATTTATATTTTATTCATTATATAAGTTTTAATTCAATAGGGATAATATTCACATGAGAAGTGGTCAATATGAAAATAAATTATGATACCAAACCATAATAGCATAAGTGATTTCTAAGGGAGATGAAACTCTATGTGATGTAGCGGGGGAGAGATAACTGACAATGAAAAGTGTTATAAATCTTATATAACGTTTGATCCCATAATTTAATTACAATATTGATAATGTAGTTATAACTTTACGATAATAAAAAAACATAATATCTAAACCTGAACCACATTCTATACATCATTCTATATGAGATAATTGATATCACAGCTTATATGCACTATAAAGAGATATTATATTCTTGTTATGTAACCTTTTCATTATGATTTGTTTTAGTTTTTAATTAAATTTTATTACGATAGTCTTTTTTACTAATAAGATCCAAGTAACAGATATCCCATCATCAACTTCTACATAGGGTAAAAATATTTTCAGTCTCCATGAGTGAATTTAGTCAAGGGTGTACCTTTTATTATTCTACATTCACCCTACATCTCACAACATCTCACGTTAGACTACACCTCACTCTTATAATATGATTTACGTTGAAGCATATTGGATTTAATTTTTTATATATTCAAACCTAAAAAATGATAAAAGTCATTATATTTTATTCCTACCACCTTATACATTAGTTATTTAGTTCTATAAATTTCCCATTCTATAAGGATGGTGGTGCTTTGATAAATTAGATACAATTTTAGGTGAATTTATTATAATATATTTTTTGTATTTTTTATGAATTTTAAAATTATAATACATAAATATAGTATGAAAATAAATTTATATAGTTTATAAATTAAATTATACCTATGATAATTAATGGATGAAAATTATTTTTTTTAGAAAAATTGTATATATAAAATTTACGGTGATTATTATCATTTCTGATCAGCGATGTGTTGAATGTTAGATGATGAAGAATATATGAGTTTAAATGGGATATAATTAGAAATAATCAATTTTTTTATTAACATATTGAATTAAACAAATGTTTTAGAAAATATGACAATATAGTATGAAAATACACTCTATGAAAATTCCATCTCATCATTATGATTTAATCTAGTATACAAAAAACCATGTAAGGCGTACAATATAATAAATCAATAAAGACAAAATTTTATGATTAAGTGGATTAAAGTGATAAAATATATGGAATTGATATATAGTTTTCCCTGTCCATGATTGAATGATTATTTATGAATTGCAGATGTAAATATATATGAAGGATTCACCACTGATTGAAAGATGATATCAGATTTCTTGAAATTGAAAATTTAAAGGATTAAAGAGAAATCGTTAATGTTGACATATTGATATCATTTAAAATATTGAATCATACCCTATGATAATAACATATCCCAACTTATCTATAATGTTATTTTTATGGGGGAATGGAATAGTTCTCAGTCATACCCAATTACATGGATATTTAAGTTTTAGTGAAGAAAAATTGTATTTTATTAGATTCAATGATAGTGAGATGTTATCAACTATGATTGAGGGGAATGATTAGTTTTAACTAACAAATTCCAATATTCGTCAACACATGAAGATTTTTGAAATATATAGAATTAATAATGTTATATCACCCTCAAATAAATGATGATATCACATGTTTTATGTTATGTTACCATTATGATAATGATATATTTCATTATTTAACAATGGTAAAAGCTAAAATTGTCCACAAAATAAATTTATTTTGTATGGTTATAGTTAAAGATGTGAATTAATTTTTATATTATTAAATATTTTTCGAATTATGAATCTAGTTATCCTAGAACACTCTATAAGTCCATTAATGAATAATATAAAAAGATAAATGATAAAAAAATCTAAGATAATAGTTGATGGGTCAATAAGGATATGTGGAAAAATTGAATGAGGGGAATATTTGGGAGTAGATTGTCTATCTCAATCATGCAATCTCTAACTATGTGTGTATATGAACCTTTATCAAAGGGATATAGTATATATAAATGTGATATATTGAATAGGAGATGAAAATCAATATATATAGAAACACTTCATGATGAAAATATTCCATTAAAGATACATTCCCCAATAAGTGATCACGACCATAATTGTATAACACATGTGGGCGACCAGGTAATTTTTCAAAAAAGTATATGATTTTAGAATCAATTTAAGTTATTTTTCTTACTAAATATCAAATATTAAATAGGTGGATAATGATATGTGTGTGGAAGATAGGTGGAGAAGCCGAAAGAAAATCTCTGAACATAGAGTTGATATCTAGGAGATTCCATTTCTTTAGAAAGGAAAACACTTACAGAGGAAATAAAAATTTATTAATTTGATATTTCATATCTATAATTCATACTAAAATAAAGATAAAAAACTAATAAATAGTAATTAATTTTCAAAACAAATATTTTATAGTTGATTTATTTTTAAATAAATTGTAATCTTGTGACAGCTTTCTTAACACATAATATCAAGCTTATAACAAACAATAATATATTATAACATAACTATTTAATTTAATGGTATTGACATGATTCCTAAATTTATGAATAAATTAATATAATTTATTAAATTATGTAAATATTAATTATTAATTAATAATACATAAAATACTCAATTTTTAGTAAAGTCATTTTATTATTCAGAAGTATGTTTTCTTTAAAAATGAATTTTATTAATTTTTGGGTGGAAACATTTGATTTAATTTTAAAAACTTATAGAAATTTAGTTTTAGAGAAATAATAAATTTTATGAAATAAAAATATCAAAAATAAATTAGGTAGTAATTTTTTGATTTTTCTAAAAATATTGATTTATCCAGGAATAATGAAAAATAAGGATTTCAATAGAACATCCATTTATTTTAATTAAACCGTGTAATATAAAGGTAACAATACCTAGTTAATTTTATTTCAATGTAACATAATTATCCATTAATTATATATTATACAAATAATTACAACATAATTATTATTACACTTGATTCTAGTACAATTAAATTTTTTGGTATTAAAATAATTTTTAAAAAAAACTTGTTTTTGATTGCAATGTGTTTCAAAACTAATTAATAAAATTAATTAATTTTTATTAATTTTTTAATTTAAATATATATTTTATATATTATAGAAAAAATTTATATTCATTTGATTATTTGTAGTTGGTATTTAATAAGAATACATCAATTTTTATTAATAAAAATTCAATTTTCTAAAACCTGTTTTCGTTGTGTTTTGCATTATTATTTTAAAATTAATTTCTTCCAATTATAAAATTTTAATATTTTAAAATCGATTCCATATTCCAAATATAAATAATTTATATACTTTAATGGATTCAACATAAATTTTGGACATTTTTTATTGTAATAAATGTAAATATTTTTCACACTAGTAAGGGTAAAACATGTAAAACAACGCTAAAACTATAAGCCAAGATATTAAAATGATCCTTATAGTTTAATTAAAACCGTTTTCTGATTTTTTAGACTAAAAGTATTACTACTGGGTTAAATAATGTATTATAGAATAATATTTTTAAATTTGGAACTCAAGCTCGACTTTTGTGATGATAAGGTATATTTTTTTTAAAATTATTAACTATTTTTTTATCGTTGAATTTAATGGAGAGGTTCGAAGATGAAATTTGGTTTTGTATTGATCCAAAATTTTAAAAATAAATATCTAGTTATTATTTAACCAAAAAAATATTTTAATTTTTTTATTACATTATTTCAATGTAAATTAATTTTCACTATTAAATTGAGTATTTTTGTAAAAAAACATTTTCAACTCTTTTATATTCTCATATTTAAAGTAATTTATAACACCTATATAAGTGAATCTAATAATATGAATTAAAAATTTAAATTAGGATTTTAAAAAAAAAATATAATTCCAATTTTATTTTTTGGTCATATATTTCTGTTATCATGGTAAAAAGTAAAGTTATCAAGGTTAATTTTAAAATGCATTTTTTGTGGTTTAACTTGAAAAAATAGATTAAAATGCATCCAATGGTTACCCAAATTTTATTTGTTTAGTTGTTTTGGAACCTATTACATATTATAATAATTTATTAGTTCCCATGGTTCCACATTACATGATTATGATATATATATATATATGTATATGTAAATACATTATTTAATCTTTTAAGTAATACCAATCGTTCCCTTTCTCTTACTTATAAAATGGATCATCCAAATCTTGATTATCCAAAAGGTTAGATCCTTCAGTATTGAACAACCCCTGACATAATACCTTTCTAGTTTTTCTTCATGTCTTATAGATTTTATTCTTTCCAAAATACCATTCTTTCAAGGATTAATGTTTTATGAAATGGGGGTTGTCCAAATAAGGGGTATTGATTTTAACCAAATATTATAGTTTTATTTATTCAAGTACCTATTACAAGTAACATCAAACCATTGTGTTATAATGAAATCAGAATATCAAATATAAATATATTTTATTTTTTCAAAAATGTCGATCCATCACTTTACTCATCTAATGAGAAACAAAACCATAGTTTTTGTGTGTGGGGACTACAACCTCACGAGATATTGTAATTTATTTTCCATCACTAACAATCTTAAATTATTATGATGATGTATTTATAGTTTACATATTATATTTATTAAATAATTATTCTTATGTATTTTTAATCTATTATCTACCATTTTACAATTCCATCCATATGAAACATAAACATCTATCATGTGTACTTGAAGACCACCACCACCACGATGATATGTAATTTAATTTTCATTTAATTTTTACATGGGTATTAAAGAGGATATATTTTATGAATATATATTATATATATGATATAATAATGATTATAAAGAGGTGAATTATTATTTATTTTTTTTTCAACATTTAAACAGTGGAAATATCACTCATGTGTATTTATAGACTACTATCTCTACAAAGTGATGTAATTCATTTTCATTAGTAATTCGTATGAATTGTTATAGTTATGTATACGTTGAATAAATATGATACTTATATCCAAACTATGATTATAAATATGAAGAAACCCCGATCTATGAGAAGGTATCATGAACATATAACCGAAACATACATGATAAACGAAGTAATAATCACATCAAAGAGTGATTTTAATTGTTAATTAACAATAAATGAGTGATAATACGTCATAAAAAACCAAATATGTTATAATATGTTTTAATATGTTACTATAATCTATGGTTAATAAATAAATGTTTATTATAAAATATATTCGAACATGCACTAATCATAAAAATATTTGAGGTAAGGGTTTTCCACCTCACATTTGTTTCTATGATACATATTTTATATTCACAACATGTTTCTTTCATAATGTGTAAATACTAAAAAGTTTATATGATATATCCAAAATAAATATAAATACATGTAATTTAATGTTTTATCTGAATTTTTTTCTTTAATGGGTGTTATGATTGAAAAGGTACCAAAATTATACGGTATTTATGGTTTAATCTCATTTTAATATGTGTTATTTATGATTGAATTTCTATTAAAGTAAATTATATATATCTTATCCTTTAAAACCCATTTATTTTTTTAATATTATTTTTTTAGTTTTTATGTATTATTAACCTTTTCCTCCCATTTTTATTTAAATTTATTGGTTAAATGATTTTAATGAAAACCCAACCTTATTTTCTATTTTTTGAAGAATTTTTTTCCATGTCCATACTCGTAAAAATTGTTTTATAAATGTTATTTCATATACTTATACATTTGGAAAAGGTAATTTTCACTACCTTATAATTTATTTGAAATGTTTTAAAAATGAATATTTTTTAATATTTTTTTTTGAATAACTCAATTTTGACTTTTTACCATGGTGAAAAAGGAATATATGTTTTTAATGTATAAAACATGAATATATTTTCTATACATCATGAAAGTTATTTCATATTAATCTTCCTTTTAAAATTTCCATGGTTTATATAGAATAAACTGTTTTCTTTAATATTTCTGAAATATTTGGATTCTAAATCGGTGATATCAAAATGATATGGGTATTTTCCTCATAAAATGTCCCAAGCTATCTTTTTATGAAATCATTAACCTGTGATAATATCCTGTGTTGTTATATATTATTTACAGGGGATATGATACAATGATTATATCCTTATTATTTCTTTTGATGGTTTATTATGATGAATATGATATGTTTATGAAACTCATTTCCTTTCCATGGTCTTTTATACGATGATATGGTGAATGTTTGAAGATATTGTGGCACACATATTTTAGGTTGTCATTTTATAACAGGTATTCATAGAATTATATTGTTCTGAAATGCATTAGTTAAAATGAAACCTAATAAGAAAAATACTTTATGAAAAAACATAATTTCATGTTCACAATTTTATGTGTGGACTTTGTTTTTGTGTCTATAACATTATGCGTGGGCTGTGTTTTCAGATTCATAACATTATTAAAAGAATTAATATCCTACCCTTAACATAATTAGTGAACCTGTTTCTATTTATATATATTAATAGTTTTAGAATACTTTTATTTTTTTCAAATATCTATGTTTATGTTATTATCTCATAAATTATGTCTAATTCTGGATGATCCTAAAATCTTTTGAATATTGTCTTTTTTTTATGATTATATTTTATCCCATCACTTTTTTTTATGATATATGAAATATTAAAAATAAAATGTGCATATAAGTATCATGATCTGAAACCATTATCACTACATAAAAAATGGCATTTAACAGTGCTGGAAATTGACATTATTAGCATTAGAGAACCACCGAATTTCTGAGGAAGATTAAAAGTTCTTATCATTTATCAGTGATAAATAAGTGCTAATAGAGGGGGCCCTTTATCATTTTTAATAAATAATGAATAAATGGGTCCATTATTAGAAAAAGAACCATTTATTTGTGATTATAGAAGCACTGAGTAATGGAGGTACTGTAGTGTGCTATAACAGTGCATTTTAAAACCAGGGAAATTTGCTGTAACATCACATCATAGTATTAGAAATTCCATAGGTATAAAAAAACTAATACCAATATAGAATTAAAATTTAATAAATCATTCCACCCAATTGAAATAAAAAAATAGTAAATTATAGACATTTCAAATATTGGTTATACAATTACATAAATACAAATTATTACATACATTAAAAAACATAAATGCTCATTTATTTTTTAACATGAACCAGAATCAAGAGATTTCCAATGAAACCACCACTGCTCGAGAAAATTAAACACCTTTATTGGAAAACAATACTTATGTTAGTAATAATAAGAAATAATAAATTAGTAGAATATCGTAAATTTATCAAAATTGATGTCAATTTAAAAAAAAATACAAACTTACAATCATACCAATCACACCATGCATCTCATTGTGGTGAAGATGATTACAAAAACATCTCAAATGGATTATGGATTGTTTCCATATAGTATTAAACCAATTTTAATTTGTTTTCAAGGGTTTGAGTACACCGATTGTCATATTTTTACTAAAATGTCATTTTAAATTGATAACATGAACTTTGAGTCATTCCAATCATATAAAGATTCAATTTTATGTGAAACTAATTCATACATGTTAATAATGAATTATAAATATTTTTTTTAAAATTATAATAAAATTTGAGCACATTTGGTCAGTTTTCATTGAGTGACACTTTTTAAACAAAAATTATGATTTTAAACTGATAACGAGCACTTTTCACCATACTAGGAACATCATATATCAGTTTTAGATGAGGATAATTCCTACACATCAAAATGACTTATGGAAAATTTTCATAAGGTATCAAAACCATATGAATTCATTTTAATTGTTTTTAGTAGTTGAGTAATTCGTGCGTAAGATTGGGGTGTGGATGATTCTGACACATCTCAAATGACTTATGGATCATTTTCCTAATGTATTAATACAATTCAACTGCATTTGATCAGTTTTGAGTATGTTTCTTATCTTTTTTAATAAAATGTCATTTTAAGATGGAAACACACATTTTCACTCATTTAAATCACAAAATGTATGTTTAATTTGAGACAAATTCATACATGTCACAAATCAATTATGAATCATTTTCCTAAATTATCAAGAAAACGTGAGGGAATTTGATCTGTTTTTGGTGATTGATACATTATGATCAAAAATGTCGATTTTAAATTGAAAATAGAGACACTGAGTCATAATAAGTGTATAATGTATTGGATTGATGTGTGGATGATTGATACAATTCAAAAAATGAAATATGAATCATTTTCATAAATTAAAAATTCCATCCAAATTTGTTTTATCCATTTTGAATATGTCGATTTTCCACATTACTAAAAATGATTTCAATTTAAAAAAACATACTTGGAGTCATACCGATCACACCATGCATCAGATTGAGATTTTGATAATTTCTACAAGTTTCAAATGACTTATGGATCATTTTACTAATGTATCAAAACAATCTGAATGTATTTTATTAGTTTTGTGTGTCACTTTTCTTTTTAACTATATTTTCATTTTAAAAATAAAACATGAATTTTGACTAATACCGATCACATAATTTATCAGTTTGACGTGATACCAATTCTTACATGTCAAAAAATGAATTACGAATCATTTTTGTAAATTATAATGAAAATATGAGTCCATTTTCTTAGTTTTCAGTCATTTTCACTTTTTCAACTAAAATATCAAATTTAATCTGATAACATACACATTAACTCATACCGGTCACATCATGTATCGTATTTATATGTAACTGATTTATACCAATAAATTTTACTTAATGATATTTTTATTAAATTATTTAATTAATTTTATTGTTTTTTCTTGGTTTTGAATAGGTCAGTTGTGAAACAAATATATACATACAAATAATATATTAATAATTAAAGTTAAAAGTCATAGACAATTATAATAAGGGAAACTCAACATTTGATTGTTTCAATTAATTTTAGTAGTCTTAATAAAATAGGTAATTGAATTTAAGAATAGAATTAATCCACTATGGTAGGTGTTATCCTATGAATTCATTCAAAGGATAATGTTATAGACAAGTTCAATCCTCACCATCTGATCTACCAAACATTTATCATTGCATTTTATTGTCTGACACACATTGTACATATCTTGTAGATATACACCTATATTTCATGAAATACTCTTGGTAGTAGTCATAAATTAGATTAATAACCTCAGAGTAGTAAAAGAAACATATAATATAAGGTGGATGAGTTTCAAGTAAAAAATTACAATAATAACAGTTTAAGAGATGATAATGATGAGAATTTCAATTGAATATAAAATTGATGGGGGATGAGTCTCATGCAACAAATTCTAATAATAACTATAGTTTGACACACATCAAGTATTTATTAAATCCTCTAAACAAATAAAAATATAATATAAGAAATTAATGATTAATAAGAAACCCAAATATGATAAACATGTAAAATAAACACTCATTCAATCATCTAGATAATATTAAATTGTATTGATAAAACATTTTAATAAATTAAGAGTTATTTCATATACATGGATAGTAATCATAGATTCCTAGTGGTGAACCAATACATGTGGACTTAAAATAATGAATACCTAAAAATAATTTCTAATATATTGGATATGAGAACTCTAATTATATTTTTTTGGAATAATTGATGTAGAAACACAAGGAATTATTATATTAAAAGGTAATCATATATAGAATATTTGAAAACACCACAAGGATTCTAGGGATTACATATAATACAAATTGACCCATCCATGAGTGTCGAGGTATTTCTATCAGAAAATTGGTATAAATAAATAATACACATCAACAAGATATACCACAAACAATGCAGAAAAAATCACCAACCATTGCAGTGTCTATCCAATATACACTAGCCTCTAATATGATAGAACTAATCCCATGAGGTCGCATTTTCAATGTATAATACCCTAAATTCAATCTGAAATCTTAGTGGAATTATAAAATTAATAGATCTATAAAACATAACTCCCATTCTAAGGTCTCTACATCACAAATATGAAAATTACTAGTGAGTTTAATATGACAAGAAGCAGTCTCATAGGATTCCCAATCACCATTATGGAAATTGATACATACAAAATTATATAGATGATAATAAATTGGATGAATCATCTACTATATGGTCAATTCGACTATTTATCCACCAAAAAAAAATCATGATTTATCCACACATTCACAAAAATAAAATAGTATCTCACAAATCACCTACATTAATTCACCGAAATAATCGTGAAGGAGAGAGATACTTGTATGGTATGGGAGCGACGCTGGGATGGATTACAATATAGGTATTTCACACTCAATAAATTTGATGCATCCAAATGCAAGATATCCATGTCCAAATCTTCAATATGGCTCCCTCATCACACTCAAACTTATAAAAAATGTCCACCATAGCCCAAACCATTGTGGTTTTACACCCCGAGTTCCAAAAGAGATATTAGAGAAAGGCATACATTCGAGAGAAAGTGAAGAAAGACTTATGTTCAAGCCTTGGATTTCTTCTACCAATGAATCATTAAATCCTTGAAGTTGGGCCTTGGATTTGTTTCAGCCTTGATTCGATGTTTTGATTCACCAAGGAGGAGCACTAGCAATGGGTGGCTTCTGCAGAAAGTTTCTAATATCACGAAGGGTTTAGAACTGATTAAGGTTTTTAAATAGATCGGGAAAATTTTATCAACACTACTAAAATAATCACGAATAAAGATTCCTTTTATCAGAGCTTAAGTAATAAGTGCTGATAAAAGATTTATAACTATAATTATAAATATTTTTTGTATATATGTATATTATAAATATATAAATATAAATATAATAAATATATTATTTATTTAAATGTATATAATGTAAATTTATAATTATTAAAACATATAATTTTATATTATTAGTTATATAAATATTTTTTAAAAAATATATTTATATAATTATTTATATTTAATAAATAAATATAAATATAAGTATAATAAATATATTCACTTTTTAAGTAAAATTGTTATAAATTTAAAAATTATTTTATTATATATAATTATTTAATAATAATTATACAAATATTTTTAAAAATATTAATTTATTTATAATTAAAAATATATAATTGTATAAATATATGAAATGTAAATTAATAAATTTAACAATTTATAAAAAAAAAATTAAAAGATATAATTTAAAAATTATTAAGGAATACCTAATTTTATATTTATAGATGTTCAAAATGAGTGAAATTGAATAAATTAATAATAATTACACTTAATGGTATGGAAAAAAGGGATAAGTTTTATGTCCGTGCATTGTATATAAAATTTCATTAATTACATATTTGTGAAATTAATATAAATTTTTTTTGATCTATGATAAATTGAAAAATAAAATTACATTCAATTATGTGTTTATTACTCAATGCAATTAGTTAGTATTTTTAATTTATATTAATTATTAATCATTCACCATTATTCAGTAAATATCTGACTATTTAATGTAAACTCTTTAATATATTGTAATATATAAATCCTATTTATATTTATACATATATATCAATATATTTAATAAATATTATTTTTTTAACATTATCAATAATAATGTAATTAAAGAAATGTTTAACATTTTTTTCAATTTACTTTTGATTAAATTTTTATTTTGTTAATTTTGATTTTGAATATATCTATATATTTAATACATACTATTTATAGAATTAATAATTTATATACATTATAATCAATTTATTAACATTTTCAATAAATATTTAATTAATTAATTTTTAAATATAATTTTAATAACCCAATTTTTTTATTTATTTATTTAATTATATCCTTTTATTAATTCGGTCTTTTATGAGTGCTAAAAGGCACAACTAAAGGATTTTTTTATGAATGCTAAAAATATAGTTCTCAGAGAGGGTTCCCTTTATCAGTGCTAAAAATAAAGCATCGATAATGGTTACTATTTATCAATGTTAAAAATAATGTGCTGATAAAGGGTTCTTTTATTAGTACTAAAAAAATATCACCGAAATAGGGTATGGTTAAACTTCTCAGCAATTTATTTAGAACTCCTAAAGATGAAATTTATCATTGATTTTTTCAAACACTGATAAAGACCAATGATGTGAAATTCCTAATTTTTAGTAGTTTACTGTGACACCCCAAGCATTTATGGTATGTTTCCCTTTGAATAATATGATAGCGTGTGAAGTACACAATAATGGGTTCAAGCGCACACAACCAATCCAACAAGCCCTTTACATAGAAGTTATGAAGAGTAAATACCAAAATTTGAATTTTATATACTCTATACAATTTGAACATCCATATTATGTGTTTCTTATAAATAATATAAGAAAAATTCAATTTTTAGAAAAAATACGTATTTTAGAAAAAATGCAATTTTACAGCCTTTTAATGGAGAACCATTTTTATATCCAATATTTGAAACTTTTCTATATTCATTTTGACAAAATAAACTTACTCTTTAGAAGCAGGAAATAAGAAGTTAGGCTGGATAAATTTTCGATGCTTTTCTGATAATGTTCATATTTTGATGAGTAGTGAAAAATTATATATTTAACTGAAAACAACATTTTTAATAAAAAATCTTTAATAGTGTAAAATTATATATTTAAATGATTTTGAGTATAATTAGATTATATTTTTATCATTCAATTCAATCTTGGTCATTGGAAGTAATTTCTCATTTAAATAGGATATAATCACATATCAATATTTTGATATTTTTTTACTTCTCAATAACTCGTTTTTTTTGTTTTGACAACGAGAATTTTTTTAAATTAATTAATACAACTTCTATGTTTTGAATTTTTTAAAATAGACATCATTTTTTAATTTGAAATATCAAAAATATATTTGGGTGATTTTTTTTATTTTTCTAAAAACATTGAATATTTTATCAATAGTGAAAAAATAAGCGTTAATGTTTAAAACTGAATTTTAATTTAAATAATTATTTTTAATTTACAATTATTTTATGTCAAAATAGAAACATAAAACCTTTATTAGTCAAATGTAATTCATTGAGACCCATTTATAATAACATTAGATATATAAAATTATATTTAACTTTTTACCATCTTTTACTCACCTTCTAGGAACATTTTTAAATTTTCATGAAACATAATTTTACGGCTTCTTATGAATTGAATTTCAAAAATCTGAGAGACACAATTGAAATAATTATTTAAAATGTGGTTCAACAGTTTGAAAATAATTTATGATGACTAATAACTTTTGACTTTTATTTACCGTGGTTAAAAAAAATAGGGTAGTTAAAGGGGATGACCATCTTGCCACCATGGCTTTACACGGCCTTTATGTTATTCTCCCTGAGGATATGCTTTTCTTCCCAATAGAAGCAAAGAATCTGATCAGTTGTGATACCCACGATCTACACTTTTTTAGGCCCCCATAGCCCCCTTTGGGGCGCCATCTCTCGGAGTGTTTTCTGCCTTTGTTTTTCCATCTTGGGCCTTTTATAATAATAAGAATGATTATATTATAATTACCCTAACACATGTCCTAATTATATTGGAAAAGTTTATTTCGACCAAAATCAACCTTAGGAATACAATATTATCCTTTTGGTCCACTTGGATTAGATTATAACATTAATTATTATTTTACTTAATGGAGATTTCGAATAGTTAAATTCAATTTTTAATAACTAAACCATTTTTAATATAGGGTTCTACATAAGATAAATTCTAATAGAAATATTCATCATAAAGATAAAAAAATTTCCCACATAATGGTATTTTATTTTTTAATTTGAGACATTAAATAATTAAACATATTTATGACACAGTGATTAATATAATTTATATTATAATTATTAATATAATTGTAAATTGAGACATTTGATGTATTCCTATAATTTTATAGGTTAATATTAAATTTTATGGTATATTAAATAAAAAAATTTCATGTGATAAAGTTTATATGACTTCCACAGAAACCAAATACTAAATAGTATCATAATTGATATAAATGTGTTTTTAAAACAAATACCATAATATTAATTGATATAATATTAAAAAAAATATAAGGATTGGCCAAAAGACATAGATAAGGTTAGACATATCAATAATGAACCACTTTGGGTTCTCTTGGCTTTTTATAGTAATTTTAGTAACCATTTATTATAATAATACCATAATACATTGAAAACATTAATCTATTTAACAAAGAGTTAAATCTAAAAGATAAGGTTAATATAGTGACCTAAACCTATCTAAAACAAATTGGTTGAAAATATTTCAACCAATACCCACCTTTTCATCAAAATAAATCTTTTTTGAGACATTATGTAGTGAATATGATTGTATAATAAAATAATATTTCATGCTTTTCCTAAAGTGACGCTTACCACTTAAATAAAAGGGTACTTACCCTTACCTCAAAATCACACCTCAAAATCCATTAATATTGTACAAAACATGCTCCAATATTGTCCCAACTACCCTAACTTCAACCTAGAGGCCTTAATTGTATCATAATCCAACCTATGGAACCCTTTTGATTAAATCAAAAGGAAGCACCCAAAGAAGATGTAATAATATCATCACCTCTTTCAAGGTTCTTTTCTTCTTCAACTTCCTCTTTCATTGTTTTTTCCATACCAAAATATTAACTCAAATAACTAATACCAACTGTTATGTTATTATAAATATGGTACAACCATATTCATAATTCTATCCATCCTATGAATGACAATGTCACCATACATGCGTACGTACGACTTACCGTCTCCAAGTCGTGGTGTAATTTTTCAGTCAATACATCATCATTTGGATGTGTATAATAATGATTATAATTGAAGTAAATAATAAATATAACATTTAATTTTTCTTTATATATTATATAACATCCAATTACATATGATTTTACTATTAATAGAATGGTATTGTCGCTTGTGCATACGTACGGATTACCGCCTCAACGAACGCGATGAGATTCATCCCACATCGTAACTATTCATGAATAATTTTCATTAATGATTAAAAATAAGGTTAAATAGTTAATATAATTATGTATATGAATCAAATACATCCTATCCATGCCACACATCACTTAAATAAACATACATATAAAGGAAAATGAATCAGTTAACACCTGAAACAATGATACTACTAAAATATATTTAACAAAGCAATATTAGAGTATCATATATGATATCATATTAATGTATGTGGTTCTAAAATAATTTAATAACAATAATTTAACCATTATACACGATTTTAACATACCCTCCACTATTGAAAAGTACCATGTAAGGTATTTTCATCTCACTTTTTATTCTCGTGAGATTCTTGTTATATTTGCTACTATTTGCTTCTGTGTCGTGTATATACTGAAAATGATAGTATTTTTTGTGTAATATAATTTAATTTATGGGTAATTACAAATTCATTTTTTTTATCCTTGTTTCATGGGGTGTATGGTTTGTTAGTTACAAAATTGAGAAGGGAATTTCAAATTTCAATTTCCTCTCATTGGGTTTTATGCAAACATCATTGATTATTTTACTCCAAGATTATGCGTGAAATAACTATTTTATTTATTTATATACTAATTTATATACCCCTTTGATTGTATATACTTTGATTCACATAATCACTCCATTGATAAATTCTCAAGTCATCTATATGAATTTGGTAAGAGTAATATCAACCCAATTTCCATTCATTGAGTAAAACATCCATGTCATTTGTGTTGTTTTTATGAGAATATGATAAAGTGTAATTTGATTAATTTAAAATGAATATACCATCATAATGAGTGTATTTATATTTTTCACACATAATTATGTCCTTGATTTATCATTAACCTAAGCATATAGTCTTTATAAGAGATTTTATCTCAATTTATATTTCATTGAGATGTCTTTGTTGTTATCTGCCAATTCACTTTTATATAGTGAATATATTGAACTTTGACATAGTATATCATGAATCCCTTTATTATCATGATATTATAAGATTTTTATTACCTCAATTATTTGTATTCTATCATCAATCATTTGGTTGGGAACTCTACCTAAAATATCATTTTAAATGTTTTAATGTTTTATTATTCTAAATCTATATCATTAATATCCATGTTTTAAAATTGGATTTTATGGATTTATTTATTTGGAAATGAATGCTTTAACATTAAAATTATTTTTAAATTTTTCAAAGAGTTATGGGAAAAATTAATTCAAAAATCACTTTAAAACTGAATCTTTATAAATACTGATACTTTTAATTGTTTCCATGAAAAAGGGAATATTTCTCTCAAGTAGTTTTACAGATTATTTTCGTCTATGTCAATATCATTCATTATTATTTATTGAGGTTGATTTATTTTAATACAACTGTCCATATTGTGTTGAATAAATTATGTTTGACTGTGGATGTTCTATTTTAATACCATTCATTGTTTTTTTTAAAAATATTGACATATCATATGCTAGTTTTAATATGCTAGTTTATATTATGTTTCAACCTTTTCATATGAGGAATGCATTGGACATAGTATGTGATGGGTAGAGCCCACTATAGCTCCTCGATGCATCAGTTGGTCTCATGAGGAAAACTACTCTCTTGGCACATTACCTTGACAAAATCTTATTTTTATTCTTTGAACGAGGCCTTGACTATGTGGTTATGATACCCGACGTTATGCATTACATCATTATGAAATATGATATTGATACTACATGTGATTATTTGACTAGTAGAATATCCTTGTGAATATGTAAATGGAATTATTTGATTTATCATTTCCAAATTATGTTGATGTTTATGTTTAAAAGGATTTTGTTTTAATCTTATACATTTCCTTAAATGTTTATGATTATTTCTGATAGTTTCTGTTATATTGTTATCCTTACTTAGCAGCTGAGATAACCCTTTTCTTATGATTTATTTTCTCCAAGATGTGAAGTAGTATATTATGATTAACCTGCAAGAATAGGATAAGCGATATAAGAGTGTTCAAAGGTTACATAATATTGTTTCTTATTTCATAATGTAATTAATAAATTATGTATATATCTAGTACTTACAAGGATACTAAACTGATCATCCTTTTGGGACATGATTCCTTGTATCATGAAAATGTAATGTAATAATGATCCGACTCTGGGTAACTAGGGTTAGGGCATTATAGTTTATATCAGATAAAGAATAGTACAAACCATAGAAGCTAGATTTAGAAAAACACTTTTAGAGAAAATTACCCTACAATATATTTTGAGTATCAGTATAGAAGAACATCCTTGGATTTTTCTAATGTAGGGATTTTTTGTATTTTCCAAGAATTACATCCCTTACAGGATATGAGCAGGTCGAGGTGGCGCTGGAAAAAATGTCTCTAGGAGTGAAAACTCTGACAGGGAGTTTCGGGCTTGTCTCGATGTATCCTTGTACATGACTATGGTCCTTGCTGCACTCTTCGTTACCACACTCCTGGGAGGATATGCTTAAGATAATTCACATTTTAATAAAAATCCGATTTAAATTATTTAAATATAAGATCTGAAAGATAACCATTATTTATCCTATGGTGTTTTATATTGAAAATAAGGTTCCATGATATTCTCTAAATGATTTATTGACTTTTGTTACTCACACTCTGATTTCTGGTATTAGTCATTGGCTGGGTTCATAGGATGTCATAGTAATATTGAACAAGATGTACAAGGTGAGAACTATGGTGGGAATGAGTAATGAAATGGAATTTTCATAGGCTTAAAATATATCGTGTTCATAGCGAATAAATTTCCCAAAAATATGTTCAACAACATATACATTAACCAACTCACGAACTCAAAAAAGAAGTGAAATGTTGAGAATGATAAGAGCTCCATATGTGGAGACCATGGAGAAATGAATGCTCATTTTCCATCATCCAGGAAATGCAGATGGAGACATAATGAATAGTGTCTCAATAGAATAATGAAACGTTTTATTTGTGAGAAATAAGGACATAACGTAAGAAATTTCAGAGGAAAAATGGGGAGTACTATGGAAGAAAATAAAAATGATCCTAATAATATATTTATAGTCTTTTTATGTAAATATAGGGGATATGGGCATTACCCAAGTTAATGTTCTATTCTATAAGATAACATCTTTGTCAAGGAATAACCTATGTGGAAATAAATTGATGGTGAATTGTTTAAAAGTATTAATGCTCTTTGATTATAGTATTACTTTAGAAGATATTCTCTTGTATGCGTCACCCTGTAGTTTGTTATATGAAAATTCTATTTGATGAATAATTATATATTATTTTGTGGATATAGTTATAAAGAACCATTTGGGTTTATATGTTCCCCAAATTTGAGTTAATTACATGCTAATACTTTTTGGGAAGAAAATGAATGGTACGAGATAAAATTTGTGGTTAAAATATGTAATGGTTATTTTTGAATAATTTATCATATTTTATGGGCATTTTATAAAATTATATTGTTTTTGAAAAAGGATAACACACAGACTGTGTGACAACCCATTGCGTTAGACAATGGTGTGGGAATCGAACCCACAACCAAAGTGCGACTGGGATTTATTTCCTACCACTGGACTACGTGAAGTCCCTGGTTAGTATGACTATTAATTTTTATTTAAATGATTTTTCGGACCAAGACTATGTTGATTTGGGAACTTATTATTTATCCTTAGTACAAGAAAATGATTTGGTGATTAAGTGATAACTGTTATTTTGGAAGACTTTTCTCTTTTGGTGACACTATATCCCTAAAGAAAATAGAATACTATGAGGTTTCATTTGAGTAGTAATCGTGGATTTTTATTCTGGAAGAATGTATGTTTTATTAGAGATATATAGATTTGGGTTATTTATGTAAAATGATTATCCTTTCCAAGATAATATGTGATTAGGTTAATTAATCTTAGGTATGTGACTTTAAAAATAGTCGATGTTATTTGGAGATAAATGTTAAGAATTATTGTGGAAGACTATGGGATTAACTCATTCTGAATTTTGGGTTTCAAACTATGTTTGGATTATTTTAATGAATTTTAAGGACAATTGTTTTTTAATGGTCTTTGTTGACCTTTTGGTATTGTTTGATGAGTTTTAGATATTAAGAGTAGTATATATTTCTATAATAGATTATCATTTTTTAGAGATCATCTGATCCTGTAATAACTATTTGGGGTATGGATAATGTCTAAAGTCAAGGGAAATATATAGTTCATCTTTCTTGGATTACAAGAATCTCTATAAGTTGATTCTGGCACCTTAGGTGTGACTAAGTCATCATGAATACTTATATTTTGGAGTGAAAGATGATATTGTGGAGGAAATTAGTTAATGGATGGAAATCTATATATCATGTATTCTTTTTATCATTCTATGAATAAAATAATTCTTAATTTTTATGGAAAATATCTTAAAACAAATAATGTGTTATCCTTAGACCTTATTTATTATTGAAATGACAATATTTTAATTAATCATAGATTTAAGGCTTTGAGACCCTCAATTTTCCATTCACTTGTTTTTGATTGATGACTGAAATCACTCCATATAAATATTTACATTTTTCCACCATTTATTATTTCAACCAATGTACTCTTACTCAAAATCCTAATTTGGTGGTGACTTTTTAAATTCTTTTCCCCTCTTATTAAGACTATATTTTATTAACCCTATTTCCGATGTGGGTTTTCCAGAAAGGTATATTAATTTATTAACCGTTTATCTCCGAATATCAATTTCAAATTTCGAGGATTCAATTTTTTTTAAGGAGGTAATAATGTAACACCCCAAACTTCTATGGTACAATTCGCTTTGAATAATTAGATAACATGCAAAGGACAAAACTCTGAGTTCAGGCACACCATACCTATCAATCTAGCCATTTAAAAAATGGTTAGGTATAGTAATATCCATATTTTTAATTTCATATACTCCATATAATTTTAACATCCATATTATGTGTTTTGTATACATAATATTATTACAAATTCTATTTTGAGATAAAAGAAGTATTTTTCAAAAAAATGAAATTTTACGCCTTTTAATGGCTAACCGTTTCTAAATCCAATATTTGACACATTTAAATAATCAATTTGACATCAAAAATATTTTTTTGAACCAGGGCATAAAAATTTATGTTAGTAAATTTTGGGTGAATTTCTGATAACTTTCATATTTTGATGAATAGTGAAAAATAGTATATTTTTATTCAGAACAACTTTTTTAATCAAAATAGTTTATATTGTTAAATAATAAATTATAATGGTTTATATTTATAATTAGATTATATTTTGATCATTTAATACAATTTTTGTCCTTCGGAGTAATTTTACATTTAAAATAAACATAAACATATATCAATCGTTTGATAGTTTTTAATTCTCAAAAACCTGTTTTCTGGTTTTGACCACGGGAATATTTTTAATATTTAATTAATATAACTTCTATTTTTTGAATTTTGTAAAATAGACATCATTTTTGAATTTGGAATATCAATATTTGATTTGGATGAATTTTTGGTAATTTTCTAAAAACAATCAAATTTTTATGAATAGTGAAAACACTGGGTTATTGTTTAAAGGTGACATTTTATTTAAAAAAATTTTAATTTAATTTTTTTTGAAAGTCAAAATATATACATAATACTTATATTGGTCCAATGTAATTCCTTGATGAAATTTTATAATGAGATTATATATATATAATTTTATTGATCTTTTTTGTGTCTTTTACTCACCTTATAGGCACATTTACAAATTTGCATACATCCTAATTTTACTACATCTGTAAAATGAATTTAAAAATTCTGAAAGACATGGTTAACATCAATATGTAATATGTGGTTCAATCGAATGAAAATAATTTTTGGGGAATTGTAACTTTTAAATTTAATTTACCATTGTTAACAACAAATAGGGCGATGAATGGTAAAATTGAAATTATAATTACCCTAAAATATGTACTAATTCTATTGAATAGGTTTATTTAGACCAAAATAAACTATGGAATAAAATATTATCCCTTTGGTCAACTTGGATTAGATGAGGACATTTATTATTGTTCTATTTAATGAAGAGTTATAAGTGTTAAATTCATGGTTTAATAATTAAACCATTTTTAATATATGGTTATATATAAGATAAATTAAATTATAAATATTAATTATAAAGATAAAGAGATTTAAAATATAATGTTATTTTATTTATAATTTTAGACATTAAATAATCTAATTTATTTATTACATAATTATGATGCGGTAATTACCCTATTATTGAATGATTAAAATAATTTATAATATAAATATTAATATAATTGTAAATTGTGAATTTTGATATATCTAAGAAATTTATAGGTCAATATGAAATTTTAGAGTAGATTAAATAATTTTTTTTGTGATATAGTTGTTATGACTTTCATAAAAACCTAATACTAAATTGTGTCAAAATTTACATAAATAGTTTTTTAAAAATACTATATCATTAATTGATATAATATTACAAAAAAATTATTGATCGTCCAAAATACTTAGATAAGGTTATATATATCAATAATTAACGACTTGGGGTTCTCTTGGATTTTTATAGTATGTTTATTGACAATTTATTTTAATAGTACACGAATAAATGATATAAAGTTAAACCATTTATCTAAGAGTTAAACCTAAATGATATGTTATATATGTTGACATAAACCTATATAAAACCTGTTGGTTGAGTTTTTTTCAATCCAACCCCACTTTAGCCTTGAAATAAATCTTGTTGGGGCCATTATAAACAGAATATGAATGTATAATAAAATAATATTTCAAATTTTTCCTAAAGTGACCCTCACCTCTCTTATAAAAGGGTACATATCCTTCTTTCAAAATCACACCACCAAATTCCTTTGAATCGGCCAAACATGGATCAAATATCCTCCCAACAAATCTCCCATTAACCCAGAGTCCTTACATTGATTAGAAACCAACTTAAGGATCCCTATTGATCAAATCAAAAGGAAGCACCCGAAGAAGAGGTAATAATATCTTCACCTCTTTCAATGTTATTTTCATCTTCCACTTCCTCTTTCTTAGTTATTTCAATACCAAAATATAAACTCCAATAACATACACATACATTAATGTTATTATAAATATGTTACAACAATATTCTTTATTCTATCCATCATATGAATGAAAAAGTCCCCATATGTGCAGATGTACGACTTGCCGTCTCCACGTCATGGTATAGTTGATTATTGAACACTTCATAATTTTTATGGGTATAATAATGAGTATAATTGATTTAAATAATAAATATAACATATAAATGATTCTGTATATATGATATACCATCCAATTACCTATAATTTCCAAATCAATAGAATAGTATTTTCACTCGTACTTATGTACGGATTACCGTCTCCATGAACGCAATGACATTCATTCCCCATCATAATCATTCAAAAATAGTTTTCATTTTATGACTAAAAACAATATATAAAAACCTAATATCATAATTTATATGAATAAAATAAATCATATCCATATCTAACTTGACTTGCGTAACATAATCTATAAAGGAAATGAATCAGTTAACACCTGAAAAAATGTTACAATTGAAATATTATTAATAATGAAATATTAAAAGATCATATAAGATATCATATTTATATATTTGGTTCTTGTATAATTTAATAAAAATGAATCCTCAATTATTAATGAGGTTAACCTACCCTCTACTAAGAAAAATTACATGTTAAGGGGTTTTTATCTCACTTTTTATTCCCATGAGATTCATGCCATATTTTCCTCTATTCACTTTGGTGTGGTGTATGTACTTCCAATGATTATATTATTTGAGTAATATAAATTAATTTATGGGTATTTAAAAAATTATTTCATGATCCTTATTTCATGGTGTGTATGTTTTTTATGTTACCAAATCGGTTGGGGAGTTTCTAATTTCAATTTCCACTCATCGGATTTTACGGAAATTTCACTGATTATTTTACTCCAAGATTATCTGTGAAATTATTGTTTGTTAATTTATTTAGTGATTTCCACATCCCTTTTTGTGGATATAATTTGATACACATAATCAATCCATTTATAAATTCTCATGTCATTTATATAAACTTGATTAGAATAATATTAACTCAATTTACATACATTGAGTTAAACATCATAGTCATTGGTGTTGTTTTTACACGAATATGTGTGAATGTACTCAGATTGATTTATACTAAATATCCAATAATATTGAGTGTATTTATATTTTCACACATAATTATCTAATTTATTTATCCTTAACCTAAGGATAAGGTCTTTATAAGGGATTTCATCTCAATTTACATTCCATTGATACTTATTCGTTGTTATGCACCAATTCACTTTTATATAGTGTATATACTATACATTGACATAGTATATCATGAATCTATTTATTCTCATTATATTATAATGGTTTTTTTACCTCAATTATTTTTATTCTAGAGTCTCTCATTTGGTTTGGAAATCTAACAATAATATCATTTTAAATGTTTTAAAGATTTATTCTTTTAAATCATTCTCATTAATGTCCATGTTATAAAAATGGTTTTTAGGATTTATTTATATGGACATGAATGTTTTAAAACTAAAATTTATTTTAAATGTATAAAAGTGGTATGTGACACTTTCATTCAAAACTATCTTTTAAATGACTTTTTGATTAATAGCGAAACGTTAAAAATATTTCATGAAAAAGGGGATGTTTCCCTCAAATAATTTTACTAAGTATTTTCATCTATATCAATATCCATAATTATTCATGATTGAGGTTGATTTATTATAATAAAATATTCCATATTGTACTGAATGAGTTATGTTGGATTGTGGATGTTCTATTTTTATACCATTAATGGTTTGTGGTTAAAATATTGACATTTCATATAATAGTTTTAATAAGAATATTTAGATTATGTTTCAACCTTTTCATATAGGTATTGAATTGGACATAGTATTTTATGGGTGTATACCACTATAGCTCCTTGATGAATCGTTATGTCTCATGAGACAAACTACTATCTTGGCACAACTCCTTGAAGAAATCTTATTTGTAGTCCTGGCACGAGGCCTTGACTATATAGTAATGATGACCGACAATATGCATACCATCATTATGATATTTTCTATTGATATTATATGTTATTATTCAACTATTAGAATATCCATGGGAATAATTAAAGTGAATTTTTGGATTTATCTTTTCCATTTTATGTTTAAGTTTATGTATAAAATGAATGTTTTTTAGTCTTATACATTGCCTTAAATGTTTATGATTATTTATGATAGTTTCCGCTATTTTGTTATCCTTATTGAGCATCTGAGATCACCCATTTATTATGTTTTATTTTTCCCAGGATACGAAGAATTGTATTAAGATTAACCTACAAGAATAGGATAATGGATATAAGAGTTTTTAAAGGGGACCCAATGTTGTTTTTTATTTCATAAGGTAATGAAAAACATATGTATGTATCTTGTACATCCTAGGCTACGAAACTGATCTGTCTTTCTAGAAATGATTCCTTGTATCATGAAAATGTTATGTAATATTCACCGACTCTGGGAAACTAGGAATGGGGAATTAATTGAATACTTTTCTTATGGTCACTTGCGATCTTTGATTGATACCTCCATTTTTTACCATTACCAGGAATCCATGCTTACCTATTTTTAATGTATTTTTTCATTAGGTTGTCAAGAATGGTTTTATATATTGTATGACTATGAAAATCTACTATATGGTAATATATTTGTGGGATATGTTCAGGATATTTCATGAAAATATATAATTGTGTATCTAGTCCTTAAATACACTAAAACATTATTGTTTTATCAAGAATCATGATGTTATTTATTCAATATTCATCTATAAATATGTATTATTTATGAGAAATCATTATGGGTTTCTATAAGAATTATATATCAATCTATCCCAAAGTATATCTGATAAGGAATCACATCCATATAAGGATGATTGACATCCCTCAAATAGAGCAATGAGTTATTAGTTTTGTGTTATCGGTGCTTCTACTATATTTATTGGTTTTTGTGCCCCATATAATTTTTCAAAACCAAATATGGCATGTTTTTCAATTAAACATGTCTCAATTGTAATTCCATACATTTACCTTACCAATTTGGAAATGATCATGGTAGTTTAATTTGTTTAATTTCAACTATCACATTTACCAAAAAATCCTTGTTCTGTATCTGGTTTTGTTGATAATATTTATAAGAATTTCATATATCATTCCACAATCACTAATTAACCTACCCTCAGTTGATACCTTATTCACTGTCTAATAAGATAAATATTATCTTTGGAAGACCAAATCAAACTCTCCACACATGTAATTTTCAATGAAGTACAAATTTAATTAAAATAAAATCCCACAAGTAAAAAATCTCAATTTAAACATCATAATAAATTTCATAAATGAATAGCTTGGGAAGAAAATCTTAGAAGATATCATGGTGATTTTTTACATTCTAGCTGACTATTGACATGTTTCCCATAATTAATGTCACACTTTGGAAATCCTATCTAGTAATTATCAATTAAATCCTCTAGCCTGTATGCTCTCATTTCCATTTGATTGGTATATATATGAGTAGGGAATAATATGTTACTTTGTTTATTCATCTTCCATAAGTATGAATTTTCTCAACCATTTTCATTGAAATAGACTGTTAACTTCTAAAAAGAATAAAATTTTTGAGTTATCAATCTTTTTATGTAGTATAATTATTCAACTTCTTTTAGGAAATAATTACATAATAAATTAGAACACTTTTTTTTACTATTCCTCACTATTATATATATTTCCATGTGATTTTTTATGATTTATTTTATTTTTTTAAGAATTTTATAATGATTACGTTTTTGGTATCTATAGGATATGCATGTAATAAAATTGTACATTACATTATCTATATGGTTATCCTTCTTCATATCACCCCTTTTAGAATTTTTATTTTATATGGATATGGTTTTTAAAATCAATGGTATTTATGGTTGATAGGAATGGAATTTTGAGCTAAAATTTTGATTAATATTGTATTAGTGGATAAAATAATCAGGGGTTTGTGTATGTAATGTTTTTTATGGTCAATATTTTGGTTTTTATTTTATAAATCAGTAGATATTTGTCTCTAATTACTTTATTTATACACAATACATTGGGTGATGAATTTGATGTACCTTTAATATGATGACTATGATGAGTGTTTCAAAAAACATTGATTTAAATGTGATAATTTTTATAAGAAAGAGAATAAAAATTCACCCCACAATATCTTTGGTAAACACTATGTGTTACCTTCATAAACATCATAATATTATGATCACATTATTTAGTGTGGATTCAAAATGTGGGAAAAATAGATGGGTTTTTATTTTTTGATACGGGATAACATTGGAGTTAAGAATAATTTATTATTATTTACATATATGACATTTTACTCTATAATCATATGTGGTTGTAGAAAGTAAAATATTCATTATTTCCATCCCATATATCTTTTAATGCAAAAACGTTTCGTTGTATATCATTATCATAACTTTTCATTCTTGAAAAAATATATCCTTCACATTGTGTATCCTATCATTATTTCTTTCCTACAAAATAAATTGATAATTATATATGTGTAAATAGAATTAAAATATTCATATAAAATGGTCAAAATAAACAATTAACTTTTTATAAACATAATGTATGTAAAGATTCATTAAAAATGTATTTAAATATGAAAAAGTTATGTTGAAAAAGGATGTTTCAAACAGGTGACAAAATGGATCAAAATATTATTTGGTGTACATTTTTCTTAAAAAATAATTTTAAAAATACCATAAATTCTAGATCTCATATAATAAGATGGATTTTATTTTGAAAAAAATATAAATTTCTATAAAATGATGGAAAAAATTGTGATAAATTTTTATCTAATAAAATGCCCACTTGCATAAACCATGCCTATCCTTAAGAATCATCCTCGAAATTATTAAAAAGTAACTCATGCCATGATAAGATTAATTATCCTATTATTTTTACATATTATATCATTGAATGTAATAGATTTTTATGATTAATAAATTGAAATTTCATATTACATCACTCTTAAAATGATAATAATAAAAGTTATTTGACGTTATGACATTATAAAATTCAAATTTTAATTGATTAATTTATATTGAGAATTGAATTATTTATATGATATGTTAACATCTTCATCAATAATTCCATCTTATGATGGGACATACACATGCCACACACTTTTTTTTTCATTTTTTATTTTTTCAATTCCTTATTGAAAACTATCTAACTTAAGCATGAGTTAATAAAATATAGAATTAAACCATTCCAATAAGTAATAATCCCTTGAGGTTAAGTATAATAACAATATAATGGGAGTAAAATTTCAATAGTCAACCATAAGATAATTTTTTATTCATGTATGTACTGAAAAAATATTGAATTGACCTATTCCAATAGTAAAAACCCATGAGACAATTTTTGATAGTGGAGGTATGAAATCATTTGTGGATAAATGGATTTTAAATTATATTTATCCCTAATTCATTTTTTTTAATTTTTATCACATAAATTTCTCTATATATGTATATTCAATCTAATTTTGATTTATTTTACATTTTACTTAGATAAATTCCATTATGGATTAAACTTTTATACAGATAGTTTAATATTTTTTAGTAGTAAAACTCCTTAACAAACAGTAGTTAATTTTTAATAATATAATCCATTATATTAACATAATAATTCAGACATGTACATTTAATTTTATTATTAATAATAAATTTGATGTCAAAATTTAATATTTAATTTTTAAACTATATAACATTTTTCTTAGGACAGAAAAAAATAATTCCTCAAATGGGTACCCATCCTGTGAACCCCCCACCACTCATAGTGTAAAATATATGTATAATTAATACACTATTTTAGTTATATAAAAATAATGAATCAAATTTTAAAACATTGTAAGAGGAAAGAAACCTTTCATGTGTGTTCATCTTTAACTCTTGGTAGAGTGTTAGGCCAATTTTTCCTATATTTAGGATATTCTAATGTAATATAATATAAAGTGATTAGATTTAAAAAAGTGTGGATTTATTAAAAATAAGAAGAAATAAATTGTCTAAATTGATTGACCATAAAAGAAATAATTTAATGATAATTGCTTATTTATTCATTATTCTTCCTCCCATGAGACCTTTCATGATACCCTTTAGCCATAATAAAACTAAAATTATCTATATAATTATCAAGGGGATATGAATTCTTTATAATGAACCACTATTTTTATGATTCAATAAGTAACCACATAATGGGATCTCCTATAATATACTTAGGAGGCTCTACTATATAAACTTCAAACAAGTAAGCGGAAAGTGACCCTAGGATTTTTCTATATCCAATGAACCAATACAAAGATTCAACCTCCACTTATGTTATTATAATCAAATTCAAGTATATAGAGGGTGAATTTTCAGTTTAGGGTCCTTTCTTGGCATTTCTATATTCTTCACATTTTATGGACTCTTCCCTTATGTAATATTCTGCATCTATAAATTTAGAGGGATCCTATTTAATGTTTTTACTCATAATAAATAGATAAAAATACCAAAATTGATTTACAAAGTTATTTTAGATACCGAATATATTCTTTAATAAGTCATTTCACATATGTATACCCATTTTCTATAAATAACATTAAATATTGGAATATTTGAATTCAATATATGCAATTTGAATTAAAAAATTATAATCAATGAATTATATCAAAATATTATAAATAATAAATTTACTAAACTAAATATAAAGGTCATATTTTTTTTATATATGATATTTTGTAAAGTTTATAAATTTTTTCTGACTTTATAATATTTATTATATTACTCAAAAAAAGAACCTCAAATTTCAATCCCAGAAAACTATTCCAAAAAGATCTTGAGGAAAATGTGTTTTAATGATACATTCTGGTATAAATTCACATGTTCTTCACATCAAAAAACAAGTTGGTTACCAAGTAATTTATATAAAAGGATATTATGTGGATTACTGGTGAATTTGGTTAATTAAACCAAAATTTACTAAATGGATGAGTGAATATATATTTATGGAATATAGGTGTACTATGACAGAGAAAATAACCTACCATAGAGTTATTAAATAGAAGATTCACATTCACTAGAGTAAATGAAACATGTAAAGGATATGGAAATCATTTAAACACACCAATATCAATCTATTGGGAAATTTAATGTAATAAGAAATAACTAATATCAAGATAGGAATGCATAATTCCAAAGCCTCCCTCATGAGGAAGGAAATCCCAATAATGTTTATTTATAGTCCTTGTTAAGGTAAAACAATATTCTTCTTGCGAGAATTAGTAATCCCACTAACTTTTATAGTGTAAGTTGTCAGTTTTTTGTTGTCATGTCCAATGTGATCAAATTATCAATTTCACATGTTCATATTGTGACACCTTACACCACCCTTACTATTTAATAAATGATATAACTTTCATTCACTGTGTTAGATTAACTCCAATATTTATCTCACAATCATAGTTCACCATCAAGTGAAAATAAATAGTTGTATAATTTTTCTATATAATCTTCCACTCTCGCTAATTCACCAATACACCTAGATTACCAATTCACTGACTAATACGATTAGTATTGTGATTGATGTATATACTTTTACTTTTCACACTAACACTTTTTTAACAAAGTAAACATTAATCAAAATAAAATCCCATATATAGATAATAGAAATAGTTAAATAAACACATCATAGTTAAATAAAAAAATGAAAAATGAGGTAAGATAAGTCATAGTGATATCATGAGGGTTTTGGAAACTCTATATTATTTTTTATTCGTCCCAATATTTTATGTTCACACCCCATAAATCTATTCCTTCATAGATCAACTCCATCATCTAGCATATACACACTCATCTCCTTCAATTCTATAATTGGGTGAGAAGGGAATAATCCATGACTATATTTCTTATTATTCCTTCTGTAATAATTCCCTCAACCTTTCTCATTGATGGTAATTCTGGTTAAAATTGTGATGCATATGAAGTTAAAAAAGGTGACACTATATTGGGTACAAGAATATTTTTGTTTGAATTTTGGCCATTGATTATGTTTCTATTTCATATAATAATGACAATTTGTCACTGAAAATGTTGGAGATGCAGAATACCTTGGGTGATGGACACTATATATGTTCATTATATATACCATGTCGATTGTTTCCAACAATACCACTTTAACAGCTCCTATTCCATTAAAATATATTAACACAATACCCATTACATTTTCCTCAGTTTTCTATATGAATTGGTATCAAAACCCTTGTTGTCTTATAATCATTGTCTCGAGTGAGGTCACGAGTATCATTAAGTGTGTAACTATTTTAAATTAAATCAAGAGACAATGTTACCCTCATAAGTATAAACTCATCCATTGTTGGCCTGCATCACTATATTAAGTTATAAAATGTGTATAATTTATTCTTTGTCAACCTCTCAACATTTGATGAAAATAAAATTTTCTTCCTTATCATTGTACTTACATTTGATGTAAGTATAAATCTCGAATTTACATCATTTGTTTTATCTTTATTAGTAATATATATATATATATATATTAATAAAAATAAAAATTTAATTATTAACTAATTGAATAAATTAATCAATTAAAACATTATATATATTATACATGGATAAAATCAACAATTAATTGTATTTGAGTATAAAAATAGAATGCTAAAAATGTGGTCATAAATATGGTAAAAAATGACTCTAAATATTATTTAAATCCCATTTATCCATAAATAAATATATAAAACCATAAAATATGGAACTCAATATAATTCAAGTGTTTTTTTTGAATATCAACATAAAATGATCCAAATAAGATGGATTTTTTGAATATTTTTTTAATCAGTTTTAAATGTATGGGTTAATACATAGAATGATGGAATATTATTTTAACTATAAGTATACATCATCAATGGTAGAAATAATTCATGTATGGATGAGGAAATGGAATGGGAAGAGGTAAAAAAAATACAATTGTGTGGGAAAACCTATAAAGGGTTTGATAAACCATAGTGAGAATAAAAGGAGTTAAGACATCACTATTGGAATTTCCATCATAATAATTATTTCAAATTATTTCATATTATGATATAATTAAGCTAATAATTCAAGTGAGGATAAATTGATGTTGAGTTGATACTAAAAAATTGCGATGGTCAGTTGATAAAAAAAATAGATACTTGAGGTCTTGAATACATGCTATATCAATTTATAATTAAAAATGCTGTACAAAATTAATCATATAGGAATTATAACTATGGGGAGGGAAAATGTGTCAAAATGGAATTCTATCTAGAGAATCAAAAAAGAAAACATTAATAGTAGAGTATTACAATCACTGTGGGATTAATGAAATAATTTTATTAAAAACAACAATAAATATAATTATTTAGGTTATGTTAAATGAGTACCATATATAGAACTTAGATTATATTAATGATTTTAAGAGTGTATCCACATGGAACTGAATATATGGGGTTTATAATTATGTAATGGATCAATATGTATTAAAGAGAGTCCATGAGATCTAATAAGACAAACCCAAAATCCCCTTAATTAATTATTGTTTTATCAATACTTTTATGTGTTATCGACCATAAAAAAATTTATGTTTTTATTTATTCATAATATTTTTAATCTAATTTAATAAAAACCATAAAAAACATCATTACACATCATGATTATATAAGAAAGAAAGACTTCACGATCATCTATAATGACATCACCAAGGAAAGAACCTAGAAATCATATTTTTATGTGATGTAGTTACCTTTTGATTTTATAGGAGTGTTTTTATCAAAACATAACACATAAGTATCATTTAAAATCAGTTTTGGGGAATGTGTATTTATATTAAATATTTTTGTATATATTTATAATAATATATTTGTTAACTAATATAATTCTATTTACAAACGAGATTAAATGATAATTTCATTAAAACATAGATATAAAAAATAATTACATAGAAGTATAGAAATGACATTCTATAAAATAATATTTCTAGTTGATATTGTTTTCAGAATGTTCCAGTGAAAAATGTTGATCAATTATCAATTAAGATGCATTTTATTTTTAATAGTAATTGTTAACCTATCATGTATCAAACTATTACAGAAATCCTAAAACTATGATTTAAAGCATTATCATTATAAACATCTTGCAACATTTAATAGTAGGGAATCCATATACAAACACCTTCATTAAAAACATTATCTAAATATTAATTTATGTTCTAATTGATTTTTTAATTTATGATAAATTATGTTTAATACTCTATTCAGATTCTATTAAGTGGTGGTTAAGGGTTTGGATTCTTCCACAAGAGGGGAAAATATTTTATTTAGGGAAAATTTTATAAATTTTTTTAAAATTGGGGATAAGACTTTCTATAAATCATGGGAGAGTATAGTGACAAATATAAGGATTTTCCACAACAAAAATTATATCTAAGCATATAAAATTTTTATATAATTCATATTCTCTAATGATATGGATATATACTGATAAAATAAATAATAGCCACTATGGAGACACGAAAACTAGGGATTTAAGAAAGAATCTACAATGTTCTATCAATAAATTTAGAATTTAATGATATAATGGAATGTATTGGTATTATCAAGGATGTTTTATCCTCGAATGATATAAATCCATAGATCATTATGAATCAATTGAAAATACTATGAACAATGAATAAATATCAAAGGAATAAATAATAACGTTGTTTTATGGGATATTTGGATTTAATTCTAACCACTACATGTATTTTAACATTCTAAAAAGTAAATTTCTTATGAAACAATTAGAAGAGGAATGATATATGGGAAGTTATAAAAAAATTCATAATCAATGTTTGACCTATTATTTGATAAATTATATTTTGTTTGGATTAACCATTCTAATATATTATTGAATATGAGTGTCCAATTTAGAGTTATTGGGATAAAAATATTTCCATAACAATATAAAGGATTTACACATCATAATTTCTAAGAGAAGTCTCTATAGAACATAAAGAGAAAGTTTATTCTTCATTAAACATAAAAAAATATTTAATAGAGTCTCGGAGTAACATTAAAAGATATAATATGATTAATCAATAATATATGACAAGATGAATAATTTCATTCAAAAAACACAAGTAATCATCTCAAGAATATATAATTATTTAAAAATATGTCCAAAAATACATAGTAATTTATGTAGAAATAATAAATATAGAATGACAGGGATAGAAATAAATAACCATGTGACACTAGATTTAATCCTAGAGAATGTTTTAGAGATACCACTAATCTAAGTGATAAAAATGAACAGGGGACATATATGTATAAGCAAGAACACAATGAAGAAGAAGTGAAAAAAGAGGATATAAGCCACACTAATGATATTATATACGAAAAAATAGAAATGGTTTAAAAAGAGACCACTGAATTCATAGAACCAAATATAATAAAAAAGGAGATTAATCATCAAAGGGTGATGATAATGTTACCTGACATAGGTCTAGAAACTTATAAACCTAATTAAACATTCCTAAAGTGTGATAGGGAGTTGGATACATATTGTTATAAAGAAATCTAATAGTATTATTCAAATATTTAAGAAAATTATAGAATATAGTCCATTTGTAGACGAAATTTAAAAGATTCCTTAATATGTATAATTTAGAATGAGTATAAAACAAAATAAATATAGTTTGAAATAGTATTTCAAGGATCCACTATGATAAGAATTTGATGATACAATCTAGGGGATGATACCATAAAAATTCAAGGTCTTGATGTGAGATAGAATTACTAAATGAATCTTATGGATGGATAATTTCAATTGTTTAGTTAATTTATATTCTTTTATCAGTTTAATTACTCTCATATATTTAAAGATTATTGAAATGGGAGGCTTAATCTAACAATAATGGAGTCATCAATTAAATATTTTACAATAAAATAAACCAACATAGTTATTATATAATTATCAGTGAGAATTGGTATGATAATATGACCTATATATTTTATACTTTGTAACATGTATATAGAATTGTTTTTGAAATGATACATATCCAACCATTCATTGAAAATGGGTGAACTCCCATTAAATATTATCAAGGGGTAATGATATTATAAGCGTGATAAGATAAGGATATTCTAAATGTATTATAATATGTGACATATAAAAAACATATAGATCAATTCAAATCTATCAAAATAATTTATATGGAGATCATTAATTAGATTATTTATAAAATTATCGGGGAGTTTTTAATATAGATTAAACAGTTAGTGATATGAAATCATAAAATAAGTTGATTTAATAATAATATATTCATTTTCTAGCATGTCCTCAATTAAATTAAAATGGGAACCCAAGGTAATTATTAGGAAAAAAGAAATGATTTTTTAAATCCATTGTTATAAGGTCTACATTTAATATAATTAGAGACTCTACCAACTATTCTTCACTATGACTACCTTGTGTATAATAACACCATTCTCATCACTTTCACATTTTTTATTTCCAAATGAACAAGAAGATATATGAATATATATTTTTAGAAATGAAAATGGAAATATTTCATTCAATATATCTATCATTACATTTACTTATCTTACAATATTAATACACACTATTATAAAAGAAGAAGCGATCATCAAATAGTGTAATTTCAATGGGGAGAAAAATCCAATTTGAAGTAAATCTTATGGGATGATATTATTAAATTATAGGATGTTATAAGAATATACACAATCTTATACAGTTAATTATTAATTACCTTCTCATTGTAAAAAAAGGAATTATAATTTTTATAAGTACGAATAATGGAAATCTTTCTGAAAGAATAATTACAATATGGGGGTGTGTATTGATTTTGGTAAAATATTTATATTAATAAGAAAATACTACGAAAAATGATTGAGAGTGTCTTCAGCGTGAAGGCGATGGCGACACCCTAGCAGTAATGCCCAATGCGATGGCCCCTCCCTCCCTAGTAGAGGGAGGGGAAACGTCTAAAGATTTATCACTTTCACCAACTATGATCTCCTCCCTCTTTGACTAAAAATGACCTTATGCACTAAGGTTCCCAACATCCATACAGGTTCTCCCCAGCTCGTGATTTACAAAAATGGATTCAACACTACTTCAGATCTCAACAGGATGATGCTGGTGGATCTTTTTAGATGTTGGCATACTTAGGTAGGGAACATTGATAGATTCATGTTTGAATAATGGGGGAATCAAGATCGCATGGTGGTGGGTCTACTCGACCAGTGCCATTTGATGATACACATTTCTCTCGTAGTTTTACCATATTGATGTTTGTTCTAGTGATATTGGTATATCAAAATATGCGGCCATTACCTTCTTTGTTCGTCCTTTGAGTTCAACATTTATCGAGATGAGCTGATGATGGCAGTGTGGGTATGTTTCCCAGAGTTCCTACTTTCATTTCATAATACATCGATTACAATCACGTTAGGTAATTTGGTTGGTAGATATTTTTGTTTAGATAGTATGAATTATATAGGTTTTCATCCAATCTCCCATCACATTTGTGTTGAGGCTGATGTATCAAAGCCTCCAATAGATTAAATTTGGATATTAGTTGATAAATAATTAAGATGGAAGCAATGTGTGGTTTTGGAGTATTTTCCAGAATACATCTCTTAATATCAACGGTTAGGACATCTGGTCCTTGCAATCCATCATGGACAAAGAGCTTGAAAAATGTTGATCCCCCAATCAGAAGGGTATGAGGTGTAGGTCGACCTAACTACGATCCAGGAGACTCATGATTGTGCTGATTTTGACATGTCTAGGGAGGTGTGCGGGGTAGTCTAAAATTAATGGGAACAAAAAAGGACTCAAACCTATCCAGTTAAAGAGATTACTGCAGATCATGATAGCATCTAAAGAGAGGGAAAACTCAGGTAATGGCCTTCTTTGGTGGCACCAGATGTTGTGAAGGACGTTAAGGGTAAGGCACCTGAGCCACGGGTCTTGGATTTCCTCGCCTACTTAAGGCATGATTTTTGAATCATCCAATTATAGATTGGTGGAGTGAAGGTATTGTAGGTTTACATAATGGATAAAGAGGTATCCATTAATGTGGATGTGGTGGAGCATCCGGTTTCATTTAGCACTAACGATGATGGTGTGGGGAACTTTTCAGTAAATGATTCCCACGACCTTGCGGGTCCCCAAGATCAAGACTGGGAGGACACTAAAATGAAATCTCAAATCATGGGTCGAGGATATGAGAATCCCGTAGGTTTATACCTGTAAAAGTTTAGTGATTTCCCGGTGGGTGACTATATGAGGGAGGATGATCCATCCATAATGTCACTATAGGAAAAGAATTGTTTTCCTTACTACTAAATGATCATATCATGGACAAGGATGGAAAGATGGGGTTAGTGACTTGTGTTCCATGGACCCAAACAATCACATACAAATATCCTCATCCTTTAAAAATACTGGGAGTTACGCGAAGAGGAAAAATGTCATGGAGTTTAATGCAGGAATGTTGGGCTCTCCATGCACGACGATGCCACTGGAAGAATGCCTAGGGGTTGAGTTGAAAAACAATTTTTAAGGTCAGGAAGTTCAAGAACAACAATAATGCATGAGGAAGATGATTTAGGTGATTAATGTTATAGCCAAATCTTAATGGATTTTTTGGAAAATATCTAAGGGAAGGGTCCCCACAACACAAGAAGGAAGTAGGGGAAAAAAAGAGAGCCAGACTCAGGGGAAATACATTGTGGTCTAGGGAAAAAAATGAAAGCGACATAAAGACTATTATCAATTTCTTAAATAGATAAAAACCAGGTTGGACATGAAATTTGGAATTAAGTAATACAAATTCCTACAAGATGGGGCAAGTGATAATCCATGTAGAGAACCAGGAGTGATGGAAGAAGAGGTATGAGAGTATCTGATGCTCATTTTCCAGTCCAATGATGAAATGATTGAAAAATTCTTTTAGACTAATGCCTCAAATGAGAAGATGGTAAAAATTTATTAAATAAAGTTATAGGTTAAGGCTGCTAAGGATCAAATAGCATGGATAGATAAGAAAGACTGAATCATCTCACGAGGGTTTAACAAACAAAAAATCTCCTTAGAGGAATTAACTCCGATAATAGACAGAATGATTTCTCACCATGAAGAACTTATCATTGAGGATCCAGACGCCTAGGTAAGTAATCAGCATTGGGAATTATATAGAGTGTCTGACTAAAATAATCTTATACTTGTGTTTAATTATTTTTTAGCCCTTTATGCATGTAGTGGTCTTTTTTTCGAATTATGGTTTCCCACCTACCCTTAATGTGGCTTAATAAAAATTTATATTTGGATGGATGGATAAGAAAATATAACTTCTCAATTCCATTTATTGATCACGTACATTATATTCTTACTATAAATTCACATTTTCTCTTAATGGATACCGATGATAAAATAAAGTACCAATTTATCTTGAAAACAATGAATACATACATTTATTTATCTATATAGTATATTTTTTTTATAGTGGAATGCCATTATGATTTTTTCGGGTTCCAACAACATTATGAAGTTATATTTTGTTAATATTTCCTAATATAGTGTATAAGAATATTGAGTTATTATCGGATAATTTCCCTTCATTGAGAATGTCATTTATATAATTGTTAAAGAACATTTTAAATTTTCTTTAGAGGTATGAAGATAATTACATTGATTTTAAAAAAATGAAATATGTTGTGATATATGAAATGTTTCTGAGTATTTTGTATCAAAATATGGGATTGGAGGAGGAAAGAAAAAATATTTAAGGACCCAAACTTAAACATTAGATGATCATAAATATATATTTAGTGATTTATTTTCTTAAAATATTATGGGACATTATAGTTTAGGGTGGTAGATAATTAGGTCAAAATTATTATATAATATACCCATACATTACAAGAGTAAACATGAACTCAGTATCCATTTCTCTTGTAATATATATTTTTTAAATGAAACATATTTACTTTTTATAAAACAATTCATTACTTTATTATCGACTTTTTCAATGTTCTAACCTATCCGTAAACCCTTAAAAACCAATTTAAATTGTGGTATGTGAAAAAAAAATTAGTAATGGACAGAAAAATTAAAATTAGTTAGTATCGTGAAAAACAAGAAAAGATATCAAAATACATTCCCTTTCCATATTACACTTCAGGATAATAAAATAAACCATTTCCATATGAAAACACAGGCCTTTTTCAAAAAAATATTAAATAATATTAGTATGAAATTGGAAACCCATTTAACAAACATTAGGCATCTTATTATTAACAAGTTTAAAAACCTAGTTAGAAATAACAAGAGCACAGTTAAATCCATAGGAGAAACCACACAAGTAAAATCCATCCTACCTGCCTTTTAATTCAAGGAATATTAATCAATGAATTATAGGGATATAATGGAGATCACCTTTTATATATTCTATATCTATCTCACCTATCATCATGAGGTATTATGGGGGTCAACCCATTGTATAACCAACAACAGGCTTACCTGTTCCTAATATAAAATGATAAAATACCTCATCATGGATTGAAAATTTCATAATTGAACCATTTCATTATAAAATCATTAAAAAATAAATTTAAACCATATGAAAATACTTTCAGATATTAAAATAGTAATTCCATTGTTAATCAATTTCTAAAACAAAAATACACATTACAAATGGAAAGTGGGATTTTGATTGAAAAAAGAAAATGTGTATTCTTTTAAAGGTATCCAAATATCCAATAATGATTACAATTATAGGAATTACTTTTGACACCATACACATGGAATAGAACAATTCTATTACATTTTCTAAAGAAATTCAAAATGTTTTGAATAAGATAAAAATATTTACTGCATTTTATTTTTTTCAAAAGAAAATAAAAATATATATTATTTATAATTTATAATTATATTATTTTAATATAATTAAATCCATAAAATAATTGTAGTAATATAGAAATTTAAAACAAATATTAAGAATATTAATCATTAACCCATTTAAAATGATGTTTTCAAATAAAGTACATTTTACCTCGAGTCAGACTCATCATATATGTTCTTTATGTACCTATATAGTAATTTAATTATAATTATTTAGTTTATTATGAACCTTTTTAATGGTTATTATTCCATTTATTTTGTTTTCATAATCACTTAATCATTTAACATTATGTTAGATATTTTGATGATCTTCGACTCAAAGGTCCAAAACTACTATGGTAGTTCAAATATGGAAAAATTAGATATTATTAAGTCATATACAGAATAATAATCATGAAATATTTTTCTTCTTTGTGATTAATTTATAATTTTACAATAAACCATGCAATATGGTTAAGAAATATGAACTAGGTTACAATCATGGAGATGATAGGTCATATGCATGAATGGGTAATGTTTAAATCCTTAAATTAAAATCATTTTATGAAGAAAAGTATTATATAATATTTATATAACGATTAAAAAATATTATAAATATTATATCTTTTATTTAAATATAATTATTCATATCATCATTTTTATGTGGTTATTAAAGATGAATAAAATCGCTTCGGGGAGTAGGCATAGTCCCCACATACCGTTGAATACCATTATCATTTTAAAGTGAAAGAATATTTCATAAAATATATGATATCTGAAATATATATAATAACACATATGTATTTTATATCATATTTTTATAATAATTCCATCATTATAACTATCCTTGAGGAGAGGTGATGAAAATGAACCACAACATTTCACGAGGCGGTATCCCACTATACACACAAAGAAACTTTTCGATTCACATTTAATAGATGAAGTGAGGGATATAGGTCATTACATGAATAGAAAAAAATAATAACATATGAAATAGACAGGTGATACTATTTCATATTCTTTGGAGAAATTATGAATGCTATTGTAGAAGAAATGAAACAATAATTATTGATTAAAAACTGTACCTATTTTTAAGATAACCTGATAACAATTACAAAAACAATCCTTCCATGGATAGTTTTTTGATAAAAACAAAGCTCCTATAACATGGTGGGGAATTTTAGGAATGTATTAGGGATGGTATTAGATATAAAAAATTTATTTTTATATATAAATAAAATAATATATGTGGTTCACTTTTATAAGATTTGGAAGGGTCACTCTTAGAATTTTTAATTCATTAAATTAATATAAATAAATTTTCATATTCATACGGCTATAAATGTAGAATATTATAATATAATATGAAGGTGAGTTAAAATAATATTATCAATGATAATATATAAAACGTTAGTAATTTTTAACCATTATCATTTTTTAACCACTGTAAAATCGTTTGAAAATTACAGTGGTAACAATGTTTTTTACTATTTAGGGAAAAAAATAGTTATCATAAAATAAAAATTAAACCATAAATAGAAAAAATTTTAAATTTTAAACTAAATAAAAACATTTCAATGAATATGTGTTTTTAGTAATTTAAAAATATAATAAATGTTTCTTATTATGAAAAATCATTAATGTAAATTTAAGAAATATTCATTTAAATTCACTTTAATGACACTGTGATAGTAAATGTATTCAGATATAATCAATAAAAACATTCCCAACATGTCATATATATCTAAATAATTTTTATAACCCAATAATTAACTAATACTATATTAATTTTAATATTTTTTATATTATTTATTAAAAATATTTATCAATTAAATAAACATTGTGTTGGCATTTATTAAGCATCTAAGGTAATTATTTCATCACAAAAAATTATAAATTAATTAACATGATCAGAATAAGTCATTATAATTTAAAATTTATAATTATAACTGATCAGACCTTATTTTTATCCCTATAAAAATATAATGATAATGAAACTAAGAGAATGTCATTTTTGAATTCTCAATACATAAAATGATATAATGGTTAAAGTCATGGAAAAATGGAAACAAAAGGTCACATATTAGAATTATTATGATTTCGGATGAATTATATTCATCAAATAAAATATATTCAAGTGTTACCTTTACATTTTCGTCCTTATAAAAGTATTTTTATTCTAAATTAACTTATTTTCCCTATTGCGTGCTAATAAGATTTACTATGGTTACATTTCATAACAAATGAAAATAAAAGTGTGATATTAACTAAAATTGGAAATCATAATTAAAAATATTGAATCCATTTTTCATTATTAATTTCATATAAGTTGTATAATTTAATTTTATTTTATATAAGAAATTTGAGATAAAAATAGTTTTTCAAAAAAATTCATTTTTTAGTATATAGATATTTTAATATAGAATTAATGTATAATGTTCTTTCGAAAGACATTAATTTTATTTTAATTAATAATAAGAATCTATTAAAAGTTTAAGAGCAATCCTAAAAATAATTTTAACTTGTCTATAAATTAATATAAAATACATTTCTCATTGAAAATCTTTATTTTTCACCATTAATTGAAAAATAAAATTTTCAGAAAAATATAAAAAAATAATCATAATATAACATTTATATCAAGATTTGAAAAAAATGAAATTAATTTTGTTATATTAACATTTTATGAAATTTAAATTAATCTTTGAAAATAAATATTATTTGAAAATAGTTTAAGGAAAACTTTATTTTTGATTTCAAAAATACATACTATTGTTATACTTAATATATATTTTTAATTTATGAATACTAATTTACATGAAAAATAGTTATTATATCATTACCTGAGATGTTACATTATTCCCCCATTTTTTAATTTTGAGCCTCACAATTTTATTCACTCATTAAAAAAGTGGGGATATAATTCATTCATAGAATTTTCATAGTCCCTTTTTTTCTTCAATCATATAATTTTTCTATAAAACCTTAACATGAAGAATACTTTATTATAAAATAAATTATCGTTATTTTCAAGAATATGAATTTAATATTTCACAAAATAAATTTCATTTTCCAACTGAATACATCCATGGAAAAAATCATGTGATGAATCCGCCACATGTCTTATCAACATTGAATTATGAAAAATATTGTGTATATGGGGAAAACTTAGAGGTAAGGAAACTGATAAAAATCACCCCAGTAATTCAAACAATCAAATGAACCATGAACATAGATTCATCTTTTTTTTATCAAAATTATTAAGAATATTCCATAGAGATTCTTTTAAAATAAATGATCAACATCCTATTATGAAATACCATACATTTGGTAATCCTCATAAACAATACACCTTCTCTAAGTCATACTTATATATCACTAAATTAAGTTTATGTTGTATACCATTTCCAATGAAATCACTTGTCCCATTAACATAAATTATAATAATTTATCCAAAAAATATAGATTTTGACACCACTTTCGATACAATTCATCAAAAGATTCAATCTATATACTAGAATAAAAACTGGTGTTATACGAAATATAATCAAATTAATGATGTCGATTCAAACATCCATAGTAATCCATTGAACTAGATATAAATATATCATCTGTGGTCTAAATCATTTTTTTGGAATATCCATTTGTTTGATAAAAATTAGTTATACTAAAATTTAATTTAGCACCCAACGAGTTCTGATGTCTATTTAAGAAATTATAAGTTCACATGATATCATGGTCTGTAAAAAGCAATTAAATAATCCACGTAACATGACTATTTATGTAATGTAATATTGAGAAAGTTTATCTAAAGACATAGTGTCTCAAATATAAAGGAAATTTAAAAGGTAATTAGTCAATCAAGAATAACCCATATATCATTATTATCTCAAGATGTATTTGGTTATACCACCACGAAATCCATAGATATGTTTTTACATTTCCACTTTAGTAACAGAAAGGGATGATTTATACACCTCAGTAATTTTCATTCTTTCTGAACCTGTTAACAAGTCAAACATTTAATGATAAATTAATCGCTATTTATTTTCATTAAATTCCACTAGTAACAATATGCAAGGTCATTGAACAAATAAGTACCTCCTGAACGAATAGAAAATGGGTAACTATGAGCTTTACACCCCAAATATATCTTCAAATAGGAATATCTTAGCACACATAATCCTCTTCAAAATCTAACAAACATTTTTATCAATCAAAAACTATAGGAAATTACCATTTATAACATATTATACCATTTCCCATTAAACATGATACTCATTTTAGGCTTTTTTCATTATTTATAAGTGGGATGATTGTACTAACATAAGAAATATGATAGAGGAAGTTACTACATCCATATCTTCATGTCCAAAATTTATCAAATCATTAACCAAATCGTAATGTTCTAAAGATAACACGATTAATGTAGAATTATTTTTTTATCTCAAATAAAGAACAAATTAGTTTTCTTTTTTTGGATGGTAATGAATCATGTTATCGTAATCCTTAACCAGTTCTAGTCATCTTATCAATGTCATGTTAACGTCTTCTGAGTGAATATATAATTCAAAAAATAATGATTTTTAATGATTTGAAACTTTACTCCATATAAATGTTTCATCCAAATTATTAAAGAAAAAACCATAGTAGGTAATTTGACATCATGTGTTGGATAATTTAACTCATGATGTTTTAGTTACATTAATGAATTATAAATTATCTGACTATTCTACATTCAAACACAACCATGACCCTTCAATAAATATTCATTATAGATTAAAAATAACAATTTCAAGAGGGTAGGGCCAGAACTAAATTATTGACCAGTATTATTTTATGTTCGAAAAATAATCATTAGATTCATTTATCTAGATGAATTTAACTCATTTTCATGTTATCTTTCTTCTTGGGATATATGTGAAAGTAATTTGTTTCCAAAAACCACTTGTGGTAAACCAAGTATACATGAAAAGAATGAATCTATATTTCATTTTTATGACTTTTATATTCATCGAAAAAAATTAGCTGCTGAAAATTTTATTCTATATTTAGGAAAAATATGCATGGGGAAATATATATAATTCCCCCCATATTTAGTCTTATTAAATGTTTTATATAGTTTATTTTCTTTTATGGTTTGTAAAACAGTCCTTTGGTGTCATTCCTTTTCCTAATGAAATTTATAATTTAACAATTTTGAATCAATAAAAACAAACACAAACTTATCCAAGAAAGCATGGGAAACTCTATTAATATGATCCATGGAGACATATGGTGCATTAGAAAAACCAAAGATAATAACTAGAAACTCATAATGCTTATAACTTATCCAAAAAATTCATATTCAAAATATCTTTTCCATTCACCTTCATCTTATGATATCTAAACACAAGTTCAATGTTTGAAAAGTAATGTGATTCAGGGATATAATCAAATAAATCACTGGGATGAGGAAAAATATACATGTTTTTAACAATGATTTTATTGAAGACATTATAATAAATGAATGTTATCATTAACCATATTTATCTTTAGCAAAAACTAAGGGAACACCATGTATAAGTGCTTGGTAAAATGAAACCATTATATTGAAACTCCAATAGCTTATTTTTGAATTCCATAATCTCTACATGATCCATTTTCTATGGGGTTTCAGAAATAGTCTACGAATCAGGAATTAATTCCAAAATTTACTCAACCCCATAATTATGAATTTTACTATGAAAATAATTTGGAAACACATCTATATATTCATTCATTAGTAGTTCATCACTATAATGAAAAGTTTATTTATTTTTAATAACATGATATGGGTAAATTTCATTTCAAACTCTAATAAATTTCTCAAAATAATAGTAATATATAAAAGGGATGAAATCATCAAATAAAACATTATTGTTTCTAAAATTTAGCTTAACATGATTCATTGAAAGTATAACGACCCATACTTTACATACATTTTTATTACATCAAAATTGAATCATACTTATTACAACAATAACAAAACCATGAAAGAACCGTATAGGTATAGTGTCTTTAGAAACTGGGAAACATAAACAACTGGTTCATAAAGCGTCTACACTGTCTCCCATTTATTTCATAATATCTATACTCCCTTTTGGCATATCATACTTAACAAACTTCTTCCTGACATAGGGAAAGAAAACATACAAAAGGGTGATCACAAATGCTCAGTAAGGGTAAACAAAATTAAAATCAATCACATCATATTAATAAGAACATAACATTTTGGAAATCTTAACCAGAAAAAGTGAGCATAATTTCATAACATGGGATAAATAATAGTAGTGAAATGAAATCCCAATAATCATAACATAAAACATGAAACTTTTTTGAATACACACATAATCATAGAGAATCATTTCTTATTAGTCAAGACTCATTTCCAAGACTATCTTAGTGGAAAAATTCCATTCTTGAACCGAGTTCACTCCTCGTTTTAGTCCTATTTCATTGAACTGGTTTAACATGCCGTTCCAGACATGTCTATCTCATGAGATATAAAATCTTTACCCAATGCATTGGAGGGAGATATAGGTCCCACCCATCTCATAATGATAACATTCTTATGTGTGCCACAAAATCATAAACCATACATCATATCATAAACCATGTAATAAAAATGGGAATCTTAAACATCATGCCATCATAACATAATCCATATAAGATAAAAGGACATCATAAAATAAATCCACCATAACATAATAAAATCAATGTAAAAATAGGGATAGAAACAGAACCCTATATTATCTTAGATGGAAAATAATTTTGATAAAACACTTGAACTCCATTCTTGAAAAAAATATCCTTTATACTTCAAAAACATTTTCTTTTCATAACATTTCATACAATTTTTAAATAAAAGAAGTTGATTAAAAATAATATTGAAAACTTTTAAAGGAATCTTCTTGGAAATAATGTTTTAAAAATCCATTCATGCCATATAAGTTAAAAAAACATTCTTCTCGTACTTTTGTCGAAAAAGTCAAAAAGTACCTCGTACGAAAAACGACAAAATATTCCTTTCATATCTTTTACTAAAAACTCACCGAAGGGAAAAATTGGATTTAAAAAATTTTAGGTGGATGGAAATAATATTAAATATTGAGGAAACATGGATGTGGATGATAAAATACACCCTAGTAAATTCCAAAGTATAAACAATCTCGGATAAAAAAAAGATTGTGATATTTTCCCTTACCTTAAGACCAATTTGCTTCGTAAGTGTCTGAACCTACTGAATAATCATTTAAATAATGTTATTGACTTATTCTAGAATCATAATTATTGTTATAATATCATATATGGTCATATTCTTATCTTCTTATTAGTAATATTTAATTACTACTTGTTATTCGGGTATTTATTTCTTTTTGTTCTTTTGCGTGTTTTGTCCAATAAATTATTATTCATCTCTTTAGGTTATAGATACCTCATTTATAGAATGGTATTATTGTAATATATATCATATTCATTCATTCAATTCATTTATATAATAATTATGCAATGAAGATCATGTAGAACGAATCGCATCACATTGTGGAGACGGTATTCCGTACGTACGCACAAGTGATGATATCGTTCCCATGATCGTGGAATTGTATTGGAGTGAATTTATACTATTTCATAATAAATATCACTTTACAATAATAATATATATTCATTACTTTCACCCTTATACCCATCCTAGTAAGGTGGTGGTGGAAAATAGATTACACCACGGCGTGGAGACGGTATTCCATACGTACGCACGCGCGGTGATTTCGTTTTCTGTAGGATGGATAAGAGGTGAAATAGGGTTGTTTAATATTTATAATAACATATCAGTATATTAGTGATACTTATGTTATTACCTCATAATGAAAAAACTAATGAAGAGGGAGTAGAAGAAGAATGGAACTTGCAGAAAACGGTAGAAGGTATTCCTCTTTCTCGAAGTACCTCCTTTAAACTTTCACTTAAGGCACTAGATTTGGTCTTTTGATAAGACCCGTACCTCCAGTAGGTTTCTAAGGAATTGGGGAAGTGAAATGGGTAGGGTTTGGCTGATCTTGAGGGCTCAAATTGGTGTGAGGAAGAGAGGGAGGAGGTGCCCTTTTATAAGGGAGGAGAGGGGCACCTTTAGAAAGTGTGGAAATATTATTTTATTATAAACATATCTTCGTATTCAAAATGTCCAAAAATAAATAAAGATAAAGATAAGATGAATCATGGTCGAAATAAAATCATACAATCAGAATTGGACATGTTTTGGAAAATATTTTAATCATTATAATCTTATTTATTTAAATCATTTATTAATAATGTAAATATTTCATCATTATTGTGTCATAAATAATTTAATTTATTTGGTGTCTAAAAAATAAAAAAAACTATAATTATATAGGAAATATTTTTAGCTTTCTAATTAATATTTATAGTATAAAATATAATTTATATAACCCCTTATAAAAATTAATTACTAAAAGATTTTTGTTAATGTCAATTTTGTCTTTACATTAATTTAATTAATCAAAATTGTCATTGTCACTACCAAGTGGTTCAATGGGGTCCCAAAATCAACACAAGGATGCCCATGGTAGGAAAATACTCATCCAATAAGGTTAGGACAAGTTTCAAGGTAATTTTGAATTATTATAATATTCTTTTAACCTTGAATTACCCTATTTACCTTTAACCGTAGTAAATAAAAAAAATTACCGTAGTAACTATTAATAATATCAAAAAAATAAAAGTAACCAATTAAAATAATTTTGACCCAATGATTCCAAATATGGAATATATTTTTCAAAATTCAAAACACAGAAGTTTCAGTAATTAATTTAAAATTAATCTCGTTGTTAAGAAAACGGGTTTTAAAAGTTAAAACATTGCCAAAGATTGAAATGTTTTCACCTATGAATTCAATGTAAAATTAATTCCAATGACATACATTATATTAAATGGTAAAAATATATTCTATTTATAATTTAAAAACAATAAATATTATAATTTAACCATATAATGTATTGCGATGAAAAAAGATGTATTTAATTAAAATATAGCGTGTTTTTAAGATATAATAACTATCAAAATATTGACACTTGTTTATGTCTGGTTTAAATGTGAAATTACATCCAATGAACAAAATTGTATTAACTTTTAAAAATATATTCTAAATACACTTTAAAACCACTCAAATTAATAATTTATCACTAGTAATTATTTCGATTAAAAATTTTGTTTTTAATTAAAAATTTATTCATCAGAATATGAAAGTTATCCAAAAATATCATTCATTATTCCTAATATATGACTATTTTGTTATTTTAAATCATTTAATAATATTATTACATATTATAAAATATCATTAATGTAAATATTGATACTATACAATTTATTTGACATTAAATACATCAATAATGAAAAGGAATTAAAATATAATAAATTTAAAAAATCACTAAAATTATAAATATTTATACACAAAAATTTAGGTACATAATAATACATTCAAATTATATTACCTTTAATATATCTGAAATTATTTATTTAAATTCTCTATTAATTGAATAAATACTGAATCATCGTAACATTAGCATTTAAGGTAATTTTATCATCAATTAAAACCAGAAATAAATTACCCAGATAAAACTAAATCATCTATCTAAAAAATTAATAATTATAACTGAACATAAATTCTTTTATCCATGTATTAAAATTATAATTACAATAAAACAAATATCATTGAATTTTTTAATTTTTTAAATAATATATTATTATTTTTAAAACAATGGCTAAATGAGATTTTTTGTCATAAATTTGAATTTTTTATAATTGTTTAGGAACTGTAATCATCCAATAAAGTTAATTTAACTTTTAGTGTTACATTTTTGTCCTTAAGAAATTATTTTTACCATTAATTAACCTATTTTACCTTTACTATGGAAACAAATTTACAATGATAATAATTTATAATGACTAATAATAAAAGGTAAATATTTACTAAATATGAAAATATTGATTCTAAATATTCAATCTATTTTTAATGATTCAATTCTTAGATATGAAATAATTAAATTTAATATTATACCAAAAAAAACACTATGAAAAAATAGTTCTTAGAAAAAATCATTTTTTTTATAAAAACATTTTTTATAAAAAATTAAACTAAAAAATTTATTAAAAATAATATAATTGAATTTTTGTTACTAAATAGAATATATTTCAATTTTCAAATTATTCTAAAATGATAATTGAAGTTTTAGAATCAATAAAATAAAATTGTGTAAAAGAAACAGTAATATTCACTATTTATTGAAAAAATAATCTTTTCAGAAAAAAATCAAAAACTCATATTAAGATAATATTAACATGAATAATTTGAAAATAAAATTATTTTTTCCAAATTAAAATTATATAATATATTTATAAAACTTTTAAATATATCTTAATAAGAAATGACTGTAATAAAAATATTTATATTTTATTTAAAAATTATGTATTTTTTTATTGTGAATATATATATAATATTTTTAAGAATAATAATCAGAAAAATGATTTATTCTATCATTTAATTGGGGTTTAGAAAATATAAATTATTTTCACACTTTCCCCTTGAAATTCAATATTGGTTGTTAGTAGTTTCTGGTGGCATGTTGGATTTTATATAATGTTCATAAATAACTTTTCAATGTTAACAAGTTCCTTATGTTCACTTTCCATGAAGGATATAAATTTACACAAAGAAAAGTTTCCGTCTAAAACACTTTAATGATTAAATAAGGATGTATTCATATATCCAATCTTTTCTCAATAGAATAGAGAATTTCATTTGGTAGTAGTGTGTGATACAAATGGATTTATATTAGGTGAGGCTTGGAATGATGAAGAAGAAGAGAAAATGAGATATATTATTCTATAAAGCTACTCAATAGAGAAAAATTCAACTATGTTTCTTTATAAAAATAAATATTGGTAGTTGTGTATACAATGAAGATGATCAATGTATTCTGGATTAATTTTAAAGTAATTACTTACCCAGACAACTCAAAATTTATATAATTTAATTAAAATGAGGTATTAATGCTATTGTTGACATGGTTTATCCATCATCTATAAATATTTAACCTTAATATAATGGAAAAGAGTAGTTATGAAAATGAAATCATATAAAAATTATATAGGCAAGATAATTCATGGGAAGACCATTTGATCCTAAAGAAGGGTGATTTGTTTGATGAAAAATAGATTAAAATATATTTAAATGATTCTTCATGGTATTCATATATTTCAAATTATATTAAAACTAGTTTAATAACCAAGGTAATTTTATCAAATGAAAATAATATGTTTAAATTTAATTTGAAATTGTATTTCTGTGAATATATATTATCATTCCAATATGGAATTAGTTGAATTATTTTTAACTGTGTTCTACAAGTTGATGTTATAGAGGGAAAATATTCTCATATGGTAATATTATATCTTTTTAGATTGATATTAAATACGTTACATTAAAACCCTTTCAAGAACCATAACAGTTTAGTGTATTGAAGATTAAAAAACATAAAGATTTAATTTCGGTACATTCCTCATCATCTCTCTTAGTATTCTTCCCAAATTGAGCCCTTATAAACATTTCCTACTTAATAATATTCATGATAACCTAGGGAAATGAGTCATAATTATGGGTGGGATTAGATGATCAAAGAGGGTAAAAATGGGAGATATAAATCGATGATCCCATGAATGCATAGGAAAATAAAAAGGGTATCAGATCATGATCATAAATTAAAATGTTCATACCCAATCTCTCATAGATCATGTAAAAGAGTCATGAAAAGAAAAATTATCATAATAATAAACAATATTCATAATAGTGTGGAATAATCAGTATTATTTCATGATAAATTAGACCAAAATATATACATGTGAATATAAGAAAAACATAACACTATAACATTGTAAAAATATATAAATAGAAAGAGGTTCACTCATTAAGTTAAGGACATGTAATTAGGCCCCTGTATAAACATATGGAGATGAAACTAGGTCCACGTATATTCTTATGAACATGAAACCGGGTCCACACATATTCTTATAGAAAATAAATATAGGTTCATCCAAATAATTGTGAAGATGAAAGTAGGTTGAAGTGTAGAAAATTTATCAAATGAGATTTCAATATTAACCTAGTGCATTAGAAGGATATATAATTCTATTCCTAGCAATATTATATTCAAAAAACATTTATATTATTTCACAAAATCATAAATCATGCATTATATATCATAACACATTGAAAGATAACTAGTTTCATATAAATTGAAAAATTTTATAAAAACATACCTTGTGGAAAATAAACACGTTGCATAAAATTATTTTGAATGAAAATTATTGGATTACTATTAATTATTAAATAATAATAATAATTAAAAACCATTTTCAAATAATATGGAACTTTGTAAACTATTAAAAATAAAATACATTTTCACTAAAAATAAGTATTTTTCACTATTTATTATAAAATGAACTATTTTTGAATAATGTCAATAAATAATAAAAAGATAGTTTTGATATTATTATATTAAAAATTATATCCCTTTTATAAAACAATTCGAAAATTTCACAAAATTAATTATAATACTAAATAAAAAAAAACCATTATTGAAGAAAATGTATTTGTTGATGAATAAATTATCTTCACAAAACAATTGAGTGCTTATTTATTATGATATAAGTGAATCATTTTTACTGAGTATGAACTTTATATATTTTTAATAATGAGTTCAATTCTATTCATACTCACCAATATAATTACCCTAATAATGTTGATAATAAATAATAATATTTGAATTGTATAATGTGGTTTTCGTAATCTTAGTGTTACATATAAAGTAAGATGAAAATGAAATCAAATTTATGTATGGATAAAAATTTCTTAAAATCATATGGTGTTCCATAAGTTCTCTCAATGCTCAACTGTTGGGATGCACTACCATTTGGGGGCATAATGGGTTTGAGAATGATTTTAAGAAGGTGTTACAATGTGGTTTTTATGAGGAAAATCTTTCAAGGATATAGATGAGTACATAAAATTATCTATAAATGTTAAATGAGAATGAAAACGAGACTAATATATGAAATTCCCTAAAATAGAATACCTAAGATATATATTTATTAAATAAGGGATCCATATTTAATGGATATTTTTCTAAATTATCAATGAAATGAAAATGTAATGGTTTCTATAGACATTGTATCTTGCCTAATAGAGGAAATTTATTTATAAGAAATAATTAAGGATTCAATTCTTATTTTTTTTGATAAAAATACCAACTCTAAATAAGGTTTTACAAAAGCCATTATTTTTTAAAAATTGGTGTATTTCCCAAATAGTAAATTCAGATAACTCATGAAAAATAATGGTTGTAAGCATGAGAATAAAATAAAATTCTATGAACTGAATAGTTATTAATATAAGGATTCTAAGAATTAATTTAATATAATTACTGAGATAATATTAACCAATTTATCAAGGATTAGAATTAAAATCATGGTGATGAAATCTTGGATTATTACATTGACTATATGACCCTAATTTAGATGCTTTTATAACCAAAATATTTAGGAATTCATGTTACAAAACTATTAAAATTGAATAGAAATCATTTTTCGAAATGAAGAAAGCGAACATGGAATATAAATATTCCACTAAAAATATAATTTATATTCTAAATGAATTATAAGAAATTATAATGCAATATTATTAAAATGAAAAAATTATTACGGATGGTAAAAATATTTTATGATAGAAGGATTTAGAAAATAAAATTTTAAGATGGGTAATAATAATATTCCACTCAGTCAAAAATAAATCTATTTTCTAGGAAAATTTAATCAAGGAGATCTTATCCATTAATTTTTTTGAAGGCCAATTGAAATGGATAAGTATCTATCATTGGTAAATAAGATGAAACATTTTTTGTTAATGAGTATTGGATTGAACCTTACATCTATAAAATCACAGTAGAGTAGTCCAACAATACAATTATAATGAAGTAAATATGAATAAGGAATAAATATATACATTAAAAAAAAATTTCTTGTGAGGAAACCCAAGAAAAATAGTTTTTATTTATAATTTTTTATAAATAAATTATCATACCCATTGCGAGTATCACTTTGTTTTTATAGAGAGATCTCTAGAAGACGAATCATTTTGAAATTTGATGGAAAGGATACACATACATAATAAAATATTAATCAATAAAGGGTATTATTTTATAATACATTATATATTAGTTTTATTCTTTTATAAATTCAATGTTTACTCATTCATTGCATCTCATTTTTTCTACACATTATGACTATATGAATAAAATTGTTCTAGTGTGGGTGGAGGGGATATTGTGTTGTGACATTTGAGAAATCAAAATTTAAATAATTATATATATCAAACTAGATGAATACAAGATAACTTTGATAACATTTAGTATCATGTCTGTAGGATATGATCATAAATGATTGAAGAAATTGGTTTTAGAATGAATAAAATATTAGTTTTCAAACACTAAATTAATGAATCCAATATTGAGTAAAATCATGATTACATAATATGATCACTATGGTATATTCCAAACACTAGGGGGAATCACTGTTTGATGATTAATTAAAAATTAAAACATTTTCCATTAATTTTACATATCCTTCTCTTTAGTAAATTGTTCTTTCACTATATCCTCAATTCCTAGTCAGTATACTTGTAGTAATAATCATGAAATGAATACAACAACACCACTGGGATATTTTAATGAGGTTTAACTCTAATTTTGAATATTATTAATTCAATGTATGGGGTTTATAATATAATTATTGTAGAGATCCTATTTTATTATCATGTGAAACTCAGGAATGGGTATGATCGTAGACCCATAAAAATACTGAAACTAAATAGACCTTTATGGTAGTACCCAAATTCAATATATGAGGTTATGGAACCAACTGAGCCTCACTCTACAAGTCATATCCGATATTGACTTATACTACATGATGTATGATCACTAATGTTGATGTAGTCTTCAGTGTAGACTCCAATACATCTATTATTCTTCCTCAAAACACAACTATCCAAATGGTTTCTCTAGACCATATTTAATGAATTATTTTATAATGTATTATAGGTAAGGATCTAAGCAATATATTTTGATATAATAATGTCATAATCCTACCATATCTCTTCCTCCTCTACATCCTTAATAGGAATCCAAAGGGACATAGTCATGGACTCTATTCTTCCTCTTCTTCAACTAAAAAATATAAACTCTCAAAATAGCATTGGAACTCTTCTTTCTTAGAATTAAAATAATTTTTTACCAAAAAAAACGTCTGATTTCTTTAAATATTTTTTGCATTCATTATATACTATATATCCTTCAATGAGCAATGTATATTAGTATAATTATATATATTTATATTCACAGTTTATCTCGAATATTTTCCTTACAATCCTCTTAATTTTGATTCTCTTGAAAAATCCATCTTTTTATTAATATCATATTTATTTATCAAAGATTATTAAATAATGAACCCATATTATTTTCTTTTAAAACCCCTAATTATTTGAATTTAATTTTTTTTATTTGATAATTTCAAAACCTTATATATCTTATTCAAATTTCAATAAAATTACAGATATTATAATTCCCAATATTATAGAATATAGGGTTTCATGCATTGATATTTTTGGGATGAAATATTATGTTTTGGCATGACTACTCTTGATTCCACAAAACATACTAGGCTTGACTTCTTATACATTACTTGTATCACACATGATGTGAATTTCTTGTGATGTTTAAATTAATAAATAAGACTTTTATAATATCTTAATGTAATTCAATGTTTACATATTTCTAACAAAGTAATTTAACATTATTAATTTCTTTATGTAATTATTTAAAATTCTCTCTATTTATTTTTTATGGAATGGAAATTACCATTATAAATTCTTAAGGAGAACCCTATTAAGTTAAAATAAAAAATTTAAATATTGACCATTATTAAGTTGAAAATTACATAGTCTAAATAAATGTAGTATCCTTATGAATTTTGTTAATAGAACATAAAAAATAAATATCATTAAGTGGGTATTTTAATATTTTATATTTTATCCCTACGACAATATCACTAGTTTAATTTAACCTTATAAAAATTATTATAAACTTTATAAACCTATAATGGATCCATATAAAGTTACCTGGAACTATAAAAACTCTACTAGATCCTTACTTAGTTCACTATAAACCTCAGAATGTTTACATTACCTATGAACAAAACCTTTTGAAATTTAATTTCACTATAAATGTAATATTACATATATTTAATATAAATATATAAGGTTTTATTCTTTTGAAACATTTGTGTATTAATGATTAACTTAAAAAATATATATGTATGATATCAATTTCAAAATTATGTAACATTATCTGAAACCTATAAATATCATAATTTATCTTTGATTACTCAGAAAATCTTATAAAATTTAAACTACTTTGTAATTCTGTTAAATAATATTTAATATGCACTAATTCCAAAGGAAGTGATGTATATAAATATTCCATAAAAAATTCCATTATTTATTCCATTACTCAAACATAAATTCTATGTCACAGAGTCTTGCATCGATGTTTCTCAGGTATGGTTGAGGGATATGCCTTCCTTGACTATAATGTATCTTCTCTAGAAGCTCATTTATTTCAAATTATAGTGCCATTCATATAATGGGAAACAAGTGGTGCTTAGTAAATTCGAAATGATTTTCTACCATAGAAAATATAAATACCCAAGAACAAAAAAGGAATAAAAAAATAAATTGATAGGAAAAACCTAAGATAAAATTAATAAATAGAATAAGATAGAAAATGTATTTTCATAACTAGAAAATTAAAGTACTCTCCCACCCTATCCTAGGTAATGTGGTAAAAAAATTATACCAGTGAATGGTGTCATTACTTCCATCAGGGATATCTAGTTTATAGATTTACTACCCAAAAAACCAGAATCACTAAATTCAAAATGAATTAGTATATAATTTTCATTTCATGAGATGGATTACAGGAGGAAAAGGAGGAGAATATGATAATATAATAGTTAAACATACCACTAAGAAATAATACATAAATAAAATCAATGTTACTGAGCATGTGGATTTTAGATGGATATTGACAATGAAAATAATGCAAAATAGACAAAAAAATATATAATTTCTAGGTTCATGTACAAGTGGTATTAAGGAAAAACAATTATTTTTATTACTCTCTGAATTAGGTGTTAGAAATCCCTTTGGACTGGTAGATCTCTCTCACTCTCTCTAACACAACATTTTACTGGTCATTTACTTATGATAATTTGTGAGGGAGGTAATGCAAAAATATTTTTAAACATAGAAAAATTTCATTCCCAATGGTAATGGAGAATGATGAATTCTATTATTTCAATATAGAATACCCCTTTAATTCAAACACAATGGTCAGGCCTGAAAAAGAAAAGGTGCAAGGTTTGAAAATGATTGTAATAATAAAAAATCTTGAAATAATCATAAAATAATTAAATACCATAAAAATACCATAAAATTATATATATCGTAAAAAAATAATCACACCATTATGATATCCTTGATAGGGTGAGAAAATAAACAAATTCTAAAGATTTTGTGGAGATGGACTAGAGAAGGACTCTGTTGTAGTGTAACACCGTGCATCAGGCTTCAGTATCTATATCCTTTTTAGTGAAATCAAAACCACATATTTATATGATTTAATGTGTCCCTAGGTTCCAGAATTATACCAAAAAGAAACCTTTGAATTATTTAGTGTCAATACAATGAGTCTTTTATAAAATCATGTAACAAATATTCTCTACATCCTCATAAAATATTATAGGTTTCAATATTTTATTTTGTATTCCAAAAATTGTTCATAATGTGAATGAAACATTAATATAGTTAATAAGTGTGGCCTCATTGAAAATCTTCTATATATTAATCACATAATATGTGAGTGTAAATTCATAAATGAATAAAATTTATGTATCTCTTACATCATTTGAATATTACTTCTCATGGAGTGACAAGATGACCATCTTTTTATTGGATGTCTTGCTCAACCCATTCACCTCTTGAGCTCAAATTCACAAAATGAATAGACATGATCATCTATGATTCATGTTTTAAAATTTATTCATGGGATGGAAGTATTTTACATTACAAAACACATGAAATGAATAGATTGTTCATTGTATTAAGACTAACCATCTCTGACCCATAGACCTTTATTCAACAAAATTTTCCAATGTAACACACTGGTGAAAAGTGACTTGAACTCATTTAATCATACATTTATTTATTTAAAATGACCCCTTTCAAAAAAATAATTAAAAATGATTCGATATTAAATGAAATATATCACTTTAAATTATAAAAAATTTAATTATGAAATATATATTTCATTAAAAAACATTATAATGTTTCATTTTCTTATAAAAAAATCTTTATGAACATTAATTTTCCATTGAAATGAAAAATTCCAAGGTTTTTACCTTTATCAATTTTTCTAAATTTGAGATAATCTTATATAAACTTAGTGAATCATAAGATGTCTAATACATTTTCATTTTTACTAACTCCTTTTAATAACTAAATTGATCCCACTCAGCTCAATGCATATCAAAATCCTAAGATTACTTTTTAATTTCTTCAAACTAACATTGATAAATACAAGAATATTTTCTATTATATATGAGGAATATAAATATTCTGCATAATATTTTAATAAGTCATATAATTCTATAATATAAATCTAAATCATTATACGTTATCCAAACATATTTCATCAAGATGAATAAACACATGGATATGACTTTGAAAAATTTATTCATATCTCTCACAAAGATACATAGAATTTATAATGCTTCTCAATCTATGGAACTTAATCATCTTCAATTTGTTTAGGTCTTCCTCAATAAAATATTCCTCACATAACTATACCAATTTTGGTAGAAAGATAATCGTACCAATTCAATTATGTTCCAAATATTATTCTTAGATACACAATATAAAGTAGTATTAAAACTCCACATTATTGTTCTTGTAATAAAATATAATTCAACTTCTATATGTGAAATACCCTGAAAGTACTTCCTTAAACCTGATTTCATAACTAAATACACATCACATAATATCAATTTTGGCAAAAACTGAAAATCTATTTCAACCATTTCACCATGAGAATGTATCTCCCTGAATAAAATAATAATAGTATATTCCATTGAAATATGATAGTAAATAATATTCATTACCACATAATTAGTATAAAAATCATAATTCAAAAATGAATGGATATTAATTAATTGTCATGCATTATTACATCCCAGGACTAATTACACTATTATATTATAACTCAAAACAACATATCATTCATATTCATGGGTATTCACATCAAATTTAATATTTTCTAACTAGATTCATTTTAACATCATCAAAAAAATCTTCAGGATCATTCTCAATTATTAGAAATGAAAAATATAAAATTTAATGTGGACTATACAAAGTAGGTTTAACAAAATGAATGTAGAATAATTTAATGATTCAATAAAACAAGTTAGGAAACTTTATTTCATTTAGAGTACTATAAAAAGATGTAACAAATCCTTAAATAAATTATGTTATCTTATAAAAAATGTTATAAATGAAAAAAGTCCCTTGAATAAGTGGTATGCACAATAAAAAAGTTATAAAAAATATTCAACATGTTCTTTATTGTCAAAAAAGATAACAAATAATGGTTTCTTGTAGATACCATAGTTTTTATTTGTAATACTCTGGAATATTTCTACATATATTTAAAGCTCTAGGAACTTAGAAATTATGCAATTTCGAGGCCCGATGTGCCCAAAATTAATTTTATAAAAATATTAAATATATTTTATGTTGTGTGCACACAATATCTTATTGAAAATGAGATAAATCAATAATAATATTTCAAAGATGAATTCTACATGGGTTTCCAAATAAATCCATGGAGAATTCTTGAGTACTCTCATCCTCATCCATTGATGAATCTCAATGGGTGATGATGGAACATTTGATCGGATCAGATCCAGATACAATGAATGAAATGAATTATATCAGTCATTGGAAGATGAATTATTTATCATATGATGTTCTATAATTGATTTTTTACCCTTAATTTTGTGTTTTTACACCCATTGATTAAATAGGTTGTGTAGATCGATCATTTTCAATTGATCTTCCTCCATTTACAGCCCATTGTAGGCACCCTAATATAGAAACAAATTTTTTTTTCTGAGCATGGATTCACGTTATTGATCATTTGTAAATAATTCTTTTAAAATAATATGTATAACTTTTATTTTTTTTATTTCACACTATTTTCATTGTGTTTTGAATTGATTGGACCCTGATGTTCTAGTTCGACAATTTCTGGGTGGTACTAATCCTGATTGGACCCCCCATATTTATTACAGTTTCACGAACCAACCACTGATCGATGATCTAGGACTGGATTTGGGATCATTTAAATGTATAGTTTTTTTAGTGACTCTAGATAAATAAATTGGATGTTGACGGAATGACAACATGCTAAATGTGTGATCAAATCCCAATGAACCACCAGAGGCTGATTTTTGATGAACTATAGCTAGAGACCCTGTGTTTTGACGAATTCAAGGTGATATGTATGGAGGATTGAACACATGTGAGCATTAGGATCATATTTTTAAATCTATTGAAAACCTGAAAGCACGCCCTCATGGATGAACACATGTTGTGTATCCCCCTTAGTGGCAACAACGTTAAGGATTTCAGAAATGTTGTGGATGACATAAGTATAAGAGTTCCTATAGGACATGTACCATTTTCCTAAGTGGAAAACCATATTATGGATAACGTGGATGTGAAACTATATGTATGTGCATGGCTAGAAACTTAGTTGTGTACTAGAGTACATGGACATGGGGTTCGGTACTAAAACATGACTAGAGGGAAACGACCATTGTCCCTGATAGCCTGGACATGCCTTGTACCCCTTTAAATCTATTTATAAAAGATCAAAGATCCATATTTCCAATATTTGAACTCATATTAAAGACCATGATAATTATATCCAGAGTGTTTTCTAGGTATAATGCGATGATTCCATTTGTTTTGGATTTTGGGATATGATGTGAAATGTTCTAGGCACAATGCTTACTCAGGTGGTGCCCGATGACGGCATTGATCGGGAAGGATCCCTAGAGGCTTATTCCATGGGGAACCCATAACAGGTAGAAATAATTAAAAACCAGGCTATAACTATGATTTTGGAATGAACCATGGGTATATGGTTTAGTTCAGACCTATACCCATAGTTTTCCTAAAATCGTGGGTATAGGGTTTTTTTTCAAAACTGATACCCAACTTTTTGGAACAAGTCATAGTTATTGGTCAGATCTATAATAATGGTTCTAAAAAATCATGGGTGTAGGTTTTTTTTGAAGACCTATAGCCAAGTTTATCTAAAAAATTGTGGGTATAAGTAACTTATATCCATTTTTTCCCAAAACGATATGTATATGGTTTGATTCAAAACCTATACATACTTTTTTGGTAATCCATGGGTATTTCAATCACATGAAAGCATGGGGGAATAATTTTCCATAGGGGATAGAATGGTTTCCTTGAGAAAACCTATTTACAATATTTTTCACATATATGCACGATTTAAAAAAATATATCTAAAAATATTATTATATACTGATAACAATAAGTGGTGTAGTAGTTAAGTGTGTCGGTTTTATTGATGTGGTTTAGGGTTCGAATATTATAGCATATTTTTTAAAAATATTATACCCATGGATTCAAAATAGTAGGTATATGGTTATTGAAATAGTAACCATACATCAATTCAAATAGCTTAGAACTATGGGTATATCATTTTCAATATGTTGCTATAGCTCAGAGGTAAAAAAATGACTTTCGATCACAAAATTCTATGAACCATTGGTATAACCTATATGTATAGTTTTAATGGATTTAACCATGAATACAAACTGTGGGTAATGGTTAATTTCATAGTATTATAGGCCTTGGGTCCCTGACGTTCAGAGTGGAACCCCTATCATACCAGGGTATATTCCCTCAACAACTCGAGTGGAACCCTCATCAATGTGGTTGAAAGTCATCCACAATAAACTTGTGAGTGAATCCCCTATCAGAGAATTTACGAGTCCTCGATTACTAGAGTTGAACCCCCCTTGTCACACAAGGATGTGGTTCTATGACCACTAGATTAAAACCCCCCATCTGTATGGGCATGGGAACTCTATAGATACCTTCCGAGTGGAATCCAATATCAGATATGGTAATTGTCCATAATGAATAGTGTGGAACTCCCCTAACGTACTAGGGCATCTGTCCTTGACCATTAGTGTGGAAACCCCCACTGGCATAGGCATGGGTCATGTACCTTACCATGTGAACCCCCCATCAATATGGGTATGGGACTTTGTGACACTATAGCGTAACGTCTCATTTGCATTGGTGTAGTTCCATTATATATACCACTAGTAGAACACCCCCTGAAACACTAGGGAATAGTTCCTATACTTCAATTTGATAGCCCCTAGACTTTGCGACACAGTGAAGTTTCCTGACATAGGTGGGGCAATTTCCTCTATGAAAACTTGTGAGATATTGCTCATCGTTGATGGACTTATGGGATTATTGGATACTCTCTTCTTGGGGTGAACTATTTGATGTCGATCCTCATAGTATCTTCTTTTGGATTATCTAATTTAGTATATATATATATATCCATTTGTATCCACACCATGTATTTGGTTACTCTTTGAATATGCATGGGGTATGCCCAGTAATTTCTATGTCCATCTTCTCATGGTTAGATGAGTCTAATCTCCTTCTATACGTGGTGAAGACATGACAGGCAGTTCATCTACTCACTGTATTGATCCCCTTGTGTTTGGAAGAGATCACTTTAACTATCATTTTGGGTTGATCTATTATCATTAACTCTATCTTGCATATACTCTCCTTATTTTCTCATTTTGTCTTTTACTATCCCCCCTTCAACTTTCAGGGTGTCATATTATGTATGAATATACATACCCCTATATGGGATTTTCTTTCACATGTTGTGTCTTATGATAATGACGGACATGTTGACCATGACATCAAAGGTGATTAGAGATACTTGGTTCTTGGACAACATAAAGTAGCCAAAGCATGGGATTCTGGTGCAGGGTTCTCTCAACTATTTACTTTTCTAGTTTTCTATCTTGTTTAACATATATCTAGTTTGGAGTGTTTTTTCTAATTTTCTTTTCAGTTTACACTACTGAAATTTTTTATTTTCTAAAGGATCATATGTGATTTTTTTAAATTATAGTGGTGTTTCATATTTTACTCTTTCTCAATGCACATATGAACATAGATGGATATGTGTGTGTACAATTACTTATGAAAAGTCATCCCAATGTCAGTGATGCCTTTGTTACAAGTTTCCAACTACTGACCAATGGAGGCGATCATGGGTTATTTTTCGCTCGATCCCGGACTAGGGCCAGGTCACAATAGATTGGAATAAAATGTTGATTGGTCCATGGGATGTGGATTGGACTAGTCCACTTACGTTTATTTTGTTGGTATTGGGGAAACAATGTCAAATTGTCTTAAGGGTGGATATTGGGATAGATAATCCAGTGATAGTGCGACTGAAGACATATTCTTTCACCCGACACTGACTACCTTCTTTTCAACATGGAATGATGAGTTATTTTTTGTAGGGATCAATGATATATGAATCATATAAGATTTAGTCTTTGACTTTACTTATTGAATTTGTTCCCCATTTTTTATTATATACATATATATATATATATATATATGCTCACTTGATTGTGCTATGTCTTGATAAATCTCAGGATTCTTCTACAATAATTCCAAGGAAGGATACCTATTCTGATTTATTATGAAGATCTAATCAGCCATAAGGCCTCAATTATGGGTCCATCATCTGAACTGATTCCTCTAGGTGTACATGTAGTATTACCTCTCAATTTTTAGCATCATATCACTCTAGATGAGAAGGTTGGGGACACATGTAATTTTTGAGTTCTCTATGATTTCCAATTGCAGATGACACTAAGGTTTTATGATGATAAAGATCCTTAGGTAGTAGATGATTGTATAGAGTTTATGGTCAATATATGCATTCTTGTTTGGAAACAGATAGATCATATGGTTGCACATGCAGCTAAACTTTTCCATTGAGTAGCTACGAACTAGTGGACCCCTATCCAATAGATTCTTGATGAGTTCGCACTCTCATGGACTAAATTAAAATACATGTTTTGTGAGGAGTATATCCCTTACTACATACATTCATTCTAGATCCATGATATTTTAGAGATTCATCAGGCAAGGATGGAAATAGTCTATTACACAAAGAGGTTGACATGATTTATGTGTTACACTCTTAGAATGATCTAGGATGGATACTTCTGATCATTAATTTTGGAACTGGGACACTATATAGTAATATGAGCTACTATTCTACCCTACTAAATCCCCCCTATTGTAGTGTTTTAAAGGAGACACTATTCATATATATCTTTCTTTTAGAGGGACTCTGGACATTTATAGCTGGCAATGGGCTAAAAAAACTCGACTGAACTATAATAACAAAAATACTCTAGGTAACAAGATCTTATCAGACGATACCTCCCAGATATTAGTCTTAGACAAGTGGTTAGAGGTAGTTTAGTGGACCCTAGAAGTATATAGTGGTGTAGTAAATTACTTATGATGATCAATGTCACATTACATGAGAATTCCAGACACGATGTGATGAGAAGCATAGGTAGATAGCTGATGGACCATCACGTCAGAGGAATCACCATGAATAGAGTTATCTTAGGCATGGATAGCGGGTCCCTAGGGAGGTGGTTCTGGTAGAGGAGTTGGAGGAGCTATGGGTGGTGGATTTCTCTACCTGATACTTACATGACCACCAACATAAATCTCATCTCAGGAACAAGGAGCGAGCAGTTGGGGTTGCAGATAGCTATAAGATTTGGATGTCTTTGAACCTACATCACAATATATGATAATATGTATGATATAAGTGTTTTCTACTCATTCTTAATTATTCTTATAAATAGGTTCTAGTCATTACATTACCAATATACTTCATATATGAGTGATAGAACTCCTAGTTAAGTAAATTTATCTATAACTACATCTTGAGGCTCCAAAATTGAATGTTCATACTCATTCATCTTATGGAAGTGAGAGATATATCTTAGGGGAGATAGGATCTTTTGTGACCTTTAAATCATCACAATGGAACCCTATGACATCATCTTGGGTATGGATTAAATGTCGATGGTTGGAGCCTGTATAGAATGTCACTATAGACCATTCAGATTCAAACGTGTTGAGGGAATGCGATTCACTTTTTCTGGAATGAGATATTTCATGGTAGGAAATTTGGTTTCAATTAGATGGAGGATATATCCCATCACCCATTAGTTATAAAGTGCAACCCTTAGTCCAGTAGAATCTTCAGGCATCAAGATTCCTTTAATTAATGGGGATTAGGTATTCCCTAGGGATTCCATGAGACTACCTCCAAGGTGGGAGATGGTGTTTTTTATTGGTATGCATCCCGAAACCTCTCTATAATCTTATTTATCATATCATATGGACCCTATCGATCTTTGGGATCCATGGATAAAATTATAGAGGTCAATTTGTATAAAGGATTCATCAGATTTAGTGTGTACCACTTCATGGCTCCAGTCTTGTTCATGAGAATGGGTATGGGAGCTTGTAGCTTTGTATGGATTACCATCACCTAAACCAAGTCGTGGTGAATATTAAGTACCACTTATTGAGGATTAATGATCTCTTTGACTAGTTTTGTGGCATGAGATGGTTCTCAGAAATCGATCTCATGTCTGCCTACCAACAACTGAGGGTCCTTGTGGATAATATTCCAAATATAGAATTCCTACGTCAGTATAGACATTATGAGTTCCTATTGATTACCTTTGGGGTGAAAAATTCATCCTCCTTGTTTATGAAATTGATGAACCAGGGTTTCTATCTATACTTGGAGAAGTTTTTGACTCTATTCATCAATGATATACTCATCTACTTTGCATCAGAGGAGAATCATGTAGAGAACTTGAGGATGGTTCTAGATTTTCTTCAAGATCACCATATTTATGGAAATATGTTGAAGTTAAAGATCTGTATTCAGTAGTTTCACTTTATAGGGAATGTTATTTAAAAACATGGTTTATTCATGGATCTAGTGATGTTCTAAACAGTTCTGGCTTGGGATCCACCCATTAATGTGATAAAGGTGCAATGATTTCTTGTCTTGGAAGCTAACTACATGTGGTTTGTGGAATAATTCTACAGAATATAATCCCTATTGATTGACATGAAGAAGAAAGGTAAGGTGTTTACCAAGTCTATGTAGTTCCATAGGGATTTTGAGGAGTTGAGGTTGAGTCTGATGTGTGCTGCCATATATATAATACCAGTGGCTGGCGTGGAGTGTGTAGTGTATATCGATTCCTTGGGAATTGGGATCAGCAATGTGTTAACAAAGTGATAGGTAGTTATAATATATTGATCAAGGAAGTTGAGACCTTATGAGAGTAACTATATGACTCACAACCTAGAGTTGGAAACGATAGTATTGACCTTGAGAATGTCGATGCACTTCAATTTAGGGGAGTGATTTTTGGATTACATAGATCATAAAAGTATCAGGTATGTCTTCCAATTAAGATATTAGAACCTGAGAAAGTAATGTAGGCTTGAATTACTCCAGGATAATGACTTATATATAGTCTATACACCATATAATGGATAAAATATAGAATATTACCCAAATAAGAAGTCCCAAACTTACTTAATGTAGGAGGCGTTGGAGTAGTTAGCCTCACTATAGCTGACCCTAGTGGAGCAGTAGGGTAAATATTTTACGCAGTCGATGGTGTTTACTATTTCAGTTGTCGAGTATGTGAGTGAGGTCTAGCTTAGATACATCAAGTACAAGGTCTTACATGATCAGATACCCATATTTTACTCACCAGATGGATATTTTTAATGAGGGAATCACATCATCTTATTCTAGGGTATAATAGTGGTCCTAGTCATGATGTGGGAGGAGGTGATGTGGTAGTTCCTCACTTTTCCCATATCCATACATCCTGATATGGGGTTGATGTATTGAGGCCTCCAATGGTAGTTTTGGTACCACAACATGAGATGAAGCGTAGCTATGTTTTTCTCCCAGTGCCTCACTTTTCAGAAGGTGAAGGCAAAGAACCATGTTCCAATAGGTTTGTTACATCCCCTTGAGATACTAGAGTGGAAATGGGACAACATATCCATGGAATTTGTGACAAGGTTTCTATGCATAGAGAAGGTCAATGGAACTACCTGGGGGATAGTTTCCCAACCAATGAAGTTAGAGCACTTCCTTGCTATCATGGAGCAGAGATCAGTGGAGAGTTTGGGGATGCTATATGTACAAGAGATCATTCCCTTTTATGGGGTTCCCTTGAGGATTCACTTTGATCATGATGCTTAGTTTACATCACAATTGTGGAGAGGCTGTCGAGAGGAATTTGGGACCCAGTTGAGGATGAATATAGCCTTTCACCCCCAGACCATTTGGTAGATTGAGAACACTATTCATGTTTTAGAGGATATGTTGTGGGATAGTCTGATATACATAATCCAGAGATGGGAGGATCACCTTACCTTGGTAGGTTTTTTGTACAACAATGAATACCAATCTACCATGGGATGAATCCTTTTGAGAAATTTTACAAGGGACCATACATGTTACCATTTTTTTGAAATAGATTGAGGGTACATATCTTATAGGCCCATAGATAGTGCATGTAAAAATGGGGGAAGACTGAGTCATCTGTGAACGGATGCAGACATCCCATAGTAGAAATAAATCTTATGAAGATCTCTGTTGTGGGTCCTTAGAGTTCAATTAGGGATACCACATCTTCTTGAGAGTCTCCCTGTGAAGTGGATTGTGAAGGTTTGTCCTTGGAGGAAAGCTATACAAGAAGTTCAATGGGTTATTTGAGGTCATGAATAGGGTTGTAGAGGTTTCTTATCCTCTCTCACCACCACCACAACTAGTGTGGGTGGACTACATCATCCGCGTGTCATAGAAAAGGAGATACGTACATGACCCCATGCATGTCATCGACTAGGGTGAGAAAGACATGAAGGATGGATCCAATTATGTGGAGAACCTAGTGGATATTGAGGATCAATATGATAAGACCCATCATGGATGGAACATACCTTGGGATTGCATGTTTTGGTAGCAAGAAAATATGAGGGAGAGTTCCTCAGAGTGTGAGAGGCAAGTGAAAGCTTAGTATCCCAAGTTGTTTGCTCAGTTTTTTCTTTTTAGGGATTAAAATATAGAATGGGGGAATGATTTAGAGTCATAGGTTTTTATCTATTAAGAATATAAAATATTTCAAAACATATTTCTAGGGATAGGTGATAAGATAATATGAGATTCTAAGACCTGGTGGGCCTGGAGTTAAATTTCTGATAATATTAAATATATTTTATATTATGCGCCCACATATATTTAATGAGAATAGGATAAAACTATTAGAATATCACCATGAATAATTCGAAAGGGTTTGCTGTATAAACCTAGGGAGAATTCCAGAGTTCTTTTTTTTTAGAGAATCTCATCAGATGAATACAAAACTCACAATCAAATTATATCTTGATGCGGTGAACACAAAAACATATCATGATCATTAGTTGATGAATTATTCATATAAAACTATCCATAATAGAGTCATGACTCATCAATTTTTGTTTTTATATCCTTTGAGTAAATTTATTAAGAAGAACAATCATCGTTCATTGGTTTAAGTATTTTTGTAGCTGATTGCATATGCCTGGGCATAGAAACATATTTATTATCAAATTTTATTCTAATTATGGAGTCCCATTATTGATTATTTACCTATAAATTTAGGTAATTATGTTTAAATATTTTCTTTTGATTCATTTCCCCCTCATCTATTCACATTCATCACCTATTTGACCCTGATGTTACGATTTGGGAATTACATGGTGGCATCGAGCTCGATCGAACCCTCAGATTTGTAGTGATTTCAGGAAAAATGAACATATTTATGATCAAAGATATGATTGGGGATTTTTAAATGGAATGGGTGTTTGTTTCATTGATTTGATATTAATAAAAAATAAGTGGAAGGAATAGTTGTAGGGGGAACATGTGATGAAAACCCAATAAACCATCAGAGGCTGGTTTTAGGTGAACAATGACTGGAGACATTAATTTTAGGGTCAATTCAATGAAATATATTTCGTATATCTATAATTTTTTTTGAATGAGGATCATATCTAGAAATGTGGTGAAAAAACTGACAAAATACATTGTTCAATGATTAAAACAATTTTTGTATCCCCCTTAACGGTAACGACTAGGGTTTCAAAGACATTGTGGATGTCATATTGTGTTATAGTTCCCACGCACTATGTTACCCTTCATCATATAATGAGAAGTGTGATGAATCACTTGGGTGGGAAACCGTGGTGAAGAACATGGATAGGATAATAGTTGCATACTAGAATACACATAAATGGGGTCTTGTACACTCATACAACTAGTGGGACACAACCATATTTCCAATTAGACTGGAGATGTAGTGTATTCATCCTACATGGTATATAGCACTACATTTTATGGATCCATGTTCTATAAATGGAGACATCTAGTTGGTGGAGTGGGAAAGCACACTGTGTGGGTATCTTCACACATCGTGTACCCTTTGACATCTATTGAGGAAACACGAATGTTCTATATCGACATTGTTTGAACTCAAATTTTGGCCAATGAGTATAATATCCTGAGTATTTATCTACATAAAACATAGGGATTCCATTTATTATGGATTCAAGATATGATGTGAAATGTTTTTGGAATGATTCTTTCTTCGGTGAAGCTTGATGATTGTGGTGATTAGGTAAGATCACTAGTAGATTCTTTATGTTCGAACTCCCAACTATGTAGGGTGTGGGTCCTTGATGATTTGTGTGCAACCCCATATACTATTATGGTGTGGGACAAAGACCACAATATTAGACCCCCCATCAATGTGGGCATGGGTCCTCAACAAATACCTTTCGAGTGGAAGCCCTTATCAAATAGGTAACTAGTCCTCATTTATAGAGTTGAACTCCCCTGTCGAACCAGGATGCAGGTCCTCAACCACTTGAGTGGGACCCCCCCCCCCCATCAGTGTGGGAATGTTACCTCAACAACTAACTTCCATATGGAATCCTCCTTTTAGTTATGGTGTGGGTCCTTGATGACTATATTGGAACCCCCTGTCTCACCACTGTGCGGGTATTCAACATTCATAGTGGAACCCTCAATAAGTATGGGTGTGGGAATTCTACCCTACCATATGGACCCCCCAACATGTATGTGGAACCTCAAGACACTAGAGTGGAACCCCTCTATTTCATGGGTGTAGGTTCTATATGGATACTATTTGAGTGGAACCCCCATACACACTATATAGCAATTCCTCTACTTCACGATGACAACCCCTTGGCAGTGCAGTAAATTGACAAGGCATGGATTGACTTCGATGGTTTCTTAAAGGAAGATATGTGAGATTATTTGTATAATTTGTGTAATTTTGGGACTATTGGATACTCTTATTTGAAGCCTCATATATGAGATGGATATCCCCTTACTATCTCAATTAAAATTACTTTTCTGAGAATATATATATGAATCCAGACCTTGGATTACTATCCTAGTAGAAGAGATGATAATGCATGCAGTATGCCACATTCTATTTGTGTACAAATTCTAATGGTTGAATTATTTTAATCATATAAAATATGTGTTGAAGGCTTCAAAGGTAGTCAAATACTTATCATTTTGAGACCCCTTTTTTGGATGAGCTTACATTCACTCCCTTTTGGGTTGATCTTTTATTTGTAAATGTATCTTACATATACTTTCTTTTATTTTGGGTTACATCTTTTAATGCCCCATCAAATTTTAAGGTGACCTACTGGGTATGTATATACTCACCCATGCAAATGATTTCCCAAAAGTGACATTCATTATGAAGATGATTGGAAGGTCATCCATGACTTTAGAGTAGCATATGGATTCTAGGTACATGTACAATGTACAATGTTCGTACCATGGGATTCAGTATATGTTCCCTCTCAACTATTTAATTTTCCAGTTTTCTACCCAACTGGGATAGAATTTATAGATGGGAATGTATTTTTTCTCTATACATTTTATTTTGAACTATTATTCTTCAATAAGTTTTAGTGGGTTATGAATTATTTGAATAATTTATAGATGTGTTTTATGTTTTACTCTTTTCCTCTATAATTTTACATAGAGATTGAAGTGTGTGTTCATACATGTAGAAAGTAAAATTACTCCCCATGTTAGTTAAACATTTAGTGCTAGTCTCCATCCCCTAGCCAATAATGGCATGCTTGGAGTAGCTATGGATTAATATTTAGCTTTGGTTGGGTCATGCCATGTATTGTAACTCAAATGAGTAAGATGAAAATAAACAAATAAAATTTGTTTTATCTAGTAAAATTAATAGACAATGATCTTGAGCAATGAGACTTGGATCATGAGTGAGATGGATTTAAGAATTTATTTTATTATTGAACTTATAATTCCAATAATCCATTAGAATTTTAACCTATACTGTCCCAGGGCTTTGATTTGAGTTGAAAATATTAATTGGCGAAACATTAATGATATTTATAACTTGAGGATAGTTAATCACTCAGATGCATGGCAGTTTTATTATACTATAATTTTGGTGTTTTATCATTGAATTTTAGGCGTTTTTCTATTTAAATATATAAATTCATAAAAATGATATTTTTTTATTATTTTAAAATATACATGGGATTATTCATGGTGTAAATTTTTAGTGTTGGGAAATTTTTTATTTATAAATTTCTAGATGATTTTTAGGTATACTCATGAGTGATTTTTTTATAATAGATAAATGAAGTGGAGATGAAGATTCATGGCATGGAATAAGAAAAACTATATTTTTTGGATTTCAAAATCAATAAAATGAAGGATGTTTAGGAAAATAGATAGGGAAGAATAAAACTTATAAACTATGATAAGGCCATATTAATGTTAGGATTTTTTTATTATATAACAATTCATGAAAATTATATACCTTGATAAAGTTATGGTGATATAATCACATGACTACATACAATAACTTATATAGAATTCATGATAGTGGTATGGAGATTTAATTTTCTATGACGTGATCATTATCAATGACATGATGATGTCACTACAGTTGATTGTGCTTCCACATATTGGAAGCATATAATAGGTATTGTTATACCATTCTTCTAAATTACTTAAAGGAATTCATTGATTTTCGTTGGTAGAAATAATATTAATGACTTACATAGAGTGTAATACCAACCTAAGGTAATCTATTTTTGTGGGGTGGGGTAGGTGGAGTTCAAGAATATTCTCAATAAAAATAATTGAAATGGGTATATCAATGAAGGGTATATTGTATTGTATTGAATCATAAGGAATAACAGAGAGATATCGATACCTATAATTCATGAGAAAGGAATGTCAACACTTACGAATTACTATCATAGTTTTATAATGATTACATTACATAGTTTGATGAAGAATGGTTATTTATCAACATTAATAACAAGATAATATCAGTGATTTGTGGGATGTCACCAATACAAAATGAGAAATATTTAGCATGAGGAATGATGAAATTTATAACTTTGATAGATAAATATAATTTGTTTATGAATAGAGACATGAATTACATTATAAAATCATTAATATTATCAAATAATGATTCTAATAGTCCATGAACATTAAAAAATGATAAGGATATATAATATATCAATAAGGAATCATTGTGATATCCATTAAAACCAATGATGGATCAATAGAGACATGTTGAAACCATGTACATGTGGAATATTTTATTATGAATTCTATAAAAGAACATGGTTACCTTCTAGTGATTTGTATAGAAGGACCATGATCTATGGTGGGAGAATATTTAAAAATGATTAGTGGAAGGCTAACTAGTAATTGAAAGAAATAGATATATATATATGTATATGATAGCACTATGGAATATATAATAAATAATTGCATATGTTGATCCCCCATAGAGGGTGGAAATGGATTTAGTGAAGGGGATAACATATAAATGAATAAAAAATAAAAATGTATTGTATCTATGAGGATTGATATATACTAATAGAGAAATAACCACTAGAGTAGTGGAAAAGATGTAGTTGAGATGTCAATGTTAGAAAATACTTCTTACTCGCTATTTACATTTGTTTTGTGTTATAAAAATTTAAGGATACGAATATTATTAAAGACAATGTGATTTTTTGATTTGATAACAACATCAACTAATTATGATATTAAATACAATTGGATACATCTAATCTCTATTTATTAATAATAAAGATTTTCTAAAAAGTGAACATATTAATTAGGCCTAGGTGGTGGGAGGAGTTAAAGTGGATGTTTTTTAGAAAAATAGAAATGGGGATATTAATCCTAGTTTATAATTTTAATAGATGTATTTATGGTCTAATTATGTTTTAAATTATTTAGAATTCAATTCCCTTATTATATCTTGATATAAAACATTATAAGGACTTTTGGTTTTTTGAGGGGCATAATAGTGCATGAAAAGAGATAGTTAGGGAGGGGTGATCATGGATAATATTTTTTAAATAATTATTTTGTTAATATATATTATTATATAAGGATAATATATTGTCCCTATACTTAATATTTTTCTCTCAATACATACCTACATTTTCTTAATAATATTAAATTTATTCTTATTTGATTGCTTCTCAATATTACATATATATTGATTAATAAAAAACCACACAATCATTCTTTACACTTCCTATGTAGATCAGAATATTGTACATACTAATTAGATGGAATGTTTTCCCTAACGAAATGACATGTAACTCATCATTTTATGTATTTTAGTGATATGATTCTATTTAAAGGATGTTTTTTTCACAATTTCACACATAAAATAGTCAATAATAAAGACATGTAGATTATTACATATTTATACAATATTTAATACCCCAACCACCTATATATTACCACTTTATATTTCTATTCTGAGTTTACTTGTCAATGAAGTACCCAGACAGATGTTTTTATTCCACCAAGAAGACACAAGATTTAGTGGTATTTTATTTATATATACCCACTAATAACATTGGTATAACAAGAAGGACTTAATACCTTATATTTTATAATATGAGTCTACTTAAGAAGCTGTGAAAACATAGATTCACCTGAGGGACCCACTTATAATGATAGAATGTGAGATGGAGATTGATATTTGGTGTGATATTTTTTTGCATATACCACTAGCCTTGTATTATAAGACTATCTCAGCAGCCTTATCCCATATACAAAATTTCATAAATAACACATTTATCATGTATTATACATCTGAAACATTATCGCATCATATTCTTTCTTCCATAATTTTCTTTAGCGCTAGTAGTCAAAAATGTTCTCTATTAATGAGACATAAATCCATTTAATCACGATTCAATATGACATAAAAAATACTAGTATACATGGAATGAAATATAAATATATTGTGATAGACTTATTCGATAGGTATTACAATCCTTCGATCATAAAACATGTTGATTCTATTCCTTGGACCAATGTAGGATAAATACAAATTCACATGTTATAAGTTATATGGGATTCCATGTCTATTATTCGAAGAAGAAAGTATAACAACATAGTATTCGATAAAAGATATATCTGTGTCAACTCCTGGTGATGAGTAAACCCTATCAGAAATAATAGGAGATATTTGAAAATATTTATTAAGAAAAACTTGATAAATTAAATGTTTTGGAAAATTTTAATGTCGTTCAATATATTATTTTTTTGCATGAGTTTATTATATTGATTTGATGTTATTGAATAATATTGGTTCTCTGGAATAATACACCATATATCAACTCACCCTAGGGATGTACTCCCCAAATATTTATATCCCCATTTATCCATTAAAATAAAATCTAATTTTTTCATATTTTTAAAGAATCACAACTTTTAGTAACAAATAATGTGATGAGTTTTATAAATGTTTTACCTCTTAATACTTAAATTATTGATAAAAATTCTCTTTTACCATTTAGAATAACACTGATTATATATTATTTTTATAATTTTTTTTTCATTTCAGAACTATTTTTTATTGTCTTTTTATGAGTATAATTTTAGAAATTTACCTAGTCACCTTATGTATTAAATTATTTTAATATATATATTAATTAGAAATTTGTTAATGTTAAAATCATCTAATATTAATTACAAAATTTAATTTAAATTCTATTTCAAATTCACTGTATAATGAAATAAAACGAAATAATAGAGGCCATATTTTAATATAATTGAATACGTTTTAATTTATTTTAGGATTAAATTCATAATTTATCATTTATATCAACTTTTTAATAATTATTAAATTTCTTCACTAAAATGTAAATTTTAAAAGAACATCCATTCCATCCGTTTTTCAACATGAAACTGTTTCTTGATTTTATTTATTAGTAGCATAATTCATACACATATTTTCAGATTGGTGCTCAATATAACAACACAATTTAGGGAAATGGATGAATTCATACTACATATATATTCATATTGAATTACATTATATTAAAAAATAGAATATATTTTTAATGAACTTGAAATGATGGAATACATTGAAAAAAAAATATTTCTATAAATATTTCAGGAAAATATAATTATAAATGAAATAAAAATGATTACAGATAATATAAATTAAAAAAATTGATAAAAAACAATAGTTTGAGGGTAATAAGAAGATTTCTTAAAGAACATGAGAACAATTTAATATATATATAACTTATTTTCAAAAAAATTAGTGTTTACATAATGTTCCAAAACCTTAGAAATATGCAATAAAAGAAGTATTTATTAAATTACTTCCTATTTTCTTTAGAAATAAAGTGAATTAAGTAAAAAATTACTGAAACACTTTTGAACAATTTGATCTATAAAAAAATACGTTTAAATTTTCTGTGTGAGATTATATTCATATTTTGGTTTAATTTTTTTAAAAATATACTCTCAATGATATAAATATAGAATGTATATATAAAAATATACAGAAAAACTAAATTGATGATTAATTTTGGTACAAAATTTATTTCATAAATGAAAAAAGTAATCTGATTTCATACACTATATGTGTAATCTGGATATATCAATACATTCTTATCAGTATAAATAAATAAATTTAACGATATGTTAAAAATATTAACATGATTTATAATTTTTTAAGCCACAATATTTAATATATTTTCATTTGAATATTATTTCAATTATGATTAATTTTAACATCAATGTCAAATTAGTATCATTTTCTGTGAAATTCATGATAATAGATTAATTTTTTATTTTTCAAGAAGGAATAATAAACAATAAATTACATAGAGTTGTAGAGAAGAAATAAGAGAATATATATTTTTAAAATAAATCGGATAATTTATTTTCATCGTAAAATGTTGGGTATATATTATTTTATGTGACACAACCTTAGAGAGAATACCTATTAATTTTTCTCTATAAACTACACTCTATTTCTAATGTTTGTGGACACAAAATCTACCACATACATATACATAGATGGTTGACCATGTTGATATAACAAGATATTAATTACAATCTATATATCATGTATCATATATGACACCAAAAATAAATTCCCTAAAAAAAATAATTTATGAGTTGTCCTAAAGAAAATGTGAATACTCTATTTTTTATTAAATATGAACTATTTTATTATTAGAATTATGTATTATATCAAAACATTAATAATAGTTTATTAACCATTTGATCTAATTGAACAAAAAGAGTTTCAATCATCATTTAATTTTTTAGGCCAACTAATTTTGAGTTTGTTTAATTTTCATATCAATTTTCCTTTTTTATATTTTTTTCCAACATAAATTAATTTTTTGATAAAAAAATTGATGTTATTGAGGGTTGAATGACACAAAAGAATATATCATTGTGGTTTAAATTTTTGGGGTTAAAGATCATCTTCATTAACAATATTATTGTAGAATGGGGGATGGAATCCTGATCTAGAATATACAAGGAGTGAGTCCTAGGCATCCCCTTTATAAACATGGAGATTATTTGATTTATTTAATCCACCATGTATGAAGAATCACCATGTCATGATCAATTGGCCTCTTATATACCACGATTATGTAGATTATGCATTAATGGAAGGGATATGAGAATTGTCAAAATTTAAAAATTAAGGTGACATTTTATTTAATGAAATTTAGGGAGACATTAAATAGAATTTAAAGGAGTAGACCAATGAGAATTGATTAAACGAATTTAAGAAGTGGGATCATACCGAGTATATTGTATTGAACACTAGAAACATAGAGCCCAAATCTGTTGGGACCACATTGTGTATGAACAATATATTTTTTGTCACCATTTATCAATACTAGTTAAAATTAATAAAGAGATGAAGATAAAGCTCTAAAGATAATGGAGACTATTAAATTAGATGATTGAATGCACAGATATTAAGTTCATATGACATCTATAAAAAGGGATACATTGTTTACAACAGTAAAATAAAAGATGAAGAAGATGTGGATGGGCTTTTTTGTTCTACGGTGGATTTGAATTTATATTGAATTCCACAATTTGTTTTTGAGACAAGTATTTTTTGGGCCTTACTAACAAAATGGTCCAGCCCACTAGCCAACCATCCAGCCTCCACCTAAAGAACTTGTAGGACTAAAGGGGTCTATCAACCCCTAGGGAGTCCATCTAACCCATCCGATAAGAAGGAGTGCTATGTGTAGGCCCGAAGGAGCACACAAACCAAATCCTGTACAGAGATTGGGAAAAAGCATGTTCAGAGGGTGATAGTAGAGCGCGCCCATTGAGAACCCAATATGTGGATGTACCATGGAGGGAGAAGGAGAATTCTGATATGAGAATAGAGTGATTTTATACATTAAATGTATCATTCCTTTATCTGTGTTTCAACGTGGGAAGAAGTTTTTAATGGCGGAACAAATCTCAGTCATCCATATGATCCTGTGCAAGATCATTGCCACACACCACATCACACATTCCGCAATCTAATCATAATTTTCTATATTCAATCTGAGATTAGACAATGTCCAAAGAGATCCCACACCATTATCTTAAACCTCTAAATCCTAGAAGGGATCCTGATGCCAAATTTCACTAGAGATGTAACCACACTTCCATGATCGACCATCTGACCACCTTTGATGATTGAAAGAACTTCATTATTATCATAGGGAAGTCATGAGATCATTCATTTAATTGCATTTTCATTCATGTAATGAAATAGTGAATATCAAATGTGGCTAAATCAAATGAAGTTTTAAGGCCACGTCATGTAGATCATATGTTGATGATTAATATTTTCATGTAACTCTTAGTGCATGCATGTGATGTATTCATGCAAATGGAAAAGGCTAAACACACAAAAATGAAACCATTGAGAATCTCGACATATCTCATATCGATGGATTAATGTTTTTCAAATCACAATCTTCATAGAATAACTTGAGGAACTTGAATGCAGAAAATATTTGATATCTACCTATAAAAGGAGAACCTATGATCCAAAGAAAGATGCTATCGTCTACCTCTTGAGAGATCATGTTCTGAGAAATTGTGTCTCTATGATCGTCCAGTTTTTGAAGTGAAATCTTGATCCATGAACTATATTGGGTTTTTGAAGAGTGAATCATGAACCACTCAGGTACAAAGAGTGAAGGAGACCCACATACCACTCGGTTTTATGTAGAGTGATCCACAAAGTGCTCTAGTATCATAAAGTGACATAGTCCTATGTACTTCTCAGATTCACAGAGAAGGTACCACATACCAGTTGGTTTACCGATGTATAGATGCAAACCACTCATGGTTCATGAAGAAGAGCCATGAACCACTCTTGATTTGGGTTGAAGAGCCACAAACTATTCTTGGTTTGTTGGGTGGACATAACAACCATGCTCTTTATTTCACACATAAACCTAATTTATTACATAAAACCTTCACTTGATATGAAATAGAAGATCCGTAGTTCTAATAGCTTTATGGAATTAGAATATTACATAACATCTTGAAACATATAATGTAACATCTTATTGAAATTCATTTTACATGACCACATCATTCCTTCGTACATTGCAATGCATGGGATAACCTAAGGGAATGCATAATAAAATGGAGTGATATAAATCCCATTAACGGAGTAAATGAGGAAAAACATGGAGAATACAAATCATGTTAGGAAAGAATAATATCAATGTAACATAAGAGAAACCAGATCATTAAGGCATGATATAACATGATTATCATAACATGAATATATGGAAACAATATTTAACATGATTTTACAATAAGCCAAGGACCATTTCACTTGGAGAAAGAGTAAAACCTTATTTAAATTAAATTATAATGATTAAACCTAATTTCACTTGACATATCATGATTCTAATCTTTTCCCAAATCATTGGAGCACTATGTGGGTGCACCCTTCTTAATCATTTCACGTCATGCATAAGTGTGACACGTAGATCATATAACATGGATTTATTAGACATCATCATTTATTCCCTAATAAAATGGTTTAATTAATTCATGAAACTAAATAATAAATAGGTAAATTTGAATAAATTTGAATACAATTTATAGAGAAATGGGCATGGTATTCACTAAACAATGACTTTAGCTTGGAAAATCGCGGTGCAATTTCGGCAACATAATAGTGTTTCATAAGAATTCATAAAAATGGTTGATGAGAGAGAAAGGGGTGTCTCATTATATATACATAAAATTGATATTAATTGGTTCATATATAAACATTTTCCAACATATGTCATATAATTTAAACTCATAATACATTGGAATTGCTTGAATGTGAATGAGGATAGAGAAATCCCTTACGGAATTTCTGCCTGGTAACAGGTGTTCATGGGTGTCATTAATGAAAGAGAAAGGTGTATATTTTAATTAAAACATAAGGGAGGATGTATAGGGGTGGAACTAAATCATACACTAACATTGGTAATTGAAAATAAAAGGGCATAACAACATAATAAAATTTGGACAAAAATGAGAAAGGGAGAAATCCCATACTTGGAAGTGTGATCCCAAAGGCTTGGGAGAGGCTTGAGAGAGGCTTCATGGGAGCATTGGTAAAATTGGGAGGATTATAGAGAGAGTAGGGAAGAGGTTTTTCAATCTCTAAAGGCTTTTATTGATGAGGAAGTGGGAGATTGGGTGGGTTTATAGAAGAAAAGAGAGAGAATTCATTATTATTTAAGTTTTGGACACATCTAATCAAGCTAATCAAAACCACCAAAAACCCCATTGTTTTTTCCCATGTTTTTTTCAAATAGGATTGAAAAAAATAATTTTATATGTCAAATGTAAGGTCTTGTTAAAATATTAGGCTTTCTTCTGTTAAGTCAAAAGTCTTCTTTTGGCTTTTACATCATGTTTTGGAAATCACAAATATATTCTGTCATGTTTTGGAAATCTCAAATGTATTCTATCATATGTTTGTAAATAACAAATTGTCTTTTATCATGTTTATCGTATCGTACGATGTTGATCGTACCGACCAAAACGTATCGTACTGACTCTGTCAAACGTATCGTACTGACTCTGTCAATCGTATCGTACTGACTCTGTCAATCGTATCGTACTGACTTTGCTTTTCAGATGATCATTATTTGTTTTGGTACTTTGTCATAAACTCTCTCTGCATATGAATCGTACTCATGTTTTACATTTCTATATATCTCTTATCCTAACAAAACGATGTCGTTGAGTTAGTTATATACTAATCAAAACGATGTCGTGCTTTCTGTTTCAATAAGACCGTTGGAGGCAATATGACCGTTGGAACCCGAGGCCTATAAATAGGAGGTCATTTGAAGCTGAGAACACACTGATGAACGAAGAGACTCTGTGAACTACGAAGATTCTAGAGAGAGACACTGTGACTTCTCTCATCAGCCTTGTGCGTCCGATCATCGTATCGAGGGCTTTCAAGTAATTGAAAGACAGAGGTGCCGATTACCTGCAAAATCGAGGGCTGCCAGGGATAGGCAGACAGACGAGCCGATCATCGTATCGAGGGCTGCCGGGGATAGGCAGACAGACGTGCCGATCATCGTATCGAGGGCTGCCGGGGATAGGCAGACAGACGTGCCGATCATCGTATCGAGGGCTCACCAAGGTGTTGGTGAGACAGACCTTTTATCCTAGGTGAAAGGATAACCCTTCTCTTTGGGTTAAAAGAATTGTATTACTTTTACATTTCCGCTGTTGTATTAGAAAGGGATTTGTATTGTTTCCTTTCTTCTTTACTTATTCAATTGTAATTGTTTCAATTACAATCATTCCTTTACATATTGTTTTGATTGGTTCTATACGCTTTAAGGTAGAATCATTCATATCTGTATTACTCTGATTATTGTGTTCATCTTGAATACAATTGTTTTGCTTAACTTTAGTATTACAATACATCATACCTTTTACATTCAATACAATTGTGGGTGTTTGTATTTGTATTAGTTTAAGATCATTTAAACTAATCTCTTTGTTACTAAAACTCAGAGTTTTTAAACCTACAATTCACCCCCCCTCTTGTATTGTTCCATATAATAGACTTTTATATCGACTATTCGATCCAACAATTGGTATCAGAGGAGGTTTTCCACTGACTTGTATTACTAGCTTTATTTCTTATTACTTTCTTAAATACTCACTACACTAACGTGTGGAGTGGAAAAGTTGTTTTTGTTATATTAGATGACAGGAATGAATATCGGATCAATAGATAATCTGAATCCTTCTAGACCACCAATCTTTGATGGGAATGATTATGAGTATTGGAGAGATCGTATGAAGACTTTCGTCATCAATACTGGTGTAGACAATTTTATTATGCTTACTGGGGGTTACAAAATTCCTGACAAAGAAGTTAGTACTTTTACCAATCAAGAGAAGCAAGAATATCAACTGAATTACAAGGTACGCAATACTTTATTATGCTCTATGACCAGGAATATATATAGTCAGATATCTTCATGTGAAGCAGCTAACTGTATTTGGAAGAAATTAGAAGTCACTCATTTTGGTACATCCAAGGTTATAGAAACAAGGAGAGCAATGCTTCGAGCAGAGTATCATGGATTTGTTTTTCCTTATGGAGAGCCAGTATGTAAAGTGCAACAAAGGTTTATGACAATTGTCAACAGCATAAAATCTATGGGAGAAAAAGGTCTTGATGATGAAGCTCTTGTTGACAAGATTATAGATATTATGCCAAATGAATGGGAGTCAAAAAGAACAGCTATTGATGAAAATAGAAAAGTTTCCCAGATTACTCTTGATGAACTCTTTGGAACTCTTCTACAGCACGAGACAAGAATGAAGAGAGATGCTGATTTCAATAAGAAGAAGAATGGGAATGGAAGTGTAGCTTTTGCATCTAAAGCTAAAACACCTGAAAGGGTTACAAGGTCTAAATCCAAGAAAGTTGTTGTTTCTGATTCAAGTGATTGTAATCTTTCAGACAATGAGTTAGCTAATCTTGCTCGGAGGATGACCAAGATTGTGGGAAAGAAATATTTTCAATATAGATTCAAAAAGAAAGACAGGAAAGATAGGAAAGATTCAGAGGTAACTTGTTATGAATGCAAGAAAGCAGGACATATAAGGCCTGATTGTCCTTTACTGAAGAGGAAAGATAGAAAAGAGAAACACTCTGAAAGAAACAAGAAAATGTTTTATAAGACAAAGAAAGTCTTGAAAGCAAATGATTCTTGGAGTGCAAGTGGTAGTGATTCCTCAGATGATTCTTCAGAATATGAGACGTCAGGACAAAGGAATATTGGACTTCTAGCCAGATTACCAATTGAAGATCATTGTCTCATGGCTAAGGTACATAATGCTGAAGCTGTTACAAATGTCTCTTTAAATACAAATTATGTTGATAATAAATATTATGAATCTTCAAATGATGAACCCTCATCATCAGAAGATGATACTTTACCTTCTTTTGAAGAAATCTCTAGATTTGCTAAGTTACTTGAAAATGAAAATTCCAAACTCAAAAAGAGATTTGAAAAAGAAAATTCTAGAATTTCTATTTTGACTAAAGAAGTATCAGATCTTTCTAAAGATCTTGATGGGAAAACTTCTGATTTTGAAAGTATTTTGAAAACCCTTGAGAAAGTCAAATCTGAAATGGATAAACTTTCTAAGGATCTTGAAACTGAAATTTCAACGAAAAATATTTTAGAGTCTAACTCTAGTTCAAATTCAAATGTTTTAGAAAACAAGAATTTGGTTTTAAAACTAAAGTCAGAGATTTTATCCTTGAAAAAGTGTTTGTCAAACTTTACTCATGGAAAAGAAAACTTTGATAGGATGTACTCTCAAATAAGACCTTTGAGAAATCGTTCTGGTCTTGGTTATACTTATTCCAAACCTGTTTTTAGTAATAACTATTTTGTTCCTCAAAAAACCATTTTCTGTTCCAAGTGTCAATGTGGTGGACATTGGAGAAGAGATTGTTCTCTTAACAAAACTCAATCCTTAGGATTTCATAAAGCTCATTTTGCAAAACAAATGTGGATTCCTAAAATTCTTTTATCTAATCCTTCTGGATCCAAACATGTTTGGATTCCGAAAATCTAATTGTTTCTTTTTCAGGAAAACGAGAAGTGTATCAATAAGAACATTTGGTACATGGATAGTGGTTGTTCTCGACATATGACTGGAAACAAAGATTTCTTTGAAAAGGTTATCAAAACAAAAGGTGGAAAAGTTACCTTCGGAGATAATGCTCAGGGAAAGATTGTTGGTATAGGTAATATCGTTTTTCTTGGAAAAGTTCTTATTTCAAATGTTTTATTTGTAAAAGGTCTTAGGCACAATCTCATCAGCATAAGTCAACTATGTGATGAAGGTTACCTTGTGAATTTTAGAAATGATAAGTGTCTAGTTCACAATTCCAACGATGAATTCATTCTATCTGCCCATAGGCAAGAGAATGTTTACACTATTAACTTAGAAGACCTTAGGAACCAAAACTTACCTTGTTTAAGTGTAATAGAAGACCAATTGTGGCTATGGCATAGGAGATTAGGACACTGTAATTTGAGAAACCTAAGAAAACTCTCAAAGAAAGGACTTGTAAAAGGGCTACCGGATCTTAGATATGATTATTCAAAAGTCTGTGATCCTTGTCAATTTGGCAAGCAACATAAAACTATCTTTAAACCAATTAATGATGTTTCAACTTCTAATGCATTACAGCTTGTGCATATGGATCTGTTTGGTCCTTCACAATCTGGAAGCATTGGAGGCAAATACTATGTATTTGTTTTAGTTGATGACTTTACTAGATTTACATGGGTCTACTTTCTCACAAAGAAATCTGAAGCCTTTTCCTATTTCAAAACTTTTAGAGCCCAAGTTAAAAATGAGAAAAACCTACCATTGATAACTATTCATAGTGATCATGGTGGTGAATTTCAAAATTCAGATTTTGAAACTTTTTGTAGTAAGAAAGGTATTACTCACAATTTCTCAGCACCAAGAACTCCTCAGCAAAATGGGGTTGTTGAAAGAAGAAATCGTATTCTTCAGGAAATGACTCGAACCATGTTGAGTGAATACTCAATTGCTAAGCACTTTTGGGCTGAAGCTGTTAGTACTGCCTGTTATACTATAAATCGTGTTTTAACTAGACCATTTCTTAATAAAACTCCTTACGAGTTATGGACTGGCCGAAAACCAAAAGTTTCATACTTCAAAGTTTTTGGATGCAAAGTATTCATTCTGAATACAAAAGATAATTTACACAAATTTGCACCAAAATCTGATGAAGGAATCTTTCTAGGCTATTCCACAACCTCTAAGGCTTATAGAGTTTTCAATAAAAACACTTGTACTGTTGAAGAAATAGTACATGTAAAATTTGATGAAACTAACCCTTTTGTTTTCAACCAACCCAATCCTACATCCTCGGATGTGTTTTCTAAAAATGTTTATCAACCTTTATTAGAAGAGCATTCTGATAAGGAAAATGTTCAAGAAAGTGTTCCTGAAACATTTACCACAGAAGATTTTCTACCATATGTTGATGAACAGGTTTTACAAAACCCAAATCAATTGTTTCTTAGGAATCATCCTAGTGATAATATCATTGGTGATATAAATCAACCTGTAAGGACCAGAAATTCCTTAAGAAACGAAATAGAACATCTTGCTTTTCTTTCCCAATTTGAACCTAAAAGTCCAAGTGAGGCTTTAGGTGATGATGATTGGATCAAAGCAATGCAGGATGAACTAAATGAATTTCAAAGGAATCAAGTCTGGACTTTAGTTGAAAGACCTAAAGAAACAACTGTAATTGGTGTAAAATGGGTTTTCAGAAACAAGTGTGATGAAAATGGAATCATTGTAAGAAATAAAGCAAGACTTGTTGCTAAAGGCTATAATCAACAAGAGGGAATAGACTATGAAGAAACATATGCCCTGTAACTAGACTTGAATCTATTCGTATTCTATTAGCCTTCGCAGCATATTTCAATTTCAAACTATTTCAAATGGATGTCAAATGTGCTTTTTTAAATGGTTTTGTTCAAGAAGAAGTTTTTGTCGAACAACCTCCTGGTTTTCAAGACCCAAAACATCCTGATCATGTCTTTAAACTTACCAAGGCTCTATATGGCCTTAAACAAGCCCATAGAGCATGGTATGATAGACTTACAGGATTTCTTTTACAAAACAATTATAGAAAAGGTACAGCTGATCCAACTCTTTTTATCAAAATGGAAAACAAAAATGATTTGGTTGTCCAAATCTATGTTGATGACATCATATTTGGATCAACTCAGAAATCTTTAACCGATTCTTTTGCAAATTTAATGAAATCTGAGTTTGAAATGAGTATGATGGGTGAGTTAACTTTCTTTCTAGGTTTTCAAATATCTCAAAAACCAGAAGGAACTTATATATCTCAACATAAGTATATTAAAGACTTACTCAAAAAGTATGGATTTGACAAAACTAAAAGTATTAGCACCCCAATTGGTACCTCAAATACTCTTGATCTTGATGAAGCTGGGAAACCAGTAGATCAAACAATTTTTAGAGGTATGATAGGGAGTTTGCTATACTTGACAGCTAGTCGACCCGACTTGATGTTTTCTGTATGCTTATGTGCAAGATATCAATCTAATCCAAAAGAGTCTCACTTAAAAGCCGTAAAGAGAATCTTTCGGTATTTAAAAGACACTATGGATTTAGGACTTTTCTACTCTTCTGGAAATGATTTTGTTTTAAAAAGTTTTTCAGATGCTGACTTTGGTGGTTGTAGAATGGATAGAAAAAGTACATCTGGAACATGTCATTTCTTAGGAGATTCTTTGGTGTCTTGGTCTTGCAAGAAACAACACTCAGTAGCACTCTCCACTGCTGAAGCTGAATATGTAGCAGCTGGAAGTTGCTGTGCTCAAGTATTGTGGATGCAGCACACACTCACTGACTATGGTTTGAGTTTCTCCAAAACTCAAATTCTGTGTGATAATACAAGTGCCATAGCTCTTAGTAAAAACCCAGCACATCACTCTCGTGCAAAACACATAGATGTTAGGCATCACTTTCTTAGGGATCACACACAAAAAGGAGATATTGTTTTACAATTCATCGGAACGCAAGAACAACTTGCTGATATTTTTACAAAACCTTTACCTTCCGATAGATTTGAATTTATAAAACAGAAGCTAGGAATGATTACATTAAAATAATCATTCATATCTACTTCCTGTTTTACATCTCTCCTAATAGTAAGAAACTCCTCGTAGAAAGGGGGAGGACATTTCTTTATGTCTTTATGTTTCTGATCTTTAAAATATTTACTCTCTTTATATATGTTACTTTCTGTTTATCGTATTGACAGTTTTATCGCTTCATTTTAAGTTTTCCTGTATCGTATTGACCATTTCAGTTTTTCTATTTATCGTATTGAAATTCTTTTCCATCATATCATTCAATAGTTTTTTGAATCGACCGATGATAGTATTCAAATTCTTTTCCATCGTATCATTCAATAGTTTTTGAATCGACCGATGATGGTATTGAAATTCTTTTCCATCGTATCATTCAATAGTTTTTGAATCGACCGATGATAGTATTCAAATTCCTTTCCATCGTATCATTCAATAGTTTTTGAATCGACCGATGATGGTATTGAAATTCTTTTCCATCGTATCATTCAATAGTTTTTGAATCGACCGATGATAGTATTGAGATTGTTTTCCATCGTACTGTCGGTTAAGGGTAACAATTATTTTCCATCGTACGGTCCGATCATAGTAATGACTTTGTTTTCCATCGGCTCATGTTTTTTTTCCTTCTTACGATTGTGTTTACTTTTGATTCATACCAAAACCAGCAATCACCTTATGTTCTCCGACAGGTTTCTTTTCATTTTTTTTTATTTTATTTTTTGTTTTAATCCTAACCATTGATCTGCTATTATCTAATCCTGACCGTAGAAGATCAACAGTCATCTCTTTTTTGCCTATAAATACCCCCCTCCCCTCCCCAAACCCACATTGATTGTCCAGGATTTGAGGCGAAGCTCTGCTCCCCCAGCTATAAACAATCGTACGATCTTATCAATCGGCATCATCTTTATGTCTCAATCCTCTGCCAACACTCCCGCTGAAATGTCTTCAAAGACCTTTACAGAGAAAGACTTTCACAGAGAAAGGTTAGTATCCCGAGAATTTTTCGATATGTACGATTCTACAATCAAGAGGATTATTTTGTTTCAAGGATGGGAACATCTCTGTGTGGAAAAGCCTGATATTCAAGATCCAGTTCTTTTTGATGAAGTTTGTCAGTTTTACAAAACCGTGTCTTTCGACAAAGATATGACTATAAACTTCGATGTGTACGATAGAAAGTTATCTATGTCTGTGAAACAAGCGGCACACTTTCTGAATGTTTCTATAGAAGGGGATTCATTCTGTCCATCTCACAAACTACCAGAGGAAGTTGGTACGTTTAATAGAGAAAGTGCTGAAAAATCTTTGTTTGTTGTTAATGAGGGAAAGAGGAAAGTTTATCATCTTTCACCGGACAATCGGTTTGTCACTTTATGGATGAAAGGTTTTCTTGTCCCAAGGAAAGGGGATAGAGAAACTCTTAAAGTTTCTGATGTCTTTATGCTCGATTATCTTGTGAATATGAGGAAAGTGAATCTCATGGGGTATATTTTTGAAACCATCAAGAATGTCAAGAAAGGAGGGATTAAATCCGAAATAATAATGTATCCAGCCATCCTTACGAAATTCATTCTTGAGAGTATGAAGTTTTGTAACATTCTTTTGAAAGGAGAACCTATGGATTTGTGGCCGTCTTTCATTAATAAGAGTACGATGAAAAAGCTGAATGTTTGTTTTGATTCGAATTCAAAACTTTTTGTCAGAGATGTAGAAGCTGAATTGCCTGAAAATTAATCGGCACCTATGCCAGCCAAGGACAATCAATCAACCGGTGTTACTCGAAAGTCTGATCCGCAGACTAGTTCAAAGCCAAAGAAGAAGCCGAGGTACAGTGAAGAAGTTGTTGCAAAGTGGAGAAAGGACAAGGAACAGAGAAAGGAAGGTGATCCAAAGTTTGGACTTGACCCTGCTGAGGCCTTTGCAGAAAGAATAAGGGAAGAAGAAACCCTTCAAGCTGAAAAGAAAAAGAAGACTCTTTGGAAAAGAAAGGCTCAGGACTTTGATATCTCTAAAGTCTTGAAAGCAGTTGAAGATGCTAGTGCTCAACTAACTGTGGAAGTGCATCAAGAGCCCATCGTACAGAGTCTGCCTGAGAAAGAAAAAGGAAAACAAGTGATAGAAGAAGTGGAAGTAGAAGGAGATTTTCTTTTAGAATTTCTTCAAAGTTCAAAGAAAAGTAGAGAGGAATCGCTTCAAAAGCTGAGCGAAGGTGTTCAACAAACTCCTCATGCCGATCAGGAAAGATCTCCGGACAGAATGTCATCTCGAGAAAAGAAAGATGCTCAATCTTCTCAGTCTGATAAAGTAGTTGTCATTAGTGACAAAGTGGAAGATGAAAGAAAACAGAAAGAAAAAGCGAAAGGGAAACATCCAGTTGTTGATTCAAGCAGATCGTATGAACTAGCATCGTACGATGAAGATACTGACTCAGAGCATACAATTTCTCTCAAGAAGAGTGATTACATTGTTCATGTTTTGAGAAGGATGGAGAAAACAATTCCTTATTTCCCGAGGCTGGAAGGGAAGATTGATTTTATAACTGAAAATCAAAGGAAAAAGTTTGGCTCTGTAAAAGAATTGAGAAAGAAAGTCATGTCAGTAGAAGCCGATCTGAAAGTTCTTTCGGAAAGCTCAGTTGCTCATAAGAAAGCTTGTAATAAGATGACTAAGTGGTCGTACAAAACAGAGAGCTCAATCAATGATCATGAGATTGCTATTGAAGATATAAGGAGGTTATCAAATGAGCTAGCAATTGCTTTCAACAAGCTTGATAAAGAAACGGTTGAAAGGCTGAACCTTTTATCTTCTCAAAGAACTGATGTTCCTTCAGTGAAAGACTTGCAAGATAGGATGAATGCTTTCCAATCTGAATTCTCGAAGGTTTCATCTTTCAAAGAGGAAATGGTTTTACTGAAGAATCAAAATTCTGAGTTGTCCAAGGATAACAAGACTCTGCAAAACAGAATTGATACTCTTGAAGAAGTAATCAGAGTCCAGGAGGAAACCATCAGAAATCAAGATCAGATTTTTGCGGATCAACAAGAGCTTCTCAAAACTCAGGGTGAATCAATTTCTGAAGACAAGAAGGAGATCAAGAAGATGAAAGCTGTGCTTCATGAGCTTATAAAGAAAGAAAAGGAAAGAGAAAACAAATGATTGTTGTATTTATTTTTTTGGAACTTGTTTGTTTTGTAATAACTCTTATAATCCTTTCTCTTTTATCCATTGTCTTGTATTACTTCACTAACTCTTCAAGACAATTAGAGATTCCTCCTTTCTTTTTGTAAATCACAAAGGGGGAGAATATTTACAAAGCAAAGATTGTTTTACAAAGGGGGAGAATGCATTACAATGCTCTTAAGGAAAATCTATGAATACAATCCTTAGGAAAGTAAATACCTAAGGGGGAGTTAGTTGTATTCAATTTCTTATTCAGAAGAGTTTTCAATAACTCAGGGGGAGATAAGTATTTCTTGTTTCATTTACTTTGTGTGTTTGTGCTTTCCAAAAAGGGGGATATTGTTAAGTCAAAAGTCTTCTTTTGGCTTTTACATCATGTTTTGGAAATCACAAATATATTCTGTCATGTTTTGGAAATCTCAAATGTATTCTATCATATGTTTGTAAATAACAAATTGGCTTTTATTATGTTTATCGTATCGTACGATGTTGATCGTACCGACCAAAACGTATCGTACTGACTCTGTCAAACGTATCGTACTGACTCTGTCAATCGTATCGTACTGACTCTGTCAATCGTATCGTACTGACTTTGCTTTTCAGATGATCATTATTTTTTTTGGTACTTTGTCCTAAACTCTCTCTGCATATGAATCGTACTCATGTTTTACATTTCTATATATCTCTTATCCTAACAAAACGATGTCGTTGAGTTAGTTATATACTAATCAAAACGATGTCGTGCTTTCTGTTTCAATATGACCGTTGGAGGCAATATGACCGTTGGAACCCGAGGCCTATAAATAGGAGGTCATTTGAAGCTGAGAACACACTGATGAACGAAGAGACTGTGAACTACGAAGATTCTAGAGAGAGACACTGTGACTTCTCTCATCAGCCTTGTGCGTCCGATCATCGTATCGAGGGCTTTCAAGTAATTGAAAGACAGAGGTACCGATTACCTGCAAAATCGAGGGCTGCCAGGGATAGGCAGACAGACGAGCCGATCATCGTATCAAGGGCTGCCGGGGATAGGCAGACAGACGTGCCGATCATCGTATCGAGGGCTGCCGGGGATAGGCAGACAGACGTGCCGATCATCGTATCGAGGGCTCACCAAGGTGTCGGTGAGACAGACCTTTTATCCTAGGTGAAAGGATAACCCTTCTGTTTGGGTTAAAAGAATTGTATTACTTTTACATTTCCGCTGTTGTATTAGAAAGGGATTTGTATTGTTTCCTTTCTTCTTTACTTATTCAATTGTAATTGTTTCAATTACAATCATTCCTTTACATATTGTTTTGATTGGTTCTATACGCTTTAAGGTAGAATCATTCATATCTGTATTACTCTGATTATTGTGTTCATCTTGAATACAATTGTTTTGCTTAACTTTAGTATTACAATACATCATACCTTTTACATTCAATACAATTGTGGGTGTTTGTATTTGTATTAGTTTAAGATCATTTAAACTAATCTCTTTGTTACTAAAACTCAGAGTTTTTAAACCTACAATTCACCCCCCCTCTTGTATTGTTCCATCTAATAGACTTTTATATCGACTATTCGATCCAACATCTTCTTGGATGGTGCATCACACTCTCAAGGAAATCAATTAAAAAAAACAAAATGTTTTATATGTCTTGGAGGGTCCACTAATGTTTGAAAAATAATTCAAATAAACATAAAATAAAATAATATTATTGTTAAAACATATATTAGCCTAAATCATCATTTATATAATTTTATTATATCACTATTGGGCTATTATGAATTCATATAACATAATATATAATTAAACGGTGTTTAATTTTTAACCAAAAATATGATTGTCTCATAAAATTATGAAAAAATCACCATTGGATAATTTTGATGTATTTATTCTCAAAATAATATTCATTTAAGATAAATAATTTTCTATATATGTTAATTTTTTCATTTAAAATAAAAACATACATTTATCGAATATTTAAGGGTTTTGACAGAAACCGATTCCAAATCATAATAAAAATCATGATTGTATTCATAAAAATTAAATGATAAATTTTATTTACTGAAAATAAAATTAGTTATAATATTTTCATAAAATATTATTTAATTTATAAATCCCCTAATTCATCAAAATAGATTTCTCAATTTAATATTAACTAAAAATAATATTCATGCTTTAAATACTATTTATAATGTAAAAATAATAAAATGAATGTATAATCATTATTCAATAAACAAATATTCCACATAATCATAGGGTTATGGTCCTATTACATAACTCCTGATAACAACCACATAAGACTTAAGGGTAAGGAGTTTGATGGTGACAGGCTATTGGTGTGGCTCGTATAATGTCGCTCAGGTTCTAATCTCTATCAACTTCAACTTCTCCCATAGGTGGTTCCCTTCATGTGTGAAGTGTGAAGCTCAACTTGTGCTTGGTCAAGAGAGACTCCCAATGATACCATCTCCTTTAGGAGCTTCTAAAACTGGGCATCGTATGGAGAAATTCTACTAGATAGGGCCATCACAATCTTTGTCTGAGTAAATTTTATTTTTTAATGCCCTATATTTATACTAATAAATTGGTCACTATTCAATGGTTATCTTAAAAATGGTGACAATTATTAATGGTATTTTAAAATACAAATTGATAAAACCAAGTAAGTGAATATGTTTTACATAACCATTTTACATAATTAGATATTTAATTATATCCACAGTAATTTTCATTTACAAAATCTTGGGTCATTATAATCACCCCCCTAAAAAATTTTCTAAATAAAATTTCATTTTCCCACACTAAAATAGATGAGGGTAACTCTGCTTCATCACTTCCTCTGATTCCCATGTTTCATCTTCAATCATTGGGTTTCGACATAACACCTTCACGAAGGGTATTGTCCTATTTCGTACAACTGTATCCCTAGGAACTAAGATCTTTACATTATTCCTTTCATAGGAGAGGTCATTATCCAATGGTAACACCTCCAGATTGAGTACATGAGATGGGTCATGTATATAATTCCTCAATATTGATACATGGAACACATAATGTGCATGAGATAGGTTTGGTGGTTGTTATAGTCGATAGGACACATCTACAATGTGATCAAGGATCTTAAAAGGGAAAATGTACCTTGAAATAAGCGTTTCCTTTTTCTTATATATCATAACACACTTACATGGTGATATACAGACGAATAACTTATCTCTAATATCATAATCTAGGTCCCTTTGACGATTGTCAGCATATCTCTTTTTTTGACTCTGAGCAATGTTAATGTGCTGCTGGATGATCATAACATTATCCACCGGATCTTCGACCATTTTTGGACCTAGGAGTTTTCAAACCCCATCAGTATCCCAACATGCTAGTCTTCTGAACCACTTCCCATAAAGGGCTTCATAGGGACTTATTTGGATTATTGAGTGGAAACTGTTCTTGTAAGAGAACTCAACTAGAGGGAGATTTCAATACCATGCTCCATTAAAGTCTATTAACCATGATCTCAACATTTTATCAGGTGTTTTGATAGACTACATTGATTTTCCATCAGTTGGAATATTATTAGACATACTAAATGTTATCTCGGTATTCAGAACTTGTTGAAGACTCTTCTAAAACTCAGTGGTGAATCTTAGATATTGATCAGATACAGTCGATAGTGGTACACCATGCACCCTTACCACATATCTGATGTATATCCATTCTAGTTGATCCAATTAGAAATTCTTGGAATTGTAATGAATTGTACGATCATTGTAAAACGATCCAGAAAAACACAGATAGCATTGTTTCCTTTAGATGTCTTCTGAAGTCTGGTTAAAATCCCATGGTGACATTCTCCTATTTCCATGTTTTTATGGGTAATGGTTTCCACATCCCCTTAGAAGTTTGCCCCTCATCCTTCACTTTTTGACAAACCAGACACTGTGATGTATACTCAGTTATCTCCTTATTCAAGTTATACCATCAATAATTCTCTTAGAGATCTTGATACATCTTTGTGTTTCCTAGGTGAATAGAGAAATTAGAGCTATGTGAATCATCCAAAAGTTCGTTCTTTAACTCCAGACATGATAAATCACATCTTCTTGACTAAAATCTCATAATTCCTTCCTCATTAACATTTATTCAAATGATTTACCTTTTACCATAGTTTCCACTTTTTTTCTGAATTCCCACTTCATCATTTTGAGCATCCTCTAACCTTTCCTAAAGCCTCAATTGAGCAATCATTTGTCATAGTATTGATGATGTTACCTTATTTATTATTTCCATGTCCATCTTCATCAATTCTATGATTATTGGATCCATTTTAGTTGTCATCAATGATAGAAATTTTGGGTTCTTTCTACATAGATCATCATCCACCTTGTTCTATATCCCAGGGTGGTAATGGATTGAGAAGTCATAGTATTTGATCAGCTCTAACCATTTTCAATGGCCCATGTTAAACTTTGTGTGTGTGGATATATACATGAGGACTTTGTGGTCTGTATATATTTCACACTTCACCCAAAGAGGTAATGTTGCCAAATTTTTAATGCAAAGATCAATGTAGAGAAATCCAGATCATGTTTTGGATAGTTTTTCTCAAGAAACATTCAATTTTAATGAAGAATAAGCAATTACTTTTTCACTTTTCATCAACAAACAACCCAATACCTTATTTGAAGCATCACTAAATAGCATAAACAAATCTCCCCTTGTGGGTAGTTTTAGATTAGGAACCGTGATAGGCCTTCTTTTCAACTCCATGAATCTCTCTTCGCATCCATAACTCCAAAAAACATTAATCACTTCTGATTTAGCATCGTAAGAGGGTTTGGAAATCATTAAAAATTTCTCAAAAATCAGCGAGAATATCCAGATAACCCCATGAAGAAACAAATATCTTTTACCGATGTTGGCCTCGACCATCCCTCAATTATAGAAGTCTTGGAGGGATCCACATATATCTCATTGCATGATATGATTTGACCCAAGAATGAGGCCTCATTCAATTGGAACTGAATCTTACTGTACTTTTCATAGATCTTCTCCTTTTACAAGGTCCTTAATAAAGTGATTAGATGGTCCTCATGCACCTCCATGGTTATATAGTATATTAGAATATTCTTAATAAATACTACCACAATTTTTTTGAGGTAATATCTAAAGACTATATTCATCAATCCCATGATGATTGCTGGAGAAGTAGTGATTCAAAAAGGCATTACATTGAATTTAAATGTCCTGTATCTTGTACGAAAAGCAGTCTTGGGGATATCCACCTTCTTCACCCTAACATGGTAATATCCTAACTACAGATCCACCATGGAAAAGTATTTTAATCCACTAGCTAATCAAACAAGTCATTAATTCATGGAAGAAGATACTTGTTCTTTATCCTGATTTTTTTATCTCACTATAATAAATGCAAAGGCACATTAACCCATCCTTCTTCCCAATGAATAGGACTTTTTTCACCTCATGGAGATGCACTTGGGCATATAATCCCTCTACCCAGATTCTTCTGTAGTTGTTTCATCAGCTACTCAAGCTCCACAATAACCATTATATACTGAGTCTTGTATAATGGCAATTCCCCATATATATGATCTATTGAGAATTAAAAATCACTAACAGGATGGATACCATGAAATTCTTCAGGATTACATCAACAAATTAACTCACAATAGGCATTTATTCTTTTTTGATTTCTTCCATATACACAATCTTCTAATCCAGATACACATGCTCATAGGGTAGTAATATCCATGCATGAGATGATGGTGCTAAATAAGATTCATCATCCTCCTTTCACTTTTACATAATCAGAGGTCGATTAGCCATATGAAGAGTGATTTCCATATCATGTAAATTTATGTTGACTCTATATAGTGAAATCAAATCCATGAAAATAATTTCATCAAATTCAACCAGAGTGAGTATGAAAAAGTTCGCTAAGAAGTTCAATCCACAAATTATGACGGGGGAGGAGTTATATTCAAGGGACGCAATGACTGCCCCATTTTCTGTACTCACTGATATTTTTACATCCATGATTTTTGGTGGTGTTGGTATTGATCTACTAAACTTTCGGGATATAAAAGAATGTGTAGAACTATAATAAAAAATTTCCTTAACTATTTGGGAATTAATAACTAGTGTATCTATCACCAATTCATTTTTTAGGGTTTACTTCGGTGGTATTAAAGGAAAAAGCTCTCACTATTTTCCTTGGAGGCTGTTGGTTGCCTCCAAAAACATTTGTCATAGTGCACTAGTTTGTAAAGTTCCTCAGTTATTTGTAGTTGATGTAATGAACAATGCATTGAGCATCAAAAAAAGTGTTCCTTTACTTTATCGCAGCTGTGGAATTTTCATGATGGCAGTTAATGTCCAGGTTCCCTTCCCTTTCATACCTAATGCTTTTCCTCATCCCCTTCATGAAATTTTCAGGGTGATTCATTACACACCATTGGCATATGGGGTGTTGGATTTTCCTAGCACATTTTAATTTATCCATTAGACCACCATAATTAATATCAACCTTACTCTTCTTATCCCCATGATACCTCGGAGATTCTCTGATCTCTAATTTGACTTTGAGAAAACATTGGATAGTTTCATCATAGCACTTGAATTCGGGGATCACTAAGTATTTCCATTGGCTTGATTTTATCCCACAAAAGAAGCTTTCAACCATGAATTTAGGGGTAATGAAAAAGCTAGATGAATATCATGAAATTTTTGAGAATTTTTACTTATACACTCTAACAGATTCATCGTCTTTTTACATGAGGTCATGAATGTCCCTTTCTACCTTATGTCGGAGGGTGAAAGGAAAATATTTTTCAAAAAACATTTTCCAGAAATCCTTAAATTCCAATTCCCAGATATCCTCATTAGGCTTTGTATTTTTGATCAATGGACACCATTTATCATCTCCATCATTCATACGATAACCAGCTACATGAACCTTTTCTTGTTCAAAACATTGATGGATGGAGAATATCTTCTCAATGGTGCAGATCCATTGTTCGATGATTAGAGGATCATATGATTCATTAAAAGTAGGAGTCCATTGTCTCATGAAGCTATCGATTGTGAAATTTTATTTCTTAGGGGGGATTAATGTTCTTCATGACCCATGTTTATATTCAAAATATGTGTAAACTTCGAAATTATCGTGAAAAAGTTCACGAATCCCTCTCCCATCAGATTGGCCATCTCATTAGAAAAGTCATGACATTGATATTCACTTCGGTTGTTTTCCCGAGTCCTCCTATTACCAGACATTGGCTGGGAGAAATCGAATGTTAGGGGTAACACATAAAGGGTAATCCAATGAAAAAAAATAATGACATGAAAATTTATTTTATTTCCTTAACTTATGAACCTATATGGTTCAATATATGTTATCCATGATCTAATTTCCGAAATATATCATAGGATATTTTTTTGTATTCCCTTAAAAATGGTTCATACTATGCTTGGGAATTTACCAAATCATATCCCCCAATAGTGTCGTAACAAAGAGTGAAAAAGGCCCATTTTCATGCATTAATTCCCATTCATGTCTATCTCAAAGTGGTGTTTTCAGTATTTACCCCTAGATACATCTATGCCAGATCCCCATCTACCTGATAATTTCTAGATAGGGATGGGTTTTCTTGATAAACCACATAATCAATACTCAAAAAAATTTAGGGATGTTTTTTCTACACTTAGTCATATCCGTAAGGATTTTACTAGGGTTTTCTAATCCCAATTCCAAAAATAACTCAACATATCCTCTGATACCAACAATAAAAACCCTTCCATTCATTTCACACGTAATCATAATTTATTACATAAAAAAATTACTTGATATAGAATAGAAGATCAAGAGGTCTATTGTATTTGGATCTAAGGAAAATTAAAAAAAACTTAAAACATAAAATGTAACTTCTTTATTGAAAACTTGTTTTACATGACCATATCAATCCATCGTACATAGCATTGCATGGGATAACTAGAGAAAATGCATACTATAAGGGTGAGATATAAAAATCAGTAAGGGAGTAAACATGTAATAGCATAAAAACTATGATACATTTTAGGAAATAAGAATATAAATGGAGCATAAGAGAAAACACAACATAAATGCTTGATATATCATGATTATCATAACATGAGAATGTGGGAACAAAATTTAACATTTTTTTGCATGATCCAATACTCATTGAACATGGAGAATGAGTAAAACCTCATTGTACATGAATTGGAATGTGTAAAACCACATTGCACATGATGTATCATGATACTAATCTTTACCCAATGCATTAGAGCACTGTCAGGGTGCCCCATTCTTAATGATTTCATGTCATGAATATGTGTGCCACGTGAATCATATAACATTGATTAATTAAACATCCTCATTTATTACACGGTAATGGAATTTGGAATTCATATATGAATGTCAATAATCAATAGGTAAATGTACATAATTTCGAATAACCTTGATAGAGAAATGTGAATGGTAATCACTACACAATCAATTTGGCATGGAAAATCGCGGTGCAATTTTTGAAGAATAATGGCATGTCCCAAGAATTCATAAAAATTATTTATGGGAGTGAACGGGGTGTATCATAATATTTAAATGGAATGTAATGTGAGGGGTTCATATAGATACATTCCACAACATATTCAATGGAACTTATATTCATAATTCAAAGGGACTTTTTAAATGTGAATGAGGAGAGAAAAATACCTTACGAAATTTCAGCATAGTAATGGTTGTTCTTGAGATGAATAAATTAGAGGGAAAGGGGAATCTCATCATTAAAACATAATTAGGAATGTATATGAGTGGTTTGAAATAATACCCCAACATATAAAATTGAAAATAAATGGTCATAACAACATAAGGAAATTTAGACAAAAAATGAAAATCAATGAAATCCCTTACTTGGAGCTATGATCAAAATGGATTTAGAGATGATTGAGAGTGGATTATTGGGATCATAGGGCGCCATGTGGGGGTATATATAGGGTAAGGAAGAGGTTGGTCTAGTTCCAAAGGCTTTGAGTGAAGAGGAATTGGTATCCTGGGTAGGTTTATATAGGAAAAGAGTGGGAATTCTTTATTATTTATGTTTTGGACACCACACATTAAACTAATCAAAACCACAAACAAACCCATGGTTTTTTATAACGGTTTTTGCCAAATGTTAGGGGAAAAAGTATTTTATAAGGCCAATGGCCATAATTCTTATAATATTAGTCTTGATTATGTGGAGGTGAGTCATACTCTCAAAGAAATCCATTTAAAAAGTTTAAATGTTTTATAAGTCTTGGAGGGTCCACTAAAGCTTTGTATAATAAATCAAACAAACCTAAAATAAAAATATTTTAATGGTAAAACATATTTTGACAAATTATATCGTTTTTTATAACATCACTATGTGGTCATTATGATGTCCAAAAACACATTATATAAATAAATGATATTTAATTTTTCCCAAAAATTCATCTGTCTTCAAAAATTATGAAATAATAACCAGTGGATATTTTTGACAACTTGATTCGAAAAATAATATTAATTTTATATAAATAATTTTCTAAATATTTGAATTTTTTACTTTTAGAATTAAAATAGGCATTTTTCAAAAATTCATGGGGTTTTACAAAATCAGCATTCAAACCATAAAAAATCACGATTATATTCATCAAAATTATATGATCATTTATATATAATAAAAATTAATTTTTTAATAATATTTTTTAATGTATTTTATAATTGAAAAAATCAATTAATTCATCCAAATAGATTTTTAAATTGAATATTAACAAAAAAAATACTATTTGTGATTCAAACACTATTTATAAAGTAAAAATAATAGAATGCATATATATAGTTTATTCAATAGAAAAATAATGTAGATATTCATAGCAGTAGGGTCTTGTTACATAATCCCTGATAACACCCACATAATACCTAAGGTTAAGGTGTGTGACAGTGATAGACTCTTGCGGTGGCTGGGATAACATCGCTCAGGTGGTAATCTCTATCAAAATCCACTTCTCCCGTATACAATTCCATTGGATTCTAAAGTGTTAAATCTTGGATTGGGATTGGTTAAGAGCAATTCCCAAGGACACAACCTCCTTTCCGAGCTCCGTCAAATGGGATTCGTATGGAGCAATTCTATTGGATGAGGCCATCGCTTCCTTTGTCTGAGTAAACTTGATTTGTTAAAGCCCTATATTTATACAAATTAATTGACCATTGTTCCAAGGATATATTATCATGGATCACAATTATTAATGGTATTTTAAACATGAAGAACATAAAACCATGGAATTTAGAATGTTTTACATAAAAATTTTACATTGTAAGACATTTAATTAGATCAAGTGGAATTTTCATTCAGAAAAGTTTGGTTCATTACAGTGGATCCGCAAATCATTCTGGTTTTAGGAAGAAGATCCATACACATAGTGCATAGGAGAAGAATGCACCATTCATGAGAAAAATAAGAAGAAACCCAAGGTAGTGTGTGTGAAAGTAAAGGAAACCTGAATACACTCATTTGAGTTTAAAGAAGTTCACATACTAATAAATATAAATAAATAATGTGGACAATCTATGGGTTGAGAAAGGGGGAAAAGGTGATTTCATGGAGAAGGTTTGTACATAAGTGGATTCACTAATGTGATTTATTTGATGAAACCTAAGGTGTTATGAGTGTAAATGATAGTAGAGATTACATTCATGGTGCACATGCATACATGTGCATAAGATTAGATCATAAAGATTTTGTGAATGGAAGGAAAACAAGAGGTAGTGTGAGTGCACATGTGAAGAAGAATAGAAAAGAAGAAGTTGATTCTGATGATTCCCATTAATCTGATCATTATTTATTAAGTAATCACAAAGGTACTAGTTAATCATAATAAGAAGAATAATTTTTTTAGTGAATTCAGTCATTGAACTACAAAAATGTCTTATTTTATAGGGCATCAATTCTAGATTTTGATGTAAGAAATGTCTCATGCAGATCATATATAAAGATTTCTATGGAAATCTGTTAATGAGACTATCAGGTCAATAAACTGAGTGAAACATCTCCAAAGGTTGTGAGCTAGGAGGATTAAAAATGTAACTCCCCGACCCCAGAATCCCAGAGTTGGTGCATTATTTTAATACATTAGCATGATTTCAAGGAATATAGTTCCAAAAGACTGATTAGTTTAGCTGTCTTGGAAAATAGATTACAAACAAGAACATTACATTACCCATTAGAAAAAATAACACAACAAAAATGATCTTTTAAAAATTCCATTAATCATCTAGCTTAAAACATCTTATCAATCATAATACACTTCTTGGAATCCTGAGAAAACAAAACATATGAAAGGGGTGAGCTCAATCATTCAGTAACGATAAAAATATAGCAGAGAATTTCACAAATGAGCATAAACATTTATGTCAATGTATAAAACTAAACCAAAAGACTTTTAAAATTAAACTTCAACACAATATGCAATGATAAATCTATTAATTACATTTACATATTCACAAGGATATTCTACTAGCCAAATAATCTCATGTAATATCAATAACTAAATTCATAATGATGGAATGCATAATGTGGGACTTCCTAGCCACATAGTCAAGGACCTGTGCAAGACTACAAATAATATCTTGTCAAGGCCTTGTGCCCTGACAATAATTTATCTCATGAGACCTACTGATTCATCGAGGAGCTATAGCGGTCTCCACCAGTCACTTAATAAGTCAAATTCATTCCTCCTATGAAAGGGATTTAATATAACATAAACATTCTTATTAAAACTAGCATATGAAATTTCAATACATTATCCATAAACCATAAATGGTATAAAAATTACACATATATATTCAAACATATCACAAAACCTTCAATACAATATAGAATATTTTTATCATAATAAATCAACCATGATCAAGAATAATATCTATTAAAGGATGTTGACATATTTGAAGATGATTAGTAAAACACTACGAGAGAAATATCCCTTTTTCATGAAATAATTTTTAAAAGTCACGCAATTTATAAATGAATTAATTTAAAATGTAGTATTGAATAAAAATAATCCCATACCACTTTGAATATTTTGAAAGGAGTTAACATTTTAAAATATCCATGTCTATATAAATAAATCCTTAAAATCATTATGAAAACATGGACATAAATGTGAAAGGTTTAGAGTAATAAATCATTAAAAAATTAAAATGATGTTTTAGTAAAATAGTACCTTAAAGTAATTCCATTGAAAACTCTTTTATGAAACATGAACATGGATAATAAATATGTCCCTATAAAAACATACACATAAACAATCTCGAATAAGAATGAGATTGAGGAATTAACCCTTACCTTGCACTTTCCTTTGGTCGAGGGTATGTTTAACCTCCTGTATAATGACTATAGTATGTTATAAAAATATACCAGAACCATATTAATATTTATTATATCACACATGATTCATTTATAACTTTATACAACCCATTTAATAATGATTTCCATGCTAAATTAAGATTTCAGGTAATAATTGATTTCTTTATCGTACATGTTTTAACTTGTTATTCTTGATCGTATCATTTAGATAAATATTTAAATACTCTTAGAATATAAAAATTTATTTATATATCATATATATTTAGAATATAAATTTTTATAATTGATAGATATATGAAATGGAAGGCACCGTTTATGGAGATGGTATGCCATGCGTAGGCATTAACGATGTTTCTGTTTTCATATATTATTGAACGAAAGTAAGTGAATAAGATATATGTAAAAATATATATATATATATATATATCCAATAGAATTATTATGTCATATATTAATAATTTATTAATAATATATATTTTTATAATCTTCATCGAATGATGAACGTGGAAATGAATCTCATCGCGTCGTGGAGATGGTAATTCGTACGTACGCATGAGCGCCAATCTCATTATATTGATGGTGAAACTTTATGTAATTGGATGGTATATAATATATAAATAATCACTAAAATGTTTTATTTATTATTTACAATATTTATACTCATTATAATACCCATCCAAATAATTAAGTGTTTGAATAACAAACTACACCACGACGTGGAGACAGTAAGCCGTACGTACGCACGTATATTGAATTTTTCATTTATAGGATGGGTATAATAATGAATATGGGTGTACCATTTATATAATAACATCACAATATATATAATATAATGGAGTTCATATCTTATAATGGAAACAATAATGAATTTGGAAGTGGAAGAAGAAAAGAACATGAAAGAGGTGAAGAAATATTTTCCTCTTCTTTGGGTTCCTCCTTTTGATTTGATCGTAAGGGCACCATAGGATGTCTTTATGACCAAAGTAAAGCCTCTTAAATGATTGGTGGAAAGTTGGTAGGAGATTTAAGTAGGTTTTAGCTATGTGAAATGGCTTTGGATATGTTATTTGGAGAGAAGGGGAAGTACCCTTTTATATGAGAGGTGAGTTTCACTTTTGGAAAAAAATGAAATATTATTTTATAATAAAATAATTTTCGTGTTCTAATGTATTTAAAATGATTTATTTCTATGATAATTTGGGTATGGGTCAAAAATTCTCAACCAATAGGTTTTATATAAATTTAGATTAATATTTAAACCTTATCATTTAGATTTTACTCTTAGTTAAATAGTTTAACTTTTACAGTGTCTTCTTGTAATCTTACACTATATGTTTAATAAACATACTATAAACATCCAAGATAAAATAAAGTGGTTGATTAATGATATATATAATTTTATTTAATTCCTTTGGCCGATCCATGTGTTTTTAGGAATAATATATCAACCAATAATATAGTATCTGTTTTAAAAATTAATTTATGTCAATTTTGATACCATTTGGTATTTTGTTTTGGTGAAAGTCATAACATCCTTATAACATAGAAAAAAAATTATCTAATCAACCATAAAATGTCATATTAACAAATAATAATAGTTTCATTCGATAGAAGTCTCAATTTACATTTATTGGGATATTTAAAATATCAAATATTTTTATATTTCATTAATAAGGTAATCACTGCAACATTATTTTGTCATAAATAAATTAAATTATTTAATATAAAAATATTATAAATAAAATATTATTATGTAGGAAATATTTTTAGATTTCTAATAAATATTTACAGTCTTATGTATATTTTGTTGAACCCTATAAAAATGGTTTAGTTATTAAACATTGAATTTAACACTTTTAACTCTTCATTAAATAAAATAATAATTAATGTCATAATCTAATACAAGTGAAAAAAAGAAGATAATAATTTATTATTAAGGTTGTTTTTGGTAGAATTATATTTATCCAATGGAATTAGAACATGATTTACGGTAATTATATAATCATTTTACCCTTAATTACCCTATTTACTTTTAACCGTGGTAAATATAAGTCAAAAGTTACTATTCGCCATTTATTATTTTCAAATTATTGAACCACATTTTAATTACTCATGTCAACTATGTTTCTCATATTTTTGAAATTAATCTTACAGAAGAGGGAAAATTATGTTTTATTCAAATTTGCTGATTCTCCAAGAAGGTGGGTAAAAAACGTTAAAAAGTTCAATAAAATTTTATACATCTAATTTTATTATAAAATTACTCCAATGAATTAAATTGAACGTATTTTAGAATTATATGTCTATTTTGACTTAAAATAAAATTAAATAAAATATATAATTATTTAAATAAAAAGTCGGTTTGAAATAATAACGCATGGTTTTCCACTATTCATCCAAAATTGAAAGTATTCAGAAATATACCAAAAATTTACCCTAAGATAATTCTGATAATTCAAATTAAAAAATAAAGTCCATTTTACTAATTTCAAAACATAGAAGTTTCATATATTAAATTAAATCAAATTCCTATTGTCAAAACCAAAAAGAGGGTTTTTAAAAAAGTAAAAACATTCAAAAGATTGTCACGTGTTAATGTCAAATTTAAAGGTGAAATTACTTCTAATGACCTAAATTGTATTAAATAATAAAAATGTAATCTAAATATACTTCAAAACCATTCAAATGTTTAATTTAACACTATAAATTAATTCTATTAAAAAAGTAGTTTTCAATTAAAACGTAGTATTTTTAACTATTCATCAAAATATGAAAGTTATCTGAAAAGTACCAAAAATTTATCCGAACTAAATTATTATGTCCCGATACTAAATACGAATTTAATTTTGTAAAATTTAATATAAAAGTTTCAGGTATTTTATTTAAAAAAATCTCTACAAGTTGGCAATAAAATTTCAAATTTGAAAAATACTTCCTTTATCTGAAAAATTGAATTTATTATTATATTATGTCTAAGAAATACATAATAAGGGTGTTATAATTATATGAACTATATAATATTCAAATTTCAGTTAATATTATTCATAAACTCTTTTTGAACGACTAGGTTGGTATGTTGTGGTGTGTTCGAACTCGGTGTTGCTTGTAGCGCAAGCTTTTGAAATACTTTAATGAGATAAGATACTATGAAATCATAGGGTGTTACATTTTCCCTTAATTCAATAAATTGTGTTCTCGTAGTTTGGAAATTTTCATCGAAAATAAACTATTAAAAATAAAAAAATATATCTGTGGAAAACCCACATTGTAAATTAGGTTAATAAAATTTAGTCTTAATAAGAGAGAAAGGGAAATGAAAGATTCACCACCAAATTATGATCTCAATTAGGATAACATTGGTAAAAATTAAAGACAAAAAATTGGTGAAAAAACATAAATATTTAAAGGGGGTGACTAAGGTCATCAATCACAAACAAATGTACAGGCAAGGGCCTCAAAGCCATTAATCTAGGATAATTTAAAATATCATTAGTTCAACAAAACATAAGGTATTAGGATAACACATTTTTTTGTTTTAAGATCTCTTCCCTAAATTTATTGAATTAATTTCTTCATAGAATAAAGGAATATATATATATATATATATACATGACAAGTAGAGTTTCTTCCTTCAACTAATTCTTACAAAAAAAATCATCTTTCACACCAAAAGATAATTGAATTCAAAAATATTATATTTATCCTAATCATACAGGATTCCATAAATAATGAATTTATAATTCATTTTTCAGCCTAATATTTTTTTTAAAAACAACATTATAAAAACCAGGGCATCACGTAGACTAGTGGTAGGTGATGTACCCTTGTCAACCTTTGGTTGTAGGTTCAAGTCTCGTGGCCTAGCTGGACGCGACGGGTTTTCACCTGACCTCCAAGTTGTCTTTTTTATAACAATCCAATAATAATATTAACAAATTTATTAACCTTAAAAATAGTATCCAATGCCAAAATTAATCCATTCCAACCTCTAGACTTATCCAATATTCATCTGTCGAATCTCACAAAATTTATAAGGAAGTTAAACACAATTAAGATCTTTTTTTCCACATAATAACATGTGAATACCTTCATCAATTTTTCTTTTAAAACAAGATAACACCATGAATTACCATAAAACCATATTGATTACATTCATGCAAGCATATTAATTATAGAGTACTGGATATACTCCATATATCCAAAAAATGTTGTAAACTCCAACAATGATGGAACATACAAATCATTAATCAGTTTCAAGGTAATAAATAATATCCAATATAATTTATCCAAATCAATCATATATTATTAAAAAATCACTACCTCAATATCAGAACTATATTATGGTTTATCTTTCTCTCAAACATATATTTTCCAAAAAAATTAACCTGCTATTGATTAACTTTTCTTGGTTCTACACAATCTCAAGGCCCTAATGAAGTTGTACTGTAGTACAATCCTTTTATACTCAATAATTCATATAACATTTCCATCCTTAATAAAATAGTCAAATGAAACAATACATTAATGACAACATAAGATCTCTAATCATTCCTCCTCAACTTTTCTAGTATCATAAATTAATTATTTTCCAATAGTATCATTTGGGGTATACTTTGAGGACTTAGACATTGATTCGCGTAGTGTCCTGAATCCTTACAGATGAAGCATTGTACATTTGAAACCTTTTTATTTCCCATGTAATCATGTACATGGGGTGCTTTTTCGCTACACATATAACAAAATCACACTCCCTTAAAGCATTTACGAAGGTGATTCTTTCCAGAGATATCACATATGGGAAAATCCTTCTTTCCCTCTTCCCTTTACCCATCATTCTATATTCCATCTTTTTCATCTCTTTCTTCCCTTCAATGCCATAAGACTCATAGAATACTTCACTTATCATATTATCACATGTTACTATTTCTTCATATGATGAGAATACATGGAAGACTATTTCCCTTTTAAGTGGTGGCTTAATACCATGAATGATATTATCCTTCTTAATCTTTTGATCATGTTTATTGTTGGAATTCTCATTCCTTCTACTAGGCACCATTACTAAATAATGTCATACACCAGGTTAGTTTATGAATCACAATGCATAATTTTAAACGAGTAAAATACCTAATGTAAATTTTAGAGGTTATCCATATAATATATATTCATAAAATTATTTCATTGAGAAAGTATTTAATCCTACATCCATCATAATAGATTGTAAAGAAAATGAGAATTCTCCTAAGCAGATCCATCGGGAGTGTCATAACTAAGAGTGCAGAAAGGCCCATTGTTGGGCACCAGTTCCTGTTGGAGTCAAGCTCAAAGTGGTGTTTTAAGGTTTTTACACCTTGGTACATCTGTGCCAGAGCCACCTCTAACTGATCATATCTAGACATGGATGTATTACTTGGAAAACTAACAAAATCTCTACATTACCAAAATCCTAAGATGTTCTTCTATTTAAATCCTCAAAAGTTTTTCTTAGGGTAGTATTCTCCAATCAGAGTTTTACTAAATCTAGTTTCCAAGGTTTGTACTAAACATTATTAGATACAAACTATAAAACCCTAACCCCAGAAGCCCAGATTTGGTGCATTATTTTAATACATTGGAATGATTACAAGGAATCATGTCCCAAAGGACCGATCAGTTTAGCAGTCTTGGAAAATAGATTACATACATGAAAATTAAATTACACATTAGAAAATAAAACACAACATAAATGATCTTTTGGGAATACCATTAATCTTGTAGCATAACTCAACTTATCAATCATATTACACTTCTTGGAATACTGGGAAAATAAAACATAAGAAAGGGGTGAGCTCAAATGCTCAGTAATGATAACAATATAGAAGAAACATCAACAAATAAGAAAAAACATTTAAGGAAATGTATAAAACTAAAATAAAAGCCTTGTTAACGAAAAATTTAGAATAATATAGCAATGATAAATCAGATAATTCCATTTACTAATTCAAATTGATATTCTATAAGTCTAATAATCTCATGTAATATCAATATCTTATTTCATAATGATGAAATTCGTAATGCCAGACTTTATAAACACCATGTAAAGGCCTTGTGCTAAGACTACAAATAAGATTTTTTCAAGGCATTGTGCAAAGAAACTATTTTGTCTCACGGGACCAAAAGATGCATTGAGGAGCTATACTGAGCTCCACCCTTCACATACTAGGTACAATTCATTCCACATATGAAATGTTTTAAATAAAACATAAACTTTGGTATTAAAACCAGCATACAAAATTTCAATACCATATCAAGAAAACATAAATGGTATAAAAATAACACACCCACATTCAGAGATATCAAAAAACCTTCAATACAATATTGAATATTTTTATCATAACAAATCAACCTCAATCAATAATAATATCTATTAAAATAGGTTGACAACGTTGTAAATGATCAATAAAACACTTTGAGTGAAATATCCCTTTTTCATGAAGTAATTTATAAATGTTGCAAAATTTATAAAGGATTTAATTTAAAATATATTTTTGAATTGATGTTCCCCAAACCACTTTGAAATTTTTTATAGGAATTAATATTTTAAGTCATTCATGTCTATATAAATAAATCATTAAAATCGTATTGAAAACATGGTCATTAATGAGAACGGATTTGGAGAATAAATCAATAAAATATTTTAAAAAATGATTTATTAAAAGATTACATTAAAATAATACTTTTCAAAAATATTTTATTAATCATGGACAGGGATAATAAATACGTCCCGGTAAAAACATACTCATAAAGAATATCTAATAATAATGAGATCGAGAAATTAACCCTTAACTTGCACTTTCCTTTGGCTGAGGGTATGGTTAACCTCTTGTATAATGACCATAGTATGTTATTAAATTATAACAGAACCATATTCATATTTATTATATCATACATGATTCATTTATGACTTTATACTACCCATTTAATAATGATTTCCATCATAAATTAACATTTCAGGTAATAATCGCTTTCTTTATCGTACATGTTCTAACTTGTCATTCTTGATCGTATCATTTAAATCATGATTAAAATACTTCAGGAATAAAAAACATAATTTTTATATCATATATATTTAGAATATAAATATTTATAATAGAATTTTATATGAAATGGAAGGCACTATTTATGGAGACGGTAGGCCGTACTTATGCATAAATGTTGTTTCCGTTTTAATATCGTATTGAACAGGAGTTAGTGAATTAGATATATGTAAGTATATACATATATATATATATATATCTAGTAGAATTATTATTTCATATATTATATACTTATTAATAATATATATTATTATAATCATCGTTGAATGGTGAACGTGGAAATGAATCTCATCGCGTCGTGGAGACTGTAATCTGTACGCACGCATGCGCGACAATATCATTATATTGATTGTGAAATCATATGTAATTGGATTTTATATCATATATATAGAATCATTAACATGTTATATTTATTTTTTACATTAGTTATATTCATTATTATGCTTATCCAATTAATGAATTGTTTGAATAACAAACTACACCATGACGTCGAGACGGTAAGCCATACATATGCACCTATGGAGACTTTTTCATTTATTAGATGGATAGAATAATGAATATGGTTGTAACATGTTTATAATAAAAACACATTATATATATGATACTAGAGTTTTTATTTTACAATGGAAACAACAAAGAATGTGGAAGTGTAAGAAGATTAGAACTTGAAAGATGTGATGAAATATTTACCTCTTCTTTGGGTTCTAGCATTCGTTATGATCAAAAGGGCATAAAAGGGTGGATTTATGACTGAAGGAAGGCCTCTGGGGTGAAGGTATAAAATTTGGGAGGATATTTTGTGTAGTTTTTTCTGAGATAAATGGCTTTGGATGTGTGATTTTGAGATAAGGGAATGTACCCTTTTATAAGATAGGTGAGGGTCACTTTAGGAAAAGTTTGAAATATTATTTTATAATAAAATAATTTTCAGTTTATAATGGCTCAAAAATCATTTATTTATAGGATAATGTAGTTATGGGTCTAAGAAATCACAACCAATAGTTTTTAGACAAGATTAGGTTACCATTTTAACCTTATCTTTTAGATTTAACTCTTAGTTAAATAGTTTATCTTTTACCGTGTCTTCTTGTATTCTAACACTATATAGTTAATAAACATACTATAAACTTCCAAGAGAACCTTAATTGGTTAATTAATGTTGTATATAATATTATTTAAGCCCTTTGGACGAACCATAGGATTTTAGGAATATTATATCAACCAATAATATAGTACCAGGTTTAAAAATTAATTTATGTCATCTTTGACAGTATTTGGAATATTGTTTTCGTGAAAGTCATGAAAACCAAATCACTTAGAAAATTTTTATCTAATCAACCCTAACATGTCATATTAAACTATAAAATCATGGGAATTCATCATAAGTCACAATTTACATTTATTGGGATATTTATAATATCAATTATTTTAATATTTCATTAATAAGGTAATTACTACATCATCATTTTGTCATAATTAAATTAAATTATTTAATTTCTAAAAATTATAAATTAAATTAAAATATTTAGGAAATATTTTTACCTTTCTAAATAATATTTATATTTGAATTCATATTGTGTTTAACACTATATAGAAAATGGTTTAGTTTTTAATCATTGAATTTAACACTTTTAACTCTTCTTTAAATAAAATAATAATAAATGTCCTTATCTAATCCAAGTGAATCAAAGAGGATAATATTTTATTCATAAGGTTTTTATTGGTCTAATTATATTTATCCAATAGAATTAGTACATGTGTTAGATTAATTATAATATAATTTTTTTTCCTTAATTACCCTTTTTACTTTTAATAGTGCTAAATTAAAGTCAAAAGGTACTATTCTCCAAAAATTATTTTAGTCTTACTGAACCAAATTTTCCATACTGATGTCATATATTATTCATGGATTTTTAAATTAAACTCACAAATGTGGTAAAATTAGGTTTTATGCAAACTTTCAAATACTCCTAGAAGGTGGGTAAAAAATGGTAAAAAGTACAATAAAATTTTATACCTCTAATTTTATTATAAAATAACTACATTAATTAAATTGAAATTATAAAGGTATTATATATATTCTTTTAACGTAAAATAAATTTCAATAAAATAAATAAATGTTTAAATAAAAAGTTGATTTTAAATAATAACGTAGTGTTTTTCACTATTCATAAAAAAATGAATGTTTTCATAAAAATACCATAAATTTACCCTAAAATAATTTTGATATTACAAATTCAAAAATGAATTACATTTTACCAAATTAAAAAGATATAAGTTTCATTTATTAATTTAAAATTAATTCTCATTGTCAAAACCAATAATCTATTTTTTTAAAAAGTAAAAATTATTAAAATATTGACATTTGTTTATGTCAAATTTAAATCTGAAATGACTTATAAGGACCTAAATTGTATTAAATGATAAAAATATAATCTAATTATAATTCAATACCATTCAATTGCATAATTTATCATTATAAATTATTTCTATTAAAAAAGTTGTTTTCAAGTAAGACGTAGTATTTTTCACTATTCATTAAAATATGAATGTTGTTAGAAAAGTACCAAATATTTGTCCAAACTAAATATTTATGTCCTAATTTTAAATAAGAAGTTTATTTTATTAAATTTTATATAAATGTTTCAGGTATTGCATTTAAAAAAATTCTCCATTAGTAGGCGGTAAAATTGCATTTTTGAAAAATACTTCTTTTATCTAAAAAGTTGAATTTGTTCTTATATTATGTCTAAGAAACACAAAATATGGGTGTTAAAATTATATAGATTATATAATATTTATTATTAAGTTAATAATCTTCATAACCCTTTTTTCAACGGCTAGTTTGGTATATTTTGGTGCGTTCGAACTCGGTGTTGTATGTCGCACAAGCTATTGAATTACTTTAATGAGATGACCTACTATGAAATATTACGGTGAAACACAAAAGATGTGATTTGATGGATGATTTAAGCTATACCTGATCTTTTTTAAGGTTATTTTTCATGGGATATAGTTATTATTCCCAAACCTTGGTAATACACATATAGTAATGATTAGTGGAATTTTGTATGACTGACAACCTATCAGTGTATGCTCCGTGAACTTAACCATTAGTGGTTAACTATGTAAAAGTGACTTGTTTACCTTCTGCCTATGAATGATTTAATTACTGCACATATCCATCATATAGGGATAAAAAATTTCTTACCAATGTGGCAACAAGATCCATCAGTTTTAGAGATAATTTGACACCATGATTCACCCCCCCTCTAAGGGTGGCCTGAAGTACTTCAATTGGTATCAGAGCCAAAAGTACACATATGTTGGATACTCTATAGTAATTCTATTTAGAATATTATTTGAGTGTTTCTTTCTTTTTTCAACAATTAATTATAGTTTTGATAAATATTTAGCTATCCTTGAGAAAAAGTCTATATCTACTTAGAAAATTAAAAATAGGAAAAAGAGTGAGAGGAGATAGTTGGAGAAAACCATGATGTATAAAGAAGATGTAGTATCTATCCCTCCATGATTTTCAAATAATAAATAAGTATCATGATTTTATGTTAAGGAGAAGGTGGATTAAGTATCTACTAAAGATAATGACAACCATTCTACCTCATATAAATCAAGTGACCAGGAGATATTTGTTTTCACTATTAAAAGTTTCCCTCGGAATAAGGATTCTAGTAAAAGTGGATATGATTATCAATTTATAACCTCAAATGAGATTTTAATTGAGAAACTAAGAAATTATCTGCATTATATTGCTAAAGAATGCGATTCCTTTGGTTTTTTAATCTTTCAATTTAGGAAGGTAGAGATCACCAAGTTGGAAGGTGAAGCAGAAAATAGGGAAAAGGGATTAGAAGAAATATTTCTTGAATGTTTAATTCTCTACATATATATTGAAGCCATCGAATAATCAAAGAATAAATATGAAATAAATACCTCAAAATGGCTAAAATTAGGTGAAATGTAAGAGGGAGTCAATAAGGCTCTACAATAAAAGATCCATGCCCTTGATTTTGAGCCAAAGAAAAAAACTATAGTCAATAATTTATATTTTGAAGAATATTTCAATAAATTCCAATAACTCAAATATTTTTTACAAAACAATGTTATGTTTCATGAAACTAAATTTGAAATAATGAAAAAATTTTGTGATGAAATGATTATTATGATGGAAGCTCATAAATTTTTCTTTTATATGAAATGTCTAGAACTGGAAGTTCAGTTGACCAATATTTTGAAGACACATATTGATATTTCATATAGGAAGGAAACCATAGATGTTGGTACTCAATTCTCAATTTAGGATTATAATGCTAAAAGAACTACAAAATTTGATAAATAAATATCAAGAAATCATTCTATTATCAATCATAAATAGTTGATAATGTAAAGTAACAATCCAAACCATCTTGTACTCATGTTTTTAAAGATGTCTCTGAAACTACTTTATGTTGGAAGAAAAATTAAAAAAAAATATGTATGGGGAAATGTGATGAGATACCTACCACCTTAGACTAGGTGTATAAGAAAAAGAAGTTGGAAGATGGTCCCAATATAAATAACAACACATCAATAAGAAGGTCGAGTAATCTAATACACAAGATATCAATAAATCATGATTTGTGGGTCATTGTTGGTGCTGGAATAGATTTGGGAATTGTGAATTGTATTGTTGGTACAATACCTTAAATAAAAAAGCATAGAGAATGACTATATCAATGTTGAACAAGCCAGATAGGAAGAAGCTACTTCCATAGATCCATAAGTTTTTGAATACTGTAAACATAATTTGAAGTCTAGAAAACATCTGTGATGTATGAAATGGGAGTGGTCACATGGTTGGTACAAGTTCTCTCAACATGTATCCAATTGTGATAAGAAAATAATATCATAAAATCTGGCTCGATATAAAGAAGGTACATTATGTAGAAATAATAATAATGATGTGAAAACCAATTCTATCAATAAGATTCCAATAAGTGATGGTGAGAAGAACATAGATTTTCTATCCATGGAGGTGAAGTCTAGTGTATCCAATATAACATCTAAGAAGGATGACACTAATAATAATTCATTTGGAAGATCCAATTTTGATTCCACATTTCCTAATGATATATTGGTGATCTGGCCAGAAGATTTGGAAAGGACGACAATATAGGAAGATGCACAAGTTAAGGTTGGTGGGAAAAGAAATCGGTATATTTTAAAATTAGTATAAATAATATATGTTTGTGAGGAGCAACATGGATAGTTACACTTTTGGAAATAAAATTGCATTTAATCCATCTCAAGCAAAATTCCTCAAAAGGACGACAGTGGCATCAACAGATACTAGTGCTTTAAAATTTATTGAATGATGGATCACACACAAAGGTATGGATGAAGGGATGAGATCCACACGAACATAATCTTATTTGATGATCAAATATAGATTTTTGAATTATAGATCATCTAGGTTGAGAAAATCAACTCAACCTTATTATTAACATTAATATAGCAAGAAGGATCTACCTTATTAACTTAACTGATTGTGTATTTTATTTGTTCTTATAATACATTTAATTGAATTTGAATCAAGATATAATTTGGGAGAACCTATGAATCAGTGATGAGAAGTTATCCCATTGAGGGGGACACATAAGAACAATCTTCCATAGTTATTATTTCAAATAGTTTCAACTTCAGTTGGTATCAAATTAAATTTCTCTAAATATTGTTTGAAGATCATGTCCTTAGAAAAGGTATTTTATTTGTAAATATCTCATCGTTGGTTATTCAAAATGAATATTATCTTAGAAAGGGTGATTAACTGATCAAATCAGTGACATAAGAAGAATTGAAGTGTCCCAAGGTCACTCATCCTTCCTATTACAGTTGAATGTTTTTATATATTTGTGTAAGTATGTACATGAGATTCAATTTGGTTGTTATTATAAAGATAAATATCGTGTTTATTATTCTCATCCTAGAATGAATGTAGAAACCCCCTGAAGATAAGCATATCTGTTCTCAACTCATATGGAATCATGATTAGAAGGTAATGGACACCTTTGTTATCTAAATAAAATTTTCTTTTTTTCTACACTGAGAATATCATAAGCAATATTAGAGTGAAATAATTTTTGGAACATTACTTGAGTATGGAAGAATACCCTCTCTACCAAAAAAAATTGTCTTTCTTATAAATAAAGGGGTAGAGAAAGTGAGATGAATGATTGAATGAGGTAAAGATGGAGAGAGAATACTAACATTTTCACATTGACACTTTCATTTGGAGAGAACTTTGATGTATTTTTGTTAAATAAAAAGTGGTAGATTATTATGAAATCCTTGTGTATATAGATTGTATTTTTGGTCAACAGTTGTCAATACTGGTCAAAATGAAGAATGATATGAAGAAGGATCTCGAATGTTAATAGATATTGTTAAATCAGATGATTGATTTCGCTAATCTTAGGTCCAAATAAGAGATATCAAAAGAGATACATAGTTTAAAAAAATAAATGAAAATATGAAGAAATTGAGGATGGGATTTTTTTATAAGGTGTCCATGAAAATCTATAGAATTTAACACTTGTTTTTTTAGGAAATTATTTTTATGGCTTTACCTAAAAAATGGGCTATCCCACTATCCAACTAGCCAGCCTCAACCTGAGGAACATGTGGGACAAAAGGGGTAAACCACACCTCATGGAGGCCATCACACATGCGGTAGGGATGTGTGTTATCCCGTATGAGAGTATGGGATAAAGATCACATAGACATTAGGCTGAAACCCATAGATATTGTGGGTAAAAAGTTCACTGATTCCCGTGTAGAGGGTGGGAAAATAGAATGACCATAGAGAACACATAATTTGTCGGTATCATGAAGGGAGGCGGAGACTTTTGAGCCAAGGATGGAGGGAGTTGGTACATAAACTGCAACATTAACATGTTTGTATTTTGATGTGGTATAATGTTTTTAATGACCAAACTAATCATATATGCCCATATGATCCTACAAAATATCTCGACCTCATGCCTCATCCTACATCCCATGATTATATATCCACCATTCATATTTTATATGAGATGATCTAATGAACGAGGAGAGAATAAACCATCATCTTCATCCTCTGAACCCTTAAAGGTCTCTTGATGCCACGGTTCCTCAGAGCTACAGTCGCACCTCCCTGGTCGACCATCCAAAAACCATTGATGATTGAAACCACTACATTTTGGTTGTAGGAAAGCCATGAGATCATTCATGCAATTTCATTTTCAAGCATGCATTGAAATAGTGAAGCACGAATGTGGCCGAAACAGATGAAGTTGTGAGGAAACATCATGGAGCTCAGGTGTTTTTGATTATAATTTTCATATAACTCTTAGTGCATCCATGTGATGTTTTCACGTGAAATGAGACGGTCATACACGTTAAATGGAAACAACTGATTATCTCAGCGTATCTCATAGTCATGTTTTAATTATTTTAAAATCATGATCTTCCTTGAATATCTCAAGGAATATGAACTCAAAAAAGTTTTGATCTCTAACAATAAAAGGAGAACCCCTGATCTAGAGATAACTTATGCCGCATGCCTCTCAAGGGATCTTGTTTTGAGAATCAGAGTCTTTCTGATCATTTAGTTTTTGAATGTGAAGCAAGATTCACAAATTGTTATTGGGTTCATGAAGAGTAAACTGTTCACCACTCTGGATACATGATGTGATGGACTCCTACAAACATTTATGGTTCTTGATGAGTGAACCGTGAACTGCACTGGTTACATGAAGTGAAGGAGTCCCACGTACCACTCTAGTTCTTAAACAAGGAACCACATACCACATGTTTTCGTGAAGCACTGACAAGAACCACACATGGTTCAAGAATAAGTGTTGGGAACCGCTCTTGGTTTGGGAATAAGAGTTGCAAATCCTTCTAGCATCATGGGGAGGATCCGCTAACCATTCTAGTTCTATGAATAATACATGTACACTCTATGCGTAGAAGAACCATGCACCCTTTGCATTCAAAAGAAGAAGAATACTTATGGAGTGTGTGTGCAAAAAATGAGTAACCTGAATACACCCATTCAAGATTAAATAAGTCAACACTATAATTAATATAAATATATAAACATATAAAGTGGAAAGTGTGTGTGTTGAGAAAGGGAGAATAAGTTGATTTCATTAAGAAGGGTTGGACATACATGGATGAAATCAAGTTTATTATTTGACGAAACCTGAGGCTTCATGTGTGTGTGTGTGTGTGTGTTAATGATAGTGGAGATTTCATCCTTGGTGAACATGAATACATGTGAATGAGTTGAGACCTTATCGATTGTGTGAATGACAAGAAAACAAGAGGATGTATGAGTTCACATGTGAAGAATAAGTGGGGACAAGAATTTGATTTTAATGACGCACAATGAGTTGATCTTCATTGCTTGAGTAATCACAATGGATCTAGTGATTCTGACTGAGAGGAAGAAGAAGTTTTAGTTCATTCAGTTGTTATAATAAAGATGTTTTTGTATTTTAATGTTAATTAATTTTGGATTTTGATGAATGGAATGACTCATGGTAAATACAGACAAAGACTTCCATGACAATATTTTGAAGAGGCCTTCAACTCAATAAACAACGCGAGACATCTCCCAAGGAAACAAGCTAGGGGGAGTTAACAGCTGTCATTCGAGGGAAGTAGTGAGATATTACTAATATTTTGTAAAATAATTTTACCTAGGATAGAGTCACTAGGCTTGAACCTTTGTAAAACATATCTAGTAATGATATTTGGAATTTGGTATGACTAGAAACTCATATGCATGTTCTCCTTTGATGCAACCCTTATTGGTGAACCATGAAAATATACAGTGTTTTCTACTGCATATGAATGTTTTAATTTATAAATATAGACATACTACAAGGCTAAACAAGTTCTGATAAACATACTAACATGATTAATCATTTTGAGAGAAAAATGCACCACGCTGATTTACCCCCCCCCCCTCAGGGTGGTCTACGGTCCTTCATAATCACTACGAATTAATCTACCACCATAGAAGTTACTTTTATTACAAAAAAGATTAGTGTTTCTTAGGTCGCCAATGGGGGTTTTCTAGTTTATCCAAGGAATGATCAAAATATAATTTTTTCATGAATTGGTCTCATCAAATATCCTAGTAATGATATGGGAATGATGAGTATTGATACATCATGACTGTAGTTATTTTTCACAAACCATGGTGAGCTTCTATGAGACTCAACACTTGAATCAGCTAGCAATAATTTCCAAGATTTATTCATGATCCTACCGAGATAATGGATAGAATTTGGATTCAAATATATCATAGTGGAAAAAACATATTCAATGATCCACTAATAAACAAACCAAACAGGGCACACACTAAAACCAGAAGGAACTATAAACAATGAATATAAAAAGTACATAAAAATGTTCCAAAAATAAAAAAAAGACAAAATAAAAAATAAAAAAAGTACAACCAACACAATATGGATCCAACATGATCCCATTATGACTTCATATTCACCACCATCCATAAGAACTAGATTTCTCCATAGGCAAACCTGAACAAGAGACATGAACCGGAAAAAACGATTGAGTCTATAGATACCCTATAGAACAAGTAATCATTTAGCATAAAAAATATCAGTAGGTAAGGACCAAATAATATAAAAATGTTCGTTCCTGAAAAAATGTAAAAAAAATATTTGGAAATACTTTTCAGAAATATGGTGTTTTCATTTCAATGATCCAACCCCATGTTTCCCAACATTATCTTTCAAAAATGATAGACACCATTTTCCCTACCCAAAACATATTTCCATGTCTAAACCCAGTTCAAAATAAAAATCAAAATAAAACAGTGAAAACTAGGTTAAAAATAGCCATGACAGTAATAAAAGAAACATCAAAAGCATGCATTAGAAAACAGATTGGATAATTAAGTGCAGTAGAATAATTTTGAACATACATATTGATAATAATTTATATTTCATAAACATCTCTATAATAAATACGAACACATACTCAGATCAGGCTCACTTCTGAATATATGTTTCATCTCTATAGTCAATACCCAACTATATTCTCAAAACTAGCCTCACTAAAGGAAATGACCCTCTAGACTCTCAGGAAACTAGGAAGTACGAGTATATCAAGTCAAGAACAATAAAAATTCATCACTCGACCCTCTAAATGATGTCTAAGAATCCTGTGATACTAGTAAAATTATAATGATGAGGTCATCACTTGCATGACATAACCCAAAAATCCACAAATTCAACCTTTCTTTCTATTTCCAAATTATAACCCCACCAATGCAAAGACCCTCTCCTCAAAGGTAACACCATATAGGTTACCATCACATATCAAACCCTAAAAATCATCCAATAAGGCCTAATCATCATTTATATTTCAGAAAAAACTTCAAAAACCCCATAAATTTCCAAATGGAAATTATCATTTGAAAAATCAAATCATTTCCAATCCATTTTTAAAAACAATTTGTAAGAATTTAAGATGCTTAGAATGTTCGAAACGAGACTTTTTTATCATTTGGTTACTGAATAAAACCTCAATGTTCCAAATTGAATAAGCCTAAAAAATAAATTTGAAACAAATTTTGAATTCATTTTGAAACCAAATAACCATTTATAAGGAAGAGGGTTGAGGAATAGAAGAAACAGTAGTGAAAAATTTAAAAATAGGGTTCAGGAAGGACATTTTCTTTAGAAATCCAAAATCATTTATCATTATAACCATAAGTTCACCCCTTACACATATGGATATGCCCAGATCAAATGAAACATATTCTGAATCCAAAAAAGTTGAAAATTTTTTAGTTAAATAAAAAAATATACCACAAAAACGTACAATAACAATCCACACATAAGTACTAAACCACAATAGGCAACAAGGTACACTCATAAGGCTCAATTTTCAACCAATTAATGAAATCATAACCAACAGAAATACAAATTTCAAACATCTTAATTTTATTTTAAAATAATAATATGTTTTTTTCAAAATATTTTCACGCATATATATATGCATAATTAATATAACCATTTATAAATCATTTTCTCCAAAAACAATTGTAACATGACCAAACCACAATAAATCAAACAAAAAAATCACCAGAATAAGTTACACATTTATAAATATAATAGAAAATCTCAAACATAATATGGTATGAATCAAAAAAGAAAATGGATGAAAAAACATACATCAACGATTTTTAGTTATGATGAAACTATCAGTGAAGGAAGAAAGAAATCCATTGAAAAAACTATACACCCTAGAATTAATGAAGCATAAGAAAACATCAAACCACAACCCTAGTGTTCAGCCAAGAGATATACATGCCATGAAAAACCATGACCCCAAGAGATGGAGTATAAGAGAATATGAAATAGAATAAAAATTCAATGAAAACTAACCTATGAACCTTGAATAAGTAATAATAGAGGAGGAAGAACCAGGGGAAAAGAGTTTCAGAGCTGTATTTTATGCCTATGTCAAAAAATGGGTCGAGAATAAATAAATGTTTATTAAATAGGGGAAGGAAAACCTGGAATTTAATTTTTTATAAAAACTAGGAAAGGCATAAATTTTTGCCACATAGTTTTCCAAACCATTCCCCAATCATGTAACCCATAAAAGATAAGGATTAAACATACATGAGATAACCATATTGTTCGGAAAACCATGCAGTATCCCTGAAAATTGACTTTGCTAAAAATGGTAGAGGCTCCCATATAATTTTTTATTATTTCTCCTAATAATAAGAAAGTTGTGCACCTTTTCTCTAAACCCTCCCAAAGTCCACACTTTTCACTATTATCCTAGAATGGTCTAGGACAAACTTTTCTCAAACCATCCATGTCAAATGATGTATGAATTAAATGAACTAAAAACAACATTATCAAAACCATCCAACGAGTTTCCTCTCATACCATTCACACAACCTGTTCTAAGGGACAAAACACACTTAAAACCTCTTTAATGTAAAAAATATCATCCGAATATAGACACTATCCTCAACTGAAAGAACCAATGACAATGAACGAATAAAAACAAATAGAAAAACATAGTCAGGGTTGGAAAATTCCACCCAACAAAAACACTTGATACCCCTAAAAATGCACACAACTAAACGTGGAATGAAAGTCGAGATCAAAATCGAATAAAACATTGAAAATTTAATTCTACATGAAACAACAAACCAACAATAGAAAAAAACAACATAGAGAGAAGAGTGTGTTCTCCCAACTTCATGAAGCCAACCCACACTAGCCAACACCAGGACAAGAAACCACCCATACGAACCAAACCCCAGAAAATAAGGGGAATCCCATAGATAGAAACAATTAAATGCCTCTATATAAATAAAAATGCATCATTTTTATAAGATACATTCATCTCCAAGGTAATACCATCCAAAAAACAAATATCAAAAGAGAACCATGAGAAGCAGAAATGTTCAAAGGTCCAAAAACTGATAACTACACCAATTACAAGTCAAAGGATCAATAAAATAATAAGATGATGTGGTCAACCAAGCTTTTACAATAACAATAAACTGGTAGAAAAAAGGATAACTACAATAAAATAACATAAACTAACTATAATCTGACACCATAGACAAAATTTTGGAAAAAGGTTAAACAAAACCCAACCATTTTTGACATTATAATAATATTCATTTCAGACCTTTGGATGGATCCCTAATATCATAAAGCATATTTTTTCCCATAGAAAAGAGCAATAAGAATCCACTTCAAACATCCTCTTCAGGAAGCCATGCTTTTAGAACGTATCCAAATGACCCAAATAACCACATTGATGATATGTCTTTAGAGTATTGGGGCAAGAAAGATTCAGATTAACGAACTGACCACACTGGAAGCAGAAAAGTGAATAGTCCAATGAATGATATCCGAAAACCAACAAATGTGTCTTCTAAAGAATAGGTTCTTTTGGGATACACCCATCACCAGATGGGGAACCTTCACAAGATTTAACTCCCCAAGATTTCATAGTGTGTTACTTCTTCAAAATAGTTCAATAACTTGCACTACACGCAACACCGAGTTCAAGCGCCCCATGACTTACCAAAAAAGACGTTCAAAAGTGGTTATGAATAGTATTAACTAGATTTTGAAATTTATATAATCCTAATAATTTTATAATCCATATTATGAGTTTCTTAGGAATAATGTACGAACAAATTTATTTTTTAGATAAAAGAAGTATTTTTCAAAAATGCACTTTTACCAATATTTAATAGTGAACCCTTTTTAAATCCAATATTTTAAACTTTTATATATTAAATTTGGCTAAATAAATTTATTATTTAGAATGGGGACATAGAAAATTTACAATCTAACACCCCATGTTTCCACGGTATGCTTCTATTTGAATAAAACAGTAGGGTGTGTTGTACGTAACTTCGAGTTCTAACACACACTACAACCAATCAAACTAGCCGTTATGAATAGTAATACCAACTTTTTGAAATTTTATAAATTTTATATCTCAAAATTGACTTCAATTTTGGATTCGTAATATCTAATTAATCCTAGGGTAAAATTTTGGTACTTTTCGGATAACTCTTATATTTTGATGAATAGTGAAAATTACTAAATTTTAATTAAAAACAAATTTTTTAATCAAAATAATAAATAGTGATAAATTATGAATTTCAGTGGGTTTAAAGTATACATAGAATATATTTTTACCATTTAATACAATTTTGGTCATTGGACATAATTTCACAATTAAACCGGACATAAACAAGTGTCAATCTTTTGATAGTTATTATATCTTAAAAAAACGCTTTTGGTTTTGACAGCGGGAATTAATTTTAAATTAATTTCTGCCACTTCTGTGTTTTGAATTTGGAAAAATGGATTTCATATTTAGAATCAAGATGTCCAAATTGTGTAAATAGGTAACTTTAATTTTTAGACATTATGAATAATTACTTCAGTAAATATTTTATTTACCATGGTTAAAGGGTAAATCCAGTAAATAAGGGTAAAAAATAATATTATAATAACACTAAATTACACAAACGCGTGTCCTTGCCTTATTTTTGGATACATGTCTGACCATGGGAATATTTGGGTCAATTTTGGGACCCCATAAAGCCACTTGTAGGTGATAGGGACACTTTATATTAATTAAGTTAAAGTAAATACAAAAATAATATAAGCTTATATCTTTTAGCAAAACAATTTTTACATAGGGTTACGTATGTAATATTTTTTATTATAAATATTCATTAGAAAGATAAAAATTCTTCCTAAATAATGGTATTTTATTTATAATTTTTAGGCATTGAAAAATTAAAAATATATATGACACAATAATGATGCAGTATTTTCCTTATTAATGAAAGAATCAAATAATTGGTATTATAAATGTTAAAATAAATATAATTTTATTGTTTTGATGACAGACACGAATTTTATTGATTAAAATTCCATGTTATTATTGCTTAAATAAATTTTTTTAGAATTAATAATGTTTTTATGACTTTAACAAAAATCCATTATTTAGTAGGGTCAAAACTGACATAAATGAGTTTTTAAAACAAGTATTATATTATTAATTTATATTCTATTCCTAAAAATCTAAGGTTTGGCCAAAGGACTTATATAATTATTGGTGTATCATTAGTAGACTACTTTGGGGTCTCTTGTATGTATATAGTTAGTTTATTAACTATATAATATACAAATACTAAGTGACATGGTAAATGTCCATCTAATTAACTAAGAGTTAAAACTAAATGATAAGGGTAATATAATGACCCAGTCCTGTCTAAAATATATTGGATGAAAATATATCTACCCAGACCCAACTTATACTTTTAATAATACACTTTTGAGCCATTAGATACCGAATATGAATTTATTATAAATTAATACTTTAAGTTTTTCATAGAGAGCCCCTCCTCGCCCTTATAAAGGGACCCAACTTTTAACCAATTATTCACACCATTAAAGCCTTTTGGTTCAGAAAAAACCTACCAAAATACTCTCTAAACTTCCCTCAATTAAAATTAGAGGCCTTAGTTTGATCATAAATCCATCTTAAGGAGAACATTTTATCAAATCAAAAGGAAGAACCTAAAGAAGAGGTAATATTTTCACCACCATCTTTCAAGTTCCTTTCTTCTTCAACATCTTCATTCTTTGTTATTTACATTCTAAAATGATAAATCATGTATCTTATATATACTGTGAAGTTATTTTAAATATGGTACTAACATATTCAGTATTATATCCATTCTTTGAATGACATGTCAACATACGTGTGTACGTACGGCTTACCGTCTCCACGTCATGGTGTAATTGCTATTCAAAACAATATTATTTGGATGGGTGTGATAATGATGTGTAATGGAAGTAAATAATATGTATAACATGATAATTATTCTTTATATATTATATACCATCCAATTATATATTATTTTAATATCAAAAGAATGATAATTTCTCTCCTGCGTACATACGGATTACCGTCTCTACGACGCGATGAGATTCATTTCCAAGTTCAACAATAATCAATGATTATAAAAATATATATTACTAATAATTATGTCATATATGACATAATAATTCTACTGGAGTTATATATATTTATAAATATAAGTATTTATTTACTTACATATATCTTATTCACTTACTTCCGTTCAGTACTATATGAAAATAGAAGCAGCGTTTATGTGTACGTACGGACTACCGTCTCCATAAACATTGTTTTCCATTTCATATATATGTCTATTATAAATATTTATATTCAAAATATATATGATATATTTATCATGTTTAATATTTTGGAATTATTTAAATCATGATCTAAGTGATACAATCAAGAGTAACAAGTTAAACCACGTACGATAAAGAAAACGATTATTACCCAAAATGTTTATTTAACATGGTTGTTATTATTAAATGGGTAGTATAAAGTCATAAATGAATCATGTATGATATCATAAATAATAATATGGTTCTGGTATAATTTAATAACATACTACGATCTTTTTATAGGAGGTTTAACATACCCTCTACTAAAGGAAAGTGCAAGGTAAGGGTTAATTCCTCAATCTCATTATTATCCGAGATTGTTTATGTGTAAGTATTTACTGAGACATTTTTATCATCCACTTCCATTTTTCTAAAAATTTATTTCCAAATGAATATTTTAAGTATTTTATAATGGTACTCTTTATCAAGATCATAATTTCAAAGGTTTTAAATATTTGTCTTTCAAAATCATTTTAATTAATGTCCATGTTACAAAATGATTTTAAGGATTTATTTATATAGTCATGAATGTTTTGAAATGATAATTCTTTTCAAAAGATTCAAAGTGGTATGGGACATGTTGATTCAAAAATCTTTTTTAAATTACTTCCTTTATAAATGTGTTACTTATAAATGATTTTACAAAAATGATATTTCTCTCAAAAAGTATTACTCATAATTTTCAACTATGTCAGCATCATCTAATAGATATTATTTTGGATTGAGGTTGATTTATTATAATACAATATTCCTTATTTTATTGAACGAGTTATGATATGTTTGACTATGGATGTGTTATTTTTATACCATTCATGGTTTAGGGAGAAAGTATTGACATTTCGTATGCATGTTTTAATACGAATGTTTATGTTATGTTTAAACCTTTTTATATGAGGAATGCATTGGACTGAGTAAGTGACAAGTGGAGCCATCTATAGCTCCTCGATGCATCGGTAGGTCTCATTAGACAAACTAGTGTCTTCGCACGAGGCCTTGACAAAATCTTATTTATAGTCTTGGCACGAGGCCTTGGCTACGTGGTTACGATAGTCTTGCATTATGAATTCCATCATTATGAAAGTGGTTAGGGATATTTAATGTGATTATTCAACTAGTAGAATATCAATTTGAATAATTAACTGGAATTATTTTATTTTATTTTCACCATATTATGATGTAGTTCAAGTTTAAAAGGATTTTGTTTTAGTTATACATTGCCTTAAATGCCTATGCTTATTTATGAAAGTTTCTTCTGTATTGCTTACCCTTACTGAGCATTTGATCTCACCCCTTTCTATGTTTTATTTTTCCCAGGATTCCATGAAGTGTATTGTGATTGATATTAGGGGTTAATCCAAGGGAATAATGGCATTCATAAAGATTATTTATGTTGTTTTGTATGTCTTAAAGTTCAATGTAACATTCATGTATGTAATCTATTTTCCAAGACTGCTAAACTGATCGGTCCTTCGGGACTTGATTCTTTGTAATCATGCCAATGTATTAAAATTTTTCTCCGACTCTAGGTAACTGGGGTTGGGACGTTATAGTTGGAATCAGAGGAAGTTTAACAATAACCGTGGAAACTAGATTTAGATAAACTCTGATTAGAGCACATAGACCTAAGATATACTGTGAGGATTGGTATAGAAGAATATCCTAGAATTTTGGTATTGTAGAGATTTTTTGAGTTTTCTGAGCAATACATCCCGGTTTGGATACGAGCAGGTAGAGGCAGCACTGGAAGAGATGTACCTAAGGGTAAAACCCAAAAACACCGCTTTGAGCTAGACTCAAAACGGGAACTGGTGAACGACAACGGGCCTTGCAGCATGCTTGGTCACAACACTCCCGGGGGATATGCTTTGGATTATTCTCATTTTCTTTACAAACCATTATAAAGGTATCATTGGTATATACTTACTCAAAGTAAAAAAATTTATGATTATGGATTATATCCATAAACTGTTCAATTTGAATTAGGTATGTTACATGTTTTTAATTATTCATTACAATTCCTAAACTGACCTAGTTTATGCTATTGTACACAAATGGTGCCCAGTAGAAGGAATGTGAACTCCAGTAATACGTATGATCCAAAGAATAAGAAGGATCATATCTTTCATGGTATTAAGCAATAATTTGGAAGGGAAATAGTCTCCCACATATTATCATCATATGAATAAATAGTATCATTTGTTGATAAGATAAGTAAAGTGTTTACTGAGTCTTATGACATTGAAGGGAAGAAAGAGAAAAAAAGGATGGAAGAGAGAAAGATGGATAAAGGGAAGAGGGAAAAGAAGAATATTCCCATATGTGATAACTGTGGGAAGAAACACCATGGAAATTTCCTGAAAGGAATGACAATTTTTTATAAGTGTGGAGAAGAAGGACACCATTTACATGACTGCATGTGTAAGAAAAATGATTCAAATGTACAATGATTCATCTGTATGGAGTTGGGACACTACATGAAACATTGTCCAAATCATTAGAGTATGCCCAAAATGATGCTATTGGATAATAATCAAGTTATGATACTACCACAGATGAGGAGTAATGACTAGAGTTGTTATGTTGTTATTAGAGAATTAAGTCATTTGAGTGTTGTATCAACAATATACTGGTTATAATAATTATGGAGTGTATATGGATTGTATTGCAGTACTATTTCATTAAGGACTTGAGATTTTGTGGAACCAAGAAAATTGGCTCAATAGAAGGTTAAATTTTTGGAAAATATATGGCTGAGAGAAAGATAAAACATAATATGGTTCTGATAATGAGGTAGTGATTTTAGAATAAGAGATAGTTTATTTGAATAAATTATATTGGATATTCTGGACTACCTTGAAACTAATTAATGATTTCTATCATGGTTGGAGTTTACAACATTTTTTGATAGAAGGAGTATATCTATTATTCAATAAGAAATAAGGGATCATTAATGTAATCAATAAGGTTTTTTGGCAATTCAGGATGTTCTAGAGTTTTAAAAGAATACATGATGAAGGTGTTCACATGTTATTACGTGGCAAAAAGGATCTTCATTATGTTTACCTTCCTTATAAATTTTGGACTGTGATTTTGGACAGAGGTATTTTGGATGATTCTAGTATGAGTTTAATTTTGGATTGCCATAAAAGGACAACCCGGAGGTCGGGCGACAACCTGTCGTGTCCGTCAAGGCCGCGAGACTTGAACCCACAACCAAAGGGTGACAAGGGTGTATCACCTACCACTGGCCCATGAGATGTCCTGGATTAAATAATTTAGTTTATTTTAAGAATGACTAGTATATGGATTATAAATTCATTTTTTACCCCAAACGAATAGGATAAATAGAATATTTTTTTATGTTCTATTATCTTTTAGAGTGAAAGACGAGTATGTGGTAGAAATTAGTTAAAGGATCGAACTGTACTTGTCAAGTATATATTTTTCTTCACCTCTTATTATATGAAGAAATTAATTCTTATACTTTATTTAAGGGATTTTAAAACCAAAAATTTGTTATCGTATTACCTTATGTTTTGTTAAACCTATGGTATTTTAAATCATCATAGATTGATGAATTTAAGGACAAAAATTTTAAACCTTTTTTGATTGATGACCTCATTAACTATCTATAAATATTTACGATTTTCTTCCAATTATATGTCTCTAATTTCCACCAATGTTCTTCTAATAGAGATCATAATTCGGTGCTGACCATTTGATTCTCTTTTTTCTCTTATTAAGACAAAATTTTATTAACCAAATTTCCGATTTGGGTTTTCCCACAAAGATATTTTCTATTTTCAACCTTTATTTTCGAAAAACAGTATCAAATTACGAGGATGGAATTTATTGAAGGAGGGAAGAATGTAACACCCCATGATTTCATAGTGTGTTACTTCTTCAAAATAATTCAACAACTTTTACAACACACAACACTGAGTTCAAGCGCACCATGACTTAACAAACAAGCCATTCAAAAGAGGTTATGAATAGTATTAACAAAATTTTGAACATTATATAATCCTTATAAATTTATAATCCATATTATGAGTTTCTTAGACATAATTTAAGAACAAATTCATTTTTTTCAGATAAAAGAAGTATTTTTCAAAAATGCTCCTTTACCAACTTGTAATAGTGAACCCTATTTAAATCCAATATATTAAACTTTTATATATTGAATTTGACTAAAAAAATTTATTCTTTATATTGGTGACATAAAAAATTTACAATTTAACACCCCATGCTTCCATTGTACGCTTCTCTTTGAATAATAATGTAACGTGTGTTGTACGCAACTTCGAGTTCTAACACACAGTACAACCAATCAAACTAGCCGTTATGAACAGTAATACCAAATTTTTTAAATTTTATAAATTTTATCTCTCAAAATGGACTTTATTTTTGGATTCGTAATATCGAATTTATCCTAGGGTGAAATTTTGGTACTTTTCAGATAACTTTTATATTTTGATGAATAGTGATAATTACTAAATTTTAATTAAAAACAACTTTTTTAATCAAAATAAATAACAGTGATAAATTATGAATTTGAGTGGTTTTAAAGTATTATTAGAATATATTTTTACAATTTAATAGTGTTTTGGTAATTGTACATAATTTCACAATTAAACCAGACATAAACTTGTGTCAATCATTTGGTAGTTATTATATCTTTAAAACACGCTTTTTTGTTTTGACAGCGGGAATTAATTTTAAATTAACTTTCTGCCACTACTATGTTTTGAATTTGGAAAAATTCATTCCATATTGGGAATTAGGATTTCCAAATTGTGTAAATAGGTAGCTTTTATTTTTAAACATTTTGAATAATTATTTTGGTAAATATTTTATTTACCATGGCTAAAGGGTAAATTCTGTAAATAAGGGTAAAAATAATATTATAATAACCATACATTACACTAAAACGTGTCCTAAACTTATTTTTGGATACATGTCCGACCATGGGCATCATTGGGTCGAATTTGGGACCCCATGGAGTCACTTGTAGATGATAGGGACACTTTATATTAATTAAGATAAAGTAAATACAAAAATGAGATAAGGTCACATCTTTTAGAAAAACAATTTTTACATAGGGTTATATATGTTATTTTTTTATTATAAATATTAATTGGAAATATAAAAAGATTTCTCACATAATGGTAATTTATTTATAATTTTTATACATTTAAAAAGTAAAAATATATATGACACAATAATGATGCAGTATTTTCATTATTAACTAAAGAATCAAATAATTGGTATTATAAACGTTAAAATAAATAGAATTTTATAGTTTTGATGAAATAAACGAATTTTATTGACTAATATTCCATGTTAATATTTCTTAAATTAATTTTATTCGAATTAATATAGTAGTTAAGACTTTAACAAAAATCCATTATTGAGTAGTGTCAAAATTGACATAAATGTGTTTTTAAAAAGAAGTATTTTATTATTAATTTATATTCTATTCCTAAAAAACAAAGGTTCGTCCAGAGGACTTATACAATTATTTATGTATCATTAATAGACCACTTTGAGAGTGCTTGGATGTATATAGTAAGTTTATTAACTATATAATATAAGAATACAAAGTGACGTGGTAAATGTTAATCAAATTAACTAAGAGTTATAACTAAAAGATAAGGTTAATATAATGACCCAAACCTGTCTAAAATATATTGGTTGAAAATATTTAGACCCATACCCACCTTATAATTTTAATTATATACTTTTGTTTCATTAGAAACCGAATATGAATTTATTATAAATTAATACTTTATGTTTTTCTAAAGACCACCTCCTCCCCCTTATAAAAGGACCCAACTTCTAACCAATTCTTCACACCTTCAAAGCCTTTTGGTTCGGCCAAACCCTTCAAAAATACTCTCTAAACATCCTTAAATTCAACCTACAGGCCTTATTTTGACCATAATGCCAACTTAAAGAGCCCTTTTGATCAAATCAAAATGAAGAACCCAAAGAAGAAGTAATTTTTTCACCACCCTATTTCAAGTTTCTTTCTTCTTCAACATCTTCTATAATTGTTATTTCCATTGAAAAATGATAACTCCAGTATATTCTATATAATCTGATGTTATTAAAAATATGTTACTACCATATTCAGTATTTGATCCATCCTTTGAATGACATGTCAACATACGTGCGTGCGTACTTCTTACCGTCTCCATGTCGTGGTGTAATTGTTATTCAAAACATTATTATTTGGATGGGTATGATAATGATGTGTAATGGTAGTAAATAATAGATATAACATTATAATTATTCTGTATATATGATAAAACATCCAATTATATATTATTTTAATATCAAATTAATCATATTTTCGCACGTGCGTATATACAGATTACCGTCTCCATGACACAATGAGATTAATTTCCAAGTTCACCATTCATCGACCATTATAAAAATATATATTACTAATAAGTTTGTAATATATTACATAATAATGATACTGGATAAATATATATTTATATATATAAGTATTTATGTACTTACATATATCTTATTCACTTACTTCTGTTCAATACTATATGAAAACAGAAACAACGTTTATTCGTACGTACGGACTACCATCTCCATAAACGGTGTTTTTCATTTCATATATATATATCTTTTATACATATTTATATTCTAAATATATATTATATATTTATCATGTTTTATATTCTGGAAGTATTTAAATCATAATCTAAGCGATACAATCAAGAGTAACAAGTTAAAACACGTACGATAAAGAAAACGATTATTACCCAAAATGTTAATTTTACATTGAAATTAATATTAAATGGCTAGTATAAAGTCATAAATGAATCATGTATGATATCATAAATATTAATATGGTTCTGGTATAATTTTATAACATACTATGATCTTCGTACATGAGGTTAAACATACCCTCAACTAAAGAAAAGTGCAAGGTAATGGTTAATTCCTCAATCTCATTATTATCCAAGATTGTTTATGTGTTAGTATTTACCTGGTCATTTTTATCGTCCATGTCCATTTTTCATAAAAATGATTTCAAAATGAAGATTTTAAGGATTTTTAAACATAATATTTATCATGATCATAATTTGAAATGTTTTAACGATTTTTCTTTCTAAATATTTTTAAATAATGTCCATGTTTTCTAAATGATTTTATGGATTTATTTATATGCACATGAATGTATTGAAATGATAATTCTTTTCAAAAGATTTAAAGTGGTATGGGACACTTTGATTCAAAAATCTCTTATAAATTAATTACTTTATAAATGAGTGACTCTTAAATGATTTTACAAAAATGATATTTCTCTCAAAATGTTTTACTCATCATTTTCAACTATGTAAGAATCCTTTACTAGATATTATTTTGGATTGAGGATGATTTATTATAATACAATATTCAATATTGTATTGAATTAGTTATGATATTATTGACAGTGGATGTGTTATTTTTATATCATTCATGGTTTATGGAGAAAGTATAGACATTTCGTATGCATGTTTTAATACGAATTTTTATGTAATGTTTAAACATTTTCATATAAAGAATGCATTGGTCATAGTATGTGATGGGTGGATCCAGCTATAGCTCCTCGATGCATCAGTAGGTATCATGAGACACTAGTGTCTTGGCATGAGGCATTTAAAAAATCTTATATGTAGTCTTGGCACGAGGCCTTGGCTACGTGGTTATGATAGTCTGAAATTATGCATTCCATCATTATGAAAGTGGATAGTGATATTTCATGTTATTATTCGACTAGTAGAATATACATGTGAATAAGTAAATGGAATTATTTCATATTTTTTTTCCATATTATGCTAAAGATCATGTTTAAAAGGCTTTTGTTTTAGTTATACATTACGATAAATGTTTATGCTTATTTATGAAAGTTTCCGCTGTATTTCTTACCCTTACTGAGTGTTTGATCTCACACCATTCTATGTTTTATTTTTCCCAGGATTACAAGAAGTGAATTGTGATTGATATGAAGGTATAAGGCAAGGGAATAATGGAGTTCATAAAGATTATTTATGTTGTTTTGTATGTCTTAAAGTGCAATGTAACATTCATATATGTAATCTATTTTCCAAGACTGCTAAAATGATCTGTCCTTCGGGACTTGATTCCTTGTAATCATGCCAATGTATTAAAATATTTCTCTGAATCCAGGTAACTTGGGTCGGCGCATTTCACAATATCCAATAGAATTCGTATTGCTAAATACTACATATTGTGCTTTTAAAACTAACATGGATATAAATCATCATCCATGAACTCCAGAAATAGAACTCTACCAAAGTATATAACTCGCTAATTTATTTGTGGATGAAGGCTCTAGATGAATATAGGAGATTTAATATGATATTATGAATCTATCTAAAAATAAAAAGAAAACAACTCTTTGAAATGATCAATGTAGGCCTTCACCATCCATTGTTCCTGATGAATAATTAAAAACTCCAGCACTATCTTCTCCTTTACTTCCTTAGGGATGAACCATTGGATATAAATAGTCTTTTATAATTTATTGTACAACCCAAATTTCAATAATGGAGGTACAATAACCGTCCACTGATCCAAAATGATCCCTTCATACAAACCAAAAATAGTACACACTCTCATGGATTCAAGAGATCCCAATAACCTGAAGATATATCCAACATCCTCAAAAAACTCCACAACCTTTAAAATAAATTGATCATTTTGAAAATCAGAAACAAATGAAAATAGTGAGAGTTCACCACCATTCTAGGAGTCTGGGAAAAGGAAAAAATAGAGGAGGCTCACCAGAAAACATAGTTATATTAATGGGAGGCATATTATGAATAGAAGGAAACACATAACAAAATAAACACCGAATAAAACACCACTAAAAAGAACATGAAAAACCAAAACATCTATCTCATAATAAAAACACCATAAAAATCATAATCATCATTCAAAAACCCCCATTTTCTTCAAATATGATAGATACCTTTTCCAATTCCATTGTTTAAATTTATATGATTATTATCAAGTCCAACAAAAAACCCCTACTTAAAATAAAACTTTTATAATAATTTATTTTTATTTTATAACACCTCTTTTCGAAAAACATTTATTTTTAATTTTAAATTCCACTCATGCCGATCAAAATCAAACCAAAACATAAATTACACCAAAATCATTGGATGGGTAATTAGTGTAGATAATAAACTATCCACATGGTTTAGTAAGCCATGACCTAATACTGATCCGACCACTAGGGGGACCTTGAAACATGCAATCAGGCTCCACATGGGTCACTACTCAACATAAGCCCACCACAAATCAATGATTCAACTACACTATCATTTCCCATCAACATAACCAAAAAATAGAATAGTCAAGTGTCAAAATAATATAGGAAACTTAAGGATCAGGATGAGTAAGAGTTCCAAAGCTCTTCCCACTCCTACCTCCCATGTTCCAAAAGAACTGTCTCTAAATTACATATGGCCTTAAATAACAAAGTTATACACTAATAACATTTTTCTAACATCAAATATAGGATTAAAACTGACTAGATACACAACCCTACTTTCATCAAGGATATAGAGATGTATCCAATCCTTCTTGGTAGATGACTAGTGCGGGGAATCTAATATATCATAGTGGAAATGATTTATCCAAATATAAACTGATCAAAAAACCAATCATATCATGAAACAAAATTGGAGGTTCCTTTAACACTAAATACAAAATTACATAAAAAGGATTCAAAAATAAATTATATCTAACAAAAAAACTAAAAAAACTACATCCAAACCGAACCTTGGAAAAACAATTTCTATGTGACCTCTTGGTCACCACCATCTAAAATAACATGCATGCTCCATAGGTAAATATGAACAATAGACCCGAACCTGAAAATTAGCTAAGGTATACCAATGCATAGTAGAAGAAGTAGGTTTTGATCATAAAATAGCATAGTAGGTATGAACCATATAATCTCGAGTAATTATTTCCCAAAATAGTCCACAAACTCTTAGTTGATCTAAATTTAGAATATATGGTTTTTTTTAATGAACCAAAAAAACATTCAATAAATTACCTTTTGAAAAGGAAAAACAGTGTTTCCCCTACCCAAAATAGATTTCCAATTAAAAACCATTATAAAAAATAAATCTCATAGAAAATATTCCAAAGTAGGTGATAATAAAGCAATCTCAGTATTTAAAGAATTATCATAAGAGGGTAGAAACTAGTATATCAGATAATCAAGTACAACAGAATAAAACACAACATACATATCAATAATCATGAAAATTTCCTAAACATCTCTAGAGGAAATACATAGATGTACTCTAATTAGAATCAAGTACTAGAATATGGTGTAGTTCCATAGTCAATACCCATTTTGTTTCTCTAAACTAACCTCACTAGTGGAAACACTCCTCTGTCCGCTCAAACAAATCTATGAGTACTAGTCCGTCTTATTTGGGCCAATAATCCACCATCACTTCACCCACTAGATAACATCTAGGAATCCAAAAATAATTTTACAATTAGAATTACGCATTCACTATAAGCATGGAATAAACTAATAAACCACATATTCCATCGTGTTTTCCAAGTCCAAACTCTGACACCACCCATGTAGACAACCTATCCTCAGAGGGACAATTGTAGAGGTGACCATCACTTATCAAGACATACCCAAGAGAAAATTTGACCTACACATCATTTAATTTTTTTAAAAAAACTTCTTAGACATCATAAATTAACATCTAGCCCTTACTAATTGAAAATCTAAAACGATTTCTAGAACCATGGTGTGAGCATATAACTTGATCAAAATGTAAAAAATGGAGATTTATATCAGTTCATTACCCAATAAAACCTCAAAATACCACACTAGATATTCCATATAATAAATTATAGAAACTGATTTTGAATTAATTTGGAAATTGAGTATGTATTTAGAATGAAGAGGCTCAAGGAAGTGAAGAAATAGAAGAGTATCATCTTGAAAAATGGTTCATGCAGGATGTTTTATATAAATATCCATTATCATTTGTGATCTTAACCATATGTTCACCCCATGAATGTATGGATATTTCCACATCCAATGGTATATAATATGAATCAACAATTATTGAAAAATTATATAAAGAAATATAAATATCACAATAACCTACCATATGAATCCAAAATTAAGTACCATACCACAAAAAGAAACCAGAATCCACTCAATACACTCAATTCAAAACAAAACAGCATAAAAAATATCCAAGGGAAAATTCAATTTCCAAGTGTTTAACATTATTTTAAACTAGCTATTGGCATTTTTGTCTAACACATTTCATGGGTATATATATATATATATATATATATATATGTCTATGTGTGTAAATTTGGAACTTCATTGGGAAATCATTTTCAAAATTTTATCACAATATGAACATAAGGAAATAAATTAAATAAACATTAAATTAATCAGATTTACAAATTAACTATCAATTCATAAGCATAAAATGGTGTGATTTAGAAATTAAATGGATAGAAACACAAACCTCAACGAAGTGCGGTTGTGGAGAAAATCGTGGAGGAGGAAGAATTATGTCCTAAGAAGAAACCAAAAACCCTAGAATTCAATTAAATTCGAACAAACATAAACCCTATAATATAGAGTTTTTAAAAGATAGAACATGTACATGAGAAACCAATAAAAAAAATAAGGAGGAAAGGATAAGAGTAAATCAACAAAAAATAAAAAGGAAAATCACATAGAAACCATAAGGATGCACTAATGGAGGATGAGGATCCAAGGGAGAGGTAATTTGGATCCCTATTGTGTTCTTAGCTTGAGAAAGGTGTTAGGATAAACCCAAAATGGTTTTTAATTAGGGGATATAAAACATGGAATTTCTTGTTTTAAAAAAAACTATTCTAGTTTCATGGTTTGGTGGCACACTTTTCCAAACTGTACACCAACCATGCTCACTCTACCTTAGAAGGGGAAAACCTACATAGGATCGTCACACAGTTTGAGAAACTACGTTTAACTATGCAAATATACTGTTAAAAATTTAAGAGGCTCTCATACACATTCGACATGGTTACTCATAAGTTTGTGTAAGCCAGATTCCTTATCCATAACTCCACTCAAAGGTTGTATTGTTTCTACATTGGATTGAATGTTTTGGGAATATCTATTCGTAAAACACATTAGTAAAACCATTAAATATGGAAATGAACTAGAAATACCTTCATCCTTAAAAAGAAACATATTTTCCTCTCTATCCTCATATAATAACCACAATCCGGACCAAAATAAACATTAAAAACTATAAAAAATTAAAACTCTCAATGGGAACACAACTCGACCCTCAACTAAAATAACACATGATATGGAAAGAATAAAATAAGAGTAAAAAATCAGTTGGGGTGTGACAACTCTCCCTTCAACACACTTTTATTCCCATGAAATTCAGTCAGTCGAATGAGGAATAAAAGTGAAACTCAAAACCCAATAAAATATAAAAGATACCATAATCATTAAAGTAAAATTTCATCTCCAAAATTCAAAATTAACCAAATATATAGAAATAAACATTAAGAGAAGTAGGTAGGGTTCTACCCACCATAAAAATCCCAACAGAACAATCCAACAGTAGTACAAGGAGCACCCCACATGAAAAAATCCCCCAAATCAAGGGGAATCCAATGGAAGGAACCTAAGTCAAGACTTAATCCAAACCACAATTCATCATTTCTAGAAGACACATTCAACTCCCATGATTTCTTAACCCACAAGTTGAGACTAAAACTGATTTATGAGAAGAATTAAAATTTTACGGTCCACTAAAATCTAACGACACAAATTTTAATACACAAGAGAAACCACCAAAATGTAAGTAGATGAGGCTGCCAACCCTTTAAAAAAGATAAAAATTTACGAAACATGAGAAAAAAATAATAACATAAACTAAATATACAATGAGGTCGAAAAAATATGGGGTAATAATTCCACTACAACCAACAATTCTTCACTATGTGAAAACAATTAACTCTATAACCTATGGTTGGGGCCCTCATGTTTTGAATAATACACTTCCTTGTAGTCATGAGACGAAAACCACCACCTAACACATCCTCTTATTGATTTACCACATGTAGAGGTTCTCCAGATGGCCCAAATGACCACACCGATGAGAAGTATTTAGGGTGTCTCTGAAGTATGAATTTAGATGCCCGAACTGACCACATTAGAAGAACAAGAGTAAACTGTATGGTGAAAAAGAATCCAAAACCAAAAAATGATACATCTCAAGACGATGTACCTTTAGAATACAAAAATTTCTAGATGGGCATCCTCCTTGAGTTTCATGATAATCTAGATTTCAACCTTTTATAGACTGTGCTCCAGAGACTAATTCTTCTAGAAATGCCTCATCCATGAACTTTTGAAACTGAACACTCCTGGAAGAGAGAACTCACTCTTTGATATCTAGATGAAGATCCCAGTTGAAGAGAGTAGATTTCACTAATATTATGAAGCGTAATCTATAGTAAAAGAAACTATCTCTTTGATTTTATCAACATAGTCCTTCATCATTTGTTGTCCTAGATAAATACAAAAGATATCTACAACTTTCTTCTCCTCCACTAATTTAGGTTTGAACCATCAGATGGATGTGGTCCTAATCACTTCCTAGGTACATACCAACTTGTTGAAATGGAGGGTTGATCATCTTCCTCAGATCCAAATTTAATCCTTCAAAGAATCCCAAGAGAGAATGCATCCTCACATCATTAAGAGTTACCAACTACCTAATGACAAAAAATGACTCAAACCACTCCATAACAGCAAATTAACCATTATCTCCATATAAAAATGTCAAAATATGAGAAGAACATTACTCTTCAACCTCGTTAGGATTCTAGGATGGGCCAACAACATGAGAAGACACACTAGAAACCTTGAGGACCTTCATTGGTGTCATAATCTGAAATGAACAAGACATAACAGAAACAAATACCCAACCAAAATTATAACAAAAATAACATCGCAAACCAAAACATCCATCTTAAAGTAGAAAAACTATAAAAATCAGAATAATCACCCAAAAAATCAACAATTTTTGTATTAATTTGAAAACCTATTTTATCCGAGGGAAAATTTCAAACTAAAAAGATAATTTTAGTATCCAAATCAAACACCAAATACGTCATAAATATCATGCTCAAAAATAATTTTCCTTTTCAAAATATTCGTTCCAAAAAACGTATTTTTTTATTTCAAAAAATAACTAATGATCACCAAAATGAAACTAAAATGAAACAGACACCAAACTCTTAATATATGGATATAGTTTTCATAAAAAATCAACCGCATGTTTTAGTCAGCCATGCATTAGGGAACAACCAATCACTATGATGACATTTAACTATGAATATATGCTTCGCATGGGTCACAACTTCATGTCATCCCTCCTTATATCACCGGTTCACCTCCATTGAGATTAACCATATACTTACCCAAAAACAAAATAATGAGCTCATATCTTGGACTACTCTAAGAATCTCGAGGATTCTGAAATGTAATAGTTCCAACTATCTTATAGCACCTACATCTTGAGTTCCAATAGTCCTATAACCAAACTGTATGATGCCCCAAATAACAATGTGATCCCCTGCTATAATTTTTTCGAACATGGATGGTCTTCCATTTTACCTGACACCTAACCCAACCTAAAATAAAGAAAGGATGGATATCTAGATCACATTAGGATAGAGAATATCATCTATAATCAAAATATACCATAATATTAATGATGTTTCCAAAGAAAAACTGATCTTTAAAAATAGAATAGGTCTACCGACAGATATTAGAACAAGTAGGGGGTGAGAATAAAATATCTTAGTAGGTAAGCATAATAGAATCCTCAAATTTCCTTTCCTAATATATTCCAAAAAATAAAATTGGAAATACATTTATAAAATATGGTTTCTAATTTTTTTGTATTCAAACATTTCATTCCAGATATTCTATTTCTAAAATAGCTCACACCACTTTCCCTACACAAAACAGATTTCCATTTCATAACCCAGTTTAAAATAAAATCACATTTAAAAGAGTCCAAACCATGTGAACAAACAGGTGTGAAAGTAATAAATGAATAATTATAAGTATGACTATTCTATGAGAGTAGATAATCAAGTTAAATAGAATTAGGTAGAACATATATATGGATAATCATGGGAATTTCTTAAATATCTATAGAAAAAATATATAGATGTACTTATATCTAACTCACATTCCAACACATGGTCAATATCCATATATAATACATAATTTTTTTCTCTAAACTAACCTCACTAGTGGTAAATCCATTCCGATCTCTCAAACAATATAGGGTGTCTTAGTCCCTCTAATTAGGAGAAATAATTAATTTTCACTTGACCCTCTAGATGACCACCAAAAAACTGATTATAGTAATGCACAAGGAATGGGGAGGTTATCAGACATTGGGAATAAAATAATAACCCAAATATCCCATCATGATTTCATATCCAAAACCCCGACACCACCTATGTGGAGGCCCACTCTTTATAGGGAAAAAATAGGGGTTCCCATCATATCAAAATCCCTCAAAAAGTTCCAATCGGTCCTACACATCATTTAATTTTAAAAAAACCTCCAATATATTATAAAGAAAACACTATAAATTATCATTTGAAAATATAAAATCCATTAAAATCCACATCCATAAAAATGTGTAAACATATCAAATACCTAGAAGGTGAAAACATATCTTTATATCATTTAATTTCCAAATCACACCCCAATGTCCCAAACAGGACAGGTCTTAGGAAACACATGTGAAAAGACTTCCAAATTTAATTAGACACAATTTTACCATTTAGAATGAAGAAGGGTAAGTAATAGTATAATTTTAATTCTGTAATTTTTGAAACTAGGTTGAAGAGTGACATTTTCTTTTGAAATAAATTATCTATTGTGATCCTAACCATTTGTTGACTATGTGAATATCTAGGTATGACCAAATCCTATATCATATAATTTGATCTTAAAAATGAACCAAAGGTTTTATTTAAGGAAATATATATACAAAAAAACCTACTGTTTGAATCCATGCACATGTAACGTACCGAAAAGAAACCAAAATACACTCATAAGTACCAATTGAAACAAACCATGTCCCAAAAAATGAATTTGGGAAAAATCGATTTCAATGTTATTAATTTTATATTAAAATGCCAATATGGATTTCTTCAAACTTCTTTCATGCACACACACACACACAAATAAATATATATATATGCGCAATTAATGATGCCCCTCAAAAACCAAATATGATCAAAAAAATCCAACATGAACACACCACTGTAAATCAAAAATCACATCAAAAGCATAATAAATGATTTTAAAAATTAATTAGAAATAAAAAAGCATCAAATGATATTATTTAGAATTGAAATTGTAAAAAACACATACCATAATAACATGTGGTTCTAATAAACTCTTAGATAGGGATGAATGAGGTCTGAGGTATAAAAAACATAGTATAAATCATGAAGTAGAATCCACACATCAACCCTCTGCCATAGGGTTTGACCAAGAGAGAACCAAGCCATAAAAAATATATAAAAAATTTACGGAGGAGAGGATATGACAATATTGACAAAAAATCTAATGGAAACTAACTTATGAACTATGAGGAAGCACCAAGTGAGGAGGAGGAACCAAGGTAGAGGAGGTTGGGATCCCTATAATGTTCCTATGCCAATCAAGGTAGAGGGGAAACCAAAAGGGTTCTTCATCAAGGGAGGGAAAACATTTAATTTTATGTTTTATGAAAACTAAGAAAGTTTCATACTTTGGATGCATAGTTTTCAAAATTGTTCACCAAAAATGCACATGATATTGGATAAGTAGGATGCCCTCATGTTCTAGACTCATTTTTGGGGGAAAATGCACCAATCATGAAATTACCCACCATTTAAAAAATATAGAGGCTCATGCATGCTTATAGAACAATTTCTTTTAATAGTTTGTAATCCATGTGCCTTGTATCTAACACCACCCAATGGTAACATGGTTCCACCATTGGCTCAAACAGTCCCAAAAAAACTATGTACGTACCCTAAAAGTCAAAATTATGAAGAAGTAAATAAACTAAAAACACCCTTAACCTTAACTAGCCACTTAGTATCATCTCAAACCATGCACAAAAACCTTGCATAGGGCCAAAACACACTTGAAAGCTCCCAAAAATAAATTCTCACACCAATAACATGAACTAAACCTAAACCAAAAGAACCAATTCCATTAAAGGATAAAAAAAATCAAAAAACCATGTTTGTGGTGTGAATTATTCCAATTTTGAAATAAAAGTGATATATATCATTTTTAAGTGAATTAAACTAGTAAAAATTATCATCTTACTAGATTATATGTGTACCTACCATAAATCATAGTATTTAGTGGATCACATTTTCCCTATGATACTACCATTTTTTAGAATATTTATCTACATTCCTAGACCATGTTACAATAGAATAGTTTGTAGAATCAAGGTATTTTGAAATAGCCATACATTCCATAAGGATATTCTAGAAGTAGAATGTCCATTATCCTTCTTTTAATAGATAATATGTTTTTATGCATCTATTAGTGTGAGTAATATTGGATCTTTTATTAAAAAATAATTTCTTTTTACTAGATAAGGTGGTTTGTGATATTTCTCTATTTCTAATATACCGAACCATGATTAAATATATGATTTTGATGGAATTGTTCAAATGGAACGACACCAAGTATTTTAAACACTATAGTATATGGTTAAAAATATTGTAATATACAATATAAAGATGTCCCGAGTTTATAAATGTGAAAACCATTGTCGGGATTAAAAAATACACTACTGTTAGTAATGATGGTCTTTTAAGTATATTATTGCATAAAATATATAATGAAATTATTATCCAAATTATTTAATTATATCACATTCATGTTCAATAACCATAGAAAATAATTATACTAATATTAAAATTTATCATTCAAAAGCTAATATCACCATGGATGATAATATAATGTTAATTATTAAGAAGAATTCAAAAGCTACCATAGAGACTCCTCCAAATCTATGAAGTCACTGTCTTCTCCATATATAACACATCATTAGAACTCATATATTTAATATGAAAAATTTCAACCATGTGGATTGCAGTTCATGATTTTCATGAAATCCTATATGTTCCTGAAATTTTGTAATTTTTTAGAATTTTTATTTAATAAAATAATTTTTTTCAAGACTCAACTAAATAGAACACCAAATTAATATAAAACTATGATTCCTTTTTAAAGAAAATTATAATTATTAATGTCTGAGTGTTATAATTTTGTTGCAAGATTGGAAATTTTAAAAATAGTAAATGGATTCTAAAATATAATTAAATTAAAAAAAGGTCACTTTTAATACTAATGAACTGATTAAATTTAATTAAATATCTAAACAGCTAAAAATTTCATTTTGTACCCATAATGTATTTTTCCCAAAAATTACTTTTTATGTGCTATACATTTTTATATTAATGAACTAATTATTTTATTTTTATGTATTTATTGAATAATTTTTTAATATGAGAAATATATTAAAACTATATAAATTTAAAAATGATCATAAAGAAGATTAAAAGTAGTTTATTATTTATTATTCCTTTTTTTCTATAAAAAAATGTTTTAATTTTTTTATATTTTTAATTAAATGATAAATTTATAAAAATTTTATTTTAAATTTTGAAAAATAAAATTCATTTTAAAAATTATATTAATAAAATTATATTCCTGTAATTATATATGATATTTCTAAAATGATTTACTTTTTGTTAAATAGTGTGAAATTATGTTTTTACAAATACAGTGCATGACACCATTATGATATTCTCATGATTTAAAATCATACGAAATTTTTTTTCCTAATAAATGATGTATTATTATGTAGAATGTTAAATTTTAAATATTTGGTTTAATTTATAAACATTATGCAACATAAGTAATATTTAATCGAAAAATTAATTCTATGTGTTTTGTACTTGTTATTTTAAAATTAATTTTTTTCACTTTTAGAAATATAATATTATAATATTTTGTTTAGATTTTTAAAAATAATAACAAAGTATTATAAAATTATAATTTAATTTTTAGTTATAAAAATAAGCTGTTGAGTGTAAAAAAGAGTTATCGTGGTGAAATTAAAATATTATAAATACTCAAACCTAAGAAGAAAATCCTATAAATATTAAAACCATAGGTCTAAAATTGATTTTAATGGTTTAATTTCATTAAAATATCCCATACCCATTAGTCCCAACATTCAATCCACTTTCCATGAATTATGCACCTCTTATTTCCATAATTCCACTCCGCTCACTAATAAAAGGAAACATTCACCACCCTACTTGTACTCACACCACACACACCTTAGTTTGATACACTCTTCCCAAATAAATAATAAATACATCAATGAAAATTCTATAAGATATTTTCACCTAAAATTACCATGACTCAAAGGAATAATCAATTTTTCTAATGACTTATTCCTAGGAATAAGGTAATCTTTTCCCAAATCACTCATTTTAACTTATGTGTCAGTAAATATTATCCTTATACATCAAATTATATAAGAAAATATAAATATACTAACCAAAATAACATTAATACGCATAAATTTTATTATATATATTAAATAATTAGTATTTATGCTTCCTGCTTCTCATTATAAGAATGAAAAAGAAGTTCATGCGTACATATAAGCTACATCCTCTATGAATGATGTGTTCAATTTTCCACACCACCATACTTGGATTGTTAAAAAATATTATTAAAAAAATAAATATAATAATTTTTTTTAAAAATAGATTATATAAAGGTAAATTATTTTATACCTTTCTCTTGTTTTATGTAAATTGAAAACAATAGCAGTGTGTACATGTAGACTACCACCTCCATAGAATGACATATTTTATTATTCATCGCCACCATAAATTAATTATTGCAAAAAATATTGGATGAATATTTATTATATAATATATTCATAAATATGATTAATATTGTTATGTATTTGTGATAATAAACTGATAATAATTATTATGTATTATGTTGTTTTTGGTAGTTTTCCTGAATCATGATCATCAAAGATCTTGTTATCTCAATCCATGCACATAGTTCAAATCAAATTAAATTGGGAATATATAAAAAATTTAAACCCAACGACTTGAATATAATTTATAATATAAAAATAATGAACTTATTATCAATTAATGGGGTTTGATGTCACCATTATGAAACATTTGTAAAATAATAGTAATTATAACATCAAATAATTAAAATAGCTAATATCTAACTATTTAATGTATATTAAATGAATATAAATAAATACAAATATGGTTATCGATATGAATATATTTATAAATCTTTTTATTTATATATTTATGTTTATTATACATGTGTTTAATTAAATATCATGGAATTCGGAAATTATGGTAAGATTTTCCATTTCAGTTTAAATTAATTATGAGTTGTTTCATATTGTGCACTAATTTATCTCAATCTTGATTATATACTAGCTATATGGAATATTTTATATTAATTAAATTTTATTCATGGTATTTAAGTTTTATTTCATTCTTTCTATTTTAGAGAGTTTTGATTCTAATTTTAACAATGTATTAAGGGGTTTCTCATCTCAATTTATCTTTATTGAGATTTATACATTATAACCATATAGATTTCTTTTACATGGTATATTTATGTCAAAATTAATATATTTTCATCATAATTATAATGAGAATAATATTTATTATAGTTCAATAACATGTAATATCTTCCTGGGGATTTGGGTTCAAGGGTTACAAAATCCAGGCGGTTTGCTTCCCATTATAATCTCTATTTAAGATTATAACGAATCAATTGACATCTACTATAAATTGTGTAATATATATATCTAATACTGAAACAATTTTATTATAATATGGTTATTAATGTATTTTTACATTTCCTCTCCAAATGTATTTACATTGGTAAATATTTTACTTGATGTGATGCTTATACGTGATACTTATCCCACTTATTCTTTTCAGTCATGATTGTTTGTCTTATATATATATATATTCAACAGATTATTTTATATATTTCCTCATTTATTATTAATTAATTGATTAACATATTTTTATACTAGTTATTTTTTTGTTATAAAATAAACAAATAAATTTTTATCATTTTTGTAGTGCTTTCTTTTTTAAAAGTGTCAATAGAACCATTTTTTAACATTTTCTATTGGAACTAATTTTTATGACCATTATTATTTAAAAATACTAATTTTCCTTTTTTAAAATGGTTTTAAAAATTATTATTTCCTCATAATGGTTCATAAATTAAATTTAAATATTTTTATAATATTTAAAATTATAAACTTAATGTTTTATTGGAATTATTTATTTTTAATGAGATTTCAAGGGCATGAGTTTTTGTGAAATAGATCATCAGAGTTTTAAAGAATAATAAAATAATGATTTTAAATAATAATTATTTTATAAAATATGTTTTATAAAAATACTTTTGGGTTTTAAATGTTAATTTTTTAAAAAATTATCAATATTAATGTATTTCATTTAAAAAAACACTTTCATGGAATTAACCATTTTAAAATAAGAGAAATTTATTTCTATTTTTCAATGTGATTTATACATTAATAATAATTCCATTTTTCAATGTGATTTATACATTAATAATAAATCAATTTTAATTATTTTTATAATCATACTTTGACTTTCCTTGCATTATAATTTTGACATTTTCTGATTAACCCATCCACCTTCTTTACATAAATGTATTTTGATAGATATGTTTTATAGATACTTCCATGAAACAAGTTTCTTTAATGGATTAATTTATATATTTTAAAATTATAATTGTATTTATGATATTTGGGAAAACATATGTATATTTTTATTTTTTGTATGGTTGGACCAAATTTTTATAACCCATTATTGTATTGGGTACTGTTTAATATCGAATGATTTCAAATGGTAAATGGGTGGTTTGGACAAACATAATTGGGTATATGGATTGTATGATAATGACCAAGAGGGTAAAAAGTGGTAATCCCTACCAAAATGGTACTTGAGTGGTAAAATCAATCCCAATAAGGTAAATTGGAAGTTGGAACCAGCCTGATATATGATGAATCCCTTGGTCGGTATACATGGCATGTGATTTCTATGATTATGTTAACGGAACAATCTTATGTCATATTAATATGACTATGTTATACTACCATGGATCAGGATTGTTTGATGATCCACAACCTTATGAATCATGTCTTATCACATCCATTGAATTATTATATTACTCATGAAATGAATGTTATTTCTTTGGGTGTGACCATATTGGCAGTGAGTTTGGACAAAAGAAATAATTTTTAATTATTATGTTTGATCCATACTAATATTTTATTTGGTGTCATCATGTGATTATAACTCGAATAATTTTATACTAAAATACTTATGCCTTGATTTATTATTGACCTACCATATTTATTTATTATTTCATTCAAATGTTATGTTCAGGGATATTGACTATATTGTCATACATATCGGAATTGCCTGAAGGCCTTCATTTCTTTTATTATTTTGATAATCTACCTTTCAAGGGGTGAGGTGGAACCCTTACTGATCATTTGAGATCACCTCTTTCATATGATTCCATTCTAATGTTTATGATTAAGGGTATTAAGTATGAAAATTCTAGAAGGGTATGTTGTGAGAAGAATTCTTTTTGGTGTTTTTTATGGTTTTTATTATATATGTTGATTATGTATCTATTTCTTAATGATACTAATCCATTATAGTTATCTGTATTTTGTGATATTCACATGATATATATGATTAATGATAAATATATGAATTGATATCATTGTTCATATCAATTTAAATTAAATCTAGTTTTTATATTATGTATTTAGAGCACCAGATCTAGGAGTGTATGTGTAGGACACTTCACATTGACACCTCTTTCATTATTGTGTTTCCCTAGTCTAGAACACAATACATAGTGGAATATTCCTTGTTAGTTTTAATCACACTAGAATACATAAAGGATTTATTGATATTTATATTCACTTATTTGGAACCTCGATATCCGAAGCAACATATATAGGAATAAAATTACTGATTCCCACACTAAGGGTGATCATTACCCTAAAATAATGAAAAAATATCTTCTAGTTTAGGATCCCACATGGGATAATCTCCACTAGAACATATAAATGATTATTATGAAACCTACCACTAGATATAAGTTCTATGAGGTCAATTATAGAAAAGAACATTTTTAGTAAACAAATATTTGTTTTAGTAACATGGGATCATATGGTTGAGAATTTTATTAAGATAAAATCATGTCATTTGGCAATGTTGATTTGTTATATAGTCTATTAATCATAAAAATTCTGTATGGTTGTTATGTATTGATATATAATCTCAAAATTTAAAATATTTTCACCAATGAAGAAATGTGAAAAAATACTTTGAATCTATGGTTTCCACAGGATAGTAGCTATAGAATCTCAGGATTTTCATACATGAATATTATATCTTTTTAGATGAATATGATATACATTAAAAAACAAATACCCTGGGATGATAATAGTTTTTTTACTTTTGAAACATGTAACAAAATCTTCTTAATTTATTGAAATATCTTCAATTGATACCATAATGATCTTCATATTCTATACTCTTTATATATATACCCTTGGTAAAACCTTTTTTGGCAACATAGGTATAAAGGATACATAACGATGAGCTCATATGATCGTTTAGGGAAAAAAGGATCTAAATAATCCGAACATGAACATAAAGGAAAAAGAACATCATCATAACATTTGAAAACCATAACCTTAACATTAAATATCTTAATATTGAGTCATGATCTAAATATTGGATGTTAAAAAGGGATAAATAATAATTATATCAAAGGAAATTATCCATGAGAGAATATAATTTGAAAAAAACATTGATTTGGTTACATACACTTCAAATTATGAAATTTTAAATCTGAATAAATATAAATAGGTTCACTAATTATGTTAAAAACATGAAATCATGATATTACATCAAAACTTTTGGACATGCATTTAGGTCCATGTATAGCATTATAGTCATGAAATACAAGCACAACTAGAAAATTGTGAACATTTAATCAGGTTCATATATAACATTGTGAACATTTAAATAGGTTCCCATATAACATTTTGGACATAAAATAAAGGTCCATGAATAACATTTTTGTAGCCAAGGATCACTCCCAAGACCATTATAGTAGACACACTCCCTTACTGAATATGGTTCAATGAATATTTCATCAATGTTTATCTCATGATATATAAATCTTTTTCTAATGAATTGGAGAGAGATATAGGTCCCATCAACCTTTTCTTATAATGTATCTATCTTACTTGGTTATAAGATAACAAAAATCACATAATTAAAATTATATATATGTGTATCCCTAGATAATAAATCATTTTTATATCATTAATCATTAAATGAAATGGGTTTTATAAACATTTCATCATAAAATAACCTATCAAAAATAAAAGAGTTCATAATCATTTCAGCATTTCAAAAATGAAAACGCCATGGAAAATTAGACGATTTCGTAAGTTTATTTTCATAAAAAAATAAATCATTTAGAGAAATCATAAGACTGTCATCCATCGATCATATCCCTAATAAATCTTAATTAACCTTATAGATATTCATCTTACATAGAAATTAATTTTAAAAGACTAAATGTAAAATTTATTAAAGAAAAAATTTTTTATTTAAAAATAAAATTTCCAAACGTGAAACATTATGAAAATGATTTTATTTTAAAATAACCTTTAAAAATAATAATGGAATAGTTTGATCATAATTTAAATGTTTATTTTATTCACTATGAAAAGTTATTTTTAGAACATAAAAAATAACTAAAAATACATCTCACTAAGAAATCATTTATTTACAAACTAATGTTTCTTAAATATAAAGGAAACAATTTTACTTTAAAATAACATTGAAAACATATAATGAAATATATAAATAATTTATATTTCATGACTATGGTAAATATTTTTTATGTCGTTCTTGATAATAATAATGACTCTTCTCAACTTTTTATTATGATTCACACAGGCCTTATTTGTAAATAGACATGATGTTTCCTTTAAAAAAATGTCTAATAGGGGTAAAAGTTTCCTTTAAAAATCATCAATTTGTGATAATTATTTTTGAATGATCTTATAGAAAACTTGGTTTTATATGAAAATGGAGTTTTGACCAAAGAGATAAATAAATGTTTTCTCTCAAAATTTCATAATTTTTTATAAAAAATATATGAAAATATGGTTAAATTACTTGAAATACTCATGATTCACAATAAAATATTAAAATTGATTAGATTTTTCATGATATAGATTATAAGATTTCAACATTGGAGAATTAACCTTAAAAAATCTTGATAAAGGATGATATTGTGACATAAAGACTTAACCACTTGGGTAACATTTAAAAGGTATACCCCATGAAGGATTAACATAAAAGGAAAATTAAAACTTTATTAGGATAAATAAATTCGTTAAATTCACTATCAAAGGGGATTTATATACAAATTTTAAAAATTGTATTGTTTTATAAAATAATGTATGTCTCCAAGAAGAATAATTGTGACAAATAACTTTTACAGCATTCATAATATTTTGAATCATAATACTTGATTAATAATAAATTAAAATTAACCATTAAATATAATTAAAATAAAAGGATTAATTATATAAAATGTAAATGTATCATTATATAAACCACATAAAATAAAAATAGTGGTGAATTTTCATATGTTTCCCAAGAATAAAATAAAGACTAGATATACCCTTAATTTAAGTCTTGACTTTTGTCATACTTGTCCAAACATACAATATAATAAAAATAGGTTTATTATACATCTATTATAGAACCATATATAAAGATAAATATATAAATATATATATAAATTTATATCATACCATCAATGATTTTAATATAATCTTTTACAACCCATTTATTAATATATATATTATAAAGTTTGGTTTTTATTTATAATCTCTTTTTTGTTAGTATACTTTTTGATTTGTCATATTTTTTTTCCTCTTAATATGATCATGGTTCTGTCAATTAAATAATAAAATTAATAAAGTAATTATCATATTTATGTATCAAATATTCTTTTAATATTAATCATGAATAATGGTTTGGATAAAATATTTATGTTGCGATCGGGGAGACGATAGTTCATACCTATTCATAAGTAATGCTTCAATTTTTCAATGAATATTATGAAATGGGGGTATGTAATATATTATATTTCATGAGTGGTAAAAATATCATAAAAATTTATTATATCTTTAAATATTTTTATAAATATAAGACATGTGGTGTGATTATGGGAAGATATTCACATCACTTTGTGATGGTGGTACTCCACTCATACACGAGAAAAGTTATCATATTTCATATCATGAAATGGTAAACAACTAATTGATATATATATATATATATTTATATTATACTTTAACTATGATAAATATTTAGTAAAAAAATAACTATTTCACTTATATCTCATTTGATTGTAAATTTACCCTTATCACTTTTAATGTTAAGCATGAATGAATCACATCACACCACGAGGTGGTAGACCTGTTTAACATCAACAACATTATCACATTCCAAAAAATTGGAAAAAATAAAACTATATATGATATAATAATTCAAAAAGAATAATAATATCAAAAATATCAAAAATTAAAAAGGACTCAAACATTATGTTCAACTGTTAGAGGTTGTAATGAAAAAATGATTGACAACTTTTCATGAGGTGGTAGTCTAGCATACACATGAACAAAGATTTCGTAACCCATTTCATAAATGTTTATTAGGATTTATTTCTATACCTTAACAAAAAATATCAATATATTTTATATACTATTCATATTATTCGGGTAGTATATAATAATAATTGAATGGTTTGAGGATAAAATAAAACAATAATGTTCTTTGATGAACATTACCCCTTCTTCCAGTATCCTCCTTAGGTTTGCACTAAAATCATTTCCTGGATGGATTTATTTTTCAAAGTAAGACTTATAAGATTATAGGTGGGATATTGGGATGTTATTTGGGTATTAATTGGCCAAAAAATAAATTTTAAAGTGATAACAATTGATTACGATTGTGGCCTTTTATAAGTGGGGAATAAGACACACTTTGTATATTTTAAAAGAAACAACGAATCCCAAATTTTTCATTGGTCACAAGGGTACAACATGGACATTATTCAGCCATAAATGTATAATTTTTAGAATATTTCCTTACAAAATTTTTTATTTAAGTTTATAGGTTATTTTTATATTTAACTTTTTAGTTTTAACCCAAGTAAAACTAGTTTTACTTTAAACATGATAAGTAATTTTTACTGAATTTACAATTCATTTTGGTCAAAAATTATGTTGAAAATATTATAAAATGTAAATTATTATAATTTCAAATTAAAAATCCATTTTTTTAAATTACCATAATAGAAGTGTAAAAATTAATAAAATTGTATCCTAGAAGGCGTGATGAGAATGTGGGTTTTAAAAAAGAAAAGTATCAAAATATTACAATGTTTTTATGTCCAATTTTAGTATATAATTGATTACAATGAACTAGATTAGATTAATATATATATATATATATATAATTTTATAAATATCCCTTAAAACAAATTTATAATAAAATATAAATTTATTAAAGAAATAAAAAATTGAAATTTCAAACGAAAAACTATTTTTGTCACAATTCATGAAAATAAGAAATATTTCCTAAAAAAATTCTAAATAAGATAATTTCGATATTATTATTTCAAATATTATGTTTAATAAATATAATTTGAATATGAATAAATTAGGATCAATCATTCACAATGGTTCAGAAGGATTTTGTGAATTTCTAAAACATATCCCCTGGTGAGTGTCAAACTGAGTGTATAGAAAGGGCCATTGTCATGCACTAGATGACGATTGATTCTAACTCAATTTAAAATTTTCAATGTTGTTACCCCTAGGAACATATATTACATATCCAAATACACTTATATTATCCATAAATGGATGTATTTTTAGGAGACCACTCTCTCTATACTCAACCAAAATTTCATGATATATTCATATTATTTAACTCATCCTTAGACTTATCCTTAGAAAAATACCTTGAAATATCCTAAAAAATATCTCTAGGGATCTTGGTAATGTTTTCGTCTCCTAGTTTCCAAATACTAATGAAACCATTCCCTTCATACCATCTATAATGACCCAGGCTTTTCATATATGGATGTTATATATTTTTAGTTGAATATTCAATAAATTAATAAATAAAAATCATGAGGACCATAATAGTTTTGTGAATTTGGATATATAGAAGAAAATATACTAAATTCCTCAAATATCTTAAATTCATCCCTTAAGTATCATCCCATTATATACACTTCAATTATATACCCTATATAGAACCTTTCGTCATAACATGGGGGAAGGAAACATAAGAAATTGAGATATTTGATGCTCGGTAAGGGTAAACAATGGAGATACATAAGTATAAAATGAACATAATAGTATGACTACTTCATCATAAAATTTTAAGCATATATTTAAATCAATGAGTGTTCATGATAGTGTGAAATAAAGTGCATGTCATTCATGATATAAATAATGATTTATTTCACATTTTTTTGATACATCCAAAGGGGAATTATTTAGAAAATGGGGAAAATTCATCTCAATAAATTTTAAAATATACAACATGGGTATACAATTAGGTTAAAAATAATAACATATTATTCAAGAAAATTAAAAAAACTTTTCAGAAAACATGGTTTTTGAGGAAAGCATATTTCTGATTGAAGAGTGGAATAATGCCAAATTTTCTTCAAATCATTTCCTAATAATATTATTTACTAATGAGTGGAAAAAAAATTTATTACTTGAAAATATCTCGAATAAAAATTGAATAAAATATTTCATGAAATTTATTGAGAGGTAGATTAGAATATTTCAATATTATAGACATAACCATAAAAAATTGATTAACGATGAGATTGGGAAATAATACCTCTACCACTTTAGTAACACTGAAAACATAAGATACATGAATGAATAAAATAATGTCAAACAAAAAATATCAATTGGATTATTAAATTAATTATATTAAATTTCAATGTTTATTTTTATACTCATTATGAATAAATATTGGTGTATAACACAATATTCATCTCCAATAAAAAAAATTAAGACACAAATCCTTTACCACTTCAGTAATCATTATAATCATAATCATCAAAAATAATAACATGAAATGAAACATTAAATATTGTTAAAAAAATTTCATTCATTATATAACATGTAAAAATTTCATTATATACCCCACCAAAAATAAATTTGGGGTGAAATTTTTTATGCCTACATGAAAGAAATGAGAGACTTGAAATCCCTATAACTTATGCCTTGACTTCCATCATACTCAATCAACCATCTTGTATTATAAATATATTTTTATTATAAATATATAAGAGATTCATATATATATATATATATATATATATTACTATCTATTATTTTCTTATGATATGTTATTACATATTTATTGACAATTCCATGTTAATTTATTGTTTGTAGAAATAATTGCATTGTATTTCTTATCCGTTTTAATTTTTTAAATTTCTGGTCATCTAAAATTTATCCTATTTAGAAAAATTATATAATATTAATCATGATATAATTATCATATATATATATATAAAATAAATTTTTAAATTGAATCATTAAATATGTATATGAGAAATGAAGTATATTGCGATCATACAGACGGTATTTTGTACGCACGCATGATTAACATTTCATTTTTTCAATGATAATTAATGATAGGAGGTAATTAATATATTTTCATTCTAGAATGACCATATTATCATAAAAACATATTATAAGTATAAATATAGTTGTAAATATCATCAATGTGGTTGGTGATGATAATAGAGTCACATTGCTTTATGAAGGTGCTAGTTCTCACATACATGAGATGCATTATCATATTTTATTGATTGAAATGGTAATATAGAAATATATATATATATATAAATTTAATAATTATTAACATTTTAATAATATAATAATAATTTCTTGTTTATCTCATATAATCATTAACATTACATATATAATATTCCATGTAAATCATGAATGAATCCCATCACATCGTGAGGTGGTAGTCTGTCGTATACATAAGGGACATTATCATATTCCAATAGAATGGAAATAATTAATGTATATGTCATATAATAATTCCAGAAAAATAATAATATCCTATATAAATAATTAATACAAAATTATGTACAACCTTTATATATTCTAATGGATAAACGAATGACATCTGTTGGCTAGTTAGCAGTCTTATGTACAACCAAATGATGATTTTGTATCCCATTTTATGGATGTAGAGAAGTGTGTAGGATGTGAAATTATCATTAAAAAATCATAGTATTTTGATGATAATGTTGAGATTATATAATAATGATATAATATGAAATTAATGTTATGGAGGAATAAATAATACAAAAATTCACATTGATGAAAATTACCTCTACTTCAGGTGTCATCCTTAGGTTTGCACTAAAATCATTCATTGGAAAGATTTAGGGCCAACCTAAGGCTTCTAGGACGAGGTGAGGAATATTTATAATTTATTTTTTATTTATTGGATGGAAACAATAGGTTTTAAGGTGTGAGATAAGCGGGAAAGAGGACAGAGATGGAATTTATTAAAATAAATAAATGCTCCGATGATTTACACATGTAAAGAGGATCAAAATAATTAAGTTATCATGTATTACAGGTGCAAATCTATAAATCCCTCATAAAATAGTTTATATATAATTTATAGGTTTTTTTTGACCATAATATTGTTAGTTTTACCCATGGTAAATCTATTTTTTCCTTAACCACAATAATTAATTTTTACTGAATTCAATATTCATTTTTGGTAAAAAAAACACGGTGAAATTATTAAAAAATATAAATAATGATGATAAAAAATACGTAATAATTTTTTAAAACTTCCTTTGAGTTAGGTGGAAAAGAATTAATTTAATATTAATACCGTATGCATGATTAAAAATAAGATTTTTAAAGAGAAAATGATCAAAATTTTACAATGTTTTTATATCCAATTTCAAAATTATATTTATTCCATTGTCCAATATTTTTTTAATATATGTATAATTAAACTAATTATAGTTAAATAATAATTTAACATATATTTTAACATTTGAAATAAATTAAATGAAAAGGTTGTGTTCAGTAAAAAGATTTTGTTTTTCAAACATTAAAAAACTATAACATTTCTGAAAAATCTCAAACAATTACCCTTCAATAATTTTGATAATTCATTTTAAAAAATGGTTCTTATTTTAAAAAATTAATTTTAGAAATTTTTAAAAACTAATTCTTAAAATATGTTCCCCACAAAAAGGTAATAAAATTTCTTTTTTTGAAAAATACATTTTCTAAGCATAAAATATGATTTATTATTATATATTTTATAGAAAAAACATACATTGACTTTTAAATATGTTATTGAATTTATATACAACCGAAATTTCATTAAAATATTTCACTAAAAGTATTTTATTAAATTTACTATGGTAGAACACATTTGATTGCATAAAAAATTGTATCTTTAGAGAAAGTTGTCATTTATTTTAATAGTTTTATTTTAATTTCCAATTTATTGGTCACAGAATAAATAATTATAAATAACTTTTTAATCCATATTTTCATTGTTTATTTCATATTATTAATACCTATCATTCAAATGGATTGGTGATATCTATCATGTTAAATGATAATATTTTATAGTATGACCCAATACTTTTAAACTCAGTGTTTCATGTAATGCATGCTAAACATGGTATTTTATGGTACACAAGACAAAATTTCTGTTACATGCAATGAAATGTAAACTCAATGTTACATGTACAGAAGAAAAACTTAGTGTTTTGTGTCACAAAAAATATTGAAAAGATCAAATCTATATGAAAGAAAAATTTTCACAATATATAAGGGTGTTACATTATCCCCCCCATTAAAATGAATTTATCCAATTAGATTCATCTCGGTCATCAAAAGCCTAACACTTGAATATACCATCATAGAAAACCACATTGAAAAAAAATTGATAATATAACTTCCTCTTCAAAAAGAGAAAGGTATGTGAAAATGTCTTCTAGAATAACATATACTAGCTTTACAAATAGGAGAACATTGTTGGGAATTGAAAACATTGAAATATAAGGGAAAACAAAAACCCATACATAGATATAGAGTTATATAGAGAATTGTCAAAAAGAATGTGGGTTTTTTTGTATAAGGTTTACGACTAAAAAACCATAAATTAAATAGGAACGATAAATGTCACTGATAAAATAAAAAATTACGATATTAGGAAATAATTTAATTTCATGATGTTTTCATAAAGGTGAAGAATTTCCATGAGGTGATATACTTACTTGATTTCATTCCATTTCATTAGCACAATATCTTTTATCGATTATGCCATGATAAATTTCAAAATCATTTCTAACTCAATAAAATAATGTCGATTTGTTCTTGAAACACTAATGGATCATAAGATCCATAAATATAATTATATGTTATTCCACATATCTCTAGTTATCATCCTAATGAAATGGTTAGCACATTTTATTCAATATGGATAAATATTCATTTTGAAAATTAATAAATTACACTCTAAAACCACATTCAATGTCCAACATAAACCATTTACTTAATGTTTATGATTATAAGCCATCCAAATGATCAAAATCTATAAATTTATAAATCTGTTCACTGTATTTCCAAAAATAAACACAACATTATTCCCCCCTAAAACATAAGTGGATATTGATTTTCATAGACAGAGTATCTGATTACCATTACTAAGTATTATCTTGAAACATGAAAATAAACTAAATTATTATACAACCACTATAAAAATATATAGGTTTCATCATTCTTTACATAGAACATAGACTATGGGATATATTCATTAAATCCAAAAACTTCATATAAACTCCATCCATGATAGCATAATCCACTTTTTCAAAAACTCATTAATATCTTCCAAGGTAATCAGTACTATACACTTTACTTTATTCTGATCCAAAATCTCTTTATCCAAAAAAACAAGATTTTATCAATCATGAAGCACATATTAAGGGTTACCTTCAATTAATCAACTATTTTCATTAAAATATAACATTTTCATTAAATCATTATTTTGTTCATTATCATTATTGAAAAAATTATATTAAATACTTTGACAAATAAATATATTGAATGATCCTTATATATTTAAAAATTCTTGAATCTTAATACGAATATACTTTAATTACACCAATTCTTTATTAAATTATTAATAATGATACTTAATCTAATTCCTTAAAACCATTTTTCTTTCATTAGAAATCTATAGTATATTCTTCATCTATAGTAAGACATTTATTCATAAAACCTTTCGGATTCTCATCATAAGATTTCTTGTTTGTAAATTGATTCTCATAATTCCATAACTCCATGAACATGAAAAACTAGAGCATAAGTGGTGAAATTGTTTTAATCAATGTCACCCTTATTTCATTAATTGGATCATTAATCTCATTTTTATATTTCTGTATTTACAACATATTATTCAATATTTAAAGCTCCACATAGGTCCATTTAACCAATTCCTTTAATTCCTCTTTTCTCATTTATGGAATATAGCAAATAGAATCTTCTTTTATACAAGGTTTTCTTTACCCAAATCATAGTGAGCTTTATCCTTCTCTTATTTGGTGAGGTAGAGAGTTGGTTATAGTGCTTGTTATAATCATGTCATGTGATAAATGATTTGTGACAAAAAACAATATAATTTACTCTAATCATCATCCCATTTATAATTCCATCATAAAAGTTTCAACAACATTCATTGTTAATACATTTCATTCAGGTTCCCTCCATTGACTGAAACTATGAATCATAGTGTGAGAAACACTAATCATACTTGAAAGCCAGATAAACATGAAGAATCAATTATAGGATGTCTAAATCATGTAAACTTATTTTCAATCTATGAACCCTTATGTTTATCAATGGTAATTCAGATTCATATTCTATTCATGTCATTAATGATAGTTTGTAAAGAGTTTGAGAATTTCAAAATCATATCCCCCGGGGAGTGTCCAACTAATCATGAAACAAGACCTGTTGTTTTGCATCTGGTGATGGTCATGTTCAGATCAAAAAATTATTATTGGGGTTATTACCCAAATGTTCATTTTTTCTAGAGACACATCCATTTGTAGTATCTAGGTAATGATTTATTTCTAGGAAACCACACTCAATATCCTTAGGAAAAATCTATGAAATATTCATATACATTAAATCATGCTTAAACTTATCATTAGATACATCCCTTTAAATATCCTTAGAATTATCCCTAGGGATTTCCCTAATGTTTCCTCATCCTAGTCACTAAGGTTAACAAAATCATTCCGTTGATACCAATTACAGGGACCTAAGATTCATAATCAAAAATATTATATATTTTTAGATGAATATTAAATACATTACACAAAAACATGCTTGAGGGACATAATTTTTTATTGCCTCTTGAATCATGGAACCAAATCTTCTTAATTCATGAAAGATCATAAATAGATACCACAAATATCTTTCCTTTATGTGCTCTAAATAAATAAAACCTACTTTAAACTATTCATCATAAAATGGAGAAAAGAAAACATAAGAAAGGGGGATCTTATATGCTCAGTAATCATAAAAGTGGGAGATATATAATCATTAAATGAATATAAGGGTACGAGAAAATGATCATAACATTTGAAAACCAGACCATTTATATTAATGATAACAATCCTGAGTCATGAAATAAATATTGGTAGTTTATAAGACATGAATAATATGGAAATCAATGAAAATGAGCCATAAGGGAAAAATAATTGTTGAAGATGTATATTTTGTTGCATAAAAATATCTTATGACATTGTGAACATGTAGGAATTGAAACAGGTTCACACATTTAGATAAGGAAATTTAATTAGGCCCACAAAGATTGTTAGGGACATGCGACCAAGTCCATACATAACATTATGAACATAAAAGATAGGTACAAACATAATATTGAGAATATATAAGCATGTTTACACATAACATTGTGAACATGTAATCAGCTCCATGAATAATATTATGGGAATGAAATATAAGACCATAAATAACATCGTTATATTCAAGGTTCTATACTAAGACCATAATAGTAGATAAAGTCCCTTACTAAACCAGGTTCACTAACGATTCTAGTCCAATTTATCTCATTGGATATAAATCATTACCGAATGTATTATATAGAGATATATGTCGCACCTGTATTTGCTCAAAACCTAACTACTATGATGGGTTATAATTTTACGACCAAAACGTAATGAAAACCATACATATGTGATCCAAAATATCATAAAAATATTCACTATATCATAACCCATGAAATGAAATGGGATTCATCATAATTTTATAATAATATAATATATAAAAGTTAAATATATTTCATAATCATTTCATCATTTCATCAAAGAATAACCCATAGCAAAAATAATTGGGATTCATAAGGATATAGTCATAATATATAAAAAAAATTAAAATAAATAACAATAATTTTATACATGGTGAATACCCCCATGAAATCATAAATAACCTCAAATAATTTCATCTTAGATGGAAATTTTTTAAAATACTACTTGGGAAATTTAATAATGAAAAAAGTTTTTCTTTGAAAATGAAGTTTCAAAATGAAAAAAATGATTAAAATCAATTACATTGAAAATAACCATGAAAAAATCTATTGGAATATTTGAAAAATTATTTAAAACATTTATTGAGGAGAATGCTAATTCCAATTTGATGTACACTTTTTAAATTATAATACACATTAAAAGTACTTTTCAGATTGAAATATTATATTCAATATAAAAATTTTACATAATATTTAGGAAATAAATTACACTGAAAATAAATTTTATATATTTTTAATGAATCTCAAAATCATTGAGCGGCCATGATAACGTGAAATAATATTTGTGCCATGTATGGTAAAAATAATGATTAATTTGACAATTTTTTATAAAATCCAAACAGACATTGTTTGGAAAAAAACATGAAGATTACATTCATAAGATTTTTTTAAAATTAAAACATTGATAAAGTATTCTTCTAAAAATCATATTAAATCAATATAACTTTTTTTAAAACAATTTTATAAAACATTGTTTTGCAAGAAAACAAATTTATTACCAGAGAGATAACTAAAGTAGGATTTTATAAAAAATAGTTTCTTAATGTTTTATAGTACCAAAGAGAGAATAATTGGTAATATTACTTTAAAAGATCATGAATAATATTAGTGGAATAATATTCAATAGAATAGAAGATATTTAGATCCAAATATTTTAACATTAGATACTTAACTATAATGAATCCAGAAAAATGATGAGATTGTGAAAAACCCTTTAACACTTTGGTAACATTGAAATAACCTCCTGTAAAGGAATAAAATAAAATTAAAAACATAATGATTATAAAACATTTCATGAAATTACATGTTAAAAGGGTTGTATATACACATCGTTAATGAATATATGTGTATTATACAATATACGTCACAAAGAAAGAAAATTGAGATGAATATCCATTACCACATTAGTACTATTTTAAATCTTAATACCCAATAAATAAAAACATCAAACGAAGAGATAAATATAATTAAAATATTGTGATTCGGGATATAACAGTTCAATCGATGATTATATACACCACAAAATAGTAATGAGTAGTGAATATTGATATGTGTCCCAGAAATAAAATAAAGATTATAAATCCCCTTACATTTTGTCTTGACATCCATCATAATCATTCAAACATACTCAATAAGAACTATAGGTTTATTATAAATTTGTTAAAGAACCATATATATACCATACCTTGTATTATTTTTTATGGCATATTATTAACCATTTATTAAAAATTCCATGTTGAAATTATATTTCGGGTAATACATGCTTTGATTTCTGTATATGTTCTGATTTGTTATATTTTGTGATCATCTTACTTTAATCATGTCCTTGAATTTCTAAATAATAATTATGAAATAATTATAAAATTTATGCATCAAATATACGATTTAAAAAAATAATGAAATATTATTTTGATAATGGAAGTATGTTACGATCATGGATATGGTTGGATGTACATATGCATGTGTAACATTTCAATTCTTCATTAATAATTATGTGGAGTAGGTCAGTAATATATTATATGTACAGAATGATCATAATATTATTAAATTATATTATTTAATTAATTATTGTTATAAATATCATACATGTGGTGCGTTTATGTGAAGAGAGTCACATCTCTTTGTGAATAAGGTTGTCCCAAAAAACATGATCAGCGTTATTATTATTCCTTGAGAAACATTGTAAGAAATTAAATGATATATATATATATATATAATTTAATAATTTTAATTGTCTCATGAGTTTCATTAATATTTCCTATATATATTGTCACACCCCGACCGCGGACGTCCGTAATTTTCCTTCTTTCTTGGTCCCGGTTTAAATTTTTTGAAGATTAATTGTGGTTGGTGGTTTCACGTCGGTGCGCGGTCATCGCACCGCTAGCGGTGATCGTGCATTCGGCCCGGGTGACGATGTGTCCACCCGGCGTTTTAAATATTAAAGCTTTTACGTTGACTTTTTATTATTATTATTACTATTTGAGTTGCGTTACTATTGTTGTGGTTATTTTCCGTGTATAAGTGTATATATATATATATATATTGTATCTATGTGTTTATATTTATATATAGGTATATAGGTATATATGTGTTTATGTGGGTATATGTGTATATATCTGTTTGTATATGTTTCAATATATGTATATATGTCTATATATATATATATATGTATATGTGCGTACGTGCGCGCGCGCGCGCCGCGCACATTTATTTTCAAATGGTTTTAATACTTTAAATTTTTGATTAAAAATAATTATTATTATAAATTTTCTAATTATTACTATTATTATTATTATTTTTATGAAGTTTTATTAGTATTAAGATTTGTTTTCATTATTTTATTTAGTCTTTTATTATTATGATTATCAATTATGTGTATATATATACATTTTGACCCTAACCTAACCCTACCCCTATTCTCCCGCAGCCGCCACCCCCCTTTCTATCTTTCTTTCTCCCCTTTTCTTCTTCCTCCGCACGCACCGGCCTACCAACCTCTCGTCCAGCAGCCTCCCTTCGGCATTGTTCGCCTCGCCGCACCGCCCCGGACCCCCGCTGCTCCGCCCTGCCTCCTGCGTCCGAAGCCGCACCGCCGGCCTCACCCCCCCTGCTGAACCCTACCGCCGGCGTCCCTCCGCGGTTCCGGCCTCCTCCTGGTTCGACCGACCCACGCCATACCCTTCTCCGGCGCCGGCTCCCACTTCCCCGTCGCTGACCCGCTCTCCGCCTCGCCCCTGTTCCAGCGCACCCCTCCAGCCCTCCTCCTGCCTCGTTCCGCCGCGGCGACACCCCCACGCCTGTCCCGGCCTCCTCCGCCTCGCCGGCTCCCGCTCACCCCTAGCTCTGCACACTTCGCCCCGCCGCGCCCTGACCTTCCTCCTTCAGCCCGCGCCCGACCGCCGTCCCGACCCCCTGCTCCCTGTCGTCCCGCCTCGCCCAAGCCGGAACCCCGACCTCCACCCTCGTCCCGCTTCACCCGCGAACCCCTGCTCCCCGTCCCGGTGTCGCCACCCCGCTCCGGCGCGCTCCCGCCTCCGCTTCCCGTCGAGTCGGCCTCCCCTCACCACCGGCTTCCTTCGCCGCACCCAAAAGCCGCCACGCCAGCAGCCCCCTGTTCCGGCTCCCTCTCCCGCTTCCTGGTGGGTTTTGTTTTTTGTTTTTTGTATTTTATTTTCATTTTGTTTTTATTTTTATTTTTATTTTATATGTATATGACGTTTTAGTATTTTGATCCTGTTAATAATAATAATATCATCACTTTATTATTAGTATGTTAATATTATTTTATTATTATTATTATTATGTTAATATTATTTTATTATTATTATTATTATGTTAATATTATTTTATTATTATTATTATTATGTTAATATTATTATATTATTATTATATTAATATTGTTACTATTATTATTAAATTATTACTTTATTATTATTATCATGTTATTATCATGTTATTATTATTATTATTATTATTGTTGTTGTTGTTATTATTATTATTATTAATACTATATTATTATTATTATTATTATTATTATTATTATTATAAATATATTTATTATTGTTTTAATTATTAATATATTATGTTGTTATTTTTATTACTATATTATGTTATTATTACTATTTTTATTATTACCATGATTATATTATTATTATGCTTATGTTATTATTATTATTATTATGTTAATATTATTATATTATTATTATATTATTATTGTTGTTATTTATTTATTCTCTCGATTATTTTTGTATGTGTTATTTAACTATATATTTGTTTAATTGCTTATTTGTTTACTAATTAATTAATTAATTCATTCATTCATTTATTTATTCATTTATTTTTCCTTCGCGGAATCTTGGTGTTTACATTTAATTTATATTAATCCTTTTTCTGTCGCGGGTTGAGTGACATGTACCTTTTCACTGTTCAGCGTACGCAGTTAGTTCGCAAGGATCCGTTCTACTTTCCGTTGAGGTTAGGCCGTCTCCGCGCCTCAGTTTCGAGAGTGTTGGACTTTATCACATGGCTTCGGACACACGTCGTGTCATCGCGCCTTGGTTCCAAGGTCTTTTTACCGTCGCGCTCGGTTTTTGAGGTAGGTCTCCCATTGCACTCGCCTTTAAATTAAGAATTTATTTATTCCTTGCCTTTTATTGAATTTCAGTAAATTTAAAGGAAAATTTAGTAGTTTTTATAGTGTGGTGATCTGCTGATGATAAAATCCGTTTTTAATTTTAGCGTTTCATTGAAAGTGTTCTTCTTGGATTTAGTTTTGTGCTTCCATGGTAGTATTGCTAAATGGTTCTTCCTGAAGAATGAAAGTCATGTTAAATTGTGTTTCGAAATGTTTTTGGCATGTGTAAATTAGTAGATGTATTGTTTATGCAAAATGGTGTTTTTCTTAGAACCTTGATTAGAGAAAACGTCGTGTGACCTTTGAACTTGTTTTGGAAACTTTATGTGTGGCTCTTGGTTGATGAAAGATGTTTTCCTTTGTTACGCGAACAAAAGTTTGGATTTCATTTGGGGAATGGCGTTCCTTAAAAAAAAAAGATTAAAGGCCCGTTTGGCTCTTGATAAAAGTGGGGTGTGTTTGGTGATTGGAAAGTGACTCTACTTGTGAAACAAATGTGTTCCAGGTTAAAATGCTGATTTGAGTTTCTTAAATAAATTTCTAAGGGCATCTCTGGTTTTCAATGAAATGGCGTGTGTCATCCCTCTTTAAAAATGCTTTAGTCTTAAATGATCAAAATGTAAGTGACATGACAGCCCGGTTGGCACTTTATTAAATGTGAAGTGATTATATATATATATATACGTACTTGTGAGGGCATTTCTACAGGGGGACTTCCCTTCGAGGGTTGTCTTGTAGCGATGTCCGTGTAAGGGGTTGGAAAGTGCGGTGAGATGAGTCACGCGTGCGCGGGTCTCCCACTTACACAGTGTTACAAAAACTACTATGGGTTCCTGGGCGTCTTGTAGATTATCCAGTGACGGTTGCTTGCTAACCCTGATTAGACGGGTTGGTACCCTCTGGAGTTGTGGACAGGCCAGGTGGGATGTGCCACTGGTTGGCTATTAGGGCGGCCAGTTGGTTATTGACTGTGGAGTACCATGCCGGCAGGTAGTCTGAACCCGAGTACGTCCAGGGGTTTTCTAGGGATGTTCAGGATTGCCCATGGTTATTGCTGATAACTTCTGGTTTACTTTTGCTTACACTTGGTTTTCCTTGCCTTCTTACCTTTACTTGCACTTGTTTTCCCTGCTTGTTTTCCTTCAGTCATATTTCACAGCCTATACTGTTAGACTTTGGGGAAAATGGTTTTCAAATGAAAATGCTTTATTCTCTTTGGGATAGATTTGAAAACGTAACACTTTGCTTATCAGATTGAGCTTAAAACTAATGAAATGGAACTAACTTTCGAAAAGGAATAAGGGAAATGTCTCGTGTTTGATTTTCAAGTAAAGCATTGTGAAAACTTACTTTTATACATTATAGTTCAAACCTGGATTATGTAGATTCTTTATTTACTGGCGGTGCATTGGGATTTGTTGTGGGGCTCACCTACTGAGTACTTTTGTGCTCACGCCTATCTTTTACCATTTCAGTCGCAGGTCTTCTGTTTTGAGTCGCTCAGTGTTGGAGCGAGGTTGCTCTCTAGTTGGGTGGTGACCTGAGAGGTCACATGGAGGTACGTGGTTGTGTGGTTTTTATTTCTTTTCCGCTGTTAGTGTTTATTTATTCTGTTCTATTTACTTTTGTTTTGGGCTTAAATCGTTCCCAACGATCAAGTCTTAATGCCCGGCACTGGTTGCCATCCCGGGGGGATCGGGAACGCCCCTCGGGACTTGCTGCGGACCGGCTCGGGTGACCGGTTCAGGGTCGACCCGGGTTGGTTCGTGACAAAATGGTATCAGAGGTGGTTCTTGTTATTTGGGTTGTTCGGTAGAAGGAGATTAGGACTGTCAGAACTCGAGGGGTAGGTACGGGAAGAGCGTCGCGAACTCTTTCTCACACTGATCCTCGAGTTACCAGGGGTAGTTCGGGAATTGTGTCCTTGTCTTTTCTGGTTTGTCTTGGATTGAGAGATGACAATGGAGGCAAGCCGATGTTACATGGTGATTTCACATGGAGTAGTGACCCATGTGGAGTCTGAGTACACGGTTTGAATTCCTCCTAGTGATCGACACTGACTTGGGACATGGCTCACTACCATGTCGCCAGGTTGACTGTGACTACTAGTCCCTCATTTCAGTGGTTGATGCAAATTTTTCTGCTGCTTTCATTTTGGTTTGTGTGGGTGCGTTGTTGGAAATGAAAAAGGTTTTTGGGAAATTGGACTGGTTTCTTTTAAAGGACTTTAAATGTATAAAATGGGGTTTAAAACTGAAATCTCTTGATTTGAAAAATCTGTTGTTTGCTTGGAGTTGGTTCAGAATGGTTTGGGGTGAAACCACAGGTCCTCTTTATGAACGTTTGCACATGTGTGAGAATGCATGGAAAGTGTGTGTTGATGCACGTATGAATGGAATGTGGATAAAGACATGTGCAATGGTTCATGAGATTACCTGGGTGTGTTTTAAATTTAACGCTTGAATTTGTTTTCTAAACTGGTTTTAAAGGGAGAATGGTTTTGGAAAGTTTTTGGTTTGAAAGTGGATTGGTTTTTGGAAATTGATCTTGAGAAAGGGTGGTTTTGAAATCAAAAATGAAAAGGTAATTTTTAAAGAGGAGATTTTATTTTGGGTTGTGTTGTATTTGTTTGGTCCTGGTGCTGACTATTTTTGAGAAAGGCGCTTTTATTGATGTTGCTTCGTTTTGATGAGGGTTTTGGCCTTGTGTTTTATATGTCGCTCAGGAAATGCCGCCCAGAAAGGTCTTTAAGGATTCGGATATGTCATGCCCAGTTTTTAGTCCTCCTCAGACTTTGCCTGTTCTCCATGGTGATCAGGGTCCGTTAGAGGCAGTGGAATGGCTCGAGGAAGTGGAACGTGTCTTTAGAATATTGGGAACTCCCGATAATGTTAAGGTTCGTGCAATTATGGAGTTGTTTGAGGGTCCAGCTATGGACCAGTGGAAGATGGTTACCCCACCGTCAACGCAAGGTGAAATGATGTGGGATGTCTTCAGAACTGTTTTCATCCAATGGTTTGTACCTGAGGAAGTGAAGCTGGAGAAAAAGGGAGAGCTTGTGCATATTCAACAAGGCCAACGGACGGTGAAGGCATATGTTGACCATTTCAAGGAACTGATTTTCTTTTCTCCAGATGTAGCATCGCATGAGCTCATGAAGGCCTCTCTTTTCACTGGAGGTCTTCGTCCAGAGATCAAGGAGCGTGTCCTCCCTTCTAAAGACCTTTGTTTCGAGAAGCTGGTGGAGAAAGCTTTCTTGGCTGAGTTGGTTTCCGGTGTGCGGGTGGCTTATACTTCAGCATCCCCTGTTGTTCGTAAGAGTTCACCCTCTGGTAAGGAAAAGGCGCGATAGATACCTGTCCCCAATGAGTTATCCCCTTTGGTCCCAGCTTCCAGTTCATCAGATCATTCGATGGTATGCTTTCAGTGTGGTCGTTTCGGGCATTTAAAGCCGTCTTGTCGCAACCCTCCAAGGACGTGTCATCGCTGTGGTTGTCTGGGTCATCTGGAGAAGTTTTGTAAGAAGCGTCACTTGAAGAGGAAGCTGTGATGGGAGAATGTCAGTACCCGACTGTGAGGCAGAAGATGCTTCAGCCATCAGAGCCCCAGCCACAAGTCTCGGGGTGAAGCTCGCGCACAGTCAGGAGTCCCCAGGGGTGTGAAGCCTTGGTCCAGGCTTTGTGTTCTATGTTAGCAGTGGAACAATCAAGATCTTCTAGTACTTGTTTTTCTGCTGTTAAGTCTTGACGTTGTTGTACGTTCATTGTTTTACCATGGGGTTATCATGGACTTGTTCTATTATAATCCAAGTAGTCCGGTTTATGTAAATGTGTTGTTTTTCTAAAAAGTGGCAATGGACTTGTTCTATGATAAATCTAAGCGGACTTGTCGTGATAATGTAATATTCCGAATCGTGTGTCCTTCTTAAAAGTGTCTTTGACTCTCGTGTGGGTTGACCTTGTTTTAGTTATGTTGTCGATGTGGTTATGTTTTGTGGACTTCGGTGGATCATGTCTCCAATTTGATGTCGGTTAAATGTTTTTCTATAGGTTTTCCCTGGTGTTGAAGGTTGTTGACTCTGGTCGAGGATTTAATGTCTTGACGGAAGTGTTGTTTTAATCGTGCTATAGGAGTTGGATTGAATTGGTTGGGAGTTCCCACGTCGACCCCCTTTTCTAGGGTCTTCCTTTTAGATGGTCAACTTTTCTGCACAAGTTGAGCTCTTGTGGTGGGGAGAACCCCTTCGTGTTCTCCCCTCGATCTCGGACCCCAGTTTTCTCTTGAATCGGCCGGGTGTGACCAGTGTAGAGTAAGGTCATCCCCGAGAACCTCAGTTTGCTTCAGTTCCTTTAGTTCTGTTTGGGCATAGACTTGGTTTTTGGCTGACTTGTAACCTGGTGACTTTCTGGGGGCAGAAAGTGTCTGTGGTGGGGAGAATTGTCACACCCCGACCGCGGACGTCCGTAATTTTCCTTCTTTCTTGGTCCCGGTTTAAATTTTTCGAAGATTAATTGTGGTTGGTGGTTTCACGTCGGTGCGCGGTCATCGCACCGCTAGCGGTGATCGTGCATTCGGCCCGGGTGACGATGTGTCCACCCGGGGTTTTAAATATTAAAGCTTTTACGTTGACTTTTTATTATTATTATTACTATTTGAGTTGCGTTACTATTGTTGTGGTTATTTTCCGTGTATAAGTGTATATATATATATATTGTATCTATGTGTTTATATTTATATATAGGTATATATGTATATATGTGTTTATGTGGGTATATGTGTATATATCTGTTTGTATATGTTTCAATATATGTATATATGTCTATATATATATATATATGTATATGTGCGTACGTGCGCGCACGCGCGCCGCACACATTTATTTTCAAATGGTTTTAATACTTTAAATTTTTGATTAAAAATAATTATTATTATAAATTTTCTAATTATTACTATTATTATTATTATTTTTATGAAGTTTTATTAGTATTAAGATTTGTTTTCATTATTTTATTTAGTCTTTTATTATTATTATTATCAATTATGTGTATATATATACATTTTGACCCTAACCTAACCCTACCCCTATTCTCCCGCAGCCGCCACCCCCCTTTCTATCTTTCTTTCTCCCCTTTTCTTCTTCCTCCGCATGCACCGGCCTGCCAACCTCTCGTCCAGCGGCCTCCCTTCGGCATTGTTCGCCTCGCCGCACCGCCCCGGACCCCCACTGCTCCGCCCTGCCTCCTGCGTCCGAAGCCGCACCGCCGGCCTCACCCCCCCTGCTGAACCCTGCCGCCGGCGTCCCTCCGCGGTTCCGGACTCCTCCTGGTTCGACCGACCCGTGCCACACCTTCTCCGGCGCCGGGTCCCGCTTCCCCGTCGCTGACCCGCTCTCCGCCTCGCCCCTGTTCCAGCGCACCCCTCCAGCCCTCCTCCTGCCTCGTTCCGCCGCGGCGACACCCCCACGCCTGTCCCGGCCTCCTCCGCCTCGCCGGCTCCCGCTCACCCCCAGCTCTGCACACTTCGCCCCGCCGCGCCCTGGCCTTCCTCCTTCAGCCCGCGCCCGACCGCCGTCCCGACCCCCTGCTCCCTGTCGTCCCGCCTCGCCCAAGCCGGAACCCCGGCCTCCACCCTCGTCCCGCTTCACCCGCGAACCCCTGCTCCCCGTCCCGATGTCGCCACCCCCGCTCCGGCGCGCTCCCGCCTCCGCTTCCCGTCGAGTCGGCCTCCCCTCACCACCGGCTTCCTTCGCCGCACCCAGAAGCCGCCGCGCCAGCAGCCCCCTGTTCCGGCTCCCTCTCCCGCTTCCTGGTGGGTTTTTTTTTTGTTTTTTTATTTTATTTTCATTTTATTTTATTTTTATTTTTATTTTATATGTATATGACGTTTTAGTATTTTGATCCTGTTAATAATAATAATATCATTACTTTATTATTAGTATGTTAATATTATTTTATTATTATTATTATTATGTTAATATTATTTTATTATTATTATTATAATGTTAATATTCTTTTATTATTATTATTATTATGTTAATATTATTATATTATTATTATATTAATATTGTTACTATTATTATTAAATTATTACTTTATTATTATTATCATGTTATTATCATGTTATTATTATTATTATTATTATTGTTGTTTTTATTATTATTATTATTAATACTATATTATTATTATTATTATTAATATTATTATTATTATAAATATATTTATTATTGTTTTAATTATTAATATATTATGTTGTTATTTTTATTATTATATTATGTTATTATTACAATTTTTATTATTACCATGATTATATTATTATTATGCTTATGTTATTATTATTATTATTATGTTAATATTATTATATTATTATTATATTATTATTGTTGTTATTTATTTATTCTCTCGATTATTTTTGTATGTGTTATTTAACTATATATTTCTTTAATTGCTTATTTGTTTACTAATTAATTAATTAATTCATTCATTCATTTATTTATTCATTTATTTTTCCTTCGCGGAATCTTGGTGTTTACATTTAATTTATATTAATCCTTTTTCTGTCGCGGGTTGAGTGACATGTACCTTTTCACTGTTCAGCGTACGCAGTTAGTTCGCAAGGATCCGTTCTACTTTCCGTTGAGGTTATGCCGTCTCCGCGCCTCAGTTTCGAGAGTGTTGGACTTTATCACGTGGATTCGGACACACGTCATGTCATCGCGCCTTGGTTCCAAGGTCTTTTTACCGTCGCGCTCGGTTTTTGAGGTAGGTCTCCCATTGCACTCGCCTTTAAATTAAGAATTTATTTATTCCTTGCCTTTTATTGAATTTCAGTAAATTTAAAGGAAAATTTAGTAGTTTTTATAGTGTGGTGATCTGCTGATGATAAAAGCCGTTTTTAATTTTAGCGTTTCATTGAAAGTGTTCTTCTTGGATTTAGTTTTGTGCTTCCATGGTAGTATTGCTAAATGGTTCTTCCTGAAGAATGAAAGTCATGTTAAATTGTGTTTCGAAATGTTTTTGGCGTGTGTAAATTAGTAGATGTATTGTTTATGGAAAATGGTGTTTTTCTTAGAACCTTGATTAGAGAAAACGTCGTGTGACCTTTGAACTTATTTTGGAAACTTTATGTGTGGCTCTTGGTTGATGAAAGATGTTTTCCTTTGTTACGCGAACAAAAGTTTGGATTTCATTTGGGGAATGGTGTTCCTTCAAAAAAAAAGATTAAAGGCCCGTTTGGCTCTTGATAAAAGTGGGGTGTGTTTGGTGATTGGAAAGTGACTCTACATGTGAAACAAATGTGTTCCAGGTTAAAATGCTGATTTGAGTTTCTTAAATAAATTTCTAAGTGCATTTCTGGTTTTCAATGAAATGGCGTGTGTCATCCCTCTTTAAAAATGCTTTAGTCTTAAATGATCAAAATGTAAGTGACATGACGGCCCGGTTGGCACTTTATTAAATGTGAAGTGATTATATATATATATACGTACTTGTGAGGGCATTTCTACAGGGGGACTTCCCTTCGAGGGTTGTCGTGTAGCGATGTCCGTGTAAGGGGTTGGCAAGTGCGGTGAGATGAGTCACGCGTGCGCGGGTCTCCCACTTACACAGTGTTACAAAAACTACTATGGGTTCCTGGGCGTCTTGTAGATTATCGAGTGACGGTTGTTTGCTAACCCTGATTAGACAGGTTGGTACCCTCTGGAGTTGTGGACAGGCCAGGTGGGATGTGCCACTGGTTGGCTATTAGGGCGGCCAGTTGGTTATTGACTGTGGAGTACCATGCCGGCAGGTAGTCTGAACCTGAGTACGTCCAGGGGTTTTCTAGGGATGTTCAGGATCGCCCATGGTTATTGCTGATAACTTCTGGTTTACTTTTGCTTACACTTGGTTTTCCTTGCCTGCTTACCTTTACTTGCACTTGTTTTCCCTGCTTGTTTGCCTTCAGTCATATTTCACATCCTATACTGTTAGACTTTGGGGAAAATGGTTTTCAAATGAAAATGCTTTATTCTCTTTGGGTTAGATTTGAAAACGTAACACTTTGCTTATCAGATTGAACTTAAAACTAATGAAATGGAACTAACTTTCGAAAAGGAATAAGGGAAATGTCTCGTGTTTGATTTTCAAGTAAATCATTGTGAAAACTTACTTTTATACATTATAGTTCAAACCTGGATTATGTAGATTCTTTATTTACTGGCGGTGCATTGGGATTTGTTGTGGGGCTCACCTAATGAGTACTTTTGTTCTCACGTCTATCTTTTACCATTTCAGTCGCAGGTCTTCTGTTTTGAGTCGCTCAGTGTTGGAGCGAGGTTTCTCTCTAGTTGGGTGGTGACCTGAGAGGTCACATGGAGGTACGTGGTTGTGTGGTTTTTATTTCTTTTCCGCTGTTAGTGTTTATTTATTCTGTTCTATTTACTTTTGTTTTGGGCTGAAATCGTTCCCAACGATCAAGTCTTAATGCCCGGCACTGGTTGCCATCCCGGGGGGATCGGGAACGCCCCTCGTGACTTGCCGCGGACCGGCTCGGGTGACCGGTTCAGGGTCGACCCGGGTTGGTTCGTGACATATATCATATATTATCATTAGAAATACCCTTTTCACCTTCCATGTATATAGTTAATGGAGCACACCGCATAGTGAGGTAGTAGACCTCAACACACACAATTTACATTATATTATTCCAAAAAATTAGAATAATGATGGTATGTGTGATATAATAAATAAATAAGCATACTATTTTCTTAAATATTGTATATAAACAATAAATCTATCCTCATTTCCAATCATTAGAGGTGGTAATTGAAAATGAATAATACTAGTTCATGAGGCAGTATTTTACCATAAACATGAATGATGATTTCATAACACATTTTATGGAGTTGGAGAATGGCTTTGGTAATTAATTGAAAATAAAGACATATAATTATATCTATAATGATAACATAAATATAAAGTACTGATACAATTATAATTTTATGGTTTGGAGGAAGAAATAAAATGAAAACGATTATTGATGGATGTTACGCCATCTTGAGGAAGCCTCCTGATGTTTTCACAAAAATCCTTCCTTTGATGGATTTATGTCCATAATAAGACTTCTAGGATTAGGTGAGGTAATTTATAAATTTATTTTTAAATATATTGGAAAATTCAAAGAGGTTATAATGTGTGAATTAGAGAGGAGAGGAAGTGGCCTTTTATAAGTGGGGTAGAGGACACCCTTGCTATATTTGAAAAGAAATAAGTGATCCCACATTTTTTACATGTCAAAAAGGTCCAAATTCTTTCATTATGCAATATTATATTTGTAATGTATAAAATACTTCCATAAAATAGATTTTACACTTGTATATAAATTATTTTCTCCTTTAACCTATCATTTAATCTCCCTAGTAAACTCATTTTACCATAATCGAGGTAATTAATTGTTTTTACATTAAATATTCATTTGGGTGAAATTAGAGTTAAACTTATTAGAAAATGTTAACTATTATGATTTCAATTTAAGAATCCTTTTTTAGAAATTCAATTAACATAATGGGTAAAAATTAATATAAAATTTATCCCATAGACGCGAACAGAAAAATTGTTTTTAATGAGAAATTGATCAAATGTTTACACAATATAAATAACTAATTTAAATATAAGATGGATTCTATTGAAATAAATTTGATTAAAAGATTACTATTGGTGTAATTATACATTAAAACATTTTTAAGGTATAATTTTACATTATAAGTAAACTTATCGATAAGTCGGTTTTTAACTAAAATTCGAAATCTTTAAATATTAATAGAAAACATTTCAAAAACCTAACAGAAATTCACCATAATATAATTTTGACATTATAATTTCAAAAACATTTCATATATTGTATCTTCCAAGGTAATTATAAAATAATACATTTTAATATCTGTTAATATTTATGAATTTTTTATTATGTTTACATAAAATTGGATTCTATGTATGATAGTGTACTCAACATGCAATAATGGGTTTCTCAAAAATATCTTGTTTCATAGAAGACTGAGTTATAAAAAAATAATACATAATTATTATTATTATTTTAAATTGTTGTTATCTCCAATTATTTGTATTTTATTGAATGAAAAAACTAACTATTACATTTTTATACAAGTTTATTTAATGATTTTTACATTAATCTATAAAATTTTTGATACTTAAATTGATAATAAATCCAGTTGTAAGCATAACATACTCTAATATTTTAACAATGTAGTTTAACTGTGTTTTGATAGAGAACCCTTTTTAAATCTACATTTTTTCAATTTTATATCCTCAATTTTTAAAAATAAATTCTTTTTTTAAAATATGGACATAGAAAATTAACTTTGGTTTAATTTTGGTATTTTGATGATAAAATTCTATTTATATGAATAGGAAAAAATAGTGCATTTTAAATCAAAACTATCTTTTCATGTAACTTTTTATGTTCTAAAATTCTTTTTTAAATTAGTTGTAATGTCTAATTATATTATGTTTTTTCAATTTAATCTGATGTTAGTCATAGGAGGAAATTTTACATTGAAATTTATTATAAACACAAGTCAATATATTGATGGGTTTTACTTTTAAAAAACCTGTTTTATCATTTTTAAAAAAGGGAATTAATTTTAAATTAATTAATTCAACTTATGTGTTATTAATTTGAAAAAATGGATTCAAAATTTTTAATTATAAAATTTATTTGAATAGGTACCTTTTGTTTTTTGATATGATGACCAGTAACATCAATAATTAATTTTATTTTCCACAGTTTATGGGTAAATCTAGAAAATAAGGGTTAAAACAATAATATAATAACATAAAACTACCCTAAATATTGTACTAATTCTACTAGAAGAGATATTACTTACCAATAAAACCCTTGGTATGAATCATCTCCCTTTTGAAGTCACATGGGTGTTATTATGACACATATAACATTTATGTTAATGTAAAGGAAAATATGTTATAAACATATATCTTTTACTAAGGAAATTTTAATATGGGTTTATATAAGTTATATCTTAGACTATAAATATTCATTAGAAATATAATAATATTTTAAAAATCAAGATATTTTATTTATAATTTTTAGACATTAAATAATTAAATTTAATTATGACCAAGTGACTATGTAGTGATTTCTCTATTAATGAAAGAATCAAATAAATGATATTATAAGTAATAAAAAAATATAAATTTACATAATTTATGTCATAAAAAAATTTAACTTGTTAATATTATATGTTATAAGACCTTTAAATGTTTTTTGATGTTATATCTATCTTTAAATTATATTTTAATTAAATGAAATTAATAGTGTAAAAATTGATATAATTGATGTTTCATAAAAATAGTAAATTATTAAATTATTTAAAAAACATAAAAAAAATTTAAAATAAAAAATCACTATGATAAGGTATAAAAGGTTATTATGTTTTCAATTATTGAAAATTTATCTCATATATGTAATATTAATATCTTCTTACTAATTAAAATGTTGTAACCAATTTTAAAATTATAGGAGAATAGTTAAGGGTAAAAAAATTATAAGGATTAAAATTAACAATATACTTGTCTAAGAATTATTGTAATAGAATATTTAGAACTATAATAATATTATCTTGGACATATATCATTTTAGAGCAATTTAAATCAAAAAATTAATTTATATTAATTTAATAATTTATGAGTTTCCAAGGGTGTTTGTTCTCTCTTCTCTAAAAAGGTACCCTCTATTATCCAATACTCACACATAAATAGCCCATTTATTCATAAAATACCTACAAAAACCACTTTCTATAATTCCTCCCCATATTCTTGAGGCATTGGTTTAGGTATAACACCCTTCTAAGATGTGTTAATTTATTCTTCAAAGGTGACCCATCGAAGAAGAGATATCATTTATTAGTAGTTTCTATTTTATTTCTTCTTCCATATGATTTAAATTATATTCATAAAAGCTAAAATAATTAATTCAATAAACATATTATTCTTAGCTGTCATTATGTAAATATAATCTCCTATATATATCACTACTTCAATCAAATTGGAATGGAATTTATCGTTCGAGTGTACTTGTTAATTATCACCACCACTAATTGATTTAGTTCATTTTCTATTTCCATCTATCTAGACCAGTTATAATGATGGAACTAGTATTAATATGTGTTATTCATGATAGATTAATCATTGAGAAAGAATAGTATTTAAATTATGTTCTTACCATTCACGCACATAAAAATAATAATGCCTTTCATGCGTACATGTGAACTGTCACCTCCAAAGAGCAATGCGATTCATTTTTATTCCCCACATAACTTCTATGATATATGTAAGTATATTCATATTTATATAATGTTGATAATATTATTATTATTATTATTTAAATAAAAAATAATAATTACTTTATTTCTGTAGTGATCAATGAAAAATGAAAATATCACTCATGCGTTCGTACAACATATCTTCTCCATTAACATAATGTAGTTCATTTTTCATAAACATAATTAATGGTTTGATTTAAAAAGTATGATTCATGTATAAAATAAATGATTTCTTATTGAATACTTTTCTAGATATTATTGAATTATGACCACATAGACTAGTGACATCAAAACCATGTTCATTTTAGACTCGAGTACCAAATATTTACAAAACATGTGATATGAACTTAAATAGTTATCTAAATTTTATACCATTGTCATAAGTTATATAAAAAGAATAAAAAACTCGAAAATGGTACTCATGTTTGTATAAATTATCCTATGTTTTTAATTTATGAAAATAAATAATATATGATAGAATTTATACAAAAGATAAGGGACTTTATACAAATCTCTATTCATTGAGGCATATTTTGATGTTGTACACCACATTCTTTTATAATGTCTATAATTAATCACTTTGAAATTAAATTTAATTCAAAGGTTTTCATATGGAATCTTTTTTATATCAATAATTTTACTAAATATGAAAAGGAATATTTTTTATCATATGTGGTGACAATGACATTTTCACTACTGTGAAAATTAATTGCTATTTCGATTTCTATAAAATCCATAAATCTTTCTAAAAAAGATAAATTCCATATTCCCTTGTTATGTATATTTTTATTGATGATGGTTATGATAATGGATTGGTAATATGAATACCTTGAAATGATCTCTTATGACTACCATGTAGGAATTTTATTGATTAATTAATTCTTGTTAAAATGTTATGAATATGTTATAGTTATTGGTAATTTCTTATGTATATAGTGGGTTCTTTGATAAAACAAGGGCAATTGAGCCCATGATAGTTCTCCAATGAATTATGTAATAAGACAGAGGTATATTATATGGTTTCTCCTCAGTGATTTGTGGAATATACAATGATGGGTATTCCAAAATTAACAATGAAGGTTACTCCCTATGTATATGTGAAAGCTACAATGTATTTATTATTTAGATTCCATAAGTTACCTATATGATTTTTTATTTCTATGATGTTTTTCAGGATTCATATGATTTCATGGGTTTACAAATAGTCATTGAATAACTTTTTCATTCTTATTTTATATCCCTTCCAGAGATTTTTGGGATCATCCCATATTTTTAAAATGTTTTAAAAAGGTCTAAGAATGGGTAAGATAAAAAAAGATGTCAAGAATAATTTTATAATTAAAAGAGATAATTTTAATTTTATAAATGTATTTTATTGTGGAAGAAATGTATAATGTATTAGTTGTTTCCATTTTGTATAAATTTGAGAATTTATGTAATAGTTATGTATTATTTATCTAAAATAGTATACATGAAAGGATCCTTAATGTGAATTTTTAATTTAATTCAACATTATATGATGTTTAATGTTATGGTATTATAGATGGTATCATATGTCAGTTTAGTTAAATTTATGGGTTATGATATTGTTAATAGAATACCTATAAATGTATTTTAGATTCAGGTCAAATGGAAATGATATATCATTTTAGGATTACTAGGTTGACTAGTCTATGATATTTTTTGTTCTGAATGGTTTCCTAGAGGGAAAAATGAAGCAATACCCTGACAACATCAAGTTGAAAAAACCATCCAAATCAATAACTTGATATGGTTGGAATCAAAACTGAATAGTTTTTTGTACTGATGGCCCAGTTGACTCTGGCTATAAATAGTGGTGGTATCCATACATGAGATCAACTTGATAAATCATATAGGAACATGTCAGAAGTGGATCATTTCATGAGGAAACATCCTCCATAATATAGGGGAATATCTTACAATGTACTAGTTTAATTGTCGATTAAAGATCTCGAAATGATTTTTGATATCATCGGGTATTTAGACAACCAATAGGACATTCCATTTTTTACCATTTTGAAGGTGAAATCAAGTAGTTGTGGACTATAGTAAAGAATATCATGTAAAATGAAGAGATTGATGAACATTATTGGGATGAATTCAAAGGCACGTTTCTTGGGAAATATTTTCCTAAGGAGGAATAACATAGGATAGGAAAATAATTATTGGGATTGCGGCAAGATGATGAATATATGGATGTATATGAAGAAAAATTCACTCAACTAGCATGGTATGCCCCAAATTTCATCAGAGATCTTTATAGTAAAATCAATAATTATTTCACGAGATTAAACCAATGTATTAGAGGGGATTAGATTCTTGGGTTTTCAAAATTTATGAATATGTTGTTCGACGTATGAAGAATGTGTAAATGGAGTTTCCTTATGATTAGGTATTCTTTTAAAAATGTAAAAATAAGAGGTCGAGGTTGTACGATAAAGGGAATAATTATTTTCAAAATTATAATGGAGAGAAAATAAAGTTTATATTTTTAAAAAAATTATGGTTAAAATAAAATTGGTGAATTCCTTTTGAATTCTATTATGTGTTACCTATGATGTAAAATTGGACATAAGGCTCGTAATTTCACTAAAATAGAATTCTGTAGTTGTAAGACAAAATATAATTTACATTTAATATAATGTTTTAAGTGAAAATAGACAGGTCATAATGTTATATAATGTATGATGAAGAACTCAAATTATTGGATGTTTCCAGACTATAAGCATAAAGTTGTGGTTTAATCCATTGAAACTAGTTCGGTAGATGATGGGCCATTAAATGAAGTGGTATCAGGTAAATTGATTATTTAATTAGATTATGCCAATGTATTATTTGATTTCGGATCTATACATTCTTTCATTTCAGAAACCATTTAGGGTAAATTGGTAATTACACATCAAGAAATCAATTTAAAAATTAATTTAAAACCCCTATGGGAAATGTTGAGACCCAAATAAATTATATGAAAATTTCAGTCCTTTTTTATGGAAATAATTTACCTGAAAATGATGTTGTGTTTTCTCTATTAGAGTTTGATGTTTTTTCCAGTATAGATTGGATTAATGTTTACCATTCTAAGATTGAATGTAAAAATAATGATATTTAATATCAGAAAGATGTTCAGTTTGTATAAAAAATGAACAATTAAATTTGATAACATATCATGAAGCTTATAAACTACTAATATTTTGAAATGAAATTTACCTTTCACATATTGTTGAAAACAATGGAATTGTTTAGATTAATTACATGACAATGTTAAATGATTATGTTCAAGTTTTCCTAATGATTTTTAAGTTATTATACCTGATTAGGATGTTGAATTTACAATTGACATAGTTCCTGATGCTAAGACAATTTCAAAACCCACATATTGAATAGATCTAATTGAACTTTTATCATTAATGAATTAATTGCAGGAGTTATTATCTATTGGTTTCATTCAACCTAGCACATCACAATGGAGGGATACTATGTTTTTTTGGTAAAATTAAAAATTGTTAAATGAGACATTTCAATGATTATAGATCATTGAATGACATCAATGTTAAGAATAAGTATCCCTTTCCTCATATCGATGATTTGTTTGATCAGCTCAAGGGATATCAGTATTTTTAATAGGATGACATGAGGTCCGGGTACAATCAGTTGAAATTAATGGATATAAGCATTCTTAATACTATGTTTTGTTCTAGATATTGCTATTATGAATTTTTAGTTATTCCATTTTGGGTTACTAATGGAACTACTCTATTCATGGATCTTATGAATAGAATATTATGTGAGTTATTATATATGTTTGTGGTTGTGGTTATTGATAATATTTTGTTATATTCTAAATGTAATGTGGAGCATGATATTCATTTAATGGTTTTCTTCCAAACCGAAACCGAAAAGAACCTATGTGATAAATTTAGAAAGTGTGACTTTTGGTTTCAAAAAATTCCATTCCATGGTCACATTTTTTCTAAATATGGCATAACTATTAATCCTTCTAAATTAAAACTTGTGGATGAATATACAAGACCGACAAACAAAACTGAGGTTTTTAGTTTTCATGATTCATGAGACTATAGGTTTTTTTGAACATTTTTCATTTTCTCTATCCCACTGATTAAGTTAACTTGAAAATTTGTTATGTTCATATGGGAAAAATATTGTGATGATTGTTTCCAGAAATTTAAAAGAAGATTGGTTAATGCCCAAGCATTGGAATTACCTTCAAATAATTGTGAAATATTTATCAAAAATGATGATTCTATTAACGAACTTGGTTGTGTATTAATTCACTATGATTAGGTAATTTCTTATGATTCACATCAGTTGAAAACTAATCAGTTAAATTTCCCTGCACATGATTTGGAATTTTTTGTTGTATTTTTTGCTTTAAAAATTTAGAGGCTTTATTTTAAAGGCTTAAAATGTGAAATATCTACAAATAAAAAATATGCGAAGTATATATTCCCTTATAATGAATTGACCATGTGATAGATAAGATGGTAGGAGCTGATCGGGGATTAGGATTGCACGATTCATTACCGTCATGGAATAAATAGTGGATGCATCATTTAGTCAGTAAAGAATTGGTATATTAACCATGATTCATTTAGAATGTGATCCTTTAGTTAATGATTTGATGAATTCTAGCTTAGATTTTGTTGGTGCAGGAAATTACTCTACTTTGTTTCAGGTGTTAGTAAAGTCATTTATATCTGTTATGACCAATAGGGGCCTATATACCCTGAGAGGGGGGTGAATAAGGGTATAGATATTCTATTTCAAAATTATTCTTTCCCCAATGTATCTTGACATCTATGTTATAAGGGTTACTTGGTTTTCTCCTATGTGTCTATGTTGATGAATTCTTTTTATCTTTATCTTATGGTGATTCTTTAGATGCAATACAGGGAAAAACCAAGAAGACACAATGATTTTAACTTGGTTCACACTCATTAGGATACGTCCAAAGAGCATACAACGGTGTTGTGCCACTGTACCAAGTCCAGTAAAGCTTTATGATAATAATGTTTGGGCTAGATCACTTCTAATACTAGGCTCACTCCCTTTATATTTTACAGGGTTAGCTCATTGCTTCCCAAGGGTAACTCTCTTTTACTCTCTCTGGATCACTGCTGGTAGAAAGGACAATCTTCTTCCAATTTTTTCTCACTGCACTTTGATGAGATCCACTCACAGTTTATAGACATGTACATCTTTTCAATTGCATTAATACATGCATCTGTAACTATTGATTGATGCTCTATTAAATTCCAACTTTCATCCACTGATGAATACCCATTTTCCCTTGACCACTGGGCACCAACCTTTGGAAAGTACCTTCACAAAGTACCCTACTTTGCGAGGCTTCCAGTTTTGCAATGCTCAAACTAGCCTTCGCGAAGCTCCTTTCTTTTCGCGAATCTCCTTCCTTTTCGCGAAGCACCCTCGCAAATGACTCTCAAAAGATCAAGACTTTTCAAATCTAATTCCTTCGAGGAGCTCAATTCGTCGCAATGTGACTTCCCTCCCAAAGCCCCTTTAGCCCACGCGTAGCACACGACATTCGTGATGCTTTAATAGCCACTACAAAGCACCTCTTTCGTGATGCAAATGGCCTTCGCGAACCCCCTTCGTAAGCTGAGAGAAAATGAATTTTTTCAAAAACTCCCTCCTCTTCACCTAAGGGAGTCGATGTGTATTTATAAGCTATTACACCGACCCACTAACCTTCCATGTGAAGTCAACGCCACATCATCTCAAATCTCGAAGCTTCGAAGTTCCCACCGAAATTCTCTCAAAATCACGATGAACCATAAAAATTTTCCAATCACGGAGCTTGTCGTAATCGTGGAGCATCAACATCATTTACATTGAGCCTTCGCCGCGAAGCTCCACTCGCTAAGCCCTTCACTGCCGCAATTCTCTTCAATGCTTCCATTCGCAAAGCTCGTCGTAATTGCGAAGAATCACCGTCAACATTCTTCAGGTCTCCACAGTGTTCATTCCAAGAACCCTATCTTTGAAAAATTCATGCCATTTCCATATATTGATGAGATATTCAAGGAAATCCAGATTTTCACGATGCTCACCAACTCCAAATTATTTACCCCAAAAATTTTCCAAACACTTGAAAACGATCCCACCATATATCTATTATATTATACTACCTCTAGATCATTCATTCCTTTGTCATGGTTCATTATCAACATGGATTGTCATCAAAATATCTGGAACTTGACAATTCACCATATAAACCTACTTTGTCAACAAACACAATCAACCCAAAAATGTTGTATGGTTACCTTGAAGGATTTTTGCTCAAAAATATCAGACAGAGTTATATAAGTGAAAAAGGAATATAGTGAGTTGTAGAAAAAGGTAGAATTTGGTCAAAAGGGTTTGTTTCCTGAAATTAAAAAAGATAAATATTTTGTTTTCAAATTTGGGAAGGGATAACGTGTGACTAGTGATTCATAGTTGAAGAAATATTTTAATGTGAACCACATAGATCCCAATTTTTAGTTAATCGGGGTAGTACAAAGATGTAAATAGGCCTTAAAAATTATTATTGGTGGGATGGAATGAAAATGAAAATTTATAACATTACTATGATGTATTTGACTTCTCAATAGGTGAACGTATAATAAAAATTACAAAAAAAGATGCTAAATGCTTTTCCAGTACTAGAATAGAAATGGGAAAATATAACCATGAATTACCTAATGGGATTAAAAATGACTTCTTGAGTTAACATTACGATTTGGTTTATTATTGATAGAATAAATAAATATTCTCATCGTCTTCATATTTGAGATACATCATCTCAAGATAAAATTTCTTAGTTATATATTAAAAACATAGTCATGTTATTTGAGTTACACTCTCCATTGAATTTTATCGTGATCCCTAGTTCACTTATAGCTTTTGGAAGGGACTTCAGATGTCATTAGTAACTGAATTAAATTTTAGTAAACCTTTTCATCATCAATATATTGGGTATATAAAACAAAAAATTAGATATTCAGAGGATATGATACATTCTTATTGAATATATTACGAGGGATGTTGGGACCAACATCTTTCTTGGGATTAGTTTTCTTATAATAAGATTTTTAATTATAGTATATATATGGCACATTCAATGGAATTATATGGAAACTGGTTTCAAACATTATATTTTTAGAATAAAAGAGGTGAAAAAATTTTGATTGGACAATAATATATGGAAGAGATGGAAGAAAGTTCAGTTGATTCACAAACACATGAGAATATCTTAGAGCAGGTAGAAAAGTTATGTGGATAACAAGAGGAATGATATTTCTTTTGATGTAGTTGATCATGTATTTCTCAATGTTTCACAAAGGAAAAGTGTACTGTGTTTTGGTTAGAAGGGAAAATGAGTTTTTAGTTTATTATACACTATAATATCATAGAGAAAGTAGGATTAGTTGCTTATAGTATGGATTTACCTCAGGGGTTATCCATAGTACACAATTCTTTTAATGATTCAATATTGAGAATTTATTTTTTGGATATATATCATGTTTCGAGTTCAAAAGTAGTCCTGTTGGAAGAGAATATTTCTGATAAGGAATAATCAGTCCTGATTCTTGACCACATAGAGCATGTATTGTGGAATAAGGTGATTCATCAAGTCAAGGTTTTTGGGAAAACCCATATTTTTGATGAGGCAACATGGTAATCTTAAAATTCTTTGAGAGATAAATACCCCCACTTTTTTGATAAGTGAATAAATTTGTGAGGACATAATTTCGAAAAGGAGGGAAAGATAAAACATCCCAACTATTTATAAAATAATACATTTTCATATCTATTAATATTTATGAATTCTAAATTATGTTTAAATAAAAGGTGATGCTATGTATGGTAGCATTTCTAAATGAAACAATGTGTTTCTTTGAAATCATATGTTTCCCATAGGACCAAGTAATACAAAAAAGTAATATATTTTCCGTATTATTATATTAAATAGTAGTTATTTTCTTGTAATTATTTTGAGGGAAATGAATCAAACGAGCTATATTTTTTTAGAAATGTTTATAATTTTTTTTAAATTCCTATGATTAATTTTAGAGTCTTAAAATGAGAATAAATTCAGTTTCAAGAATAAAATACTTTAATATTTTAAAAAGGTAGTTTTACCGCCTTTTGATGGAAAAACCTTTTTAAATCAAGTTTTTTAAATTTTATATGTTTTATTTGTCAAAATAAACATCTTCTTATAATTGGGACATCAAAATTTTCTTCTAATAAATTTTATTATATTAATGATAAAAATCATTTTTTAATGAATAGGGAAAAATACTACATTTTAATTCAAAAATACCTTTTTGTATAAATTTTATATATAGTTAGATTATCATTTTAATTTGTATTAAATTTTAATTGGATTAATTTTCAATAATTCAATCTAATTTTTTTCATTAGAGGTTATTTAACGTCGAAATTTGATAAAAATACCACATAATCATTTGCTGAATTTTATTTTTAAAAAACTTGTTTTCTTATTTTGGTAATGAAAATTAATTTTTAATTAATTACTGTAACTTATGTGTTTTGAATTTGGAAAATTAGATTCCATATTTGGAATTATAAAGTCCAAAATTATTTAAATTTGTAGCTTTTATTTTTTGGAAGTGATGAATTATAACTATAGTAATTATTAATTATTTACCACGGTTAAAGGGTAAATTTGGTAAATAAGTGTTAAAATAATATTATAATAATATAAAAATACCCTAAAACATGTCTTAATACTATTTTATGTGATATAGAGAACCACTAAAACCCATGGGATGATAATTTTTCCTTTGAAAGCTACTTGGGTCTGATTATGAAACTTATAACTTATTATTTAAAGTAAAGGATAATCTGCTACAAACACATATTTTCGTACTAATTTTTTTTATATGGGTTTGTATAAAAGATATATTAGACTATAAACACCAATTAAAAATATAAAACTATTTCCTACATAATTTTATTTTATTGATAATTTTATAAAATATTTAATTAAATTTAATTATGACATAATGATGACGCAATAATTGCTATATTAAGGAAGGAATCAAATAAATGATATTATAAATATTAAAATAGATATTATATGACATAATTTATTTCATTCACTGTTTTTATAGGTTAATATGACATGATAAAAGACTATTAAATGTTATGGTATTAGTTTCTCACATTATTTAAATTTTATTTAAATTCAATGAAAATAATAGTGTAAAAATTTACATAATTGATGTATTATAAATATAATAATTTATTAAATTATTTAAAATTCATAAAATAATTTAATATAAAATAGTTACTATGATAATGTATAAAACTTAATTAAATGTACAATTATGTGAAATTTATCTCATATAAGGAAAATTAACAGCCTCCTAGTAATTAAAATGTTATATCTAATTTAAGAATTAAAAGTGAATAATTAATGCTAAATCAAAATATATGGTTTGAAATAAACTAAATAAATGTATTAATAGTATTGGATGATTGGATTTAGAACTATACTCATATTATCATTTAAATATATAATTTTGAGATTTATTAATCAAAACATTAATTTATATTAATTTAATAATTTAAGAGTTTCCAAGGGTGCGCATTCCCTCTCCTCTAAAAAGGAACCCTCTCTTCTCTAATAATCACACTATCAGAACCCTTTGGACAGGCCATGTCTTACCCAAATAACTTCTTAGAATCCCCCCCCAATTATTGTGGCCTAATTATAGGCATAACATGTAACAGCCCAAGATTTTATGAAAAATATTCTTTTTAATTTCACTAATGTATTGTGTTGTACGCAACACAAAAAGGAGCTTGCACAACACGCATCCTTGACTTGCCTTTAATTACACACAATCGCAACCTTCCTCGATAGCGTGTGTAGTACGCAATACCGAGTTTCACTACACAACAATATGCTATGAAAATATTATTATAACTAGCCGATATGAACAGTAATAACCACCTTCTAAAATTTTAGAAATTTTATTTTTCAAAATGGACTTCATTTTTGGACTCAGAATATCGAAATTAGCCTAGGGTGAAATTTTGGTATTTTTCTGAAAACATTCAATTTTTGATGAATAGTGAAACCACTAAGTGGTAGGTTAAAAACTGATTTTTGCATAAAACTTAAATTTAAAGCTTCTATGAATGGAATTTCAAAAATCTGACAGACACGGTTGATGTCAGTAAGTAAAATGTGGTTCAATGAGATAACAATAATTTTTTGGTGAATAGTAACTTTTTACCTTTTTTACCGCGGTTAATAGTAAATAGGGTAACTAAGGGTAAATATGATATTAATATTACCCTAACACATGTCCTAATTCTATTAGATAAGTGTAATTCGACCAAAAAGAACCTTATGAATAAAATATGACCATTTAGGCCCACTTGGATTAGATTAGGACATTTATTATTAATTTATTTAAAGAAGGGTTAAAATAGTTAAAATCAAAGTTTAATAAGAAATCATTTTTAATATGGGGTTATGCATAAGATAAATCAGAATATAAATATTCATTATAAAGCTAATAATTTTTCCTACATAATGGTATTTTATTTGTAATTTTTAGACATTAAATAATTTAATTTATTTATGACACAATGATGATGCAGTAATTATCTTATTAATGAAATATTGACATAATTGATGTTATAAACACCAAAATAAATGTAATTTGAGACTTTTTATGAATTACACTAATTTTCTAGGTTACTATGATATATTAATGTTGATTTAATCAACTTGGTTCGAACATATAATTCTGTTATGACTTTCACAAAAATCATATATCAAATAGTGTCAAAATTGACACAAAATAGTTTTTAAATCAAATATTATATTATTAATTGTTATTTTATTCCTAAAAATCTAAGGTTCGGTCAAATGACTTAGATAAGAATATATATATTAATAATAAACAATTTGGGGTTCGTTTGGTATGTTATAGTAAGTGTATTAACCATATAGTGAAAGAAAACAAAAAGACATGGTAAAAGTTAAATTATTTAACTTAGAGTTAAATCTAATTGATAAGGTTACAATAATACCCTAAACTTGTATAAATCCTATTGGTTGATAGGATTTCGACCCATCCCCACCTTAGCTTCGAAATAAGACCCTTTGGAGCCATTATAAACCGATTTTGACTTTAATATAAAATAATATTTTGAGATATTCCTAAGGTGCCCCTCTCCTCCCTTATAAAAGGACACCTCCTCCCCCTCCTCCTCACACCAATTTGAGCACTCAAGATCGGCCAACCTCTGCCAAAATCTCTTCTCCACTTCCCTAGCAACATCTTAGAGGTTCTGGTCTTCCTCAAAGACCAATTTTAGTTCCCTAAGAGGAGGTCTCCAAAAGGTTCTTCAAAGAAGAGGTAATTACCGTTACCAATTCTTTCATCTTTATTTCTTCTTCCACTTCTTCTTCGTAGGTTGTTTCATTATTAAGTAATAACATCAGTATCACTCATATACTGATATGTTATTATAAGTATGAAAAAACCCTATTTCACCATCTATCCATCCTACGGAAAAAGAAATCACCGCGCGTGCGTACGTACAGAATACCATCTCCACGCCGTGGTGTAATCTATTTTCAACCACCACCTTACATGGATGGGTATAATGGTGTAAAGAATATCTATACATTCTTATTACAACATCATATTGATTCTGATATATTGTATAATCCACTCCAATTCAATTCAATATTTATAGAAATGATATCATCGCTCGTGCGTACGTACAGACTACCGTTTCCACGACGCGATGAGATTCATTCTCCACATTAACCATTCATGAATGATTATAAAGCATATATAACAAGTAATAATGAAATATATGACATAATAATGATACTGGATTTATGTATATTTATATGTATGTCATCTACTTAATTCCATTCAATTCAATAAGGAAACGAAAACATCGTTCATGCGTACGTACGGACTACCGTCTCCATGAACGGTGTATTTCATTCCATTATCAATATATAATATATATATGTATATTCTGAATATATATTATATATAAATCATGTTTTACATTCTGGATATAAGTAATCATGATCCAAGTAATCATATTAATAATTACAAGTTAAAAACACGAATGACAAATAAGACGATTTTACCCAAAATGCTACTTTAACATGAATTTACAAAAGACCGGGTAATATAAAGCCATAAGAGAACCATATATGATATCATAACAATGAATATGATTTTGTAATAAGTCAATAACATTATGAAAATCATTATACAGGAGGTTCGGACACGTACAAAGCAAGTCGGACCTAAGGTAAGGGAAATATCACAATCTCATTTTTATCCGAGATTGTTTATACTTTGAAATTTACTGGGGTGTATTTTATCATCTACATACATGTTTCTTCAATATGTAATATTATTTCCATCCACATACAATAGATTAAATCCATGTTTACCCTTCGGTGAGTTTTTAGTAAAGAATATGAAAGGAATCTTTTGTCATTTTTTTCGTACGAGGTACTTTTTGACTTTTCCGACAAAAGTACGAAGAACATTTTTTTAAATTATACGGCATGAATGGATTTTTAAAACAAAATTTCCAAGAATCTTCCTTTACAAGTTTTCAAGTTTATTTTTAATCAACTTCTTTTATTTTAAAGTCGTATGACATGTTATGAAAGAAAAATGTTTTTGAAGAAGAAAGGATATTTTCCTCAAGAATGGAGTTCAAGTATTTTATCAAAATTATTTTCCATCTAAGATAATAAAAGGGTTCTGTTTTTATCCCTATTATTACATTGATTTGACTATGTTGTGATGGAATTATGTTTATGAATTCCTTTATCTTATATGAATGGTTTTATGATGTCATGTTGTTTAAGAATCACATTTTTATTACATGGGTTATGCAATGATGTATGATTTATAACTTTGTGGCACACATAAGAAAGGATTCATTATGAGATGGGTGGGACCTATATCTCCCTCCAATGCATTGGGTAAAGATTTTATATCTCATGAGATAGACAGGGCTGGAACGGTAGGTTATACCGGTTCAGTGAAACAGGACTGAAATGAGGGTTACTCGATTCAGAAAGGGACTTTGTCCACTAAGATAGTCTTGGCAATGAGTCATGACTAACAAGAAATGATTCTCTATGAATATGTGTGAATTCCACAAAGTTTCATGTTTTATGTTATGATTATTGTGATTACATTTCACTGCCATGATTTATCCCATGTTATGAAATTATTCTCTCTTTTGCAGGTTAAGATTTCCAAAATGTTATGTTCTTATGAATACGATGTGATTGATATTTCTTTTGTTTACCCTTACTGAGCATTTGAGCTCACCCTTTTATGTTTTCTTTTCCCAAGGATATAAAGAAAGGTTTTAGCTAAAAAAAAAGGGATGATCTTTATAGGAGATGTTGAAGATCTTTCACCACGATTAGAAGATTACGTTCTGAGTTTCCAAAGACACTAAACTATTACGATCCTTGTGTGTGTGTTTTTGTTATGTACTAAGTATTCCGCAAATGTAATGTAATGTCCATGTATGATAAGCTTCGGGTCTCTACAGTTGGTATCAGAGGAAAGGTTTAGTAAACCTTTGGAAACTAGGATGCGAGAACTTTAGTGAGATCCCTAGAGATATTTCTAAGGTATGTCTAGGGATGTCCCTAAGGGTAAGTATATGTATAGGTTATAGTACTTGAATTACGCTAACGATCATAGAATTAAACCTAAGATGTTAGATATTGAAGGTACTCCCCCTTTATTATGTTGTTTTCCCTTGCATGATTTTTGCCTCTCACACTATTCTTTTTGGGTTTTAGACGATGGCTGGAACCCGAAGGAACCGTGTTGATCAATGCAATGGACAATGCAATGATTGTCCTCCTGAAAAAACAAATGTTATGGGAGATGGAGTGAAAAATCTTATTGCTATACTTACACAAGCTATGAATCATTCTAGACTTCCAAATGAGCAGAGAAGGGAACTATATTTTATTGAGTCCTTCACGAGGCAACGTCCACCTTCTTTCAGTGGGTCTTCTGATCCACTTGTTGCTGAACAATGGATCAGTACCACTGAAAAGATATTTTCAGTTCTTCAATGTTCTGAACATGATAAAGTCATCTTAGCAGTATATCGTTTGGAAGGTGAAGCTGATCAATGGTGGAATCTTATCAAGAATACAAGGCAAAGAGATGAAATTGAGTCCATGGAATTGGACGAGTTCAAGAACTTATTTTTCAATAAGTACTTCCCTCGTATTCTTCGAACAAAGATGGAGAAGGAGTTTCTTGAACTAAAGCAAAAGGATGATGAATCTGTTGGTATATACGAAGAGAATTTTACAAGACTTGCAAGGTATGCATCTGGCATTATCATCCAACCTGAAAGTAAAGTTGATCGATTTTTCAGTGGCTTAAAACCAAGTCTTCGAAGGGCATTAGCTATAAGAGACATCGGTAGCTATGAAGAAATTGTGCGTTGTGCTATCAAGGTAGAAATGGAAGTTGGTGTTACATATCCATCTCATGGTTTTGACAAAAAACGAAAGATGGAGTTCAAGGAGAAATCTCAGAATAATGGTGAAAAGAAGATGAATGTTTCCTTATGCAAAAAGTGTGGAAAGAATCATGGTGGATATTGTCTTAAAGGGACTAGAAAATGTTTTAAGTGTGGAAAAGAAGGTCATCGAGCAGCTGAGTGTCGAAGTAATGGAAAAAGGGTTTCTAATGATGTGAATAAATCAAACACTGCAGAGAACGCACCACCAACACTTCAATGCTTCAAGTGAAAGGAAATGGGGCATTATGCTAATAAATGCCCTAATCCAAGGGTTTGTGATGATCAACATGAGCAACCACTGAAGGCAAAGGACAAAGGGAAGTCACATGCGATCACTATTGGCAATGTTGAATATGACAACGATGTGGTGGAATGATTAAGTGTTTATGTAATGGGATTTCAAAATAATGTTGTATCATTGAGTATTGCAATATTTATTGATGTGGTATTCAAAGTGATTGATATATTTTGGAAATAAGCTGATATGCGCATAATGAAGGAAAAATGAGAAAATGAAATGTTTAATAGTATTCATGAGCCTATGATTGATATAAGGACTAAGTGATATCATGGTTTGAGTATATAGAATTTTGAGGATTTTTGTAACTGCATTCATGTTTTCATTAAAGTTCAATGGGTATTCAAGAGAATACATGATTAAGGACTTTGAATGTTTGGAATGTGACAAAAAAAACATATCTTATGATATATGGGGTTCAACGATGGTATTAAATCTCCGGTAATCATCTTCACTATGTTATGAGAGTGGACTAAAGTATTATGGATAAGCCTAAAGATTGAAATGGATTATGTTGGACATAAATTAGTATTGTTTAAGGATAGAAGTTTTTTTAGATATTATTGATGGGATGTTATAGTAATGTAGTTTTAGAAAAAGGACAACCTGCAGGACGGGCGACAGCCCATCGCTTCAGACAAGGCTGTGGGAATCGAACACACAACCGAAGTGCGACTGGCCTTTATCGCCTACCACTGGCCTACAGGAAGTCCCTGTTTAGTAGAAACTAGTTTTATTATATTAAGCAGTATGATATATGAAGTATAAGTCCATTTTAGGAACCATATGTGATTAATCTCACTATAGATATACTTATGTATATAATTTTTGCTAACCTTTTGTTTGAGACAGATGGAATGACCCGTCATTCTATCACATGATCTGCTAACACTTCACGAATAACAAATTCAACTTCATTTATTTAAGAGATGAAGGGGAAATTGTTCAAGGCATGACCAACAGTGAGATTGTACCAAAATAAAGAAAGTATTTATTCTAATTCAAATTTTCAAATTTAGGGAAATGATCTTGAAAACCAAAAATGTTGTCCTAGTGATCTTATACCTAATGAATCGGATGGTACCTTAGATCGTCACAAATTTATGGATTTGTGATTGTTGGATTTTCCATAGCCATGTTCTCTACCACTCTCCATCAGAACATGATGGTTAGATTTTTCTTCCATATAAATATTTTCACCTATGTGGAAACCCAGTGATTAGTTTATTTGGGTAATCGTTACATTTCATAATTTATTTTTTAAAGACAAGTTTTGGTATTCCTTTTTACGATGTGGGTTTCTATTAAAGAAACTTTCGAATAGTAAACTATTTATAACCCCGACGAATTTCGAGGGCGAAATTCATTTTAAGGGGGGTAGAATGTAACAGCCCAAGATTTTATGAAAAATATTCTTTTTAATTTCACTAATGTATTGTGTTGTACGCAACACAAAAAGGAGCTTGCACAACACGCATCCTTGACTTGCCTTGCATTACACACAATCACAACATTCCTCGATAGCGTGTGTAGTACGGAATACCGAGTTTCACTACACAACAATATGCTATTAAAATAATATTATAACTAGCCGTTATGAACAGTAATAACCACCTTATAAAATTTAATAAATTTTATTTTTCAAAATGGACTTCATTTTTGGACTCAGAATATCGAAATTAGCCTAGGGTGAAATTTTGGTATTTTTCTGAAAACTTACAATTTTTGATGAATAGTGAAACCATTAAGTGGTATGTTAAAAACTGAATTTGGCATAAAACTTAATTTTACCGCTTCTGTGAATGGAATTTCAAAAATCCGACAGACACGGTTGATGTCAGTAAGTAAAATGTGGTTCAATGGGATAAAAATAATTTTTTGGTGAATAGTAACTTTTTACCTTTTTTACCGCGGTTAATAGTAAATAGGGTAACTAAGGGTAAATATGATATTAATATTACCCTAACACATGTCCTAATTCTATTAGATAAGTTTAATTCGACCAAAAACAACCTTATGAATAAAATATGACCATTTAGGCCCACTTGGATTAGATTAGGACATTTATTATTAATTTATTTAAAGAAGGGTTAAAATAGTTAAAATCAAAGTTTAATAAGTAAATCATTTTTAATATTGGGTTATACATAAGATAAATTAGACTATAAATATTCATTAGAAATATAAAATTTTTTCCTACATAATGGTATTTTATTTGTAATTTTTAGACATTAAATAATTTAATTTATTTATGACACAATGATGATGCAATAATTATCTTATTAATGAAATATTGACATAATTGATATTATAAACACCAAAATAAATGTAATTTGAGACTTTTTAGGAATTTCATTAATTTTATAGGTTACTATGATATATTAATGTTGATTTAATCAACTTGGTTCGAACATATAATTCTGTTATGACTTTCACAAATATCATATATCAAATAGTGTCAAAATTGACACAAAATAGTTTTTAAATCAAATATTATATTATTAATTTTTATTTTATTCCTAAAAATCTAAGGTTCGGCCAAATGACTTAGATAAGGATATATATATTAATAATAAACAATTTGGGGTTCGTTTGGTATGTTATAGTAAGTGTATTAACCATATAGTGAAAGAAAACAAAAAGACATGGTAAAAGTTAAATTATTTAACTTAGAGTTAAATCTAATTGATAAGGTTAAAATAATACCCTAAACATGTCTAAATCCTATTGGTTGATAGGATTTCTACCCATCCCCACCTTAGCTTCGAAATAAGACCCTTTGGAGCCATTATAAACCGATTTTGACTTTAATATAAAATAATATTTTGAGATATTCCTAAGGTGCCCCTCTCCTCCCTTATAAAAGGACACCTCCTCCCCCTCCTCCTCACACCAATTTGAGCACTCAAGCTCGGCCAACCTCTGCCAAAATCTCTTCTCCACTTCCCTAGCAACATCCTAGAGGTTCTGGTCTTCCTCAAAGTCCAATTTTAGTTCCCTAAGAGGAGGTCTCCAAAAGGTGCTTCAAAGAAGAGGTAATTACCGTTACCAATTCTTTCATCTTTATTTCTTCTTCCACTTCTTCTTCTTAGGTTGTTTCATTATGAAGTAATAACATCAGTATCACTCATATACTGATATATTATTATAAGTATGAAACAACCCTATTTCACCATCTATCCATCCTACGGAAAAAGAAATCACCGCGCGTGCGTACGTACGGAATACCGTCTCCACGCCGTGGTGTAATCTATTTTCCACCACCACCTTACATGGATGGGTATAATGGTGTAAAGAATAACTATACATTCTTATTAAAACATCATATTGATTCTGATATATTGTATAATCCACTCCAATTCAATTCAATATTTATATTAATGATATCATCGCTCGTGCGTACGTACAGACTACCGTTTCCACGACGCGATGAGATTCATTCTCCACATTAACCATTCATGAATGATTATAAAGCATATATAACAAGTAATAATGAAATATATGACATAATAATGATAATGGATTTATGTATATTTATATGTATGTCATCTACTTAATTCCATTCAATTCAATAAGGAAACGAAAACAGCGTTCATGCGTACGTACGGACTACCGTCTCCATGAACAGTGTATTTCATTCCATTATCAATATATAATATATATATGTATATTATGAATATATATTATATATAAATCATGTTTTACATTCTGTATATAAGTAATCATGATCCAAGTAATCATATTAATAATTACAAGTTAAAAACACGAATGACAAATAAGACGATTTTACCCAAAATGCTACTTTAACATGAATTTACAAAAGACCAGGTAATATAAAGCCATAAGAGAACCATATATGATATCGTAACAATGAATATGATTTTTTAATAAGTCAATAACATTATGAAAATCATTATACAGGAGGTTCGGACACGTAGAAAGCAAGTCGGACCTAAGGTAAGGGAAATATCACAATCTCAATTTTTTCCGAGATTGTTTATACTTTGAAATTTACTGGGGTGTATTTTATCATCTACATACATGTTTCTTCAATATGTAATATTATTTCCATCCACTTACAATAGTTTAAATCCATGTTTACCCTTCGGTGAGTTTTTAGTAAAGAATATGAAAGGAATCTATTGTCATTTTTTTTCGTACGAGGTACATTTTGACTTTTCCGACAAAAGTACGAAGAATGTTTTTTTTAACTTATACGGCATGAATGGATTTTTAAAACAAAATTTCCAAGAATCTTCCTTTACAAGTTTTCAAGTTTATTTTTAATCAACTTCTTTTATTTTAATGTCGTATGACATGTTATGAAAGGAAAAATGTTTTTGAAGAAGAAAGGATATTTTCCTCAAGAATGGAGTTCAAGTATTTTATCAAAATTATTTTCCATCTAAGATAATAAAAGGGTTCTATTTTTATCCCTATTATTACATTGATTTGACTATGTTGTGATGGAATTATGTTTATGAATTCCTTTATCTTATATGAATGGTTTTATGATGTCATGTTGTTTAAGAATCCCATTTTTATTACATGGGTTATGCAATGATGTATGATTTATAACTTTGTGGCACACATAAGAAAGGATTCATTATGAGATGGGTGGGACCTATATCTCCCTCCAATGCATTGGGTAAAGATTTTATATCTCATGAGATAGACAGGGCTGGAACGGTAGGTTATACCGGTTCAGTGAAACAGGACTGAAACGAGGGTTACTCGATTCAGAAAGGGACTTTGTCCACTAAGATAGTCTTGGCAATGAGTCATGACTAACAAGAAATGATTCTCTATGATTATGTGTGAATGCCACAAAGTTTCATGTTTTAAGTTATGATTATTGTGATTACATTTCACTACCATGATTTATCCCATGTTATGAAATTATGCTCTCTTTTGCAGGTTAAGATTTCCAAAATGTTATGTTCTTATGAATACGATGTGATTGATATTTCTTTGGTTTACCCTTACTGAGCATTTGAGCTCACCCTTTTATGTTTTCTTTTCCCCAGGATATAAAAAAAGGTTTTAGCTAAAAAAAGGGGAATATCTTTATAGGAGATGTTGAAGATCTTTCACCACGATTAGAAGATTACGTTCCGAGTTTCCAAAGACACTAAACTATTACGATCCCTGTGTGTGTGTTTTTGTTATGTACTAAGTATTCCTCAAATGTAATGTAATGTCCATGTACGATAAGCTTCGGGTCTCTACATAACAACCTTATTATAGGTTTTAATGTGTTCTTCCAAGGAGATCCACCGATGAAGAGGTAACATTTTTAAGAGTTTCTATTTCATTTCATCTTCCACTTCAATTAAACCATATTATTCCATGGCTAAATAATAACTATATTGTATTAATTATACTGAGATTTTATTATGTTATTAACACCCCCTAAATCTATCTCCACTTCCATTTAATGAGAAATGAATTAATCATTCGTGTGTACATGTCAATTACCACCACCTTGAACTGACTTAGTTCGTTTTCCATTACCATCTATCATGATCAATTATAATAATTGAATTAATATAAATATTTTATATTAATTAAATATTTATAATTATATAAAATATTATTTCAATTTTGTTCTTACATTTCACGCACAAAAAAATAATAATGTCTTTCATGCGTACGTGTGAACTACCACCACTACGAAGTGGCGTGAATTGTTTTTATTCACCACATATCTTGTAAGATACATATAAGTATATTAAAATTATTTTTATTATTATAATAATATTACTATTTTTTTGTAATGGTAAAATAATATCTACCTCATTTAAATAATGAATAATGAAAAATGAAAACCTTACTCTTGAGTACGTACGTCGCACCGTATCCATAAAAATAACATTGTTCATTTTTCATAACCAAAATTAATGGTTTGATTTAAAAAGTATTATTAATGTATAAAAGTGATTATTATGTAATGAATTTTATTATGGATATGATGTAATTATGACCACATGGATGAGTGACATCAAAACCTTGTTCATTTTCGACTTGAATACTAAATATCGACAAAACATTCGATATTACTTAAATAGTCATGACATTACTATAAAATGGTTATAAGTGATATAAAAAGAATAATAAACCTATAAATGGTACTCATAAAACAAATAAATTATCCTATGTTTATTATTCCAGAAGATAAAAAATGTAAGTGAGAATTCAGACTCAAGGTAAGGGACTTCATCTCAATCTCCTTTCATTGAGGAATATTTTCATTTTATATGAAAACTTCTTTTATATGGTGTATAATCAATACCATTAACTATTAATTGCATTCATATATTTTCAAATGGAAGTGTATGTATATGAATGTTTTTAAAAAATGACATAATGATTGTTTTTTTAAAATATACGTTGAAAATTTCTTTTCCAAAGTCGTGACTATTATTTGGTTTTTTTCCAATTCAAGAATTAATGTTATTAAAATAAAATTAAATATCACATTCCATTTTTTGGTAAATTTTTATTGAAAAATGTTTTTAAAATGGATTTATTTTATCGATATCTTGAAATTATATCTTATGATTTCAATGTAGAAAAGATAATTTTTCTTTCATGCATGGTGATTTGTTTGGAATATGATATGGTACTTCAGAATTTTTTTTATATACAGGTAGTTTAATTATAAACTAATGGAGATTGAGACCATTATAACTCTCTATTTAATTGGGTAATGAGAAGGTGTTAAAAAATAATGTTTCTCTTAAGAGATTTGGGGAATATATTGTGATTGGTATTGAAAATGTAATTATGATGGTTAATACCTATGTAGTTGTGAAAGATACAATATAAGTTTGATATGGATTACACAAGTTACCTTTATGATTTACGATTCTATAAATTTTTTCAGGATTCAGATGATTTCATTGGTTTATAAATAGTCCTGGACTAACATTTTTTTCCTTATTTTATACCCCTTACAGATCATTTTGTACTCATCCCATTCTTTTAAAATGTTTTCACATGTTATAATGATTGTAAAGAGAAATGAATAAGTCAAATAATAATTTTATCAAGAAAATATATCATGTTTATTTTTAAAGAGTTTTATTTTTTTTTGGAGAAGTGGATATTGTTTTATTTTTATCCTCATTTTATAAATTTCAGTTCTTATATAACAGTTGTGGACTAATTCTTTAAAACTATGGACCTGAAAAGAACATCAATGTGAATTATTTACTTTACTCAAGATTATGATATGTTTAATGATGGGGACTTATAAACATTAAAAACTAATTTTATAAAATTGAAAAATTTATGTTTTTAAAAAATTTCACTTTAAAAAGTTGGTAAAACTATTTTATAGGAAAATATAGTTTTTTAATCGTAAAATTAGATTTATTATTATCTTTTTTTTATAAACATTTATAAGTTGAATGTTAAATTTCAGATTAAATATATATATATATAGTATAAATTTTGGTAATATCAGTCACCAAAATTATAGTTTTTATTATATTGATGTAGAACACATTTGTTAGAATTTTTTTAATAAATATATTACATTTATATTCAGATAATTTTTATTTTTATTTATAATTAATTTTTCCCAAATTACTCATTATATATACATGTTTAATCAATATTTTAATAATTTTTTATTACTATTCATACCCTCAAATCCAATGGATAGGTGATAACTATCATATAAAATAAAAATATATTAATTGTATGACACATTTCATTAAAAGATAGTGTTGTGTGTAAGGAATAATAAACATGGATTTTTGTGTAACAGAAAGAAAAAATAGTTTCATTTGTAATGAAAAATAAAATATGTATTACATATAATTAAATCCAAAATTAGTTTTTCATGTCAGAGAAAATATGGGAATACAAAATTCCTTTTTAAAAAAATTTCATAAAATCTCATAGTGTTACATAAGCACCTCCCCAACTAAAATTGATCGGTTATGATTCCTCTAATGTATGTCCTGAGGAAGAACACATATTCATGATGATATTGGATTTATTAAATGGATTACAAACATCAACCTGATGAAGAAATCTTCTATCCATTGTAATAAGTTATCCTTTTATCATCTTCACTTGTTATTCCATGGACATGATATTCAAAGATGTTTTGTGTATTTGTTACAATATTTTGACGTAATTTTCTAAGCCAGTTTTATGTTATCTTATCTTTTTTTACATTATATAATTATTAAAATTTAATTATCATATATTAAAAAACCATTCATCGTAAATAAATCTATTATGCTTTTTATTTAGGGTGAAACCCAATGATTTTTTAGTTCAAATTATATATAATATAACTATTCAATGATATACATTTTTGAGGAAATACAATGAAATATTGTTTTACATAATTAATTATATACTTTGGATTTATTTTTTTTCTAGGATTATAATATCATTATTTAATTGTAATGATTTTATCTATAATTTACTCAATGTTGAAATAATATTAATTAAAATTAATCCATGAAAAAGAAAGAATCATTTTTATTTATCTAATTTAATTTTGTAACCCTTAAATTTTTTTGCTATAGTTTTTCTCAAATAAATTCAATATATTTATTTAAGAAAAATATTAATTCAACCAAATGATTAATTAATGAATAATTTATTAGTGAATACAAAACTAAACTCACCGTAGAATCATTCCCTTCCAATAACTATTCAATTAGATCATTTAGTTTAAACATATAAGTTATATTTTCCCTAATTTTAGACTAGTATAGATATAATTCCTCTCATTTTATCACATTGAAATAAATAAATATTATACTTTAGGAATGAATATTCACTGTAGTTCTTAATTCAATGTTATCACTAATATTTCCTACATAAATCATTACTCATGTAGTCAATGAGATTAAAATAAAAAACATTCCAAAATTTTCAATTAAATTATTTATGTGATTTGATTAGAAAAATATTTAATCACATTCTATGTCTTGGGGAGAGATAAATAATATAAAACAATACCGTAAATGAATTATTTATTAAAACATGCTGGATAAATAAAGAATTTATATTTATGGTAGTGTTGAAAATAAAATCCAAAATGGTATATTGTTTCACCCACTGAGTAATGGTGTCTTGGATTTACTGCGATCCACAAAGGAGGAAATTTATCTTTATACTAGTACTTCTGTTTCATAGTCCAAGGGATTATTGGAAAAAATTATTATGAATTATTATGGGTTATGATAAATATATATTTAGGATGTGGATTTTTACTCTAGGGAATCATTGGAGATAAATTCAATGACAAATATTTTATGGGATAAAGAACATGTTTATTTTTCTATGAAACTTTAATAGAAGAGATGAAAAATAATATTTCTACACATGTTTTGTATGACAAGTGATAGATTATGTTTATATATTATTTATTATATAGAATATTGCAGAGGAATTTATATTTCATAATATTAATGGTTGGGTAGTCTCATGGAGTGATACATGAAAAATAATATAACATAATTTTTAAATGGAAGTGTCTATCTATGTTCAATGTGGATTGGTGTAAACTTACATGATTAGTTAATTAAGAGTCCAAGTCCTTTCCCAATACAAATAGTTAAAAATAGAATTTTTCCCAACAAAAAATATGTTTTATGAAATATAATGAGTTTATTGAAAAATTTAATGAGTTAGGATAATAATTTTAAATAATTTTTATTATAAGGGAATAACATTGTATTGTACGCATGAAGAAGAAGAAAGAGAATTGTCCTATGAAAAACCCTTGAGTGAGGATTATCCGAAATTAATAATTAATAATCATAATATATATGGAATTCATGAATAATACATTTAAATAAATATTTTAGCAAGATAAAAAACTTTGATTCATGAATATTTTTTGTGAAAGATTTAAGACATTTAAAAACCAAATGTGAGAAAACATAAGGTTTTGATAAATATATAGAACATTAATAGTGTCAATGAAATTAGTATGATAAAATGTATAGAATTTAGAAATTTAATATGAATAAGAAATAAAATATATATATATTGTCGATTATTTGAGAATTGGATAACGATAAGATAAATTAAATGTATTTTTTATAGTAATAGCTTTTCAATGAAGTGTTTATCACAATATTAATGAAAAAATCATTAACCTACAATGAATATGTAATAATTTATAATGAAAATAATATATAGGTAAATACCCTTAAGTTTTCATTAGGGATATTAAAATGTTCTTATATAAATTCAACAATAGTTTAAATAGGTTTATAATTAATGTGTTTATAATTTTCATTTAAATGAATTTATAGTTATCAGTTTACTAATTGTTAGTTTGAATTGTTTTATTTGAAGTTAATTTGGAATTTAATTTCTTTATTTTTATCTTATATATGTTTTTCACAAGATTCAAGTGGTTTATATTTTATTTATTTAGATTTCTGGATATTTTACATAGGACATAATACACAATTAAGTAAATATTCCTAAGGTAGAATTAACCATGAAAAATAGAAGAGTTGATTGAAGAGTATTAATGATTCACCCATATTAAGAATATTCATGGCCACAGTGAACTGTTCAATGAAAAATTTAATAGCTTATTCAACTATATTGAAGGATATATATGATAATGAGCAAGATAATTACATAATGTATTGAAAATTGAAGTCACTTATTAGTTGTGATTTATAAAATAGTGGCCATATAATAAAATTTAAAAAAAAGATTGAAGAAGACTAACATAAATTAATTTCCATGCATGAAAGGCTACCAAAATAATATTTTTTAATCAGTTCATGTGTAAATCATATATTTAACATAAAATCAAATGGAACACATCACAATAATCTAAATATGATAAATACTAAACAATTTGTTTTTGATGGAAAATCCTCAGATCAATCAATATATGGCAAGATTTTGTTGGTTACATGGAATGTGCTTAGGTATAAAACACAATATATGATCCTTGAAATTGAAAATCATATAAAAATACATTTAGGGAAATATAAGAAGATGATAATGATTCCTGAATCATACAATGTATATTAGGATGTTTTTATAATATCATGATGGGAAATGGAGCGTGTCTTAATGATATTTCAATAATATTATGGGGTAATGAGGAGATAAAAAATGAGGATTAAAAGTGTTAATATAGTTGTATGAGGGATGTTACAATGTCATGTACATTATGGTGAAATATTTATTGTAAAAACACATATATATTATATATTTATTTTTATTTTAAAATAATTTTTTCCAAGGAATATATGAATTGGTGTAGTTTTAGAAATATATTTTAATATTCTACAATTTTTCTTTATTTTTATTTATTTATTCAAATTACACATGATAAATATAGGTACAATTATTTTGAGTATTTGGATAAAATAATGATAGTATAATACTATTAATAATTAATTTCACATGGTGGATATTAACTCATCATCGAAGGAAATATTGATTGATGAATTTTTATTATAGAAGACGAATTAATAATTTTAAAAACTGATAAATATTAAACATAATGAATATAATATAAATCTATTTAAAATTATCTCTAATTCAATGTTTTTATATCACAATTGTTTAATATTTTTAATTTAGTTAATTGTTAATTGACTTGACAGGTCTATTAAGTTTATTTCAATTAGTATTGTAATGAAGAACAACATTGGATGAATAAAATTGTTACAATCATTAAATGTTTAATCCAAACCATCATTAATCATTTATCAGTTTTCATTATATCATTATCAAATTATTAAATCCCTAATAAATTTTAACTCATTATTTAAAAATACTTTTTATATACAATTTGTCATAAATTGTCACTAAAAATTACTTGTGTTGTTATTTTTATTTTTATATGTATTGTGTTAGAAAAAGGAAAACTATTTCTTTCTCTTTGGATAATCCCTACAATATAATACTACCTATTGTACTATTAAACATTAAAAATTCTATTCTACAATTCCATGATGATTTAAATCAATACCAAATTATCATTTTTATCATGGATTTAATCTGTGTGTCCATTAAATTTTTTGTATTTTTTTAATTGTTTGGATTATTTATTTTTTTCATGAATTATTTAACGCTTACTAAAATTTCAAATGATATTCAAATTAATCTAGTAATTCATGATATTTAATGTAATTGACATTATCTTATTGAAAATAAAATAATAACTATAAATGGATTTGGGGAAAGAGTGGAAAATATTCTTGAATAATTTCCAAAACCTAATGTTCTACTAAGAGTTCAAAAAAATAGGAATGAGAACTGAAAGAGGCCTAGATTTAAGGAATTAAAACTACAAATATTCTCAAGAAAGACATCAATCATTAGAGTGTCTCAAACAGATAGAAATTATGAACTGAAACAATCATAATATATGATAATATATATGTTTAATAGAATTCCAAATAAATATGTTCTCTCTTTACATATGAAATTATATATAAATGTACATAAACTACCACTATATATTATTTTATGGGATTATATTCGAATGAGATTTTATACTTTCTATATAAAATTTAAAGCAAGAAATTGTTTTTTACAAAATCAATAAAATAGTGTTTAAACATTGAAATAATATACAATGAACTTTTCATGAAATTTCACATAACATTATTGACCATGTTATTGAAAAATAAAATTATTGAATTCAATAATGTGTTGGAGAAATTTTCCATAGAGCATGGTGTGTACACAAGAATTTATAGAGACAATGAAACCTTCCTTGGTTATTGTCACTTCTATTAATAAATTCAATCTAATAAGTATTTTATACAACATATAATAATATAATTGATCAAAATATTATAAGAAATTATGTTAAATTAATGGATGTGGACACTATAGATAATCTCTTTTATTTTATTACTAAACATTTGTGTGCAATTAATTAGAGTTCATTTGAATTAAATTTCATGTGGTGAAGATAATAAATACAAACTAGATAAAATTCATATAAAATTAATATCTTCGATAAATTGATGTTTTAAGAATACACATATGGATATATTGAGGTAGATCATAAAAATGGGCTACAATTAATCATGTTAATTAAAAAATTAGTCCAAAATCCATGAAATTGTGTTATATATTAGATAACTAACAGGAAAAATGAATAAAATTGAAGTAAAACTAAAATAACAAATCATATATTTCATGGGATAGAGTATGATGTGAACTCAATAAATGGCTAAGGATGAGAAACATTTGGAAAATTTACCATGAAGTGAGTAACAATAAGAAAAAAAAGAGCACTATAACAATAAAATATTGAGTTGTAGGATACACATTGATAAGAATACTGATGTTCCTTATATATATATTAGAAGGTTTAGGATCTATAATTTAAGAGGAATAAATAAAGGACTCAAGCTAATGATGTGTATGATTTCACTATTACTGATTTTCCCCACCAATAGCTTACCCACAAACACTAAACTAAAGGATGAATAAAAAATGCTATTTTTTATTGATATAATCAAACAATTATATGAAAATATATATTACATAAATATCATGTATCGGTTTCCTTCTTAGATTATATTTTCTTGTAAATTATTACAATTTTGACTAGGTTAGAAGGATATTATACAATTTTACTCATTAAGAGTATAGTAATATTATATAGAAAAAATCAACCAATGTTAATAGTATATTGAATTATTTATATCTGATGAAACCTTATATGAGTATAAATTAAAAAAATATTAACCTCAGTGTTGTTGTTAATATTATTATATACTAAAACATTCATGATTTGGTAATTATAGATCCTAATACAACAAATATATCAAATAAAATTGTTGATAAGTGAATCACTTTTCATGGGAGGATAATTTATGATTAATTTATGTATATTAGAGATTTTTTTCCCAAATAAGATTTTAGTTCATTATAATAACTATGAAAAATATTTTCACATTACCCTTAGAATACTATATTTAGACATTGGTTGTTCTTTAGTTAATGTGGAATATGGTAAATTAATTTTTAATATGGATAATAAAACATTTGAGTTTAATGTGATTTGCGAAGCAAGGTAATCCATTTATCCAGAGAGTTATTTGAGAGAAAATACAGTAAGGGGGATATTTTGATATAATTTATTTAATATTAAAATCATTTAATTTTGGGAAGTGAATTTTACATTTTTTAGTTTGATGATGATAGTAATCATGAAAATATAGAATATTTTAGGATGAATTAATAAAATTGAAGCCAAATTATTTTCTTATATTGTAACAATAACCTATTCTGGAAATAAATAAATTATTATCAATCATAAGTTATGTATATCTGTTAAATTAGGGAATAATTATAGTTATAATACATTATAAGAAGAAATTTTATAAGGAAATTTTATTTTTAAAAGTCTTACAAAAAGTATAGAAACACCATTTCATGGTCTACTACCTATCTTATTAGAATTATTCATCCCCAATATATGAATAAATTTTTTATTGAATTTTTAAAAATAAATTAGTATAATGGAACTGGAGGATAAACACTAATTTAATAGATATATGTTAATATTATGTAAAAAAATTATTCGATGATAAAAAAATTAACATAATATCAAGTAGTCTGTGGTTTGGTTCCAGGAAATTAATACCAAAAAAAGAGTGAATGATTGTAATAACTAATAATTAGGATAAAATATTCCAAACATGAATAGTTTCTAAATGGGTACTCTTTTCTTATTACACAAATACCAATAATACCACAATCAAATACCATTTTCTAAGGTCATTACAAGATAATATGGTTGAGATATTTAATGTAATTGAATATTGTAGTTCAATGGATGATTTATCATATACAAATTAGATATTTATCACTCCTATTGTCAAGGTAAAATGAATTTTAAATGTGTGTATGGAACATTTTCATACAATTTAATTTATTTTGAGTGATTTTGTTTGTCCAATACATATATAGGTGAATTATAATCATTTTCATCAACATTTTTGAAATAAAAATAATGATTATCATTACATAATTATATATATTTTACCAATAAATTGAATACCATCTTGAGGTTCTATGGAAAGTTTTACTATGATGTTATGTGTATAACGTGATGTTAAATTTGAAAAATTAAATTTTATAGAAGCATATAAAAATCTTTCCAGCCATAATATATTTTAAAAATACATTTATATAGACAATAGAATGTCGGGAGTCACCCTACACTTACCGATATTATATTTTGATAAATTTATTAAATATTTGTAATAGAATTCTATATTCTATGGATGGTTCATCAATGGTTTTAAAAAATGAACTATACCCATATTATATTTACTAGTGAAAGAAAAGAAATATGTTATTTGAGGTTCAATGCAAGAATTTATATATAATTATGAAGTGAAACATATATATTATACAATTATTTTTGCACAAATTTATACTATACATTTTTATTCTTTAATAAATGGAAGAGATTCTGTAATTTTGGAAGCCCATGGAAAGAATTACTTACTAAGTTAATATATATATATATTATTCCTCAAACAATTACATTAACACCAATAAAGAGACTTTTATTTATTGTTTTTATACTGATTAAATTTGGATAGTAAATTGATGGATCAATGTTATTTTTATTGAACTTATTCATATTCAAGGTTCCATATAAAAATAACCTATGAATCTATCTTTAATTAGGTGAATTCTTCCACTATATTAGTTATAAATATTGATTAAGTGTTAAAAGGGAACCAAGAACCTAATTTTTTATCATAATTTTGGGTAACATGTGATCATATAACACTAATAAAGGATTGATGAATCAAAATAATCCTATAATACAAGATCGACCATGTGTGATTACTCAAAATTATAAAAAGAATAAAAAAATATTTTCAATAATTGTCCCCATATAAACCCATTACTTCTTCATCTAGTATGCTCAATGTAGATTACTAAGGAGTAATCTAAGGATTCCTGCCTTAGTGATGTATCTATGGGTTGGAAAAAATTACCCAACACTTGAGAAGGACCCAAACTTCACCCATGTTATGATAGTTCCTTATATAGGCTTAATGTGTAAAAAGAATAAAGATTCTATACAGAATATAATTTTCCTGGAAAATAGAAACACACTACCTACATAGTAGGGTCACGTATATATATAGATCGGGGAATTACCAAGAAATGCATGGATTTTAGTCAAGTGTTATGTAATGTTTGAAAAAAATAATATGTTTATGAATTCTTAATTACATATATATGAATCATATCCTACTCATTTAATCACATTTAATGTATAGAAAAATGATAGTCAATTTGGAGGATATTTCCAACATTAACTTTTAATTTTTTTGTAATCCTAAAAATAATGCCATGAAAAGGCATCTGTAGTGATATATCAATGACAAAGATATTTTTCAATCATACACTCTGATTGGATAAAGGTAGGATAATTTCTTCTTATCAAATTCCTTATAAAATATCCATATCATTTTATTTGATATAGCATAATATTATCATATGCATGTAGGATTTAGGGAATATATCCTTTATTTCTAAACTTATAGTAATTCCTCATAGCCATAATATCATTCCACCTAATATCATATCATATACAATAAATTGTGAAACCATATCCAAAATTCAATTTTTTTATATTATAAATAATCTTTTTAAATATATCATTAACTTCATAATGTATTACAACATATGAAATCCATATTGAATATCAATCCAAAATTCATTAAGCTTAACTCTAATATAATTCAAAAAAATAAATCTGATTCGAAATAAATCCCCATTAATTTTACCACAAAAAAATAAATATTTTTATTTTAAAAAATTATATAAAATGGATTTTTGGTACACATAAATATAAGAAAAGTGTTTCATTTTCATGACTCGAACCATCTAGGCCCGATCCCTGACAACCCCAGGCTTTCAGCTAACAAGACAATGGATAGTGGCCAGTGATGAGTAGGAATATCCCACACTTGTGAGGAATTAACCTAGTGTACATTCACATGTGTAGACATCTCCAAGCCTATATAATTATGAAATGTTAAAAAACTGAAACATTTGTATAAAAACATATATAATCAAATTATAATAGTTTCTAATGAATATAATAAAATTGATAAAGGGTTCAAATACAATTCAACCAAAAACTGTAAGGATACCAATCCATTCAAAAGGAAGGTGCCACTATAGAAGGAAACCCCATAGAAAAAAACTAATTATTATTGTCCCAAAATATGCTACACCAACTCTATGTCCTAATAGTACACCGTCATATGCGAAATCCTTTGTATAAGACACGATACTTGCATGCATCACCTTTGAAGTGGTTAGATATACAATACCTAGCAGGACACCCCAGAACCACTAAAAATAATAATCAAGAGTAGTTATATAATTATATTAATTCATCAAAAAATTAGAACAAAAACCTAGATAAACCCATGATGGACACCGAGCCTCCAGGGGGTCTCAACCAAACTACTGGCCACAAGATTCTCCTCGAGGCTTCTACAAAATTATTATTCTAGGAGAACCCACTCCAAGAGCCATGCTACCCCTACAGAAACTCAACCAAGAAGTTATCATCATTCGTCCCCAAATATTAAAACTCGCTAATATTTTAAAATCTCAAGGCACATATAAGGGTTCAGACATTAGACCACTGAAGAACACGATAAAATCCTTCTACAAAAATCACTATATAGGGGGTAATATGATGATGATTCCATGAACCCTACTAAAATGGACTACTAGATGGGGGATAAATTTCCTATTTAATGAGTTTAGACAGATTCCACAAACCCCACCATGTGTATAAGAGGGAATAATGGAGGATCACACCTCTGTCTCATGGAAGGACACCACACACTTAATATAAGACTCTTTATATAGAGGGGATCACAATCAACAGATGTGGATGAAATTCCACACTATACCCTTTATGGGATGGGCCATGTGGGGAACATAAACACTTACTAATATAATTATGAAACTAAGTGCATAAAACACCCTAAAAGGTTGTAAATGGTGTGTGCTGGATGTACATGACATGTATTTCCAACTTGTACTATTTCTATGTGGCCATGACTCCCAAGAAATATAAAACTGAAAATAAATGATGCGTCCTCTTAAGTACATGGATTGGAGAGGTTAACCTTTTACTCTACCTATGTAACTGTTTAGTTACCATGTACACATGGTCATGCCCATATACCAACATGTATAAACCTTGTAATGCCTGTGTACACCTAGCCGTGTTTGGGTACATAACCCTTCTAGTGTAATCAGACCATGTTCATGTTTCTCACCCTTTCCATGACCATTTATCCTCGATGATACACACTTATGTTACATTATGGGTCACATTATATGTGATATTTTTCACCTTGTGTGTCATCTTTTCTTCTTCATGGGAACAACAACACCACAGTCTGTTCCCCACACAACATATGATCCCATATGACAGGCTGTATAGCCTAAAAAATCTCAAAACACTCATGTTAATCCTCAAATCATACTCTCATATTTATATTACCATGATTCTAGATAGGAATAAATTATATGAGGTTCTATGAGGTTTTCCAACACATTTAGTCAAAATAGGGCCATTATACCTGATCCGGAAAAAACCTCCCTCACTTATGACATCTCTGCATCCCATGTCAGGAGTGAGGAAAATATGAATTATACCATTATAGGTTCCTTCATCCATTTATGATAAAAATAGTTGATCCCATGTTGGATTTCATGTTTTAGCCATGTTATTGATCTTTTGTTCCAAATAACGGCCACATAATGATTGAATTAATGGTATTCATATAACCTTGTGATAAATAAATTATCCACGATTATTGTGAAAATAAATAATGTAGATATAAATAAACATAAAACATGAGGGATGAACCTTGGTTTTTTTCTTATTGGTCTCGTTCTGTATGTGCAGAAAAAGAAAAAAAAAGTTAAAATATTCATCAATGAACAAACAAATCAACCTTAATTAAATCAACTTTTGATGCATGAATCAATTAATTTTTGTGGAATTGATTTTAATTTTCTATAAGATTGGGAAATATATGAAATAATATAGTAAAAATATACTACCAATATTTTGGATCGATCAATGATTAATAATGTTCCTACATTACTTTTACTGGAGATAATATAGATCTATGTTGGCACATGATCCTTGATCCGACCACAATTTGATGTCATCCTACAATGATCCTCCAGTGAATCCTCTACAATGGACCCTATCAATCCATAGGTTATGAGGATAATAATAGGAATTTAGGAACACGTATTTTGAAATAGAGGATTCTCGGTTGTTGCATATAAATAAAGAAACAATTAAATTTAAATTAATTTATTCTATTATTTGTTCTGTGATTTCACATTATCAAATCATTTAATTCTAGAAAATATTTTTCCATTATAAGGGTAAATAACCTGATTTGAACTCAATCAATAACTTATATTTCCTATCTTATCATCAATATGGGAGTTATGTGAATTTAATGGAAAACCTCCCATGCTGGAAATTAACATTTTTAATATTTTTCAAATATCAATTTTTAGATTGAAAGTGCCACAAAATATCACAACATCACTATACCTAGATTCAAAAATAACCCAAATAATATTATTATGTAATATATGGAAAATTATATTCAGTTAATTTACCCCACATTAGGTATTTTCATCTTGAAAATTGAAAATCCAACAGAAAAAGATGGGGGAACTGAGATTACAATTTGATCTCCCACTTTTAGGTGCTCTCATGAACATTTTCATGCTGAATCCAAACACACAATAGGAGAATATATTACCCAATAAGGAACATAACATACTGATGCTTGATCTACCATAGGTACTCAGGAAAGGTAAATGTATCATCAATTTACATCTCACCCCATTAAATTAAATTACATGGGTTGTGCACATACTCAAAAACTATGACAAGTGAACATTTTTAGTTACCTATTATAACTATAGTGGTAGAGATACGTTTTAAAACACCAATCCAATTTAACATAATATATAGAAAGTCCCAATTAATATTGAAGATATCTTGATGCATAACTAAATCCCCATAATCCATGTCAAAGTGAAACCTTTATCAATACATGGTCTACCTATTCATACTCCAAATGAATCCTTATCAGTTTGTATTAGAGTTATGATAGCTTTTTGTATTCCTTAACCATATCAAGATGATTTGATCCTTCTCTATCATTCCTCACACCAACTCATGTATCATGATTTCAAAAAAAAAACAAATATTAATCCAATAAAGAAGTGACCTATAGGGTCGCCCATATGAGTCCAAAAATGGTTCCCTACTGATGGTGGAATGATATCTATTTTTATGAAAACTTCATACAGTATATTTAATCCTCAAAACTATGGGAACAATTCAACATAAAATTCTATATAATTTACTCCAAGAATTGAATGATTTGCATAGTCTGGACATTAGTCTAGGGCTGAAGCAATGTTCTCAAACTGAACTGAGTCCCAAATTCCTCCAAAAATCCTATCCATAATCCATATGTGAATAGGTTAGAATGGTATGAAATTATTGTTGAAGTGACCCCATGTATATAAACTATATCATGCACCTAAAAAATCCCATGATCTATACTGAACTCTTCTATCGAATATCTACGATGTGGGCCCACTGGTTGTGTCAGTCTATGATCACCAAAATAGAATTGTTTCCCCTAGAGGTATATGGAAACCCTATAATAATGTCAATGGATATCCCATACCACTTCTACTCTAGCACATAATTGGTTTTAGCTAATCCTAGTGAAACCCAGTGCTCATCCATCACAATAAGATTATGAGAATCTAAGATAATAACTCTACAAGGTATCTATTTATACATATCCACCAGAAATAATGTAAGATGTCCTGGTACATCATTATAACACATTTATTTAATAAAAAGGGGATGTATAAAACTCCATAATCACCTCCATTCAAAATATCTCTACTACCATTTTCATTCCTACGAAAAGTATAACATGCTCCCCACCTCCAAAAAACCCTTCAATAGCACCTCCAAATTATATCTATGTGTGTAAGTTATGATAGTTGGTATATCCATGCTATGTTTCCCATAAAATTAAAAATATTTATGCAGTAACAACTATCAACTAAATATATTTAGAACCATACTCATTTAATAAGGATAACTAAAATGAGGCTAACTACTCTAATGCCTCAGCCCACAAATGTGACCATGAACTCATGATGAGAGAATCATCTAGCACATTCCCCGAATTAGAAGAGTAGACAATATTGAAGTCATAGCCTGGGATGAACTCTAGAAAATTACTATCTATCAATTTATGATACTTCAGAGAAAAGATATAGATGATACTCTTTTGGTCATAGTATATGATAAATTTATCTCATATAAGGTAGTGTCGCCACATCTTTTGGTTGAATACTACCATAATAATGTCATGATCATGGGTTATTTAATTCTTCTCAACCGGTGATAAATTTTTTCACTCATAGGAAAAACACTCTACCTCAACATCAGGAGAAAACCATGATTGGTTATTGATGAATCATAGAACCCTACATATTTGACACCCTCCTCCCAATGTCGTAAAATGAGGGTGATTGATAACCTCTTCCTCAAAACCTGAAAGGCATGAAATATTTTTTCCATCCACATGAATGGATTTCCTTTCATGTAAAAGAAGAAAAATTTGATAAAATTATGCCGATATTGGGTACAAAACATCAATTTCACCCTACCTACCCAAGGAAAATCTACCCCTCAATAACACTTTTTGTTGGATACCTTGATAGAACTACCTAAAACTTTTCTTGATCTATTGATACTCTTACCTCTGAGATGACATGTCCAAGAAAGTGGGGCTCGTGGTTCAAGAAATATCACATTATGATATTGCCATAAATTTAATGAATTAAGAGTAAATCTTGTACCATATTCAGGGGTCTCTTGTGTTCATCCTTTTATGTGAGTACAGTACAATATTATCAATGAAGACCATCTTGAACTGGTCCAGAAAAGGTAGAATGTTTTTGTACATTAGTCCCATGAAAATCGCTAGGTACTTCATCTTGAAAAAGGGAATCACCAAGTACTCATAGTGATCATACATTCAAATAAATGTTGTATTCAATATATCATCTTTCGGTACTCATAACTAATGATAGCCTGATTTGATGTAAATCCTTGTGAACCACTATGACCACATTAAATAATCGAAGAGGTTATCAATCATTCATAGTTGACATTTATATTTTATTTTCACCTTATTCAAGGGATAATAATTCACACATAACATCAATATCCTATCTTCCATCTTAGTTAACAACATTGGGACCACCCAAGGAGAAACCCTAGGAATTGTGAAGTACATATTCTATAAGTACTAAAACTACACCATCAGCTCATGAAGAATATTTACTGACATCTGAATCACAAGTGCAGATATCAGGCACATCCTAGGGTGTATGTAATGAATAAGCCTATCTATAGGCATGGTTGTGAGCATTAACTGACCCCATAAAATATGTATTCATACTCGATGACCTCCATAAGAAAATGGTATACCATTTATTTCCATTCATTAAGTGTATTTCTAGTAACCTTTTGATTAATCAACTATACTCTTCAATACATTATCTTTCCCAACTCTACTTTGTTTCCCTCTCACCCACAATGGAATACATTATCCCATAACCATGGAGACACTACAACATCAACATAAAATATTGGATGTTGGAATAAACTATGGATAGCTAGTCTATAACTAGGATAAATTCATAAGGACTAATCAATAATACAAAGAGATCTCATATGAAGTTATCACCTTCAATCATCATATCACACTATTGGAAGAAGTGTCAAATTTCTATGTAACCACATATTACAGTCTCCATGATAAAGGGACAATCCAAGGGCTCGATCAGAATATCTAAGTCTAAATCTAGATAAGTGGAAATAAGGGTATGATATTTACCTATATCTATCATTACTGAAACTAAGGTATAAAATAAATAAACCATACCATTTGACATCTCAATGGCCTCAGGTTCATACGCATCCAAACCCTACATCTATCCTCATCAATAAACACCAGCATCCTAAGCATGAAATAAACCACTTGGGGATTGTGGTGGAAATAGGTCAGACCTCATACCACCTACTACTACTCTACTAACCCCTTAGATACATCCACCTACCTATAGACCTTATCTCTTCTACCTATGCCTCTTATAGGGAGGTACCTCTACCATATCTCAATAATTTACATGAGGAGTCAGATAATCCCATGAAATATTTGTTTGACTATCATAATAGAATCACCACATCTCCCTTTCCTGAACAAAGTGATCTGGAGTTCCCAACACTGTTGATCCAATGACTTGAGAACATATCATGATGCATATGAAATGATTAGATGCCTATGACTACAATATAATACCTATTTTAGAGGGATCATCTCTTGTATTCCCACTACCATCACCCACTATCCTTGTTTTTCAGCTAGAAAGCACTCTTCAACTAAGGCCAGTAAAATTAATCCAGTATAGATATGAATATAATTTGATATTATTAAATACTTGATAAATAAAATTAATCCCTTCTCATAGGTCCATACCTTGAAGAACATATACCATAGCACATTAAATGTTTACGGTGAGAGATCATTAAATATCAATATATTGTTCATCATTTTCATACATCCACATTGAAGATACAGAAGCTTCTGGATACTCATTGATCGCTGTATTGTTGGATAAAACTCCTCCCTAAAGTGTTGATTGGCGTATTACTTAGATAGAGCTATCTCATCATTTTAATGAGTCACCAAACTCAAAACTTTCCTAGAAAATCACTGAATAATACTCGCCATGAGTATTTAAATATGACTTATTGGTGTCCTTACTAAGTAGAAAACTTGATTTAATACCTCACTCTAGTCCTAATCCACCTTGGGGTATAACTCTCCTCAAAACCTAGGAGTTCGCTACCTCTATAACTAATGCATCACACTTAGCATATATTCATCATTATTTATTAATTACAACACTATGTTATTCTCACAGGGTTGTTGTATAGATTCTAAACCACCTAGGGGCACTATGTCCTATACATGACCTTTTACTAAAGCCTCATTAATTGGTAGATCATCATCGCATTCTTGTAGTGGAATCCATGCAGGTTATATTCATGAAAGCATCCTAAAATAAAAAATATGTAATAAATCAAGGAATATATATAGGGATATGAATCATAAATAATAGTTAAACCACAACACATTCCCATATTATTCATTCCCCAAATAATTCCCATATAAAAATTTTCTACTATCCCAAATCAACAAGGAGTTTGTTATAGTTCTGGTGAGTGGATAGGTCAAACGATACACCAAAAATAAGCCCACAACTATAATATAAACATTGAACACTATTACATTATTTACCAATATTATAAAGCAATCCCATAGACTCCAGTCCAAATATAGAACTGACCCCTCTAATACAACTCTATCGTGCCCCAATGCACCCAAGATCGAGCCGTGAGAACCCTAATCCGACATCCAATAGGCCATGGGTTGGAGACCAGTACAGAATAGTCATATCCAGCACATGGGTGGAATTATCCTAATTTGCATGTACACACACAAACACATTTTGATTATAATAAAAATACTAAAAATTAAAACAAACAAATCAAATATAAGAATTTAACAATAATTCATAATTATCATGCATAAAAAATGGTCCAAATGAGATAAAGTGTTCAAATACCGGCACAACCAAAAATTATAGTGAGTGAAACCAACTGAGTAGTATGAGACCACTATCAAAGGAAACCACCCATAAAACACCTCGTTCTGAATAAACCAAACTATGCTCCACCTGATCCACCTCTTACTAGAACTCCCTAAAAAAGATTCATTATTTACAGAAGTCACGACACGTTTGGAAAAAGTCAATGTTGACGTGAGTATAAAAATGACAGTAAAACAAAATAAATAAATAAATAAACATCAATAGTAGTCATATCATAATAGTAATATTGATATGAATGTAGAAAAAACTAGATATACTTAGGAAGGAAACTGTGCCTCAAGGTGGTCTTAACCAAACAGATATTCATAGGATTATTTTGGAACCTTCTTAAAAATTCTCATTTCTAGTTGACCCATGCATTGATCCATGATTTAACCAGTGATAGTGAACCAAGAGGTTGTGAATGTTGAGTTCCACCTAATAAAACTCACTGGTCTTTGATGATAATAATATAGAGATAAGGGATCACACCCTGGACCACTGGGGGACATCATAGATCCAATATGGATCATCCTTCTATATAGGGAATCATATGTCGATGATAACAAAAAAAATAAAAAAATGGAATATTTTATTGGGTATAAACAGAATTTGAAATTAATTCATGATGATTCCATGAAGCCCACCTTCGGTATCAGAAATAATTATAGTGTATCACATCCCAGTCTCATAGAGGGTCACAACCGACTCAGTGTGAGACTAATCCTCCAACAAAATCATAATCCAAATTTTTTGATAAAATTACACAATGTACCCATTAGGTGATAGACCATGGGATCCCACAAAACTAATACAGAACCATCAATAAAAATTAAGAGTTTCAAACAAACCCACTAGGGGTACATGACATGTACAAAAGGTACATGGTATGTCTAGCCAGCCCCCAGTCTACCCGTTTATTACTACCTCACAAGGGATGCAATCCTCAAAATACATGGTATGTTCTCTTAGGTACAAGGAAATTTTATGTTGATCTAGCACATTTACCATACCACCTGCTCATGCTCATGTACTTTAGCCATTGATCAGGTACAAACCCTTGTACACCTTTCCATTCCCATCTACAATTGGCCATGAATGAGTACACAACAATACCCTTAAAAACTCATCAAAGTCAGGTAACCAAGCCTTACTATTCCCAGGAATCCTTGAATATACATTCCATGATTCCATCACACATCACATGGAATGTGATGTTTTTTTCTCCACAAAAACCTTATCATCTTATCCAATTCTCCTTATAGTGTGTGATCCTAAATGACACGTTGTATGACATGAAAATATGTAGAACCCTTAGTTTCATTCCTTAATAGCCTACCCCCACATTCCCAATTACATTTAAATATGATAATTGTGAATCTGAGGTCATATGAGTTTTTACCCTACCGTAAGTCAGAATCTGGCCATCAGACCTAATTCAGAAAACACATTCATCACTCGTTTCATCTCAATATTCCATGATAGGAATGATGAACTTTTGATCTAGTAAAATCAACCTCTATTCATCCACCGTTATCGTTGATATTTGATTTACTAAATGATCCCAATCCCTACCCACATTTTTGATTTATTATACCGAAGAATGGTTCTGCTATGATTGAATATTGGGTGTTTATCAAACTGCAGAATGAAGAAATTATCTGTGATGAATACGGGAATCAACTAGGGAGAAATATATAAACATAAAATATAGGGAACTAACCATGGATTTTTATGGTTTCATCGTCAACGTATTGATGATTAGTTAGATTAAAAAGATTGAATAATCACTAATGATCAAATACATCAATCCTAGATAAATAAATTGTCAATTAATGAATCAATTATTATTTTTTAAATTTATCAAAGTTCAACATGGGTTCAATATTAGGATTTAATCAAATAAATAATATATACTACATATTTTTGAGTGATCGGTGGCGAGGAATGGTTTTTTATTTCCATCATTGGTGAGATCCACAAACTTTGTTTTCACAGAATCCTTGATCTAATCTTGATCAAATGTCATATGCCAACAACCCTAAAATAGATCCTTTCCAACAAATCCTCTAAATACCTTGGTTATGTGGATAACCCTAGGTATTAGGTACATCTATTTTTAAATATTATATTATCGATAACTAAATTGTAAGAGAGAATGATATAAAGAATGGAATTTATCTAATTTTATAATTTTCACATGTGATAGAAGATTACCTAAATACACAATACCGATAATTATTATGTAACTCATAGGGTAAATCACATTCTTAGAACACAATGTTAGCCTTTGATTTCAAATTTGATAATTTTCTTAGGAGTTATTTAAATTTATCACTAAATATATTCATGTATGATATTAAGTTATTTAATATTTTTCAATGTACAATTTTGAGCTCACTAGGCAATAGAATTGCATGCCCTCTTATGGACTGACTCTGAAAATAATCCATATAATATTCAAGAACAATACATAAAAAAATAAAAAAAATTACATGACTCTAGAAAATAATCTGTTCTTCTCAATCTATAAGGTCATCTATCATTATCTCCATTAAAATCATATTTCTATCGACTGATTTCCACTCTCTATATCAAATGATATCATTGATTTTTATATGATTGATTTATAGCACCAACAATTTTAGGTATGTGATCATTTTAGGATTTTCATCCATCCCATTTAAAATGAGTTAGATCGATTTATGGATGTTTTAAAGGGGTAAATAATAATAAATGTGCAGAATGTGCACAAAAAAATTTTATAATATGAATGTGTTTCATGATATGATGAATATGGGATATACTGAGAGGTTAATTCATATAGTGAAAAGTTTTATTAGGTTCACCTGTAGAAAAACATGTATTGATATCCATTCATGATTTGAAATCAAATTATATTGAAAAATAAACCATGTTGATGTGAATATTAGTGTAATTAGGATCCCAATGAATATTTGATGTGAAATAATAATTCCCATCCTGATTGTCTTAGACCCATAAACTCTTTACCTGACCAATACCTTCAATTTATCATTCAGCTTTTGTTTCCATAATATTTACTTTCAAGGCTACCCTAGGAGATTTCTAGTGATCATCAACATCCAGAATCCATTAGAAATGAATCATTGATCAATTTTACATGAAATCAAAGGTTATGGTCTCCCCATTCTCTATTGTCTTGGATCTCTATAATTTGTCTCACCTAGAACCCAAGATCATTTTATAAAACCAAATATATTGATCTAGATTTATTCAAATTAGATCATTTATTGGTTGTATATTTTAACTAGAGGAATAGGTTTATTCATTAAACTATTTAATATCCCTTGTGTATATGTGATCAAGGAAGTTGGATTCTATCTCACTCTATTATTTTAGAACTTGTTTCATTGATATTTTTTTTAAAAAAAATTCATTTATTTATTTCATTTTTGAAGTTGATTTAGAAAACATTTGGTAGAAAATATTTCAAAAAGGTAGGTCTAGAAATATAATTTTTTTAAAAAATAAATATTTTATGGAGTATGGTTTGGAAATACACAGTGGTGAGTGTTTATATTGAATTGTTTAAGGATGGGTAAAAAAACAAGTTCTTGGTGTCAAATTTGAAATGAAAATGGGAATATTTCTAATAAGCTATGACTTAGGGTGGATGAGTCTTCACCTATGAGTAAAGAAGTTGTATTTTCATTATTTTTGTTTAAGGATGGAATATTGTAAAGTGTATTCAAATACGATTGAAATAAAATAACAATTGATTTACTAAAAAAATTCATAAATAAATTACCTATAATTAATGGTTTGGATATTATCACCTTCAATTTCATATATATATAAGTCATGAAATGTTATTTTCATAGTGGTATGTGTTCGGAATTATTTTTAGATCATATACTAATTTTACACTCAGCCCCTTCCAAGGAAATTCAGTGCATTTGGAGATATATTCTACTGAGATACATGGAAGGGAAGGTCTCTTATTTATTTATTTGTGTTACCTGATATTGTTTTCATGGTCAATAGAGTTAGAATACTGGAGGTTATTAATCATGGTTTGTAGAAGTTCTACCATGATTCCAGAGCCATTACATTTTATTGTCATATCCACACACTTTTATTTTTGTTTTCTATTGTTACTCTGATATTGTAATTTTCTAGTATTTCATAAAGTTATGTGGTTTGTTCTCATGAATCATTTAATTTTTCTTGGAAGTTATATATCTAATATAATTCATTATTACTTATTAGGTAAAATCATCCACCAACATTCTCTTATGAATGTGGAATTTATTTCGATCCATTGGTGTCGTGGGGATGTCACCAAAAGTTAGTAGATTTAGTCCTCTTCTAAAGACAATGAGGAGGGGTGGGCTGTAAAAAATTATATTATCCTTGTTTGGTCCATCATTTGGATTTTTATAAAGTATATATATTGGTATAAAATTTAAATTTATAAATTAAAAATAAATACATAACCTTTTTATGATTAACATCATGTTAACTATGGTTCTGAGTAAAAAACTATTCTAAAACATGTTTAGGTGTCATGATATCTCAGCATCATGGGTTATGTCGATGAGGGTTGTATATAATTAATTATACTATATTTTACCACTATGAATACATCATTAATCTACTGTTAAAAATATTTTTGAAAATATAAATGAGGATTTACTTTGGAAGGAATGATTAATATGTGTTTTTTGTATAGGGATGATAATTTTTTATAATTTTTGGGAATTCAATCAAACCATATGTTACAAGAGAGAAATGGTATAAATGGTTATTTTTTATCAAAAAATGGAACCTTTAATATTATATATATATCAATGGAAACAATCTGTTGAAAATATGGTTAATCATAAGTCACAAGTCAACCAACATGCTGTTTAAACCATTGAATTGGATTATCAAGATATTGAGTATGGATTGCCACTAGATACTCATTCAATGATATATTTCCTCTATATTATTAATTATTAAATTATATTTAACCGAGTGATGTGGAAGAAAGAATTATTTTAGGAAATTTGGTTAGAGGAAATCTATTTAATACTATAAGAATAGATAGGAACTAAAAACCTAAGAATAAGAGAAAGTGGGAAACCAATATCTTGAGTGGTGGTTTGTCTCAAAATTAAACCATTATATCATTAAATTTCCTTCCTAAAAAAAGTATAAATCTAGTTTTTTTCCAATGTGTATCCACTTCTAATAAGAATAATGATTTTACAAGACGATCTAATGCTTGTCAAAACTATAATCAGATGAGAAATCATCAACATTACTGTTGAAATCCTCTAAATTAGATTTCATATGATATATAACCAGTTTCCCAAAAATAATATTCATAAATAAATATATCTCACTACAATAATTATCATCATAAAAAAAATATCCAAGGTGATTCCAAGAACCCCAAGATAACTCGGGCTAAACAATCTTAATAGGGAAGCAATTACAAAGAGGAGTGAGTAACCTTCCTACAAGATCTGAAAAAAATAGTCTATATCCAACATGGCTGTCATACACATTGGATAAATGAATTCAATTTAGTACCTTTTAATTTCCAACACTATAGATATAGAATTAATATGAAGGTGTTTTATCATAAAGTTCAACGATTAGCAGGTGGAATGAGCATGACCGATCCATAGATTTGGTGTTATAATTCCGAAAAGTACCATTAGAATAGTTTTCATACAAAAACATAGATGAATAAAGCTTTTTCTAGATACAATTAAGTTTTTTAGTAAATACTTTATCACTAAATAAAAAATAATCCTAGGAAAAATAATTGAATGTTATATAGAGCAAAGAAGACTATCATGAGAGAGAAACTAGTTCCCTCTATAATGTGTGGTACCAATTTTCTAAAATCAAATATAATGAAGGAATTTTATAATACCATAACATCACATTCTTTCCTTAATTATTATATGGTTAAAAAATTGGGACAACACATGGAGATTATTCCTAATGGAATGAGTATCATGTCACGCATTGGAAATCAAGAGTGACGGGGTTTCAAATGCACAATATCATCCATTTCAATTGATGTAGTTTAGTCGCACCAATATTTAATAATTATATAGTTTATATTTTTATCATAAAATTTTCTATGGATTGGTTGGTGGGATTTAATGTCCATATAGCAGGCTATGATTAGAAGGTCACATTAATATACCCAGATGAAGTTCATTATATATTCTAGTGGGAATAGGGATGTAAATTTAGGTAGTTTATGAAATTTAATGATAGTTTATGGATATATCCAAATATAATTAGTATAATTGATCATGATATATATTGAAAATAGAGTCAATGAGACTCTTCCTAATGTATTTGATCGATACATAGATGTATTTTAGAGTGATTTCTCTGGGATACTATCTAAATGGTAAATTGAATTATCTATCGATATACTCCTATAAAAAATTGTAATATAATATTACTTTTATAGAATTGTTTGAGGTGGTTTTTTGATAATAAAAAAAATCTTAATTATGAGATTGAATTATATATGGTTGTTGATTCGTTAATTACATTGATACATCACAAATTTAGATAAAATTTCAGAGTTTCTACTAGCTATAAGAGTTTAAAATACATTTTTTCATATTGATAAATGAACTTGAAGAAATTAATATTGATATAATACCTATGAATGATTTATTTCAACATTTTATACACACACGGTAAATGGAATTATATAATAGATGGATTGAATTAGATATTGTATTGTGAAGTGGAATGAGAAGATCATGACCTATATCAGATGATGAGCACGATTGTAGATATGAATTTTGATTTTTATACACATGATGGTAAATATTTTTTCATTCATGTATGTTTTATTTAATGTTTTTATTGTTAGTAAAAGATTCATAAATAGAATATTTTGATTATATCATCGTTAGGTCAAACCAAAATGGGTTGAATCGTACTGATCACTGAAAAAATTAATAAAATATCGTTTTTATTATTTAAAAATAAAATTTTATTCCATCAATCTTGTTAGGAATATATCTATTTAGAATAATACCATTCAATATGGATCATTCAACCAAGTGATTATAAAATTTACAAAGTGATAAAAGTGAATTTCTAGTGGAAAATTACGAAACACAAGATTGTAGACAATAAAATGAAATATTTAAAAATTTTATAGGAGAAGGATAAATAAAAAAGACTGGTTTTTTTGTTATTTAAAATGCCTAAACTTGTATTTTAGTGGGAGAAAATTAAAATGGATTTTTTTAATGGCCTATGGAGAATGATACATAAACATGATGCAATATGGGTAGTATTGGATCCTAGTACTATTTTGACAAAAATATTCACTATTAGATAATAAAATATTGTAGAGGAATTAGAAATTTTTAATGATCAAGACGTTTCAGGACACATGGAGTTACATCATTGATTATATATAACAAATAAACCCATATTAATTCATAACTTTTCAAATTGTTACAAAAACCTCTTAGAAGTCAATTTTTAGGGGAAAACATATCATCCAAAATTAGATGGAAAATTTTAATGTACCATTATAAAGTTGGATGATATTCTCAAATCATATTCCATTGAGTTTTGTGTTTCATGGCTGGATCATAAGCCTTGGGTTGAATTCTCAATTAACTGTAGTTATTAGGTGACAGTATATATTCCACTGTTTGAGTATTTGTAGAGATGAATATGTCATTCTATTTTTTGTTTGGTGGAGATAGGATGAAAATTTATTATTATTCCAATTCAAGTGCATGATACTATGGAGAAAATGAAAAATATTTTTATTTAGATGGTTATGGAACAAACAATACAAAATTATTATGCAGGTGATCATTGACATCCTTTATTCTTTGATGTTAGTGACAATGTTTTCTTGAACGTTTCACCCAAATATGTCCAATCACACATTTTAAAATAAATAATTTAGTCCCATGGTATGTGGGACTACTAAATATCTAAATTGGATAGGGTCTACTGTATATCGATAAGCATTACACCCAATATCTAGTGCTTTTTATAACATATTTCATGTTCCTTAATTAAAGAAGTTTCATAAAAATCTATGATAAATAATGATTTGGGATCATATTACTATTGTGATAGTTGTAATTTATATATAGTACATTTATGGGTTTATGAAATATAAGAAATGGCTATCCGAGGGTGATCAATTTCCATGGTGTGAGTACAACAGCGACATTATTTAGTTCTTGAGGAAGTATGGGAATATGAAATTTTTATACGAGGGAAATGTCCTGATTTATTCCAGCATCCATATGAAGTCAATCCCAAGTGTGGGGAGAATATATTTCAAGACATGAATAATGTGGTATAGATATTGAGTTGTTCCATCAATTTATGATGTACAGTATTCCATCATTATTTTATTTTCTTATTTTCTATATAAAATAGATTGGATAGGTTATTATATGTTCCCTAAGGATTAAAGTAGAGGAAATGTGAATTTTAGATATAAAATATATTTATTTCATTAATGAGTTTCATAAAATGAACAATGTGTGATAGATATTGATATATTATTCCATATCATTGATGGTTTCATCATAAATTACTGGGGGAATACACAATGTGAAAAAAAATTCATGTTGTGCAATTTGTTTCTCATGGAAATTATGTTGATATGACAAGAATATCAGTATAAGTGGATTCTTGATAAATTCAAAACATGAATTCTTAATTCACATTTCTAATTTCTTCCATAGAACCATTTATTACCTGGTAAGTGGTTATAGTTTCTCATTATACTTTTTGTTTATTCATCTTGACTTACTTGGATACCCATGTTTACTTTTGGTGAACATCAACATCGAAATTCCATTAGAATTAATATTTGAGAGTTATTTATTTAATCAACGGTTCAAGAATATTTCTTCTTCTTTGGCTTGGATCTCCTTAGGCTATTTTACATGGAACTCTAGATTGATATTCAAAAAAGGATCTATGGATTTGAATTTTTAACGATGAGATCTTATAGATTTTGATAGAATAATTGAAGTAATTTCATGAATATTGATATTTTTTAAGATTCTTTCTACAAAAAAACAAATCTAGGTAAAATTTCCCTCAATATACTATTTTAGAACTTTTTTGTGTGATATAATCTATACTTTTGTTGTTTCGTGATAGAAATCCTTAGTGAAATGGTTTAAAAAACCATAGTTTTTGTGATTTAAAAATTATATGATTTGAATGATAAAATTCATGTGTAATATAATTTATTATGGAATATGGTATTCACATACAGAGTGTAATATGTTCATTTTCATTGTACGAGTCAGGGAAAAATAGTTCTTAGTTAAAAACTAAAAGGCAATTGGTGGATATTTCAAACAACTAAAAAAATTGCAGTGAATATATCTGATATAAAGAGAAAGGAATATTTAATTGATGTTCAAATGTGTGTGACTGTCGAACATGAGAATGGGTATGCAAATAAGGTATAAATAAATGATTAATTTATTCAGTTCAATTTATTTTCTTACATAGTTTTCTAATAATTTTCTTTTTAAATATTATCACCCTCAATTTAATATAGCTATATGATAACATATTATTATTTTAGTAGTGTGTGTTTGGAATTATCTAGGGAATATCTACTGAGTTTATAATGAACCAATTTATATGATCATTTGTGTATTTACAGATTTTGTTTACCGAGACACATTGAATGAAAATGTCTCTTATTTTACTAGTGGGGTTTCATAGTCTTGTTTTTATGTTTGGTGAACCTGGATTTGTGGAGGGTATTAATCTTGGTCTATATAGGTTCCACATTGATGCAAAAATATTTTCATTTTGGAGTTCCATACATGCACATTTATTTTTATATTCTTCTATTACTATGATATTGGTTTCAAGCTAGTATTTCATCGAGTTATTTGGTTTATTATCACGAATCATTTAGTTTATATTGGATGTTGTATAATTCTTGGTAGGTTGTAAGGGTTATGATAGAAAATATTCCCACAATGTTGTCTTAATACATTGTTATTTATTTCAGCATTTGGTGTCACGGAGATTTCACATAAGGTTAGTGGGTATTTACCTATTCTCAAGACATGGGGGTGTTTCACATTATACCTATAAACCGATTGACCATGGGACAAATAGTATATAAATATCACTTATCGAAACCAAAAATTATTTATTCATTATATATAAACTATTAAGGATGACAAATACATCATATCAAATTCACCTTAATGAATGAGAAAATTATATTTCACTCACAAGAAAAGATAAACATATATTTTCAATATATATGTATAACTATACAGTTCGTTGTTCTCGGTCAATCTATGGATAAAATTTCAAACTCATCATATGTGATTACAAATTCAATCTTAGTTAAGCTCCAACCAATTATATAATCCTAAACATAACTTAACCACCATGATATTTATGTCCCAAGGATTTTATAAGATATAAATCTAATTATGAATGTTCCCATGAATGGTATCTGGACAACCTAAACTAACGGTGAAGAAAAATATGAACCAGACAACCCATGTATTCAAAATACCTAATGTGTGACACTCCATGTGGTATATATTGTGGGAAATCTAGTGGAAAAAACCCATTTTGTTCCACATGAAAATTTTTTATATCCTGATACTAGAATCTTACTTATGATATCCTTAACATATAATCATAATATATAATACTATATGATGATGCTTATTTAGGGACTAATCAAAGTATTTCTTTGAAGGGATAGTTATTATTGTACTTAATGAATTATATATGAACATATAAAAATATGTTTCTAACATTAAATAATGATAATTTATAGATTTAATTTTATATAACATGGTACATTTTAATTTTATAAAATCTATTATGAAAACATAAAAAATATAAATCATCACATGTCTAACATATCAAATATGATAATCTTATTGAAAACTGTGTGTTATATATTCTTTGTGGGATTTTTTAAACTCATTAAATCTTCATATAATTTTAACCGCATAAGTTTGTTACATATAATAAATCACTCAGAGTAAACCCTTTAGTGAATAATATCTAAGAAGTAATACAGTTTGGAAAAACCTGATATTGATGATTAATTTCACTAACGTTCAACACTATAATCATATTGAAACTCCTTTTACTCCACACCATCAAATATTAACATGTTAATAATGCATATTATTAAATTATAACTCTTTATTATTACATCATTATCAGCATCATTATTATAATCCTTTCTATAAAAACATTTCTTGAAAAACATTTGGTATCCAATATAACTATTTACATTATTAATAATCCAAAATATCCTAAACTACTTTTGGATAATGTAAAATTTAATTTATGTTTAGACTATAATAATGTAATTATTTGTTAACTCTAAACTATAGTAACTCTAAACTGTCCTATGATAAACAATATTATTTTTATAATATCCTTCTATGATTCATAAACCCCTTTACGGAGATGAAATAACACATATTTTTTCTCGGTAGGAAACTTGAATATAAAATATACTATATCATTGTAATATATTGTATTCTATTTCTTTATTTTGTTTTCATGAAATGATGTATATTCCTTAAATTAATCCATCAATTCTAGTGTAATATGAATTCATCTCTTTTTAAATAACATGTGGATAAAAACTTTTATCCTAGATAAAAAACTATCCTTATAATCTTTTGAAAAACTATTGTATAATAAGATTATGATAAAACATTAAAATTTAATCCACCATATCATATTGTTTATAAAAAACATTTATCTTTAAACAACATCACTTATAATATAAGAGAAATGATATTAAAATAAAATTCATTTATTTTGACCCATATATTTTTTATATATTCCTTTCCTGCAAGAATTTTTTTAATTCTTTTTTTCATTACATGAATGAATATTTTGAGTGTTATAAATTATTCCTATTATTTTTAACCCCTATGTACTCACTACATTTTTAAATTATACAATTGATATTACATTCCCTTCAAAAGCAATGATTTAATTTTTATAACACTAGTACGTGACATGGAAATTAAAGGGTGTTTCCATACCCCTTTAGATATTATAGAAAATCCAATCATATGGAATCGATAATTATTATTCATGATAACACTTGGACTCAAATTATTGCGACAAGTTAATCAATGAAATATTTTTGGACTTCCCAAATACATTTTATTCTAATATTTAGAAGAATTTACAACATAAATTATCAACATAATACCAGAACATGAACATTATATGTTTGGTTCGTTGTTCCACAAAAAATTTATAATATTATGTAAACTTCTATAGAAATATATAACATTATCAGATCATTTTCAACGAAGATAATTCTATAAATATAATTAATCATAAAGTAACCTACAATCTCTTCAAATCATTAGCATTCTTGATCATATTGAGTATGTGAGTTTTAAATAAAGTAATTTTGGTCGGCTTGTATATAATTCCACTGAATCCTTATGGTAATCGTCTATGATTCACTTAACCATTCATATAACTCATATTCAACAATATACGTAGTTGGTTTCTAAGATGGAGTTTCTCAAACACGACGAATTTATCTGATATGAGAAATATTCGTAAGTTATAAGTCATTGGAATTTTTTATACTTAGATTTTTATTTTATATGACTGATTTCATTGTCATGTTTGACCATGATGATGAAAATTAATTTAAAAATAAAATATTTAATTAGATGAGTATAGTTTTTTAAAATCATTTAATAAGGGAATATATTAAAATTTCTCCAACTAAAATGATGATCCATTTTGACTCTATCATATAAATTGGTGGACAAAGTTACATATTTCACTAAGAAGTGATTCCACATTAGAGTTTCTATCATCACATAATTATTAATATGGGGAATCATCCTAACAATATCATATGTGACATGTGGCTAGTGGATCGAAGATATATTCTTCTAATACAACATATGGATAATATATACTCTATTCCAATAGTAATCTAACTCTAAGGGTTTCCCGACTAAGTGTATCCCAAATGACATGGTGATATTTAGCTAAATAACTCTTAATTTTAACCATTTCCAATATTCCTTACATAATAAAATCCATAGGAATATTGCATTTTGAGAACCTTACAAGTTAATTGATATAGGTCTTGACATGGTGTTTTCATTATAATGAATAAAATTATTAATATTTATAAATGGGGTTTAATCTTAACATATAATCTGTTTTTATTACCGTAATTTATCTATATGTATTTAATTATTTTTTTAAGTCATATTAGTTCCTCCGAATCAATATGTTCGAACCATATGGATGTGGAATTTCATGGAAAACCATGCCTTGTGTTACTAACCCAAATACAAATCCATACATATTTAAACATATAAAAATAAATCCCATGAATATGGTATATAAAACCCTTTAATATAAAGTATTACAATTATATGAAAACAAATTCCTACATGAGTAATCCTAGAGACCAAGATAGGGGGACCTAAAATTTTATAAAAGGAATCATACTCTATAACAATGAGCAATCTGATCCCAAGGCCATATATCCAATGAAACTTTACTAAATTAATACTTTAATTTCATAAAAATTCAAATTCTTAATATTTATAAAATCATTATTATATTATTAATTCGTGAGTACAAATCAATTCACATAAATGTAATGATATTTTGAAACAAAAATAAATTATGTTCCTCATATTTAAGTCCTTAGATTCAGGAATGAAAATGTAAAAGATGTTTCTGAAATTAAACTAATAAAAATACCAACTCGTAAAATAAAAATTATATTCATGAATAATAAATAAGGGAAAAAAATAAATGAGTGAGCATGTTATAAATTTAAACATGTGATAAATATTTAGAAAAAATTAATAAATAATATTATTATTAAAATTTTATAATTTTTTATTGATTTGAAAAAATGAAAAACTAATTAAATATAATCAATTTATATTTAATTTTTAATTTAAAATCATTTATATTATTCATTATATGGAATTCACTATAAATAAATGATACTAAAATAAATACAAAAATTTTTTATTGTAAAAATTTTATGTGAAAAAATATAAAAAATATTAATAACAAAAATTTAATACCATTTAAACATTGATCAAATCAATCAATGAAAATTATTTTTAAATAGTTTAAATAATTTCACAAATAATGCCTAAATTTGAATATTTCAAATTAATAATTATATATAAATAATTCTAAAATTTCCCCATATTTGTTAATATATAAAATGTTTATAGATAAAACATATAATTTACATAAAAATATTTTATATCCAAATTATAAGTAATTCATTAGAATTGGTAAATGTATATCAATATTATAAATTATTTAATTTGGAAATTTAATTATTAAATGTTTTATAAAAATTTTATTATTTATTTATATTAATTTTATAATAAATAAATTTATAAATCATTTTTAAGAAAATAAATATCTAAATATACCATTATATAGGATTTACAAACTATTTATATACCATTTATTGCTTTTTAAATTATAAATAAGGAATAACTTAATTTTACAAACGCGAATAAAGAATTAAAATAAAACCGAATATCTTATGGATCATTTAAAATGAAGCATATGATATATACCTATATAAAATAAACTACTCTATATAGTAAACTATATATGAATAACTGAGTATCCTCATGGTATTAAGACTCATAAGATATTAAATCAATGCATAATGGTATATATATATATATATAATTCATAGGTTTAAAAAAACTACGAAAACATCATGCAACACTTACCAAAATTAATGATAGGAATAATTCCATATTAGTTGAGTGATTCATATGAAAAGATCAGTTCAAAAATAATATTAACTGATCACTATATAGAAATAGGATATTTTATTAGGGCTTTTGTCAGGTAAGCTTGTTTTCATATATTATGTATGATTAAATTTTCACTATCATGTATGAGATTAGTAAGTGTTCAAAATAACATTCATAATATTGACATTGTTCTCCTAAAATATTTTAGGAATAATCCAGGTTGACCAATAAAAAATTAAAACATACAATTCAAAGCTACTTTAGGATATCACCTATATCATAAAGTAGCTATAATGATTATTTTTCTAGCATAAAAATATTCATATTATAAAATTATTTCAAGATTATAAGACTTGGTAACGCTTTTACACCAATGATGGCTTTCATAAGATCATATAACACATACCCAACATGTCAAAAAAATTAAATTCATAAACTAGGATCAAACAAGACTAAATAACTAAAATCTGCTAAACTATAAAATGAATATATTGAATACCTATCAACATGGAAAAAAAAATTTCCTTTATCTAAATCTCGTGTAATTTATATAGCTAAATAATGATAAATCAATGTATTCCTCCTTATAAAGAGTATATATGGCTATGTGTGAATAAATCTACAATCAGGAAAGACCCCCTCATAAATTGTGAAATTCTAGTGCCTCAAAGTGGTTAACTATGGAAGAAGATTATAGGGTAGGAATGTGATTTAATTGGATATGAATAATAATACACCCAATCTCCATTCTAGTGGAATATATTTATTGGTTTTAGGTAATTTCTAATCATTTCAATTATTTTAGTTTAATTGTATGTAACATTCAATTAAATTAGTTGGTTATGAACACTTCATAATGTATAAATGAATAAATTCCAACTCATTTCATCATATAAATTCCTAAAATATTTATATTAGGCATGGGATATTAATGCAACATACATTTCTAACATTAAACTACCCAAAAAAACTATAATTTAGACGCAGAGGTTGTGATATATCATAGAAAAAATTATATACAATCAAATCATTTGATTGGAAGAAGGAATGATAATGTTTTTATAACATCACATAAAATATATCTATGCCATTTCATATGATATAACCTGATATATTTAAATTAATTTACGTTTTCTGTAATATATCCTTCATATATATTATGGATTCAAAAATATAGTATATTTTAAATAAATGATATGAATGTTACTATTCAAAATGAAATATTTTCAAATTAGTTTTCAATTTTATGACGCTTTTGATGTGGTTTTTTTAATTTTCAAAGTTGAGCATATATTCCTTATCCATTCAATTTTCATAAAAAGGAAAATTCTCTATTAAATTGCACACATACTCAAAAGGATGAGGAAATAGTATATAGAATGAATTTAAATTAAATATCATTTTTTATTCCTAAGTAATATATAGTTTCTATTCAGAAGAGGTTACACTCATCAGCTTTTGGAGGGAATCATGGAGTGAATCAAGGTGATAAATTACAAACTAAGTAATTATTTAATCACAAATTTATAGGACAACACATTTCATAGATTTTAGATACTTTTTTTGTAGCATATGATAAGTCGTATAGGTTAGAGAAAAAATGATATGAAATATGAGATACAATAAAAGAGTTTCAATATGGTAAATACTTGAGATATTTTGGGATTCGACTTCATGATTGCATTTACATAATCATTTAAGATGGAATGTATCTTAGAATATATTTATTATGTATTTAAATTTATTGAATCAATGAAAATCATTAAAAATCAATATGTCAGTGTTCTGAGATTTAACAAAAAAACATATGTATTTTCAAAATTTTGATAACTAAAAGATTTAATAACAAAACCTTATGTCGATTTGAAGAAAAATACATTTTGATCTAAAATGTATAAATATGGTCTCAATTTACATAATAGTAATTTCATTTTTTTCATCGGTAAAGTGGGAAAACTGTGGTCCTAAATCATTAATAATGTATAATTTTGAAATAATTGACTACTATTAATTGAAATAATTATATAAGAATTATAAATGGGACTTTTTTCCAATCATATAAATTTTAACACACTAATGGGAATCTATCATTGATAGATAATATAATGGAGAACATGTCATATTCATGTATGGAGTGAACACATGTCCTTTTAAATTGAAAAACAGAGTACAATGATATGAAAATCACTATATAAATTATGATAATATAAGTAAATAATTTTTATAAAATGAATAATGAATAATATAAAATATTTTAATGTATTAGTAAAGGACTAAATTATTTCTACATGAAATAATTCATTATATGGATTTCAGGGTTTGATAAAAAAATAAAATTTAATAGTCAGATAAATTTTTACCTTGAATATTAATGTAAATTTGTATTAGAACCATTACCATTATTCCAGTCAGGATAAATTGTCTTCTTGAACTTATAAGAGAATTGAATATAATATTTTTAATTAATGGTCATTAAATTATTTTTTACATGGATGTAAAACCATAGGGGATGATTATTTTCATATTTCATTTATATTTGATGGGAAAAGGTTTGGATAAATACTCTAGAATCTGTGATTCATGGGTATACAAACATAGTCCAATGAATTATTCTCTTTTATATTGGTTAATTTCAATTTTGTTTAATAATTCTATTATTTATTCAAATTATATTCATTTTACTATTGAATATATACTTTTCTAATGATGATATTAAATAAGACCTAACAGTAAATATAGATAGGATCATGATTCATGATGGGTGTATTCTATTTCCCCATATCATTAATTCTATTAAAAAAAATTCATTGAAACATTTTTTTGTTCAATTTATAATATAAAATTATATATCATAGATAATGTAATATATGTGTAATGAATATGTTGTTAATACAAAACATAATTTTTTTTCTATTTTTATTTTATGAGTAATGATGAGTATACAAGATTTATCTAATACCTTGTTTTAAGCATCATAAATTTTGATCGTTATTAAATAAATAAATATAATATAATCTATTTAACAAGAAAATGAACTAAAAATCAATGAAATGAGTTGTGTAAAACTATAATAATTATATAGATGTGATTCATTTAAAATTTCACCCTATTTTCATATCTTCTCTTATTTGGGGAGTGTTGGATGTGGTTATGGGTAGTTGGAGAGGCCGTTGGATAATTTAGGGGGTATATGCCGTAAAATATATAAAATTATAGTCATATAATATATAACATTTTTAATTAAAGGATAGTGCAAACCGTACACTATAACCATATGGGGCATATGACTTCCTGTATTATTCTAAAAAGGAATCAAGCACCTCGTGAATGATATATTTACTCCTAAATTTTCATATATAAATATTAAATCTTAGATAATTAATGATAATTAAATAACATTATGATCCATGAAATAACCATAATGGTTTATTGTACTGAAAACATAGATACATAAACAACCAGCACATAAAATATCTACAAAATTTCCCAATTATTTTTTCGCTATTAGAAACCATATTATACATGTCATAATTAAAACCTATATTATTATCATGTGGAAATGGAAACATTATAAGGAGACTAATCATATTATTAGTAACGGTAAAAAGTATATATTAATCAATGATCATAAGTAATAATATCATAAGAATAATTTTATAATCACATGAGCATAACAATTGATGTCCTTAGAAAAATTTATATAATCATGACTCATGACATTGATCTTGGTTTTTCATAAGACATGAATCATCAATGAATCATATAACAAAAGTCATGAAAGACAACATTGGAATATGATCATGTCATAAACGTGTTGAATAATTTGTGGAATAATAATAATAATAGAAATATTATATCTAGGATACCCACCAATAAATTAATCATATGTTAGGCTTGGGGGAAACTCTTGTGTGCCCCATTTTAAGATTGTAATAAAAAATCTTATACTATTTTAATTTATAAAAATATATCTTTACCCAAATAACTTAGGGGATATAATAAACCCACCCTTCATATAATCATAATCGATTCATATGTATTCTAAAAAATAATGAAAAATTTATCATTTCATCATAACTTAACCCATGAAAAGAAAATGGGTCTCATAAATATTTCACCATTATAATTATAAACCATATAGATAAATAATAAATATGTTAAAATTTGATTATATCACCAATAAATCATATCAAATGTCATAGAATGTTATTATAGATGAAAATTCCATTAAGACAAATCTTGAAAATTATATGATGAAAACATGCTTTTTCATTTTTAAATCACATACATAAATTTTAAAAATTATATATCTATAATGGAATATTTTTCATTGAATAATACATGGATATTTGTATTGGAATCTAGAAATCAAATAGTAGTTCTCATGGTTGAAATGATCATTCATTTGGTGTAGGTTAAAACAAATAATTCGTTCAAATTTTCAGTAAAAAGTCCAAATATAATCATTATGGAAATGAAAAAAATTATTAAATTGAAAACATTAAAAAGAAATTCAGAATTGGGTAAAAATTAAATTAATAAATATTTTTACAATAGTAAAAAAATTGATTAAATAATTTTAATAAAAATATGGACGTAAAATAAAATACTCCCAAAGGAGGAGATAAATAAATTCTACATTCCATATAAATAATATTTTTGTATTTTGATTACCTAAATATAATAAAATCAAATAGAAACGTTTAATAAGTAAAATAATTAAATTATAATAAAATAAAAAAATGTTTTGGAGATACATATCATGTAATTTAATTAACATAAAATTTATTCATAAATAATCTCGGTAAAAATGATAGTGTAAAATAATATCATGACCTCAACTCAGTCTTTCTTCATAAGAAATATAACCACATTAATGATAAATATGAATTTAGTATAATTATACACTAAAACCATATTCAAAACTATAATAACATACATGGTTTACTTATAACATCTTATCATCCGTTCATTATCAAACATTTATTATTATAACCATTTTGACAGTTAACTACATATATTTTCGTAAATGATTTGGTTTAGAATATATGGTTATTTCTTATTGATAATTGTTTATTCAAATCTAGAATATCAGTAATTATATAAATATCATTGATATTCATTGTATACATATTTATATCCTTTTATATAATGTTGTGATTAAAAATTTATTACATCACCATATGGAGACCATAATCCGTTCACACACTAAAGTGTCAGTTAAATTTTTTGATGGATGGAATGAAATAAACATAAATAATAAACCACATATATATAATAATTACTATATTATAAATATAAAAAACATATATTAACGGATTCAAAATAACAAACCATGATATAAGGTGATGGAAAATGATTCATATCGTTGATTGGTGTCGGTAGTCCACATGAGTAATAATTTCATTTTTCATTTGATGTATAAGTGTTAATAAATGATAGTTAAATAAATATAATAACATATCAGTATTTTAATTATACTATATAAATTAATTTTCTATTGAAAAACAATTTTTATTTATGTGTAAGAGGTAATTAAATTGAAGGATCTCAGTTAATATTAATAGATCTTCATTGATAGACCTCCTTTGGAATACATATTAAGCATTGTCATATTTGTCATAGTAGATGAGAAACAATCTACCATGAAGGTAAGGTATAACGACCCATACATTACAAACATTTTAATTACTTCAAAATTGAAGCATACTTATTACAACATATAACAAAACCATGAAAGGACCGTATATGTATAGTGTATTTAGAAACTGGGAAACATAAACAACTTGTTCATAAAGTGTCTACACTATCTCCCGTTTATTTCACCATATCTATAGTCCCTTTTGGCATATCTTACATAATAACCTTCTTCCTGACCTGGGGAAATAAAACATACAAAAGGTTGAGCTTAAACGCTCAGTAAGTGTAACCAAAATAAATATCAATCACATTATATTCATAAGAACATAACATTTTTGGAAATCTTAACCTGCAAAAGTGAGCATAATTTCACAACAAGGGATATATCATATTATTGAAATGAAATCCCAATAATCATAACATAAAACCTGAAACTTTGTGGCATACACACATAATCATAGAGAATAATTTCTTATTAGTAAAGACTCATTTCCAAAACTATCTTAGTAGAAAAAGTCCATTTCTGAACCAAGTTCACTCCTCGTTTCAGTCTTGTTTCACTGAACCGGTTTAACCTATCATTCTAGACATGTCTATCTCATGAGATATAAAATCTTTACCCAATTTATTGGAGGGAGATATAGGTCCCACCCATCTCATAATGATACCATTCTTATGTGTGCCACAAAATAATAAACCATATATCATAGCATAACCCATGTAAAAAAATGGGAATCTTAAACATCATGCCATCATAACATAATCCATATAAGATAAAAGGAAATCATAAAATAATTCCACCATAACATAATCAAATCAATTTAAAAAAAGGTATAGAAACAGAACCCTATATTATCTTAGATGGAAAATAATTTTGATAAAACACTTGAACTCCATTCTTGAGGAAAATATTCTTTCTACTTCAAAAACATTTTCCATTCTTAAGATGTCATACAATTTTAAACTAAAATATATTGATTAAAAATAATCTTGAAAACTTATAAAGGAAGCTTCTTGGAAATAATGTTTTAAAAATCCATTCATGTCGTATAAGTTAAAAAAACAATCTTCTCGTACTTTTTTTTATAAAAGTCAAAAAGTACCTTGTCCGAAAAACGACAAAAAATTTCTTTCATATCTTTTACTAAAAACTCGCCGAAAGGTAAAATTAGATTTAAACAATTGTATGTGGATGGAAATAATAATAAATATTGAGGAAACATTGATGTGGATGATAATATACACCCCTGTAAATTTTTAAGTATAAACAATCTCGGAAAAAAATGAGATTGTGATATTTTCCCTTACCTTTGGTCTGATTTGCTTCGTAAGTGTCCAAACCTCCTGTATAATTATTTAAATAATTTTATTGACTTATTCCGGAATGATACATATTGTTATTATATCATATATGGTCATATTCTTAGCTTCTTTTTAGTAATATTTCATTACTACTTGTTATTTGGGTGTTTATTACTTTTTGTTCTTATGCGTGTTTTGTCGAATAAATTCTTATTCTTCACTTTAGGATATAGATACCTCATTTCCAGAATGGTATTAGTGTATTATATATCTTATTAATTCGTTCCATTCATTTATATAATCATTATGCAATGACAATCATGTTGGATGAATCACATCACATCGTGGAGACGATATTCCGTACGTATGCACGAGCGATGATATCGTTCCCATGATCATGGAATTGTATTGGAGTGTATGTATACTATTTCAGAATCAATACAACTTTACAATAATCATATATATTCATTACTTTCACCCTTATACCCATCCATGTAAGGTGGTGGTGGAAAATAGATTACACCACGGTGTGGAGACGGTATTCCGTACGTACGCACGCGCGGTGATTTCGTTTTCCATAGGATGGATAAGAGGTGAACTAGGGTTGTTTCATATTTATAATAACATATAAGTATATGATTGATACTGATGTTATTACCTCATAATGAAACAACTAATGAAGAGGGAGTAGTAGAAGAATGGAACTTGAAGAAAACAGTAGAAGGTATTACCTCTTTCTCGAAGTGCCTCCTTTAAACTTTCTCTTAAGGCACTAGAGTTGGTCTTTTGATAGGACCAGTACCTATAGTAGGTTTCTATGGAAGTGGGGAAGTTAAATGGGATGGGTTTGGCCAAGCTTGAGGGCTCAAATTGGTGTGAGGAAGAGAGGGAGGAGGTGCCATTTTATAAGGGAGGAGAGGGGCACCTTTGGAAGGTGTGGAAATATTATTTTATTATATAATTTTCTTCAGTTAAAAAAGGTCCAAAAATAATTAAAGATGAAGATAAGATGACTCATGGTCGAAATAAAATCATCCAATCATAATTGGGCATGTTTTGTAAAATATTTTAATCATTATAATCTTATTTATTTAAATCATTTATTAATGAGGTTAATATTTCATCATTATTGTGTCATAAATAATTTAATTTATTTTGTGTCTAAAAATTATAAAAAAATATCATTATGTAGGAAATCAGTTTAGCTTTCTAATGAATATTTATAGTCTAAAATATAATTTATATAAACCCTTATAAAAAATTAATTAATAAAAGATTTTTGTTAATGTCAATTTTGTCTTTACATTAATTTAATTAATCCAAATTGTCATTGTCACTTCCATGTGGCTCAATGGGATCCCAAAATCGACCCAAGGATGCCCATGGTCGGAAAATACTCATCCAAAAAGTTTAGGACAATTTTCAAGGTAATTTTGAATTATTATAATATTCTTTTAACCTTGAATTACCCTATTTACCTTTAACCATAGTAAATAATTAAAATTACTGTAGTTACTATTCATAATTTCAAAAAAATAAAAGTAACCTATTAACATAATTTTGACCCACGGATTCCAAATATTGAATACCTTTTTCAAAATTTAAAACAGAGAAGTTGCAGTAATTTATTTAAAATTAATCTCGTTGTTAAGCAAATGGGTTTTAAAAGTTAAAACATTGCCAAAAATTGAAATGTTTTTACCTATGAATTCAATGTAAAATTAATGATAATGAAATACATTATATTAAATGGTAAAAATATATTTATTTATTCTTTAAAAACAATAAATATTATAATTTAACCATATAATGTATTGCGATGAAAAAAGTTGTTTTTAATTAAAATATAGCGTGTTTTTAAGAGATAATAACTATCAAAATATTGACACTTGTTTATGTCGAGTTTAAATGTGAAATTACATCCAATGAACAACATTGTATTAATTTGTAAAAATATATTCAAAATATACTGTAAAACCACTCAAATTAATATTTTATCACTATTAATTATTTTGATTAAAAAAGTTGTTTTTAATTAAATATTTATTCATCAGAATATGAAAGTTATCCGAAATGTAACAAATTTCATCCGAAGCTAATTTTGATATTCCGAATCGAAAATATGATGTCCATTTTGAAATATAGAATTTAAAAAATTTCAAAAAGTGTTTATTACTATTCATAATGTCTAGTTTTAATAATATTTTAATAGCATATCGTTGTTTAGTGAAACTCGGAATTGCGTACGACGCAAGCTATCGAGGAAGGCCACAGTTGTGTGTAAAGCAAACCAATCTAGTGTTGTGTGTAGTAAAAGATTCCTTTGATGATTTATAAAAACAAAATATTTCTCATAAAATTCTTGGGTGTTACATTCTACCCCCCTTAAAATGACTTTAGCCGTCGAAATTCATCACTTTGTAACAAGAGGATGAGGATACCTCTCCCTCATCATATCCTCAAGCTCCCAAGTAGCTTCTTCTAATTGGTGGTTCCTCCATAAAACTTTCACCAAGCGAGTGGTCTTGTTCCGTAGGACTTTTTCGCTACGATCCAGAATCTTTATCAGTTGTTCTTCATAAGAAAGATCTTGCTCCAGCAGTATAACTTCTGAGTTGAGTACATGTGAAGGATCAGGTATATACTTTCTCTGGAGAGATATATGGAACACATCGTGAACATGAGAGAGACTCAGTGGAAGCGCCAATCGGTAAGCTACCTTCCCAACACGATTCAGTATTTCGAAAGGACCGATATACCTAGGGCTCAACTTTCCCTTCTTTCCAAATCTCATGACCCTCTTCCAGGGGGATATTCGTAAGAACACTTCATCACCCACTTCAAACTCTAGGTCTTTTCTTCGGTTGTTGGAATAACTTTTTTGTCGACTCTGAGCTGCTCTTATGTGTTGTTTAATAGATTGGAACTTTTTTGCCATCTCATCAACAAGATCAGGTCCTAATATCTTTCTTTCCCCAACTTCATCCCAGCATGTTGGAGTCCTGCATTTCTTTCCATAGAGAGCTTCATAAGGATCCATCTGAATACTGGAGTGAAAGCTATTATTATATGAAAATTCCACCAAAGTTAGGTGTTGATCCCAACCACCTTTGAAATCCATAGAGAAAGATCTCAACATATCTTCTAAAGTTTGAATTGTTCTCTCAGACTGACCGTCTGTCTGAGGAGGATATGCAGTGCTGAAACTCAACTCTGTATCCAGAGTATGCTGAAGACTTCTCCAGAACTTCGAGGTAAATCTCGGATCCCGATCAGATATAATAGAAAGTGGTACTCCATGAAATCTTAACCCTTCCTTTACATATATCCTGGCAAGTTGATCTAGAGAGAAATCCTCTCTAATATCAATGAAGTGTTCAGACTTTGTAAGATGATCAACTATGACCCAGATAGCATTATTTATTTTGGATGTTTTAGGATGTCCTGAGACAAAGTCCATAGTGATGTTTTCCCATTTCCATTCGGGTATGGGTAATGGTTTTAACATCCCCTTAGACTTCTATCTCTCATATTTAACTTTCTGACAAACCAAGCATCGAGAGACATATTCAGCAACATCTCTTTTTAGGCCATCCCACCAGAAGTACTCTTTCAGGTCCCTATACATCTTCGTGCTTCCAGGATGAATAGAGAATGAAGAACTATGAGCCTCATCCAACACCTCCTTCATTAATTCAGGGATTGGAGGAACACAAACCCGATTCTTGAACTTTATTATCCATTCACAATCAAGGTTGAATTCAGGAATATTTCTCACTTTCTTTAGTAACTCTACATCTTCTTTCTGCCCCTCTTTAATCTTCACATGTATAGATGGTTTAACATTTATTTGAGAAAGATACAATTTTTACCCTTCCATTATAATTCCTAGATCCATCCTTTGAAAATCCATAAATATTGTATGTTTTGTGATCCTCATCATGGATAAACTGGCATGGTCTTGTAGACTTAATGCATCTTCCACCTTGTTTGATTTTCCGGGGTGGTGATGAATTGAGCAGTCGTAATCCTTAATCAGATCTAACCATCTTCTTGGGCACATAATCATCTCCTTTTGTGTGAAAATATACATTAAACTTTTATGATCAGTATAAATGTCACACCTTTCTCCATAAATATAATGCATCCAAATTTTTAATGCAAAGATTACCGCAGCTAACTCCAAATCATATGTTGGGTAATTTTGCTCATGGATTTTCAACTGTCGTGAGGCATAAGCTATCACCATATAATTTTTCATAAGAACACACCCCAACCCCTTCTTGGATGCGTTACTGTAGATCACAAACCTTTCTCCACTACAAGGCAGTGTGAGTATAGGTGCATTGGATAACCTTCTTTTCAACTCCTTGATATTCTCTTCACATTCCTCCATCGAATCAAACTTAACTCCTTTCTGAGTCAACTTGGTGAGTGGATTAGATAATCGGGAAAAATCTTTCACGAAACGTCGATATTATCCAGCCAAACCAAGAAAACATCGGATCTCAGTTACTGTTGTTGTCCTTTACCATCTATCGAAAACCTATGTTTTTGATGGATCCACAGATATCCCCTCTTATGAGATTATGTGACCCAAAAATGCAACCTTTTGGAGGAAAAATTCACACTTGGTAAATTGGGCATAATGCTTCTCCGTTTTCAGGGTCTTCAATATAATTCTCAAGTGATCTTCATGTTCTTCTTTGCTCCTTGAATAGACAAGAGTATCGTCTATAAAGACTACCACAAATTGATCAAGATAGTCTCTAAAGACTCTATTCATCATATCCATGAAGATAGCAGGGGAATTAGTAATACTAAATGGCATCACTATAAATTCATAGTGTCCATACCTTGTACAGAAAGCCGTATTTGGTTTATCCTCCCTTTTGACCCTTAATTGATGATACCCTGAACGAAGATCAATCTTGGAAAAGTATTGAGCTACGCGTAGTTGGTCAAATAAGTCATCAATGCATGGGAGAGGATATTTGTTCTTGATAGTGATCTTGTTAAGTTCTCTATAATCAATGCATAGTCTCAATGATCCATCTTTCTTATTAAAAAATAGAACAGGTGCTCCCCTAGGTGATGCACTAGGGCGTATGAATCCCTTGTCAAGATTCTCTTGGAGATGCTTCTTCAATTACTGCAACTCAATTGGGGCCATTCTATAAGGTGTCTTTGAAATAGGTAAAGCACCTGGTACGAGTTTTATTGAAAACTCAACTTCACGATTTGGTGGAAGACCCGACAATTCCTCCAAAAAGACATCATAAAACTCCTGTACAATGGGAATATTCTTAATCATGAGTTTCTCACCAACCATTTGAGATAAATAACTTTCATTTAGTGGAATCAAGACCCATAAGATGGAATAAATTTCCACTGGGAGGTTATTTTCATCCTTCTATCTATAGATGATCATAGATTGATCTGGAATATGAAATGTGACTTCCCTTCTTTGGAAATTGATGTGAGCTCCATATAATTAAAGCCAATCCATGCAAACAATCACATCAAATTCCACTATAGGAAGGATCACAAGATTTGCAGGAAGCACTTTCCCACAAACTTCAATCAAGGAATAATTATAAACTTTTGATGTGAATATTGTGCCATTAGGAGTTGTCACAGCAAACTCAACATCTAATTGTTGAGGTAATATGGTGATACCCTTAGAAAATTCTTTAGAAAAAAAGAGTGGGTGGATCCATAATCAAATAAAACTTTTTTTACTTTAGAGTGGATGGTATGTGTACCTTTCACCATATCGTTATCATACTCCACATCGCTGATAAAAATTGCATGTGACTTTCCTTAGTCTTTAGCCTTAATATTTTGTTGATGTCGACTATCATCATCTACCATTAGATTTGGGCATTGATTGGCATAATTCCCCATCTCCTTGCACTTGAAGCATTGAAGTGTAGTAGGTTCATTTTGTGCATCCCTTCCTTTTTTTGCATCATTAGACATCTTCTTCCCATTATTGCGGCATTCAAATTCCCGATGACCTTCGTTTCCAAATTTGAATCATTTACTTGTCCCTTTAAGACAACTCCCTCCATGTTTCTTTCCACACATTGAGAATAAGGGAAATCTCATCTTCTTTTCAGTGTGCTTTTTAGATTTTCCTTGGAATTCCATTTTCCTCTTCTTATCAAACCCATATGACTGATGGGTTACTCCAACCTCCATCTCAACTTTGAGAGCACATCGAACGATTTCCTCATAGCTATTGAAGTCCCTTATGGCTAAGGCCCTTAGATGACTTGGTTTTAAGCCACTAAAGAATCAATCAATCTTACTCTCTGGTTGGATAATAATACCAGAAGCGTACCTTGCAAGGCTTGTAAAATTTGCTTCATAGGTAATAACAGATTTATCATCCTTTTTCATCAGTTCAAGAAACTCTTTCTCCATCTTTGTTCGGAGAATACGAGGGAAGTACTTATTGAAAAATAAGTTCTTGAACTCATCACATTCCATGGAATCAATTTCATCCCTTTTCCTTATATTCTTAATAAGATTACACCATTGATCAGAATTTCATTCCAAATGATACACTGTGAGGATGAATTTATCATGTTTAGAACATTGAAGAACTGAAAATATCATTTCAGTAGTACTAATCCATTGTTCAGCAACTAAGGGATCAGTAGACCTGCTAAATGAAGGTAGACGCTGCCTCAGGAAGGATTCAACAAAATGTTTCTCCTTACATTGCTCGTTTGGAAGTCCTGCATGATTCATAGCTTAATAATGTTGTGTGATCTTGGCTATAAGATTTTTCATTCCAGCTCGCATAACATTTGGTTGCTTAGGGGTACAATCATTGCATTGCCCGTCTCATTCTGCATTAACACGGTTCATTCGGGTTCCAGCCATTGACCAAAACCAAGAAGAATATTGTGAGCAACACTAATTATAATAGGGAAACCACATAATAAAGAATAAAATTTCACACTTAAGGTCTTATCCTAGGTAATTCATGGCCATTTCTAAAACACTAAGATTGTGTTCTATGCTTAGACTTATCCTTAGAGTTTTTACTAAGGCTTTCACATCCTAGTTTCCAAAGGTAGACTATACCTTTCCTCTCATACCAACTATAAAGACCCATACTTTAAATACATTATTATTACTTCAAACATTAAGCATACTTATTACAACATATAACAAAACCATGAAAGGACCATATAGGTATAGGGTCTTTAGAAACTGGGAAACCTAAACAACTGGTTCATAAAGCATCTACACTGTCTCCCATTTATTTCATCATATCTATAGTCCATTTTGGCATATCTCACTTAATAACCTTCTTCCTGACCTGGGGAAAGAAAACATACAAAAGGGTGAGCTCAAATGCTTAGTAAGGGTAAACAAAATAAATATCAATCACATCATATTCATAAGAACATAACATTTTGGAAATCTTAACCTGCAAAAGTGAGCATAATTTCATAACATGGGATAAATCATAGTAGTGAAATGAAATCCCAATAATCATAACATAAAACATAAAACTTTGTGTAATACACACATAATCATAGAGAATCATTTATTATTAGTCAAGACTCATTGCCAAGACTATCCTAGTGGACAAAGTCCATTTCTGAACCGAGGTCACTCCTCGTTTCAGTCATGTTTCACTGAACCGGTTTAACCTGCTGTTCCATCCATGTCTATCTCATGAGATATAAAATCTTTACCCAATGAATTGGGGGGAGATATAGGTCCCACCCATCTCATAATTATACCATACTTATGTGTGCCACAAAATCAAAAACCATACATCATAGCATAACCCATGTAATAAAAATGGGAATCTTAAACATCATGCCATCATAACATAATCCATATTAGATAAAAGGACATCATAAAATAATTCCACCATAACATATTTAAATCAATGTAAAAATAGGGATAGAAACAGAACCCTATATTATCTTAGATGGAAAATAATTTTGATAAAACACTTGAACTCTATTCTTGAGTAAAATATCCTTTCTACTTCAATAACTTTTTCCTTTCTTAACATGTCATAGAATTTTAAGCTCAAATAAGTTGATTAAAAATAAACTTGAAAACTTTTAAAGGAAGCTTCTTGGAAATAATGTTTTAAAAATCCATTCATGCCGTATAAGTTAAGAAAACATTCTTCTCGTACTTTTTTCTGAAAAGTCAAAATGTACCTCGTACGAAAAACGACAAAAGAATCCTTTCATATCTTTTACTAAAAACTCACTGAAGGGTAAAATTGGATTTAAAAAATTATAGGTGTATGGAAATAATATTTCATATTGAGAAAACATGGATGTGGATGATAAAATACACCCCAGTAAATTCCTAAGTATAAACAATCTCGGATAAAAATGAGATTGTGATATTTTCCCTTACCTTAGGTCCGATTTGCTTCGTAAGTGTCCAAACCTCCTGTATAATGATTTAAATTATGTTATTTACTTATTAAATAATCATAATTTTTGTTATAATATCATATATGGTCATATTCTTAGCTTCTTATTAGTAATATTTCATTACTACTTGTTATTCAGGTGTTTATTACTTTTTGTTCTTATGCATGTTTTGTCGAATAAATTCATATTCTTATCTTTAGGTTATAGATACCGAATTTCCAGAATGGTATTACTGTAATATATATCATATTAATTCATTAAATTCATTTATATAATCATTATGTAATGAAGATCATGTAGAATGAATCGCATCACATCGTGGAGAGGATATTTCGTACGTACGCACGAGCGATGATATCGTTCCCATGATCGTGGAATTGTATTAGAGTGTATGTATACTATTTCAGAATAAATAAAAAATTAAAATTATCAAATATATTCATTAATTTCACCCTTATAACCATCCAAGTACGGTGGTGGTGGAAAATAGATTACACCACGGCGTAGAGACGGTATTCCGTACGTACGCACGGGCGGTGATTTCATTTTCTGTAGGATGGATAAGAGGTGAACTAGTGTTGTTTCATATTTATAATAACATATCAGTATTTGAGTGATACTAATGTTATTAACTCATAATGAAACAACTAATTAAGAAGGAGTAGACGAAGAATGGAACTTGAAGGAAACGGTAGAAGGTATTACCTCTTTCTCGAAGTGCCTCCTTTAAAATTCCTCTTAAGGCACTACAGTTGGTCTTTTGATAAGAATAGTACCTATAGTAGGTTTCTAAGGAATTGGGGGAGTGAAATGGGCAGGGGTTGATAGAGCTTGATGTCTCAAATTGTTCTGAGGAAGAGAGGGAGGAGGTGCCCTTTGATAAGGGAGGAGAGGGGCACCTTTGGAAAGTGTGGAAATATTATTTTATTATAAACTTATCTTCAGTTTGAAAAGGTCCAAAAATCATTAAAGATGATGATATGATGACTCATAGTCGAAATAAAATCATCCAATCAGAATTGGACATGTTTTGGAAAATATTTTAATCATTATAATCATATTTATTTAAATCATTTATTAATGAGGTAAATATTCTATCATTATTGTGTCATAAATAATTTAATTTATTTGGTGTCTAAAAATTATAAAAAAAATTCCTTATTTAGTAAATCCTTTTATCTTTCTAATGAATATTTATTGTCAAAAATATAATTTATATAACCCCTTATCGAAAATAATTACTAAAAGATTTATGTTGACGTCAATTTTGTCTTAACATTAATTTAATTAATCCAAATTGTCATTGTCACTACCAAGTGGCTCAATGGGGTCCCAAAATCTACCCAAGGATGACCATGGTCGGCCAATAATCATACAATAAGGTTAGGAAATGTGTCAAGGTAATTTTGAATTATTATAATATTTTTTCAACCTTGAATTACCCTATTTACCTTTAACCGTAGTGAATAAAACAAATTAACGTAGTTACTATTCATAATATCAAAAAAAATAAAAGTAACCTATTATAATAATTTGGACCCACTGATTATAAATATGGAATCCATTTTTCAAAATTCAAAACACAGATGTTGCAGTAATTAATTTAAAATTAATCTCGTTGTTAAGAAAACTGGTTTTAAAAGTTACAACATTGTCAAAGATTGAAATGATTTTACCTATGAATTCAATGTAAAATAAATGATAATGACATACGTTATATTAAATAGTAAAAATATATTATATTTATACTTTAAAAACAATCAATATTATAATTTAACCATATAAATTATTGCGATGAGAAAAGTTGTTTTTAATTAAAATATAGCGTGTTTTTAAGAGATAATAGCTACCAAAAGATTGACACTTGTTTATATCTGGTTTAAATGTGAAATTACATCCAATGAACAACATTGTATTAATTTGTAAAAATATATTCTAAATATACTTTAAAACAACCCTATTAATATTTTATCACTATTAATTATTTCGATTAAAAAATTTGTTTTTAATTAAAAATTTATTTATCAGAATATGAAAGTTATCCGAAAAGTACCAAAATTTCATCCTAAGCTAATTTCGATATTCCAAATCCAAAAAATGAAGTCCATTTTGAAAAATAAAATTTCAAAAATTTCAAAAAGTGGTTATTACTATTCATAACGGCTAGTTTTAATAATATTTTAATAGCATATCATTGTTTAGTGAAACTCGGTATTACGTACGACGCAAGCTATTGAGGAAGGTCGCAGTTGTGTGTAAAGAAAACCAAGCTAGTGTTGTGTGTAGTGAAAGATTTCTTTGATGATTTATAAAATCAAAATATTTCTCATAAAAGTCTCGGGTGTCACATAAGAAATATAGGATGTGTTTTATGAAGGATATTTTCATATACATGGATCAATTTATCAAAATAAGCGAGGTGAATATTATCAAATTTTATATTAAGGGAGGGACACATGTTGAATTTCATAAAAGATTTCATTGATACAAGTACATTTTACATTAAAAGTAGAAACAAAATCCCAGAAATAGATTTTAAGATAATATTAGTTTTAAATATCTTCAAAAAATTATAATTTTAACTGTTTATGTGTAATTCATACCCATATTTCTTGGTTTAACCCTCCCCTATAAACTTATTTTAACCATATCCAGGGAAATAAAATTTAACTATTGTTATTATTCATTTGGAAAAAAAAATGTTTAACCTATCAAATTATATATATTAAGTTGATAAGTAAGATGGAATACATTTTATGATATTCAAACTATTTAATTTTATAAATTAGATTTAACATAAGCATGTAACCCATAAAACATTCTTCTAGTATAATGTATTTTTGAGCATAAAACTAAATTTACATCCACTGCACGACATTTAAAAAATTATAATTTAAAAAATATATTATTGAATATTTAATATATATAATTTCATTAAAACCATTAATTAATAAATATTACATACATTTATTAAGATATAAACACATTTCACACATACAAATAGTATACAGACAACTCTGTTTTTAAGAGAAAAAAGTAACATATAACAAAATGAAATATCATATTAATAATTATGTAATTAATTATATTATTTTTTTAAGGACAAATATTTTAATATGTGGACTAAATTAAAACATAATAAGACCTTAACTTGAAATTATGTCTCTTTTATTTACAAAAATCATTATTTTTAACTATTTTAGAAAATAAAATACTTGTAGAAAAATCCCAAAATCCACCCTCATATAATATTGAAATGATTATTTAAAATAAATATTCATTATATCAAAATAAATTTATTTTAATGTTTGAAATATGATATAATGTGTGTGTCAAAAATACAACAAAATCTATTTTTGACGAAAACATATTTTTGAAGCATGGAATGATTTTACTGAAAATGGAGTAATTTTTTTATACCATAATCAATAAATTTTATTTATTTTAAAAATTAATATTTTTTTCTAATTTGGTTGGTTCTTTTTATAACAACCAATTTTTTATATGTTTAAAATTATAACGATATCAAGGTTCAATTATAATTGAGGTTTCATTTATTGTAAGCTATCAAATATATCACGTTTACTTTAGATTAAATACATATAAAATTAGAGTTTTTTAAATTAAATTCCCCTTTAAAATAATTATTTCATCAAAATTACATCACTCTAATATAAAAATGATAATGTATTTACTTAATCACATCCTTGGGTTGTTATGTGGCTTTCTAAAAATAAAATTCCTCAAAATAACTTTACCTAGGTGACAAGTCTAGTTTTATTGAACATTATCAGTAAGATGCAATATTTATTTTCAATTGTTTCATCTGAATTATCATTCACCATTGGGAAAAAATTTATTTTTTTACATGTGAAAAATTATGTAAGTATATAAGGACCCATCCTTAAACATTACATAATCTTTAAATAAGTTAGTAATTCACAGTTTGGATCTTTTCAAGTTTAGAGTTTTAGAGAAATAGGCAATAACTATTACATTACATCTCAAAAATTACAATGTAGACACTTATACTTAGTATCCATTTTTTCATAAAATAAAAATTCATATAACAAAAATATAATTAATTTCTTGATATAAATATTATTGAGTTATTCATTTATCTTACACTTATTTTTACCCTATGAAAAATCATTTCAAAAACATTGGATGAGCATAAAAAGATCAGTAAGAGTTTTAAAATAAAAATGAAAAAATTAGTTCATCAACACATAAAATATATAATCTCTATATCATAACTCTTGAAATCATATGATTTATTAATAACACATAGAAATCATAAATCATAAAGTTAACTTATTGAATCCATATCATAATTACATTGTTTCTTTTTACATCTACTTAGGGTGTTACATATAGAATACCCAACATAGTATATTCTCTAAATCTCTTAGGAGAAAAATTTATGTTTCTCTCCGTCACATTACCCAATTCATTGGACAGGTATCTTGAGCTCACATACCCTAGGTTTATCATGGAACCACCCGTATATGTAAAAAATGCCCAATAACCATATAATATTCATAAAACATAAAACATTTATAATGTAAAGATAAAATTTCCACATATCATTTCAATATATTGATATAATATATGATTTATCCAACAATTTTCAAAACCATTTAAAACATTTAATAAAGATATTTCTTAATCAATGTTTTCCATTCAACTTTGAATCTTTTAAAATAATATTTAAACTCAGAAAATTCATTTCTATATAAGTAAATCATTAAAACCATTTTTAAAATATTGACATTAATGAGAATTATTTAGATGAATAAATCATTAAAAGATTTAAAACAGTATTTTTGTTAAAGAGTTCCTAACCAAATGAAAGATGCTTGAATAAAATTAATTGATGGACACCATTTATCAAAACATTATTATATCATGAAAAGAAATAGATTCATGAAATAATATTTCAAAGGTTAATATGTACACCATATAAAAGTGAAGTGGTGTATAACTACAATTAAGTTTGAATTGAATGTAAACTGTGACAAAGTCCATTGCAAATAACTTATCCTTATATTAGGAAACAATTAATGGAATAATTATGTGTGAAAAATAAGAATACACCCAATGTAACTGGATATTAAGCATAAATCAATCAGAGGCCGTTCAAACATATTCATACCTATTCACAGCATGACATAATCAAGAAGTATATGTTTAACCCAATCAATTGAAATAGGGTAATGGAATTCACTTATAGAAATTCGACTGCCGAATGACGTCACTTTAAAATTCAAAAAATATTTTGATGATAGGTAAAAGGGTATCTCATCACTTGGAAATAACATTTACAACAATAGGGATATATAATAACATATTACAACATAATAAGATGGAAATTAAAAGAAATAACAATAAGAACTCATTTAAAAAGTGGAGGGTGAATGGTTCCCTTACCGATTTGGTAACATACAAAATATACAGCCCATGAAAAAAGGATAATACAGTAAAGTTGTAAATACCAATAAATTAATTTATATTAATCAAATAATAAAATCATGGGTAGTTTATACACCACAAAATGGAAATAGTGGTAAATTTAGCATGAGTCACACGTGAATAAAAAGTGAGATGAAAACCCATTGCAACATTGTAATCAATCGAGTCGTATGACCAAAAGTTAATAACCACCAAATGAATCACAGAATTACATGAATATATATAGAATACCGATAATATATATCAAATTTAAGTACACAATACACCACATTAAATAAATATGTTTCAAACTATGGAAATCTAATGAAATTAAAAGTGAGATAGGAAACCCATTACCACATGTCCGACATGACCCGTTTATTCTTTAATATCCTGAATAATAAACTAATGATAATTATATACTTTATTAAGAAAATATTTAAATTTTATTATTCCTTTTAAATCACATATTACCATTTTATAAACATGATGTATTCATTTATATTAATAACGACTGTTTTGTTGATATTTGCTAGTTGAGTCAAAAATGAACTTCTTATATTTACATGTTGTACATACGGTAGAATGTTAATTATCTTCAGAATTAAATTAATGATTTAGATATCACATATATCATATATTTCCAGTACATATATGTATTTATAATATTACATAACATTTGGAGATAAGAAATGAAATGCACCATTCATGGAGACTGTAAGTCGTAAATACACATGAACGGTAATTTCATTTCTATATCATATTTAAGGGAATGAAAACATAATTATACATACATATATTATAATTACAGTATAATATAATATATATTATCTTAGTAACTCAATCCTTTATACAGTCAACGTATGGAATGAACGAGTTATATCACTTTTATGGGGTGGTTGTCCGCATTTCCTCAAAGGAAATTATCATATTTACCCACTATGGAAACCATAAATGTATGATATAAATGAGAAATAGAGAAGTTTAGAACAATATAAATATAATATATATTACAATTAAATATAGTGTTATCTTATTGGACACCATAAGAGGGGGTAGGAGAATATTGAACAATCATCGTTTCAAGAGGCAATAGTTCATCGACATAAAATAATTATGTTATTTACCCATTAGAAAGAGTTGTTGAAAGTGTAGATTGAATAATTCTCATATCAATAAAGTAGTATATTCAGGATACTGGTTTTCTTTAAACTAAAGTAATAAAACTATTTTAGGGGGTTGGATAATTAAAAGAAAAGAAATAAACTAAAGAGAATATGTTACATTTATATCGTTTAACTCTCTTTAGTTTGAACCAAAAGGATTACTTGATGTGCCATCTACCTAAGGTAAAGAATTTATCTGGAAGAAAGGGATATTGAGAGATTATTTTGTTAGAGTTTTTCTGAGTCAAGGGGATTGAGAGGTGTGAGTAATGGGTTAGAGGTGATGGATTTTTATAAGGGGGAGGTGTGTCACATTAGGAATGTTTGAAAATATTATTTTCTTATATAATTATTTTTTGTTTTCAGAAGGTCCAAAAATTATTAATGTCGAATATAATATGACTCTTGTTAAAAATAAAATCATCCAATAAAAATTGGAGTGGTTTTTGATATTTTTTTTATCTTTATAATCATACTTATTTAAATTATTCATTAATGAGGTAAACATTCCATCATTATTATGTCATAAATAATTTTATTTATATGATGTCTAAAAATTATAAATAAAATACCAGGATGTTGAGAACATTTTTATATTTCAAATGAATATCAATAGTTAAATAGATATTTTATATAACACCATGTCAAAATTGATTTGCTAAAAGATATATGTTTAAGTGATTTATGTATTTAAATTATTTAATATAAAGTGTCATTATCACTTCCAAGTGGCTCCATGGGGTACTAAAATCGACCGAAAGATTTCCATGGCCAGAAATTTATCAAAAAATAGGATTAATAAACATTTTAGGATAATTTTATATTATTATAATATTATTTTTACCTTTAATTACCCTATTTATCTTTACCCACCTTAAATAAAAGTTTCATGTTACTATTCACCAAAAATTGTTTTCATCTTATTGAACAAAATTGTTTACGTACTCATAAAAACCATTTATATTCGATTTTTTAAATTTAATTCCCAAAATTTATAAAATTTCATTTCAATAAAGAAGTAGGTTTTCATAACAACTACTCATTGCTTTCACAAATCAAAAAAAATTGAATATTGTTAGAAAAATAACAAAAATTCCACCTAAGCTATAATGGAAATTCTGAATTCAGAAATTCTGTCCATTTTTACAAATTACCAATATAGAAGTTGCCTTACTTAAATTAAAATTAATTCTAATTGTTAAAACAGGAAGTGTTTTTTTATAAAATAATAACTCTCAAAATATTAACACTTGGTTATGTCCAATTACAAAGAGAATTTACTTCCAATGAAAAAAATTGGATTAAATGGTAAAAATATAATCTAAATATTCATTAAAACCATTTATAAATATAATATAACCAAATAAATTAAATTAAATTAAAAGGATGTACTAAATTAAAATGTCGTATTTTTCATTATTCATTAAAAAATGATCTTTATGAGAAAAACACAAAATAATTACCAAATGTAAATTTTGATGTCCCTATTCTAAATAAGAATATTATTTGATCAAATAGTTCATATTAAAGTGATTAGAAAATATATTCAAAAGAGGGTCCACTATCCAAAGGTGGTAAATCAATATTTCAAAGAATATTAGAGTATTTATGGTTAAAATTAGATTAATTAACTTTTTAAGCCTCAATGTCTTATTGGATAAATGTTAAAACATTTTACATACATGTATAATCAAAATATGGTTAGTTCTGATCATTCCCTGTAAGGGGAACTAATAGATGATAACTACCATTTACAATAATAAAATTTTATTATTATTATTTTTCAATACGACTCAGCACTGTGTGCAACCTAAGACTTCGGGGAAACCTGTTGTTGCGTGTCAGGTACACCATTGAATATATCGTCCCCATTAAAATAAAATTAATATTAAATTCAAAAATATTAATAAATATGAAAATTTCATATTCTTTATTTTCCAGTGATTTACATCCTTCCTTATTTTAGGAAATTACATCCGTGAAATATTAAAAATGGGTTTGGAAATGTCATGACCTGTCCTCGGGGCCCATGCCGTGACTACCCCAAACCCACCTTCCATAGTCCAGGGGCTAGTGACTAGAAACAAAGGCATAAATCTCGATTAAAGGGAAGGCATTACCTTTATATAAGTAAAAAAACACAATAGAGTATGCAAGATGAAGTGGACACTAAGTAATCTGAGTACAAAAGTATGTGCTGGAATGTAAATGGGCCAGAATACAAACCCAACTAAAATTACAGTACACCAGTTAAGAAATAACAGCTGCATCAAAGTAAACCAGCAACCAACGAGTCATCCTACAGATATCCCAACTGAAGGGTGGTTACATATGGTCTCCTCAGCTCCTCGGGTCCGGCCGTCCGCTCCGTGTACGTACCACCAAGTGGTCCACCTCCAGGTACCCTCCCGCTCCACAAGACTCCACCTCGATCAGTGCTGTCTGTCGTCTGCATCCAACACAACATTGTGCGAGCATAGCCCATGTAGGGGTGAGTATAAGATACTCAGTAGGGACCCTGAGACCCACGAAGTTCTCTCAGAATCCACAAAGGATAAACCTCAAAGGAAAGATACAAATATGAAGTATCAACCAACTCTACATAGTTATATTCCCATACATATACCTAAGTCATCAATTACAGTTTAGCTCCAACTCATGAGCCCAAGTACAACTCAGTCCACACAGGAACGCACAACCCAGTCTATACAAGAATGCACAACCCTGTCTACACAAGAAAGAAAGTAAATCACATCGATGATAATGATTGAAATTCATGACTCAGCTCACATGGGTATACAACTCACGAAGGGGGGTGGAGATGATAGATGTATCCTCTGAATCATCTTCCCTACCGAACCCACGTAGGATCCAAATACAGAAGTCATCGCTGCCGAACCCAAGTAGGATCTATGTACAGTAACCATCGCTACTGAACCCACGTAGGATCCAAGTACAGTCGTCGTCACTGCCAAACCCATGGAGGATCTAAGTATAGTCTTCCTCACGGACAAACCCATGTAGGATCCAAGTACATTCATCATCGTCATCGTAGTCGCAGCCATCTCTAGGGTTCCCGCACACTGTGTGCTCGATTCCGGGAGGTTCTTCTCCTCGAGCCAAGGGGGGGTCAATAAATCAACTGTCACGAATTCCATATTTGATGTATCCAAATGTTCCGTCTCATCAAAAGGAACTCAACGCAACTGACGGTGCGTCAATCAGATGCCCGGTCTGAGAGATATTGGCTTTTCCGTCCTAGGGGCCCGGTAAGAAATTTTCTCGTTTTTAACTTGTCTGATATCCAAATTCATCTGAAACTCACTTAGAGTATCGCAAAAGGACTATCTCATTAAAATAGTCACACTATCGTAGATGGAGCATCGATCAGACGCAATGTCCTTAAGTTATTCACGTTTAAGTGAATAAAGGCCCCGACCCTTTTAGCCTAGTTGGTCGAGGGGTCGGGTTGACCCCGTTTGACGGGTCTGACCCTGCAAGGGTATCAGACGGGTCCAAATAAATACACAACTCAGCCCGAAGGGGCGCGGCCTGGCCCGGCGGGGCGCGGCCCGGTTCGGCCCGCCACGGCTTGGCTAGGCGCGCTGCCCGGCTGCCTTGGTCGAAGGAAGAGGGGGTTCCAGGGGGCAGTTTTCCACACCAGCGGCGCCGCCCTTCCCCAAACCAGCTGACTAGACTGACCGATCTTCTACGCACGCAACCCACATGGGTGGGCCGACGGTCTTCCAATGCGTCGCCCTCCTGGGCCGCGGTCCAGCTCCGCCCGGCCGGCCGGTTCCTAAGCGCGACGCCCTCCTGGCACCGCGGTTCGCCACCACCCGGTCGACCGTCGGGCTGGCCGGTTCTTCCACCGATGCGACCCGTGTAGTGGGACATGGTTCCTCCCACACAACCGGCACGATGGAGTCAGCCTCCTTTGTCAGGTACCCGGAACGGTGCGACGGCGTCATGCCTCCTCCGCCTTCGATTTCCGATTGTAGAATGATAAACGAGAACAACGGATGGTTGTCGGGCTGTGTTCGTTTTTCCTGCCCCCTCCATGTAAAATGATAACAATCAGCTATATTTAAAAAACAATTTCAACAAGTACGGAGTATGTAAACATCCACATTCATGAATAAACCCCTACCTCTAAAAATAAGTTCGCTGTTGGAAAGCATCGTGAATGACGATGTCGTTTCCGTCATCGTCGGTGTGTACCCGAGGAAGTGAAGTCTCCACTTCTTTCATAGAGAGAAGAATAGAAGGTGCCCCGTCATTAGCGAGTTCCCATGTCGGTGTCTCCTCCCTTTCCGCAGAGGAAGTAGAGGAGGAAGAACTGTGGTCACCGAGTCGATGTTCTTCGTCAGAGATTTGGCGTTCTTCAGTAAAGGAGATGAAGCGTTCTTCAAAACTCAAGAGCTTTCTCCCCAAAATCTCAACACAACAAGCTAACCAAAAATAAAATAAGTCTTCTCATTATTTTATTTAATCATACCATTCATTAAAAATTTAAAATTCAAACACATAATTAATTAATTTAAGAGGATCAATTAATTGATTAATGTGTGTTGGATAGAGTTAAGATGAATAGGGAGAAAGTGGAATGGTTTCACAAGTAATTAGGATTTTACAAAATTAAGAGGGGGTTTAAGGAATTTTATGGAATTTGAAGGGTTGGGGCTCACTTGTTCCCCACTTCACATTTATCCTCACATGGGTAGTTAGGATCTAGTGGGTCCCTCTCTAACTCCCACATGTAGGATAAAACCACCTTAGATATATAAATAAAATTGTTCCACAAATTTATTCTCTTCTAATTTAATCCACTAAATTTAACTTCCCCTCCCGTGAAAATGAAAATACGGTAAATGTCATCCTAAAAAATTTCTGATACTGCGAGTTCATCTGTGCCCTCAGATTTTAATTCTTAGCACCGGTTAAAAAGATAGAAAAACCTTCTCATTCATTCACTAAACATACCTGAGCTAAACTTCGGAAAATTCATTCAGGAACACCGAGCCTCAGAATCAGGTGCTGTCAGAAACTGTGTACTCTTAAAATCCAAAAGTATTTCAGAAAATAATTTCCTTGAAATTTGAGGGTCTTTATATGACTCCCACCTTAGGGATTTACGTCCCCGAAAAGCTACATCATAAACTAGGAAAACAAATGAGGGTATTGTGCATGCATCTGAGCCTCACACTCCCATGTGCTCTTCTAAAGGTTCCAGTGCTGCCAACGAAAGCACACTAGAGGAATCAACCATCCATGTAGGACCCGCTCCTGTCAATCCATGATCTCCACCAGAACCTCCGCCAATTTCACCCGGTCATCGATGTCTAGCTCCCCATGTTCTATGATATGTGTCGGTTCATGCACGTATCTCCTCAGTTGAGATACGTGGAAGATGTCGTGCACCCGGTGCAACTGAGGTGGAATGGGCAGGCAATAAGCCACCTCTCCTACCCTACTGAGAACCTGAAATGGTCTGATGAAGCATAGAGATAACTTTCCACTCTGCCCAAATCTCCGTATTCCACGTCGAGGTGAGACCCATAAGAAAACATGGTTGCCATCCTCAAACTACAGTGGTCTCTGCCTCCTATCAGCATAGGACTTCTGTCTGCTCTGTGTAGTCCTCATCCACTCCTGGATGATCTGCACCTTCTCTATCATAGCCTGAACCATCTCTTGTAGTACGAGTGCTGACTCCCTAGGGTCAGCCCTGCACAGAGATGATCTGCATGGTCGGCTGTACCATTCTTCATATGGTGTCATCCCTATGGTTGAGTGGTAGCTGTTGTTGTACAAAAACTCCACCAAGGGTAGATGATCCTCCCAACTGTGACCAAAGTCGAGGACACATGGACGGAGCATTTCCTCGAGTGTCTGAATGGTCCTCTCCGTCTGGCCATCCATCTGAGGATGAAAGGTGGTGCTCAGGTTTAGCATCATCCCAAATACATCATGAAACCCCTTCCAAATCCGGGAAGTAAAGCGAGCATCTCGTTCGGATATTATAGACGATGGAAAATCATAAAGTTGTACGATCTCCTAAACATAGAGGTGTCCCATGATTTCCACTGAGCCCTGCTCTCTGATAGATAGGAAGTGGGCCGACATGGTGAGTGGATCGACAATCACCCAGATGGAGTCGTGTCCTCTGTAAGTACGTGGAAGCCCCATCATGAAATCCATAGATATCCCATCCCACTTCATCTCTAGGACCAATAAGGGCTGCACCAAGGCTTCTGGAACCTTGTGCTCCACCTTCACCTGCGGGCAGGTGAGGCATCATGAAACGAACTCTACCACAACCTTCTTCATACCCAGCCACCAGTGTTGTCGTCTGACATCCTGGAACATCTTTGCTACTATTGGAGGTACCGCTAAAGGGGAAGTGTGAAACCCCCTCATCACCTACTCCTGTAATGAAACCAGTACCTTGGTACGTCCCATGAAGTGGATGAAATGCTCTTCTCCTATAGAAAATCCATCAGGTGCCTATCCTGTGGATATCTGTGCACGTCGCGTCTTATAGTCAACTTCCCCACATTGTGCCTCTATGACCCACTGATGTAGTGGAGGAGTGTCTATGAGTGACTGTAGAAAGGATACTCCATCTCTATCCACAATGGATATCTGCAAAGCAGCTAGCTGGTCTGTCGCCTCTCCATGTAGTTGAATGCTCTATCTTCTGCTGAGAGCAGCAGCTACTATATTCTCCTTCCCAGCAGTATAGACTATCTCAAATTCATAGTTCTGGAGGAACTAGAGCCATCACCACTATCTCAGGTTAAGGTCCTTCTACGAGAACATGTATCTGAGACTCTGGTGGTTTGAAGAGACTGTAAAGCACTCACCCATCAGATAGTGTCGCCATATCTTCAAGGTGAAGAACACTGCTGCTAACTCCAGGTCAAGGGTAGCTTAGTTCTGCTTGTGCTACCTCAACAGTCAGGAACCATTAGAGATCACTTCCTACTCCTGCTTCAGGACACACCTGAGTCCGGTCCATGATGCATCGCAGTAATCTAAGTACCCTACGGCCTCCTCCGGTAGCCTCATGATGGGTGCACAAGTCAATCTCTATCTCATATCCTGGAATCTCTGCTAACTTATATCTGACCACATGAATGTTTTCCCCTTCTTCGTCAAAGCTGAAAGTGGTGCTGCAACTCTAGATAGGTCTGGCAAAAATCACTATTATTACCCAGCCAGATATAGGAAACTCCGCACCTCCGTCACACTATTGGGTGGATCCAAAGCAGTTATTGCCTTGATCATCACAGGATCCACCGCAACTCCCGCCTTAGAGATGAAGTGCCCCAAAAAGTGGACCTCTAAAATCTAGAACTGACACTTCGAGAGCTTACCATAAAGTTAGTTATCTCGGAGTGTGTCTTGTACAACTCGTAAGTGGTAGTAGAGATCCTCCTCAGTAGCTGAGTAAATCAGTATGTCGTTGATGAAGACTACGACAAATCGATTGAGGTAAGGCTAGAAGATCCTCTTCATGAGAATCATGAAAACTGCTGGAGCATTGGTTACACCAAAAGGCATATCCAATAACTCATAGTGTCCAAACCAACACCTGAAGTTCATCTTCTTCTACATCGTTGTCTTGAACTCAGAGCTGATGATAGCCTGACCTGAGGTCTATCTTCGAGAACCATCTTGCTCCATTAAGATGATCAATGAGATCATCAATCCTTGGGAGTGGATACTTATTCTTTACGGTCACCTAATTCAGGCGACGATAGTCGACACATAGTCCTAATCTCCCATATGCCTTCTTGGCGAATAAAATCAGAGAATCCCAGGGTGAAACACTGGGTCAGATGAATCCCTTTCCCTACAAGTCCTCCATTTGTACCCATAGCTCTCGAAGCTTAGCGGGAGCCATCTGATATGCTGGTGTAGATATCGTCGATGTTCCGGGGTACAAGTCAATATAGAAGTCTACCTCTCTATGAAGATGTAGTCCTGGAACAATTTCAAGAAAAACATCCATATACTGATCCACCACAACAAGAAAACTCGGACTCCGCACATCAACCGCTCCGAGGATGAGACTAGCAAACTGATGTGGTGGATCAGCTGCCCTCTCCTCTACATAAGTCCATCATGCACTACAAAGGATCTCTTCTCACTGGTGAAGGTGAACCTTCTCCCATCTCGGTAGAAACACAAAAATTTGTGCCTAATACAGTCGATCTGAGCATAGAATGTAGATAACCAAACCATGTCCAAGATGACGTCCTAAGGCCTTGGCACTGTTACAAGAATATCCCAGCCGAAGCTCTCACCTCCTAGAGTAAGCTCAAACTGCCGGAACTAGTGTGTAATCATTGAGTCTACTCCTGTGAGAGTCTCTAGCTGTAAGGATAGAGCATATGGATCTCTAGAAATCTCCGTGCTCCGAAAAAGGTCAGCGGTAATGATAAAATGACTCACTCATGTGTCTATATGAACTGAAGAAAGAGTGTAGTAGACATAGATAGTAACTCAAATCATCTCAGGTGCGCCATGGTCATAGGCCTCGACTGCCTGGAGCTGAGCCTGCCCATGTCTGCCAGCTCCCTATGTACGGTGTGGTCCTCCTGGGGGTGGTGGTGGTAGAGCCTTAAAGTGTCGTCCACCACCTGCTACTCGGACAGCTCCTCTGCCTCATCTTCTAGCTCCCTGTGGACCGCCACAGTCGAACCTCTACCACTGCCTGGGTGGTCCCCAAACTGTCAGTTGCTCCTCTGCATGGCAGGTTGGGAAGTCACTAGCCATGTGCCCCTACTCGCCGCATGCATAGCACTGCCTGCCTGTTGTATGACTGGCTCTACTGTGTGTGCCCCGAACCTCCGAACCAGTATCCTAATGTCACCCACCTGATGGCCTGGTCCTCTTGGACCTCTGCGAGATCTGTCTACTACCATTTGTAGAAGACTCCACTACGTGTCGCCTTGCGGTAGGCCTCACTGCTGGCGTAGGCTCATCTAGGAAGCTCTCCACAAGAAGGGTTGGCTCCAGTACTCCTGCCTGCGTCAGAATGCTGAGGGAGATCATATAAGCCTTGATATCATGCCTCGGTACCTAATCAAAGGTCTGGTCCCAAAATAATGGGTCTCATACCAAGTCTGTGGAGTAGTGCGAGAGGTCGGTAAACATTTCCGAGTACAGGGCTACTGTCATGCTGTCCTGCCGCAGCTGTAGTAACTCCTGGATGTGCACCGTACAGAGGGTGGATAGAACGTACTATGAATGGAAGAGCTCTCAAAGTCCATCCAAAGTAGATATGCCTCGCTGTGCACCTGGAGCATCAGGATCCACCATCTACCTGCTGCTGCGTGCAGGAGACTCGCCGCAAGGATAACCATAAGATATGCTGGTGTCCCTACCAATATATAGACTCGGACGATAGCCTCTAGCCAATCCTCAGCTGCCTGAGGGTCCATCTCTCTATGGAACCTGGGTGGCCTCTATCGTTGAAACATGTGAAGTGCACTCAGGAGGCGTGAACTCTCTGCTGCTGGGGTTGGGGGTATCAGTGGCCCAGCGGGAGAGGTACCGCAGGTGCCTACGCTGTAATGGGGCCCTGCACCGAGGCCTCGTCGCTCGGTGGGCTGCCATCCAGCACGTAACTGGGAACCGTAGCTAGCTGCCATTGTGGGGCCAAACTGAAAAGAAACAGGTGTGCCACGATTAATATTGTATACTTGGTGAGCTGACAAAAAGTTATCACTAAGAAATATTTTTAAACATACATGCAATCAATGTTTTCATTCACTGAGTCGAAAATTAGTAGTCAGGTTCCTGGTGTAAGGATAAGTCGGCCGCCACACCAACACTGGACTCCCTGGACTGATAAACACACTCAATACTCTAAACATTATTGCTTCACAGAGAAGAAATTAACAGAGTCCTGATTTCTGTAGTAGAACTGACTCCTCTAATACCAATTTGTCACGACCCGTCCTCAGGGATCGTGCCGTGACTACCCCCATCCTGACTTCCATTGGCCAGGGGCTGGCGACTAGCACCAAAGGCGTAAATCCCGATAAAAGGGGAGGTATTTCCTTTATATAAGTAAACAAACAAAACATAGTACTCAAGATGAAGTAAACACTAAGTAATACGAGTACAAAAGTTAGTGCTGGAAAGTAAATGAACCTGAATACAAACCCAACTAAAAGTATAGTACAACATTATAGAAAGATCATCTGTAATAAAGTAAACTAGAAACCACTGAGTCGTCCTCCAGACATCCCACTTGAAGGGTGGGTATAGATGGTCTCCTCAGCTCCTCAGGTCCAGCCGTCCACTCCACGTACGTCCCGCCAAGTGGTCCACCTCCAGGTACCATCCCGCTCCACAAGACTCCACCTCAATCAGTGTTTTATGTCATCTACATCCAACAAAATGTAGTGCATGCATATCCCGTGTAGTGGTGAGTATATGATACTCAGTAGGGACCCCGAGACCCCCGAAGGTCTCACGGAATCCATATAGGATATACCACAAAGGAAAGATACAAACAAGAAGTATCAACCAACTCTACTTAGGTATATTCCCATACATATACCTAAGTCATCAATTCTAGTTAAGCTCCAACTCACGAGACCATGTACAACCCCGTCCACACAGGAAAGTACAAACCCGTCCACATAAGAAATCAAGTCAATTGCATCATTGATAATGATTGAAACTCAATACTCAGATCACATGGGTATACTACTCATGAAGGGGGTGGAGATGATAGATGTAACCTCTGAATCATCTTCCTTGCCGAACCCACGTAGTATCCATGTACAGAAGTCGTAGCTTCCAAACCAACAAAGGATCCATGTACAGTAACCATCACTGCCGAACCCATGTAGGATCCAATTACAGTCTTCATCAATGTCGAACCCCAGGAGGATCCAATTACAGTCGTCCTCACTACCGAACCAACGTAGGATCCATGTACAGTCATCATCGTTGTCGCAGTCCCCGCCATCTCTAGGGTTCCCGTACAGAGCACGCTCGATTCCAGGAGGGTCCTCTCTTTGAGCCAAGGGGGTCGATACATAAATGGTCACGAAGTCCAGATTTGATGTCTCCTGATGTTCTATCTCATCAAAAGGAAGTCAACGGAACATACGGCCTGCCAATCGGACGCCCGGTCTGAGAGATGTTGGCTTTTCTGTTTCAGCAGCCCGGTTAGAAATACACTTGTTTCTAACCCGGATGATATCCAAATTCATTTGAAACTCACTTAGTGTATCCCAAATGGACTGTCTCATAGAAAGGGTCCTAGTTCCGTAGACGGCGCGTCGATCAGACACATGGTCCTTATGTTATTCATGTTTAAGTGAATAACAGGCCCGACCCGTTTAGCCTAGTGGGCCGAGGGGTCGGGTTGACCCAGTTTGACGAGTCCGACCTAGAAGGGGTGTCAGACCGGTCCAACGAAATACTCAACTCAGCCTGAAGGGGCACGGCCCAGCCTAGTGTGACTCGGTTTACCTGGCCCGGGGCGGCTCGGCTCAGAGTGGCCCGGCGCGGCCCGGTGGGCACGGTCGAAGGCCAAGCATGTTCCAGGGGGGGTGGCCCGCCGGTGTCGTTTCCGTCATCGTCAGTGTGCACCCGAGGAAGTGAAGTCTCCTCTTTTGTAATAGAGAGAATAATATAAGGTTCCCCATCATTAGCGAGTTCCTGCGTCGGTGTCTCCTCCCTTGCCATGGACGTAGAAGAGGATGAAGAACTGTGGTCGCTGAGTCGATGTTTTTCATTGGAGAGTTGGCATTCTTCAACAAAATGAGATGATGTGTTCTTCAAAACTGAAGAGCATTCTCCCCAAACTCTTAACACAACAAGACTACCAAAAATAAAATAAGCCTTATCCTTATTTTATTTAATCATGACATGCATTCAAAATGTAAAATTCAAAAACTTAATTAATTAATTAAAGTGGTTTAATTAATTGATTAAAGTGTGTTGGAAAGAGTTACGAGGGAGATAAGGAAGGTGGAAAGGTTTCACAAGTACTGAGGAGTTTACAAAATTAAGAGGGTGTTTAAGGAGTTTTAGGGAATGTGATGGTTTGGAGCTCATTTGGTCCCCACGTCACATTTATCTTCACATGGGTAGTTAGGAGTTAGTGGGTCCCGCTCTAACTCCCTCATGTAGGATAAAAACACCTTAGATATAAAAATAAAATTGTTCCATAATTTTATTCACTTCTCATTTAATCCACAAAATATAACTTCCCCTCCCGTGAAAACAGCAATACGATAAAGGTCCCCATAAGAAATTACATGTGTTGCGAGTTCTTTGGTGCCCTCAGATTTCAATTCCGAGAAATGGTTCAAAAGATAGAAAGTCCCGCTCGTTAATTCAAATAATTTACATAAGCTAAACTTCGGAAAATTATTCCGGGAACACTGGGACTCAAAATCAGGAGTGTTAGAAACTGTATACTTGTAAAATCTCAAAGAATTTATGAAAAAACTTTCCTTGAAATTTATAGGCCTTTATATGAAACATCATTGAAAGTCCAACATCAGAAAAACTGTAAATATAACAAATTATTAAAATATATAATTATAAGTAAAAAAGGTCACCTGAGATAACCCTTACTTATATTCCATGAAAACATGGATATAGAGGAGAAACTAAGTGTCATGTTTTGATGTAGTGTGATAGAAAACATGATTTGGAGAAAGTTAACCACCTGAAAATCACAAACTTTTGATCGGTTAAACAGTCTTTGGTTTCCCATTATGAAAAATAATTAGACACACTTTTTTTAAGTTTCTATTCATAAAGTTGGAGAATATTTTTATGATATTGACTAAACACATAATGAAATATAAATATTTTTCATGTATAGTGTCATCCTTTAATATGTTTCTACTGAAAATTCATCATTTATCCAAATCATGAGTCTTGAATATGACGTTTTCACTTCTAATGTGCTCGTATCAACTTCAAGAGAATCAAATAATCCGTAAAATATGAACTATTATTTTCTCAATCATTATTCATTAACCAAAACAAAAATTGGATAGTACCTGATTAGATAGTCCCTTAAAGGAAAATCCTTTATAAAAATAAATAATACTCTTAATCTAAAAAATTCAATTAAAAGTACCCAAAGTTCAATAAATACCATTCAATAAACAATTTTCCTTAAAATTATTCAAAATAATCCAATCTATGATTGAAACAAAAAAAACTCTAAATGATTTAATCACATAGTCTTATACTGCAAATCTTTCCATTTATCTCCAAAAATATCAACAAATCTTTATGTATCATACTAAATTGTAATTAAACTAATCGCATATTCCCTATGATAGGATAATCATTTCAGTAAATATCCAAATTCCCCTTTTGTCCACAATAAAAACATATATTCTTCCAAAATAGTATTTCAACCATTTCTCCATAAATTAAATCCCATTGTATTCTATTTTATTTAAGCATATAGTGTTCCCAAAAGAGTGAATGTCTTCCAAAATAACCATTATCACTTAATCACCAAATGATTTTCTTATACTAATGATGTCAATTTGATAAAACATAAAAAACCAAATCAATTTATTCATTATCCTTAAAATCATTTAATAGAAAAAAAAATAGTCAAACTAACCCGGGACGTCATGTAGTCAAATAGTAGTCGGTAAATCCCAACCGCACTTTGATTGGGGGTTTGATTCACATAGATTTTTCCAATGTGAAAGGTTGTCACATGGCCTGCACATTTCCCTTTTCCAAAAATTATATATTTTCATAACATTCCAAAAAAAAGAGTCAAATTTGTCAAAAATAACCATAACATATTTTATCCTCAATGGTCATTGAATACCTTTCCTTTTGCAACCCAAAATGTAATAACTATTTATCACCTAAATAATTACTATGGATTTTTCTGATATACTAACTGTTATGGTTATGTAACTTATGATTAAAAATCTTCATAACCTCTAAAGATATCTAAATATACCTTTGATACAATCTATAAGGCCCCTTACTTAAACATTACATAATCATGAATTAAGTTAATAATTCACAATGAGGATCTTTTCAGGTTTAGAGTTTCAGATAATTTATCCATAACTATTACATTACATCTCAAAAATTACAAAGTGGAAACTTATACTCAGAATCCTTTTTTCATAAAATAAATATTTATAAAAGAAAGAGATAATTCCTTTATTGATATAAATCATCGTGAGTTCTTCCATTCTATTACCTAGCATTATACCCTGTGAAAAATATTTCAAAAACTTTGGTTGTGAAAAAAATTCTCATTAAGGGTTATAAAATATTTAAATAAAACATTAGTTCATCAAAAGATACATAACATAAGATATTTATCATACCCCCTGAAATCATAAGAATTATGAATAACACATAGAAATCATAAATTATAAAGGTAACTTATGGCATGAACATCATACATACATTGTAGCATTCATATCTATGTAGGGAGTAAAATTTGGAATATTCATCACAGTATATTCTCTAAATTTCTTAGGGGAAACTTTAACATTTACCTCTATCACATTACCCAATGCAATGGAGAGCGATCTCAGGCTCACCTGCCCAACATTTATCAAAGAACCACCTATATTTGTATACAATTCCCAATAAACATAACATATACATAACATATAAATCATCCAAAAAGGAATGATAAAATTTCAATATATCATTTCAACATATTTACATAATCAATGATTTATCAAACCATTTTCAAAACCACTAATAACATTTAATAAAAGTATTTTTTAATAAAATAATCCCAAATGCCATTAAAAATTTTGAATGAAATTTTAATTTCAAAACATTATTTTTGAAAAAAATAAATCGTTAAAACCATTTTTCAAAATGTACATTAATGAAAAAGATTTAGAAAAATAAATCTTTAAAACATTTAAAATGATATTTTAGGTAAAGTGTTCCTAACCAAATGAGCGATGTTTGAATAAAAATAATTGAAGAATAAAATTAATCAAAACATTATAATATCATGAAAATAATGAGATTCATTATGTAATATATCAAAGGGTAGTATATAGACCATGTAAAACTGAATTGGTTTATAACAACAAATAAGTCTCAATGGAATTTAAATTAAGACAATGTCCCTTACAATGATCCTATCCTTTGATAAACGATAGATCAATGACATAATTATGTGTGAAAAATAAAAATACACCCAATATTAGTGGATATTAAGTATAAAATAGACATAGGTCATTCATAAATATTCATACATATTCATATCATTACATAATCAAGAAGTATAATTTTAACCCAAATAATTGAAAATGGGTTAAGAAGTTCCTTTATAGATGTTTGACAGCCGAATGACGTCACATTAAAATTTAGAAAATGATTTGATGAGAGAGAAATGGGTATCTCATCATATGGGCATAAATTTTTTAACAATAATGATATATAAGAACATATACCAAAATTACATGATTTAAATTAAATGAAATAACAAAAAAAGATGTCTTCTGAAAAGAGGAGGGTGAAATGTTCGCTTACCGATTTGGTTACATACAAAAAATACACCCCATGAAAGAAGGTTCATACAATATAGATTTAAATACCCTTAAAATAAATTATATTACACAATGAATACAATAATGGGAAGTAAATACACCACACAAAAGTAAATAGTTGTAAATATAGCATTAATCTCAGTGGAATAAAAAGTGAGCTGAAGACCCCTATCCACATTTTAATCAATCAAGTTGTATCACCAATAATTAATAACCACCAAATGAATAACATAATACCAAAAATATGAATTGAATAATCATAATATATATCAAATGGTATTACACAATACACCACATGCAATAAATAAGTGGAAAACAATGGAAATCTCACGAATTTAAAAGTGAGGTATGAAACCCATTACCACAGGTCCGACTGGACCCGTTCGTTCTTTAATATCCAGAATAATAAACTATATTTAATTTATACAAGCATAAAAACAATTTTCAAGTTTATTAATCATTTTATATCACTTATTGACATGTTATAAACATTATGTAATCGTTTATTTTAATAACGGTCAGTTTGTCAACATTTGGTACTTGAGTCAAAAATGAACTTCTAATATTTACAAGTCGTCCATGTGGTCAAAAGTAAATTATATCTATAATTATATTAATCATTTATATATCATATATATCATATATATAGAGTATATATATGTATTTATTGTGTTATATAAAATTTGCAGATAAGAAATGAAAAACATTGTTCATGGAGATGGTAATCCGTAGGCATGAATGAATGCTACTTTCATTTATATTTCATACTAAATGGAATGATAACATAATGATACATAGTTATATAATATATATAATATCATATATATAATTTCAGTAACTCTATCTATTATACGTTCCATGTATGGCATGAATGAGTCATATCATGTTGAGGGGGCGGTAGTCAGCACTTCCTCAAAAGAAATTTTCGTATTTAACCATTATAGAAACCAAAAAAGGTATGATATAAAATAATAATAAAGTAGTATAGAGGCAATATGAATTTAATATACATTACATTTAAATAAAGTTATATCTTAATGTCCACCATAAGAGGTGGTAGAAGAATATTGATCAATCATCGTTTCGTGAGGAAGTAGTTCACCGTCCACAGAAGCAATATGTTCTTTACCCATTAGACGGAGGTGTCTTTCTGTGTAGTTATAATACATCTCATATAAATAACCTAGTATATTGAGGATAATTTTTTTATAAATAGAAGGAATAAAAAGAATTTTGGGGGTTCGAAAAGTAAAATAAAAGAAAATAACTTAAGGGAATAAGTTACCATTAAATCGAGAATCTTCGTTTGGTTTGAACCAAAAGGATTTCTTAAACTGCCTTCTGCCTAAGATAAGGCTTCTAGGTCGAATAAAGGGATCATGAGGGCTTATTTGGGAAGAGGTTGGGCGACCCAAGGGGCTTGAGAGGTGTGAGTTTGGGGTTAGAGGTGAGGGATCTTTAAAAGGGGGAGGAGGGGCTCTTTAGGAAAGTTTGAAAATATTATTTTATAATATATTGATTTTTGGTTTCTAAAGGTCCAAAATATATTAAAGTAAAAGCTAAGATGACTTTTTTTCGAAATAAAATCATCCAAAAACAATTGTACAGGTTTTGGATATTATTTTAATATTTATAATCTTATTTATTTTAAGCATTCATTAATGAGGTAAACACTGCATCAATATTTGTCATAAATAATTTCATTTTTTTTGATGTCTACAATTTTTAAATAAAATACCATGGTGTATGAAATCATTTTATCTTTATAATAAATATTTATAGTCGAAGAGATAACTTATAGAATCCCAAAATAGACCCCATGATTACCATGGTCGGACATGTATCAAAAAATATAATTAGGACACATCTTAGTGTAACTTTATATTATTATAATATTATTTTTTCCTTGAATTTCCCTATTTACCTTTAATCGCGGTAAATAAAAGTCAGAAATCACTATTCACCAAAAAATTATTTTCATCCTACTGAACCATATTTTACATACTGATAACAACCATGTATAACATATTTTTAAAATTCCATTCACAAAACCAGTAAAATTTCATTTAAATGAAGATGTCGGCTTTTTTAACTACTACTCAGTGTTTTCACTGTTCATAAAAAATTGAATGTTATTAGAAAAACACCAAAACATTAGCCTATGATATATTTGATCTTCCAAATTCCAAAATGATGTCTATTTTACCAAATTCAAAACATTGAAGTAGCATTAATTAATTTAAAATTAATTACCTTTGTCAGAACAAAATGCGTGTTTTTAAAATTTAAACTATATAAGGATTGACACTTGTTTATGTCCAATTTCATAGTGAAAATTTATTCCACTAACCAAAATTGGATTAAATTGTAAAAATATAATATAATTACTATATAAAACCATTTAAAAATATAATATATGCATATAAAAAAATTATATTAAAATGTAGTTTGGAATTAAAATGCAGCATTTTCACGATAAATTTAAAAGTGATCCTTATCATACAAATACAAAAAAAATACCGAAATTAAATTTTTAAGTATTGATTCTAGAGAAGAATTTTATTTTTTCAAATAAAACATATAAAAGTGACCAAACTATATTTAAAATATTGTTCTTCATAAAAATCAAGTAAATCAATATTTTAAAAAATATTACAGTATTTTTGCTTTAAATTAGATTCATTCATATTTCAATCCCTTAAATTTTATTAGATAAATGTAAAAACATTTAAAAACCATTTATAATCATAATATGGTTATTTATGTACATTCCCTACAAAGGAAACATCTAGAAACTAACTACCATTTAAAATAATAATATTATATTATTATTTTTTCAATATGACTCTACATTGTGTGAAACCTAATATTTCAGAGAAACTCATTTTTCTGTGTCTGGTACACCATTGAATATAAAATCCCCTTTAAAATAAAATTAATATTTAATTAAATAATTTAATAAATATAAAACTACAATATTCTTTATTTTCATGTGATTTTACAATGTATTTCCTCAAAAGGGATGTAAAAAACTCATTATGAACTTAAGAGTGGTTTGGTGAAAAATAAAATTGATATACTATAGTCCCTAATTTATCATTAATCTCAAAAGAACCAACATACATAGGGATCTACATTCCCTTATTTATAAATTAGATAATATTGTTCCATGAAAAAATCAGTTAGAATACATTCTCACTAATATCAAATTCTAGATATAACTGAAGATTATATGCATATATCTTAATTCATAATTTAGCTGACATAATGTGCTGCTAAATGGAAATAATCTTATCTACCATATCCTTATATATATTATGTCCCAAAATAATTATTTCATTAAATGTATACTATCATGTTAGATTCATGTACTTCTCTCCAAAAAGATATTAAAAAGGATCCTAATGAATACTCATGTTAAAGAAATTGTTATAAGAGAATTCAATGAGAGGAAGGTGTTGATCGCAATGACATTTCAAATACAAATAATATGATCAAAATTTATCCTAATATGTTTTGATTATTCTCTTAAATTGACTATATTTCTGAAAAATATATGTAGTACTGGAAGAAAATTATATATCCAGATATTTTTGTATATATTTTTGACCATTGAGGAAAACTATTAATCCTGGTAAAATAAAATAGAATGTTATAAAACATAAACCATTTCCACTTCAATAATTTATATATTAGAATATTGTTCAAGAATGAAATATTTTCTAATATAAATGAAGTGTGATGAAATTTTATAGAGATCAAATACTAACCATATACCATCATGCACATTAAATGTTGTGGTGATTCTAATGAAAATAATTCATGGTGATATTTTACCACATCCATTATAGAATATGTAATAGTTATATCATTCCATTAGACATCAACCAATCATAATAAATCTCTTACACACCAAGAACCAAAATACATACCAGGTAATATCTCTCTTCATGTTGTCTCACTAGAAATACTATTTCATATGTCTATACATATTCGTACTTCTAATATGAGTAAAGAATAATGCGATATGAAATTATTCCAATAAATATTTCTTCATGTCCATTTTTTGAGACACATAATAAGTTCCATTAATTTATCATTCAATCACAATCAAGGTTAAAATAAAAAAAAAATCACCTTCTCTTCCATCCCCACATCCTCCTTCTTCACCTCTTAAATATTGTCATGGATAGATGACTGAGTAGTCATTTAAGAAAGATAATATTTTCCCCTTTAATAATGATTTAAATGGTAAATCCTCTTAAAATACATAAATATTGATAATTCTTTAATCCTCATCAATGGTAATAAATAAAAATATATCTTAGTCAATGAATAAGCTACCTTGTTCAATATCCCATTGTAGTAATGTATTGAGAATAATTTTTTAATCAAATCCAACCGTATTCATTGATTAATAATTCAATCATTACGTTGAATATATAAATTAAAATTTTATAATTTTTATATAAATCCCAATTTTACCTATAATGATAATGTATAATTTTTCTAATGATAGTATTGTTACTACTAACTCAAAATGATGCATTAGTTATTTTTTGTAATTAAATTTTAATTTTCATTCAATATAATCTATTAATATAACATTTTACATAATAATACATCACATCAATTTCATTTATGTAATATTACAAATCACAAAAAAATTCTTTACTTTGGGGTAGTGTAAGAACAATTTTCCCTGATGAACCTTCTCTTTATTTTCTTGTAATTTTCTTCACATTCATTAGTCCAAAGGAACCTAACACCATTCCATGTTAAATTGGTGATTAGATTATATATCCATATTAAATAATTCAAAAAAAATAAATAATGTGCATCCAATCAAATAATACTATATATCTTATTCATAGTGGTTGGTCTCATCTAATATTCAATAACATATTTAATTGATGTAACCTCCAATAAAACTTCTATTGAAATTATATTACTAAAAATGGAACATTCAATAGCCAAAATTGCCAATTTTTAAATTCTGTATACAATTTATCATTAGAGTCTTCAATAAATTACTCAAGTGTCCATCATTCACATATATTCTCTTAAAATATATGAGAATATTATCTATCAAACTACCAAAAATTGATCATGTTATTCTATATAAACAATATTGATTATGTTCATTAAAATAATAGGGGTAATTAGAAAACCCAAATATAATCACTATACATTCATAGTGTACATAACTAAAATATATGGCATTATTGAGTATTTATTAACATTTGATAAAAAATTAATATCTAGATCAAAGTTTAATATTGGAAATATATTGTTCTCAATATCGTTGATAAAAAAATCACCAAGGTGGGCCATGTGATACTTATTTTTTATATTGACCTTTTTAAGTTCTAAAGAATCAATTTAGAGTTATATTGATCCATGTTTATTAGTATTAAAAATAATATGTTCAACCTAAGGTGACACACATGGCTGGATTAATCCTTTAACAATATTCATCAGGATTTGTTACTTTAATTCCTAAAAGAAAATTGGGGATATTCTATACTGAGATCATTAAATAGAAGTAGCACGAGGTAAGAGTTATACTACAAATTCATTTCTTAATTCATTTTTTTATTCATAAAATCTTCTATAGAAGCAAAAAAAACTCATACACAATATTTTTATCTTCAATATTTAGTTTCGTCCAAAAAATATGAGATAAATACAATTATTGAATAGGAATACGCATTCAATGGATGTAAATATCATTGGGTTTTCATATTTATCATTTCATCGATAAAACATAAAAGAAAGGTTAGAATATCAAATGTGACTTCCCTTTCTTAATAGATAATTTATTTTGTATATAAATAAGAGACATACATGACAAAAATAAAACAAAATAAAACTACTAAGAGAATAAAAATTATTTATAAGAAGAAAATTACATAAAAATTGAATCATAGAAGTATAATAATATAAATATGTGATTGTTGTAACATTAAGAGTATCTTATTGTAATTACATGACAATCTATCGAGGATATGATTGAACAATTATTGATACTTTTCTTTATTTTAATAAATTCGTATAACTAACCATAAATAGGGTGATTCAATGTTTTTTCAAACCTATAACAACTTAAGCTTCATCATTTTATCTTAAATAACTTACATCAACTAACAAGTTTAGCATAACCATAATGAATAATTAATCATAGTTACAAATAACTAAAAATTAGGTATACGATTTCTAAATCATAAACCTTTCTTTTAAATCTATGAAACTTAGGTTTTTTATAGGTCCACTATGCTCATATTTTATATATGTAATTTAAAATCGATCATTAAAAAATTAGACAAACCCATTCTTATCATATGAGAGTTAAAGAAGGTATGTTTTATTAGTCCCACTCATCATTCCTCGATGATAATAAAGATAATACCCCATAAACCACATATAGAGATGCTATCAAAAGGTGTGTTATATCACATCAACATCAACATGCTAATATCCAGATAGGGATGTATTTTCATTGAAAATCACACTCCTTTATTTACTAGATCATAGGTTGTCATCTGATAATAAGACTTATTCATAGGGTTATCACAAATAACTTTTCATCCAAGTATCCAAATTTTACTAAACACTATAGTGAAACCAATCATAGAGACCAAAAATTTGGAAAAATAAAAATTACGACTTATTAAATTATTACCGATTAAATGAAATTATTATCCATTATAGACCCATAAAGGATTATTTTCATTTTATAAATGAATCAAAAAATAACTATTACATAAAATATAGATATAATTTTCATAATATTTCTTCAAAAATATTATCAATCACAGATATATCCATTTTGAAAATTTTATTTATATCATACGTAAAAGGAAACACAAGAAAAGGTGATCCCAGATCCTCATTAAGGGTTAAAAAAAGATATATCAATCAATGATCATACATAAAAATAGAATGAGCATAAGGATATGAGAATATGGACATAAAATTTTAATTTCATACCCAAATTATTATAATCTTTATAATTGGAATAATTCATTGTAATTCGTAAGACATAAATCATAAAGGAATAATAAAATAAACATGATTCATGAGAGCACAAAAATTGAATATGATGTTGTTATAAAATAGTGCATTAAATTGTGGCATAATAATTTTCATAGAAATCCTATATCAAGGACACACACCAAGATATTCATCACATGGTCCTCTTCGATGAACCACATGTGTAGCCTCTTTTAAGATTAAGATAACCTCATGTGTACACTATTTTGGGCTTGGGGTAACCTTGTATGTACCTTATTTTAAAATTGGGATAACCTCTAGAGTACCATTTGAGCTAATATATGATTATTATTAACAAAACTAATTTTAGGTATATTCAATCTCCATCCATAAAAAATTATAATCTATTAATATGTATCCCAACTTATCATGACATCATTCATAATTTCATAATTACATATTCCATGGAAAAGAAAACGGATTTCATCAATATTACCTCATCAAAATCAAAAATTATCTAGTGAATAATAAATATGATTACATTTTATCATATCCTTCATAAATCCTAAAAAACTATATTAGGCTATTATATATGAAAATAATTTTAAATGATCACTAGAATATTTCATGAAAAAATACCTTTTTGTTTTAAAATAACTTATTTATAATATAAGAATTTACAAAATATTAAGTAGTAAATATTTTTTTTCTAAATAAACATTGTATCTTTTCATGTAGTCTATATATCAATTAGTATTCATTATTGTGGGAAAAATGTTCATCCAATGTACATTAAAACAAAAACTCCGTTAATATTTTCTGTAAAAAATAAAAAATCACCTTCTCTAGAAAATAAGAAAAATATTTTTTTAAAAAATATATATATATTAAAAAATCGATTAAAATGATTTTAATAAATATTAAGATTATATAAAATACATTCATAAGTTTATATTAATTAATATTCATATATAAAAGATATCATTCCAAACTAAATAGAGAAATAAAGTCAGTTTTTCTTTAAAAAACTCTATCACTATCTTGAGAAGATAAAAACAAAAATTAAGGGAAAACATATAGTATAATGAAAAAGTGATATGAGATGAAAAAATAATATTTTGTATATATGGAAAATATAATCTCATCATCAAAAATTATACATAGAAACAATAATTATAATAATTATATTGTATCATAAAAGTCCAACCTTAAGCCTGTCCTACTTCATAAGTGATTTACCCAATTTTAAATTAAATTAATGTTTAAAAAAATTATACAAGTTTTGTATACCTATAATACTATAAATGGGTTATTTATCACATCTTATCACCCATTAATTTATAATATTTAATTATAATCAACATTTTATATTTGAAATGCTTCAATTTTTATGTTTGTTTTGGTTTCAATTCACTGTTCATAGCACAATGATCATGTGTTCTTAATATAAGTAATATAAATAATGATATACATAATATATATATATATTCATAAAATAAAAATTTAAAACCATTTTAATAATTTATAAATGAAAAATTATCTTTATCTATATGTGGAGATGACACTTCGCTCGAATATAAGAATGATGTTTTAATTTTTCGATGAATTGAAAAAAGAAAAGGTGAATAATAAATAAATCTTAAATAATCAACATTATACCATAAATGTAATATATATATATAATATATATCATAAAAACAAACAATTAAATATGGTGATGTATAGTGAATCATATTGATACGTTGATGCAGTAGTCTAGACATACGCACAAACGATACATTCATTTCCCATTTAATGGAGAAGTAGTGGGGAATAGTTGTTACATAATCATACTAAATTATAATTATATTTATTTATTTTTATAAATTTTTTATGTATAAAATAATTTTATATAAATAATATGAATAAATAATATTGAATGTTCTTCGTAACGATTTATATCTATTTCTTAATAGACATCCTTTTTCTAACGCATTTAGATTCAAAATATTGGTCCATGAATAATATAATAAGATATAAAATGAATAGATGGGATATTTTATGGTTTTAGGTTGGTATTTTATAATGTATAAGTCTCATGTAGTGTGAATAATGGAGGGTATTAGGTTCCTTTTTATATGTGAGGGGAGGGATGCATAAGGTAGTTCATAAAAGAATAAAATTATATAAGGTCATTTTCAAGTGAATGTTACTCAAAATGGAGAATGAATAAAATTTAAGATATTATAAGGTTGAAATAACTTCAAATAATAAAATTTATACCATATTGGGTATAATTTATATCCTTATATATTGGTTTAACCCATGATAAACTCGTTTTCACCTTAACCGTGGTAAGCAAATTTTACTTCTTTTACTATTTATTATGGGAAAAAATTATGCTTGACCAATTATATTATAATAAATATTATGAAATAGATATGGAATCCAATTTAATATATTCAATTTATATATTCTATAGAATTTAATTTTATATATCATTTAAATCTCAATATAAACCAATTTTAGAATGACACATTTTTATGCATAAAACTGAATTTACATCCATTCCATTACTTGAAAAAAAATATGATAAAATTTATAATGTATTACTGAAAATATACTGTAATTATTTAATTAAAAATTTAAAAAATATATTTTAATTTAATTAATTGAGACAAAAAATCATTTCACATGAAAATAAGGATTTTAGAAAATTTCGGGTATCAGGTAAAAAATGAACTTATACCAAAATAAAGTATAATATTAATTCATATGTACATTATTAGATATTTTATAATTAATGTATTATTATGTTACTCTAATATCAAATTAAAAACATAAATAACAATTTACTTGAAATTAAGTGATATATTTTATAAAATATTTTTTATTTTACACTATTCATTGAAAAATAAGTCATTTTAGGATAATCAATAAAAAACTAATATAATTTTTAAAAACAAAATATAAATTATCTAAAATATATTTTATAAAATTTTTTGAAATGAATTATGATTTCTAATAAAAAATTACAATAAAAACCATTTATCAAGAAAACATATTTTTGAAGAATTAAATAAGTTTACTGAAAATAAGTATTTATATATTACGAATTAATAAATACAATTATATTATTTAAAACTAGAATAATATTTTTTATAATTCTTATATTACTATTCTATGAATCAATTTAACAGATAGGTTATAATGGACTTTTATATCCCTGTTCATATTGAATTTTGGTTACATGTAAAACAACCAATCAAATACCTCATGTTTATTTAAAAGGAAACAGATATAAGATATTGTGTTTCTAAAAAATCCATGTAAAAAATAAATAAAAATATATAGGTAGTTCAAACTCTTGAAATATAGTTCTTCTAATTGTGCAACCAAATCATGTGAGGTTTGGTGTATTCGACTAGGAATGCCACACAGTTGACATAGAGTATGACTAAAAATATTGTTAAACATTGTTTCCATTAAAATGTTGAAAATTATTATGTTTCCTTACAAAATTTAATTTTATCATATATTTTATCCCTTAATTTACTAAGAGCTCTCCCAAGAATTTACTACTCCTCTCTCTTACCCATGGTGATTACTCTTCCATTTCCCCAAAGAATTTTGTATTGTTTATTAAATTTGTGGGCTAGAGATGAATCTATAATTTTATTATCCTTTGTCTCTTATTTATTTATATATAAATTTATCTTATGGAATTATGCCCACATTTTTGGGAATTCCTATTCATTTACAATTCTCATCATTTGAGCTCAAATATAAAACTGACATTCGATGAGTTGACATATAAGAATGTAATGTAGTTGGTATCAAAGATATTCCCTCAAGTATTACTGTTTTATAGATTTGTATGATGTGTGGTCACAACGACATGCTCCATGAATTACCTTAAATTATAAATAAAATTTTTAATTACTAATCACTTGAAATTAAAAGTACATATGGGAAATTAATTGTCTGTTTTTTAGTATAATAGACATATAGACACCCTTGAGGTTTTTGATACATTGGAAGTTATATAGGAAATTGGATTGGTGGCCTTATGGGTGCCTTGGAGTTATGTTATATCTCAGTGAGTGTGCAAGGAATTTCAAGTATATGATCTAGGATATATTCTCAACATTTAGTTTTTGAGACTAAATATCAATGAATTAAATAAATGGATGGATTAATTTTTGATGAACATGAATTATAAATAAATGTTCAGAATCCCATGTGGAAATACTGTAACATCCCATGTAAATAAAGAATAAGAAATTTTCTATAATTATGTATATTTTTTAATTAAATATTAATTTTACTTAAAAGGGGTTGCTATGTTCGATGGCATACCTGATACCCAACAATGGGTTTCTTGGAAATGTTATATTGCACACTAATAATATAATATTCTTATTTTAAATGTTAGTTAATGCCTAGACATTGTATTGGCGGGAATGAATAAGGTTACCTACAATATGATTATACATGTTTGTAAACGTTTTATATTTTTCTAAAAAAGTTAGAGGCTTAAAATGTGAATTGATCTAATTTTAAGCATAAATACTCTAATATTATTTAAAAGGTCGATTTACCGCCTTTTGATGGTGAACCCTAATTAAATATAGTTCTGGTCACTTATATATGTTCTATTTGACCAAATAGAATTGTTTTTTAGAATTAGGATGTCAAAATTTACTTTGGGTAAATTTTTGAAATTTTTCTAATAAAATTCATTTTGTATGAATAGTGAAAAATACAGTATTTTTAATCCAAAAGAGAATTTTAATATAATACATTTATATTTTTATATTAACTTTTTAACTGGTTTTAAAGTGTAATTATATTTTTTTTACCATTAAATTCAATTTCGATCAATGTAAATAATTTCACATTGAAATTGGACATAAACAAGTATCAATCTTTTGATAGATATTGATTATTAAAAAACACACTATTTTTTTGATAACAGGAATTTATTTAAAAGTAATTAATGAAACTTTTATGTTTTGAATTTGGTAAAATAGAAATCATTTTTTAATTCATAATATCATATATTAATTCGGCCTAATTTATAGTAGTTTTCCAAAAAACATCAATTTTTTATGAATAGTGAAACCACTAAGTAGTAGTTAAAAACTGACATTTTCATTTAAATGAAATTTTACCACTTCTGTGGATTGAATTTCAAAAATATGTCATACATGGTGGTTATTTTTAAGTAAAAGATTGTTTAATAAGAGGAAAATAATTTTTTATGAATAGTAACTTTTGACTTTTATTTACCGCAGTTAAAGTTAAATATGGTAAATCAATGTAAAAAGAATATCATAATAATAAAAATTATCTTCACACTTGTTCTAACATTATTGGATGAGTCATGGGTGACAATTGACATCCTTGCTTCTATTTTGGTACCCCATAAAGCTACATGGTAGTGATAATGACACTTTATTTTAATTAACTTTATGTAAAGTAAAAAATGACAGAGACAAATATCTTTTAGGAAATTAATACATACATAGGGTTATATAAGTTATCTTTTCGACTATAGAAATTCCATAGAAATATAATAATATTTACTACATCATGGTATTTTTTTAACATTTTTAGACAGAAAATAAATTAAATAATTTATGACACAATAATGATGTAGTATTTTACCTCATTAATAATTTTTTTAAATAAATAAGATTATAAATATTAAAACAATATAAAAAAATAAAATTCTTATTGGATGATTTTATTTCGACCATTAGACATCTTAGATTCTATGTTAATTTTTACTGGATTTTTATAAACAAAATATCAGTATATAATAAAATAATATTTTCACACATTACTAAAGAGCCCCTCCTCTCCCTTTTAAAATCCCTCATTTATAACTCATTCCTCACAACTCTCAAGCTTTTTGGATTATCCAACCACTTCCCAAATAAGATATCAAGATCCCTCTCCTCCGCCTAGAAGCCTTACCTTAACCAAAAGGCACTTCAAGGAGTCCTTTTGGTTCAAACCAAAGGGAGTTACCCAAATTAAATTTAACTGTTTCTCTTATCTTCTATTAATTTATTTTACTTCTACAACCCCTAAAATCTATTTATTCCATTATTGTACAACAATAAAAGTATCCTCAATATACTAGGATGTATTTATGAGAAGTATTATAACTACACTTACACAAACCACCATCTAATGGGTGAAGAACATATTGTTTCTGTAGATGGAAAACTAACGCCTCATGAAACGATTATTGTTCGATTATCTCTTACCACCACTCATGGTGGACATTAAGATGACACTATATTAATATATGATATATATTATGATTATGTTTTATTTATGCTTCTCTATTTTTCTTTCATAGCACACCATTATGGTTTCCATTATGGGTAAACGCGAAAATTTCATTTGAGGAAGTGAGGACTACCGTTCTATCAAAATGATACGAATCGCTAATGCTATATGCGGTATATATAAAGGATAGAGTTAATGACATTATATATTATATTATACTTTAATTATAATATACCAATATATCATTATTTGTTAATTCTATTAAAATAAAAAATTGAAATGAAAGTAGAATTTATGTGTACGTACGGCTTACGGTCTCCATGAACGGTGCATTTCATTTCTTATCTTCAAATGTAATGTACTATTATAAATACATGTATATACTGGATATATATGATATATATGATATCTAATTCATGATTTTCATTCTTGATATAAGGATCTTTTGACCATGTGAACAACTTGTAATTTTAAGAAGTCCATTTTTGACTGAAGTACCAATATATTAACAAATCAACCATTATTAACATAAATGATTACATAATGCTTATACCATGGTAATAAGTGATATAAAAGGAATAATAAAATTGAAAAAGGTTATTAATCATGTATAACTTATCTTTAGTTTATTATTCTAGAGATTAAATAATGAACAAGTCATGTCAGACACGTGGTAAGGGACATCATCTCAATCTACTTTCATTGAGAAAGGTTTTGTTTTAATACACATCTTTAATTTATACACTGAATAAACACCTTTAACTTTTAATTTTATTCAAAATGAATCTTTTCTCTAAGTAGTATTTTACTAAACGATAAATAAATAAGAATGATTCCTTTTAACGTATGCGGTGACAATGACCTTTCCGCCGCTGCAAGTATTATTTGATCTTTGGCATCCTTAAAAAGACATAATGTTTTTTAAAGAAGGAAAATAAATACCATATATTATTTTACATATTTTGGTATTGAAAATGGTTTTTATAATGGATTTTTTATGTCAATATATTTAAATGATATATTGTGATTGAAATGTGGAAATATTATCTTTCATTTCTGTTTGTTTTATGTTTTATGAATATGTTATGGTTGTTGGTCATTGTTACATATACGGGTGGTTTCGTGATAACTCAAGGGCGGGAGAGCTCGAGATAGATCTGCAATGCATTGGGTAACGTGAAATAGGTAAACATGAATGTTTCTCTAAAGTGATTTAGGGAATATACTTTGATTGGTATTCCAATGTAACTCAATATGAATCTGTGATAGCTACATTGTAATTATGATATGAATTCCACAGGTTACCATTATGATTTATGTTTTCTATGAGTTATTTATAATTCTTATGATTTCATGGGGTATGTTAAAGAGAATATTTTATGTATGCAGTGATAAACCAATGTTTCCTTTCTTGGGTTTATAACCCTTACAGAGCCTTTTATACTCATCCCAGGTTTTGAAATGTTTTTTAGAGGACCAAAAGATGTATAGTGTCAAGGATGTGATCAAGGAAAAGTCATGCTGTCTAAAAAATGGTACTATAAATGACTCTTTTTTTCAAGAGTTTTAATTTTATAAAAAAATAGAAACTGAGTAGAAGTGTATACCTAGTAATTTTTGAGATGTAGTGTAATAGTTATGGCCCAATTCTCTAAAACTCTAAACTTAAAAAGATCCCCAATGTGAATTATTCATTTAATTCATGATTATGTAATATTTAAGGTTGGGTCCTTATAGTTGGTATCAGAGGTCAGTTTAGATATCATTATGAGTTAGGGTATTGTTAAATTAATATCCACAAATTAATTTTTGTTATGATTGAAATGATATTTCATTTACAAATTTCAATGTTTCTTTGCCTATGATATTTCTGTGTTCAGAATGTTTTTTCGTAGAGGAAACAAGACAGCTGTGTTTGGACGACATTAGGAGGGAGAAAACCTTCCAAATCAGCAATCTAAGATGGTCAGAATTAGAATAGAATAGTTTGTTACAATGATGTAATTGTTGACTCAGGCGATAAATGGTGGTGGTATCCATGAATGAGATATTCCAGATCAACCACAGAGGAACATGTCTGTGGTGGAACATTTCATCAGGCCACATCCCCCATCATTCAGAGGATCATCTAACCATGTGCTAGCAGATTGGTGTATTAAAGAACTGGAGAATATTTTTGATGTCATGGGGTGTTCAGAACATAAAAAGGATAGTCTTGTTGTTGACCGTTTTGAAGGTGAAGCTGATTAGTGGTGGTCAATGGTGAGAAATATCATGTATAGTGAGGATATTTATTCTCTTGATTAGGACGAATTCAATGATATGTTTCTTGATAAATATTTTCCTAAGGAGGTTCATCTTAGGATGGAAAAACTATATCTGGAATTGAGGTAGGAGGATAACTTAGTGGCTTTTTATGAAGTAAAATTCACTGACTGGAAAGGTATAATCCAAATTTCATGTGAGATATTGATAGTAAAATCAACCATTTTACTTAAGATTAATGCCAAAATATTGAATGGAATTTTCACTCATGATTTCAAAAGTTATGAAAAACATATTTTTTTGTGAGGATAAGGTGGATATGGTGTCTGAGGATGATCAAGTGTTTTTGGAAAAATAATATAATAAGAGGTCTAGGTGGCATAAAAAATTGAATAACTCTTCAAAAAAGTCCAATGGTATGAAACATATGTTTAATGTTTGTGTAAATTGTTGTAAAAATCCTGTCGGTGAATGTATTGAATTCTAGTAAGTGCTTTCGATGTGGTAAAATTGGACATAAGGCTCATAATTTCACTAGAAAAGATCAAGGTAATGGTAAGAGAAAATTTTATTTATAGTAAGTAAAATGTTTTATGTTCAATGAAATGGGTCCTTACGAAAATGAGTGTCCAACGAATAACTCAACTGAGGGAATTCAGCTAGAATACAAGCAGAAAAGGGTGGTGAAGTCCATTGCAACTACTTCAAAAAATGTTGGTCCATCAAATGAAGTTGTATCAGGTACACTTTTTGATAGTAAAGATTATGCCAATGTGTTGTTTGATTTGGAGTCTACACACTCTTTCATTTCTAAGAAGTATTCTAGAAAATTGGAAATCGCATCTCAAGATATGAATACGAAACTTATGGTAAAAACCCTATGAGGAAATTTTGTGACAAAAAGAAATTATAAGAACCTTCTGGTCCTTATGTGTAGAAAGAATCTACTTGTAAACATTATTGGTTTTACTTTCTTGGAGTTTGATGTTATTATTGGTATGGATTGGCTTTCTATTTATCATGTTATGATTTACTATAGAGCTAAAGATGTTTATTTTCAGAAATATATTCAGTTTGTGTAGAAGAATTAACCCTCTCTTTTGACTATATATCCGGAAGTTGAGAAACTATTAAAAGATGGAAATAAATGTTACCTTGCACATATTGTTGAAGACAAAGGATCTTTTCCAATTAATGATGTTCCAAAGGTAAATAAGTACCTTGATGTTTTTCCTGATATATTTTCTAGTATTATACCTGATCGAGAAGTTAAATTTTTAGTTGACTTAGTTTTTTATGCTAACCCAATTTCAAAACACCCTTATTTAATGGCTCAATTTGAACTTTTAAAGTTAAAGAAACAATTACAGGAGTTATTAGATAAAGGTTTCATCGACCTAGCATATCACTATAGGGTGATCCAGTCTTTTTTGTTAAAAAGAATGATGGTTCAATGAGACTTTGCATTGATTATAGAGAATTTAATAACATCACTATTAAAAACCAGTATTGTTTTCATCATATCGATGATTTGTTTGATCAGATCTAGGGATCTCAGTATTTTTCAAAGATTGACTTGAGGTTAGGGTACCATCAGTTGAAAGTAAAGGATGCAGACATTTCGAATACTGTGTTTTATACCAGATATGGCCATTATGAATTTGTGGCTATGCCTTTTGGTTTAACCAATGCACATGCTATATTAATGGATCTTATGAATAGAATTTAACGTGAGTTGTTGGATAAGTCTGTGGTTGTGTTCATTGATGATATTTTTGTTAATTCTAAAATCAAATAAAATCATGAACTTCATTTAAGGGTTTTATTGCAAACCTTAAATGAAAAGAAACTATTTCTAAAATATAGCAAGTGTGTGTTTTGGTAATAACAAATTTCTTTCCTTGGTCACATTATTTCAAAAAATGGCATAACTGTTGATCGTTCTAAAACCAAAGTTGTTGTAGAATAGCCAAGACCCACAAATATAACTGAGATCTGTAATTTTCTTTGTTTGAAAGGTTATTACCAGATGTTTGTAGGGAATTTTGAACTGTTATCTAGTCTAGTGACCGAGATAACTCAAAAAGGTGTTACATTCACTTGGAAAAAATAATGTTATGATTTTTTTCAGGAATTGAAAATAAGATTGGTGAATACACCAGTTTTGGAACTACCATCCAGAAATGTTGAGTTTGTTATTTATAGTGGTGCTTTGTTGAAAAGCCATGGATGTGTCCTTATGCAGAATAATTGCGTAATTTCTTATGCTTCACGTTAGTTGAAGCCGCATGAGTTAAATTACCCTAAACATGATTTGGAATTAGCGGATGTTGTTTTTGCATTAAAAATTTGGAGTCATCATTTGTATGCAGTAAAATATGAAATATATAATGACCACAAAAGTATGATGTATATATTCAATAAGAAATAGTTGACCATGAGACAAAGGAGATGAATGGAATTAATCATGGATTATGATTGCAGCATCCTTAACTATCCAGGAAAATCAAATAAAGTGGCTTATTCTTTGAGTATAAAAAGAAATGAATGATTGACCATACAACATTTGAAATGTGATAATTTGAATTTTGATATGATAAACATTGGCATTGATGTTTTTGGTGAAGAAGATTATTCTGTTTTTTTCAGGTGTCATTAAAATCATCTCTATCAGAGAGAATTAAGAAACTGAAAAAGAAAGACAGTGAGTTTCAGAAAAAGGTAGAGTTGGTTCAGAATGGTAAGTTTCCTGAATTTAACATTGAAAATGATTGTGTTCTGAGTTTCAGGAAGTTATTATGTGTGCCTTGTGATTCATAGTTGAAGAATGATTTGTTATGTGAAGCTCATAGTTCTTCATTTTCAGTTCATCTTTGTAGTACTAAGTTGTACAGAGATCTTCATAAGTGTTACTGGTGGGATGGAATAAAAGAGATATTTTATATTATACTGTGAAGTGTTTGACATGTCAGAAGGTTACAGCGGAGCGACAATTACCAAAATTGATGCTTCAGTCCTTACTGGTGCTAGAGTGGAAAATGTGAAAATATATCCATGGACTTCGTTGTGGGATTACCGAAGACATCTCAAGGTTATACTGCAATATGGGTTATTATTGATGGGTTGACTAAATCTACTCATTTTCTTCTTATTCGAGATTCTTTGCCACTAGATAATCATTATCTATATTATGTTAAAGAGATAGTTAAGATGCATGGAGTTCTCCTCTCTATTGTATAAGACCATGATCCCGGGATTACTTCTAATTTATGGAAAGTCCTTCAGAAGTCATTGGTTACTGAATTATATTTTTGTACAAATTTTCATCCGCAATCAGATGGGCAGTCGGAATGAACAGTTCAGACCTTGGTGGATATGCTATGTGCTAGTTCATTTGATTACTAAGGATGTTGGGACCATCATATTTCATTGGTAGAATTTTTGTATAATAATAGTTTTCATTCCAATATACAGATGGCTCCATTTGAGGCATTATATGGAATGTGGTGTCGAACTCCAACTTTTTTAGTTAATGTAGGTGAATGGAAGCTGATGGGACCAGAATTTGTAGAAGAAATGGTAGAAAAGGTTCAGTTGATTCAGAAACACATGACAATAGCTCAGAGCAGGCATAAAAGTTTTGCGGATAATCGGAATAAGGATCATTCTATTAAGGTAGGTGATTATGTCTTTATCAATGTTTCTCCATGGAAAAGTGTAATGCGTTTTGGTAAGAAGGGAAAGTTGAGTCTGAGGTTCATTAGACCGTATGAAATCATGTTGAATGTTGGATCAGTTGAGTACATAGTGGCTTTACCTCCATGTTTATCCCAGGTACACAATATTTTTCATGTTTCAATATTGGGAAAGTATATTCCATATCAATCTCATGTTTTATGTCCAGAGGTAGTTCAGTTGGTAGAGAATCTCTCCTATGACGAGAAACTAGTCTAGATTCTTGACCGTAGAATGAATGTGTTGTAGAATAAAGAAATTCTCCAGGTAATGGTTTAGTGAAAAAACCATATGGTTGAAGAGGCAACATGGGTATCTGAAAATGCTATGAGGGATAAATACCCCCATTTATTTGATGAGTGAATAAAATTACGAGGACGCAATTTCCAAAAGGGGGAATGATGTAACATCCAAGGTAAATATAAAATAAGACATTTTCCATAATTACTAAAATTTGTGAATTAAATATTAATGTTTCTTTAAAGTGGTTGCTATCTACGATGGAATACCAGATATGCAACAACGGGTATCATGGAAATCTTACGTTGCACACTAAAAATATTATATTATTATTTTAAATAGTAGTCAATGCCTTGCCGTTGTATTGGCGAGAATGGATAGAACCATCTACAATATGATTATACATGTTTTTTTAAATATTTTTTCATTTATCCAAAAACGTTAGAGGATTAAAATGTGAATTAATATAAATTTATGAAAAAATAGTCTAATATTCTTTAAAAGGTCAATTTACCGCCTTTTGATAGAGACACCTATTTAAATCATGTTTGTATCACTTTTATATGTTTAATTTTACCAAATAAAATTCATATTTAAAATCAGGATATCAAAATTTACATTTTGTAAATTATTGGTATTTTTTTGAAAAAATTCATTTTTTATGAATAGTGAAAATACAGTATTTTTAATTCAAAACTGAATATTAATATAATTTATTTATATGGATAGATTATCTTTTTAATTGGTATTAAAGTGAAATTATATTATGATTTTACGATTTAATCCAATTTTGGTCGTTAGAATTAATTTTGCTATAAAATTAGACATAAACAAGTATTAATCATTTAATAGTTATTATTTCTTAGAAAAACGCTATTTGTTTTGATGATAGGAATTTATTCTATATTAAGTAGTGAAACTTATATGTTTTGAATTTGGTAAAATAGAAATCATTTTTGAAATCAGAATATCAAATATAGCTTAGGCTTAATTTTTGGGGGTTTTCCGAAAAAAATAAATTTTTGATGAATAGTGAAAACACTAAGTAGTAGTTAAAAACTGACATTTTCATTTAAATGAAATTTTACCACTTATGTTGATTGAATTTCATAAATCTGACATACATGGTTGTCATTAATAAATAAAATGTAGTTCAATAAGATGATTTTTTTTGCTGAATAGTAACCTTTAACATTTATTTACCACAGTTAAAGGTAAATATAGTAATTCAAGGTAATAGAAATATCATAATAATACAAGATTATCTCAACTCTTGTCTTAACATTATATTATATGTCACGACTGACCATGGTAATCCTTGAGTCTATTTTGGGAACCCATAGAGGCCCTTGGGAGGGATAATGACACTTTATTTTATTTAACTAAACTTGAAGGCAAGAATGTCATGATCAAATGTCTTTTAGTAAATTAATACATACATAAGGTTATATTAGTTATCATTTCAACTATAAATCCTCTTTGGAAAGCTAAAATTATTTCCTATATCATGTTATTTTTTTATAATTTTTATACATCAAATAAATTAAAATATTTTTGACACAATCATTATGCATTATTTTACCTCATTAATAAATGATTTCAATAAATAAGATTATAAATATTAAAACATATCCAAAACTATACAATTATGACTGGATGATTTTATTTCGACCATTAGTCATTTTATCATTGACTTTAATTAGATTTTGACTTTAAGAAACTGAATATCATTGTATAATAAAATAATATTTTCACACTATTTTAAAGAGCCCATCCTTCCAATTATAAAAATCCCTCACTTCTAACCCATTACTCACACCTATCAAGCCTCTTAGCTTGTACAATCCCTAAACAAATAAACTCTAATGATAATTTTACTTCTACCAACACCCTTACCTTAGGTAGAAGTAATTTCAAATTGTCCTTTTAGTTCAAACCAAAGAGCGTTACCCAAATTAAAGGTAACATTTTCTCTTAAATTATTTTATTTTATTTTACTTAGGCAACCCCAAAAAACGTTTTATTCCTTTCATTCATAACAACACCGATATCCTAAATATACTAAGATATTGTTATGTGAAGGGTTTGAAGTACACTTAAACACAGATCCATAAAATTGGTGAAGAACATACTGTTTCTGTGGATGGAAAACTAACGCCTCACGAAATGATGATTGTTCTATTATCTCCTAATGACACTCATGGTTTCCATTAAGATGACACTATATTTATATTTGATATATATTATGCTTATGTTTTCATTATTATTATGTATTTTCTTTTATATCATACCTTTATGTTTTCTATTATGGGTAAACAAGATAAATTCATTTGAGGAAGTGCGGACTACCGCCCCCTCAAAGTGATATTACTCGTTAATGCCATAAGTGGGATGAATAATGAATATATTTAATGATATTATATATGATATTATTTTGAAATTATAATATACATATTTATCATTGTGTTTTAATTTCATTAAAATAAGAAATCTAAATGTAAGTATTATTTATGCATACATACGGCTTACTATCTCGTTGAACAGTGCATTTCATTTCTTATCTCCAAATTTTATGTAATATTATAAATACACGTATATACATGATATATATGTTATATATGATATCTAAAGCGTGAATATCATTCTGAACATAAGGAAATTTTGACCTCGTAAACAACTTGTAATTTTAAGAAGTCCATTTTTTACTCAAGTAGCAAATATCAACAAAACGACCATTATTAACTTAAATGATTAAATAATGTTTAAAATGTGGTAATAAGTGACATAGAAGCAATACTAAACTTGAAAAGGTTCTTTAATCAACTATAAATTAAATTCTGTTTATTATTCAGAAGAATAAATAATTAACGAGTAAAGTCGGACACGAGGCAAGGGACTTCATTTCAATCTCCATTCATTGAGGCATATTTTGTTTTAATACACGACTTTCTTTTGTACACTATATAATCAACTTTGAGTATTACATTTATTCAAAAGGAATCTTTTCTCTACGTATTATTTTACTAAACAATGAAAAAAATAATGATTCTTTTTAACGTACGCGGTGACAACGACCATTTCGTCACCATGAGTATTATTTGATCTTTGGATTCCTTAAAAACCCTTAATGTTTTTTAAAAAAGAAAAATAAATACCATATACTCCATTGGATATTTTTTATTGAAAATGGTTTTTATAATGGATTAATTATGTCAATATATTTAAATTACATATTGTGATTGAAATGTGGAAATGTTGTCTTTTCTTTTATGTTTGGTTTATGTGTTATAAATATGTTATGGTTCTTGGTCATTGTTACAAATATTGGTGGTTCTGTGATAAACCTAGGGAGGGTGATCCTGAGATAGCTCTCCAATGGATTAGGTAATGTGATGGAGGTAAACATGAATGTTTCTCCTAATAGATTTGGGGAATATACTAAGATATATATTCCAACGTACCTCCATATATAGCTGTGATATCTACAATGTAAGTATGATATGAATTCCCCAAGTTACCTTTATTATTTATGTTTTCATTATGTTTTTCATAAATATTATGATTTTTTGAGGTATTCTAAAGAGCTTATGTTATGTATGCAATGATGAACTAATGTTTTATTTCATTGTTTTATAACCCTTACAGAGCTTTTTATGCTCATACCATGTTTGAAATGTTTTTTTCACTAGACCTAAAGATGAATAGGGTCAAGGATGCGATCAAGGAAAAGTCATGCTGTCTAAAATATTGTACTAGACATGAATCATTTTTTCAAGAGTTTTTATTTTATGAAATAAATGGAAACTGAGTAGAAGTGTCCATGTTTTTTTTTGAAATGTAATTTAATAATTATGGCCTAATTTTCTAAACTCTAAACTAAAAAACATCCTTAATGTGAATTAATCATTTAATTCAAGATTATATAATTTTTAAGGCCAAGACCTTATAAATACCACTTATATTTAGATTATGGTAACTAGTCTAAAAATATTTTGGGAAAATCCCTTGGAGTTAGATTATGATAATTTTATTATAATTCCTTGGCGTAATACATCTTCGATAAGTATTGTGATAATTAGTTTGAAATTCCTTGGTGAATTCTATCTTGGATTCATATTATGATAACTAGTTTAGAATGCCTTGAAGAATTAACAATGGATTCTAATTAATGGATATGGGTTTAAAATGACATGGGGGGATTTCCCCATTATATTTAAATTATTATTATGGATTTGGAATTTCATTAGAAAACCCCCCATTAATTTATTTTTTCCTCTATGGGATTCAATAGGTTGAGACATTAGGCATAGGTTGAAGTAGATATGTTCTATCCTAGGTGTTTCTATAGAAATCAAGGAAAGATGATGATTTTATTTATTGTTAATTACAATCATTTAGTTATTCACTTAAACAGAAACAATATACTCAAAATTGATATTATTTATATGTTTGTGGTTGTGTCCTACTGAGTCATATTGGCACCATGCTCGGGCCAATGTTTTTTTGCTGAACATACATCATGATTACATGATGGGACATGAAAAATTACCCTTTTACCAATAGTAATTGTGGATAGTTATGACATTGAATTAGATAGGGGAGTGTTTTAGGAATCTAGATCAGTTTTGAGAGATTTTTCATTGTTTATTTCCTTTAATATTTAAGGTATATTGGTGTACAAGAATTTATTTTGGAATGTATTGTAACAGCCCGAGATTTTATGAAAAATATTCTTTTTATTTCACTAATGTCTTGTGTTGTATGCTACACCAAAAGGAGCATGCACAACACGCATCCTGGACTTACCTTGCATTACACGCAATCACGACCTTCCTCGATAGCATGTGTAGTACGCGATAACGAGTTTCACTAAACAGCGATATGCTATTAAAATTTTATTAAAACTATCCGTTATGAATAGTAATAACCACTTTTTGAAATTTTGTAAATTTTATTTTTCAAAATGGATTTCATTTTTGGATTCGGAGTATCTAATTTAGCCTAAGGTGAAATTTTGGTACTTTCCGGATAACTTTCATATTCTGATGAATAGTGAAAATTACTAAATTATAATTAAAAACAACTTTTTTTAATCGAAATAATTAATAGTGATAAATTATTAATTTTAGTGGTTTTAAAGTATATTTAGAATATATTTTTACAATTTAATACAATGTTGGTCATTGGTTGTAATTTCACATTTAAACCAGACATAATCAAGTGTCAATCTTTTGATAGATATTGTTTCTTAAAAACATGCTATTTGTTTTAACAGCGGGATTTAATTATAAAATTAATTAATGCAAATTTTATGTTATGAATTTGGTAAAATAAAATTCATTTTTGAATTCGGAATATGAAATATAGCTTAGGATGAAATTTTGGCATTGTTCTGAAAAACATCAGTTTTTGTTGAATAGTGAAACTACTAAGTGGTAGTTAAAAACTGAATTTTTCATAAAAATTAATTTTACCGCTTCTGTGAATGAAATTTCAAAAATCCGAGAGACACGGTTGATGTCAGTAAGTAAAATGTGGTTCAATGAGATGAAAATAATTTTTGGTGAATAGTAACTTTTTACTTTTATTTACCACGGTTAAAAGTAAATAGGGTAATTAAGGGTAAGAATGATATTAATATTACCCTAACACATGTCCTAATTCTATTGGACAAGTGTATCTCGACCAAAAACAACCTTAAGTGTAAAATATTATCATTTAGGCCCACTTGGATTAGATTAGGACATTTATTATTAATTTATTTAAAGAAGGGTTAAAATAGTTAAAATCAAAGTTTAATAAGTAAATAATTTTTAATATGGGGTTATACATAAGATAAATTAGACTATAAATATTCATTAGAAAGCTAAAACGATTTCCTACATAATGGTATTTCATTTATAATTTTAGACATTAAATAATTTAATTTATTTATGACACAATGATGATGCAGTTATTATCTTATTAATGAAATATTGACATAATTGATGTTATAAACACCAAAATAAATGTAATTTGAGACATTTTATGAATTCCACTAATTTTCTAGGTTACTATGATATATTAGTGTTTATTTAATCAACTTGGTTCGAACATATAATTCTGTTATGACTTTCAAAGAAATCATATATCAAATAGTGTCAAAATTGACACAAAATAGTTTTTAAATCAAATATTATATTACTAATTGTTATTTTATTCCTAAAAATCTAAGGTTCGGACAAATGACTTAGATAAGGATATATATATTAATAATAAACAATTTGGGGTTCGTCTGGCATGTTATAGTAAGATTATAAACCATATAGTGAAAGAAAACAAAAAGACATGGTAAAAGATAAATTATTTAACTAAGAGTTAAATCTAATTGATAAGGTTAAAATAATACCCTAAACTTGTCTAAATCCTATTGGTTGATAGGAGTTCGACCCATACCCACCTTATCTTTGAAATAAGACCCTTTGGAGCCATTATAAACCGATTTTGACTTTAATATAAAATAATATTTTGAGATATTCCTAAGGTGCCCCTCTCCTCCCTTATAAAAGGACACCTCCTCCCCCTCCTCCTCACACCAATTTGAGCACTCAAGCTCGGCCAACCTCTGCCAAAATCTCTTCTCCACTTCCCTAGCAACATCCTAGAGGTTCTAGTCTTCCTCAAAGACCAATTTTAGTTCCCTAAGAGGAGGTCTCCAAAAGGTGCTTCAAAGAAGAGCTAATTACCGTTACCAATTCTTTCATCTTTATTTCTTCTTCCACTTCTTTTTCTTAGGTTGTTTCATTATGAAGTAATAACATCAGTATCACTCATATACTGATATGTTATTATAAGTATGAAACAACCCTATTTCACCATCTATCCATCCTACGGAAAAAGAAATCACTGCGCGTGCGTACGTACGGAATATCGTCTCCACGCGGTGGTGTAATCTATTTTCCACCACCACCTTACATGGATGGGTATAATGGTGTAAAGAATAACTATAAATTCTTATTACAACATCATATTGATTCTGATATATTGTATAATCCACTCCAATTCAATTCAATATTTATAGAAATGATATCATCGCTCGTGCGTACGTACGGACTACCGTCTCCACGACGCGATGAGATTCATTCTCCACATTAACCATTCATGAATGATTATAAAGCATATATAACAAGTAATAATGAAATATATGACATAATAATGATACTGGATTTATGTATATTTATATGTATGTCATCTACTTAATTCCATTCAATTCAATAAGGAAACGAAAACATCGTTCATGCGTACGTACGGACTACCGTCTCCATGAACGGTGTATTTCATTCCATTATCAATATATAATATATATGTATATTCTGAATATATATTATATATAAATCATGTTTTACATTCTGGATATAAGTAATCATGATCCAAGTAATCATATTAATAATTACAAGTTAAAAACACGAATGACAAATAAGACGATTTTACCCAAAATGCTACTTTAACATGAATTTACAAAAGACCGGGTCATATAAAGCCATAAGAGAACCATATATGATATCATAACAATTAATATGATTCTGTAATAAGTCAATAACATTATGAAAATCATTATACAGGAGGTTCGGACACGTACAAAGCAAGTCGGACCTAAGGTAAGGGAAATATCACAATCTCATTTTTATCCGAGATTGTTTATTCGTAAGTATTTACTGGGGTTTATTTTATCATCCGCATCCATGTTTCATAAATATGTAATATTATTTCCATCCAACTACAATTGTTTAAATCCATTTTTACCCTTCGGTGAGTTTTTAGTAATATGTATGAAAGGAATCTTTTGTCGTTTTTCGTACGAGGTACTTTTTGACTTTTCCAACAAAAGTACGAGAAGAATGTTTTTTTAACTTATACGGCATGAATGGATTTTTAAAAAATTATTTCCAAGAAGCTTCCTTTACAAGTTTTCAAGTTTATTTTTAATCAACTTCTTTTATTTTAATGTTGTATGACATGTTATGAAAGGAAAAATGTTTTTTGAAGAAGAAAGGATATTTTCCTCAAGAATGGAGTTCAAGTGTTTTATCAAAATTATTTTCCATCTAAGATAATAAAGGGTTATCTTTTTATCCCTATTATTACATTGATTTGATCATGTTGTGATGGAATTATTTTTATGAATTCCTTTATCTTATATGAATTGATTTATGATGTCATGATGTTTCAAGAATCCCATTTTTGTTACATGTGTTATGCGATGATGTATGTTTTATGATTATGTGGCACGCATAAGAAAGGATTCATTATAAGATGGGTGGGACCTATATCTCCCTCCAATGCATTGGGTAAAGATTTTATATCTCATGAGATAGACAGGGCTGGAATGGTAGGTTATACCGGTTCAGTGAAACAGGACTGAAACGAGGGTTACTCGATTCAGAAAGGGACTTTGTCCACTAAGATAGTCTTGGCAATGAGTCTTGACTAACAAGAATTGATTCTCTATGATTATGTGTGAATGACACAAAGTTTCATGTTTTATGTTATGATTATTGTGATTACATTTCACTGCCATGATTTACCCCATGTTATGAAATTATGATCTCTTTTGCAGGTTAAGATTTCCAAAAGTTATGTGCTTATGTATATGATGTGATTGATATTTCTTTTGTTTGCCCTTACTGAGCATTTGAGCTCACCCTTTTATGTTTTCTTTTCCCCAGGATATAAAGAATGGTTTTAGGTAAAAAAAAAGGAAGATCTTTATGGGAGATATTGAAGATCTTTCACCAGGATTAGAAGATTACGTTCTGTGTTTCCAAAGACACTAAACTATTACAATCCTTGTGTGTGTGTTTTTGTTATGTACTAAGTGTTCCGCAAATGTAATATAATGTCCATGTACGTCAAGATACGGGTCTCTACAGTTGGTATCAGAGGAAAGGTTTAGTCAACCTTTGGAAACTAGGATGCGAGAACTTTAGTGAGATCCCTAGAGATATTTCTAAGGTATGTCTAGGGATGTCCCTCAGGTTAAGTATACGTATAGGTTATAGTACTAGAACTACGCTAACGATCATAGAATTAAACTTAAGATGTTAGATATTGAAGGTACTTCCCCTTTATTATGTTGTTTTCCCTAGCATGATTTTTGCCTCTCACACAATTCTTTTTGGGTTTTAGACGATGGCTGGAACCCGAAGGAACCGTGTTGATCAATGCAATGGACAATGCAATGATTGCCCTCCTGAACAAACAAATTTTATGGGAGATGGGGTACAAAATCTTATTGCTATACTTACACAAGCTATGAATCATTCTGGACTTCCAAATGAGCAGAGAAGGGAACAATATTCTATTGAGTCCTTCATGAGGCAACGTCCACCTTCTTTCAGTGGGACTACCGATCCACTTGTTGTTGAACAATGGATCAGTACCACTGAAAAGATATTTTCAGTTCTTCAATGTTCTGAACATGATAAAGTCATCTTAGCAGTATATCGTTTGGAAGGTGAATCTGATCAATGGTGGAATCTTATCAAGAATACGAGGCAAAGAGATGAAATTGAGTCCATGGAATGGGACGAGTTCAAGAACTTGTTTTTCAGTAAGTACTTCCCTCGTATTCTTCGAACAAAGATGGAAAAGGAGTTTCTTGAGCTGAAGCAGAAGGATGATGAATCTGTTGGTATATACGAAGCAAATTTTACAAGACTTGCAAGGTATGCATCTGGCATTATCATCCAACCTGAAAGTAAAGTTGATCGATTTTTCAGTGGCTTAAAACCAAGTCTTCGAAGGGAATTAGCTATAAGAGACATCAGTAGCTATGAAGAAATTGTGCGTTGTGCTATCAAGGTAGAAATGGAAGTTGGTGTTACATATCCATCTCATGGTTTTGACAAGAAACGAAATATGTAGTTCAAGGAGAAATCTCAGAATAATGGTGAAAAGAAGATGAATGTTTCCTTATGCACAAAGTGTGGAAAGAAGCATGGTGGAGATTGTCTTAAAGGGACTAGAAAATGTTTTAAGTGTGGAAAAGAAGGTCATCGAGTAGCTGAGTGTCGAAGTAATGGAAAAAGGGTTTCTAATGATGTGAACAAAGCAAACACTGCAGAGAACGCACCACCAACACTTCAATGTTTCAAGTGCAAGGAGATGGGACATTATGCCAATAAATGCCCTAATCCAAGGGTTAGTGACGATCAACATGAGCAACCACTTAAGACAAAGGACAAAGGGAAGTCACATGTGATCTCTATTGGCAATGTTGAATATGACAATGATGTGGTGGAATGATTAAGTGTTTATGTAATGGGAATCCAAAATAATGTTGTATCATGTAGTATTGGAATATTTATGTATTGGTCTAATGTGGTATTAAAAGTAATTGAGATATTATGCGCATAATGAAGGGAAAACGAGAAAATGAAATGTTTAATAGTATTCATGAGCTCATGATTAATATAAGGACTAAGTGATATCATGGTTTGAGTATATACAATTTTGAGGATTTTGGTATGTGGAAGGTGTTAGCTTTTAACTACATTCAAGTTTTCACTATGGTTCAATGGGTATTCCAGAGAATACATGATTAAGGCCTTTTAATGTTTGGAATGCGACCAACAAGACATATATATGGGGATTAACGATAGTATTAAATCTCTGGTAATCGTTTTCACTATATTATGAGAGTGGACTGCAATATTATGGATAAACCTAAAGATTAGAATGGATTATGTTGGACATAAGTTAGAATTGTTTAAGGATAGAAGTTTTTTCGATATTATTGATGGGATGTTATAGTAATATAGTTTTAGAAAAAGGACAACCTGCAGGACGGGCGACAGTACATCGCGTCGGACAAGGCTGTGGGAATCGAACCCACAACCGAAGTGCGACCGGCCTTTATCGCCTACCACTGGCCTACAGGAAGTCCCTGTTTAGTAGAAACTAGTTTTATTATATTAATCAGTATGATATATGAGGTATAATTCCATTTTAGGAACCATATATGATTAATCTCACTATAGATCGACTTATGTATATAATTTTTGCTAACCTTTTGTTTGAGACAGATGGAATGACCCGTCGTTCTATCACATGATCTGCTAACACTTCACGAATAACAAATTCAACTTCATTTATTTAAGATATGAAGTGGAAATTGTTCAAGGCACGAACAACAGTGAGATTGTACCAAAATAAAGTAAGTATTTATTCTAATTCAAATTTTCAACTTTAGGGAAATGATCTTGAAAACCAAAAATGTTGTCCTAGTGATCTTATACCTGATGAATCAGATGGTACCTTATATCATCACAAATCTATGGATTTGTGATTACTGTCTTTTCCATAGCCATGTTCTCTACCACTCTCCATCAGAACATGATGGTTAGATTTCTCTTCCATATCCATATTTTTACCTATGTGGAAACCCAGCGATTAGTTTATTTGGGTAATCGTTACATTTCATACTTTAGTTTTTAAAGCCAAGTTTTGGTATTCCTTTTTACGATGTGGGATTCTATTAAAGAAACTTTCGAATAGTAAACCATTTATAACCCCGACGAATTTCGAGGGCGAAATTCATTTTAAGGGGGGTAGAATGTAACAGCCCGAGATTTTATGAAAAATGTTCTTTTTATTTCACTAATGTCTTATGTTGTACGCTACACCAAAAGGAGCTTGCACAACACGCATCCTTGACTTGCCTTGCATTACACGCAATCGCGACCTTCCTCGATAGCGTGTGTAGTACGCAATAACGAGTTTCACTAAACAGCGATATGCTATTAAAATGTTATTAATACTAGACGTTATGAATAGTAATAACCACTTTTTGAAATTTTGTAAATTTTATTTTTCAAAATGGATTTCATTTTTGGATTTGGAGTATCGAATTTAGCCTAAGGTGAAATATCGGTACTTTCCGGATAACTTTCATATTCTGATGAATAGTTAAATTTACTAAATTATAATTAAAAACAACTTTTTTTAATCGAAATAATTAATAGTGATAAATTATTAATTTGAGTGGTTTTAAAGTATATTTAGAATATCTTTTTTCAATTTAATACAATGTTGGTCATTGGTTGTAATTTCACATTTAAACCAGACATAATCAAGTGTCAATCTTTTGATAGATATTGTTTCTTAAAAACATGCTATTTGTTTTAACAGCGGGATTTAATTATAAAATTAATTAATTCAACTTTTATGTTATGAATTTGGTAAAATAGAATTCATTTTTGAATTCGGAATATGAAATATAGCTTAGGATGAAATTTTGGCATTATTCTGAAAAACATCAGTTTTTGATGAATAGTGAAACTACTAAGTGGTAGTTAAAAACTGAATTTTTCATAAAAATTAATTTTACCGCTTCTGTGAATGGAATTTCAAAAATCAGAGAGACACGGTTGATGTCAGTAAGTAAAATGTGGTTCAATGAGATGAAAATAATTTTTGGTGAATAGTAACTTTTTACTTTTATTTACCACGGTTAAAAGTAAATAGGGTAATTAAGGGTAAGAATGATATTAATATTACCCTAACACATGTCCTAATTCTATTGGACAAGTTTATCTCGACCAAAAACAACCTTAAGTGTAAAATATTATCATTTAGGCCCACTTGTATTAGATTAGGACATTTATTATTAATTTATTTAAAGAAGGGTTAAAATAGTTAAAATCAAAGTTTAATAAGTAAATCATTTTTAATATGGGGTTATACATAAGATAAATTAGACTATAAATATTAATTAGAAAGATAAAAAGATTTCCTACATAATGGTATTTTATTTATAATTTTAGACATTAAATAATTTAATTTATTTATGAAACAATGATGATGCAGTTATTATCTTATTAATGATATATTGACATTATTGATGTTATAAACACCAAAATAAATGTAATTTGAGACTTTTTATGAATTCCACTAATTTTATAGGTTACTATGATATATTAGTGTTGATTTAATCAACTTGTTTTGAACATATAATTCTGTTATGACTTTCACAAAAATCATATATCAAATAGTGTCAAAATTGACACAAAATAGTTTTTAAATAAAATATTATATTACTAATTGTTATTTTATTCCTAAAAATCTAAGGTTCGGCCAAATGACTTAGATAAGGATATATATATTAATAATAAACAATTTGGGGTTCGATTGGCATGTTATAGTAAGTGTATTAACCATATAGTGAAAGAAAACAAAAAGACATGGTAAAAGTTAAATTATTTAACTTAGAGTTAAATCTAATTGATAAGGTTAAAATAATACCCTAAACTTGTCTAAATCTTATTGGTTGATAGGATTTCGACCCATCCCCACCTTATCTTTGAAATAAGACCCTTTGGATCCATTATAAACCGATTTTGACTTTAATATAAAATAATATTTTGAGATATTCCTAAGGTGCCCCTCTCCTCCCTTATAAAAGAACACCTCCTCCCCCTCCTCCTCACACCAATTTGAGCACTCAAGCTCGGACAACCTCTGCCAAAATCTCTTCTCCACTTCCCTAGAAACATCCTAGAGGTTCTGGTCTTCCTCAAAGACCAATTTTAGTTCCCTAAGAGGAGGTCTCCAAAAGGTGCTTCAAAGAAGAGGTAATTACCGTTACCAATTCTTTCATCTTTATTTCTTCTTCCACTTCTTCTTCTTAGGTTGTTTCATTATGAAGTAATAACATCAGTATCACTCATATACTGATATGTTATTATAAGTATGAAACATCCCTATTTCACCATCTATCCATCCTACGGAAAAAGAAATCACTGCGCGTGCGTACGTACGGAATACCGTCTCCACGCCGTGGTGTAATCTATTTTCCACCACCACCTTACATGGATGGGTATAATGGTGTAAAGAATAACTATACATTCTTATTACAACATCATATTGATTCTGATATATTGTATAATCCACTCCACTCCAATTCAATATTTATAGAAATGATATCATCGCTCGTGCGTACGTACGGACTACCGTCTCCACGACGCGATGAGATTCATTCTCCACATTAACCATTCATGAATGATTATAAAGCATATATAACAAGTAATAATGAAATATATGAAATAATAATGATACTGGATTTATGTATATTTATATGTATGTCATCTACTTAATTCCATTAAATTCAATAAGGAAACGAAAACAGCGTTCATGCGTACGTACGGACTACCGTCTCCATGAACGGTGTATTTCATTCCATTATCAATATATAATATATATGTATATTCTGAATATATATTATATATAAATCATGTTTTACATTCTGGATATAAGTAATCATGATCCAAGTAATCATATTAATAATTACAAGTTAAAAACACGAATGACAAATAAGACGATTTTACCCAAAATGCTACTTTAACATGAATTTACAAAAGACCGGGTAATATAAAGCCATAAGAGAACCATATATGATATCATAACAATGAATATGATTCTGTAATAAGTCAACAACATTATGAAAATCATTATACAGGAGGTTCGGACACGTACAAAGCAAGTCGGACCTAAGGTAAGGGAAATATCACAATCTCATTTTTATCCGAGATTGTTTATTCGTAAGTATTTACTGGGGTGTATTTTATCATCCACATCCATGTTTCATAAATATGTAATATTATTTCCATCCAACTACAATTGTTTAAATCCATTTTTACCCTTCGGTGAGTTTTTAGTAATATGTATGAAAGGAATCTTTTGTCGTTTTTCGTACGAGGTACTTTTTGACTTTTCCGACAAAAGTACGAGAAGAATGTTTTTTTAACTTATACGGCATGAATGGATTTTTAAAAAATTATTTCCAAGAAGCTTCCTTTACAAGTTTTCAAGTTTATTTTTAATCAACTACTTTTATTTTAATGTTGTATGACATGTTTTGAAAGGAAAAATGTTTTTTGAAGAAGAAAGGATATTTTCCTCAAGAATGGAGTTCAAGTGTTTTATCAAAATTATTTTCCATCTAAGATAATAAAGGGTTCTCTTTTTATCCCTATTATTACATTGATTTGATCATGTTGTGATGGAATTATTTTTATGAATTCCTTTATCTTATATGAATTGATTTATGATGTCATGATGTTTCAAGAATCCCATTTTTGTTACATGTGTTATGCAATGATGTATGTTTTATGATTATGTGGCACACATAAGAAAGGATTCATTATAAGATGGGTGGGACCTATATCTCCCTCCAATGCATTGGGTAAAGATTTTATATCTCATGAGATAGACAGGGCTAGAATGGTAGGTTATACCGGTTCAGTGAAACAGGACTGAAACGAGGGTTACTCGATTCAGAAAGGGACTTTGTCCACTAAGATAGTCTTGGCAATGAGTCTTGACTAACAAGAAATGATTCTCTATGATTATGTGTGAATGACACAAAGTTTCATGTTTTATGTTATGATTATTGTGATTACATTTCACTGCCATGATTTACCCCATGTTATGAAATTATGATCTCTTTTGCAGGTTAAGATTTCCAAAAGTTATGTGCTTATGTATATGATGTGATTGATATTTCTTTTGTTTGCCCTTACTGAGCATTTGAGCTCACCCTTTTATGTTTTCTTTTCCCCAGGATATAAAGAATGGTTTTAGGTAAAAAAAAAGAAGATCTTTATGGGAGATATTGAAGATCTTTCACCAGGATTAGAAGATTACGTTCCGAGTTTCCAAAGACACTAAACTATTACGATCCTTGTGTGTGTGTTTTTGTTATGTCCTAAGTGTTCCGCAAATGTAATATAATGTCCATGTACGTCAAGATACGGGTCTCTACAGTTGGTATCAGAGGAAAGGTTTAGTCAACCTTTGGAAACTAGGATGCGAGAACTTTAGTGAGATCCCTAGAGATATTTCTAAGGTATGTCTAGGGATGTCTATAAGGTTAAGTATACGTATAGGTTATAGTACTAGAACTACGCTAACGATCATAGAATTAAACTTAAGATGTTAGATATTGAAGGTACTTCCCCTTTATTATGTTGTTTTCCCTAGCATGATTTTTGCCTCTCACACTATTCTTTTTGGGTTTTAGACGATGGCTGGAACCCGAAGGAACCGTGTTGATCAATGAAATGGACAATGAAATGATTGCCCTCCTGAACAAACAAATGTTATGGGAGATGGGGTAAAAAATCTTATTGCTATACTTACACAAGCTATGAATCATTCTGGACTTCCAAATGAGCAGAGAAGGGAACAATATTCTATTGAGTCCTTCATGAGGCAACGTCCACCTTCTTTCAGTGGGACTACCGATCCACTTGTTGTTGAACAATGGATCAGTACCACTGAAAAGATATTTTCAGTTCTTCAATGTTCTGAACATGATAAAGTCATCTTAGAAGTATATCGTTTGGAAGGTGAAGCTGGTCAATGGTGGAATCTTATCAAGAATACGAGGCAAAGAGATGAAATTGAGTCCATGGAATGGGACGAGTTCAAGAACTTGTTTTTCAGTAAGTACTTCCCTCGTATTCTTTGAACAAATATGGAAAAAGAGTTTCTTGAGCTGAAGCAGAAGGATGATGAATCTGTTGGTATATACGAAGAAAATTTTACAAGACTTGCAAGGTATGCATCTGGCATTATCATCCAACCTGAAAGTAAAGTTGATCGATTTTTCAGTGGCTTAAAACCAAGTATTCGAAGGGCATTAGCTATAAGAGACTTCAGTAGCTATGAATAAATTGTGCGTTGTGCTATCAAGGTAGAAATGGAAGTTGGTGTTACATATCCATCTCATGGTTTTTACAAGAAACGAAAGATGGAGTTCAAGGAGAAATCTCAGAATAATGGTGAAAAGAAGATGAATGTTTCCTTATGCACAACGTGTGGAAAGAAGCTTGGTGGAGATTGTCTTAAAGGGACTAGAAAATGTTTTAAGTGTGGAAAAGAAGGTCATCGAGTAGCTGAGTGTCGAAGTAATGGAAAAAGGGTTTCTAATGATGTGAACAAAGCAAACACTGCAGAGAACGCACCACCAACACTTCAATGTTTCAAGTGCAAGGAGATGGGACATTATGCCAATAAATGCCCTAATCCAAGGGTTAGTGATGATAAACATGAGCAACCACTTAAGACAAAGGACAAAGGGAAGTCACATGTGATCTCTATTGGAAATGTTGAATATGACAATGATGTGGTGGAATGATTAAGTGTTTATGTAATGGGAATCCAAAATAATGTTGTATCATGTAGTATTGGAATATTTATGTATTGGTCTAATGTGGTATTCAAAGTAATTGATATATTATGCGCATAATGAAGGGAAAACGAGAAAATGAAATGTTTAATAGTATTCATGAGCTCATGATTAATATAATGACTAAGTGATATCATGGTTTGAGTATATACAATTTTGAGGATTTTGGTATGTGGAAGGTGTTAGCTTTTAACTACATTCATGTTTTCACTATGGTTCAATGGGTATTCAAGAGAATACATGATTAAGGCCTTTTAATGTTTGGAATGTGACCAACAAGACATATATATGGGGATTAACGATAGTATTAAATCTCTGGTAATCGTTTTCACTATATTATGAGAGTGGACTGCAGTATTATGGATAAGCCTAAAGATTAGAATGGATTATGTTGGACATAAGTTAGAATTGTTTAAGGATAGAAGTTTTTTCGATATTATTGATGGGATGTTATAGTAATATAGTTTTAGAAAAAGGACAACCTGCAGGATGGGCGACAGCCCATCGCGTCGGACAAGGCTGTGGGAATCGAACCCACAACCGAAGTGCGACCGGCCTTTATCGCCTACCACTGGCCTACAGGAAGTCCCTGTTTAGTAGAAACTAGTTTTATTATATTAAGCAGTATGATATATGAGGTATAAGTCCATTTTAGGAACCATATATGATTAATCTCACTATAGATCGACTTATGTATATAATTTTTGCTAACCTTTTGTTTGAGACAGATGGAATGACCCGTCGTTCTATCACATGATCTGCTAACACTTCACGAATAACAAATTCAACTTCATTTATTTAAGATATGAAGTGGAAATTGTTCAAGGCACGAACAACAGTGAGATTGTACCAAAATAAAGTAAGTATTTATTCTAATTCAAATTTTCAACTTTAGGGAAATGATCTTGAAAACCAAAAATGTTGTCCTAGTGATCTTATACCTGATGAATCAGATGGTACCTTATATCATCACAAATCTATGGATTTGTGATTACTGGCTTTTCCATAGCCATGTTCTCTACCACTCTCCATCAGAACATGATGGTTAGATTTCTCTTCCATATCCATATTTTTACCTATGTGGAAACCCAGCGATTAGTTTATTTGGGTAATCGTTACATTTCATACTTTAGTTTTTAAAGCCAAGTTTTGGTATTCCTTTTTACGATGTGGGATTCTATTAAAGAAACATTCGAATAGTAAACCATTTATAACCCCGACGAATTTCGAGGGCGAAATTCATTTTAAGGGGGGTAGAATGTAACAACCCGAGATTTTATGAAAAATATTCTTTTTATTTCACTAATGTCTTATGTTGTACGCTACACCAAAAGGGGCTTGCACAACACGCATCCTTGACTTGCCTTGCATTACACGCAATCGCGACCTTCCTCGATAGCGTGTGTAGTACGCAATAACGAGTTTCACTAAACAGCGATATGCTATTAAAATGTTATTAATACTAGCCGTTATGAATAGTAATAACCACTTTTTGAAATTTTGTAAATTTTATTTTTCAAAATGGATTTCATTTTTGGATTCAGAGTATCGAATTTAGCCTAAGGTGAAATTTCGGTACTTTCCGAATAACTTTCATATTCTGATGAATAGTGAAAATTACTAAATTATAATTAAAAACAACTTTTTTTAATCGAAATAATTAATAGTGATAAATTATTAATTTGAGTGGTTTTAAAGTATATTTAGAATATATTTTTACAATTTAATACAATGTTGGTCATTGGTTGTAATTTCACATTTAAACCAGACATAATCAAGTGTCAATCTTTTGATAGATATTGTTTCTTAAAAACACGCTATTTGATTTAACAGCGGGATTTAATTATAAAATTAATTAATTCAACATTTATGTTATGAATTTGGTAAAATAGACTTCATTTTTGAATTCGGAATATGAAATATAGCTTAGGATGAAATTTTGGCATTGTTCTGAAAAACATCAGTTTTTGATGAATAGTGAAACTACTAAGTGGTAGTTAAAAACTGAATTTTTCATAAAAATTAATTTTACCGCTTCTGTGAATGGAATTTCAAAAATCTGAGAGACACGGTTGATGTCAGTAAGTAAAATGTGGTTCAATGAGATGAAAATAATTTTTGGTGAATAGTAAGTTTTTACTTTTATTTACCACGGTTAAAAGTAAATAGGGTAATTAAGGGTAAGAATGATATTAATATTACCCTAACACATGTCCTAATTCTATTGGACGAGTGTATCTCGACCAAAAATGACCTTAAGTGTAAAATATTATCATTTAGGCCCACTTGGATTAGATTAGGACATTTATTATTAATTTATTTAAAGAAGGGTTAAAATAGTTAAAATCAAAGTTTAATAAGTAAATAATTTTTAATATGGGGTTATACATAAGATAAATTAGACTATAAATATTAATTAGAAAGATAAAAAGATTTCCTACATAATGGTATTTTATTTATAATTTTAGACATTAAATAATTTAATTTATTTATGAAACAATGATGATGCAGTTATTATCTTATTAATGAAATATTGACATTATTGATGTTATAAACACCAAAATAAATGTAATTTGAGACTTTTTATGAATTCCACTAATTTTATAGGTTAATATGATATATTAGTGTTGATTTAATCAACTTGGTTCGAACATATAATTCTGTTATGACTTTCACAAAAATCATATATCAAATAGTGTCAAAATTGACACAAAATAGTTTTTAAATCAAATATTATATTACTAATTGTTATTTTATTCCTAAAAATCTAAGGTTCGGCCAAATGACTTAGATAAGGATATATATATATTAATAATAAACAATTTGGGGTTCGTTTGGCATGTTATAGTAAGTGTATTAACCATATAGTGAAAGAAAACAAAAAGACATGGTAAAAGTTAAATTATTTAACATTGAGTTAAATCTAATTGATAAGGTTAAAATAATACACTAAACTTGTCTAAATCCTATTGGTTGATAGGATTTCGACCCATCCCCACCTTATCTTCGAAATAAGACCCTTTGGATCCATTATAAACCGATTTTGACTTTAATATAAAATAATATTTTGAGATATTCCTAAGGTGCCCCTCTCCTCCCTTATAAAAGGACACCTCCTCCCCCTCCTCCTCACACAAATTTGAGCACTCAAGCTCGGCCAACCTCTGCCAAAATCTCTTCTCCACTTCCCTAGAAACATCCTAGAGGTTCTGGTCTTCCTCAAAGACCAATTTTAGTTCCCTAAGAGGAGGTCTCCAAAAGGTGCTTCAAAGAAGAGGTAATTACCTTTACCAATTCTTTCATCTTTATTTCTTCTTCCACTTCTTCTTCTTAGGTTGTTTCATTATGAAGTAATAACATCAGTATCACTCATATACTGATATGTTATTATAAGTATGAAACAGCCCTATTTCACCATCTATCCATCCTACGGAAAAAGAAATCATTGCGCGTGCGTACGTACGGAATACCGTCTCCACGCCGTGGTGTAATGTATTTTCCACCACCACCTTACATGGATGGGTATAATGGTGTAAAGAATAACTATAAATTCTTATTACAACATCATATTGATTATGATATATTGTATAATCCACTCCAATTCAATTCAATATTTATAGAAATGATATCATCGCTCGTGCGTACGTACGGACTACAGTCTCCACGACGCGATGAGATTCATTCTCCACATTAACCATTCATGAATGATTATAAAGCATATATAACAAGTAATAATGAAATATATGACATAATAATTATACTGTATTTATGTATATTTATATGTATTTCATCTACTTAATTCCATTCAATTCAATAAGGAAACGGAAACAGCGTTCATGCGTACGTACGGACTACCGTCTCCATGAACGGTGTATTTCATTCCATTATCAATATATAATATATATGTATATTATGAATATATATTATATATAAATCATGTTTTACATTCTGGATATAAGTAATCATGATCCAAGTAATCATATTAATAATTACATGTTAAAAACACGAATGACAAATAAGACGATTTTACCCAAAATGCTACCTTAACATGAATTTACAAAAGACCGGGTAATATAAAGCCATAAGAGAACCATATATGATATCATAACAATGAATATGATTCTGTAATAAGTCAATAACATTATGAAAATCATTATACAGGAGGTTCGGACACGTACAAAGCAAGTCGGACCTAAGGTAAGGGAAATATCACAATCTCATTTTTATCCGAGATTGTTTATTCGTAAGTATTTACTGGGGTGTATTTTATCATCCACATCCATGTTTCATAAATATGTAATATTATTTCCATCCAACTACAATTGTTTAAATCCATTTTTACCCTTCAGTGAGTTTTTAGTAATATGTATGAAAGGAATCTTTTGTCGTTTTTCGTACGAGGTACTTTTTGAATTTTCTGACAAAAGTACGAGAAGAATGTTTTTTTAACTTATACGGCATGAATGGATTTTTAAAAAATTATTTACAAGAAGCTTCCTTTACAAGTTTTCAAGTTTATTTTTAATCAACTTCTTTTATTTTAAAGTTGTATGACATGTTATGAAAGGAAAAATGTTTTTTGAAGAAGAAAGGATATTTTCCTCAGGAATGGAGTTCAAGTGTTTTATCAAAATTATTTTCCATCTAAGATAATAAAGGGTTCTGTTTTTATCCCTATTATTACATTGATTTGATCATGTTGTGATGGAATTATTTTTATGAATTCCTTTATCTTATATGAATTGATTTATGATGTCATGATGTTTCAAGAATCCCATTTTTGTTACATGTGTTATGCGATGATGTATGTTTTATGATTATGTGGCACACATAAGAAATGATTCATTATAAGATGGGTGGGACCTATATCTCCCTCCAATGCATTTGGTAAAGATTTTATATCTCATGAGATAGACAGGGCTGGAACGGTAGGTTATACCGGTTCAGTGAAACAGGACTGAAACGAGGGTTACTCGATTCAGAAAGGGACTTTGTCCACTAAGATAGTCTTGGCAATGAGTCTTGACTAACAAGAAATGATTCTCTATGATTATGTGTGAATGCCACAAAGTTTCATGTTTTAAGTTATGATTATTGTGATTACATTTCACTGCCATGATTTACCCCATGTTATGAAATTATGATCTCTTTTACAGGTTAAGATTTCCAAAAGTTATGTGCTTATGTATATGATGTGATTGATATTTCTTTTGTTTGCCCTTACTGAGCATTTGAGCTCACCCTTTTATGTTTTATTTTCCCCAGGATATAAATAATGGTTTTAGGTAAAAAAAAGGAAGATCTTTATGGGAGATATTGAAGATCTTTCACCAGGATTAGAAGATTACATTCCGAGTTTCCAAAGACACTAAACTATTACGATCCTTGTGTGTGTGTTTTTGTTATATACTAAGTGTTCCGAAAATGTAATATAATGTCCATGTACGTCAAGATACGGGTCTCTACATGTATGACTACATGAAATATATCTATTTCTTTTTATTATAGCATGTGTAGTGATTATTTTTAGTACTTTTAATGGTGTTCAATTACTAAATACTGGAGATGTAAATCTAATATTTTGGATTTATTATATTATTAAACATTGAGATAATGGTATAAAAACACCCCCACACCATCATATACCCTCTGTAATAGTTTTTCGCCTCTGAGATTTGGGGGTGAGACTGAGGTCCTAATGGATATTTGGTATGAGCACTATTGACAGGATCATGGTTGGTACATCACATATTGGTTTTGGGGAACTCTCTTTGTATAGATATTTGGGAAGATAGATGTGATACATATACTTTTAAGAACATGGTATCCAACTTACTCCATGGATTATATAACCCACATTTGTGGAAATTCAATTTTTTTAGATATGTGATTGATGTTCATACATTTTAATTTTATAGTTGATCTTTTTCTCCTTGGTTGACATGCATAAATTTTTAATTTATTCATTTCAAGGGATTGTTATCTCTAGAATAATATAATAAGAGGAAATGTTTTCATTAATCATACTTTTATAACACATTTCAAATTCTATTTGAATGATTTTATATGATTTTTTACATGGATTTGGTATTAGGGTATGTTATTTAAAATGATTTTAGGGATTTATATGGTTTTTTCCAATAAATTTATTTACACAATCTTACATAACCAATATTATAAATGGTTAAAACTATATTACCTGATAAATTATATTGATTATTTTATAGAGACTTTTAAAATATCTATTTAAAAAACAATTTTTTTCATAAAACATAATAATAATTTTTTTATTAATCCTAAATAATGAGAAATTAAATTGAAATATAAAAGTATGATAAAATGGATCCTATGTGTATGATGTGTACCATATATGTATACGGTATTGAACCTGTGTATGGGTATATGTGGAAAATGGGACTTTTAGAGCTATAATGTCTCTATGTTATAGGATTTATAGAATAATGAGACATTATGGATATTATTGAATTCCTTAAACTATTATATAAAGAACTTATATAGTTGGAGAGGCCTAGACTCACACTCTTGAGTTCAGTGCTAAAAAATAATATAAAAAACTAAATTTCATAAAAATTGAGATGCACCTATTTTTATTTTATGTAATTTAAAATATAAAAACATTACATCCCACTAATAAACACCCAATAACAATAATATATGATTTAGTTTCCTTGATGATAATCTTTGTAGGAAAATTATTTTACAATAGTAGTCATCATTTACCCTTAATCGAACTACATTATACCCCTTGTAGACTCCTCATAGGTTATACATGTTTTCATAACATGTGAATTAGAAACATTGGGATAGATTGATCTTAGATGATTAGTTTGGAAAAACTCAACAATATTTCATCCAAGGTATCATCATTGGAGTAATAGAAATATTGAGCAAGGGAGAAACATCTTATTATAAATAACATACAATAATAATCTGTGTCCATCAGATATAATAAAATGTCATTTAAACTCAAATAATAAAACATTTTACAAGTTAAAATAGTGTAGAAACATTATTCATTATATATTAGTCATTGTATCATAACATATACATATAATATAGAAATTTGTAATATATGGAAGCCTATAAAATCATAACTTCATTGAGAAGATGTTACTACATGATTATTATTACATAGTGGTCCTCGACAAAAAACCCTATATTCTCATGGGATTGAGACATAACCTATATACCAAATTTTTTTCAATCTACCACTCATATACCTTAATGTCCTTGGGACACTATCTATATACCCTCATGGGAATGTGATATTACCCATGTACCCTTTTGGGCTTGAGCTACAACATGTTTAACCTCTTGGGTTTAGGCTAAAATATGATTAACATCTTGTGATTTCACTTCCACAAATATACATTCATGGGATTATCCTACAACCCATATACCCTATTTTTTTGGATACATCACATTAACACTCTTGGGAATGGTAAACTACTCATGGAAACTCTACAAATTTAGATACAAAATATATACCCTCTTAGGATTGGGAAATATTATGTGTATCATGTTGGGATTTAGATATAACTATTGTATACTATTGGGATATAGAAACAACTCATGTAACCTCTTGCGCTTAGGATACAAATAATGTATGCAATTGGGCTTGGCCTGAAAACAATGTAAACTTTTTGACCTCACCTATAACCCATGTACCCTCATTGTGATCATGAGATTTAAAACCTCAACCAATGAATTAGAGTATGATATTGGACCCCACCCTAAAATCAACCATATATATTTGTACAACATAAAAACAAATATTCATCAAATAATAATGAATCATTAAAATGAAAATGTGGTTTTAACATTTTTATGTGGTATTATAGAAATTGGCCTCTAAAATATGAATGATTAATAACTAAAATAAAATATCCCCAATAGAGTGTTTCATAAGAAAATATTTTGGGAGATTAATGAAAAATAATTTAAATGGAAATATATCATTTTATTATAAATTAAAAAAATGGTAGATAAACTGTAAAAGATTCTTTTTTTAAAACATTTTTAACATTCCTTCACAGGAAGATGTTATGAATCAAATTTAATAATAATAATAGAAAAATTGAAGAGAATAAATTAGAATAAATTCTATTTTAAAATAGAAATAAATAATATATCCTCTAAAATAAAAAAAATCAAAATCCAATATGTATTGGAGGATAGAGGTTGTGATTAATAAGGGATGTAAAAAACGGTTTCATATTTTTAAATCCATTTTTGGTTTACCCACGTAATAAAAATTGGTTGTAATGATTCCATTAAAATAATTTAATTTAAAATAGTAGGGTAACATTATAAAATAAATATTTTGAATTCAAAACTATAAATTAATTTTTTTGCGGAATAATGATCATATACATGGAGGGAAACCCAACCTTTAAAGATAATAGATTATTTTCATACAAATAAATCAGTTTTTTTAGAAAAAAAATCAATGAGAAGGAATATTTGATTTAAAAAAACTATAAAAACATGATTTATAATATCTTATATTTTATGAAAATGTAAATAAAATAATTTATAAAACATTGAATAAGAATAATCAAGGAATAAATTTTTTAAAAAATAAAGTTTTGTTTAAAAAATCCATTACGAATATCATAATTTGTTATCTAAGAGATAATAAGGAATTTTTTATGAATTAGAAATTTAAATCAATAGAAAAATAGAAAATACAAAAAAAAATAATGTAATAACATAATCTTCCAAACACATATGTAATAATTTTTATAACAATAATCAAAACTCAATGATCAGGACTTGAGTTTCATAAAACCATTAAAACATCCACATAATTCATATAAAAAATTCATGGAATGATAAAAAGGGATGGTTCATTATATGAATTTTATTTCATTTCAAAATATTATTAATTAAACACATTTCAAATTTTTACACTACACAAAGAAATAATGAAGTTATCAAACATTATATCATTATAAAGAATGTTTGAAATGAAAAAAATATCCTTACCATACATCTTAAATAGCTCTAATCATGCACCTAAAATCATAAATTTTAAAATTTTGTATATTAAAAAATTATTTATGAACCTTTTAAATATATATTTCACATTAAGATGTCAATTTATTATAATATGTTATTTATTTATTAAACAGTTTTCACTTATTGTTGTTATTGAGGTTGTTCGACCAATTTTGCTGAAACGACCTAAGAACATTGGTTATGGTAAAATGTGGTATATAATAGCTTCATAATATACATATGTGTATAGGTTAATTTATATTATTATTCAATTATCATAAAAAAAATTACTCATTCATATATTTTCAAAAAAATTGATGAAATTTGAAAATGTATCTTATTATGTGTATTTTTTGTGGTTAAGTTTACTATGACTGTTTAATGTTAATATTACTTATATAACATATATCATTTTATTTATATAATATTAATAGTGTCATAAATATTTTCTTTATATAGTTAATACATTTTGAATGTAATCCATGTTATGTGGTAATGGAAAAATTGAATGTGTCATTCATGGAGAAGGTAGTTTGCATGCGCGCATGATGATGTCTTTCCTTTTTAAGCATTTTTAGAGGAATTAAAATTAAAAACAATCCATAGAATTCATATTTTTTAAATATTAATAATATTAATTCATAAATTCTATCGTTTTTTATCATCCATTATAGGTTATGTTGAAAAAACAAACCACATCCCATCAGTGAGGCTGTAGTCCCCATATTTGCATGATCAATATTTTATTTTCCCTTAATAAATTAAAGGTATTGAATAATGGTTCCTCAAATAATATAATAAAAGTAAAATATATAAATAATAATGATATTATCATATTATGTTTTATATGAAAATAATTTAAAGTCATGATTAATGAGAAAAAACTAATAAGATAGAAATACACATTGAGAAGTTGAGATTTTATTTGGAAATATCCATGGAAATGGTGGCCTTGGGAGAACTAATTGTGACCAGAGGATTATGAAAGAAAGAGTGAATTATATAAAGAAAAAATATAATTAATTCACTTACAATGTAGAAATAATATGTTTATCATGATTTCATGTAAGTAATCTTCTCTAATAAGTGAACAAAAGGGTAATTTTGGATGTAAAATAACATTCTAATAATGGTAAGTCACAAATAAAGTGTAAAAGGATACATAATTTGGAAATAATGATGTTTTGGGTGATTTAATTTCCTGAAATCGAATAATAATAATTTTAACACATGTTTTAAACATATTATAGGATATTTACCATTATATTTTTTAATTTCCCTTTATAGTTTTAACATTTGTAACAAATTTTTATGTCAAGAATTTATATTTTAATAGAAAATATAGGATAACCCATTTTGAAAGATTTGGGTGTGATAAAAATAAATTTAATCTCTTTATTTTATAATTTAATTTCTAAATTAGAAAAATCTTACTTTTAAATTAAATCATTTAATATTAAAAAAATTATTTTTTGACTTTTTTTCATTATTAAGTGTTGAAAATATTATTTAGTATTGATATCCAAATGAATTATTGTTAATATATTTTTATATGAATTTAATAAATATATTATTTTTATTTAAAATAAGAGAGTAATTTTTTTATTAGATTAAAATGACACAACATATGGAAATATTTCTTTTAAAATTACATTTTCACCGTTATCATAGTTTTATACTTTATTATTAGAAATCTTATTTTTATGACTAAAATTGATGTTAAATTTATTTTTTAATTTCATGATTTTGATCTAATATAAGAAATAATTTTTTTGGTTCTAATTTCTGCTAGTGATTTAAACTATTTTTAATATACTTGAATAAATGTAGGTTTATGGTAAAATATTTATTATGCTTCCAAAATGATGCATATGGGTTTTATAAAACAGAAATAGTTTTTTAATTATTTTATATTAAACTCTATAAAGATATTTATTTATATAAATTTTTTAATTGATTTAATGTTTTTTTATTATGATAATGTCCCAAAACTAATGGTATTATCAAAACTTATATTCATTCACTATTCATCTAAATATCCATTATTTTATAAAAATCACAAAAATTAACACTATGATAATATTGGAATTACGAAGTAAAAAATGTTTTTCATTTGAAAAAATTAAATTTTAAATATTTTTTTATTGAAATAAAATTTATAATGGAAAACTAATTTTACTAAAATATCCAATTTTAAAATATCATTTGTTCTTAATAAAAAATTTTATGATTTTATAATGGATTATAAAATTTTTATTAATCAGAGGTTTTATTATGTATAAATTTTTATAATAATATTCATCCAACATATAGTGGATCATTTTAGTTTGTTGATGCATGTGAAATAATCTATCAATACAATATTTATTTAAAGGAAAATATATTCAGAAACTTGAAGGCATTACAATCTTCACCATAAAAAATTCTGTCCTCAAAACTTTAATTATTACATGAAAATGAATGAATCTAAGGGATCTATTTGAAAGAAAATATATATTTTTTTTATTGGGATATCAAAATTATAATCCAAGATACTGGGAGTCCCATCATTTCACCGATAAAATGTTTGCATTAAGATTCTTCCTTTATCTACACAATTTCTACAAAATATTCACCCATAGTTGATTATATCAGTTTCAAAGGATATACAATTCATAAATTTTTTTATTGTATATATTTCAAAAAAAATACAATATTTTTAAATTAATATCTATTAAATTCAATGTAAATTATCTTATGAATTTGAGTTACCAGACATCATATATCTTTTCCAATAACAAAATCATTATAGACTATGATAAGTTTAGTTCAATGAAGATATAATATGATCAACTTTGTTACTCCATCTGTTTAACCAATGTTTTATATGGTCATTTCATAATTTGGTTTTATAAACTAATTTGACCTTGAAATTCAGTATATTTAAATCACCCATAATAGTATTTCAAGGGACTATAATTTATCCAAAGAATATTACCCATTGATGTCTAGAAAGGTGTGTAGTCTAAGGCCCACTAATCATACATCGAGTGATGAACATGTTGATTCACATCCAACATTTTTAAGGATGATATCCCCTATGTACGTCAATTTAATAGTTCCATCCAATTCTATGAATCCAAATAATGACATAATTATAATCAAAACAAGGAAATAAAGTCTTTATAAAAATTCAAAGATGGAATCATATTCATAGGTTCTCTACTGAGTCTTATCCAAATAGTTTTCACATAAATTCTTATAAACATTCCAAAAAAAAGAAAAATAATCATCTTAATAACCACAGTAATCCTAAAAAATTTAAAAAACCCTTATATGATATATAATAAGGTTCCTCAAACTCACACCCCCATGTTAAGGGTTAAAAACACTTTATTTAAACACATTATTTTGTACAATGTGACAGAACATATTTTATTTTACAAAATTTTAAAATGTTAAATTTTAAATCTAACTAATAAAAAACCAATCCCAAAAAAGGAATTTTTAGTGTCTTTTATGATTAATTATATAGGAAAATTATTTTACAATTCTTGTGACTATTTTTCTATAATTTAAGAATATTATAAATCCATATAGAATCCTTATAGGTTATAGTTATCATTATAGTGTATTGATGAATGCATAATAAATATGGGAGTTCAAATGCTCAGTTAGGTAAAAAAAATATTTTAACAATGGTATGAAAATAGGAATATATTAAATTATAAAAAATAGACAAATATATTTTTAAAAAGAACATTGGACTATATGATTTTTCTACAATGAGAAATAAAATGGCAGGTATTCTCAAATTATTAAATATTTATCATGTCATTTGAATGTATAAATATGAGATAATAATCATATACTATGGTAGTATGACATAATAATAAATGTTGAATATGAGGGAATAAAATTAATCAGAGCCTAGTAGAGAATGAATAGAAAATTTATTTTCATTACATGTTGTCCATATACTAACTATATGTGTACCCTTCTAGGACAGGACTATAACCCATGTACCATATTGGGCATAGGATAATACCTATGTACTTCACTGTATAGGTTATTTCACATATACACAATTAGTATCGTCCTACTACCCATCTAGATTCTTTGACATGGGATATAAGTCGTTTACCCACTTGGTCTTGGGATACTACCTGTGTACTCCCTTTTTCTCTGGTCACTAACCATCTACCCTAATTGTATTGGATTATAAATAGTGGACCATCATGGTCTTGGGATACTACCCAAGTGATATCTCTTTCATGTACTACTTTTTGTCATCCCTCTCAGCCCGAGGATAGATCATGTGCACCCTATTAGGCTTAGGCTACTACCTCTGCACTGTCTTGGAATTAACCCTTGTACCCTCTTGGTTTTGTTCTCTAACTCCTGTAATAACCATGAGCTCATGAGAGATAAAACATAATCCAATGTATGAGAGGGTGATATTACCACATACCCCTCAATCTTCCCAAGATAAACATGCCACATGAAAATAAGATTTAAACACTAAATAATAGAGTCACTGAATAAAAAATAGGGTCTGTAACATTTCAAGAAGTTATCACCAAAATTTACCTCAATAATGTATATGGTTAAAACAATATATTAAGTCACCAAATAGGGTTTTTTAATAAGAATATTTAGAGGGAGTTAAATCAAAATAAATTTGAAAATTAAAATATATTTCGGATTAATTGATGAAAATGGAATCAAAACCAAAAAACTATTTTAAAAAGGATTTAAATATTATAGAAAAGAATAACTTTCAGACCACATTAAAAATTCTATTTTGAAAAATATAATATTTTATTATAATAAATAGTTCCTTTTAAGATAATATTCATTCAATGATCCTTGAAAATTTATAATAGTTATTAAAAACTAAGATTTATTGTAAGAAAAATCAATTAACTGAAATGGAGGGAAAACCTTATTAACATTTTTGATGAACATTGCTGTAAAAAAACATCATAAATTACTGTTTAAATAATTTATATTTAAAAATTATAATAGAAAATAGGAATTTAACATGTGTTAACAAATTTATTATTTAAATACAATAAATTAATTAATTTCAGAAGTAATAAAGAAGAAAATGGAGGGAAAACTCTCAGTGAATGAGATAATAATATTTTTCAAAAAATGTTTCACATTTATTAGAAAGAAACTAATTGAGAAATAATATTTCATTAAAATAATCATTTTACTTATGATGATAAAAGGAAATATCATATTAAATAAAAAATAAAATAATTTTACATAATTATATGAATGATTCATGAAGAATAGTATTTTACTCAAATAAAATGGATTTTTTCATTGCCAAATCCTTTATAAATTTCATAATAATTGATGATAGATACATTTTTAAAAGGTTATATATAGTAGAAATATAAATCCTTTAAAAAATGAATAAATTACCACATAATAAAATAGAACATAATAATGTTCCTAATTTAAAATAAATAAGTTCTATAATAATATTAATATCTCAATTAATGAGATATAAATTTCCAAAAACTCCTACAACATTATAATATTTAGAATTAATAATTCATTAACGGAATGAAATGGGATGAATTTTTTAATACATTACATTTCATGAATAAATATTATAATATAACTCATGTAAGAATATAAACACCATAAAATGGAAATAAGTTATTAATACACATTATATCAGAATGAAAAAAAGATGTGATGCAAAAAAGTATTAACTTTATTCTATATTTTTTCTATGAATTCACCAAAATAATCATAAAATAAAATACAAATCATTAAAATTTTTCATAAATACCTTTTTCCATATATGTTTCATTATTTATTCTCCATTTATTATCATATAGGATTTATTTATTAAATAGTTTTCCCTCATGGTGGTTATTTGAGGTGTTTTGGTTGATATCGGTGAAACATCATTTATACATTGTGCATGGCCAATTTTTTTAAAAATAATTTTATAATATCCATAATTTTATTTTTTCATGTCTTTTATTATTACCTTATAAAAAAATCATTATAGTTTCAAAATTTTCATAAAAATAGAATCAAATTTTAAAAAACTGTCTCGATATATTTATTTTAGTCGGTTATGTTTTCTATAAGAATTTATTTTTAATAAAAAATTATAAAAATATAAAAATATTATTCAAAATAATTTATACTATGATAAATATTATTTTTATAAATTAAATTCCCTGTTAATTCCATTCATGTTGGGAAGTAAAAGATAAATTGAACACATCACTCATAAGGGTAGTAGTCTAAATCTTTACATACAAATGTATTCAATTTTCTAATGGGTTTTTAGGAATCTATATTATAAATTATTATTTTAGGTTCAAAATTATGATATATTGGAAACTTTCATTCATTAAATCTGTCCTTGATACCATCCAAGAAATTTAGTCATGAAAAATAAACCACATTCCTTCGTGGAGGTGGTAGTTCACACATACATATGATAAATATTGTTTTGTTCATGAAACTGTATCGAAAAGATTAAACAATGTTTTATGAATTAAGAAATAAACATTTATAGATATCAATAATATTGATTTAATTATATAGAAATATTTTTGATGATGAATGAAGGAGTAAGAAATACTCTCATTGGGAACATGTGATTTCCCTTTTAAATTTCTTTGAAAATGGATGTATTAGAATGCTAATTGACTACTGAGGGTTATAAATATAGGATGGGATTTTAGGTAGAGAAAATGGATTATTTTTTTAGATGTAAATTTAATGAATATGGGTGAACTTATGATGTTTAAATTACCCCTTTTATATGTGAAGAGACAAGTAATTTTTGAAGTACACATTACATTTTAATAACAGTAGGTCTGTATTCAAGGTTCAATGGTCCCAAAAGTTCTAAATAATAAATTATTAGGTTACATAAGGTTTATAAAGACTCTTACACTTATTTTTATACATTTTCAACATTTTTTGATTCATTTATCATTATATTTAACACTATAATTTTTCTTTTTAGATTCATAACTATTGTCTAACTAGGTAATTTAGGTTTTACTAAAAAATTATGGTAACCCCTATTATCGACTCTGGGTCTTCTGAGACTAAATTTTAACCAGATATGATATAATTTATTTTCAAAATATAAATCATTTTACCGTAAAATTAAAACATTTAATAAAAAGAGAAACTTTTTTTGTAATAAATATTCTTTCTCTTTTAAGTGTTATTAATAATATTTAAAATATATAATTAATTTACTGATTATTAATATGTTTTATGTAAAATAATAATAAATATATTATATTTTCTATGGATAAGAGATTAATTTAGTTAATTAGATTCAAATAAAACAATTTTAATAAAAAAATAATTTGAAAATAATTATTTACGACAACCACATCAATGAACATTTAAACTAGTAATCCTATTCTTTTGAATAAAAGTTAAATTGAACTTATTAAATAAAAATAAAAAATCATATAAAATATAGACCAAATTTTTAGAGATTTAATTTTTATAAGTGATGTAAACAAAATTTTATGATAAGAAAATAAAAATATCTTTTCATGTAAAGCATTAATTATGATTCCAAAACAAAAAACATGACTTTTATAAATTAGAAATTGTGTTTTTATTTAACTAAATATAATATATATATAAATATTTTTATGTAAAATTTCTTAATTTAATATTATTTTAATCTTTTTAATGATAATATCATTAATGTGATGGTATTTAACAAATCATTATTTTTTTTAATTCACTTAATATCAATAATTTTATAAAAAAACTAAAAAAACACCCAAATATATTATTACATATCGAATTATAAAATGAATTTCATTTTAAAAAATTAATATTATAATATTTAGATTTTTAATTATTTAATGATAATACAATATTGAACTAAAACCCACATTTATTGAAAAATTAACTAATAAAAAATAATGTGTTCTTAATCATATTTTGTATGCATTTATAATTTCTTAGAACATTTTAAATTAATATAGATTTTATTTTTCTTAAATATTATTAAATATATTTATCTAATATTCTGAATATTTATTTAGATCAATGTTGTCTTCGAAAAAACATATGAATATTATTTTTTAAATTAAAATATATTATGATATCTCATGGGGTACAAATTGTAATGTGTTCCAAGGTGCGTGTCTGGAATTTTAAAAAAATAACTCCATAATAGACTCTTGTTTATTGTTGTATGGTAATGTGGATAATTCCATATAGACTATTAGTCCATAATGTACTTTGTTAATAGGTAAGGTAAAAAACTATCTTCCCCAAGTGATTTTTGTGTGAGTGGTGTAGGTGATAGATCGAGAGGCTCCTGGAGTAGAACCTATGATGGTTGAGTAAAAAATTTTGTTTCAACAATATAATCCTAAAATATTTTTTATGGACGGTGTCCCTTATGAATCTACATTTTGGATTATGTCTATCCGAACAATTTTTATATACAAAGAGATTTATCAGGGGAAGAGGGTGAGGTTAGAATTTTATACGATTTGAGGGTCAGTGAAGTAATGATGGAATGCTTTAGTCCATAAAAATCAATAGTTGGTGTTTTCATAGAATTTATTTGAGATCTATTTATATTACCATTTCATTCTAGAGACCCTACTATATAATAAGGCTATAGAGTTCATAAACCTTATAATTGAGATTTTATCAGGAAATAACTATTCTGGTCTTTTCACTAATTTGTATAAATTTCCCCATACATTTGCGAGGGGGATGGTAAGCTATGTGAGATATTTTTATGATTCTATAATGTTTGAGATTTTATTTCAGGCGTGTATTTTTTAAAATTTAATCAATTTTTCAAGTAGTTAAATAGGAAAATATTATAATCTGGAAATTGAGAATGGGAATAGGCTCAGAGAATGTGTCTTATGATGGGATGATTTCTGTTGGTTTTTTAGCTAAAATCTTTTTTTGGTAGTTTATTAAAGAGCAGTGGTAGGTAGAGTACCTAGTATGATTTATCATCTTTTTCTATTTGAGATGAAAACAAATTATAGTACAACTTGTGTTAGAGTATATTCCTATATCATTTTTAGTATGAAAGGGTACCATCATATTTTTAATCATGTGAGAGTACGAAGAATCTACAGGGGTTCTACTGGAAGGCTTATATAACTTTCTAACGACTTATGGTTTTAGTTAATATATTTTCTATAAATTAATATCATATTGTATTGATTGTATTACATGAAACACATTACTAAAATGAAAATTATGATACATTAATAAAACAGAATAATTATATATTTCGGATATATTATGATAATTAAATTATAAGGTATCAATAGAATGAAACACCTTATAGAAGCTCTGTAAAAATATTCACTAACAAAAGATTCATTTCTTTTTCTAAATACTTTTATTTCAAAGTTAATATTTTTTATATTAAATTGAATTTCAATAAATTTTAGTATTATAATTTTAATAATTCATCTTTATTTAATTATTATACGTATCTTTTATAGCCAATGATAAATTTAATTTTGTTTTATTGAAATAAGTAACTTATATGTGAATAGATAATATTAAAATATTTACTAAAACTGTATCATAGATAAATATATAATGATGTTAGTATAACATAAAACCATATAAAAATATTTTTAGTAACTTTTTATGGGTTTAAATGACTAATTTAAAAAAAATTAGATTAAGAAAATAATGTTTAGTTTTTTTTAAAATTAAGCAATATTAAATTAATAAGAAATAATTTTCTCCCTTTTCTTTTAATTATGATTTCTCAATTCGAAATTAGGATTAGGACATATTTTAAACTCATATAACTCTCCTTTGAGTTAGAAAAAAAATTAATTTCATTAAAACCAACATCATTGATAATTTTGTATGAAATGTAACATTTTTTCTTATAAATACATTTTGTCTAAAAATTGGGCTTTATGCGTTACATGTGTTGATTTCAAATTTAATTTTTAATACCCAATTAAATTTTATTTTATGAAAAATATTTCATATTTATAATTATTAATTCCATATATTTTCAGAATTACAATATTTTTTTATTTATTAATAATAAATTAATTATTGTAAAATTATTTTCCACTGTAAAAACCTAAAAGGATAAAATAGAAAAATATATTAATAAAAGATATAAAAATTTGTTAAAAAATATGTTAATATTTATTTTTGATGTATTCTATAACATAAATCTCAGCTCGCTCCATTATTTTTCATTATTGGATCTTTTTTATGCTTGAATATTGGTTGTCACCTTAAATTATTTATGAAACGAAATTCCCCATCACCTATAAAATTAGGTATCCTCCATCCCATTTATAGAAACATTATTAATCATTAGATTTTAATAAATAAAATTTGGCCTCCCACATAATCTCTCAATTTTTTCTATAAGTCTTGGAATTCTTACAAGACCAAATGATGGATACATAAAGAGAAACCCAAGGGAGATCATCAAAAGAGTAGAAATATTCACAATAAATTTCATTACTCATTAAAATATATTATATACATGAAATTATGATAAAATAAATATTATTATAAATGATAAATGTTTTCATTATAATGAATATGAATTTTCTACCTTCAACTTGAACTATTCATGAAACCAAGAATTAGTCATGTGTACGTGCAGACTACCGTATCCATGACCAATGTGATTGATTTTTCATCACCAACATACAATGATGACTATAAATGATATTTAAATTATAAAAAATAAATTTATAACATTATTAATATTATTATGTTACAAACCATTCAATTTATTCATCATGATATATTGAAAATGAATGCATCACCAGTGAGTAAGTGTAGACTACCATGTCTATTGAAGTGACATAAGTCATTTTTATTAAAGAATTTTATTATTTATCCATATCTCCTATAACGAAATTAAATAAACTAAATAAATATAAATAATATAATTATCATTATTTAACAAAGATATTATTCAAAATGAAATGGTTTTTAATCCACATTCATCCATAGATTATACTTTCTTCTTCTTTAGGATAGTTTATCCACCTACAAAAAAATATTATATAAACTTTTATCATTAGTAACTATGGAAACATAAATATTATTAATTTTAAAAAATAATAAGTAAATAATAATGTTTTTATTATTTAATTTTATTGGAAATAAAAATCAAGTTATTATGATACCACCTCTCATTCATGAACATTAAAAAAACAAGATCGTCACCGACATCATCATCATGAATCAAAATTAAAATAATTATGAAGTGAAAATTAAAAATTATCAATAATTATAAATAATATACTATAATACCTATATTTATTGTGTAAATAATAACATTGAATCTGTAAAAAATAATCAATAAAGTCATTATGAATCTAGAACTAAATAATAAATAGAATCTAATAAAATTAAACAAAGAAAATAAAATAAAACAAACTAATATATTTTTAATAAATTGTTATTTATGAAGTATGAAAATGGTTATAGGTAAAAATAATTCCATAAAATATGTGATTCAGATATTTATTATTGTCATTCTAGAGTTTGGAAAATGTTCGCCAAATTGGGATATAAGGAAAGGGTTTTTTCTTGACAAAACTTTTCCCTTGAGTAACAATAACTCCATTTTGACTATGGTTATTAGAAAATAGTTTTAATAAGTTATTATAATTACATTCCTTGTCATATTCATGGGAACTATATTGATTATATTATTTATTAAAAAATGTTGAGTATTTTAAAATAAATTCTCATTCCTTCAACCCCCATATTTCATACATATCAAATTTCAACCTTTCGATAATGTTATTCATTATTATCTTGAAATAAAAATATTTTAAAAATATTTTAATATTTTCATATATCATTAAATATTTCGCAATTATTGATTTATCACTCTCAATAGTATGTGGGATTAAATATAGTTATTTTATAAATATTAAAATGTATTTCCATTCAATGTATGTATTTTTATCTTCCACTTCCCATTTCCTATGGAAACTGAGTATGTTTTCCATGGATAAATTATTTTTATTTATTTTAAATTGATTTTTTATAAATTTTTATGATGTTACCCAATTGAAAATTAAATTTTAATCTTAATCTCATCTCATTAATTCAATCATAATATATTTTTTCTAAAAGTCATGTTTCATGGTCTCAATTGAAATTAAATTTTTATTCAATTTCATGAAAATAAACCATACACGCAACAAAGATCATGAAAGTCTCTAATGATGAATCCCTAATACATCCCCAGATCAATACAAATACTTTCCTGAGGTAAAGATCCCATTGTATCGAAAATCATCAATGGGTATTCTAGACAAATAACGGGGGAAAGAGCATCAGCATCGAAGTTTGCCTCTCTGGCTATATGGCGAACCACACCTCCACGAGCAATTTCTGAAGCACATACATGATCCCAAGTATGTTAAGTCACTATATGTCACACCTTCCCCCCGTAATGCCTTATCCAGAACATCGGAATCTGACTCCACCTCTGTTGCCATCAAGCCAACCCTCTTACAATGAATCAGGACGAAGTGCAATGCCCGTACCTCTGCACCCAATGTGTTTCCCGGATCATAAAAGCTACAAAAATCCACCCAAATAGATCAATTCTTATACCGAACTAGACACCCTACACATTTTTCCATTAAAAATGATCCATCCACATTAATCTTCAACCAGGTACTTGGAGGATGTCAACACACCCAACCTCCCTAAATATCACAGTGAGGTACAGTTCTATTAAGAAGACAATAGGAAACCTCTGATTGCAACCCGCCCTTCTCTAGAGAACCTAACTAATGATGTAACCATGTCATTCTCACCAAAATGATTGGAACTGAGATCCATCCTTCTATTCTGTATTTATTTTGTCCCTCCAATAGATTCCATAATATTGATGTGAGAATAATGTTGTGGATCTTTCTCCCCATACCCTGTCGATCCGCTCCTGCAAACCAAGACTCAAAAAACTCTTCCATGGAAGCACATGAAGTAGAAAACATACCCCATATCTCTAATATAGTCCAGAGACACACCACCCATTAACTCATTGTAAACTGGTGCATCTGTGATTCCACCTTTGGATTGAGACAATAGAAACATCGCGATGCCAGCAGAACCCCTTTCCTCTGAATAATATCCTCCATTGGAAGAGAATGATTTCGATCTCTCCATACTAATAAACTCATCTTTGTTACGAGCTCCTTTCACCATAGACAAACTCTCCACTCATCTCGGCTCCCACCCTTCCAAATGAGGTCATTGTAATCAGGTCCCTTGAACTGCCCGAAGCTAGATTCAGTAAAACATAAAGGATTCGCCTCCTCAGAGAAAACAATTCCAATGAAGACGTCCTTATGGTTTTCATTCAAAATGTCCTCCAGTATCCTGGGGTGGTAGCATTCCTCCCTCACTAAAATCTTATGTAGTTATGTTTTATGTGTCATCCTTTTAATACTTTTTTGAAATAATCTGTATTAATTTAAATTTTGGTATCAATTTATTTAATTTTTAAATCAAGTTATACAATATCATTTTGAAATTATATGAACCCAATTTTCATTTTATGTGCATTAATGATATATTGAATGATTGATATATTATAGAAAATTTATGTAGGGATAATGATAGTTGGGGACCTATATCAATATATAATTTTTTTAGTTATAAGTTTATATCTCATGATACAAATATACATGGGAGCAATTATATTTTCTTGATAAGTGTGAGTGAGTGTAATGAAGAAAAAAGGAATGACACTGAGTATTGAATCCTGAAGAAGATGATACCAAGTGCTTATTTTTATTTGAAATATAATTATTAAACTATGTTCAATGGAAATGTAACAACTACATTTAATATCCAAAAGTGTCAGAATATATCATTTTATATGGTATTGGAGAAACATTTATTTATTTTAAAAAATTAGTATAGTTATTTTGTTGATAATTAATAGAGGAATTTTGAAATAATTTAACATATATGTTTAATTTTAAGAAAAAATCAATTTTTAAATTTTTTTGGTAATTTATTTAGCTATTTATTACAAAACGATCATAATATTGGAACTAAGATTTGGTTGCGACACAGATTCAACTAAGGATAATCACCATAAAATAGATACTTGTGTGTCATCTCGAGATTTAATATATGTCAAATTATGGGGCCTAAGACTGTAAACACGGAAAGAGACTCCAAGGATATATACATCGGTTGATAATATACTCTTTACGAACCATTATAAAAAAATTTGAATTATTTTTTTATTTATGGAGAATATAATAGAATATATATAATGTATAACATGTATTGATACATATAACATTAAATCATTATGATTTTCCAATTTTATGTTAATTTTATTGTTTATTATATTATGTATTCTTATCATTAATATTTATTTATTTACAGAATAGTTGGAGAAAGGATAAATTTGGTTAATAATGAGTGTAATAGAAATGAAAATATGTCCCTAACATGAAACAAAATGTGATGTGGGAAGGATTACATAAGGTTTTGTAAATTAGAGCACATCTCTCTAAATATATTAATACCAAAAAAGCATATTATTATTCTATATTCACTAAATAATGATAATGTTACAATTGATCCTTTCTTGCCTTGATTTCCTCCAACCTCTAATTGATTTTCTAATTCACTTACTACTACGTAATGAATCATTGTGATGGAAATCATATTTTCCATTCTCGAGTTATTAAAATTTGAGTATTGTTTTTGGCTGTAAATAATTTATAAGGTAAGGCTAACCAATTTTGGGGTCTCTTCAACAATTCAATTAATAATGGTGATAAAGAATTCTATGTAATTGGAGGATTTATATAAAAATATGATAACCAAGTATTTCTCAAGAAATATTTACATGGGGATAAAGATCTAACTCGCAGAGTTGAAATAAAATAAGCATCAATCTATTTTTACATATAATGAAAACTAAAGTAGGATTTCAAGATAGGCCTCTAGTTTTATAACTAATCTAGAGATTTCAATTGATCATCTATTTAGTGTCCTAAACCTTTTTAATAAAAACCCATTATCCATTTATAACTGTAGATTCTATAAATATTTTTTTAAAGAGAACTAAATATCGAAATAGAGAGTAGGGACTTATTTTTGGAGAGTGAAAAATGGAAGAATATTATTATTGAAGAACCATTGATGATTTACTTGGTGTTAATAATGTTAAACTATACACATGTAAAATATGTTGAATATAGAACATAGGTAATTTAATTAGGTGATCGGGAATATATATTATGTGTGGTAAGGTAGGAAACATATCTCACCACATTTTAATTAATACATAGAGGCCGATTAAAATTGTATTAGAGAAGAAGGCCCAAATTATGTTTCTTGTGTTATATTAATTCTTCAAAAGAAATGAGATTTTTAATTACACGAAATCAATTCCCTAACCCAAAATACAGTGAATAAAATATTTCATAACAAACATTTAAACCAAGGGATTAAGTATGTTTGTATATTGTCAATATCACTATGTGTGATAATGATAATAAAGGGAATCATGTTACAATAATTCTCTACTATAGATATATGAATGCATAATTTGATTCTATTTCTTTTTATTCCTTCATATGATGGATGTTTTATATAAATTTTGATTCTCCAAAAAAATCATTATATATTAAAATATCTATGTAAAAATAATATAAAAAATTACCATGTATATGATATCTAACTATTCAATGATAAATATATATGGGTAGTTAATGTCAACTAATCCAATTTCAATTACACTTGTTGAATTTTATATAATTTTATGTATTGATTAGCATTCCTTGTATAGTGTTTTTATCACATGGAAGAAAAAAAATATCGTTTTCATATCTTGGGTCATGTTATCTTAAAATATCAAGATAGGGATGATCATTTGGTTTTTTGGAATTAAATTTAATAATATGGCTAATGACATGTAGTAATGATTTAATTCCCATCACAAATTATTCAGGAGTGGATCACAACTATTGTAGAGCATGTTGTATGGGAATATACTGATATTTTTTTGAGGAACTACCCAGCTTAACCCTAGATTGTGAGGTTGATTTCATGATTAAACATAAATTTAGATCCATTCTTATATCAAATAGTCCATCTATAATTCACCCAATCGAGTTGGATGATTTAAAATGTCAGCTATAATAGAGTTTTAACAATGTTTTTATATCCCCTAGTGATTCACCAAGGTGTAAATGTAAGGATACAATATTTTATTAATAGAAATTTTCTTCTTATAATAATGTCATATAATCACATGAAATCCCAACAAATACTACTAAGTACTATGTTACCTTTGCACATGAGCCTTTTCCCGGTAGGAAAGGTCTCTGTTTGTGCATCAAAGCGACCAGGGATCAAGACCATGCGGAAGCAGAATTTTTGAGTACCTTAGCAGTATTGTAGCAGTACTGTAGGAGGAACTGTGATAGTACTGTAGCAGGAACTGTGCAGCACTGTAGCAGGAACTGTGGTGGGAACTATTGTAGGAACTATTTGGCACTATAGTAGCCTGGAATATGCCCCCGTTTGGGCCTTCGGGCCTCCGATTTGGTCCTCGGGTCCTTCATAGACCTTCGGGCACCCAAGCCTTCAGGTCAATTGGGCCTTTGGGCCATATCAAGGCCTTCAGGCCACCTTTGTGCATATATAAACAAGAAAAAAACCTACAAGTAACAAGCTTTACAAGGAGGAGGAGCAAGGAGCTTTCACCACAGAAGAAGCTAAATGAATTGAAAGAATGAGAGGGTATGTAACCACCATCAGGACAAGAATGTGCATGCATGAGAATTCCAGGACGAACAGCCATGTGAAAGTGGAGAGCTGATTTCACGATGAAGATGATAGGGAGGATCCGTTCCAAGTAGTTATTCTAGGTTGTATGTAATGTTTGTGCCTACGGGAAATGAATTCCTATAAGGCCTACGAGCATGTAATCTTTCGCCTACAGGCATTGTAGGGTTTCACCTCATCCCTTGAAAAGTGGATTATCAAAATCGATACAAAATGAAGGCCTTCGGGCCATTTCAGGAAGTACTATGTTTCCTTTAAACATAATATTTCCCCTTCTATGTTTTCAATTTTGAAAAACTTGTATGAACAGTTGTGTATGTTAAGATATTTAGAGTTTGATAAGAAAAACATATTTTTTTGTCGAATACTAACATACCCTTATGAATAGAAACACACGTTTATAAATAGTAATGATTCTTAATGGATATAAAATTACCCAAAAAAATAAAAACATTACCAATTGATGTATAAATACAATTTAGACATATTAAATGTTAAAAAACGATAATAATATATTTATTGTAATTTTTATATTTCATAAATATTTGAATTAAAATTTTATGATTTATTTATAAATTTAAATTATAAATATATTTTCACAAATTGTAATCATAAATTTTAACATTATTTTCTTGTTGTTATAAGATAATTTTATGTGACCTTTATTTTCAAGGTGTTATAAAACAATATATAGTTTTAATGTTTTTTAAAATAAATAATGATTTAATTAAAGAAAAGAAAAGAAATATATATATAATTATTTTTAATTAATTGTTTCATTTTATAAATCTAAACATTGAAAAATCGTAAGGGTGAATTTTTTTAATTTTTCTGAAATACTTGTTTTTTCATGAATAGTAAAAATACAGTTTTTGGTTTTCGGTATTTTTAATGAAATACTAATTACAAAATAATTTATATAAAATGATAAATATATTTTGTATAGTAAAATATGTCATTATATGTCCCATGTGGCTAATACCATGATAAAATACCATGGGAAAGCACATGGTTTTTCAAAATACCAATAATAAGGTGTCCTTTAAAATTAATAATTAAACTCCCTCTCTATTACTATAAATACACACTCATTACATCTTTTTAATTAATTCCAAATACATTACCATAAAATATATTTTATTTTTACTTTACTTGGAGTCCTCTAAATGTGTCCCCAATCCCCCAAGGTTTCAACCTTCATGTTTTAGTAGTTACTATTCAAGGTAAGGGAATCTACCTCCCTTCAATTTTTCAAGCTTCCATTTTATGTAATTATTTTTAATTTCAGTTGAATATTGTTGGGATATGTCATTTTATATCTCTATTTTTTTACATATTATATATAAATCATGAGAGATACATTATTTATCTCATAAAAACATTTATGATATTTTACACGACGTCATTAGGCTGCAAAATATTTGTAATGGATCTTTCAACTTTTCATTTATTTTCGAGTTCAAATTTTCCTTTTTTTCTTTCCAAAAATTCTTCCATCCAAATAACTTGATGAATATATTATCTTACATCTACTATAATTTTTTAATGATAAATTAATAATTCTTCATCATCTATTCTTTCGCATTCATTTACACAAAAAATGAAAACACAATCTGAGATTTGCTAATTGACCACATTCAAGGACGATGGGTTTTTCAATTTATATTACCATATTCAATTATGGTCATGAAACCAATAATTACTGTTAAAATGGAAAATAATATATTTATTATGTATCTTCTATGTTTCAGGAACATTTTTTAACATAGGGTTTTGATTACAAAGAAAAATGAGTTTGCTGTGTTCGAAAACTGCCAATTGACCAAAACAGTTATCATTAAATAATTTTTATGATGATTCATATTCATTAAAAGTAACCAAAAGTAATTAAAAACATGTAAAATTATTCATTTTAAAAAATATAATATGACTCCAACTCTATACAACCATCCCTATTTTACATGATTCTATGAACATTAATATAACTGAACTAATCCTTAAAACCAAGTAAACAAACAAGCCCAAACAATGAAATTGAACATCATAACCAATAAAAATGATTATCAATGAAGTAAAAACGGTTTTAAAAAATAGTTTACATATATAATTATTTCTTTAATTATTAATCAATAATCCAATTTTTTTATTCATGTCATTAATATCAAGTAGAGAACACCATTAGACTTTAGGTAAGGGATCCCCTCTACTTCAGTTTTATTAAAGAATTTCTTCTTTGTTATTACCTTTTACAAATAAATCATAATGATGGGTTATGATTTCTATCCTTCCCACATACTTCCCTCATTATGTATTAATGATTATAAATCCATTTATCTCTTATTAAGGCCTCCTAAGTACACTTGATACCATGTCGATAATCTGTTAGGGTTTCCACCTGAACCACCTTTATTCCTTCATGTTGCATTATCTATATTTTTTTTAAAACAAATAAAGATTTAATTTAGTGTTATTTAAAACATATAAATTATATTTATATTCTCAAAATACATGTTTCAGGATCCATACATCATTCATGTTTGGTGATATACATGCTTTTAAGTGATTCAATCCTCGATACATCCTAATAAGCGAACTCATTTTAGGGGAACATCCCAAAATTTTATCCAATATCAAGTACACTGTACCATTTGTTTTAAGCCATCATTGTTTTTAAAAAATCAGTATTTTTATTGTGAAACCCTTCTATTTTCACTTCTATTTATACATATATGATTACTCCCTTTTCAATTTTAAATTCTTTTTAAAATTTTATTTAAAACATCACTAAAGTGTTTTAATGCTAAGAATTTCAAAAATATTATTCTTACATGTAGTCAATTTTTTTTAAATCACATACCATTATAAATGCCTATTTTTTCTTATTAATTTCAACGCATGTTTTAATAATTTTCCCTCATGAACACTTTATGATATTCCCATTCATTATTCTTTATTTCATGAATGTGATACCCATTTATCACCATGGGTTACCTTTCATTTATATATGATTGATTATTTGTTATTATTTATGTAGAAATAATATTCATGAAAATGTTAAGATGGGGGTTCCTAGATAGTGCTCTGATTTATTGGGTAATGTTTAATCTTGTGAGACGTTATGTGCAATAGTCTTTGCAGTTTGTATTGACTCATGATACCATGTGCAACGATCATGGTGGATAACTGTTACATGTGATCCTCTATGTGCAACTAGCCGTGAATCATTCTAATTTCATGGTTTATGTTTCTACCACATTACTATAAATTCATGAATATATAATCTCATGTTTATATGTTATGATTATATATTCCATTTTATATCATTATATCTCAATCTCTAACCCTTCTGCTAAATCCAAATACTTATGTTTATTTCCATATTGGGCTTTTATCACATCCCTTTGTTCATGTGATCTGCAGGATACCCTGTGAAGATATAAGGGCTCAAATTTAGGATCTCTTTATGAAGATTAAATAGGGAAGTGTTTTTAGTTCAATTATTTTAGTTCTATGTACCTAGTCTTTTAGGACACTATAATTTACAATCCTTGTCCTGTAATCTGATGTATAATTATTCTTAAAATCATGTAATGTTATATGTAAAAGGATAGGGTCTCTATACATTATATTAGAGGATGATCTAATTATTTTTATAAATTATTAAAATAGATATTTTGTAAGAACCTTAACGATGATACTACGTATAAGAAAACACCCATCAGTTTTGATAAAAATGGAGTTAGTGGTTTTTTAAGAAAATATATTCATTTCTGGATATAAACAGGTATAGGTGGATCTAGGATAGAAGTATCTTGGGTTAAAAGTCAAAAACACCTCTTTGAGCTAGAATTGAAGGAGAACTGATGATTGAAAATGGGTCTTTCTACACTCTTGGTTTTGACACATACAAGGGATATGCTTTGGTAAACTATTGATCTTTGTAAAAATAATTTCTATTGTGAAAAAAATAACAATATAAGTTATGAAATAGATCAAAGATAACCTATATTGAAACACAGGGAATCACAAGTTAGGATATAATTCAACATTACATGTTTATCCTCTTATTGTCAATGATTCATTTTTTTTAATATCAATGTCTTTAAGCACTCTAATTGTATTTTCATTTTCATAGATAATGAAGGATAATGGAAAAACACATGCTAATAATCAATGTGATAGGGAATGTTATGATTTACCAAATTATTTTCCTGATATTATGTGAAAGGGTTCTCAAAACATCATGATAGTACTTTCTCATATTGCTCAAGCTATGAATAATAACTTCAATTATATGGCACACCTACCTCCACCAAGGAAAGAGAATATTTACATTGAATCTTTAATGTCGAAAAGGACTCCCTTGTTTAGTGGATCTTGTGATCCCCTCCTCATAGAAAAAGGGATAAAATCCATTGAAAACATGTTCTATGTACTCAAATTATCAGAAGAAGATAAAGTCATTCTAGTAGTCTATCTTTAAAATTGGTAATCTATTCAGTCATGGACACTAATTAAGAAAACAAATCCACATGAGGAAATTTATTACATGGATTGGGAGTAATACAATAGAATGTTTTTCAATAAATATATTTCCACAAACCCTCCATCTTAATATAGAAATATAGTTCCTCAGACCCAAGTTGATGATAGATGAGTCCATTAGGGGGTATGAATTAAACTATACAAGGATCGAAAGGTACGCCATTGGTTTTTTCATGAACATCAAAAGTATGGTTGATTGTTTCTTTTGTATACTAATGTTGAGTCTAACAAATGGTTTGGGGATTCAAGAGTTTGACATCTATGAGGAGATTGTTCATTGTTCCCTTATGTTTGAAATGGAGATCATATACTCTCAGTGGTATCATGGGATTAGCAACAAAAGAAGAAAATGGAATCCAATGTGGGCGATTCCAAAATTAAATTCCATGATAGAAAGAATCTCAATCATCCCATGTATAAAAATTCTGGGATGAAGCTTTCTGGGAATTGCCGAATGGGAACTAGGAATTTCTTCCAATGTGGAAGTTTGGTACATCATGCTAAAAGCTGTTGAATGTATATGAAAAATACCACTAATCTGGAAGAATAATGGATGGTTTAGATAAAAACTCATCCAGTGGGTCAGTGGTACATCGTCAAGGAACATGGGAACTATGTGAATAATTTCCCTAAGCCAAGGGCTATCATAAGAATTCAACAACAACCACTAAGGAAAAAAGGAAGGGATTATGCTATCACTACTTCTTAGGGGGATCCATATGATGATGTGGTAACAGGTAAGATGGTTATTCATTAAATAATAGATAACATTCTATTTGATTCTGGTTCTATGCCTTCTTTCGTATCTTGAGAGTGTAGTACAACTATCCAAACACAACCTCCAAATTTGGAGGATATGTTATCTGTGAGAATAGCGAATGGGTAAATTATTTCATCCTTGATTTTTTACTCCTACTATGGTAATTTTATTCGAATGAACCTCCCATAAAATCTCATCATACTTCCTTTAGTGGAGTTTTATGTTATATTGGTCATGGATTTACTATCTTTATTCAAATACAACATCAACTGTACGGAAAGGGATATCACTCTTAACATCATGATGCATCCACCAATTATGTACAAGTGTAAGTAAGAAGATGAATTTCCTTTGGAATCATTTTCTCATGTGAGGGTATTAATTACTTTTGATAAATCATGTCTAGCTCATATTATTGAGACAAAGGATAGAATCGTTCTTAAAGACATACCCATCGTGAGTTATTACACTAATGTATTCCCTAAATAGATTCTTATCCTTCATCCTGATCATGAGGTTGATTTATCAATTGAACATATTCCAAGATCCAGGCCTATATCAAAGACACCTTATAGAATGTCCACCATAGAGTTCGAGGAGCTATAGAGGAAGATATATGAGAATCTGGAGAAGGTTTTTATATGAACAAGTGCTTCGTTGTGGTGTTCTTGAGTCCAACTCAACAAGAAGAAAGATAGTTCATTGTTCTTATACATTGATAATCCTGAGCTCAAAAAAATAAAAACCAAGAACAGGTGTCCTCTTCCATAGATAGATGACTGGTTTGATCAGCTTTTTCGGGGAAATTATCTCTCTAAGGTAGATCTTTCTTCGGGATATCACCAATTAATGGTAAGCAGAGAAGATATTACCAAGAATTTCTTTCAAACGAGGTGTGGACAATATGAGATTATAGTGATACCCATCAGACGCACTAATGATTCATCAATTTTTATGGATTTAATGAGTAATGTCTTTAAATATTACCTCAATAAATTTGTGGTAGTATTTATTAACGGTATTTTGATATAATCCAAGAGAAAGGAGGAAGCTAAGGAGCATTTGAATACTGTGTTAATGTCTTTATGAAGGGAGAAGTTGTATGAACATAACTGTAAATTTGAGTTCTACATGGAGGAAGTATCATTCTTGGGGAATTTTATCACTAGGAAAGGGGTACACTTATAGTGAATTGGGCATTTGAGGCCCTTGGAATAGGAAACCACCATAAGAGGTCACTAATGGTTACTAATAGTGACCACCATTGGTGGGTACTCACCCGAATAAAGAAATCAATGTAATCACTACCCCTCCCCAAATCTTCCTCACACGCCCTAACCGTCCTCCCCCAACTCCTTTACATTGTGCAGACACCCGTTTCTACCTCCCCTCCCTCCCTCCAATCACCTCTATCACACAAAGGTTTTTCACTGCCACTGCACTTATAGTCATAGCCGCCATCCATCCTCCCCCACGCGACCCCTCCATCATGCCTCATCAGACTTTTCCTCCTCCCCACCTACACCACCGCACATGGAGCCATTTGAATAGCCCATCCACCCTCACCGTGTCCACATACTCATGCCTCGCCCAGACTATGTCTCCCTCCCTACCCACGCTCTCACCTCCGGAATATCCCATCTATAGATCTTGGTGGCCTATGGTTTGAGGTTAGTATTATGTCATTTTTGAATAATTTTTGTTCCATGTATCTCATGTGCAGATAATCTTTTTTCCAATTGCCATTATTCTACGAACCATTACATCATGCTATTCTTTATTTATTGAACTCTCACCTCATCTGCTCCCTAGGTTAATAATGAACATAATATACGATGATTTCTCACTATTTTAAATTAATTAATGGAATTTTCATCAAAAAAATAACCCTATTTTAGGTTTATCTATTTCATTATTTTGTTTCTTAAATTATTTTACTTCATAATTGAATATCATTCATGATTTGATCTGTTTTATAGGATAATATTGCACAAAATTATGATATTAAACATAAATGTATTTTTTTCCTTTTTTTGTTGCATTTGATTTCATTTGTTACTTATTTTTGACTAAAATTTTCTTTTTTTGGCTGCATTGTTTGATACCCCTTCTCTTGGATTCATTTATTGATTATCCATTATCAATTTTTCTTGGTAGCTATATGGATGATGGGATGACTAGATTTCTGAACATTGATTTTATTTTTATAATACACATTCAAATCCTTCCCAATTAACATTGTATACTATTATACACTATCTAATGTTATGCAATATCATTTTTTAATGTCTACTATTATAATCTTCTGTTATACACAACCTTTTTTACTCTCTATTATTATACAATTTAATTTAATATTATTCTATTAAATGTTATCTAATATTATACAATATCATTTTTTCAATTTCTACTATCATACAATATCATTTAATATTATATATTGTAATACATGGTCATTAAAGATGGTCTACTATTATACGCCACCCATTTAATGTTTTGCCTAAAGTTATACAATGTCATTTTTTAAAAACTGTGTTTTGGTGATATTTATTAATATCAATGGAGGATTTTATCCATTAATTTTTCTATATGTGAAAGCTAATAAATCATACTGTCATTTTTAATACTCCATTGTTTATTATCTACCCCATTACAAAAATGTTTTATAGAAAAAAATTCATAGATTAGTAACCGAATACAATGTTGTATCTCACTGAAATGTATAGTAATATATTACTGAATACATTGCATCACACATTGTGTGTTGTATTTCACTAAAATCTATAGTAATATATTGTGTTAAATTCAATTTATATACCACCATATTGTGTTCAATTCACTTTAGACTTTTTGGATTTTAAATTTTTGATATTGGTATTTAATTTATATTGGACATCAAGATATATAATATCACGATTTAATGTGATGTTATACATGTATCCATTGATTTTCAGCACTTTTGATGAATATTATTTTCTTGGAACCTCTATTTCTTTTTTGGTACCTAAATTTTCTTCTTGCGGTGCTTGATAGAGAACAAAGATATAAGGATGAGGATATTGTTATATCTTCTTATAATGATCATTTCGTTTACAAATAAAGTTCTAATGTTATTTTTATAATCTGTTGCATTTCAAAATATGAAAAGGATTTATAAGACATATGTATATGGGGCTATAAATTCTGGGATAAGAGGGTTCTTGAAAAATTGATCTCTTTGGATTTGGATAATAAAGAGTAATGCACTTTTAACAGATGAGGGTATTCAAAGGCAAGGTATTGTGTTTTCTTTTAAGTGAATCTGTTGTGAAAAAAATATAAGGGATTCTTCAAATCATATATGTAATACAACTAACTTAACAATAGTATTGTAGAGGTGCTCTAGGGATATCATTGATAATTCTATCGGGCTATAATTGTTTTAAAATTATACTTAAATAATGGTTCTTATAGTCATATAATAAATATGTATATCTTATCAGTAAATGTTTTTATATATATAGGTTTATTATATTTGTTAAAGGGAATGTTCTAGATTTTATTCATGAATATTTAACCTTATAATGTGTTTAGAGACCGTGGAAGCTAGAAAGATTAATCTATCGACATTCAGGTGACTCGGAGGCATGGGATGAGATAATTTTACTGATTATATTTATTTATAGATGTTGTAAGATGTTTTTTGTTTGTATTAAAAGAAAAATATTCTTATTTTTTGGTGGTAAAATTATGATTATAGTAAAAATGAAATATATTCTTATGTGTCATAAGATTCAAAATCTATACCATAAGAAAGTTAGTCATGTTATTCTAAAATTTCATTAGAGACTTTATAATATTCCACCACAAAGGTTCATGACTACAAAACACTATGAAGATATCCAAAATTATTGATATAGGTTGGAGACACCAATTCAAAAAAAAGATATGCATGTAGATTCACCATATCATTCTCTCAAAAATGTTCTAATGGTTTTGGCATTAGAACCCCAGTAGCTCCAATACATTGGGATTGTAACATCCCATGGAGGAGGTGTAAAATGTACCATAGTTGACAATATCTATACACTTCATGTCCAATATCTATCAGTTGTTTAGAGAGTGGGGAGAATATAGGATTACCTGGATTGGAAAAAATAATATAGGTAATATAAGATATTTTTTTACAATTTTTTGAAGTGACATGTGAATGTACCATTGATTATCATTTACATACCAGCTGGGAGATTGCGGGGAGGCATGGGAGAAGACTAATCATTAGTTGGAATGTTGGGTTTTACCTTTTAGATTTATGTTTGTAGGTTTCTTAGAAGAATGAATTGCAAATAAAATTCCATAATCCACTAACTATATACCTATAAATTCTCTCTTGGAAAATTATATTATGATTTTTCTCGTAAAACATTTTTAGTTTTTTCAATTAGAGAAAAAATCCGAGTTATATTTTCATTATTTAATTTTTTTTGTATTAAATTTGTAGGTTGAATGAGAAATGAGATTGAAATTTATGAATTGTTCGGAATACTGGTTCATTATTTTTTTCATTTGTTATCTGGATGAAATATATTTATGTTGATTTTAATGGGATGATATCAGGATGATTTCATTTGAATACTGATCAAGAATGGAACTTCATGCTTTTGGTCAGTAGTTTTTTGATGCTATATAACTGCTTTTCCATTTTGTGTTTTGTTATATATCCGGTTTTCCATTTTGTGTTTTGTTTTGTTCTTTCGTTTATATTCATTTTGTTTTCTTCATTTTCGTGTCTATTTTGTCTTCTATGGGCTCATGGAAAGCTCGATGTCTCACTAGTGGGGATGATTCATCCAAACATTCAAATTGATTTTGAATTGGTCCATGGAGATTATTGTTGTTTAGTATTTTACAATCAATCTAGAATCATGATTTTATTATATTTGTAGATTAATAACGAGTTCTATGTAACTTCTATGAAATATATGATATCATTTAATTACTACAAAATGCTGATAAACACCCTTTTTAAAGTGTTATTTCATGATAATTTCACTCAAAGAGGAAAATTCATCATATATATTTATAATGGGATTGGGAAATTCTTGTTTTACATGCCCTTTAGTAGGAATAGTTTATCAGCATGGATTTAAATAGATTGAATGAATCTTATCTTAATTTTTATGAATTCTGGTGACATGATGTCTAGGATTTTCACATTCTAAATGTTTCCTTGGTTTTTTTAATCAGCATGGTAGTATCGGATTTTGGGATTGGTTTTATTAAAGATATATTCTAGAGACCACCTATGTTGTCACTCCAGGATCATGTGCTTAAGGAGAAACCCTTGTACAATGATCCTAGGGAAAACTCAATGTGTTTTTCACCTTAGGTTATTTCTAAATATCAGTTTCATTCAACTTAATAGAAACACACAACCACATTAATCTTTCTAGAAATCCTCCTATTTGTAGGAGGTTGTATATTTGGATCTTTGGATACTATAAGTGATATGTTTTTTAAAAAAATCACACTTTTGTGACCCCCTTAGGAGATCACAAATGCTGTCATTTTTGTGAAATATTAGTGACTGAAAAAAGTGGTCGCTACTGCTCCTCTCGATGACTACTGCCATAGTCAGCTGTGGAGGCCCTATAGAGATTGTCAATGGTGCTCACTATTGGCCTTTACCGAAAAGTAAATTATTATTGTAATTGTACATTTATGATCAGTCACTAAAGACTATTATAAACATCTTTCGGCTGTCGCAAATAGGAATTTGGTAGTAGTGATATCAATGGACCCTTCCAAGAGAAAACCAATTTTTGAATGGCCCATGCCAACATCGATAAGAGAGATCAACATCATTCAAGGAATAGCTGGGTATTATTGACAATTTTTGATGAACATTTCATGATTATCCAACTCAATGACCCAGATGACATGGATGGGGTTAAATATTGTATCGAACCTATAATGCAAAGTCTGTTTTAAGGAGTTGAAAAAGTGGCTAATCATTGTGCCAATACTCACAATCCCAGTAAGTGGAGAACTCATTATGGTGTATATTGATGCTTCAAAGAAGGTATAATGCTTTGTGCTGAGGAAAAATGATATAGTGATAGCCTACACCTCAATGAAGCTGAAAATACATGAGCAAAAATATCCTACGAATGATCTAGAGTTGTAGGCTATGATATTTATGTTGAAAATATTACAACTTTAATTCTACAGGGAGAAGTGTGAGATATATACTGATTATAAGAGTACCAAATATATATTCAGACAAAAAGAAGTTAATCTCCACCAAAAAAGATGGATAGATCTAATAGTGGATTATGACTGCTCAAACCACTACATCCTGGAATGGAAAACAAGGTGGAAGATACTATATGTTTATAGGATCTTGCATCTTTATCAATGGTGATAATTGAAAATGATTTTATATTCTTATATTGGGAGTGGATATACATGGAAATCATTAAGGGAGGAATATAATAAATATTTTCTCAAATGTTTTCTCAACAATCCAACTTTGTGAAAATAAAGGATTCTCATGAATAATATGTGGGAATTAAAAAAAGGATGGAAGCTATAAAAAATTGGAAATCCTATGAAGTCATGATTGTTGTGGAAGGAGTTTTATGATTTCGGTCATGATTATGTATACCATCTGATCCATATATAAAGAAGGATCTTTTGAATGATGCATATAGCTCAACCTTCTCTATCAATCCATGGAGCACAAAGATGTATCGAGATCTCCAAAGGAACTTTTTGTGGGAAAAATGAAGAAGGGCAGTGTTGAGTTTTTATCAATGTGCCCGGTATGTCCTCAAGTGAAGGCTAACAGATAGAAGTCTATGAGGATGATAAAACCACTACCCATACCAACATAGAAGTTGGAGAATATAACAATATACATTTTCACTCGACTTCCATGTACATCTACAAGAAACCATTCTATATGGGTCATTATAGATTGTCTTATAAAGACACCTCGCTTTATTGCAATTAAATATGACTTATCATTGGATCAACTTTAATGTATATATATCAAGAGGTTGAAAGGATTAATTGATTACCACTATTTATTTTATTATTTGAGATTCCAGACTCACCTCGATGTTCTAGAAAAGTCTCAAACTTGCTCAAACCATTGAACTGAACTACAGTATGGCCTGTCATCCTCAAACCGATGTCCAATATGAGTGATCTTTTTAGATACTAAAAGATATATTGAGGGAATGTTCTAGGGACTCTAAAGAATTATGGGACCAACATCTTCCACTGGTTGAATTCTACTACAATAATAGTTTCCAATTGAGCATCTAAAGGGAACCATATGATGACCTTTATAGGAAAAGGTGCAGAACACTGGCATGTTGGGATGAAGTTGGTGAGAGTAAGCTTCTAGGACCTAAAATGGTTGAACAAATAGTGGATAAGGTGAAAAACATTCCTCAGTAGATAAAAGCTACCCTATGTCGATAGAAGAGTTATGAAGACAATCATTGATGAGAACTTGAGTTTAATGATGGAGGGATAGTATTTATCTGCATATTAATTTTTGGAGTTATTATTCAAGGTAAGTGAATCTACATCCCTTCCCTTTGTCATGATTTCATTTTATGTTATTATTTTTAATTACACTTTAATTATTTTGGGATATATCATTACATATCCCCCTTTCTGTCCATATTATTTAATAATGGTGAGAGAACCCTTTTTTCTTTCATCAAAAAATTGGATGATATTTAAAGAAATGTTGTCAGGCTGTCGAATTTATGTATGGGATCTCTCAACTTCTCTAACATTTTCATGTTCTTTTCTATTTTTTATTTCCTCACTTACATTCATATAAATTTTTTGAATAATCCATTACATTAATTGTTCTATAATTTTTTAATGATAATGTAATAATTATGTATCATATATTCTTCCAAATTCCTTTATACTAAAAATGAAAACACATTTTAAGTTGTGAAAATTTACAACATTCAAGGACGGTGGGTTTTTCAATTTATATTACTGTCTTAAATTATGGTCAAGCAACCATTAACATGGTTGAAATAGTCTATAATATATGTTTTATGTCTTACCTATTTTTCTTGAATCTTTTTGTACATAAAGATTTTATTTATAATGAAAATTGAGTATATTATATTAGAAACATCTAATTATACCATACAGTTATCATTAAATAATTTATAAAATTGTTCTTCTTCACACCTAGTAATTTAATGTAATTTACCACCATGTAACCTTTTGGGTGTTCAATAATTTAATATAACTCCAATTCAGGACAACCATCCTCATTTTACACGATTCTAAAAACATGAATATAACTGAACCGACCATTAAAACCAATGAAACAAACCGACCCAAACTATGAAATTGGACTTCATAATAAGTAAAAAAGGTTATGAATAAACTGAAAAAGGTTTTACTAAATCTTTTAAATACAAAATATTTTCCATAATTATTAATTAATGAACATAATTTGCTTATGTAGCTCATTAATATCATGTGGAGAACACCGTTGGACATATGGAAAGGGCTACCCAATATTTCATTTTTATTAAAGAATGTCCTATATGTTATGCCATTTTATGTTTAATTCCTAAATATGGGGTATGATTTTTCACCTTTCACATTCATAAATCTTGATTTATAAAATTTTAAAATTCTTTGTCTCTCTCATTATGTCCTTTTACGTACACCTGATACTATGTCACTATTCTTTAAGGGATTCCATCAGAACCATCTTTATTCCTTCATGTTTCTATATCCTTATTTTTACCTGAATGAAGTTGTTTCTTATTAATATGCATAACTTATAAATTTTGTTTATATTCTCCAAACATTTGTTTCAAGATCCATACCTCATTCAGTTTTGGTGATATACGTTCTTTTATGTGATTCCCTCCTAGATACTTCCCAATAAGCGAACTCATTTTAAGGGAACTTCACAAATTTTTACCCAATTTTAATTGCACTCTAAATTTTTTTAAGACACCATTGCCTTTATAAAATAAGTATTTTTATTAATATACACTTCTTTTCTCACTTCTATTTATACTTGAAATATTATCCCCTCTTCAATTTTAAATGATCTTTCGTATTTTCCATAAAACTGCACTAATGTGTTTTAATGCTATGAATTTCCTAAATATTGTTCTTACATGTTTTTACTTCTGTTTGAAATCACATACCTTGATATACGCCTATTTTACCTTATTAATTTCCATGTATGTTTTAATTACTATCACTCATAAAAAATTTAATGATAAGTGCATTCATTACACTTTATAACATTAATGTGAGACCTAGTTCCATCCATGGGTTCCCTTATGTTTATGTATGATTGATATTGTATGATTATTTATGTGGAAATAATATTCATGAACATGTTGATATTGGTACAGCAGACAGTTCTCCAATGCATTAGAGAAATTTTTAATCTCATGAGACATTATGTGGAATAGTCTTGGTAGTTACCCTTGACTCATGCTACCATGTGCAAGGGTCTTAGTGGTTAACCTTGACATGTTCTCCTCAATGTGCAATAATCATGAACTGGTGCTAAAGTTTTAATTTATGTTTCTTTCACATTATTATGAATTCATGAATATATGATCCCATTTTTATATGTTTTGATTATATATTCCATTATATATCATTATGTCATGATCTCTAACCCTTGTGTTAAATTCATATTCATATATTTATTTCATTACTCATCTATTAGCTCGTCCCTTTGTTAATGTGATCCCCATGGTACCCTATGGAGATGTAAGGGATCAAAGGAAGTTAAGAGCACTTTATGAATCTTAAATAAATGTGTGTTTTTTTAGTTCCATGTTTTTAGTTTTACGTACACAGTCTCCAAATACAGTAGACTTCACAATCCTTGGCATATACACTAATGTATAATTTTATATAAAATCATGTAATTTTATAAATTAATGGCATAGTCACCATAGTATAGTAGTCCTATCTAACAAAAACAATTATGTAAAAATATTTCTTAACATTTGTTATAGTGAGAATTATAAAATCATGAATATCAAAAAGTATTCTCTACCATGATTCAATGATACATTCGTTCGAATTAAGGGATCTTAATACCTCTCATGGATTTAACTTCAATCATGATACCAATGTGTAAGGGTTATAAAGCAGAAAATATAAATGAAATAATTCCATAATATTTTTGTAAACTATGAATTAATAGTTATACCCTTCTGGGATAAAATTGAATTAACTAACATTATTATATAATGAATAGATTCTTTAGAGCCAACCATGATCAATTCTTGGTTTTCATTGGTGAAGATATTCTCATATATTCTAAGACCAAGGATGATAATATTTATCATTTGGGGATTATGTCAAAGACCTCACGAATGGATAAAATTAATGTTGCATTTTTCATGTGTGAATTCTAGTTAACAAGAATTTATTTTATATGCCACATAAATATATGAAATGGAATATCTGTTCAACCTTCAATGATTGATGTTATTTAACAATGCCCCAGACTGACCATAGTATCCACGATCAATAATTTCCATGGGAGAAATGGATACTACCTAATATTTTTGATAAATTTATCGTTTTTAATATGTATAATAACTATGTTTGCATGGAATGTAGTTATGTTACTTTGGAAATAGGAATGTAAAGAATTTTTTGAGGACCACAAAATAAGAGAGTCACTATACCTACACATACATTATGCTAGTTTGTGGAAGGGTTTCTAATATATAATTACAGTTCATTAATTATCATGTGATTTTTACTTATACATAATGGAAAGGTAATTTAATATTCAACATGTAAATTAAAAACTCAGAAAAAATTACACAATAAATTATTTAGGGTACAAAATAATGATCTTTACAATAACAATTTTCTATAACTACCATTACTGTAATATATTTTGATATATATAGACCAAAAGAGGTTCCAATATATATTATGTAGAATAATTTAAAAATGAACTAAAGGAGAGTGTTCGAATTTATTATTGACTATGATTTCACAATACATTACCTCATGTGGATGGAAAATTATGTGGCACATACTTTGAGTTAGAAAGATTATGACACCCAATCCTTGAGGAGGATAGAGAAATACTGAATACTAATATATTTTTGGAGGATGAATATTGAATCCATAAAGGATTGTTATTAATAAAATTTTTCCTAAATGAGTTATAATCCATCAATTCATGGATAGGTCAAGGAATCCATGAAGGTGGATGTAGAGCAACATAAAATATTATTGAGTATTTTAGAAATTATAATTGATAAATTAGGAATTATATGGTTTGGAATTCAGATATTTGTTCTTTATGAACAATATTTGAAGAGGAAATTTTTTTATGATGCACCTATCTTCTCCAACACTATTCATCGATGAAGAATGATAATGTGTAGAGATATAAAGAGAAACATCTGATGGGATAACTTGAAGAGGGATATCGTGGAATATTTATCTTGATGCATAGTATGATTGAAATTTGAGGATAAATGATATAATTTAAAGGGAATGATCTAAAAATTACCCATACTATTATGGAAATGGGAAAACAAACCATTGTATTACATTATAAGAATACCCATGAAATATACTAGATATAATTTCATTTAGTTTGTAGTCGATCACCATAAAAATTTGATATATTTCATTACATTCCAGTTTGATTACATTTGAAACATACATAATAAGAAGTATATGAATGACATGTAGAGGATTCATGTATTTTCACTCTCTATTGAATCTAATTGAGATTTGATGTTTGTCTTAAGGTTATGGAGAATTACTCAGCAAGAATTGGAGATGGAGTAGAGTGTCAAAAATTTTATTCATCCACAAACACATGGTTATTATAATAGAACCGTTAATACTATGGTGGTTTTTTCTAGATCTTGTTTATTGAATTTTTAAGGATATTGGTATCCACACATTCCCCTAATAGAGTTATACTTTTGAAATAGATTCAAATATAGTATTCAAGTGAAATGATATGAGGATATGTATCGAGAAAGTTTTAGGAAACCAAGATATTGGGATGATGTTTGAGAGAGGAAGCTGATTAGAATGGATATTATCTATGAAATTATGTAGAATGATTAAAACATTTATTGGAATATAATTGTGGAAGAAATTTGATAGAGGAGTTATATGGATAATCATTGATGGAATTTAAATTTTGAAGCTGGTTACAAGGTGTTTATCTAGAAATCTATATGGTGTAAGGTAATGAGACTTTCGAAGAATGGGAACTTGTTCCCTAGGTGTATTTGTCTCATTGAGATCCTTTATCATGTCATCGTTATTGATTATAACATGGAACTCCCTCCAAACCACTCTCAAATACAATGTGTGATTAATATATAAAATTAGATAAATTCATAAATTGTCTTTATCATGTAATGATTATAAATGTTTTGAAACTATTACAAGATCTATTATATAAGCAACAATAGATAAATATTCTGGGTCGAAGAGATAGTGTGATGTGGAATAAGATAGAAAATATGGTCATTTTTCTATGGAGGAATATTATTCTCGAAGAATATATGTGGGAAACTAGGGCTATAATGGGACCAAATTACACTATATTATTTTATTAATAATAAGAAAATTTCTAGGATTACATTATTTTTAAGGATTTTAGAATGTAATGAAACATGATTCTGGTAAGTTATTTATTATTAAATAAATATCATGTTGATTATGCTGTCTTACACATAACAAGAAACTAAAATAATGGCCATGATACTTAAATAAAATAAAATAATTAAATATTAATGATATATTATAGATGATTAATATTTGGGTATTAATAGAAGTTACCATCTTGTGAAGACAAAGTAAAAGACATATTAATAAAATATCCTATTATTTTTCTTAGAGACACTTTTGGATTCCATATAATATTTTTTTATAGTAAAATATTTTAAAATCACATTTAAAAATGAATTTGATAAAAATAACATAATTTGTGAAATTATATAATTCAAAATTATCCTAATATAAATTTTCATCCCTTTTCAGAAGTAATTGAATTTTAGGTGAAGAGTGAAAAATATAATTTTTAATAAATACATAACGTCTATGACTATATAGAAGTATATATAACATAGAAGCATATAAATTTTTTCATCATTAAAAACTTATTCATCTGGTGAAATTATGAATTTATAAATATAATTTTTGTTTTAAATAACCCATGATAATCATTTTGAAAATTATATAATATTTTTCTAAAACAGAATTTTTGTTTTTTTATTTGAATTATGTTTTCTGAATTTGAAATTAGGTTTTTTTAATTTCAGATAACTCTCCCATGGATAGTAATAAAAAACTAATTCCACTAAAATCAACATCTTTTTTATTTTTTTCCTAAACATATTGTTTATGACTAATTATTTTTTTTCTAAATATAATATTTAAAAAACAACATGTATTAATGTAAACATTAATTTATAACAATCATTTAAATTTAATTTGATATAATTATTTTCAAAATTGGATTCATTAGTTCTAAATTTTTGAATACATCCCATCTTATTTTTTGTCATTAAAATTAAATTACATATGTAAAAATTATTTACCATTGTAGATAAAAAAATGGTAAAAGTGAAAAATATAAGAGTAAACGACATATGAAATGTTAATAACTTATGTGAAAATGTTTAGTTAATGATTTGATGACCATTCCACTTCCCTCGGTTCATTATTGTGCTTTATTTCATCTTTTAGACCCTTTCATAATGACTTATCCTTTATATTATTTACAAAAATATATTTTTCCTTCAACTATAGATAGTTCTCACCGTAAAACCTTTTGGAAACTCATTATAAATAATTTCCTTGACTAAAAATACTCTATAATCTCTCATTAAATGTATCATGTCCCAGAATCAATGGTCTTTCCAAAACTACAATATAAGAATCCTTAAGGTAATACAAATGGGAGAACACCCAAAGGGAAAGGTAATATTTTTAATCGATCTCTATTGATTATTTTATTCCTATAAATACTAAAATATATATTATAAATTAGATTATGATTACAAAAATATTTTCAATATTCTGAAATTCTTTCATACTAATTCTCTATAACTTTTCTATCTTCTCCCAAAAAAATTAAAAATTCATGATGTCATCATGTCAATATGATGACTATCACCTCTATGAAAAACGTATTTGATTTTCCATCACCATAAACAAAGATTATGATAAATGAATATTTATATAATTAATATTATTATTAATATTATTATTATTTTTAAATTATAATCTATTCTATATCCGCATCTCGATCTATGGAAAACAAACATGCCACCTGTATGTACGTGTGAACAACCACCTCTATGAAATTAACATATTTTATATTTGATTTTAGTATTTTAATATTTTTCCTAATATCATATTTTATGTATCACGATATTAAAAATTATAAAAAATATAATTATTGTTATTTTAATAATGATTTTATTTGAAATGAATTACATTTATAATCACACTCACCCATAGACTATAGGTTGTTCTTATATGAGTCCATTTCACCAGCAATATGAACATTTAAATAAATATATATATTATTTATATATGGAAATATAAAATAATGTTTTATGAGAAATAATATTTAAGTAAGCTTTTTTATGTTTATTTAAATGGTAGTGGTAAAACCTAACCTAAAAATCAATATAACCCCATCATTCATGAAAAAATACAAAACCTCTAAAATAATAATAAAAAATATATAATGAAATTAGAATAATATAAATCATCATAAATATTTATTAAAATAATTATAATTTTATTATAAGGATTAATGTAAAATATATATTCCATAAATGGCACCACCATTATGAAAGCATAACTAAACAAATAATCGATGCAAATAAAATTCAATTTTTTAAAATAATATAATTTCCATATTTTAAAAAATAAGTATAAATAATGTTATAAAAGGTTATAAGATTGAATAAGGTATATAAATATGATATTAATATTGTTATTTTTTTTATACTAGATGTTATAGAATATCCGGTTTAGTGGGATTTAAGGTAAAGGGTTTATCTTGTTTAAATTATTTTCTCGACTCTTAATAATTATATTATGAATATAATTTTTTAAATTTGTTTTTATTGTTTTATAATATTTATTTTACTCTATATACCTTTTGAAAATACATTTATTATATTATTTATTCTTAAAATTTGACAATGTTATTAAAAATTATCAATCTTTTTCGAATATGATCTCTTTCGTGTGTAACCATATTCAATATTCCCTCTAAATTTACCCCTTCTAATTTTAAAATCCAAATTTTTTATTTATATAATTTATATAATTTTTTTTATCCCTTTTCATATAAAATATTTATCACTCTATTTATAATGTGTGTTTCAATAATGTTATATTAAAAATATAAAAAATGATTTCTGCATAATTTACTCATATAAATATTATAGTTCACATTTACTGTAAAGCACCTTTATGTGTTTATGGGATCCATTTTTTGGATTTCATTTATTGTGATTTTTTTACTATTTTTCATGTCCCCCACTTAAAAATGATTTTTTATTCATAATTTTATCTCTTTGGTTGAATGTTAATAAATGTTTTTTAAAGGTTTTTTCCACATCTTTTATTCCATTTTCATATTTAAAATATATTACTCTTATGGTTTTATTATAGATATATCACCTTATAAATACTTTTATGAATTCCAAATTTTATTATATAGAATTATTTTATCATCCACTCATGTTTTTATATCATGTTTTGTGATACCATTTCAAAAAAAATGTAAAACATATTTTTCTATCTCAAAGTTTCATGATATGCCGATTTAATGATATCTCCTTTAATACATATGTATGGATAATGATGGGTGGGGTCTTATACAACCCTCCCATGAATTTTAAAGATGATTATATCTCATTACAAATGTATTGATAGGTGCATTTATGTTTTCCCTTAAACTGTGAGTTCTAATAGTGACCCACATAGGCGTGAGTATGAGTAGTGACTCATGAATGTAATGATACAATGTGATTATGTTGGATCCATATATCATAGTTATTATATGATCCAACAGAATGTAACATTTCCAAGATATATTCCTATGTTTATTCTCTATATATAATATTTATTATCTCTTAATTGTATACTCTTTTTCTAGGGTAAATGTGTTTTTCTTTTGAAATTACATATCTTTATATCATGAATTTTACAAAAATATTACTATTTTATATTATTTTTAATAATATTTCATTTACCATGATCCTTTTTTATCTTAATAATATGATCTATACCATAATGACATCTTCATATGTTTTCCATTATATTATGGCTACGTTCACACTCTTTACATGTCTCTTTTCCCAAGGATAGAAAGATGAGTGAAACTAATGAGATGTTTAGAAGAGTGTCTAGTGTGGCTAAATTATGGATCAATGTTTCCAGGTGTTATAAAATATGATTCATATGAAGATCATTATCAAGGATACTAAACCATTATTTCATGGTATTGTGTTTTTATTTGTGGGATGTAATGTATAATTTAGAAAATGATGTAAAATAATGTCCTGTTTAGATTGCGACAAAACACATGGTATTAAATAATATGTTTAATTTATATATTTTTGAACTAGGTTAGTATATGTGGTTCTAGGGAGCCTTAGATGCATTGGGATAGAGGGTTTACGTAGGTGTAGGTGCCTGAATATAGACCGAAAACATCATGGTACATGGGAAGTTAGATTTCTATAGTCTGTTTAGGATAAGGCAGAGGACATGGGGATTTGGGGCAGGATTAGCTGTTCCAATAAGGTATAATATCCCAAGGAGCTAAAAATGGTACTCAAATCCATGGTTTAGAAAATAGATATAGTGTAAAACATACCAATATAGTATAATATATGGAGCCTTCCGCAATTCTAGGAATGATCATTTCATATTCATCCTTGGAATGATATTTGATCGATACAGGTGGTTTACATTCTTTAATAACCATTTAGTTTTTGAATGGAATGGGGATAAAAATAGAATAAATGTATATTGTGATGTCAATTGATGTGTCGTTGGGAGTGTGGTTTGAGGGTAATCGTTTATGTAATGATTTGTCATACGAAATAAGTGTTTATTATGTATTTTGATATCCATTCATCTTGGAAATACATAGTTTTCATCTATTTTTATGTGTGGGTCAGTTAGTGTTGTATTTAAAACAAATTGACTGATATCATCAATTAGTATCATTTGTATCCTTAATGTGAAATGAGTATTTTAATATTTTAGAGTTGTATATTTATGAAGGTTGTGTATGATTAGATCATTAGTAGTTCAGAATTATTACATGACATGTTTCTAGGATTATGTTGGATGATGTGGGTACGAAAAAGATGATTTTCATCCAACGGTAGATTAGTTTAAGGAAGTACTCCCTAGTTACTTATCATTCATTCCACCCGAGATGTATTTTGAGCTTATCATTGATCTCATGCTCGGTTCATAGACTATTTCTATTCCACTATAAGGAATGGAATTTGTAGAGATATAATGATTAAGAATAAATTAAACAAGTTTGAGGAAAAATGATTCATTTGGATACCCATATTTACATGGGTTTCTCCTACCCTTTTTTCTAAAAAGTTAGATGGTTTCTTGAGGGTTCTTATGGATTATTGGATGTTGAAATAGTAGAGGGTTAAAATATAGACTCCATGACATTGGAATAGAAACGTTTTTGATCAAATTCATGGAACCTGATTATTATTTAAGATCAATATGAGTCATTGTTTTCACCAAATAAAGGATAATTCTTAAGAAATATCTCATACATTATTTAAGAGAATTTATGGTCTTTATGAGCATCAATTTATCACAATCGATCTGATCAGTGTTCCAGTGGTGTTTATGAATTTGATGATTCATGTTTTCTACCCTTATGTAGAAACCTTTGAGGGTATTCTTATTTAATAAATTATAATATACTTCATAGTGAGGGAGGAGTGGAAACAACATCTTTATATCATTTTGGGTACACTTAGAGATCATCTATTATATTTACACCTATTTAATTTTCACTTTCTAAATGACCAAGTTAGTTTTTTGGGACAAGTTATATCCCAGACCAGTGTACTGGATAACCATGGGAATGTTACTGTAGTTATTTATTATGAATGAAAACTAATTATTTTTTCATATGTACCTTTTTTGAATAGATTAATATTATCAAAGGTTTATATAATACTTTAACATTTTCAATGTTTCACTAATAGGTCTAGGTTAAATGGAGAAGAATTTAATCTAGTAAAAACCCTATGAGAGTAAAATTCATAAGCTGAATGGTAGAAAAAATATATCACCATTGAAAACCTTAGTTGAGTTTGGTGTATATTATATTGTTTAATGTAATCCATCAGGTTCTCTAGTAGTGTAGTTATGATTTGTGGTTTATGGATCTCTTTATAGGCATATATTTTGATATCCAGGAGTACCATGTTTGAGAAACCCATATATCCTTATCCAACAATCCCTTATATATCATTAAGACAAAAAGGTAAATTATATTATATGAACTTTTTATATATAAGAGAAAACATAACTATTATGTTTCAACAAAATTATTTGACCTTTGAAAATAATGATATTCTAATTGTCTAGGATTTTGTCTTGGTTCCTATAGAAATATTTGATGATCTAATAGTGGAATCATACACCTTGAAGATGGTGGTACACCCAGGTCTTGCAATGATGTGTCATGACATGCATGGAAAATACTAGTGGATGAAAATGAATAATGAAATTGATAATATTTTCACATAGTTTTCATTTTATCTATATGAAAAGGGATAATTACTAGAATACCAGTGGTATCCTATATTCATTACCCATTTTTATGTGTAAATGGGATGAAATTACTATAGTTTTTATGATAGTATTTTTGAGGATTCATTGTTGTAGTGACACAATATGGGTGACATGGATCATCTAATGAATGTTGTTCATTTTATACAAATCCATGAGTCCTTTTTAATATAATATCTAGATAAACCCTGTGTCTAAGAAGTAGTATGATTACATGGTATTCCTTAGAATACCACTATATAAAGAGCTTCCATGTACACATATCATTTGGGAAATATAATATAGAACGAACATGGTATAAAGGTTCATCAGATATCTATTTATCACCCATATATGGATAGGTAGTATAAGAATACTATATGATAATATGAAAAAATATTAGAGCATTTCTCATTCCATTTTGTTATTCCTAAGAGATTCACTTGGTTTTAGTTGTGTTTTCCTATTGTAATAGTTATATTTAATTAATAAAGGGAATATTATGAGCCTTTTTATAGTAGATAGTTTCTTTTAATTTTGTGTTAGTTGTAGGATAGTGTGTAAATGAAGATAATAATGTGTTTCATGTGGTATGAAATAGAGTATATTAAGTTTATCAATATGTGTATAGTTATTTTCTAGTGTTGGAGTAGTTAGTATGTGGACTATGATACTGAAGTTTTATATTTCTAGTGGGTAACTATGTGTTCATAATAGCATCATTGAGGTTTGGACATTTCCATTTATGGGATAAGTTATTTATATCTCCTAGGTACGTGGATGTGTTTGAGATATTGGAGGGAATTTTTCAAGTTAAATTCTAGATGAATATCTTAAATTATTCCAGTTATATGCTTGACTCATTCCATGTACCATAACATGAGAGATCCTATCCTGACTCATATCACATGATAGACAGATATGATGTTGATATAGAGGTAGACACATCCTTTGATATGTATTTTTGTTTTATATATGATAATACATTAAGGGATCATTAAAATAATATAGTTCCTTTAGTGCATGTATATTGGAATAATATAGGTATCCAAGATAAGACATGGGAGGAGAGTCTAATATGTTGGCATAGTGGAAAAAGTTGTCTATCAATGAGTTCAGATGAAATTTGGTAATGAAACTAAAAAAATGATATATAGTTTGGTGGTTTTAAAATCCCAAATAATCATGATGTGTATTTACATTTAATTTTCTCCATAATTTTATCATTTTTCATGGTTAGTGTTGGTTTTATGTTGTTACCTAGAGTTAGAGATGGAACAACAAAAAAATTTGGGGATGGAGGCTAAAATGAGAATTATATACCAAAATTAATGATTAGTGAATGGAAATTTCTAAACATGAATCCCAATATTGATAGGTAGATGACCAAATTAATGGCTGAACAAACTATAAAAATCCCTCTAAAAACTATGTGAAATCTAGTGAAAATAGTATAGACACTTCACATGATTGGAATAGGTTTGGTTTAACCTTGTGGATACATCATGATATGTGTTGAATATTGAGAAATAAATACCATAATGTTGGTGAATTATTTGGATAATAGAGTTTCCAAACAATGTTACCCTTAAAATGTATGTAATTACAATTTCCCATGTTATTCTAAAGGGATTAACCAATTTTTCTCACTTATTAAACAATTATCTCTTCTAGGAATGTGATCATCATTACTCTTCCTCCTTCTCAAGATTTTTATTTCATTTTCCCACATAATCATGGGTTTTTTATTGTAATATAGTGGTTAATATATCCTTCCATTTTCTTCATTTACATGTTTTTTTGATGTCTAATGGCATCAAATATTTCTGTAATATTTCCAAGGTATTATTTCACTTTGTTGATTCTCACTATTTTATTATGAATTAATTATAGATATTTGATTGGTATACATCTATGGGTATATGGGGTTAGTCCTAATTTTATTTATTTGTGTTGCTCCATTTTATGGATGTCTATGATGTATGTTTGAATCAAGTATCATACATTGAACATAAATTATAAATAAATTTTATGTGGTGTGAAATATATAAACTAACCAAAACCACAAGTTGTGTTGGGGTTTTTTATGATTACAGTGGAACATTACAATGCATGTGGAGTGAATGACATTGAAAATGATTTGGGAAATTGAATAGGAGACAATAAGGGTTACATGGATTGAATATGTAACCATTTATTGGTTTCTATAGATTACTTATATGTTTAGAAGGATCTAGAATCTATATACATTTTTTAATCCATATATAATATAATTAAAGGATTTGATGAGTGGATTTCCAAAAGAATATAGTAACATTGTATGGTTTAGAATGAATTAGTGAAATTCCGCTTATAATGTCATTATGATAACTTGTTTTCAATTCTTTGGGGTAGATCCCATTACATTGATATTATTATAAATGGTTTGGAATTCCTTGGGGAAAAACATATTGTATTAGTAATATGATAACAAGATTGGATTGCATTGGGGAAATAACCCATGGATTTGTATTAATGGAAATTATTTCAATTTCCTTTGGAGAAATCCCCCTTGTTATTTTGATTCTGAAAAAGGATTTTTAATTATTTATTGAAATCCCCACATAGATTCATTTGTTTCACTATGAGATAATAAGGACACTGAAATCTGATATAGGCTGAAGATGGTATTTTTGGTCCATGTAGTCCCAATAAAACGTAGTGATTGATAGTTATTTTATTTATTATGAATTTCCTTAATTTCATTATGAACATAATAATGAAATATATTCAATCATTCTATATATGATTCATATGTCCTTGGTGAGGGACTACTATGTTGTACTCATAATCTTCTTAGGCGTCCAAATTGGTACTTTGGATGACTTTATGATTAGAAGCCTCTGTAAGGTAAATCTCTCTATGATCAATTCATGATTTTCATAACTATGATAAATCATAGCAGAATGCTCTAATTTAGGTATCAGGACCAACTTTGTGGAGTTTTACTAAAAACAATCTATTTTTTATTTTTGTGATATTTTAGTATATGACTTTGTCTAGGGATGTATGAATTCATGAAATATATATAGTTCAATTTGATATACATGGGTTGAAAAAATTTATTGGCACTTGTTGGGATGTATTGTTACCAAATAAATTTTAACTAAAAATAATAATGACTATTTATGCTAGTATTTCACTTGGATATGAGGGTATAGTCTCTTCATCATACAACTATAGAACCTTTCTTCTAGTCATAAGCCTTTGGTATAAGAAGAGGCACCCCTAAGGTCCCAGTTTCTCCTCATTCTGGGTATTGTCAAGTTGACCTTGTACTTGGAATCATTAAGTGGCATCAAAACACTTCCATTGTCTAACTATTTTGTTATGGTAGACAGTAGATAAATAATTATAAGAAAATTTTAAAAAACTTATTGCTGGGTAAAACTAACCCATGTTCAAGGTAAGTCCATGTTTCCATGGACGGTTTTTATATTTGTATTATTTCTTTTTGATGTTGATCTATTTCTCCTTGGGTGATGCACAGGATTTTGGAATTTATGGTTTATTGTAATTTTATCTCTTAGTAAGAATCGAATATTGATTTGTGTTCATGAATTATACTAGGAACATTTGATAGACATTTAATTTTTATCATTTACTATGACTTGTTACATAGCTATGGTTCTTATGTTTAGTTATTTTAAATTTCAAGAAGAAAATATTTTTGGATTTTTATTATATAAATTTATGAGGATTCTTACCTAACAAGCATCGTAAATGGTAAAGAATGTATTACATAAAAATTAATTTTATTATTATGTGAAATCGAAAAAATGAAATTGGGATTATGAATTATAATTTTTTTCCCTATAACATATAATTGAAATTTAATTTAAATGACCCTAAATAATCAATGTTTCGGATTAATTAAAATAGAAAATAGTGATTAAATAAAACATATGGGAATGAGTTCAACTTAATGTGTCTTTGATATCGACCTAGTGTATTAATAGATGTTGATGGGGATAAAATCCATGTTATAAGATCACTATGATATGATATTTATATAATTTCATGACAGCATACCTCTTATCACATTCCATAAATATTGATATCAATTAAAATTATAGTAACATGTTCTATGGAATAAATTTTTAATTGTATACTAATGCATCCATGATAAACTCTAGTTGTTCCCCAGGAGGGTGGTGAGTAGAATTCCCTAGTGGTTATCAATCCAAAACCTTTTGGAATACTAAATTATGATATTTATATTTATCTCTTTGTGAGAATACATCTACTGGTGCATTATATAAATATATAGGGGCTAAGTGACTATTTCATATTATGATAATGTTAAATTAGGTGTTTTAGCCAAACTATCTACCATTATTTTCCACAGTTGGTAGAATGCATGAAGTTGAGTTTAGGGTTGATTCTATCTCGATGATTTTTGAGAACTTATATATTCCTCACATGATGAGGTTTTAGTTGGTAGTTATATACATCAAGGGTCAGTGAAGTGATTGTGGATGGTTTTAGTCTATGTAGGTCATCATGTGGGATTTTCAGGGAAGGCATGTTATACTTATTTGATCAGTTATTTATTTTAAGAGACTCTGAGATATGATAAGGATGTAATATAATACAAATTATTTAGTGGAATATCTCGGTCATGGATTATAATGTTCATTTAAATAAAATATAGTTATTTTTCCTATTCTCGGGGGATGTGGTAGCCTGAGCGATATGTTTTCAGCATGGGATAAGGTATGGGATTCATGTCGAGATGACCATGTTTTTTTAATTTAACATTTTCTAAGGTATTCAACTATTAATATATTTTTTATAGGAACCTAGGTAAGGGTATAGGGTTAATAATATAAGATTCTATAAACAAGAATGATTTAGAGACATTGGGTAGCAGAATGTTTTTTTGAAATATCATAAAAGAGTAGTGGTGGAAGGAGTATACATGGTGGTGGATAAAATTTTATTAATATAAATGACAATATATTTTAATGCCACAATCATGGTAGGATTTAAAATTATCACTTTCAATGTACCTTTGAACTATTAGTCTGCTGAGATTATGGGAAGATAGGGATAAAATAGATATTTTAAATGATTTCTTAGAATATTTCTATTGATAATGGTTATGGGTAGGATAAATGGTATAGAGTTGGACTACATATCATGCGGAGGGTAGGAGACTTTTGTTATCATGATAGTTTTGGCTAATGTGGAAGAATTAGGGATTAGGATTAAGTGTAGTGCTATCAACAATTTTTTATATCATATAGAGGATAGGCCAGGACTTAGATCAGTGGTTTAGGACAGATATATGTTTCCTAATATAAGCCTACATTCCCAGATGAAGATCCTTTTATGGTTTATGTTACAATATTTGTATCTTTTATTTTTTAATTTTCTTTATTCAATACTGTTAATTCAAAATATTTTTTATCTTATTAGATTGTGGATGGCCTAGGTAAAACTATAGTGTAACTATAAGGCCCCAGCCTTAAACCTTACTTAATCTTGAGTTATTACAAGATTACACATTGAGGATCTTTTCAGGTTTAGAGTTTTAGAGAATTATATCATGAAACTTGCATTATATTCCACATTTAAACAAATTGGTTACATAAAAGGCAGTATTCACTCTTCCCATCAACGGAAACATATTGAAAATAAAACATGGATTCTTTCTTGACGCATCCTTGACACTATCATCACATCATGTACCTTTCCCTTGACCTGTGAAAAACATTTCAAAAACTTGGGATGAGCATAAAAAGCTCAGTAAGGGTTATAAAAATATGGAAAGGAAACATGAGTTCATATATACGTAAGAATGAAATCATACTTTACCCATAAAACATAGGCACTTTAACATACATCATCAAACCATGAATAAATCATATAAAACATAAGACATAAAGGTAACTTGAGGCATTCATAACATTCTTACGTAGGGAGTAACCCTCTTGGTTACATTTGGAATACCCATCACAGTATATTCCCTAAATCTCTTCGGAGAAACCTTAACGTTTCACTCCTTCGCGTTACCCAATGCATTGGAGAGCTATATCGGGCTCACCCGCCCTTAGTTTATCACGGAACCACCCATTCTTCATAACAATTCCCAAGAACCATAACATAATCGTATCACATAAAACATGAATAAATGAAACATAACATTTCCACATTTCAATCACAATATATCATTTTAGGATATTGAAATAATGAATCCATTAAAAACAATTTTCAAAACCATTTAAAACATTTAAAAGATATTTTTGTATCAAAGTGTCCCATACCACCTTGATGCTTAAAAATTTTAAACCATTAATATCCATATTAATAAATCCTTAAAACCATTTTGAAAACATGGATATTAATAAGAACAAATAATTAAAACATTTAAAACGATATTTTGGTTAAAGGGGTTTTACCAAAATTAGAGACACTTGAATACAATAATTGAGGAATAACATTTAGTCAGAACTTTATAATATCATGAGAATAAATGGATTCATGATATAATACTCCAAAGGACAGTATATACACCATATAAGAGTGAATTGGTGCATAACAACGATGAACCCTCAATAGAAATGACAAATGTGATGAAATCCCTTATAAAGAAGGTATCCTTAAATTAAGGACAAATCAATCTCAAAAATATGTGTGAAAAATATAAATACACCCAATATAAGTGTATATTAAGTGTAAAACAATAAAATATCATTCACACATATTCAATGGATGACATATTCAATGACTACTTGTTGAACCCAAAGAAATCGAAATTGGGTTAAAAAGTTCCCTTGACAGCCTAACGGCATCACATCAAAATGAGTTGATGAGAGATAAAAAGTGTATCTCATCACTTGGACATAAAATTTACATCAATAAGGATATATTCTAACATATCCCAACATAACAATATGTAAATTAAAAGACCCAACAAAAGAATTCTTTTAAAAAAAGGAGGGTGAAAGGTTCCCTTACCGACTTGGGTATCTTTCAAAACATACACCCCAAGAATGAACGAAAATAGATCATTGATGTAAATAATCATAAACAAAAGTATATTAGACAAAGAGTAGAATAATGGGCAGTACATACACCACTCAATGGAAGTTGTGGAAAATGTAGCATAAATCTCACGGGAATAAAAGTGAGATGAGAAATCCCTTACGAAAACTCGGCAGCCTAACAGCGCCACATAAAACATCCAAAAAGGATTGATGAGAGAGAATATGGTCTCTCATCACATGAACATAAAAATTACAGTAGGATTAATATAAAATAACATCCCAATCATAAGAAAGATGAGCTTAAAATAAATTACATAAAAGAGTGTACTTAAAAAGAAAGAGAGTTGTAGGCTCCCTTACCTCGGGTCCGACTTGACTCGATCATTCTTTAATGTCCTGAATAATAAACTTGAGTTAATTTCTATTTTCTTAAGAACCTTTTCCATGTTAATTATTCCTTTTATATCAATTATTGACATGTTGTAAACATTATGTAATCATTTAAGTTAATAAGGTTCATTTTTGTCGGTATTTGGTTCTTAAGTCGAAAGTGGACTTCTTACAATTACATGTTGTTCATGTGGCCAAGTGTTTATTATATCCATAATTGTATTCATGTTGTAGATATAATATATGTCATATATATATCCAGTACATGCATGCATTTATAACATTACATAATCATTTAGAGGTAAGAAATGAAATGCACCGTTCATGGAGACGGTAAGCCGTACGTACGCATGAACGCTACTTTCATTTCTATTTCGTATTTTATAGAATGGAATAATAATGATATAAAGGTATATTATAATTACATTATAATATCATATGTAATATCATAGTTCCATCCTTTATATGTCCCACATATGGTATTTAACGAATCAAATCACTTTGAGGGGGCGGTAGTCCGCACTTCCTTAAATGAAGATATCGTGTTTACCCATAATGGGAACCATAAAGTTTTGACCAAAATGAAAAAAACAGAAGCTTAAGGAAAACATAAACATATTATATATCATATATGAAAATAGTGACATCATAATGGCATCCTTTGAAGGTGTTAAATGAGTATTGAACAATCATCGTTTCGGGAGGCAGAATTTCGCCATCCACGGAAACCGTATGTTCTTTAACCATATGATGTAGTTGTGTGAGAGTGTAGCTCAAATAAATCATATAACAACATCCTACTATATTTAAGATACTGGTGTTGTTACAAAAGAAGTAAATAAAAATAGATTAGGGGGTTGGAGAAGCAAAATAAAACAAATGAACGTGAGAGAATGAATTACCTTTAAAAGTGTAACTCCTTTTGATTTGAGCCTAAAGGCTTCCGTTGAAAGGATTCTGCCCAAAGGGAATCCTCTAGGATGAATAGAGGGATGTGGAGAGAGTAAATGGGCAGGGGTTGGCCGAGCCAAAGGCTTGAGGGGTGTGGGAAAAGAGGTAGAGGTGGGGGCCTTTTATAAGAGGAGAGGAGGGGCACCTTTGGAAAGTAAGAAATATTACTTTATTTGAACATGTGTTTCGGTTTTAAAAGGTCCCACATTGATATAATTCGTGGGTTATGTGATAAGGATTCGAAATCAACTCATCCAATTGGTTTTGGCCATGTGTAGGTTGTAGAGTTTACATTAGCTTTCCATTTTATTTAAATCGTTAAATAATGATGTCATCGCTGCATCATTATTATGTCATAAATAATTTAATTTATTTAATGTCTAAAAATTATGAAAAAAATACTATGATGTAGGAAATATTTTTATCTTTCCAATGACTATTTATAATCAAAATTTTGACTTGTGTAACCCTACTTAAAAATTGTTTTAGTAAAATAACTCATGTTTGTGTCAATTTAATTTTAACATTAAATAAAAATATATTATTGTCATTTTCCAACTAAAGTGGATACATGGGGTCCCCAAGTTGGCCCATGGCTTGTCTTGGTCTTCCATGACTCACCCAATAGGTGTAGGAAATGTGTCATGGTGTTTTCACATTCTTATAATATCATTTTTACCTTAAACTACACTAATTACCACTAATCGCGATTAAAAACTTAATCAGTTACTATCCACCAAAAAATTATTTTTATCCCATTGAACCACATTTTACTTCTTAATGACAACCATGTATGTCGGATTTTTGAAAATCAAAACACAATTATGGAAAAATTTCATTTAAACGGAAAATCAGTTTTTATAAGTACCACTTAGTGGTTTCAATATTCATCAAAAATTGAAGTTTTTCAGAAAAATCCCAAAAATTCACCCTAAGCTATATTTGATATTCTGAATTCAAAAATGAAGTCCGTTTTAAAAAATTCAAAACATATTAGTCACATTAATTAATTTAATAATTAATTCTCGCTGTCATGACAAATAGTGTGTTTTTGTGAAACAATAAGTATCAAAAGATTGACACTAGTTTAAGTCTGATTTCAAAGTGAAATTAATTCCAATGACCACTATTGGATTTAATGGTAAAAATATTTTCTATTTTCACATTAAAACCAATTAAAATGATAATCTAATCATATAAATAAATTAGATTAAAAACAGGTTTTGAATTAAAATACAACATTTTACACTATTCATTAAAAAAATTGAACTTTATCGGAAAAATACCAAAAAATTACACAAAGTAAAATTTGATGTCCCGATTCATAATAAGAGTTTTATTTGGTCTAAAAGAATGTATAAGAGTGATCAAAACTATATTTAATGATAGTTCTCCATTAAAAGGCGATAAGTGAACCTTTAGTGAAAACTAGGGCATATACACCTAAAATTGAATTCTTTCCGTATTTTAAGCCTTTGTCATTTATTGGAAAAATGTAAAAACATTTATAAAATATATATAATCATATTTTAGTTATTTCTATCCATTCCCGCCAATACAACAGCTACATGTTAACTACCATTTGAAATAATATTATTTTATTATTAGAGTGCAATGTAAGATTCCCAAGAAACTCGTTGTTGCGTGTTGGGTAAGCCATCGAGCTTAGCGTCCCCTTTAAAGTCATATTAATATTTTATTCAAAAAAATAGATAAATATGAAAATTTCATATTCATTATTTACCTGGGGTGTTACATCCTTCCCCCCTTTTGGGAATTGCGTCCTCGCAATTTTAAAATTCCGTTTGGAAACATCCTTGAAAGTCCGACATCGGAACAAGAGTCGGTAAAAAAAATCACTTTAAAATAAAGAAAGATAAGTACAACGGTCACCCGAGTTAACCCATACTAGGATTCCATGTAGGAAAACATGGACATGGAGGAGAAAACATAGGGTCATGTTCTGATAGATAGTGATAGAAAACATGTTTAGGAGAAAGTTAACAATAAGAAAATCACAAACTTGTGATGGGTTAAACGGTGTTGGGTTCCCCAGTAGGAAACGTTAATAGACAACATTTTTGTTTTAAGTTAATTTTTATTGAGGAATTTATTCATAAGTAAGTATAATCACTTATCATGTTGACTTTCAACTTTTACTAGATTCCTTAGTCAAACTCATATTTTTTCCAAAAGACAAGTATTTAGGGAGACTTGTTCGCATTAAGAGTACTATAATCAACTTCTAGAGAATCACCTAATCCACAAAAGAGAACTATATACATCCCATGTCATTAGTCTTTAACCAAAACCAAAACCAAAAAGGTTAATACAAGGTCAGATAATCCAGAAAAGGATAACCCTTTATAAAAAGAAAATCTATTCTTAACCTCCAAAATTTGTCAAACAAAACCCAAAGTTCAACAAGGATCATCCGATAAACAATTTGTCCATAAAATTCTTCAATGTAAACCAATATAAGATCGAAACCCAAATATTTGAAGGATTTAGTCACATAGTCTTCCAAGTAAAATCGTAACATTTATCTCCAAACAACATCAGTTGCTCCTAAAGTCTCGTATTGAAAAGTAATTAACCTAATCACATATCCTCCATGATAAGTTAATCATTTTCATAAATAACCCAAAATAAACTTACACTTAATTCATAAAATCATATTACTAGAAAGGATCAGTCAAACTAACCAGGGACTTCACGTAGTCCAGTGGTAGGCGATAAATACCAGTCGCACTTTGGTTGTGGGTTTGATTCCCATAGCTTTCTCCGACGCGACGGGTAGTCACACGGTCTATGTGTTGTCCTTTTTCCAAAACTATATAATTCTCAAATATGTCCCCAAAATGGGAAAAAATCATCAAAAATAACCATAACATAATTTAACCACAATTTTATCTCATGCCTTTCACTTCAATCATAACATATAGTAACCCATAATTACCTCAAAAGTAAGGATCATATAAACCCAAATGGTTCTTTATAACTATGTCCACAAAAGAAAAGATAACTATTACTTGGATAAAATTTTCCTATATTAAACATCAGGGTTACACATAATATAATAAGTCTTCTAATGTAACCCCATCATAAAAAGAGACTTAATACTCTTAAGAATTTCATCATAACTCTTGAAGCCCTTATATATTGACATCTTACTCATTAAACATTCATCATGATCCATTATCCATTCCTTTCCAATTTATTCCGAAATACCACTTTCCTACAAACAAAATCATGAATCATATCCTAAGATTCCAAAATAGGAAAACAATATTCATGAAATAGTACATACCTTTAATTGGTCATTGTCAGTTTCTTCATCCTCAATCGGAATGGAATTAGGTATTGGTAAACGAATATTGGTACGCTCTTGGTGATCCCATTCATGAAACTTCTTCATAGGACATGTGTTTGCATAATGACCATGCACACCACATTTAAAACATTCAATTGATCCCTCAGAAAGAACTTCTTTCCCATTCCTCGAGTCAACTGGATGCTTCCTTTTTCCATGGTAGGTTCTTGCTTTATGACCTTCATTTCCACATATATAGCATATTTCTGTCCCTTTGAAACATTTTCCTAGGTGTTTCTTTCCACATCTTTGACACATAGGTTTTTGAACACACTTACCTTTATGATTAATACCTGTACTTCCATAGGGATTTGTTTCTTGCATATATGATGCCTTAGAGAAATCTCCAAGGTTTAGGTGGTCAATCATGACTCCAGATAGTTGGTTGAGGATAATCAAAAGAGTTCTCAATGCAGCTCCCATATCATTCAGTTGCTTGCTCAAAAAACTGTCACAGTTTCCTTCACATCCACTGTTACTTTGATGCCTGCTAGATCCAGCCATTTACTAAAACCAAAAAGGTCAGTGTGAGTATATCAACAAAACCATCATGTACTAATGAGTAAGATAAACACTAAGATATACTTACTCATTCACTTTATCTAAAACCAGGACTCTTTCTGAAATCCTAACCATTATGGTAATGTCACTTATGCTTAAAGAGTACCGTAACCTCTAAAGTTATCTAAACCGACCTCTGATACCAACTATAAGGCCCCAGCCTTAAACCTTACTTAATCTTGATTTATTACAAGATTACACATTGAGGATCTTTTCAGGTTTAGAGTTTTAGAGAATTTTATCATGAAACTTGCATTATATTCCACATTTAAACAAAGTGGTTACATAAAAGACAGTATTCACTCTTCCCATCAACGGAAACATATTGAAAATAAAACATGGATTCTTTCTTGACACATCCTTGACACTATCATCACATCATGTACCTTTCCCTTGACCTGTGAAAAACATTTCAAAAACTTGGGATGAGCATAAAAAGCTCAGTAAGGGTTATAAAAATATGGAAAGGAAACATGAGTTCATATATACGTAAGAATGAAATCATACTTTACCCATAAAACATAGGCACTTTAACATACTTCATCAAACCATGAATAAATCATATAAAACATAAGACATAAAGGTAACTTGAGGCATTCATAACATTCTTACGTAGGGAGTAACCCTCTTGGTTACATTTGGAATACCCATCACAGTATATTCCCTAAATCTCTTCGGAGAAACCTTAACGTTTCACTCCTTCGCGTTACCCAATGCATTGGAGAGCTATATCGGTCTCACCCGCCCTTAGTTTATCACGGAACCACCCGTTCTTCATAACAATTTCCAAGAACCATAACATAATCTTATCACATAAAACATGAATAAAGGAAACATAACATTTCCATATTTCAATCACAATATAACATTTTAGGATATTGAAATAATGAATCCATTAAAAACCATTTTCAAAACCATTTAAAACATTTAATAAAGATATTTTTGTATCAAAGTGTCCCATACCACCTTGAAGCTTGAAAATTTTAAACCATTAATATCCATATAAATAAATCCTTAAAACCATTTTGAAAACATGGATATTAATAAGAACAAATAATTAAAACATTTAAAACGATATTTTGGTTAAAGGGGTTTTACCAAAATTAGAGACACTTGAATACAATAATTGAGGAATAACATTTAGTCAGAACTTTATAATATCATGAGAATAAATGGATTCATGATATAATACTCCAAAGGACAGTATATACACCATATAAGAGTGAATTGGTGCATAACAACGATGAACCCTCAATAGAAATGACAAATGTGATGAAATCCCTTATAAAGAAGGTATCCTTAAATTAAGGACAAATCAATCTCAAAAATATGTGTGACAAATATAAATACAACCAATATAAGTGTATATTAAGTGTAAAACAATAAAATATCATTCACACATATTCAATGGATGACATATTCAATGACTACATGTTGAACCCAAAGAAATCGAAATTGGGTTAAAAAGTTCCCTTGACAGCCTAACGGCATCACATCAAAATGAGTTGATGAGAGATAAAAAGTGTATCTCATCACTTGGACATAAAATTTACATCAATAAGGATATATTCGAACATATACCAACATAACAATATGTAAATTAAAAGACCCAACAAAAGAAGGTTTTTAAAAAAAAGGAGGGTGAAAGGTTCCCTTACCGACTTGGGTATCTTTCAAAACATACACCCCAAGAATGAAGGACAATAGATCATTGATGTAAATAATCATAAAAGAAATTATATTACACAAAGTGTAGAATAATGGGCAGTACATACACCACTCAATGGAAGTTGTGGCAAATTTAGCATAAATCTCACGGGAATAAAAGTGAGATGAGAAATCCCTTACAAAAACTCGGCAGCCTAACGGCGCAACATAAAACTTCCAAAAAGGATTGATGAGAGAGAATAGGGTCTCTCATCACATGAACATAAAAATTACAGTAGGAGTAATATAAAATAACATCCCAATCATAAGAAATATGAGCTTAAAATAAATTACATAAAAGAGTGTACTTAAAAAGAAAGAGAGTTGTAGGCTCCCTTACCTCGGGTCCGACTTGACTCGATCGTTCTTTAACGTCCTGAATAATAAACTTGAGTTAATTTCTATTTTCTTAAGAACCTTTTCCATGTTCATTATTCCTTTTATATCAATTATTGACATGTTGTAAACATTATGTAATCATTTAAGTTAATAAGGTTCATTTTGTCGGTATTTGGTTCTTAAGTCGAAAGTGGACTTCTTACAATTACATGTTGTTCATGTGGCCAAGTGTTTATTATATCCATAATTGTATTCATGTTGTAGATATAATATATTTCATATATATCCAGTACATGCATGCATTTATAACATTACATAATCATTTAGAGGTAAGAAATGAAATGCATCGTTCATGGAGACGGTAAGCCGTACGTACGCATGAACGCTACTTTCATTTCTATTTCGTATTTTATAGAATGGAATAATAATGATATAAAGGTATATTATAATTCCAGTATAATATCATATGTAATATCATAGTTCCATCCTTTATATGTCCCACATATGGTATTTAACGAATCAAATCACTTTGAGGGGGCGGTAGTCCGCACTTCCTTAAATGAAGATATCGTGTTTACCCATAATGGGAACCATAAAGGTTTGACCAAAATGAAAAAAACAGAAGCTTAAGGAAAACATAAACATATTATATATCATATATAAAAATAGTTACATCATAATGGCCACCTTTGAAGGTGTTAAATGAGTATTGAACAATCATCGTTTCGGGAGGCAGAATTTCGCCATCCACGGAAATCGTATGTTCTTTAACCATATGATGTAGTTGTGTGAGAGTGTAGCTCAAATAAATCTTATAAAAACATCCTACTATATTGAAGATACTGGTGTTGTTACAAAAGAAGTAAATAAAAATATATTAGGGGGTTGTAGAAGCAAAATAAAACAAATGAACATGAGAGAATGAATTACCTTTAAAAGTGTAACTTCTTTTGATTTGAGCCTAAAGGCTTCCTTTGAAAGGATTCTGCCCAAAGGGAATCCTCTAGGATGAATAGAGGGATGTGGAGAGAGTAAATGGGCAGGGGTTGGCCGAGCCAAAGGCTTGAGGGGTGTGGGAAAAGAGGTAGAGGTGGGGGCCTTTTATAAGAGGAGAGGAGGGGCACCTTTGGAAAGTAAGAAATATTACATTATTTGAACATGTGTTTCGGTTTTAAAAGGTCCCACATTGATATAATTCGTGTATAAGGTGATAAGGATTCGAAATCCACTCATCCAATTGGTTTTGGCCATGTGTAGGTTGTAGATTTTACATTATCTTTCCATTTTATTTAAATCGTTAAATAATGATGTCATCGCTACATCATTATTATGTCATAAATAATTTAATTTATATAATGTCTAAAAATTATGAAAAAAATACTTTGATGTAGGAAATATTTTTAGCTTTCCAATGACTATTTATAATCAAAATTTGGACTTGTGTAACCCTACTTAAAAACTGTTTTAGAAAAATAACTCATGTTTCTGTCAATTTAATTTTAACATTAAATAAAAATATATTATTGTCATTTTCCAACTAAAGTGGATCCATGGGGTCCCCAAGTTGGCCCATGGCTTGTCTGGGTCGTCCATGACTCACCCAATAGGTGTAGGACAAGTGTCATGGTGTTTTCACATTCTTATAATATCATTTTTACCTTAAACTACACTAATTACCACTAATCGCGATTAAAAACTTAATCAGTTACTATTCACCAAAAAATTATTTTTATCCCATTGAACCACATTTTACTTCTTAATGAAAACCATGTATGTCGGATTTTTGAAAATCAAAACACAATGATGGCAAAATTTCTTTTAAATGGAAAATCAGTTTTTATAAGTACCACTTAGTGGTTTCACTATTCATCAAAAATTGAAGTTTTTCAGAAAAATCCCAAAAATTCACTGTAAGCTATATTTGATATTCCGAATTCAAAAATGAAGTCCGTTTTACAAAATTCAAAACATATTAGTCACATTAATTAATTTAATAATTAATTCCCGCTGTCATGACAAATAGCGTGTTTTTGTGAAACAATAAGTATCAAAAGATTGACACTAGTTTAAGTCTGATTTCAAAGTGAAATTAATTCCAATGACCACTATTGGATTTAATGGTAAAAATATTTTCTAATTTAACTTTAAAACCAATTCAAATGATAATCTAATGATATAAATAAATTAGATTAAAAACAGGTTTTGAATTAAAATACAACATTTTACACTATTCATTAAAAAAATGAACTTTATCGGAAAAATACCAAAAAATTACACAAAGTAAAATTTGATGTCCCGATTCATAATAAGAGTTTTATTTGGTCCAAAAGAATTTATAAGAGTGATCAAAACTATATTTAATGATAGTTCTCCATTAAAAGGCGATAAGTGAACCTTTAGTGAAAACTAGGGCATATACACCTAAAATTGAATTCTTTCCGTATTTTAAGCCGTTGTCTTTTATTGGATAAATGTAAAAACATTTATAAAACATATATAATCATATTTTAGTTATTTCTATCCATTCCCTCCAATAGAATAGCTACATGTTAACTACCATTTGAAATAATATTATTTTATTATTAGAGTGCAACGTAAGATTCCCAAGAAACTCGTTGTTGCGTGTTGGGTAAGCCATCGAGCTTAGCGTCCCATTTAAAGTCATATTAATATTTTATTCAAAAATATAGATAAATATGAAAATTTCATATTCATTATTTACCTGGGGTGTTACAGTAACTATATGAGTTGATTTCTATTGTCATTTTGTTAGTTGTGTGGTCTGAGTTAATTCACTGATGTAGTGAATGTTCCCTAGAAATTTATTATTTTCAATTATTATAAAATAACTATATGATAAAAATGATCAATTATGATCAATTTCATTGGATAAACTAGATTGTTTTGTAACAAGACCACATGTACTAATATCAGCAATGAGTGTAATTCACATTATCTAAGGGAGGATAGTATGTTTACAATGGAGAGTGTGATATTCAGGTTATTCATGATAAACCCGATCGATGATAGATAGGTGTGATTATACATATGGATTGAGTATTATTATTAGATGATTTGGTTTTTCAATAGGAATAAGTTCCTTCTATTTAAGATCATTTTAAGCATGTATTGCATTTTTATTTCTATATATTTCTAATCTTGAGGGAAGTGGAGTTTACTATTGAGCTAATGTATAGAGCATTAACGAACATGAGAAGGATAGTGGTATTATTTATTTGGAGTAAAAAATGAATATTTTATACATGCATAGATTTTTTGGGATTATACAGTTGTTATAAAATGATTATATAGGACTTCTCAAGTTGGTTTGTGTTGATGATTGGCCTTGAAAAATAGAAGTGAAAATTTTCATGTCTGATTCTATCAAGATAACTTTTCATGAGTAGAATGGCAAGATAACTAATGTTAGTTTCCTTAAATTGCCTAATATTGATAGGGAGTATATCATGTATTGTGATTCAACAAGGTTCATTATAGGATTAGTGTCGATATAAGGTTATTTTGTTGTCACGTATGGGTCTAAGAATCATAGGCCAGATTACATAAATTACCCTAGGCATTATATAGTACTCGTAATAATGGTACATTCTATATGATATTGGGGGAATAATTTTTGGGTGAGAAATTTATGGTTAATAACCATATAAATCAAAAAAATATATCTTCTTAAAATGAGATCAAATTGTTAAGTAGTAATGTTTGGTGTAATATCTTTAAATTTTTAATTTTTGGTTGGCCTAAACTAACAAAACGGTAAAGGTTGTCTCAAATTCATTTATTTAAAAGACATGGAATCTGGTTGTATAGGATAATAATAATGAGTGTTATTTGAAGTACCTATTTTAGTATATTCATTTATTTTTCTAGGAGTACCATGGATGAAAAACTATTATGTCATTATTCTCTATGCCCTTACTTATCATCCAGATCAAGGGGAGATAAACATTGGATCTACAATGTTTAGCTTTAACGGACAACATATATTATAGGGAACTGTCACCAGACAAGACAATGTTTTTTGATATAATCATTATTATCCATGGTCATGTATTTGTTCCCATAGTCATGTGTGAAGACAATTTATGGGAATCACAAGCCTTGAAGTGGGTGGTGCACCCATGTATAACTAAGATATATCATGTCATGCAAGGAAAATGATGATGGATATGAATAAAAAAATATTTTTTGGTTTTTTCATATGTTAATCCGCATATAAATATATGATTGATAATGAAAAAAAAACACACTTGTATAATAATTTCATTAGAAATTCATGGGAGGAAAAGGGATTACATCACTAAGGAACTCTTTATGGGGTTGTTGATGAATCACCATGTTAGTGACCAAGTATGGGTGATAGTGGATCGAATACAAAATGTGGTTTATACATAGTTGACCTAGGTAAAATTTTCAATAATTGTTCTACGGATGATCTATTCTAAAGAAATAGTAATATTACATTTGATTCCTTAAAACAAAATTTTAGATCAAAATGCACAATTTGCATATTGTTTCTGAAAATGAATCAAAAAATTCTTTGTATGAAAGGAAATTTGAGCACTGATTATCCCCCAAAAATGAAGGTTAGTTTTAGATATATATTCATTTATTATATAAAACAATGAGATATTGTTTCCTAGGGTTTTATGGTTCTTGGGGGAAGAACATCCCCTCTGTATTGTTTTCCTAAAAATATAGATATTAGTAATTTATATAAATGAAACCTTATGAGGCGTTATATTGTAGATCATATCATTATAATCTATTTTGGTTAGATACTGGTGAGTAATTAAAGATCATTAAAAGTCATGGGATGAAAGATTTAGATTATTGTACAATTTATTCAAATGTGGATGACAACCACCAAAAGTATGTAGGGATCATATGTGGGATCGATACGATGAACTACTATGTTTTATGTGTGTTACCTTGTGTTCTTATTATTGTTTATGAGGATGGGACATAATTTGGTACATAGGTAGGGAACGATTAAACCTAAATATGTGGGGCTGTTCGAGATATTGGAAATGATCAGTACTTTGGTGTACCTATTGGGTCCCCAATAACATTCTAGTTCTAAGCATAAAATATTTCATGTTTTGCAGCTTCAAAGATAATATCCATGTTCTTATAACCTGATTAGTTTTGATGATGTTGATATTGAGTTTGATGATTCCTTTGAGAAGAATATATATTTTATATTGGAATAGATTGAATGAGTTATTCATGGAATGATAGTTCATCTCATATAATTATACATGTAAAATAAACTGCTACTTGTATGAGACATTGGAGTAGGACTCGAATATACATACCCAATGACAATTGTTTTTTCCAAATGTCTCATTGTTATAATTAGTAGTGAATCTAAACAACAAGAAACTATATGTTGTGGAGGTTTCAAAACCATGTTTATTCTTGAATTTGGTTTACATTAAAATACAACTATATTTTCAACTCTTTTCATTGTGGATGTGTGTTTGATGTGGTTATAGGGGAATGGTGATACCCCCAGATCAATTCATGGGTCGAAGGCCTAATATTATGTAAAATGGGAGTTACATATCAGGTTATATGGGTAACACATAGTTTAATCAATACATTCATTACAACCAAGCGGGGTAGATCGTATATTTCATAGTCATTCCTACCATAAAATTCCTTCTTGAAATGGTCAGAAATATATAGAAAACTGTAGAGGCACATTTCATGTTTTCAAATGTTTTAATCCATCCTTCCTAAAAATGCGATATGTGGCATATTGGGAAGTGAAGACCACATGGTTGGGACATTGTCTGGCTAACCGTATAGATTTAAAATTTAGAAAATTAATATGTTTCCCCATGAAATTAATATGTTTTATCCCTAATTTTTTTTTATTATTAATCAAATGGATCTACCAAGCATGAAACCCTCTTTCATATTCATCCTTATGGTGGTTTATCTTTATCCCTCTCTACTAAATCAATTTGTGTTTGTTTTATTTCAAAGATAACAGTGAATATCTAAATTTATTAACTTTTTTTCTTTTTTTCTTTTTCTATCTAGAGTTATTACACTGTTATTCCCTCTTCTCATTTTATTTATATACATTTAGGATTCACATAATGTTTTCATGAATCAATGGATGACATTCAACAAGAATACATTTATTAGTAAATGGTATGTGATCCTGATGTTATTCTATTATTTCTCATCATTTTATTGATATATGTGATGTGTAGTCACACTAATAGACCACATCCACAAACATAAAAGTTAAAAAAATATAATTTGGATTTAATAGTTTAAAGTAAAAATACTCACGTTCTATGTGTGGTTTGATATAAAGCAGTCCAGAATATTATCTAGTCTTATGGTATTAAATACATCTGAAGTGATTTAGGAAATTAAAGAGGTTACAATAGAGTTTCCTTTGAAATAACACATCACCTTATGTATGTGATTGGGGATTATTAGTATTTTCTCTAGGATATGGTGTGAATATAAATTTTACGAGACATGATATATTTTAATTAAATAGATGGAAGTGTTTATTAGAAGTCGATATAAATTATAATTAATTATTTAAAATTCCATAGCGTAGTCCCTTCTAGAATTTGAATCTAATTACTATTTTGGAAATCCTTGGGGAAATCAATTTTGATTTTTATTATTATTACTAGTTTGGAATTCCATGGGGAATTGACCTTATATTTGGACTATGAAAAACTATTTTGAATAAAATGGGATAATCCCACCAAGATTTAGATTATGATAATTTGATTAGAATTTCGTAGGAAAATACCCCTTCTATTTGAATTGATGACTCTAGTTTTAGATTTTTTGTGTGGACAATACCCCCTTGTATATAGATTATGAAAATGAATTTGGAATTATATGGGGAAATCCTTCCATTTATTTATTAGCTATTTTATTCTATAATATAGATAGAGAGATATTTGACGTAGGCTGATGTAGGTGTGGTCAATTCTAGGTGTCAAAATGGGACCCAAGGGATGATAGTGATTTTATTTATTTATTCGTGCAATCATTACATTTTTTTTTCAACATGAACTATAAACATATTATTTATATTCATTATACATCATTGGTTTTATCCAACTATGTCAAACTCACAGCCTTAATATGATTCAATTTGGTACCTGAGTAGACATCATGATGGTAGGGTAGGACAAGGGTAAACACATAATTACTGATGCTAAGATTTCAAAACATTAATGAAACATGGTATATGGGACAGAGATATACCTCGAGACTTGTTTTGGTGGAGCTTTCTCAATTTTAATCATTGAGTTCTGTTTTGGAAAATGGGGTATCTGACCTGTTTTTATGATTTTTGACAAAATGAAATATTCATAGTTCATTTTGGAAAATCATTGATTTTGATTATTTATTGTCACTTTATGTGAAACTTGGTTATGGAATACTGAAGATATTATGATTTTACTTGTTAACACACTATTATTCAAGGGTGTAGTATCTCAACCATACCACCATATGCCATTGAAGCTAGTGATGAACTTTTGGTATACTATGAGGAATTATTGAGGTCTTAGTGGATATTTGTCTTGGAAACTATCTTGTATCCCATGGCTAGGGCATAACAAGTTTTAATGATAACATTTCACATTAAAAATAATAAATTCATATTAAAGAAAATATTCAATTAGAAATTTTATTTACTGTAATTTTAATACAAGTAACGTAATTTAAAAACATTATGGGTGTTGTTTTATGGGATTATTATAAGAATAAAATAAATATTAAATAATAATAAAATAATTATAATCTATAAATTGGCCCAGTTCTAAAAATTATATTTCTATTCAGGTCATTAGTGGAAAAAATAGTCTGGGAGTTCATATAAGGGGTGTCTAATTAAACTCAAATATAATGGAATCCACCTAAACAAAAACAATAAATTCTTGAAATAATTATATTAACTTATTTATTTAGTTGAAATATATTTTTTATTGATGGGTATATAAATTTCTAATTTTGATTCTATTATGGTTTCTAGGACCATTTTAAATAAGTTGTTTCTCAAATCAATTAATTATATTTTGTCTAAAAATCATTATTTAAACCTATAGTTATGATAATTTCCTATTAAAAAAATCTATAAAATATAAATACTTATTATTTTTTCATTATGAATAAATTTTATGAGATAATAATTTATTGATGTGGAAGCATTCCATCAATTGATTTTATAAAATACGAACCCATGATCCTTTTTTTATTGTTTAAATTTTTTATTTTAAATTTCTTATGATAAAATAAAAATGATTATTAATTACTTAATATTTTTTACTTGTACATTTTCTATATTTTGATGTTATATACACAACATCCCTTGTTATAATTGATATTTCTATTTACATTTATTTATTTTTCTCTATCAAATGATTTTTTTATCCATTAATTTTTTCCGTATTTACATATTTATTTAGTATAGATAATGTTAGAAATTCCACAAGAATATATTTTATTCACTTAATTAATATTCATGACTATAATGACTATCCAATTTTTATTTTCATAGCCAATTGGAATTTTCTTAAACTGATATATACAAAAAAAATATAGCTTAACACATGTTTTTGTTAATCATCATTCAATATATCTTTTCTCCATTTGATTATATGTATAGATTAAAAAAATTCATATTGGAATCAAAAACTTGTTGAAATAAATATTTCAAAACCCCAGTACTTTTGATTAATAATAATTAAACACATTAAATGAGTGATCTTATATCGAATGGATTGATGTAATATGCCCATATCATTTATTAATTTAATATAATAAATATTCTTAAATAGTATTAAATAGTAATTAATTTTAGGAAACATAGTTTAGGAAAAGTTTTCACCTCATGAATGAATAAAAATAAATTTATGAAATGTGTAATGAAAATGGAAAACATACACCACTATATATAAAATTAGATAGAAAAGGAACATAACTCTAGAATAATGAAAACATAAATTATAATATTATTATAATTTGAATACAGTGATGTTTTGTTAACTAGAACTGTAATATTTTATCTATATTCTTGAGGATTAACAGGATTGAATGTAAAATATTTAGTATGATTGATAATTAAGTGAACTATAATATCTATCATAATTACTAAATAGATATTTATGATTTCAAATTGTGAGTCCTTTAGGATAGTTGTATTGGTTTTTAATTAATCATAATTGAATGATTTTATTTCAGTTAAACTGATATAGTAATTTTTGTATATACATGAAATTTATATTTAATTTATTCTTTATTCTTAAGAACTCAATTACACGAAATGTATTATTTTTCAACATTTCATAATATTTCAATATAATTTGAAAACATGATGGATATTTGGAAATTTATATATTAGATAATACATTATAGAGGTGTTATGTGGCATTATTATATTTGAATTTATATTTCAATATTTTTTTGGAAAACTTACACTTGTCATGATCAAACCAATAGTACAAATGAAAAAGTCAGAGTCAACCCTACAAATGAGAAAAGTGCTCCCAAGAGATTCTAAGCTTCTACCTGAGAGAGAAAATATATGGTCATAATTGACTAATAAATACTAAATTCGATGAATTTTTCATTCATATATAAAAATATTTGTTATCACCAACTGGAATAATCGAAAATATAGAGGTCATTGTTGGACTGGTTTTACATTGTATTTTCTCACTAATGATGCACATGATGAATTCCTATCTGGATGGTTTAAAGATAAATTATTTAATGGATAGAAGTTCTATATTGAATCCCTTATCAATCCAGCTCTTAAGCAGTCTTTCAATAATATTACTAAGGAGGTTCAATGGTTTGTGGGAAGGAATTCAACTCTCAACTATTGGAGCATCAATTTCTAGGCAGCCCACTGGCGACCCTGGTCAACAATACTCGTAATATTATAGATATGACCATTGATAATATTTTCAATCATTATCAATGTCACAATCATTTTATACCTACTGATGATTAGTGGGAAATTCCAAAATACTTTTTCGTGGAGCATGACATCCTGATATGGAAGTGTAACAGGTTTTGTCAATTCAATATCAGAGATTATTATAATTTCCATTGTATATAATTCAATAGATCACCCTCATGTCTTATGAAATTCCAGGAATCCTTTATACGGACTTCTAGTTTAATTCTTAGCTAGAGAATCTTGATGTGCATATTACCCTCTCATGATCAACTTCAAAAGGCTGGACAACACATGGTGTCAGTATTAATTTTTTGCTTTAAGGAAGACGAAGATATTAATCATAAATTTATTATTTTCTATTTTGTACAACACATGTGGAAATATGTAGTTTATTTATTTGGAATGTAGTTTGATAATCAAATGCAGGTTCATAATTTTATGGAACTGCACACAAATTCGGGAAAAAGTGAGTAGATACCGAACTGCCTTCTTGTGACTATTATAGCAGTTTTTCTGCAACTGAGATTGCAAGGAATGCCATCACATTTGATGCTCAAAAACTATATATAAGTGTTAGCAAGATAATGATTCATTGGGAGATGTATGTGGCCTCCGTTCTACAAGAATGTGACATGTCAAACAACTTTTGGGATCTTGACACCCTTCGGTGGTTGGGCATTAAAGGTAGGGTGAGGAAGACCAAAATTCTCAAATACAAAAGATGGTTCCCACCTATCTCACAATGGATCAAGGTCAATGTTTCCGGCACGACCTCAGGTATTCTAGGACACTTGGGTTGTGTGGGAGTTTTTCGCCCCTATGGTGGCTTTATAAAGAGATGATTCTGTAACTACACTGGCGTTGTTGTGGCTTACGAAGCAGAAATATATGCTATTGTGTATATAGTCTGGTATGGAATTCAATATAAGTGGAACATCTTATGTATTGAATCTGACTATGAAATAACTGGAAATGATCTGAAAGCAACAAAAAGGAGTGTACCTTGGAAAATTCATTCACATTAGAGTGAGTGTTTAAATAATATTGGGAAACTCAATTTTATGATGTCACATGCTTATTAAGAAGCAAATCACATTGCATATGTATTGCTGAAAAAAAGTTTTGGAGATGTGTATGATGTGGTATTTTTGGAACTCTTAGTTTTTGTATTATTATGGTGTTGGAAGACATGTGTGGTACTCTATAAACTAGGAATTGTAATAACCCCTTGTAATGATTCTCTTCTCTCATTCTTTTATACAATTTTTTCTCAAGGCTGGTTGACCTAACCCTAGACCTTTTGAATAATGATCAAACAATGCTAATAAAAATTGATTGTAATGATCTACTCATTATAAATATTTTTTTTAAAGAAAATTATTTTTGAATTATTTAACTAACTTATAATCAAAAGAAATCAGTCATAATTATATGAATAGAAAAAATCATTATGATTTTATTCTTATTGATGGTGATTCTTTAGATTGTGGATCATGTGAGTAAATTTTACTTCATGTATGAAGAACCATTAGAATGCATTTTGATCTATAGTAATCATAATGGAAATTTAAATTTCCATCAATCTGGACATATCTATGAGGATAAAATTATCATCAATGTTTCCAAAGTACATTTGGAATTAAATGAAAACCTGTGAGGGAAAATGAAAATATTGTTCTTGAGAATTTAATGAATATAAATGAGATAAAATGAATTTTTATAAAAGGTATATGTGGACATGGTGTGAGTGAAATATAATACCATGATGCTTTGGATTGTAAGAGGCACAATCCTTGGTAAGAATAATTTTATATTATATTTAAATTATAAAGTTTTCATAAATATATAAGAATTATATATAATAATGTAGTTAACATGTTAGATTTTTTCAATTTTTCTCATTTTGGATAATATTTACTATTTTGTTCTACTCACCCATTATTAGAACCAATGATACTTATGGGGTTAGGTTTAATTAGAGTGTATATATATTTAACCCTCTTCTACTTAGTCCCTTTCAATAGGATCAGGTTCCCTTGTAATAATGTACACCTATTTAACCCATCCTTTCCAATAAAGCATCCAAATCAAGCATCATGGTCATGAATAGAAAATATAATGTAGATGAATATTGATTTTACTTGGTTCACTTACACTATGATACAAGTAAGTAATTTACACTCATAATTGTTATAGTATACCAATAATCCAGAATAAATCACTATTTCTTTGGATATAATGTATTGTTTTAGTCACTATTCACTATGACATAATTATTGTACAATATTATGGGATAACACACTACGCCCCATGGATCACTACCTTTTCTTTCTCACCATACACTAATTTGGTGACATTATCTATTTATATACTTGTGTGTATCATATTAGTTCAATTATATTATGGTAACCACTAGATCATTATAAATAACTTATATTTCTTCTATATTCTTATGAAGTTGATTCTCTGAATCATTCCATGTGGTTCGAAAATCCACCTTCTAGATATGGTGATCTCCTTCCGTGAATATTTTTATATACTACCTAGAAATATTATACATACATAAATAGAAATTATGATATAATATCAAATTATATTAATTTTCACATAGCACACATCCTCCTAAAATAATGATCTTTAGTTCAATCCAATTCAGCAACAACCTGATCCCTCTTATTTAGATATATGGGTTAAATACTATATTGTAGACTTACTTTCTCCCATTTATGAACATGCTTTCCACTTTTCTACTCTACTCTTCCTTTTATGTATTACCTATCTTTTTTTCATTCTACAAATTAGTTTCTAATATAAACATAAATTAATTTAAATTTCCAATTCAAATTCAAATACATGAAATATTCATACACCTACTTCATCAAATATGACTATTGGATTATCTTATAATAAGTTGTCATCATTTTATTCCATTTATGTTATCCAATATTAAAAAATAACTTTTAAAAAGTTGTATGAATGAAAAATCATTTGAAACTACTTTAATTTAGAAATTTTCAAACTCAGTTTCATGTTCTATGATATAAATTATCAAGTAATGAAAACCACCATTCAATATGACTAACACCATTCTAAATATAATATTTTAATCTTGGACTCTAGGAACCTGATATACAATTTTTTTCTTTATTTAGTGAATATATTTTTTTTAAATAATATATGTATTCTTTAATATTTATATTCCATCCATTATACCCATTGAGGCCCTAACTATATTCCACATGTACTCTAACAAAACAATTCCAAAAATTTAAGAGTGTCAAAAAAAATCTACACGTATAATGAATAGTTCCCATGACATGTAACCATTCAAACATGATGGTTTCACATCCAAACTTAATAAATTGCTCTGTGCCATATGGGTTTCATCTTGACCTACTCACCCAAACTAACTCAATCGCTTCAACCCATGCTCCAACCACTACCAACCTAAGAATGGGATGTTACCATATCACCCATACATTATATAAATTTTTTTTACATCATCTATCACAAATTACATACATATAATAATGACACCCATTGTTTGTGTCTTATCCAATCTATCTTGAGGCCCCCACCCTAAACAATCGATAGTGAAAATTTCATCATATAACTCCAAATGCACCACTCCACTAGTATAACCTCTATGGGATCCCATAAAAAATAAAAATTCATTAGGGTATCTAGGTATATAGACATTTTCCCCCATTATACCAAGGGATATGTTATGATGTTGAGAATGACTGTAACTAATTGAGATTATGATGATATGTCATGGATGAATACCACCACCATTAATCCATTTCCAAAGTTATGCCTAACTTCAGTGACATAAAAAACTAACAAAAAAGACCACAATATGGTCACCATATTACCATCTCATCACAATCACATCATTCCTTCACCTACTCACAACTCCCTTCTATACTCATGAAACTCTAGTGAATCTTTTCATCACATCTGGTGTTGAAACCAACTGACAATCACGTCACCATATGCTTATTTCTCTATGATTCCATTAACAGATAACTATCACACACACACTTTTGTGAGCCCAACATAGAACATAATTATAACTCCAACGAGTCAATATTGTCAAAAACCATGGCTAACAAATCCACTTCACTGGCTATACCTACCCAGCAGGCCTATCCTATCCTAACAAAACCAGACACCCCCATCTATCTCAATTTATAAACACGACGGGTCTATATAACCAATACAGTCATCTTTCAAAGAATACATGCACATATGATATTTCTCAAATCCACTGGGCATAACATTCTTGCACAATCATCACCGGATTAAGGCACCTATATAGTCCTTACCCTCTAGAAACCATCCTGGAGGATAAAACACTTCCATTCATGTGATATTTTTCCAAACCAAGCAAATCAATGTGACAAATAACCATTCAAGGACGCACCCTTTTTGAACTATTTTCAATAGTCCAAAACATTAACCTGGACCACACACACCCAATGAAACATAAAACCTAACCAACCAATCTCATGTATCATAAAAAAATCCACATAGAACCACTCAAATAATAATAGTAACATCCAAAGTTCATGAGGTCCAACCACCCATGGTCTACTCAGTCTCTAAGAAGGACATAACTCATGGTACATTAAATATGTGCTGGTCTCATTGTCACTCGAAATCACAAAGTCAAACACCCTTCTTTAGTGTATCACACAATAAAGGTATCATATATGAAATAACATCCCAGAATAGGGAGCCCATACTCATTGAGATTTTTCACACTAGACCACTCTATGGATGACTTGGTCATGAAACTAATCTAAAGAAAAACACTAACAAGGGATCCAAAAATTTTATACTCACACCACACAGACCCACCAGGGTCATTTCACCCACTATGAACAAGGACCACACAAATTCACTAATCATCGATTAATCACTATAGATCAATATAACCTTCTATTATAATTAAATTCATAATTTCACACACTCGTAGTCCTATAACATGTGTATCAAATGTTCTAAACATTATTTAGGAGATTCCTCTAGCTTAAATAGGCCAAGAGTCAGAAAAAATTCACATACCTCTTGATAATGGGTAAAGAGACTGGAATTCATCATAAAACATTAAATCAAAATAAAAAAGCATGTTACACCATGAAAAAATCCTATGTAGTTGTAACATCATAAATAAAGAACATCAATCCAATCCATTGGTAATAGGTAATTCCTACCAGAACCACTGTTCATGAAGCACCATCCTGATATCCACCACAAGCTCAGACACATTCTTAATTATCTAATATTCTTAACCACAAATAGAAAAATAATATGAAAGTAAAGGCTCTAATACAAATTTCTAAATTTCTGATCCGAATTCCACTAAAAGAGTACCCCAAACCAGGATTCCACAAAACATCAACTATGCCTCCTCATATGAAAGATGTTGTAGAATAGTAGTATGTTTCTAAAATAGAACTGTGAGAAGAATATACCCCCATATCAAAGTAATAACTAAAAGAAAATAAAAAATATTAAGCAAATCATATTAAGTAGAAAAAATTATAAACATGGACATCATAAAATAATATGAAATAAAATAAAGTCACAACCAACCATATCATATATAAAAAAACAACCCATTGGGTTAGTTACATAACAAAAAAATAAGGACTAAAATGGGATCCATAAAATAACAAAACCAAACCCAACATACTTTTTATACCAGTCAAGAGATCCCACTCGACTAAAAAATATTCAACATGTCCTCAATCCAAACATGTTCGTACAATAAACATGAGAGAGAAATTTATGTAACCATGTCAAAAGGAGGCTCAATCAATGTGTGAGATAAACAAAACAGGCCACCAGCAGCGGAGTCTAAGGAATAACCATTAAGGGAATGCATGTATGTAGATAAAAAGTGTAAAAAAGTGATAGTACAAAATATGAAACAAAAATAGGGGAAAAGATAGCTCATGTTGTACCCACTATCCCATTGGTTCTAAGACAAAACTTGAGAAAAAGAAACACACAATGACATTAACTAATCCCCTAAAGCATAACAGGGAGGTACATACTATAAATTTCAAGGGGGTTCATTTTTCATTTATCTTGGGGAAACATAAATCCAACATCCTCAGTACATATTAAATTTACCCAAGCCATTAGTGTCTGGAATGTTACTTTGTAATCTAAGTCACATATAAACATCGATATGAAATGTATATAGACCCTCCATATTTAATATATACCTATACTAAACAATCGGTACCCGTACATAACATTAGGTCTATAAAACCCTTTATAAAACATAATAGTAGTTTCTCAAACCTCATTCAGGTACCCATCTATACATAACATCAGTGATTCCCAAAGTATCATTCTAGAACAAACCATGGAGGAAGAGCATCATTAAAAAACTTTATTACATATGGTATACCATCATAACCAAGAAAATAAGTCTATAAATCTATCCATGAAGTACAGTATTAGTGTCAAGAGCCTCGTTCTGACAACATATCTATAGTACACATCCTATTCTTGGACCATCAGTCTGGAACCCAAAACATTCAATCATTTCATAAATACAAAAATCAATACAACCACATAGTTAATCTTTTTATAAATAAATCAATACCTATTTAATCCATTAACACTTACTAAGGATCATACAGACCTCCAAAACAAAAACATGCCTCAACATGCCAAACCATTTTTCACTTTTAAAAATAAAATAAACCAAACACCCACTTTAATCATTTAGAAATCACTATTTTAAAACATTGATCATACTATTCTAAAAACTAGGGGCCAGGAAAATATTTTCTAATTAATAATCCCAAGGGGGAACAATATATTTTCATCGAGATGTCACTACAAGCCCATTTTAAATCAACATTTGTAATCCATTTAAAAATATTTGAAATCATCATGTGGTCAAAATATATTTTTAAAAAAAGAATCATTTAAAAACATATCCTTAAACTTTTTCATAAAAATCAATCAAAAATTCACAAATTTAATCCATTTCAAAATCTTCATAGTTATTTCCAAAAAACTATTAACTCATAAAAAAATCCACTACCAAAGTTTGGAACAGCCCATGTGTGGCCATATGTCTGGTATCAAAACACCATTTATCCATTGGAATTAGTGGAAGGTCCAAGGTATCAATCTAAGGAAAAAATCAATAAAACGTGATCATGAGAGAAAACATAACACACATTGGTTCTATTTTATATATTACACACATGTGAAAATAATTTTACAAGAATAAGTGTAAATCTTTCAGACCACCTACATCATCAATAAGGCTTTATAAAACATTTCAAAAGCATAAAAAACTTAATGAGGCCTTTAGAATCCTCAACCAAACACCATGACACCCAAAAAATCTCATCTCGATCACCCAAGTCTTAACCCTACACCAAAAAACAATAAATTATTAATTAGAATAATAATAATTAATTAAATATCCAAAACCAAAATTTTCTTACTGTTGGAAAACACACCACGTTATTAGGACTCACCCAAACTGAAACCAATTACTCATCAATGTCCCATGGCATAAACACATCCACATTCTAGGATAAATCTCTTAGAAGTGATAGAATTTCAAAACTTAATTAAATTTATAAAATTTGGAAAGAATATGAAAATTAAGTAAAAAGACATACCTCAATGAATCACCATGCAAAAACATGTAGAATCTATATCAGGTTATTTTCTACACAATATGTCTAAATGAACCTTGATATTTGGAAAATTACACTATGTTTATATTTAATGTTGGATAAACCTCAAACTGAATAACTCCAAAATCATATGTAATGAAGGCTAAGAATAAGAGAAGACCTAGAGGTAAAATCTTACCTCAAATAAAGAAAAATCACCACTAAAATACCTCCTTTTGGAATATTGATGAAGGGATGAATGAAAAAGAATCATATTATTATTCATTCACATGATACCAATATAAATTATACGGTGAGTTAAAATCTTATATGGGGAAATGGTAAAATATATATTTTAATGATGTTTTAGGAAGATGCACAGTTTATCTGCATAATTTTCCAAACAATTCAGCAACTATGTGTACCTGAATTCCCACACCAGAGCCTCTCATATTTAGGATACACAATTTGATATCTACTATCCAACCCAATATTCATCAGTACCTATATTTTATAGGAAGATTCATGGTTTTTCTGAAATCATGTTTTGCCCATTTTCTAAGCCTAATACCCTCCTCATTCTCACATCATTTCTACTTTTCCCGAACATGGTTTTACAAATAATCTTCTATAACCATGATATTAAACCCTAATACAATTAAAATGTACTAAAAACCTCTTTATAGTCAAAGTGCCGCATTGTTTCTCCAAAACCTTGCACAAAAAACAATGTATTGTTTCCAAAGAAATATACATTCCCTAAACATAACTTGAATCCTTTAATGATGATTCAAACACTAGGGCCACCTCCCTAGCATCATTCCTCTTCTAAAAACACCCTTTTGAGACATTCCAACGCATTGAAACCTATTTTGTGTCTTATATCATGATTCAACCAATTTAGTAAAAAAATTTAAATTACTTCAGAAAGTTATAATCCATCTTGACATGGGATCATACCGGACCCCATTTTATTCTTAGCATAATCAAAGAAGTCCCCATATTTATTTGGATTCCATAATTCAATAATTCATTGGTTTTATTTTCTAATAATATTCAATAACTGTCAATCTTTTTGTTTTGAGTGTACTCTATAATGGACCACCATTTTTGTGAGATTGATTTAACAAGTCTCACCCTTAATATTTTGAATTTAATTAAAAAAATAAAACCCACTATTTATTAGTGTAATTTATGAATCCCCACCAATTATCTTGTGAATTTAATCCAAGACGTTTTTTCCTTTATATTTTGAGTAAATATAATCAATATTTTCCTTTATGTTTTTCATGTAATACAGGAAGGCCCCCAATTAATAATTTATGTATAATATTAGAAGTCCAACAATTTATATTTTGAGAATAATTATGAATTCTAACCCATTATTTTGATATCATAATGAAATAAGGATCACCATTTATATTGTGAAAAAATCAAATTATGTATATAATTAATTATATTGTTTGATATAAAACCATACCCAATTAATTAGAAGGATTTAATATACCAAAACCACATCAGAATTAAAACAATACATACTTATTCAAGAAGATCCTTAAGAATTTATTATTTTATTCATGTTAAGTAAACCTATAGGAAAGAAACTTGTTTTATGGAAACATATTTAAAGAATCATCATCAGAAGATATCAAAAGAAAGAAGGTAGTTGATATAATTAAAAGATTCCCCATGTGTAACAAAAGGAATATAAAATTATATTGACATAGTCTAAACCACCCTTAATTATAATTTGATAAATCACTTTCTAAAATTAAAAAATTTATCCCTTTTAATTTTTTTAAATTAAAACTATAATATTGTTATATTTAAACAAATTAAAAAGTGTAATTAAAAATTAAAATTGTTTTCTCAAAAAATAAAAAAAACATTATTTAAAAAACAATATTATATAATAAACAAAATCATTTTATACTTAATTTTAAAAACAATTGTATTTTAAATCACCTTTGAAATCCAGAAATCCATTTTTGAAATCAAAAATTTATTTTTAAAAAATATAAAGATATTTAGTTTAATATTAACAATAATTATGAATTATAAGAACTTGTTTGAAAAATGTAATACATAGAATTTTAACATCAGAATTTTAATTATAATAAGGATGAAATAACCTATAAATGTTTTTTTTGACAAATTTCATTATTAAAGTTGTAAAAGTTGATATTTTGTGGCAGATTCAGATTTTTTTTAAAAAAATGGTAATGTGATGTTTTTTCGAAAGTATTTAATTTTCAAAATAATCCTTAATAATTTGTTCTTGAAATTTTCAGAAATTTTATTCAATGAAATTTTATATTGGATGGAAAAATGAATAATAAGAAATGGAAATAATTTCTTGGTATTTTTGAAAATAAATTTATAGAAACCCAAATCATAAAGATATTGAAGAATAAATCATTTTATTATTTCTAAGGATAAATTTCAAAAACTATATACATAAAAAAATTAACATATTTAAATATATGATATGCTAACATTGGGATAAATAATTAATGTTGATATTGAAATAAAATTTCTTATTCATTGAGAATGGTTATTACTCTTATCAACAATAAAAGTTTTGATGAAAAAATACATCTATGTAATTGAAAATAAAAGAAGAAGGAAAATGAAAATAATATAATCCTAGAATATATAAAACTATTATTTTATTACTATAATAAAATAGTATTCATTGTGTATTAAGAAAAGAAGATGAGTCATGAAAACAACTTAAGACTTATAAAATGATTCTATAAAAACCCATTAAAATAGTGATATTGAAATTAAACATTAAATACCAAGAATAAAATACCATTATTGATAATATATATCCAATATGTTGTATAAAAACAATTTAAATTTAATTAGGTTCATAAATTAAAAATGCCTTGAAAATGGGAAATTAAGATAAAACACCCTTACTATTTATTAACATTTAGTCGAGCATGGCCACACTTCTTGTATAACAAACCTAACTCAATTATTAAATTATTTTATAACATTATTCATATATATTACCTTATATACTATAAAATTATATTTATTTATTAATTATTTACTATTTTTCAATTTTATTTTCATTATCAGATGATTTTAATTTTAAAATGTCTTCACATGATTTGTAATATAGATGTGGATCCATTTTCACTGATAAAATATTCAGAATCCGTGTACTATATAAGATAATGGAATATTTTGTAATAATTACTTATATAGATATTATTCCATTCAATGAGAGTTCTAGTTATGGTTTTAGAAATGAAATCATTGGTAGTAATATTTTGATAATTATTAACTCGAAAATGGTAGTATATTAATAATAGGTTATATATTATTATAATATTTGATGAACTTTAAACCAAAAATTATTTTTTTATTAATTGGAATTTATGTTTACATATTTTCCCTGATATAATATAATATAATTGTTTTTTAAATAGTTAAACTGATCCAAACAAGAACATAATATTATTGATGGGTCAGTATGGTAAAGAAAATAATTCATTCAGAAAAATATCTTCATTTTAGATAAACTATCATATCATTTTATTTATGTTTATCGTTGTAATTTTTAATATATTTTGAAATTAAATAATTTTATGTATGAAAAATTAAATGTGTTTATTTTTCGATATGGTAGTCCGCACATACACAAGGATTATGTTCTTATTTTCTATAGAACAGAAAGACAAGACGGAATTTATTTTTGTTTTAACAAATCTTCATAATATTTTGTATATTATACGTATTAATAAAATTATCCATTTTTCATGAAATTTAACATGATTATGAAAAATTTGTCCTTCGGCCTGTGGAGGTGGTACATTGAACATACCGCATGCAATTTTATTTGGGAATTATGAAGATGAAGGTACCAAATGAATATCTCAAAAAATAATAACAATTTATTATTCATATGATACATATGTAATTATCACTGTAATTTTATATTGTACATTAACTAAGCGTTAATAATTTTCTGATCTATCATTATTTGGTTATATTCATCTAAATTATTGTGTGACTATTTTTTAAGATAAAAAATATTTTTTATAAAATTGAATAATTTAATTTTTTTCCCTTAATTATTAGAAGAGATACTTATTGAATTTTATTATGTTTTTTGAAGTGTTATTTTATGAAGAATAAAAAAATTAGGACATTTTTAGGAGTATTGGAGAATTTATTATATTGATTTTATAGAAAATATTTTTATTTGGATGTGTGGAGATGTGTGGTGGTGATGACTAAGTTTATAAGGGAGGGGAGTGGCATTTTGTAACAATATAAAAGAACAAGTCACTATTTAAAGTTAAAATAGATCCAATAATGGATAATAATGGAGTTAGGGTAGGGGTAAAATACTAACATCCCCATTAATACATTTCCACTCTTGTTTGTTACATACAATGAAGTCTTTTAGTTTTAGAATTTTCACTTTTACCACTATCATTTTTTGTCATGGTAACTAATTTTTACCTATGTTATTTACTATTTATGCCTAAAAAGGTGAATTAATAAATAAATTTTTAATTATAATTTTAATTATGAATTATATTATTTTATATAAAATTTATATGGGTGGAAAAAATTAAGCATAATATTTTTACAAATAACGTGTAAAACATTATTTTAGAAAAATATTATTCTAATGATTAAATTTTATGATTAAAATAATACATTCAATGTTTTTTATTTATAAGAAATTAATTTATTTATTATTAACCAAGTAAGAGTTACATAGTTTTAAAAACAACCTAATTTCGAATTAGGCCATATGGTTTCATCTTTAAAATTAATAAAGAAAAATGATTTTCACAGGAGTAAAATATTGCTCATATTTCTAAAATGATAAACATGGGTTTTATAAAATCAAAATAATATTTTAATATTATGTATTTTTTATAGAACTTTTTTTCAAATACATATAAATCATTTCTGTGTTATTCACATTTCATAACAGTAAGAGTATTATACAAATCAGTATTTTCATTATTCCTAAAAACGTAACTTTTTAAAAACTCAATAAATACACTTAAAAAAATATTGACATTAATAATTAAAAAATGAATTTATATTAAAAAAGTTAAAATTATTTAATTGGAAAAAACACTTAAATGAATATATAAAATATGAATTAAACAATTATTTGTAATCTAAATTTTTACTCCTCGTATTATTAATTTGATTTAAATTTATAATATAGATATTGTTAATATTTCACATTATATATAATAATATATTAAAATTGTTTAATTTAATTTATTAGTGTAATATATAAAACAGTAATAATATATTAATTTGATAAAGAACATTCTTTTTGATATTATATCATATTAATTATTTATTTTAAAAAAATTAAAATTAATTAGTAAATATGTCAGTATTTAAAAATAATAACAATACATAATGTATTTAAATATATGGTTTTATAACTATTCATTTTATAGTTTTTTTTTATTTACTTGAGGCTTTAATGTTATTATCAGATTATTATTGATTTTTTAAATAATGTCTCTCTATTTTTATAATTTGTTTCACAATTCATTTTTTTGTTTCATATAAAGGAATCTATTATATGTAATATTAATTAATCGAAAATATATAATAAAATTTCAAGAGGTTAGATTATCCCCCTCCCAAAATAAAGTGTATCCTTGAAATTTTAAATATCATTTACTATTGAAATAAGAAATGGGATATGTAAGAAACACAATATATATTTTCCACCAAGATATCATCCTCATAATTGGAGATACTATGTGAATCATCATTTCTTTTATAATAAGAAGGAATTATGACTTTTCATTAGCTCAAAAATTTATGTCAAATATAATATTTTAATATCTTTTATGAGTTTCTAGAGACATACATTTCTATAATCATGATCCTAATTCCATCCAAATTCTAAAAATAAGGTTATGATAATATATAATAAAATTAAGATATATTACCATATAAATTTTAAAAATCACTCATTATATATAGTTTTCAATTATAGCTTCATATTAACATAAAATACATTATATTTAATGGTAACATAATTGGATCAACCTGTAAATCATTTTACATAACATTTTTTAATAATGGTCATATTCGTTTTATGTTCTCTAAACTAAGTGTTATATTTTACACCATAAAATTCCATTTAAATAATTTTCAATAGTTTATAAAAATGTATGTGAATCAAAAATTAATATCCCCAAGAAGTTTTAAAATAGGTTTATAGTTATTAATCATTGTCGTTTACCAAGTGACAGATGAGTTAATACCGAATAAATCAATTACAAGGCTACAACTCCTAGGTGAATCTCTATCAGATCATTTATCCCCTTATTTTACATAGATATTGATATCTTTTTAATGAAACCACATTCTCTTTACTTCATAAAAAATTTATGATGATATCATATTAATATACTTATCCATTTGGAATTCCCAAATTGTTTCTCTTCATAGTCCCCAATATAATTGAACTAATCTACAAAAAATACTATACACCACTCTAATACCATCTATGATTCCCTAGACCAAAAAACCTTGGCCTAGAGAAATAATCTAATACTTCACTTAAAAAATTTGAAAAAAGGATAATAACCCAATATAAACTTACTTATATTTCAATAATTTAAATATTATATACCATAATAATATCTTAATCAAAGGAATGTAAGTCTTACTATCTTTAAGGATATGTCACATTAGAAACATATATAATGCTACTTGTGATTGTTTTTCTATAATAAAACCTTAGTAAACACCCTTATGGTTTACATAAATGTTGTAATTGTATTTATAACCTAGGTAATAGAAATATAGAAAAGGGGTTAGATGAAATTATTATTTAGGGAAAACATATTTATATTTCTTAAATTTTTATATCAAATATAAATGTGAAAACAAAATCATGGGAGAAATATCAAATTAAAACAACATGGAGTGTTAAGAGTAAAACAAAATAAATGAAAATAAGACACGTAATATTTAATGTTCATTCATGTACCAAGGGAAATAATTATGATATTGTAATTATAATTCATAGAGAATGATAAAAAAATATGAGATATTAAAATATGGCATCTCATAGAGATATATCATTATAAGGAATTGGGCACAAAACATATTCACATGGAGTCATCATAATATCATTGTATCCAAGAAGAACCTTTATTTTTTGTATTAATAATCCAAGAAGGATAAGCCTTATGGTTTTAGAATAATCCAAGAAGGCCCCAAAATATATTGTGATCATAATCCAAAAATATCCACTTTTTAATTATTACTATATCCAAGTAAGATGACCATTTATATTGTGATAATACTCTAAGAACACACACCCATTATGTTTTAGTATAAAAAAACAAGGCCGGTCATTTATGTTTTCATCATAATCTACAAAATATCACCCATTATATTTTTTTAATTTTAATAAAGGATATCCTTTTATGTTGAGAGTTTGATGTAGAAAATCCGAACCATTATTTTGTAAGCATAATATAAATAGACCCACACATTATGTTGTGAGTGTAATTTAAGAGGGATAACCCATTTTTTGTGAGTATAATCTGGGAAGGCCAACAATTTTTATGGTGTGATTAATGTAAGAAGGAACACCGTTTATGATATGAGAATATTTAATAAGTATCACTTGTAATGTTTTGGGAATTATATGAACGATTATACCCTTTATGTTTTGTTCTCAATAAAAATATTCCCACAATTTTTTTATGAACATAATCAATGATGGATCACGCTTTATATTGTCGACATAATCCAAGAAGGATCACCTGTTATGTTCGGAACAAATCCATGTTTGTTGAAAACAAATTATCTCTTGAGATATAAAACTATAACTAGTAAAATGGAAGGATTTAATGGACCCAAAATAAATCATAATGAAATCATATATAACTATATAAGAGGATCACAATACATTAATCATTTCAACATATCTTAATTAAAATATTTGAAATAAATAGATTTTAAGGAAACCTATTCAACCCATCATCATTATATTCCATAAATAGAAATAAGGTGGATGGTATCATATGAATACGTCAAAAGAGTATCCAAAGGAACATCAAAAGATATTGGCATAGATGAGAAAACATTTTTATGATTTTTGGTTAAATCACATTGATGAAGTTGATGAAATTTCAATTTTTAAATTCTCTAAAAATAATTAATAAGAATTTTTTTAAAAATATTAAATTTTTTATTGGATAAAAAATTTAACAAATTTTAATTTTAATTATTTATTTACAATTTATTTAAAAAATTGTTAAAAAATTTGTAAAAATAAACAAAACATGACATTATTCATAAAAACCAAATAATTTGTGATCCTTTGGTTAAATAATTATTTTTTAAAATAAAATAATTAGTTTTGAAAAATATAATAAAATTTTCTTCTTCCTTTCAATCATTATTAATATAAATCATTTATATAAACATTTTAAAATATATAATAAAATATATTTAAAGAATAATTCTCATAACAGTGACTGTAACTGTTAAATTGTTTTTAGAAAATGAATGTTACCGTAGTTTTAAAATACAATGTCACATGTCACATTAAAATTCCATTTTCAAAAAGGTGAATAAATTTTTTAATGATATATTTAAATTTTAAACAGAATCTACCATATAGACCCTTGAAAAATATATATATATATATATGTTTTGAATGGAAATGTAGTGTGGAAGATAAAGCATAAAATTAGGAAAGGGAAAACCATTTTGCTAATTTTAAAATACCATTATTGAAATCCAGAATGTAATGAGAATAATAAATCCTTAAATCTGAAGGATGAAAATGGAATTTTATAAATCTAAAAGAAAACATATTTTCATTTCAATGAAATAAAGTAATAAATTAGTGGTATGAGTTAACATGGATATAGAAGGGAAAGAGTTTATTTTTATGGAAAGGGAATTCATTTTCCATAGAAAACTATAATGTGGTATTAAATTTTGAAAAATAATTACCTAGAAAATAATTAGGAAATAAATTATAATATTTTTTGTATTACATAAGGAATAAATCATGTTATACAGTAGTGAAAATGAAATCATTATGTCATAAGAAAATAAACAGAGTCAAGAAATCCCCTTATTACTTGATAAATGTTTCAATAAAAACCCCATGAAAGAGAGAGATTAAAATTGAACATAAAACAAAATTTATTGAAAATAAATCATGATATTATATATATCATATTTAGTAAACACACCATTTCAATGGAAATGGGTGAAAACCCCTTGTATCGAAGAATGGAAATTGCGAAGAAATACCCTTACAATTTCTTCCAGCACAATCATGAACACTATCACTCCATATCAAAAAAATAACTCTCTTAAGAACTTAATTTATAACCTTATTCGTATATATTTACATTTATACACATATATTTTAATTATTAACTTTTTATTTACTCATTATTTATTGTTTATTTTAATCGTGATATGTTTAATTTTTAATTATTTCACACATGATTTGTAAAGTAAATGAAATTCCCATTCTTTAATAAATATTTCATCACTACTAGTTTATTTAGTGTAATATATATGTATATATATATATTACAAAGGATTATATAATTAAAATGTATAAAATAATAGTTTTAGTTAAACCATTAGATGGAATATATTAAAATGAAAACAAACAATTTTTAACTAGGTTATTAGGGAAACCATTAGATGGAATATATTAAAATGAAATATAGTCCTATGAAACACATGTCTTAAAAGATCATACCTTTTCCAATGGTTTATTGGCTCGTATGTCCGTATATTAGACTGCAGGGACTTCCACACATAGCCAGTGCATTTTTCTACCGTCCATACCACCTGCATCACCGACACATGATCTCTCGTGGTCTTAGTGACCTTACAAATGAACCATCTAGATCCATATGGTATGTCACTTATATATATCTACCTTTTCTATACTAACCCAATGTCTATCATTCTTACATAATAACGTCACCATAATCTGATATCTCTCTATGATACAACCGTGGATTCTCACATTCTTTTACAAGTACTAGAACGTTTCATCTATCATCAAGTATTCTCAATCTAAACCTTCCTAGGATATTATCATCACCATTTCTAGAACTATTTCTCCACCCATGGTCTTATCTGCAACCCTCTTATGCCTCTTTCTTGCAACCCTCCACTTTTAGAAAAAACTGCTAGGAATATCTTCCTATCTCTCAAATAATAGGGAATATACAATGTGTGTGAGATCAAAACCCAAGAAACCACAACCATTGTACGTTTTAGACATTTATAGGTCAGTAACTGACTAGTTACCTCTTAGAAACAAATATGAACATGCTATAATCAATTAGAGTGTATATTTTGAATGTTATTACTTTGGAAAAATATAATTTTTACATAAGTATAATTATTTTATTTAGATATTTATGAGGTTTTAAATCATATATTATTGGATTTTCAAAAATAATAATATTATATATGAAAATTATGATTCTTTGCGGAGGTAGTAGTCTATACATACATATTGGTGATATTCTTTTTTTCTGTAGAACAAGATGAAGGCAACAGTTGGTTAATATTATAATATTATTAATAAATTTTTATTTATCAAATTTATTTATCAAATAAACCATTTTAACAATCAAGATAAGTTAGTAATAAAATATTGATCATATAACTTATGAATGCAATGATCCAAATATAACAGATATGACATTTTTTTGATATAATCTAGAAGAAGGTAGAAAATATTCTTCAAAAAATAATAATATAATTTTACTTTAATTATGATAATTATATAATTAATTCAACATGGGTAGATTATATTTTTAGGTGGTATAATAATAAAGGAAGTAAAATAAGTGAAAATGGAGTATTTAAAGAAATTTACCTTACACCATAGATGTGATCCTTTGAAAATATTATTTATTCTATGTGATGTGGACTTTTGAGAACAATAGAACCTAAAAGAAATTTTTATGTGTTTCAGGGAGTTATTTTGGAATATTTTTACATAATCTAAGAGTCTTGTGGTGTGTGGAGAAGGGGGGTGGTGATTAATCCATTAATATGTAAGAGGAGTCACATTTTTCTTATAATATAAAAGTGAATGTCACTATTTAGAGGTTAAATAGATCTAATATGGAAATTAATAGAATTATGATGGTTTATGGTCAAGAAATAATCAATCACAAATTTTCACACTTGTTTTTAACATATTTTAGGTTTTTACTCTTAGAATTTAGACCTTTACCATCTTAATTTTGTACTATGAAAAATATTATTTCACTATGTAATTTACATTCAATGCTTAAAAATAAAATATTCTTTTTTTCATTATTTTCATCTAATTTTTAAAAATATGAAATAATTTTTTTAAAACAAAATTAAAAAGGAGTTGAATGTTACTTTTATTATTAGGGAATATAATGTGTAAACCCCAGTTTTAGATAAAGTGTACTTTATGTTCAAAAAGTATTATTATTTTAAAACAATTAATGTTACTTATTTTTAATAAATTGAAAGGTTTATTATTAACCAAATAATTATTATTTTTTGTTCAAAAAAATTATAAAAGTGAAATCCATATTATTTACACTTAGTTAATTATAAATGAATAATTGTTTTTTCATTTTAGTAAAGTATTTCATAAGGTTTTTAAATGGTAAATTTTATATTTATAAAATAAAAAATAAATTTCGAAAATATTTATCTATTTTATGAAAATAAATTTTTTATGAAATTTTTTTCATAATATTTTAAATAATTCGTGAATTATGGCAGTGTTATGAAAGTGAGAGGGTTTGATAAATTATACTTTTTCATTATTCTTCCAAAATTAAATCAAGTTATAAAAATATAAAAATTCATCCTAATAGAATTATTAGAATATGAATTTATAAAATAAGTTCATTTTTTCAAATTAATATTAGTAAATCTATAACAAAAATTTAATTGTAATTCGAAAATAAAAAGAGGAAATTATTTTTTTCCAAAAATTTAATTGTATTTATTATTAAAATTATTTGATGTCAAATATTATTTTCAATAATGTTAATATATTATTCTATTTATAAAAATTATTTCAAAAATGGATAATTATATTTGTTAGGATAACATATATTACACTTAAAAATTAGTTATTTGATAAAGAATAATTAATTTTAAAATAATATCATTTTACTAATTTGTCCTGTGACACCGAAATTTAATCAATATATAAATAATCATTAAGAACAAAAATAATATATAAGCAATATATATATATATATATATATATATATATATATATACTTATGATAAGTAATTTTATTCTAATTTTATTTATATAAGGTTTTATTGTTATTGGGACATTATTATTTATGATTCACATCATATTGCATTATTTTAATAAGTTGTGTTGTGGTTAGTTTTAGTTTGGTGTTTTTTACCTTGAAATATATTCAAAATAATATTTTATTTAATGAAAATATATAAAAAATATATTTGGTTATTACTGGGATACTAAATCAATCTCCTCACATATGATGGGTATAGTTAGAATGATAGACAAGGAGGAAGGTAGATGTTGTTGTGATAGATGCTCAATTAGAGTGATCAGCGTATTAATATACTAAGGGGATTATAGTGGTAAATATTTAATGAAGTGGTTTAAATTCGTCTAATTTGTTTGATGTTTTGTGGATATCAGGTGTTTTCATGTCTTCTTAGGATCTTGGAACCATGTTTTCTTAAAAAATAAAGTGGTCCTCACAATTAGTTGAAACAATGCGGAATAGTTCATACAGATAATACTACATGTGTGAGACATGGGAAGAGGGGTGAAGGAGTTGGAATTTTTTTTAAAACATTTTGGATGGGGGTGTATACAACTCTGATGGCCTATATAGGTTTTTATAGTGGGATGTTATACAGTCTATTAATGGTATGGAAACCCGTGCACACTAACCTTGTGGGGCACCCGTACTTACAATGAACATAGAACGATTAATGCAATGTTTGTCTAATATTTTTACTAATCCTTGTGGCCATGTATTTTGATTAAAATGATAAATCATCCCTTAAAATATATTTTAATCTGAAAAACTCATCTCATTCTTCTTCCATTTTTAGAACATATGCATTTAGCTTCATCGAAATTAAAATCCTAGGATTTTATACTAATTATCTATCGGAACATAGAATTGATCATCATCTATCTCGATGGATTCATGCCCGTGAGTACTCAGTTTATTTTTATCCATTATTCATTAAATCTTGGTTGAATGAGTTTTTTATGTATAATATAATATTCACTATTTTAATTATTTACATATATTCCTAATTTCTATCTTGATTTGAGTAGAATTAAGAACTGATACTCAATGGCCACTCCTCTAAGTACCTATGTTATGTGGTTTCATGAATTTCCATTGATGTAAAGATATTTATATATATATTGTTGTGATATTTGGATGATTTTCCAACTGAAACCCTTGGAATTAAATTTATACCATGTTTAAAATTAATAGGTATCACCAATGTAATAAAATGGAACCATTGAAAAATATTTAATGCTTATCGACCTCAAATTCAAACCACCCCTTAGATAAGTTATTTAATTACTCAGACCACAATTGGTGGCTTGTAAACATATCACATTTTAGTGTGTTATTTTCCCATTTTAGTGGGAGGTTAAATATTGAATTTAAATGATAATTTGAATTTATTAATATATGGTATTTGATGACCTTGTCTATAAGATATTACCATGCATTTGTTACATATGTATGAGTTCTTTCATATAATTAGATTCAGATGGGATATAATTAATGACTATGCATTGTAGGATTATCCATTACATGATCCAAATTATAATTTGAGGTGTAATTGAAATGATCATAGAAATTAATTTCTAAAATATTTAAAAATCTTGATTGAATTATTATTATATGACTTGGTTAAAAATTGGTACATATATGAATTCCAGGGATGAACACTTTTGGACACTTCCTTATTTAATCCCATGTGACACTTCGAATCACCAATGTACTATAAAGGATAGACTCTAGGGGCTGATTATCATACACCCGAGTGATACATGGACTTTTTATTGTATTCTAATGATTGACATAGATGGATAATTATATAAATGATAAGACTGTGACATGGTATCCCTTAATTTTCTTTAAGGATGAAATCAAATGGTGGTGAAGTTATACCACACATAGAGTGATACATAGTTTTTGTTGAGGATCACCATGGATGGGATTATATGTTTTTTGGTTTATTTCATGCCTATAGAAATAACTAGATACCAATTATGGAAGTATAAGTATGGGATAAAGTTATTATTAAATAATGAATAAATTGATTTATATGACATGTTTTCCATGACAAAGTACAAGATAATATTCATTCAATGTCTTATTCCACATTTATGACATAGTTTGGAAACTTGTGATCAAATTTTATTATGAAGGATGCTTGGATACATGTCATTTCCTATAATTTATTAATTAATTATGAATGTAATAACTATTTATTCTGAGACGTTCCAATTAATGTAGAAGTAGGTATCATAGGGATGTAGTCTATGGGAACCTAGAACATTATGGTTTGTTTAATTTTAGTGATACATTTATAAAAATATAACTATATGGAAACTATAGAAACTATATATTCACTGGTCAGATGGATATATTCACCATTGGTGGTTTCCTACTGCGATTTTCACTCAATCCCTACCCAGGCATCCTTTTATACCTGACAATATTTTATTACTATAAATTTAGATAAGGTAAAGTTAAATATTATAGGTTTTTTTGCTGATTTGGAACAAGGGATCACGAGACCGACGTGAGGCTTGTGATTCTAGCTGAGGATAGATAACATTTTTATTTTTGTTATTTTGATACATGTATTGTATCATTAAATGTATACCAAGTTTGGAATCATTATAGACATATAAAATGGTCATCATTGTATAAGATATTACTTATGGTATTGTTTTATATATCATTATTTGGATACTATCTATTATCTAATTGATTCACATCTTCCACTATTGATTGTATGACTACTAAAATTATGTTAATCTCTTTTAAGACGGAACAATCTCCCAATACACACACATTACTCTATCCCTTCTAGTCAGCGTCATCATGTTTTTGGGAGATGTGATTGAGGCCATTTGGACCACCAATCTTGGGGCGCCATTCAGGGAAATCTGAGAAAAATATCTTAAATAGGTTATAACTCTTCCCAATTAATTAAACAGATGATAATTTTGATTTTTTTATTAGATTATTTCAATGTAAATGTGAGCAAGTTTATTTTGGGAGTTACGAAATTAATCATTTAATTGTTTCAATTATTTTATTGAAAAGAAATTATTTTTTTGTAATTTCAATTTCATGTGGTGTTAAATGATTGAAAAAATACGTTTGTGATTAATGATAAATTAAATAATTGTTATTGGATTCCACTAACTAATCATACTGTATATATGATCTAATTCCAATTCTATGTTTAATACATTATTTTTTTCTCTACTGGTATGCATTGAATATAACATAGACAATATCTTATTATTTTTTTCTTAACTACAAAAAAGGTTTGTTGATATTCATATTAAAATATTAATTTGGGTTATCATATTGGAAATTTTCTAAAAATATTTGATTAGGAATTATTTCGATCCAAATTTATGATTATTTCTCAGAAAATAATTATATATCAAAGATATGCTTATTTAAATTGGGTGGGAAAAATTTTTTATTCATGAATTTCTGTTTTCTACGATAATGATATATGTGATTAATAGATTTATATCACATTCCAAACTACTAATATTTCTAAACAAAAATTACTTCATAATGTTATATATATTTAATCTGAATTATTTCAATCTAATGTAAACTGATCTGAACTAAAATAATAAGAAATGGTTAAAACAATATAAAATAAAATGTAAAAAAAAATGTTTGGAATTTTCATTTAAACGAATCATATTTTCATGAATATTATAATTATAGTTTACTTATAATGTTTAATAACTATACTATACTAATTTTACTTTCTATTGTCATATTACAAATGTTATACATAATTGTGATACTGAATTATGTATTTCTTTTATTATGTATTTACCAGTTTTAAATCTTATATATCAGAAAAATGTTTTCATATTTGGGGGGTTAGTGTTTTTTTAATAAATGGGTTTCATAATAAATACATTTGTATGTAATTTTATTTATTTCAGATTCAAAATAATGAATTTATTTAAAAAATTACTTCATAAATGAATATATAATTAATTGTATTTATATCAATCATAGCTTGTCTAAACAAAACTTTTGAATAAAAGTTATTAAAACTATATAAAATCAAATTTAAAAATAAAAAAATTGATTTCAATTTGTATTCAATAGATTCTTGGTGGTCATGAACTTTGTCACTATAGTCTAATATTATATATATTTTTTAAAACGAATTTTAAATAGGTTTTTAAATAAGTAGGTATAATATAGTTTTTAAAAATTTGGTGAAAATAGATTTTAGAAAAAGGATTATGTATTTTTTTAAAAACATATTTATATACATGGTTTTTAAAAACATTCTTTTAATTTATTTTATAAAAACCTGTTTAAAATCATTTTAAAAAAAACAAGCTAAAAATATTTTTAAAAAACTTTCTTTATACTAGATTTAAAATAAAAAAATTCAACATGTAATTGAAAACATGTTTAATACAAGATAGAAATTTAATTTTAATAATGGTAAAAACAGATTTAAATATATAGGATTCCGTTAACTATGTTTAAATAGTTTAATTGTTTAATATAAACTAGTAAATAGTGTGACACCTATATAATTCTCTAAAAATGTACATATCCTTCCTAAAAATTAATTATGTTATAAAAACATTAATTTTTGGTTAAAATCATAATTTTAGGCTTTGATTATAACATGTAACTTCATTTACATTGTTTTTTTCTAATTAGTATGCCATAATTATTTACTACCACCTTTTATACCTTAATTTTTTTAACTATAGTAATTAAAATATGAAAAATGTACATTGAATTCCACTTAAATTTATAAATGATATTTAATTAGTATGTTGGAAGAGTCTATTTTTTTATGATTAGTAAATGTGATAGTCACGACTAACTCCGTTGGGGTTTTTAGTGAGTATAATAATTTTAATATTTATCAATTATATTACATTAAATGTCAGTTTATTAATTATTAAAGAAAATTATTTACAGACATTCTTACATGCATCTTTTGAACTGTAGTTAGACTAATGATAGTGGTGGGAGAATGTAAAATAGAGGGGTTTCTAATAGATGTACTAAATCAACCATCATATATGTTCACAAAAAAACATCCACCAGATATCTTATATACCACTCAGTTTCCTCTAGTTACACATGAGGCTCTGAGGATTTTTCCACATATGAATTTTTCATCATATAATTCCAGCTATACATCTCATATACGACATATATATATATATTTAATGGTTTCTCAACACCTATATCCCTTTATTTCTACTTGAATGATTCCTATATTTCCCACTCATATATCTCAATGAGTTGATCTTCACGCTCATTTTTCTAATAATTCATAGGATTCATATAATATGAAGAATTCACAAGAGAATACACATGTATCACATCTAGCCAATCTAACACTCCCGATGGATCAATTGAATCCTAAATATCATCCAGGTTGAGATGTATATTTAGAAGTGAAATAAATAATATTATAATAATTATATTTAATATGAAATAAGTTTAATTTATTTTTTTCATTTTTTAGTGGGATCTTCAAATAAATGAATTTTGCACACCCAAATTAATTAATTAGGGAAGAGACACACACAAAAAATGGAATAGTTTAATGAAGATACCCAATTGATTAGAAATAATTATCTATAGTGTAGTGGTTTCATTGAAATATTAACCAAGTATAGTGACATCATTATGGTACAAGAAATATCAATGATTCATGTTGATAATAAAATAAAGGTGAACATAAGGGATTTGATATTAGTAATATGATTTGATAAATTGAAATCTATATTATTATTTTAAAAATATAAATTAATATATTAGTCATAACACCGATTTAATTTTTTTGATGGTCAATATATAATGGAACCATGTTCGATGGAACTGGGGGGAAATTAATTACCATATAAGAATGATATTTATATTAGGTAGGGTTTATAATAGGCATTAAGTTATATTGTGTGAAAATTGTCCATAGTCATCCAATCACACAAAATTTTGAAATGTTTTCTTATAATAAGAGTAATGATTTTAAGTTATTTTCATGTTTACTGGTTTTTGATTATTATTTTTTTGTTATTATGATTAGAACTAATTCATTCTTATATATTATGGATTTTGTTCAGGATTCTTTATTAATATATAAAATACCTAGGGAGATATGAATAAAATGCACACTTTTGGGAAAAAAATTTAATAATTTAATAGAAACTATATATTTTTTGTGACTAAATTTCTTTAACTATGTACCTAAATATATATTTTAAACCAAATAAAAACTTTCACACTAGAATATACACAACATGAATAACAAATAATATATTATCGTAATGAATTATATTACTTTTTCATTCCTTTTGGTTTGGTTTTAATTAATTTCATTCAATAAATTTTTTCATGTTCATATGGTGATGGGAAGAATCAAATTAGTTTTACTGGGATTGATTATATTTAATTTTGTTATTTTTTTATGTTTTTTCAAGTTTCATTTTTTTAATTCCAGTTTCGAAAAGCCCAATAAATATAATTTTTTATTAAACTCTATTAATTTTGTCTTTTTCTTTTTATTTTCAAAAAATTTTCTCAATATAGATTTTCTAAATTCATTTAAAATTTGTTTAATTTACTATAAATTTAATAAGGCTGGGTTTCATTAAGAGAGACTCATTTCATTTAATAATTTTTAATTTTATTTTTTATGACTAATTCATTTAAATTGTGTTTTTGTTAGTTTAGTACAATTTAAAAAAAATCCATCTAAAAAAATAAGACATATATAACCAATACAAATACAATCCTTGCTTATCAACCCATCCTAAAATCAATGGGACTTATCTAATTAAAAAACCCAAATATTATTGTACCAAAATATATAGAACATAGTTGAAAAAAATGGAATAAAATGAAAACTAAATTAAAAGTAACAAAACTATCATGATCTTCGTAGAATAATACCCACCTATAAAAATTAAACCAAATTGATATAAGTAAAATATAACAAAACAAGGTCGAATCAATCATTTCTAAACTAGCCTACAAAAAAATAGAATCCAAGCGACATAATCTAAATTAATATGCAATAAACTAAAATAAGAAAATGTTAAATATATCAAGTTGATTTAAATTAATCCATAATTTAATGAATTGACCCTTCTCTAATGGAATAATAAAAAATAAAAAAATTCATATTGACCTAATGGAATACCAAAAAACCAAATTAATTTTGTTGAGGTAAACAAAAACAACCATAAATGACCTATATAGAACTAAAATGAATATATCTGAACCAAAATCAGTTAGAAACGTATCTAAACACAATAAAAAGTATAATAATTTATATTAAATGATATGATTAGTAAAAATACTGAATAAGACTAAATATATACCATCATAACCAAATAATAACAGACTATACCTAATTAAATCAACCATAGTTTAATTGAAAAAATATGAAATGGATAAAACCACATCATATAGTTTCAAACAAACATGAAATAGAAACATTTTTGTTATTAAAAATAGAAAAATATGAATATGTCTTAAACTAATCAAACTATCAAAATCATATGTGACATAGGACTAAAAAATATAAATCAAATTAAAGTTACATGAACTGAACTAAACCAAATAGAATATAAGAAAACCAAAATAAATAAAAAATAAATTACATAATATAAAATGAAATTTTTAGTTTTTTGTAATGATTTTTTCTAATAAAAATTATAATCAACCAACCTAATTTTTTTCATTGTTTCCAACATTTCCAATTTTAAATATAGATATTTATTTCAAACTATTTGGTATTAAAAATATAGAAACTATACACTATTGAGATCTTGTCATTTTTTAACCAAGAAATAAAATGGGTATTCAATAAAACCAATATATGTTAAACCATAAAAGATAGACTCTTATACAAAAATTGCGTAAAGTCATTCCCATAAATTAGAATTTCAAGTTATTTATCCAAACAATGTCATTAGATGGGTTTATCTTAAATCATAAAATACGATGTGATCAATTTATAAACATTGGTAACTTTTAAAAAACTAAGAAAAGATTAATTTTTTTTAAATTATCATATTCTATTTTTTGTAAAATATAATCAAAACAAACAAAATCACCACAAGAATTGTATTTTTTATAAATTAAATCAAAAATAAAAAAAATTTAAAAATAAATACAACTGAATAAATTTATGTAGAGATCAAATAAATATAGTTCATATTTATTGTAACTAGAATAATCTCAATGAAAAAATATAAATTATATTATATCAAATTTAATTACACTAAATTAAATTGAATATGACTAAACCAAAAGGAGTCAAATTGTACTGATTCTAACACGATTGAATTTAATCAATAAATCTAATATGTTGTCTATCTAAAAACAAAACAATTATAAACTGACTAAATCCAAAATAAATCAATCCATTGTTATTTTAATTTAACTGGATGAAACTGAAAAAAATTATATTGTGCCATAAAAAATAATCTATTTTATTCATAACGAAACCAAAAAAAGGTAATTTAGATGTAAAATTATGAATTTATTTGAAAAAAATACTTACACAAACTGAATAACCCAGAACAAGTTGATATAAAAAATCAATGAATAAAAATGATTTCTATAAAATTGAATTGATGAAATAAGACCTGAAAAAATTTACTTTGGATAATACTTGATGAAAATTCAATGTTTGTTCAATTTTTTGATGGATTATAGTTTCCCAATGGAGAGAAGAAATAATTAATATTTTGGAAATTTTATTTTAAATTTTATTTTTATTTCGATCTATTATAAATTATTTAGAATGGATTAATTTCGTGTAATAGTACAATATTATTATACATTTAGTTAATATATTCAATTTCATTTTTTTAGTGGTAATGAACAAATAAGTCATTTTTAATTGAAATGAATTTTTCCCCATATAGAAAGAAGAAATATGGGAGTTTTGTAAATGAAGAAATGCAATATAAGATTAAAAGTCTTATTATGGATCATTAAAATTTGAATAATTATTTCACAATAAAATATGTTATTTTAATTATCAACTATGTTGTTTTGAGGTCCTTCATGAGAATGAAAATGAAATGATTGATCCAAATAATTATTTTAAATATATATTTTAATATAGGAACTGGGTTGACCCTTTCACAACCTAGGAAGAGTATCATCCCACGGAAGCTTTGCAAAAATTCATGAATCCAATAAAAGATTTGGTAGAACTAGGTATTAACCGTTTCATTCACAATAACAAGTATAAAAAATAATTATTATATAGTATGGAAGAAATAAAAAATTTCTGCATGCATATTATGAGTGTTATGATATCATTATATCCCTCACATCCATGAAACACGATTGTATTTTATTCTCAAACAAATCAATTATGAAATCCATTTTATCGATGGAGTTTGATGAAAAAGAGAAAATATATATCAGTTATTATTTTATGATTTTTTTATAAACTAATTACATGTAAAATATAGAGAATATATTTAATTTTAATGAATTTTTAATAGTTGAATACATACTTTTTTAAGGTAGTTATATATATATTTACAAGAGGATAATGACATATTTGGTAGTTTTATTATGCTCGATCATATAAAAATTGGTTCTTGAACCATTGGTATAAGATCATCCTTGAACACTATACAAACCATTCAATTAGATCTATCGGTATAGGGTTATAAAAATGGTTCACATTCCAATAGATCTAGAAACCATTATTATATCCTATATAAATGATTTCTTGAACAAATTAATGGATAAAAATAGGTTTTTTTGTATTTTTAGTATTCTATCTTCAGATGTCGTGAATCAAATGAAATAAAAACTAGAGATGAGTTCAATTTACAGTCAGAGTAAATGAAGAATAGATCGAAAAAATGATAATGTAACTAAGGCCACAACTTTAAATATCCAAGACATTATAAATTAATATTGTTTATTGATATTAGTAAAAAAAGTAATTGGGGACGAAATTAATCCATCCTAAGATATAAAATCAAATTTTTATTATATAGTGAAATCCAATATAAAGAATCTCTATCAAGAATAAATTTGACTCTAGAGAATAAATATTAAATCATGTTAAGATTGGTAATACATACTGAACTTACTAATTATCACCATATTAGGATAAAAAGAATAGTAATCTATCTATTGACTTACTAATATACCAAGAAAGGAAACTTTTTGAATGTGGAGGTTTAAAAAATTAATGGGATGCAATTAATGATGATTTAAGAACGAAGATCAGTTCTTAGAACATATTTTCAGATCTATATTTATATGGGTGTTGCATGAAGCTGATATTTTGATATCATTATAGATAAAAAATCTATCTAGGATGTTAGTCCTGATATAATTTTAATTGGTTGTCAAATAAATGTTGATTTTTGGGATTTAAATTTTTTTTATTGTTCTATTTAAAGAGAAGGGGGCCTCGGTCATCCCCAAAATTATTTCATTTATAATGAAACTCAATGCACACAACAAGCATAGTGATGTTACATTATGAAATATTGATCCAAGATAACATGTATCAGTACTAATAATGTTTATATCTAAGTTGAATAAGGAGGCATCAAGTATCAATTCTCATACTGTAAACCAATATTATATGAAGTAGAAAATTTCTATACTTTGTATTTTTATTTGAGGGAGATGGTTTCAACTGAAGCTATAGAGGACCCTTGATCGAGTTGGTCATGTGATATGTGAACAATGAGAAAGAATAGGGACGATTATAACCTTGATTAGAGCTGATGATCCCATTTTTCCATTAATTTAAATAGGGGACCTAATACGAAGTTAAAAATGTTGAGAATCCCAACTACTATGCAATAAAATATTATAAAAAGAGATTTTAGATCAAGTGAAATATAATTTATTAAATTTTAGATAATTTTGACTGGAAACATGGGTGACTAATCAAATTTGTGTTGCTAGTTTAAGGTTGTAACTCATCTGGAAGGAGATGAGTGGTCTATTGTGATAGACATGAATCTTTTATGAATAGAATTTTTGAAATAAAAATTCCATATATTGAGTTATATCTGAGTTAAGAAGAAGGAAATTAAAAATTTGGGTATTCATGTTAAAACTAATATAGAATAGTATTCTTTGATAATCCGTTTATTTGTAGTAGAGTGAGGTTATTAACGACATAACAAACTAATAAACATCCAAATTATGGATTCTTGGCGTTAAAAAAAGACCTCATAGGGAAAAACAATCTAATAAAGGAGTTTTATAAAATTTCCTAGAGTAGTAATATTTGAAGCTAAAGAAATACATGTGATTTTACCACTAGGGTAATGTATCTTGTAAGATTCATGTAGAAATGTTTTTCAATTAGTATTTTAATATGTGGATCAATTTTTATTCTCTCTGCCTCATCCATAAGGATTGTCTCACTGTATTATGTAAAATCAAAAATATTTGTATAACATCAATGCCCTTATATATGAAGTAAATCAGGAAGATTCAAAGAGATTCTAACATCAATATTATTATATCATATTTTATTCAATTATTCCATAGAGATTTTAACACCCTTAGATTATAATAAATATTTTCAATTAATAAACACAATGTTGAATGTCCTGTAGCACATGAAACACTAAACAAAAATGAACTGTGAAATATTATTTACACATCATTAAATATAATATAATAATACTAAAACCATTATTAAACACAAATATAGTAATAATTTAAAATTTTCTACATTTAGACGATAATTAATTAATATGTCATAAAGTAATAATGATGATTGTCAAAGAAAATTTAAATGTTATTTTGTATTGTATCCTAAAAAAATTAATTTAGTACATTTAAAATAAGATATTGATAATATAAAATATTTCAATATATTATTTAATATACTGCCCTTAATCTAACGAGAATTCGATATGAAATAATATAACAAAAACATAATAATTAAAGGACCTTTATCTATTAATCTGTTTATTTATATTCAGTATTAATATTGAAAATTAAAAGTTATGAATTTTCATGTTTATTTTATAAAATGACCATATTTTCTAATAATTACATTTAAATTATTTTATTGAAATTTTTTTGTATTTTTATGAAAATATTAATTTTTAGGTGAATAATTCAAAATACTCTTTTTTCAAATACCTTGATTTTTATGAACTAATTATGATATAACCATGGATTAAAAATTTATAAATCATTTTTACTAATAAAATATATTTTTAATAAGAAAACATATACATTTAAAATAATAATTATCATTTAAAATCCCTTGAATTGTGTTTTGGATCTTATGTAATATTGTATTCTAAAAATTATTTTTATGCATTATACACTTATTATTAGTGAATTAATATATTTTAATTTTTGGAATAAAATATTATAAAATGGTTTTAACATTTCTAATTTGTGTATCATGATTATATTGTAAGGGTAAATTTAATTTTAGTATAAACATATGTTAACCAATTCAAAAACGTTATTACAATAGAATTATAATTGGATAAAAAGTAAAATCAAGGGGAAAATTCCTAAAATATATCATATCATGCACCATATTTTTGTGTCTAAGTGGTTGATAAACTATGTGTTACCCTATCCCCATTATCCCATACATTTGTAACCACTATTGAAAGAATATCAAATAAAATTAGAACAATATTATGAGTATTTACAGAAGTGAAACCTCTCTCTCTTAAAAAAAGTCCTCCACCACCCCAAATTTCCTCAAACAATAAGCCACTTGGTCTGATAAAAATATACCAAAACTAACCATAAACTCATATGAATTATTTTGGGTGTTTAACTCATCAAATTACCTCTTTTTAGAGGATGAATGTAATTTTTATGGACTATTTCTATAGAGGAAGATAAAAATTCCTAATTACTCTTTTATATTTTTTATTATATTTTTTCATCCTATATATCATAATAATATATTATAGCCTTGAAAAAAACAATTTAATATCTATAATAATTATAATAAAGATTTATTATGTTAATAGAAAAATAATTTTATACATTCCTCACAACCGTTTAAAAAGTAAAAATATAGCTCATGCATACATATATATTATCATCTCAATGGAATGATGCATTTAATTTTTTTTAGAAATCCTACATTAATTATTATAAGAATTAATATAATTAAATATAATTATTTTTTATAGGATTATTATTTTTTGAAACATTCATATTCTATTTTAATTATTTACCCCTTCATTTGAAAAATTAATCATCATCTGTGTTTTGTCTAGACTATCGCCTCTATGTACGATGAGTTTTATTTCTCCTCACTGCCTTTATAGATTTTCTTAAAAATACTATTATAATTAAATTTATTTCTAGTAATAATTTTAAAAGTAAATTTCTATTTTAAAAGTATGAAAATAAGATTAATGATTGTTATCAAGTAATTTGTTGATATCAGGTACCAGAAACAAAATCGTAATGGGTCCCATTCATTGATTCCATGACCATAGTTACCATCTAACAAACATAGGGATGAATTAATAATTGATATAAAATGATTTAAATATTTTTTATAATATTTTATTTATAAGTAGAGTTTCATATTATGTGGATTTACATCATTATTACAGAACAAGTATTAAAAATGGATATTTCTTACATTTGATGATGAAAATAAGCATTAACTTTTGTAATCATTATACAATGAATTATTTTTTTTAAAAAAAATAGAATTATATTGATATGAATATTGTTTATAATAGTTTATTAATATTTTTTATTATATATGAGTAAAAATATGATTCATGTAACTAAAAAGTTGAGGTATGGGTTTCATGAAAATTTTCCTTCAGTAATGGATGTTGTGATATTATGAAACAATTTATTATTTATATGGTTTACATACATAAAAATTAGATATATATTGTTATTGTTAATGTTCAATTAAATTGATATAAAATATTTTCATTAATAACACATTCATATTCATTTTACTCTACTGTTATCAAAATCGTTGGAGTTTTTATCCTCTCGATTTTCTTTCTTTGAAGCATATGTGATATTCAGTAGATGTTTGATTTTTATTGGATTATGTACTAAAATATGGATTATTTTGAAAAAAAATATATTTAAATTCACTTTATTTTAAAATACTACATATTTCTCATTTTTAATGGTTTTTTAGTTCATGTATTTCTATTTCCATATGGTGTTTTATTGGCATACCTTTATTTTTTGAGTCGTAATTATTCCAGATTCCTTATGGTTTTAAAATATTATTTTCTTATACACCATGATTATATTATATTTCTTTTCCTCTAAAATTTTATGGTAAATAAATTTTCACATTAAAAATATTTTTAACGGATTTCATTCTTTATATAATTTGACGGTTGTAACAATAATTATCATCCCCCACAAATAAGATCTTTCTATTCCATGTTCAGGTTATCCCAACCCATATATATTCACCTTTATTATTTTGAAATGAAAATATATATTTTTAATTTTGATCATTAAATTTGTATTTACCACTTTTTAATGAATGATTTTTCTCTCTTTTATTTGATGTGGTATTCAAAAAAGTAATTCTTAAAATGTTGAATTACTTTTCATTTTATGATAATATGTTTTTTCTTCCAAAAAAATTCATCAGAAAATCCATTATTTATTTTCCAATGTTTTATTGCTCATATATATTGGAAAATAATTTTTTATAAATCTATTCAGGTCAACACATTCATAGTAACATTCAAAATTTGTATTTAACTTCTTATTTTTAAGAAATGTTAATTTTTTTAAATCCCTTTTTAGAATTTTACATATCAAAACATGCATTCATAACTATAACAATTCATAAATATAAAGATTTATTTCCTTTTTTATTAAATAGTTCTCAAAATTAACATAATGTTTAGTTACTCAAATAATATAATTGGATATTTTATATTATTTCCTATTTTATTTGTCCATTTAACATAAAATCTAGTTTCCTCTATTTTAAAATCCATGGTTATCCTTATGTTACACTAGGTATATGATCTATATCATTGTCAAACTTCATTATATATTTTTATTATTTTTTTTATATGAAGGTTTTAATAAACCACATCTCTTTTACACGGTTTATTAAGTGATGTTTGATAAATGGGTTCTTTTTTGGTTCTCCTGTCAAAAATTTGTATGAATGATTATTATTTAATGGGTGGGGTCCAGTATTTCCCTTTTATTAATTAGATGTTGTTTTATATCTCCTGAGCTAAAAAAGTTTTCATTATTTTTATAACCAATTCCGAGTAATGTATGTGGGTTGATAGCCCAAGCCCATGTATACGTACCCGAAATTTCATTATGTATTTTTCATATATATATATATATATTAATAGCTTGTTCTTCATAAAAAAACTAAATAAATGTGATACTATGATAAATTAATATAAATTTACACCATTAAAAACATCCCATAAAATTTTAGGGCATTAATTGTTACAAAAATGTAGAAAATTTATATTAAAATAAATATAAATAACAATTGAAATAAATTTATTTAGTTCCATTATTTTACTAAAAATGCTTTTTTTAACAGTTTCATTCAAATGATTCTTAAAATTAATTAATGAAAAACAAGTATGTCATTTTAGAATAATTAATAAATTAAAATATTATTTTTATTTATTAATTCTATTTATATTAATATTTTATAGAATTTAGAATAAGAAGAACTAGTATTTTATTAATTTATTTTCAGATAAAAATAATTTTTCATGAAATATTATGATTTTATTGAAAGGATAAATTAATAAATTTTTAAAACTAGTTATAGAAAATTGAAATAATTTCTATATTCATCATGATAATATTATATTAGGATAAATTTTATTTATTTTTATGAAAAGACTTATTTTAGGCAGAAAATAATTTATTTCAAATACTCTGACTTTTATGAAAATATTAATATATACGTTTAACTTAGAAATTTATAATTCAATTTCACAGAAAAAATATATATTTTATTAAATAAATTTTAAATATGAAACTATTTATTCTAGTTTGTGACGTGATGTTTAATATTTTAGAACATTAGTCAAACTATTCTAGAAAAATGGTTTAAATGCATTATATATTTATTAATTAAAACATATATTTGAACACTTCAATAAAATATATATATTAAAATTAATTTTAAATTTTATATTATTGGTTTATTATTTTATAATAAATAATCTTTTCTTTAAAAAAATAAATTTCTTTGTAAATTTTTTTTACCATTCTAAAAACAAAAATGGGTAAAAATGGTTAACAAATTTGGTAAAAGGAATAATATGTTAAAAACACGTACCAAATTGATTGGATGAGGATGGTCTCTACAAAAAAATTAAATCCCACACATTATTTGAAATTTTTTTTGTCTTTTTTACATTTGAAACATGTGTTTTATTTATATCAAGATTAAATATTTCCAAAAATATTATTCTCAACACTTATAAAAGATGCATCTCACCACCCCATCATGAACACATGAAATTTGTGTTTTCTTCATCAAATAATGTAATTTAAATTTTTATACACTCATATTTCACTAAATATTACGTATTTTCATAATATTTTGTCACAAGCATTCCGTTTCAATGGATTTATCCTATGAAAAACTAATGTTCTAAACATAAGTACTATCTTTTCTCTGTCATTTCTTCATTTCTATATTTATCTTTAAAATATATTTTTCCCAATATTTTTTCCTAAATTAGGTAATTATATTATAATTATTTTTTATATTGTGGTAGTAACCATTAATGACCTCCATCCTTTTTCCTCAAGGAAAATAAACGTGATATTCGTGAATATGTGCGGACTACTACCTCCGTGGACCCTCATTAACCATTTTCATTCCCAAATTTAAATATATAGTACTAATGAGATATTTGATGAATAATTATTAAATTATTAACATGTTTTATATTTTAAAATAATAAATTATATTATAAATTTCTCTCATTCTCGGGAAAATGATATTATTTTACATACAAACCTATAGTCTACCGAATTCATAGAGAACTGCATTTTGTGTTCCATCAATGAAATTCATGGATGATAATTAAAATTTATTTAATTTATAGATATTATATTTGTGAAATTATTTGGATTCTCGTAAGTCAAAATGGAAAAACTATTTATAATATGAGTAACAAATTTCCATTGTAAATTCAACCATAAAATGATCATATTATGTGCAAATAATTATTTATTTTATTTAGTAATTAAATATTCATTAAAAAATCATATATTTATTTTAAATCTAGATTTAAAAATTTTGATAAACATAATAAAATATCATTAATCCATTAATAATGATTTTACAACTAAATTACTTTATAATCACCTGTTAACAATGATGTATTTATATTTGTGTTGGGTTAATCACCAATATTAACTATGTTATTACATAATATCGTGGATGACTATGAGAACTCAATTATTAATAAAATATAATATAAAGAAGTATAAAATGTTTTAAATTTTCTTATATATTTTTAAAATAACTTTTAATTTATTTAATTACGATTCCAAAATCCATTTTTTAAAAAACATTGAAACATGCTCTTCCCAAATATCATCTTTAATGATCATAATCTAAAAACCCATAGACCGAAATAATAAAATTATAAATAATTAAAAATAATATATTTTAGTGCATCTTATGATTTGGTAAATATGAAATATTTTTATAATAATGAAGAATGACACCACTAGTACAAAAATAATTCTAAATGATCATAATTAATCACATCATATATTAATGTGATTTTACATGTGCCCAAAAAAATTCATTTCCCCTTGATTCATATTTTACCTAATGTTTTTCATGTAAGTGAAACAACCATTAACTACTAATTTTGGTTTGGGATATCCCTTTTCCATGTAAATAATCAGTAGACGATTTTGTGATTCTCCTTATATATACATAAATAATTTATTAAGTGACATTTTATACTATATTGATTTTGATTAATAAATTTTAAATTATTTTATATCATTTTCCATATTGGTCATTTTTTCATATTTTGAAAAAATATCTATATTTAACATTTCCTAAGTGAATAAATTTTTACAGCATTTATTATATTTCTATGAGACTTCATGTTTATAATTTCCTAGTTTCTTTAAGAAGATTTAATAATTTTTATTTAATTGAATATTCATTTTTAAAAAATATATATTTTTAAAAGGTCATGGATCTTCCAATTTCAAAAAGTCATTTTTGAACTATCATAAAAAATTTATCATATATGTCAAAACAATTTGAACCATTTTGTGCAAGATATCAGATATTCACCAATTATTACTATCTAACTTTTTTCTCTTCTAATAAATTATTTTGTTATATAAAATGATTAATCTATCAATAACAATTTCTTTTTAACATTCCACTATGAATATGAAAAACATTTCATCCAAAGACTATCTTGTATGGATAAAATGTTTTCTATTATTTATTTAAGGGTGTTATCAAATATTCTAAACATAGATTGATTAGGGAAATTATTGATTAAATATTTTATGAGTTATCTGTAATGTTTAAATATCACATAACATAGAAATTATAAAGAATAATTTTAAAATGTTCTAACCATAATTTTGAAAATCCAAATAAAATTCCATTAATTTATAATAATATATAACTATTATATATTACAAGTTATGGGTTTTTTATGAAATTTAAATGTTTTAATAGATGGATAATATATCATTGGCTGAAAAAAATTATTCAATCCACTTGATGGAATATATATAATAATGGATAAAACATTATTTGGTATACCGGATAAACATGTACATTATTCATCAAATAGATTTTTATAGAATTCAAAGAATAGATTTATATAAATTGAACAACATGAAGTATAAAAAATTCTACCAGATAACGTTTTACCAAATATATCAGACTAACATTATCAGATAGAGGAAGACATTCCTAATGAATGGAAAATTATAAAAGATAATAATTAAATAACTATAGGTATTTTATCAAATGAAGATTTTACATTCTACTTGGAGAAACCTACAAACACTATAGTGGTGTACATGTTGGAAATAATCTGAAAAAGATGATGTACTCAAACATTCATGTGAAGAAGGTTTTCATTTGATTCATTTGCAACCATATATAAGATATATGGGAAATATTTGTTCGGGAATACACAATTAATAGAACCATATTTGAGGAGCTTTAATATTTATCTGAGTGTCATATTTTGTAATGAAAGAGGTCAAATGTTTATATTGGGAGTTTATAAAATCTTGTTATGAAAGAGTTCTCCATTAAAAACATTATGTGTTTTATCAAAAGGAATATGCTATGAGGATTTTTTTAAATACCTTATGACCATTTTTTTTAATCCTTATTGCCAATATTATTTGATTGAGGGATTTGGGGTTATCAAGATAGCGGTTATACTGGTTGGTATGATTAAGGCTTCATAATGTGAAGGGAATGAGTAGTTACATCTGATCCATGTGATCTAGGTCTTCCATGGCTAGAAATGATGAAACAATGATCATGTGAATATCATGGTTACGTAGGTATTGTTAAATAATTCAATTAAACAATATAATAATGTTTTGAAACATTTTTTAAATATTTTTGAAAATATTTCTTACGTTAAAATAATATTATACATGTTTTTTAATTTTTTAATTCACCTATGTATGTTATAGAAATATTTTTTAATAAATAATTCTATCATTGATTATAATATTTATCAGTATGAAGAATAATATCATTAATTTCATTAAGAAGATGTCAAGATTTTTATGATTTAATTTTAGAAACTAATATTCATACCCATCTATTAATAAAATATATTCATTTTAATCCTACATCTGGTAGTTGAGATGGTATCTACTATTTTCTACTTGGTATAAAATATTTCAGTAACGAGTTTGTATAGAAAATAGTTTCTATTTTTTTAAATAGTGTGTTTTTTCATTAGGAAACTTTATAATTTTAGTCCTAAAAGACCACTAATCATTAATTGTGTGGATTATGACTAATAGATAAAACATATGAAATGTTTTTCTATAAATACTAGTGTTTATAATTTTTTCATGATTCATGGATGTAATAAAATTATTAATGATAAATTATGTAATTTTAATATGGAACTGAAATATAAATATATTTTAAAATAATATGATCTAAATAATTTTTGATGTTCTATATCCTGGAATATATATAGTAATATTCCATCTCACTACTAGAAATAAAAGGTTTCCCAACAGTTCAAAACTGTTTGGAAAGGCCTTCTAACCGTTGGTATATCATATACCAACGTTTCTGAGAACAGTAGAAAAGTAAGTCGTTGGGAAAGGTTTTCCCAACGGTTTACAGGAAACCGTTGGCATATGCTAGGAAAATCAAATATACCCCAATGGTTCTGGAAAACTGTTGGGAAAAACTATCCCAACGGTTTGGCCAGAACTGTTGGGAAATCCCAATAGTTTACAACTATCCCAACGGTTCGTGAAAACCATTGGGATAGTTTTTCTCCATGGATCCTTTTCCCAATGGTTCTAATCTATTGGGAAAACATCTATTTACCAACGGTTCAATGAACTGTTTGTAAATATAGGAGCTCTAGGCTATGCCAACGGTTTAAAACCGCTGGCATACCCTGCACAGCAGCCTCCCAGCAGGAAGCCTAGCAGACTGCCTACAATTCCTGCAATTTAAACCAGGGGCCTCATTGGGGCTCATTTTGAGCTCATTTTCAATCCAATAATTGTACCTGCAATAAAATAAGACATACATATACAACATATACAATTAAGAACAAATTCATACACAACATATTCAATTTAGAACAAAGTCACACACAATTAATATATAATACATCCTAAAACTATACACATTCATAATTAAAATAGAATTCATAACATAATTATAAACATACATAATTCATTTTTAATTCAATTTCAAATTTAGATGACAATTATATGTCGAATCCAGAATTCAATTCATAATTTTATCGATTTTTTCTATACCAAATATTTTTACCTCAAATGATTCCATTTTAAACAAAATACATACACCTAGAGTGATACCGGCCACACCGCTCCTCGGATTGAGGCCGGATTGACTCTTACATGACACATACGACCCATGAATCGTTTTGAAAAAGTATCGACACAGTCCAAATGCCTTTGGTCGGTTTTCCGTATGTCAGTAGATGCTTTTCACTTAAAATGACGTCCTTTCGAAACAAAAGACGGACACTTTGAGTGGTTCCGACCACACCGCATCTCCGATTGTGGTGGGGTTGATTCGTACATGTCACATATGACCCATGGATCGTTCTCCTAAAGTTTCAATGGAAACCGAATCCGTTTGGTCAGTTTTCCATATGTACTTAAAATGGTGTCCGTTTTAAACAAAAGAGAGACACTTAGACTGATCCCGGCCACACCGTGACTCGGATTCATCCCGGGTTGGCTCGTACACGTCACATATGACCCATGGATCATTGGGATAAAATATCAACAGATTCGGAATGCGTTTGGTCGGTTTTCCGTATGCCAGTTGTTCTTTTCACTTATAATCCTGTCCATTTTAAACAAAAGAGACACAGTTAGAGTGGTGTCGGCCACACCGCTCCTCGGATTGATGTGGGATTGACTCGTACATGTCACAAACAACCCATGTATCTTTGTTCTAAAGTATTGACACAGTCCGAATGCCTTTGGTCGGTTTTCCGTATGTCAGTTGATGCTTTTCACTTTAAATGACGTCCTTTTGAAACAAAAGACGAACACTTTGAGTGGTTCCAGCCACACCGCATCTCCGATTGAGGCGGTGTTGATTCGTACACGTCGCATATGACCCATGTAACGTTCTCATCAAGTTTCAACGGAAACCGAATCCGTTTGGTCGGGTTTCCGTATGTATTTAAAATGGTGTCCGTTTTAAACAAAAGAGAGACACTTAGACTGATCCCAGCCACACCACGACTTGGATTCATCCCGGGTTGGCTCGTACACGTCACATATGACCCATGGATCGTTGGGATAAATTATCAACAGATTCAGAATGCGTTTGGTAGGTTTTCTGTATGCCAGTTGTTCTTTTCACATATAATCCTGTCCATTTTAGACAAAAGAGACACAGTTAGAGCGGTGTCAGCCACACCACTACTCGGATTGATGCGGGGTTGACTCTTACACGTCACATACGACCCATGGATCTTTGTACTAATGTATCAACACAGTCTGAATGCCTTTGGTCAGTTTTCCGTATGTCAGTTGACGCTTTTCACTTAAAATGGCGTCCTTTGGAAACAAAAGATGGACACTTTGAGTGGTGCCGGCCACACCGCATCTCCGTTTGAGGCGGGGTTGATTCGTACACGTCACATATGACCCATGGATCGTTCTCCTAATGTTTCAATGGAAACCGAATCCGTTTGTTGGGTTTTCCATATGTACTTAAAATGGTGTCCGTTTTAACAAAAGAGATCCAGTTAGACTGATCCCGGCCACACCGCGACTCACATTCATCCTGGGTTGGCTCGTACACGTCACATATGACCCATGGATCATTGGCATAAATTATGAACAGATTCAGAATGCGTTTGGTCAGTTTTCTGTATGCTAGTCGTTCTTTTCACTTATAATCCTGTCCATTTTAAACAAAAGAGACACAGTTAGAGCGGAGTCGGCTACACCGCTATTCGGATTGATGCGGGATTGACTTGTACATTTCACATATGACCCATGGATCTTTGTGCTAATGTATCGACACAGTCCGAATGCCTTTGGTCGGTTTTCCGTATGTCAGTTGATGCTTTTCACATAAAATGACGTTCTTTTGAAACAAAAGACGGACACTTTGAGTGGTTTCGGCCACACCGCATCTCCGATTGAGGCGGGGTTGATTCGTACACGTCATATATGACCCATGGATCGTTCTCCTAAAGTTTCAATGGAAACCGAATCCATTTGTTCAAGTTTCCATATGTACATAAAATGGTGTCCGTTTTAATCAAAAGAGAGTCACTTAGACTGATCCCGGGTTGGCTCGTACACGTCACATATGACCCATGGATCATTTGGATAAATTATCAACAGATTCGGAATGCATTTGGTCAGTTTTCCGTATGCCAGTTGTTCATTTCACTTATAATCCTGTCCATTTTAAACAAAAGAGACACAGTTAGAGCAGTGTCGGCCACACCGCTCCTCGGATTGATGCGGGATTGACTCGTACACGTCAAATATGACCCATGTATATTTGTGGTAAACTATCGACACAGTCCGAATGCCTTTGGTCAGTTTTCCGTATGTCAGTTGATGCTTTTCACTTAAAATGGCGTCCTTTTGAAACAAAAGACGGACACTTTGAGTGGTGCCGGCAACACCGCGTCTCCGATTGAGTCGGGGTTGATTCGTACACGTCACATATGACCCATGGATCATTCTTCTAATGTTTTAACGGAAACAAAATCCATTTGGTCAGTTTTCCATATGTACTTAAAATGGTGTCCGTTTTAAACAAAAGAGAGCCAGTTAGACTGATCCCGGTCACACCGCGACTCGGATTCATCCCGGGTTGGCTCGTACACGTATCATATAACCCGTGGATATTTGGGATAAATTATCAACAGATTCGGAATGCGTTTGGTCGGTTTTCCGTATGCCAGTTGTTCTTTTCAATTATAATCTTGTCCATTTTAAACAAAAGAGACACAGTTAGAGCGGTGTCGTCCACACCGCTCCTCGGATTGATGCGGGATTAACTCGTACACATCACATACAACCCATGGATCTTTGTGCTAAAGTATCGACACAGTCCGAATTCCTTTGGTCGGTTTTCCGTATGTCAGTTGATGCTTCTCACTTAAAATGACGTCCTTTTGAAATAGAAGACATAAACTTTGAGTGGTGCCGACCACACCGCATCTCTGATTGAGTCGGGGTTGATTCGTACAAGTAACATATGACCCATGGATAGTTATCCTATAGTTTCATTGGAAACCAAATCTGTTTGGTCGGTTTTCCATATGTACTTAAAATGGTGTCTGTTTTAAACAAAAGAGAGCTAGTTAGACTGATCCCGGCCACATCGTGACTCGGATTCATCCAGGGTTGGCTTGTACACGTCACATATGATATTGAAAACTAAAGTTATATGAAAACATTAACAAAATATTAAATAATTGAGAAAACAAAAGAAAATGTAAGTCGTAAAGAAAAATTATAAAAAATTGTCACACCTGCTTCCTCTCATGATCCGGCATCATCGTACGTCCTAGTGTGTGGAGATATTTTTTTGCATCAATGTTTTTTTTATTTTTTCCAGATGATTATTAAATAAAATTCAATAATTCAAAGGATAATATTAATTCCAATCATGAATGTTATTATTTAAATACCTCAAATGTAATTCATACCTTAAACTCGGTACTCATCCAATGAGTAATCATCTGACGATACTGCTCTATAGGACAGTCATCCACGACTGGTACCGCCTCTAACTCAGTGCCAAATCTAGCACACCGGCCAAGATACAACTCATGCTCGTAGGCTCTCCAAAGCTCGCCTAAATCCTTTAGACGTTCCGCTCAAGCACCCTCGCCATCGGGAAAATTAAATCGAAGCTGACATCAAAATATTAATTCATATAAATACACAAATAATTCATTTCATTAAATACAATAGATCTTTTTACCAATATCTCTTCCCAAGATCTATCCTTGACTTCATGTGGCAAATGTCTCTACGACAGCGGGCTGACGGGAATGATGTCAGTGTATTTGGCAAGCGTCGCCAAAAAACTCCGACATTGCTGCCCGGATTTCTCAACCATTTGGTTGTCTTCATTATAATCAACCATAACCTGTGTACGGTGACTCCACACTGAACGCATTCATGTACGCCCCCACACCCGCCTCCTGTCAGTAGCTTTATCTGTCATTAAATAAAAAAAATATTTTATCAAAACATGTTATAATGAAAATAAATATTTGTATATAATTTTGTTAGGGTTTTATAAATATACCTGCACCAGTCTGATCACTGAGCGCTGCCGGATCCACAGAAACTGATGGAACACCCTGTGCTAGAACAGGAGTCATGGACGAAGGAATATGGAAGCTCTGAGAGACAGAAATAGAAAGAAAAGAAGATGGGACAACAGTATGACCAGATTCTGACTGGGGAGTGGAAATCATCATGGGATGTGAAAATGATGGGGAAGAAGATGCAGAGGGTAGCGAAAACATGGGAGGCCTAAATATCCAGTGTGTCCCTAACAGAACACCGGGATCAGAATGTGGTAAGGATGACATGTCATGAGTGGGAGGAGCAGGGTCTAGTCGGGCACGCGTAGCTGATCGTCGACCTCTATTACGAACCCCCCTCGTACCACAGGCCTGAGTACTTGGACCATTACTAGGCTCTGCGTTGAATAACTATTGACGTAAAGGTGGATCCTACAAAAATGTTTACATCAAAATTAATCACATGACATTATATATTCTTTAAATATATATATTTGAAATAAAGTACTCACAACAGGTACTAATGGTGGAACTCCCAACTCCGTCATTCGACGATTGTTGTCCATCATTATTTTCATTCATCTCTCTTCAATAGGCTGCATTTCCTGCTTTTAAAAACAAATATGTAATTAATTAGAAAAAGGAAACTAATGTGTAATCCAAAAAAATAAATATATGAGGGAATAGGGGGATTCATTGGTAATTTATCTATCAATTTTTTTATAAGAGCTTGAATGGATTTAATAAATCATACAAGTTCTAATGTTTAAAAAGATAAAAATATTGTTTGAATAGGTTTGAATACAGTTAGATTCCAAACTAGAAAATGAAATTCAAATAAAACTGAAACTAATAAACATTGAAAATTCACATAATGGTGAAGTCAGCCAAAATATATCTTTTATCAATACTAAATCAATTTTAATAGTACCAACCTTAACAACCCAACTCTAGGTAAACCAAAATAATTGAGAACATGGATAAATGATTCTATATATTTTCAACCACAACTTCAGGTTCACAATCACCTCTGCCAATTGAGCTATTGGATTCATCAAAAGAAATAAATGCATTGGTTCCAATGACAGTAGGTAAAGTGTCAATTTCATCATCACCATCATCAAAAATATGTCTTGGAATTACTTCAACTATGACACAAAATTCAGGTCGAAGTTGGTCTTTGAGATAATAAAGGTGTTTATCCATTGATGCCAACACATATGGATCTTCGGTAGCAAGAGTGTGAGTCATATTAATTACTCTAAATCCACAATCATCAATAAATGTTCCTTGTCTCGTCATCGAATCAAACCAATGGCGTTTCAACATTGTGACTCGTCCATGAGAGTAATAATCCAATATTATTATTTTCTCAATGACTCCATAATAACCCACATTTTCAAATCGCGGTCTACTATATGATGCACTGGCATAACAATATGTTGTGGCAGTAACCATAACACCATCATGTTTTGTTCTCATATTCTTTGCTCGTTCAGTGACAATAAATTTGAACCCATTGATAACAATTGATTTATAGTCACGAACCACGGTATTAGGACCAAAAGCCAAAGCTCTTTGTTCCTCAGAGACAGAGTCAGCAGAAAAACTCAATACCTTCAATATCAATGATTGTTAAACTTAATTAAATATTGATATAATTATTTTAAATAGTAATGTTTTACCTTCAATTTTAACCAAGAAGAAAACTCTTTGCTATGCAAAGCCTCCCTCCTTCTCAAAGATAAAGAATGATGCTTTCTATTTATCATTGCTTTATGTTCCCTGTAGATAAAAAATATGAATAGTTTAACAGATATATATGTAAGATATACATAATCAATTTAGTTACCTGGTATAGTCATCGAACAAATCACAGTTGAACAAAACTGTGTGATGTGCCATCTCCCGCTCTTCATGGCTTAATGTCTTAAATGTATATGATCCAGGAATTCCTCCAGTTTGAGGAAGTGATGGAAAACTGGGTTCAATTTTCTCATACTATTATTCTTCATTTCTCATTGGTCTATTCAATCTTTTAGTAAGATCGGACAAATACATCGAGCAGAAATCCATACATTCTTGGGCCAGGTAACCATTCACAATAGAACCTTCATGGTGATTTCTGTTTCAGACATAAGACATTAATGTTAACATATTTCTTTCAGTTGGATACATCCAACGAAAAGAAACAGGTCCTCCAAGAAGTATTTCAGTGGGAATATGGACAGTCAGATGCAGCATGCATGTGAAAAATGATGGAGGAAATATTCTCTCCAACTCACAGAAAATTAATGGGGCATCTGTCAAAATTATTTGCAAGAAAGACTTGGACTACATCTTAGCATAAATATCTCTAAACAAATGGAACAACCGAATAATAGCCACCCTTACATTATCGGACAAAAGATGATGGATTTATATTGGAAGCAACTCATGCAGTAGAACGTGATAATCATGAGTCTTCAATGATTTTAGCTTCAACTCTTTTCTGTGGACCAATTTAGATATGTTTCTTGAATAGCCATCGAGAACTCTAATAGTCTCTAATACATAAAGAAATTGTTTTTTTCGTAGGTTTCATCACATAAGAAGCCCATGGAAGTTGGCATTTATTTTCACTGATACGCACAGGATGCAATTCTGGTCGGATGCCCCAATCCACCATGTCACGCCGAGATCGTAAATCATCTTTTGTTTTCCCCTTGACATTTAGAAGAACTGAAAGCAAAATTTTGCATATATTCTTTTCAATATGAATTACGTCTAAGCAATGACGTATCAAATTGGTTGACCAAAAAGTAAATTCAAAAAAGATTCTCCTCTTCCTCCAATTGTAACAGGTTTCAATGATAACATTCTTTCTCTTTCCAGATTTCATTTGACCCTTCCTGAACGAAAAACTGCAATATTTCGATTCATTAAGCACATTAGTTCCAGACATACGCTAAGGTGGATCATCGGTCTCTATGGTATTATCAAATATTCGACGATTCAATCTATATGGATGATCCTTTGGTAAGAATCGTCGATGTCCCATAAAACTGAAACTACAATGAGGTTTCAGTCTTCTGGATCATGTATTCTCCATACAAACTGGACATGACAGTTTTCCCTTCATGTTCCATCCTAACATCATTGCATAATCTGGAAAATCATTGATCGTCCACACAAGTGCCGCACGCATCTGAAATATATCTTTCAAACATGAATCGTTTGTGCGCACACCCACATCCCAAAGAAGTTTCAATTATTTTATTAAAGGTTGCATGTATACATCAATATCATTGCCGAGATCAGAAAGACCAGAGATGGATATACTCATGAAAGTGAAAGGTTTTTTCATACAAAACCATGGGGGAATATTAAAAATGTGTATAAAAACCGGCCATGTGCTGTGCGATGTAAGCATCTACCCAAACGGATTAAAACCATCGCATGAAAGACCCTGCCTCACATTACGCACGTCAGCTGCAAAATCAGGATGTAGAGCATCAAATCTCTTCCATGCAAAACCATCTACAAGATGGAACAACTCATCATCATCCTTCTTTCTCTCGGTATCATTCCATCACATTTTTATTGATATGTCATCAGACATAAAAAGATTCTGGAGTCTGGGGATCAAATGAAAGTGCCACATTACTTTCTGTGGAACGCGGGATGGTGTTCCATCAGATTTTTACTTCCAGCGGGATGTGACACATTTTATACAATCATTTCGTTCAGCAGTTTCCTCCCCGAATAAACTGCAATCTTTCAGGAAAGCATGAATTTTGTTTCTTGAAAATCCAAGTTCCTCAACTAACATCCATTCCATATAGTGGTTTGAGATAATATATGCATCATCTGGAAGTAAATCCTTCAAGAGGGTAAGAATGTAATCGATTTCTGTATTAGAAATTCCATTCATAGTTTTCCCATGAAATAATCGGATTAAAAATTACAGGTTTTTCATTTTATCGCATTGTCGATATACTGGAGTCGTGGAAGAATCTTTCAATTTTTTCACCATATCAATATCACCATTTTCACTAGATGCATCAGCTGTCCTCATATCGAAGTCTTCTTGAGTCTAAATCCTTTCTTTTTCATGATGACGAATAAATGAAAACCTATCATCTAACAAATTCTCCATTCCAGTCCTTTCATTTCGATCATCACCAATTTGAGATTTCGTTTTCTCCCCATTGTGATACCACACAAAGTAGTTTTCTTGAATCCCATTTTTGGTTATATGATAGCTGACTTCTTCCTGATTCAACCAAGGTCTACCAACACAATTGGAACATGGGCAGTGTATGCGACCACTATCTGAAGCATTGTGAAATGAAAAATCTATAAATCTCCCCAAATTTTTTTGAAAATCGTTTGAGATCTGATCGGTTTCATACATCCAAATTCTGTTTATTCTATAAAAAGAATTTATATAAGTAATTTTGTCATAATGAATTCAATTGGAATTAAATTTAATAGAAAATACATTTTAGTAAACGATAATGGAATAAAATAATCAAGGTATCAACTACACATGTGAAAAAAACATACAAATGTGTTATTGAAAAAATGTAAAACCAACAAGAACTTACTTTGTTATATCACATAACAGCATGCCTCATCCCATAACCATATTAGTAGGGTATCATGAACTTGAATAACATCAACCTTGTGCCATCCTCCTACCCTACATGACCCCAACCACATTCCACATCTTATTATAGCCTTATCACATCACACCTCACCGGAAAACACTATGGAAATCATAGTACATCTCACTTGAAGACACATGGACAATCACATCGCATCTTGCTGAAAAACACATGGTCAATAACTTCTGAATGAAGAGTAGGGAAGACATGGTAGCTATCCAACCATATAACCACCATCCTAGATATTAGAAAAAATACCCATAACTCAAAACCATTGATCGTTGGTAAGTTTATCCAACTCTGGTTGGGAATGTGTAGAAATAACATAAAAAAACATGATATATAGATAGCACAAAATACTAAACCTATGGGTTCACATTAACTACATAATAACACACTTCACTACTACCATAAAACACATAAACCACACCACCACCACACAAGACGCATAGAATTTCTCACATTCATTTATAAGCCACTTCATTCACACTTACATTGTCCATTCATTTAATGTTAAATTAATTAAATCCATTTACCACACATCCATTTCTATTCCATCTCATATATTTAATATCTTGTTTTTTTGTTTTAACAGCATCATTTATTCCATAGATAACCAGGAAACTAATAAAACCACCACACAACAACTCACCATCTCACAATAACCATCGACACCATGTTACATCGACCAACCATCTCACCAAAACAACCACATATCACAATAAAAATATTACACATCACAAACCACCGCACAACCAAAACCACCTCACCACATTATACACCACAACTTCATCACACAACACCTCCACACGACAAACCACCACCACACATCATCACAATCATACAACTTCACATGACACATCCAGGCCCACTAACCATCACATTACAACCCCACATATCACAAAGCCCAACTGGTCACCTCAATCCCCATAAAACAGCCTACAAAATACAATTAAACACAGCAAAAAACCTCTCATAGAGGCAACATACCCCAACTTCCACAATTTATTTATTCAAGGTCTTTTATTACATTACGCCTTTATTTAGCATGGACATTATAACACAACTGATATTCTAGGGGAAACTAATTAATTAACAAAATATTCATTCATTTCCCTATTTTACACGGTGAAATCACATCAAAATCCAAACTTAAAACTAAAATATTAGATCAATAACAATAAAAACAAGGTACCATATGTGTATAAAGAAAAAATTACCTGATTTGAGATGATTCAGATGGGTTTTAACCTATTCCGATGGGGGAGTTCGAGAGTAGCAGAGAGCTGCAGCTGGATTGACAACTTAAAACAAAAATACTAGAGCAATAATAATAAAAATAATAATAATAAGGTACAATATGTGTATAATCAAAAAATTACCTGATTTGAGATGATTCAAATGGGTTTTCACCTATTCGGATGTGGGATTTGAAGAGTAACAGAGAGGTGGAGGTGGATTGATAACATAAAACTAAAATAATAAAGCAATAACAATAAAAAATAAGGAAGAATATGTGTATAAATGAAAAAATACCTGATTTCAGATGGTTTTCACCTCTTCGGATAGGAGAGTTCATGAGAGGAGAGCAGTGGAGCGGATGAAATTAGGTTTCTGTGCAAATGGGGGAGAGCAGCCCCGCGGCTGGATTCGGGGGAAATAATTCCCAATGGTTTTTAAAAACCGTTGGGAAAGAGATGCTAAGGACCCCTTTACCAACGGTTTGAGGAAACCGTTGGCATAGGGGTGACCCTTTCCCAACGGTTCGACAGAACTGTTGGAAAAAGGGTGATTAACACACCCCTTTACCAACGGTTTGAAGAAACCATTGGCAAAGGGGTGGCTTTTCCCAACGGTTTTAGTGAACCATTAGGAAAGGCTTCCCTGGCAATTTCTTTACCTTCAGTTTTATAAAACCATTGGTAAAGACTCCCTTAATCCTTCAAGCCCAACGGTTTTAGCAAACCGTTGGTAAACACCCGTTGGGGAAAACAGTATTTCCAATAGTGTCTTTTGAAACTATAAAGAATATATGGAAGAAACTCAATGTGACTCAATTCGGACCTACAATGATTTTGAAAATATGAAGACCCAAATTTAATTAATACTATAGTGATTTTGATTTTCAATGAAAATAATTGGTTTCAAAATGAATTAATGTGTTATGACCATAAAAAAGTCTAAAATATAATAGAGATATGGATTTGACAGATGAATAGTTGGATGAAATGATTATAGTAATTTTGAAAAATGAGTGGAAATAAAAGATAACAATTAATAATGAAATAAATAATCTTAATTATAATATATTAAATAACATAATTGTAACTATATTAAAATATTACTTATATTGAAAAGTGATGATTAAAAAAGGGAAAAATGGATTTTCATTGGAATTTATATCCAATGTAGCATAGATAGTTAGATCAGTAGAAAGAGTATAAATGTCTTTAAAAATATTAAATTTAATATTTATACTATAGTATGTTAATCATAATAGAGTTATAATATGATTTCACCAAATGAAAAAAATAATTAAAAAATCATTAGCAAAACTATTTTCTTTAAAATCACATGAATAATTTCAAAGAATGATGTAATTAGAAAGATTACTTTGAGATTATTTTTAATAAATGTAATAAAACTACTCATATAAGGAAATACATTACTAAATAAAAACGAAAAAAAAGAATTATATGAATTAAATATTGTTCTACAAGAACAAATAGAATATATTCATAATGTAATTCGGATAAAATAAATGATATTAAAACAATTTTATTCATTATATAGATATTTTTGATGATTAGTTTACTTTACCAAGCGTTAATAAAGATTCCATATATTCTAAAATAATGTAAAAGAAAAATAATAATTCTTTTTTTGAAAAAACTTAAATATACTAAGGTGAAATATATAATGAAAATATTTATACATACTTTAGCATTACATACCTTTTAAAAAATACTTAAAACATAATACAAATAGACACTTTCAGGCTTAACTAGTATAGTTCATTTGAAAACATGGAATCCTGAAAACTGGGGCATAAGTGAGCTACATTATATCCTAATAGGTTCATCATGAATGTCAACCTTCTTAGAAAAATCATAATTAATTAATATATTGATAACACAATAAAGAAAATTTAAAAAGGGGTTTGATCAGAAAAATAGTAAGTGTAAACAAGTGAGACTTGTAAGTATAAAAATAAACATAGGAGTATGAGAACATGATATGAATATTTAAATATCAAACCTTCATATTACTGACCAAAAACACGAATCATTTCATTAATCGTGATAGTTCATATACAGACTATATTTTTATTATGGATTCACTCCCTATACCATCTTAGTAATCATAGTTCACCCCCATGGACATCTTAGTAGCATGAGATCAATCCAAATACCATCTTGGTATTCATGGTTCACCCACATGGCTATATTAGTAGTAAAGGATTACTCTCAAGAATATCTTATTCTATTTCATGAGATATAAATCTTCACCCAATGCATTCGATGGAGATATATGTCCCACACATTTCATAATAAAATTATACATACACTTTTCACAAAATCATAAACTATTATAACATAACCCATGAAATGAAATGGAATTAATAATCATGAAATCATATCATCACCTGGTGAAAATTATTCTGGCTTCATAATTGTTTCATAAAAAGTATAACTCGTAAAAGAGTTGGGTTTTTATGGAATATAAACCATGAAACTTAAATGATATTCATAAACATCATTATATAAAAAAATAAACCATTAATAGAAATAATAGGAATATAATCATTGAATAATTTCCCAAAATAGGTATGAGTAACACTAATAAATGTTATCTTACATTATAAATAATTTTGAATGATCTTTTAGGAATTATTCTTACATAAAATATCCTTATTATATAAAAAATGATTTTTAAAAACTAAAAACTTTTGAAAAATATTTTCTTTTAAAATAAACATTAACACTTATAACCGATTCTTTAAAACATTTCTAAAACCTTTTTCTTTTTTAACTTCTAATAAACATGGAAAACCATTACAAAACTATTTTCCATTAAATCATAGAAAAGTATTTTGAAAACTTTTTAATCCTAAACAACATTTAATAAAAAACATAGAATAGATATTTAATACTCATAAAATTTAATAATAAAAATAAAATAATATATTAATGGTATGTATATACACAATAGAAAATAAAAGAGCGGTGAACATGGAATGTATCTGATAGGTATAAAAATCAATATGAGATTCTCTTACCTCGTGTCTCGACTCTCGTAGTACTCATAAAAAATCTTGATTAATAAAAAGTTGATAATTATACATCTTTAAAAAAATTATTTTAATTAATATCATATATGGTTTGATTATGACTATATATTACCCTTTTATCAAAAATTCTATATTATGTTTTCATATTGGGAAATACATTCTTTTTTTTTTGCATGTGTCTTTATTTTTTATATCCTTGGTCCTTATACATATATAATTATTTAAATGATTTAAATAATGATATAAATATCAATAATATTCCTTATATGTGTATTATAATAATCTATAGGATGTTGAAGAAAAAACTGGAATACAATATTCCTCAAAACAATACGTCGTACGTATGCTTGAACGTTGTTTCTATTTTTTTGTCGAATTTTATGGAAGAGATTAAATGAAATATAAGTATATATATATAAACATATAATTATTATAGTTTCATTAACATATCATATAAATCAAATCTATTTACAAAAAACATCTTGTATACATTCCTTGTAGTGTGTGAATGAATTACATCACTTTGAGGTGCGATAATCCAAACATCCCCAAATGAAATTATCAAATTTACAAAGAATGAAGGTATACAGACAAGTGTTATAAAATAATTTAATAAACATAAATAAATTTTAAATATCATTAGTATTTAATAAATATAGAGTTTCCATCACAATTTACACCATGAGAGGATATAATGGATGAATGAATGATCATCATTTTGTGAGGTGGTAGATCACCATAAATATAAACATTATATTCATTGTAATTTTGATGGAAGTGATAGTTTCTTTAGGTTGAAATATTATAATAAAACATCTCCTTATATTGATGATATTTTATAATAGTAATGTAATACTGATATTTTAGAGGATGGATAAAGGAAATAAGATAAATTATTTTGAAGGAGAATGTCACTTCTTCATTGGATAACTCCTTTTGGTTTTTACCAAAGGACTTCCTTAGAGAGATTTATGCAAAAACGAATGGATTAATGAAGTAATATATGGATTTTGGGGAGATATTTTGGAAGCTTTTGGTTGAGAAAATGTGGCTTGATGGGTGTGGGAATGTGGGATGAGAGGAATCCTTTTATAGTAGAAGTGGATGAGTACTCTTTTAATATTTTGGAAAAGGGAAACCATACACACGTTTTGTTATTTAAGTTGGATCCAATAATGGTCTAAATTAGATAAAAGGGATTATAGTATCAAAAATGGTCATAAAATAGATTATTTAAAAGTCTATGGGTCATTTATGGTCCATATTATTATTGTTTAGTCCCTTATTAAGCTCAATTTAACTACAATTAATTTAATTATTTTAAATCAAAAACACTAATATACATGGTAGAAAATTATGTTGAAATTATAATAAATTAAAAATTATTATTATTAAAAATATTTAATCAATTTTTTCAAATTCCAAACACATATGTGGAAACAATTAATTTAAATATAACCCCCCATATAGGACAACAATACACATTTTTAAGGTTAAAACATTTAAAATTTTTCTATGTTTTTATTCTCAATTAAAAAATGAAATTTATAAAAATGAACTAAATTGAATTGTATGAAAAAAAATTTAATCTAACCAAGAATTAAAAGTAACATAAAAAATAATTTAGATATATAAATAAATTAGATGAAAAACTATATTGAGTTATATTTCATAATTTTTCACAATTCATAAAAAAAGAAACATCACAAAAAATTCTATAATAGCACCATAACCTAATTTTTATTTTTAGATATAAAAAATGATAATTCTTCACATTTAAAATTTATAAAATTTAAAAAAAAAATTTATTGTATGTACTCCATCTAAAGGTGGTGTAAAGAACCTAAATAAAAAATTAGGTTTTTATGAGTTGAATTGGGATGGTTCTTATCTTATGATTAATGACTCTATTGAATAAATATGAAGGAATATATGATTTAATATATAATATATATTATATTAAAACCACTTAATAATTTTAATTAATTTAATATATTACTATAACAGAATATTGTGACCATAAAAATAGTTTTTTATGAAAATATTCCCTTTATATTAAATTGGTTTATTGTAACTAATGAATTCATTTCATATTTTTGTAATCCATAGGTTTTCATCAGTTAGTAATTAATATTCATACCCACTAACATAATTTCTAGGTTAAGTCAAAAAATATAATATTTTATTAATATATTATTGTTTGGTAAAACTCAAGTTTGAAAGAAATGTACGTCAAGTCAATGTTGTGTGAAAGGAATGTATGACAGAGTGCAATGAAAAACATAAATGAAAATTAATTTATTCAAAAAACGTCCATTAAAAATCAGGTTATTACAAAACTATCCATGTAAAATAATGAAATACTAAAACATTACTTATAACTTTCAAATGTAACATTATAATTATATATAAACATAGTTCTACCACAAATAAGTGATATAAAAATTTAGTTTATAAACTGAAATATAAAATATTTAATTTCTAAAAACATCTATAAAATTATATATATGGATTGAAAAATCATAAAATATATATAACAAATTACACCACGTTTAAATACTTCTTGGATTGGTTTTAGTGAAGAAACCCCCATTTTACAAACCATTACTTTGTTCTAAATAGTGAACCATTCGATATGAAAAATATAAGTGGTGGCTATTAGGGGATCAAAATTTATTTAAAAAGTGTTCAATATTTTTGTTTTAAAAAATCCTATATTTTTGGAGAATTATATATTTTACAACATAAAGTACATTGAAATATATAGATTCTAAATTCTCTCTTCACTAATAATATTGGGCCCAATAATATCTGTGTACCAAAATAAAAAAATATATTTCAATAAGTTATATAAGTACCAAAAATAAAAATAAATATTATAGAGATAATGGGTTTTCTAGGAATATGATTGTAAATAAGAAAATTTTTTATAATATAATAAATATGAAAGGTATAAAAATTACATTTGGAGATAATGGTCCTGGGGAAATTTATAGTATCGCTGATATTTTTCTTCTTGGAAAATAATTAATTTAAAATAATTTATATTTTTTTATTATTATGAATAAAAAATGATCATTAGTAAATTTTGCAACGATGGTCATATTTTGATCTTTAGGAATGATAAATTTGCAATAAAAATTTAATAAGTTAAATTTTTTTCTTATGATGATAGGAATGTGAATTTTAAACAATAAACCTAATAGAACATATGATTCAATAACTAATTTTTTATGTTAAATGGATTTTCAATCTTAATTATGGAAATGTAGGTTAGGACATCATAGTATAATACCTTTAGCCAAAATTTCAATGAAATGACTTATTATAGATATAACAAATTTTAGATTTAATTTATTTAATGTTTTTAATCTTTGTAGATTTTTAATTCAATACAAATAATTTAAAAAATAATTCCATAAATTTTCAAAATATGATCCATTTCATTTTATGCGGATGGGTTTATCTAGAAAAACACAAACTAGGACTATTGGTGGAGAATAAAAACAAAAAAAATCACACACACACACACATATATATATATATATATATGTGTGTGTCATAGTTGATGAGTAATATATTAATATATATATTTGTGTGTGTGTGTATTTCGTAATAAAAAAATTGAAGCAATATTCTGTTTAGAAAAAATTGTTGTCGGAGATAAAAATAAAAAATCCTACCGTTGGTTCTAATCTTAGTAATCATATTTCAGAATTTAAAATTTATAATATTGAATTTTTTTATGTAAGAATGGAATTATACCTATGTTTTTATATTATTGAACACAACATAAAAATGATGTAGTCAAATTACTGAATAGTGTTCTTTATGAAATAGCTAGAAACATGTTGTGTTAAAAAATAATTACTAAACATTTTTAGAATAAAGTTGTTATGAAATTATGATAAACTATAGATACGTTCTTACTCATAACATTTCATAATATAATTCATTATGATTTTTTGATAAGAATTTTTAAAAAAAATTACTTAATAAATTTTGGATGTAATCTGTTCATATCGAATACTACTAATAATATTAAAAATTGTTCTCCAATAGATTATGAATGAATTTTCATTGGCTACTCTACAACAATTAAGTAATATAAGGTTTTAAAAAGAGGAGAAATACAATTGAAGAAATATTACTCGTAATTATTTTTAAACTAGTCCTTTTTTTAATCAATACAAAACCACATCATCAGATGGCCTTTATAATACAGGCTTTCAAAACATGTGGGAAAATTATTATCATGACTGAAAACTAATTTTTTTTATAATATTTTTAATATTAATGAAAATCTTATTTTTTTATGAATAGAATCTTAAAGTCAATATAAATTATATTGTATTAATGAATTATACAACTAATAATACCCTTAATTTGTAGATCAACATGTCAAAACTAGAATTTCATTAAGAAATGAATGTGACCATTGTGCATTATTATCAAAGTTATAACCAAAAAATAATGTTTAGGTTTCAGGTGACGAGTTTTGGATAATTTAGATACAATAATATCATATTTTATTTTAAATGTGTAATGTTTTTTACTTTGTTATAACATCATAATGATTTTTTTATGATTTATATAAAATTGGTATTCCATAACAAACATAATAAAAACTTTATAATTATATTTAATAATGAAATATTTCCAAGAATGAGGAATTATACAAAATAATTGATATAATATGTACAAAATATTTATCCATTAGAAATACTTGAATCAAATATTTTACATATATTTTATATAGTATTTTTATATTTTACTATTTATCAAAAGGATGTGATGTGTGATTTTATTAATATATTTTTATATGAAGAATTATGTGGAGAAAAAACTCCAGTTTATTAAAAAATTAAAATACATGGATGATGATTTTATAATTACTTAAGAACCTTATGGGCTTATGGAATCCCTAAATTACTATTATGATAAACATATAAATATATTTACTTAGAATTTATTTTTAATAAGGGGAACGATGATCTCATAAAATTTATTAAAAATAGTTTTAAGGAAACCATCATTGTTAACATTTATGTTAACGAATTTACAATTTTATAAAATAAAAAATAATTATATATTTTATTTTGGATCTTATGAAATTTCTAATTTAAATGAGCATTATGGGTGAACTAACATTTTTCATATGTTTTCCAATTTATTAGTGAATATAAAGAACATTTTTATCTCAAAAAAAATATATATATATATAAGTAATATTAAAGTGGTTTTGATATTAAAATGATAAAATTATTAGTAGTCTAATAATAACCTTGAGAAACATGAGATATTGATTACTCTAGTAAACAATTAGATCAATATATTTTTATAGGAATAATTGGTAGTTTTCAATATCACATTGCTAGTCAATTAGGATTAATGATTTTTCTGTGCTTATGGGTACAATTTCATGATAATTAAAAATAATCCCATGTTAAATACATTGATTTAATTTATTGTTTCCTTTAGGTGACTATGAATAATAGTTTGTTGTATTCTTCTAGAAATTATTTGTAACTATTTTTTTCAAATGCTGACTTTAAATGATGTAAATGTTTAGAAAATGTAAAAAAATTATTTCCTAATTATTATGAGAGGATTTTGTTTGCAGATCCTGTATGAATAAATATTAAATATACCTTTACAGTATGTAAGATGAATTCATAATATATTTAAGTTGTTGTGCTTAGTTTTTTGGGATTTAACATACATTCACTAATTATTTTCATGAGTTTTATTAAAATTAATATTTTTTTTATAAAAAAGTTTAATATAATTAATTAAAAACCCCAATATATTAATAATGACTCATGAATATATATATATAATAAAACTTTAATAATGATATCAAACACATAAATAAAATATCACTATACCACCCTGAAATTCTTATATAATACTTCCTTTGGTAGAATATACATTGTGGAACATCAAGCTTAAAAAAACCCTAAATATTTTTATTAAAATATGAACATTATAACATAGCTATTAAATTGGTGGTTAGGAATAGTATTAAAATATATATATATATATATATATATATAATTTACCTACATAGTATAAATGCAATGCATATTTTTTATAAAATGATTTCTCAATTTTTAGATAAGTTTTTTCATGTATAAGATATAAGTTTATTCAAAAAAAATTCAATTTGGAATATATTATAAATAAATTATACAATGCAAAAGAATTAAATTTTATAAAAATAATATAAAATTTTATAAAATTTTATTATAATTATCTTGAGGTGTAATTTTTGCATTATTCTTAAAATATTTATTTTCTAGTTAATATTTAAAAATAGTAATTTTTATTGGAAAATGTATTTCGTTCCAACCATTTTAAAAGATTAATTTTAATAAAAATTGTTTTAAAAGTAAAAGAAACCATGTTATATTTTTTATATTCCAATTATGTTCATTGAGATAAATTTGATTGTTGAATTTGGTAAAAAAATAGTTGTAAACATAAAAAAAAATTCTAGAAAACAATTTTTCATTGATTTTATCCTGTTGAATTATAAATTACCTTCTACAAACATAAGGGTTTTAAATCTTAAAAAATATATAAATTTTTTTATTGATGAGGTAAAAAATTTTAAATTGGACACTTTGGTTTTTTTCAATATAAATAAAAACCTTTTTCATTTTTGGTACTATGAAAATGGGAAATTCAGGTAATTAAAGTTATAAATAAAATTTTATGGATTGTTAAATGATCATAAAACATTGAAAATTTTTGTTTTATGAATCAATTTCATCAATAGTCTTAAATTTTTTGGTTATATAGAATTTTAATAATATTTTCATGAAATTATGACATTTATAGTATTTCATTTCAATTAAATTCAAACACGTCATGCTCATATTTTTAATAACTATAATATTTTACATATGGGCTTACATAGATGATATATTAAACATTAACTATTATGTTGAAATATAAAATATACAGATTAATCATGTTTTTATTTTTATTTTGAAGTAATAATATATTAACCATAACTACTAATGAATCAATGACACTGTAATTTTTTAATTAATTGAAAAATAAAATAAATGATATTTAAAAAATAATGAGTAAAACAATTTGAGGAAAATAATTTGATCCAAAACATTTAAACAATATAATGAAATTTTTGGGATATAATAAAATGTAGATTATCTATAATATTATGTGTTTCCATGATATTGTTAAATTCATTTTATTGAATAGTTCTAAAAATTAGCATTATATATATTTTATAATTAATATATTTAATTAAATGATATAAAATTAAATAAATGATATATTATGGAAAATAAATTTTATATGGTATTTTAAATCTACCATTCTCCATTTATCGGAACTTTATAATTTTATTATAACATTATTGACCCTTAGAGGGTATAAAATTTTAATAGCATGGTAATTGTAAAATGGTTTAATAGTGGTTCAAAAATAAAATATAAGGTTGATAACATATCCAAGTCCTGTCCAATTTTATTAGGAAATTATATATAATTTTATTCAAATTATCTTAAAATTATTTTTATTTTGATACATTTGTACATGAGAAATAGTTTATATTAATTTTAAAATGTTTTATATTCCAAGAATGCCCATCCCCTGAATAATAAAATGGAACCCCTTCCTTCAAATATTTACAATGTTTTGAGCAATATTAATTGACTGAAATGTGACCATTCCTCAAAAAAACATCATTATAAAATTTATTAAGGTTCCATTCCATTCAAAATATCATTTTTTCAACAAAGACATAAAAGTTTTTACTGAATCTTTCACATTTATTTCATCGTATACTTCCCATACATGTGTTTTAACCAAAATAAAATAATAAATCTAGTATCAAAAACATACCGGGGTATTATTAATATTATGGTGCAATCTTATTCCATATTATTTTCATCCAATAAAAATTGAGAACGTCACTCATGCGTACATAGGGCTTATAGTCTCCAGGTAGCGTTGTAATACATTTTTTATCAAAACATTTATTTTCGGTTGTAAATATTGAAATAATGAATATATATGATATATATTTCATGATAATTATTATATAATGGTTATTCAACCATTACCTTCCTTTACTTCAATCCAAAATATTTATAATAGTGTTTATGTGTACGTACGAACTACTATCTCTATGAATGGGATAATTAAATTTTATATCCCTATTTTTAAAGATGAATATAAATTCCAATATATTTATCTCATATAATATTTACACAATGAGTGATTTTTTTATATCACTGAATCAAATTAAATGTACAAGGACCAGAACTACATAATTAAAATATACAATAAATACAATGTTATTAACAAATTAAATAACAATAATAACAAAAATTTCATTAATAAACATATATGAAAAGGTTATAAATGGATAATATATGTCATTATAGATATTTTTATATAAGTATAATAAATCAAAATCTTATATATTGAAGGTTATAATCACTTATGAGGAAATTCCGACATGAGTTAATGGCTTCTCTTATCACTTTTACATCGGTGAGACATATGTCATATCTACCACTTATTTCTTTTGTGTGGTGTGTATATTTTACATTAAATATATTATATCATGAATGTATTTTTATTCATGTAAATTAATGTTTAATTTGAAATTATTATTTTCATGCGGATTGTGATTCAAAAGAAACCCAATTTGTAAGGGTTTGTTAATGTATCACCCCAAGCATCCATGGTACGTTTTCCTTTGAATAATGCAATGGAGTGTGTTGTACGCAACATCGAGTTGTAGCACAGACCGCAACCGATCAAACTAGCCGTTATGAATAGTAATACCTACTTTTTTGAAATTTTATACATTTTATCTTTTAAAATGGAAATTATTTTTGGATTCGTAATATTGAAATTATCTTAGGATGAAATTTTGGTACTTTTCCGATAACTTTTATATTTTGATTTATAGTGAAAATTAATAAATTTTAATTAAAAAAACTTTTTTAATCAAAATAATTAATAATGAAAAATTATGAATTTGAGTGGTTTTAATGTATATTTACAATATATTTTTACCATTTAAAACAATGTTTTTCATTGGACATAATTTCACAATTAAACCGAACATAAACAAGTATCAATCTTTTGATAGTTATTATATCTTAAAAAAAAAGTTTTTGTTTTGAAAGCGGGGAATAATTTTAAATTAATTTCTGCCACTTCTATGTTTTGAATTTGGAAAAATATACTACATATTTTTAATCAGGATTTCCAAATTGTGTAAATAGGTGACTTTAATTTTTATACATTTTTAATAATTACTTCGTTAAATATTTTATTTACCATGGTTGATGGGTAAATCATGTAAATAAGGGTTAAAAAATAATATTGTAATAATACTTAATTACCCAAAAACGTGTCCTAACCTTATTGGTGGATACACTTATGACCATGGAAATCTTTGTGTTGATTTTGGGACCACATGGAGCCACATGTAGGTGATAGGGACACTTTATTTTAATTAAGTTAAAACAAATACAAAAATGACATAAGCATATATCTTTTAGAAACAAAACTTTTACAAAGGGTTATATATGATTGATTTTCGACTATAAATATTAAATAGAAAGCTAAAAAGATTTCCTATATAATGGAATTTTATTTATAATTTTTAGACATTATATAATTTAATTTATTTATGACCCGATTATGCTGAAGTAATTACTAAATTAATGAAAAATTAGAATAATTGATATTATAAATACTCAAAAAATATAATTTGAGACTTTTAATGAATAAAATTAATTTAATAGGTTAATATGACATGTTAGTAATTATTTAATTTATTTTTTTCGAAGTAATCATTCTATCATGATTTTCAAAAAAATCAATTTTCCAAATAGTGTCAAAATTGACATAAAAGAGTTTTTAAAACAAATATTATATTATTAATTGATATTAAAGTCCAAAAAATCTATGGTTCAACCAAGAGACTTATATAATGATAGGTGCATCATTAATGGACCACTTGAGGGTCTCTTGGATCTATATAGTATGTTTATTAACTATATAATATAAAAATACAAAGTGACATGGTAAGTGTCAAACTAATTAACTAAGAGTTAAATCTTAATGATAAGGTTAATATAATGACCCAACCTGTCTAAATTGTATTGGTTGAATATTTTTCGACCTATAACAACTTTTAACTTTAAATAATCCACTTTTGAGCCATTAGAAACTGAATATGAATTTATTATAAAATAATATTTCTAGCATTTCCAAAGGTGCCCCTCACCCCTCTTATAAAAGGGAACTCCTCCTTCTCATTACTTCACACCTTCAAAGCCTTTTGGTTCGTCCAACCTCTGTCCATATACTCTCTCAACTTCCGTAAATACAACATAGAGGCCTTATTTTGATCAGAAAGCAAACCTAAGGAGCGATTTTGATCAAATCAAAAGGAAGAACCCGAAGAAGAGGTAATGTTTTCACCACCATTTTTCAAATTCATTTCTTCTTCAACTTCTTATTTCATTGTTATTATCATTCTAAAATAATGAATCCAGTATCTATTATATACATTAATGTTATTATAAACATGGTACCACCATAGTTCAAATTTCTATCCATCCTTTGAATGACATGTCACCATACGTGTGTACGTACGGCTTACCGTCTCCACGTCGTGGTGTAATTGTTATTCAAAAAAATTATTTTTTGGATGGGTATAATAATGATGTCTAATTCATGTAAATAATAAATATAACATGATAATGATTCTGTATATATGATATACCATCTAATTAAATATTATTTTAATATCAGAAGAATGATATTGTCACTCGTGCGTACGTACGGACTACTGTCTCCACGAACGTGATGAGATTCATTCTCAATCGTATCCATTCAAGTATAATTATAATTTGATGAATTAAAAATAATTTTTAAGGACTTGATATCATTATGTATATGAATAAGATACATCCTATCCATGACCAACATGGCTTACATAACAAAACATATCAAAGAAAATGAGTAAGTTAACACCTGAAACGACGATAATACTAAGATATTATTAACAAATCAGTGTTAAAAGATCATATATGATATCATATTAATATATAGGATTATTGTATAATTTAATAACAATTATTTCACCATTATAAAATAGGTCAACCTATTCTCGACCAAGGAAAATGTACAAAGTAAGGGGTTTCTTATCTCACTTTTAATTCCGTGAGAATTCCACTGTTCACCACTTATTTATTACATGTGGTGTATGTACGACCCATGTTTGTATTCATTGTGTAATATACTTTAATTCATTTAAATCTACATCATCATTGTATGATCCTACTTTCATGGGTGTATGTTTGGTATGTTACCAAATCAATAAGGGAATTTGAAATTTCAATTTCCACTCATTCGACTTTACGCATACTTCATTGATTATTTTACTCCAAGATTATGTGTGGAATCACTATTCATTTGATTATGTCATAATTTCCACCCCCCTTTATGTGGATATACTTTTTATACACATAATCACTCCATTTATAAATTCTCAAGTCATTGGTATGAACTTGATAAGAGTAATTTTTACTCAATCTCGATTTGTTGAGATAAACATCCAATTCATTGGTGTTGTTTTTACTAGAATATGGGTGAATGTCCCTTGATTGTATTACACTGAATATCCAATAATATTTAGTGTATTTATATTTTTCACACATAATTATGTCGTTGATTTATCCCTAACCTAAGGATAATACATTTATGAGAGATTTCATCTCAATTTACATTCTATTGAGACTTCTTTGTTGTTATACACCAAATCAAATTTATGTGGTGTATATAATGCACTTTGACATAGTATATCATGAATCCCTTTATTCTCATGATATTAAAATGTTTTTATTACCTAAATGATTTGTATTCAAGTGTCTCAATTTTGGTTAGAAACTCTAACTAAAATACCATTTTAGAATGTTTTAAAGACTTATTCTTCTAAATCATGCTCAATAATGACCATGTTTTAAAAATGGTTGTAAGGATTTATTTATATGGAAATTAAAGTTTTAAAATTAAAACACCTTTTAAATGTTTCAATGTGGTATGGGACACATTGATTCAAAAATATATTTTTAAATGTCTTCTTGAAACGTAGTGTGACTTTTAAATGTTTTCAAGAAAAGGGGGATATTTCTCTCAAATAGTTTTGATTGTTATTTTAATCTATGTAAATATCATTCATTATTATAGATTGAGGTTTTTATGATACAATACAATATTCCATATTGTATCGAATGAGTTATGTTTGACTTTAGATGTGTAATTTTTATACCATTCATGGTTTTTGGTTAAAGTAATGACATTTAGTATGGTAGTTTTATACGAATGTTTATGTTATGTTTAAAAATGTTCATTTGAAGAATGAATTGGACTTAGTAAGTGACGGGTGGAGCCTGCTATAGCTCCTCAATGCATTGGTAGGTCTCATGAGACAAACTAGTGTATTGGCACAAGGCCTTGACAAAATCATATTTGTAGTCTTGGCACGAGGCCTTGGCTATGTGGTTATGATATTCTGGCATTATGCATTCCATCATTATGAAAGTGGTTATTGATATTGCATGTGATTGTTTTATTAGTAGAATATCCATGTTGATAAGTAGATGGCATAATTTCATTTTATTTTTTCCTTACTAGGTTGAAGTTCAAGTTTAAAAGGATTTTCTTTTAGTTATACATTTCCTTCAATGTTTATTCTTATTTATGAATGTTTTTGCTATATTTTTATCCTTAGTAGGAATTTGAGCTCACCCCTTTTCTATGTTTTATTTTTCCCAGGATGTGAAGAAATAATTTATGAATGACCTGCAGGGATAGTATGAGGGGATATGAAGACAAGATGTTGTTGTAGTTTTTTTACATTATGATGTAATGTAAGACTTATGAATATATCTAGTGTTTCCAAGACTACTAAACTAATCGGTCTTTTGAGACTTGATCCTTTGTGATCATTCCAATGTTATGTAATAATGCACCGACTCTGGGTAACTGGGGTCGGGGCGTTACAGTTGGTATGAGATAGAGTTTAGTACAAACCTTGGAAGCCATATTTAGATAAACTCTGATTAGAGCACGTAGAACTAAGATGAACATTGAGGATTAATATAGAAAAACATCCTAGAATTTTGGTATTGTATAGATTTTGTGAGTTTTCTGAGCAATACATCTCTGTCTGGATACGAGTAGGTAGAGGCGGCTCTGGCACAGATGTACCTAGGGGTAAAACCCAAAAACACCGCTTTGAGCTAGACTCGAACGGGAACTGGTGCACGACAATGGGCCTTGCTACACTCTTGGTTACGACACTCCCGGGGGATATGCATAGGATAATTTACATTTTCTTTACAAACCGATTTGAAGTATTATATATATAAGATGAGAGTAAATGAACTTGGTTAATCGTAATGTGTTTTAAATTGAGAATATGGTGACATGTTAATCTCTAAATTATTTTTTGACTACTGTTACTCACACAATGATTTCTGGTTTTAGTCAATGACTGGATTACAAGGAAGTCATAGTGACTTTGAGAATGATGTACAAGGTGGGAACGATGGTGGAAATAAGAAACAATATGGAATGTTGATAGGCATAAAAGATATTGTCTTTATGCCAAATAAATTTTCCAAAAAATATGATCAACATTATATATATTAACCAATTCCCGGACTCATAAAAGAAGAGAAAGGTGATGAATGATAAGAGATCCAGTAGTGGAGACCATGGAGAAAGGAATTCTAAATTTCCATCATGCAGGAAATGTAGAAGGAGACACCTAGGAATGTGTCTCAATGGGACAAAGAAATGCTTTATGTGTGGGAAGGAAGGACATAAAGTGAAAAATTGCTGAAGAAAAATGAAGAGTACAATGGAAGAAGATAAAAAAGGTCCCAAGAGTCCATTTACAGTCATTTTCTGTAAATGTAAGTGACCTGACCATTACCCAAGTGAATGCCCTATTATATAGGATATTTTCTTGGTCAAATAAGAAGCTATGTGGAAATAAATGGTTTGAGAAATGTTTTAAAATTATTAGTGCTCCTTGTTGATGGGTTTACTTTGTAATAATTTTCTATTGCATTTTTAACCTTGCAGTTTTCCATGTAAGAATGATATTTGAGGAATAATTATCTTTTCTCTTGTGGATATAGTTATAAATAACCATTTGGTTTTATATGATCGTTGGGTTTTAGGCAATTATAAGTAATTATAATTTGGTATGAAAATGCAAGGTATGAGATAAGATTTGTGGTTAAATTATGTTATGGATATTTTGAGGAATTTATCTCTTTTTGGTAATGTCATAAAATATAGTTTTTGAAAAAGGAAAACACGCAGACCGTGTGAAAACTCGTCGCGTCGGACAAAGCTATGGGAATATAACCCACAACCAAAGTGTGATTGGTATTTTTCGCCTACCACTGGACTACGTGAAGTCCCTGGTTAGCGTGACTATTATTATTAGTTAAATGATTTTAATGATCAATAATAATTTTATTTGGGATCTTATGTCTTATCAAATGAATACCATTAGTATGGGGGATGTTATTTCATATTCCACTTGCTGTAAATTTTGTTGTAATGTGATTAGATACCCTATCTGATCTCATCAATCCATTTTTGGATGTTTTAAGTGGCGCCGTTGGGCTGCCGACTTTTCGTAAGTGATTTTTCATCTCACTTTTATTCCTGTGAGATTTATGCTACATTTTCCACAATTTCATTTGAGTGGTGTATGTACTGACCATTATTTTACACATTGTGTAATATTCCTTCATTTATGAGTATTTACATCAATGATGTATTGTTCTTCTTTCACGGGTCGTATGTTTCGAAAGATACCCAAGTCGGTAAGGGAACCATTCACCCACCTTTTTTTTAAAAGACTTCTTTTGTTGGGTCTTTTAATTTACATATTATTATGTTGAGATTTGTTCTCATATATCCTTATTGATGTAAATTTTATGTCCAAGTGATGAGATTCCCTTTTTATCTCTCATCAACTCATTTTGATGTGACGCCGTTAGGCTGTCAAAGGAACTTCATAACCCAATTTCGATATCTTTGGGTTCAACACGTAGTTATTGAATATGTAATCCTTTGAATATGTGTAAATGACCTTTGATTATTTTACATTTAATATACACTTATATTTGGTGTATTTGTTTGTCACACATAATTATGTAATAGATTTATCCTTAAACCAAGGATACCGTCTTTGTAAGGGACTTCGTCTCAATCTCTTTTCATTGAGGCATATTTCGTTTTATACACGACTTTCTTTTATACGGTGTATAAACCCCTTTTACTTTTACTTTTATACAAAAGGAATCTTTTTCTACGAAGCATTTTACAAAACGAAAAAAGGAATGTTTCTTTTAACGTACGCGGTGACAACGACCTTTTCCGCCGCCGTGAGTATTATTTGGTCTTTGGCTTCCTCAACAAGTGATAATGTTTTTAAAATAAAATAAATACCATATACTCTTTTATGTATTGTGGTATTGAAAATGGTTTTGATAAAGGAATCTATTATGATTGAAATGTGGAAATGTTATCATTCCTTTATATTGGTTTTATGTTTTATGATTTTATTATGGTACTTGGACATTTTAACGGGTGGTTACGTTATAAACCATATGACGGGTGGTGCCGTGAATACCAGGATGGGTGGTTAAGTTATAACCTCCAATTCATTGGGTATTGAAGTTGGCCCTATGTCAATTCCATTTAGTGTGTATGGAAATTGGCCGTATGGCTATTCCATTAAGTGATATGTGTGGGAGTCGACCGTATGGTTATTTCACTTAAGTATGTTTTTGTCCCAAGTTACGTCTATATATGTTATGTGTTCTTTATATGGGTTTTATGGTAATCCTTTGGTTACAAAAATGTAAGTAATGATATTTTATTCAGTGAAGAGTTTTTACTACTTCATAAAGGTGAAAAGTATTACCTTGATAACTATACATGGTTTACTTTTTGTTTTGATAAACTAACTGTTTTTTGTGTATCCCTTACTGAGTTTTTATGCTCATCCCAAGTTTTTGAAATGGTTTTCACAGGACTTAGCGTGGAATAGGGTCAAGGATGTGATCAAGGGAAATTCATGCTACCTAAAACATGAAACTAGACATGTTTCTTTTTAAGAGTTTTTTATTTTATGGAAATTTAGTAGAAGAGACTACTTTGTAATCTTTTGAGATGTAATAGTTATGTCCTAATTCTCTAAAAATCTAAACCTGAAAAGACCCTCAATGTGAATTATTTATTTAATTCAATTTTAAGTAAGGCTTAAGTCTGGGGCCTTATATTTCGTATCAAAGTTCGGTTTAGATAAATTTAGAGGTTAGGGTATTCTTTAAGCACAAGTGGCATTACCATAATGGTTAGGATTTCAGAAAGAGTCCTAGTTTTAGATAAAGTGAATGAGTTAGTATATCTTAGTGTTTATCTTCCTCATTAGTACATGATGGTTATGTTGATATACTCACACTGACCTTTTTGGTTTTAGTAAATGGCTGGATCTAGCAGGCACCCAAGTGTCAATGGGTTTGAAGGAAACTGTTGTGGTTCTCTGATTAAGAGACTGGATGAGATGGGGGATTCAATGAGGAATCTCATAGTTGTTCTAAACCAACTATCATGGTGTAATGATGAACCACTTTAACCGTGGTGAGTTCTCTAATGCATCATGTACGAGATGCCCAACTCGATTTGGAAATTCAAGTAATAATTATTAAGGTAACCATTAGGGTTTATATGATCCTTACTTTTTAGGTAATTATGGGTTACTCTATGATATGATGGAAAATGAAAGGAATGAGATAAACTCGATGTAAAAATATGTTATGGTTATTCTTGAAGATTTTATCTCATTTTGGGGAATGTTTTAAGAATTATATAGTTTTGGAAAAAAGGACAACATGCAGACCGTGTGACAACCCGCCGCGTCGGACAAAGCCGCGGGAATCGAACCCACCACCAAAGTGCGACTAGTATTTATCACCTACCACTTGACTACGTGAAGTCCCTGGTTAGTTTGACTGACTCTTTTTTTAATAGTAAGTTGATTTTGGGTTATTTATGAAAATGATTAACCTATCATGGAGGATATGTGATTAGGATAATTACTTTTCAATGCGAGACTTTAATAGCAACTGATTTTGTTTGGAGATAAATGTTACAATTTAACTTGGAAGACTATGTGACTAAATCCTTCAAATGTTTGGGTTTCAATCTTAGATTGGTTTACTTTGAGGAATTTTATGGAAAAATTGCTTATCGGATGGTCCTCATTGAACTTTGGGTTTTGTTGAACCAATTTTGGAGATTAAGAATAGATTTTCTTTCTAATGGGTTATCCTTTTCTGGGTTATCTGATCTTGTACTAATCTTTTGGGTTTTGGTTTTGGTTAAAGTCTAAAGACCTGGGAAGTATGTTGTTCTATTTTTTTGGGTTAGGTAATTCTCTAGAAGTTGATTATAGTACTCTTAATGTGAACAAGTCTTCCTAAATACTCGCCTTTTGGAGAAAATATGTGTTTGTGTAAGGAATCTAATAAAAGTTGAGAGTCAACATGATAAGTGATTATGTTTCCTTATGAATAAATTCCTCAATAAAAAGTAACATAAAACAAAAATGTTTTCTGTTAACTTTTCCTTCTGGGTAATGGAATACCGTTTAACCCATCACAAGTGTGTGATTTTCTCATGGTTAACATTCTCCTAAACAAGTTTTCTATCACTCTCCATCAGAATATGACCCTATGTTTTCTCCTCCATGTCCATGTTTTCATACTTGGAATCCTAGTATGGGTTAACTCGGTTGACCTTTGTATTTATCTTTCTTTATTTTAAAGTGATTGTTTTACCGACTCTTCTCCGATGTGGGACTTTCAAGGATGTTTCCAAGCCCAATTTTAAAATTTTGAGGACGCAATTCCCAAAAGGGGGGAAGGATGTAACACCGCAGGTAAATAATGAATATGACATCTTTATATTTATCCATATTTTTGAATGAAATATTAATATTACTTTAAAGGGGATGCTATGCTCGATGGCGTACCCAATACGCAACAACGAGTATCTTGGGAATCTCACGTTGCACTCTAATAAAAAAATAATATTATTTTAAATGGTAGTTAACATGTAGACGTTGTCTTGGCGGGAATGGATATAAATAACTAAAATATGATTATATAGGTTTTTTTAAATGTTTTTACATTTATCCAAAGGCTTAAAATATGAAAAGAATTCAATTTTAGGCTTTTATACCCTAATTTTCACTAAAGGTTCACTTATCGCCTTTTGATGGCAAACTGTCATTAAAAATAGTTTTGATCACTCTTATACATTCTTTTGGACCAAATAAAACTCTTCTTTAGAATCGGGACATCAAATTTTACTTTGTGTAAATTTTTGGTATTTTTCCGATAAAGTTCATTTTTTTAATGAATAGTGTAAAATGTTGTTTTTTAATTCAAACCCACTTTTTAATCTACTTTATTTATATGATTAGATTATCTTTTGAATTGCTTTTAAAGTGAAATTATAAAATATTTTTACCATTAAATCCAATAGTGGTCATTGGAATTAATTTCACTTTGAAATCAGACTTAAACTAGTGTCAATCTTTTGATACTTATTGTTTCATAAAAACACGCTATTTGCTCTGACAACGTGAATTAATTATTAAATTAATTAATTCAACTTATATGTTCTGAATTTTGTAAAATGGACTTCATTTTTTAATTCGGAATATCAAATATAGCTTAGGGTGAATTTTTGGTATTTTTCTGAAAAACTTCAATTTTTGATGAATAGTTAAACCAATAAGTGGTACTTATATTAAACTGATTTTTTGTTTAAATGTAATTTTACCACTTCTATGTTTTGAATTTTAAAAATCCAACATACATGGTTGTCATTAAGAAGTAAAATGTGGTTCAATGAGATAAAAATATTTTTTTTGGTGAATTGTAACTTATTAAGTTTTTAATCGCGATTAGAGGTAATTAGTGAAATTTAAGGAAAAAATGATGTTATAATAAAATGAAAATACCTTGACACATGTCCTACCATTATTTTATTTGTCATGGAAAACCAATACAAGCCATGGGGCAACTTGGGGACCCCATGGAGCCACTTTGGTTGTTAAATGACATAAATACCTTTTATTTAATGTTAATGTAAAAAATGGCACAAACATGATATGTTTTACTAAAACAATTTTTTAATGGGGTTATACAAGTCAGATTTTTTATTATAAATATTAATTGGAAAGAAAACAATATTTCCTACATCATAGTAATTTTTTTATAATTTTTAGACATTAAATAAATTTAATTATTTATGACATAATAATGATGAGCGATGACATCATTATTTGACGATTTAAATAAAATGGAAAGATAATGTAAAATATATGAACTACACAAGTCCAAAACTTATTGGATGGGTGGATTTCGAACACTTATCACCTTATCCACGAATTATATCAATGTGGGACCTTTTAAAACCGAAACATATTTTCAAATAACGTAATATTTCTTTACTTTCCAAAAGTTCCCCTCCTCTCCTCTTATAAAAGGCCCCCACCTCTACCTCATTTCACACACTACTCAAGCCTTTGGATCGGCCAACCCCTGCCCATTTACTCTCTCCACATCTCTCTCCTCATCCTAGAGGATTTCCTTTGGGCAGAATCCTTTCAAAAGAAGCCTTTAGGCTCAAATCAAAAGGAGTTACACTTTTAATGGCAATTCATTCTCTCATGTTCATTTGTTTTATTTTGCTTCTCCAACCCCCTAAAATCTTTTTATTTACTTCTTTTGTAACAACAGTATTATCTTCAATATACTAGGATTTTTTTATAAGATTTATTTGAGCTAAACTCTCACACAACTACATAAAATGGGTAAAGAACATACGGTTTCCGTGGATGGCGAAATTCTGCCTCCCGAAATTATGATTGTTCAATACTCATTTAACACCTTCAAAGGTGGAAATTATGATGTCACTATTTTTATATATGATATAAAATATGTTTATGTTTTCCTTAAGCTTCTGTTTTTTATCATTTTGGGCATACCTTTATGGTTTCCATTATGGGTAAACGCGATATCTTCAATTAAGGAAGTGCGGACTACCGCCCCCTCAAAGTGATTTGATTCGTTAAATACCATATGTGGGACATATAAAGAATGGAACTATGATATTATATATGATATTATACTGTAATTATAATATAACTTTATATCATTATTATTCCATTCTATAAAATACAAAATAGAAATGAAAGTAGCGTTCATGCGTACGTACGGCTTACCGTCTCCATGAACGGTGCATTTCATTTATTACCTCTAAATGATTATGTAATGTTATAAATGCATGCATGTACTGGATATATATGACATATATGATATCTAAATAATGAATAAAATTCTGGATATAATAAACATTTGGCCACACGAACAACATGTAATTGTAAGAAGTCCACTTTCAACTTAAGAACCAAATATCGGCAAAACAAATATTATTAACTTAAATGATTACATAATGATTATGACATGGTAATAAGTGATATCAAAGGAATAATGAACTTGAAAAAGGTTATTAAGGAAGTAGAAATTAACTCAAGTTTATTATTCAGGAGATTAAAGAACGATCGAGTCAAGTCGGACCCGAGGTAAGGGATATTACTCCTCTCTTTCTTTTTTTAAGTACACTCTTTTATGTCATTCCCTCTAAAGATCATATTTCTTATTATTGGGATGTTATTATATATTACAGTTACTGTAATTTTTATGTTCATGTGATGAGAGACCCTATTCTCTCTCATCAATCCATTTTGGATGTTTTGAGTGGCACCGTTAGGCTGCCGAATTATTGTAAGAGATCTAACCTCTCTCTTTCTTTTTAAGTACTCTCCTATATGTCACTTATTTTAAGCTCCTATTTGTTACGATGGGGGATGTTCTTTCATATTCCTCTTGCTGTAAATTTTGTTGTAATGTGATGAGATATCCTATTTTATCTCATCAATCCATTTTTGGATGTTTTAAGTGGCGCCGTTAGGCTGCCGATTTTTCATAAGTGATTTTTCATCTCACTTTTATTCCTGTGAGATTTATGCTACATTTGCCACAATTTCATTTGAGTGGTGTATGTACTGATCATTATTTTACTCATTGTGTAATATTACTTCATTTATGAGTATTTACATCAATGATGTATTGTTCTTCTTTCACGGGTCGTATGTTTCGAAAGATACCCAAGTCGGTAAGGGAACCTTTCACCCTCCTTTTTTTTAAAGACTTCTTTTTTTGGGTCTTTTAATTTACATATTATTATGTTGGGATTTTTTCTCATATATCCTTATTGATGTAAATTTTAGGTCTAAATGATGAGATACACTTTTTATCTTTCATCAACTCATTTTGATGTGACACCGTTAGGCTGTCAAGTGAACTTCTTAACCCAATTTCGATTTCTTTAGGTTCGACACGTAGTTTTTGAATATGTCATCCTTTGAATATGTGTGAATATCCTTTGATTATTTTACACTTAATATACACTTATATTTGGTATTCGTTTGTAACACATAATTATGTAATTGATTTATCCTTAAACCAAGGATATCGTCTTTGTAAGGGACGTCGTCTCAATCTCCTTTCATTGAGGCATATTTCGTTTTATACACAACTTTCTTTTATACGGTGTATAAACCCCTTTGACTTTTACTTTTATACAAAAGGAATCTTTTTCTATGAAGAATTTTACAAAACGACAAAAAGGAATGTTTCTTTTAACGTACCCGATGACAATGACCTTTTCCGCCGCTACGAGTATTATTTGGTCTTTGGCTTCCTCAACAAGCCATAATGTTTTTAAAATAAAATAAATACCATATACTCTTTTATGTATTTTGGTATTGAAAATGGTTTTGATAAAGGAATTTATTATGATTGAAATGTGGAAATGTTATCATTCCTTTATATTGGTTTTATGTTTTATGATTTTATTATGGTACTTGGACATTTTAACATGTGGTTACGTTATAAACCATATGACGGGTGGTGCCGTGAATACCAGGATGGGTGGTTACGTTATAACCTCCAATGCATTGGGTATGTAAGTCGGCTGTATGGCTATTCCATTTAGTATGTATGGAAATTGGCCGTATGGATATTCCATTAAGTGATATGTGTGGGAGTCGACCGTATGGTTATTCCACTTAAGTATGTTTTTGTCCCAAGTTACCTCTATATATGTTATGTGTTCATTATATGGGTTTTATGGTAATCCTTTGGTTACAAAAAGGTAAGTAATGATATTTTATTCAGTGAAGAGTTTTTACTACTTCATAACGGTGAAAAGTATTACCTTGATAAAGTATACATGGTTTACTTTTTGTTTAGATAAACTAACAGTTTTTTGTGTATCCCTTACTGAGTTTTTATGCTCATCCCAAGTTTTTGAAATGTTTTTCACAGGACTTAGCATGGAATATGGTCAAGGATGGGATCAAGGGAAATTTATGCTACCTAAAACATGAAACTAGACATGTTTCTTTTTAAGAGTTTTTTAATTTATGGAAATTTAGTAGAAGAGACTACTTTGTAATCTTTTGATATGTAATAGTTATGTCCTAATTCTTTAAAACTCTAAACCTGAAAATATCCTCAATGTGAATTATTCATTTAATTCAATTTTAAGTAAGGTTTAAGGCTGGGTCCTTATATATAGACTAACCCTTGGTGTAGTGGACGGTATGTCTTATCAATTTTTTATTGTCACAAACTGTGTTCTCCAAGATGGGGGAAGGGTTGGAAATGTGCAATTCCCAGTCCATTTTTGTTCAATTGATTTTTATTTATTTAAGGGTATTAACAATCAATTATTCTAACACCACTAGGAAACTTACATCTGAAACCATACCAAGAAACGAACAAAACCAAACTATTGTCCCACTGCACAACAGAACAAAACTAGACATGCAGTCCCATTGTACATCGCCATTAAACTACTATCTACTATCATTATTCCAAGTGATATTACCCATTCCTTATCTAAAAATCCATCCCTGTATCCCCACTACCCAAATGAATCCCCAATATTGTCCCACTATGTGACGTCTCTTCGCGACCACAACAAAATATAATGTCAGTTCAACTACCTAAAATTTCATCCATTTCACAATCAATCAGTTTAATAGACTGAGACACCAACACCCCACTATACCACCCCACATATCAATCCAATAGAACTATGACTAGAACAGAAATCACATAACTACAACCATAAATACAATCATATTCAAATTTAATTTGTAGGGGGTTCATTAATTTCCATAGGAATATAACCATGATGATAATATAACATGTTTGATCCTGGGGAATCCCTTTATTATTTAACAGTATTTGATTAATCAGATTTCATGTTACATCTGTATATCAAAACATTGCAATAGAACACCACTAGATCAAAAGAAAAGACAACCATCATTAATGATTTTCAGAAGACATTAAGCCATAACACCTATATGAAAATCAAATATAATATGTTAAAATAGTCACCACATCAATCCACACACATCCAATTATTTTACATAGACTATTTATCTTCTAGTCATATTAAATTCATTTTTAATTATAATTTCAGGAAGTGTATACAAATGTTCTATTATAAGTAACCATTAATATATGCACCTTGCATGATGCACAATTTAAGAGAAGAACAAGAAAATCCATACGTGGTTTCTCAAAGATCGATGTTACTTCTAGTGACAAGAACAGGGGTTGGTGAGACTTGAAGGAAGAACTCCACGGATGAGTGGCAAGGGCACCAAAATCGGTTCACGACTCGTCTCTGGAAGAATAATCTTAGTTCCCCAAGAGATATAAAAACGAAGAAGGAATATAAGATATCAGCATATGAAGAGGATAGAAGCTAAAATTTGGGAGTCTATTTCAAAGTACTTAAAAAATTGGATCGTGGTGTGACCACACGGCTAGTGGATTTCACAGATAGGAATTAATTGGTATTTAATAATTCCTCTTGGAAATGGTGAAGATAGACCATCAGACAGTTATGTGATGATAGGCTAACATTAAACGATGAAAAACACGTAACATGGGTGGAACTAGAAAATTGAGAAAAACATGAAATGATTCACTGATGGGTGAGTCACTGACGCTGAGCAACTGATACCATGTCCAACTGATGCCCTGAACTATATACACCCTGACCTACTGACGCCCTTTCCTACCAACGCCAAAACCTACCGATGTCCTGATATACCGATGTCGATGCCCTTGACTCAAAAATGCCAACACTCCTTGACTCACGGATGCTGGAACCACTGAATCATCGATGCCGATGCCCCTAACTAACCGATTCCGTTTCCCCTGACTCATAGATGCTGACGCACCAGATTAAATGATCCCAACACACTAACATGTGGATGAAAAACCAAAAAAATTGGAATATAGTTGAAATGTTCCATCGAAAGCATCTAGAACACCTCAACACTGGAGTTTCACAATGTAAGTGTCTAGGGATATTCTAGGATATTAAATCAGATAGCTATCAAATTATTCTCATCCAAGAGAATTTCAAAACAAACCCAGAATAAAAATTTGTTCGAACAACCATCCCTAATGATAATCTCATAAGTAAACCATGATATTTTGTTCTAAATCTGGAGTTAAAACCTCCACATCAAAGGACACATACTTGGTATATATATCATGAACAACTATAGAAACACTACCAATCCACTCCCTCGAGAAACATCAAAAACACCAAAAGTCACACTGTCTAGGAACATGGGTTAGAGGGCTCTATCTTCCATGTCAAGATAATATCTGATTTGGGTGGCACTGAATTGCCTACAATGGTTTTATCTCATCCACATTAATGTGTCCTCATTATTTATCCAGTTTTCCCCTCCCCATAGTCTGGACTTTTCACAAAAAATCATAGAATAGAGAAATAACATATCATACAACTAGTGAGGTCAAACATTACATCATATCCAAGGCTCATAGAAAACAAAAGAGAAATACTCAAAACAACTATGGGCACTGAGCAGGAATATGTGCCTCCCATTCCTTGGTACTCTATATAAGGCCATCATGCCTCCAGATCACACAAACCATGGGAATGGTCCATCCACGAAGAACCTTCTCTTTATGATCCTAAATTCTCACTAGTCATTATAAAAATGTGACATCATCCTAAATATCTAATCCTCCCCATTCAAGGTCATAGAACTCATTGTGTAGATACTAATGTATCTATGAGTCATGAATGATGTTGTGGATCTTTTACAACCATTGTGGCAATGCCAGATGATTCACCACATCGCCAAATCATCCCAACACCTCGAATAGTCTAATGGACATGAGAGAAAGCTTTCTTCCCCTACCAAACCTCATCTTCCCATACAGAGTAGATATTTAATTAAAAGTTGTCCCAAATCACATACTGAAAGGTCCTCCTCATATAACAAACATATGACTTATGATGGTCCATAGCTTCTTTTATCCATTCATGCACAAGCTAAACCTTCTCTTCCATTCTCTGAACCATCGTTAGTCCAAGAACACTTTCCTCCCAAACCCCTTTCCTATACACAGTTGAAAAACATGAACATCCATAAAAGTCTTTTAATTATGTAATTACAATGGTAGATTAAAATGTATTATTATAGTAAAACCCTCCTATGGGAATGTCTTGTACTCTTGATCCTCTAAAGTCCAAGACAAATACCCACAATATGTCCTCCAAATTCTGGATGGTCCTCTCTATCTGGATATCCGTATGAGGGAGGAAAGCTGTGCAATGGCATTGGTGGGTGGAAAGATAATGAAGTAATCCATTCCAAACTCGTGAACGAAATCATATTTCACGATCCATAACAATTGAATATAGAACTCAGTCCATCCTCACCACTTCACCCACGTACTTATATGCTATGGAATCCACTGAACTGGACTCCTTAACCTCTAAGAGATGAGATGATTTTTTAAATCAGTCCACCACTACAAAGATGGAATTTTATCCTCCCTCATCCCTAGGTAGTCCCATGAATCAATATATCATGAAGAAATTCCACTTCCACTAAGAAACATCCAAGGACTGTAATAGACTGTTGGGAACACAATGTTCAGCCTTCACCTGCTAACAAACTAGAAACGTTTCCACAATCACCGCCACTTCCTTGTTCACTCAGGGCCAAAAAAACTAACCTCCCAAGCCATGGTACATCTTGGATACTACTGGATATACCACCAAGGGTGAGTTATGGAACTCACCCTGGTGTCCCTCACACATCTCCATTAGTAAAAATAGCTTACCATGGAGAAATATTTGATTCTGACTATCCTCTAACCATCCCTTCAGAGAATCACCCTGGATAACATGACCACACGTCACTTTAGCCTCTATGTTTCCCCACTAAGTCTCCTCCACATGTCATACCATGGAAGACTACACTCTCATCTAAAACAGGTATCTTAAACCATCCTCCTCTCTCAAGCCAATATCTAAGACATCCAACTCCTCCATTACCTTCACAGAATATGGGGAATCTTGAACAAAATAATTATGTGAATTACTACTCATGGAATCAGCCATCATGTTTCCCTTTATTGATGTGTAGTATATTTACAAGTTATAGTTTAGAAGAAACTCCAGCCATTTATGCTTCCACTAGTTCAGGTCACGAAGGGGGAAGATATACCTCAATCTATTGTGATATGTGAAGACCACGAAGCATTCCACAATGAGTTAACGCTACCACAACTTCAGTGCGAATAAAACCACTAGATGTTCCACGACATGGGTGGAAAATTTACTCTAGTGAGGATGTTACTTCCTAGACGCATAAAAGATTACTCTCTTTTGCTGCTTCAACACACACCCTAATCCAAGATTAGAAGCATCATCGAACACATTGAATGTAACCCCTTTTTCTAGAAACCTTTACAATGGGTGTAACTCCTCAACCAAAGTTGCCCAGAGTCAGTGCATTATTTTAATACATTGGCATGATTACAAGGAATCAAGTCCCAAAGGACCGATCAGTTTAGCAGTCTTGGAAAATAGTTTACATACATGAATGTTACATTACACTTTATAACATTAAAAACAACACAAATAATCCTTTATGAATGCTATTATTTCTTTGCCTTAACCCTACATATCAATAAAAGTACACTTCATGGAATCATGGGAAAAATAAAACATAGAAAGGGGATAGATCAGATGCTCAGTAAAGATAAAGATATAGCAGAAACTTTTATAAATAATCATAAACATTTAAAGCAGTGTATAACTAAAACAAAATCCTTTTAAACACAAACTTCAGCATAATATGGAAATAATAGAACTATTTAATTCTATTTACTTATTCACTTGGTTATTCTACTAGTCGATTAATCACATGAAATACCACTAACCACTTTCATAATGATGTAATGCATAATACCAGACTATCATAACCACATAGTTAAGGCCTTTTGCCAAGACTACAAATAAGATTTATCATGGCCTTCTTCCAAGACACTAGTTTCTATAATGAGACCTACCAATGCATCATGGAGCTATAGCGGGCCCCAATCATCACATACTAAGTCCAATGGATTCCTCATATGAAAAGCTTTAAACAAAACATAAAAATTCGTATTAAAACTGGCATACGAAATGTCAATACTTTACCCATAAACCATGAATGGTATAAAAATAACACATCCATAGTCTAACATATCACAAAACCTTCAACAAAATATAGATTATTTGAATCATAATAAATCAACATAAAACTAGTTTAAAATCCATTAAAGGATTTTGACATAGATGAAAAAGACTTGTAAAACTGTTTGAGAGAAATATCCATTTTTTATGAAAAAATTTAAAAGTCACACAATTTAGAAAGGAAGACATTTAAATACATATTTGAGTCAATGTTTCTGATTCCACATTGAAACTTTTGAATGTAATTAACATTTTAATACATTAATGTCCATTTAAATAAATTATTAAAACCATTTTGAAAACATGGACATTAATGAGAATGGTTTAGAAGAATAAATATATAAAACATTTAAAGTGATGGTTTATTAAAAATTATCTTAAAATAATACCTTTGAAAAATTTTATTTGAAATATGGACATGGATAATAAATATTTCCCAGGATATACTTACATAAAAACACCCTCGGATAATAATGAGATTATAAAATTAACCCTTACCAATTTTGTAAATTACGAAGCATACACCCCATGAAAGAGGTATCATACAATGAATATGTAGATACACATAAAACAAAGCATATTACACAAATAATACAATTATGGGCAGTAAATACACCACACAAAAGGTAATAGTGGCAATATGGTACGATTCTCATGGGAATTAAGAGTGAGATGAAAACCCATTACCTTGCACTTTCCTGTAGTGGAGGGTACATTTAACATCCGGTATGAAGACTGTAGTGTGTTATTAAATTATACCAGAACCATATTAATAATTATGATATCATATATTATTCATTTATTACTTTATACTACCCATTTAATAATAATTTCCATGATAAATTAACATTTCAGGTAATAATCGGTTTCTTTATCGCGCATGTTCTAACTTGTTATTCTTGATTGTATCACATAGATCATGATTTAAATTCTTAAAGAATAGAAAAAATGATTTATATATAATACATATTTATAATATAAATATTTATAATAGACATATATATGAAATGGAAAACACTGTTTATGGAGACGGTAGTCCATACGTACGCATAAACGCTGTTTCCATTTTCATAATGTATTGAATGAAACTAAGTAAATAAAATATATGTTAATATATACATACATATATATATATATATATATATATATATCTTTAGTATCATTATTATATCAAATATTTCAAACATATTAGTAATATATATTTTTATAATCGTCGATGAATGGTGAATGTGGAAATGAATTTAATCGCGTCGTGGAGACGGTAATCTGTACGTACGCACGAACGACAATATCATTTCCTTAAACGTGTGTATTTGGATGGTATATTAATTTTAAAGAGAAATTATCGTGTTATATTAATTATTTATATAAATATTACTCATCATTATATCCATCCAAATAACATAGTGTTGAATAACAAATTACACGACAGCGCGGAGACGGTAAGTCGTACGTACGCACGTATGGTGACATTATCATTCATAATATAGATAGAATAATTAATATAGTTTTTGAATATTTATAATAACATCATAGTATATGGAATATATTGGATTTATTATTTTATAATGGAAATAAAAAATAAATAAGAAGTGGAAGAAGAAAGGAACTTGAAAGAGTGAGGTGAAAACATTACCTCTTATCTGGGTTCTTCTTTTTGATTTGATCAAAAGGGCTCCTTAAGATGGCTTTATGATCCAAATAAGGCCTCTAGGTTGATGTGAGGGATGTTGAGAGAATATCTGGGCAAGGGTTGGACGATCCAAAATGATTTTAAGGTATTCATTTGAAAGAAGGGTGGGTTCCCTTTTGTAAGAGGGTGAGGGGAACCTTAGAAAAAACATTATTTTATAATAAATTCATATTTGTTTTATAATGGCTCTAAAGTGACTTATTTCGAGGATATGGCGGGGATGGGTCGAAATCCTTTCAACCAATAGATTTTAGACAGGTTTTGGTCACAGTATTACCCTTATCATTTATATTTAACTCTTAGTTAAATAGTTTGACATTTACAATGTCTCTTTGTATTTTTATATTATATGGTTAATAAAATGAATATAATTCCTAGATAACCATAAGTGGTTCATTAATGATACACCTATCATTATATAAGCTCTTTTTCTAAACCATAGATTTTTATAAATAGAATATGAATTATTAGTATAATAATTTTTTAAAAAACTCTTTTATGTCAATTTTGACACTATTTGGTATTTTGTATTTTCTAAATTCATAACAGCATTATTTCTTCGAACACAGTTCATCTAACCAACCCTAATGAGATATATTAACATATAAAATTATTTGAATTCATAAAAAGTCTCAAATTACATTTATTTTGATATTTATAATATCAATTATTTTAGTATTTCATTAATTAGGTAATTACTTCATCGCCATTGTTTCATAAATAAATTAAATTATTTAATGTCTAAAAATTATAAATAAAATATCATTATATAGGAATTTTTTTATGTTTCTAGTAAATATTTATTAAATATTTTATCTTATGTATAACACTATATCAAAAATGGTTTAGTTATTTAACATTGATATTATCTCTTTTAACTCTTCTTTGAATTAAATAATAATAAATGTCCTAATCTAATCCAAGTTGACTAAAGAAGATCATATTTTATTCCTAAGGTTTTTTGGTAGAATTATAATTATCCAATATAATTAGGACATGTGTTAGGGTAATAATAATATCATTTTTACCCTAATTAACTTATATACTTTTAACCGTGCTAAATAAAAGTAAAAAGTTACTATTCATCAAAAATTATTTTTGTCTTATTGAACCACATTTTACTCCATGATATTTACCGTGTCCCTTAGATTTTTTAAATTCTACTCAAATAAGTGGTAAAATTATGTTTTATGTGAATTTTCAAATTCTTCTAGGAGACGGGTAAAAGACGGTGAAAAGTTCCATAAAATGTTTATATACTTAAAATTATAATAAACTAACTCCAATGAATTACATTTAACTTATATAGTTATTATGTATCTATTTTGACCTAAAAATATTTCAATAAAATAAATAATTATTTAAATAAAAATTCTTTTTAAACTATAACTCAGTGTTTTCACTATTCATCAAAAATTGAAAGATATCAGAAAAATACCAAAATTTCCCCCAAGGCTAATTTCGATATTCAAAATAAAAAAATGAATTCCATTTTAAAACATAAAATTTAAATAATTTCAAAAAGTGGGTATTACTATTCATCATAGCTAATTTGATTGGTTGTGGTGTGTTGGAACTCAAAATTGTGTACAACATGTGCTACTGTATTATTCAAATAGGAGAGTACAATGGAAACAAGGGGTGTTACATTCTCCCCTCCTTCAATAAATTGCATCCTTACAATTTGAAATTATTTTTCAAAAAATAAATGGTTGAAAATAGAAAATACCTTTGGGAAAACCCACATCGGAAATTAGGTTAATAAAATTTAGTCTTAATAAGAGGAAGAGGGAAAAGAAAGGGTCACCACCAAATTATGATCTCAATTAGGAGAACATTGGTGGAAATTAGAGACATATAATTGGAGAAAAAATGTAAATATTTATATACAGTAATTGAGGTAATCAATAAAAAAACAAGTGTAAAATTGAGGGCCTTACATTCATCAATCTATGATGATTTAAAATACCATTGTTTCAATAAAACATATGGTATTATGATAACACATTTTTGGTTTTAATATTCCTTTACTAAAGTATAAGAATTAATTTCTTCATAGAATAAGAGATAAAGAAAAATATATAGTTGACAAGTAGAGTTCCATCCTTTAACTAATTTCTACCAAAAACAAATCTTTCACTCTAAAAGATAATATAACTTAAAAATAATATTATATTTATCCTATTCATATATGGTGTAAAAAAATGAAGTTATAATTCATCTACCAGAATTTTATTTTAAAGAATACATTATTCAATCCAAGACATCATGTGGGCCAGTGGTAGGTGATACACCCTTGTCACCCTTCTGTTTCGGGTTCAAGCCTCACATCCTTTCTGGACGTGATGGGTCGCCACCCAAACTCAAGTTTGTCCTTTAATGGAAATCCAAAAACAATCAAAAACACAAATTATCTAAAATTATTCTATCCAAACTCACAGTCCAGAATTTATATGGAAGTTAAACACAATGATGATCTTTTTTACATTTAATAACATGTGAACACCTTCATCATATATTTTTTTAAAACACTACAATATCCAAGAATTTCTATAAAACCTTAGTGATTAAATTAATGATCCCTTATTCCTTATACAATACTTGATATACTCCATCTATCCAAAAATGTCGTAAAATCCAATAATGATATAATATACAAATCATTAATCAGTTTCTAGGTAGACAATAATATCCAATATAATTTATTCAAATCAATCGTGTATTATTCCAAAATCACTACCTCAGTATCAGAACCATATTATGGTTTATATTTGTATCAACAATATATTTTCCAAAAATTTAACATGCTATTGAGTCACTTTTCTTTGTTCCACACAATCTCAAGTCCTTAATGAAATGGTACTACATTATAATCCTTATATAATCAATAATTATTACTAGTACATTTTTGATACAACACTCAAATTCCATAATTCTTTAAAAACAACATAAGAACTCTAATCATTCCTCCTAAACTGTGGTAGTATCATAACTTGATTATTTTCTAATAGCATCATCTGGGGCATACTCTGATGATTTGGACATTGGTTCTCGTAGTGTCCCAACTCCATGCAGACAAATAATTGTACATTTGAAACTTTTTTCTTAACTTGTAAGTCACGTACATGGTGTCCTTTTTTCACACTTATAACAAAATCTCATTCCCTTTAGGAAAGTTCTAGGGTGTTTCTTCCCATAGTTATCACATATGAAAAAAATTATTCTTTTCCCTCTTCCCTTTATAAATATTTCTCTCTTCCATTATTTGCTTCTCTTGCATCCCTTCAAATACATAGGACACAATGAATTCCTTACTTATCTTATTAACACATGATACTATTTCTTCATATGTTGGAAATACATGGGAGACTATTTCCTTTCTAAATGTTGTCTTAATACCGCGAAGGATATGATCCTTCTTGCTCATTGGATTATATGTATTGTTGGAGTTCACATTCCTTCTACTAGGCACCATTTCTATACAATGGAATAAACTAGGTCAATTTATGAATTGAAATGAATAATTCCAAACTTGTGAAATATCTAACGTAAATTGAACGGTTTATGGATATATTCCAATATCATAGAGTTGTTTTCCTTGAAGAATTTTATTCTTATAAACCCTTCATTATGATTTGTAATGAAAATGATAATTATCCTAAGAATATCCCTCGAGAGTGTCGTAACCAATAGTTCAGCAAGGCCCGTTGTCGTGCACTAGTTCACATTCAAGTCTAGTTCAATGTGGTGTTTTTGGGTTTTACCCCAATGTACATCTATGCCAGAGCCGCCTATACCTACTCACATCCAAACAGGGATGTATTTTCTTTGAAAACTCACAAAATCTCTTCATTATCAATATTCTAGGATGTTTTTCTATACTAATACTCAAAATATATCTTAGTTCTATGTTCTCTAATCAGATTATATCTAAATATAGCTTCCAATGTTATTGTTAAACCTCCCTTTGATACCAACTATAATGCCTCGACCCCAGTTACCCAGAGTCTGTGCATTATTTGAATACATTGACATTATTACAGGGAATCAAGTCCTGAAGGACAAATCATTTTAACAGTCTTGGAAAATATATTACAAACATGAATGTTACATTACAAATTATAACATAAAAAAAACTTAAATAATATCTTATGAATTCCATTATTCCCTTTTCTTAACCCTTTATATCAATCAAAATACAATTCTTGGAATCCTGGGAAAAATAAACATAGAAAGGGGTGATCCCAAATGCTCAGTAAGGATAACAATATAGTGGAAACTTTCAAAAATAAGCATAAACATTTAAGGCAATGTATAACAGAAACAAATGCCTTTTAAACATCAACTTCAGCATAATATGGAAAAAATAAAATGATGTAATTCCATTTACTTATTTACATAGATATTCTACATGTCGAATAATCCCATTCAATATCACTAACCACTTTCTTAATGATGGAATACATAATGCTAGACTATCCTAACCACATAGCCAAGGCCTTGTTCCAAGACTACAAATAATAATTTTTCAAGGCCTTGTGCCAAGACAATAGTTTGTCTCATTAGAACTACCGATGCATCGAGGAGCTATAGCGGGTTCCACCCGTCACATACTAATTCCAATGCATTTCTCATATGAAAAGGATTAAACATAAGATAAACATTCGTATTAAAACAAGCATATGAAATGTCAATACATTACCCATAACCCATTAATGGTATAAAAATAACACATCCACATTCAAACACATCACAAAACCATCAACACAATATGGAAGCTTTTTATCATAATAAATCAACTTCAAACAAGTTTAAAATCCATTAATGGATTTTGACATAGATGAAAATGATTTGTAAAACTCTTTGAGAGAAATATCCCTTTTTCATGAAAACATTTAAAAGTCACACATTTTAGAAAGGAAGACATTTAAATAAATTTTTGAATCAATGTTTCCAATACCACCTTGAATGTTTTGAAAATAATTATCATTTTAAAACATTCATGTCCATTTAAAAAAATCCTTAAAACCATTTTGAAAACATGGACATTAATGAGAGTGATTTAGATGAATAAATCATTAAAACATTTAAAATGATGATTTAATAAAAAGTACCTTAAAATAAACCCTTTGAAAACTATTTTATGAAACACGGATATGGATAATAATTATGTCTCAGTAGATACGTATGTAAAAACAACCTCAGATAATAAAGAGATTGTGAAATTAACCATTACCAATTTGGTAACTTACGAAAGAAACACCCCATGAAAGAGGTATCAAGCAATTAATATGTAAATATACATAAATTAAAGTATACTACATAAAGAATACAATTATGGGAATTAAATACACCACATAAAATGTAACAGTGGAAATATGGTACGAATCTCATGGGAATAAAGAGTGAGATGAAAACCCATGACCGTGCACTTTCCTTTAGTCGAGGGTACATTTAATATCCTGTATGATGACTGTAGTATGTTATTAAATTATACTAGAACAATATTAATATTTATGATATCATACATTATTCATTTATTACTTCATACTACCCATTTAATAATAATTTTAATGTTAAATTAACATTTTGGGTAATAATCAGTTTCTTTATCGTACGTGTTCTAACATGTTATCATTGATCGTATCACATTGATCATGATTTAAATACATACATAATAGAAAACATGATTTATATATCATATATATTTATAATATAAATATTTATAATAGACATATATATGAAATGGAAAACACTGTTTATGGAGACGGTAGTCCGTACGTACGCATAAATGCTGTTTCCATTTTCATAATGTATTGAATGAAACTAAGTAAATAAAATATATGTTAGTATATATATATATATAAATATATATATATCACCAATAGAATTATTATGTCATATATTAAAAATATATTATTAATATATATTTTTATAATCGTAGATGAATGGTGAATGTGGAAATGAATCTCATCGCATCGTGGAGACGGTAATCCGTATGTACGAACGAGCGACAATATCATTTCCATAAAGGTGTGGAATTGGATGGTATATTAATTTTACAGAGACAATATCATGTTATTTTCATTATTTATATACATATTACTCATCATCATATCCATCCAAATAACATAGTGTTGAATAAAAAATTACACCACGTTGTGGAGACTGTAAGTCATACGTACGCACACATGGTGACATTATTATTTATAAGATAGATAGAATAATGAATATAGTTGTAAAATATTTATAAAGGAATTTCAATATATATAAGATACATGATTTATTATTTTACAATGGAAATAACAAATAAAGAAGAAGTGGAAGAAGAAAGGATCATGAAAGAGGGTGGTGAAAACATTACCTCTTCTTCGGGTTCTTCCTTTTGATATGACCAAAGGGCTGCTTAGGTTGTCTTTAAGATCAATCTATGGCCTATAGGATGAAGTGAGGGAAGTTGATATAATATTATGGCAGGTGTTGGCCTAGCCAAAAGTCTTTTAAGGTATGAATATTAGATTAGTGGGAGTTCCCTTTTATAAGAGTGGTGTGTGGCACCTTTGGAAAAACATAAAATATTATTTTATAATAAATTCATATTCAGATTATAATGGCTCCAAAGTGACTTATTTCAATGATAAGGTGGGTATGGGTCTTAATCCTTTCAACCAATAGATTTTAGGCAAGTTTGGGTCACTCTTTTAACCTTATCATTTATATTTAACTCTTAGTTAAATACTTTGACATTTACCATGTCTCTTTATATTTTTATATTATATGGCTAATAAAATTACTATATACTTCCAATCTAACCTTAAGTGGTTCATTAATGAAACACCTATCATTATATAAGTCCTTTTTTAGATCCTTATATTTTTTGGAATATAATTTGAATTAATAATATAATATTTGTTTTAAAAACTCTTTTATGTCAATTTCGACACTATTTTGTATTTTGTTTTTTCTAAATTCATAATAGCATTATTACTTCGAACGAAATTCATCAAACCAACACTAATATGTTATATTAACATATAAAATTAGTGTAATTCATAAAAAGTCACAAATTACATTTTTTTTATATTTATGATATCAATTATTTTAGTATTTCGTTAATTAGGTAATTACTGCATCATCATTGTGTCATAAATAAATTAAATTATTTAATGTATAAAAATTAAAAATAAAAATTTATTTTGTGGTAAATATTTGTAGCTTTATACTGAATATTTATAATCGAATTTATCTTATTTATAACCCTATATTAATTTTTTTAGATATTTAACATTGATTTAATCTCTTTTAACTCTTCTTTATATTATATAATAATAAATGTCCTAATCTAATCTAAGTTGACTGAAGAAGTTCATATTTTATTCCTAAGGTTGTTTTTTTTCTAATTATACTTATCCAATAGAATTAATACATGTGTTAGGGTAAAAATAATATTATTTTTACCCTTAATTGCCACATTTACTTTAAACTGTGTTAAATAAAAGTAAACAGTTACTATTCCCCAAAAATTATTTTTATCTTATTGAACCACATTTTACTCGTTTATATTAAATGGGTCTCTCATATTTTTGGAATTCCACTCACAAAATCAGTAAAATTACGTTTTATGTGGATTTGCAAATTCTTCTAGGAGATGGGTAAAAGACGGTGAAAAGTTTAATAAAATATTTATATAGCTAAAATTATTAAAAAATAACTCTAATGAATTAAATTGAGATTATATAGGTATTATTTATCTATTTTGACCTAAAATAAACATAAATTAAAAAAATCATTATTTAAATAAAAATTCGGTTTTAAACTATAACTCAGTTTTTTTCACTATTCATCAAAAATTGAAATTTTTCAGAAAAATACCAAAAATATCACCCAAACCGAATTTCAATATTCCCAATCCAAAAATGAAGTCCATTTTGACTGTTGAAATTTATATAATTTCAATAACTGGGTATTACTATTGATAACAGCTAGTTTGATAGGTTGGGGTGTGTCAGAACTCGAAGTTGCGTACAACAAACGCTACTATATTATTCAAAGAGTAGCATACCGTGGAATCTTGGGTCATTACAATGGGGCACTGACCAGCTTCCATCTCAGATTACTCAGAGTTTCTTGGCCCTACTCAATCAATATGAAAGCCTGGTCTCTTCTAGTCAATGTTGGAAAAGTCACTACAACTCAGGGGAAGTCGAGTACGAACCTCCTGTAGTCACTTGTCAAACCCATGAAAATACAAACATACTTCGCATAATTTGATGATACCCAAGAAAAAACTACATAAACCTTTCACGGGACCACTGCAATTCTGTTTTGGGACACCTCAAGTCCATGGATGTTCACCTCTCATGTCCTGAACTTGCACTAGGACAACATCCCGCAGAGCTAGTGGTGTTAGAGAACCTCTAAATCTATCTTTACATGATTGGTGATATACTCCTCTGACCATGAGTAGATCAGGATGTCATCGACGATCACAACCGCAAACCAGTCTAGATACTCACTGAAAATATAGTTTATGAGCCCCATGAACAAAGATAGTGTGTTAGTAACACCGAATGACATATCAACGAACTCCAACTTCCTATAATTGCAATAAAAATAAGCCTTTGGGATGTCACCATACTTCACTAAAACTGGTGTTATCCAGACCATGGGTCGATCTTAGAGAACCACAATCCTCCCTTCAACTTTTCAAAAAGGTCTCTCATCCTCAGTTTTGGGTAACATTTCTTTACTATCCCCTGATTCAGTCCCTCGTAGTCTATGCACAATCAGAGACCATTATCTACCTTCATTGTGAACATGATTGGAGCACCCAATGGGGACACACTTGGTCAGATAAAACACTTATTCATTATGTCATCAAACTGAATCATCATCTCCCGTATCTTAGAAGGAATCATCAGATATGGATCCATCAAAATGGAATGGGAACTGGGTTGTAATTCTATCCATTAACTCAACATCATGTCAATGGGGTAGACTCAAAACCACTATGGGAAAGACATGTAAGAACATCTTGAAATTCACCATAACATCAAAAATCTCTGAGTTTTCGGATTCCAATAAAAACATGGTTAATAATGAATTAAGGGTCTCCATATGTTAGGATTCCTCCTGGAAACACTACTTTCCAATGAAAGTTACACACTATCCACCCATATCTGAGAACATGAACCTTATCTAGAAGCAATAAAAAATAGAATGCATATAATTCATTTGGTTTATTCCTAGGATGAAATTGTATGTCTGCATTTGTTGCATAAGAAGACCCCCAATGGACTGATGGGGCCTCAAAATTAGTCTAAATCCTCAAAAAACATCAAACAGGCTGGTCTGAACTCTAATTGGCATACTCAAAACTAATGGAATGGAAAGTATATCTATGTATAGAACCAAGAAATGGGTTAGAATAGGTGAAAAAATGGATTTTAAACATCCTAAATAAAACATGGAATAATCAATATTACTAAATAGACTGATTGTACCTCGAACAACATCCGACCCCACTGGAACTGAAACTTCTACAAAGTGCATCTCCTAACTCCCAACACCTCTTCCACTCAGCTATCAACCACCTCCATGAATACTCCCTGGTCATGGTCCCCAAAGAGAACCCTAAGGTTGGCCTCCACCGGCACTTCCCGCCCTCGGTGGAGTGGGAGCTCGCTACCCTAGAAGCTGGAAGGGATTGGATGGAAAATGAAACTACTGATGTGGGCGCTAAACCAGCCCACCCCCGTTGTAATTCACTTGGACAAAGAACTGGTTCTAAATATACCAATGGATGCCACAGATGAAGCATCCTCGTGCAATACCTATGGGGAATGGTGAGCACCGAGGGATCGAAACTGGAACTCTTGATGAGTACCCCCCACTGGATGAAAACAAGAAGTCTTTGATGTTGGATACCTTCTACAGATGACTAGACCCTTTGATGAACTCTAGTAGCTCCCCTATCACAACACAGCTCCCAATGGGTGAATCCTCTCCACTAATTCTTCCTTCATATGAAACTCCAATTATGTTGGTAAAGAAAAGGGAGTAACAAAATACTGAATAGAATAATGGAGTGCATTATCAAAGAATCTTGCTCATGACCCTTAATATGGAAACAGATCTAAAGAAAAAAATAATGAGATCCTTGAACATGATCGCCAACTCACATAATGACATGATCCCTTACTGATGGGAGAGCATCTTCAGCCTCTTCTCATCCTTCATCATGGATGAATGTAATTCCACCAACAACACATTCTCAAAGTCAATCCATGAGGAATCAGTATTCCTCCCCTCCCTGAGGTAAATCATCCAACACTAACATGCCACTCCTTGCATCTGGATCACTTCCAAAGGAACTGGGAACTCAATTGGATTTGAGATCAAGAAGAATGTGATGACAAGCTCCTCAGGAAAGCTCTCCATCTCAATGTCCAAGAGGCTGCCCTCATACTTTCCCAGGGTCTTCTGCTGGAAGGTAGGAAGCTTTTTCTACTACGGCTCATTCCCCTCATCTCGATTCTCCATTTGATGATCAACAAGATAAACCTAATGGGCCTCGACTTCTCTTATGACCCATGGATGACGTCCAGGATTCATTTCTAAAAAGGGAAAAAAATTAATTTCTAACATCGAGTAGAGAAATTTAAATTTTATTATAAATGAATATATAATTTAAATTCCCAACATGCCCATGGAACACATGAATACATGTCATTATAATACATGTACCTTTCCTTGGGTCTCTATCCAACAATCGGCATACCCCCACTTGGTCGTTCAGTAGGTCCAGAGTCCTTGCATCGGATCACAGGGGGCCCTAAAATCTCATGTCCTTGTCAATCTTCCCTGAACAACCTCATGCACCCAGATTACCTAACATTGTATACCTACCATCCCATTCATTTATCAATATGTATAACCCCAAACTCCATCCTATATCTCAACCATTACCTCTGATAACGTTATATCATGACCATCCATCTCTAAGATGGTGGAAGGGAAGAAAATGTGCCATTCCCTTCCATCTTCAATATGAAGGAGAGATAATGACCCCCTGATTCATGCCTTCATTATTCCCCTAAGTGGAGACTAGCACCAAGGGTATAGAATATCACATAAATTGATGTCATTTCCCCTTTTATAGAACAAGATCGGGAGGTAAGATGGTAAATTCGAGCAACACCAAAGACTAAAGATAAAATTAAATCCAAGAATCCATTCCCACATGCATGTTCATTATTGAAACTGATACAATGTAAGGAAAAAATCCAAATTATGTACCAAAGTAAAGGAAACTATGCAGCGAAGACAACTATCCCCATTCATGAGCTTGTAATGTCTAGAATGGTCTTCAATGTAATACTAGAATCCGAAAAATGGTTTTATATACATAGGATGAGAATATAATTATATTCTTTAGGGAAACTAAAGCTACTCATGGAAAAGTGAGGGAACATGCTAATTACCATGTGAAAAAAATTAAAATCAGAAGCACCAACCAAAGAATACATACTAGCCCAACCTCCCCATGGAACACTCACCCATGTAATGCAAGTAATGTAAAGTAAAATTATATGGTCATAAACATTTGGGTGCCCTGCACCACTTTCGTACTGGTTAAGTTCTCATTACTAATGATTTGACATCTCGAATCTTCAACTCTTCCCACATGCAGTTCCATTGCCACATCCTACACACACACTATAGACTCTAACCAAACCCAACCATGCACACATACAACTAGTCCAGAATATCCACCCCCACGCCCTAAGACACCTGGTCCATAACAACCATCGCAACGCCTAAAGTCACATGAGCCACATTCCAAAGATACTAGTGAAAACATACCTGGACCACAAACACCTGATCCCCGAGAAACAAACAAACTTGTGCCTAATGAATAATAAACTATGGCAATCCTCGAGCTGTTGCAGTCTGCCCAGATACACCAGAGTAGTAAGATATGTAATAGGGTGAGAGGAATAAAATCCATAACCAGACATCCATCCTCCAACCAGGATGTAAGGAAAGACACCCTCCATCGCAAAATGGTGGTGTTCGATACATATTTCTCAAAAGGGTGGGGAGTATAAATAAATCACAAGGAACTACAATATATATATATATAGGTTAACAAACACCCAGCCTCAACCTACGAGTTTCACATGACTGGACAACTAGCCCACACCCACACCGCTTTTGTTATAACTCTTATATGCCCAATCATTTAACCACCATTTCCAAGAATAAAACCAACACCTTTTATAGTTAAATTTATATTTATTTATTTATGTGAATTAATGTTAAATTCATCTAACACCACCAAAAAACAAACAAATACAAGTATACTATGAATGAAAAAAAATTCAAACTATAGTCGCACTGTACAAAACAAAACTAGGCTTTCAATCCCACTACACATCCCCATTCAACTACTACCAACTATCATTCGTCAAAATGATATTTCCCATTCCTTCTCTCACAACCCATCCCTACACCCTTTCAAACCAAATGAAACACCAATACTATCCCACTACGCGACATCTCATCGCAACCACAACACAACAAAAAGGTAGTTCAACAACCTACAAGTTCATTCATTTAAAAATCAATTAATATCTCAGACTGAGACACCAACACACCCCCCTGTACCACCCAACATTCCAAGCCCCGAAAACTCTAAACAAAACAAACATCACATAACCACAACCATAAAACCAAATGTAATTAAATTTAATTTATATTAGGTTCATTAATTACTACTTGAATTTGATAGGGGTGATCACAAAACTGGTTTCATCCTAGGGAATGCCTTTATTTAATCGAGTTTCCGTTTTTAATATAATTTCATGTAACATATTTGTATCAAACCATCACAATGAAACAACACTAGTGCCTATGAAAATACCACTAACAATTGTGATTTTCAGAAGCGATACAACTACAACACTCATAAAAGAATCCATGAAAACCAAATAAAATAGGTGATATCGTCAAACCACACCATGACCATTATTTTATTTACATGAGATATATTTTGATCATATTAAATTAATATTTAATTGGACAATCGATAAGATTGCATGACAATTATTTACATGAAACCATTAATATACCCACCCACATGTTGGAAAATTTTAGAGAAGAAAAATTAAATCCCTACAAGGATGAATAAATATTGATGCTCCTCATTACGATAAGAATAAGGGATGGTGTGACATTCATGATGAACTCCTAGGCGGGAAGCATGACATGTATTGGGAGGAAGTCTTTAGGATACCCAAGAGAAATGAAAAGGAAAAATGGAGAGAGGATCTCGGCTTTAGAAGAGGCCAGATCCTTAAATCTGGGAGACCATTTTGACGTACATAAATAATTGATCCTGGTTTGACAACATGGATGAGTGGTTTCACACATTGTAATTAATTGGTATTTAATAATTCCCCTTGGAATCATTTTATATAGACCAATAGATGGCTCTGAGATGATATATTATCTTGAAATGGGAAAAAACACATAATAGGAGAGAAACTGGAAAACTGAGGAAAGTTGGAAATAATTCACCGATAGGTGAGTCACTAACATTGGACTACCAATGCCACGACCTAGAAACAGCCTGACCTACTGATGCACTGACCTACCGATGACCTGATGTTCCAACGCACAAACCTATCAACACCCAGACCTACCAAACCCTATCACACGAACACCCTGAGCTACTGACGCCCTAACCTACTGATGCCCTTACCTATCAATGACTTGACCTATGGGTGCCCTAACATATCGATGTCCTGACCTATTGGATCCCTAACATACTGACACTGATTCCCCTCACTCATGGATGCTGACACCCTTGACTCACTGATGCTGATGTCGATGACTCATCAATGGTGATGCTACTGACTCACTAATGCCGACAACACTGAGTTGCCGATGATGATGCCCCTCACTCACCAACAAAGATGCCACTGACCAACCGATGATGACACATAGAAATACTGATGGAAAAATTTTAAATTTGGAAAACTCTTGAAATGAGCCACTGACAACTCCTAGAACACCTCATCATTGTATTTTAATAATGGTGGGGCCTATGAAAATTCATTGTTTTTACACCAATAGTGGAGGTGAAGTATGTGGATGTCTTTCCAGAGGATGTACCAGGTTTAACATTCCATTTAGTGACAGTCTTCATTATTGATATGCACCCTGAGATAACACTGATATTTTCAATAACATATCGAATGGCTAAAATAGAGATTATATTTCTAAGGGTGCAGTTGGTGGGCGTACAATTTAAGGGATTTGTTAGATTAAGTGTTTCACCCTAGGAAGACCCAAATTTTTTCTCGAAGAAGGTGGAATGTAGTTTGAGCTTTTGTGTGGGATTCCAAAGGTGAACTAAGTGAACATAGAGAATAAGAATCCACTACCAATTATCGATGACATATTTAATCATCTGAGATGGTAGTAATGTTTCTTAGTTGTTATCCTTAGTTCATATTTTCACCATCTGGGACTACATGGCAGGGATAAATTTGAAACAACATTTAGATATCTCAACATTCATTATGATTACACAGTGATTCCCATCGACACAATGAATTACCCAGTTGTGTTCATTGGACTCATAAACTAGATCATTCATCCATTCTTACACCAGGTTGTGGTAGTCTTCATCAATAATATCCTTGTGTACTCATGATTTGATGAGGAGAACATGATACCGATAATAATTTTTCTAAACATACTCAAAGAGAATGATATTTAAAAAATTATATCGATTTATTAGTTCAAGATTCTGGTGGTCCACTTTTTGGGACATGTTATCTCACAAAATTGAGTGATATGGGACTCATCCAAGGTCAAGGCTGTGTTAGCAAGGGATCCACCCAAGATCATGTTGGGGGTGTGGATATTCGTTGGTTTAGTAAGATATTATTAGATATTCATTACAATTTTCCTAGAATATCAGCACCTATTACATCGTTGACCTGAAATAGGAATCCTTTGTTGTGGATAAAGAGGTGCCAGTATTCTATTTAGTAGTTGAGGTAGTGTTTGATGGGAGCTCAAGTATTCCGATTTCAGAAAGAGGTTTATGAGTATGTAGTGTTCTGAGATGCATCAGGAACATGTCTTCGTTGTCTTGATGTAGAAGCAAATGGTTATTGCCTATGGTTCGTGTTAGTTAAGGCAACATAATAAGAACAACATGACCCATGGTAATGATTTTGTATTGGTAGTATTCATACTAATGATTTGGTGACCTTACCTGATGTGAGAGATGTTCAATATAGTTCCCCACACATTACATACATATACATTAAATCTAAATTGCTGAATATTCAATACAAAATACAAAAAGAAATGAAATGTTTGTATTGGTATGGTGTCTTTAGAAACTAGGATACATAAAAAACTGTTTCATATGATATCTATATTTTATCCCTCTTATTTGATTATAAATCACCCTATTTTTGACATATCATACATAATAAACATCTTCATGACCAATGGGAAAGATACATAAGAATGGGTGACCTCAAGTGCTTTTTATGGGTAAATAGGGAGATATAAATCATATCGTAATAATAATACATAAGAACATAGTAATTGAAAATATCATCCACCATATAAAATATTGCTATATAAAGCCTTGTGATAAATCCTAAAAGTTCATAAGAATCAATGAACATAATCCACCAAGTCATATTACAAGACACGAAATATTAGTCCATACACATAATCATTTAAAATCATTTTATATTAGTCAATGCTCACTACCAATACCATCATATCGGGGAAATTCCACTACTAAAATGTGATTACTCTTCATTCCATCCCTCTATTACTTAACTAAGATCATTTCCCATTACATCCCTATCAATATCATGAGATATGAATCTTTACACAGTGCATGGGAGGGAGATATAAATCTCACTCATCACATAATGGAATCATACTTACGTGTTTGACAATAACATAAATCATTCATTATAGCATAACCAAATGAATAAAATGGTATTCTTAAACATCCTTCCATCCTAACCCATATAAAAAAATGGATTTCATAAGTATCATTACATAATAAACACCATAGAACTATAATAATAATAGTGATGGAAACATTAACCTATTTAAATAATGTCATCATATATTGAAAATAATTTTGATAAAACTATTGAAATTAATTCATGCCGAAAATATCCTTTCTTCATAAAAAAATTTTATATTCTAAAAATGCAATGAAATTTTAAAATAAAATAATGTAATTGAAAATGAAAATTAATTATTTTAAAATATGATTCTAGGAAATAAGGAAATTTTAACGAGTAAAAATCCATTCATTTCATTTATTTTAAAATAAAACATTCTTCTTGTACTATTATATAATGTCAAAAAGTACCGTTAACGAATGAAAGAAATATTTTCATAAGAATTTATGAAAATTCACCAATGGGTAAAGATGGTTTTAAATAATAATATACGGATAATTAGACTATTTTCACATAGTTATTTATAAAACATGTACATGGACGATAAGTATACCGATGTAAATAATTACATATAGAAATTATTGGATAAAAATGAGATTGTGAAATTACCCCTTACTAATTTAAAATCAGTCGAATCATGTGACTCATAAATAATGTTTTAAATATATTATAACATTCAATTTAATAATCACAAAAACATTATTGGGAAGTATGTATACTAGTCAAAATATATAGTTTATTTATAAGTCATATGTCCCACAAAAAACCTGAATCAAAATAATCCCTTACCTTTGACCCGATACCCTTTTTATGTAACCAAAACCCATGTATAATGATTTAAATGATGTCATTTACTAATTCATAATTCATTGTAATATTATGATAAAATATATTATCAAGTTATCCTCTCTTTTTTACGATCATTATTACTCATCTTTCAGGTTTTAACTTCTTTATTTTCTGACGCATGTTTTTTCAGATAAGTTCTTGTTCTTATTCTTAGGTTATATTTATAGAATTTAAAAAACATTACTAGTATAATATATATCATATTTATTTATTAAATAAATTTATATAATCATGATTTTATTAAGATTATTTAGAATGAATCACATCACTTTATGGAGACGATAGGTTTGACGTACGCACAAGCAACAATATCATTTCCATAATTGTTGAATGGTATTGAAGAGTTGAATAATATTTACAAATCAATATAATGTAAGAATAATAATATATAGTTATTATTAATATCATTATACCTATACAAGTATGTTGGTGGTGAAATACATATTACCCCATGGCGTAGAGATGGTAAATCGAATATTCGAATGCGTGGTGATTTCATTTTTAGAAGGATGAATAGAAGGTGTAATTTGGTTGTTTCATAATAATAAATCTCAATATATAAGTTATGATGGATATATTAAATTATAATGAAAAAAATCATGAAGCGTAATTATAAGAAAAGATAAATTCGGAAGAATCAGTAAAGGGTATTACCTTTTCATTGACGTGCTCCCAATAAAAATCTCCCCTTAAAGCACAAGAGTTGGTTTTTGGAAAAGACCATAACCTCTATAATTTTATTAGGGAAGAAGATAATTGATTATGTAAGTTTCTAAATAAATGGGTATAAACGATATATCATTCAAATAACATCAATTTGACAGTAATTTAATGATTTAAAATGAATGTAAATACATTAAATTGAAATAAAAAAAATGAATCTCAACAAAAGTGCACGAATTCACGGGGAGGACAGAAATTCCATCCATGGATGTGTCAATACAAGGATTAGGGGAGGAATCATGGGAGCTTGAGGAGACTCTAGGACGACTCAAGGGATTAAAGGTTAGATTTTGGTCAATATTCAAGTGTTTTAGTGATTAGATATGGGACCATGGGTGGGATTATATAAGAAAGGAGTGGGATTTCATTATTATTTGGGTTTTGGACACTACATACTAAAATATTCAAAACCAAAAACCATTCTATGGTTTTTGAGCATGGTTTCTCAAAAAATGGAGTGGTATATATTATTTTATGATTTCAAGGGACTAAGATAATAAAATATTTCACTTTATTATTTGAAGGTGAGTAAAAACATCAAAGAAATGATTTTAAAATCATAAAATATATTAAAATTCATGTCGGATTCACTAAATCATTATAAAATAAATAAAATAAACATAAAATAACATTTTTTTAAATTTAAAACATAAATTAGGATGAATATAAATTTTACATTATTTATTACATCATTATTATTCTGTTATGATTTCATAAAACACACCGTATACTTATGCGGTATTTAATTTTTACCCAAAAAATTGACTACCTCATAAAATTATGTAGAATTCAGCACTGGAAAATTTTGTCTTCATAATTACCAAAATACTATCCATTTTTATTAGTAATTTTATAAATATTTGAATGTTCACAATAAAAAAACCAACATTTATTTAAAATTGACGGTTTTTGGAAAAAAACAATTTTCTAACCCTAGTAAAAATTAATTTTGAAATCATAAAAATTATATGATCATTTAAATTATATAAAATTGATTTAATAATAATATTTTACAAAAATAATATTTATTTCAAAAATAAATTATGTCATTAAAATAGATATCTTAATTAACTGAAATACTCTTGGTTATTTAAAAACCATTTACAAAGTAACAATAATAGAATGAAAATATATTAATAATTCTATAAAATTAATATAAATATTTTTATTTCTAGGGATATGATGCATATAAATTTATTACAATAGAATATTCCCTAATAGTAAGATGTGTGGTGGTTGGGCTTTCATGGGGCCGTTACGTGAACATGGTTTGGTTCATGATCTAAATGATCATGAAATTCTCCCATAACTGGTTTCTCTCTTATATAAGTTGTTCGATCTCAGATTGGTATTGGTAGAGGGAAAATACCAAAAATTCTATCTCACCCTTATTTTCCAATAAATGAGCTTCATAGGGTATGATCCTACATTTTGATCCAATCACATCCTTTGTCAGTTACAAAAGGATTTTATAAAACCCTATACATATAATATTTATGTGATCATTATTCAATGATTATATTATCAACGTTAAAGGTACGTAATTATCATTAAAAATCAGATTAATATAATAAAATAAGTTTATGTGTTTTCCCTATCTATAAGGAATTTATTTAAATAAAAATAAATGTAATTTAATTTATAAATATTTGTGTCATTACATCTTTCATCATTCAATGAATTCTATTTTTTCTGGATCCAAAAATGTCTCCTATCTTGATATATATGACCAAAAAATGAAATGTTCTAAATCCAAAATTTAGAGTTGGTAAATTTTTCATAAATATTATCCATTCTCAGGGTCTTTACAACAATTCTAAATTGATATTTCGGCTCTTTATTACTATTTTAATAATAAGAATATAATTTATATTGACTAAAACAATCTAATCATGATAGTCTCTAAAGTCTCTATTCGTTAGATAAATGGAGATAGAGAGAGAATTAGTAAGAGAATAAGACATCACTATAAATTCATAGTGTCTGTACCTTTTATGGAATGATATCTTGGTATATCCTCCATATTCACCCTTAATTAATGATTTCATACATGAAGATCAATATCAGAAAATTATTGAGATCTGTGTTGGTGGTTGAATATGTAAATAATGCAAGGAAGATGATACTTTTTATTGACAGAGACCTAGCTATGTTCTCGATAATCAATGTAGAGTATCATTAATACATATTAATTCTTGAAAAACAGAACATGTGCTCCCCAAGGTGATGTAATAATGAATATGAATCCTTTTTCAAGATTATCATGGAGTTTAATCTTCAATTTCTGAAACTCAATCAGGACCATTCTATATGGTTTCTTTCAAATAGGAAGAGTATCCAATATATGTTATATTGAAAAATCAACATAACAATTTAGTGGAATACCTAAAAATTATTCTAGAAGGACATCTAAAAATCCATATACTATGATTGTATTATTATTTATGATTTTCTCCCCAAATATTTGATAAATATAACATTTGTATATAGGAATAAATACCCATTATAAAGAATAAATTTTACAAGAAGGACATATTCTTCCATGAATCGATAGATGATCATAGGTTTCCCAGAATATGAAATGTGACTTCCCATGAATGGAAATTGATGAGATAACCTTATAGAGAAAGCCAATTTATTCAATGAATCACATAAAATTCCACTATATAAAAGATTAAATGATTTACACAAATAAATTTCCAATAAACATCAACCAGAGATTAATTATAATTTTTGGATATGAGTTTTATGCCATTATTAGTTTTGATATATAATTGAACATCTAATTTTTGAGTAAATATAATGATACCCCTAAAACATTCTTCAGAAATAAATGAGTCGGTGGATCCAGACTCAAATACAAAATTTTCTAATTTAGAGTGGATTGTATGTGTACCTTCCACCGGTCCATTATCATGGCCCACATCACTGACAATGATCACAGGTGACATGACTTTTCCATTTTCCTTAAGAGTTTTATGATGTATATCATCATCAATAACCATTTAATAAGGGAATTGATTGGAATAATGACCTATTTCCTTGCACTTGTCACATTGATGTGTAGGTGGTTAATTCTATGTAGAATTTTCTTTATTCGAATCATTATACATATTTTTCCCATCACTTTGGAATTCAAATGCCCGATGACCTTCTTTTCCACCCATAAAACATTTTATAGCACCTTTAAGCTAATTTCCACCGTGATTCATTCCACTCATTGAGCATAAGGGAAAACATATCGTTTTGGTGTGGTCTTTAATTTTTTTCTTTAATTCCATTTTTTTCTTCTTATCAAACACATGTGACTAATGTCTTATACCAATATCCATATAAATCTTGAGAGGGCATCGATATATTTTCTCATATCTATCGATGTACCTTATGGGTAATTCCATTCGGATACATGGTTATAAGTAACTAAAGAATTTATCTATTTTACTCTCCGGTACGATAATAATTCATGAAGCCTACCTTGAAATTCTTGTAAAATTTTATTCATAGGTACCAACAGATTCATCATTATTTTTCATAATTTCATGGGACTCTTTCTATATTTTTTTCGAAGAATATGATGAAATTAATTATTGAAAAATATGTTCTTGAACTAATAATATTTCATGGAATAAATTTCAAATATTTTCCACATATTCATGATATGATTATACCATTGATCAGTGTAATGATCCAAAAATTGGAGATATAAAAATAACTTTTTTGTGGTAAAGATCTATTGTTAAGCCAATAATGGATCAAAATGCCCTTTAAAGGAAGGTGGGCACATCCTCATTATGGATTCAGCATAATGTTGTTCCCTCCATTTCTTATCTAGAAGTACTACATGATTCATAATTTGAGAATGTTATGTGAAAATAGCTACATTATTTTTCATTCCAGTTACAATAACATTCAGTTTCTCAGAAAGAAAATGATTTCGTTGTCCTTCAAATTTTGTATTAACATTATTCCTTCTAGATCCAGTCATTTTATAAAACAAAAAACCATAGTGTGAGAAACACAAATCATAATGTAACAACAATATAATCAAGAATAATATTTTATTTTAGGACAATTTAGGTTTTATCCTTTGATATTCATGATAATTTCTAAAAGACTAGGATTAGAACATATATTATGGTATATTCTTTGTGTTCATCCTATTTTGTTCTCATCCATGTTTCAAATGGTTAACTATAACCATCCTATAATCCCAGCTATAGTGACCCATACTTTACACACATATATATTACTTCTAAATTGATGAATTTCGTTTACAGAATATAACATATACATGACAGGACCGTATAAGTATAGTATCTTTAGAAACTTGAAAACATAAACAACCTGTTCATGAGGCGTCTAAATTATCCCTGCTTATTCCTTTATAACATCACCCCGTTATGAAATAGAATATTTAATACCCTTATTCATGACTTGAGGAAAAGAAAAATAAGAATGGGTGAGCTCAGATACACAGTAAGGGTAAACAGGGAGATGTAAATCAAATCATAATCAAAACACATAAGAATAAAACACTTGAAAATCACACCCCATATATGAAAGATCATGATACCAAGCCATGTGATAAATCATATAAGAGCATAAGAATGAATGAACATAATCCCAAAAGTAATAACATAAGAAATGAAATTTTTTTGCATACACATATTCATAGAAAATAATTTCAGAATATTCAAGTCTCATTGCCAATACCATCATAGCAGACAAATTCTGTTTCTGAAATGAGATCACTCTTCATTACAAACCTCGATTACTAAAACGAGATCATTTCCCATTCCATCCATATCTATCGCATGATATATAATCCTATATCCAATTATTATTAGCGAGATATATTCCCCAACTATATCATAATGAAATCATTCTTAAATGTTCCATAAAAATAGAAATCATTCATCACATCATAACCCAATGAATAAAATGTGTTTTTAAAACATAATTTCATCATAATACATATCAAACAAATGGGTTTATTAATTTGAATTCCATCATAATAATAGTCAAATAATAGTAATAAAAATGAAATATTATAAAAAAATCTTCATGAAAATAAGGCGTTTTGAAAGCATAATAATATGTTAATGCTGTAAAGGAAAAAAGAAAAGATACATCTCATACATTTGTTGGAATGTAAAAAAGTACATTGTAACTAAAGTGATAAAATATTTATTCGATACCATTTTGAAAACATTTCCCAATGGGTATACATTACATTTAACAATAATAGAAGGATATGAAAAATACATTATAATTAGAATGTATAAAACATGTACGTTGAGGATAAATATATGCTAGTACGTATTTACCTATAAACAATCTCAGTTAAAATGAGATTTCAAAATTATTCTTTACCAATTTATAATCTATAGAATCATAGGCCTCATTAATAAAATTATATAAATTTTATAAACATCATAAAAAAATACATAAATAAAATTTATTGGATGTATGAACACCACTCATAAGAAATATGTGGTGTATAAGGCATATGTCCCACATAAATAAAAGTGAAACAAAATAATCCCTTACATTAGGTTGGATATAAATTGTATGAATCCAATCATTCTGTATAATTATTAAAATAATTTAATTTACGTATTCCAGAATCATAGTAATTTTTATGATATCATGTATGATCATATTATCATATAATTTTAGGTAACATTATTACCCATCCATTAGGTATTAACTTATTTATTTTTGTACCCATGTTATTTCAGATAAATTCTTGTTCTTATTATTATGTTATAGTTAATAAATTGAAGAAATGATATTATTATAATATATATAAAACTTATTTATTAAATTCGATTTTATAATCTTTCATTAATGAAGACAATCTAGAATTAATTTAATCTCATCAAGTATATGGTAGGTCATACGTACACACAAGTGACGATATTATTCCCATAATTGTTAAAATATATTGTACTAAATGATGTATAATATTTTAGAATCAATATCATGTCATAATAATCAGGTATATTTATTATTTACATCATTATTCCTATCTATGTAAGTTGGTGTTGAAAATAGATCACACCACGACATGGAGATTGTAAGTTATACGTACAGACATGTGGTGATTTTGTTTTTCATAGGAGTAATAATAAGGTGCAATATAGTTTTTTCATAATAATTAAATCATATTATATCCTTGATAATGAATTTATTACTTTATAATGAAAGAACTCTTTAAGGGGAGTCATAAGTAGAATTGTGTTTGAATGAATCGGTATAGGTGATTACCTTTTCTTCGACTTGATCCTTCTAAATGGCCTATTAATTCACTACAGATGGTATTTGGAGAAGAAAAGAAATTATATAATGTTAATAAGGTAGATAATAATTGATAATGGCAGTAGATAGCCAGTCATGGAGGCTCAATGTGTTGCGAAGAAATAAGGGAGGAGGTTCGATTTTATAATTGAGGTGAGGGGCACTTTTGAAAACTAAAAAAATACTAGAGTAAAATAAAATCAAACAACATAAAAAACCTAAAAAAATGTCCAATTTGGAATATAATATAATATTGGTTTGTAATTGCATCAGAAAATAAATTCTAGACATGTTTTTCTTTCATTTTCTAATTTATCATTTTAAATAACATTTTGTTATTTTGTTTAATTTTTAACTAGCTTAACAAATATTTTAATATTAAAATTGTGAAGTAATAAATTATTTGAAGTCAAATAAGAAATAAATAAAAATCTTACATAATTTTAAAACACATAATAATTATTATTTTATTTTTAAAAAAATGTTTTATGATTTTTAAATAAATTATTAAAACATATTTTTTATAAGATTTAAATAATGTAAATTTTGACATTATTGAATTCATTGGTTTTCAAGAATATTTAAATAATAATATAATTTTGAAGAAAATATTTTATAATATTACTAAGGGTTCAAAGTAATCTATAATTTTTTTTGATATATTAATTAACCCAAAATATATTTATTTTAATGTTTTTTAGATTATTTATTCGTTATCTCCACTAATAAAAGATTTACAACCTCAGTTTTGTGTAATTATTTTATAAATTTATTAGTTGGTAAAAAATTAAAAATAGAATACTATGATGAAGATAAATCTACTATATTTCATAATAATACCTTATGTTGAATATATCATCTAGAATATATATCATTAAAATGTTATACTTATTAAAACATGAATGTGGAAACATTGACATCACTTAAAATAAAATATTATAACTGTCATAATCACTTCTATAAGGATCCAAATGGTCAAAAAACTAAACTATTGTATGATTATGGTATATATATACATTCTAATAAGAGTTGGGATAATTTCTGTGTATTTTAATGTTCATTATAAATTTAATAATAATTAGTTTATTGATATTTCAACAATTAAATAATTTATACATAATCAATATATACAACATTATGTTAATTTTTTATTTTCCCAAATTACAAAAAAATTACCATGATAAAGAAAAAAAATTGGATTCAAAATTTGTACTAATAATCTAATTTATCTTCTAAATGTCCTTATATTGAAAATGATATAGTTTTTAAAATTTGAGTGAGACATATTTAAATTTTCGTTAAATAATATAAATTAAATGTTCTAATCTTGTCCAAGTGAATTCTAATAGATACCATTTCTAACCATGGATAATTTTGGTTGAAATAGAGCCATTCAATTATTTTATCACATGTTTTAATGTAATTTTATAATAATATTTTTACCTTTAATTACCTGACATATCTTTTTACAATATAAATAAAAATTATCAAGGTTAGGGCTTGAAAATCTGAAAAATAAAAAAACAATATTTAAATAATTTTATCCTAGTAATTCCAAATATGGAATCCATTTTTAATAATTTAAAAATAATATGCTTCAGTAATAAATTTAAAATTAATCTCATTATGGTGGTTAGAAAATCAGTTTTAAAGGTAAGAACATTGCAAAATATTGAAATGTTTTTACATCTTAATTCAAATAAAAATTAATTACAATGAACTAAATTATATTAACTGAGAAAAATATATTCTATTTATACTTTATAAACATTCATAAATATAATATAAAAATATAAATTATTTCATTGAAAAAAATTGATTACAATTTAGAATATTTTTACAATTCCTCAAAACATGAATGTTATCATAAAAGTATCTTAAATACAACCAATGTAAATTTTTATATTATTATTAAAAATAATAATATTATATTTCCCAATACAAATTATTAATGTGTCAAAATACTAATTTAATAAGGGTTTCTCTATTAGAAGGTGAAAAAATACCTTTCGAAAAATATAGATATTTGTACATAAAATAGTTTTTATTCGTACATAATTACAAAAATATCAATTGGATGAATGTAAAGAAATATTTTATTGAGTATATAAAATATATTTCATTAATTTCATTTATTAATATTAATTCAAATAATTTAAAAATAAAAATATATAATTGATTTATTATTTTCATAAATAACCAGTATCCAAAAAATTCACAATACATTTTTATAGGTTACTTTTATTTATTCCATCTAAACTAACGACTTTGTTATAATGGTCAATTTATCATAATAGAATCTCACGGTTCATTTAAAGCCGTGATTTCATGAAATTTATGTGATTAAAAAATAATTATCATTAAATAAAATCCTTCAAAAAAACATCCAACTGTTACACTACCATCTATTTTTATCATAATAGTCATAATAATATATTCTCTTATAAGGATATTAATATGAGATATATACAATGGATACAGTTCCTCTATTATTATGACTTTGAAATATTCAACAATCTTGAGAAGGGGAACATGGTCGTAAATGTTCTGAGAACAAGATATTGTTCATTGTTTCTGAACAAGGCATCAAATCTGTTGGCCTTATTGTAGCTATCTATTGTGGATGGAAATGGAGTATCATACCTCCAGTAAATGGTTTCTACACATTCAATTTTGTAGTGAGTTTGGGAAACAAATCTTGGGGATACTGATTGTGAGACATTATGTACTCATATATCCACTGAACATGATCTCTATGGATTTTGTAAATGTTGGGATCATGTAATTAGTTTGCATAGATTCACGATGGAATATATGAATTTGTTGGAAGAGGTTTTGAGAGTGTTTCATACATCTCTATTGGTGGTACATCTAGGTGTATAAAATATGTACTTGTTCCTCCAACATCAGTTTTGGTGGCCATGGATGAAGAAACTAGTTAGAGAGTATGTATCTTTATGCCATACATTCCAACAAGTGTTGGATGTACACCAAGATTCAATAGGTTTAGTTCAACCCCTTGATATTAAAAAGTGTAATTGAAATAAGATATTTATGGAATCTTTGATGGGTTTACCAGAAGAGTACATTGGGCAAGATTCCATATGGATGATCAAATACTAACTCACAATGTTTTCCCATTTCATTGAAATTCATGAGCCGATTTTAGTAGAGATCCTGTGATGCATCTACATTCGATATAATCTAACTCCAACATGTTCAATTTCATGGTTGTTTCGGACCATTATGGTCACTTCGCATATTGGTTGTGTAAGCGGTTGTTGGAGGAAATTGGGACTCATTAATGATTGAGCATAGCATTTCTCCCAGAATTTGAAGTCTAGATAGAGTAGACCATTCATGTTCTAGATTCCATGATATGAGAATTCATGTTAGATTTTAGACATAGTTAGGAAGATCACCTACCACTGTTGAAGTGGGTGTACAATAACAGTTACTATTCCTCCATCGATCGAGATCTATTTGATTTTTTTATTGATGACCCTATTGGTCACTATATTATCCAACTGACTTGGGAGAATCGCAACTCATTGGCCCATAGTTGGTTTTAGAAACTACAGTTAAGGTATAGATAATAGATGATTGGATGAAGACTGTACATAATAATTGTATGTCTTATCCATATTACTGAAAGAGGTATTTTGAGTTCGATGAAGGAGACCATGTGTTTTTATAGGTTTCAACTCTATGTTTATTATATATATTTGGTTAGGGTGGAAAGCTATATACATGGTTCAATATTCCTTTTTAGATACTCTATAGAGTTAGTGAGGTTGTGTAACACTTGGATCTACAATCACAGTTAGACCGGGTGTATGTTTTCATCCTCATGTCATAACTATGGAGGTACGTTCATGAGCCATCACATGTTATCAATTGAGGAAAGATAGAAATCAAGTGTGGAGACACCATTACTGAGTACTCAATAATGATCAAGGATTGGAAGGATTTCATCCTTTTTGGGTGGTCAATTCTTTTAGGGATTGTTTGGTGGTGGCATAACAATCTCCATGGGAGAACCTTGGAGTTAGAGGATCAGATTCATTCTAAGTAGCCACGTCTCCAGGTGTAGACCTTTGGTTTTTGTATTTTATGAATTTAAATCCCCATGGTGGTGAGAATTTAATTGCTGATATTATCAATGTATTATTTTTTAGATATAATGTTGATTATTTTAATGACTGGCACTGAGATGGTGTGTGATTTGAAGCCCTGGTGTATGAAAAATAAATGTTCAAAATATATTAAATATATTAAATATAAATCCTCATAAATATTACCAAAAAAGTAAAATATCATCTAATAGGTGACCCATTCAACTATATCAGGGAGCTATTGTGTTCCGAATACAAGTTTTACTATAGTTGTGACATGAAATTTTAAAGTGCGGTTTGTTTGTGGAAAAGACCTCGTTGGAACAAAAATGTATTACATAATTAAATAAATAATTTTAATTATTTTTTATGTAGATATTATATTAATATACTACTCTTTTATAATTCAAGGGTTATCCGTTTAACCCAGAAATTATTGAGGTCCATTTAGGGAAAGAGGTGGAAAATATTTATTGGATGAATGATAACCAGATCATGGTTTGATGGTTAACATGAAAAATATTCCATGAATATCTCCAAATATCAGGGTGCAACCCTATTCGTTTAAAATGATCAATCCAAATTGTTGTAGGGACTTTGTTAATTGGGATTTCATAATTTATTGGGATTTCTACTATTAACACAAATCATTCTGTGAATATATTTATTTGTGGATCAATCATTTTGTAGGATGGGATTATTATGGGGTTATTTCGAGTTAATTTAATCAGGGTTAAATTATTGATTCTTCTTCTTTTTTTTGAACATAAATGAACCGATATTGACACAATCATTGATCGAGTTCTGTTCCTCATGATTGTTCATATACCTACCCATGGTTCTTTGTTCAGCATGGACGTTCTTCATTTGGCCTGTGGGTTGATATATAATACTGAATCAGTCAAATATCACCCATTTTTTTGTGAAAAAATTCGATATACTAGATTTGATATTTTCATGACATATTGGTGTTGTGACGATAAGAGATGTGACAGATCCGATAACTAGGATAACTGATTTCATGTTCTTCAGTGTGTAAAGAATAACAATGTGTAAATCCATTTACTAGGAGGATCGAAAGGCCAGGACATGTTTTTAAATGAAATAGATGCTTGAAGATGATGATTCATTGATTTTCCCAACAAGGAAGTCTTTGATCAATGGATGGTGCCACCAAAATGAGCATAGATTCCAGATATGGAATTCTGAAAAAAAATTTCATTATAGGGCGTGTAAGCTAGAGTTACACATCACATGGGCCCCCCTTTGTGGAGGATAGGGTTTCAGGGAAATTTATGTATGATACATCATGTGACCCATATCGAATGGTGTGTGTTATCTCACCACTGACATGGTATATATTCCAAGTTTAATAGACATGGTCTGGAACATGTCACCGACATGACTGAGTTGGGTACATGGGTTGAGCCATGTACTAGAACACATGAAGAGTACACAGGCAACCAATCAAGAATGTACTTCTACAAGGAAATGGGATGAGACATGGACCACTAACATGGACAAGGCTCAGTGTCATGTGACACGGTTTTTAACCCCTTCTACATGTCATGAAAATTATTAAAAATAGATTGGATCCATTTTCCTCTAAATATTGGATGAGTTTCATTAGGTTGTGTTCCACATATTCATTCAATGAGGGTTTTTATGGAATTATCGCCCTCACCTATGATAATAATACCTTTAGAAAGAATTATTTGATAGAGTTGTTTGAATCCCTCTATGAATCCTAGATTGAGGTCCTCTATTCATCAACATTCCCTAGGATGAGTTCTTGGAATAATTGTGTCGAAAACTATATGGGCGTGGATCCTTAACTTAGAAAATTAATATTGATTAATTTGTCAGTATAACCCCATGTCATTGGGTGTGATCATTATCTATGTATCATATATATTAATAACTTCATTTTGTACTCTTAATGGTGATACTCAATGTGATTTACCTCTCGGATAGATGCCATTATTGTTATCATACTCAAGAGTGTGTTCTCTATGAAAAGTTCTTTGTAGAATCTTTGAGTTGGAATCCTATGAAAGAATACTATGGTTGTGACATACCTTTATATTATGTGAATTTGAGGAGTATATTTGGATATTCATCTTTTATGTGACATAGAGATAAACCAGCGTAGAGATGACTACATTTTCCTTGTTGTATGATTTCTGCTTTCAAGTTGTCCTACTATTTATTGGTATACTCACCCCAATATGGGCTTTGTCCAAGTGTGTCAGGTCTTGTGTTGATGATAGTCCTTTTGATAGAGCCTTTCATAGACCAAGACAAAATGAATATTTATGAGACCAGAAAGATCGATGTGTGTTACAATAGTTATTTGACAATAGTCCCCAGTATTACCTTTAGACTGGTCTTGGTTTTAGACTCTTTATCATGGGCTTGTATTTAGCTTTGTTTTTTTTTCTTTTACTTCCATTCATACTCTATTTTTTGTATTTAGATGTATTCATGCATGGTAAATCATTTGTTTTTACATTTAAAAATTTCATAAGATTGGACATGTGTGTGTGTGTCTACATGTACTTAGTCGAAGGCTTTTTATCATAGTGATTAGACTACTCGATGCTAATCTATAGCCCAAGGGCTATTATAGGTAGTCTTGGCGAGTCACGAAAATTTCCACTTATGGAAAGGTAGTGACATCAACTCTCAATTAAAAAGACTAAAAAATATGATAGAAGGTTGTTATATCCACGAAAGATGAATTAATATTAAACCAAAACCATGAATGCGGTTTCTGAAAATGATATAAAATAAGGAACACTAATCTCCCACTCAATAAAATTTAATGTTTTATTCATACATATTTTATCCTACACCTATATACCAAATAGTAAAATATCCCCACATCAAAGTAATTATAATTATTAATAAAAAAAATTAGTGGTGTGATTATTGTATCCCACATATATAAATTATCTCTAATACATGTTTAATGGAATTAAGTTGTAATAAAATATTTTTCTTCTTCCTTAAGTCAAATTTAATATCATATTTGTCCTGGATTTACTCTCTTAACATATAGTTCATGATAATTTACATGTAATAAAAATTACCTCTAAATATATTCCCATGACCCTCTAATTATACAACATTTTATATTAACTACCTATGATAAATTACTCCCATTATATTTGGTTTATCACTAAAATGGATGACATAAAAACTCAAAATTAGTTTTATTCATATTAATAGTGAAATAATTAGTTTAGTAGTGATAGAAAAGTTAATCAAGAATAATCATTTTTAAAAAATATATATGGAATCATGTATATCTTAATGAAATCATAAAATATTTCATTATTCAAGAATAATTACAATTGTGAGGATTCAAAGAAAATTAAGTGAGGGAGAATGTAACAACCCAAAATTTCACTATAAATTTTCCTTAAATAAATATTTTTTTTCAACACTCAACACCAAAATAAATTGATACCATGATAAATTAAAATATATTATGATTATTATAAACTAACCATTAAATTATTATATGTGAATAGAAGTGACTGAATTATGTTGTATATATATATATATCGTTGTATACACATTTATGTTTCTCAATTTTTAATAAATATATATATTATAGTAAATTTTATATTATTATATGGTATAGATTTTATTAAGGAATATTTTTTATATTCTTATTAAATTATTATTTAAATAATATATAATAATAAAAAATTAATTATAGTTTTATTGTGGGTTTAATGAAATTATAACTATTATCAACTTGTATTTTTTAAAATATTTACAAATATTTCATTCAATTATATTTTTTTATTTTTTTATACTTTAAATTAAAAATTATAAAAAAGAATTTTAAAAAATGGAAATGATTTTTTGATTTTATCTTGATATTATCATCTTAGGATAATTTTTTTATAATTATCTAAATATATATATTTATAGAAGAAAAACAACTATTTGAAAATACTATGATCTTTATGAAATTATTTGTATAAAAATATGAAATGGAAAATTATGAGACAATTTACTATAATAATTATATATCCTTTAAAATAAATATTCTATTTATAAATATATTTTTTAGTTTACAAACCTATATTTTATATTTTATATCTGCTGTTAAAGTGTTATAAAAAACAGTTCTTAATACATTAATCATTTAGTATATTGAAATTAATTTTAATCACACATTGAATGTGAAACTAATAAAATTTATTTAAAATATTTATTTATATTTTCCATATTATATATTAAGAGCCAATTTAGATTTATTCTTAAAAAATGAATTACATAGGAATAGGCTATTTATCGTGGTAATGGTTAAATGGATAAAAAGAGTTAACCAAAGGGGTAAAAGGGAAAACATGTTATTAAATTTTAAATATTTTTTTTAAGTTATTAATTGACAAACATGTTTCCCTTTTTGTTTATTTTCTATTTTAGAGTCTTCATTACTAATGTAACATGTGATCTCTTTATATTAAGAAGAAATATTTACCAAAATGTCATTCTAATCAATTATGAAATCATTCTCTCAGCACACCATAAAGTCCAATAAAAATTTTATGTTTCCTATATAAATTATTCTTTTATCTATTACCCAAGAATCCAATTTGTCTCTCTTTAGCTTCTTGTCACTATAATTTATTTTAGGCCCGCCATTTCTAGGATTTCACTAAATGAAAACTCAAATTACCAATGCAAGTGATACCATTTCCTTAATGTTGGTTCTTTTCAATATTCACATCCAAATATTGTTTTACCAAGTTTATATAATGAAATAAATATTCTTTATATACATAATTTTGTTATATTTCATTAAAAAAAATTAATCAAGTATCACAGTTTCCCTTAAGGAAAACAAAAATGACAATTATTTGTTTGTGCACACTACCTCCTCCACAAACTATCTTGTATCATTTTTCATCACTACCATAGATAGTTGGTAATAATTTGGAACTTAATAAATAATTATTATATTCACAACATGTATTATATTATGACGTATGAAACTATACAATACATTACTTACATTATATAGAAAATTGAATGATCCTCTATGGGTATGAGATGACTACCACCCCCATGGGACAATATATTTAGTTTTTCATCCTAAAATTTCATGGATGGTCATGATTCTGGTTTTTATGGATAAATGTTAATTTTATGAAATTATTATAATTCTTTTAATTCAAATTGGAAGACCTATTATTAATATGGTAAAAATGGATCTTTGTAAATTAAATATTATAAAATGAGAATTATAAGATGAAAATAAATATCTTCATAATATGTAAGAGTTTTATATCCCAGACCTATTACTGAAATTATTATCAACTCATTTTTGTCACTTTAATACAACCTAATGAAAAAAATATTCCTTCAGTGTGATGATATTATAATTGAATCACATCATAATCATCCTATAATTTTGATAAATTATTATTGGTGGTTGTTAAACCAGCTACTTGAATAATTATATAAAATAATATATTAAATTAATATGAGAACATAGTTAATAATAATATGTTATGTAAATAATTATATATTTATTTTATTCTGGTTTTTAATTGTTAATATTAATATTAAACTCATTAATTAAGATACCAATGTTTGATTGTTAAAAATAATGGAACAATGCCCATCAGTAATTTAAAATTTAAGTGTCCTAATCACAATTAAAATTGAATGAAAATTTGATTTTATAAATAATTATAAAGAATCAATTTTACTTCCTTGAATGAAATGTTCATTATGACGTTTTTGAGAATAATGAAGAAAAAAATGATAGTAAGAATGTAGTTCAAAACGATCATGATTACACACTAGAGATTATCAAGATAAATAATAACTGATTAATATATATGTATATATTAATTATTGGTGATTTTTATATAAGGTTGTATGTAAGAATAGTTTTCTAAATAGGTTAATAATATTTTTTTTTCTACTTCATCAGATTCAATAACTTTATTATATTTGATGAATTTTAGTAGGTTGTTAATTTTTACAAATAAAATTCCATGAGCCTTATTTCAAATTATGTACCAAGATATATTTAATAGAGTTTTATTTCATTATTAATGTTGTATTTTCAAATAATAAAATAATTAAAGTGGTTTTAAGAGACATTTTTGTTTTATTAATTTTAAGTTTCCTTCTATTTAAATGATACCATTTTTATATTGGTTTCCTTATATCATTATCAAATCCATGGGACATGTTCAGTGTTTCACACCATGTTTTTTATATAGAATATACTACTACCGTTTTAGAGGTTATATAATGAATTATATTTTATTCATGATATTTTATGATCAATTTCATGCTCTCTATTTTAAGGTGTTTTAATTAAAATGTAAATCAAACCGTAAGGGTTTTGATGCCAATTTTATTTATAAATCAATATATATTTTAATTAGAATCCATCTAGGAAATTCATCTCTTTTATAAAACATGTCGTAATATTTTTCGGTTATTTATATAATTTAACATGTCCCCTTAAAATTGCATTACCCCTTGACTATTATTTTACCTAAAGCATTTTATTTTAGGGAAGTAAATCCCATCCCTTCTTTCTAGTTGCGTACATCTACATTATTTTTTTTATTCAATTGGGTTTTTAAATAATTTTCAAATATATGGCTAAAAATTTTATTATGGGTCATTTTATACTACCTTTACTTTAATTGAAATTTTATAAGGAGATATTTAACACTGTATATATGGTTCACATTCAATAATGCGTAAATGAATCACTTTTTATCTTTTCTTGTGTAAACATATCATTATTTCACATTTAGATTTTCTACTAAACTTTCTACATATACTATTATGGTATTAAAAGAAATTATAAACCTCAGTTTTTTATAAAATATTACTTTTTTAATAAATATTTTTAAATATTCATGGATATTCCATGTTTTCATTGTTATTTTTCCGATGATCCTAAATATTTTTTTTCACCAACATCAATATAATTTGAGATAAATTATATTAGATTATTGATGATAATTAAATGTAAAAACATTACTTCTTTACCTAGAGATCTTATGAAATGTTTTTAAATATTGATTCAGTGATCCATTACATACTTGGTATTCCCTAACAATCAACTATTCTTATGTATAATATTTCATCAAGTTAGTTTCCTTTGTGAATAATCTATTTTCTATTTGGTTTAATGATGGTGCTCACCAAGATGCAATACTTCAATTGAATAGGGAAATTATTAAATAAAATATATACCTTTTATATATACTGGGTAATTACAATATACAATATATGAATATTATATAGAAATGTATTCACTATAATTTGTTGTCCATTATTATTATATGATTTTATCATGTTTATTGATGGAATTATAAATTTATTCCTTATATAGTTCCATATTAAATGAATTTAATACCATTTTCTTTTCATGGGTCATGTATTATACATTGATGATTTATTTTTTGTGGCACACATATATATGGATAATGTTATGTGGGGTCATATATCAATCTCTAAATTGTTTCATAATTTTTATATCTCAAATGATATAAATAGACAGGAATAATGATTTTTTTCACAAAGTCAAGGGAATAAACATTTTTCTCATATTTTAATCGAATGATATATTATATTTTCTCACAATGGACTCAAAATAATGAGTTCTATAAAAAAATTCTATTAATATTATTGTTCCAAATTTCTTTCTTTCATTTATTTTAGGATTATATTAAATTATTTATTTAATAATTTTTTCTAAGATATTACATAATTATTTGTTTTGTCCTAATGATTTGGGATTTTTTTTATAAACGTATGAGAATTTACTATTTTGGTACCTCTTTCTGTCAAATATATATATATATGCTTAATGATATTATGATGAATCTCATTTTTTTGGTTTTCATTTACCTATGATATTTATAGATGTAATGTAGAGGATTTACCATTAAGAGTATTTTTATAGTGAAATTGACGGAGATTTTGAAAAAAAATTATGGATGTTTGACATTCCTATATAGTGGAAATATTTTCAAATTATTTTGAAAATCTCTGATATTATTAAGATAATTTTTTTTCTTAAATTTGTAAAACTATAATCCAACAAGATATAAGGAATTTATCGTAATGGAATATTTTCATTATGTCTTGTAATTATGAGACGATCATATATTTGGGTTGTTATACTATGAGGGTGTTTGGGTTAGCTCAATTATCAAAAAAGGTAAATGGGTTGTTGTCCTAATACCAATAGGGTACATAGTTTTTTACCCCATTCCCAACAAGATACACTATTTTTTAGACCAAGACCATATGTTATGGGAATCAGGTATCAATGTTGACCCAAAAATTTAGGATTTCCTATCCTTCGATTATTCCACATTTTTTTTCATATTCATATGTTATGTTGATATGGAATATGTATATTATATCAAGTTTCTATAGACATATTACATGGTATACATTTGATCATTTGTGAATAAAATTCATTCTATTATTAGTTTTCTGTAACTCTTATTGTTCCATGATTTTTAATAAGATATTTCTCCCATGAATCTGTTTTCTCTTATGTTTATGATCCATCCCTTAATGAAATATTGATGGTTTTTAACTTAGATATTATTCTATCTAACCACTATATTATATTTCAATTCCCCTAGTTTCAAAAATGAGTATAAGTTATCATATATCAATAATGAATTCTAATTGGATTTGATTATATGGAAATGTTTGCACGTATTGTAAAATAAGTTTCTTATATAGCTGATCCTAGATGATAATAAACCTTAAGTTTTTTTATTGTGTTTTTATTTTGATATATAATGTCAAATATATTAAAATATATGTATGATTAGCTTTGTAGATCCCACTTTTATTCAAATCCGGTATTTAATAAATGTTTATCTAACTCAAGACTCAGGTGTTTTGGTCTGTGTCATCTCTATTTGTATCAAATATGGATTATTTTATTTTTATTTATTAATGATTTTATGTATTATAAAGGGTTAAATTTAGAGAAACACGTTGGGATAATGTTATATATTTGAAACCATCAAACATTCTGGAAATCTATACTATGTGTTGTTTCCATGAAATAAATTCCCAATATGGAGGAAAACAGGTTGTTTCCGGATCTTCCATTGATGCACCTTGGGGTAATAACCCTAAAAAATAACAGTTGTGGGTTAACATGATCATCACTATCTGCATGAAAGGTTATAAAAATTATACACCAGGTGTTATGCTATTGAGAGATTTTCTTTAATAATTCACACGATCTTTTCGAACCATTATGATTTTTTAATGTAATTTGACGATTTAATATATATATATATATATATATCAAGGAATGAGATCAAAAAACGAAAATGACTATAGACAACCATGTATAAACAAAAGTGGTTATATAATGATCGAATTATATAATTATAGATCTAAATGTATCATTAGTTGAAATAATGGTTCCCTAATTGAAGAAAACTATGGATTTAGTATTTTTTTAGAAAATAAGATTATGAAAATGAAACTAGGAAATATGTGTACTTAAAATCTCTTATAAAAAACATATGAATCGTATCTTGTAAAAATTGATGAGATAAATGAAAATATCAATACATACCTCTTATGAGAGAGAGATTAGTCTTTTGTATATTATATTTTGAAGTTCATATATTTGTTGAAAATATATCTTTTTTCTTACATATTGCTTATAATATTTCTTTACTGAGTGATATTTATACTTGTGAGGAAACAATTTATCTAAGGGTGGTGTAATGTAACACCATAGTATTTATGTATATATTTTATTTGAATTAGCACATTATTGAATTGCATAAGGTACTAAAAACACTAAATTAAAATGTGATGAGTGATATTATAGGAAAATTATTTAGTGAATTATATGAATAGTAAAACATTTAATAATTAATAATATAAAAATAAATTTAAAAAATATTACATTTACGAGATAAACAATTAATATAAATTAATATTTAAATGGATTGTTTTTTGAAGAAAAAATTTTCATGTGGTGTCTAATTTTTTTTAAAAAAAATATTAATTTATTACTATTAAAATATTGATCGGTTAATAATTAATATATTAGTCTATAATCAATTATATTAACATTTGTTTGTTTAGTAATTTATATGAAATAAGATTAAAAACACGTAATTTAGAAAAGAATATTTTGCAATAAAAGTATTTTTTTCATTATATTTTTAATTTACATTGGAGATCTAAATATGTTTATTTCTTTAGTTTTTTACTTATTAAATGTAATTAATTTTTAGATTAATCCTGCAAACAATATCATCAGATTAAATTCTCTTATTTTACTGAAAATATTTATTTTTCAGTGAATAATACAAAATATTGTTTTACAAATACTATGATTCATATAACAACATTTGAATTTAAAATTGTATGAAAATTTTAAGAAACCATTTTTCTAATAAAATATATACTTAATAATAAAATTATAAATTCAAAATATTTAATCAAATTTGGAATCCTAGGAATGAAATTTTAGAACATATGTAATATTTTTTTCTAAAATGGTTTTTATGAATGATAAACTTATTATTTTGGAAATACTTTTTATCTTTTATATATTTAGTATTGTAAAATGGATTTAATATTATGAGTAAGTATACCGAAATTATGTAATAATATTATTTTATATTTAGGCATAAAAATAAGTCAATGAGGGAAAAAAATAAGTTAATATGGTAAATATACATTAGGGTAAAAATAAAAATAATAGGTAAATGGACTAAACTATATAGAACCTCAATATATATTTTTGTGAATAAGAGGTTGGTCGAATGTGGGTTATCCAATATCCTCTATATTCCACTTTTAGCGAAAAATGTTTCGGTACCGTATCCGAAGTTTTCTATAAAAAAATCTAAAATAAATTATAAATAATATGTACACATAAATTTGATAATTAATTTAATAAACTACATTATTACGATTAATAGAGTTTAGGTAACGTGTTTTTCCAAGGTGTAAGTTTACAATTTGTAATTAATACATTTTCATTTATATTATTTTATTTCTTTTCATGTTTCCAAAAAACAATTCTACGCATGGAAAAATAATTACATATGTATCATAAGTATACGTAAATATTTTTATGTAAATAGAAAAATTATTTTCTACCTCCCAACCATTCAGAAAATAAAAACTATTCTTATGCATGTGTTTAGTTGACCACCTCTAATTTAAAAATGAATTTTTCTCATTATCACCACCCAATTGGAAGACTCTATGAATTTATATAATTAATCAAAAGGATTATTATTACATAATTATCTTCCTAGAAAGATAATTTTATAATTATTTTAATAACCCCATCCATTGGAAAATGTAATCATCACCCGTGTTACAAGCGGACTACCGCCTTCATGGGAGTAATTCTTCTCATTTTGTCACCCCCTTTATGGATGTTTACAGAAACAAATTTAATGGTTATATAAGAATTTTAAGTATGTTATTACATATTTTATATTATTTAAGGATTTTAAAAAATCAATGATTATTATAAAGTAATATGTTCATATTAGTAAATTACTCAAACTATGATATCCCTGGTTTTCGTTCCCTCATGTGATTCCAATAATTTCAAATAAATGAAATTTTGAATGCTTAAATAATTGAAAAAAACTGATATAATAAATTTTAAAAGAATGTAATGAAGAAATTATTATGTATGAATGGGTTTTGATGTCATTAACTAAAAAAATGTGGGAAAAAATCGAATTTACCAACATTCAATGATGAAAATGAACATTAAATATGTAATGAATGTATAATAAATGATTATATTTAATGATTAATTTTTTTAATAAATATTAACATGTTTAGGGAATATTTTATTAATATTTTTCTGGTTATTATAATTGTTTTTAAAGTGTATTAATGGAATTCATAATTTAATATAAGTTTTTTGTCTAAATTTCTTTTCCTTGAGACTTGTTGTGAGAATTTACACTTATTATTCACTTATATGGTGTAATTACATCCCGATTGAAATTATATTTTTATTATGAATATATAATCCCAGAGATTTATAATTCTTTTCTTGTGTCTTTATTTAATATTCTTTGGTATTAATTATTACCAAATTCATAATAGTTTTTATCATCTTGATTTTCTTTCATTGATACATATGAAGTATTCAATAATTTTTTAATTTTTTGTTCTGCATATACATACCTATGGATTATTTTTATCATAAACTTCACGAAATATAAGTGACTTATAAAACTATTAAAATTTATAATTGTAAATAATATATCGATTCATTTAATTCTAATGTCATATAATGTTTTCTTAACTCAAATTCATTTCTTGAGTCATAATTATTTCACTTTGAATATGGGGTTTCAAGATTGATTAATTTTATCATATTTTAATATTATATTTCCATTCATACTTTTATTATATATAATTAAATATTCCCATCAATAACATATTCTTCTATTGAATTCATTCTACATATATTTTTATGAAGTTCAGAATAGTGATCATCTTATCCAAATAATAACATTACCTACCATTTCCATGATACCTCTTCCGACCAATGTTAACCTTAATTATTTTAAAATAAAATAGATATTATTTATTATGATCTTTATATTTATCTTTTCCTCTTATTATATGATTAATCTATCACCTTTTATGCGATATGGGTTTCAATAAGTGTATTTTTAAAATGTTATAATGGGTTTTCTCTCTCATATTGTATATTTTATATTCTATACCATATTTCATCCAAATATATTATATATTTTATAACTATCAATTATTGAAAAATATTTCAAAAAAAAATTCAATAATTCTATTGCACCAACCACATGAAATTAACTTCCAAAATTGACACATAACTTTTTATTTTTATGATAATGGTAAAAAAGTATTTTGTAATCTATTTTTCACAATTTTTCATATAAACACATTATTTCACCGTATAATAATTATTCTCAATAAATATTTTTTTCAAGGTTTTTGTATTTTTGATAATTTTCCTAAATGTTAAATATTTTTAAATTGTAAGGGTTATTTAACCTTATTATACAATGTGATTGATCTAATGAATATAAAAATGTGTTTTAATATATTCCAAAATATTTATTACACCATTTGTTACACTGGGGATATGTTTTTATTCCAACATCCACCTTCTTTCTATGTATGGATTATGAAATGTTCAATGGGGTATTTCATAAAACACATCCCATTTACATGATTTAATAAGTTATTTCATACATATTTATATATATATGTGTTCACTTGGTAGAAATATGTATGGATGATGATTATTTGACGGATGTTGTCATATATTTCCCTCCAAAGCATTTGTTGAAGATTTATATCACATGACCTAAGAAAATGTTCACTAGTAGAATCCCAATCCTAATAGGGTACATGGGATGATTTCTAAATTCCATGATGGTATAAAATTATTATCCCAATCCTAATAGGGTAAATGAGTTGTGTTCCACCTATCTGTTTTATTGAACAACTATTCATGAGTTTTTTTTTAATTTTAATTTTTTATTGTATTTCCTTGGAGAAAAGTATTAAATATGATTTTTGGGAGAAATAGAATACCATTGGACATGGATTTTCTAACCATGTAAGAGTGCTAGTTTTGGGAACAATGTGCTTTTTCATTGTCTGAGAAGATGTTTTCAACCAGTTTAAATCTTTTAAGAAATAATGCATCTTGATTCTTTAGAGTGAGTGGCTCGAAAATAGATAGCACAGGGTTTGCCTAATTTTACAACCAAATGTTTTAGTTTTTTAGGTAATTAAAAATAAGGGAAATTTATATTTTTCTTTTCAGGTTTTTTTATCAGACACCCCAATTTCAAATTCATTTCCTGTAAAACTCCCCACATTAGTGTTATATATTCTCCTATCTCCTTTTTGAGGATTCTCTTTCATTTATGGGGGTTTTGGCTGGTGGTAATCCTATTTCGTAAATATTTCTTCATATGTTCCACTTCATATATATTTTTCATCCATTTTGATGGATGTGAGAAACCAAAGATGGTTGTTAGGTAGAAACTTGGGTTTATGGTGGGGTTTTTGATTTTATTTATTTTTTTAGGTATGTGGGGTCAACTAATTATAAAATAATAGGGTTAATATGAGATGAGATGAGTTTAGAAGTGATTTTGAGGTAGGTTTCCTTAGATAATAGAGTTTTTAATGTATTACCATTGAATCCCTAATATTATTTGTTATATTCTTTTTCAAATATCAATTTTAGTTATTTTTCAGAATAGCCTCAGCCCGGTTGGAGAGGAATATTAAGTGAATCCATGTGACCCAGGATCAAATGAAGGTTGAGGAACAATTTCTATGGGACTGTAGTAGTACTATAGCAGGTACTATAGTGGGAACTGTGTGTAACTGTAGCTGGAACTGTAGCAATCACTGTAGCAGCTAGGAATTTGCCCTCATTTGGGCCTTCGGGCCACCGATTTGGTCCCTGAGTTCTTTATAGCCGTTGGCCCACCCAATTATTCGGGCCAGTAAGGAATTCGGGCCACCTTAAGGACTTTGGGCCACCTTACGTGCAAATGAATACTAGGAATCCTACAAGGAACATGCTCTATAGGAGGATGAACAAGGATATTTCACCACATTAAAAGCTACATGGATTTCAAGAATGAGAGGGTATAGAACCTGACATCAGGACAGTCCTGTCCAAGCACAGGATAGACTAGTCGAACAGCCAGGCAAAGGTGGAGAGATGATTTCACGATAAAGATACTTGGGAGGAGCAGTTTCATGTAGTTAGTCTAGGATGTATGTAATGTTTGAAGCCTATGAGAAATGAATTCATATATAGCCTATGGGCCATGTAATACTTATGCCTACAGGTCTTGTAAGGGTTCTACCTCACCCCTTGATAGGTGGATTGTCAAAATCAATAAAAAATAATGTCCTTAGGGCCATTGGATGGATCCATTTTGGTGATTTTTATTGATGTTTATCCCATGGCCGATGTGATATATTATCTTATTTGGGAATTTGGTTGTTTTAAAGTGATATTTCCAAAGGGTGGTTCCTTAAGTGAACTCAATTTATTTGATAAAATTGATCGATAAGTTTTTATGACTTATAGTGAATTTTTAATATGGTTTTATAATGTTTTTTCCCTTAAGAATTTTTTTTATAAAAATGGTAATGTTTTTTATTTTAAATAGTTTGTGACTGGGTTTTATGTATAGATATTGTAATTTATTTATTTGGAAATAATATAAAAATAGGATATATAGGGTTCGGGGTTGTATAGTCCAAGGGATTGATAGAGACTTTGGGATATGAAAATGATATTTTTTTTATAATTTTCCACTAGACGAGAGGTCTATTGGTGAGGAATACTTAATAGTTTTCAATAGGATTGACCAATATATCAAGAATGATCTTGGTTGTTAGTCCTGGGAAGACAATGGGAGATTCCATTATGTTTAAATGGATTTCATTTCATTTTTTAGACGAAATCAGATTAGAAACATATGGTCAGATACCATGTTTAACAGTTCTTGTAATCAAATGTTTTATATGATTTTACACATTTTATTATGACCTTGTATGATGTGATATTATTTTTCATTATGATTTCAATTATTTTGTTATATGAATTTGTTTTTTCTAAACCATTATTCATGAATTATTTGAACCGTTGATCATATTGTTCTGTATTTCCTCACTTATTTACTTAATCCACGATTTTAAATCATTCTTTCTAGAAACATGTTTTGTATTAAAGTAATCCAATATAATTTAAAATGGTTGATTTAAATTGATATGTTTCAAAGTGATTAGTTTTTTAAAATTAATTTTGTAACAATTTTATTCATTATCATGTTTTAAAATAATTAAATAAGTTCATGGTGGTATGATAATAATAAATATTCCTCAAACACTTCACATGTCATCAAGAATATGTAGACTTTTATTAATAGGATGCAGGTAAAGGAATGTGAACTATGTTCATGGGTGGATACTCTTGATTAATGATATTCATTATATAGATGAAGGGGAAATGGTCAAAAACAGAATGATCGTGTGGGGTTTTCTTTGTGGGTTTTTATGATTGGAGAATGTATGTAGATAATGTTTTATATCTTTATATATTTTAGGTTTTTTGAAATATTTTAAATTAGATAACATGTTTATGTCTCTGTTATGAAATTGGTTGTATACTACTTTTTTTTATGAAATTTTATTTTATTAATTTCCATGAAACTCTCAATTTGAGTTTATACATATAGTCCCTTATTATGTTTGTGTGTCCATCTTGATTTATGGATAGTTCATGCTGATTTACCAGGGGAGAAACCATTCCCAAATAATTATTATTTATTCCTTAGTTCTGGTTTTTGGCTTGTGGATATCATGAAAACTATTTAGGTTGTGTGGCCTCTAAGAATGGGTGATGGTCGAGTTGACGAATGTTAGTTAAAAGTAAAATTGAATTAAAGGACCTTTATTTGGGGGTTAGTGGTATATTGGATGTAAGTACACTAGTACTCATGAAGTAGGAATGGATGATTTCCTAACCACCTCATTTCAGGTCGAACCAAATGTTTCGATGGGTGGTCTTCAATTGTGTTTACATTTTATCCCATTTAGGGGTTTTATATTGGATTTTTCTGTTTACCTTGTTTATTACGAGTGACGGGGTGACCCCCTGATTTGTTTTAGATTTGGGGTAAAATGGGGAAGTCTACAAGAGGTACATGGATTAAGAACATGGTTAGTAGTTACCATGCATATCTCATGTATTTTTTTATATAAACATCTAGTTACAACAACATGGCTAGATCATATTTTTCATAATGGTATATCCGAACAATGAATAATTTGAAAATAATAAAAATTTATAGGTTCACCCATACTTTTTTTGGATTTGTTACTTTTATTAATGTTTTTTATTTCCATATAATATGATAGTTTCATTTAGTTTAAATAATGTTGTTAGATATTCAATTTAATATTGATTGATCTTATATTTTCTATTTTGTAAATAATTAATCCTTTAAGGGCTTCATATAAACCTAGAAAGGTTTTTTAGATCATTTCTTGATTGGAAACCTTCCTATTGATAAGAATTTTTTGGACTCATTGATATATATGTTCTATTCCTTGGGACATGGGTGTGTTTTAGATGAGGCTTAAATGATGGACCATTATAATTATATTACTAGGTAAATTCCACTGGTATTCTATCGTGATAATGGATCAATAGATATCTAGGAGTATCTAGAGAAGATTGAAAAGTCCTTTCAGTTTTTTAGAAACATGAGAACCAAAAATTGGGATTCACTGCCTATAACTTAGAGGGACAGGGGAGGAAATATTGGGAATCAATTATGTAATTGAGAATGAAAAAGGATCTAACATTGACTAATTTTGAATTGTATTTTTATCATTATTTATACTAATATATAATGGATATGGTGAATTAACCAAAGTGTTTGATGTCAGATCAAGAATATCATTCAGTGATGGAGTACAAAACCCAATTCACAAAGATGGTTCATGTTTCTTGTGAATTCCTCATGAACGATTCCAGTGGGTGTTGGAAATTTGATGAGGGATTGAAAGATGATATATACCCAAATATTCTAATTATTTTATTAATGAACTAATATGTTGTAATCAATAAGGATAATATTTGAGAGGTTGATATAGTTAAAAAAATAAATCAATGGGATTCCTTCAATGGCTGGTTACCAAATAACTTTTTCTGGTTAAAATAACGAATGAGATGATCCCCGTTCGAGTATGTTGAAGCAGTGATCAATAATCATCAAGGAAAATTCTAGGGGTTTCCTTAGGGTGTAATATCATCATCGATTATCATTACAAAATGGTAGTTGAAAAAATATTATCATCTGATAGGATTCTAGGTCATGCCATCAGTGTGGGTATTCGGGTTATCATCAGTGCTCTTTTTTGGATTATATGTAAGGGAGTGGAATTGGATTTACATTCTATTAATGTTATTAGATTTAATATAATAAAACAAACCATTTAATATATCTCCATTGAGCATAATTGTATTCTCATAAGTTGTAAAAGTGTATGGGCCCATTGTTTCATATGAGATTCTGATGTATTTTGAGTTTAAATTCTTAATTACGACTGAATGTGAATTCCCATTGAGGTAACGGGTGAATCAGAGGCATATGGGGATTTTTCAGAGCCTGAATCATCTCTTTTTGGAAAAAAATGACAAGATTCACTATTTGGAGATATTACATGGGATAGGCTAAACATTTAGTTATAACCATGAAAGGCTAGGTAGATAGTTAGTGGAGCCCACATGATTTGTTAAACCATATGATTTTAGGCAGAAACCCATGAAGGATCAATATAATTTTTCATAGACCCTTTTTTCTTGATTTTTTACATGGTTAGTCAAACTATGCATAGTGACCATGATATGTGCCCCTTATTCCAGAAAATGACACACATTTGACAAACTGTTTTTTCAACAGTTATTTCTAACCACGTGTCCCATTAATTTTGGTGAAATTAAAATATTTCAAAAAAAAATATAATTTATTTAAAACATAATTTTCACTCATCTTCTTCATTGTAAAACAGCACTTTGAGAGATACTCTTTGAGAAAAAAGGTATATTTTAATCCTTCCCCACCATCTAAACTTGACATTGAGCATTGTGGGCCAAATTATATCTACATCGGTGAGGAAAAAATTCTATTTTTTCCATTACATGTTCTTCATGGTATCAACTACATGATTTAGGTGTTACATAATTTCTTATATTTTCACGTCTTTTGTCTTTTCTTTGTTTTTATTGTAATTAGATATGAATAAGAAGATTATACAAGGTGACACTCTACTATCATAATTTGGTTGGTGGTGTATAATTATTTCACTGGGTTGGTGATTTATTAAGATAGTTATCATTGTTCAACAAACAAAACTATTTGGTGCGTCCATGCAATTTAATTAAAAAATTGAATTAAATTAAATGGAACATGTCATGGGTAACCTTTAGTTCCCTTGAGACTTTTTGGATGTTTATTCACAAACCAAGGTCACCCTTGGAGTGTTACTTTTTATATTTCATTTTTGAAACCGCCCAATGGGTGTGATTTGAGCTTCCCTAACTATAAAAATCCCGTAATGAAATGAATTGGATTTAATTTATTGAACAAGAGTCATAATTCCTCCATATCCAGGTGAAACATGACGTTGACTTATGTAATAATTGAATTTTTAATATTGATATGAGTGGATAACTCATTGAATTTATAGAATTGTGAATTGTTATATGAGTTGCTATAGTCATGGAATGGGGTAATTGTGAATTGAGGAAAGGTATGAGATGTGTATTGAATGGTAATAGATTCCTTTATTAGAAATCCATGGATGTTGGATTAATTAGATTATATATACTTTTCACCAATAGTTATTCAATGTGGTAGTGGATACCTTGGATATATATATCTCTTTGATTATATGCGATAGTATAGACCTTTCTCTCCCTTGAATCTAGTTTGTATTGGGATCATGGTTGACATGGTCGGTAGACATGCTCCTTGGATGCCAAATCTAGCATAACCGAGTTTCCATAGAGATTCTATTGGGACATGATGAAGATTCATTGGTCCAGAGTACTTTGTGTCACGACCTGTCCTCAGGGCCCATGCCGTGACTACCCCAAGCCCGCTTTCCATAGGCTAGGGGCTGGTGACTAGCACCAAGGCGTAAATCCCGGTAAAAAGGGAAGGCATTTCCTTTGTAAAGTAAACAAGCACCACAGAGTACAAGTGGAAGAAGTAAACACTAAGTAAAAACTTAGTACAACAGTAACTGCGGAAAGTAAAAGGGGCCTGAAATACAAGCCCAACTGTAAAGTAAAACTCGAAAGGGAAAACAACAACTGTAAAGAAAAACAGCTACGCCGAGCTGTCCACTGGAAATTCCACCTGAAGGGTGGGTATAGATAGCTCCACTGCTCCTCGGGTCCCGCCGTCTACTCCGAGTACGTCCCGCCCAGTGGTCCACCTCCAGGTACCGTCCTGCTCTGTAAGCCTCAACCATGATCAACGTTGTCTGTCGTCTGCAACCAACCCAACGTAGTGCGGACATAGCCCATGCGGGGGTGAGTATAAGATACTCATTAAGGACCCTGAGACCCCCGAAGGTCTCCCAAAATCTACAAAGGATAAAGCAAAAAGGAAAGATACAATCATAATGTAACAACCGACTCCGCTTAGGTATATGCCCATACATATACCTCAGTCATCAATTCCAATACGCTCTAACCTCCGAGCCCAAGTTACAACTCAGTCCACACAGGAATGTATACGTATTCCACACAAGAAAGCAAAACTTAATCCACAATGGATAGCACAACACAATCCACACAGGAAAGAAAACAGGATTCAGCTCACACAGGTATATTTCTTCGAATGATGATAGAGATAATCGCTGATCCATCTAAGTTGTCGGACCCACAAAGGATCGAAAGGTACTAACCCCGGCAATGACCAACACAGGATGGGTAGGAAAGTAACCCCCGCAAAGACCCACACAAGATCGGACCCACACAGGATCTGTAGGCACTGGCTCACACAGAACCGTTGAGCGCTAACCCACACAGGATCGGACCCACACAGGATCAGTAGCACTGATCCACATAGGATCGCTGAGTGTTGTAGTCGTCGCCGTCGAATCCACTGAGGATCTCTGTACAGTCGTCGTCGTCACAGTATCTATCATAGCCAGCACTAGGGTTCCCGCACACAGCAAGCTCGTTCGGGAGGATCCACTCCACGAGCCGAGAGGCTGATACATCAAATGACACATAGTCCAGATTTGATGTTTCAAAAAGTTCTGTATCATCAACATGAACTCAACGTCACAGACGTTGTGTCAATCGGATACCCGGTCTGAGAGTTATTGACTTTTTCCTCCAAAGGGCCCGGTTGGTTTTTAAGGAAAAACTAACCCTACCGTACTCCACCGGCCTCCAAACCTCGGGCGGAGTATGCCACAAGATTTTTCTCACTTAGAGGAATTCAACGAAGTCTATGGCACGTCGATCGGACATCCGAAGCTCAAGATATGAGCATTTCCGCTCCAAGGGCCCGGTGGGTTTCGTGTATGAACCAACCTGGCCGAACTCAAAGTAATCCTAAACCTTGATTGCGATATACCGAAACTACTGTCTCCTTCTAAGGATCGTTTCTATGCTGACGGCGCGTCGATCAGAGGTCCGTAGCCCAAGATCTGGGCGTTTGAACCAACTCAGTCTGAAAAGAGGGGGTCTGGGCCCGGCCCAGCCCGACCCAGTTCCCCCTGGGTCGTCCGAACCGGGTCGACCCGGCCCGGGCGGTGACCCGGCCCGACGTCCCGGCCAAGTCCGGAAGCCCGGCCCGGCAGGCGGCGCGGCTTGCGTGGCCAGGAAGGACGGCCAGCGCAGCCTTTGCGCCGCGCATGTGCCAAGGGAGGGGCTTTTACCCTCCTTTATGAAAACGGCGGCCCCTTAATTAGGCCCGCTTGAAATCAAGCAGGGGGAATTAATTCCCCCGGCTCCCCCTTGTCCGGCCGGCCCTACCTGGCCAGCCGGTTTCTGCTAAACGGGACCGGCGATGGCCGGTCCCCTTCCAGCTCCGTCGCCGGCGGCCCGGTACCGGCCGCCAGTCACCCTGCTCCGCCGCGGCCCGAAACAGGCCGTAGCCCGGAACAGGACACGACCCTTGTCATCCAACACGGTGCGATGGGACCATGCCCCTCCGCCATGGCCCCGCTCCGGCCGTAGTGTCTTCGGTTTTCATCGACGCGGCGTGACAACATCGCGTCCTTGAACTTCTTTCCACGGCACGGCGCGACGGCGCCGTGCGTTTCCTTTCGCACGATTTCGTGTGGTGCGACGACACCATGCCTACCCGAACCAATCCACAAAGGAAACAACCATAAAATAAGGAGGAGGTTCAACCATGTTTGTGTGGACCAACCCCCTCGCGTTATTTGAAAAAAATTTGTTTTAAACCATAAAGATCACCAAGTTGATATTCACAACAAAATAACTAAACAAACCCCTACCTCGGTACAAAAACGGTGCATGTCAATCGAGCCGCAGAAGACGAGCGTCGCGGAGGTCGGGCATCGCGGGAAACGAACGTCGATTCTGTTGTCGTCGAGGTGCATTCGAAGAGGAAACGTCATTGGATGAAGACGTCACGTTCTTCGGCGGAGATGTTCTTCGTTGAAGAACGGTGTTCCTCGTCGGAGGTGTTCTTCGTTGAAGAATGGTGTTCTTCACGTTCTTCGTCGAGGTTGAAGAAGAAGAAGACTTCCTCAAACATAGCCCTTTATCTCCCAAGTCTCCACCACAAGAACAACTAACCCCAAAATAAAAAAATCCTCCCACTTATTTTATTAACCCAACATAGGTTTTGAATTTCAAGAGTTTGAAAATTCAAAACCCACATTTAACTCACTTAAGTTATTAACATAAGATGTTATAAAATTAATTAGGTGATAAGATAACAAAAATTAAATGGGGGGGTTTAGAGGGGTTAGGAAAGTGAGGAGTTGGGCTCGTGTGGGTCCCACCCAACCTTATACTATAAAGGTTGGTTATCAAAAGTGGGTCCCACCCCCAACATCCTTACTTAGGATAAAACTACCAAGTGGGAAAAGTAAAAATTGTTAAATTTTTATTTTTAACTACCACAGAAAATTAAAAACTACCCTCGTGTAAATGCAACTCCGAAACAGGAGTTCCTAAGCAATTACCGGCGCTGCGGTTCCATCGGTCCCCTCAGAATTCGATTCCGGGTGCTGGTTCAAAAGTTAGAAATTCCCGCTCGTTCGTTCCCTGAACATACCTGAGCCAATCTTCGGAAATTGATTCCGGGCACACCGGGCCTCAGAATTTGGTTCCGTAAAAAACCGGGTTCTTGTAAAATTCCAAAAAAAAACTAAGAAAAAATTTCCATTGAATTTTACAGGTCTCTACATTACTCCCACCTTAGGGAATTACGTCCCCGTAAAGATACATCAAAACTAGGGAAACAAATGAGGGTACTGAGCACGCGTCTGAGCCTCCTACTCCCAAGTGCTCTCCTGGAGGTTCTCGTGCTGCCATCTGATGCGCACTAGAGGAATCGACCGTCTACATAGGACCTACTCCTGTCGATCCACGATCTCAACTGGAACCTCCGTAAAAGTCTCCTCATCATCAATGTCACGCTCCCCATGGTCAATGATATGCGTCGGGTTGTGCACGTATCTCCTCAGCTGAGACACGTGGAAGACGTCATGCACCCGGTGCAACTGAGGTGGTAGAGCCAGGCGATAAGCCAACTCACCAATCCTACTGAGGACCTGGAATGGTCCGATGAAACGTGAAGACAACTTGCTGCCTCGGCCAAATCTCTGTAATCCACGTCGAGGTGAGACAGGAAAGAAGATGTGGTTGTCATCCTCGAACTCTAGTGGCCTCTGCCTCCTGTCAGCATAAGACTTCTGCCGGCTCTGAGCTGTCCTCATCCGCTCCTGGATGACCTGGACCTTCTCTGTCATGGCCTGGACCATCTTCGGCCCCACAAGTGGTGACTCCCCAGGGTCTGTCCAGCACAAAGGAGATCTACAAGGTCGGCCGTACAACGCCTCTTATGGTGCCATCCCAATGGTGGAGTGGTAGCTGTTGTTGTACGCAAACTCCACCAAGGGTAGGTGGTCCTCCCAGTAACGACCAAAGTCGAGGATACATGCGCGAAGCATATCCTCGAGAGTTTGAATGGTCCTCTCCGTCTGACCATCCGTCTGAGGGTGAAAGGTTGTGCTCAGACGTAGCTGTGTCTCGAACGCCTCCTGCAACCCCTTCCAAAGCCGGTAATTAAAGCGATCATCTCAATCAGAGACGATAGATGATGACACACCGTGAAGCCGCACAATCTCTTGAATGTAAAGATGTCCCGAGATCTCCACTGAGCCCTGCTCTCTGATGGGTAAGAAGTGAGCCGACTTGGTGAGTCGGTCAACAATCACCCAAATGGATTCGTGACCTCTGGATGTGCATGGAAGTCCAGTCACGAAGTCCATAGAAATACCATCCCACTTCGACTCCGGGACCTCCAAGGGCTGTACCAAGCCTGCTGGTACCAGGTGCTCTGCCTTCACCTGCTGGCAGGTGATGCAACGTGAAACGAACTCTGCCACAGCCTTCTTCATACCCGGACACCAGTGCTGTCGACTGAGATCCTGGTACATCTTTGCCACTCCAGGATGTACTGCCAAAGGAGAAGTGTGAAACTCTCTCAGCACCTCCCCCAGTAAAACAAATGGTACCAAGGTACGTCCTCTAAAAAGGATGTCATGCTCTGCCTCAAAGGAGTAACCATCAGGTGCCTGTCCTGAGGATATCTGTGCACGCCACGTCTCACAGTCGGCGTCCCCATGCTATGCCTCTCTGAACTGTTATAATAGTGGAGGAGTGACTGTGAGAGACTGAAAGAAGACTGCTCCATCCCTATCCACAAAGGATATCTGCAAAGAGGCTAGCTGCTCTGTCACCTCCTCAAGTAGTTGAATGCCCATCCTCCTACTGAGGGAATCGGCTTCCACGTTCCCCTTTCCAGTAGTATAGACTATCTCAAAGTCATAGTCCAGGAGGAACTCGAGCCATCGCCGCTGTCTCAGATTCAGGTCCTTCTGCGAGAAGATGTACCTGAGACTTTGGTGGTTAGAAAAGACTGTAAAGCGCTCACCCATCAGATAGTGTCTCCACGTCTTCAGGGCGAAGACCACTGCTACTAACTCCAGGTCATGGGTAGCGTAGTTCTGCTCATGCGGCCTCAAATAAAAAGATCCATAGGCGATCATTGCCCGATCCTACATCAGGACACAACCAAGTCCGTTCCCTGATGCATCGCAGTAGACTACGTAACCTACTCCCTCCTCTGGAAACCTCAATAAAGGTGCGCTGGTCAATCTCTGTCTCAGCTCCTGGAAGCTCTACTGACATCTGTCTAACCACACGAAGGGTTTCCCCTTCTTCATCAAAGCTGAGAGTGGTGACGCTACTCTAGGGACGTCTGGCATGAATCTCCGATAGTATCCAGCTAGTCCCAAGAAACTCCACACCTCTGTCGCACTCCTGGGTGGCTCCCAAGATAACAATACCTCGATCTTTTCAGGATCCACTACAACTCTGGCCTCATAGAAGACGTGCCCCATGATGTGGACCTCACATTTCCAGAACTGACACTTCAAGAGCTTGCCATAAAGCTGGTGCTCTCTGAGTGTGTCTAGTACAACCCGTAGGAGGTAGGCGTGCTCCTCCTTAGTCGTCGAGTAAATCAAAATTTCATCAATGAAGACCACGAAAAATCGATCGAGGTATGGCTGAAAGATCATATTAATGAGGGCCATGAACACTACTGGAGCATTGGTTACGCTGAATGGCATAACCAAGAACTCCTAGTGTCCATACTGTCATATGAAGGCCGTATTCTGCACGTCCTCATCTCGAACTATGAGCTAATGATAGCCTGACCTGAGGTCTATCATCAAGAACCACCGTGCTCCCTTGAGCTGATCGAAGAGGTCATCAATCCTTGGATGCAGATACTTGTTCCTCACTGTCACTTGGTTCATGCGATGATAGTCGACACACAGTCACAAGCTCCCATCCGACTTCTTGGAGAACAATATCGGGGAAACCCAGGGTGAAACACTGGGTCGGATGAACCCCTTGCCCTGTAAGTCCTCCAACTATACCCGTAGCTCTCGAAGCTCGGTGGGGGCCATCCGTTATGCTGGAGTTGATATCGGGGTTTTCCTAGGGTACATGTCAATATAAAAGTCTACCTCTCTGCGAGGAGAAAACCCTGGAACGTCATCAGGAAAAATGTCTGCAAACTGATCCACCACTACAGGAAAACCAGGACTCCGTACATCAACTGCTCCTAGGATGAGGCAAGACAACTGATGAGTGATGGGCTATCCTCTCCTTCGCGGAAGTCCATCCTATGCTGCAAAGGCTCCCTTCTCGCCGGTGAAGGTGAACCTACTCCAGTCGGTGCGTACACATCGCACCTTGCGCCAAAAATAGTCAATCTGTGCATGGACCGTAGACAACCAATCCATGCCCAAGATGACATCGTAAGGCCTCGATGCTGCTACAAGAAGATCCCAGCCGAAGCTCTCACCTCCTAGAGTAAGATCACACTGCAGGCACCAGTGCGTAATCGTCGAGTCTGCTCTCGTTGGAGTCTTTACCCGTAAAGATCGAGCCAACGGCTCTGTCGGAATCTCTGAGCTCCGAACAAGGGCAGCGACTATGAAAGAGTGACTCACTCCTATGTCTATAAGTACTGCAGCAAGGGTGGAATAGACACAGATAGTACCTCGAATCATCTCAGGAGAGCCATGGTTGGCATCTGCTGCCTGGAGCTGTGCCTGTCTCTGCCCGCCAGCTCCCTGTAGTCAGGGTGGACCTCCTGGTGGTGGTGGTGGAAAAGTCTCAAAGTGTCGCCCAACACCTACTGCTCAGCCAGCTCCCTGCCTCGTCTGACTCCTCCCTGCGGACCGCCACGGTCGACCCTCTTCCTCTGACTTGGTGGTCCCTCAACCTTCTGCTGCTCCTCAGCACGGCGGTTCGGGCAATCACGAGCCATGTGGCCCTGCCCGCCGCAAGAGTAACACTACCTACCTCTCGAAAGACTGGCTCCGCACTGTGTGCCCCGCACTGCTGAGCCAGTGTCCTGAGGTCGTCTGCCTGAGGGTCTGGTCTTCCTGGACCCCTGAGTCATCCGTCGACTGCCTGCTGTAGAAGTCTCTGCTACGTGCCGCCCTACGGTGGGTCTCGGCGCTGGTGTCGACTCAGCAAGAAAACTCTCAATCAAAAGGGCTATCTCCAGTACTCCTATCTGATTCGGAAGGCTGAGGGAGATCAGCGATGCCCTGATCTCGTGTCTCAATCCCTGCACAAAGGTTCGGGCCCGAAAGAATGGGTCTCGTACCATTTCGGTCGAGTAGCATAAGAGATCTGTAAATCTCGCCGAGTACTGGGCGACCATCATGCTGCCCTGCCGCAGCTGAAAAAGCTCTTAAATGCGCACCGCACGGAGGGTGGTTGGGATGAACTCCGAGCGGAAGAGGTTCTCAATGTCCGTCCAATGTAAAGATGCCTCATCATGCACCTAGAGAATCAAGATCCACCATCGGCCCGCTGCTGCGTGTAGTAGGCTCGCAGCGAGGTTCACCATGAGGTCTGAAGGTGTCTTCACTAGCATGAAAACTCGTACGACTGCCTCCAGCCAGTCCTCAGCTGCCTGGGGGTCCGTCTCCCCATGGATCCTGGGTGGTCGCTGGTGCTGGAACTCTTGCAGTGCACTAATGTGACGTGCATCGTCAGCGGCTGTGGCTGGAAGCATCGGTGGCTCAGCGGGTAGAGCTACCGCCGGTGCCACTGCTGACAAAGGGCCCTGCACCGAGGCCTCGTTGCTTGGTGGGTTGTCGTCACACTTGACTCTCGGAACCCTAGCTGGTTGCCGTCGTGGGGCCATCCTGAAAAGGAAAGAGGTGCGCCATGGTCAGAACAGTATACCTGGTGAGCTGATACAATGTAATCACAAAGAAAACTTGAAACACACACGCAATCAATGTTTTTGTGCATTAAGTCGGAAATCAGATGTCAGGGTCCTGGTGTATGGATACGTCGGCCGCCGCACCTACACTGGACTCCCTAGACTGATAACCACACCCAATACACTTAACACTATTTCTTCACATTGAGGAAAGATCGGAGTCTACGGTAGAACCGAACTCCTTTGATACCAATTTGTCACGACCCGTCCTCGGGGCCCGTGCCGTGACTACCCCAGGCCCACCTTCCATAGGCTAGGGGATGGCGACTAGCACCAAGGCGTAAATCCTAGTAAAAAGGGAAGGAATTGCCTTTGTAAAGTAAACAAGCACCACCGAGTACAAGCGGAAGAAGTAAACACTAAAAACTGAGTAAAATAGTAAGTGTAGAATGTAAAAGGGGCCGGAAATTCTAGCCCAATTGTAAAGTACAACTCGAAAGGGAAAACAACAACTGTGAAGTAAAACCACTACGCCGAGCTGTCCACTGGAAATTCCACCTGAAGGGTGGGTACAGATAGCTCCACTGCTCCTCGGGTCCCATCGTCTACTCCGAGTACGTCCCGCCCAGTGGTCCACCTCCAGGTACCATCCTGCTCTGCAAGCCTCAACCACGATCAACGATGTCTATCGTCTGCAACCAACACAACGTAGTGCGTGCATAGCCCGTTCAAGGGTGAGTATAACATACTCATTAGGGACCCCGAGACCCCTGAAGGTCTCTCAAAATCCACAAAGGATAAACCACAAAAGAAAGATACAATCACGAAGTAACAACCGACTCTGCTTAGGTATGCCCATACATATACCTAAGTCATCAATTCCAATATGCTCCAACCTTCGAGCCCACGTTACAACTCATTCCACACTGGAAATAATACGTATTCCACACAGGAATGAAAAACGTAATCCACATAGGATAGCACAACACAATCCACACAGGAAAGCAAACAAGATTCAGCTCACACGGGTATACTTCTTCGAATGACGATAGAGATGATCACTGATCCATCTAAGTCGTCGAACCCACAAAGGATCGAAAGTTACTAACCCCTGCAATGACCTACACATGATCGGTAGGAAACTAACCCCAGCAAAGACCCACATAGGATCAGACCCACACAAGATCTGTAGGCGCTGGCTCACACAGAACCGCTGAGCACTGACCCACACAGGATCAGACCCACAAAGGATCGGTAGCACTGATCCACATAGGATCGTTGAGTGCTGTAGTCATCACCGTTGAATCCACTGAGGATCTCTGTACAGTCGTCGTCGTCGTCACAGTAGCTGCCGCAGCCAGCACTGGGGTTTCCGCACACAGCAAGCTCATTCGGGAGGGTCCGCTGCACGAGCTGGGAGTCTGATACATAAACTGACACATAGTCAAGAGTTGATGTATCCAAAAGTTCCGAATCGTCAACATGAACTCAACGTTGCAGACGGCACATCAATCGGACGCCCGGTTTGAGAGTTATTGGCTTTTTCGTCCCAAGGGCCTGGTTGGTTTTTAAGGCAAAACCGACCCGACCATACTCCACCTGCATCCAAACCTCGGGCGAAGTATGCCAAAAGATCCGTCTCACTTAGAGTAATTCAACGAAGTCGATGACACATCGATCGGTCATCTGAAGCTCATGATATGAGCATTTCCGCTCCGAGGGCCTGGTTGGTTTGGTGTACGAACAAACCCGGCCGAACTCAAATTAATCCGAAACCTTGAGTGCGATATACCGAAACGACTGACCCGTTATATGGATCGTGTCTCCGCTGACGGCGTGTCGATCGGAGGTCCATATCCCATGATATGGGCGTTTGAACCAACTCAGTATGAAATGAGGGGGTCTGGGCCCGGCCCGGCCCGACCCAGTACCCCCTGGGTCGTGCAAACCGGGTTGACCCAGCCCGGGCGGTGACCCGGTCGGTGGCGCGGCGGCGCGGCCAGCGCGTCCAACGCGTGCAGCCAGCACGGCCTTTGTGCCGCGCATGTGCCAAGGGAGGGGCGTTTCCCCTCCTTTATGAAAATGGCAGCCCCTTAATTGGGGACGCTTGAAATCCAACCGGGGGAATTAATTCCCTCGGCTCCCCCTTGTCCGGCCGGCCCGACCTGGCCGGCCGGTTTCTGCTCAACGGGACCGGTGATGGCCGGTCCCCTTCCAGCTCCATCGTCGGCGGCCCGGTACCGGCCGCCGGTCACCCTACTCCACCGTGGCCCGGAACAGGCTGCGGCCCTGGTCGTCCGGTGCGGTTCGACGGCACCGCACCCCTCCGCCGCGACCCCGCTCTGGCCGCGGCGTCATCGGTTTTCTTCGACGCGGCGCGACGGCGTCGGGTCCTTGAACTTCTTTCCACAGCGCCACGCGACGGCGCCGCGTGTTTCGTTTCACACGATTCCGTGTGGTGTGACGACACCACGCCTACCCGAACCAATCCACAAAGTAAACAATCATAAAATAAGGAGGTGGGTCGGCAGTGCTTGTGCGGACCGACCCCCTCACGTTATTTGATAACAATTGGTTTTAAACCACAAAGATCACCATGTTGATATGCACAACAATATAACTAAACAAACCCCTACCTCGGTTCAGAAACGGTGCACATCAATCGAGCCATGGAAGACGAGTGTCGCGGAGGTCGGGCGTCGCGGGAAACGAACATTGATTCCGTTGTTGTCGAGGTGCGTTCGAAGAGGAAACGTCGTTGGAAGAAGACTTCGTGTTCTTCACCGGATATGTTCTTCGTTGAAGAACTGTGTTCTTCGTCAGAGGTGTTCTTTGTTGAAGAACTGTGTTCTTCACGTTCTTCATCGAGGTTGAAAAAGAAGCAGACTTCCTCAAACTTAGCCCTTTCTCTCCCAAGTCTCCACCACAAGAAAAACTAACACCAAAATAAAATAATCCTACCACTTATTTTATTAACCCAACATAGGTTTTGAATTTCAAAAGTTTGAAAATTCAAAACCCACATTTAACTCTCTTAAGTTATTAACATAAGATGTTATAAAATTAATGAGGTGATAAGTTAACAAAACTTAAATGGGGGGGGATTAGATGGGTTAGGAAAGTGAGGGGTTGGGATCGTGTGGGTCCCACCCAACCTTATCCTCTCAAGGTTGGTTATCACAAGTGGGTCCCACCCCCAACATCCTTACTTAGGATAAAACTACCAAGTGGGAAAAATAAAAATTGTTAAATTTTTATTTTTGACTACCAACAAATATTAAAAACTCCCCTCGTGTAAACACAACTCCGAAACAGGAGTTCCTAAAAAATTACTGGCACTGCGGTTCCATCGCTTCCCTCAGAATTTGATTCTGGGTACCGGTTCAAATGTTAGAAATTCCCGCTCGTTCGTTCACTAAACGTAACCGAGCCAAACTTCGGAAATTGATTCCGGGCACACCGATCCTCAGAATCAGGTGCCGTTAGAAACCACGTTCTTATAAAATTCCTAAGAAAATTAAGAAAAAATTTCCCTAGATTTTTATGGGTCTTTACACTTTGGATATAACCATGAGGGGTATAAAAGTTTAGATTTTACCGAAGACCCATGGTAAATGTGATATGTTCGATTATACGGCCTAATAATTGTTGTTATTACACTCATAGTTGTATGGGGTTGTTGGGTTTATTTTGATTTACATATTATACTGCAAGGTCGTGGGTGATATGATATATTTATATGTATAGTTATCCATGATAGTCTTTTATGCAGTTTTTAAAGTTTCCCTATTATTGGAGATAGACAATTGTATTATAGGGATCCGTGTTGGGAAATAAAATATTGCTTGTCTCTGTGTATACATGTAATGGAAATTTTACTTTTATTTCCATATTATCTATGATATATATTTCTATTTGATTTTGATTGTTATGTTTCATAGTCCGGACTTGTTATAGACCTTTGGGTGGATGCCTAGAAGGATTGTATCACACACCCTATTCAAGCCACTATTGGGATCCAGGAAGGACTACCTTGATGCAGGTAGGGTCACATGAATGCACCCAGAGTTAGATGCTTGATTCTATTCCATGCTTAGGACTATGGGAGCATGAGACCGAGATGAGGCTCATGATGGTATTGGGAGATAGTGATTTTTTTTAACATTTTGGAATTTTGAAACCTGTATTATATTGTGCTATTGTGAAACTATTTTTATTATTTATAGATATTTTACATGATAATCATTTTATATAACATACTTTTGGAGTTGTTAGTATATTCATGTCTTGTATGTTTATCATTTTTATGACTATTTTACTATTATCGATACTTATATGTGCTATGTATCAAATGTTCACTCTGGTAATGAGGGAATTGTCTCAACAAAGACACACCATGTACTCTCAATGCTAGTCAGTAGCCTCTGGTATTCAGGGAGATGTGCATAATGAAATGTAGCGGATCCAATTCATGTAAATTTTTAGTGGAATCTAGTTTTAGGATTTCATAATGTGGTATGAGTGGTGGTTTTATTTTTTATATTGCTATAATTTGGAGACAATATATTTTGATTTTATGGTAATGTAATTTGTTGATGAGATATTAAATGGAATAACTAATCCATATATATGTAAAATCCAAATTACCTCCAACAAAATTGATGTTTTTATGATTTTGGATATTATATTTGATTTTATTCCATCATTGGGTGTTGCACTCGAGTTCTAATGTTTTTATTAATATGATAGTGGGTTCTATTTATTTACTACCCAATGACATGCAGGGTATTCGATCTCACACATCATTTTAGGTACTTGTTAGAAATATAATTCAATGTATTTCATCATTCCATATATTATAAATTTATTTTTCTTGTGATTTTAATATTTATTTCGTGATATATATTCCTACAGTTGTTATATACTTATCATCAGGGAATTTAAAACCTTGGTAGTAACATTGAGTGTTTGTTGTAATTTAAGAAGTTTTTTCCTGATTAGGTTACAAAAGACACCATGAGTATCCAACAATGGCACGTTGATTCATGAACAATGAGTCACAAGGATTGGAATGTGTTATTGTGAAGATTAGGTGGATATCATTTATTGGTTCATAAGATGTATTATCCCTTATAGACTATAAAGTGATTCACTATTTAGATCGAACATTTAAATGAAATGTGAAACGAATATTAAATTGAAATTGAAATTCAAAGTTTTAAATAGAGAACTCGACCTATACCTGATTATTGGGTGGGAATGAGTCAATGTATCTAGTGATGTTTGGGACTGTTCCTTTTATAAATACCTCACATTATGATAAGGTTATGTGGTATGACCTCTTTATAGGAAGGGTTTGACCTGTCCAACTCTTTTGGGTTGTGAACATCGATATTGTTATTTTTGGTGTCATTTTCATTGAATTATAAATTCATGCCACCACCCAAACCTCCAATTCTATGATAGGTGGGTGGAGATGACCACAAAATGGTGGTAGTGGGACCTGAGCTAACAATAGAGCCTCCTTTAGTGCCGGATTTAACAGTAGCTATTTTATCAGACACACGTTTTGATCCCTAGTTTAGTGAGTGATATTATCGCTTTATTTAGACATTTCATGGAGCACCACAACATTGTCAAACTATGGATGACATGGAACACATGTTCCACAAATATCATCCTCCCATGTTTTTATGGGGTCATAGTCTATAGTCTATTGTGATATAGATTGAGAACACATTGTTGATCTTCGATCATTCGGAGAGACCTCCTGAGAGGAGATTGAATCTCATTTATTATATAATTCATGGATAAGAAAAGAGATTGTAGGATGTTCAGAACTCGGATTAAATTATATAACATATGGTTTAGGATGATTTCCAAACCAGGTTCCATGAATAATTTTACCCCGTGACATTGAGAGAAGAGATGTGTAGTGAGTGCACACATATGGAATTGGGAGGTATGATGATTATTGAGTATTCATCGTGTGTTATAGAGCTAATATGTTTTTCACTGATGTAACTTTCTTATGAGTTATCAAGGATGAAATTCGTATAGGACGTTATTGATATTACTGTTAGATCTTAGGTGAACATGTTCTGGTTGATGCTGATTACTATGGTTTTGAATCAATCCTGATTATATAGAAGAACCTAAGGATAGATGGGGGCATAAAGTAGAAAAGTGATTTCAATTAACACAGTTTTTAAACATCATTATGGAATAAGGGATATTTGAGGGTTACCATCAAATGACTATCAATCAAGACATGAGTACTAGTATCTCAGTTTTCTAGCATGGGTGTGGCATATAGGGCCACATGAAGAAACAATATGATCATGAAAAAGTCAAGTGATGAGCATTCCATAGAATTTGATATGTTCCAATGTTTCATTAGGGAATTACATCCAATAGAAATTTACAGTTGTCATCTCTCACACTAGGATGAGGAGAAGGTTTCACCACTCAGAGTCAGGTAGGAAACTAGAATAATATTATTTGATTTGGGCGAGGTAGTGGTGTTAATGATCATGGTAGTCGGTCACTAGTTGTATTGAGAGCAAAGCTGACATACTATGGGTAACGAAGTTGTTTCACAGTGTATCAGTTTAGACTATATATATTCTATAAAACCTACCCTTGAGTAAAAGTGATCCAGGACATATTTGGTGATAGGTACGATCTTAGTTGACTAAGATACTGTATCTACTCATTTGGACAAAAGTGTATCACATGATTTCATATTTTATGACTATTATGTAAATCCAAGGGCTCATGGAATCGTTTTATGAGGGTGTTAGGACACTTGAAACACTATTGGGGATCCGAAAAAAGGATGTATGTCATTGTATATATTTCCAATAAAATTTTGGGGGTGTCACGTCATCTGGAATTTTATTACCCTTGAGAGGACCTTTTTTTATGTAAAACTTAGTGTGTAATGGCTACTGTTTTATATTGCTTATGTTGACTTGTATCAATGGATGGTGAGTTTTAAATCACCATAGGGTACTGTTTATACTCAGAAATTTTAATTGGACTTTCAAGAAAAATGAGTTAAACTAGAGAAACATGAGATAGGTGGAATGGTAGAACAAATTTCAATTTTTTGTTTAGATGATTTGGGAAGATGTAAGAAGGAATTTTCTATAGTGTTTGACCATTTTTGGAATGTTTTACTTGATGATTTTTCTAGTTTATCTCATTTTTGAAAGGTTGAGTTCGACATTGATCTTGTTTTAGGAACTACCCTAGTATCCATTCCTCTTTATATGATGGATAATATAGAGTAGTGAAATCTCAAGAGAAAGCAAGTTAATTTAGAGGGAAAGGGTTTTATTCAACCCATTTCTTCTTTGTGGGGATCAACATCCATTTTTACGAAAATGGTAAATGGTAAACTTAGGATATATGTAGATTACTAAAAATTGAACTGGATGATGGTTAAGAAAGGACATTGCTTTTTGTGGCTAAATGATCTTGTTGATCAACATAGAGGATTTATGGTACTCTCAAATATCAACATCAATTGTGGTTATCACTGGATATGTTTTTAACATATATACATTCGTCATAAAACATTCGTAGTAGGTATAGTCTATATGAGTATCTTGAAATTCCATTCAGTCTCACGAATGCACCAACAGTTTCATGGTGCCCATGAAACATTATTTTTCATCCTAATCTGGATTTGTTTGTGGTGGGGTTCATAGATGATATATTGGTGTATTCTGACAATCTATAAAAACATGGAAAAATTCATGATATCATACACAATACAGATAGAGAGAATCAATTAGATGCAAATATCACACATTTTCACTTTTGGATGGAGAAGATTCACTTCCTGGGACATTATATCTTAGAGACAGAGGTATCAGTATACCCCAAGAAGGTGAGAGATTTTGTTTCATGGGAGAATACAAAGAATATCATTAAGATACAGAGTTTCTTGGTGATATAAGGGTATTATAGGTTCTTTATACATTAATTCTATATATTACCATCTAAATTTATGGGATTGAATGAGATGGTTTTTAGGATTGTATTATCAGATATTATAACATCCTAACCTAGAATACCAGTGAATCTGTAGCTGGGCTGGTCTCCACATGGCCTTAAGTGTTTCTCCCCATATTCCATAGGCTTCAGACTAGGATTGAGGGTCTCGGGAGGGGATAGTGGAGAAATTATACCCTCGTATTAGAGTTTTCATAGTAGTATAGAAGTATATAAATAGATGCCAACAGTAGGAGGAGTAAATAGATAACAGAGAAATGGAAGAATAGTATGTTACATTTAATAAAAAGAACGATTCCAGTTTGTAAAATAGATGAATGTGTGACCTGGTGTTGACACATAATTGAATGCTGTTAAAAATTCAACATCCTTCACAATATAGTACAAAAATATGAACAAGACAGAAAATCCACATGGGAGATGTCCTCGAGTATATTGAGGTATGCTTAAGTCCTTCGCTAGTAAATCTAGTTATAATCAATAAATAAATAATCCTAGGTCCTAGAAATATAAGATCTAATCATGAACCAAGGGTACCCGAGAAGTGTGGGAGATATAAGCTTAGTAGACCGGAACCCCCAGTGTCTCGCCAAAACTAGGTGGTGAATAATAAATAAACTAAGTGTAGTTAGCGAGAAGAAATTACAGAGTTGAATAAATTAACAAAAACATGTGTAGGGTCTTAAGGGATTCCTGATAATGATTACATTTTCAGCTTTTTTCTGAAATAAGAGTCCAATTATTTCAATTATGTATATATAGTAACAGTGTTTGAAATTGTTTAAATAATGAAACACATGGAATAAAGAATATAGTGTAATTTTTTTCAATTATGGATTATTAAACCGCATATACCCCTAGGATCCCATGGAAACTCATATCTTAATACCCACCTTGTATTGTGATGGATGTTGAACCATTTATCATATTAAATTCAAAATCAGTATATCACATTGGCTTTCATTATACTTTTAATTCAATTCATATATGACCAATTTCAACCATAATCCAATGACAATAAATGGTAGTAGAATTCCTTGTCTCTCACCCCATTAGTATTGGGAGCATCAGTATCTGTCTCACACCGCATTTATCAATCACAAACACACACACATATATATATATCATTGTTGTAGAACATCATGTATAGAACTATGGCAGTATTTGGAGCACCAGTCCCTATCTCACAACCTCTTTATCAATCATATATATATATATATCATGGGTATAGAAAGTCATCTTTAGGACCTTGTGAGTATTTGATGTGTTAGTCCCTTTCTCACTAACTTTTTATCAATCATATATATATATAATGGGTGTAGAACAAAATGTCTAACACTCACTTAGTTTTTGGAGCACCAATACTTATCTCACAGCCCATTTATCTATAATACATATTCATATATCATGGTGAAGAACATCATGTATCGCAATCCAAGAGTATTTGGAGCATTAGTACCAATCTCACAACCCTTTTATCAATCATATATATATATATATATCATATGTGTAGAAATTCATCTCTTTCACCCCATGAGTATTTGGTGAATCGGTCTCAATCGCAAAACCCATTTATAAATTATATATATATATATCACAATTTTAACATAAGAAAACATCTCATGGATTCCAATTCCTCATCACATTGACATGGTCACATATTTAGTTCAATGTATGAGGTATGGCCTCTCATGAATATCACATGCCATTTCCAATTTCTGTTAAATATTTCAATTGACATAAAATGATTTATGATCATTAACTAATGGTATTGACTAAACCATCCTAGATGTGTCATGTTCACTAAATTCATTTCATCTATCATAAGTCAAGATTATTAAATTATCTGAAGGAATAGTCATATCATCCAAATTTGTTCCCATTCAAGATTAACAATTTCATCTAAACAATTTTAAAAAAACATATGAATATACCGATTAATATATATTTGTTACTTTCCATATGAGTATGCCCTCTCATATTGAAATTTCATATTTAAATACATCCCTTGAGTTTATCCACTTGTTTACTCATTTATCATTCAAGGAATATAATGAGTATACCCACTAATTATACACCACTTGTATACAATTGCATTCAAATCTTATAATGAATTTTTACATTCATTACTCCCCACTCACATCCCTAGCTACCAAATAGTATACCCACTCATTGATACAATTCAAATTCAATCCCATCACATTGGAAAAACAACAAATTTATTTCCACTCCCTCTTAATCATTTCATCTGGGTTTTCCCACCTAGTAATCCAATTCTAGTTCATTATATCCATTTCATTCAAGTGAAACAACATTAAAAGAAGTTGTTATGTCTCATATCTATCCAAATCATATTATTTTAATTAATAAATCTTCCACTAACTAGGATATCATAAAAAATTAAAACAGCATAAAGCTAAGGAAACATAAATAGTCTACTCAGTACATTTTTATCTTGAAAGGAACACACCTCTGATGGACGGTTTTTATTACAAAAAAAAAGATAGTGTAATCTATCAAATCGTTTAGCACAAATAGATAGTTCATTTAGAGTTGCAGTTCAATTTATCAAAGGAAATAAATAAAAAACTAATACATTTTTTGATAATTAAAGGAATGGTTTAGGACAAAACCTTTATTTAATGGCCAATCCAAAGCTTTGTAAATAAAATAGACGCATTATCACTCCCACAAACATCCAATATATATATATATATATATTTATATATCCTTAAACCGATTCACATGTTCCACACACTATTAGGGAACACCCACATGTAATATATAAATATATTTATATATAACTATACCTTGGAATATGCATGAATGCCTTTGAAACCAATGGAAACTCCCAAAAGTAAATTTTCCTAGGTGTCATAAAGACCACTAAACCATTAAATTGGTTTTTTGAAGAAAATTACAGGTTCAAATCCTCACCTTTAATCAACAATGGTGGACCGAATTGATCCGAACTACCTCACCTTCAGCATTAGTTGTCAGATCATGGACCAACAGGTCCGGATACACCCTTCACAGAACCCTAAATCTAAATAATAAAAAATTAGATCAAACCCATTGCTAGGGTTGCGTCTAAACCCTATGGGGGTGGTGGGGAAGCTGAAAGAGATTAAGAGAATGAGTAGATACAAAGAAAATTATTTAAATTGTCGAATTTGATGATATCCATGAAGGAATATACATAATCTGGTGCAAAAAAAAGGAGGCCGCAACGGGGTTCATTGTGCACTGCCTCGAGGGAGGCATGAGTTGTGTGTAATGCTACAAGGAGGGGGAGAGGTGCAACCTAGATGGGGGAAATCTCCCATTTAATTTTTTTATTTCTTAATCCTAAAATAAAACATATACTAATAATAATCAAAATAGTTAAAATAATAATAATATTATTATTATTATTTTTATAAAATAATTTCTTTATTATTATTACCTTCCATTTACCCTTCATTTAATTTATTTAAATATTATTTTTATTATATTTAAATTTATTAAATTTATTTAAAAGAAAAATCATAGTGTAAAATCATAAAAAAATTATGTTCTGATTCTCAGTTTTAAAAATGTAATTCTCGGTAATATCCAAAAAATTAAAAAACCCATAGGACGACCACCTGGCCTAAACCAGGGGATTCTACAATCTTCCAACCATAAATCATCTCATCCCCTAGAAGGATTCGATAACTATGAAAACATTACTCGCCCTGAAAAGGACATGGAATCTCATTTGAACGATCATGTTGCATTTCCAAATGCCAGACACACCCTTAACCATTTCATAATTCCATGTTTATTAAGCTTTTAAAACCCGATCAAATGCTCAAATTCCAACCCAAAACATCGAAGCGTCTCATAAAAAACTCCCTGCATCTAGAAACATGATCCATTAATTTTTTCATCTACCATCAACCCATTTGCTCTTCCAACCAATGGAATTATCATTTAACAGATAATTCCAATCCATGGACCTTTCACCAATGGAATTTCTAAGGAGGATAAATCTTAAGATTTCTTGTGCAGCTTCTGACGTGGTTTCTTCACTAGGCCAACCTAATTACATTTTATTTCATAACTAAGACTTCAAAGAATGAAAATGGTTAGATCCCTATCGACTAACCAAAACTAGCCACACATGCTTTCCTCAAAAAATCTCTGACCCAAAAACTATAATCACCCTTAAACATACAACATTCTATTTAAAAAATATTTTTGTCACCAACTGTATAAAAAAAGCATCTTGGTAAACAAAACAAGCCATGTCAGGCTAACCATTCTCAATGATTTCTGGATTAGATGGCAGGCACATCCAAATCAGAACTGCAATACCTTTCTCCCCGAGGTATTCATTATTTAACACAAGAACATAAACCGAATACCTCACCTGAATTCAAGTGAAATTCTCATATCAATCCATTTATAAGAAATTTTATGAAAGAACATCATTCCTGAATAAACGAGTAACCCAATGAACCAAAAATCCTAAATAAAATCCAGATAACATCCACTTACCAAACCAAATAGCTTTTAAAACATCATCATGGTTTAATATTGATGTTATCTGACTTCCTCCAAGAAGAGGTCAAGATATTGTAAATGGTTGTCACATTAAAAAGATATCACTATATGTAATCCCATGTCACCAAGAATATTTTTTGAACCACTACTAGTAAAATCCTTTCAATAGTCTGGATTCAATTGTATGTGCATCATAAACCAAACCCTGATGCCTATACCACCCAAGGTATCTGTGTTCTTTGTAATCATAATATTGAATATCTTTCCAAACTAAAAGTGCTTATAATGGGTTGGGAAAACCACCAATATCATTGAAGTCATTCTACCAAAAAATTATCGACACACACATAAGAACTGGAGTGATGCTTCCCACATTAAAAGTATCCATGTCATCAAAAGGAACGACCAGCCGCTCACAAGTGTGCTAGCTCCAAAACATGTTTAATGGATGTGTGCCATTTCACAAACCATGATAACCATGTTAAAATATTTGACATGAAAAATGAAATTATACCAACCATCATTTCAATGAACTTAATTCCTAAAAAGTCCCATCAGCTAGTGGGATGAACTTACCATAACACCCATGTCACTCTATCCCAAATTTGACCTGAGAATGTCGTCAAAATTACAATATCAATAGTCGCAACAAACTAAAAATGTTCATTATATCCCTAAACAATCGATGTTACTGATTATGTAGGCTCATACTACAACGAGTTCACAAAATACGTCATCACATCATCTCACACTACCATTGACTCAAATGATGACATATCGAGTCATCCATCACTAAAGAAAAGAGAGGTTCACACAACCTCTTAAAAATTTGACTATTACTATGTCATTTATAACTTAATGAACCAAACATTACTTGATGATTGTACCCATATCAATTATCATGGTAGAACCACCACCCATCCGAACAGGGGTTTCTTTTGAAACCCCCAAATTCCAACTATGATCAATGAAACCCAAACACGAACAATGTCAAATGATCATAGTGAATGAAAGTAATATCAAGATATAATGGTGATACCTACCATATGATATACCCTTATGAAGAATATGCATTAACCCCATTAATAGGTCCCATAAAATAGAATCACTATGCTCAAGAGCCACTTTTCTTTTTTTCCCATTCTAAGAAAAAACATCCTAGTATAAACATTCTTGTTTTCATTATTAGGGATTTCAAAGAATAATTATGTACCAATACATGAGGGTATTAATTATAGGTAACCAATAGATATTATATATACATGAGCTATACATTTAAAACAATTTCATAACACAACATCCACATTTTCTACAGTCTAATAATATGGGAAACCAACTACCAATTCATAATTCCCCAATACACATTACGGGTGGTATTTGGCTCAAGTATAATTACCTATAATGAATTCTAGAAAAATAAACCAATTATATATCAAACAAGCAAGCATGTCACCATAATCATCTAAAAGATAGAAACGTGTAGTAATCATAGATGCATGACATTGTAATCATAGAGACACATTATTAAGAATAGACACATGATATATGGAAAACATGCTAGTAAACAGGAATCATGGAAATATGATGTCATGCTAAAAATATAACTGAAACATGGTTTCTAAAAGGCATGATAACAAAAAAAACAACAAGAAATATTTTTCAAGAAGGTCAATCATATTAGAATAAATCTATGAATGCAGCTACATGGAATGTCTTATGCGTGACATATGAATCCCTACATGCGTATTATGATGCATGATATGTTTTAACAATTCTATAACTTTCCAAGGGTAAAATAATCTAAACTCATTAAATTTATAAATAGAAAGGTTTACAATGATCAATCTAGGTGAAATCAAATTAAATTTTATATCGAAAATCATGGACATCAATTTCCAGCCCTGTCAACATGGTACTTTACCGTACATGGGGTGATCTGTCCCAAGAAAAACTATTAACCAATTGCCAACACATTACTAGTTTACAATAATACAACCCAAAATAGTAAGACAAATGATATTGTTTTTTATACAAATTTCTAATTTCCCGACCCAGATTGATATCAAATTGGTTGCCGAACTAATCACCACATGGCCTAATGTGTATCTCCACATATTCCAGAGGCTGACGACTAGTAGTGAGGGTATTAGTGGTTGATAATGGGAAGATTATACCCGCATATAATAGTTTTCATAGTAGTATAATAGTATATATATAGATTCCAACTACAAAAGATATAAAAATATAATAGATTTGAAAAGGAATAATATGTTGATTTTTATTAAAATGGACAATGCCTGTTTATACAACAGATGAATGCATGATGTTGTGATGATAAATAACTGAAAGGAGTAAAAAAATAAACATGATTCAAAATAAATTACAAAAATATGAAAAATAATCCAAATCCCAATGGTTTATCTCCTCATGATTCCTAAGCTCTATCTCAGTGATTTTATTATAACTCCATGTACAAGAAAAAAACAATAAATCATGGTGCTTTGAATATAATGTATACTCTAGTGCCAAGGGTCCCCGAGTAGGGGGAGATATAAAATAATAGTAGGCCAACACCCACTGGTGTCTATCCTAAAATAGGTGGTGAATAATAATAAAATAGTGTCTAGGTAGAGAAAATTAATAACAGAATTGAAAAAAAAAACTACAACACATTGAGGTTTATAAGGGACACCTGACAACGATACCATCTTAATCACATTGAATAAATAATAGTCCAATTATGTCAATTATGTATATATATAGAAATAGTGTGTGCAGTTTTTTAACTAATAAGTCACAGGTAATAAAGTAAATATTTTTACATGTATTCAATGATCCTTTATTTAACTGCTACATCCCCATAGGTTCCAATGGAAAACCATATCTCAATACCTAAATTGGCCTATGCCAAAGTCCAAATCATTTCTAATATTTAGTTCATAATCATTATATCAGATCATCTTTCATTATCCTTTTAATTCAATTATTATATAACCAATTGGACGCGTAGTCCAATGTCAATAAATGGGTGTAAAACACCATTTCTAGTGCCCCATGTGTAGTCGGAGATACATTCTCTATCTCACAACCAATTTATCATATATATATATATATATATTTGGTGTAAAATGTCATGTCCAGAACCTCGTGAGTTTTTTTAGCGTCAACCACTGTCACAGAACCCATTTATCAATCATACATATATAAATATACATATAATGGGTGTAGAACATTATTTCTACCACCCCATGAATATTTAGAGAATCATTTCCTTGCTCAAAACCCATTTATAAATCATATTAGTATATATATATATATATATCAAGGGTGTAGAATTTCATGTGTAGCACTCTGTGAGTATTTTGAGCATCAGTCCATGTCTTACAACCCTTTTATCAATCCTATATATATCTATATATATATATACACAAACACAGAGACACACACATACACACACATATATATCATGGGTGTAGAATGTGATTTCTAGAACACCGTGATTATTTGGAAGTCAGTACCCATCTCCAACCTGTTTATCAATCACACACACACACACACACACATATATATATATATATATCATGGGTGTAGAAATCTATTTCTAGAACCTCTTGAGTATTTGGGGCATCAGTGCCTGTCTCAAATCCTATTTATCAATGATATATATATATCCCATAAATCACAATTTTAACACAAGGCATCATTTAATGGATTCTTAGATCACATTAAATATGTGTGGTAACATATTTGGTTCAAAGCTTGAGACAACGCCTCAAATGAATATCAGATTACATTTTCATTTTCAATTAAACATTTAAATTAATAGAGGGGAATTATGATCATCAAGTATAGGTATTGACTAAATCATCATAATTGTTTAAAGTTCACTAAATCATTTTAACTATTAGAAGTCTTGCTTTTTGCATTAGCCCAAGGCGTTGTAATACCATTGAATTCTGTTCCCATTCGTGTTTAACAATTGAATATATAAAATTTCAAAAAAAACATCCCATATGAATATACCCATTCATATAAACCGTTACATTCCATATTAGTATACCCTTTCAAGTTGGAATTTCATATTTAAATACATTCGACGAGTTTACCCACTCATTTACCCAATTTCCATTAATTAAATCATCATCATCATTAAATTTATTTCGGGTTCAAAGTACAAAGAAAGGGAAAAGAAAAAGGGAAGGGGGGAGAGAAGAAGGATAGGAGGTGCAGCCCCCTCCCTAAGGGGGCCTAAAATAGTGAAGGCCTAGGGCGTCACTGCGGATCATGTTGACCCCTTCCGGTTTGAGGGTGATGCTATTAGGGAAACATCTGATACTGGATCCTTGCTCTGCCATTGATGCCAAGTAGTCTGTGGCCATGTTACCCTCCCGCCAAGTATGCAACACCCGAATATTATGGTTGAGGAAAACTTTGAATCTCCTCACGGTGGCCATCCCTCCCATTTATTTCCACTCATGCTTATTCATTTCACAAGGGTTTATCCACCCATGAATCCAATAATAGTTCATTATAACAATTTAATTCAAAGCTTTCAACATGAAAAAATAGGTGGTACGTCTACTAGATAACCAAACCACACCCCTATAATTAATAATGCTTCCTCTATTTACGAACACATAATAAAACCATAGTTTATCAATCTATGAAAAAAATAGTCTATGTAATATTTTTTTATCTTGACGGCATCTCACCACCGATTGAGTGGTTTTATTAAAAATAAATGTTTTTGAAATCATAAAAATCATTTCTCACAAATAGGTAGTTCATACCAAAAATTTTTTCAATTTATCACAGGTATTAAATAAACAAATACCACATTTTTAATAATAACGGCGTGGTTGGGGGTTCTACCTCAATGAATTTTCATGCCAAAGAATTCTATTTCAAATGGCCCCCACTCGCTCATACACACTTCCACGCATGTACACACACACAAACACACACACACACACACAAATATATATATCCTCAAACTAATGGATTAATTCCTCATGCCATGGGGAACAGACACATGGAAAATGTATAAATATATACATAACTGGGATATCCATGTGAGCCTTTGAAACTGATTGCAACATCATTCAACAATTCACATGAGCCTCATAAAAACCACTAATCTGTAAATTGAGTGTGTGATGAAAATTGAGGGTACAAATACTTACCTTAAATCGACACATGTAGTCTAAATCATCCAAAATATCCTCGTTGTCATTGACTATTGTCTGAATAAATACCAATGGGTCCCTAGACACCATCCACACAATTATAAATCAAAAGAAAACCAAATTGGATCAAACCTCAGGATATGATTTATGGGGATCCTTGTGGGGTGATGGGGAAGATAAATTAGATACAGAGAGGGTAAAGATATAGAGAAAATTTAATACCACATAGAATTGAATGATATCAATGAAGGAACCATAAGAATCTGGTGGATGGATGAGAGGCTGCAAGGGGGTGAATAGCGTGCTGCCTAGAGGGAGGGTGAGATGTGTGTGACACTACAATGAGGGGAGAGGTTTGACCAGGAGGTTGGAAATCCCCCCTTAAAATTTTATTCATTATTAATGATAAATTAAATATTACTATAATAATGACAAAAACAATTACTAATACTATATTATTGTTATTATTATTCAAAAATTTCTTTATTATTATTATATTTCATTTACCCTTAATTTATTTTGTTTCAAAAATAATTTTAATATAATTAATTACATTGAATTTAATTAAAAGACTCATCATAGTGTCAAATCTCATAAAAATAAGATATGATTAATGGTTTCAAAAAAGGAATGTTCAGTAATTTCCAAAAAAACTCAAATAACCTGTAGGAAAACCACCCTGTCCAAAACACGACAATATATAGATACATATGAGATATACTTTTATGAGATGGAAAGGTGGTTGAATTTAGAACTAATTATAATTCTACCAATGTAGGGAGAATCTAAAATTTTTATTATGATACACCATGTATCTGTATTGTACTAGTTCTTATGCATAGGGATTCAGTTATGGAGTACGGGTGTAACGCCCCGACCTCAAGTCACCTAAAGCCAGTGAATTATTACATTTCATTGGAATTATTACGAGGAAACAAATCCTGAAGGACTGTACAATTTATTAGTCTTAGAAATCATGATTACATATATGATAACCATAATAGATCGGGGAAAACAAAGCGAAAAATGCCACAAAAAATTGAAATAAACTGTGTCCCTGAAAGCTTAATCAATGTTATCTTCTTCATATCCTGGGGAGAGAAACATAATAAAGGTGAGCTCAAATTCTCGGTAAAGATATGTACAATGGAAGAAATAATCAATATATATGTAAATATAAATATCTGAGAACACTTTCCCTTTACAAAAATTGATATTTAACAAATAATATAGAAAGTGAAAAACTAAAACAAATGATGTAAATCATTAAATTGAGAATGAACTACTTCGATATATATGTCGATGAAAAATCTCATGGATAAATAATAACAAAAATTAAATGAGGTAAATACTTTTTTAAGGATGTCATGTCCCAGGCACCTGAAAACCAATTACTTTAATGACCATTCACAAGAAAATTTTAAATTAATGGTACTAACCCATATTTCCAACTTATTCTTCTCATGAGAAGTAGTCTATGAATCAAGGTGCAATATAATGTTCATGCTCTACCCTCCGTTTCTAGTACAGAGTATTTCTCATATTGAATAATCAAATTAAAGTATATGCCATATCAAATAACCTAATTGAATGAGTAATATAGATCTATTGACATATATGCCTGAAGGAAATAATATGACATCATGAAATTAATGATATTGATGATATAATAATTCAAAAGGTAGAATATACACCATAAAAAAAGAACTAGGTTCATAATATTACAATATGACTTAATGAAATGAAATTGAGATGAAATCCCTTACCTTAATTCTGATACACTATGTATTTTTCCAAAACACCTATATGATGGTTTTATAAAAATATTTTAGAGTAATAATAATATTTATGACGTCATATATGAATCTTTTATTGCTTTATATTACCCATTTATCAACCATTCTGAGTTAATGAAACATTTCAGTTAATAATTGCTTTGATTTATTGTATGTGTTTTGACTTGTGATTATTGATCATATTACATAAATCATGATTTACATACATTAAAAATGTATAATATGATTTATATATCATGTATATTTATTTTATAAATATATAAAATTGTAGATATATTACATAGATAACACCGCTCATGGAGATGGTAAGCTGTACGTACGCATGAACGATGTTTCCTTTTTCTTATCGTATTAAATGAAAGTAAGTGAATAAAATATATGTGTATATATATATCCAATATAATTATTTTGTCATATATATCATTGTTATTTCTAATATATATCTTTACAATCAATCTTGGATGGTGAATGTGGAAGATGAGTCTCATCATATCGTGGAGATGGTATGTCGTACGTACGCACGAGTGAATATACAATTTCATTAATGGATCTATGGTATGGATTTACATTGAAAATTATTTTTAAGAAATTATATAATGTTATATTTATTATTTAATTCATTATTATTCATCATTATACCCATCAAATTGATGTATAGATGAAAAAAGGTTTACACCACGGTGTAGAGATAGTATGTCGTACGTACGCACACATGGTGATATTGTTTTTAATAGGATGGGTAAAATAGAAATATTGATGTTCCATAATATTAATAACATCTAAGAATATATTATATTCTAGTAATATTATTTTATTATGTTAAAAACTTAGTAAGATGAAGAAATGAACTTTCAATGAAGGGATAAAACGATTACCTCTTCTTCAGATGTCTCCTTTTGATTTGCAAAAAATGATTCCATAATATGGTTTTATGCCCAAAGGGTGGCCTATTGGATAAATTTATAGACTATTGGAAGAAATTTGGGCAGGTTATGGCCGATTAAAATGTATTTGGAGGTTTAAAAAAGTTGGTAGAGGTAATGCCCTTTTATAAGAGGGAGGAGGGTCAGATTTAGAATGTCTAGAAATATTATTTCATTATAAATTGATTTTCGGATTCAAATTGTCCCAAATTAATTTATTTAAAATATAAGATGATTTTTGGTCAAAATAAAATCAACCAATTTTTTTTAAACCATTTTAGTTCAGAAAATTAACCTTATTTTTAGCTTTAACTCTTAGTTAAAAACATTAACTATTACCAAGTCATCATGCATTTTCATAATATATGGTAACTATATTTACAATAGAATGACAATAAAACCATAATTTTATCATTAATGACATTTTGAACATTATATATATCATTTGGCCGAATCTTATATTTTAGGACTATTATATCATTTAATAAAATTGTATTTTTTTAAAACCCATTTATATCAATTTTGAAAATATTTTGGAATTGATTTTTGTTTGTCATAAAAACATTATTCCATGAAACCAAAGGCATGAAATCAAAAATCATATGTCAATTGCATTCATAAATTTATTGTATGGTATGAAAAAATTAAATTATATTTATTTTAAAATTTAAAATATCATTTTTTTTATTCTTTCATTAATAAAGTAAATATTGCATCGCTTTAATATCATAAATAAATAAAATTATTTAATATCCAAAAAATACAAAAAAAATAATGATGTAGAAAATAATTTTAACATTATAGTGACTATATATAGTAGAAAATATCACTTATGTAACCACATATAAAAAAAAATTTAGAGTAGTTTTATGTTATTATAATACAATTTGTTTACCCATATTTCCAAGATCTATCTTTTAACCACAAGAAATAAAATAATTACCAATGTTACTATTCATAATGTAAAAAAATAAAAGATACCAACATACAAAATTTGGACCTTCTACTTCCAAATATTGAATCCATTTTTCCAAATTCATAACAAATAAGTTTTAGTAACTAATTTAAAATTAATTCATGTTGTCAAAACTAAAAGCTGGGTTCTTAAGAAGTAATATCTATCAAAAGCTTTTCATGTGTTTATGTACAATTTAAATGTGAAATTACATATAATTATAAGAATTTAATTAAATTATAAAATATTATCCCAATTATAGTATAAAACCAATTAAAATAATAATATAACAATATTAATAAATTAGACGAAAAGGCAGTTTTGAATTAAAATGAATCATATTTTCTATATTTATAAAAAATTGAATCTTTAAAAAAATCACTAAAATTTCATCCTAAGCTAATTTTTATATTCAGATTTCAAAAATGAAATATATTTTAAAAAATAATGTTTATAAAACTTCCAAATGTGTTTAGTACTATTCATAACATCTTTTCAAACGACTACTTTGATAGGTTCTGGGGAGTTTGAACTCAGGGTTGTGTAAAACACAAGCTATTGAATTATTTTAAAATAAGAGTACCATGAAACCATGGGGGGTTACATTATTCCCCCGTAAAGTAATTTTATCCTTGAAATTAATAGAATATCACGATAAAAACATATTGTGGTGTTCCTCCATCATATGTTATTCTGGTTCCCACGCTGCCTCTTCTATTTTATAGATTCTTCAATGAACTTTTACCATATGAGTTTTCCAATTTCTCAGCACTTGTTCTCTAGTATCAAGAATATTGATCGGCTATTCACAATATGATTAATCTTTCTCAATTTCTACTTTTTCATAGGTGAGTACAACAATTTGGTCTGGCTTGTATTACCTTAATAGTGATATGTGGAAAAAAATAATGATCTATTGAGAGACACAGATGCATTGAAATAAGGTAGGGCACATCTTCTATTTGTTCTAGAATTTCAGATGGTATAATTTACCTAGGAGTTAATTTAACCTTCTTACTGAATTTTATAACACCCTTTGATGAAAATACCTTCAAGAAAACATGATCTCTAACTTGAAATTACAAATCCTTCATTCTGTTATCGACATTTCTCTTTTACCTACGTTGAGTTATTTATATATGGGTTTGGATAATATTCAACTTCTCTATTGTTTCTTCAAAATTTTCTAGACCAACATGTTTTCTTTCACCAACATCATCCTAACATGTTGGTGTATGAGATCTCATTCCATATAATGCTTCATATGGTGCCATCCGAATACTTGAATAGAAGCTGTTGTTATAGAAAAATTCCTCTAGAGCTAAATATTGATCCCACATACCTAGAAAGTCTTGTGATAAAGATTTAAATATGTATTATAAAGTGTTAATATTAAATTCTGATTGTCTATCAGTTTGAGGGTGATATGATGTTTTCAAATGATGTTTAGTATCTAGGACCTTCAAAAGACTTTCCCAGAATGTTTTTATAAAATGGGGATCATGATTATAAATAATCAATATAGATACACCATGAAGTATTACAACTTCATTAATATATATTCTTGAAAAACATTTAAGTTTTAAAAATTCTCTATTAGCTGGAAAATGTTCTAACTTGGTATGATGTTCAACAATGACCCATATTTCAGCATTCCTTCTAGGAGTCTTTTGTATCCCCTTGACAAAGGCCATTGTAATATCATCTTATTTCCACATAGGTATCATAAGAGGTTTCATGACTCCTCTAGGATATTGTCTTTTATCCTTCACCTACTAACAAACCAGACATTTCGATACAAAATCATAAATATCAATATTCATGTTATCCCACCAAAAATGTTCTTTCAAATCCTTATACATATTAGTGCCACAAGGGAGTATAATGAAATTAGAGTAAGGAGTATCATCCAGTAATTCCCTTTTTATCTTAGTTATAGTTAGAACACAATTCCTATTCCCAAATTTCATAATTCCATATTCAAATATGAAATCTATCAATCTCTCGTCATTAAAAACATTAATTTTATTTTGATACTACTCACCATCAGTCTGAGAACATTTTATCCTTTCTAGTAAACATGATTTAGCAACCATTTGAAAATGTAGTGATGCTTCCCCCTCAATGGTAATTCCAATATCCATATTTACGTGTTCCATGAACATAGGATCCCTTTCCACAATCATCTTTTTTTAGAACTCCATGGTATTTTTTGCTCAAGGAATTCTCCACATCATTTTACTTCCCTGGGTGGTAGTGTATTATGCAATCATAATCCTTGAGTAGCTCAAGCCACCTCCTTCATCTCATGTTGAGTTCTTTCTATGAGAAAATATATTTCAAACACTTTTGATTAGTATATATCTCACATTTTTACCATAGAGATCATGTCTTCATATCAGTAGAGAAATGATTAATACAGTTAACTCAAGTTCTTGATTTGGATAGTTTTGTTCATGAGTTTTTAATTTCCATAATGCATATTAAATAACCATATAAAAATATATAAGGAAACAACCATGTCCTTTCCTTGATTTATCACTATAAATAACAAACAAATATTTCTTAGATGATAATATAAAGAAAAGATAATTGAATATCATTCCTATAAATTCTTAAAAAATGTCTTCGCACTCTTTTTTCCAAATAAATTTAACGCAGTTAGATTTTATTTTGGTTTATTGGTTATAAAATCAGTCAAAATCCTAAACAACAACAGATTGAAACATGGTAAACCATTAAAACTCCATACCTCAGTTATACTTGTTTTTGCTGGAAATTTTTGAATTGCATTTATTTTTTGAAGTATCATCAGATATTCCAACCTTGGAGACTATATAACAAGAGATAAAAATTTACTAATGCCATAATTCAATCTTTCTAAATTTACCATATTATTTTTATCCCCTGAGAGTCTCAAGAATAATTATCAAGTGATACTCATGGTTATTAAATATTTTAGAATATATCATAATATCATTAATTAATTCCCCAAAAAAATCATGCAAATATTTCTTGAATACACTATTCATGAGATCCATAAAAACTAAAGGTGTATTTATCAATCCAAAATGCATTACTATAATTTCTTAATGACTATATCTTATAAAAAATTATATCTTCATAATGTCTTCCCTAATCACACATAATTGATTATTTCCTAAACAATGATCAATCATCGAAAAGAATTTATCTCCTTGATGTAGATCAAATAAATCCTCAATACGAGGCAGAGGATATATGTTATTCATTGTAATCTCATTGATTTCCATATAATCTATACACAACATCATGGATCCATCATTATTTCATATAAAGAGAACATTTTCTCTATATGGAGAAACATTAGGGAATATAAATATCATTTGATTCAAATCATAAGATTCTTTTTTAGCTATAATAATTCCACAGTGTCCATTCAATAGGATGTTTTTTATTTTGAACTTTCATGAGGGATTAAATTAATAAAAAATTCATCTTTTGGCTCTAGGGTGTGTGCTGGTAAATCTTCAAGAAAAACATCAAAGTTTCCGTTTATAACAGGTATGTCCAAAATTTGAAGATTACCCCCTTCATCCATAGATGTTTATTTCTCTTCCTCTGTAATAATCGCAATCCGTTAAGCTACATGGGTGGATTTTTATAATAATCAAGTGATTATGTTTCTAATATAAATATAATAGATTCTAAATCGTCCTCATAAATCAAAACTTCCTTATTCTAGAAATAGGTTTTCACATCATATTTTGAAATCCAATCTGTACCGTTGATTATACCAAAATACACCACAGGTATGATATCAAAATTAGAAATTAGAGCACATTTATATGTCAAAATAGTAACTCCTCTACCCATATTTGTTACGGTAATGTTCACACTAGGTGTTCTAGCTAATAATTCTAGTTTCATGGTGAATTGATAATATAAAATTTTTAATTCAAAATGGGATGATATAAATTAATCTTATGATCCAAAATAAAAAAAAATCATTTGATAAATTTGTGGAAACTTTTAAGGTACTGTCCACCACATCATTAGAAAAATCAACCTCAGCAGTTATGATCATTAAATATTTGTTGTCATCCCACAATCTCTTATATAGTAGATTCCCATGATATTTTGGGTATTCATTTAAATAGTCTCCCATCTCTTTTCAATTGTAGCACTGGACATCATTGATTGTTTTCTCCCCTTTGAATTCATTAGCATTATGTCCCTTATCATCGCATATATAACAAACTCCCATCCCTTTAAAAATTTCACGTGGTACTTTTTCTTACAATTTTCACAAGGTATAAATTTTTCAAAATTCTTCTTCTTTAATGAATTACCTTTATCATTGTTCATAGATGGCCTATTATTCTCATATATTCCGTTGAATATATTGACCATAGTAAATTAATTATCAATCTTTATGGAACATATACCTATTTCATCAAATAATGAAATATTCTGTGAAACCATCACCCTTCAGTGATTTGGATTAATACCTTCAAATAATTGATTGATCTTGAAATCTATGTTAAGAATATAATCCATAGAAAAACAGGATAACCTGGTAAAAGTATCTTCATAGTGTTCAACACTTTCTTATTCCTTTTTCATTAAGCTATGAAAATTCCCCTTCATCTCAACTTATTGACCATGAGGAATGTATTTATCAAAGAATGTCTCATTTCTTGTTCTACACTATAAATTTTCTATTTATTCGGCATCCCTAGTGTTTGGATCAATGTCCACCAATGATCAAAATTACCTTTGAGACAATAGACCTGAAAAGTAACATTTTCTATTTCATTGCATTGCAAGTCCATTAATATCTTTTACAGAGGCTTAATCCACTACTCAGCAACAATTGGGTTAGTAGTCCCACTAAATTATGGGATAATTTTCATATAAAGTGATCCAACATATGATATTCCATATGTGGAATGGGTTGTTTCATTTGGGAAATGTTATTTTTCATAACCTGATTATGTTGACTCAATATCACAATAATTTTATCCATTCCAGTACTAGATGTATTGGTTTCCTCTACAGGGAAACCCCTACAATTACCTTGAGTATTGATTCCATTTGTCCTTTTAGGATCCATATCTATATAATGATGCATATCAGATTGACCCATAAAATTATATGTCTCATATATTATAAAACACTCAGCATAAATTAATAATTTACTCATTATAAATCATATAATTTTATTACTTTGGGAGTATTACCATAAATGTATCCCCAATGTATAACCAAGGGTATGTTCTCTAATCTATATTATCTAAATAAATTTTCCATGTTCATTGTTAAACCTCCTCTAATACATATTGTAATGCTTCAACCTCAGATCACCTGAAGCTAGGGAATTATTACATTTCATAGGCATTATTATGAGGAAACAAATCCTGAAGGACCATACAGTTTAGCAGTCTTGGAAATCCAGATTACATAAATGATAACCATAATAAATTGGAGAAAACAATGTAAAACATGCCACACAACAACTGAAATAAATTCCATCCTTGAAAGCTTAATCAATATTCTATTATTCATTACTAGGGGAGAGAAACATAATAAGGGGAGCTCAAATTCTTCATAAGGTTATGAAAAGTGTAAGAAATAATCAATATATATGGATAGGTAAATTTATTAGAAAACATTCCATTTAAATACATGATAATGCTCAAATAATATACATGTAATGAACTAAAACATATTCCAGAAATCATTAAATTGAGAATTAACTAGTTCTATATATTTTTCGATGCAAAATTTCAAGGATAAAGAATAACTGGAATTAAATGAGTGAAATACTTTATTAAAGGATTTCATGTGTGAGGCACAAGAAAACCTATTACCATCAAGACCTTTCATAAGAAAATTTAAAATTAATGGTAGAAACCCATTTATCCAACTTATTTGTCTCATGAGGACCTATCAATACATCTTGGGGATATATAAATTCTTGGTTCCAGCCTTCATTTCCAGTTGAAAGAATTTCTGGTTTTGAATAATCAAAATAAACAATATGCATTATCAAATAACCATATTTAATGAGTAATATGGATCAATAAATAATATCCATGAAGGAAGTATAATAGTAAAATGAAATTAATGATATTCATGATATAACAAGTCAAATTATAGAATATACACCATATAAAAGGAACTAGGTGCATAACATTACAATATGCCTCAATGATATGAAATTGAGCAAAATCCCATTCCATAATTATGATACTATCTGTATTTTTATGAAACTATTATATGAAGGTATTGTTAAATTATATTACAATCATAATAATATTTATGATATCATATACGATTATATTATTATTTATATTACCCATTTATTTACAATTCCATGTTAATGAAACATTTCGTGTAATAATCGCTTTGTTTAATCATACGTTTTTTGACTTGTTATTCTTGATAATATTACTTAAATAATTATTTATATACTTTAAAATTGTATAATATTATTTATATATCATATAACTTCATAATATAAATATATTTAATCGATAGATATATTACATGTAAAACACAGTTCCTGGATACGATAAGTTGTACGTATGTCTAAACACTATTTTAGTTTTCTTATCGTATTGATGGATTTATGTGAATAAAATATATGAACCTATATATATTTATATATATGTTATTCCATGGGATTTATTATGTCATATATTTCTAAATTATTCATAATATTTATCTTTATAATAATTCATGGATAGTGAACATGGAAAATGAGTCTCATCACGTCGTGGAGACTGTAATCCGTACGCACGTACGAGCGACGATATCATTCCATTAATGGATCATTAGAAATGATTTATATTGAAAATTAATTCTAAATAAATAATATAATGTTATATTTATTATTTAATTAATTTTTATTCATTGTTGTACCCATCGAAATGAAGTATAGATGAATTACAGTTTACACCATGACATGTAGATGGTAAGTCGTACGTACTCATGCATGGTGATATTGTTTTTCATAGGATGAGTAAAAGTGGAATATGCTTGTCACATAATAATAACAAAATCTGAGATTATATTAGATTATAGTGTAATAATTTATTAATGTTAACATCATATTAAGAGGAAGTAGAAGAAGAAATGATCTTTTAAAGAAGGGATAAAATGATTACCTATTCTTCTGTTGTCTACTTTTGATTTTCAAAACCTGACTCTTTAAGTTGGTTTTATGCCCAAATGGTGGGATATAGAATAAATTTAGGGATTTTGGAGGATATTTTTGAATTGTTTTTCTTAGAATAAATTATTTTTAGGCGTGAATATATTCGTAGTGGTGGTGCCCTTTTATAAGAGGGAGGAGGGGCACTTTAGGAATGTCTGTAAATATTATTTTGTTATAAATTTTGTTTCATTTTCAAATGGCCCCTAACTAATTTATTTATATTATAATATGAATTTGGGTCTATATAAAATAAACCAATATGTTTTAGACAAGTTTAGGTCACCAAATTAACCATATCCTTTCGCTTCAACCCATACTAAAAAACATTTACTCTTACCATATCTTCTTGCATTTTCATAATATATGGTAACTACATTTACTATAAAATGCCAATAGAAAAATAATTGCTTCATTAATGACATTTTAAACATTATATAAGTCATTTTTATGAATCATAGATTCTTATGACAATTTTATCATTTAATTAAATAATATTTACAAAAAAACTCATTTATGTCAAATTTAACACTATTTAGGAATTGATTTTTGTTAAAGTCATCAAAACATGATTCCATCGAAAAAAGTCATTAAATCCAACCCTCTATGTCATTTTCATCTTGAATATTAGTTCATGACATCAAATCATTCAATGTATATTTATTTTAATATTTATAATATCATTTTTTGGATTCTATCATTAATAAGGAAAATATTGCATCAATATTGTGTGATAAATAAATATATTTATTTAATGTCAAAAAATTTTAAATTAAATTCCATGATGTGGAAACTATTTTTATATTTATAATTACTATTTATAGTCTAAAATCTAACTTAGATAACATGATAGAATATTTTATTTCTAAAAGATACAAGATTATGTTACATTTTTCTCCCCTTTAAATTAATTCTTATAAAAAGTCATTTTCATATACATGTGGATCCATGGTGTCTGAAAATCAACCCATGAATGGGAATTGTCATATATATATATCATATAATAGTATTAGAAAACATTTTAGGGTAGTTTTATATTATTATAATATTATGTTTTACTCTTATTTACCAGATTTACTCTTTTACCATGGGAAATGAAATAATTACTGAAGTTACTATTTATAATGTCGAAAACTATAAGGCTCCTATTTACACAATTTTGACCTTATGATTCAGAATATGGAATCCATTTTCCAAATTCAAAACACAAAATTTTCAACAATTAATTTTAAATCAACACCTATTATCAATACTAAAAAAGGTTTTTTCAGAAGTAATATCTATTAAAAGATGTCAAGATTTTATGTACAATTTAATTTTGAATTTACACTAAATGACCATAATTAGATTAAATAATAAAATATTAATCCAATTACACTTTCAAAAAAATTTAATAGAAAATATAACAATATTAATAAATTTGATAAAAAGGAAGTTCTGAATTAAAATGCATCATATTTTCACTATTAATAAAAAATTTAATGTTTTTGTAAAATCACCAAAAATTCATCATAAGTTAACTTTGATATTCCAAATTAAAAAATTAAATCTAATTTAAAAAATAATTTTTATAAAAATTAAAAATATTTTTGTACTATTCATAAATTCTTTTTAAACAGTTTCTTTGATAGGATTATTTAAAAAGAATAATATCATGGAATATGGGGTTGTTACAATAGGTCTCAGTGGATAATGACCCAGGAGAGAAAAAACAATGCAGAACCTCAAGTTAGATGAATTTTTTATGATTTTCATTACTAGATAAATTACTTACTAGGAGAGTGTTTTATGGTTTCCAATGAACAAAAAAGACTAAAGTATATATATTTACTCAATACGATCTGAATTTGAGGAAATGAAGTTGTTTTGAGTGCCTATATTCTTAGAGATCGAGATTTCCTATGTTCACAGAAAAGGGAAATGTAGTGGTTGATGCAATGAGTTGGAGGACTTTAATACAAGTAGTTCATGAGGTCAGTAGTAATTAGAATGTTATGGATTTTTTATCTTATAGGCACATTGAGGTGTTAGAGAGTTAGTAACGTACTTTATTTTTACCCATAGCTATGATATCTACCCTATTGGATATAGTGAGAATGATGGAACTATAAGATTCTTGGGGGCCTAGTCTAATAAGAGATTTTAGAAGGTCAAATCCCTTTTCCTGGTTTGATAGTAGGTGAGGATGAGATATTGAAAATCCATGGCCATGTTTGGGTTTTAGAGTACATAGATGTGGATCTCATATGGGATTTTGATGATTCAACTTGGGCAGTTCACCCCAGTGTAACCAAGATGTAATGTGACATACACTATCATTACTGGTGGAAGGGTAGGAAGCGAGATGTTACTGGTTTCATTACGAGGATTTCATCCTGTGACTAGGTGAAGTCAAGAAAATAGTTAATAGATGGAATATTGTATTATTTTTCTATTCATAAGTTTAAATTGGATGATTTGATGAAGAATGTTGGGACTGATTTACCCATGATTCCACGATTTAACAATTTTATGTGTGTTGTTTTTTTCAGGCTCATGAAGATTTATCATATACTTCCTTTCAAGGAGAAATTCGGTGTGGATGAACTTAGTAGATTTTATATCTATGTGTTAGAAATATTTCATGGGTCTTGTGCACATTCATTTCAGATTGGGATTATCGACTGACGTCTAGTTTCTGACGAGTTTATAGAGGGTGTTAGTACATTAGTGCTTCTTTGGATACCATACCACCCTCACACGGATGCATACATGGAGTGTACAATAAATGTTTTTGGTGAAATTATATGAGAATGGATCCAATATTTTGGGAAATCATTGGAGAGGTATACCAACCTTTTTTAGATTTCTTAAAACAATTGCTATCAGGCGATGGAACAAATGGAACCTTATGATGGTTTTTTTGGTAGGTCATGATGATCTCCCCTATGTTGGATAGAGGTTAGAGAGGGAGGTTTACAAAGAGGGTGTCTTATGCAAGAGACATCTATGTAGGTCTAGTTGATCCAAAAAACTATGGATACTAAACAATATCAACTGAAATATTACACATATCTCCACATACAACTTCCAGAGTTCTAGATCATGGATCATGTCTTTTTATCTGTTTCATCAAGTCTAGTCTATAAACAGATCTGGAGACAGGGTAAAATATTATTGACATATGATGGGTTTTTTAATATTCTGGTGACTATTTGGCAAGTAACCTTTCAGTTGTTGTTACCTTAGAGGTATTGGACCATGCATGTCATTTTCCCTAAATCTCAACTGTTCTTGTATCATTCAATCACGTCTCATGCTTTTCAACTTGAGGAGGTTGAGTTAAATGTTGATGCAACCATTGAGGATCACCCTATTCATATCATTGATAAATGAATTAATATCCACAATGGATAATAATTTCCTCTAGTCTGGATTTATATGAGAATGACCGTTTATTATATGGTCTTTGAGAGTGGGTGGACAGTGTATGTTCTCAGTGGCAAGAGTTATTCACAATAGTATCCTGACCACCCATGAGAGTGTACTTTGGGGATGATGTTATTTAAGGGTTACATATTGTTAGAAAATTGTTCTTCATATGAGGTATGGATCATTTTTTATGTTGATATTCTTATTTTTGTCCTCATGTAAATTCCCATTTTGGAAAAAAGTATATTAGGGATGTTGAGGAAATTTTTCGTGCTCGGAGCCCCTATATTTAGAGAAAACAGAGAGTATGTAGGGTCAGGATAAACCATGTGGGGAAGGATACATGACTACTTCAACTATACAAGGATAGAAATGTAGTAGGGGAGACCACATGATTTTATAAAATGTTCAATTTTCGGTACACGACTGTTTGGGAGCGCTGTAGTTTAGGAAGGATACTATTTTCATTGTTTTCACATGGTTATTCAAACAATGTGAAGTGATTGTGTGATGTGTGCCTTTCTACAGCAAAGGGAACATGGTTTTCATATAGTTTTTCAAAAAGTGTGGCCCTGTATTTTTTGTAAAATTATGAAATTTAACCTATTAAATCGTATATTTCAAACAAATTTATTCAGTCATCTTATTTGTTGGGTAACAGTTTTTTGAAAGCACCTCTTTGAGAAAAAAGTAATATTTTGATCCATCTTCTATATGAAATCATGAAAACGAGTGATTTTTCTCCCAGTGTATCTACATTAGAGATTAATCAATTCAATTCTTTTCATTCATCATTCATATTGGTATCAACTATGCTATTTATGTTCAATGTAATTATCACTATTTTCAGGGTATTCATAAGATCATAAGTTTTCTCTCGATTCGAGTTGAATATGAATATGATACTGCATGATCACTCTACCACTGACCTATAATAGTTATTTTATACTTTTCATGTTTGTTTTGGTGATTTTAAATCTATTTTTGTTCTGCTTATCAATTTAAATTTTGGAGCGACCAAAAAATTGAATTGGAAAATTGAATTAAATAAAATGGAACTTGTTAGGGATTTCCTTTAGTTCACTTGGATTTTTATTCAGGTTGGTTCCCCAAAAAAGGTCAAACATGGGGTGTTAAATTTGATATTTCCTTTGTTGAACAACCCAAAGGATGTGATTTGCGTTCTCCTAGTTAGAAAATTCCCTCAATGAATTGAATTGGATTGAATGAATTTATTAGGATATTTACTTATTCCTTTCCCATTTATACATGATAATGAAGTGTTTAATTATTGAATTGGGAATTTTGTTATGATTGGGTACCTTATTTAATTTTCTGAATTGTGAGTTTTTATATTAGTGTGTATACTCATGTAATATGACTGTGGTGAATTGATGAATTTTATGAGATAAGGATTGAATTATAGTGGATTCCTTCCCTGAAAAACTGTGGATATTAATTCCATTAGACATCGTAGTGGTTTATCTTACGGGTAGTGAACATGGTAGTGGACACCTTCGATAGAGATAATTCCTCAAGTTGTGATTATATGGGATTCCTTGGGCCTTACAACCCCCTGGATATAGTTTATCTAGGACTTGCAATAGACTTGTATTGTAGACATGTTCCTTGGACCCCAACTCAATTCTAACTGAGTTTCCATCTAGATGCTCCTCAGACTCGATGAGGATTCTATGGTCCACTAAACATTAGCTCAGGTGCTATGGGTTCTGTATGAAATGATTATATATAACTACTATGGAAAATGTGAAATGATAGATTATACGGCTTGACCATGTTTGTTTTGATACTCCTAGTTATACAGAATGGCCATGGGTTTTATTATAGATTAAACGAATGGGGTATGTGTCATATGATTTGTTTTTATGTATTGTCAGGCCATGATAGTTTTTTATTAGTTGTTATTAGATACCATATTATAAGTGAGTTAACCATGATTTCTAGGCAGTCTTTTTGGTCTATACATTATCTCATAATTTATAGTATACATGTCATGGATACATTACCTTTATTTATTTATTAAATATTATATTTATTGAAATATTCTTTAGATTTATAGATTTCAAAGTTATGATTTTTTATTGACCTTTTGGTGGTTACCTAGAAATTTTGTATCTCATACCATATCCATGGCATAATTGGGTTCCCAGATAGACTATTTTGATGTAGATAGGGACCGAGGAGAGAAACTACAGTTGGATGGTTGATCCTGTAAAATACTTAGGATTAAGGATGAATGTTACTGATATGAGACTCATGATAATATCAAGAGAGTGATCTTTTTTATCTTTTTGATATTTTGAAACATGTAATATATTTTACTACAAGTACTAGTTTTAGATTATTTGAAGATACATGACACGATCATCATTTGACATGATAAAGATCTAGAATTGTTTTCACATTCCTGTCTTGTTTATTTATATTTTTTCTTACAATTATAAATGTTAAACCAAATATATATTGTTATATATCTACTATTGACATTAGAAATAAGGTAATATTATCCTCATGAAAACACTCTATGACCCTGCTACTAGTAAGTATCCTCTGACATTTAGGGAGATGCACTTGAGGACATGTAACCAACCAGTCATGGGGCACTGTCGAGTAGCATATCAGTCTAGGATGTTTCTAAATGGATAAGGGTGGACCTAAGTCAATATTTCTTCATGTTACATACTAGAGGACTCAAATTCATGGATGGAAAACATAATAGGTATGGTGATTTATTTGTTCTATTTGATATAGGTGTATCCAATTCATTTAGAATGATAATGCTTCCTGATGATTTGGTATATGAGTGGGGTTGATTACTTATAGTATTAATTTTACGAACCCATTTTTGAAATAATTATATAGGTTTTATGTTCCCAAAGTGTCACGTTTTTGTTTCTCACATGTATATCATTTGTATTTTCTCATGTTGGGCAAGGATATTATTGACATTATCATTACATAGATTTTTTTACCACTTTGATAGAATAAATTTATTATTTTCACCATAGAATATATTTTCTAACAATTAATGGGGTAACACACATATATTAGGGTTATTGGGCTTCGTGATTTTTGACGCTCCTTCCCGTGACAGAGTCTAAGTACTAATAAAGGGAAACACCTTAGTCTAATGTGATTCATCCTTTGAAAAAACATCAAAAATCGACAAAGGGATGAACAAGGAGAACATTGCCCATAAGTCGTGCAAGTTCCCTCATGGTCACACAAGTACACTTGTGCGCCACCTAGTTGTCGTGCATGTATACTTGCGCGCCACCTAATGGTCGCGCACGTGACTTGTGCGCCCTAAGTGAAAACCACCCGTGGTCTTCTCCAGCCTATAAATACCCCCGGTGGGCCCGCCAATTGAAGTGGAATTTTTCCAGAAACTCAAATTTAAGCTCCCAGCGCCCTAGTCTCTTCTCAAAGCTTCTGAAACACTTCTTAGGTAATTTCATACCTAGAACGGAATATCTAAAGAGGGGGAGGAAGGCCTAAGTGTTGAAACTCCTCAACACTTGCACGCCAAAGTGGCCAGCCCATAAGGGAAATGGCCACACTTGTGTGCCGCCTTACTCCTTCAATAGAACTTGTGCACCCCTCTTTTGGAAGAACCTCAAGAGGATTCTAAAGGCTTTAACAAAAAGTTTCCCAAGTATTACCCTGCTGATTAACAATCACGCAAGTACCCATGTGTCGCACAGGTATACCTACGTGACCAGGACATGCGTGCCCACGCAGTACCTGCACGCCTTCCATGACATGCGCGCCCCTGCCTTTTGGGTGCCCTTCTTGCCCATTTCACCCCTCTTAAGCCATTCCACCTCTCCTATTCAAGATTCAGTCTTCAAGACACTCTTCAAATCCATTTATGGCATGATTTCATGATTTTAATTCCATATCAGAAAGGAATTATGTGAAATATCTCTCAAAACCTAGTGATTTACACATCTTTATGTAACAAAAGATTGAGATTTCATTCATTCAACCTCATCCATTAATATGAGAGAACTCAATAACCTGGGCCTCCTTTTCAGGAGTAAGCCCATGCCCTCTAATTTGGGCATCCCCCTCAGGAGTATGCCCTAAACCCCTAATTTTGGAATCCTTCTCAGGAGTAAGCCCCAACCATAATTCTCAAATCTTGGCATCCTCTTTAGGAGTAAGCCCCAAATCTTAATTCTCTTAACCTGGGCCTCCTTTTCAGGAGTAATCCCCACTAATCTAATTTGGGCATTCTCCTCCGGTGTAAGACCCAAACCCCTAATTTGGGCATCCTCCTCAGGAGTAAGCCCCAACCATAATTCTCAAATCTGTGTATCCTCCTATGGAGTAAGCCCCAAATCTTAAATCCCTTAACCTAGGCCTCCTTTTCAGGAGTAAGCCCCAGTCCTCTAATTTGGGCATCCTCCTCAGGAGTAAGCCCCAAACCCCTAATTTGGGCATCCTACTAAGGAGTAAGCCCCAACCATAATTATCAAATCTTGTCATCCACTTTAGGAGTAAGCCCAAAATCGTAATTCCCTTAACATGTGCCTCCTTTTTAGGTGTAATCCCCAATCCTCTAATTTGGGTATCCTCATCAGGAGTAAGCCCCAATCCCCAAATTTGGTAATCCTCTTCATGAGTAAGCCCCAACCATAATTCTCAAATCTGGTCATCCTGTTTAGGAGTAATCCTCAAATCTTAATTCCCTTAACCTGGGCCTCCTTTTCAGGAGTAAGCCCCAGTCCTCTTATTTGGGCATCCTCCTCAAGAGTAAGCCCCAAACCCCTAATTTGGGCATCCTCCTCTAGAGTAAGCCCCAATCATAATTCTCAAATCTAGGAATCCTCCTTAGGAGTAAGCCCCAAACCTTAATTCCCTTAACCTGGGCCTCCTTTTCAGGAATAAGTCTCAGCCTAAAATATGGGCCTCCTTTTCTGAAGTAAGCCCCATGTCCCTTAAATTTTCAATCCTCTTAACCTAGGAATCCTTTTCAGGAGTAAGCCCCAGTCTTAATTTATCTTATCCAGTCCTAATTTACTTTTGATCGGGGATTCCTTCTCAGGAGTAAAACCCAATCATAATTCCTCTCCTAATTTGGGCCTCCTTTCCAGGAGTAAAGCCCATGTTAAAGTATTCAAATCAATATGAAGCACATATACCTTTATGGACTCTGCTCTTGGATTTCTTCCCTGAAGAAAATAATAATCTTCATTTATCTGGGCAGTCATACATACATAAGCCCCACATTATTTCTTATGATTTCATGTTTCATGGCACAATTGTCTGATTTTTACCAATACCTCTTGTTTCTAACACTGAGCATGAATCACGTGAGCTTAGAGTGTAAAAGCAATTATGACATCCTTCTTTGAGCCATCAATCATAAACATCATACTCCCTTACTCGAACTATGTGGGTTCTGATTCCTTTTCTAAAACAAAGGATACGTAGGTAGCCCATCTGCGGGTTCGATCCCAACTCTGAAATAGTCTATGTCATTCTAAATGACAATAATCTTCAAGTGCCCCACTGAGTGGCTTTAAAACTGGCATGGACATCATAATGACCAAGATACTTCTATATAAATGTGTCGAAGGAAACTATTGACCATGAATATCTAATAAATACATATGATTCTCTATCAATGAAGAACCGTGAATTCATATAAAAGATTCTATAAATTTCCAACATATTTAGTCATTGATTGTTAGATCTGATGGAAAACTCATTTTATACTTGGTAATGTAATAAGGATTCACAAACATAACTTAAATCTCTAAAGAGAGTCCTGGAGTAGACAATAATTCCCCTCAAAAAAGGTGTGATGAGTCCGACCTCCCATTCTCTCGACCAATGAAAATTCATAAGCCTCATTTGTCCACAAAATAATGAGCACCTACCTTTGGAATGTAGGTCCAAATGGATGTGGAATCATTGGATGTTTTCAGTTCTACGAACAAACCCATTAGAAACCAATCAGAATGTTTGAACTTCCCATAAAGGAGGTCATCCCAAAATTCGGAGGGGAAACAAAAATGGTGAACATGACGTGAATCCTTATCCAAGTAAAAATGATGGTTTACCTATTTTTTAGGCCCCTATTTAAAACCCAATAAGAAGGCCAACAAAAACAATAATTGACATATGTGCTCATAAAAAATATGTAGTGGCTAAATTTATCTTGATTATGTCTGTTATACTAAATAGGCACTCTTTGCCAAGATCATCTACATTTCTAGAATGTCTGCTCTCAAGTTCACTCTAGTGAATACAGCTGCTACTCCTGCTAGATCATCGTCCACTCTGAGGATGATATCACCTACTCAGCATCTTTAACTCTGGGTATCAAATGCACTGGTTAAGGATTACCGTCAACACGTTACCCTCCCAACTCTGGAGGCTTCCCGACAAGCCCTCCAAGTGAACTACTCACACCGGTCGTCCGAACAACAATGACAAGTGATCAAGAAGCAGGCGTTGCAGACTACCGTCTCCAACCATTTTGGGTCATTATCCTCGGAACGCAATCACCATTTGTTCCATTATTTTGGGGAGGAGAATGAGAAGTTCCCTCAGGGACTTAATTCAATCAGACAGGAGTCCTTCCCGAGGGATCCCACCAAAAATTGCCGCCAGACTCGTGCGGTAGTGTGCCCTCAACATGATGAGGGTACCGACTCTAGTCGTTCAGATCAGGTTCCTCGAACCCACGCAGGCAAGATGAATCGCCAGAGGTGAAGTCCGGTTAACCGTGAGCAGGTGCTCATATATAAATTCTCCAGAGAAGTCCACCAACCTAACTCGGTGGCATGCAACGACTAGGCACACACACCTTCCCGTTTTAATTCCTCTATCCAGCCAACTCGTCTGGAAGCGTCATGCCAATCCCGCCAGGCAATTCCGGCCGAGTACTATAGGCAGGATCATACACCTATTTATATATCTTTAGCTAGTCAGTAGGCTCGTATGACTACATATGATGAATATCGTCAACTACGTTCGGTGAAGTGTAATCAGAAGGCACATACACCTGCTAGTACTAATCAAGCATACCAATAGTCTCGCTTGGTAGCATTCGGAGAAGATAGTCGGAAAGCCCCAACAACAAATAAGAGGCAGACTCAACTCTCTACCCCCACACTTGAGTACTGTCACGACTCACTGACAGGAAAAGGAGGACATGAGCAGGCACATACACCTAATCCAAGCCCAAAATGGATGTATATTCCCATTCCGGCAGCTGAAGTCACCAAACATAATCTATCAATGGTGAAAGATCATAAGAAAATCTCTACTCATATTCTAGATGCCTGCCCGGATATTATTACAACTTCAGTGGCATCTCAAGGAATGACACATAAATATATCCCTACTAGTGGAGTGACACATCAAAAATTCACTCCAGAACAGACACACACATCTGTTCTAGTCTAAGAGTGTTGTGGGGAATACTCCCCCATATCATACAGACTGTCAAGTCAGGCACATACACCTGATTTGAGTGGAGATCACCAGCCTAACCTGGCCATCTTTCTTGATCAGGCACATACACCTACTCAGAGCATCCACTTTTGTCAACAAGTGGTTTCCAAGGTGAGTAAGAAGGCGTCTAATAAAAAGACCCGCCCAACAGAGTCAGGAGATCAAGAGAAAATTTGAAACAAGGCCTTGCTCGATGCTAGAGTTCTTGAAGCCCTCAGACAATTATCTGTTGAAATTAAATATTCTACTCCCTAATTTCCCAATAGTGGGAACATTAATTCCGAAGGTCTTCAATAGACACTTCCTCATGAAGGCTTGCTTTATAAAAATTCAGTCGAACTCGATGTTTCATCTTTAGATGAGAGCCACAGGAACCCTTTGTGTGGTCAGAAGGCCAAGGAGCAAGAGATCTCATCTTTTGTTATAACCCATTATGGTGGTCCTCCCCATGATGATGAATTTCGCTGCAAAATTTCTCTCTGCAGTAGTGATGCATATTGCCGGGAAAATTCTCCAGTGGACAATGTAGTGTCAAGAAATCCCTCTTATCTTGAGGCACTTGCAAATGTGAAACTAGTCATGTCTGATGATTCATCCCTAGAAAGTGAAATAATTTATCAATCAAAAGATAGCCCAGGGTGTAGGTAATTTTCCGAACCACCCCTAAGTCATGAATCTTCTAGTTTGATCAATGATTTCTCTACCCATATTGTTGAATACAATGAAGCAACAAGGAAAAACCAACTTTGGTCAAATAAGGTAGAATAATCTTCATCAAATTATAAAGAGGAAATTTGAACATGAGAAAACAACTGGCGAAAGGTGAAGTGCCAGTCATGTTTTGGCCTCTGGCTGACTCTTAGTATGACATTCAAAAAATGTTGATGGAAGATTAAATTCATGATATTCGTCTAAACATATGGAAAACTCTTTGTCAGTTGAAAAAGAAAGTATAATCTTTTAATGAATATGAAAATCATCTTATGATAATAGAAGGGTTACAATGTTAGACTGATTTGGCTTCTCTATCAGTCTCTCGATATTCGAAGGCTGAAAGGCAGCAGAGAGCCCTTCAACGTTCATGCCTTGGCTCACTAAGAAGATTGCGTCAGTTAATTTCCAATGCCCCATCTGGTTTTCATGTCAGAGGATGGGTTGTTCATGGAGCACTACATTTCACGGTGCTCTCCAGTCAGCACAGCCTGCCCAAAATGGTATCATGCAATGTTATTTCCCATGTCCAGCCACAATCAATGGGAATTTTTTATAATCAAAAGTCTACCCAAGAACAGGCCTCAACTACTTCCTCCCAAAATCAAGAATACAGAGAACAAGTTTTTGAATTACTTCTGCATCAAGCAAATGAGAATATTGAACAGGCCTCTCATATGGAGCAAGCACATCATCAACTGATAGAAGTGTCAGAATTCATCCAATGGTATATTGATCCAGGTGATAAAATTGGATATAGTTTAATGCATCCAGCGAATTTCCAGACTAAGGTTCACAAGATCAGGAGATATTTTAAGAAAGTCTCAGACATGGCATTTCAAGAGGCACCCCAGCTCAGCAGACTGGGGACTCATTTAAACCAACCCTCGGAATCAAAAAATAGGATTCGTGGAGTTGAGAGGAAATAGCAAGGACAGCCCCAGTCCACCGGACTGGGGACTTTTTCAAATCATCAATCCCCTCCTCAAGGAAAGTCAGTCTATTCTCGATTGGGGAAGAATCCTCAAGAGGAACGAAGAGCCAAATTATCAGGATATTCCCTCCAAATTACGATTCGTCAAGAAGATCCTGAGGGATAGAATCAAAAAAAGGATATATCCTATAAAAGATATTGAAGAAGACAATATCACAGAAATGTTGATAAAAGGGATGCGATGAGTAATATATCAATCAATGTCATCAATGTCGTTGTTGTTGATCCACTAGATGAGGCTCACTCAGGGGACTCAGGTGAAGAGGTTCCTGGTCAAAAAGATGTATGCATCGACACAAATGAAGAAGGTGTGCATACACGAAATCAAAGGATTACTCAGAACCTAGGTAATCCGTTGAGTAACCTACTTCCCCCGCTCCGAAAAGGATCCAACAAAGGGAGAGGAAAGAACTAGGTTACACATCCTTCCCCTGGAGAAGGTCAATTGCTCTCACTAGAGAAAAGGTTTGCAGATCAGGAGGAAGAAATGAAGGAATTTAGAAGGTTGAGTGCAGAACTACTTTAGATTAGTCTTCTTCTTAGGCATGCTGGAGTCAGTCAGCCAAAGGAATTTTTTGCAGCTACTGAGATGGATCAAGAATATCCTCCTCTATCAGTACACCCTCACAGGTATAATCCTACGGGTCAAGTGCAACAACAGTTGGCAGTGCTCCCATCAGTTGCACTACCAACCACCACATCTGTCCAAGCTCCAGTCATTACACCTACCCAAGTCCAAGTTCAACCGGATGTTTCTCAAAAGTTAATAACTACTATCGAGTCATTAACAGCTTGGTTAGAAACTATAGAAGGGAAACATGCGCAAGTTCAACCAGAAAAGAAAGTTTACCCTGAATGGGTAGATTCAATCTCTCCTCCAACCAGTTTTGGGAACCCTATATTCCTTATTTTCAATGGATCAGGAGATCCTGAAAAGCATTTGATGCATTACGTGTCTTATTACGATCCTATGATGGGATCTCCGGAGCAGCAAAAAGCAATGAAATTCAGATGCTTCGTGTGAAACTTGCAAGGACCAGCTTTTGTCTGGTATAAAAGCTTGCAATCTCAGTCAATTAATAGATGGGATTATCTTTACCAAAAATTCTTTCTTCAGTTCAGCTCAACTTTTCCAAAGACAACAGTTTTTTATCTTACAAACATTAAGCAAAGGGAGAATGAAAGGGTCTCTGATTTCATTGCTCGCTGGAAGGGATTAACATATTCCTTAATCTTAGCACTCCCTTAAGAGGAATTGTTACCAATCTGTGTGGGAAATTTTTGTGACTAATTATGCACACCATTAATCCCTATGTAATACACAGGAGGGTTTTGAGAACTTACTTCAATCGCCCAGCATATTGAAGATTACCTTATACAATAGAAGGCTAAATCTCGTGTAATTCCATCAGCTCCAGGAAGGAGAATGGGTTAAGCAGAAACTGCTATAGTTATGATTAATCAAGCACCTGTACATGTTTCTTCCTCAAAACCTTCATCTTCTCAAAGGGCTCCACCTCCTGAGTGGCAACAACAAAGGCCATTTCGTCCAGACAATCAAAGAGATCAAAGACGAAAAAAATTTGAGGATCTGAAGAGAAAAACATATTGTTTCCGAAATGAACAAGTTCCTGGTTATTTAATTTCAGCTCTGGAAAACAATGTGGTTCAGTTGCCAATGCCCAAGAGGCCAAACAAGAAAGGAGATGAAGATTATCCCAATTATTTCACTTTTCATCAAATGATGGGGCATCCCATCCAGGATTTTTTTTTCTTCAATGTCCTCCTGCAAAAGTTAGTCGACTCGGGACAAGTCAAACTGAAAGGATCTTCTGCTCAGGTAGCATGTTTTACTACTACGGTTCCAGAGGAGGAAGGTGAATGGCAAGAAGTCAAAAGCAAAAATGCACATAAGTATGGTGATTGGATGGTCAGAAAGTCAATCAAAAAAGCTCATGCTATTTTTGGAACTCAATTAAAGAAACCAATCGTGTCTTCTTCCCTGTATATTACAGAAAAACCCTCTTCGTTAGAGGGAAATTCCTCAAAGAAATGACATGATTCAACGAAAGAAAAAGAATCAGAGGAAGATGAGTATGTGTCAAATCCTAAGTTGTCTTTCACTCTGGTAGACTTCATGCCATCTAATTTACATCCACGGGCACCGCCCCACCAAACAGCACAACCTAAATAGGCTAATCAGGCAGAGTATTCATTAGATGAAGAGTTAATCTTTGGTTATGTTAATATGATTCAATTAATAGATCCATATGCCAGTCGCAGTTTCGATTTCAATGAGCCTGAATTCCCTGTATCAAACAGGTGAATCAGAGGAAATTCTAGGGGCTCAGGATACCGGGGAAGACGTGGATCTTTCAAAAGCCACTATTCAAATTCTACCCCTGCTAGAACTGTGTACGCAGTAGAAACTCATGTTAGATCCCATCAGTGAGCTCAGAAAGAAAAAGAACGTTATTCTACCAATAGCAAATTCAGTCCTGACACAGTTATTTTGGAAGACCGGTTGAAGGTTCCATCTTTTTCCTCTCAGCAAGTAAATGGATATAATTGGTCTAATCTTCCAAAACCAGTTATATTGCCAACTCTTATCCCGATACAAGATGCATCAACTTCCAAAGCATCTGCTTCCAAGGTACCTACTAAACCACATATTCATGTTGGGAAACTCAGACCTCTAGATCAAAAATATGATGTATTGAAACACTTTTCCCATGTACCAGCCAAGTTATCAATTCTGGATGCTCTAAATCTGTCAAAAGATCTTCGAGAAGCACTCATCGAGGCTTTGTCAAGTCCTCAGGAGTTTAAAACATAAATTACTGCAGCTGAAGTCTATCACATAGAGAATAATCCTGCAGAATGCCATGCAAAAATATCTTTTACTGATTAAGATGAAGATGATGTTGTGAATGGACATATTAGAAAATTGTACTTGTATGGAAAGATCAATGGTGTAGATGTCCGAAGAACATTCATTGACAATGGTTCAAGAGTCAACCTCATGCCAATTCGTACACTTCGTCGATTGGGCCTCACAGAATATGATTTATCTCCTTCTACCATGATGTTACAAGGATAAGATAAAAATGAACAAGAACCACTCGGCAAAGTTACACTCAGAACTCAGTTTGGAGATCTTGTATCCAATTCAGATTTCATGGTTGTTGATCAACTCTCAGCCTTCAACATCTTTGTAGAGACCCGTATCTTGACATACATGGACATTACATTACTTTTGCGGAATACTTGGTACATAACAAAAACACACACACAAGGATCGTAATAGTTTAGCGTCTTTGGAAACTCGGAACATAATCTTCTAATCGTGGGGAAAGATCTTCAATATCTCCCATAAAGATCTTCCCTTTTTTTACCTAAAACCATTCTTTATTTCCTGGGGAAAAGAAAACATAAAAGGGTGAGCTCAAATGCTCAGCAAGGGCAAATAAAGGAAATAAAAATCATATCATATCTTTTTGAAAATCATAACCTGCAAAAGAGATCATAATATATTAACATGGAATAAATCATAGAAGTGAAAATGAGATCCCCATAATCATAACATGAAACTTGAAACATTGTGGCATGCACACATAATCTTGGAAAATCATTTCTTGTTAGTCATGACTCATTGCCAAGACTATCTTAGTGGACAAAGTCCCTTTCTGAATCGAGTAACCCTCGTTTCTATAGCATCCCGTCTTTTTATAACATAACTTTTCATTCCATTACACGGAACTGAGGATCTTTAAGGTTTAGTGTCTTGGAAACAAGGAACATAAAACATGAAAAAAAAACATTCTTCTTAAACACTTGAAAGGATTCTCCTCATGTTCACCCTAGGCTCATTACTGCATCTCATAACCTGGGGACATACATCAAAAGGAAGGGTGAGCAGATGGCCCAGCAAGGGAAACAAGTGAAACATTTTACATATGAACTTGAGATACATCAATAAAGTCATGAAAAGAACTTTAATGCATGAAAATGAAATCATGAGGCATATCATAATAAAAATAAAACTTTTTCATAACTTGAAGATGTGGCTACATCATTTAACATAGACAATCATGAACATATCACCAAGGTCCATCCCCAAGGTGTCATTTTAAAATTGCCAAGGTTATTCACCAAGGTATCGTGAAAATTATAATCTCTAGTGGTTACATCATTACCCAATGCATTGGAGCGCTATCAGGGCGCACCCTTAAATTTGCCTTTGTTATCATGTGAGCCACATATATCATCATCAAACATTTCATAAATAACCCATATAGCATAAAGGAAATGGGTTTCATTTCATAATCATAACTTTTTAAAAACTGCTTTAAAGACATGATCTTTATATCACTTTAAAACCCACAGAAAAGGAAGGTGGGTCTCATGTATGTAAATCCAAGAATTTAAAATAGAACATTTTGGTATATATGTGAATACCCCTTTAGAAGAAAGAGATTTGAGTATTCACTTAATAAAATAAAAGGACTTTAGAAAAAGAGATAGACATTTTCAGACAGAAATTCTGCAGCATAACGGCAATGTTCCGAGGTTTTAGAAGACATTAAAAGAGAGGTAAATGGGTCAAACATTCATAAATGACCCATAAAATAGTACATGGACAGAATAAGAAGGATACATAATCATGGTAATGAAATTTCAAGGACATACCATTTGAAATGAAAAACATGGAAGGAAGAAAAAAATTAGATTTCTTTTATGAAAGTTCGGCAGCCTAACGGCGTTACTTAAACATCAACAAAAATGATTTGAAAAGATCAAATAGGATCTCTCATCATGTGAACATAAGAGTTCAGTATGATATATATAGAGATAATTCCCCAACATAACAAAAAGGAACTTGAAAGAATTGACATGAAAGTAGAACTTCAAAACGAGAAGGGTGAAGAACCACTTAAAAATTCGGCAGCCTAACGGCGCCACTTAAAACATCAAAATACTGAATTGAAGAGATCAAATGGGGTCTCTCATAATATGAACATAAGAGTCCAGTATGATATATATAGAGATCATACCCCAATATAACAAAAAGGAACTTGAAATAATTGACATGAAAGTAGAACTTCAAAACGAGAAGGGTGAAGAACCACTTAAAAATTCGGCAGCCTAACGGCGCCACTTAAAACATCAAAATACTGAATTGAAGAGATCAAATGGGGTCTGTCATCATATGAAAATAAGAGTACAGTATGATATATATAGAGATCATACCCCAATATAACAAAAATGTACTTGAAATAATTGACATGAGAGTAGAACTTCAAAACGAGAAGGGTGAAGAACCACTTAAAAATTCGGCAGCCTAACGGCGCCACTTAAAACTTCAAAATACTGAATTGAAGTGATCAAATGGGGTCTCTCATAATATGATCATAAAAGATCAGTATGATAATTTAGAGATCATACCCCAACATAATAAAAAGGAACATGAAAGACTTGAATGAAAATAGAACTTGAAAACGAGGAAGGTGAAAGAATCCCTTAAAAATTCGGCAGCCTAACGGCGCCACTTAAACATTCTTAAAACGAATTGATGAGAGAAAGGGGGGGGGTATCTCATCATATGAACATGAAATAGGCAGTAGGATTAATATAAAAGAACATCCTCCAACATAATAACATGGAGTATAAAAGAAAATACATAAAAGAGATTACTTGAAAAGAAAGAGAGAGGTCGGATCCCTTACCTTAAAATGTAACTCTTAAACCTCAATGGTTGGGACCTTGAGGGCTTGGGGGCACCTTGGGAGGAATCCTTGGGAGGTAATGAGACCAGAAATTCGTTGGGAATGAGTGGGGAGTCGAATGGATGAGAGGAGGGCTTGGTATTTATAGGGAAAGTGAGGGGACAAGGCATTAATGGCCAAGGGACACCTCACATGTGCTTTTCTCAAACCCATGTGCTCTCCCTTGTCATTTATCATGGAGTTAGGCCACATGGGGCCCCCAAAACAATAATTCATCACCCTTGGCAGGCCAACCCTCAAAATATCTCATGACATCATCATGACACCGTTATGATGTCATTAAACATACCGAAACCCTAAAACTGTATTTTTACTATTCACTGAAAATTCAACTTTCTCAGAAAAATCCCAAAATTTCACATTAACCAAATATCAATGCTCTGATTTCAAAAATGAAATCCATTTTATAAAAATAATTTTCTATATATTTTTAATTTAATTTTTAAATAAAAACACTATTCATCGAAAATTCATTTTTTTCAGAAAAAACCCCAAAAATTACCATAACATAATATCGATGCACTGAGTTCAAAAATAAGGTCATTTTTATAAAAATAATTTTCTAATTATTTTTAATTAAATTTTTAATTAAAAACACTATTCACCCTAAAAACTAATACTTGAATAATAATTAATGAAACCATTATTTAACTATTTTATTGAATCACATTACTTAATCAAGGTGCCTAGATTATTTTAAAACTTTCTTTAAGTGAGATTACTAATCCATTTGGTCATATTACTAATCCTAATCATAAAATCACTATTCATAATTTACTATTCATCAAAAATCAAGTTGATCTTATTAGACTCTAAATTTAGTACTGAACATAATTGCAGAAGACCATTTTTTGAAAATCATTACACATTTTTAATTATTTAGGGTTTACATAAACATATTTAAAATATCCTTTTTCTAAAATTCATCAAAAATATGCATACTATATTTATCCGGTCATTTCAAAATTCATAAACTTCATCATAAGAAGAAATCCCAATTTTTATTTAAAACAAGGATTACACAAGGTAGTTACGGTCTCGTTACATAACCCCTTATAATACCAGCATAGGACCTAAGAGTAAGGTGTGCTAGGGTGATAGAAGCTTGGGGCGGCTCAGTCAACATTGCCCGAGTAGTAATTTCTATCAGTTTGAACTTCTCACGAAGGCGATTCCGTTCCTGCTTCACATGATGAAGTTCGGCTTGGATTTGATCCAGAGCAAAGCCCAGTGGTGCTAACTCTTTCCCAAGCTCTGTTAGATGGGCTTCGATCGGTCCAAGACTACTAGGTGAGGCCATCGAATCTTCTTTCTATAATAATTAACAAAGATTACTTATATTTAGAGACAATAATCAAAACATTTTGTTCACAGCGGTCATATTGACCGATGGTTATATAATAGTCAAAACCCACTGATCACATTTTAATTATAATCATGTTTATCAAATAAAAGATTTTTGTTGAGTATAACAATAACACATAAAATTAGGAAACAAAATTTATTTAAAAATTTTGGGTCGTTACAATCTTCCCCCCTTAAGAAATTGCGTCCTCGCAATTTTAAAATTGGGTTTTGAAATTTCATTGAAAGTCCCACATCGGAAAAAGAGTCAGTAACACCATTACATTAAAAGAAAGAAAAGGAAGTACAAAGGCCACCCGAGTTAACCCACACTCGGGTTCCATGTAGGAAAACATGGACATGGAGGAGAAAACAAAGGGTCAAGTTCTGAGGGAGAGTGATAGAGAACATGATTAGGAAAAAGTTAACCATGAGAAAATCCCAAACTTATGATGTGTGTAAACGGTCTTTGATTACCTAGTAGGAAACGTAAACCAACAACATTTTTTTTAAGTTTCTTTTCATAATTTTGAGGATTTCATTTACTACATAGAACAAAAACATAAGAAAATATACCTACCTTCAAGTAGAGTTTCATCCTTTAACAAGTCCCTACCAACACTAATCTTTTCTCCAAATGATGAGAATTCAAAAACACTTGGTCTCATAAAAGCACAAGAATCATCTTCTATAGAATCACATAATCTACAAAAGATTAACTATATATTTCTTCTATCTTTAAACATTATCCCAAAAACAGAAAGTTTAAGTTAAAACAACTCTTCAAAAAGAAAGAATCCCATGGGAATGGAAACTACTTTTAAATCATCAAAGTTCCATGGTACTACCCAAAGTTCATCATAGACCATTCCATAAATAACGGTCCTTAAAATTACTCAAAACAAACCAAACTAAGATTGAAACCCAAATACAATAAGGATTTGATAACATAGTCTTCCAAAACAACTTCATTGTTCATCTCCAGACAACATCAACCACTCCTAACATCTTATAAAAAAGTAGCTAACCTAAACATATTTTACCCGAGATAGGTTAGTCATTCCCATAAGTAACCTAAATTACTATAAGTTCACCTTAAATTCATCGATTCTTCAAAATATAAGTCAACCTTACTCCTCAATGAAAATACCGTAGTAATCTATTTACCTCGATCAAATATGGTTCCCAAAATAATGAACGTCTTCCAAAATAATAATCATTTTTTAATCCCCTAATCATCCCTGTCATATTAATACGAAAATCGTCGCATTTCCTATCACATTGGTTGTCGGAACATGTTCTTCCATTTCCCACCATTAACTAAGAAGAGAAAGCGTAATTAGGGGCTTAAGTACTTAGCTAATAATCATGAAAAGGAACTGAAAGCATATAAGGATAACCTGTATATGAAAGGTATACCCTAACTTGTGATCTCCTAGGTTCCCATCTAGGTTATGAATGATCATATATTCTTATGCGAACCTTTATTTTATTTTATCTTTGTTCCTTTAACAATGGTTCATACCAAGCTTATGAATTTACCAAAGCATATCCCCCGGGAGTGTCGTAACCAAGAGTGCATCAAGGCCCGTTGTCGTGTACCAGTTCCCGTTCGAGTCTAGCTCAAAGCGGTGTTTTCAGGTTTTACCCCTATGTACATATGTGCCAGAGCCACCTCTACCTGCTCGTATCCAGACAGAGATGTATTTGCTTGGCAACCCCTTACTCAATACTCACCAAAATACCAGGAAGATTTCCTATATTAAAATTTTCTCTAGGGTTCCTCCTAGAGTATTCATATCCTAATTTCCACAAATAACTAAACCATCCTTTGATACCAACTATAGCATCCCACCTTTTTATCACATAAACTTTAATTACATTTTACAAAACCGAGGATCTTTAAGGTTTAGTGTCTTGGAAACAAGGAACATAAAACATGAAAAAAAAAACATTCTTCTTAAACACTTGAAAGGCTTCTCCTCATGTTCACCCTAGGCTCATTACTGCATCTCATAACCTGGGTACATACATCAAAAGGAAGGGTGAGCATATGGCCCAGCAAGGGAAAAAAGTGAAACATTTTACATATGAACTTGAGATACATCAATAAAGTCATGAAAAGAACTTTAATGCATGAAAATGAAATCATGAGGCATATCATAATAAAAATAAAACTTTTTCATAACTTGAAGATGTGGCTACATCACTTAACATAGAAAATCATGAACATATCACCAAGGTCCATCCCCAAGGTGTCATTTTAAAATTACCAAGGTTATTCACCAAGGTATCGTGAAAATTGTAATCTCTAGTGGTTACATCATTACCCAATGCATTGGAGCGCTATCAGGGCGCACCCTTAAATTTGCCTTTTTTATCATGTGATCCACATATATCATCATCAAACATTTCATAAATAACCCATATAGCATAAAGGAAATGGGTTTCATTTCATAATCATAACTTTTTAAAAACTGCTTTAAAGACATGATCTTTATATCACTTTAAAACCCACAGAAAAGGAAGGTGGGTCTCAGGTATGTAAATCCCAGAATTTAAAATAGAACATTTTGGTATATATGTGAATACCCCTTTAGAAGAAAGAGATTTGATTATTCACTTAATAATATAAAAGGACTTTAGAAAAAGAGATAGACATTTTGAGACAGAAATTCTGCAGCATAACGGCAATGTTCCGAGGTTTTAGAAGACATTAAAAGAGAGGTAAATGGGTCAAACATTCATAAATGACCCATAAAATAGTACATGGACAGAATAAGAAGGATACATAATCATGGTAATGAAATTTCAAGGACATACCATTTGAAATGAAAAACATGGAAGGAAGAAAAAAAATTAGATTTCTTTTATGAAAGTTCGGCAGCCTAACGGCGTTACTTAAACATCAACAAAAATGATTTGAAAAGATCAAATAGGATCTCTCATCATGTGAACATAAGAGTTCAGTATGATAGATATAGAGATAATTCCCCAACATAACAAAAAAGAACTTGAAAGAATTGACATGAAAGAAGAACTTCAAAACGAGAAGGGTGAAGAACCACTTAAAAATTCGGCAGCCTAACGGCGCCACTTAAAACATCAAAATACTGAATTGAAGAGATCAAATGGGGTCTCTCATCATATGAACATAAGAGTACAGTATGATATATATAGAGATCATACCCCAATATAACAAAAAGGAACTTGAAATAATTGACATGAAAGTAGAACTTCAAAACGAGAAGGGTGAAGAACCACTTAAAAATTTTGCAGCCTAACGGCGCCACTTAAAACTTCAAAATACTGAATTGAAGAGATCAAATGGGGTCTGTCATCATATGAACATAAGAGTCCAGTATGATATATATAGAGATCATACCCCAATATAACAAAAAGGAACTTGAAATAATTGACATGAGAGTAGAACTTCAAAACGAGAAGGGTGAAGAACCACTTAAAAATTCGGCAGCCTAACGGCGCCACTTAAAACTTCAAAATACTGAATTGAAGTGATCAAATGGGGTCTCTCATCATATGATAATAAAAGATCAGTATGATAATTTAGAGATCATACCCCAACATAATAAAATGGAACATGAAAGACTTGAATGAAAATAGAACTTGAAAACGAGGAAGGTGAAAGAATCCCTTAAAAATTCGGCAGCCTAACGGCGCCACTTAAACATTCTTAAAACGAATTGATGAGAGAAAGGGGGGGGTCTCTCATCATATGAACATGAAATAGGCAGTAGGATGAATATAAAAGAACATCCTCCAACATAAGAACATGGAGTATAAAAGAAAAGACATAAAAGAGATTACTTGAAAAGAAAGAGAGAGGTCGGATCCCTTACCTTAAAATGTAACTCTTAAACCTCAAAGGTTGGGACCTTGAGGGCTTGGGGGAACCTTGGGAGGACTCCTTGGGGGGTAATGAGACCAGAAATTCGTTGGGAATGAGTGGGGAGTCGAATGGATGAGAGGAGGGCTTGGTATTTATAGGGAAAGTGAGGGGACAAGGCATTAATGGCCAAGGGACACCTCACACGTGCTTTTCTCAAACCCATGTGCTCTCCCTTGTCATTTATCATGGAGTTAGGCCACATGGGGCCCCCAAAACAATAATTCATCACCCTTGGCCGGCCAACCCTCAAAATATCTCATGACATCATCATGACACCGTTATGATGTCATTAAACATACCGAAACCCTAAAACTGTATTTTTACTATTCACTGAAAATTCAACTTTCTCAGAAAAATCCCAAAATTTCACATTAACCAAATATCAATGCTCTGATTTCAAAAATGAAATCCATTTTAGAAAAATAATTTTCTAAATATTTTTAATTTAATTTTTAAACAAAAACACTATTCATCGAAAATTCATTTTTTTCAGAAAAAACCCCAAAAATTACCATAACATAATATCGATGCACTGAGTTCCAAAATAAAGTCATTTTTATAAAAATAATTTTCTAATTATTTTTAATTAAATTTTTAATTAAACAACACTATTCACCCTAAAAACTAATACTTGAATAATAATTAATGAAACCATTATTTAACTATTTTATTGAATCACATTACTTAATCAAGGTGCCTAGATTATTTTAAAACTTTCTTTAAGTGAGATTACTAATCCATTTGGTCATATTACTAATCCTAATCATAAAATCACTATTCATAATTTACTATTCATCAAAAATCAAGTTGATCTTATTAGACTCTAAATTTAGTACTGAACATAATTGCAGAAGACCATTTTTTGAAAATCATTACACATTTTTAATTATTTAGGGTTTACATAAACATATTTAAAATATCCTTTTTCTAAAATTCATCAAAAATATGCATACTATATTTATCCGGTCATTTCAAAATTCATAAACTTCATCATAAGAAGAAATCCCAATTTTTATTTAAAACAATGATTACACAAGGTAGTTACGGTCTCGTTACATAACCCCTTATAATACCAGCATAGGACCTAAGAGTAAGGTGTGCTAGGGTGATAGAAGCTTGGGGCGGCTCAGTCAACATTGCCCGAGTAGTAATTTCTATCAGTTTGAACTTCTCACGAAGGCGATTCCGTTCCAGCTTCACATGATGAAGTTCGGCTTGGATTTGATCCAGAGCAAAGCCCAGTGGTGCTAACTCCTTCCCAAGCTCTGTTAGATGGGTTTCGATCGGTCCAAGACTACTAGGTGAGGCCATCGAATCTTCTTTCTATAATAATTAACCAAGATTACTTATATTTAGAGACAATAATCAAAACATTTTGTTCACAGCGGTCATATTGACCGATGGTTATATAATAGTCAAAACCCACTGATCACATTTTAATTATAATCATGTTTATCAAATAAAACATTTTTGTTGAGTATAACAATAACACATAAAATTAGGAACCAAAATTTATTTAAAAATTTCGGGTCGTTACAGTTTCAGTCCTGTTTCACTGAACCGGTATAACCTACCGTTCCAGCCCTGTCTATCTCATGAGATATAAAATCTTTACCCAATTCATTGGAGGGAGATATAGGTCCCACCCATCTTATAATGAATCCTTTCTTATGTGTGCCACATAATCATAAATCATACATCATCGCATAACACATATAAAAATGGGATTCTTGAAATATCATGACATCATAAAACAATTCATATAAGATAAAGGAATTCATAAAAATATTTCCATCACAACATAAACAAATCCATGTAATAATAGGGTTAAAAACAGAATCCTTTTATTATCTTAGATGGAAAATAATTTTGATAAAATACTTGAACTCCATTCTTGAGGAAAATATCCTTTCTACTTCAAAAACATTTTTCCTTTCATAACATGTCATACGACTTTAAAATAAAAGAAGTTTATTAAAAATAAACTTGAAAACTTGTAAAGGAAGATTCTTGGAAATAATGTTTTAAAAATACATTCATGCCTTATAAGTTAAAAAAAACATTCTTCTCGTACTTTTGTCGGAAAAGTCAAAAAAGTACCTCGTACGAAAAACGACAAAAGATTCCTTTCATATCTTTTACTAAAAACTCACCGAAGGGTAAAATTGGATTTAAACAATTATAGGTGGATGGAAATAATATTACATATTGAGGAAACATGGATGTGGATGATAAAATACACCCCAGTAAATACCAAAGTATAAACAATCTCAGATAAAAATGAGATTCTGATATTTCCCTTACCTTAGGTCCGATTTGCTTTGTTCGTGTCCGAAGCTCCTGTATAATGGTCTAAATAATGTTATTGACTTATTCCAGAATCATACATATTGATATGATATCATATATGGTCATATTATTAGCTTCTTGTTAGTAATATTTCATTGTTACTTGTTACTCGGGTCTTTATAACTTTTTGTTCTTATGCGTGTTTTGTCGAATAAATTCTTATTCTTATCATTAGGTTATAGATACTTCATTTCCAGAATGATATTAGTGTATTATATACCATATTAATTCATTCAATTCATTTATATAATCATTATGAAATGAAGATCATGTAGAACGAGTCGCATCACATCATGGAGACGGTATTTCGTACGTACGCACGAGTGATGATATCATTCCTATGATCGTGGAATTATATTGGAGTATATATATATTATTTAAGTATCAATATTACTTCATAATAATCATATATAGTTACTCATTACACCATTATACCCATCCTTGTAAGGTGATGGTGGAAAATAGATTACACCACGGCGTGGAGACGGTATTCCGTACGTACACATGTGCGGTGATTTCCTTTTTCTATAGGATGGATAGATGGTGAAATAGGGTTGTTTCATACTTATAATAACATATCAGTATATGAGTGATACTTATGTTATTACTTCATAATGAAACAACCTAATAAGAAGAAGTGGAAGAAGAAATAAAGATGAAAGAATTGGTAATGGTAATTACCTCTTCTTTGAAGCGCCTCTTTGAGACCTCCTCTTAGGGCACTAAAATTGGTCTTTGAGGAAGACCAGAACCACTAGGATTATTCTAGGGAAGTGAAGAAGGGATTTTGGCAGGGTTTGGCCGAGCTTGAGTGCTCAATGTGGTGTGAGGAGGAGGGGGAGGAGGTGTCCTTTTATAAGGGAGGAGAGGGGCACCTTTGGAATTCTTAAAAATATTAATTTATAATAAATCTAACCCCACTTAAAAACCTCCAAAAATGACTCATATTCGAAGATTATATGAGATAGGGTTGTAATCTCATTAACCAATAAAATTTAGACATGTTTGGATCTTATTTTAAACCTTATCATTTTGATTTATCCTTATTTAATCTATTTAAGTTTATTTGTGGTAATAAAATTCTAAATTTCAAATTATAACAAATAATTACATATTTGTTGTGAATTTTCCATAATTGTTTACTTTATAACATTATAGACCATATAAATATAAATTTATAATTTTTTAAATATTTTTTTTATTTTTAAACAATTTTATAATATGTTATTTTTGTAAAATAACAATAGTGTCAATTTTGACACTATTCATTTATTTGAATTTAAATAAAATATATACAGAAGATATGTTCGAACTAAAAGCTTTAATATATTAATAAAAGGTCATATGTATCTCTAAAATTATTTTATCACATTAAATAGTTCATATAATATTTATTTTATTATTTTCAAAACCATTTATTTGGTTTATCTCTTAATAAAATAATTACTACATCATTTTTGTATAATTATTTAATATACTTATTTGTTGTATAAAAATTTAAAATAAAATCCTATTATGAAGATAAATATATTACCTTTCACAATAATACTTTTACTCGAATTTATCATCTTAAAATCACAATATTTAAATTGTTATATTTATTAAATTATGAAGTTGACAACTTTGGCATCATTTAAAATAAAATAATATAAGTGTCATAATAGCTTGTATAAGGCTCCAAAAGGTCAAATATTCGACCATTGGATGCTTATAGTTTCCGTTTACATGACAAATAAGTTTTGGTCAGGGTTTTGTGCCTTTTATGGTCACTATTAGTTTAATAAAAACTATATTCTTGATTTTTCACTATATAAATAATTTCTGCATCACTATTGTGTCACAATTAATGATAAGTATTTAATCCCAAAAAATTCTAAATAAATTCTCATGATGTAGATAATTTTGTCAGATTTCTGGAGACTATTTATTTTCGAAATTTTATGATGTTTATCACTAATTTAAAATTATTATACTTATAAGATTTAAGAGAGTGACATGTTGTCACTTTCTTTGGTTTTAATAATAATTAAGTTATTTTCATGGAAAAATGTCCATTAAATGATTCTAATCCGACACTTAGGTGATATGGGTCGACTTTTAGTCATCCAATAGGATTTTGACATTTGTTAGGGTAATTTTAAAATATTATATTTACCCTTAATTACCCGATTTACCTTTAACTATGGTAAATAAAATTTACCGTAGTTACTATTCATAATTCCCAAAAATAAAAAGTAGCTTATTAACATAATTTGGACCCACTGATTCCAAATATGGAATCCATTTTTTTAAAATTACATACACAGAAGTTTCAGAAATTAAATTAAAATTAATCCCGTTGTCGAATAAAAACGGGTTTTTTGTTTAAAACATTGCAAAAGATTTAATTGATTTAACCTATAAATTCAAGGTAAAATCAATTCTAATGACATACATTATATTAAATGGTAAAAATATATTCTATTTATGCTTTAAAACCATTCAATATTATAATTTACCGACATATGATATTACGATGAAAAAAGTTGTTTTTAATTAAAATATAGCGTGTTTTTACTATTCATTAAAATATGAAAGTTATCGGAAAATTATCAAAACATTATCTAATGTAAATTTTTACATCTTGATTCAAAATAAGAATTTTCTTTTGTCAAATTGAACATATAAACATGTCAAAACCAGATTTAAAGTGGGTGCGCCATCAAAAGGCGACAAAACTGCATTTTTTGAAAAATACTTATTTTACCCGAAAAATTTATTCTGTTCTTATACCATGTTCTAGAAATGTGTAAGATGAATAATAATGTTATAAAATTCAAATTTTAGTTAATACTATTCATAACGGCTAGTTCATGACAATATTATAATAATATAACATTGTTTATTTAAACCCGGTATTGCGTAAAAAACACGCTATCGAGGAAGGTCGCGATTGCGTGTAATGCAAGCCAAGTCAGGGTTGCGTGTTATGAAAGAATCCTTCAATGTTTTGTATAATAGAATCCAAGCATATTTCATTTATACATTTAATATATATATATATATATATATACCCAATGTTGCGTAGAATAACTATTATCAAAATTGTGTGTAACACGGTCCAAGAATAGTGTTGCGTATACTGTAAGCTAATACGGTGTTGCATATAGCGCAAGGTAATCTTGGTGTAGAATAAAACATAAGACATTAATGAAATTAAAATAATATTTTTCATAAAATCTCGGGGTGTTACATTCTACCCCCCTTAAAATGAATTTCTCCCTCGAAATTTGTTGGGGTTATAAATGGTTTACTATTTGAAAGTTTCATTGATAGAAACCCACATCGTAAAAAGGAATACCAAAACCAATCTTTAAAAACAAAAGTATGAAACGTAACGGTTACCCAAAAAAAACTAATCACTGGGTTTCCACATAGGTGAAAATATGGATATGGAAGAGAAATCTAACCATCATGTTCTGATGGAGAGTGGTAGAGAACATGGGTATGGAAAATCCAGTAATCACAAATCCATAAATTTGTGATGATCTAAGGTACCATCTGATTCATCAGGTATAAGATCACTAGGAAAACATTTTTGGTTTTCAAGATCATTTCCCTAAAGTTTAAAATTTGAATTAGAATAAATACTTTCTTTATTTTGGTACAATCTCACTGTTGTTCATGCCTTGATCAATTTCCACTTCATCTCTTAAATAAATGAAGTTGAATTTGTTATTCGTGAAGTGTTAGCAGATCATGTGATAGAATGACGGGTCATTCCATCTGTCTCAAACAGAAGGTTAGCAAAAATTATATACATAAGTCGATCTATAGTGAGATTAATCATATATGGTTCCTAAAATGGACTTATACTTCATATATCATACTGCTTAATATAATAAAACTAGTTTCTACTAAACAGGGACTTCCTGTAGGCCAGTGGTAGGCAATAAAGGCTAGTCGCACTTCAGTTGTGGGTTCGATTCCCACAGCCTTGTCCGACGCGATGGGCTGTCGCCCGTCCTGCAGGTTTTGTTTTTTCTAAACCTACATTACTATAACATCACATAAATAATATCGAAAAACAAACAATACTAACTTATGTCCAACATAATTCATTCCAATCCTTAGGCTTATCCATAATACTACAGTCCACTCTCATAACAAAGTGAAAACGATTACCAGATATTTAATACCATCGTTGATCCCCATATATCATAAGATATGTTTTGTTGGTCACATTCCAAACATTCAAAGTCCTTAATCATGTATTCTCTTGAATACCTTAGTGAAAACATGAATGCAGTTAAAAGTTAACACCTTCCACATACCAAAATCCTCAAAATTCTATATACTCAAACCATGATATCACTTAGTCCTTATATCAATCATGAGCTCATGAATACAATCAAACATCTCATTGTCTTCTTATCCTTTCATTATGCACTTATCATCTACTTTCCAAAAGTATCTGAATAACCTTTCATGGTTACTGGTACCATTCATCATACACTTTCAAAACTTAAGGAAAGACAACAGTGTAACAATCCTTAGATGTCTCTTTATTCCATGAGATTACTTATACAACATTACACATGATAAACATGTAATCATTCCACTACATTCTTAGACCATTGACCGAGCTTCAACATTTCTTTCATCTCACATATCATTTGTAGTTTCTTCATCATCGTCAACATAAATAATTCCCATACGACCATACTGATTCTCTTCATGAGACTTTCCCTTAGGGAATTGGTTTGCATAATGCCCGTACATTCCACATTTAAAGCATTTAACCATTGTTGATGTCGTAGCAATACCATTATCCTCATCCATGGTGTTAATTGAACCTTTTCCTTTGCACTTACTTGCTTTGTGTCCTTCTTTTCCACACCCAAAGCATCTTCTAGTTCCTTTGAAACATTCTCCTTGATGCCTCTTCCCACATTATTTACATAGGGGAAATTGAACTTTCTTTCCTCTATGATCATCATGAAACTCCATCTTTCTCTTATTAGCCGAGTCAGGAAACTTACCAAATTTTACTTTATTGATCATATTATGAGATTTCTAATTCGGCATAATAATGATGTTTGGACTTCCAAATCCCATTTCATTAGGAAGAATATCATTCCATTGTCCATCATATCCTCCATTATTGTGAATAATCTTGTCTCCAGCCATTTTCTAAAACCCAAAAAGAATAGTGTGAGAGGCAAAAATCATGCTAGGGAAAACGACATAATAAAGGGGGAGTAACTTCAATATCTAACATCTTAGGTTAGATTCTAAGATCGTTAGAGAAATTCTAGGACTATAACCTATACGTATACTTAACCTTAGAGACATCCCTAGACATACCGTAGAAATATCTCTAGGGATCTTACTAACGTTTTCGCATCCTAGTTTCCAAAGGTTGACCAAACCTTTCCTTTGATACCAAATGTAGAGACCCGTATCTTGACATACATGGACATTACATTAATTTTGCGGAATACTTGGTACATAACAAAAACACACACACAAGGATCGTAATAGTTTAGCGTCTTTGGAAACTCGGAACATAATCTTCTAATCGTGGTGAAAGATCTTCAATATCTCCCATAAAGATCTTCCCTTTTTTTACCTAAAACCATTCTTTATTTCCTGGGGAAAAGAAAACATAAAAGGGTGATCTCAAATGCTCAGCAAGGGCAAATAAAGGAAATAAAAATCATATCATATCTTTTTGAAAATCATAACCTGCAAAAGAGATCATAATATCTTAACATGGAATAAATCATAGAAGTGAAAATGAGATCCCCATAATCATAACATGAAACTTGAAACATTGTGGCATGCACAGATAATCTTGGAAAATCATTTCTTGTTAGTCATGACTCATTGCCAAGACTATCTTAGTGGACAAAGTCCCTTTCTGAATCGAGTAGCCCTCGTTTCAGTCCTGTTTCACTGAACCGGTATAACCTACCATTCCATCCCTATCTATCTCATGAGATATAAAATCTTTACCCAATGCATTGGAGGGAGATATAGGTCCCACCCATCTTATAATGAATCCTTTCTTATGTGTTCCACATAATCATAAATCACACATCATCGCATAACACATATAAAAATGGGATTCTTGAAATATCATGACATCATAAAACAATTCATATAAGATAAAGGAATTCATAAAAATATTTCCATCACAACATAAACAAATCCATGTAATAATAGGGATAAAAACAGAACCCTTTTATTATCTTAGATGGAAAATAATTTTGATAAAATACTTGAACTCCATTCTTGAGGAAAATATCCTTTCTACTTCAAAAACATTTTTCCTTTCATAACATGTCATACGACTTTAAAATAAAAGAATTTGATTAAAAATAAACTTGAAAACTTGTAAAGGAATATTCTTGGAAATAATGTTTTAAAAATCCATTCATGTCGTATAAGTTAAAAAAAACATTCTTCTCGTACTTTTGTCGGAAAAGTAAAAAAAGTACCTCGTACGAAAAACGACAAAAGATTCCTTTCATATCTTTTACTAAAAAATCACCGAAGGGTAAAATTGGATTTAAACAATTATAGGTGGATGGAAATAATATTACATATTGAGGAAACATGGATGTGGATGATAAAATACACCCCAGTAAATACCAAAGTACAAACAATCTCGGATAAAAATGAGATTCTGATATTTCCCTTACCTTAGGTCTGATTTGCTTTGTTCGTGTCTGAAGCTCATGTATAATGGTTTAAATAATGTTATTGACTTATTCCAGAATCATAAATATTGATATGATATCATATATGGTCATATTATTAGCTTCTTGTTAGTAATATTTCATTGTTACTTGTTACTCGGGTCTTTATAACTTTTTGTTCTTATGCGTGTTTTGTCGAATAAATTCTTATTCTTATATTTAGGTTATAGATACTTCATTTAAAGAATGGTATTAGTGTATTATATACCATATTAATTCATTCAATTCATTTATATAATCATTATGAAATGAAGATCATGTAGAACGAGTCGCATCACATCGTGGAGACGGTATTCCGTACGTACGCACGAGTGATGATATCATTCCTATGATCGTGGAATTGTATTGGAGTATATATATATTATTTCAGTATCAATATTACTTCATAATAATCATATATAGTTACTCATTACACCATTATACCCATCCTTTTAAGGTGATGGTGGAAAATAGATTACACCACGGCGTGGAGACGGTATTCCGTACGTACGCACGCGCGGTGATTTCCTTTTTCCGTAGGATGGATAGATGGTGAAATAGGGTTGTTTCATACTTATAATAACATATCAGTATATGAGTGATACTGATGTTATTACTTCATAATGAAACAACCTAATAAGAAGAAGTGGAAGAAGAAATAAAGATGAAAGAATTGGTAATGGTAATTACCTCTTCTTTGAAGCGCCTCTTTGAGACCTCCTCTTAGGGCACTAAAATTGGTCTTTGATGAAGACAAGAACCTCTTGGATTATTCTAGGGAAGTGAAGAAGGGATTTTGGCAGGGGTTGGCCGAGCTTGAGTGCTCAATTTGGTGTGAGGAGGAGGGGGAGGAGGTGTCCTTTTATAAGGGAGGAGAGGGGAACCTTTGGAATTCTTAAAAATATTAATTTATAATAAATCTAACCCCACTTAAAAACCTCCAAAAATGACTCATATTCGAAGATTATATGAGATAGGGTTGTAATCTCATTAACCAATAAAATTTAGTCATGTTTGGATCTTATTTTAAACCTTATCATTTTGATTTATCCTTATTTAATCTATTTAAGTTTATTTGTGGTAATAAAATTCTAAATTTTAATTTATAACAAATATTTACTTATTTGTTGTTAATTTTCCATAATTGTTTACTTTATAATATTATAGACAATATAAATATAAATTTATAATTTTTTAAATATTTTTGTGATTTTTAAACAATTTTATAATATGTTATTTTTGTAAAATAACAATAGTGTCGATTTTGACACTATTCATTTATTTGAATTTAAATAAAATATATACAGAAGATATGTTCGAACTAAAAGCTTTAATATATTAATAAAAGGTCATATGTATCTATAAAATTAGTTTATCACATTAAATAGTTCATATAATATTTATTTTATTATTTTCAAAACCATTTATTTGGTTTATCTCTTAATAAAATAATTACTACATCATTTTTGTATAATTATTTAATATACTTATTTGTTGTATAAAAATTTAAAATAAAATCCTATTATGCAGATAAATATATTACCTTCCACAATAATACTTTTACTCGAATTTATCATCTTAAAATCACAATATTTAAATTGTTATATTTATTAAATTATGAAGTTGACAACTTTGGCATCATTTAAAATAAAATAATATAATTGTCATAATAGCTTGTATAAGGCTCGAAAAGGTCAAATATTCTACCATTGGATGATTATAGTTTCCATTTACATGACCAATAAGTTTTGGTCAGGGTTTTGTGCCTTTTATGGTCACTATTAGTTTAATAAAAACTATATTCTTGATTTTTCACTAGATAAATAATTTCTGCATCACTATTGTGTCACAATTAATGATAATTATTTAATCCCAAAAAATTCTAAATAAATTCTCATGATGTAGATAATTTTGTCAGATTTCTGGAGACTATTCATGTTCGAAATTTTATGATGTTTATCACTAATTTAAAATTATTATACTTATAAGATTTAAGAGAGTGACATGTTGTCACTTTCTTTGGTTTTAATAATAATTAAGTTATTTTCATGGACAAATGTCCATTAAATGATTCTGATCCGACCCTTAGGTGATATGGGTCGACTTTTAGTCATCCAATAGGATTTTGACATTTGTTAGGGTAATTTTAAAATATTATATTTACCCTTAATTACCCGATTTACCTTTAACTATGGTAAATAAAATTTACCGTAGTTACTATTCATAATTCCCAAAAATAAAAAGTAGATTATTAACATAATTTGGACCCACTGATTCCATATATGGAATCCATTTTTTTAAAATTCCATACACAGAAGTTGCAGAAATTAAATTAAAATTAATCTCGTTGTCGAATAAAAACGGGTATTTGTTTAAAACATTGCAAAAGATTGAATTGATTTAACCTATAAATTCAAGGTAAAATCAATGCTAATGACATACATTATATTAAATGGTAAAAATATATTCTATTTATGCTTTAAAACCATTCAATATTATAATTTAACGACATAAGATATTACGATGAAAAAAGTTGTTTTTAATTAAAATATAGCGTGTTTTTACTATTTATTAAAATATGAAAGTTATCGGAAAATTATCAAAACTTTATCTAATGTAAATTTTTACATCTTGATTCAAAATAAGAATTTTCTTTTGTCAAATTGAACATATAAACATTTCAAAAACCAGATTTAAAGTGGGTGCGCCATCAAAAGGCGACAAAACTGCATTTTTTGAAAAATACTTATTTTACCCGAAAATTTTATTCTGTTCTTATACCATGTTCTAGAAATGTGTAAGATGAATAATAATGTTATAAAATTCAAAATTTAGTTAATACTATTCACAACGGCTAGTTCATGACAATATTATAAGAATATAACATTGTTTATTAAAACCCGGTATTGCGTACAACACATGCTATCGAGGAAAGTCGCGATTGCATGTAATGCAAGCCAAGTCTGGGTTGCGTGTTATGAAAGAATCCTTCAATGTTTCGTATAACAGAATCCAACCATATTTCAGTTATACATTTAATATATATATACATATATATATACCCAATGTTGCGTAGAATAACTATTATCAAAATTGTGTGTAACACGGTCCAAGAATAGTGTTGCGTATACTGCAAGCTAATACGGTGTTGCATATAGCGCAAGGTAATCTTGGTGTAGAATACAACATAAGACATTAATGAAATTAAAATAATATTTTTCATAAAATCTCGGGGTGTTACAATCTTGCTTGAATGACCCTGGCTACATCAACATACGTCTATCCCTTCATCATACAATCAATGTCTCAAATATTGTTTCGATGGTAATGTTGGGACATTGTATGGTGATAAGGCCCCGTTCAATACATGTGAGTCTCAATACATTGAGGCAGAATTTTATCACATGAAGGGAAGGGATAAATCCACAACAAAGGATATTACCAATGATAATGCTATATATGGTTTGGAGAAGATTCCAGTAAATCCATTTACACATGTGAGTACAGATTATGTGTTTCCTATCATTCAAATTGACAGGATAGACCCAAATCAAAATACTCTTATGGAAAGATCCATAATGTTAATTACAGAAATCGAGCTAGACAACATGGGAGAAATTGGTAACCCACCAAGAATTAATAAAAAGAAAAAATGGTGATGTCTTCATTTCATCTGATAAAATCCAACATGTCTATGCTTCGCAAATTTGGACAGAGGAAGTTATAGAAACATCGGAGGTAAACAATGTTGTCGATTCTCAATCCATCATCTCCTATTTATTACCCAATGAAGACCTGTCATTATCAATCGGGTCGAAAATGGAAGCTTCTTCTTCAATATATGCAAATTTTGACATCTCTTATGATCATGAAAATTCTACATTATCATATACTATGGAAGTAGAAATAGAAGAAATAACACATGAGGAAGAAGAAGAGGAAGGTCTCAGAGATGCTCCTCCAGCATTTGTAGAGGGTATCTCTACCACTGTGGATGAACTCAGAGAATTAAATCTTGGTACAAAAGAAGATCCACGCCCCACTTTAATCAGTTCAGCCATGACTCTTGAAGAGAAAGAGATGTATATTTCTATTCTAAAGAAAAATAAAGATAAATTTTCTTGGAACTATACAGAAATGCCCGGTCATGATCCTGATATTGCTACTCATCATTTGGGTTTACCAGAAGAACATCGAGGATTTAAGAAAGCTGTGAGAAGAACACACCCAACTTATGCTTCCAAAATTGAAGCTGAAGTGGATAACCTTATCAAAGCTAAATTCGTTAGAGAAGTTCAATATCCCTTGTGGTTGGCTAATATTGTCCCTGTAAAGAAGAATAATGGACAAATTAGAGTTTGCATCGATTTCAGAGATCTTAATCAGCATTGTCCTAAGGATGATTTCCCAGTTCTGATTACAGAACTTTTAATTGATGCAACAGCTGGATATGATGCTCTTTCCATCATGGATGGATATTCCAGATATAATCAAATCCGAATGGCCCCAGAAGACGAGGAATCTATAGCCTTCAGAGCCCCTTAGGGAGTGTTTTTCTACCGGGTAATGCCTTTTGGCTTAAAGAATGCAGGTGCAACATATCAGTGTGCCATGCATCCTATCTTCAAACACTTCTTAGGGAAGTTTTTTGAATGCTATTTAGATGATTTGGTGGTTAAATCCAAACAACATTCTAATCACGTGGTAGATTTGGAAGTCATTTTCCGCAATCTTCGACAATATAATTTGAAGATGAACCCCTTAAAATGTACTTTTGGGGTAACCTCAGGAAAATTTCTCAGCTTTGTTGTACACCATTGTGGTATTGAAGTTGATCCTAAGAAGTCCAAGTAAATTCTTGGTATGTCACCTCCTCAAAATTTGAAAAAATTAAGAGGACTTCAAGGAAACTTAGCCTATATTTGGCGTTTCATCGCCAATTTAGCTGGCAAAAGTTTACCCTTCACCAAATTGATGAAGAAGGGAGTCACGTACCAGTGGAAAAAAGAATGTCAAGAAGCATTTGATATTCTCAAGAAATACACATTGATTTCACCGGTACTCATGCCACCTATTGAAGAAATACCACTTATCCTCTACATGACAGCTCTAGAGCGATCATTGGGTGCCTTTCTTGCTCAAAAGAACGATGTTGGGAATGAATACAGCCTCTACTATCTCAGTAGAACTATGCTTGAAGCAGAAACCCGGTATAGAAGTATTGAGAAGTGATGCCTAGCATTAATCATTGTTGTTTAGAAGTTGAGACACTACCTTCAACATCACGAGGTCCAATTGGTATCTCGCAATAACCCGCTAAAATTAATCCTTAGTCGTCCAATGCTTACCGGACATCTGGAACTGTTGGTAGTTATTTTGCAGCAATTCGACATTCAGTATGTGTCTCAAAAGGTGATATAGGGCCAAGCTCTGGCTGATTTCCTGGCTGAACACCCTTCAGTGGAAGACACAACTTCAGATATTGAACGCCCGGATGAGGAAGTCTTCTCTATTCAAGAACGTCCTCAGACATGGGAAATGTATTTTGATGGTGCTTCCAGAAGTCAAATAGGGAGGAAAATGGTAATTTTTAAATTCAACAATGTTGGCTTAGGAATTGTGAAACTTTCTCCAGAAAAGGCAGTGTTACCTTATTCATTATTATTGTGGGAAGATGGTGCCAATAATGAAGCAGAATACCAAGCTCTCATCGTAGGCTTGGAATTAGCACTTCAAGCACAAGTGAATCACTTAAAGGGGAAAGGTGAATCAGACCTGGTAATCAAACAAGTTAATTGGGATAATGCTATCAGAAAATAATAACTAATCCCTTTGTATGATTATGTCATAGAGTTAATGGAGGAATTCCCTTTGGAACCGACATTTTCTTATGTCCCAAGATCACAAAATGCTCAAGCTGATGCACAGGCTAATATAGCCACAGCTCTGGAAGATCCAAATCGGGATGAGACAACCATCAGTATTGCCCACCGTCATGCAATTTCACCTTATTTTCAAATCAAAACAGAGGAAATTAATGAAATTAGTCCCATTCCTGAACCGTATGGTCATACTACAGGATGGATGTCACCTATCAGGGAATACGTTCAAAATGGAACACTCACATCTGATAGAGCTGATAAAGAACAAATCTGGCGCTGTGTGGTCAATTATACTATTTATGATATCCCAGATCACCTAGAGAAAATTCTCTAAAAACATGGTTTTGATGGAGTTCTCTTCAAATTCATTGATGGTGAAGAGACAATGGTTGTCATGAAAGAAGTGCAGGCATGAGTCTGTGGTGCCCACCAGTCTGGACATAGACTGTCTGATCAGATTCGAAGGCTTGGATACTTTTGGCCTTAAATGATACAAGATTGTGTTGATTTCAAAAATAAGTTTCATTCATTCCTAGTACATGCCAACATCATTCATCAACCTCCAGAGTTTCTTCATACATATAAATACTCATGGCCATTTTCTACATTGGGAATGGATGTGGTGGGACCTTACCCTTCGACTATGACCAAGCAGTTTAAGTACATTCTTACTCCTACTAACTTCTTTTCCCAATGGGCAGAGGTAATACCAATCAAGGAAGTCAGTTTTAAATGCGTTTTTAGCTTCATCAAGTCTAACATCATTACGAGATTTGGTTTCCCTCATACCATATTGACAGACAATGGCACCAACTTCTGTTCATCCGAGGTGAAGAAGATGTATCGAAAATACAACATCAAATCCAACCATTCTTCTCGGTATCATGCAGTGGAAAATGGCCAGATAGAAGCCTTTACCAATATTATTTCAAATATAATGCAAAATTTGGTGGATAAAGATAAGAGGTCATGTCTTGATAAACTCTTTCATGCTTTATGGGCTTATCGGACTACCACCCGCACTACAATTCAGTCTACTCCATATTCAATAGTATATGGAACAGAAGCCATCTTGCCCATTGAAGTTCAATTTACTTCGCTCAGAGTATCCATTTTTGATCAGTCATCTACAGATGAACAATCTCAAAAGCGATTGAATAAATTGGAAAGGTTAGATGAGAAAATATTGTGCACTTTGCACCATTTGGAAGTCTATCAGAATCGAATAGCACGAGCTTTAAACAAATAAGTTCGTCTTCTTTCATTCACTCAGGGAGAATTGGTATTAGTTCTCAGAACTCCAATTATACCAGGAAAGAAACCCCCCATGCTTGATCAAAAATGGGAAGGACCTTATTCAATACATAGGGTCTAGTCCAATAGAGCTTATTCATTAATCTCGATGGATGGTGAACTCATCACTACTCCAACCAATGCCAGATTTTTGAAGAAGTATTTTTTATAAACACAAAACTCATCATCCTTACTATATGATGTTAAAATATAAAGAAATGGCCCATACATATGACCTTAAAATATTTGTACTTTCGTCCCAAATGACGTTAAACTGTGAAAAGGATCCCTAAATGGTCTAGTATGACCTTAAACTGCACCATGGTCTAGTATGACATTAAACTGCATCATCAACGGTCCATGCATATGACCAAAAACTATTGGAAAGTCCCTTACATCCAACAAGAGGTTAAACAATGATGTACTAACTACATGACTCAAAACAATACAGAAAGTCCTTTGATTATGTCCTATACGACATTAAATCGTACTTTGACCCTGCTACATGACAGTAAACTATGCAGCACCAATAGTACTAACTTCAAGACTTTAAACTACATAGTCCCTTGATATTTCCCACATGACATTAAACTGTGCATCGTTAAGGTTGTTGTTACCTCTTTTTTCTCACACCGAGTATGACTCATGTGAGCTTAGAGAAAACCTCAACCATAAAACTCTCTTTTGGCCGCTAACCATGTGTAAGTCCCAACAACATTTTTTAGGTCATTGTCACCAAGAAAAACTTGATCATTAATTGAACAACGCATACTTTGATCCATGGGTTCTAGGTTGGGTACATAGGCAACCTCCCAAGGTTCAATCCCAAAACCAATCTTTTCACATCGGTTAATCTCTATCTCATACGATGTTAATTCGTGAAACCGCCCCTAGAATCAATATCTTTTCATTGTTTCACTTTTTTCCTTGCTATACGACGTTAAACTATACAACAATTTTTTCCAGTATGACAATAAACAAGAATATTATTTGATACCCTCACCAGAGAGGGAACCATTATTTACATTGATTTCTCAATCATGATTCATTTCAAAGCCTACGTGCATACATGGAAATGCGCACACCTTTTATATTGGGTTAAACCATCATTGTACAAAAATCCCCTTTCACCCTTCACATGTACGAACCAAATTTGTATAGAGGGTATTTCTATAACTATGTGGGCTTGATTCCCATCCTTATGGGATACGTAGGAATGTTCGAGTGTCCCTCGAATCCAGCCCCAAGTCTTTGGGCCTAACCACACCTTCCACTTTCAGTTCCCTGACTAAAAAGTCCCTATGAAAACACACACTATGTATTTCTTGCAATGGTCCAAGCTCTATGACCCTAAAATAACATCTCTAATCCTTTTTTCCCGCATTAAGTTAAACTGTAATTTAAGAACTACATATGGTCATGATTCCGATCCTTATGGGATACGTAGTGATATCCAACATTTCAATTCCAGACCCAGCCACAACATGATTATGGTTAGCATTGATCTGTGTATCTCTGTATACATTGGAAAATACCCATATTTATTTGTCATAATACTAACCTTAAATATTTTCAGATTTTCATAACCCTTTTCAGGACTTCTAGTCACAAAAATGTCAAACTTCTGAGAATTATTTTGCTCGACTATGCAGCACGTTCCCATAGGCGGCCTTGCATAAATAGTCTACATAATAGATTTGTCAGCCAAAAGGTACTATTATTTGACTATGCATCCAATTCCCTTAGGTGGCCCTACATAATTCAACCCCCTAATGGGTTTGTCAGATAGTTGTAACTTCATTCATGGGAAGAATGCCTCTTTTTTCCTTATTTGTATTAAATGACAATATATAAGGATCCACAAAAACAGCCATCCTTATCAAATTTGTCCCATATCCTTTTTCATGATCTGAAAGTATTCAAGTATATGGTTTATATTCTCCTTCCCTACATTTGGGTCAAACCTTCGTAGGAGTAATATCCATCCAGTTCATCGATAATATTGTTTGGAAATATCTTTTCCATATTTCAAGTACCTCTTTCTATACAGCAAACACTATACTTTGGTAAATTTGAATCTCCATAAACTTTCACTAGCTTTTAGCACTAGGAAAGTAAATTTCTAAGAGTTCTTTTTCCTAACTATGCAACACGTGCCCATAGGCGGCCTTGCATAAACAGTCTACATAACAGACTTGTTAGTAAAAAGATACTATTTATTTGACTATGCAGCCAATGGCCGTAGGTGGCCCTGCATAATTCAACCCTCTAAAGGGTTTGTTAAATAATGGAAACATCATTCTTGGGAACTACTTCTTCTAATGTCTTTTAGCTCTTTTTCATATCATTCCTCAGATTCAATGATTCTTAAGTCATAGTTTACATATTTTCCCTCATACTTGAGTATGGTAATATGTTTTCAGATAAATTGTAAAGTAATTGAGTCAATTTTAATCCATTTCGGTCAAAGCTATTTCGACCTTAAACATTAGCATATGTATGTCCAACATGCATGACTTTAAACATCCAGATTTCTTGTTTTTCTTTTCACCTCAGAGTCAGATCATCTTTTCTCTCCAGATCCAACTCTGAGGGGGGACTTTTTTTTATGCTCTTTTCTGTCACAGAGTTTAATGGCTGAAAAAGGGAAATATCTTAGTCCAATGTGATTGAACCTTTGATGAAACATCAAAAATAGAAAAAGGTATGAACAAGGAGAACATTGCCCATAGGTCGCACAAGTTTCCTCATGGTCGCGCAAGTACACTTGTGCGCTGCCTAGTGGTCGTGCAAGTCTACTTGCGTGCCGCCTAATGGTCACACAAGTGACTTGCACGCCCTAAGTGAAAACCGCCCGGGGTCTTCTCCAGCCTATAAATACCCACTCTGGGCCCCCCATTTGAAGAGGAATTTTTCCAGAAACTTAGATTTAACTCCCGGTGCCATAGTCTCTTCTCAATGCTTCCAAAACACTTCTATGGTAATTTCTTACCTAGAAAGGAAGATATAATGTGTGGGAGGAAGGCCTAAGTGTTTAAACTCATCAACACTTGTGCACCTAAGTGGACATCCTTTAAGGGAAATGTCCACACATGCGTGCCGCCTTACTCTTTTAATAGAAATTGTGCGCCCCTCTTCTGGAAGAACCACAAGAAGATTCTAAAGGCTTTAACCAACAATCGCACTAGTATTACCCTGCTGATTAACAATTGTGCAAGTACCCATTTGTCACGCAGGTATACCTACGCGACCAAAACTTGTCCGCCTACACAGTACCTGCGCGACTGCCCGGACTTGCGAGCCCCTACCTTTTTGGGTGCACTTCTTGCCCATTTCACCCCTCTTAAGCCATTCCAACTCTCCTATTCAAGATTCCGTCTTCAAGACACTCTTTAAAGCCATTTATTGAATGATTACTTGATTTGAATTCCTTATCAGAAATGAATTATGTGGAATATCTCTCAAAACCTAGTGATTTACACATCTTTATGTCACTAAAGGTTGAGATTTCATTCATTCAACCTCATCCTTTACGATGAGAGAACTCATTAACCTAGGCATCCTTTTCAGGAGTAAGCCCCAATCCTCTAATTTGGCCATCCTCCCCAGGAGTAAGCCCCAAACCCCTAATTTGGGAATCCTCCTCAGGGGTAAGCCCTAACCATAATTCTCAAATATGGTCATCCTCTTTATGAGTAAGCCCCAAATCTTAATTCCCTTAACCTGGGCCTCCTTTTCAGGAGTAAGCTCCCGTCCTCTAATTTGGGAATCCTCCTCAGGAGTAAGCCCCAAACCCCTAATTTGGGCATCCTCCTCAATAGTATGCCCCAACCATAATTCTCAAATTTGGGCATCCTCCTTAGGATGAAGCCCAAAATCTTAATTCCCTTAACCTGGGCCTCCTTTTCAGGAGTAAGCCCCAGTCCTATATTTTGGGAATCCTCCTCAGGAGTAGGCTCAATCCCCTAATTTAGGAATCCTCTTAAAGAGTAAGCCCCAACCATAATTCTCAAATCTGGGCATCCTCCTAATGAGTAAGCCCCACATCTTAATTCCCTTAACCAGGGCCTCCTTTTCCGGAGTAAGCCCTAGTCCTCTAATTTGGGCATCCTCCTCAGGAGTAAGCCCCAAACCCCTAATTTGGGAATCCTCTTCAGGAGTAATCCCCAACCATAATTCTCAAATCTTGGCATCCTCCTTAGTTTTATGCCCCAAATCTTAATTCCCTTATCCTGGGCCTCTTTTCAGGAGTAAGCCCCAATCCTCTTATTTGGGCATCCTTTTCAGGAGTAAGCCCCAATCCCCTAATTTGGGCATCCTCTTCAAGAGTCATCCCCAACCATAATTCTCAAATCTGGGCATCCTCCTTAGGTTAAGCCCCAAATCTTATTTCCCTTAACCTGGGCCTCCTTTTCAAAATAAGTCTCAGCCTCAAATATGGGTCTCCTTTTCAGGAGTAAGCCCCAAGTCCCTTAAATTTTCAAGTCTCTTAAACTGGGAATCCTTTTCAAGAGTAATCCCCAGTCATAATTTCTCTTAACCAGTCCTAATTTACTTTTGATCGGGGATTCCTTCTCAGGATTAAAACCCAATCATAAGTCCTCTCTTAATTTGGGCCTCCTTTCCCAGAGTAAACCCCATGTTAGACTATTCAAATCTCCATGAAGCACATATACCTTTATGGAACCTGCTCCTCGTTTTCTTCCATGAAGTAAATACTAATCTTCATTTATCTGAGCAGTCATACATACACAAGCCCCACATTATTTCTTATGATTTCATCTTTCATGGAACAATTGTCTGATTTTTACAAATACTATTGTTTCTCACACCGAGCATGACTCACGTGAGCTTAGAGTGTAAAAGTAATTATGACATCCTTCTTTGATCCATAAATCATAAACATCATACTCCCTTACACGAACTACATGGGTTCTGATTCCTTTTCTAAAATAAACGATACGTAGGTAGCCCATCTGTTTGTTCGGTCCCAAATATGAAATAATCTATCTCCTTCTGAATGACAATAAACTTCAAGTGCCCCACTGAGTGGCTTTAAAACTAGCATGGTCATCATAATGACCAAGATACTTCTATATAAATGTGTCAAAGGATACCAATGAACCAGAATCTCTAATAAATACAGATGATTCTCTATCAATGAAGAACCTCGAATACATATAAATAATTCTCTAAATTTCTAACATATTTAATCATTGATTTTTAGATCTGAAGAAAAACTCATTTTATACTTGGTAATGTAATAAGGATTCACGAACATAACTTAAATCTATAAAGAGAGTCCCAGAGTAGACAAGAATTCCCCTAAAAAGGTGTGTTGAGTCCGACCTCCCATCCTCTCAACCAATACAAATTCTTAAGCCTCATCATTCCACAAAATAATGAGCACCTACCTTTGAAAAGTAGGTCCAAATGGATGTGGAATCATTCGATGTTTTTGGTTCTACAAAGAAACCCATTAGAAACTGATCCGAATGTTTGAAACTCCCATCAAAGAGGTCATACCGAAATTATGAGGGGAAACAGTGATATGAGAGGGAATAAATAGTTGTTTCACGTATGAGTTTGATTTTTTCCTAGTTTTCTTGGTTGATCATCAATGTTTTAGAGAAGTGTTTAGTTGGGAAGCTTCCAACTATCATGTGTTAGTACCCAGATATATTTTAAATGTATTTTTAATGTATTCTACCATAATTATTGGTTGATTTTACAATAGATTTTCTCCATGGGATTCTGTAACATCTGTTCGGATAGCTCTATAAAAGATGAATGTCCAACTAAATGATCTTGAAGTTAAATGGTTTATTATTTAGATCATGTCGCCCTAGAAATCAATGCTTCTATATGAAATTAATTTGGATAGGGTATTATGAAATTTCAAAGATTATATAGTGATTAATCTAATGACTATATGGATTTAATACCAATATCCTAGAATTGATGATCACATTGATCAGCTTATGGGATTCCATTGTTTCTCATAGATCTACATGAAATGTGGGTACCACTAGTTGAGTTTCTTCGAAGAGGATGTCCCTAAAACCACCTTTTAAAGTATTTACAGAGAAATATATTATCTGGTTATACCATTTTTACATAATAACGATCCTGCAGTATATACGACCTTGATAAAATTGATCTTCCATCACCTTTTGGAATCCTTCATAGTTATATATTTTGATGAAAATGTTCCATATTTTTTGTCATAGGTAGATCATACTAGCCAATTCTGTGTTTTTAGGAGTCATAATAGATAATCATAAATATTATAAGCTGTAGAAATTTCATTTTTGGATTCAGAAGAAAAAATATGGGAGATATTTGAGAGAGGATTATTAGTGGATCCAAATTTAATTTGATAAGTTACGCCTTGGGAAAAGTCCATGAATGTGTTCAATTTCTAATGAATTTTTAGGTTTATCCTGGTATTATAGATTCATTATTTATGAATTATCTAGATTGTAATATCCCTATGGTAGTTGAATAGAAAGGGGGTGATGTTTGAGTGGAGTGAGAACTTCATGTATTATTTTTGAGGAGTTGTTGAACTATTTTAAATCTACACAAATCTTGATTCTTCTTGACCTTGGAGGAGATTTTGTATTGTACTTATATTCATCTCATGTGGAATCAAGAAGTGTGTTGATATAGGATGACCACAATGTGGCCTATAGATCTTGATATCTATACTAACATGAGCAGAATTATTGCACACGTGAATTGGTGTTAGAATTCATGATGGATGTGTAAAATACATGAAATCATTACCTCTTTAGGAAACATTTTATAGATTACTCATAGAATAAATGTTGAACATACATATTTAATTAGAGGTACTTGAACCTCAGTCGGAGATAATTGATAGAATAAATTGAGAATTTTGATTTCTATATTTTATATACAACCAAGAAGGGGAACATAGATATAGATTAATTGAGCAGAATGATTCTATTGTAGGATATTTTTGAAATTAGTGGATGAGTGGGCTAATATGTGGTTGTTGATAGTTCTAATTATGGAGGTGTATTAGGATAGAGAGAATATGTTGTTGAAAGGTGTGTAGGGTATATACTCTCTTTTGATTATATTAGAATTTAGTAGGTATCTCAACTCAAGTTCTAGAATATTAGTTGAGTTCTAAATGGTAGGGATAAATTAGGTGATTGTTTAAGGCCTTACGATGGTTTTATCCCAATTAAAAAGATGTTGTTAGTTCCATTAGTATTATGAAAGGAGATGATTCATGAGGAACACCATTCTAGTTGGGTCATATAACTTGGGGTTACCAAGACATTTAATACCTTAGGATATCAGCACCGGTGGCGCGAGACTGGGAGTTTAGTTTTCAAAATATTTCCTAATATTTGACCACCTAGACAGTAAAATCAATTCATTATATAAAATTTTGGTTATCCAACCTATAACCATCAGTATGTGAATGTGGGTTGAGATATTGATGGATTTCATAATTTTTCTTGATTTTAACCATTGTTGGAATGATTTTATATGGGTGATGGTTGAAAATATTCTAATATAATCCCATTTTATTCCTATCAGATAGTAGAAAAATATAGAGTATCTTGGGAAGATATATTTCAGAGATGTTGTTAGGATTTAAAATGTTATCTCATTGGTTGATTCTGATTGGGATTCCCATTTCACTTTATATATTTTCAAGGGACTCCATGATAATTTCAGAGTCATACTGAGATTGAGAACAACATATCACCTATAGAAGGAAGTCCAGTAAAAGTTGATAATCGAGACTACTAATGGTATGTTATGATCATGTGTTTATGACATCATGGATTCATCAGAAGGGTACCTATAATTAGAAATGGTATCTTATAAAAATAGTTATTTTTCCATGATTAATATATCCCCATTAGATTATTTTTATGGAAGGTGGTACCTGACCCCAATAGGATGGGTTGATGTGGGTGAGAATTCCTCATTAGGATTTTGTTACATACATCAGATGGAAATTAATGAGATAAGTTTTATGAAAAGTATGGTGATAAATTATAGATTCCAGAAGTCATACAATGATTGACCTTATACACCATTCGAGTTTTTGGTCAATGATCAGGTCTTTCTTTGGGTATCTATTCGGATGGGACGTCTCCACATGAGAAATCTGAGATATATTTTGTGGTTTAATATCAAGATGGATTGAGATGTGGAATTGCATAGCATGGTATCCTGTTGGTTCATGTTTCCATCATGGATGGCCTCGATCCATGATGTCTTTTTCAGATGCCCACTTAAATAGATACCACCAATACACATATCATATGATATACGAGGATGAAGTGGATCAATAACCTGATGTCACTATTTCGGAGCAGCCTTTTCAAATCGTGGTTTAATATAACATGGATCAATTTAGTCAATCAAACCCATTGGACCATGTTCTATTACAAAATATTTTTAATATCTACGAAACATGGGAACATGAATCTTTGTTATAGGAGAACTGGACAAATTGATTTTCCTTTATGTATTAGTGATGGCATAATGGGGGTAGAAAGTGTCATGGTGGTGAAATTTGTGAAAAAAATTGGGTCAATAATAAAAATATTATTTATTCAATATTTATCTTATTATTTTATTCTGTGATTTTATTGGTGTTGAGGGCTGAACATTGGTGATTGGGAGAAAATAAAACATGGTGTAGGGTGGATGTTCCCTTTGACTAACCATGTGGCTTAACATGTGAGGGTATTTATTTTGGGTACATTTCACTTCTAAATTTTTTTTGAATGTGTTTTCATAAAATGAAAATCTTATATAAAACCCTTTGGCTAAATTAATGGAAGACAATGTATCCCACATGATTGGGCACCAGTTATCTTAATAGCATTGAAATTATGTTTAGTTTTCCAAGATTATTATAAATTGTTGAATTGAATATTATTCCCCTATGAGATTTTATTTCCATGTCCATAATTTCTCTGCCATTACATGAACAACCACATACATTGGGGTTGGAGATTGAACACCCTTCTTGGTTGTGTGATCTACATTATTCTCAGCTATTTTGAATTTATTTAATCCTATTTATTTAATATATATTAATTATCCAATTCATTACCATTTTTCTTCCATTTAAATGGAAATGATAAAAAGTAGATTTTAAATTTGACAAAAATGTTTTTTTGATTGTTATTTTTGGGTTTTTATTATTTTTTATGTCTGTGGGGTCCCCTTCTTCCTACATACGTTTGTTTTCATCATAGAAAACATGTTTAGAATAGATTAAAATGTTATTGTCTTTATTTTGAGGAATTTATTATGTATTACCATTGAATCCTTAATCATATTTTTTTATTCATATCAAATACCAATTTTAGGGATTTATTATTTATGTTTATCCCATTTTTTCAATGATCCATGGTCTTATATGGAAATTTAGTTTTTTGAATTGAATTTAATTAAGTGAGGAGGAATAAGTGAACTTCATGTGATTGATAAAATAGATGAAACATGTTTTGTAAACTCTAATTTGTTCCTAAAATGTTTTTGAAATTGTTAATCCTTGAAGAAAGTGTTTTATAAAAATGATAATTGAGTTTAACAAGGGGGTCCTAAGGTGTGTGGGTGTACATTCCAAGCGATTAATAAATACTTTTTGAGGAAGACTAATAGAGAATACATATTGTTTTCCAATGGATATAGAGATAATTTTTGAGGATTATTAAGATATATTCTACATGATAGAAAAAGACACTAAATGATATCATAAGAGTTGGTACTAGGGAGACCATAGGTGGTTCCACGTTAATTTTCAGCTACAATGCTATGTTTTAGACCAAGTCACATTAGGCTATTATGGTTAGATATCATGGTGAACTATGTATATTCTGATATTATTTAAAAGATTTTTCTAATTATATTAGCATCTTTATAGATTTAATATCACATCTTAGGTCAATTTATAATTATATGGATATATGACTATATTAATGATTACCCATTTCTAAAGACTTAATTAGTTAGGTTGAGCATGTTGTGTAATATTTCCTTTCTTCTTTACTTGATCATAGATAATTAAACATTTATTTTTATTTTTATTCATCCTTATGTTTCCTAAGGGATTTAAAATGGTTTATTTTTTTGAGAAATGTTTCCATATAATTAGTCTAGTAAAATAATGTTTCAAACTTGTTTATTTGTTTTCATTGTTTAATGGCCTCAAATATAGTCATCGTGGTATCTTACCCATATTTTTTCATCATACCCTATATATCCATATGAGAATATATAGATATTATTTTGGCGAAAATAGGTACTTTACGGATATCTATATACATTTTTATATCCTATTCATTTAAATTGTATATTGTTTTTACGTAGGAGACATTGTCTCACAAGGTTAGTTCATATGGGCCTTTTTTTAGAATTGTACCATTAGGGTGTATGCATAGGCCTTTTTTGGCTTCATCATCTATTTTTGGGTGTTTCGAATTTCTTAAAGGATATAACCTACTTATTTTTTGTGATTACTTGTTTGGTATATTGATGTTATTAAATGTATCATCTTTTAGCCATATTGGTTCTATTATAGATGTATGCTTATACCAATTAAAATAGATGATGTTGGTGTGGTTTTCCCATTTCAAGGATAGATCATAGAAATTTACTATAGTCAAAACCATTTCCAAGTGTTTATTTATTTTTCTATGATTCTTGTCTCAAGAATGGGTTGGTCATGAATTCTCTTGTTGTCATGCGGCCTATTAGTTCAGGTGATGATCTAGACAAACTGAGTATGTTCTCTATAGGTTGTTATCCCATGAATAATATGGTACATTGGACGTGTTCCTAGAACTAATACATTACACATGTTGTTATGACACACTCAATTGAATATAAATATTGTTATAAATGACAATTTTTATTGGAATATTATATTAATTCCCACTCTACTAGGTTATGATACACATTTTTTGTTATGCAACATTTCAATTATAAATTCGTATATTTTTCTACCATGTTTATGGTTTTTTATCCTATTTCTGTACTCATATAAAATATTTGATATTTTATTTTTCTATACTTTTGATCTTCTTATTTTTCTTTTTGAAAAACTCTTATAATGATTTTTTCTTTTTCACAGTAAATTATTTTGAGGATCTTGTTTCCTCTTATTCTTAAAATCGTTACATTTATGATGCATTGATGTTTTTTACTATACTACACATTTGAGATCACCCATTTATTATGTTTCAATTCATTTGGTTATAAATATTTGTATAAAAATGATATGTATAGAAGTGTGTGTAGTGGGTATTGATTATAGAGAAACACACAATTTTATTATAAAATTAGATACTTATATAGCTTATCCCCAAAAAAATAAACCTTTGTTGTCAGAGATTATTTGATTATTGTATGATGTAATGGTTAAGTCATTGAAATTTACGTAATTTTATATTGGGTTATAATACTTGGTATCAATGAAAATATTTAATGAATGAGTTTTAGCACTAGACCCAGGAGTCCAGGTTTGGGGAATCTCATTGATGGTGATGTAGAGTGATGTGGTGTCTTAGTCACTCTTTAGAACTATTTTCAACACTTTCATTATTTATCATTTCTAATACCTCTATTAGTTACACCATTTAGATCCTTAGGAGCAGTTTTCTGATGGAAAATATCTTAAAGATCACTTCATTCGTGAGGATCAACTAGACTAATGTGGTGTGGTTGAATGTTTCCTTTCACTATGTTCATAACCATAATGCACTGGATGTAATTTTGTGTAATATTGCCTGTTGTTTTTGGGGAGTGATGTGCGTTATTTTAGGAATCATCAATACAATAAGTGAGTAACTGTTTTTGTATTTTTATTCCTTTATTTCTTCTTTCATTGTTTGTAGAAGAGTGAATCAACATTGGATAATACCTGAATCAATTGAATTTATTTTATTTCATCTTACTATTTATTCATGATTTCGAAATTTCATTTAATGTTTTCATCAATGGTTCTCATTATATTTCATTTCGTAATTTTAAAAGTGAATAAAATAAAACAAACATGAGTAATTATTATTATAAAAACTCTTCCTCCTTGAGACGACCTAGATTTTAGCAACATCAATATATCTTGGGTTATATAAATGTGATTTCTGCTAGGACAATCATGTCGTCTTGTTAAAATTGGATCTATTTTTCAGTAGTAATGTTTTTTTATAATTCTTAACTTTGTTTCATCAATTTTGTCAACATTGACGGAGACTAACGAATTTTACTAAATATAAATATTAAAATACTCACTGTTGAAAGTAATTAATAATTTTGTATTGACTATAAGAGATGTCAAATATTGTTTTTCAAACCCCAAAAACTATTTACACCACCACACTTGATGAATAATATGGTAATTACCCCTTTTAAATGTTAACCTCTCAATTAATCCACGTAAATTTAATTATGGGTGGGACTTAATGGATGATGATCAACCAGAATTTTATAAGTTATACATATTAAAAAAAACTAAATATGGAATAAAGCACATTTATCAGTCATTAAGAGAAAAAACATACCGCCATTATATTTTAGATTGATCGAGAGATATCCAGTTATGGATAACCTAAATAAGATACCCTATGGGGGGTTATACAAAAGAAATATAATTTTATTATTATTTTATGTTCTCCTTCTTTACATTTAAGAATTGTTTGAATTTTTATTATTGTTTTATAAAAAATGGTAGTCCATCCAAATCCACTCCATGTTATAATTTCCCATGTTTCATCCTTTTACACAAACCTTTTGGGACATTAATTTCTTAATACATACTAAAGAAATTGTGGAGGAGGATATGTAATTTTATTAACTAATACATTTGATGAATGTGACTACTATCATGATGAATATTAGAAAATTTCTTTCTAGTTTCTCAAATAAATAAATATCAATTTTAATGTTAAATAAAATATTTCATCTCTACATGGGTATTTCAAAATTTTCATGCTGAATTTTTTTGGGCTTAATCTAATTGTCATCATCACTTCTTCCATTTTTATTGAAAATAGTTTTTATACAAAAACAAATAATCTATGATCATGGAAAAAATAATTGTGTAAAAATAATTCTACATGATTAATTCAATATTCTAAAATCCTATTTTTTATCCTAAATGGAAAAATATTTTTTACATATTTAAAGAATTAAATGAACGTTTATTCTAATTTCAATATTAAATGTGATTTTATAGATAAGACCAGTAAAACCTATTTGAGAAGAAATATAAATAATTTTTTGTATCATTAAAAAATCATGGACAAATAAAATCAAAATTCGTTAACTCTACCACTAGTTATATAGTATTTGAACTAATTTTTTGAAATATTTTATTCACCAGGTAATTTTTTAAGACCTCTAATGTGAATCTAAGGGAATTTCTCAAATATAAGTAGGGAAAAGTATTTTTCTAAATTCAAATGGATATTTTTTTTATCAACAGTGTTTTTAGTTCTAATTATACCAATGTAAAATGAAATTCTGTGTTTTTTGTTGACTTAAATGAATGAATGTTTATTTACGTGTTGCGACATTATGAAATTAATCGAAAAAAATAATTTTCATTGATTTTTTTAATGATTTTTTTAAATTATATATTGCATGATAGTTTTATAATTCATTTTAAAAATATTTTTGAAATCACGGTTGAATCATTCTACTTTTTGAATATCCATTGTATTATAGTAAAAAGCCCAAGTATCATCCCATGGAAAATCCTTCTATGCTGAGAATTGTTCTTGTTGGGTGAAAAATTAATTTAAACATTATTGTAACCCATCACACTATTTTATAATAACTAAAATTCTATTTTTTGGTCACATTTATTATTTTTTATTATTCCTCTATATTGGAATTCAATATGATGGAAAATATTGAGTTATAAGAGTGGTGGAGGGTTTTTTCTGAATATTATAAATAGTACATCATTGAGATCAAGTTAGATTAGCCCTTTATTTTTATCTAAACATTACAATGATTTCATAAATGATTTATTACAGAAAATCAATGGGCTATATGAGGGGGGAATTTTACATGGGCTTATTTTGATATATTTTTCATATCTATTTGGAGATTTAGTTTGGTTTCTAATGATGAAATGATTTTAGAATAGAAATTTATTGATTTTTAGTTAATATATGATGAAATTGTATATTATTGTAATATTTTTATGATAATGAGGATACTTAGGCACAATTAATGACATATTTTTGTTAATATAACATATTTTTTTAATATTATATTAGTGTCTCTAGTGAATTGTAAAAGAAATAAAATTTATATTATATTTTATGTGTTGTAGGGATTAGAAATAACATATCAAATTTAAATTTTTTATTTTTAATATATAATTTGCTTTATTTTAATATTTATTTTTTTGAATCTAAAAATTAATGTTTTTATCTTTAATTTATTTTAATTTTTTTTATATAATTATTCTTCCACGAAACTCCCATGTATGAAAATATTAAGAGTGTCTCATTAAAAAAGTTTCCTGACTCCCATAGAATAATTTATAGCAAATCCCAAAAATATTATTATTAAGATAAATTCATATTGGAGATTTAAAATTCACTCACCTCTTGGTAGGTTAGTTCTTGAAATATAAAGCTTTTATCATAGAAGGACAACGATCTATTGAAATAAAGACTATAGTCATGTTTGGTTTCAAATTTGAACTAATAAAGAATCATTTAAATTGAATATTAATAAACAATGATCACAATTTAGTGTAAATAAATTGAGACGTAAGATTTAGGGTTTTTTAGCTTAATTGAATAAGTAATTGAGGATGAAATTCAACAATTTAAGTATTTGATGTTGTTTTTTTAGGAAGAAATAAAATACTGGGAATATTTATATAAAATGAATAAAACAAAAACAAATAGATCATGGAAAATTAATTGATCAAAAAGAGATAAAGAGATCAATGATGTCCAAAAATTTGAGATGAATAGTATGTGATGATCCTAATTTACCTTGTAAAATCAAATAAATAATTAATTTTGAACTTTTATATACTATTATCAAAAGGGATGATACAAACAATAATTGAAGAACGATGATTAGTTATTGATGTAATGATTTTGATCTATACTGATTCTGGGTGTTATGTACAATTTGGATTCTAATGTCACTATAGATTACTAAGCCTGATTCTAAGTCATGGAATATATAATTTGTTCGGGAACAGAAGAAATTTTGATCTATCATATTTATGTTTTTTGGAATGTCTTATATTTGATGGAAATATCCTCAATCATTCCCAACATTATAGCTATATTAAGGAATTTTAATGTCAATGTAGTAGATAATATTACACAATGAAATATAAAAACAAGTAAAAAAATCTCGATTATTAATGATCCTTTACTGGAGTTGAGGAATCTGTCATTATTTCATCAAATATCAGAGTAATAGCTGAGATTAGAATATGTTATTTTTTCTCTCAACTCTATATTTGATATGAGGATAAAATTTTGTGTTAAATTCAAACACTACCTATGATTAAGCTGGTAAAGGGAGATGCGTACATGGTTCATGAAAATGTATTAGTATATACCTTACTAGGGAAGAAAATCCCATGTTTTCTAATTATTCAGACAAGGAGATTGATATAAATCCAAATGAGTAGAGTGGCACAACGATTATCTGATTAACTATTGGAGCTGGTGAGTTTAGATCAATTATAGGAGACTCAATTTAAGGAAATATGATATATACTAGAACAAATGTTTATAATTTGGATTTGTTTCTTTGTTTGAAGGCTAAAATTATGACAGAAGGAGTAGAGTGATCACAACTAGCATACATGAAGCTTCTGGGAATTAAATTCTAGGAATATAAATAGTATTAGCTACATTCAATTCAAATATAGTTAGGGGAAATTATAATTCCTATTAACTATAAAAATACACTATTATTTAACAATTTTTTGGGAATCCATTTTATGTATTTAAATTGATACTATTAATAAAATGTCAATAATATAAATTCTTGTATTAGAAAAAATATCACATGTGGGGAAGTGATAATAGTTATAAGAGATTTTCTGAATTAACTAGAGTAGTAGCTAGTGAAGATGAATAATGTCATCAAATAATTCCACATGGATGGTGCTTCTTGTTAAATTTTTTTTCTATATTTTTATTTTTTTCTAAGAATAAGAGTATAATTCTTTATTCTCTACATCTCAATATTTAATATTCACTATCTGTAACTTTTCTGTTTGTATGTTAATAAAAATTATCAATTAATTTTCCTACAAGTTATTAAACACTTAAAAATGAAGGGTTAAATTCATATTCCTTTATTAGGTTATGAATCTTAAATCTTTATAGGGATTCAAACATCAATATGATCATCGTATCTTCTCCAGTCTCAGTCGAAAATGATGATAGTATAGATAGATATGAAATCTCATTCACTCATTGGAATTGTTTTATAAAATTAATCCCTTTATATTTTTACCTTGTTCTATTAGTTACATGATTTTTTTAGAGGATGTTTTATGATGGATGATATTGGGAATATCACTCCTTTTGAGAAGATATTGTTTACTAAGATGGTTCGATTTTGAGTTTCATTTCATTATAAGGAGAGGTCACCTGTACTAGACATCATTCCTAGCATGAGTATTCATTATTTTTGTTGATTGCGGTTTTTGATTCAAGTAATAAATCCTGAGCTATATGAGGTTTAGTGTTAATATTTATATTCCTTCAATATGACAATGATAGTAAGTATTTGAGGGAATCAACCACAGGTTAATCATATATTTCCTTTAAGTTATTTAATTTATTTTCACAATTGTTTCTATTTTTCATTCAGTTCTTTTTTTCGTCAATATTTCAATTTTTTTATTTTAATACATTAAAAATGGAATTAAAAAATTTGTGGAATTACTATGATAAATGTAACAACACGAGATTTTATAATAATAATTCATTTTAATTTCATTGATGTATTGTGTTGTAATTGACACAAAAATTAGCTTGTACTATAAGCCACACCGTATTAGCTTGCAGTATACACAACACTATTCTTGGATCATGTTACACACAATTTGAAGTTCGTTTTATAGAAATTATTCTACACATAATTAAGTATTGATTGTTTTTAATGTATAAATAAAATATGTTTGGATTATGTTAAACAAAAAAACAAAGGGAGCTTGTACTACACACAACCTTGACGTGGCTTGCATTACATGCAATCATGACCTTCCTTGATAGCGTGTGTAGTACGCAATACCAGGTTTCACTAAACAACGACATATTGTTATAATATAATTATAAACTAGCCGTCATGAAAATTATTAACTAAATTTTTAATTTTATAACTTTAGTATTCATCTTACGTATTTTCTAGAACACGGTATGAGAACAAAATAAATTATTCCGGTAAAATAAGTATTCTTCAGAAAATGCAATTTTGCCGCCTTTTGATGGTGCACCCACTTTAAATATAGTTTGGAAATTTTTATAAGTTCATATTGAAAAAATAAAATTCTTCCGTGGAATCAGGATAAAAAAATTTAAATTTGGATAAATGTTTCATATTAATCTGATAACATTCACATTTTAATGAATAGTAAAAACACGCTATATTTTAATTAAAAACAACTTTCTTCATCGCAATATTTTATATGGTTATATTATATTTTTAATTTGTTTTAAAGTTTAATTATAATATATTTCTACCATTTAATCCAATGTTGGTCATTGGAATTAATTTCACTTTGAATTTGGACACAAAATAATGTCGATCTTTTGATAGTTATTGTTTCTTAAAAACACACTATTTTATTTGATAACAAGAATTAATTTTAAAATGAATTAATTCCACTTCTATGTTTTGAATTTCGAAAAATAGATATCTTTTTTGAATTCAGAATATCAAATATAGCTTAGGCTGAATTTTTGGTATTTTTCTAAAAAACTTCAATTTTTGATGAATAGTGAAACCACTTAGTGGTAGTTAAAAAACGAACTCTTTCATTTAAATTCAATTTTACCACTTATGTGAATTGAATTTTAAAAATCTGACATACATGGTTGTTATCAAGAAGTAAAATGTGGTTTAATAAGATGAAATTAAATTTTGGTGAATAGTAACTTTTCACTTTTGTTTACTGCGGTTAAAGGTAAATATGGTAATTCGAGATTAAAAGAATATTATAATAATTCCAAATTACCTTAACACTTGTAATAACCTTATTGGATGAGTATTGGCCGACCATGGGCATCCTTAGGTCTATTTTGGGACCCCATTGAGCCACTAGGTAGTGATAATTACTATTTGGATTAATTAATTTAATGTAAAGACAAAATTGACATTAACAAAAAGCTTTTAGTAATTAATTTTTATAAGGGGTTATATAAATTATATTTTCGACTATAAATATTCATTGGAAAGATAAAACAATTTCCTACATGATGGTATTTTTGTTTATAATTTTTAGACATTAAATAAATTATATTATTTAAGAAATAATAATGATCTGGTATTTACCTCATTAACAAATGATTTAAATAAATAAGATTATAATTATTAAAATATTATCCAAAACATTTCCAATTCTGATTGGATGATTTTATTTTGACCATGAGTCATATTATATTGATATTTAATGATTTTTTGACCTTTTAAAACCTATTGTCAGTTTATAATAAAATAATAGTTTCACACTTTCTAAAAGAGCACCTCCTCCCCCTTATAAATGGAGACCATTTCTATCCAATTCCTTAGACCTCTAAAGCCATTTGGCTCGTCTATCCCCTTACCAATTAAGCACCCTAAATCCCTATACTCCCCCTAGAAGCCTTAATATATTCAGAAAGAACTTCAAGATGTTCTTTACGTTCAAACCAAATGAAGTTACCCAAATTAAAGGTAACAGTTTCTCTTAAATAGTTTTATTTTATTCTACTTCTCCAACCCTAAACACTTTTTAATCCTTTATTTTGTAACAAAACCAGTATCCTCAATATACTAGTATGTTTATATGAGAGAATATTCGAACTACACATACACACACCTTCATCTAAGGGATGAAGAACATAATGTTTCTTTAGATGACAAACTAACGCCTCACGAAACGATAATTATTCAATTTTCTCCTACTGCCTCTCATGGTGGCCATTATGATAGAAATATATTTATATATGATATATAATATTTTTATTATTCCTTTATGCTTATTTAATTCCCAATTATATCACCCCTTATGGTTACCATAGTGGGTAATACGATAATCTCATTTGAGGAAGTGCAGACTACCGCCCCCATAAAGTGATTTGATTTGTTAATTCCTTATGTGGGATGTATAAAGTATGGAGTTCATGATATTATATATGATATTATACTTGAATTATAATATATATATGTATCATTATGTTTTAATTCCATTAAAATAATAAATAGAAATGAAAGTAATGTTCATGCGTACGTACGACTTACCATCTCCATGAACGGTGCATTTCACTTCTTAACTCCATATGTTATATACTATTATAAATAAATGTATATGCCAGATATATATTATATATATGATATATAAATAATGAATATAATTCTGGATATAATGAACCTTTGACTACATGAATAAGATGTAATTATAAGATCATTTTTGACTCAAGTACCAAATATCCTCAAAACGAACATTATTAACTTAAATGGTTACATAATGTTTATAAAATGGTAATAAGTGATATAAAAGGAATAATAAACATTAAAAAGGTTCTTAAGAAAGTATAAATTAACTTTTGTTTTTTATTCTGGAGATTAAGGAATGATTGAGTAAAGTCAGACACGAGGTAAGGGAACTTCTTAACCCAATTTCTGTTCTTTGGGTTGATCTTCTCTTTATTGTTCATGTCGTTCTTTGATTATGTGAGGAATGAATTTTTATATCATATCATGTATTTATAATTTCGGTATGTGACGTTATAGTGAATACACATAATTGATCTATTTTATTTATAAAAAGATCTTAGTAAGGGATAATTATTCCAATCTCATTCTTATCCGAGATTGATTATTCATAAGTATTTTCTGGGGCTATGTTTATTATCTATGTCCATATATTCTCAAAATGTTTTCATAAAATTTTTATATTCCTTACATGTTTTTTTAAAGTCATTTTTCCCTTTTATACTTTTACCACATCGTATTGAATGTATCATTCTTCTGTTTACCATACGAGGTACTTTTTGAATTTTCCGACAAAATTACGAGAAGTATGTTTTTTTAACTTAAACGACATGAATGATTTTTTACGATTTCATAATGCCTTATTTAAATAAATAAAAATCTACATTATTTCATGATTTTTTACAAGAAAATCCTTTTCTTTTAAAATTGAGTGGCATTTTGTGAAAAGAAAATGATTTTGAAGAATAAATGATATTTTCCCAAGGAATTTGTTTCAAGTGTTTTATCAAAACCATTTTCCATCTAAGATGATATTTTTTTCATATGTGTATGTTTCAAGTATAATTCCCCTGTGATTTACATGGATTAAATTTTCTTATGATGAAATGATATCCATTTGTTTTATATGGATTTTGTTATGATGAGATGATGTTTATGAAACCCATTTTTTTCTTTGGGTTATGATGTATGATTTATGTTTATGTTGTGGCACAAGTAAGAATAATTTCATTATGAGATGGGTGGTACCTATATTTCCCTCAAATTCATTTGGAAATGATTTATATCACATGAGATAGACAGGGTTGGAACAGAAAGTTAATATGTTTCAGTGATACAGGACTGGAATGAGGAGTGAAATTGGTTCAGTAAGGGACTTTGTCCACTAAGATGGTATTGGCAGAAATGCCGTGGCTACAATAGAAATCACATCATTTGATTAATTTTTTCCACAATTACAAGTTTCATTTCAAAGCTATTTTATCATGATTGATGTTCCGTTATGATATATGCCTTACGTACTGCCATGTCTTATGTCATTGTTCAAGATTTTGATATTAAAACATTATGTTCATGTTTTTTGATCAAATGTATATGATTTGTTTTATTTTCTCCATGAATACCCTTACTGAGAATTTTATCTCAACCTTTATATGTTTTCTTTTCCCCATGATTTAAATAAAGGTTTTAAATAATAGAATAAAAGATAAGAAATTTATGGTAGATTTTGAAGATCTTTTACCACAATTAGAATATTATATCCCGAGTTTCCAAAGACACTAAACCATTACAGTTCTTTAGTGTCTGTTTTTGTTAGGTATTAACTATTCTGCAAAATTAATGTAATATCCAGGTACATCATGATTTGGGACTCTACAGTTGGTATTAGAGGAAAGGCTTAGTCAACCTTTGGAAATTAGGAAGCGAAAACTTTAGCGTGATCCCTAGAGATATTTATAAGGTATCTCTAGGGATGTCCCTAAGGTTAAGTAAAAGTATAGGATATAGTCCTAGAACTATGGTTACGATCATAGAATTAAACCAATGATGTTAGAGTTTGAAAGTACTCCCCCTTGATTATGTTGTTTTTCCTCTCGTACTATTCTTTTTGGGTTTTTAGAAATGGCAGGAAATATGAGGATTCATGTTAATGGAGAATATGATGGAAAATGGAATGATATTGTTCATTAGTAACCAAATGAAATGGGATTTGGATGTCTAAACATCATTATTATTCCAAATCATCAATCTCATAATTTGATCAATAATCTCAACTTTGGTAAGTTTCCTGGCTCATCTAATAAGAGAAAGATGGAGTTTCTTGATGATCATAGAGGATAGAAAGTTCAATTTCCCTCAATTAAATCATATGGGAATAGGAATCAAAAATAATGTTTTAATGGTACTTGAAGATGCTTTGGGTGTGGAAAAGAAGGACACAAATCTAGTAAATGCAAAGAAAAAGTTTCGGTTAACTCCATAGACAATGATTATGGTTTTACTAAGACATGAACACTGGTTAAATGTTTTAAATGTGGAATGTATGGGAATTATGAAAACAAATGCCCTAAGGGAATGTCTCATGAAGAGAATCATCATGGTCTTATGGTTAGTATTTTTGTTGATGATGATGAAGAGACTAAAAATGATATATGAGATGAAAGAAGTGTTGGGGAATAAAATGAGGAAGCTCGGTCAATGGTTTAAGAATGAATTGGAATTATTTTATGTTTATCAAGAGTTATGTTTTATAGGTAATTTAATGGTGCTATGGAATAAGGAAACATCTAAGGATTGTTACACTATTGTTTTTTATAAAGTATTTGAATGTATATGTTGAATCTTACCAGTAACCATTAAAGCTTATATAGATATTTTTGCAAAGAAGATGAAATGAGTATAATGAAGGGATAAAAATATAATGAAATGTTTGATAGTATTAATTAGTTCATTACTGATATAAGGAAAAATTTATATCATGGTTTGAGTATATAGATATTTTGGGATTCTAGTATGTGGAAAGAGGTTCCTTTTGACAACATTCATGTTTTCACTAAGGTTTAATGCGTATTCATTTTCAAGAGAATACATGATTAAGGTATTCACATGTTTGGAATGCGATCAAAAAGATATATCTTGTGATATATGGGGGATAGATGATGGCATTCACATGCTCGGTAGATGAAATTTCTAGCAATTAATTTTTTTATACTATGAGGTTGGACAGAAATATTTTAGATAAGCCTAATGATTGGAATGGATTATGTTGTACATACGTTAGTATTGTCTATGGATAGAACTTTTTTCAATATAATTGATGGGATGTTATAATAATGTATTTTTAGAAAAAGGACAACCTACAGGATGGGTGACAACCTATCGCATTGGACAAGGCTGTGGGAATCGGACCCACAACCGAAGTGCGACATGCCTTTATTACCTACCACTGGCCTACATGAATTCCCTAATTAGTAGAAACTAGTTTCATTTTATTAAGAGGTATGATAGATGCAGTATAAGTCCATTTTAGGAACCATATACGATTAATCTCAATATAAATGGACTTATGATAGAGGCAGATGGAATGACCTATCTTTCGGTCACATGATCTGCTAACTCTTCGAGAATGAAAAATTCAACTTCTTTTCTTTAAACAAGAGATGAAGTTGAAATTGATCATAGGATGACCAAAAATGATATTACACTGAAATCAAGAAATTATTTCTTCTAATTCAAAATTATCAACTTGAGGGAAATGATATTGAAAACCAAAAATGTTGTCATAGTGCTCTTATATCTGATGAATCAGATGGTACCTTAGATCATCACAAATTTATGGCTTTGTGATTGTTGGATTTTTCATAGCCATGTCCTCTACCACTCTCCATCAGAACGTGATGGTTAGATTTATCTTCAATATCTATATTTTCACCTATATACTCCTATGTGGAAACCCAATGATGAGTTAATTTGGGTAACTGTTATGTTTCATACTTCACTTTTTAAATTTTTGTTTTATTATTCCTTTTTACGATGTGGGTTTCTATGAAAGAAACGTTCAAATATAATCCATTTATAACCCCGACATATTTCGAGGGAGAATTTAATTTTAAGGGGGATAGAATGTAACAACCCAAGATTTTATAAGAATTATTATTTTTAATTTCATTGATTTTTTTGTGTTGTACGCTTCACCAAAATTAGCTTTTACTATACGTGATACAGTATTAGCTTGTAGTATACGCAACACTATTCTTGGCTCCTGTTACACACAATTTCATGCTCGTTTTGTAGAAATTATTCTACACAACTTTGGTATAGATTTTTTTTAATGTATAAATAAAATTATTTTTGATTATGATATATGAAACAACAAAGGGATCTTGTACTACCCGAAACCTTGAAATGGCTTTCATTACATGCAATCACGACCTTCCTCGATAGCGTGTGTAGTACGCAATACCGGGTTTCACTAAACAACGATATATTGTTATAATATTATTATGGACTAGACGTAATGAATAATATTATCTACATTTTGAATTTTATAACATTATTATTCATCTTACATTTTTTCTAGAACATGGTATGAGAACAAAATAAATTTTGCTGGTAAAATAAGTATTTTTCAAAAAATGCATTTTTTCCAACTTTGATGGTTCACCCAAATTAAATATGGTTTTGACATGTTTATAAGTTCAATTAGAAAAAATAAAATTCTTCCTTGAAATCAGGTTATAAAAATTTAATTTGGATAAATTTTTCATATTATTCTAATAACTTTCATATTTTAATGAATAGTAAAAACACACTATATTTTAATTGAAAAAAACTTTTTTCCTCACAATAATTTATATGGTTAGATTATCTTTTAAATATGGTTAAATGTGTAATTAGAATATATTTTTACCATTAATCCAATGTGGGTAATTGCAATTAATTTCACGTTGAATTTGGACATAAACAAGTGTCGATCTTTTGATAGTTATTGTTTCGTAAAAATAGGCTATTTGTTTTGATAAAGGGAATTAATTTTAAAATTAATTAATTTCACTGGTAACGACCCAATGTTTCATTAATGTAAATCCCTCTTGATCTAGTTAATTGTCTCTTTATGTAAAACACTTATATAAAATGTCAACTTCTTTGGTTTTATGTTATGATTTGTGACCGTTACTTTTATAGCTGTTGAAAACCGATCACATGAACAGTATAAATATAGGGCTTTAACAAATCCATTTTACTGAGACAAAGGAAGCGATGAACTCTTCCAGTAGAATTTATTTGTACAAAGCCCATTTGTCAGATCTTGGAGAAGATGTGGCATCCTTGGGCTTTTTTCTTGACCAAACCCAAGCTGAGCTTCATCATGTCAAACTCGAACGGGACCGTCTACGGGAAAAGTAGAAGTTGAAAGAGATTACCACTCGAGCAATGTTATCCGAGCTACCCCAAGAGTCTGTCTCCATCTCACATCTCACCCTTAGGTCTTATGTGGCTGTTTTAAGGGGTTATGTAACAAATATTTAGTACTATGTTCATGTATATTATTTTTGTATGTAATAAGGAATATACCTCCTAGTCTTTTTTTGATACATTGTAAATAATTTTTAAAGTACAAATAGGGTTTTTAGTTATTATTTAATTAAGAATTATATTTTATTAAATTAATGTATTTTTTAATTAAATAATATTTTAATAAAATATTAATAATATTATTAAATTATTTTTTATTAAATTTAAATTATCTTATAATTTTATAAATCCAATTATAATTTTTTTAAGGTTTGAAAGCCATTTCTGTCAAAACCTGTAAATTTTCGATAAATGTCTATTTTTAATTTAAAAGTTAAAATTAACATATTTAGAAAATTATTTAGATAAAATAAATGTTATTTCTGGAATTAGGACATCAAAATTATCCAACGGTGAATTTTTCATAATTTTCTGAGACAGTCAAATTTTTGGGAAAAAATTATATACTGTTTAAATATATAATGTGTTTTATGACATCATAATGACCCAATAGTGATGTAATAAAATACTATAAGCATTATTTTGGGCCAATATATGTTTTACCATTAAAATAATGTGATTTTGGATTTTTTGACATACTTTTCAAAGCATTAATGGACCCCTCAAGACTTATTAAACATTTTTCCTTTTTAAATTATTTTCCATTAGAGTGTGACTCACCTCCACATATGCAACCTCATTATTTTAAGAAGTTCAAACTATCAACATATTAAATATTTTTTTCTTCTTCCCTTTTCCAAATACCATGCGCAAAAACCATGGGATGGTTTGTGGTATGGATTAATTTAATATAAGGGGTCCCTAACCAAAATAATAAAGAATTCCCTCACCTTTCCTATATAAACCCACCCAAGATCCCACTTTCTACTAACTAAAAGCCTTTTTAGATCATCCAACCTCTGCCATAATCTCTCTAGAATCCTCCCAAGGTGCCCCAAGTTCCCAATAATCCTATCACAAGCCTCACTCTAGCCTTTGGAAGCACACTTCCAAGTAAGGGTTTTTTCTTCCTTTCTCATTTTTGTCCAATTTTTATTAAGTGGTTTTTCCCATTTAGTTTCAATTATGAATGTTGGGACATGGTTTATCACCTCCATCATACTGCCCTATATATGTTTTAATTATGTGATACCCCTTTCCCTCTCATTAAATGCCTCCCATGTACACCCGTTACTATGCCAAAATTCTGAAAGGAACTTTTCTCTCCTCATTTCCATTCAAGAAATACTTTTCTATAATGAATCTAAATTCCATTAAAATTGTTGGGACATGTATCTATATGAACTCCTTACTGTCCATTATATTTAAATATAATGAGGAACCACTTTCTCTCTAATCAATCATTTTTATGAATTCTTATGTCACGCCGTTACGCTGCTGAAATCGCACCGATTTTCTAAGACAATGCCATTGTGTAGTGAATTCCATGCCCATTTCTCCATCAAGGGTATTCAACTTTATGAACATTTAATTATTGATTATAAAGTTTTATGTATGAAATCCACATGCCTTTATCGTGGAATAAATTATTATGTTTTGTGAATCAATGTTTTATGATCCATGTGGCACACTTATGCATGAAATGAAATGTTTAAGAAGGATGCTCCCTTATAGCACTCTAATGCATTGCATAAGGTATAGTATCATGATACGTCATGTGAAAGGAGTGTTGAATCATGCTAATTCATGTGCAAAGTGGGTTTTACTCATGCTTCATTTGCAATGAGGATTTACTCATGCTCCATGTGCAATGAGTCTTGGCTCATGCTAATTCCATGGTAAGTGTTGTTGCCACATTTCCATGTTATGATTATCATGATTTATCATGACTTTATGTTAATGATTCTCTTGTGCTCTATTTATATTACTAATTTATAACATGTATTTTACTCCTAATTTTATTCCATGTGTATTCCCTTACTAGGCTTTATAGCTCACCCTTTTCTTATGTATGTCCTCATGTTATCCAATGCAATGCTAAGTACGATGGAATGTAGTGGTCATGTAAAAGAAGTTTTCAATAAAGAGGATGTATGTAATTTTTTAAAATTTTATGTGATTATCCTAATCCCAAAAGACACTAATCCTCTCTATCTTCTTTGTTGTATCATGTGTTGTTTTATGTAATAAATCATGTTTAAGTTGTAATAAAAAGTAGGGTTTCCATAGTTGGTATCAGAGTATGGGTTTATTATTTTTTGGGATTAGGATTAAAAAACCCTAGTAAAGCCTTAGAGGCAAGAATATGTATAATAAAAACATCCCTAAGTTTCGGTGAGTATTGAGTAAGTGGGTTATCAAGAAAATACATCCCTATCTAGATACGAGCAGGTAGAGGCGGCTCTGGCACAGATGTATCCTAGGGGTATAACCCGAAATCACCATTTTGAGCTAGACTCGAATGTGAACTGGTGCACAACAATGGGCCTTGATGCACTCTTGGTTACGACACTCCCGAGGGATATGTTTTGATAAATTCACAAGCCTAGTATGAAACCTTATTAAGGGAATTAAAAAAAAATTCCTCAGAATATATGTTAGAAGGTAGATCATGAAAATCCTAGATTGAAGCCTATAGACTCATGAGTTAAGGAAATACATGTTTATTTATAAGTCATCAAATTTTGTCTTTAGATTACCCTTTACGTGTTACCCCTAACTTTCCTTTTATTCCAGCCAATGGTCAGTAATTGGAGGACTCGGGCAAACAACTGATGTGAAGATCATTGTGATGACTGTACTAATGAGATGCCCTATCCAATGGTAGAGGGAATCACGAACATTGTCACGCTTATCTCTCAGCTAACTCATTCTTTGAATAGAAATATGGGTAAAGAGGAATGTTCAACCCCCCCCCCCCCCCAAGAAAGAAAAAGTCACTATCGAGAGCTTCATGAGACAAACGCCCCCAACTTTTAGTGGATCATCTGATCCCCCGATCGCTGAACAATAGATAAACTCCATTGAAAATATCTTTTCCATCCTTCAATGTTATGAATAGGAGAATGTTCTCATGGCGGCTTATCGTATGGAGGGTGATGCTGATCAATGGTGGAAGTTGATCAAAAATACGAAGCCTGAGGAGGATATCAAGGTGTTGGAATTAAAGGATTTCTGGAAGATGTTTTTCGATAAATATTTTCCGTGCACTATCCGACTTAAGATGGAATGGGACTTCCTTTCCCTCAATAAAAAAATATGAACAACTTGTTGGAGCGTACAAGGAAAACTTCACAAGGCCGGTATGATACGCTTCTGGCTTTGTTTTCACCCCCGAATTCATGGTTGATCGCTTCTTTGGTGGGTTGAAGCATAGCCTACGGAAAGCATTAGCAATCCGTGACTTCAACAGCTTTGAGGAAATTGTCCGATGTGCCCTCAAGGTCGAAATGGAGATCAGAGAATCATAGGGGTATCATGGGGATAATAAGCGTAAGGTGGAATTCAATGCTGGTGGTCCGATGGATAAATCCCAAGGCACTAAGAAGATCCAGCACCCCACTTTCGAAAAGTGTGGAAAGAAGCACCCTAGAAATTTCCTTAAGGGGAAAAGGAAATGCTTCTGGTGTGGAAGAGAAGGGAACCTAGCTGTTAACTGTCGAAAAGAAGGACCCACGGCTGCGACCGAGGAGAGGAATGCTCTGTTCTAACCTCAACGCATTGTTCATTGCTATAAATGAAAAGAACTAGGGCATCTTGCAAATTAGTTCCCAAATCCAAGGGTTTTCGGAGGCAACCAACAACCTCCAAGGCAACAAGGAAGAGATTTTTCCATCACATCAGCTGAATTGAACCCCGAAAATGATGTGGGGAGAGGTATGATAGTTATTCATTAAAGAATAGAAAATGTACTTTTTGATTCTGGTTTTACGCAATTTGTTATATCTCGAAATTTTAGTTGAACAATCCCAGCACCACCCCAAATCATGGAAGTGAAGATGTCGGTGAGTACAAAAAATGGTGAAATCATTGCATCCCATGAATATAAGTCCTCCCCAGTTTTAATCTATGGATTGAATTTCCTGGCGAACCTCATCATAATCCCTATGGGGGAATTTTATGCAATTCTTGGCATGGATTCAATTGCCTTATATAGTTCCCACATAAATTGTCGGGAGAAGGAAATCACTCTCCATATGGAGAATTGACCCCCGATTCGTTACAAGTTTAAGGAGGAAGATGAATCTCTATTAGCTCCATCATCTCAAGAATGGATATTACTACACTATGAGCACATGTATCTGTCATAGATGATTGAGTCCAAGGAAGAAACCATCCTTGAAGAAATGCCTATTGTGAGGGAATTCGCTAAAGTGTTTCCCTAGGAACTGCCTGGTCTTCCTCCTAGAAGAGATGTTGAATTCACAATTGAACTTATACCTGGGGCATTACCAATATCCAAGACTCTATATAGAATTGCTGTTGTAGAGCTTGAAGAGCTGAAGAAACAAATACAGGAGAATCTGGATAAAGGTTTTATACGCCAATGTGCTTCACCATGGGGTTCACCAGTCCCCTTCGTCAAGAAGGATGGGTCAATGCAGATGTGCATCAATTATCGTGAACTTAACAAAATAACAATAAATAACAAGTATCCTCTCCCACGAATTGATGACTTGTTCAATCAGTTGCGTGGAGAACAATACTTCTCCATGCTGGACTTGCAGTCAGGATATTATCAAGTAAGGGTGAAGAAGGAAGATATCCCCAAGACTGCTTTTCAGATAAGATATGGGCACTATGAGTTCATAGTAATGCCTTTAGGACTCACCAATGCTCCAGAAATCTTCATGGACTTTGTGACTATAGAATTTATAGATTACCTTGACAAATTTGTGGAGGTCTTTATAGATGATATTCTAATATACTACAAAACAAAGGAGGATCATGAGGAGAATTTCAGAACTGTACAAGAGACATTGCGCAAGGAGAAGTTCTATGAAAAGTATAGAAACTGTCAGTTCTGGTTGAAGGAGGTCTCATTCTTGGGCCATATCGTCACAAGCAATGGGATATCTGTGGATCCCTCTAATACAGATGCAATTGAGGGATGACTGAGGCCAACATAGTTAATGGATATCCGTAGCTTCATGGGGTTTTCCGGATATTATCAAAGATTTGTGAGAAATTTCTCATGATTTACCAATCCTCTAACAAAGCTAACTTAGAAGGGAGTAATGTTTTCTTGGAGTGATGAATGTGTAGAAAGCTTCAAGCAGTTAAAAAGGAGGATTGTCCCTGCGCCTGTGCTCACTTTACCCATAAGTGGGGAACTTTTTGTGGTATTCATTGATGCTTCAAAGAAGGTATTAAGTTGTGTGCTGATGCAGAATGATAAAGTGATATCCTATGCCTCAAGGCAGTTGAAAATCCTTGAGCGAAACTATCCAACACATGATCTAGAGTTGACAGCGATAAAGTTTTCCTTGAATATCGGGTGGCATTATCTCTATGGGGGGAAATGTGAGATATATACTGACCACAAGGGTCTTAAATATATATTGACATAGAAAGAGCTTAATATGTGCTAGCGAATATGGATAGATCTCATCAAGTATTATGACTATTCAATACATTACCCCCCCTGGGAAAGCGAACAAGGTGGAAGATGCCCTATGTAGAAAGGACCCATCGATTCTATCAATTATGAGAATTGAGAAGGATCCCATCTTCTTAGACTTGATGAAGATGGACATGGGAATCATAAAGAAGGGTACATCATCAATCCTTTCACAAATTATTTCTCAACCATCTCTTTTGGAAAATTCAATGGATGATCAAAAGGATGACGTGGGAATTCAGGAAAAATTGGAAGCTAGTAAAAAAGGTAAATCCTCAGAGTTTAATGTTAATATAGAAGGAATTGTGCGGTTTTGGAAAAGACTATGTGTTCCATCAAGTTTTGAGCTGAAGAATGAACTTTTGGATGACGTACATAGTTCAAATTTCTCTATTCACCCAAGGAGAACAAAGATGTATCGAGATATCTGAGAAAACGTTTGGTGGGATAATATGAAGAAGGAGATCGCTGAATATACATCAAAGTTCCTGGTGTGTCAGCAAGTTAAGGAAGAGAGGTAGAAGTCTAAGGGGATGATGCTACCATTTACCATACCATAATGGAAATGGGAGAACATCGCCATGGACTTTGTCACCAGACATCCAAGGACATCGAATGGAAACAATGCAATTTGGGTTGTTATGGATCGTCTTACAAAGACTTCACACTTAATTTGTATTCGAGAGGATTTCTCTTTGGATCAACTGGAACATATACATATCAGGGACATTTTAAGGTTGCATGGAGTACCAATATCTACTGTGTCTGACCGAGATCCAAGATTCACCTATAAGTTTTGGAAGAGTCATCAACATGCTCTGAATACTGAACTGAACTTCAGTACGGCCTATCATCCTCAAACTGATGGCCAATCTGAGTGGACTATCCAAATACTTGATGACATGTTGAGAGCATGGTCAACGAAATTCAATGGAAGATGGGATCAACATCATCCTTCGGTTTAGTACTCTTATAATAAAAGTTTCCACTCAAGAATCCAAATGGCACCTTATGAAGCCATGTATGGGAAAAGGTGCAGAACACCGACTTGTTGGGATGAGGTTAGAGAACGTAAGATGCTTGGACCAGAAATGGTCCAATAAATAGCGGAGAAGGTGAAAACCATTTAGTAGCATATCAAGGAAGCCTAGAGTCGACAGAAGAGTTATGCAGATAACCGTCGATGAGTCCTTGAGTTTAAAGTTGGATACATGTTTTTTCTACGCATATCTCTATGGAATAATGTCATGAGGTTTGGAAAGAAAGGGAAGTTAAGTCCAAGGTACATCGGCCCCTTCTAGATTCTTGATCGTGTCGGGGGTGTGGCCTATCTACTAGCACATCCACCTACCATAGATAAAGTGCATGATAACTTTCCTGTATCCCTCTTAAGGAAGTATATACCATAATCTTCACATTAACTCTCTTCTGAGGTAGTACAATTATAAGATGATCATTCTTATGAGGAGAAAACAGTGAAGATCGTAGATCATAGAGAAAATGTTCTACGAAATAAGACAATGCCCGTCATCAAGGTGTTGTGGAGAAACCACATGTTTGAAGAAGCGACTTGGGAATCAGAGGAAATGATGAAGGTGAGTTACCCACATCTGTTTTAGTGTGGGAAAAGGAAAATTTCAAGGGTGATATTTCTTAAGGGTGGAATATTGTAATGACCCAAAGTCTCATTAATGGAAATCCCTCTTGATCTTGTTAAATGTCTCTTTATGTAAAACTTTTATATAAAATTTCATCTTCTTTGGTTTTATGTCATGTTTTGTGACTGTTACTTTTATAGCCGTTGAACAGTGATCACATGATTAGTATAAATATAGGGCTTTAACAAATCCAAATTACTCAAACAAAAGAAAAAATTACCTCATCCAGTAGAATTTCACCCTACGAAGCCCATTTGTTGTCGCCCAGAAAAGAGGTGGCATCCTTCGGCTTCGCTCTTTACCAAGACCAATCTTAGCTTCATCATGTCAAGATCGAATAGGACCATCTACGGGAAAAGTGGAAGTTGATTGAGATTACCACTCAAGTGATGTTATTCGAGTCACCCCAAGAGTCTGTCACCATCACACACCTTACCGTTAGGTCTTATGTGGCTGTTTTAAGGGGTTATGTAACAAATCACTAGTACTATGATCATGTATATTATTTTTGTATATAATAATGAATATACATCCTTGTCTTTTTTTGATATATTGTAAATAATTTTTAAAGTACAAATACTGTTTTTAGTTATTATTTAATTAAAAAATAATATTTTATTAAATTAAGGAATTTTTGAATTAAATAATATTTTAATAAAATATTATTATTATTATTAAATTAATTTTTATTATATATAAATTATCTTATAATTTTATGAATGCAATTATAATTTTTATAAAGGTTTGAAAGCCATTTCTGTAGAAACCCGTGAATTTTCGATAAATGTCAGTCTTTATTTTAAAAGTGAAAATTAAAAAATTTATAAAATTATTTAGATAAAATAAATGTTATTTCTGGAATCAGGATGTCAAAATTATCAAATGGTGATTTTTTCACAATTTTCTGAGACAGTCAAATTTTTGGGTAAAATTTAAATACCGTTTTAATATATAATGTGTTTTATGACATCATAATAACCCAATAGTGATGTAATAAAATAATATAATCTTTCTTTTCTACCAATATATGTTTTACCATTAAAATAATTTGATTTTGAGTTTGTTTGACCTACTTTTCAAAGTAGTAAGGACCCCATAAGACTTATTAAACATCTTGTCTTTTAAAATTATTTTCCATGGGCGCGTGACTCACCTCTACATAAGAAACCTCATTATTTTAAGAATTTTTGACTTTGGAATTATAAAATATTTTTTTCCTCTTACCTTTTTCCAAAAACCATGGTCAAAAACTAGGGGATGGTTTGTGGTTTGGATTAATTTAATATAAGGGTTCCCAAACCTAAATATTAAATAATTCCCTCACCATTCTTATATAAACACACCCAAGCTCCCACTTCCTCCTCACTCAAAGTCTTTGGAGTTCATACAACCTATGAACTACTCTCTCTAGAATCCTCCCAAGGTGCCCAAATCTCCCAAGTAGCCTCTCACAAGCCTCTCTCTAGATTTTTGAAGCACACTTTGAAGTAAGGGTTTTTTATTCCTTTCTCATTTTTGTCCAATTTTATTTAAGTTGTTTTCCCATTTATTTTCTTTTATGAATGTTGTGGTATGGTTTCACAACTCCATCATACTTCCTTATTTATTTTTTAATTACGTTAGACCCCTTTATCTCTCATTAAATTCTTTCTATGCACACCCGTTACTATGCCGAAATTCCAAAATGAACTTCTCTCTCCTCATTTACATTCAAGAAATACTTTTGTATAATGAATCTAAATTCCATTACAATTCATGGGAAATATATATATATATATGACCTCCTTAATGTCAATTATATGTTAATATGATGAGTAACTCCTTTCTCTCTCATCAACCGTTTTTATGAATTCTTATGTCATGTTGTTACGCTGCCAAAATCGCACCGATTTTCTAAGCCAATGCAATTGTGTAGTGAATATCATGCCCATTTCTCCATCAAGGGTATTCAAAATTATGCACATTTACTTATTTATTATAAATTTTCATGTATGAATTCCACATTCCATTATTGTGGAATAAATGTCTATGTCTTATGAATCCATGTTTTATGATCTTTGTGGCACACTTATGCATTAAATGAAATGTTTAAGAATGGTGCGCCCTTATAAGGATCCAATATATTGGGTAAAGTATAGTTTGATGATACATCATGTGAAATGAGTGTTGAATCATGCTAATTCAAGTTCAATGAGGGGTTTACTCATGATTCATGTGCAATGAGGATATACTCATGCTATATGTGCATTGAGTCTTGGCTCATGATAATTCCATGTTAAGTGTTGTTACCACATTTCCATGTTATGATTATCATGTTTTATCATGCCTTTATGTTCATGTTTCTCTTGTGCTCTGTTGATATGCCTAATGTCTAACATGTATTGTACTCCTCATGTTATTCCATGTGTATTCCTTTACTGGGCATTATATCTCACCGTTTTCTTATGCATGTCCCCAGGTTATCCCATGCAATGCTATGTATGATGGAATGTAGTGGTCCTGTAAAGGAAGTTTCCAATAAAGATGTTTTATTTCATGTTTTATGTTTTTATGTAATGATCCTAACCCCCAAAGTCACTAAACCTATCGAACATTACTGTTGTATCAAGTGATGTTTTATGTAATAAATCATGTTTAAGTTGTAATAAAAAGAAGGGTTTTCATACCACTTCAATGTTTTTAATTTGAAAAAATAGACATAATTTTTGAATTCAGAATATCAAATATTTCTTAGGGTGAATTTTCGGTATTTTTCTAAAAAACATCAATTTTTGATTAATAGTGAAACTACTTAGTGGTAGTTAAAAAACTGACTCTTTCATTTAAATGGAATTTTACCCCTTCTGTGAATTGAATTTCAAAAATCCAACATACATGGTTATTATCAAGAAGTAAAATGTGGTTCAATAAGATGAATATAATTTTGTTTGAATTGTAACTTTTGACTTTTATTTACTGTGGTTAAAGGTAAATAGGGTAATTCAAGGATAAAAGAATATTATAATAATTCCAAATTACATTAACACTTCTCCTAATATTATTGGATGAGTAGTGGCCGATCAAGGGCATCCTTGGGTAGAATTTGGGACCCCATTGAGCCACATGGTAGTGATAATGACTATTTGGATTAATTAATTTAATGTAAAGACAAAATTGAAATTATTCAAAATTATTTAGTAATTAGTTTTTATAAGGGGTTATATAAAATGTATTTTAGGCTATAAATATTCATTATAAAGATGAGAATATTTAACACATGATGGTATTTTTTTAGAATTTTTCGAGATCAAATAAGTTAAATTATTTATGACACAATAATGTAGTATTATTTACCCATTAATAAATGATTTAAATAAATAAGATTATAACGATTAAAATATTATCCAAAACATGTCCAATTATTATTGTAAGAATTTATTTTTACCATTAGTCATCGTATCTGAATTTTAAATGATTTTTGGACCTTTTGAAATGGAATATATGTTTATAATAAAATAATATTTTCACACTTTCCAAAAGAGCCCCTCTTCCTTTTTATAAAAGGAGACCATTTCTATCCAATTAATCACACCTTTCAAGCCATTTTTCGCATCCAACCTCTACCCAATTAAGCACCCTACATACCTCAACTTCCCCTAGAAGCCTTACCTTAGGCATAAGGCACTTCAATAAGTCCTTTTGTTTCAAACCAAAGGCAGTTACCCAAATTAAAGGTAACTGTTTCTCTTAAATTGTTTTCTTTTATTCTAGTTCTCCAACCCCTAAACTCTTTTTAATATATTATTTTGTAACAACAACAGTATCCTCAGTATACTAGGATTTTGTTATGAGAATTATTTTAACTACACTTACACACACCTCCATCTAATTAATGAAGAAAATAATGTTTCTGTGGATGGAAAACTAACGCCTCATGAAACGATGATTGTTCGATTTTCTCCTACCGCCTCTCATGGTGGCCATTATGATGTAACTGTATTTATATATGATATATATTATGTTTATGATTTCATAATGCTTCTTTAATTATCAATTATATCAATCCTTTATGGATTCCATAGTGGGTAAATACGATAATCTCATTTGAGGAAGTGTTGACTACCGCCCCCTCAAAGTGTTGTGATTCGTTAATGCCTTATGTGGGATGTATTAAGGATGGAGTAAATGAAATTATATATATGATATTATACTGGAATTATAATATATCTATGTATCATTATGTTTTAATTCCATTAAAATAAGAAATAGAATTGAATATAGTGTTCATGCGTACGTACGGCTTACCGTCTCCAAGAAAGGTGAATTTCATTTCTTACAACCATATGTTATGTACTATTATAAATACATGTATATGCTGGATATATATTATATATATGATATATAAGTCATGAATATAATTCTTGATATAATGAACCTTTGACCACATGAAGAACATGTAATTATAAGAAGTCCATTTTTGACTCAAGTACCATATATCGATAAGAGTAACGTTATTAACATAAATGGTTACATAATGTTTATAACATAGTAATAAGTTATATAAAAGGAATAATAAACTTTAAAAAGTTTATTAAGTAAGTATAAATTAATTTTGGTTTATTATTCAGGAGATTAAATAACTATTGAGCCAAGTCGGACACGAGGTAAGGGAACTTCTTAACCCAATTTCCGTTCTTTGGGTTAATCTTCTTTTTCTTGTTTATGCCATTATTTGATTATGTGAGAAATGAATTTTTATATCTTATCATTTATTTATATTTTCTTTGTGTGACCTTATAGTGAATACACATAAGTGATCTATTTTATTTACAAAAATATCTTTTTATGGGATAATTTTTCCAATCTCATTCTTATCAGAGATTGTTTATTCATAAGTATTTACTAGGGTTATGTTCTTTATCAATGTCCATATGTTCTAAAAATGTTCTCATAAAATGTTTAATTTTCTTCCATGTATGTTTAAAGTCATTTTTACCCTTTTTTACTTATACCACATCGTATGGAATGAATCTTTATTTTGCTTACCATACAAGGTACTTTTCGACTTTTCTGATAAAAGTATGAGAAGAAGTTTTTTTTAACTTATACGGCATGAACCAAATATTACAGTTTCATAACACCTTATTTACAAAAAGCGTAATCTACCTGATTTCTTGATTATTGTCAATAAAATATTTTTCTTTTATAATTGAATGTCATTTTGTGAAATGAAAATGATTTTGAAGAAGAATGGATATTTTCCACATGAAATTATTTCATGTGTTTTATCAAAACCATTTTCCATCTAAGATGACATTATTTCATATGTGTATGTTTCATGTATAATGTCTATGATTTACATGTTTTCAATTTTCTTATGATGAAATGATATTCATTTGTTTTATATGGATTATGTTATGATGGGATGATGTTTTTGAAACTAATTTTATTCTTTGGGATATGATGAATGATTTATGTTTATGTTGTGGCACAAGTAAGAATGATTTCATTATGAGATGGGTGGGACATATATCTCCCTACAATGAATTCAGTAAAGATATATATCTCCTGAGATAAACATGGCTGGAATGAAAACTTAATCTGGTTCAGTGATATAGGACTAGAAAGAGGAGTGAACTCGATTCAGTAAGAGACTTTGTGTACTTAGATGGTCTTGGAAATAATACCCTGGCTACTATTGAAATCATATCATGTGCTTAATGATTTTCCACAATTACATGTTTTATTTCAATGCTATTTTATCATTACTGATGTTCCATTATGATCTATGCCTTATGTACTTCCATGTCTAATGTCATCGCTCAAGATTTTGATGTTTAAACATTATGGTCATCTTTTTTGTTCAAATGCATATGATTTGTTTTATTTTCTCCATGATTACCCTTACTGGGCATTTGAGCTCACCCTTTATATGTTTTCTTTTCCTTAGGATTTAATGAAAGGTTTTAGGTAAGAGAAAAAAAGGGATGATATTTATATTAGATGTTGAAGATCTTTTACCACGTTTAGAAGATTATATCCCAAGTTTCCAAAGAGACTAAACTATTACTACCCTTTGGTGTCTGTTTTTGTTATGTATTAAGGATTTTTCAAAATTAATATAATTTCCATTTATATCAAGCTTTGAGTCTCTATAAAAACTAATTTCCTCTCTGATATAACCCTTAGGATATCCATAATGTTATATCTGGGGGGATATAAATATATTTCAAACTAGGATTCGGACAATATAATGTCATTCATGTTTTACATCATGAAATTACACCAATTTCATAATTATTATTATTCATAACCTAATAAATAATAAGGATTTAGAATAAGTCAAAATATAAAATTCTACTCCTAACACTATTATACAATATAGATTAAATGTATATCAAGATTGGTTAATGTATTAACATTAATTCTCTAAGTAATTACTAAATTTATACCCACATAATATCTTATCATATGGTCAATATATATCACATGTATATCCATACTTATATTTTAAGCCTATAAAGATCCCACTTACACAAAATCCTTATTCATTTTGGTCCATTTTACCTTATTTTGATTAATTTAAAATAAATTTTGAAACCATATCGAAGAATAATTTTTGATATCTTACAATAATTTTTAGAGATATATAATCAACTAATTCATATGTTATCTAATATGAAATAACTTATGAATTATCCTCTAAATATTTATTGGGATGAACATTAAATGTCATTGAGAGTTCCGATCTGATTTTATAAAACTCAATAAAAATTTGGTATAAGAAAATTTTTTATCCCATGGTACTTTTTCAAATAGTAAAAAATATAAATTCACACACCCATAAATATATGATAGGATATTCCTCTATAAAAGAATCATGGTTATTGTTACTACAAATGGATCTTGGATGAACTCAATAAAACACATGTATCTCTATATATATTCCCACTGAATACATTATATTAAAAAATTCATTTTAATATGAACTACTTTTCCATGACATCAAGTAACTTTATGACATGATATATTCCAATACTGTATAAATTCTTATATATTCTCACTTCTATAGGTATATACTAAACCTTCTAATTATTAAAAAACATTTAAATCGCCCATAAAGATAATAAAACCCCTTGTCTTCTCAAATAATGTTTGTTAAATTATGAAATCTATACCAATCATGGAATTGGATTTCATAATAATTTTTTGTAGTATTATAACATGGATGTCACTAAATAAATACTCTAAGCTAGTTCTCTAAAAGACCTCAAGCATTCATCCTCATAATCCAATGACTTCTGAATAGTATCAAGGGTACAAGGTAGGATTCCATGTATACTATACAACCATATTAGTGTTTACAAAAAGAAGAAAATAACCAATATTTATACACATAATATTCCATGGGAAGAATAAATGAACTAAAATTGAATAATTCTATAATAAAATGAAATTTTGTAAAGGGCCGAACATCCAAGAAACACATATAATAGTGGTAACCCACTAGTACAATCCCCCACATGAAAATATGAAATTGAAAACTAAATACCTCAGGTTCCACTTCGAACTCATATCCATGTCATATAACCTATCTCTAGTAATAGAATACCATAAGAGTTATTCATTATGATCATGAACTACTGTACCTAAGCCTATTCCAACACCAATTCTTATAATAAATATATATGAGATTCCTAGGTACCCATGTTCAATGATGGGCTAAAAAGAGTGTGAGTAAAACATAGTAAACCACCACCTATTGTGTGTAAAATAAACACCAATAAAAATAATTAGTGTGTGAAAATAAACAATAAAAGAAATAAATCGTATGAAAATGATGATATATTCAACGGAAGACAGAACACTTATCACATACACATTGTTCGTTGGGATATAAAGTGACACCCGAGACAACCAAACTTCCTTCCACATAATTTTGACAACTAATTCACAAAACTTATTTTGATACATAGAGTGATTGAAAAAAAGGTGGATTTTTATTTACCATTTATTGCTGGGATCCAAAAAATGTCAAGGTAAACCATTCTAAGAACCAGAACCCCATGCCCATCCCATACAAAAACCTATTATTTCTTATACGAATCCTTAGATATATCATTTAATCATACATCGTAATAATATTTCCCAGAGCCTCAGTTTAGTACCTACTCATTCATTCAACAATAGTGCCCAAGGATTTAGTAAAGTATTTAAATAATGGAGGTAGATCATCAATCTACAATATATTTCCAAATAGTATAATAATATTCCTAGAGCCTAAGTCTGACATTTAAACCCTATAGAATACTTATCATTCCTTAAGACTTTGTCCAGCACCCAAACCATTTCATCATTTCCAAAAGTACAAATGGAAAATATTTACCCTGACAACATTAACAAAGGAAAAAACAAAATACCTTTTCAATCCATTATAATTTAATGAGGTATCATTGGTCAATTAATAGAAAAATCTGGTAAAAACACTCTTTTCATTAAACATTTAAAGAGATCCATTAAAGAATATTCACAAATTGGGAAAACACACACCCCTTTCTAATTAACATTAATAACCATTTATAAATACATAATAGAAAACAACTTATAGGTGAACACCGAATTTTAAAACTAGAATCATTTCAAAAAATACCCCCCACACACAGAAAACCCGTTATAAACCCAATGCCCATAGTTAAAACCTTTTAAGGGCATCATTATAATTTCAAAAAATATTATGACATGAAAATAAAAAAATTATTAAGATGTTCTTAAAATTATCTATTTAACAATTTATTTAATCCAACCGATGATCTTAAACAGGTTATGCTCTTAACCATCAAAAATTAGTCTTGAAAACAAAAAATAACATTTTCATGGTATAGAACATACCATGGGTGTCCACAGGTTTGGTTTTTTAAACATTATTTAATCTAATGGGGTCAATGGAAGGTCAATACTTCCAATTTATAGCTCAAAAAATATATATATACTAAGGAATAAAATAAATAATAGATGGGATTTAGGGCTCAAACAGTATACACAAGTAGGTCAATTAACAATACAATGGTTAAATCGTTATAGCATCAAACTCATTATTGAATCCTTTAACTATCTTTTCAATGTACAATCTCGTTTACATGGTCCATCCATTTCATATCAAATATCTTCAATATCCAAGAATGATTGCAATAACCACATATTCTCTTACCTCAATATAGGAAACAATAATTAATTAATTATAACAATTAGAATTAATTAATTATTAATCCACTACTCATAATTTTTCCAAAAAACACACCAGGCACTCACCTCTTATCAAAACTGCAAAAAAAATTAATATCAGGCCCATAATGAACTTTTTACACCATTCCCATGAAAAGAAATAATATTTGATAAAATTTCTACAGGTAATTAAATTAATCCATTTGAAAAATGTTAATAACATTATAATACCATAAATAAATTCCACACAATACTGTGAAAAATTTATCTCAGTATCTCCTCCAATCAATCAAAATTAAATTCCCATGTGAAATGGATGATTCTAAAAATCCTTGGTGGAATAGTTATCAATGCATAGACCCTAGAGCAAATATTATTGAGGAGAAAGAAATTGACATATTGAAGTAATTATAGATTATTTCATACATAAAAACTCTGAATAAAAACACTATGAACACCTCCACAATAATGTATAAAAAGGGAAAAAGGGAGGTGAAACCCTCCTCTGGTTCATGCACGAAAGGAGAAATTAAAGAGGAGAGGAATGTTATAATCCTAGAGTGGAAAATGAAAAAATTTACATTTTAATTAGATTATAGAGAACAAAATGGCTTGGGACTTGGTTTTTTAAAACATTTATCCCACCATCCCATTAGCCTTATCCATACTAACTCTCCTGCATGGTTTGGATAACCTTTTCGTCAGACCATATGAAATATGTTCTGCACCCAACTTAATAGGTTTCAATATTTTTAGGAATCCATTCAAAGGTTGTGCACCATGTGATGTGCCTCTTCATCCTCAAATGGTTCCCCCATAAACCCTTAATTATTTTTCCATAATAGAATGATTACCTTGAAAATAAACTATATTAAAAAATAATTGTTCTGAAAACATCATGACAATCAAGGGATCACATGGTTTATTCTAAATCATTACCACCAAACCATGTTTTTCTATCTATATTTCATCCAAAATCGTAAGACATAATCTGAATCCTCCATGTATCATCAAGACACACGTTCTACCAACTAATAATCAATCCAAAATTTCAAAAAAAACACTTTTATGGTTTCTAACTCTTGTAATTCTTTTCCAAGTCATGATTTAAAATTTAACATGTCCAACAAATGAGAATTCAAATTCCATCATGAAATTCCAACTCACTCAAATGTGAGAACATACAACCTACCCATCCTAATATTTTTCATCCATAATATGTCCATATTTTCATTCATACAATCATCCCAAATTATATCGATCACCCATTGTAGAGAATAACCTCAGTAGTTTTGGAACTCCTAAAGCAGAAGCAAAGAATATACTCAAATTCAAGGAAATAAATAAACAAAAACATGATCCAAATCCCTTATCATAAAAAATAAAACCCCATAATTGTCCTTTACTACTCCCATATAATAGAAACATTTACTACTACATTATATGATCTCTCACCAAGATAGGGTGGTGTCATCTATAAGCTTCATCTTGTTACCACAAACCTTTAAAGCTTGGAACCTCTACCATCAGAAAATTATAGAGAACTTGTAATATATAACCCATAATACAACCATAATAGTTCCCAAATTAAAGTCCCCCAATAAAAAAAGAACATCTAACATTATTGGAACATGTCATCATCATCAGACTAACTGAATTAGATACATAACCACCGCCCGAGCATGAACTAAGAAAATTATTGTTATCCTCAAAAGACCAACTCAATTCCAAAATAAAATCATCATCAATAAAATTACATGTATAAAATGGATTTAATTATTCCACACCTGCATTTTTTGATATTATATAATGAAATATCCTCATCCCACCAATACAAAAAATCCATGGTTCTAACATTGTGTCCATTATCATCTTACAAGATCATAATGCTTTTAATCCCAAATGAATTCCATCGACACCTAAACACACCCACATGACAACATTACCAAACCCTAGTGATGTTCTATAATAAGATCCCCCAATGAATCAAAATCATCATCATTATCTAACACAAGTATCAACATACCTCTAACACAAGAACATTCGATTAATTATCAAAACCACCCGGAGTCGAAGGCCACACTTAGCTCAATCATTAACATAAAATAGTTTCTTATTTTTATTCCATATTAAATCTAATATCACACCACAATGATTCTTCAATGGCATCATGGTGAAACACTACCGATCCATAACCAAAATACCCACCTATGTCCCCTCCCATATAATGGTTGCACCTCTATGATTGACATGTCACTCCCCAGCATAATATTTTCACTGTCATCATGAAACTATAAAAACAAAAAAAACATTAGACAAAATCCATTCATTTCTATCCAACGAATCAGACCTATCCATCTCACTCTCATTGGATAAAAAATTAAAATTTCAAATATCAATGATCCATGACTTCTAAGAATTGTACCTAGGGTTTTTTTCAGACAACCAATCAGGCACAAAGACCTACTTAGAAGAAAATATTGGTAAAATTCTATCATATGGATCCATGTACACCACACCATAAGTACATCCACCATGGAATCCCTCCATCAATCCATAGATGAAATTATATTATCGAGGAATATAACCATTTCTTACGATGCATTCTTTGGATGATGTCAATATACTGGACATGATCATCTCTAAACTGAGAGTAAAATAATATTTCATCAATGAATACCATGAGAAATCATCCATTTTCGATATCACCTCTTACTAAAAGTATAAATAAAGAAATATTTAGAGTCTTGGGACCTCCCTTCCCATCAGCATCACTTCACACCCACATAGTCCATTTTCTTAAACTTGGCTGCATGTATAATGCAAGCACATCATGTAAATGATTTTAATCCTCCAATTTATGATGAGAAAAACATAGAGTTGATCTAGGTACTCATGAAACCAAGATCCCATTAAATATTATCCATTACATGATACTAAATAAACCATCCACAAAACATTTCAATGACTCTAGAAAGTCACACCTCCTAAAAAATCGGCTATCAATCCCTATCCATTGGTCATATCTACCTTGAGTACCTATCTCACCACTCATATAGAACCCCTATTGATTTTAAAAACTAAATTCAACTCACCAAAAAAATCGCTATATCACTCAAAACATGATCTTCATTCCAATAATTACACTAATTCCATTTATTCTCTTCCCTCATTCCTAAAGATGCATACAGAGCTAACCAGTTTAGGAACCTAACTAGTCAAATCCTCAAAAACCACATGCACTACCAAAACATTGAAACTATAGGCCTGAAAAATCTCATGAAAAGAAAACTCTACCATGTTCCTCATACAAAAAACCAAACTCTCACGCATGGTCACAACCCTATTAAAATTTGATCTACTAAATCAACCTTTCCTCAAGTACATATATTGCTCTTGATACAACTCATAACCATCATGCACTTCACACCCGATCCACCTTTCTCTATTTTAAGAATCCAAATGAGCCTCCCCTCTAGAAACCAACCACATGGATGATGTACTAGAAAACAAGTTATTTTTCTAAAAAAAATCATTCAAAACTGCATACTTGTTTTTAGGATATTTTTACTACTTCCAACAGTACAAAGGATACACCCATTCCTCACTCATAAAAAAAACCCAAATCAGTCGAACCCTCTCACAAGTCACCCACAAATGTCACACTATACTAAATCAAAAAATTAGAGTCACGTGAAGAAGGTAATTAGGATTTCCCACACAACCCCCACAGTCATGCTTCAGGAAAAGCACGAGGTCCATCCACCGAGGTCCATGCCAACTCACATAAGGCCAGAACTCACAATAAATCAGGAACACTTATTCCAAACATCACATGATATTGAAATCTATAAACACCAAAATTTAGGGCCTCATATATATAATGTTCATTATTCTCTAAACCTACTTCCCATCACAAGGGTAGTTATCCCCTCCAACAAAATGCGCATCAGAATGTGGCATAGAGGACCAAGGAACATTTTTAACCTCACACAAAACCTTGCACAATAGTCCAACCATTATATAATCATACAATATAGAACCACCTCGGTCACTTAACCAACATTTCCTGAGGACCACACCAAAATACTCATCCTCAAGTGTCTCACATTAGATCCAAAAAATGAACAATTAGAATTAAATACATAAAATCACGCACAATCGAGACTATAACCTGTTGATTCTATGAGCCTTCCTTGATGCATGATATGACACTTTCCACTATAGTCCAAGAGATAATACTAAATCACAATAATTTTACATATATTAACCCTCATATTTCATTCATTAACATTATATAACATTTCCAGAATACGTAAAACATTGTACAAATAGAGTCCCAAAGATTGTACTAGTATATTGTCTTTGGAAACATGGAAACATAAAAAGTAATACATAAGTTAGCCATATTATCTACTTATAGGATCTTTTCTACTAGGAACCTTCTTAGAAAAATATAAAATAATACACAAATTTATACCGGGTTTGGATAAATAAAAATGGGTGAGCTAAAATTCTCAGTAAGTGTAAACAAGGGAGATCTGGAAGAATAATCTTGAGTATAATGGTATGATTACATGATCATAATAATAGAAGATCATACCCAACAAATTAAATGACATATACCATAATCATGGCATAATTCGTGGAAGTTCATAAGACATAAATTATAAAGAAATAAAGAACATAAGACTTGAAATCATAAAAAAAGAATAAAACATAGAATTGTGTGAGTCACATTATCATATTTAAATATTCCTAGAGTAGTAAAGGTATCACATCCAAGGACATAATAGTGAAAAAATTCATTTACTAAACCAGGATAAAACCCTATTATAACCCTATATTACTAAAATTAGTTTAATCCTCATTCTTTACTTGTATTACTGATCTAATTTCACTCTTTTTTACATGCCTGTATTACTAAACTGAGTTCATTTCTCATTTAAACTTAGTAATACATAATTTATTATGGTTATCATTACCATCATGTCAATCTTATGAGATATACATATTTACCCAATGTATTTTAGGGAGATATAGGTCCCACCAATCTCCAAATGAAATCATATATACATGTGACGAAAAAAATAAACAATCATGTCATAACCCATGAAATTAAATGGTTATAAAAAACATGCAAAAATATCATATCCTATGAAAAAATATACATGTTTAATAATCATTTCATCAAAGTCATACCTCATGAATGAGAAACATATTTCATAAACATATAACATGTGAAAAAAAACATGTTCCATAATGACTATAATATTAATAATTATACAATCATAAAAATAATATGAATGGAACCCTTAAATAATTTCTTATAATGGCATGATTAATGTCAATAAATGTCATCTTAGATAGAATATAATTTTGAAATATCATTAAAAAACATATCTTGATGAAGATATCATTTCTTCCATGAAAATAAATTTTTAATACATAAAACCATTTGAAATTAATTTTCATATAAAATTCCATTAAAAATTATAAATAATTCTTGATATATGTTTGAAATCCATTTTCATTGAAAATTATAAAATAAGTTTCAAAAGATTTTAAAAACAATTTTCATTTAAAACTCCTTGAAAACAAATAATTAAATTTGGAAAATGTTTCAAAATCTTTCTAATATTGAAATATATGAATCAATCTTGAATTTGTTTTTAAATAAATTCCCTCTAAACTAATTTTAATAATTATAAATAATACTCGAAAATATTTTTATAAAAATTTATCAAGAAAACAAAAATAATATGCATTAATTTTTTTTCAAAATATTTCTTGCAATCATATAAAATATGAGTGAAAATATTTTAAAAAAACATATCTTCGAAAATTAATTAATTAAAATCATAAAAATAACTAATTTGAAAATGAAAATGAATCTTCAATGAAATTATGTTGTGTAAATACATACATGTCATATGAGAAAAAAAGAATATTCCATTTGCATGGTAAAACAATCAGAAATTGCATTTTTTGAAAGAGGAAATTAGATTACATTTAATAGATTGATAAAAGAAACACATTTTTTTAATTTTCTTTAAATATTAAAGGATAATGGTTCAATAATCATGTAATCCCTTTTTAGAAATCATTTTTTTGATGGAACATTGATTTTTGATCAATGAGAGGGTATGGTGGGCTTCATTAAAAACATATTCTTAACTTTTATTTTATACCAAAGAATGAAAAATGGTACCGAATACATGAATATATCTTCAATATCCATAGATGATGAAAATTATTTAATTTTATAGAGATATATATAATGATATTTCATTAATTGTAGCATAAAAATAAAAATACTCCAAAATTGATGAGATTGTTTTAATAAATTCTTATCACATGGCCAGTTGGGATTATACTATCCATGTATGAAAATGAAATTAAATAAATCATTAAATAAAACTAAAATATGGTCATTCTTGGTTTTACTTGTAAAATGGAATTATATACACCTTGAAAAATAATTTTGTTTCATAAACACATGAGTCTAAAAAGAGATAAATTAAGACCAAAATTATTTACCAGTTAGCTAACTTTTGAAACCTCTACACCCTGAAAGAAAGATAAAAAATGTATATTTACATACCCACACCATTAAGTATAAGAATCATTGAATACATCCATGGTCAGCACACACGTCACACAAAATAAATAATAGGTGAATGAAATTTGTATCTCAAAAAAATAAAAATAGAGATGAAATCCTCTTACCTTGTGTCTTGACTCTCATCGTACTCATTAAAAACTCATTAATTATAAATATAATTTTATTATAAATCTATCAAAGAACCATATTATTACTTATAATAACATATATGTTTATATTATAGATTTATATTACCCGATTTTTATCAAATCAATGATAAGGTTTCACTATGAGTAATATCTGCTTTGTGTTTCACATGAGTCGTAATTTATTATATCATTGGTCCTTATATTTATATCATGATTTACAAAATTTAAAGAATTATTTAAATATAATTGATATTCAGTATATGTGTGTTTTTATAATCCATAGGATATTGATGTACGAAACAGAATACACTGTTCATGGAGATGGTAAGTTGTACGTGCACATGAATGCTATTACAATTTAATTTTCATGTTGAAAGAAATTATATAAAATAAATATATCTATATATATTTATAATTATTAAAATATCATTGTTATAAAATATATTTCTTATATATTCACTAAATCAATACTTAATAAATTCCATACAGTGTATGAACAAATCAGATCATTCTCATGGGGTAGTAGTCTATACTTCCTCAAAAGAAATTACCTTATTAACACATAATGAAAAGTATAATGATGTGTGTTATAAAATAATAAAAAAAGCTTAATGAAATAATAAATACAATATATGAAATATATAAATATAGTTTCCATCATAATTTCCTACTTGTGATATGGTAATGGAAAAACGATCAATCATTGTTTAGTGAGGATGTAGTTTGTTGTACACATAAATATCATGTTCATTATCCATTAGATGTAGGTGTGTGTAATTGTAGGAAAAACCCATAATATAAAATCATCCTATTATATTAATCCTATAATTTTTTTCCAGAATTATGAAAACATATATTTTTGGTGGTGGATAATGAAAATCAAATAAATGATCTTAAAATAAGTTGTTTAATCTTAATCGGGTAACTCCATATGGTTTGTTCCAAGAGACATCATGGGATTGAATTATGACCAAAGATAGGATTAATTGTAGAATTTAGAGACTTTGGAAATTTTATTGTGTAGATCATGGCCTAAAATAAGTTCTTTGAGTGTTGGGAAGAAGAGAGAGAGGTGATGGCCATTTATAGGGAAGGGAAAGGACACATTTGCCATTTTTGAAAACTAGTTAGGTGTACCAACGTTTATACCTAAATAAATTCATAAAAAAACCGAAACAAAGTAAATAATGGAAGTTCAATTGATGCATCATGGAAATAAAAGGGGTTTTGGAAATGTTTATAAGTTTTTCTATGTCTTCATTACATTGTTTAGTTTTTAGTTAAGTTTAATTATACCTTAATCAATGTAATTAATTTTAATTAAATTAAAAAATATTTTTGGTCAAAAACTATGTTTAGATTTTTTGAAATTATTAATTATTATTATTACAAATATTATATGAAATTTTCAGAATTATTATTATAAGGACTCATACATATATCTTTACATAATCTTGAATTAAATTAATAGAATATATTGAGGAACTTTTTAGGTTTAGAGTATTTGAGAATTATGCAATAATAATTACATTTCATCTAAATTTTTTTAATGTAGACTCTTTGAATTCATTTCCATATTTTAAAAAAATGAAAACTCTTGAAAAAAAGAGTTATTTCTAGTTCTACATTTTAGAGTGCATGAATTTTCTTTGTCCCTTCTTGAAACCTATTTAAATTTATGTCCTGTGTAAAATATTTCAAAACATGGGATGAGCCTAAAAAGACCACTAAGTGTCATAAAATTTAGAAAGGAAACATTCACCCATCATTAAATTAAAATAAATGACCCCATAATTTTCAATCATTACATATCTCATGAAATAATAATATTTATGAATAACACACAGAAATCATAAATCATAAAGGTAACTTATAGAATTCATAATATACATACATTATAGATTTCATAGCTATGTATGATATTACTTTTGGAATACCCATTACATTTTATTACCTAAAACTATTAGGTGAAACCTTAATTTTTACCTCCATCATGTAACACAATGCATTGGAGAGCTTTCTCGAGCCCACCCACCCTATGATTATCAAGAAACCACCCATATACATAAACAATTCCAAATAACCATAACATATTCATAACACATAAAACAATCATAAATGTAAGCTATCATTTTCAGATATCAATAACAATATATCATTTCAAGATATTGACATAATCAATGCTTTATCAGACCATTTTGAAAACCATTTAAAACATTTTAAAAAGATATTTTTTAATCAAAGTGTCCCACACTACTTTGATGCTTTTAAAAGAAATAAAATTTTAAACATTAATTTCCATATAAATAAATCTTTAAAACCATTTTAAAAACATGAATATTAATGATAAGTATTTATAAGTATAAACATTTATATCTTTTAAAATGATGTTTAATTTAAAGAGACTTGTAACACCTGAGATACACTTGACTAAACATAATTAAAGAATAATATAAAACAAAACATATAATAACATGAGAATAAGGATATTTAAGTTATAATATTTCAAAGGGATGTATATAAACCATATAAAATTTAACTACTGCATAACAACAAATAAGTCTCAATGGAATGTAATTTTAGACAAAATCCATTACAAAGATCATACCACTAGAATAGAGGATAAATCAATGAAATAATGAAGTGAGAAAAGTATAAATACACCCAAAATAAGTGGATATTATGTGTAAAAAAATCATAGGTCATTCACACATATTTAAATAATGACACAATCAAGAATTAGAAGTTCAACCCAAAAAATGGAAATTGAGTGAAGAAGTTCTCTTATTGAAATTAGACAACCTAACATCATCGCTTAAAAATTAAAAAAATTAGATGACAGGAAAGAATGGGTAATCTCATCACATGGACATAAAATTTACATAAATAAGGATATATGAGAACATATCCCATCAGTTGAGAAATGAAATTTAAATTCTTAACAGAAAACAATTCTTTGATTAAAAGAGGAGGGTGAAAGGTTCATTTACCGATTTGGTAATGTATGAAACATACACCACATGAAAGAAGGATCATAAAATAATGATTTAAATACCCATAAGTTAAATTAAATTATATAACTAATATAATCATGGTCAGTACATACACCACAAAAAATGATATATGGTCAAATATAGCATGAATCTCATAGGAAGAAAATGTGAGATGAAAACCTCTACCTCGTGTCGGACATCACCCGTTTGATATTTAATCTACTGAATAATAAACTAATGTTAATTATTATTTTCTTAAGAAAATTTTTCATGTTTATTTTCCTTTTTATATAACTTATTTTCTTGTAATGAACATTATGTAAACATTTAAGTTATTAACAGTCATTTTGTCGATATTTGGTACTTGAGTAAAAAATGAACTTCTTATAATTACAGGTTGTTCATGTGGTCAAAGGTTCCCTATCTCTAGAAAGATATTCATTATTGAGATATAATATATATCATATATATATCCAGTATATATATATATATATGTATTTATAATATTACGTAACATTTATAGGTAGGAATTGAAATGCACCACTCAGGGAGACGGTAAGTCGTACGTATGCATGAATCCAAAATTCATTTCTATTTCATATTTAATGGAATGAATAATTAATGATATGTAAGTATATTGAAATTATAGTAAAATATTATATATATAATTTCAGTAACTCAATCCATTATACATTGCACATATGGCATGAAAGAGTCATATCACTTTGAGTGGGAGGTAGCCCGCAATACCTCAAATGAAATTATCATATTTACCAATTATGGAAATCGTAAATGTATGATTTAAATAAGAAATACATAAAAATAGAGACAATATATATATATAATACATATAACATATAAATATAGTACGTTCTTAACGACCCCCAGAAAAGGTGGTTGGAGAATATTGAACAATCCTCATTTCGTGAGGCAGTAGTTCGCCATCCACAGAAATAGTATATTTGTTACCCTTTATACAAAGGTGTGTGTAAGTTTTGTTCGAATACTTATCATAAAAATAACCTATTATATTAAGGATATTGTTGTTGTTGTTAAATAATAGAATAAAAAGTTATTAGTGGGTTGGATAAGTAAAATAAATGAATAGAATTTAAGAGAATACGTTACCATTATATCAGGTAACTCCCTTTGGTTTGTAACAAAAAGTTTTCTTGGAGTCCTTCTGCTAATGGTATGGATTATAGGTGTAAAACTAGAATCATGAGAGCATATTTGGGAATATTTTTGATGGTACAAGGGGATTTATATGTGTATGTAATGATTTAGAGGTGAGGGATTTTTATAAGGGGGAGGATAGGATCATTAATAATGTTTGAAAATATTATATTATTGTATAATTATTTTCAGTTTATAAAGGTCAAAAACTTATTAAATTCAAAGATAAGATGAATCTTGTTCGAAATAAAATCATCCAATAAAAATTGGACAGCTTTTGGATATTGTTTTAATCATTATAATATTATTTATTTAAATCATTCATTATTGAGGTATACACTTTATCATTATTGTGTCATAAATAATTTGCTTTATATGATGTAAAAAATTTATAATTAATCTACCCTCATATAGAAAATCTTTTTTTCTTTCTAAATAATATTTATATTCAATAATATTAATTATATAACCCCATATTAAAATTGTTTTAGCAAAACAATATATGTTAATGATATTTTTATTTTTACATTAAATAAAAAGTTATTAATGCCACTATCTTACCCAAAAGGCTATCAAAGGACTAGGATCTCACCCAAAGATTATATTTCTCATCCATGACTCATCGAATATGGTTAGGAAAAATGTTAAGGTAATTTTATGTTATTTAAATAATATTTTTACCTTGAATTACCCTAGTTATCTTTAACCACGGTAAATAAAAGTCAAAAATTACTATTCACCAGAAATTCTTTTAATCTTATTGATCCCCATTATACATTCTAGAAACAACCATGTATGTTGGATGTTTAAAATTGAATTCATATAAGTGGTAAGATTTCATTTAAATGAAGAACATGGTTTTTTAGCATATACTCATTTCACTATTTATCAAAAATTGATGTTTTAAATAAAAATACCAACAATTTAGAATAATCAATATCTGATATTCTGAATTCAAAAATGATGCCTATTTTAACAAATTAAAAATATTTATATTTCAGTAATTAATTTAAAATTAATTCCCATTGTCAAAACAAAAAAACGTGTTCTTAAAAATAATAACTATCAAATGACTGACACTTGTTTTTGTACAAATTCAATGTGGAATTACTTCCAATGACCACAATTGTATTTAATAGTAAAAATATAATTTAATTACACATTAAAACTAATTAGAATGATAATATAATAATCTAAATAAACTATATTTAAATTCATTTTTTAATAAAAATACAGTATTTTTCATTAATCATTAAAAAATGAATTTTATCAGTAAAATATAGAAAATTTACCAAAAGTAAAATATGATGTCCCAATTTTAAAGAAGAATTTTATTTTTTAAAGTGGAACATATAAAAGTGACCAAAACTATATTTAAAGAGGTTTCTACATCAAAAGGTGGTAAATCTACCTTTTAAATATTATTAGAGTACTTATTCTTAAGATTACATTCATTCACATTTTAATCTTGTAACATTTTTTTGGATAAATATAAAAACATTTAGAAAACATATATAATCATATTGTAGTTAGTTATTTTAGTTCCCTAAAATAAATAAACTAGGCTTTAACTACCATTCAAAACAATATTATATTATTATTTTTCAGTATGACTCAACTTTGTGTGCATCATTAGACATCGGAGAAATCCATTGTTTTTGTGTCAGATATGCCATAAAATATAAAATCAAAATTAATATAAAATTAATATTTAATTCAAATATATAAATAAATATTAAATTTCCATATTCATTATTCATATGTGATGTTACATCCTTCCTCCATTTTAGAAATTGTGTCCTCACATTTTTAAAATTGGGCTCGCAAATTTCATTAAATGTCCCACATTGAAAAATGAGTCAATAAAACTATCACATTAAAAGAAAGAAAGAAAAGTAAAAAAGGTTACTCGAGATTACCCATACATGGATTACATGTAAGAAAACATGGATTTGGATGAGAAAATAATTGTCAGGTTTTGATTGAGAGTAATTGAAAACATGATTAATAGAATGTTAACCACCATAAAATAACAAACTTGTGATGGATTAAATAGTAATTGATTCCCCAATATGAAAAGTTAATGGAAATTGTTTTTGGTTTTATGTTTCATTTCATAAAGTAGGTGAATTTAATTCTGATATTCACTAAGGAAATAAGTAAATATACATACTTTTCATGTAGAGTTTCATCCTTTAGTATGTTTCTACCAAAAAAAAATATTTTCTCCAAATGTTGTTTATTCAAGATGACTTGGTCACAGCTAAAGCAATATAATGAACTTCTAGAGAATCACATAATCCAAAAAATTTGAACTATATGTTTTACCTGCCATTAGAGATTAACCAAATCTAAAATGGTTAGTACGAGATCAGATAATCCACAAAAAGGATAATATTTCATATAAAAGAAGTACCACTCTTAATCTCCAAAACTGAATAAACAGTACCCAAATATCAACAAAAAACATTCAATAAACAAATGTACTTAAAATTCAATAAAATTATCCAAACTATGTTTGAAACCCAAAATTATGAAGGATTAGATCACATACTCTTCTATTGTAAATCATAACATTTATCTCAAAATAATGTCGACTACCCATAAAGTCTCATACTAAAGTGTAATTAACCAAGTCACATGTTCTCTATGATTGTTTAATCATTTACATAAACAACCCAAACCTCCATATGTCCATAATAAAAATATAGATTCTTCTAAAATAATATTCCCCCATTAATCTTCAATTTAAATCCCAAAGTATTCTATTTTTCTTAGTCATATAGTTTCCCAAAAAGAGAAAACTCCTTCCAAAATAAACTTTATCACTTCATCCCCAAATCATTTTCCTGTACTAGATATCCATTTGATAAAACATAATATCCCAGATTAATCTATTCTAGATTAATAATATCATTGAACTAAAATAAATATGTCATACTATCTGGAGACATCACATAGTCCAGTGGTAGGAAATAAATCCCAATTGCACTATGGATGTGGGTTTACCTCCAGTTGTTTTGACTGACACTAGGGGTTATCCCATGGTCTACCTATTTTCCATTTTTAAAAACTATATAATTTAATAACATTACAAAAAATTAAATAAACTCCTAAAAATATCTATAACATTATTTAACCTCAATGGTTGACTTATGCATCTCATTTTTATCCCAACTCAAAATGACCCCAATATATTAATTAATGAAGTCTTATATATTTTTACAGTTTTTATACCTATATAAAATTACAGTATTCCCAATGAAATAACATCATACCATGATCATGGTGTCCAGCTGGATTCATCGTCATCTTATTCACGTAGATATATGGTCAATGGATTGCAATAATTATTTTGAGATCCTTTAAATTAATCTACTTGGTTTATCCAAATACATCTTATACAACATGATTTATAGGAGTGAATATAGAAAAAAAGTTTCAGAAAATAATAATGTATGATATATAATTTCAAAACATCTGATAAAACATTCTTTCTATAAAATAGTCTGACTAAGTTTGATTTGAAACATTCAATCAATTGTCCTTTTAACATTCCATAAGTATGTTCTGAATGAATTCAATTTATAAGAAAATATAAATAGCTTGTGCAAGGGTCTCTTTTTTCATAACAGTTTTTCAAAGTCATAATATGATACAAAATCTTTTGATAAGGTAAAAGCTTTGAAAATTCATTGATAATATTTACCTTTCTTGAAAATATGTTAATATTGAGAAAATAAGAGTCTATTAAATACAACCGATGATCCACAATGTTATCGAGGTATAGAGGAGGTGTTTGATATCTCAAAAACTTTCTTACAAGTGAGTTGTATGTTTGAAAATGTTTTAGAGTCGTATGGACATGAGTTTGCAATAATTTTTGCAAGCAAGTCATCAGGAAGAGATAGGAATGTCATTTGTGATCCTCCTCCTTCCATTTGTAAAAAACATTCCATGATTTGAAAAACATTAAAAAAGGATTTAACCTAATGAATAGACATAGAGACTAACAATGTGTCTAAAAAAATCATAATTCCTAATGTTTTCTAAACCGACTATTGATACCAACTATATGAAATTAGCCTTAAAATATTACATACTCTTGGATTATAATAATAATTCACACTTATGATCTTTTCGGGTTTAGAGTTTTAGAGAAGTAGGACACAACTATTACATTACATATCAAAAATTACAACGTAGACACTTCTACTCAGTTTCCACTTTTTCATAAAATAAAAACTATTGAAAAAAGAGTCATGTCTAGTTCCATGTTTTAGACAACATTACTCTTCTGTGATCCCATTATTAACCCTATTCGTATTTCAGTCGTGTGAAAAACATTTCAAAACATGGGATGAACATAAATAGCTCAGTAAGTGTTATAAAATAAGGAAATAAAAAACTAAACCATCAATTAATACAAATCAATAAAACCATATTTTTCAATTATAACATAACTGATAAAATAATAAGATTTTTGAATATCACATAGAAATCGTAATCATAAAGGTAACTTATGGAATTCCTAACATACATATATTTTAGCTTTCACAGATACGTAGGGAGTTATGTTTGGAATACCCATCATAATATATTCCCTAAAACTCTCAGTAGAAACATTATCATTTAGCTCGGTCACATTACCTAATGCATTGGAGAGCTATCTCGGGCTCACCCAACCTAGGTTTATCAAGGAACCACCGGTATATGTAAATAATTCCCAACAACCATAACATATTAATAACACATTAAACAATAATAAAAGAAAGACAACATTTCAAAATTTCCATCACAATATACTATTTCAAGATATTGACATAATAAATTCTTTATTAAACCATTTTCAAAACCATTTAAAACCTTTAGTAAATATATTTTTGAATCAAAGTGCCCCATACCACTTTGAAGGATTTAAAGGAATTAATATTTAAAAACATTAATGTCCATATAAATAAATACATAATTGTTTTTGAAAACTTGGAAATTAACGAGAAATATTTTGGAGAATAAATCATTAATGCTTTTAAAATGATGTTTTAGTTATAGAGTCTCATAACACATGATAAACACATTAATAAACATAATTGAAGAATAAAAAAGTTATAATATCATGATAATAAAGACATTCATGATATAATATTTCAAAGGGATGTATATATACCATATAAAAGTGAATTGGTTCCTAACAACAAATAAGACTCAATGGAATGTAAATTGAGACGAAATCCATTACAATTATCATACCATTAGATTTAAAGATAAATCAATGAAATAATTATGTTGATAATTATAAATACACCTAAAATAATTGGATATTAAGTGTAAAACATTATAGGTAAATCAAGAATTTTTATAGTATTGATATAATCAACAAGTAGAAGTTTATCCCAAAGAATGAAAATTGTGTAAAGAATCATACAGAAATTTGACTGCCTAACAACATCACTTATTAATTAAAAAAATGAGTTTATATGAGAGGAAAGTGTCTCTCATAAAAAGGATATAAAATTTTAAAAAATATGGATATGTAATAACATATCCCAAAATTTAATAATTAAAATTTAAAGACCGAACATAGAAGAAGTCTTTGACTAAAAGAGGAGGGAATGTTCCTTTACCGATTTGGTAACTTATCAAACATACATCACATAAAAGAAGGATCATATATTGAAGATTTAAATACCCATAAATTATAGTATATTACACAATTAATACAATCATTGGGAGTACATACACCACAAAAAAAGAAATATTGGAAAATATAGCATGAATCTCAAGAGATAAAAAGGTTAGATGAAAACCCCTTAACTCGTGCCCGACTTGACCTGTTCATTCTTTAATCTTCTGAATAATAAATTAAAGTTAATTTATACTTTATTAAAAATATTTTTCAAGTTTAATATTCTTTTATTTCTCTTATTTCCATGTTATAATAATTATTTAATCATTTAAGTTAATAATGATCGCTATGTCGATAATTGGTAATTGAGTCAAAAATGAACATCTTATAATTACAAGTTGTTCATGTGGTAAAAATTACATTATCTCTAGAATAATATTTATGATTTATATATCACATATATTTCATATATAATTTATATATATTTATGTATGTATGTATTTATAATAGTACATAACATTTGGTGGTAAGAAATAAAATCCACTGTTCTTGGTGAGGGTAAGCCATACATACGCGTGAATGAAACTTTCATTTCTATTTCATATTTAATGGAATGAAAAAAACATATACATAGGTATAATATAAATACAGTATAATATCATATATATATATATATATATATATATATAATTTCATTAACTCCATCCCTTATATGTTCAATGTATGGCTTGAACGATTCATATCACTTTGAGGGGGCAGTAGTCCTCACTTCCTTAAATGAAATTATCATATTTACCCATTATGGAAACCATAAAGGTATGATATAAATGAAAAATATTGAAGTACAAAGAAAATATAAATATAATATATATCATATATAAATATAGTCTAATATTAATGGCTACCATAAGAGATGTTATAAAAAAATTGAACAAACATCGTTTCGTGAGGCAGTAGTTTTCCATCCATAGAAATAGTATTTTCTTTACACATTAGACAGATTTGTGTGTTAGTGTAGTTAAAATAATTCTCATAACAAAAATATTTTATATTAAATATACTGTATTTGTTATTAATAAAAGTTATAAAAAGATTTTAGGGGGTTGGAGATGTAAAATAAAAGAAAAGAACTTAAGAGAAGATGTTCCTTTAAATCTAGTAACTCCCTTTAGTTTGAACGAAAAGAATTTTGTAAAGTGCCTTATACTTAAGGTGGGGAATCATGGTGGAATATTTGGTCCTTGAGATCTTATTTGGGTAGAGGTTAGATGATCTATGGGGCTTGAGAGGTATGAGTAAAGGGTAAGAGATGAGGTTTTTTTATGATAGTGGAGGGGCTCTTTAAGAATGATTGAAAATATTATTTTATTATATAATTATTTTTAGTTTCTAAAGGTAGAAAAAATATTTAAGTATAATATAATATGGATATTATTGGAAATAAAATAATCCAATAAAAATTGGACAGGTTTTGGATATTGTTTTAATCATTATGAATCTAATTATTTAAATCATTCATTGATGAGGCAAACACTGCATCGTTATTGTGCCATAAATAAATTTTTTTATATGATGACTAAAAATTATAACTAAAAGACCCTGATGTAAGAAATATTATTTTGATTTATAATAAATAGTTATAGTCAAATATATCAATTATATAAGCCCACATTAAAATTGCTTTAGAAAAAAAATACATGTTTATGATATTTTTACTTTTACTATAAATAAAAGGTTATTAATGTGATTATCTTACCCAAATGGGTTTAAAAGGCCAATAATCTCATCCATGGATTGTATTGTTCAGCCAGGACTAATCTAATATGTTTAGTACAACAGCTAAGGTATTTTTATATTATTAAAATATTATTTTTCATTTAATTACCCTATTTAACGTTAACCTCGATAAATAAAAGCCAAAAATTTTAATTCACCAAAAAATATTTTAATCTCATTAAACCACATATTAATTACTAAATACAACTTTGTAAGTCAGATTTTTAAAATTCAATTCCTAGAAATAGTAAAATTTAATTTAAATTAAGAATTCGGGTTTTTAACTATTATATTGTGTCTTCCCTATTCATAAAAAATTAATGATTTTTAGAAAGATACAAAAAAATCAGCCGAAGATATATTTGATATTGAAAATTCCAAAATAATTTCTATTTTACCAAATTCAAAACATATAATTTTCATTAATTAATTTAAAATTAAATATTTGTTGTCAAAAAAAAAACGCGTGTTTTATGAAATAATAACTATAAATAGATTTACACTTGTTTATGTCCAATTTCAATGTGAAATTACTTCAATGAAAAAAAAAAATTGGATTAAATGGTAAAAATATATTCTAATTACACTTTAAAACCAATTATAAATTTAATATAATCATATTAATAAATTATATTAGAAGGAAGTTTTAAATTGAAATACAATAGTTTTCACTATTCATTATCAAATGAATTTTATCCATAAAATACAAAAAATTTACCCAATGAAATTTTTGAAGCCCCTAATCTAGTGAAAAAGTTTATATAATCAAATAGAACATATAAAAGTTACCAAAATAGATTTAAATACTGGTCTCCATCAAAAGGTGGTAAATTGACCTTTTAAAAAATATTATAGTATTTATGCATAAAATTATTTTTATTCACATTTTAAGAATCTAACTTTTATTGTATATATTTAAATACATTTAACAAACATTTATAATAATGTTGTAGTTAGTTATTTTCATTCCCTCCAATACAACGGCTAGACATTAACTATAATTTAAAAAAAATTTATATTATTATTTTCCAGTATGACTCAGCATTGTGTGTAACATTAGACTTTAGAGAAACCCAATTTTTTGTGTCACGTATGGCATCAAATGTTGAATTCCCTTTAAAGTAGAAATAATATTTAATTCAAAAATATTAATAAATATGAAAATTTCATATGATATATTCACCTTCGATGTCACTATAATAATATTATTTAATGAAATTAATTTACAAATAATCCCACTAATGGGAAAACATTTCGAGTTAATTAAATAAAAATATCCTTACATTTACTATATTTTATAATCCATTTTATAATGAAATTTATTCCAAAGACATAAATTTTATTAATTATCAAAACTATTATCCAATAAATCTCTGAAAAGAATTTAAAATATAAATTATCCTATAATTAAATTAGATGAAAAAATATTTTTGAATTAGAATGTCATATTTTTCACTATTCATCCAAAAAATGATGTTTCCCAAAAAATCTCAAATATTAACCACAAGATGATTTTGAAATTTTAAATTATAAAATGAAGATTAATTTATCAAATAAAATATATAATTGTGATTAAAATTACATTAATTATTTTTTGTAGAAGTTCATTAAAAGTAGTTCATTTGAGAAAATAGTTTTTTTAAAACATAAAATAACTTTACCAAAAAGTATATCTTTAATCATCAAAATGATTTAATTATATATAAATATTTATAAAAAAATATATAAAAGTATTTATTACTATTTATATTAATACTTTTATTGGTTATATAATAATGATATACTTTAAAGTGTTATAATAATAAAAAGACATTTCATAGAAACTCTGTGATGCATATAACATAATCCAAGTTGTTGTGGCGTGTTGCATACACCAAGTTAGTTTTTCATTTTAGGTATTCCAATTCCCATGTCATAGTTAGTTTCCTATGTTGATGAAGCTAAATTTTATGTTCTTTGTAGTGAATGATTAACTTGGTGTTCCGTATAACACGATCTAATCATAGTATTTCAATATAATATAAAGGGAATTCAGTGCTATGTGGAATTAAAAATATAGAAAATATTAAAAAAATTTTTTAAAAATGTAAATCACAATATCTCAGGGTGTTACATTCTACCACCCTTAAATTGAATTTCTCATTCTGACTTTATCTGGATTATCAATGTTTTAATAACTGAATGTTTCATTCATAGAAACCCACATCGTAAAAATCGATTCTAAAACGTCGCTTAATAGGGAAATTATGGAAAATAACAATTACCCAATGTAACATATATCTTGGTATCCACATAAGAGAACATAGTTTGGGAGTGAATATTGACCATGAAGTAAGTCATAAAAATTTATAGGGAGAGACTGAGGTCATCAATCAAAAACTGTTGAATGATCAAAGAAATGTTGAGGGCCTCAAATTCATAAATAAATAATGATTTTTAAGTACATAAATTAAAAAAACATTAAGGTATTACGATATTTTTTTATTATTTTCTTATGTTTTAGTTATTATTTTATTGACCAAGAATATATGGAATTATAATTTATATATTTCAATAAAAAATCATATTTTCTTCTGAGTTTAACAATATTTAATTAATTCATTACATCACAAATAGATGTCAAACAATTATATTTGATTCCTGAAGCACTAAAATACACTTATAGTAGTTATTAAGGACTATAAAATAATTAAAAGTATAAATATTTATCAATTACAATTATTTAAAAAACAATATGTTTAATACATTTATATCAAAAAATATAATGCAATAGTATTATATAATCATAAATAGATATTCATAAAATATAATTATACATTAATTTGTACTTCTGTAGAAAATTGGTTGGATTGGAACACTTATCATCCTTCGGTAATGTGTTTAAGACCCAATTCATTTACAGACATGAATGGTTTTCTCCTAACATACATTATGTTCTTTTTTGAAACCACGCTAAGATAATTTTAAAAATATGATAAACATCTTTAAAGTATGATTAATCATTAAATATCCCTTTAACCGTGGGATTCAATAAAAATTCAATACATAATAACATCCAATGATGTTTATCATAAATATTTCATGAATGGTAAACCTTATAAACCCTTTAAAATATGATAATATAAAATAATTAGAAAAAAATCCCAGAAATCATCTTATCATTTATCCTCATATATCCCAAAGTAGCTTTTGGTTTCAACATTCCAAACATGTGAATACCCTCATGTTATATTATCATGGAACATTGTATCAACCTGAATTACCCTAAATAATTTATAAAAACATTCATTCTTCCATATTCTATAGATTAGTGGATATAATCCAAAAATACATGATTTTATAAACTTCATTCATGATATCATGAACTCCTTGTCAACAGATCCTTAATTAGTCCAAATGTAATCAATATAGTAAAATTTACTAATTCATATGCCACATATATTTATCTAAAAAAATATCATAAAACACAGAAAATATTACGGGTTATATTTAGCTTAATCATGTGTTTTCCAAGGACATCACATTCCCATTATATAACATTTCTATTCCATCAGTACCATTCAATGAGTTCTTGTAAATCTATAGAAAAAAACATAACTGAAACATACTTATAAATTACATCATTCATATAACATTATTCATTAATCCAAATATAAAATTACTTTTATTATTCCTCCTTATCCATATGAAAATAATAAGGTTACCTCATTCTGTTAAATAACACCCCTTTCATTTTACATTTCATCTGTAGTCTCTTCATCATTAGTAACATAACCATGAATAATATTTCCATGTTAATCATCTCCATGAACTTTCATCTTGGGGCATTGAGTTTTATGAATACCATTTGTTTCATACTTAAACCACTTACCCTTTGATGATTCCATATGCGGTCTAATATTCTCATCCATTTCTTTAACCGAAACCATCATTTTTTCCTTAAAACAACATTATTTGTGTCCCTCTTTTCCATAGACAAAATATTTTCTTCTTACTCTAAGAGATTCACTTACACAATACATTCCATATTAACCACACAATGGAAACCAAAAATTCTTTCCTCCATGGTCACTATTACCTAGAAACTTAGCAAACTTCATTATTCTCTTCCTGGTGTGTCTATGAGTTGTCTAATGTACACTTTGTTAGTCAGGTTTCTTGAAAACTGATTACAAATGACCACAAAATGTTTAACTCTAGTGATCAAAACAAATGACCTATCACAATTAAATCATCAATCCCATTCAATGTGAATATATTTCCTTCCAGTTCCTACCATTGACTAAATCAAGAAGCATAGTGTAAGAATGACTTATCAAAGAAGAAGACCATATTTTCAGGAAGAGAATTACATATTGAATTTCAATATGATGACACATTACATAATCAATGACACCATAGGTTGATCCTTTGTTATTAATAGCCAATATATATATATAAATATTTAATGTTGAATCATTATGTGTTTTTAATTCCAAAATAATATCCCCTAGGAATGTCAAACTAGTTTTCCTAGAAGTCCTGTTGTCATTTACTAGATTGCCCCGAGTTAGTCCTCAAACATTTATTAAGATTTTTCACTCCTAGGCATATCTATGCCAGAGCCACATCCAATTTTAGTATCCATATTGGAATATATTTATAGAAAACCACTAAATATATTCTTCACAAAAATTCCTGGACCTTTTCCTATGGTTGTACTTATCCCTATACATATCCTTAGACATATATGTATTTTTATAAATATGGTTTTATCATCCTAGATTAAAAATAAATTTCTTTTATGATATCAACTATAATGACAATTTCTTATCATAAAATAACAATACAAACAATTTTTGAAATACATAGAACATTATACAAACAGATGACCAAATATTGTATAAGTCTAGTGCCTTGGGAAACATATAAACAAATACGATGATAGATAAGTGAGATACAATATCTACCAAAAGGTTCTTCATGACTAGTACCCCTATTAGAAACATCAAACCTAATACATATCTTCATAAACGGGAGAATGAAGCAAAAGAAATGGTGATATCAATTACTCTGTCAGGGTAAACAAGGGAGATTTCAAAGTATAACAATGTAAATAATTGTATGATAACATGATCATGAAAATAGATGATCATACCCTTCATATCAATGATCATATACATGAATCATGGAACAAATCATGGCAGTTATTGTGACATGAATAAAAAAATAAAGAACATAATACTTGAATTCATAATATAGGAAGAAAATATATAATTTTTGAAGAATCTTAATCATATATAATTATTTTTATTGTAGTCTGGGCATAACAACTAATACCATATTAGTTGAAAATGATCTTTAATGAACCAGGTTCACACCCCATTCTATCCCTATATTAATGATTCACATTCACTCCTCATTCCAACCCTATATTACTGAACTAAATTAATTCTAAATTCAAGCACTATATTACTATGTAAGTTTTATTTCTTATTCTTGCCCTATAATACTGAATAGAGTTCATTTCTCATCCCAGCCGTGTTTGTATCTTGATATATAAATCCTTACACAATTAAATTGTAGGATATATAAGTCCCATCCATATCATAATGAAATCATACATATATTTTCCTAAAAATCATAATGAATAATATCATAACCCATGAAATGAAATGTACTTGATAAAAATGTAAACATATCATAAAATGTGGAAAAAGATACCAATTTCGTAATTATTTTATCAAAATCATAACCCATGAAAGAGAAAAATATTTCATAAACATATGATCTGTGAAAGTGAAACAGGTTTCATAAAGACCATGAAATTAAACATAATTGATTCAAATAAATAAAATGAATAACAAATTTATGTTATTTCCTAGAAGTTCATGAATATCGTCAACTGATATCATCTTAGATAGAATATACTTTTCAAATATCTTTGAAAATGTGTTCTGGAGGAAGATAAACTTTTTTATTTGGGAAATTATTTTAAAAACATAATACAACTTCAATATAATTTTCATAGATAATTACTTGAAAACTTATAAATAAGTCTTGATATCATTTCTAAAATATTTTTCCATGGAATGCTATAAAATAAGTTTCAAAACAATTTTAAAAACATTTTATTTTCAGACACTTTGGAAACATATAATGATACCTTGAAAAAGTTTTAAAAAATTTATTTTGAAAAAATATGAAATAATATTGTAATTTTTTAAGAATAATTTCATTGAAATTTCTTTTAAAATGTATATATATTTCCTGAAACCATTTTGAAAACAATTTTCCTTGAAAACATATAAACGAAGATTGAAAACATTTTAAAAACATTTTTTTTTGAATAAAATAAAACTATCTTGAAAACATTTTGAAAACAATTTTTCTTGAAGATTAAAATTTTAAAAAATCATGAAAATTATTCATTTTAAAATTTATAAGAATCCACAACGAAATGACGCTGGGTAAATCTATACACATCATTCGAGGTAAAAATAGCAATATTTTAGAATGGTAAAAAGGATAGAAAATTCGATTGTTCGGTAAGAAATAAATTGATTAAATATAAGGGATTAGTAAAATGGAAATTTTTTAATAATTTACTTTAAATATCATAGTATAATGGTACAATATTCATTGAATCCCATTGGAAAAAACAAGGCTTTTAAAGACCATAGATTTATGACCCAAAATAGTGTAATGTTGGGATTTCATAAAAGTAATTATTAAATATCTTTTGTTCCAAATAAAAAAAAATTATTCCAAATAAATTAATATATATTGAATAAACAGAGTTAGATAAATTTCAAAAAATTTCTTTAGATATAGATCATGATATTTCATTAATTAAATCATAAAAAACAATCTCAAAAAGTGATGAGATTGTTTCAATAAACTCTTATCACTTGGTAACATGGGATCATACTCTTCGTATAATAAAATTAATTTACATGAAGATTAAAATATCATAAAATAATGATATTCATGATATAACATGAAAAATGGAATTAAATAATCCTCCAAAAATTATTTAGGTGAAAAAAATATGACTCTCAAAGATGGAAAATTGAGAAACAACTATTTTACCGATTTTGTGACATTTGATACCTAAAACCAATGAAATAAAGATCATAAAATGGATATGTAAATTACAATAAAATTAATTATAAGAATAATTTAATACATCCATGAGAAGTATACACACCACAAAAATGAAATGGTTGGTGAATAAAGTATGTATCTCACATAAATAAAAAGTGAGATGAAATCCACTTACGTTGTGTCTTGACTCCCATAATATTCATTAAAATATCATATAATATAAAATTTAATTTATTATACATTTATATAGGAACCATATTCTTACATAAAACATTTTATATAGTTTTCTAATACATTATATTACCCACATGGTAAAAATTTTATCTTAGGGTTTCACTTCGGGTAATATCCTCTTTTTTTCATTTGTGTATTGTTTTTTTATATCATCATTACTTTTATTAATATCACTATTTTAAAAATATAATATATGATTTAAATATAATATATATTAATTATATTTTTATTATAATAATACATATAATATAGAAGTATGAAATTGAAGACACTGTTCATGATATGGTAAGCCATAGGTACGCCTGAACATTATTTCTAATTAATTATTGTGTTGAATGAAAGAAAGGAAAATAATTTTTTGTATATATATTTATTAATATATATCATTATTAAAATAGATTTATTATATAATATTTGTTTTATATAATCACTAGATCAATCCTTAATATATTCCATGTAGCGTATGAATGAATAACATCATTTTGAGGGGTGGTAGTCCACACTTCCTCAAACAAAATTATCATATTAACACAAAATGGAATGTATAATAATATGATATAAAAACAATTGATAAAGAATAGATGGATAATAAATATAACAGATAACATATATAAATTGAGTTTCTATCATAATGTCTACCATGAGAGGTGGTGAAGGAAAAATGAACTATCTTCGTTTCGTGATGTGGTTTTTCGTTATACACGTAAACAATATAGATGCTACCCATTAGATAACGGTGTGTGTATGTTCTGGTAAAAATCATAGCATAATAACATAATATTATATTCAGGATACTATTTTTTTATAAAATAATTATACAAAGAGATTATTATGGTGGATAAATAAAATAATAGAAAGGATCTTGATAGAAAATGTTACATCTTAATCGGGTAACTCTGTCTGGTTTTTCCAAAATACATCTTTTGATTTATTTATTATCAAATGGATGGTTTAAGGAGTAATATATTGATTTTGGGAAGTTTACATGATATATTTCTTTTTTTAATATAATTGGTTTGAGAGGTGTGGATAATTTGGAGAGGTAGTGGCCTTTTTTATGGTTGAGAAAGGACAGACATGACATTTCTGAAAAAAAGTTAGGAGTACCCGAGTTTTTACATAAAAACATTATACCAAAATAAGTGAAATAAGTAATTTAATGTTAATGGAAGAATAATTTCCCTCCAATGGGTTTTTTACACGTGTATATGGAGTTTTGGGTCTTAAATTTAAGGTTTAGTACTTAGTTAAGAATAATATTACCTTAATCGATGTAATTAATTAAAATTGGTTTCAATAATAATTTTTATATAAAAACTAATATGAATATATTAAAATTATAAATTTATCTGGTTCCAAATATAGAATCCATTTTCCTAATACTAATCAAACTAGTGGAAAAATAAATTTATAAATAATCCCACTAATGGGATGATATTGCAGGTTTTTAATGTAAAAAATGTCCAAATAGTTGTTATCTTTTTTATACCGAATCTCAAGGTATAATTGTTTACAAATAAGAAAATTGGATTAATTGGTAAAAATTTAATCCAATTAAAATTTTAAAAAATTTAAAATGTGATTTATTCTATAAAATAAATTAAATAAAAAATTATTTTTGAATTAAAATCCTACATTTTTACAACTAATTCGAAATGAAGTTTTCAGAAAAAATACCCAATATTATCCCAAATATTTTATTGACATTAAAAATTTAAAAACTCTGTTTTTTTCAAATTAAATTTATAAATGTGTCTAAAATTAATTTTATAATTTTTGACATCGGGTCATTGAATATTATACATTTGTGGAAAGAGTTTTTTTAAACATATAATGTCTTTACAAAAATATTATATATTTCATCATCTATATTTTTTATTTATAGAAAAAAATATAAAAAAATATTTAATTTTTTATAACTATTTATATTACAATGTATAATGGATATATTATAAATATATCTTTTAATTATTTATGATAATAAATAGGCATTTCGTAGAAACAGAGTGTTGTGTGTAACATTGGTCAAGTTAGTGTAGCATGTTGCATACACCAATTTAATTTTGTGTGTAATGTAAGCCATGTCATAAGATAACATTAGTGTTATTCATAGATAAAGATAAATTTTGTGTTGCGTGTAGTGAATTATTAATAGTGTGTTTGGTATAATGGAAGAAAAACATAGTTATTTAATATGAAATTAACTATTTTCTATACTTCGTGAAATGAAAAATAACGTAAAGGATAAATAAATTAGAAAAAATTAATTCAATAAATCTAGAGGTGTTACATTAATAATGGACCCAGATCCAAAAATACATCATGAATCATAAAATCCAGACAACATGGGCATTAACCAAAGTGATAATCATATACAACTGTAACATCAAAAATCAAAACCACAATCATAGCACATGTAACATGAAATTCCTTCGGGAAATTTTTTTAATGATGTACCAGACCAGTATCCATCACAATATTTGACATGTTACAATATATTTATTCTACTAAATTCTAAATAGTTAACATGAATGTAACTCCTCATATAAGAATTTGTATCACCTTGAGAAAGATTCCACTAAACCTCTATTCCAAACTAGTTCTCCATTAAAAAACAAATGCACCTCCTCATACACCAAAGGCTATCAACTAGAACTTATGGTCTAACGTGAGACATCTATGATATATTACCCTCATATTATTGTGCAATATTAGAAGCAAATAACCAAACATCATAATCATTAGTGTCTTTATGATGAATAAATGAACTAAAATAATAGTATTTTGTTATAAAATGATATGAAGTAAGGTCCCAAAATCCATTAATACTAATAACATTGCATTACCCTTCATCAATTAATATACATAAAAATAATAAATGGAAAATAAATACATCAAGCTGTAGTACCAAATCTGAACCATGTCATATACCAAGACTATAGTACGAGGACACCATCCAAGTTATTATAACACTATAATATCTTAATAGGAATAGATTTTTAGATAGATTATATAAAACTCAACAAGAATCTTAGATGATAATTTAAATACCTAGTGTAACGACCCGAATCTGGAGCCACTCAACAGGAACCCCATACCCGATTCACCACATGACCTCAAGCGTGTTTCCACAAATTCCAGAGGATTTCGACTAGCAGCGAGTTCCATGATGAGTTAGTGGGGAATCTATGCCCTCATTTGGTAAAGTATGTAGCGGAAGGAAATAATAAACAATAGTAGAAGCAGTAAACAACACAAGAATACTAAAACTAAACAGTGGAAGTAATGTATAATGAAATAATGATGCATCATGGCACATGTTTCTATGGAAAGGAGTAAACAAAACAACGTGCTGAAATACAACTGAAACCCAAGTAGAAAAAGTAAACAGAAATCTCCAATAGCATCGCAAGCCTAAGCTCGGTCCCATTCTCTCCAGCTCTAACCAGCAATCAAGCACCTGAGGTAGAAGGGCCACAATCCATATCCACACCTACAACTATATAACTTGTTTTGGCCGAAATGCATGACCCAAATATGGGGTGTGACTAATCCCAGTAGTCAACCACCAAAAGATATGCGCCCTACTGTCAGGGAGCATTATAGTAAAATTAATTGAAATAAATGCAGTAGAGAAATGGGGTACACTAAAGTAAACAATCCTACAATTCTGCATTCACATTTATTTATTAATTTAATTCAATCATTAAATCATAAACCAAATAATCTACCAAAAAACTAAAGTCCAAGGCATAGTAAGTAACGCAAAATGTATCTCAACAGACTACCTAAACAACAAGCAGTTTAAACCCAAGCTTTTTCTTTGGCTCGGTGGACTCGTCACAACCAACCAAAAATATTTTTTACACTGACCCTCTTTGTGGCTCACGTGGGCAGGCCCTTTTGGTCAAGCATTCGAACAAAGGAAAAGAAACTCTGAGGAAGCACTCAACGTCAATTCCCCCATGGCCTTGCAGCGATTCTACAAACTTTTTGAAGAAGCACTTACATCAAATTCCCCCATTAATATCAATTCGATAATTATTAGACCCTCTTAGAGAGCACAATGTCAATCCTCCTTATGGTCTCATAATGGTAATAATTTAGCAGGCCCTCTAAGGAAGCACTCAACATCAATTCCCCATATGGTCTAACAACACCAGGTTTCCATAGACCTGACTAAAAGAAACATTAAAAAAATGATTTTTAGTTGCCCTATGTATGTTCAGAAACTACTTGGCTAACAGCTATAATGAAACAAAAGCATTAAAACTGCAGACAATACATGAAATCATTCATACCAAGGAAAGCAATCAATGCAACAAGGTTTGCCTCATAGGCAACCAAAGACAAACAACGATAAATAGCCAAAATGAAGGAAAAACCCCGTGGGTGATCCTTTAACATGCTAACAAGAAAACATTATTCATCTAATAGACTCATGCACACAAGGAATCAAAGGCAGATAAATAATACAGGTTCAAAACACTAACCTGAGTTACACGATACATGGATATCCAATACATTGTAACAAAAACACAAGGATATTCCATGTAGGGAATCAAACCACCTACATAAATCAACGTAGATTGATATACTAGAACCTCGGCCTATGAATCATCCTAGAACGGAGTAGATCTGCAAAAATGTCTAAAACGTTCAACCTGAGATAACTCACACGAGATGAAGAAATAGGAAACAAGGCCAAAGAAGAACGAAGAAATCACCGCTGTGATTTTATTGCAACTGGAGTCCTTCGATTCGGAAAATTGGTGAAAAATTAGTGGCTCAAAGAAGATTCGCCCTCCTCGGATTCCTTGTACATAATTAGGCAGAGAAGAAGAAAAAAATAGGGTTAAGACGCGACCCCGGTCCTATTAATGAAACAAAAAGAAAAGTACAGGGCATGTACTTTTAGAGTACATGACATGTACTTTGGTTTTCCATACTCCGCTTTAATCGGCCTCCACATATCCCCATGCAGCCGTGTGTGTGTCCCGGACACGGTCAACACAAGGGCTTGCACAGCGTCGAAGTACACAACATGTACTTATATAGTACAATGTGTGTACTCTGAAAATTTCCAAATTTTCTCCTTTTTCTCAAAAAAGGAAAAACATACTTGAAAAAAGGTTCGAGTTCTTGCAATCTTCTCCCCTTAAAGAAATTCATCCCCGAATTTCCTAATGATACGTAGAAGAAGAACCCTTGAACAATTCTGTCCATTGTGATCACATGTTGGCCTCACTTTACTAAGTCTCGTCTGGTACATGGTCGTGCTGCCATAGCACCCATACCAGAGGGACAGACTAGCCACGAATTACCTTTTCACTACGATCATCAATACTTATAGGATGATCCTTGAACGATGCATCATGCTCCAGCTCAACCTTCTCGGGTAGAAAAACATGATACGAGTATGAGAAATACCGCCGAAGATGAAAAACATAGAATATATCATGCATAACATGATACCTCTGAGGTAACCGAATCCTATAAGCAACCAGTCCGACTCTCTCTAGAACCTCAAATGGCACGATGTATATCGGTGAGAGCTTTCCCCATCTCTTAATCTTATTATGTCTCAACCACGGGGTAACTCGCATGAAAACCTGATCTCCGACCATGAATTCTAATGGTTGTCTCTGCTGATCAGCATAAGAATTCTGTCGAGACTGTGTAGTATCCATCCTCTTCCGAATCAACTCCACCTGCTCTCTGGTATCCTGAACAAGACGATGTCCCAACGCAGCTACCTCACCCACCTCCAGCGAACACAAGGGTGATCCTCATGGCCTACCATACAAAGCCTCATAAGGTTCCTTCTGAATAGATTCATGAAAACTATTACTATAGAAAAAAAACTAGAGGTATATGTTTCTCCCAAGAACATCCAAAATCAAGTACCCAAGCTTGTTGCATGTCCTCCAGCACCTGAATTGTGCACTCTGACTTACCATCTAACTGGGGATGGTAAGATGTACTCAGAAGTACCTTTGTACCCAAAGCCCTATGTAGCCCCTGCCAGAAATGCGAAGTAAAGCAGGCATCCCTATCATAAATGATAGAAATCAGAACCCCATGTAATTGTACAATCTCACAGATGTACAAACATCCAAGCTCATCAACACCGAAGGTCTCTTTAATCATCAAGAAGTGCGCAACCTTCGTGAGCCTATCAATGACAACCCATACCGCATCATTCCCTCACATCGATCTCGGTAACCATGTCATGAAGTACATCGTGACATCATTCAATTTCCACTTAGGAATGGGTAACTGCTGTAGAAGCTCTGCTAGTCACGGATGCTCTACATTCACCTGCTGATAGGTGGATCATCGAATAACAAAACCAGCCACATCATTCTTCATACCTAGCCACCAATACTGACAACGTAAGTCTCGATACAACTTTTTGACACCAGGATGAACTTACCAAGATGAAGCATGAAACTCCCACATCAGCTCCTCAAGAATGTCTTCAGAAACCCATACGCGGCCATGAAAACATAACACCTCATCATCACCCACTATCCACCCTAAAGTAGGGTCTCCATCTGACACCCCCTCCCGTAGGACTAGGCCTTTTGGGTCTGATAGATTCCCCATTCAAACTCGATCCAGAAGTGTGGATGTAACCAATATAGAAGAAAGAACCATCTTTCCCTGTCTGTCGTGGACCTCCAGATGCATCTCAGGGAACAGAGCCGTAAGCCACCACTCACTGCTGGCCTCCCAAACTGCATGTAACTGTGTTCTCCTACTCAGAGCATCTTCCACAACACTCCCTTTCCTAGGGGTATAAGCAAGCTCGAAGTCGAAAGAAATTATTTACTCGACCCACCTCGACTGTCTCAGATTTATGCCACGCTGCGTGAAGATATACTTGGGGATATTGCGGTCAGTATATACCACAAAATACTCTCCCAAAAAATAGTTTCTCCAACAACAAAAATCATGAACAATAGCAGCCAACTCCAGGTCGTTCATAGTATAGTTTTTCTCATGTTTCCTCAACTGCCGAGATCCATATGCAACAACACGATCCTCCTATATAAGCACTGCTCCAAGACCAATGCCATATGAATCACAGAAAACTATATAACTCTAGCCCGACTTTGGTAAAATGAGAATCGGTGTGGATATCATTCTCCCATTTAGATCCTAAAAGGATGAATCACAGGCTTCTGACCAAACACACTTAACACCTTTATTAGTCAAGCACATCAACGGCCCTGCCAAGCGTGATAAGTACTATATAAACCGCCTGTAGTGACCAGCCAGTCCTTAGAAACTTTGTACCCCAAGTACATTCTCCGGTGGCTCCCAGGTAACTACCACTGTCACCTTATCTTGGTCTACTAATACACATGTCTCTAAGATGACATGACCCAGTAAGTGAATCTCATATATCCAGAAGTGGACCTTAGAGAGATTAGCATATAACTGATGATCTCTCAATATACTCAATACGATCTCAAGATGGGTAGCATGGTCATGTCGAGTGTGGAAGTACACCAAGATATCTTCCACGAAAACCACCATGAAGGAATCCATGTAAGGATGGAAAAATCTGATCATCAGTTCCATGAAGATCTCTGGCGTGTTCGTGAGACTGAATGGCATAACCAAATACTCATACAGACCATAACAGCTCTAGAAGGCTGTAAGAGGTATATCATATGGTCTGACCCGCAACTGATGGTAGTCAGATCTCAAGTCGATCTTAGAGAACACTATTTCTCCTTGAAGAAGATCAAAAAGATCATCATCCCTCATTAAGGGATTTCAGTTCTTGACCGTTAACTAGTTCATATTTTGATAATCCACAAAAAGATGTAAAGTACCATCCGCATTCTTCACAAACAAAACTGGTGAACCCCAAGGGGACGTACTGGGTCAGATAAAACCCTTAGCCTGAAATTTCTCCAACAACTACTTGAGCTCTTGCAAATAAGGCATAGCCATCCTATAAAGATGTATGGATACCTGGGCTGCTCCTAGAACAAGCTCAATAGAGAAGTCTACCTCACTCTCCAGAGGCAATCCTAAAAATTATTCTAGAAATACATCTAGAAAATGATCAACCACTATAGAATAATCTATCTGAGAAGTCCCCTGATCGTCTAGATTAAAACTAGTAATCTGGGCTGTAACACCGCTCAACCCATGGTTCTCTGATCCACCTCTGCTTGCCTGGACATCCCATTCTCCCTTGTGAAGAAAAGATCTACCCTCTCGTGATGTGAAACTCACCATGTGTCTATAGATATTGAAAAGGGCCTGAAAAGGAACTAGCCAGTCCATTCTGATAATGAAATCATAACCTTTCATCTCTAGGACATAAATATCCGACAAGAAGTGACACCCAACAACCACATGGGCACTCCTTGCACTGACGCACACTTGCAGTTCTAAGTCCCAAGGTAGTGTTTAGTGTCATAATACCCTCAGAAGTAAAGATAGTATGTCTAAGGCTCTCCACCGTGTGCACAAGGATAAATCTATAAGATTCTCATGTATCGAAAAGTGTAGAAGATAAAATTGAGGCTACCATGATCGTACCTCGCACTGTGGAAGGTACAGGGTCCTCCTCCTGATGAATCTGCTCTACCGCAAACGTCTGTCCAGTACCATGACTATGTGTAACAGCCTGATATCCCTGAGCTGATCCTCCTTGAGCCTGACAAATTCTACCATGGCATGTACCCTGGCCTGAACGGCCTGTATAAGTCCAGCCCCCAGTCTGCTACAAAACTGGTAAACCTGCTCCTGTACACGGAGTCAAAACTGATCCTCTTCACTAGCCACTGGAAAAAGAACAATGGAAAACTATTGAAGATGACCCATATTTCATCAAGTTCAACACTCTACTAGTTCCACCGGGCACTGTGGCTTCTTATGATCGTCCTTCCCACAGTGGTAGCACAAAACCTTGCTACTTGAATGAACAACTTGCTTCCTCCAGTCACCTTGTGTAGACTCTCGGTGGCGCTTCATGCTGTAATTAGAAAGAGTACTAACTATAGATGTTGAAACTCCCTGGGACAATGCTCGAGTATACCTCAGATTCCTCTCCATGATCAATGCCAGCAAGACTATTAGAGAAATATAAGTGAACTGGAAGATGTTTACCTGCGATCTGATCTCTGGTGTGAGGCCCTCCTCAATCTTCCTTGCAAAAAACAGCTCATCATTTCCCAGAGCTGTAGTGAAACGCTGTAACTTAGTGAAACAGGAGGAATAATCCATAACTGATAGAGTACCAATTTACAGGTTCATGAACTCTCTGGCTCTATCGGCCCTCAGCGTCGCCGGGTAGAAGTAGTCGTTGAACGTATGCTGAAACTCATCCCAATCAACTATCTGTTGACCCCCTGCCTGAGAAACTACGTACCACCATGTCTTGGAGGAATCTAGAAGCATGTAAGTTGTGAGATTGACCCTTCTATCAGAGGGTGTCTTTAGATGATCATTGATGAAAACCATATCTTCAAACCAGGATTCAGCAGCCTGAGGTCCTCCATCCCCTGAGAATGTGGGAGGATGCTGCTGCTGGAAGACTCGCGTAAGCTATACCATAGTCTGGGCAGGTTGCTGAGCTCCCTGAAAGGTCTGTATGAACCTCATGAATCCCTCACAGAACTGTGTATCTGCAACAGTATCCGGGATAAATGCCTTTCCCATATCTAGCGTACCATCATCGTTGGATCTCTGACATACAACAAGAGGACGTCTTGGCGGCATGACTCTGCAAGGTCAAAAGAACACATTTTTTAACAACGAGCACAGTTGCAAAATCAAACGAGTGAAAACAGAACAGAGGAGGAGAACTTTTAAAACTGGAAAAACATAGTTACTCGGCGTGCAGTTCTTACACATGGCGTGTTCCAGAAATATTTTTCTTGGGCGTGTACATCGGCGAAACTGGCAGTGTAAACCCCAACTACACAGTGTGTTATTTTAATATACATGTCATGTACCGCCATTTGTCCTCTTGCCTTATTACTCCTACACGACTAAGTCACATGGACTGTCTCAACCGAGGACTATATGGCATGTCTATACAGTACATAGTGTGTCTGTAAGGTTTTTCCCCTGTCTGTGTCATAATCACATAGACTGGTACACGGACCAAAACTACATGGCATGTCAACAACGTAGACGGCATGTTGTACCTAAGTGTTTCCAACCCATGTATTCAGCGAGATGACAGGGTCATACGAACCATTACTACACGTCATGTCAACCTGGTAAACGACGTGTTGTTCCTGAGATTTTCCAGCCCATGTATTCAACTACACGGCTGGATCATTATGAAGAAGAGTACATGGCAAGTACTTCAATGTACATGTCGTGTTACTGTGGAAAGTAGTTATTACCAAATAGAAAAACACATGGCGTGTGTTCATAAGGCCACACACTGTGTTTTCTGGGTTTCTGGGTAGTAGGCATACAAAACACCCCAAACCACTAAAAAACACTGAACTCAGCACCTATGTATCAAATTCAGATTCACGGGGACCCATACTCACCGTGAATCAAAGCTTGACATCACAACAATGCATATAACATGTAAACAGTGTGATAATCCCATGATATGCCAAATTCCGATCCCCGAGGGCTTATAACACCTCTATGACCAAAGCATGGATTCCATGATAAATAAGCTGTAAAATAAAAAATACTCTATCAGCATAGTAGGTATCTCTATAACAACCACTATCACAACATCATACATAATCTATCACGACATCTATCACAACAACATGAAATTTATAATGCACGCTAGATAGCATGGTATAATGCATGACATGTGATTTTCTAACTAGTACCTATATAACACATGAGATGGAATACCCTCATCTCATTGTGTTTCAACAAAATAGAACCACAATCATATAAACCATAATAACAAAAAACAAGTGCATCACCCAACGGTGAAATATAATCTACTATAACACTTAAAAAACAAAAAAGTGAAATTAAGAGGTAGTATAAATTATCCATGTACATAGGATAATTACTCCTGGGCACCGTTACGTACCAACTACCCATTCCTTCTTATCCCTGTCTATTGTCGCCAAATAGTAAGGAAATAGAAATCAATGAAAACTCCTCTAATACCACTTTTAAATGACTAGAATCTGGAGACACTCAACTGGAACCCCATACCCAGTTCGCCACATGACCTCAAGCGCATTTCCCCATACGCTAGAGGCTACCGACTAGAAGTGAAGGCCTTGATGATTCAGTGGGGAAACTATGCCCTAATTTGGTAAATTATGCAGCGGGAAGAAATAATAAACAATAGAGGAAGCAGTAAACTGCACATGACAACTGAAACTAAACAGCAGAAGTAATTTATAATGTAATAATGATGCCGCATGGCACATGTTTCTATAGAAATCATTAAACAAAACAACATGCTAAAGTACAACTAAAACCCAAGTAGCAAAAGTAAACAGTAAACTCCAGTAGCATCGCAAGCCAAAGCTCAGTCCCATGCTCTCCATCTCGAACCAGCAATCATGCACCTGAGGTAGAAGTGCCACAATCCCTATCCACACCTGCAACCATATAACCTATTTGTGACGAAAAGCAGGACCCAAATAGGGTGTGAGACTAATCCCAGTAGGCCACCACCATAAGATATGTGCCCTAATGTTAGTGAGTAATATAACAAAAGTAATGTAAGTAAATGAAGAAGAGAAATGGGGTAAACAAAAGTAAAAAACACTACAATTCTCCATTCACATTTATTTATTAATTTAATTCAATCATTTAATCATCAACCAAAGAATATAGCAAAAAGATCTATAGCCCATAGGCCTTGCAAGTAACGCAACATGTATCTCAATAGACTACATAAACTACAAGCAGTACAAACCCATGATTTTTCTTTGGCTTGGTGGACTCATCACAACCTACCAACAATATTTATTACACTGACCCTCTGGGTGGCTCATGTGGGTAGGTCATTATGGTCAAGCATTTGAACAAAGGTAAAGACACTCTTAGGAAGCACTCAATGTCAATTCCCTCTATGGTCTTGCAGTGATACTACCGACTCTCTAAGGAAGCACTTACATCTAATTCCCCCTTTAGTCTGGATTCAATAATTATCAGACCCACTAAGAGAGCACAAAGTCAACCCCCTTATGGTCTCGTAATGGTAATAATTGAGCAGGCCCTATGAGGAAGTGCTCAAAATCAATTCCCCATATGGTCTAACTACACCAGGTTCCTGTAGCTCGAAGTAAAAGCAATGGTACATAAATGATTCATAGCTTCCCTATGTATGTTCAGCAACTACTTGGCTAATAGATACAATGTAAAAAAATCATTTAAATAGTAAACAATACATGAAATCATTCATACCACGGAAATAAATAAATGCAACAATGTTTGCCTCATATGAAACCTAATCCAAACAGCGATAAATGGCCAAAACGAAAGAAAACACCCATGGGTGATCCTTTAACAAGCTAACAATAAACTTTATTCATATAATAGCCTCATTCACCCAAGAAATATAAGGAAGATAAAGAATACATGTTCAAAACCCTAACACGAGATACTTGATATATAGATATCTGGTACTTTTGAATATAAACTCAAGGAAATTAAATTTAGGGCATCAAACCACCTACCTCGATCCTCGTAGATTGATATACTTGAACCTCAGCCTGTGAATCATCCTATAACTGAGTAGATTTTCAAAAATGTCTAAAACATTCAACCCCAGATAACTCACATGAGTGGAAGAAATAGGAAACAAGGCCAAGGAAGAACCAAGAACTCACCGCTGCAATTCTATTGCAACTGATGGCGTTCGATTCGGAGAATCAGTGATAGATCGGTGGCTCAGAAAAGATTTGGCCTCCTCAAGTTCCCTATATGGAATTAGGCAGAGTAGAAGATGAAAATATGGTTAATATGTGACCTTGGTCTGATTAATGAAATAAAAAGAAAAGTACACGACGTGAACTTTTAGAGTACACGACTAGTACTCTTCTCTAAGCGGCCTCCACGTCACCCCACATGGCCATGTGTATGGCCCGGACACAACCAGCACCTGGCCTCACGTGATGTTGAAGTACACAGTGTGTACTTTTAAATTACATGGAGAGTACTCTGAAAATTTCCAAAATTTCACCTTTTTCTCAAAAATGAAAAGAAAAAGAAAAACATACCAGAAAAGAAGGTCAGGGTTCTTACACATAGGATGTTAGGTTATAATTATTCTTAAATATATACAATCTCTTTGATAGATTATAATGAATACAACACATATTATTAAGGAAACATGATACTCTTTTTATATATTTTCATTTAAACATTACCATTTTAACCTCCCTATTAAGTTAGAGAGTTTGAATAATTGAAACTGAATTATGTATAAATATATTTTTTAAACATGTATCAAACTAATTCCTTTGTTATTTATTTGTTAGAAATAAAATAAGAATCATATGAATGAAAACTAATTTTTTTCCCAAATATAAATGTTTCTAAATGTGAAATTTCCACGCTATTTAAAAATATTTTAATAATAATTTTAACTATTTTAGAAAATTTATTTGAAATAATAAACATAATTTTTAAAATATATATTTGAATAATGTATTGGGGTGAAATTTTGATATCTTTCTAAAATGTTTAATATTTTTTTGAATAGTGAAAAATACTAAATTTTAATTGAAAAAATAAATTAATTTATATTATTTATAATGATAAAATGTAATTTAATTTAGTTTTAAAGTAAATATTTTTCATTTATATATATATATATTAATTAAATTTAGTAAATTATAATCATCTTAATTTTGAAATGTTATTAACAACTTTTTTAACTTTGGTAATTTCTCCGTTTGAAAACTAACATTCTCATCGTGTCTCAAATAATAATATTAAATGTAAATTTTACACTGATATGAATAGAACTTATGGATATTTATTCCAAAGTATAAATTAGAAAAATTTATATTATTTAAAAGGCAAAACATAATTTTTTTCCATATTGAATTTTAAAAAACATAAAAATTATTTACCACACTTAAAGTAAAAAATGGGTTTATCAGGGGCTAAACTAAGAAGATAAGGGATAAAAATAACCCAAAACATGTAATAATCCCTTTATATTTAAATAATTATACATTAACTATTATAGATTATAATGGTCTATTTTGGATCAATTTATAATGTAAAAAGCATGGGCGCCCCTTTTCTTGAAAAAAATTACAAGTGTTCCACTCACCTCACTTATAAAAGCCAACCTACCCTATCTTATTCAGGCAATAAAACTATTTTTTTCATTAAATAAATTCACATATAACATCACATGTTCCATAACATAATCCTATAATCCTTTATTGTTGAGATATCAATTCTATGAATATAATAATCATAATCCAAAATAGGTTTTCTAAGGAAAGGTAAAATTCATATATTTGCAATTTTGTATATACTGTTACACATCCTTCAAATATTATTCATATGTTTTCATATAATAAATAAATTTTATACCATATAATGAAGTTTTATATTTTCTAGGGAATAAAATATATCCATAATCTATTCCCTCAAAGGGGAAACTATTTCATCCATCATGTGTTCAGCGGACTACCGCCTCACAAACTGATGTGACATGTTTTCCATAAAGACCACTCATAGTTGGGTCTGATGATGGTTATAATGTATATATATATATATATGATTTTAATAAAATATTTATATATATGGGGTAATTATATCATTTATATTTTTTCAAATTTCCATTTTGTAGGGGATATATTAACGCCGATCATTTGTACGACAGACTACCACCTCATGAAGCGACGTGATTTATTTTAACTATCACATTTCATGGTAGGTAATAAGTGTAAATTGAAAAATTATATGAGATATAAATGAAATAATAATGATCTTAAGGACATATTTATCATTATTAAAATACAATATGTCATTTTATTACTTTTTCACTCTGAGAAAGCTGATAACATAGTTCTTGTATGTGTGGACTGCCACCTTCATGATGCGATGTGACTCTATTAATCACAAAACCAAATGGATGAAATATATAAGTACATGAAAAGATATATTATTTTTATTATTGAATTATAAAAATTATTTTAAGAAAAAATTTTACATTCCTCATTTCAACAATGATCATTGAAAAATAGAAACATTATGCATGTGTATGTATGACTTACCATCTGAATGATTATAATATATACTGTTTATAAAAAAAATATGTTATGATTGGTATTAAAAAATAATTTTTGTATAAATTTGATAATTATCTCATGCTAATTTTTCATCCATTTTTTAAATGATGACCTCTTAGACTAATAGTCAACCAATCGAATTCATTTTGGATATATAAGTAAAATATCATCAAAACACCAAACATAAACATAATTGATTAAGTATTTGTATATAAAAACTAAATGATTGGAATAAAATGATTAATAAAGCATAATATAGTTCATTAATAAGTAAATAATTAATATAACTTTATTATTTAGGATGATAAAAAATGTATGTGATGAGGCAGATTCAAGGAATTGGTTTCTCGTCTCACTTTTACTTCTCTGAGATATATGTTCAATTCATTACATATTTCCTTTTATGGTGTATATACTACCCAATCTATATGTTATATCATGAATCTATTTATCTTATTGGTATTTAATGTTTTATTTTATTTTATTTATTTTATAGGGATTATGATTCAAAATTAACCAAAGTGGTTATGGTTTATTTTATAATATCACCATTATTAAGGGTTTTTTATTTTTAAATCTCCCATAAGAGAATCATTTGATATTTCTATTATAAAATCAATATATTTTCGTCACATAAGATTATCACCAAACTTTTTCAAGTAATATTGAAAACCTTTCACTCTTCGGTATAATAAATGATAAGAAAAATATTAATAAGAAAATATTACGGTATTTCTCTCTTTGGTGGGAAATAATATTTCATAAAAACCAATGTTTTCAAAAAATATTTTTAAAAATATTTTTAATGTTTTTTAATTTATATTTAGTAAAATAATTACATATTTGAAAATTATAAATTCTTTTAATATAATATTAACGCCATTTTCAAAACAATTTCTATTTGGATTTAATTAAAAATATTAAATTAATAATTTTAATGTGCAGAACAGGAAAAATATAATATGATCTAAGGACCAATCAATATTTTAAAACTAATTTTTAAATAATATTTATTTATTTTTTATGAAAATTATTTTACAATTTTTTTTGACTTTTTTAAAATATGCTATTCAAAATGCGAAGTTATTTTTAATAAATTTTTTAACTGATCTTTTATTGTATTTTTTTATAAAAGTCAATAAAAATTTATTGTAATTATATTACACTAGGGATATGATATATTAAAATCATTGTTATTATTCATTCCTATGTTTAATGATCATTTTTACTTGCGATGTACCTATTTGATATCATTTATAATACTTTGGATGGTGTATCATTATGTTTATTAATTAGGGTAATTATTAACATTTAGTATGATAGTTTTAAAATAAAATATACATGTAGATTATGATTCCACCATTAATATGAGGAATTAAATGTACTTATTATATCATTGTAGAGCCCTCTATATCCCCATGATGCATCGATTAGACTAATGAGAAAAAATCGATTGAGTTTTGGATGAGTCATTTCCAATTAGTTTAGATGTATGGGCACATAGACATGATGTTATGTTTTAGATTTCCAACATTTTATATTATTTAATTGAGAATTTAGTAATTAATAATCCATCATTCTATTTTATTATTTATAATATCTACTGTAAAGTTTCAATATAATGTGATTACCTATATTGATTATTTGATCATATATTATACATTCTTTATTATGATTATGTTAATTATTAAATGGAATTGGTTTCAGTTATTTACCTTGGAATATTTATTATGACTTATTTATTCATGATATATTTTTTTATACGCTTAATCATTATGAGAATATGAAATCAACCCTTTCATTTGTTTTATTTTTCCAGGATATTAGGATGTGTTTTTTCATTGATATGCCGGGATATGCTAAGGGGAATAATAAAATTAGTATAGACCATTATTTATTTATTTTATATATTAAAATGTAATTACATTTTCAACTATGTATTTATTTTAACAAAAATGGTATAAAATTTAATCCTTTGGGATAATATACATTATATCTAGTTACATTATATTAATGTAAGCACTATCTCGGGGCTACTATTTTGGGAACTATATTTTTGGAAATATATATTAGTGAACATAACCCTATGATATAATTCAATGTTAAATATAAAATTATATCCGAATATTTTTTAAGATATTATGTGTCTTTTCTAATAATTAAATCATTATCTTGAAAATAAAAGAGGAAGTGTTTCTAGAACAGATGTATGTAGGCTTAATTAATCTAAAAAGGGTGAATTTTTATTGAAATGATCATAACATAGCGTAATAAAATGATTCATACTGCACAAATTTTTGAGACTGCCTAAGGACATTCCTAGGATAATTCAAATTTTCATTACCGACCATTTGGATGGATTGGTAAATATTGATATCCTTGAAGAAAAAATGTTTTGATAATGATATTAGATAAGAATAAATTTTCAATTTATGTTAAGGGTTTAAATAGTATTGGTATTATAAATTTTGATTCATAATGTTATGTTTAAATATGGCGTATTCCATCATTTAAATATCATAATGTTACGTTGAAATATGGTGTGTGCCATCATTTAAAAATGGATCTTAATGTAAGGAATGGTAATTGTATCAATTCATGTAATCCAAAGTGTAATATTTATCATATATTTGAAGAGATTATGATAATATTTCAATGGAAGAAACACTCCTAATCATTCTCATAAAATGAGGATATATTATAATGTTTTATCTAGATAGAGATATAATTTTATATGTGTTATGGCTTCTAAGAAAGGTTATAGAAGAAGAGGATTACATTGAAAAAAATATATATGGGGACGAATGGAAAAAAGTGTTTTCCCACAAATGATAATTGTGGGAATATAACTTATTAAATTCTTAAATGAAAAATGGGTTTGCTTCTTGTGTGATGAAAAAGGCCACTACACATGGGGTTTAAAGGTAAAAAAATCTACCAATATGAAATCAACCCTATAAAAGGAGATAATGATCTACTAAAATTAATTCTCAATTTATTAAGGGATTATACCTCAAAATAATATATGGTATCAAGATCATTTTTATGATATTACTACAAAAGACGTGGAACGTTTAATGTTCTTATGTTGGGATTCAAGGATTATGTTATAGGGGTATTTTAATCAATGATATTCTAATTAGAATTATTATGAAATTTATTATGTTTGTACTAAAATACTATTTCATTAAGATGTTTAGAGAATATGTTTATTGATACTAATTATCATGAAAAGTGATTTAGTGAAATGATTAAATTCATGGAAAACACCTGATAGGTTGAGGATAAACGATAATATATGGAAGACGTTGAGATATTAATAATAATATGGTTTTTACAAAGGGTTGTTTAACAATTAATGATTATCTAATCTATGATATTTATTTAATAATGGGCTATTATAATTTTTGTACATTACAAGAATTATAATTATATAGTTTTTGAAAAAGGAAAACTCGTTTACTAGGTGAAAAACACTCACATATGTAAAGGATGTGAGGGTTGAACCCACAACTAAAGGGGAATAAGTGTGAAACACTATACAATAGCATATGTAATGTTTTGGTTAATAACACATTTTTTGGAAAATAAATTTTACAAATAAATATTAATGATTAACCAGTGCTGTTACTTTTGAGTTTTATAGATTAGTTCATTATATTTGATGACTTGCGATAAAAAATTTTGTTTTGAAAATATTAATAAATTGATGGAGACATATTTTACTTTTTTATGGATAATATTATTATATAAAGGATTATTTTAGTACTTCATGAACAAAAAATAATCTTGGATATTCATTTATTATATTATGAAATGATGTTGAAAATTATTGAATCACAACGAAAGGATAAAATTAATAACGAAAAATAGGAATATTTTAACTAATTATATTATTATATGTTATCATTTTAGATGGTAAGGTAATACCACAACTCCTAGAAAGAGATATTGAAACATAAATTTTATCCTAATACCTTCATTTAAATAGAACCGATATTATTTTAAATCATCATATATTCATGGTTTTGTGGTCATTATCCTTATATAGATCACCCACTTTCTTATAATCAACAATATGAGTCAATTTCTTTATTTATGTTCTCTCAAATTCTTTTTTCATATTTTAATTTCACACCTAGGGTCTCCTACATCAAAACACACATACATGATTATTATAAATATAATTCAAACATGTATTTAAATATTATCAATATGAATTTTTATTAACCCCTATCAAGATATGGGATTTCTAGAATGATATTTTATAATGAAGGACCCATGATTGCAAAGATTACTATTAAATTATGAGGACATGGTTTATTTATGGGGTAGAAAGTATGAGCCTGGGATTTTATGAGATGAACATCTTATTCGACAGAGTATATAATATGAAACTACATTGTTATAAGGAAATTTAATTCCATATTAATTTAAATTTTTTATATATTTAAATAAATTCAATCTCTTCAATATCATAAAATACATGATACTAAATGTTTGAATGAAGCATGATACTCAATGAAAACATTATTATTTAAAAAATACCATTATAAAATAGAATTATTTTAGTGGGAATGAATAATACTATCTATATTTTGTAAATTCTATAGCTGAAAGTTGTACAAAATAAATTCAATGTTTATATGTTTATTAGAAATAAAATAAGAATCATTTGAATGAAAAAAAGATTTTTTTTAAAAACTGTATTTTTCTAAAAGGTGGTCTAGATGTGCATTGAAAAAATAATATAGAATTAAATTTTTCAACATTTAAAAAATTTATTATAAAAAATAAACATCATTTTATAAATTTACATTTAAAAAATTATCTTTTTTTGAATTTATTTGAATCTTATGATAGAAATGATTTTCTGATGAATTGGGATATATAATGAATTTTAATTGAAAACTACCTATACGATTAAAATATTTATTACGTTATGATATATTTTAATTAGTATATAATGTGAAATTTGTAAATTTATATATTTTTTAATAAAATTTGGGTTATTAGATTCACTATGATATTGAATTTTGATATAAAATTAGTGTAATTGTTTAACTATTTTATCTTTGAAAACCTGATTTCTTGTGGCATCTGTGAGAATAATTTAAAATTAAAATTTTCCACTTATTTGAATAGAATTTGGAAAATAAGATTAAATATTTTTAATAATAATTATTTTTATATTATAAAAAAATTAAAATAATTTTATTCAACAATGAATAATATAAATAATAAATATTATTTGTTGTGAATAATGTAAAAATGGGATTACTAGGGATTAAACTAAAAATAAAATGGTTAAAAATGATCCAAATATTTTCCAAAAAACATTTTTTGAATATTTTTCTTCATTATATACTCTATTCTTGGGAATTTTCCATTTTATATCTTTTTTATGTCAAAAATGTGGGAACACGTTTTTATTTCAAAAAATTACAAGTGTGCAACTCACCTCACATATAAAATTTCAACTCATATACTCACTTATTTACACCATAAAAACATTTTGTTTTGACGCATACCAGCCCAAATAAATTATAAAATCGATTTCTATCATCCTAGAATCCTTTTTATGTTAACAAATCCATTCTAGGAATAATTTCAGTATAATTTAAAATAGGTGGTTCAAGAAGAGGTAAAATTGTTAACTATGCATTTTATTTATTTATTCTTCCACCTGTTTGAAGCATTAACAATTTATTATTATATAAAATCATAAGTATCTACCATATTATAAAATTTTATTATTTTATGTTCATTACATATATAGATCTCTTATTCCATAAAATGGGATACGATAACATTTATTTTGTGTAGATCAGACTACCACCTCATGAACCATTGTGTCATTTTTTCCATCAACACCACTCAAAGTTTATTTATATTATTTTTTTAAATTATATATATGATATAAATAAGATAATTTTAATTCCTAGGTCGTTATATCATATAATATAAATTTCCTTCCGTAAAGTATATGATAACATCGTTCATGTGTACGTCGGACTACCGCCTCGCAATGAATGTGATTCATTTTTCAAAAAAGCTTTATAGGGAAGCTAATAATGATAATTTTAATGATTGTAGAATATAAAAATGACATAATTTTGTAATTATTGATATATTTATCATTATTAAAATAAAATACATCATTTTAACTCTTATCTTTTCACTAACTGAATGATGATATTGTCATTTGTGTACATATGGACTATCACATTCCCAAAGCAATGTGACTTACCTTATAAAAAATGGATGATTTATATAAGTAAATTTAAATAAATAAGAAGATATTTATGATATTATTATCATATTTTAAATAAAAAATGATACTAACCTCCTTTCAAATATGATCAATGAAAACTGGAATCGTTCCCATGTCTACGAAAAACATTCCATCTCCCCAATCATTAAATATTACATTTTTGGAAATAATATTTTACACTTGATCTTGAAATTATAATTTAATTATAATTATCATAATTATTTCATTATTATTTTTTGATAGATATTGAAATAATAACCTCTTAGACAAGTAGTAAACCCCCCTAGGTCATTTTTGATGCATAAGTAAGATATCATTGAAACAGTGGATCTAAATATAATTGATTGTGTAATTTTATATAAAATTGTCAAAATTTAACTAATAAAAATTAAAACATCAATTCTTTATTAATTAATTAATTTTTTTTTATAATTTTGATATATAAACAAAATTCATAATGAGTGGTAAATTAGGAAATGGTGGCTTATGTCACTTTTAATTCCATGATAAATAATCAATATTCACTACTTATTTCCTTTCCGTGGTGTATATAATTCCCCATGGATATGTTATATCGTGAATATATTTAAAATCATTGTATTTAATGTTTCATTTGATGTTATTTCAATTTTGGGTCTTATGATTAAAATGTTACCAATGTGGTAACAGTTTATTTCACAATAACAATATTATTCATTGTTGTATAATATTATGTCTCCCATAGCGTAATTTTTTATATTTATATGTTAAATTATACCATTTTTCCTTCACCTCTAATTATTCTAGAATGTTTTCAATTATTATTAACTTTTCCACTAATTTGAACATAAAATGATTGAGAAAATGACTTCAAGAAAATATGACATTATTTATATATTCAGTTGGAAATAATTTTTCAATAAAAATATGTTTTATAAAATCCCTAAATTTTTTTTAAAAATTTTTAAAGGTTTTTTAAAATTAATTTTTATCATTATTTAATTCTTAAAATTGTGTTCAAAATTATTTTTGTGTCCTTTTAAAAATAGATATTGTTTGGCTTTTATTCAAAATTTTAAAGGAATAAATGTTTTAATGTATATGACATGAATATATTAATAAAACTTCATCCATACTCAATGTCTTAAAAATTATTTTATAATTTTTTAGGGTGATTTCCAAATAATTTTATTTTAAAAATAAATTATGATCTTTTTTAGAATGTTCTATTTCTAAAATATGTTGTAATGAATTTTTTATGGTATTATTATTCATCAGTCACATCAAATAATAATTGTACATATGATCCACTAAAGATATTTTATATTGATATCATTATTATTCTTTCATAAGATTATTTATGATCATTTTGACAGAGTATGTACTAGTTTGATACAATTAATATTACTCTAGAATGTTTATAAATATGTTAGTTGATTTTATAAAATTTTAACATTTTATATAACTGTTTTAAATAAAAAAATTGTTGAATTAATTTCAATGCATTCCTCGGACGAATGAATTGGACTTATTATGTGAAATAATGTTCCTATTATATCCCCCTGATTGATCGTTAGGTCTAATGAGACAAACTAGAATGGGTTTTGTCTAAGGAAATTCCCATTTATTTACACATCATTAGATAAGGGGATTATGTTATGTATTAGATAATCATAATTAGGCATTCTATAATTATTAATATATTTACTGATATTCAATTGGACTATTCAATTATATAGAATATTCATCGTTTGATTCTTGATCACGTGGTTATTTATTGTAAATTATAGGATCATATTTTATTCCTTCCATATCATTATCATGTTATTGATTAATTAGAATGTGTTTTAGTTATTTACTATGTTGTAATTCTAATGTTGTATTTTATATTGATATATTCCATTATATTATGAACCTCGCTGAGCATTCATGCTCATCCCTTTATTATGTTTTATTTTCCCTAGGATACAAGGAAGTGTTTTTTGATTAATATAAATGGATACTCTAAGGGGAATGATGAAATTTTCAATGAAAATTGTTCGTGAATATTATATTTTAAAAAGTAAAATGAATTTAATTAAATTTTTTAGTTTACTAAGACTACTAAACTACTTGGTATTTATGGATTCAATACTCTGTATCTAAATCCAATGTAATAATGCTAACATAGTCTCTATGTTACTATGGTCAAGGTCACTAAAACTATCCTGCACAATTATAAAACACTCTAGATTGGCCTAATCCCATTCTTCTTCTTCCAATAAATATGTTATTGCTTCTTTGGTAACTTTGTATAATGGTGGCCTTAGTAGGGTTTGATTAAATCATAATAGGCCCCCAACAATATTGATATATAAAAATTCCAATAATATCATTTTTGTATTATGGTAAATGAACAAATAAATAATTATCATAGAAAAGAAGATTCATGCTAAGGAAAAAAAAATTATATCCTACACCCACTAGCCCTCAGGTTATAAAGAGAAACCTTGGAGAACCAATCCTTAATTGACCAAAGTCAGTATTCTAAGGCACAAAAATTAGGGTGATATATATTTTGAACAATAATTTGGTGGATTTTAATTTAATATATATAACGGGGAATAATAAACTTCATATTCAATGGTGTTGAGAACCTCATTCCTCCACCCAACACATACTCAAAACTATCGACACTAATACAGAGTATCAAGTCCATCATTATAATAATTTATCATAATAGTAGTACCTGGTTCCTCAATACAACACATACTCATGCATTCCAAAAACATTCTGAGAGCATTAATATTGCCCTATAAATAAAGGATGTAGACTGTTAGTCCAAAATATATTTCCATATGATATAATATTTTTCCTTGATCCTTTGTCTATGATTTAAAATATATATATTCCTATGTGTTCCTTGATCCTCTATCTCATGCCTAAATCATTTCATAATTTCTTAAAATAATCAGGGTCAATATCAGGACCATAAAAATATTCAAAAAAGGTCACATACAATACGATTTTTAAACCAATTTAATTTTTGAGATCCCTATAGTTCATTAAAGTAAAAACAAGTTCAAACCCTATCAATTCATAAGCATTTAAAAATAACCATCATGGTTTGTCCCCAACGGGTTCAACGATACTCACATTTCCATTCAACATTGAAATCAATTTATAAATACTTTTTATGAAACAAATTAATGGTCAATACAAATTTTTAAAATAAGAATCATTTCAAAACATAGATTCCCCACATTGACACCCAAAACTGAGTAAAAACCCACAAGATGTTGTGAAAACCATTTCAAGGGAATCAAGGGAATTAAATATATTCTTAACACATATACAAAACACATTTATTACCATGCTACACCCATTATATCTTTTAATATTTATTTAGTAAAACTATTAATATTTATATGGATAATATTTCACACCACCAAATATTCTTGACAAGACCCTACTCACCATTTTCATGTTATAGAACTCACCTTGGAAAGCTGTAGGCCTGGATTAATAAATACTAATATATCTGATGAGATCTATGGTATGTCCAAGGTATTGAAATACAAATAAAAACAATTTAAATAAAATACGGAAGAAAACACTACACATATGGTCATTAAGACACATAGAACATACAATTTTATGTAAATTAACAAGACTATGGTTAAATGTCTTATAAAACTAACCTCGTTAATCAAATATTTTCATAATTTTTCCAAACTATGTTGAATTTTACAAGGGCCATCCACATCCCATAAAATCTCTTCAAAAATCCAACTGAGCTCACCAAAATAACCCAGGATCTTACATCAAGCTAGTGAATAATAATAAATTTAGAATAATAATTATAATTAGTTTATTATTTAAACATAAACATTATATATTTTAAAAAAATGCACTGCATGATCACCTCTTAATGAAATATCAGGAAACTACCAGTTGAGGTCCACAATGCACTTTGGATACCATTATCCGAAAAATACATAAGGGGTGGTACCATTAAAACACTTAGCTATATTAATTCATTTGAAAAAATTTAGAAAAATTCCCCATAGACACATTACGTAATGAAACTACATGTGATTTTGTGGGGAATCTATCTCAGGATATACTCTACAAAATCCGACTAAACATTCTATGAAATGTAGGCTATTCTACTAGGCTCTAGATGAATCATTAAAAAAATAAACTGAAGAACACCAATTTATAGAGGAGTAAGAAAAGGATGGAAGAATGTAACAAGATGTCTATTCTTATATGTAAACTTCGGTGAAGATAAACATGAACACCTGTATGATTGGGCTTAAAGAATGATGGAAGGATTGCCTATTTTTCTTTTAGTTCTTTCCCCCTAGGGGATGATAAAGGGAAGGGGTATGTAAGAATCATTGAGGTGGAAATGGTAAATTACAATTTTAATTGGATTATTGGAAGATGTGTTGTTTGGATTCATAGTTTTGGGAACTATTTTCTAACCATTACATTGGCGTTATCCAATACAACACACTCGCATGGTTTATCTACATGTTTGTACAATATGTGCATAAACCATACCACACCCCGCAATATAATAAGTTTCAATGTTTATCTATAACCATGTGTAGTCCATTCACCATGTCTAGGCACTCCTCATACTATACTTAGTTTCCCATGAAATCTACATAAATTTTTCAATATCATGAATTTTATATAAAAAACAACCATAATTTGTTAAAATGGAACTTAAAAGCTATTGAGAATAAATGTGTCACATTGTTTCTAATAAACAACGAACACCAAACTAGGATCATGGAGTTGAATCCTGAAAAATTCATGAAACATATCTTTAATACTCCTATTCCCATCTGAACCCTAGGGTTACCCCTCATACATTATTATATACCACAAAACAACACTTTGAGTTATTTCAACTCCCATAATTCCATTCCTATTACTGATTAAAAATTTAAAACATCTGATGAATGAAAATTAAAATTAACAATACAATTTCCTATTGATTTGGATGTGGGATCAAACATTATATGAGTGTAAACCTATTATAACGGTTATAATCCAACTTATGACATGTTGAAAACATACCTAAACACCCTAATTAGCTATGCCTCAAAACATGCATTAGAAATATATCAATTTATAATGGTCCCCATTCAAGGAATCTCAATAACCTCACATATGGGGGATCCAATAATTACATATACACTCCTAGTACACCTATAACATAGTGTATGATAGGACATGGGGTACACAACATGGTCTAACCTATGCATAAAACATATTTTATGCCACATGAAAATATTACATATCAGTATATAAAATCCTTCTTATGATAACCATAAAATTTTATAATAACCTATAATATCTTCTTGGAGAACATAAATTAAGGATAATAGAAAATCATACATGAAATGGTAAATTATCATTTCAAATCTTGAGTATATGTAGCCAACATGGAAGAATAGAAATGTGGGGAAAACATTTTCGTACAATATGATACAAATAATACTCTAAAACTCAATTAATAATGTATAAAAACCATATATAAGAATACGTCTTATCATATAAAATATTATAAACTACAAGAACACCCTTATATATTCAACAGTTTTAGTTTTTTTAATATCATTACATATCTATTCAATTCCTTCCTCATATCTATGTAACCTTATCATAAAACTATCCAATAAACACTTTATTGAGTAATATATGTGATGTATGGTTTTTAATATAATATTTAGACTTATAAATCATATTTGAAATGCACAACTCATTAAAAAAATATTTAAACTCCTAAACATCAAAACATCAAATGTTATTATGCTGAAAAGATATGTTATTCACATAAAAATATTTTCAATTGATTAATCATCATCATTATTAGAACTATTTCTATAATTTTTTCCATTAAATAATTTTTTAACAAATTTTACTATTTATATAAATATTTTATTGACATAACCAAACCCTTTAGTATTTTAAGTGGCGTTAATTGTGTATTTAAATTAATATAAAAATTAATTTGAGGTTATTAAAATTCGCAATGTCCAAATATTTTCTAAAAATACATGTATAGAGTATAATAATTAAAATATCATTCAATTAAAAAAAATATTTTGTGGTAGGATCTAACACTTATTTCTTTTAGTTGTAATATTTAATAACAAAACTATTTTCTCATATAAAATATAATATTCTATGTTTTTGGATAAATATTAAAATAATAATAGAATATTTTGAAAAAATTCCATCAAAAGTGGTGGAATGTCTCTCCATTATATATATAAATTTATATATGATAAAATCATTATTCCATGTTAAAAAATATCATCATCTTCAATTTAATATTTATATAGATTCTAATGAATAATGTGTTTGTCCATTATCTCATATTTTTCATATTAATAATTTTAAAAAAACCACTCTTATTGGTGAAATGATACATCCTTTATTTAGATCTATTTTATTTTGATATATACATAACCCCTTTTATTAATCATCTTGATTTAGAAACCATTTGATTCATTATTTGTATAAAAAAAGTACAAAAAAAATAAATTCATTCATTGATTTTGAGTTGGTGTATATTTACGGCAATTTTAATGTATTGATTTTGTATCATATTTTTTTAGATTTAAGGAATTAAAAATATTATATAAATAACTATAAAAGAAAACTATATGGGACTTACCGAACCACATTTTATATTTTTAAAAATTCCATCACACATGGAAACATAAACATTCTTCAATAATATTCCATTAGGTGCCAATGACCTTGGACGAATACTAGGATAAACATTATGATACATTTTATCTATTTTTTTAATATTTGGATTTTAAATTTTAACATCTTTTTTCAATATTGAACTGAAGCTTATTTATCATATTTCATTCTATATTATCTTCGATACATCGAAAAAATAGGGTGATGATTTCATAAACTTATTCCAATTGAAGTAGAATTTAAAACAATAAAAAAAATAAAAATAACTATATCAACCCATAATTGAAACCTTTATTCTATCCATGTCTTCTAACACTCTCAAATGATATTTAATATATTTATAGATTTAGTGGACCATCAGTTCATTTTTTTCATCTAATTTTTTTAAAACATTTTTGGAATCATTTGATGTATTTTACCTGAATCTAGACTGAAGTGTTGAAAAAAATTAACACATGATTAATCTGAATTTATTTTAATAATGGATTGAATTTATATCATTTATATGAAAAATTAATAGTTTTCTATACAAGTCTATTATTTTTCTAACAATAATCTTATATATTCGTTAGGATTGATCTCTAAAATCATTTTGGATGATGTTGAAGACATTTATCTACAATTGACACTATTATTTTATTAATTATCATGTTTTACAGTAATTAAATAAGAATATTTATAAAATGATATCCCACTAAAATTATTACCCCATTTAGATTACATCATATCAATTAGTGTTCCATGATCCATATTTAGTCATGAATTTAAATGGTAATTAATGAAAATATATCAAGTATATATTCGGTATAAAATCCATCATTTCGTATCATATATTAGTATCATATGGTTTAGCAGAAAAAAATTATCCAATCTATCAAATGGGTAAATTAAATACTCTTCATATGGTATCCTTCATAGGGGTTTTTGAGTTATGTGTAGATTATAGCTCATCGTGAGGTTTAGTTAACCTACTCATAGGGTTTTCAATTCCCACCATCTCATACCAAATACAATTGATGAGAACCGTATTTAAGAAAAACCTACCCAATTTAATGATCACGATATGAAAATGTGTTTTGATTGAAAAAATTTAATAATTATTAATTTTAAATGAGACTTTAAAGAGACTAATTTGAGGGTATCACGTAGAGGGTGAAGGAGTGAATTATTACTATAGTTTGTTGAATATTTTTTAAAATATAACATTGTAGTCCTATTAAAACCATGATCCTCTATATATATATTAACACCACGTCACTTAATTATTGTAGAATGTAATGTTAGGGGAACACATAAATTTACAATTATTGGAAAAAAATTGTATCCCTTAATGGGATCTGTTAGTCACCCAAATAACGAGTTCTCTACTATATATATATGTCATTAAAAAATGTATCATCATAGTCTAATCCACATAGAGTGAAAATATTGTAAAGCTCTTGAGGCATACATAAGAGATATAGGTATTTATAATACGTAACAATAAATTTATGATCCAAAATAAGAATGTAATTTACTAGATCATGGTTCCCCTACCTCGCCTTGAAATATTATATGCTTCTATAAATAAACTGGATCATGTAGTTCACCCATAAACACATTATCAGGTATATTTTTTACACCCTCTTTGTAAACATTTCTTCTAGAATTATATATTTTACAAAATAGTTAATTTATTTTGATCTCCAAATCACATAAAATAATTAGTTACAAAAGGTCCCCCTCTTCTTAAATAGTTTCCAATTAAAATACTGTCATTCTCTTTTTAATTCAGAGATGTTTCAGTCTCTCATTATTCTCCTAAAAATTTTCAAAGAACACTCTCATGAATTTAAATCTTTCATCGTTTCCTACGATATTTCATTATTAAAAAAATTTATATCATGAATATTATACATTTTTTAAACATAATTTAGGGAACTCCCATGATCATCAGCTTATAGTAGTAATATAATATTTAAAATTAATAAATGAGTCTCCCATTTTAATCCTCACTAGAAATAAGTTATATCTCATTCCATTATATTCAATTAAATTAATTAAAGACTACTTTTTTCTACCTTTATTTATTCATATCTTAATGAAATGATATCTTTTCTTTCTTTTCAATTATCTTTGTCTTTAGAACATTAATGTGTAAGATTCTATTGTAGTGTGGTACCCAACTCAAAACCCATATTGTTCCACATATAATCATTCTGGGTTTTTGAATTGGATTATATTGATTTTAATGATGATAATATTTGAATACTTTAGTAATTCATATAAACATCCAATGGTTTCAACTTTTTAGAATATCAAATTCTAGATATTTTTGTTTTTTATGATTCTTTATAATTCATACATATTCCCTCTAATTTTAAAAATTAAAAATTCATATGAATTCCACTGATTATATTATAGCTGGTAACAGTATCATACTTATAAAAAAATTATTACATGACCTCAAAGACTTATTTGCGGATCAAAATCGATTGGCTTATCTATAAATTAATACAGACCCTATTGAAATTGTAACATAACTAAGGATGTCAAACATTTCAATGGATATTATGTTTTCATATATATTGATAATTTTCTATAAACTAGAAAAGGCATAGATAGTAATAAATCCATATTTCCAAGAATAAAAACATTATGTAGTTTCACAGAATATCGTATGATAAATTTGAAATTATATACATCACTCAAATAAACTCTAATCCTATTTGGTTGATCCGTAGACATTCTAAACTACTCAAAACTCATCTAATTTTTTATATTGAGTTATGTGGTCCCATGAAATAACATGCACACATACTGAAAATCAATTACACACTAAAATAAAGACTAAATCCCCTTGGATGATCTAAAGGTCGTATAACTATGAAAAAGAAATTAAAAAATGTCATTGATAATGTCTATATAACCATCATAACATTTATTTTATTCTAACTAAATAAAAAAATGCAATCATCCTAAATTAATATTATTATTATTGAATTTTCTAATTCTATCCATGTTATGTCTTATGGTTGTAACCTACAAACACATTTACCATTTCCCATGGAAGTTCACTTATCATTATTGACATACTACTCATCAAAAAATATTGAAATATATGTCAACACTAAAATTATTTATATAAAAAAATATAATACAAAAAATAAGAACTAAAATATCCCAATTTTATTTGTAATGAATACCACAAAATTTCATTTTATATAATTATGTGTGGTTGCTAAGATCTACCTTATTATCAATAAATACAATGAAAATATGGGGGTTCTTCTTAACTCACTGTGATATCTTTTGAATTCGGTTACATTACTCCTTTATGATAGGGATAATAAGATATTTAACTAAATAGAAAAAATGATAGAATAATATTTTCTTAAAAACATATCCAATATTCAAATAAAACAAATGGGATAATTCTTTGCAGAAAATAAGAGGGAATAACCACGTTTTTCAATAAAAAAAACAATAATACATGTGAAATTAAACTATGAATATCATTATGAGGAAATTGAAAAATAAATTTAGTCACAAAAAATATATCATGTTGATACCTGAACAAAAACATCAAAATGTATATTTGAATTGAAAACATATATCGATTTTTCATAACATTTAATCACCCAACACTCCACTATTATAAATATGTTTGATAAAATAAAAAATATTCTTTTTCATGTGTTATTAGAAAAAACGTCTCTAATATTATATAGATTGAAAAAATTTATAAATTCAATAGATAATGGACTCATCTCAGCCCCTTCAACATATGATATCAACCCCACATCATTATGGTACGTAAGGTTCTTAATAAATAGAAAATTATTCATTTTACATTCTCTACAAAGAAGGATTTTAACCATTTATTTCTTGAATATTAGAATAGATAATTTTTGGTGGAATTAGGACGGACCTCATTTTTTATATGTTAAAACCATATGGATGAGAGTTTGCTCTTTACCTACGGCACTCTTTCCATACAAACTCATCATGGAAAGTATTATTTATACACCTATATCTTTTTATAGTCTCAAAATTTCATGTTCTTACTTTATTCCATTTAGATAATATTTTTATGTGAATGCTTTTTTTCATCATCGGTTTCAATGGAAACATTGTTGCCTATTTTTTTAATCTTAATCCTCAGTAATTATTTGGATGCATGTAATATTTTAATCAAATCCTTTTTTCATATATAATCTATCCACACCTTCCGCATAGATTTATATAAAATTTTATATGGAAAACTCTGAAAAAATTCTCATGAATTATATCATATTATTTGGAAACCATTTATATTCATTATTCTTTATCATTTATCTCTATTATACTCATTATATTCTCTATCTACAATGGCTTTTTGAATAGTGTTATGAAATCTATTTTACTTTCATATTTTTATTGGAATTCTCAATATAGGGTTTCAATTATTTTATCTTTACAGTTTTCTTTTCTTTCACAACATAGGAAAAATGTCAAGGTAATCCAATATATAACTATTTACTATTGTGAACATAATGTCCACATTTTCCTTACATTTCATTCAACACATAAAATCTATTTGTGGTGGATAGATTATTTAATTTTATGGTCATATTTTTTTATCGTTGATATATTTTACTAGATTTCTCAATATAACTCCCCTTAGAATCATTCCACATCCATATAAAAGATATATAATTATATAAATAGTAAGTCTTGTGTTAACACCATTCCAAAAACTAGGAAAAACATATAAACATTGATCTTTGATATTCATAACGAACATAAAAAGAAATTTTTTGTTTATATATTACAATAAAATGAATCTTATGTCTCATGGGGGGTATTATTGGAATATTTTTATATTCCATTTATTTGGAATAATTCCTCCCTATTTTTATTTTTTTCCTCATAGGTTTTGGGTTATTTTTATGACTAGAACTGTTAGTAATACTAAATATTTTTTGAGATTTATTAGGACCATTTTTAACATACTATTAAAGCACTTATTTTTCCCCATATTGGGAAGATTATAATTTTAAATCAATAAAATTTGATAATTCTTCCAATCCCACATCAACTCAGTATGATGTTCAAGAAAAATAGATTGTTTCTTGAAAAGGAGAACTTTTTATTTTCCAACCAACGTTCCATTATGATAACTGACCATATTCTCTTTCACAACCATCTTTAATTTGTGTGTATTTATATTTTCAATATAGAATAGTTCATTTCCATCAAATTAATCATTTTATTTTGTTTTATTTTTCTTATATTTTATTTATATTATCCTTTCTTTCTTGAGTTATATGATTTACAAACGCAAATATTCCAACTCACCTTTCATCTTTAATTAACTCATTGTCTTATCTTCATCATCATTACTACTAGAGGTAAAAAACAATATTAACATCCAAAATGAAATATGATTCATCATTTTATTGGCTACATGATGATAAATGTTAACAATAGTTGTTCCTAAATTTTTAGTGATGAAATACCTTTTCATGCACTCTCCTTTTATCTTCTTTTCAGATACCTCACCCTTATTGTTTGAATAAAAACATTCATCTTTCTTCCTTTTGAATTCTGTTTAATAATTACAAATATAATAATATTTATATAACCCTATTTATTTAATTACATATGATTTAAAAATTATCTATTTGACCTTTTTTAACCAAAAAGAAAAATGTTTTATTATTTCAATCATCAACCTCATCATATCAATAAAATTATTATGTAGTTCCTCAATGTTTTTTATTTAATTTTCTCATTCACTAAAAATGTATATCACTTTTTGATTTGTTTTTGAATGGTTAATCCTTTCACATTTCATAAGATACATGAATGTTAAAAACCTCACCCAAAGAAAAATATTGCATATTTTCTAATTCTAAAATAATATTTTCATATTAATCAATAAAATTTCACAAATCGCATTTTACAAATGATTGAATAATCCAACTTCCCAGAAAACCTCCAAATGTAACACATTATTTCATCAATCCATGAGAACTTTTATTCCATTTTATCATCTTCCTCTATCATTATGTATTCAAATAAAATCCTCTAGGAATATGACATAGCTTCTTTAACATTGATATTTCCACCATAACTATTCTTAAATTTATCCTGAATCTCATTTGATGGTGGACATCCATAACATTTATATATACCATATCTAACATAGATTTTTTTTAATATAATTAATTTTCACCCACATCCATAATTATGTTATCACTAATGATCATAGTAGCACCCTCAGTTATGGGTAAATATAACACTTCCATTGTATCCTTATCTGATAGGTCACATAATAAGTGGTAAGGAAGAATCATATACCTCTAGTTATGATATTTCTTTCTATAAATTGAATGAACACCCCTATTATTTGATTCCTTCAATCTCTTTATCCTACTAAAAAATTTTAGTTATTTATTGGGAACCTATATTTTCACTGTCACAACTAGTATGGCCTAGTTTAATTACTCTACTAAGAGAGGGGATGAATTACCGAGATATTTTTATGAATAATAATTTTCTATCCAACCTACTTTTTCATTTTAAACTAAATCCTCATATTATTGTTGGAATAAACCTCACCTGATCATAGTGTAATTAAAATAGAAGATTACGCAATCATATAATTTATTTTACATAAAATCATAAACATTTTTTGATTGGTTAGTTACCCTTGTAATTGATTACCAACTATACACACAATTTGTAAAATGATATAAAATATCATTCTATCCAAATAGAGTAACAATATGTTCTAGATATTGAGTCAGATAAGAGATTTATGAAGCATCAAAATATAATACCCAAAATATATTATCCGAAATAGAAGGATCTATGTTGACTCATCATTTATAATGAAGCACTGGGAAAAATTTTCATCCTCCATGAAAAACATGATAAACCAGTACACATGTGTGCACTTATTCATGTCGATATGTATATGTTTTCTTTAAAACAAGGTATCCTAGATTTATAAACATTATCATATATCTATACGGTCTGGTTATATTAGGCAATTAAAATAATACAGCACTATAGATCTCGTTCTTTTTGAGTAGCTCTGGGATTCAAACTCATAAATTTCCCATTTATATAGTGATGTATTATGATCTCTTTAATTATATTCATAATGTAATTGAACACTCTAAAAAATAATTCTTTCATTAATTTTTATATTATTTTTTATATTAAAAAAAGAATATTATTATCTTCCAAAATTGATTTTCTTAATCTAACTTGGTCATTAGTATTGTTAGAGACTTTATATTTTAAATTGGTTAATGAATTAGGAATTTACCTTTTCATTTAAACTCATTTACATCTCATGAAATTCTTATATTTTAAATTCCATATTGATTTAAGATTATTCCCTTCTTCTTTCATGTATCCTAAAAAAGTTTATTTATTTTGAATTCATAATTTTTATAGTATGATGATGTGATAGTCTCTCTAGAAGCATCAAACTCATCTCATAATGTGAATTGTACAACCCTTAGTTTTTAATAATTTTTTTCTTGAATAAATGAAAATTATTTTATAGGTTCAATTATATGATACACCGTGTTAATCATGGTTTATAAACAACAAATTTTAATATTATTCTTATACTTCAAATTGATATTAGCTTGAATTATATGAATAATATATTTTTACCATGTCACTCACAACACTAAGTTTCTTTGATCGTGTGTGTTACATGCAAGATAGAGATTTAAATTATTTTAATATGATATTAATGTCATTATTTAATATGATTGTTATCACCATGAATTAGGAATTCCTGGAATTAATTAGATTAAAAAACTTATAAAAATTATAATTTTCAGATGATTATGACTTATCTATTTATTATAAATAAAATAAGGATCATTTAAATAAAAAAATTATTTTCTAAAAAATTATTTTTTCTAAAAGATTGGTTTATAAATCATGGCCCACATAATAGAAAATTAAACATTACCAATGATAGAAAATTTATTTTTACAAATATAATTATTATTTTAAAGATTAATATAAGCATTATTTGAGGTTGATTTTTTGGTATATTTCTGAGAAGTTTGTTTTTATAGAAGTGAAAAAATAACGAGTTTTAATTAAAAATACCATTTCATTTAATTTACTTATATAGTAAAATAATATTTTAAAGAAGTTATAATGTATAATTAGTTTAAATATGTAACTATTATCTAATTTATTCATCTTAATCAGTCATATTTTGAAAATTAATATTAACACATTGAATCTTTTTTATTAGTTTTTCACTTTAAAAACAATCTTTCTCGTCATTACTACATGATTCATTATAAATTTGTTTATGCCTCATAAATGAAATTAAACTTTAAAAATGGATTTTATATTTTAAATCATAATAATTTATATTTCTTAGTAAATAGAAATCCATTTATGACCAATGTGACTAGTAAATAAAAATAAAATTAATTACATAGAATAAGGTAAAAAACAGTTTTTAGTGGTTAAACATAGAATAAATAGAGTAAAAATGACACAACACTAGTAAAAACCCCATTTGAATGACATATTTATATCCTTGTGACCATAAGGTATATTTTAATGTGATTTAGGTACAGTATTCCATGAACGTGATATATATAACAAGTTAAGTAAAGAAAAAGACTAAAAAATGTATCATTCTTCATTTCAATTAAAATAAAGCTTTGTAATAGAGAAACAATTACTTAAGTAAGGTAAGAAATATTATATTGGAAGATAAATTATTTTTTTCATGGAATTATGTTTGATTTTTAGTAGATATGGAATAATTAAATTAAATTATTAGGAAAGGCCAATATGGGAATTATTTTGTTAATAATTTGATAAATCAAATTATTCTAAAAATAATAAATGTGATGTAAATTAAATAAATTACTATTTCAAATTTTTATTTTAGATTAATGAATCACTTTACATAGGTTTAAACATAATTAATTTTTTTCACATTATTCTCTTGATATTTTTAAATTTAAATTATAGGAATAATTCCAAAATATATATTAATGTAATTTTCTAATAAATAATATTTTATAAATTAATTTAAATTTAATAAAAATAATATATTCTTCAAAATAATTTCAAAACATTAATAAATACAAACAATGTTCAATTCATGGAATATTATAAAAATTATAATAAATATTATATTAACCATTAAATAGAAAATACATCGTTAGCATGGTTATTCTTAATGATATATTATGAAAGATACATGTGCTTGTACTAATGTTAATTTACAACACACATAGGATTTATAATTTATAATTTTTTAATAATATTTATAATAATTTATTAAAAATTATATATTTTGGATCACTAATATGTAGTCTTTTAGAATGAATTTCTTTTGTTAGAAAACTTATTAACAAAATGAAAAAAATGGTAAAATAAGAAAACATAAGAGTTGTGGAACGATATGTATAAAACATCAGTATAAATGTGTGGTGGATGAATAAATAGAGAATTTCATATGTAAAAGAATATAATTATTTTTTTCAGTAGATTTAGGAAATCTTAACCTCCTAATACTGAATATATTGTTTTTGTAACCAGAATGCCACTCCTACCCAACTATAAAATGGCACTTGATCCCCTTATTTATTAACACATGTCAAGACATTTGGATCAACCATGATATACCAAAATCATTTAAAAACTTCTATCAACTCATAATACAATCCTTATATTGGACATAAACACATCTAAGTATGTTATTCGTAAATATTTTAAGGGGACACCTAAAGAAGAGGTAATGTTCTTCTAATAATGTTTGTATTTTATTTCCTTCTCCACCAAGATATTTTATTATTATTCCAGGAAAATATAATAAAAATGGAATCTTAAATATACAATGTTTTTTGTTAAGGTATATAACTACAACACCCCACAATTCAATCAAATGGGTTACAAAATCATTATTCATGTGTACGACAGACTACGACCTTACGATCTGATATTGTTTATGTTTCCATTAATACCCTTAAAATCTAGGAATAATGATGTATTTATTTTTTATATATAATATAAATGATATTTATGTTGTTATTATGTTGTTATAATTTTTTTATCACACATACATTAATGATTTCAATTTTTTGGGAGTTTGATATCTTCATTTATGTGTACGGTGGACTACAACATTCTGTAGTTATCTGATGTGATCACAAATTACATGTAATGTATTGAGGATAGAAATAATAAGAATTTAGGAAATATATGAAATAATTGATATATTGGAATGATTATATATATATATATATATATATATATCATTTTTTCATTCAATACTATAATAAAATATAAATATCGTTCATGAGTACATTAGTACTATTGTCTCCATGAATTGTTTATTTCATTTCCAATACCAAAATTTTATCAAAATATATAATTTAAAATATAGTTAATATATCTGATATTTATATCATTATAATAATTCTATATAATATGAAATCATGATCTATGTATGATTAAGAATAATAACAAGAAAAAAATGTATGAAAAAGAAAGTGAGTATTACCTAAAACATTACATTAAATGGAATTAATAAAAATTTAGTAAAATATAGTCATAAGTAAATAAAGTACATTATTATATATAATAATATTGTTAGATGGTAAATTTATAATAAAATTATACTTATTATACAAGAGTTTAGAATGAGTGTGACGAGAGTTAATAGTTATGGTAATGGATTTACGTCTCAATTTTTACTTTCATGAGACACATGCTAAATTTATTATCTATTTCTTATATGTGGTGTTTTTAACACCTGTTAATGTAATTTATGATTATTATAAATAAGTTTTTTGGTACATACAAATCTATTTTAGGATCTCTCTGTCATTAGGATAATTTTTCAATGTTACAAAATAGATAATGGAATTGTGTGCCAATTTACCATTTTTGAGACACAAGTTATTTTATGAACCTATATAAACACAGTTTTACATGTTATTTCAGGAATAGTATTATGATAATGAAATTTTGAGCTTAATTTTAAGTTATTTTATCATGGGTATTATGATTCATCGTTACCAAAGTTTTATTGATTTTTGGTTACCATCTCATTACTTACATTGATTTATTAAGATTATGCTTTCATTGATGAAATATTATGGTCCATATATCAAGTGTTATAATGAATTTTTTTATCTTATGGTAATTTTGGATATATTCATGTAATGTTACAGTTTTCATTGTCCTTGTTAAAAATGATACAAAGGATTTGTTTATTAAAATATGGTTGTATTTCTCTCTTCGATCAGAAATATGCGTTCTTTCAAAAATATGATTTCTAAATATTGTTAAAAAATATTCTACTTGTATAAAATTATTAGTATAAGAAATTTTTTATCCATGTTTTACCATTTTTTAGAATTTTTTTAAAATAAATTACCTTGTCATTTTTCAATCAGGGATCCTCTGAATTCTACAAACAATGTGAAATGAAATTTTTTTATTTCTATGTATTATATAGATTTTAAACCATCAAGACCACTAAATTCATTGAATGAATCTTTATAAAATTTATATAATATATTATTAAGAAAATGGATTCATTCATATTTTGAAAGTATTTTTATTTGAAATTTATTTTCTAAAAATGTAATTTTGAAAATGTTTTATATTTTAAAATGTATTTTAAATTATTCTAGAGGATTAATTCAAATGATTTAATGGTTATTTCCAAAGAAAAGTATTTAAAAGATTTTTTTGGATTAAAATGTATTTTAAAAGGTTGTATATTTAGAAATTATATTTTTGAAGGGTATTTTTCAATAAAATGGTTTTAAAATTAATTTACATTTTAAAATAATTATTCATGTAGAAATGTGTATTTTCAGTAAGAAATATTGAAAATGAATTATCAGGGATTTATTTATAAATATTAAATTTTATTTTGGGAGAAATTTAATTTGGAAATGTTTAGGAAAATTATTTTAAAATAAAGGATATTTTTTAAGAAATATTACATGTGAGATTTCAAAATCATTCTCTCTATAAAATGAGTGCCCTTTATATAGTTTACAATTTACTAGGGATGTGATCCAAGGATAACATTCTGATTCATTCTTTGAATAGTTTTTTTATGCTAAATATTTTTTAATGAAACCCATTTCAATTCCATGGGTTAAACCGTGATAAAATTCTACTGAAACATGCTTCGACTGATCAGTTGTTCTATGATAAAATGATTATGAAACCTATCCCTTTTTCATAGGTTATGATATGTTCAATTGTATATGATAACAATTTCATTTCATGGGTTCTGTTATAATGAATGATTCTTATATTGTTCCACACATATTTCTGATTTCATTATGTGATAAGATGGACCTATATCTCTCTTTAATTCATTAGATAAATGTTAATATATCTTGTAATATTTACATGCCTAGAATGGAGAGTCAAACAAGTTTAATAAGGGAACAATATCTATTATTTAGAGAGTGATCCCATTAAACTATATGGAAACGGTTGTGAGTGTGGATGGTGGTGTGTCTTACCTTGTAGGTGTATCCCTCATGAAGTTCAATGATATGTTTTTATAGTGATCATTAAATTTTAATGAATGATTTTATATACACATGTTTATGATCTAAATATATGTCATATTCAAATGCTATGATCTATATAATCTTGTTATTTTTTTATCATATCATTCAAGTAATGATAAATAATAATATGACATTCATTACTAACTATTATGATCTTTGATATAGAGGCCATGGATTTAAATGTTATTATCTTGTTATCATATAGTTATTTTCATGTTATGCTTATGCATCTTCTTCATTTACCATTACCGAGAAACTAATATCACATTTCATACAATTCATTTCATTAGGTTATAGAGATTGGTTTTTAGTAGGTGAATTAATGAAGAATGTCATTGTTGTAAATATTGTAGATCATTCAATAGACTTGAATATTGTGTTCCCTGTTTCTGAAGAAACTAAACTATTAGGGTCCTCAGGCTTCTGTTTGTGTAATCTAATGAATATTCTTTTAGAATATCTAATATTGAGGCATATTAATCCTTAGTAATTATACAGTTTCATTCATATCTTATTGTCCTCTATTTTAATAATATATTAAGATCTCTTGATTAATCATATTATTTTAATCCTAGTTGAAAAATGAAACATCATCATTTAATTTCGAGTTATATGAATATGAAATTATAAATATGTTCATTTTTAATAATTAATAATATGTTCAATGTTGAGATTTAGTTTATAAAAAATCCAAATTTTTATGCACTTATCATATTTTCGTATGTTCTGCAACAACATCTTACATCTACACTAAAAATTATACATTACATTAAACATCATACTTTATCTGAATTTCTTAAAAACCAAGAACAATTAAAATTCATTGTTATTTATTAATTTTATCTCTCTTAAAATTCACTTTCATATTAATAAATTCATTTGTGACAAATACCATTACTATATTATATCATCATATCAACATAATTGAAGATATAAATGTCATATATGATCTCAAATTCATACATTTAGACACATATTTCTAACACGACTTCACCAAATTTCAAATGTGCTAAAAAATTAATAATGAATCCAACTAAACTCATGACCTCATTCATGGATCAGAAGACCTCCCATAAACTAAAAAACACTCCCAAATCAAAGTAGCATTGTATGTATCTTTTGAAAATTATCATAAATATCCTGAAATTCATGAAATCAATTAATGAAAGTCTAAATGTATTTCTTTGATCGATATGGATTCATAACTTCTTCAGAATCCAAATAAATAAAAATGGTTTATCTATATCCCTAAACCCTTTCCATTTTAACCTATATGGAATAAAACTCCAATCACTACAAATAAATGGTTCTAATAATGAATCATATTGAATATATCCATGTTATGTTTACAAGATAGATCCTTAAAACTCAATTCCCATTTCACATGGTAGTTCATTTATCTTTATTCACAACTTACTCAATAGATATTATCATTTATTTACACACTAGGCTTCCTTATTGAAAAAAATAGAATACAATAAAATGGAAGAAACATATTTAATATCACCGTCATAACTCTTGTTATTCCATTTACATGTATTAATTCTTCAAATTATTTAGTTTTGAATCCAGAATCCTTCCAGAAAATTAATATTTTCATACAATATATATATGTGATTCTTTACATTACTCATAGGTTATGATAAAATACAAATTTAAAATCCAACTATATTAAAACGTATCAAGTTTCATCCTTTGATTAAGTTTCAGTAATCACATTCAAATAAAGTGTAACACCCCAAGCTTCCATGTTACGTTTCCTTTTGAATAATATAATGGTGTGTGTTGTACGCAACATCGAGTTCTAACACACACCGCAACCGATCAAACTAGCCGTTATGAATAGTAATACCTACTTTTTAAAATTTTATAAATTTTACCTTTTAAAATGGACTTTATTTTTGGATTATTATTATCAAAATTATCTTAGGGTGATATTTTGGTACTTTTCGGATAACTTTCATATTTTGATGAATATGGAAAATTACTAAATTTTAATTAAAAACAACTTTTGTAATGAAAATAATTAATAATTATAAGTTATGAATTTCTGTGGTTTTAAAGTATATTTAGAATATATTTTTTCCATTTAATACAATTTTGGTCATTGGACATAATTTCCCAATTAAACTGAACATAAACAAGTATCAATCTTTTGATAGTTATTATATTTTAAAAACACGTTTTTTTTTGACAGCGGGAATTAATTTTAAATTAATTTCTGCCACTTATATGTTTTGAATTTGGAAAAATGGATTACATATTATTTATCAGTATGTCCAAATTGTGTAAATAGGTAGCTTTTATTTTTAGACATTTTGAATAATTACTTCGGTAAATATTTTATTTACCTTGGTTAATGGATAAATCCGGTAAATAAGGGTTAAAAAATAATTTTATAATAATATTAAATTACCCTAAAACGTGTCCTAACCTTATTGTTGGATACATTTCCGACCATGGGAATCATTGGGTTGATTTAGGGACCCCATGGAGCCACTTGTAGGTGATAGGGACACTTTATTTTAATTAAGTTAAAACAAATACAAAAATGACATAACCATATATCTTTTAGAAAAACAATTTTTAGAAAGGGTTATATATATTGGAATTTAGAATATAAATATTCATTAGAAAGATAAAACGATTACCTACATAATTGTATTTTATTTATTATTTTGAGACATTAAATAATTTAATTTATTTATAACACAATGATGATACAGTAATTACCAAATTAATGAAAAATTAGAAGAATTGATATTATAAATACCCAAATAAATATAATTTGAGACATTTATTGAATTAGATTAATTTTATAGGATAATATTACATGTTATAAATGATTTAATTAACTTTCTTCGAAGTAATAATTCTGTTATGATTTTCACAAAAATCTATTTTCCGAATAGTGGCAAAATTGACATAAAAGATTTTTTAAAACAAATATTATATTATTAATTGATATTACATTCCAAAAAATCTATGGTTATGCAAAGAGACTATATACTGATAGGTGTATCATTAATGGACCACTTGTGGGTCTCTTGGATGTATATAGTATGTTTATTAACAATATAATATAAAAATACAAAGTGACATGGTAAGTGTCAAACTAATTATCTAAGAGTTAAAACTTAAAGATAAGGTTAATATAATGACCCAACCCTGTATAAATACTATTGGATGAACAGTTTTCGACATATACCCACCTTAACCTTTAACTAATCCACTTTTGAGCCATTATAATCCGAATATGAATTTATTATAAAATAATATTTCTAGATTTTCTAAAAGTGCCCCTCACCCCTCTTATAAAAGGGCACTCCTCCTTCTCATTACATCACACCTTCAAAGCATTTTGGTTTGACCAAACTCTGCCAAAATACTCTCTCAACTTCCCTCAATACAACCTAGAGGCCATATTTTGATCTGAATGCCATCCTATGGAGCCCTTTTGATCAAATCAAAAGGAAGAACCCGAAGAAGAGGTAATGTTTTCACCACCCTTTTTCAAATTCATTTCTTCCTCAACTTCTTCTTTATTTGTTATTATCATTATAAAAAATGAATCCAGTATCTCCTATATACATTAATGTTATTATAAACATGTTAAACCATATTTCATTATTCTATCCATCCTTTGAATGACATGTCACCATACGTGCGTACGTACGACTTACCGTCTCCACGTCGTGGTGTAATTGTTATTCAAAACATTATTTTTTTAGATGGGTATAATAATGATATTTAAAACATGTAAATAATAAATATAACATTATAATGATTCTGTATATAACATATACCATCCAATTAAATATTATTTTAATGTCAAAAAATGATATTGTCGCTCGTGCGTACGTACGGACTACCGTCTCCACGAACACGATGAGATTCATTCTCCATCGTATCCATTCAAGTATAATTATCATTTTATGATTTAAAAATAATTTTTAAGGACTTTATATCATTATTGATATGAATAAGGTACATCCTATCCATGACAAACGTGGCTTACGTAACAAAACATATCAAAGAAAACCAGTATGTTTACACCCGAAACGACGATAATACTAAGATATTATTAACAAAGCTATGTTAAAAGATCATATATGATATCATATTAATATATATGATTCTTCTATAATTTAATAACAATTATTTCACCATTTTATAGGTGGTTAACCTACCCTTGACCATGGAAAAAGTACAATGATAGGGGTTTCTTATATCACTTTTAATTCCGCGAGAATTCCATTGTTCACCACTTATTTATTACATGTAGTGTGTGTACTTCCCATGTTTGTATTAATTTTGTAATATACATTAATTCATATATATTTACATCATCATTTTGTGATCCTTCTTTCAGGGGTGTATGTTTTTTATGTTACCAAATCAATAAGGGAATTTGAAATTTCAATTTCCACTCATTCGGCTTTACGGATACTTCACTGATTATTTTACTCCAAGATTATGTGTGTAATCACTATTAATTTAATTATGTCTTAATTTCCACTCCCATTTCTGTGGATATATTTTTTATACACATAATCACTCAATTAAAAAATTCTCAAGTCATCGGTATGAACTTGATAAGAGAAATTTTTACTCAATCTCGATTTGTTGAGATAAACATCCAATTCTTTGGTGTTGTTTTTACTAGAATATGTGTGAATGTCCCTTGATTGTTTTAAACTGAATATACAATCATATTTAGTGTATTTATATTTGTCACACATAATTATGTCATTTATTTATCCTTAACCAAAATATACGACCTTTTTGAGAGATTTCATCTCAATTTACATTCTATTGAGACTTCTTTGTTATTATACACCAAATTACTTTTATGTGGTGTATACAATGTACTTTGACATAGTATATCATGAATCCATTTATTCTCATTATATTAAAAGGTTTTGATTACCTCAATTATTTGTATTCAAGTGTCTCTCTTTTGGTTAGAATCTCTAACTAAAATACCATTTTTAAATGTTTTAAAGACTTATTCTTCTAAATATTTCTCATTAATGTCCATGTTTTAAAAAATGGTCTTAAGGATTTATTTATATGGACATTAAAGATTTAAAATTAAAACACATTTTAAAAGTTTCAAAGTGGTATGGGACACTTAGATTAAAAAATCTATTTTTAAACGGATTCTTGACATATAGTGTGACTTTTAAATGATTTCAAGAAAAGGGGGATATTTCTCTAAAATATTTTTAATGGTTATTTTCATCTATGTCAATATCATTCATTATTATCGATTGAGGATAATATGATACAATACAATCTTCAATATTGTATCTAATGAGTTATGTTTGACTGTGTATGTGCTATTTTTATACCATTCATGGTTTGTGGTTAAAGTATTGACATTTCGTATGCAAGTATTAATACGAATGTTTATGTTTTGTTTAAACATGTTCATATGAGGAATGCATTGGAATTAGTAAGTGATGGGTGGAGCCCACTATAGCTCCTCGATGCATAGGTAGGTCTCATGAGACAAACTAGTGTCTTGGCACAAGGCCTTGACAAAATCTTATTTGTAGTCTTGGCAGGAGGCCTTGGCTATGTGGTTATGATAGTTTGGCATTGTGCATTCCATCATTATGAAAGTGGTTATTGATATTTCATGTGATTATTCGATTAGTAGAATATCCATGTGAATAAATAAATGTAATTATTTCATTTTATTTTTTCCACACTATGTTGATGTTCAAGTTTAAAAGGCTTTTGTTTTAGTTAAACATTGCATTCAATGTTTATTCTTATTTATGAATGTTTCTGCTATATTGTTATCCTTACTAGGCATTTGATCTCACCCATTTTCTATGTTTTATTTTTCCCAGGATGTGAAGAAATAATTTATGAATGACCTGCAGGGATAGTATGAGGGGATATGAAGACAAGATGTTGTTGTAGTTTTTTTACCATATGATGTAATGTAAAACATATGATTATATCTAGTGTTTCCAAGACTACTAAACTAATCGGTCTTTAGAGACTTGATTCTTTGTGATCATGCAAATGTTATGTAATAATGCACCGAATCTAGGTAACTGGGGTCAGGGTGTTATAGTTGGTATCAGAAGAAGTTTAGTACAAACCTTGGAAGCTAGACTTAGATAATCTCTGATTAGAGCATGTAGAACCAAGATGAACTTTGAGGATTAGTATAGAAGAACTTCCTAGAATTTTGGTATTGTATAGATTTTGTGAGTTTTCCGAGCAATACATCCCTGTCTAGTTACGAGCAGGTAGAGGCGGCTCTGGCACAGATGTACCTAGGGGTAAAACCCGAAAACAACGCTTTGAGCTAGACTCGAACGAGAAATGGTTCACGACAACAGGACTTGCTGCACTCTTGGTTACGACACTCCCGGGGGATATGCTTAGGATAATTTACATTTTCATTACAAACCGATTTGAAGTATTATATATATAAGATGAGAGTAAATGACCTTGGTTAATCCTAATGTGCTTCAAATTGAGAATATGGTGACATGTTAATCTCTAAATGATTATTTGACTATTGTTACTCACACAATGATTTCTGGTTTTAGACAATGTCTAGATTCCAAGGAAGTCAAAGTGACGTTGAGAATGATGTACAAGGTGGTAATGGTGGTGGAAATGATAAATAAAATGGGATTTTTATAGGTGTAAAAGATATCGTCTTAATTCCAAATCAATTTTCCAAAAATATGATCAAAAATATTAATATTAACCAATTCCCAGACTCAATAAAGAAGAGAATGATGATGAATGATAAGAGATCCTGTAGTGGAGACCATGGTGAAAGGAATCCTAAATTTCAATCATGCAGGAAATGTGGAAGGAGACACCCAAGAAAGTGTCTCAATGGGACAAAGAAATGCATTACGTGTGGGAAGTAAGGACATAAAGTGGAGAATTACCGAAGAAAAATAAATAGTACTATGGAAGAAGATAAAAATGGTCCCAAGAGTCCATTTACAGTCATTTGCCAAAAATGTAGGGGACCTGTCCATTACTTGAGTGAATGACCGATTATATAGGATATTTTATGGGTCAAATAAGAATCTATGTGGAAATAAATTGTTGGAGAAATATTTAAAAAGTATTAGTGCTCCTTGTTGATGGGTTTACTTTGGAATAATTTTCTCTTGTATTTTTAACCCTGCAGTTTTCCATGTGAGAATGATATTTTCAGGAGAATTATCTTTTCTCTTGTGGATATAGTTATAAATAACCATTTGGTTTTATATGATCGTTGGGTTTCAGGCAATTATATGTTATTATAATTTGTGATGAAAATGCAAGGTATGAGATATGATTTGTGGTTAAATTATGTTATGGTTATTTTGAGGAATTTATCTCATTTTGGTAATGTTATAAAATATATTTTTTGAAAAAGGACAACACACAGACCGTGTGTCAACCCGTCGCCTTAGAAAAAGCTGTGGGAATCAAACCCAGAACCAAAGTGCGATTGGGATTTATCTCCTACCACTGGACTACGTGAAGTCCCTGGTTAGCATGACTATTATTTTAAGTTAAATTATTTTATTTATCAATAATAATTTTATTTGGGATCTTATGTCATATCAAATGAATACCCGTATTATAGGAAAATGATTTGGTGATTAAGTGATAAATGTTATTTTGGAAGTTGTTCACTTTGTTGTGAACACTATATGCCCAATGAAAATAGAATAGTATGAGATTTCATTTGATGAGTAATGGTGTATTTTTATCTATCTATTTATTGTGGATTTATAGTGATTTTGGTTATTTATGGAAATGATTAGGTTTATTACTTTTAAGTATGTGACATTAAGAGTAATTAATGTCATTTGGAGATACAATTTAACATGGAAGACTACATTCTTATAAGTTTTGGGATTCAATATTATTTTGGATTATATTGAAGGATTTTAAGGGAAATTGATTATTGAATGGTATTTATTTATCTTTGGGGTATTGATGGTTTAATTTTAGAAATTAAGATTAGTGTTTTTTTCTCTAATGGAATATCCATTTGGGGGATCATCAGATATTATACTAAACATTTTGGATTTGATTAATCTCTAAACACAAGGTAAATATATAGTTTATCTTACGTGGATCATGTATTTCTATAGAAGTTTATTCTAGCTCATCCATTGTGACGAAGTCTTCTTGAATACTCATTGTTCAAAAAATGATTTAGTGGTAAAAATTTATTAAAGAATGAAACTCTAATTAAAAATTATGTATATCACTTTATGTTCTTAGTCAATATCATAAATTAATTCCTCTCCCTTATGTAATGTATCTTCAAACAAAAAAAAATCTGTTTACTTTTCCTACAGGGAGACTAATGACTGTTTGTCCCAACACAAGTATGTGATTTTCTTATTGTTAACTTTTTCCTGGTCATTTTTTCTATCCCTCTCCATTAGAACATAACACTTAGTTTATCGTCCATATCCATGTTTTCTTACATGGAATCCTAGTATGGGTTATCTTGGGTGACATTTATACCTCTCATCCTTTCTATTAAAGTGATAGTTTTATTGACTCTTTTTCCGATGTGGGACTTTCCATTATATTCTCAAGCCCAATTTTTAAAAAAATTGTTAGTATTCAATTTAATGAAATAGGGGAGAATGTAACACCCCACGATTCCACGATACGTTTCCCTTTGAATAATGCAATGGCGTGTGTTGTACGCAACATCGAGTTCTAACACACACCGCAACCGATCAAACCAACTGTTATGAATAGTAATACCCTCTTTTTGAAATTTTATACATTTTATCTTATAAAATGGACTTTATTTTTGGATTCATAATATCAAAATTATCTTAGAGTGAAATTTTGGTACTTTTCGGAAAACATTCATATTTTCATTATTAGGGAAAATTACTAAATTTTAATTAAAAACAACTTTTTTAATCAATATAATAAATAATGATAAATTATGAATTAGAGTGGTTTTTAAGTATATTTAGAATATATTTTTACCATTTAATAAAATTTTTTCCATTTGACATAATTTCAGAATTAAACCGAACAGAAACAAGTATCAATCTTTTGATAGTTATTATATCTTAAAAACACGCTTTTTGTTCTGACAGGGGGATATAATTTTAAATTAATATCTACCACTTCTGTGTTTTGAATTTGAAAAAATTGATTCCATATTTTTAATCAGTATTTCCAAATTGTGTAAATAGGTAAATTTTATTTTTAGACATTTTGAATAATTATTTCGGTAAATATTTTATTTACCATGGTTAATGTGTAAATCGGTAAAAAAGGGTTAAATAATAATATTATAATAATAAAAAATTACCCTAAAACGTGTCCTAACATTATTGGTCGATACATTTCCGTCCATGGGCACTTCTGGGTTGATTTTGGGACCCCATGGAGCAACTTCTAGGTGATAAGGACACTTTATTTTAATTAAGTTAAAACAAATACAAAAATGACATAAGCATATATCTTTTAGAAACACAATTTTTTCTAAAGTGATATATATGTTGGATTTTCGACTAAAAATATTCATTATAAAGCTAAAAATATTTAATACATAATGGTATTTTATTTATAATTTTTAGACATTATATAATAAATTTATTTATGACCCAATGATGATGCAGTAATTACTAAATTAATGAAAAATTAGAATAATTGATATTATAAATACCCAAATAAATATAATTCGAGACTTATAAGTAATTACATTAATTTTATAGGTTAATATGACATGTTAGGAATGATTTAATTATCTCTTTTCGAAGTTATCATTCTGTTATGATTTTCACAAAAATCAATTTTCCAAATAGTGTCAAAATGGACATAAAAGAGGTTTTAAAATAAATATTATATTATTAATTGATATTAAATTCCAAAAAACTATGGTTCGGACAAGAGACATATATAATGATAGGTGTATCATTAATGGGCCACTTTGGGGTATATTGTATGTATATAGTATGTTTATTAACTATATAATATAAAAATACAAAGTGACATGGTAAGTGTCAAATTAATTAACTAAGAGTTAAAACTTAATGATAAGGTTAATATAATGCCCCAAATTTGTATAAATTCTATTGGTTGAATAGTTTTTTACCTATCCACACCTTAACCTTAAAATAATCCACTTTGGAGCAATTAGAAACAAAATATGAATTTATTATAAAATAATATTTCGAGCTTTTCCAAAAGTGCCCCTCACCCCTCTTATAAAAGGGCAGTCCTACTTCTCATTACTTCACACCTTCAAATCCTTTTGGTTCTCCCAACCTCTTCCCAAATACTCTCTCAAATTCCCTCAATACAACCTAGAGGCCTTTGTTTGATCAGAAATCCAACCTACAGATACCTTTTGATCAAATCAAAAGGAAGAACCCGAAGAAGAGGTAATGTTTTCACCACCCTTTTTCATAATCATTTATTTTTCAACATCTTCTTTATTTATTATTATCATTATAAAATAAAGAATCCAGTATATCATATATAATTTAATTTTATTATAAACATGGTACAACCATATTACAGTATTATATCCGTCCTTTTAAGGACATTTCACCATATGTGTGTATGTACGGCTTACCGTCTCCACGTCGTGTTGTAATTGTTATTCAAAACATTATTTTTTTGATGGGTATAATAATTATGTGTAATTCATTTAAATAATAAATATAACATGATAATTATTCTGTATATAAGATATACCATCCAATAAAATGTTATTTTAATATCAAAAGAATGATATTGTCGCTCGTGCATACGTACGGACTACTATCTCCACTAACGCGATGAGATTCATTCTCCATCGTATCCATTCAAGTATAATTATAATTTTATGATTTATAAATAATTTTTAAGGACCTGATATCATTATGTATATGAATACGATACATCCTATCCATTACAAACATGGCTTACAGAACAAAACATATAAAAGAAAACGAGTATGTTAACACCCAAAACGACGATAATACTAAGATATTATTAACAATGCAATGTTAAAAGATCATATATGATATTATATTAATATATATGATTCTTGTATAATTTAATAACAATTATTTCACCATTATACAGGAGGTTAACTTACCCTCGACCAAGGAAAAAGTACAATGTAAGGGGTTTCTTATCTCATTTTTAATTCTGTGAGAATTCCATTGTTCACCACTTATTTATTACATGTGGTGTGTGTACTGCCCATGTTTGTATTAATTGTGTAATATAATTTAATTCATGTATATTTAAATCATCATTGTATGATACTTCTTTCATGGGTGTATGTTTTGTATGTTACCAAATCAATAAGGGAATTTGAAATTTCAGTTTCCACTCATTCGGCTTTACGCATACTTCATTGATTTTTTTACTCCAAGATTATGTGTTGAATCACTATTCATTTGATTATGTCATAATTTCCTCTCCCCTTTCTATGGATATTCTTTTTATACACATAATAACTCCATTGATAAATTTTCAAGTCATCAGTATGAACATGATAAGAGTAATTTTTACTTAATCTCGATTTCTTGAGATAAACATCCAATTCATTGGTGTTTTTTTACTAGAATATGTGTGAATGTCCCTTGATTGTTTTGCACTGAATATCCAATCATATTTAGTGTATTTATATTTACCACCCATAATTATGTCATTGATTTATCCTTCACCTAAGGATAATGCCTTTATGAGATATTTCATCTCAATTTACATTACATTGATACTTCTTTGTTGTTATACACCAAATCACTTTTATGTGGTGTATATAATGTACTTTGACATAGTATATCATGAATCCCTTTATTCTCATGATATTACAATGTTTTGATTACCTCAATTATTTGTATTCAAGTGTCTCTCTTTTGGTTAGAAACTCTAACTAAATTACCATTTTTAAATGTTTTAAAGACTTATTCTTCTAAATCTTGATCGTTAATGTCCGTATTTTAAAAATCTGTTTTAAGGATTTATTTATATGGACATTAATGTTTTAAAATTATAACTCCTTTTAAGAGATTCAATGTGTTATGGGACACTTTGATTCAAAAATCTATTTTTAAACGGCTTCTCGACAAATAGTGTGACTTTTATATGATTTCATGAAAAGGGGTATATTTCTCTCAAATAGTTTTGATGGTTATTTTCATCTAGGTAAATATCATTCATTATTATCGATTGAGGTTAATATGATGCAATACAATCTTCCATATTGTATCGAATGAGTTATGTTTGACTGTGGATGTGCTATTTTTATACCATTCATGGTTTGTGGTTAAAGTATTGACATTTCTTATGGTAGTTTAAATACGAATGTTTATGTTATGTTTAAACATGTTCATATGAGGAATGAATTGGACTTAGTACATTACGGTTAGAGCCTGCTATAGCTCCTCAATGAATTGATAGGTCTCATGAGAAAAACTAGTGTCTTGGCACAAGGCCTTGACAAAATCTTATTTGTAGTCATGGAACGAGGCCTTGGCTATGTGGTTATGATAGTTCGACATTATGCATTCCGTCATTATGAAAGTGGTTATTGATATTGAATGTGATTATTCGATTAGTAGAATATCCATGTAAATATGTAAATGGAATTATTTAATTTTATTTTTTCATACTATGTTGAAGTTCAAGTTTAAAAGGCTTTTGTTTTAGTTATACATTGCCTTCAATGTTTATTCTTATTTATGAATGTTTCCGCTATATTGTTATCCTTACTGGGTATTTGAGCTCACCCATTTTCTATGTTTTATTTTTCCAAGGATGTGAAGAAATAATTTATTAATGACTTACAGGGATAGTACGAGGGGATATAAAGACAAGATGTTGTTGTTGTTGTTTTACCTTATGATGTAATGTAAGACTTATGAATACATCTAGTGTTTCCAAGACTACTAAACTAATCGGTCTTTCAAGACTTGATCCTTTGTGATCATGACAATGTTATGTAATAATGCACCGACTCTGAGTAACTGGGGTCGGGGTGTTACATAAAGGATTATAATTATACAAAACTTTTAAATCCCCCAAGTATAATATTTGAGAAATTGATACCCAAATAACACTTTTTATGGACTTCCATCGACCCCAAGCATGTAAACAGTCTAACGCCACCTCCCCAGGGACACTAAACCCAAGAGAGACTTCAATTCCAATATAGTTTTAACACATAATATTTATAAAATATAAATATATTCCAATTTCATTTTTATAACACATTACAAGTCAATCTTAAGGCATAGTAAATGTAAATCAATTATCATACCTAAGACTTTATTTCATATATTAATTTATCAAATTTTATATTATATTTTTAACTATTTAAACTAAAGAATACAATTATTCATAACATTAAAAATTAAATTGAGGAATATAGAAGGGGTTAAATTAAATAAAATAATATTTCACAAATTCAGTCATGAGATAAATAATTAAGAATAATTCATAAATTAATCAATTATAAACACTCTAATTGAGCCATGAATTATAGGAATTCAATTCTTAAATATAAACAATTTTTAGTTTCCTAATATTAACTAATAATATTATTTGATATGGAATTTATACAAATATATGACACTAAATGAAATATTAACATTTTATATTTCTATAATATTATGTAATTTATTTGAAGAATATTAAAATTAAACATTTACAATTATTTAAACCCAAATCATATAACTTTTTGAACTATTTTTAAATGGTTTTAATAATATCTCAAAATATGCCATTATAATTGAATATTCAAATTAAATATTATTCAGTATTTCAAAATTTAAAAAATGATCACTTTAAATTTTATTATTATTATGACATAAATAATAAAATTAACATTGTACTATAACTTCTATATAAATATTTTTATCTAAATTAAAATTTCTTCCATATGATTGGAAATGATATTTAGTAATTTAAATTAATATCATTAAGAATTATATATAAATATTTATTATATAACAAATTAATTAGTATAAACATTTTATAACATAACATAATTATAAAAATTTAATAAATACAATAAATATCCTATAATACCTTTTCCAATAATTTATAAAAAAATTAAACAATTAAATTACATTTATAATTGAAATTTTTTAAAAACCATCATATTTTAAAGTATAACATATACTATGATATATACCAATTTTAATCAGTGACACAATACATTTGATTTGTGACGTGGGAATAATCTATCATACCTTACAACAAATAATATATATCTTGGGTAATCATTTCTTCTTATATATATCTTGGGTAATATGATCTTTTTGTATATTTTTATCATGAATTACAATATACAACTATATGAAATTAAATTATGCATATGAGGACCTATTGTAGAGTAACCTTAAAATCCAAGGAATAGTATTTAATGACATTTCTAATATCATAACATTGACACACTGCTCAATTTTCATATCATGAAATAGTTTTAACACATCCATTTACTTCCCAAATCATAGGATACGACATTTAAAAAACAAAATAATTAACAATGGGTTATATATTATGAAATAACATATCATATACAATGGAAAAATCATAGATTATGAAATGATATATCATATCATCACTGACATTGAAATTTACATGTCATATTTTATGATATCTAATAAGATAATCATAAAATAATATAATTTCAAGATTTCTAAAAATCATTTCTCAAATCAAACAACATGGTTATTCTGTAAAACAATTAATGTATTTTAAAGGATCAATTATCACATAATAAATGAATTTTAAGAAATAATAAATTATATTTCCCAATATCAACATTGTTTTTGACCATGTTTTTTATATATATATACAATTATTTGTACATGAAATAATTAATAGGTTCTTGTATTATATTTCAATATTGTATTGATTAAGATCCCATAGTGGTAAAAAATAGACACTCCCCATTATTTTTTATTCCTAAGTAGATGTGAATGACTCATTTCATTAGTGGAATTATTGTTCACCTATGTTATGTTATTATCTTTATTATAATAGATGGTGAATTAAGATATTTTGGGCTATAAAATTTTCCAATTATGAATCATAACAATAAATCGTATCGCATATCAATTGATGTTTCCCTATTTATATTTCACTTGTAAAATTCAAAATCATTATTTATAAAACCTCATACTCGCATTCCTGGATCTGATTCTTAAAATACATACATTGAATTATGTCTCTAATATGAGTTTTTATCATAGAAATAAATATCTCCTAATTTTATAAATAAATTGAATACATCATAATGAAAATACCCACTACCTTTTAGGTCATTTGATTTTGGGATTAATAAATAATAATAATGGTTGTTTGAATCTATTGACATTTATTATGTTTAATAAGCATGGGATGTAAGCAAACCTAATCTTCATAAATATTAATGGGGATGTGTTGTGGTTTACCATAGATATTTCTCAATTAAATTAATTCTAAGGTAGTCAATAGAACTTTGACATAAGGATTATTCTTTTTGGAGACAGTTTTTTGATGATTACTACATTAGTTATCTTTTGATTGATATTTCTTTTTTATAAATTACCTGTCATGTATAATTTTTTAAGGAGAAATCATCTAGAAAAAAAATCAAGATGGGTTTTTTATTATACAATGCATGTTTACACAAGATAAATCAATACTTCAAGAGAATAAATGATGACTTAAATTTTGGTTTTATTCATATTGAAAGTTATAGGGTTATACTAGTTGAATTATATTTACATTTAGAAATAGATGAATCTGGATATGGAGATAATATGAATATTGATGATGTTTTCTAACATTTGAAATTTGTACGTGTGGTATTCGGTATTTTCTCAATTGTTTATATGTTGGTGAAAGCATGTTTCAATTAGGGTTTAAACTTCTACACTTTTCCTCTTCTAATAATTTTTTGGGTTCTTATTTAGTTTCACAAGTCATACCTTGACATTTTTAATGTATAATAAGTCATGAAAATCTCACAAAAATTATCAAAACAATCTATCATGATATACATGTCATGTGTAATAATTTTATTCATACCCTAGGAAAAAGGAAACAAAATAGTGGTGACCTCAAACTCTCATTATAAGAAAATATACAACTAAGGTAAATAAGTAATAAACATGGAATAAATATTATGAATATAATAATTAATCATCATAATGTTTTATTCAACAAAATATTATAGAATAATATATATATATAAATTAATGAAAATAAATAGGTCAAATAGATTATGATAACTAAATTCATGGTGATTGAATGAATAATGTTGGAACTATTAATTGTAATTTAATTCCCTCAACCTAGAAATCATTCTTTAAATCATGGTCGCATAACATACATCACTATTTTAAATAAAACCAATGTGAAGGAATATTATGTAACTAGTGAGGGATACAAAAAATGATACACTTTGAGATTTTATGAAGTTTTTATTTTGAATATATTTAATTTTTTAATTGCTTGCATTACATGCAACAATGATTTTTAATTAGCATCAATATACGATTAATATTTTTATTTTGATTTGAAAATTATAACCTAGACTTTAAACTTGGTGACCAGAATTGGAATAATTAATTTTTAAAAATTTTGTATAATTTTTTTATAAAATGAAATTATGTTGATAAAAATTATTAATTTTTTGTAATGTCTGTACATGTATCAAAAATAATTTTATCCCAAAAAATTTTTATTTGTTTTTGTGAAGAAAATAATAAATCAATATTTCTAAATTTTTAGTAAATTTATTAATCTAAATAAAAATCATTTTTTAAATCTACATATCTGAAATATCATTGATTTTATTTTTGATAATTCATGGTAAAGATTACTAATTTTTTTAATTTTAAAAAAATACTGATTTTTATTATAATATAATTTTTGATTGAAGAAAGATCAAGAAATTATTTATTTTAACATATTTTAAATGTAAAATTAGATCAATTATATATTTATTAATATAATTTATTTAATTTTAATCAATTTTATATTTCAATTTTATATTAAACAATTTGAAAATTATGAAAACATTTTATTTGGAAAACTACCTTTTCACCAGGTCACCAGTTTTAATTTTAAATTTAATTCATTCACTTCTGTGAATTGATTTCTTTAAATGGGTTCAATATTTGTAATAATAATAGTAAATATAATCAAATATTTTTAACTTAATATTTTCTACCATAATTATATTTGAAAAGAGTAAATATCAATTACAATAATAAAGGTTAAAATAGGTTTATGTGTGGCTAAACTGAAAAGGGGTGGGTAAGATGGAATGAAAACATATATAAATCATATTTTATAGAACTATATCAATATTATCCTTATATAGTTCAAAAATATATTTTTTGGAATATTATGTCACAGTAATAACTTTATCATATTAGATTCTTTTGGGAAATATCCAAATAGTTTCCAAGTCGGTTCTTTTCACCAATTATATAAGGACCTCCCCTATACTATCTTATGAAAACATAAAAAACACTTTAGTTAATCTAGTACCTATCAGTACATTCCTTAATTCACTCCCTATAACTTATAGGTCTTATTCTCATTACGAAACCCTCCTATGAATGCTTTAGGAGTAAACAAAGCGGAGTTGCCTATATTAGAGGTATAGTCTTTAACCATGCAATTTTAATTTTTTCATCCTCTAACACCTTAAACTATTATTCAAAGTTAATTTATATAATAATGAAATAATCATATTTAAATGATATTTATAAAACTATTTTACATATTAGATTATAAAATAAAATATAATTTTTTACATTCCATTCAATGAGAATATGATAATGTTTCTCATCTGTACGGCGGACTACCGCCTCATGAAATGATGTGATTCATTTTTTAATTAAGATTTAAATAGATTTTAATAATGATAAATTCTATAAATATATTATATATATGATATAATGATTAATATTTTTTTATTATATATTATTTACCTACCTTTCATTCCCTCCCCCATGAAAATGGATATAGTGTTTATGCAAACATCCAGCTTACCATCCACATGAATGGTGTAATTCATTTTCTATTTATATTTTTTTTCATTTATATAAAGTAATATTAAATTAATCTATATTATATTAGTATCATATTTTAAATTTTATATGTGATGGAACCATGATCATAGTAAAAGGATCCAATATACCAAACCAAACATATATGGAAAATAATGATGTTAGTAACTGAAATATGATTTTAACAACGAAATTGTTAATAAACAGATAATAAACGGTTTTAAGTAAGTCGTATATGGTATTTCATATTTTATTACGGTCCTTTAATTTATTTATAATAAATCTTTATTTTTTATACATTATTTTTTAATGTGTACAAAGAATGTTAAGACTGATGATAAGAGGTTTCAACTCTCTCTTTTACATAGGATGACATATGAAATATACACAACCTATTTATTTTAGTTGATGTATATACTTGGATGATTATATTTTATATCATTAATATCTTTAATTTAATAATATTTAATGTTACATTTTTTTGTTACTCATTAATGGTTCATATGTGTTCAAGGATTCCAATGTTCCAAGGGATCTTTAACTCAATTTTATTTCAATGAAAAAATAGTATATTCACCACCTATTTTTGTGGTTTATATAATTTCCAGGAATACCTTTTATGATAATAATCCTGAAATTATGTTATATTAAAATGAATTTTAATTTATTTCACTCATGTGTGTTAGGATTCGAAATCTATCAATTGGTAAACGTTGTAAGTCATAATCAAATTTTTTACCATGATTGTTTTTTATAATGGTTTTGATGATTAATTTTTATAATATAACATTCATGGAACAAATAAACTTCATTATAATTTATATATTTTAGTAAAATAGTTATTTAAAATTCATTTTACAATATTTTCTTACTCAAGGTTCTAAAATTATTTTTTAAAGAAAAATGACATTATTTCACTCTTTGGATGACGTGTTTTTATTTTTTTATGTATTAGTTTTATAAAAATGTTTTAAAATAAAACATTAAATTATCTGGATTATTTTTATAGACATTGTTATTCTAGTTTTAGTTTAAAAAAATTAATGTAATATTATTGTCATTTTATTATAAAAGGTTGAGGGGCAATCCCTCTTTATTGAAGGAGAAAGAAAAAAAACTTCTTAAATGTACTGGGAGAAGAGGCAACCCATTACATGACAAGGGCACAGATTCCCATAAAGAAGTGGCCAAAGGCTTACAAAAAACATTGAAGACAAAAAGGAAGCAGAAGAAAAAAAAAGTGTTGGAAAGAACCTCATCACCCCCTCTGTCAGACCATGCAAGGTGAGATATGTCGAAGGAGATGCCTCTCCCTCTATTCCAAGACATTGTGTCATGATTTCAATACAATGCGGTAGAGAACTCTTCCAATCCACACTGAGATGCATATGGAAGACCGGATGATAGGTTCCAGCACACCGATCTCTATTTCAAGCCTCCAACCTGATAGTGCATGCAAATAAACAAAGCACTATCAACCTGATGCAAGCCAAAACTGGACAGAAACACAGTGCAAGAAGATCTGACAATGTGCCCATCCATCCGAATAGACAAATGGATAATGATGAGTGTCAGCACACCCATCCTCATTTGAGGTCTCCCACCAGACGTTAAACTACAAGATGCAGCAATGCCTTCCAAATGCAACGAGGAAGAATCCAATGCTCACAAATCCACCAACATCCAATTTGTCAAAAAAAACATCTATTGATGCAGTCATGCACACCAAATCATACAACAGAATATGAATCACATCAAGCCTTCAGTTCCAAAGCAACATGCAGAGAAACCAAAGGAAACACAAAAAAATGCAGCAAGAAACCAATCCAAACTTCTTCTTATAAGATTCAACAGCGAATCCTCATCCAATCCAAAACCTTTAATGGAAGAAAAGTCACCTAGAAGCAGAAATAGAGTCATATCCTGAGTAGGTAGTAACCCAGGTATCTCAGCAAGCATGAAGAAACCGACCCCCTTAAAATCATATTTTACAAACCCACCTCCAATACAGCAGAAACCACCGCTCGAAGGATCGAGACCACTCAAAATCCTTCTCCATCACGCAGAGAGCTCCTAAGATGCTGTTCGAAGAAGCTCCACCACCGAAGATCTCGATGGTGTCCATATCTAAAAACATATCCGGTGGAAGAGATGAGAAGTCTTCCTGCTTCAAGATGATCGCCACCCGTGAAACCCTGGAAAGAAGTCTAGATTAATTATTATTATTATGATGAACATATTATTACGAAACATATTTATTTTTAATAGGTAATTCTATGATGAATATATGAGATTCTTATAAATCCCATTTTATATCTATGGGTAATGTAATGATGGAATGTTTATAAAACCTATGTCTATTATATGGTTGTTATATGATTATTATTTAATGATCATGTGGAATAAAAATTTATGGGTTACATTATAGGTGGGAAATATCTCTCCCTCAAATTCATTGGTAATGATTAATGTTCAATGATCTCAGAGGGAACATGGGTGGTTATCCCAAAACCAAAAAAGAGGGTAAAGTAGAGGTTATCGCTTGCCTGAAAAGAGGGTACGAGAGAGGTTATATTAGGTTCAAAATGGTTAAATGGGTGGTTATCCCAATACTAAAATGTTAAAAATTTATTGGTGGATATAATTTACATATTGTTTTCTATGATTATGTGAATTATAAATTTCAATGTCTTATGTAAATGTTTTATTCTCAACTATCATGTTCTTTGATTCACTTATGATTCATGTCTTAGTAACTCACAATATTTATTTCATAACTCGATTTTATTATCTAGGGTATAGTGGGTGTTGTTACAAAATGTCATTTTCATGTTCTCACACCCTTTTACTTATGTTATGTTGTTATCTCCCTTGCCTACCCATACCTATCATCTAATATCACCCATTATAATGTTCAATTTTAAAATTTTATAAAGAAAGGTATTATATATGACACGTTTAAGAATGGTGATAGTTCTAAGAAAAATCTGTGGGAGGTGATTTAGTACACTTATAATCTATTTGTTTATGTATCCTTGTTTATAAATGATTTAGAACCATATGATTCATGTGTGTATCACTTTGTTATGTAATGAAAATTAATCTATTATGATGTTATATCTATGTATGCGATTTTTGGGTATATATTGTAGCAATTAAATCAACGTTTATTTAATCCATTTTAAACTAGGATTAGAAAACAATAGTGAGACCCATAAGGATAAGTCTCTATCTAGGAAAATATTTTGTAATTTTGGTGAAGGATATAGATTTTTTGTGTGAATATAAATACCATTCTAGATATTAAATTTTATGTGGACATGTCATGAACAGTCCCCCGGGGCACGTGCCTTTACTACCTCAATCCCTCCTTCGAAAGCCTAGGGGATGGTGACCAGTACAAGGAAGGGGAAACCCAAAAAGGAATTCATATTCTATAAACTTTTACACACACTGGTAGGGCACACTGTAAAAAAATTAAAACACGATAGAAAATAAGTAGTACAACCACCACTATGAACCACCACCAAGAGTACAAGTAAGTATGGAAATTAAAGGGGCTAATATACATGGCTTACTAAATGAGTAGTATAGAAAAGGAAAAACAAGCTCCAGAGATTGTCTACCACAGATCCTACCTAAAGAGGAGGTACAACTTGTCATTGTGGCTCACCACATTAATCGGTAACCTATGTGTACTGTCTAGCCATGGATCTACAATGTCTCAGTCAAGTATTCTATCATCTACACAAAACACAACATGGTTCGGGGGAAACCCAAGCAGGGGTTGTTAGGTTGGAATAGAGTATTATATTCTCCTATAATACCAACTGTAGGATCGAAATAATGATGTACTTGCTCAATATACAATAGGGGTAAATTGTACACATTAAAATTTATTTTGGATCTTTTAATGTTGGTTAGAAAAATTTCTATTGTTTAACAAGGTTAAACAGGATAAATCCACAAAACCTATAAGTTCTACAAATCATTCTTGATTCCGGAAATGTGATTCTGAGAATGTAATTTTGAAAAAGTGATTCCGAAATGAAACATGACAATAGTTTACATAGCTAAAGATTCTACCATAATGTGTATATAATCTCACTAAATCAGAGTATTCATGTATAAGAAAGTATAAGAATGTTATACTTTCCTCAACAACCAAAATGCGGCGTAAAACATTAAACAATACAAGTAACATGTTGTAAATCTTTTTACCCAAAGAGAAGGGTATCCAAAAACCTTGGATAAAAGTAACTTGATTTATACATTCAAGAATTTTTGTCTTAAGCACAATAGGTTAATCCCTCGATACGATGATCAAGATCAGTATTGCTATCCCTGCAAGCCCTCAACTTCATGGTAGTCGGCACATCTGTCTTCCAGTCCCAAGAAGCCCTCAAAATTACTCAGTAACACTCAGAGTCTCACAAAGCAATTATGAACAATATGTTTAGTACAGATAAAGAAAGAAAGTAACTCTATCAATAAATCACTTCTACAACATGTAATATAAACATTGATCAACTTGTTGTGAGCTCATTCAAATGAGCTCAAATTTATAGGCACATTCTCAATGGTCGACTCCCTTCTCTAAGGGTCGTATTTTTCCTTGAATATCGGAGGGACCTGTACACGTGTCACTCAAACAACAGTTAGTTAGTAACTGAATGCACGACATCATTTTATAACCAATACATGAGTCAGAAAAAATATGGTGGCTTAACCAAATTCATTTTTTATAATTTGAGGAAATAAAAGATCAAAGTTTAACCAAAAACACATTCGTTGTGTATAACACATAGATATTCAGATTATTTCTTCAAAAGAATTCAAAACCTGAATTATATTGAATTATAGATTTGGAATTTCAAGGAAATTCGGGGTCTAAATTTAGTAGAATTCAGAGCCTGAATTCATATTAATTCAAAATCTGAACTTACAAAGTTTGGGGTCTAAATTCAGATAATTCAGAGTCTGAACATACAATGTCTAGAGTCTAAATTTATAAGAATTTGGAGACTGATCTAGCAAAGTTTGGAGTCTGATTTCATAAGAATTTGGAATGATAATTAAAGGAACTCAGATTCTGAACTCAGAAGAGTTCAGATTCGGAATTCTTAAGAATTCAGAGCTTGTATCTGGATCTTGAAAATAGAATTCTCTCTATGTAAGTATTACATGAATCTTGGGATTTAGATATAAACTAGATTTTACACTTAGAAATAAAATTAAAAATGAAAAACATGGTAAGGATAAATTTTCGTAGGGAAATAAAATTTCCTTATGAATGTAAAACATGGGGTAAATGAAACATTCCTTAAGATATGATGTTTGTAATTTTAAAAATTAATGGAATGATAATGTCAAAAGGAAAATTTAGTGACTCAACAATCTCCCTGAACATGAAGGAATGAAAAAATTCATAATGAATCCTTATTTACTCAAAAATCTCCCCATTTTTGGAAAGCACAAACATCGTTACAAAAAAGAATATAAGGACTTAGAACATATTTTTTCTGGGCCTTTAATGTAAAACTTATCTCCCTTAACAGATGGGAAAAAGTTGAATATGACTAACTCTCCCTTTGGATTTGAACACACTAAGGATCATATTCTATATTTCCCAAATGAGACATAGCATTTTATTGTTATGAAAATCTTCTCAGATAAGAACTCCCCTTTAGATAAACTCCCCCTTATATATGGAAATTTTTTCTTTTCTTAATATTCATTTGTCCTTTCTCCCTTTTTGATTTTCAAAAAGAAATACAGCGAATGCAAAAGTAAAAAATGGTACCTAAAATATTAGTACAAGACAACCAAAAATATACTAAGAGAAACCAAAAAATTCATTAGGATTTGAAAAATTTACACAAGGAGTAAATACAAAAAAATATCACAATTGAACAATTTTATCCATCCTTCTCCTTCGACATCAGCTTCTTCATAATAGTTTTGAGCTTCTTAATCTCCTTGTGATCTTCCTCTGCTCAATTGAGAATGAGATCCTGATCTTCAGTTTTCCTCTCTAAGGCTTTGATTTTTTTCATGTTGAGCCTTAAGATCCTCTGTCTAAGCCTTCATGGATTCTTCTTTCTTGATAAGCATTTCTTCTATCTCAATCAGGAGATCCCTTTCCTTTTCCAACTATGAGAAACTGAATACAAAAACCTATTCAGATCTTTCACTTCTTGAATCTGATAATTCTGTCCCAGAGTAAGCTTCTCCTCAAAAATATTTGTGAGATCCTTGATCTTTATATCTTAGGTGTCAAATGCATCCTTGACACTATCTTAAAACTCATAAATATTTCTCACGTCTTCTATTGTTTTTCTTGACCAACTGGTTATCTTCTTGCAGGATCTTTTGTGGGCTTCATAGTGTCTAAAAAAAGTTTATAAATCTACCTCTAGCTTCACACACTTATCCATTACCATGAATACTAAATTTTATTTCTGATTCAAATAGTGTTGAAGCATTTGACATCTAGAATCCAAACATGGAAAAATTAGGATAGTTCCAACAAGATTCTTTAAATACTAGATTGCGAAATCATGTCCAAGGGATGATGATTCTGAATCAGAAATTTTGCTTGGTGAGGATTTTTCTACTATATTAGCAGCTTTCCTCTTTGAAGAACCACCGATTCTTTATTCTTAAGCAGATCATTGGTAGGTGTATCGAAAACCACCATTATTCCCTAATCAATCTTCATAATGACCTCTTCATCAGTGGATTTGTGTTCACTATAAGAGATTTGAATAATTTTGTCTTTCCCTATCTCTTCCTTCTCACCTACTGCCTTAGAATATTATGGATGAATGAAATCATGATAAGAATATTCTTCTTCAAATAGCTTATTCACTTCTTCTTAAACATTTTTATCTTCACAATTATCATCTTTATCAGGGGTAGGATTCTTTGAAGATTTATCTTCAGAAGTTCGGATTGAAAAATTCTCAGATGGACTTTCCTTCTCAAGAAAATCTTTTACTTTCTTAATGTGATCTTTGGTATCACCACTGCCTTCTTCTTTGTCTTCTTCTTTCTCCACTACTTTTTCTTGGACTTTTTCCGTAGTAAAAAATTTCTTTCCCGGAGTTTCTAGAAAAGCTTCAACTAAGAAATATTATGGTACCTAAATTTTTTCGAAAGCTTTCTCAGCATTCTTTAGAAGATATTTCACAATCTCTGCTTCAGTGATCTTCTTCTTTTGTTACTTTTATTTAGCTTGCCTTTCAATCTCATCAGTAGTATTTTGTTTTAATTATTTTTGTTTAGCAAGATCCAAGCCAAATCTAGGCTCCCATGCTTACATTTTCTTCTTTTCATCCCTTTATTTAGCTACTAGCTCATTCAGATATGATTTTTTTCTTCTTATGCTTTGGTGGTGCGGATTGGGTTTCTTTAGCCATTTGAGTTTTTTCCTTTTCTTCCACTTCCATCACTTTCCTCTTCTTTTCACCCGTTTTGGATGTCTCAGAAACTTCATGTTTCACTGATAAGGCTTCTTCCTCCTCCTTAGGCAAATCGTAAAATTATTAGGATTCTTTAGAAAATCTGACATTCAACCTTCATAGAGTGTCATCACTTACCTGCATAACATCTCAATTCCTTGGATTAGAGCTAAAAAGTATTTTTTATGACTCTAAAAACCAAACAATTAGCTTTGAGAGAATAGATGGATACGTAATAATATGATCCTTCAGATTTCAATTCTTTATATTCTCAATTGTAATCAGGATTTTCTTAACCAAGTTAACCTTTCTTAGATTCTCCAAGAAATCCAAGATATACATATAACTCTTCATCAAATTATCATTGTCCCCTTTTCTCAGAATAATGAATCCTTGAACCCATTATTCGAGAATCTAGAAATTTTTAGATAATTGAAAAAATTTCGGAGTCTTATCATCTGAAAGACTGAGGCAATCCATAGAATTCACCTTAACAAAGCTTCTTTGGACATCCGACAACTTATGGGAACAAAACTCTGTCTCACCCTCATAAGTAACTCCATTAAAACTAGTAGTCGTGGTATACGATAAACAATATTTCTTCCTATAGCCCTTCAATGAAAATTTATCTCTTCCTTCTTCCTTGAAAAAACATGTTGACTCATAGAACTCAACTAACAAGTTCAGATATACCAGATCCTGAGCTCCTAGTTTTGATACATAAACATTGTCCCATCCATTCATCTTGATGTTCTGTGGGAGTATAGAATCAGACTTAGCAATAAAATTTGGATGAATAAACCTTTCCAATAAATCTGTCGTTCAAAAATCGGCTTGACAGTTCACATGTCTTTCTGGGAAGATACTTCGAAAGACATTAGGATTCTAGAAAATTTGAGAAGTTCATAATGGGCTTAAGTAGAAGGGAAATGCATCAGCATGCAAAATCTTTGGAATCGGTGTGGGAAAACCATTTGAGGTTCTTTATATAGGTATTTGGGGAGATATTTTAGCTTCCATACTCAATCCAATGGTTGAGAAACCTTCTGATCAAATCTGATGGTTGAGATGATCACCAGAATGAAATTCAGTTAGAATCCGTTCTTTGGAGGTATTTTTTAATAATAAAATTTGGATTTAAGAAAGAGTGAATATGAAAATTAAAAACATATAAAAATACCAACAAGTAAAAGAATATTACGAAAAAATAAGAAAGGAAAAAATACATTTTGGATTGCTAGTAAGATTATTTGTATTAAGTAATATACATCTAGAAGAACTTTAGTTTCTGAAAATTTTGATTACGGAAATATTCAATACGAAAATTTAGAAAATCTTCATTATGAAAATTTAGAAAATGTTCATTGCGAAAATTTAAAAAATATTCATTAAAATAATTTATAAAAAAATCAATATTAAAATTTATAAAATCTAACAAACAAATTTACACCCCCTATGAAAATGAGTTTACAACTATAAAGAGATTGGTTTCAACTGGAAGTTAAAAAGGAAGACTACCTTATGGTTATCATTCCAAACTCTTGTTTAATGTATTAAAATCAATAATAAGGTAAATATTTTGTGAAAATATTAGCATTTTGATCTTTTGTTCTGATAAATTGAATAATGATATCATCTTTTTGTGTCTAATATCGGAGAAAGAGATGCCAACTATCTATGTGTTTTTAATGAGAGTGTTGTGCATGGTTTTTACTTAAGGTAATAGAACTATTATTATCACAAAAAATATGTGTCTTGGTAAAACTCATACCATAGTCTGTGAGTGTATGTTGCATCCACAACACTTGAGCACAACAACATCCAACTGCTACATATTCAGCCTCAATAGTGGAAATGGCTACTAAGTGTTTCTTTTTGCATGAACAATAAACTAACGAATCTCTTAAGAAATGAAATGTTCCAGATATAATTTTCATATCTATTCAAAATCCAACAAAGTCAGCATCCAAAAATAATTTTAAAACAAAATCTTTTCCAGATGTATAAAAGAGTCCTAAATCCATGATTCCTTTTAAGTAAAGAAAAATCTTTTTCACTACCTCTAAATGAGATTCCATAGGATTTGATTGATATATTTCACATAATCATACTAAAAACATTAAGTATGTATGAATAGTATTTAATTAATGTATACTTCCTATCATACCTCTAAAATAATTTTGATCTACTGGTTTCCTAGCTTCATCAAGATAAAGTGAATTTGGGGTACCAATAGGAGTAAATATACTCTTAGTGTTGTCATATCCCTACTTCTTAAAAAGATCATTAATATACTTATGTTGGGATATATAGATTCCTTCTAGTTTTTGAGAAATTCAAAAACCAAGGAAAAATGTTATCTCACCCTTTATACTCTTTTCGAACTAATATTTCATTAGATTCACAAAATAATTATTTAAAGATTGCTAAGTTGAACCAAATATAATGTTATCAACATAAATTTGGATAATAAAAACATTTTTCTTATCTTTATTTATAAAAAGGGTTGGATCTGCATTTCACTTAACATAATTATTTTGATGTAAAAATACTAAAATACTATCATACCAAGATCGACGGGCTTTCTTATGTTCGTAAAAAGCTTTGGTAGGTTTAAACACATGTTCTATATTTTTTGTATCATCAAAACAAGGACGATTTTCAACAAAAACATCCTCTGTTATAAAACCATTAAGTAAATAACATTTATCATCCATTTCAAAAAGTATGAAATTGAAGAATTTTGTAAAGGAAAGTAGATTACGAATAGATTAACTTCCAGCTACTGGAGCATATGTTTCTTTATAGTCTATTCCTTCTTGTTGAATATAGCCTTTAAAAACCAATCTGGCCTTATTTCTTACTATGATTTCATTTTCACCACATTTATTTCTGAACACCAATTTTACTCCAATAACAGAAGTGTCCTTAGGTCTTTCAACCATAGTCCAAACATTATTCCATTCAAATTCTTTTAGCTCATCTTTCATAGTTTTAATCTAATCATCATCACCTAAAGCTTCAACAGTGGTTTTTGGTTCTAATGGGGAATGGAATTCTAGATGTTCTACTTCATTCCTTATGGAACTACAAGTCCTTACAGGTTGATTCACGTCACCAAATATACTATCAATAGGATGATTTTTAGAAACAAAAGATTTGGATTTTGTAAAACCTATTCATCATAATAGTGTAAGAAATTTTATGAGGTAAATGTTTTAGAAACATTTTCTTGAACATTTTCCTAATCAGAATGATCTTATAATATAGGTTGATATTCTGTTTTGGAAAACACAATCGAGGATATAGGTGGAGGTTTTTAAAAAACAAAAGGACATGTTTCATCAAATCTGACACGCAATGTTTCTTCAACTGTACATGTATTCTTATTGGAAACTCTATATGCCTTAGACACTGTGGAGTAGCCTAAGAATATTCTTTCATCAGATTTTGGGGTGAATTTTTGTAGATTATCTTTAGTATTCAGAATAAATACCTTGTATCCAAAAAACGTGAAGTAGTAAATTCATGGTTTTTACCATTCCATAACTCATATGAAGTTTTATTAAGAGAAGGCCTAATAAAAACACAGTTTATAGTATAACATGTAGTAATTACAGCTTTAGCCCAAAAATTTTTGCTATAAAATATTTACTCAACATGGTTCTTGATATCTCTTGATGAATTCTATTTCTTCATTCAACAAAACCATTTTTTAGGTGTTCTGGTTGCTGAGAAGTTATAATTAATTCCTTTTCTACTTCAAAAATTTTCAAAATAAAATTTGCAAATTTCTCCTCCATGGTCACTATGAATATTAATCAAAGGATGATTTTTCTCATTTTTAACATGGGATCTAAATGTTTTGAAATAAGAAAACACTTCAAATTTCTTTTCAAGAAAATAAACCCATGTAAATCTAGTTTAATAATAAACTAAGAAAAATATATCATACATGACTCCAATGCTTCAGTTTGTGTTGGACCTAAAAGATCCATATGAACTAACTGTAATTCAATAGTGGATGATACTTCACTGATTTATTTAAAACATGACTTCTGTTTCTTTCCATATTTATAAGTATCACAAACTTTTGAAGAATCAAATCTGTGCTCTGGTAGATCCTTAACTAGTCTTTTCCTATAGCGTTTTCACTAGTTCCTAAGGTTACAATAACCTATACATTTATTCCACAACCAATAATGATCTTCTATTCCTCTAAGACAAGGTAGGTCTTGGATCCTAAGGTCTTCTATGTATAATATGTAAACATTCTCTTGCCAAGTGGAAGAAATAACGAATTCTTCCTTGGAATTATGTACTAAACACTTATATTTCCTAAAATTCACTATGTAACCTTTAACACATAATTAAATTATTCTAATGAGGTTGTGCTTAAGACCCTTAAAAAATTAAACATTTTAAATCAAAATTATTCCTAGAAGAAAAATGTTACCTAAACCAATAATTTCTCACTTGGCATTATCTCTGAATGTTACTCTTCCACATTTTGTCTTGATAACCTTTTCAAAAATGTTTTTGTTACTAGTCATATCCTGAGAACATCCAATATCAATGTACCAATTATTGTTGTTGGTAAGTTATTTGTTTTCATTAAAATAAGAATTCTAGAATTTCAGAATCCAAACATTCTAAGATTCGTAATCTTCAGAATGAAAAATTTTAGGTATCCACATTTTCATAGAAAAATAAGATTTATGAAATCCTATAGACTTGGATTTTTTTACGAAACAATTTTTTTTACCAATTCCCACCACACTGACACTTAGTACAGAATTGAGCACTTTGAGGAACAAAATAATTGTTGCTAAAAATTGGTTTTGAACTAGTATAACCAAATCGAGAATTATTTTTTAGATGTCGAATTTGAGAATACATTTTATCGATGTTTTCCTTAGAAGTTGCAATCTCTCTTAGGGGGCAATGAAACTATCTTCTATCCCTTTAACATTGTCTCCACATTGTTCACTCTATTTTTCTTTCATCCCTTTGAGTTGTTTCTTCTATATTTGGTTTCGTTGTGTCTATAATGGGTTTTCTCTTTGCCGATTATTGAAAAGAGGTTTTAGTTTTATTTAATTTTGGGGATCTTCCCCCATTCTCAAAAAAAATGTAACGTTTGACAAGCACTTTCGGAAGGAAAATATTTCTGACTTCAGTCTAATAACTAAGTTCTTTTCATCCAAATCATTAGAATTATCACTAAAGTTAGGCTCGATATCATTTTTCATAGAAATTACTATTTCTATGTCATTAGTAATTTTATCCTTCTCATAATTAAATTCCTCAAGGTTTTTTGAAATACTTTCAAAATCAATGGTTTTCTTATCAAGATCTTTAGAGAGATCTGATATTTACTTAGTAATAATTGAAATTATAGAGTTTTCCTTATCAATCACTTTCATAACTTTATAATTTCCATTCTCTAAAATCATAAAAAACCTAGAAACTTATTCATAGGAAGGTGAAGTATGATCCGTATCAGAAGAACATTCTTCATTAAAATATTAATAGTATTTACTATCACAATAATTGGAATTTAAGGATTCATTGGTCATGGATTCTTCATTGTGTACCTTAGCAATTAAGAAGTTATTTTCAATAGGTAATCTGGCTATTATACCGAGATTCTTATGTCCAGATGATTTGTAATCTGAGGATTCATTAGAAGAGTCTCCACCACTAGTACACCATGTGTCATTTTCTTTCAAAACATTATTAGCTTTAGCTTTTTAGTACTTATTTCTATTTCTCTTGGAATTCATTTACTTTCTTTCTTTTCTCTTAAGCATAGTATAATCAGGCATTATATGTCCAACTCTTTTTCATTCACAACATGTGACATCAGAGTCTTTCGTATACTTTCATTCCTTCTTCTTATATCTGGATTGAATGTTCTTCTATCCAAAAATCTTGTTCATCTATCGAGAAAGATTGGCTAAATCATTTTCTGAAGATTCACTTCCACCAGATTCAGATTTTATTACAACCTTCGTAGATTTAGATCTAGAAACTCTCTCAGGAATCTAGGGTTTTATATGATTTGAATTAGTTCTAAAAGAAAAGGTTCCATTCCCATTTTTCTTCTTAACAATATCATCAACTCTCTTCATTCTCGTCTCATGTTATAGAAGAGTACCATGTAATTCATCAACAGTGATCTGTGAGACTTTCCAATTCTCATCTATTACTGTTGTCTTGGATTCCCACTCATTTTCCATGATGTCAATAATTTTTTCTACAAGTGCCTCAACATCCAATACTTTTTCTACCAAAGATTGTAAGCTACTGAAAATAGTCATAAATATCTGTTTTACCTTACACAAGGGTTCTCTATAATGAAAGAAAAAACCATGGTACGTAAATCTAAAAATAGATCTTCTAGTTTCAATAACATTGGAAGTACCAAAATGTGTAACTTCAAGATTCTTCCAAATAAGATTTGTAGATTTATAAGAAGAAGTCTGGCTATATATATTTCAGGTCATCGAACACAACCAAGTATTTCATACCTTTTAGTTAAGTTGATATTCTAATTTCTCTTGGTTTGTAAAAGTTCTGACTTCCTTATCCGGAATCTTGTAATCTCCAGTAAGTATAACTAATTTCTCTACGCCAGTATTGATTAAATTTTTTTTCATACAATCTCTCCAATATTCCTAATCATTCCCATCAAATATAGGTTTTCTAATAGGATTTATGTTAAATATGGAACCAACATTCATTCCTTCCATCTAAAAACAAAATATTTCCACAATAAACTTCTCAGTAATAAATTTTTATAAACAAGGATAAAAATATCCTATGTAAGGAAAATATATAACAAGGAAAAAATTAAGCAAGAAAATTTATATGTGAATATAAGTATTTTAGAAACCTCCTTTGATACCAATTGTTAGGTTGGTATGGGGTATGATATTCTCCTATAATAATAACTGTTGGATTGAAATAATGATGTAGATGCTCAAAATACATGAGGGGGGTGAATTGTACACTTTCAAAATTCATTGGGAACCTTTAATTTTGGATAGAAATAAAAATTTTGATTAATAATGTTAAAAAAGATATATTTATAAAACACCTAAGTTCTACAAAACATTTATGATTCCAGAAATGTGATTCCGATAATATAATTCCAAAAAAGTGATTCCGGAAATGAAACATATCAAAAGTTTTCAAAGATAATGATTCTACCTTAAAGCATACTGAATCTCACTAAACCATAGTATCAAAGTATAAGAAAGTATTATAATGTTATACATTCCTCAACAACCAAAATGAAACTGAAAACATGAAACAATAAAGGTAACAAGTATTAAATCATTTAAGGAAAATATAAGGGTATCCAACAAACATTGATAACGGATCCTTGATTTATACTTTTAGGAAAGTTTTTCTTACCCACACCAGGGTAAGCCCGCGATAGGAAGATCAGAATTTGTCTTGTTATCCCTACAAGCCCTAAACATCAAGGTAGTTAGCACCTCTATCTTCCTATCCCATGAAGTCCTCAAATGTACTCAGGTACATTCGGAGTCGCACAAATAAATTCTTAAGAAGATGTTCAGTACGCACAAAGCATGATTTTATCTCTCTAGAAATCTCTTTAGAAGCATGTAATCTCTATATTGATCAACATGTTGTGAGATCATTCAATGGAGCTCCTATTTATAGGCACATTCTCAATGGTTGTCTCCCTCTTCCAAGTATCAAATTTTTACTTGAATTTTGGTTGGACTTGTACACGTGTCACTCAAACAACAATTATTTAGTAACGGAATGCACAATACGTTTTATTACCAAAACATGAGTAATAAAAAATATAGTTGCTTAACCCAATTCATTTTTCAGAATTTGAGGAAATAAACATTCAGAGTTTAACCAAAAAACCAGTTGGTGTCTATAACACATAGATATTGGGATTCTGTTTTCAAAAGAAATCAGAAATCGAATTATATAGATTTCCAGTGTCTGGATTTCAAGGAAATTCAGAGTCTGAATTCAGTAGAATTCAGAATCTAAATTCATAAGCATTTAGTGTCTGAACATACCAAGTTCAGCATTTGAATTCATAGAATTCAGAGTCTGAACATACAAGGTTTGGGGTCTAAATTCATATGAATTCAGAGCCTGATCATAAAAAGTTTGTAGTATGATTTCATAAGAATTCCGGATATGAATTCAGAGAACTCTGAGTTTGAACTCAGAAGAGTTCAGAGTCTGAATTCATAAGAATTCAAAACCTATATACAGATCTTGAAAACAAATCCTCTATATATAATTATTATAATAATCTGTGGTTTTAGATATGAAACTTGAATTTACACATACAAATAAAATGAATAATGAAAAACATGGTAAGGATAAATTTCCTTAGGGAAGAAATATTTCCTTATGAAATTAAAACATAGGATAAATGATATTATCCTTAAGATAAGGTGTCTATGATTTTCAAAACATGAAATAATGATAAAGTCATAATGAAATCTTATTGACTCAACAATCTCCCCAAACATGAATGAATGGAAAAGTCATAAGGAATCCTTATTAACTCAATATGGTTGAGTTATAAAATACCCAGTAGGGACCCCAAGACACCTAGAGGACTCTCAGTATTCCACAAGGAGAAACAAAAAAGCATGATATTAATAACCAAGCACATAGTAAAAGATAAATCTAACTAGGTATACAACATAAATAACATGAATACAGAAGATTAGTCATAATGCTAGATCATATTATTCTGTCGAGTCTTTTTTTTTCTGACCGCTCAAGGTCGCTAGGTGATGACCCACATAGGATCTCTAGGTGCTGATTCATAGAGGATCTCTATGTGTTGACCCATATGGAATCATCATTTCTCACACAGGGAGGATTGCTACATGCTGACACACAAAGGATCTCTAGGTGCTGACTCATAGTAGATCGCAACGTACTAACACACAGTGGATCGCTAGTTGCTCACCCATAGAGGATCGCTAACTGCTGACACACAGAGGATCCCAATTCCTTCATCACGTCAATTCCAGCAACTGGATTCCCTTATGTAACATGATTTATTTCCTTAGGATCTTCCTCTCAATCAACTAGTTGTAACTCAAACTCCACGAAGTCCCACACAGATATAACCCAAAACACCATCTTTTCACAAGGCTTCCAACACGATATATGGTGCATCATCCAGATGCCAAGTCTGTAAGATATAGGAAAAAAGGTAAATAAGACCAGGTTGGATTGAAGTCTGATTCCAATATGCCTTAGTCCAACCTTTTCCAAAACTCAAGTAGAGTATCTCAAAAGGATATCCTCATCGCAAGGGTCCTCACGTAGTAGATGGTACGTCAATCAGACCACCAGCCTCCGAGTTATGTCAGTTTTATGGAAACAAGGCTGATTGGGTCTGGGTCTGGTAGTGGTCAATCCCAAACGACCCGTTGGACCCATGTGTCTGACCCGGTTGGTGCGGGTCTTGCGCAGCTAGCGCGGGTCTAGTGCAGCTGGCACAGGTTCGTCCCTAACGGAGCTGGTCTGGTCCGACTGGAGGGTCCGACCCTCTTTGAAAATCCTGCTCATTCGGTGAAGACTAGTTTCACTAGACCAAATGTGGGGCATCTAGTTCTCTTAGTTGGCGATGCTAGCAGGGTGCCGCCCCATCCCCCAAAATTATTGGAACAAGACGACTATTTATCGGCTAGCCGATCAGGCCGATGTTCTCCATGTGATGCATCAGCACCATTGCCTCTGCCTGTTGCAGCCATCGGACCGCAGCCCTTTTCCACCATGGTTCATGCAGGCACCACCTTCTCTAAGCGGTCAGCACGAGCTGACCGCCACCGCCACAGCAGTGGTTTCGTGTAGCTGGCTCCTTATACAGGCCACTAGAGATGCTTTGGTTGTCCGTTATCCATCCTGTCTTCACCTACATGCCTCTCGGGTCGCCACATTCACTGCAAGCCCATTAGATTCAACTTTCTACCTCATTGCTCAGTTTTCCATGAAGAATGAACAATACCAGATAGTGGGAGATTTTTCATGCCTTGTTTGGATAGGTCCACGCCCTCTAGGTTATCATTTTATCTATAGGGTTATAACAATCATCAAATAGAATATTAAAATCCCCAAATCAAGACCCCGCTACATGCACCGTCAAGAACAAATGAGTCGCGGATCCACCTATTTGTTGTTTGATCTGTGTTTTTTGTATTTCTCTTGAATGGTATAATAGGAAACATTAAACACTTATAAAAATTGAAACCCCTACATGGATTTGGTGGAATTATTTGTGGACAAATAATGGAATTCCACATTTATTTTCGTTCTATGTACGTCACCACTCATCGATCTCCATATCGATTCATCTAACTATTTTAATTCATTATATATTCTTCTTTGAAGGGTGATTTCACTGGAGTTATGTCAGAGGTTTCTCCCAAGGTCGTTTATTATATCGCCAATGGGTTAAATAATAAAAATGAACAATCGTGACGTTGTTCTCATTGATATGGTTTATTAATAAACATTAATTAATGACCCATTAATTGAACGAGTGCTATAGTTTCATTGAAAAATAAATGATTCATAATTTAACCTCATTTAATTCTTATGGTAACACTTTTCTTTCTCTATCCATCACTCAATGGCTGATGAAAATAATAAAATAACTCAAAGAGTTATTTTATTATTTATATGAAAGGAAAAAAATTTAACATTTTTGTATGATCCTTTCTGGATGATGTTAGGCTTCACATAAGAGAATCTCGGTTCTTCAAATTCAATAGTGCCCTCATATTTTTAATTCGATCACTAGTTGAAAAGATATAAATAATATTTCGCACGTTTACTAAATGTAACTTAAAAATAGTTACAATCTCCAATTCGGGATATATGGTCCCAGGAATCTGATTCCATCAAATTTTTCAGTCTCGTAATAATACTATATAATAAAAAAACATTTTACGAATATTTAGGGTCTTTAGATTCTCCCCAAATTATTGATATAAATCCCCAAAATCCAAAAATAAATTGATAACAAAACAAATGGGTGTACTAAGAATGAATCAGAGCCTCCTACTGCCATGTGACCTCTTAGAGGTTCCCATGTTGCCACTGAAAGGGACCGATGGTCCACAATGGACCGAATCCTATCAATCATCTATATCTACTAGAAACTCCATAAATTTATCCAAATCATCAATGTCCAGCTTTCCCTATTCAATAATGTGCGATGGATGATCCATGTATCTCCTCAGGTGCGACACATGGAAATTTTGTACACTTGGTGCATCTATGGGGGTAGAGATAGGTGTTACACCACCTCGCCAAGTTAGACGAGAATATGAAAAGGTATAATGAACATCAGAGATAGATTTCTGCCCTGGTCAATTCACTGAAATCCTTTCCTAGGTGAGAACCATAGGAAGACATGATCTCCCTCTTTGAATTCCAAGGGTCCTTGTCTCTTGTCGGTATAAAAATTCTTCCTCCTAAGTGTTGTATTCATTCACTCATGGATAATCTTCACCTTCTCAGTTGTAGCCCATACAAGTTGTGGACCCATAAATTCTATCTCCCTGAGGTCTATCCAGCATAGATCTGATCTACATTGTCACCCATAAAAATCCTCAAACAGTGCCATGCCGATTGTGGAGTGGAAGATGTTGTAGTATGAAAACGCTACTAGTGGAAGGTGATGCCACAAAATATAGAAAAAATAAAATATGAAACAACAAAGCATATCCTCATGTGTCTGTATGGTTTGCTCCATCTAACCATATATCTGAGAGTGAATGGCGGTGCTTAAGCATAGCAGAGTCCTGAACGCCTCTTATATTCCATTCCATAACCAGAATGTAAAATGAGCTTCACAATCTGAATTGGTCATCAATACTATCCAGTGAAGACGTGTTATGTCCTGAAAAAATAAGCATCCCAATACCACTTCAGATCCCTACACTCATATGGGTAGAAAATTGTCTGACTTGGTGAGTCGGTCAATGGTTACCCAGATAGAGTCATGGCCCCTGAACATGCATGGTATCCTAGTCTTGATTTCCATGGAGATACCATCCCACATCCATATGGGTACCTCTAGTGGTTTTGTTAATCCATCTAGAAACTGAAGCTCAGACTTCATTGCTGACAACTAATGAATCGTGAAACAAACTCTTCCACTTCTTTCATCATCCATGCCCACCATTACAGATATAAAATCTCCCAGTACATATTTTCCACTCATTGATGTACCGTCAAAGGGGATTTTTGGATCTCCATCAACCCCTCCTCCAATAATGTGACTGGTAAAATGGTGTATCCTCTATAAATGATGCTGTGCTCACCACTTATCGAAAATAAATCAGCAGAATGTCCTGAGGATATCTATGCATTTCAATCCTCAAAGTCAATGTCCCCATGTTTGGCCTCTCGAACATGCTGAAGGAGTTGTGGAGTGACAGTCATAGACTTGAGGTATATAGCTCTATCACTCTCCACTAAGGATATTTAAAACAAATTAGATTCATTGATGCCTCACTCAGCAACTGTAGACCTGATCACCTATTGAGTGTATCTGCTACTACATTCCCCTTCCCCAGAGTGTAGACTATCTCAAAGTCATAGTTGTAGAGGATCTCTAGACATCACCACTATCACAGGTTCATATCCTTCAATGAGAATATATACCTAATACACTTTTGATCAGAGAAGAATGTAAACTGATCTCCCATCATATAGTGATGTCAAAACATCAATTCAAATACCACTGCTGAAAACTCTAAGTCAAGGGGCCACGTAGTTCTGCTCATATTTCCAAAGCTGTTGTGAGTTATAGGTGATCACTACTCACTCCTGCATTAGGAAACATCTCAGTATGGTCCCTGATGTGTCCTAATAGACTACGAACCCAACTCCCTCTTCAGGTATTCTCAAGATGGGGTTACTCATCAGTATATTCCTCAGATCCTGGAAACTCTCCTAGAATATCTCTCTGTACACAAAGGGATTTCCCTTAATTGTCCAAGATGAAAGGGGTGCTGCTACTCTAGAATAGTTCTGTAAAAATCTACAATAGTACCCAGCTAACCCCAGGAATATATACAACATGGTCACACTACTGGGTAGCTCCAAAACAAGCACTGCCTCTATCCTTTCCTGATCCACTGCAACACCATCTTCCAAGATATCCTGTCCTAGAAAGTGGAAATCTTGTATCTATTACTAGAACATCAAGAGATTTCCAAAAATATTGTGCTCTTAGAGCATATCCAGAACTATCTACATTTTTGTGGGATGCCCCTCCTCTGATTTTCAGCACACCAAGATTTATTCAATGGATACCAATATGAAGTGATCTAATTAAGGCTGGAAGATCATGTTCATGAGTCCCATGAACACTGATGGGGTGTTGGTCATGCCGAAAGGCATCACTAAGAACTCATGGTGGCCATACCAGCATCTGGTGCCAATATTCCATGTAAATAATCAAACCTATATCTTCATTCTTAGCGAACAAAATCGGGGATACCCATGGAGAATCTCTGGGTCTAACGAAACACTTTCTATAAAAGTCATCCAACAGTACCATCAACTAACAAAGCTCCAAGGGAGCCATTTGATAAACTGGGGTAGATATCAGTGCCTTCTCAGGATACATGTCAATGTATATGTCTACCTCCCTATGTGGAGGTAGTCCCAAATTATCCTCATGAGATTCATTTGAATACTAATCGATGCTGCTACTAAGAGATCCCAGCCGAAGCTCTAGATTCCTATTGTATGCTCACACTGCTGGACCCAGTGGATAATCATCGAATCTTCTCCCATTGGAGTCTCTAGCCATAAGGATCGAGCCAATGACTCCACTGAAATCTCAGATCTCTGAATGAGAGCCATGACAATGACAGAGTGATTGGAACCTATGTCTACCAGAATTGAAGCTAGAGTGGAGTAGACAAATATCATACCTCAAATCATCTCTAGAGAACCATGGTAATAGCCCTATACTGCCTAAAGTCTACCTCATTCGAGTCCACCTACTCCATGATTTCAGGGTGGACCACTTAGAGGTGGTGGAGGTAATACCTCAAACTATCACCCACCACCTATATCATAGACTACTCCTCTTCCACGTACGCCTCCCAGCACACCTCCTCGCTCAAACCACTATAATTTTATTGTTGGTCCCTCAACTTCAATCTAGTCATCCGTGAAGGGAGTCTTACAGTCACGATCCATGTTCCCCTACCATCCCCAAGAGTAAAAAACTCTAGCCTTCATATGACCTCATATACCTTACAAGGTCAGCATCACTAATCCTACATCATGTGGTCTTTCATAGTAAGGTCTTTCCCCTTTGGGCCTCTGGTTCATCTTCCTACAACATGCTGCTGAAGACTCAACCACATGTCATTCGGTGATAGCTCATACTATTGGTGCCTACTTGGGAAGGAAACACTCCACTAGTAGTGCTCCCTCTAGCACTCCATCCTACGTCGTAATGTTAAACAAAACCATTGATTCTCTCATCTCCCTTCAAATACCCTGATCAACAGTTTGGGCCCTATAGAAATGTCTCATACAATGTTAGTGGAGTAGTCAGAGGCTTTAGTAAATATCATCGATTACTGGGAAACCGTCTGGCTGCCCTGCTATAAGTGAAGTAACTCTTGAATACCCACAGAGTGTAGAGTTGCTGGTAAAAACTATTCTATGATGAGGATCTCAAAGTCCTACTATGAAAGAGTAATCTCCCTATGAGTCTGGAGGATCAGACTCCACCATCTCCATGTTGTTTCCAGAAAGGTCCTAGAATCTATGATCATCATCTAGTCTAATGGTGTCTTGAGCAAGAGAAAAACTCATGCCATATCTTCCAACCATTCCTAATCTACATGCGGATTTGTCTTCCCTAAAAACATCATAGTGATTTGTCGTTGTAACTCATGAAACACACTCAGTTTTCATGCAATGTCTTCTGGTGGGGCCGGTGGAAACTACTTCCCTTCTAGTGGTGGTGCTGCTAGTACACCACCTGAAGGTGCTATTTCTGTAAGAGGGCCCAACAATGACACCTCCTCTCTTGGTGTACTATTGTTGTGATCTCTCACTTGAATCTGGGATAGAGGTCTTCATGAATTCTTTCTATAGAGAAATAGATGTTCCATGTACAGGAAGATATACATGTTGATCTCACTCAAAAGAGATCAAGATTAAAACATTTTCATAACACATGCAACTTGTGTTTTTGTGTACCATGTTGGAAAAATGAATTTAGGGACCTGGTGTATGGACATGTCGACCATCGCACCAATGCTAGACTCTTGGATATTCGAAACTGAACCCAAATAACTTAACTCTATTTCACCACTGAAAAATATAGACTCTTAGTTATTCTGGTTTAACTGACCACTCTCTTATACCAGCTTGTCACGACCCGTTCCTGGGGCCCATGTCGTGACTACCCCATGCCCGCCATCCATAGGCTAGGGGATGATGACAAGCATTGTAATGATGAAACCCAAAAAGAGAAGTCATTTTGATTAAACCTTCACACACATAGATAGGGAACACTGAAAACAATTAAAACATTATGGAAAAGAAGTAGTAAAAACACCACTAAGAACCAGCATTGGCAGTAAAAGTAAGTACGAAAAGTAAAGAGGAAAAAACACAAGCCCAAATGAAAGAGTAGTATATCAAAGGAAAAACATGATCCATTGATCGTTTTCCAAGGATCCTACTTAAAGGGTTGTTAAATCTCATCACTACAGCTCACCATGTCAATCGGTCACATCTGTGAACCATCTATCCCTCGATCTCAAAAGTATCAATCATGCCTTTTGTCATCTGTATAAGACAAAACATGTTTCTCGTAAATCACGTGCATGGGTGAGTATGACAATACATGGTAGGGACCCTGAGACCCCTGATGGACTCTCATAATTCCACAATGGAAAAACACAATGAATGAGCTCAATCACAGGGAAAAAAATTAAAATAAAACATAAACCATGTATACCACATAAAAAATGAATAAAGATGATTAGTAATAAAGGTAGATAATCTTATTCTGTAAAGAGGAATTCGCTTCTGGACTGTACATAGTTGCTTGGGGCCGACCCACAAGGGATCCCTATGTGATGTCCCATAGAAGATTGCTAAGTGTTGACCCACAGAGGAATGCTCGGTGCTGACCCACAAATGATCACTACATGCTGAACCATAGAGGATCACAAGGTGCTGTCCTAGATAGGATATCTATGTGATGACCCACAAAGGATCACTACGTATTGACCCAATGAAGATCGCTAACTGCTGACCCATTGAGGATAACTATTCCATAATCACATCACACACATCCACTGAATTCCATCACTCAGCATTATTAATTTTAGCAGGATCCACTTGTCAAGAAACCATTCCTAAATCAAACACCATTATTTACCACGTAAAAGTAAATGAAAGCACTATCTTATCCGAAGGAATCCATCGTGACAGATGGTGCGTGAATCAGATGCTCAATCTGTAAGATATAGGCAAATAGGTAAATAGGGACCGGTAAGATTACAGTCTAATCCCACTCATCCATACTCCAACATCATCCGGAACACAAGAGGATTATTTCAAAAGTACCACCTCATCTCAAGGGTCCTCATGCCATATATTGTGCATCAATCGGATGCCCAGTCTGCGAGTTACATTCGTTTAAGTGAAACCGGGCCGGTCTGCTCCTGGTATTCTAGGGGTCTGTCCTGACCGACCTATTGGGCCTGCGGTTCTGATCCGCACTGTGTGGGATAATTGTGTTAGACCAAATGTAAGGAGGTTGGTTCTCCATGATGGAGGTCCTAGATGGGTTCTTATCTATCCCTCAAAACGACTGGCACGAGGTGATCGTTTGTGCCATTGCCAATTATCTAGAGTGGGCTGCTCTTCTCCATGTGGTGCATCAACACTGCATCTTGTAGTCGGCGTACCCATCTGAATGTGGCACATTTCCATCACGATGCATGTGGGAACAACCCTCTCTAATCGGCCGGCAGAGGTCGGTCACTGGCACCACCGCGTTGTTGGTTCCTTACCAGAAAGTCCTTCTACTGGCAACCAGAGATGCTCTAGTTGTCCATTTTCCTTCCAGTATGCACCTACGAGCCTCTCAGGTCACCGCCATCACAGTGAACCCCTTGGATTCTCCTTTCCACCCCATTTCTTCATCAACCACAATGAAATCTGAATATTGAAGATCGGTGGAGGGTCTAGGACATGTTCAGATTGGCCCTCTCCCTCTATGTTAGCATTTTATCAAGTTGGTGATAAAAATCCTCATATAGATTATGATAATACCCAAATTAAGTCCCCAAAACAACCACCCTAAAAAATAAACGAGTCATGGATCAACCTGATTTTCAGTTGTTCTATGTTATTTTTATTTTTTTAGGAAGGGGATAATAGGAATCAATAAACACTTAAAGAAATTAAAACCCCTTCTTGGATTCAGTAGAATCCATTTTGGATAAAGGAAGGAATCCACGTTCGTTGTCATCCGATAGTCATCGCCACTCATCAATCTAGGGATCAGTTCCTCTAACTTTCATCACTAGTTCTCCATTATTTGTTGAAGGGTGATGTCTTCGGCATTATGTAAGAGGTTTCTCTTATAGTCATTTATTCAATCCCAAATGGGTTGATAATAATAAAATGAAACAATGTTGACATTGTGTTCATTAATAAGGTTCATTAATGAACATAAAATAATTTTACATTAATTGAATGAGTGTGGTAGTTTCACAACAAAATAAATGATACATTTAATAAATTTATTTAATACCCATCATTACGCTATAGTTTCACCAGCCGTCGCTCGACAATTGAAGAATAAAATAAAATAACTCAAAGAGTTATTTTATTATTTTTTCGAAAGGAATTTTTTTATCTTTTTAATCTAACCCTTACTAACTGAAGATAACTGTATAATAATAAAATCTCATCTTTTTGAATTCAACAATGCCCTCAGATTTTTAATTGGAACACCATTTCAGATGATAGAAATACCCACACAATCATTTATGGATCATACCTTAAAAAATGTTCAACACTCTGTTCCAGGCTTTCCTAGCCTTAGAATCACGTGTCATCAAATTTCATAGTCTCATTATAATCACATATAATTAAAAAAAAGTTATATATAAATTTTGGGTCTTTAAAGAATATGTCAAAATTTTACTTGGGCATAAAATATCATACAATGGTATACTAATAGGGACTCAATCATCTTCTAGTGCATGATAATGGGCATTTCAACACACATAGATTGACACTACTGAGAGATATAATTTGTAAATTAATAAACTCATTATGAACAATAATTAATGATTGGAAAATATAACGTCTATTAATATCCTCAAAAAAATAAAATGTTTCTTAGATTGAAAAGAAGGTTTCTTGATTTTGAAATCCAACGGATGATTTTTTAGGATTAATCACATTGATTAATGATTTAGGATGGTTGTTATATCTATTTGGGTTTAGAGAGGGATAAAAGATAGAACAATGATGTTGGGGCGTGAAAAGTGTTCTCATAAAATAATTTATTTTATTTGAGTATAGTTTAATAAAATCCATGATACTATAAAAATTATCTTGGAAAATTAATTTCTATCCTTAATGATTTGATGATGAATTAGTGGTGAAATCCCATAATAGTATATGACTCATATTTGATTTATGTTTACATAACGTGCTTCATAGAATAATTTTTATTATAACTATAGTTGAAGTTGATGTTATCTTATACATGTATTTATGTTCCTACATAGATCCAACAATAATTTATGAGGAAGGGAAACCAAATTTGATATTATTAACTGACCAATCATTGTCTCTCAGTGCGATGGTGGAATAAAAATCCAATGGAGAATATAACAATTGAATGGGGCTTCAATGCCATTCGAAATGTGTATTATCTTAGATGGTTGAGGAGAAACTAAAAAACAACGATATTTCTATTTTGTGGGAGTTTTTTTATTTCATTTAGGAACATTTTACTATTTTTCTATTTAATTTTGAAGTTGCATTCTCAATTAAAATAATATCTGGTTCCACACATACTTCACGACTCCCTATAAAATGGTCCCTATTGAGTTGCAAGAAATGTAGAAAAACTATAGGAGAATCTCTAAAATAGATTCATTCAAATAAGTGTGTCTTGTTAGAGAGATCATGTTATTTAAAAAAAGATGGTTTAATTGGACTCTTCATGGTTTTTCAGGAGCCTTAAAAGTTCCCAATTAAGAATAAGTTTCATATACCCCATATTTAGGATAGTGTTGATCAATTGTGTGGAGCCCAATAATTTTCCAAGATTTACCTTCATTATGGAGTTTGTCTAATAATTTTAAACAAGAAGGATATACACATGAAAAAAATTCAATACAAGGTATATACACTATGTGAATATTTTAATAGATTTCAATATTAATAATTCCACTACTATATTCATAGATTTAATTAATATAAACTTTAGATATTCCCTGGAATAGTTTGTGATAGTATTTATAGTTGTTATTCTCAATTATTAAATATTCATGGAATAGTATGAAGATAACTAGAGAATTTCACTACATACCCATTTGTAGGATAAAAAATATAAAAATTTACAAAGTCTGGATTTTATGTACCAAAGTTTCCATTTTCTTTTTATATAATCACAAGAGAGGGTACATCATTTGATCCCTCAATGACGGAGGCGACATGATGTAGGCCCAGAACAACCACAGGGACTGAGATACGATTTTTTCTTGGTTTTGATGGATATTACAAATACATTGTAAACAATTTCTCACCACTATATAATCTAATAACCATGTTAACTATTATGAGACACATGTTTCCAGGGAATGAAAAATGTGATAGAAATTATGAGTAACTAAAGATAAGATTAGTCAACACGCCTATTCTTATATTACCCTATAACGAGGATGGGTTTTTAATATATATCGACTCTTCCATGAAGTTATTTGGTAGTGTTATCATGTATAATTTAATTAGTATAGATTATTACTTATGAAAATTGATAAACCCTGATCAAAATTACCAAAATCATGATTTTTGAGTTAAATGAGGTCAATTTTTCAATTATGATATAAATGAAATTGATTTATGTATAATGTTTTTTATATACAATGATAAAAATGATTAATATATTTATTAAAATATATAGAGTTCTATATGAAATAGAGATGATGGATGGAAATGATTATAGATTATAGATTAATAATACATTACTACCCCAGGAAAGAAAAAAAATGGCTAATTCATTGAGTCGAAAAGAACATTCTAGATTATCCAGGATGAGGATAAAAAATTACCTATATTTATGGGTTTTAAATATATGGATCTTAAAATACTGATGAAATGGGAGAAATATTATCTTTCTCAAATACGTAATCAACCATCAATATAAGTGATTATTAAATTAGCGTATATACAAGATATAGAGTTGTATAAGATGGTGATAAATGATCATAAGATTAACCTCGATTATGATGGAATGATAAGGATCATTAAATATGTTTTTGTCCCCTACAAACTGTTTTTTAAGATGGGGTTGTTAGAGGAGGCTCATAGTTCTTAATTGATTATTCATACTATATGTATGATGACTTATAGTGAGTTAATGGTGTATTTATGGTGGGACAACATAAAGGGTAAAATCACATAGTTTTTATCATTAGGATATGTATGTAATAAATTTTTTGTTGATAGATAAAATTCTATGGTGATGTAACCACCATTACTGTGACCATAATGGAAATTTGAAAACATAACCTTGGATATTATCAGTAGAATCCCAAAAATATGTAAAGGGAATACTGGTATATGGGTTTTGGTCGATCACCCTAAAATGCTAGTAAACATTATCCATATCAAATTGGAATATCTATGGATTATACTTCCATGATATAAATTATGAATGTGGTAATTTTTCATGGGTTACCATATTATATTATATCTAATATAGATCCAAGGTTTACCATGATGTCTTCCCATATTCTATGCAATCCTTTCATAAAGAATTGAGTTTGTGTAATACATATCATCTAGGGATAGAAGATCTTCCATGGAGAAATATTAATACCCTATAGTATCTGTGGATATCATACAATATTGATTTGAAATGTGGTTGGGATCAACACCTTCCTCTAATCAAGTTTTTATAAAATAATTGCATTCAATCCAGCATTCAGATGGAATTTTATAAATACTACTATGAAAAAAAGTGAAAAAAATATTACTTGGATAATGTCAGAGAAATAAATTAATTGGAACGTTATCTATAAAATGAAATGTAAAAGAATGATAGAGTATTTCAGAGACCCATAATAGAAATAATGTTTCAGTAAAAAATTTATTCTGACCATCACATGTGTGGTCTCTAATTTTAAGATACGATCAAGTTGTTTCTAAGTAAATCTAAATGGATGAAGGTAATTATATTGATAATGAATGTACAACTAAACCCTTGATATAATCTCCCATATAAATTTTTTGATCATTTCATAAATATATATATTTTCTTGGACCATTCAAAAAACCTCTCTCAGGTTCATGATGTCTTCCATGTGTCTATTGAAAATAAGTAAATACTTGAACCATCACATGTATTGAATATAGAGGTTGTATTACGAGATAACTATAAATCTATTTAGGAAAACTTAGTGTTGAATTTTTTCATAGCGGGGAATATTTTTTAAATAAGGCCCCTCAACTACTGAATGTTTTTCCATGAAGATGCCATTTTGAGGAAGCTATATGGGGACCTGAAGATTTAATGAGACTTAAGTATCTTAAGTGTTTTTATACCAAATTGATGGAATTAAATGATACAAATTATTTTAGAGGTATAATGTAACACCACTAGTTTTTTATATTTTTTTCCTTCATTTGAATTTAATTTCATCAATAGTGTACATTATATGTAGTACTGAATTTTAACGAACCACAATATACAATTAATGTTATTATTTAAACATGACCATTTTGGAATATTTATCAAAGTTGTATGAATTAATTATAATAATAATATTTTAATAATTTAGTATAATGGTTTTATATTATTAAATTTTAGTGAAAAAAAATTGAATAATTCTTATTGAAGAATTTATATGTTTTGAAAATACTGTTTAATAAAAAACGGTTTCAAATTATATTTGAACATGATTTAAAAATATGTTTCTCAAAATTTATCAGATATATCTGACATAATAAACATTATTATTTGAAATCTACATGTAAAAATTAAATTTTATTGAGTTTTTAATAATTTTTTATAATAATATTAAATGGATTAATTTTAAAAAATATGGATTTTTATTAAAAACCATATTTTCACTAAAATATTTTAAAAGATAAATTTTAATTTGAATTGGGTTTTAAAGGGAAAGTCATTCAATTATATATTAATCAATCCATTAATGGTTATTAGAATCAATTCATTGTTGAATTATTGTATTGAAACATCTAACACTTATGAAACCATTTCCCTTGGATGACTGTATTTTCACCATGTCTGTGGGTGTAATTTTAAATTATTTTATTCCAAATTTATATATCTAACTTTAAAAATTATAAATTAAATTTCTAAGAATAATTATTATTATGATATAATAATTTCAAGTTAAAATTTTACAATAATGAATAGTTATATCAATAATAATTAATTACAGTTGTTACGAATAAAATCGGTTTAGAAGCAGTTTAATTAGAAGGATATGTTTATGATTTCTAATAAAACTTTTATAAAAAATACTTAATCAAAAATTTTAAAATTAAAATTACCATGATTGAATATATGGTTATTAGTATGCTTTTTTGAATGTGAATGAATTTATAATTCTTGATTCTTTTTGAAATTTTCCATGTAGTACCCATATGGGTTCATATCCCCACATATAAATGGACCTCCCATCCACTCTACTATTTACACTTCAAAAACAATTTTTTTTATAAAAAAATACTAATATATGTTATTTAAAATTCTTATAGACTTCCTAATATCCTTATTTTAATTATTAAACCCCAATTAGAAGGATTTATGTGTCAAACTAAATGTATTCTTCAAAGAGGAGGTATGTTAATTAACCATGGATTTTAATTTTATTTCTACATATAAATATTCGACTTTTTATCCAACCATTTTGATATAATAAAATTTTTATCTCTAGTATAATGTTATTTTACTATGTTATTTTAATGAACTACATATATATCATATTCCATCAAGTGTGAAACTAAACTGTTGATCAAGTGTACGACTGACAACCTCTTAAAAAACTGATGTAATTTCTTTTATCGAACAACCTATCATGTATATATATATATAGTGATGTATTTAATGTATTTATAGTCATTTAATTATAATATAAATTATACCTTATTAATTTCCATTTTTTAGGAAGATAATAATGTTTGACATTTGTACAACATACTTCCACCTTACGAAGTAATGTGAGTAATTTTTAGTGTGTTCAATACATGGAAGTTAAAAATGATAAAGTTAATGAATATATGGGATATATATGATAACATAATTATTTTATAATGATGATATATTATTTACCATCCTTTCATTACATCTGTCGAGACAGTGTAAATAAGTATGACATTCCATCTCCATGAATGGTGTAATTCATTTTCTATATCAAACAATTTGGGACAACTATAAATTAATTTATATAGAATAGATATTATATCAATATCATGGTTAGAAATTAGAATATTATTTAACCCTACTCAATTAAAAAGTAATGAAAATACCAAATTAATGAATACATTGAAAATATTGTAGTTAAGATCTAAAATGTGATTTTATCAAGAAAATTATTAATAAATATTTATTAAATTATTATAATTATATCTCATATGGTATGTTATATATAATTATAGTTTTGTAATATATATATATATATATATATAAATTAAAGCTATATTTTTAGTGACCAGAATCATGAAAGCCTAGATCTAGTCTCTTCTACCATTAAATTACCATCATTAGGAGGGACTGAAAAAAATATAGAATGGTAAACAGCTGAACACAGAAGCCTCCTAAAATAAATAGATAAGGAATATTCTAAATTGAAAGGCAAATAACCCAAAACATTGAAAATTAATAAATTAACTGGAAATTTAATTAATCTAATCACATTTTCATTGTGAAAAATATCATGGTAAATAAATATTGAATCAATATAATTCATTGATTATTTATAAGACGTCATGTTAAAGACACATGAAAACCTATATCATTAATACCATTCAAAAGATGGTATAAAGCTAAAGATAGAACCCCATTTAATTAGTGTAAATAATATTTATCATAAGAACTTGCTGATGCATCAAGGATCTATATAAGGTCTAGGCCCCACTAATCACTACCCACTGAAATCATTAATCATAGTGAGTAATCAATTTATTTAATATAAAATATGCCTTATTAATTATCCTTTTTTAATAATGAATCAAAATTTTCAATATTCCATTAGAAAATTAAATAACTATAAATGTAAACATAAGATGTGAAAATTTTATAAATTTTATACAATAATAATATCTCGGATAAATAATGTAGATATTAAGGGGAATTTAATTATCAAAGTTTATTGGGATGTGAACATTTCAAGGGGACTATAGAAATGAATCGACGAAGATAACATCAATACAATCCATGGCCAAATCAATCAAAAATAATCCCAAGTATTATAAATTATTTTATAAATAAAACATATCCTAAGTGGAGTGAAAATAAACTGTTTTTTCATTAATGAATGGAAATACTATAAAACTATTTTAAAAAAAATTAAAGAATGATAACATTTTGGTTTATAAAATCATTGTGAAAAACTTTTCATTGAAAAAATATTTTTTAAAAAAACATGAAAATTTAACCATTCAATCTTTCCAAGGATTTATCAATGAAATGACAGTATCGAATTCTTTAAATACCACATAAGGTAAAAAGAATAGTCCTTTTGTAAGAAAAAATGTAAGAAAAGTCCGTTTTTTGGAAAGAAATAATAATATTCCTTTGAAATAATTTTTAATGTAAAAAACTGAAAAAAAAAATTCTATTAATACATCCTTTTGGAATGGTTAAAAGAAAACCTTTTTAGAATACAGTGTTTTTAGAATAAATTATTGTCTCTGACTAAATAGATAAATGAATTGTGCATTTTTGGAAAAACATTTCTGAAACAATTTGAGTACCACAGAGTGGAGAAATCATAATATTACATGAAAATAACCTTAATAAATATAGTATAATAAAAATAAAGGTTTTATTAGATAATGATCAACAAATTTTCTTTAATATAAATTTATGTGTAAACAATCCTGAACCTAATGAGAATGTGAAGTAAACACTTGAAAAGACTATAACATTGATGTGGGAGTAAATAATTGAATAGATTTTGGGTGTCTACTTCAAATACACATAAAAAAGATTATATACAAAATATATATAGTATGTATTAATTTTTCCATAATACATGAATGTTAACAAAATTGAGGAAGTAATGTAACCCAGTGAAAAGGAATTGAGTTAGGAAATTACATTACCAAATTGTAATTTTAAGTTCCAATACCCATTGATAAAATAATTCAAGTTGAAACATAAAATAAAATGAATAATTATATATTAATTATATTAAGTTTCAATGGGTTAGTATATACATGATATAAAATAAAAAATGTGTATACCATTATGATATGAATCAATAAAATGAAATTGAGAGGAAATCTCTTAATACTTGGTAAATTATTAATTATAATCACCATGAAATAAATAACATAAAATGAAACATTAATAACCTGAAAATAAATTTATTCATTATAAAAAATATAATAGGGGTAGTATATTCACCACAAAAACGAAATAAGTGGTGAAAATGGCGTATGCCTCACTGAAGAAAAACAAGACCAGAATCCCTTAACATGTGTTACCTTTTGGATGAAAATTCTTCAATGACATATATAATGGTTTTAAACATTTTAATAACTTATAAAAACCCATATTAATGTCTATAATATTATATATATTTTTCTTATAATATCTTATTACATGTTTCGTAAATATTTCTCATTATTTTCACTATTTAATGGGTTAATTTATTGTTTTCATGTATTTTTTTACTTTATATTATAGTTCATCCTATATAAATCATTTTTTCTTAATTTAAATAATGTAAAAAATTATTTATTTATAATATAAATACATTATATGTTTCATTTTAATAATCCATACTGTTTGGAGATACGAAATTAAATGAACTATTCAAGGAGATGGTATGTCGTACATATGCATGAATGCTACTTCATTTATTTATCATAGTAAAAATATTTAAAAGTAAATGGAATATATACTTATATTATAATTAAATTATAATATTTATTTCTTATATTTCACATATTTTATTTTAAATAAACATTTCTATATTCCATGTATTTCGTTAACAAATCACACCGCTTTGAGGGTGTAGTAGTGCACATGTCTATAAACAATGTCATCATATTACCATAAAATGGAAATAATGAATAAATGAGTAATATAAATAATATAAAACACTAAAGATTATATAAATAGAATTTATTTTATAAATAAACTATATATAAATAATTATCTCCAACCATTAAATGTGGTAAATGAATGAACAAACGACATCAGCTCGAGATGCGGTAGTCTGCTGTATATACGAACGATGATTGTGTACCCATTTGAAGATTTTTGTGAATGTTTAGGTATAAATAATAAATAAAATAATCTAATTATATTTAAAACACTTAATATATTATATAATTATCATACAAGAATAATTTATAGGGTGGAGAAGAAAATGAAACTGAAGTGATCATTGACGAATGTTACCTCTAATTTGGGTAACTCATTTGGTTTATAAAAAATGATTTTTTATCCTTCATTCCTCCCAATGTGAGCAATCTAGAAGGAGGGATGATAATTTTCGATATTATATGGGAAGATTTTGGATGATAAAAATGGATTTAGGGGAGTGAATTAGTTAGTGGGATGAGTTATTTTTTATAATAGATGAGTGGATTCTTGTAAATATAAAATGGTATACACTATTGATGGGTATCCCTTTCAACATGTGTATAAAATAATTCATAAGAGTAGATAAATGGTTGTATATTTTTTAAATATGTCCATAAAATGTCTTTTTTATTAGTTTCAAGGTTTTTTAGGCACTTAAATGTAGTGTTTAGTCACTTGTTAAGATTACTTTAACCTTAATCATTATATTTAATTTTAAATACATTTAATGATATTTTATTTCAAAAATTAAGTTGACATTATAATAAATTAAAATTTTTTATTACTAAAAATATTAACTCCATTTTTAGAATTTCAAATTACATAACTAATAGATATTAATTTCAATCTAATCCTACCAACGGGATGACATAGCGGGTTTTTAAAATAAAAATGTTCAAAATAATCAAATGTTTTTATATGAAATTAAACTATTAAATTGATTATGATGACCTAATTTGGATTTGTATTATTAAAATTTAACTAATTAATATTTAAATCTAATTAAAAAAATATTTTATCCTTATATAAAATTTGTGGAAAAAATAGTTTTGAATTAAAATTTTGTATTTTCACTATACATTAAAAATTGAAACTTCTCATAAAAATCCCAATAATTCAACCTATGATAATATTTAGATTCATATATAAAAAATTAATCTTTTTTAAATATATTATTTATGATTGTTTCTAAATATTTATTTAAAATATTTTCTCTATTAAAATCCGTCAATAATCGCTTTTTTGAAAAACACAATTTAAAGCATAAACTAGATTTATTATTATCATATCCCTACCAAATATATTTTATGAATAAGAAAAATATTTTATTGAACATAATATATATATATATTATCAGATCTTAGTTAATCATAATCATAATAATAAATTTAACTCCTAAGTTATATCTTATTATATTAAATATTAATATTTCAATAATATATTATATTACTGTAAAACTCGATCTATCAGGTAATGTAGGCTATCAATGAAAATAAATGTTTCTTACAATAAAATATATCCTAGTATTGAATGTTTTTCAAGATCTATAATGTATTAGATATATTTTAAATATTAAATATTCAATAATGTCTCAAGAGGTTATACATTATCAAAATAAAAGACCTTCTTAAAAAAATTTCTGGGTGTTACATTCTCCCCACATTAAATAATTTACTCCCATTGAATTTAAAATTGAAATTTGTTATTTGTTATTTTAATTTTCCCACATTTAAATCCCACATCATGTGAAGGGTGCGTGAAAAATCATCTCGAAAAAAAAAGAATGGGATGTGTAATGGTCATGCGGACTAACATATAATGAGGTTTCTACGTTGGATAACATAAATTGCATGTAAAAATATAGACATGGAGGAAAATACTAAATAAATATGAGGACTTATTGAGATTGTGAATCAAAAACAAGTGAGTGTTCAATGGGAATTTGAGTGTCTCAGAGTTATAAATATATGATTATATTGAGGACCAATATTTCATTAAAAATTATGGTATTAGGACACATTTTCTTGATCATTTTACTAATGTTGAGTAGATATTATAATACTAAAAACAATGAAATATACATAATTTATATATTTCTATTTTCCATACATTATATTAATATAAGTTTTATGTTTTGATCATTTTCAATTTATCCATTACATCAATTGATGGATATCGATAAATTAACATTGATACATGAAAAACTACAATAAAATTTTATAAAAATCAAAGGTGTATAAATTATTGAAAATTCATTCCATTTGTTTCTAACTATTATCCAAATCCAATATGATTAATAAATTAATAGCTAAACCTAAACATTAATACTATAGGCTCATAATTAATATTTTTTCATCAGTTTGTTTATTTAAAAACAAATGAAATTTTAACAAGGTCATTGCGTATGTTAGTGGTTGGCATGAAACTACTATTGTACTTGTGCCATGGGTCTAATTACCAAATATTTTCTGGATATAATGGGTTGTTACATGACATATAGGTTGTTATTTTTTCAAAACCATATTTATAAAACATCAAAAATAAATATGATAGACATCTTATAAATTTATTCATTAAGAATATTTTTAACTACGGTTTTAAATACCACTTCAATATAAAACTACTACATCCATTAATTTATACATAATTACTTCCTTTGACTTAGAAATTTATTTTTAAAGATGGAATTGAATCGGGTAATTCGTAGGTTCACCACATATAAGACAATTAACTATAAATGAATCTTTAGTATGAGATTTATTTCCTTTCATCGTGTCATTCGTTTTTATTTGGATATTATTTTATGTATATACTTATTTCTCACAAATAATTCATTTCCTCCTTCCATTAATACACCATCTTGGGATCTTCCTTCCACACATAAAACATGATTTAAATCAATACATATTTTATCTATGTTATCCACTAGTCAATCTCTTAGAAAACTAGATCCATGTTTTATCTGGTGAGTTAGGGAGTTGGTTAAGGTATATGTTTTCAATTATATTTTAGAAACAATAGGTATAAATAAACACAATATACTTCACTTTTATCAAAACATCAATTTGTTTCTCATTATGACCATATTTTTCGTCATGTTCAAGGTTATCAAGACTCTTTCACATTCCAACCATTGAATAAAAATATAAATCATAGTGTGAGTATCATAGTCATGATGAGATAAATGAATAATAATTTATAATATATTTGAATCCTAATACCATATTTTCAATCTAAATCAAGTTACGATTAATATATGTTATTAATTTTTATCATATATTAAAATCCATCATAATAATTTGTAATGAAAATTTGAATTATCCTAGGAATATCTCCCATATGTGTCAAAACAGGTATGTAGTAATGCATATTTTTATGAACTAGGTTATGCTCGAGTCATTCACAATAGACCATTTTTGGGTTTTTATCCCAAGGTCTATATATCCTAGAACCACGTCTACTTATAGTATCCATACAATGATTTATTTCTTGGAAAGCCACATAATATCTATCTAATCAAAGGTTTAGTATGATATTATATTATTATACATAACTTATATCTTAGGGTTATGTTCACTATGATTTTTTCCCAAATATATTTCAAACAGTTGCTACAAAACTTTCTTTGATACCAACAATAGCTGCCAGGAACAATTAAGCTCGAAGCGATTGTCTACTACCATTACTTTCCCATGATTACAAGGAATCAAATATATAAGGTCCATAGAGTTTATTAGTATTGTTAAACTAGATAAATACACGAGTCTTGTCCTACTACTAAATAAAAAAATTACCAATTTATTTTTTTGATGATATCTTTATTCTAAATTATCATGTCCTTTAATTTCAATCTCAGTATACCTCATGCATTATTTGGAATAATAAACAAAATAATGGTGAGATAAAATTCTCATCACATTTTAAGTACAATATAATCATTAATTAATCATTGATAATAAATAAAGTGGAATTTTAATGAAATTAACACACATTCCATTAAATCTATAAATTGAGGGAGTGGGTAAACAATGTGAGAAGGTATATAACTAAACACACATGCCATTTTAAAAATATAGATAAGGAAATTTTCACACACAAAGATAAATAATTTAAATAAAATTTCATTTAATCAAAAAAACATAAATGAAAATAATCTATTTACTTTTACATAGTAGAAAAAATGAGGGATAATAAATAAAAAATCAATATGGTGGAAATGGTTAATTAATGGATGTAATTTTCAAGGCACATGAAAAATTTTACCTATAAGACCTTTCACCAGAAAATTTAAAACTATAGGTAGAACCAATTTTAATTTTTGAAAATAATTTTTTCATGAGAACCTTTTAATGTATTGATGGGATATATAATGTATGCATACCATCCATCACTATCTTTACAAATCATTCCTCATGTACATAAATCTATTTAGTCGATAAAAAAATATTCCTCATCAAATAACTGTATTGAATAAAAATACTATTTTATCAATATTTTAATAGAAAATAATTAACTATCAATGTCAAAAAATTATGATAAAATGGATTTTGGTTTAGGAAATAATCCAATATAGGATAACTAATGTGGATATTCAGGGTATATTTTTTTTTCATGGTTCAATTGAAATTGAATATTTCAAGGGTACTAAAAAAACTGAATCAAGTATGTGGATATCAACAGAATCTTTGTCCAATTAAATTAAAAACTATCCAGAGTAAGAATAAGGATTGTATTAATACTACATATCCCATGGGAATTAAAAATAATTTTTTTTTGTAGATGGGTGAAAATGATATAAAAAATACTTTTAAAATTAGTCTTGAGGAAAATAGAATTTATATATTTATTTTTTTTAAAATCCATTTCTTTGAAATTATTTTTTATATAATATTTTATATAAAATTAATAATTTGTATATTTGAAAGGAATTTTCATATAATGGAGATATTTTATTTTTTTACATGTCATAAAAAGTAAAAAAGAACATTAATTTTTAATGGTAAGATGGTTTGAAAAATAAATTTTCCAAAATGTAACAATAATTTATTTTGAGATAAGTTTTAAAGTTAAAAGGTTAAATATTACTTTATAAAATCATTTTGGAAGAGTTAAGACATTTTGGAAAACCTTTTTATTAATAAAACTTTTTTAAGAAATCTGGATCACATATTAATGAGTGAAATGTAGACTAGTTTTTTAAACAAAAGTTTCTAAAACATTTTGGGTACCAAAGAGTGGTAAATGTAAATATTAATTAATATAGCCATTATTAATCATATTAAAATAAAAATATATGATTTATTAAATAATTATAAAATAATTCCCTTAAATTTAAATTCACATGTAAACAATCTCAAATAAAATGATATTTTGAAGTAAACCCTTTAAAACGCTATAATTATGAACTGTGAATCAATCAGTGAATATATTATGTTAATAAACATTAAATAATCATATAATAGTGGAAATATAATAATATATAGTAAAAATTGATTACACATAGAATCTTATAATATTAATGACAATGAAAATTTAATATAACCCAACGAAAATGAATTGAGTTATGAAATTTCATTACCACTTGGTCATTTTATGTTCAAATCACATTAGATGATATATTTCATTTTTTTACTCAAAATACCATGAATAATTTATTATTAATTATATTAAATGTCAAAATGGAATTATATACACTATATGAAATAATGTAGGTTAGTAACATTACAATATTCCTTAATGTAATAAAATTGAGACAAAACCCACTAAAACTTGTTACATTTTTTAATATAATCCCTGTAGAAATATATAAATTCAAATTAAAATATAATTTCTATTTACATATATATATTCATGACATAAAATCAAATAAACTTGTGGCTTAGTGGTTCATGAACCTTCTTAGAATCCAGTAGATCCTTGGTTCAATCCATATTGGGTGCAACTACTATTATATTACAACACATGAGGGGATGTTGGAATGTCATATGATGGATGTTTCTCTAATGGATTTTTTTCACTATGTAATGTTATTCATTTCAACTAACCTGATCATCCATTATTAAATTACTAAGTCTTAATGGGTGCGCCATCCACATGTATGTGTGTTATAGCCTTCCTTTCAGACTTGTTTTTTTAGTGTCTGTGTGTATGAATTTAATTATATGCACAATCACACACATATATATATATATATTCATTATATAAAATACAATAGGGGTATTATATAAACCAAAAAAAAGAAAAATATGGTGAAAAATGTGTGTTCATTACATAAGAAAAAGTGATACATAAATCACTTACCTTGTGTTTTTTTAGTGAATGTATTTTATCATTATGTACATGGTTTTTAAGTATGTAAATGACTTATTAAAAAATGTAATTTATTTTTACAATATAATATATTATCTTAATATAATATATTATTACATGTTTGTGAACAATATTTTACTATTCTCAATTTTTGGGTGTTAATTTCCCAGTTTTGTGAGTATGTTTTGACATGTTATTTTTGTTTTTCTTATATAAATAATGATTTTATCATTTAAAAAATGTAAACCATGATTTAATTATCATATATATACATTATATATTTATTTATAACAATCCATAATATTTGGAGATAATAAATTAAATGCACCGTTCATGAAGATAGAAGGTCGTACGCATGCATGAACGCTATGTTCATTTCTTTGTCGTATTTAAAGTAATGATATGTAAATGTTATATATATATATATATATATTATAATTATAGTTTCAAACTTATGTTACATATGAAACATATTCTAATTAAAATAATCAAATATAAATTCATTGTAAAGAATGAACGAATATAATAAGTGGGATGGATTAATTCTATTTTATATTGGAGGAGGACATGGATTATTTTAAATAAAAAAATATAAATACTAGTGAGAGGCCTCCCTTAAATATTGTACCACCAATAATTAATCAAATTTTATAAAATGGAGTATATGGTATAAATATTTCTAGAAAATATTTTTTGGAAAAGTTTCCAGGTTATTTTGTCCCTTAAGAGTAAGGTTTAGACCCTTAGTAAATTCAATTTTAACATAATTGTTGTAATTAACTTGAATTAGTTTCATTAATATTTTGGTAAAAAATATTTGGAATTTATTATAGATTATAATTTAATATTATTCCAAATATGTAATCAATTTATCCAAATTCCAATAACATAATTTGAAGAAATTATTTTTAATTTAATCCCATAAATGTAACGATAATTCTTGTTTTTAAAGAAAAAATGTTCAAAATATTGAAAGGGTTTTTTAAAATTTCAATGTGAAATTGGTTCCAATGACATAAGTTGGATTAAAATATATAAATTTTCTATAATCAATCAGTAAATCACATCAAATAAATAATTCTAACTTAAAATTAAATACGATGAAAAATAAGTTTTCAAATAAAATTTAATGTTGTTCTCTATTCATCAAAAAATGAAAATTCACAAAAAAAATCCAAAACATAAACATAAAAAAATTATGTTCCTATTTCAGAAATGTAGTTTAAATGACATATAAAAGTCTTTAAAATTGAAAATATTTGATTTGAAATTGGGTTTGAAATTAACACATACTGAATATCTTTTTTTTATAGAAAATAAATTTTTATGTGTAATCTACTATTATTTTTATCTTATGCCTATAAAATTTATTTTATGAATATAAAAATATTTATTTTCATATATAAAATAAAATATATATATATATATTATTTATTATTTATTCATATTCATTACTGCTAATTTAAATGATATGTAATATCTTCATATATTAAATAATAATATTTTAAAAATATATTGTTGTTCGCTAAAACTCGATCCTGTGTGTAATGAATAATGTTAACAAAGATCATTGTTTCATATGATGTAAGCTATATTCAAATCGTATGAATTTCAAGATATAGAATATATTAAATATATTTTAAATATTAAATATACCATAAATCCTTGAGTGGTCATACACAATAAAAAAAGTTAATATTTTACAATTTGATGGTGTTATAGAATTTATTATATAAGAGGTTTGAATGAGTATGATGGAGTTAAATAACTATGGTATGAAATTAACTATCTCGCTTTTACTGTGGGATACATATTTCATATTCACCACTCATTTCTTTTGTGTGGTGTATATAATGTCCATATGAAAAGTTATATCAGGAATATTCTTATTTTAGTGATATTTAATGTCTCATTTGAAGTTATTATTTAATATGTTTTATGATACAAACTATTCCAAAGTGGTAAGGTATTATCATCTAATTTGTATTTCCATGGGATACATGTAATATTCACTAAATTATTCTATTGTGTGTTTTATATAATGACTGTGGATTCCATTTATGATTTTTACTATCAAAATATGGGATATAAATATTTATATAATGTTCACTAATTTATGGGTCTTATATTTAAAAAAGTACCAATATGGAAATGTTTTTATTTCAAAACTACATTCTTCATTAGGATTATTTATGACTATTTTTTCGATGAGGAAATATTATGATATTCTTTTAGAGAAAATGATGACATTTATTATCTAATAGTTATCCCATGAAAATATTTTTCACATTAGTTTCCTATATATACATAATCAAGTGTCCAAAACACTATTTTTAAAGATAATTCACTTTACTTCCCCAATTGGGTCAAAAAAAATTCTATCATGTCCATGTTTGAAAAAAAACATTAATAGAAGTTTTCATTATACACCAATGATAGATTAATTATATTATTTACCATTTTGTAAATTTTTATATGGTTTTAAATTTATCTTATTGTCATATTCAAAACCTAGATCTGTTGAATTTTTACCAAAAAATTGAATGGGTTAATTTTTTAATGTTTTTGAAATGAAATATATTTTTCATAGATAATAGAAATAATAGTTTTAAATATTCCATTACATGTATCAATGTATATTATCAATGAAAATTTTTTCTTTTACATTTTGTGTATTTTTTTTTGTTTTAAATAACAATTATCAAAATGGAATGTTTATTTTCATTGTAAAATTCTTCATATGATCTTTCAAATTAATTTTCTATCTATGATGAAATATTTTGATATTTCATAAGTTTTACTTGTGATATGATCCATTGATAGTATCTTTATTTTTTCTCTAGAGAATTTTTTTATTATGATGATGAGATTTTTATGAAATCCATTCCACTTACCTGGGTTATTTTATGATGAATTTACTATATGATTATAAAACCCATTTCATTTATATGGATTATTATTTGATAGAATATTTATGAAACCCATTTATATTCAATGGGTTATTATATGATGATTGTTTTTATGATATTCCATAAAAATATTAATGGATTAAGTTATAGGTGAGACATATATCACCCTAAAATGTATTGGGTAATTATTATTTTTCAATGAAATTAGAGTGTGTAAAAAATTTTATCCATGGATTGAAATGTGGGTGTGTGGGTGGATATCTGCAGCCTAACAAATAGGGTACACGATATGATATCCTAAACTTGAAGAGGGTATGTGGGTTGTTAGACCAACCATGAAATATTATGAATGAATTTATTGGTATATGTAACATAAATTATTCAATGCTTATGTATTTTCCACAAACCTATGTATTATATAAATGTTATTTGTCTCATGGATCTTGTTCTTTGGGTCAGTTAAGACTCATGTTGTATGAACATCCAATATTTTTTCAAAGAATCTTGTTTATGATCTATGATAAATAGGGAATGGTTTTCAAATATTATTCTTATATTCCCATATCCTTATACTCATTTTAGGTTTTTACCTCTCTTAATTACCCTTAAAGAGAATCCGATATCACCCTTTCTTCTATTTCCTTTCCTCAGGCTATGAAGAAATGAATTATGTATGAAATGACTAAGAGGGGTTCTAGTTATGAATAACTAAGTGGGAGAAGATGTTTTACATTTATTATCTAGTTGTTTATGTATCAATTTTTTCAATGGAACTAGTCCCATAATATTATTGAATGGTTCATTATGTTATGTAATGACAATTACAAAATTAATATGTAATTTCTTTGTATAATATTTGTGGTTTATTTTACCAAATACCCAAAAATGCCTATATAATGAATCCCATAATTTAATCGACAGTATATATAATATGAAGACCCACCCATATCATTCATAATTCCAATGATTTAATCCTATTAGAAAACAAGTATAAAACACATATTCAATTATTCCAACAATAATCCATATTGGAATAAGAATATACGAAATGCTAATAATTTCAAACAAATTGATAAATGGAATAACATGATCATAGAAAATCAAGAAAAAATAATGTGGATGTTCATCAATTACAAATCCAAATTGTCAAAACACATCCTTATGGGAATAAAGAAATAGGTAATGACAATATATTTCCCCATATGAAAAGAATAATATTCCATCTAGGTGACCATGATCAAATCTAAATTATATTACAATTTATGGTCACACTATATAGATAAATTAGCATCAGGATATGTAAATAAATTATTAACATGATCAGAAGTCATAATAATAAATATTGTGGATCATTACAAAAGTTAATATCACCAATGAAACAATGTAAACATATAATTATATTTACATAAATGAAAAAAATCCTTTAAAAAGTTTTCTTAAGAGGATGCTATCAAACAAGGTGTCAAGAATCGAATTATTTTATCCCACGATTTAAATCCCCCAAATTATATATATATATATATATATATTTATTTATTTTTATTATATGATAAATCATATATCCAAAATTATTTAAGGGTAAATAATTTTGAATAAAAAATTGTAAATATTTTTTAAAAAATATATGATATTATAGAAATTATTGATGTAAAATAAAAACTCATATCATTTTTAAAAGTTATATTCCAAATGGTTATGTAATTTTTTTATAAATAATACAATAAAAATTAATTTGTAGTATGAGATTCCTGAATATTATATAATTATTTCAAATGTAAATATGTAGTTAAATGTAAATAATTTTATAATGAAGGGAAATTATACTTTTAAATTCAATGAAAATACTTTTCTTGAGAAACCAAATAGTAAAAAAAATTTAATTATAACATTATTTTAAAAAATAATACAATAAAATATCATACATTAAAATATTTAGGTGAAGAAAACCAAATTAAAGTTCGAGATAAAACATTATAACTCAATGAATGAAAATTAGGATACCAAAAAGTCTTTAAATTAGGGTTATAATTCAGTCAAATACCATTTGATAAAAAGGAATTTATTTGGATTATTATTTCCAAAAAATATCAAAAATAAATGAAAGATATATTTTCTTGGGCAACAAATATATAATACTATTAAAAAATGATGTATAATTTAAACATGTCTCAAGGAGTTATAGTTTGTTCAAAATAACCCATACAGTTTCTGTAACATTGTAATTAAAATCCTTTAATGATAGGAATTGTAATTGTACATGAAATATAATTATTAAAATATAATTCTTGTAATGATATATCAAATAGGAATTTTATAATACTTATAAAATAAATCATTTTCATAATAAAAAAACTTATCCTTATAGATGAAATTTGAGATGAAAACCCTTATGAAATCTGAAACAATCAAATCTAAACACCTTGAAGGATATGATTTAAAATAGAACATAAAATAAGATGAATATTGAGGTGACCATGATTCAATATATTGAATGGTTATTAAGTACACCATTCCTAATAACCCATTGTATAAAATAAGAAATGTGTCTCTAGTGGTAAAAATAAAGATAAGAAACCCTTACTTAATTATTGATTCCTTGTAAAAATGTCCTAAAATTTCCTAATAATAAAAATGAGTTGGTTTGATACATTCTTAGGAACCTTATTCACTTATAATTAAAAAACCCATTTATTATCATATTCTATTTATTATTATAATGTTTTTACTCATGTTTTCATTGAAATTGAATTGATGTCCTCTTATTTTGGAAATTTTATTTATTAATGAAGATGATTTGATAATAATGAATTATATAGTATTTCCTTAAAAAAATAACTTAATAAATATTGTCTAATTAATTTATAATACCTATAGTATTGAATCACCCATGTTTTTTTATGATATATTTTAATACCATTGTTAAATTAGAATGTTAAAACAAACCCAAAATGAACACGCTATATCTCTATAAGCATGTATTGTTATGGAAATGTATAAAATCATTATAAAATAATTATAATGATTTTATTTTTAATATTTTAACATTTTAAATAATATTATGTGTTTTTTGGTTACAAAAAAATCATTACGAAAAAAAAATTCTCTTCATGGTGGAGGTCATCCGTACAGTATATGGTTAGTGTTGTTTTGTTTTTGTAAGGGGTAAAAAATAGAGAATTCATGGTTTTTCAGTTAATATAATAAGATTATTTAATTAATTATAGTGGTTTTATCATGTTACTATGTCACTTATGGTTTTTGAAGAAAATTATTATGAAGTTATTGTTAATTATTAAGTAATACACACATTAGGACATTGAAATTTATTCTGAATAACTATTTCAAAATAAATAGAATATGATAACTAATTATAACAATAATATTATTAATAAAAATTGGATTATTGGTGGATAAATTTTTTATAATTTTTGAAAGTAATTAATTGTAATGGATGTGACATGAAGGTGTTGAAGTGTCTTATTTTATATATATATAAAGGTACCTTTTGTGAAACCCCATTAAATTTTCTATTTTATCATTAAACTACTCATGGAAAAAAACACTAAAAGTTTGAAATATTATAATATTGGTTTGTATTGGGTTATGAAATTCCCAACCTTGTTTTTTCACATATTTTTTAACATGATGGAAGTGATATGTTATTTTTGTTCTTAATTTTACATTTTTGATACTATGGAAGCTAGTTTTTAGGTAAATTTTTTATGATTTAATAAAAATATAAAATAACCTCTAAAACATGGGTGTTATGACCATATATTTAATACAAATTAAATATATTTAAATTAACATAAAATATTAAATGAAAACTTATAATTTATAATTTTTTTTATTTAGTAAGAAAAACTTTTTGTAGAAAATATTGATTCCAGTATAGAAAGCTATTAAATACATATACTTTTTAGTGGTATTAATATATTATAATATAAAGATGTTACATTATCCCTAATTTAAAAGGTAATTATCACTTACTAATATTATTTTTTAAGGGTATATTAAAGATAAATATAACTCAATATATATTTTTAAATGAGATGAATACCTTAATATCTTATCTATGATTAAGAAAAAAAATTATAAAATCATAAATGGTGTAAAATAAAATTATAAAAAACTTAACCATTCTATATTATCTACTTATTAGATATCATTTTTTATATATAGTTTCCTTTCTCATATTACTTTTTTTGATTTTTTTTAAATTAAAAAGTATACGAAAACTTTTAGAATAATATACAAAATATGAATATGAAAACATCAATATAAAGATGGATTTCCCAACGAAGTCTATATATTTAACATATGATGATTTTATATTTACATTTGACACTCTTGGTTCAATCAATTCTTCCATATTCACTCTCCTATTATGTTCAATAAACAAATTTATTTACATCAGACGCAAATACATAAAAATGGTCCATTAATGAGATTATGAATAATCTAAAGAATATACCCTCAAAGTGACAAGAAGGGTGCGTAGTTAAGAACATTTTCCATAAACAATGTGATGATTTTGTTGATAACCCACAATCCTTTTTTATACTTTATTTGTAACACCCTGAGATTTTATGAAAAATATTCTTTTTAATTTCATTAATGTCTTGTGTTGTATGCTACACCAAAAGTATCTTACAAAACACGCATCATTGACTTGCCTTGCATTACACGCAATCACGACCTTCCTCGATAGCATGTGTAGTACGCAATAATGAGTTTCACTAAACAACAATATGCTATTAAAATATTATTAAAACTAGCTGTTATGAATAGTAATAACCAATTTTTGAATTTTTGTAAATTTTCTTTTTTAAAATGGTCTTTGTTTTTGGATTCGGAATATCAAAATTAGCTTAGGGTGAAATTTTGGTACTTTTTGGCTAACTTTCATTTTCTGATGAATAATGAAAATTACTAAATTTTAATTAAAAAAAAAAATTTTAATAGAAATAATTAATAGTGATAAATTATTAATTTGAGTGGTTTTAAAGTATATTTAGAATATATTTTTACAATTTAATACAATTTTGGTCATTGGATGTAATTTCACATTTAAACCAGATATAAACAAGTGCCAATCTTTTGATAGTTATTATCTCTTAAGAACATGCTATTTGATTTGACAACAGGAATTAATTTTTAAATTAATTAATTCAACTGATATGTTTTGAATTTGGTAAAATAGACATCATTTTTGAGTTCATAATATCAAATATAGCTTAGGCCTAATTTTTGGTATTTTTCTGGAAACTTTCATTTTTTTGATGAATAGTGAAACCACTAAGTGGTAGTTAATAAAAATGAATTTTTAATAAAACTTAATTTTACCACATCTATGAATGGAATTTCAAAAATCCTAGAGACACGGTTTATGTCAGTAAGTAAAATGTGGTTCAATGAGATGAAAATAAGTTTTGGTGAATAGTAACTTTTTACTTTTTTACCACGGTTAAAAGTAAATAGGGTAATTAAGGGTAAAAATGTTATTATTATTACCCTAACACATGTCCTAATTTTATTGGATAAGTGTAATTCGACCAAAAACAACCTTAGGAATAAAATATGACCATTTAGGCCCACTTGGATTAGATTAGGACATTTATTAATAATTTATTTATAGAGGGGTTAAAATAGTTAAAATCAAAGTTTAATAAGTAAATCATTTTTAATATAAGGTTATACATAATATAAATTCGACTACAAATACTCATTAGAATGCTAAAGCGATTTCCTAGATAATGGTATTTTATTTGTAATTTTCAGACATTAAATAATTTAATTTATGTATGACACAATGATGATGCAGTAATTATCTTATTAATGAAATATTGACATAATTGATGTTATAAATACCTAAATAAATGTAATTTGACACTTTTTATGAATTACAATATTTTTATAGGTTCATATGACATGTCAGTAGTTATTTAATTAACTTGGTTCAAACTAATATTTCTGTTATGATTTTCACAAAAATCAATTACTAAATAGTGTCAAAATTGACATAAAATAGTTTTTAAAACAAATATTATATTATTAATTGTTATTTTATTCCTAAAAAGCTAGGGTTCGGCTAAATGACATAGATAAGATTATATATATTAATAATATACAACTTGGGGTTATTTTTGCTTGTAATAGTAAGTTTATTAACCTTATAGTATAAGAACACAAGAAGACACGACAATAGTAAAATTATTTAACTTAAAGTCAAATCTAAATGATAAGGTTAAATTAGGAACCAAAACTTGTATAAATTCTATTGGATGAGATAATTTAGACCCATCCCCACATTAGCTTCAAAATAAATCAATTTTGAGCTATTTGAAACCGAATTTGGCTTTATAATAAAATAATATTTTTAGTTATTCCAAAGGTACCCCTCTCCTCCCTTATAAACGGGAACCTCCTCCCTATCTTCCTCACACCACATTGAGCCTTCAAGCTCCGCCAAACCCTGACAAATTCCCTTCTCCACTTCCCTAGAAACATCCTAGAGGTTCTGGTCTTCATCAAAGACCAATTTTAGTGCCCTAAAATGAGATCTCAAAGAGACGCTTCAAAGAAGAGGTAATGTCCATTACCGATTCTTTCAACTTTATTTCTTCTTCCACTTCTTCTTCATAGGTTGTTTCATTGTGAAGTAATAACATAAGTATCACTAATATAATGATATGTTATTATAAGTATTAAACAACCCAATTTCACCATCTATCCATCCTACGGAAAACGAAATCACCGCACATGCGTACGTACGGAATACCGTCTCCACACCATGGTGTAATATATTTTCCGCCACCACCTTACTTGGATGGGTATAATGTTGTACATAATAACTATATATGATTATTTTAAAGTGATATTGATTCTGAAATAGTATATATACACTCCAATACAATTCCACGATCATGAGAATGATATCATCGCTCGTGCGTATGTCCGGACTACCGTCTCCACAACGCGATGAGATTCATTCTCCACGTTAACCATTCATGAATGATTATAATGTATATATAATAAGAAATCATGAAATATATGACATAATAATGATACTGGATTTATGTGTATTTATATGTATGTCATCTACTTAATTCCATTCAACTCAACAAGGAAACGAAAACAGCGTTCATGTGTACATACGGCCTACTGTCTCCATGAACGGTGTATTTCTTTCCATTTACTGATCTATTATATATATGTATATTCTGTATATATATTATATATAAATCATGTTTTATATTATGTAATTAAGTAATCATGATCTAGGTAATCATATGAATAATTACAAGTCAAAACAGGGACGAAAAATGAAACGAATTTACCCAAAACACTCTTTAACATAGAATTTACAAATGAACGGGTAATATAAAGTCATAAGTGAACCATATATGATATCATAATAATGAGTATGATTCTGGAATAAGTCAATGACATTATTTAAATCTTTAAACAGGAGGTTCGGACACTTACGATCAAATCGGACCTAAGGTAAGGGAAATATCACAATCTCATTTTTTATCCGAGATTGTTTATACTTTGGCATTTACCGGGGTGTATTTTATCATCCACATCCATGTTTCCTAAATATGTAACATTATTTGCATCCACCTACAATTGTTTAAATAAAATTTTACCCTTTGGTGAGTTTCTAGTAAAACATATGAAAGGAATCTTTTGTCGTCTTTCGTATGAGGTACTTTTTGACTTTTCCGAAAAAAGTACGAGAAGAATGTTTTGTTTAACTTATACGACATGAATGGATATTTGAAACATTATTTCCAAGAAGATTCCTTTACAAGTTTTCATGTTTATTTTTAATCAACTTCTTTTAGTTTAGAATTGTATGACATGTTAAGAAAGGAAAAGAGTATTTATAAGTAGAAAGGATATTTTCCTCAAGAATGGAGTTCATGTCTTTTATCAAAATTATTTTCCATCTAAGATAATATAGGGTTTTGTTTATATCCATATTATTACATTGATTTGATTATGTTGTGATGGAAATATTTTTATGAATTCCTTTATCTTATATGAATTGTTTTATGATGTCATGTTGTTTAAGAGTCCATTTTTATTACGTGGGTTATGCAAGGATGTATGATTTATGATTTTGTGGCACACATAAGAATGGTATCATTATGAGATGGGTGGGACCTATATCTCCCTCCAATGCATTGGTTAATTATTTTATATCTCATGAGATAGACATGACTGGAACGGTAGGATATACCGGTTTAGTGAAACAGGACTGAAATGAGGAGTGAACTCGGTTCAGAAAGGGAATTTGTCCACTAAGATAGTCTTGGCAATGAGTCTTGACTAATAAGAAATTATTCCCTATTATTATGTTTGTATGTCACAAAGTTTCATGTTTTAAGTTACGATTATTGGGATTACATTTCACTACTATGATTTATCCCGTGTTATGAAATTATGATCTCTTATTCAGGTTAATATTTCCCAATGATATATTATTATGAATATGACGTGATTGATATTTCTTTTGTTTACCATTACTGAGCATTTGAGCTCAACCTTTTATGTTTTCATTTCCCTAGTACATAAAGAAATGATATAGGTTTAAAAAAAAGAAAATATTTTTGGGAGATGTTGAAAATCTTTCACCACGATTAGAAGATTATATTCCGAGTTTCCAAGGACACTAAACTATTATGGTCCTTCTGTGTTTGTTTTTGTTATGTACTAAGTATTCCGCAAAAGTAATGTAATGTCCTTGTACATCAGGCTTCGGGTCTCTATAGTTGGTATCAGAGGAATGGTTTAGTCAACCTTTGAAACTAGGATGTGAGAACGTTAGTGAGATCCCTAGAGATATTTCTAAGTTATGTCTAGGGATGTCCCTAAGGATAAGTATACGTATAGGATATAGTCCTAGAACTATGGTAACGATGCTAGATTAAACCAAAGATGTTAGATATTGAAGTTACTCCCCCTTTATTATGATTTTTTCCTCTCACACTAATCTTTTTGGGTTTTAGAAAATGGATGGAAAAAAGATGATTCACGATAATGGAGGAAATGATGGACAATGGAATGATATTCTTAATGAGCAACCAAATGAAATGGGATTTGGAAGTCCAAACATCCTTATTATTCCGAATCAGCAATCTCATAATATAATCAATAAAGTAAAATTTGGTAAGTTTCCTAACTCGGCTAATAAGAGAAAGATGGAGTTTCATGATGATCATAGAGGAAAGAAAGTTCAATTTCCCCTATGTAAATCATGTGGGACGTGTTATCAAGGAGAATGTTTCAAAGGAACTGGAAGATGCTTTGGGTGTGGAAAAGAAGGACACAAAGACAATAAGTGCAAAGGAAAAGGATCAGTTTACACCAGGGATGAGGATAATGGTATTTCTATGACATCAACAATGGTTAAATGTTTTAAATGTGGAATGTACGGGCATTATGCAAACCAATGCCCTAAGGGAAAGTCTAATAAAGAGAATAAGTATGGTCGTATAGGTAGTATTTATGTTGATGATGATGAAGAGACTAAAAATGATATGTGAGATGAAAGAATTGTTGAAGCTCAGTCAATGGTTTAAGAATGTAGTGGAATGATTACATGTTTATCATGTGTAATGTTGTATAAGTAATCTCATGGTACTATTGAATAAAGAGACATCTATGTATTGTTACACTGTTGTCTTTCCTCGAGTTTTGAAAGTCTATGATTAATGGAACCAGTATACATGAAAGGTTATTCAGATATTTTTGGAATGTAGATGATATACGCATAATGAAGGGATAAGGAGAAAATTAAATGTTTGATAGTATTCATGAGCTCATGACTGATATAAGGAGAAGGTTATATCATGGTTTGAGTATATAGAATTTTTAGATTTTGGTATGTGGAAAGAGTTAACTTTTTACAGAATTCATGTTTTCACTAAGGTTTAATGGGAGTTCATTTTTTAAGAGAATACATGATTAAGGTATTCACATGATTGGAATGTGACCAACAAGATATATGTTGGATAAATGATGGTATTCACATGCTTGGTTGATGACATTTCAAGTAATCGTTTTCTTTATACTATGATCTTGGACCGAAGTATTTTAGATAAACCTAAAGATTGGAATGGATAATGTTGGGCATAAGTTAGTATTGTTTAAGGATAGAACTTTTTTCTATATTGTTGATGGGATGCTATATTAATATAGCTTTAGAAAGAGGAAAACCTGCAGGATGGGCGACAGCCCATCGCATCGGACAAGGCTGCGGGAATCGAACCCACAACTGAAGTGCGACTGGCCATTATCTCCTACCACTGGCCTAAAGGAATTCCATGTTTATTAGAAACTAGTTTTATTATATTAAGCAGTATAATATAAGAAGTATAAGTCCATTTTAGGAACAATATATGATTAATCTCACTATAGATGGACTTAGGTATTTTTTGATAACTTTTCAAACCTTTTGTTTGAGACAGATGGAATGACCCCTCATTCAATCACATGATCTGCTAACACATCACGAATGACAAATTCAGCTTCATTTCATTAAGAGATGAAGTGGAAATTGTCCATAGAATGAATAAAGGTGAGACTATACAAAAATCATGAAAGTATTTATTCTAATTCCAAATTCATCAACTTTAGGGAAATGATCTTGAAAACCAAAAATGGTGTCCTAGTGCTCTAATATCTAATGAATCAGATGGTACCTTAGATCGTCACAAATTTATGGCTTTGTGAGTTCTGGATTTTCCATAGCCTTGTTCTCTACCACTCTTCGTCAGAACATGATGGTTAGATTTCTCTTCTATATCCATATTTTCACCTATGTGGAAACCCAATGATTAGTTTATTTGGGTAACTGTTACGTTTCATACTTTTGTTTTTAAAGATTGGTTTTGGTATTCCTTTTTAAGATGTGGGATTCTATAAATGATACTTTTGAGTAGTAAACCATTTATAACCTCGACGAATTTCGTGGGAAAATTTTATTTTAAGGGGGGTAGAATGTAACACCCTGAGATTTTATGAAAAATATTCTTTTTAATTTCATTAATGTATTTTGTTGTAAGCTACACCAAAAGGATCTTTCACAACACAAATCCTTGAATTGCCTTGCATTACACGCAATCACGACCTTCCTCGATAGCGTGTGTAGTACGCAATAACGAGTTCCACTAAACAACAATATGCTATTAAAATATTATTAAAACTAGCCGTTATGAATAGTAATAACCACTTTTTGAAATTGTGTAAATTTTATTTTTCAGAATGCTCTTCATTTTGGATTCGGAATATCGAAATTAGCTTAGGGTTAAATTTTGGTACTTTTCGGCTAACTTTCATTTTCTGATGAATAGTGAAAATTACTAAATTTTAATTAAAAACAACCTTTTTAATCGAAATAATTAATAGTGATAAATTATTAATTTGAGTGGTTTTAAAGTATATTTAGAATATATTTATACAATTTAATACAATTCTGGTCATTGGATGTAATTTCACATTTAAACCAGACATAAATAAGTGTCAATCTTTTGATAGTTATTATCTCTTAAGAACACGCTATTTTTTTGAAAACGGGAATTAATATTTAAATTAATTAATGCAACTGATATGTTTTGAATTTGGTAAAATAAACATCATTTTTGAGTTCATAATATTAAATATAGCTTAGGCATACTTTTTGGTATTTTTCTGGAATCTTTCATTTTTTTGATGAATAGTGAAACCACTAAGTGGTAGTTTAAAAAATGAATTTTTCATAAAACTTAATTTTACCACTTCTGTGAATGTAATTTCAAAAATCCGAGAGACACAGTTGATGTCTGTAAGTAAAATGTGTTTCAATGAGGCAAAAATAATTTTTGGTGAATATTAACTTTTTACTTTTTTACCACAGTTAAAAGTAAATAGGGTATGTAAGGGTAAAAATGATATTATTATTACACTAACACATGTCCTAATTTTATTGGATATGTGTAATTCGTCCAAAAACATCCTTAGGAATAACATATGACAATTTAGGACCACTTGGATTAGATTTGGACATTTATAATTAATTTATTTAAAGAAGGGTTAAAATAGTTAAAATCAATGTTTAATAAGTAAATAATTTTTAATATAGGGTTATACATAAGATAAATTCGACTATAAATACTCATTATAAATATAAAAAGATTTCCTACATAATGGTATTTAATTTGTTAATTTTATACATTAAATAATTTAATTTATTTATGACACAAAGATGATGCAGTAATTATCTTATTAATGAAATATTGACATAATTGATGTTATAAATACCTAAATAAATGTAATTTGAGACTCTTTATGAATTCTAAAAATTTTCTAGGTTAATATGACATGTTAGTATTTATTTAATTAACTTGGTTCTGACTAATCATTCTGTTATTATTTTCACAAAAATCAATTACTAAATAGTGTCAAAATTGACATAAAATAGTTTTTAAAACAAATTTTATATTACTAATTGTTATTTTATTCCTAAAAATCAATGGTTCGGCCAAATGACTCAGATAATATTATATATATTAATAATATACAATTTGGGGTTCGTTTGGCCTGTTATAGTTTGTTTGATAACCTTATAGTATAAGAACACAAGAAGACATGGTAAAAGTAAAATTATTTAACTAAATGTCAAATATAAATGATAAGGTTATAATAGGAACCAAAACATGTCTAAATTCTAATGGATGAGAGGATTTCGACCCTTCCCCACATTAGCTACTAAATATATCAATTTTTAGCTATTTAAAACCGAATTTGGCTTTATAATAAAATAATATTTTTAGTTATTCCAAAGGTACCCCTCTCCTCCCTTATAAAAGGGCACGTCCTCCCTCTCTTCCTCACACCACATTATGCCTTCATGCTCTGCCAAACCCTGCAAAATTCCCTTCTACACTTCCCTATCAACATCCTAGAGGGTATGGACTTCATCAAAGACCAATTTTAGTGCCCTAAATGGAGATCTCAAAGAGGCTCTTCAAAGAAGAGGTAATGTCTGTTACCGATTCATTCAACTTTATTTCTTATTCAACTTCTTCTTCGTAGGTTTATTCATTATGTAGTAATAACATCAGTATTAATAAAATACTGATATGTTATTATAAGTATAAAACAACCCTATTTCACCATCTATCCATCCTACGGAAAACGAAATCACCGCGTGTGCGTACGTACGGAATACCGTCTCCACACCGTGGTGTAATCTATTTTCCACCACCAACTTACTTGGATGGGTATAATGGTGTAAATAATAACTATATATGATTATTGTAAAGTGATATTTGTTATGAAGTAGTATACATACACTCCAATACAAATTCACTATCATGAGAACGATATCATCGCTCGTGCGTACGTACGAACTACCGTCTCCACAACGTGATGAGATTCATTCTCCACGTTAACCATTCATGAATGATTATAAAGTATACATAATAAGAAATCCTGAAATATATGACATAATAATGATACTGGATTTATGTTTATATATATGTATGTCATCTACTTAATTCCATTCAACTCAATAAGGAAATGAAAACTGCGTTCATGCGTACGTACGACCTACCATCTCCATGAAAGGTGTATTTATTTCCATTTACTGATCTATTATATATATGTATATTCTGAATATATATTATATATAAATCATGTTTTATATTCTGTAATTAAGTAATCATGATCTGAGTAATCATATGAATAATTACGAGTCAAAACAAGGACGAAAAATGAAACGATTTTACCCAAAACACTCTTTAACATGGAATTTACAAAAGAACTGGTAATATAAAGTCATAAGTGAACCATATATGATATCATAATAATTATTATGATTCTGGAATAATTCAACGACATTATTTAAATCTTTATATAGGAGTTTCATACACTTACGATCATATCGGACCTAAGGCAAGGGAAATATCACAATCTCATTTTTTATCTGAGATTGTTTATACTTTGGCATTTACTGGGGTGTATTTTATCATCCACATCAATGTTTCCTCAATATGTAATATTATTTCCATCCACCTAAAATTTTTTAAATCCAATTTTACCCTTTGGTGAGTTTTTAGTAAATGATATGAAGGGAATATTTTGTCGTTTTTCGTACGAGGTACTTTTTGACATTTCCGAAAAAAGTACGAGAAGAATGTTTTGTTTAACATATACGACATGAATGGATTTTTAAAACATTATTTCCAAGAATCTTCGTTTACAAGTTTTCATGTTTATTTTTAATCAACTTATTTTAGTTTAGAATTGTATGACATGTTAAGAAATGGAAAGTGTTTTTTAAGTAGAAAGGATATTTTCCTCAAGAATCGAGTTCAAGTGTTTTATCTAAATTATTTTCCATCTAGGATAATATAGGTTTTTGTTTCTATCCTTATTATTACATGAATTTGATTATGCTGTGATGGAAATATTTTTATGAATTCCTTTATCTTATATGAATCGTTTTATAATGTCATGTTGTTTAAGAATCTCATTTTTATTACATGGGTTATGCAATGATGTATGATTTAAGATTTTGTGGAACACATAAGAATGGTATCATTATGAGATTGGTGGGACCTATATCTCCCTCCAATGCATTGGGTAAAGATTTTATATCTCATGAGATAGACATGGCTGGAACGGTAGGTTATACCGGTTCAGTGAAACAGGACTGAAACGAGGAGTGAACTTGGTTCAAAAAGAGACTTTGTCCACAAAGATAGTCTTTGCAATGAGTCTTGAATAATAAGAAATGATTCTCTATGATTATGTATGTATGCCACAATGTTTTATGTTTTATGTTAGGATTATTGGGATTCCATTTCACTACTATGATTTATCCCATGTTATGAAATTATGATCTCTTTTACAGGTTAAGATTTCCAAAAGATATGTTCTTATGAATATGACGTGATTGATATTTATTTTTTTTACCATTAAGAGCATTTGAGCTCACCATTTTATGTTTTCTTTTCCCCAAGACATAAAAAAGGATTTAGGTTTTAAAAAAAGAATATCTTTATTGGAGATGTTGAAGATCTTTCACCACGATTAGAAGATTATATTTCGAGTTTCCAAAGACACTAAACTATTACGATCCTTGTGTGTGTGTTTTTGTTATGTACTAAGTATTCCGCAAAAGTAATGTAATGTCCAGGTATGTCAAGCTTCGTGTCTCTACAATATTACCTCAAGGCACATCTATGCTATATCCAGTATCCCCTAATAGTATCTAGAAATTGATTTATTTCCATGGATTACCAACCTCTCACGACATTACTAATACATTATGATGTCATCCAATAATTAGACATATTCCATTTACTTATTCGATGGTTTTTACCTAACATTATCTTCTCAAAATCACTAAAATATTCAATATTACCTCTATGAAGATAAATAGTATTCTGTACCATTTAATTTTTAATCAACCTCAATATACCAACCATTAAATTATCCACATCTGAAATCCTATTCTCTAAAGTAATCTATACCCGAGTTTGATTACAACTATACATCCCAAAACTGAACAACCAGATCTAATGCGTAAAAAAATACATTACAAATTGGATTTGATATATATAGTACATTCTCTAATACAATTACACCATAATTATATTACATAAAGAAAATAATTCATTACAAAAAATATAATCACCTTTCATTTTTATATCTACATAAAGTTGGATTAAAATAAAAAATAAAAAATCACATTTATTTCTCAAATAATTTATATTTATTCAACTAAATAATAATCTACTTGTTCTATTATAATTCTTCTAAATCACAAAATTTTTTTGAAAAACATATATCATGATATATATATATATAATGTGTTATAATATTCTTCATAACGTGGGAAAATTGAAACTCTAGAAGGGGGCATAAAAACGGACAGTAATGGAAAAACTAAACTGAAAAAATTATGGAATTAACATGAAATAAATATTATTAAATGAAAAATTAATCATCAAAATTAGAAAATCGTCTAATAGTGAAAGAATAAAATATTCATGGGTAGTAATTAATATAATTATATCCATATATCAAAATATCTAAATTGATGTGGATATAATGAATAATAATGAAAATTATCATTTAAGTATAAATTCCTCATCTAAAGAATCATTAGTTACATCCTATTCATATACATGATATAAATATTTTGATAAATACTGTAAAGAGGTCATCCCTCCCAATTTTCTAGGAATCCACTAAATAACCAAGAATGTTTTTTTTCTACAGAACTATCAATGCATCGAGGGTTTATAAAATGTTGGGTCACACCTATCACTTATCAATGTCTAATTCACACATTACATGATACATTGTTTAAAAATTACAAGATCATATTTTCCTATAATATTTCATATTTTAATAGAAACATATGGATTGAAAATACTTTTATCCATGTATATAGAAGGTATAACATGGTATGTCATGACCCACCTTCACCAAAAAGAGGGAAGGGATAGAAAATTTCCATGCCCTTAATTATCTAAGTTGAAGGAGAGATAATGACCCCCGACTACCACCTCCAGTAGGCCCCGGAGTGGAGACTAGCACCAAGGGTATAACAGTTTCACAATATGGGAGGCATTACAATTTTTTTCTTTGTTAACTAAGACTGGGAGGAATAATGAGTCAACACCACACACCACTAAGTATAGAAAAATCAAAAGAAAACCAAACATCAAGCATGTTTTAAATGATAAAACTGAACAAGGTACAATGAACTCACAAGTACAAACCACCAGGAAAAAAAAGGAAACAGAAAAACAACAGTGACCAACTGCATCTCCAATGCCCAGACTTGCAATGTTTTACACGGCCTCTGAAGTCCTCCTGACAACCTGAATGTATACTTAGGGTGAGAATACAAAGCATACTCAGTAGGAAAAACATATAGCTCTCGTGCACAAGTGGGGAGACATAATATAGTCCCGTGGGAAGCAGAAAAACCAACATCTATCAAGGTTTCTATCCATCCCATATCACCAACCACACTTACCAAATAACACAAGCAGTAATGTAATTGTAAAGAAAAAAAACATTTGGGTACCCCGCACCACCATTTCCCCAACTAGAATGCTGCTCACCCCTAACAGAAAATTTCCTGACTCCACGACGCTCTTCCCACCAGCACACACCTGGGCCTCATAACCACACATCCCTGCCCGCACAAACCTGGGCCTCACAACCACACCTCCAAGCCCGCACACACATGGGGCTCACAACCACACATACCTACCCCAAAACACCTGGGCCTCATCCCAAAGACACCTGAAAAAACCAAACATAACCAGAACCCCTGCCCGAAAACACCTAGGATAACAACAGACCAAACAAAACCTACGTGAATAATCTTGGGTGTAAGGTCACCTCCATCCATCACAGCCGAGGGAAGAGGGAGCATGAAGGAGATTAACTAGGGGGAAACACCCTTTCACATGAAATGGGGTGTCTGGCACTAAGTGCCCAATGCGGGTGGGGTGCAACTAAACATAAAACATACAGTTATACATATATATATACCAACACATAGCCCATCATACGGATCCTCCAACAGATACAAGCAGGTGCACATGCACTGCTGCATCAGAAATCAGGCACACACCAAAAAGTTCCCAGTTCCCCTGTCCAAGTTATCATTCGTAACAGTTCAGTATGAGTTAATACCTTCACTACTGGGAAACTAACATGAACATTCACAGCTGAAACAACAAAAATCGATAGAATGGAAAACATCATGAAATTTAAGCATTCACACCTGGTTCTCTTATGAAGGAAAAAAACTATGGATAAAGTGAGATCCCTCAATGTACTGGAACAAAACAACCCCACAACACTGCCCCATGTCCCCAAACTCTAGAAGCCAACAGTTTCTCAACAACATAGGATTCCACCCCAATTTATGATATAAGCAGATTAATCACACAGACTCAAATTCACAACCAGTGAAATTATAACAACATGGGATCCCATCCAAGAAAACCATAAAGTCAACTATAATCGGCCCATGAAGGAAAGAAAAAATAACCACTACCACCAACACAAGGTAGGCCCAAATAGTTATTTTCAAATTTAAAATATTTAACACACTCCATTGTTTTCAATTCAACCATGATTTAACATGGTTTATCACAGAAAGGGTTAATCCGGGTGCTTTCAATTTATTTAACCGAGTATACGAAATTAACCAATTTCTTGTTGTGGTTATTTAAACATCCAAGAGCACCGAGGTTCATTAGTGCACAAATAAAGACCACCAACAGCCATGATTTTCAGTGAGCATAGGCCAGTATAATTCACAACACATCAACACAAAAGAATACAACAGAACATTGATAGCCCACCCCCCTTTATTCCTTAAAGGTCCGTTCATTACCTTCATTAGTCCAGTTTCATCAATTTCCACGTAAACAAATCATGACCACCCCACATTATACACAAAAAGGAGAGATGAAGGTAAGATCTCTTCCTGACTGATCACGGATCGACGTTACGTACTCATGTGGAAATTGGGAAAACAGGAGATGCAGGAACTCCACAGAACGTGATCAAGGAAAACATCGCAACGGGGGTACAATTCATCGAGAGGAAGGGTGCTTCGAGCATAGGGTGATAGAAAAAGGAAACTCATGGAGAAACCTTTAGGTTTTAAAATTTGAGATACACCATTCTCGGGATGGTTATGAAACGTTGATAAAAACTCAAAACCGTAGAAGAAGTGGGATCATGGGTTGACCATGCGGCTGGGACACCCCATATTCCATCAAAGGGTCCCGACTGTTCTGGGCGGTTTCAACCGACGAGGAGGGTACCAAACATTTAATTAATCGACATTAATTGGCATTAATGGGCTTAAAATGGGCAAAAAGGGGTCAAAACGTTGTTTAAAAACTAAATTGCGCAAAAAGGAGGTGCTATTGGAAAAACTCATGGGGGTAGGCAAGAACTACTGGTAGGCGACAGCTACTGGTAGATGAGAGCTACTGGTATCCAAGGGCCACTGGTTTCCAAGAGATACCGATTGGAGACAGAAACTAGTAGCCAAGATCTACCAGTTGGTGACAGCTTCCGGTAGCCGAGAGCCACCGGTAGATGAAAGCTACTGCTAGGAGTCAAAGAGAAGCTGGGATGGCCTTCCAGACCACCCAGAACACCTCAAACATCATATTTTTACCATGTAATAGACCCCGAACACCCGGGCCATTACATCAGATACTTCTCAAACTATTATCATCCCTGAGAATATAACAAACCAGAACCGAGAAAAGAGGGGTCCAAACAGATACCCCTTAAAGATACATCTCTGGGAAAAACCCCTGAGTTGTTCGAAAGCTGGAACAGAACCCTCACCCTACATCTTGCAATATTCACCCAAGAGTTATCAACCACAAACATTCACAACATGCACGAGGATCACACTGTCCAACACATGAGTTAGTGAGTCCCCTATTATATGTTAGGATATTATCCGCTTTAGGAGACACTGACTCGCCTGCACGGGTTTAATCTAATCCACATTAATGCATCCTGATTAATAGGCAAGTTTCCCCATCATCACACATTCGGACACACACACACACACATTGAAAACAGGGAACATATCATCTAATGGCTACGAAAAACAAGTTCATATATTGAGGAACAAGGTACAAAATCTCAACAAGGATCAGAACAAAAACAACAAGGAAGTCAAAACAGCTCTGGGTGCTGAACGCGTAACTGGGCCTCCCGCTCCTAAGTGCTCTCTTCCTAGACACCATGCCTCCAAAACACACGAAACAAGTGGATGGTTCGCCCATGAAACACTTTCTCTTTATGATCCTTGATCTTGATTGGTCATTCTATGAAAGTCGCATTGTCTTCGACATCTTACTCTCCCCAATTGATAAAATGGGAGTCATTGTGTAGATATCGACGAAGCTGGGAGACGTGAAGGACGTTGTTGACTTTCTCCAATCAAGGTGGAAATGCCTGTTGATACGCCACCTCACCAACTCGTCCCAACACCTCTAAAGGTCTGATGAACGTAGGGGAGAGCTTACTCCCCTTCCCAAACCATTTCTGCCCACGTCGAGGTGAAACCTTCAAGAAAACATGATTCTCAACCTCGAACTCCAAGGGCCTCCTCCTACGATCGACATAAGTCTTATGTCGGTACTGGGCTGCCTTCATCCTCTCACCCACAAGTTGAACCTTATTAGTGGTGCCCTGCACAACTTATATCCCAAGAACAACTACTTCCCCAATCTCAATCTAGAAAACTATTGAACGACACGAACATCCATACAAGGCCTCAAACGGTGTAATACCAATAGTGGAGTGGAATATATTGTTATAAAAAAACTCCACTAGAGGAATGTGTTGTACCCATGATCCCCCAAAATCTAGAAAACATGCCCGCAACATGTCTTCCGACGTCTGGATCGTTCGTTCTGTTTGACCATCTGTCTAAGGGTGGAAAGCAATGTTAAGGCGTAGATAGGTTCCAAAGGCATGCTCTAATCCCCTCCAGACTTGTGAGGTAAACCGCATGTCTCGATCGGAGATAATAGATCTCTGGATACTATGAAACTGCAGCACCTCATCGACGTACCTTTGGGATAAGGTGCTCACTGGGCTCAACTCCTTAATTGCTAAGATGTGAGCTGATTTCGTCAGTCGATCCACCACTACCCAGATAGCATCATAACCACCCTAAGCTCTGGATAGTCCTGTGAAAAATTCCATTGAGATGTCATCCCATTTCCACTCGAGGACATCTATAGGATGCAACAAACCACTAGGGACATGGTGTTCAGCCTTTACTTGTTGACACACAAGGCACCTAGCCAAAAACTCTGCCCCTACCCGTTTCACCTCGGGCCACAAAAAATGTTCCCTCAGGCCTCAGTACAGTTTTGAAACACCCGGATGTACCTCCAAGGCTGAGCTATAGAACTCATAGATAACTCCTTTACACATCACCTCTGCAACAAACAACCTTCCATAAAAAAGCATCTAATGCTGACCATACTCTGACCATCCCTTAGGAGCATTTCCCTGATAAACACAATACCGCATCACTTCCACCTTCGAGTCCCCCCACTGAGACTCTTACACCTTCACTACTAAGGAGGGAACTACAGTCATCTGAAGTATACAACCTCTTCCAACTTCCACCCTTGCATCTAAATGCAAGGCTACCAACTCTTCCATCACTCACCAAGAATCTGCAGATTCCTGAACCACTTCCTTCTATGATTTACTGCACAGGGCATCAGCCACAACATTTCCCTTTCCCCCAGTATAAGAGATTTAGAAGTAGTAATCTTTGAGGAACTCAACCCATCTTCACTGCCGCAAGTTCAGATCTCACAGGGAAAATATATAGTGAATTCTCTTGTGATCTGAGAAGACCACAAAGGCATATCCGATGAGATAATGCCACCAAAACTTCAATGTGAACACCACGGCCTCAAGCTCCAGATCGTAGGTGGCATAGTAACGTTCATCAGGACGTAACTGCCTAGACACATAAGAGATCACTCCTCACTGCTGCATCAGCACACATCCCAACCCAAGGCTAGAGTCATCATAGAACACTTCAAACAACACCCCTTCCTCTGTTAATCTGAGCACTAGAGCACTAACCAACTTCTCCTTTAGGTAACCAAAAGTTGTCTGGCACTGGTCGCTCCACACGAAGGCCTGGTCTTTCCTAGTGAAAGCTGTCTACAGAGCTGAATCTTGGGAGAAGATGGGCACAAACCTCCGGTAATATCCTGCCAAACCTAGGAATCTACAAACTTCCGCCATGTTCTTGGGAGCTTCCCATCAAATGACTGCCTCGACCTTTGACGGGTCTTTTATTATTTCATTCAGAGACACTACATTTCCAAGTAAATATACCTCTTGAATTATGAACTTTCACTTAGACAGTTTCACATAACGATTTTGGTGTCTAAGGACTCCTAAAACTTCCCTAAGATGTTCAACATGCTCTCCCTATGATCTTGAGTAGATAAGGATGTCATTGATAAACACCACAACGAACTGGTCCAAAAACTCTCAGAAAACAGTGTTCACGAGGCTCATGAATGTATCTTCTGCGTTTGTAATGCAAAATGTAATGTCCAAGAACTCAAAGTGGCCATATCTGCACCTAAAATCCGACTTCAAGATATCACTTTCCTTCACTATCAACTGGTGGTATGCAGACTGCAGATCGATCTTAGAGAACCGACCTGATCCCCTTAGATGGTCGAAGAGATTGTCTATCCTCAGAAGGGGGTAATGAATCTTGATCGTCACCTAGTTCAACCTACTTTAGTCTATTCATAGTCATAGACTACCATATTCCTTCATTAAATACTAAAACTGGAGGACCCCATGGTGACACGCTGGGCCGAACAAAGCCCTTCTCCATCAGATTGTCAATATGTATCTGCAACTCCTGTAACTCCGAAGGTTCCATCCGATATGGAACCATCGAGATCGGTCGGGCACCAGGATGTATATCTATCCCAAACTCAACGTCACGTTGATGGGGTAGAGTTAAAACCTCATTGAGAAAGACATCAGGGAAATCACTTACGACCTCTGGGATATCCATCATTCCTGCATCCGCCGACTCTGATGACATCTCGTTCCGCATGGAAAGGAGTGGCTCCACGTGTCGACTCCCTTCCTGATAACTCCTCTACCCAACATAATCCACATGCCGTCCATCCTCTTTGAAGAATTCAATCCTTCTCCGATAGCAGTAGATGATGGCATGAACGATGAATAACCAGTCGATTCCTAGAATGACATTGTATTGCTGCTTCTGCAAAGAAAGACGGTCTCCACTAGATTGATGTTGTCCCTACATCAGTCTACATCCCTGAAAGAAGTATGATACATTGGTCTGACCCCCAACTGGTGTTCTCAACACTAGGGGCACAACATGTCTCTCAGCATACAGACCCAGATAATGGGATAATTCGGGCGTAATGAAGGAGTGCGAAGCTCTCGAATCAAACAAGGTAGAAACAAGAGTGCAGAATAAACTAATCGTACCTTGAATGACCTCTTGTCATATTGGAGGTACTAACTCTGTGGCATGAAACTGTCCACACCCATTTCCTATACCACGCTATTGTCGACCACCTCCCTGACCACGCCTAGGTAGAGGTCCCTAAGGAGCTCTATGGAGTCGGTCCCCACCTACAAGGTCATCCCTTGGAAGGCCAGGGGCCTGCTGCTGCTGCTGGAAAGGCCTCACAGGCAATAGATGCTACTGAGGTGGGTGCTGAAACTGCCCACCTCCACCATGTGGGGCTTCAGTCTGACACCTACTTTGGACATGCCTGAAAAATCCGCAAGAGAAACACTTCACTCCTAGCCCTGCGAGAAAATGGAGAGGGTTAGAAGATTTAACACACTGCTTAGTTTCAATTCCACTCTGCATTAATCATGGTTATCATAGAAAGGGTTAATCCTGGTGCTTTCAATTTATTTAACCGAGTATATGTAACTAACCAATTCCTTGTTATTGTTATTTAAACATACAGGAGAACCGAGTTTCATTTGCGCATAGAGAAAGACCACCGACGTCCATGATTTTCAGTGAGAATAGGCCCGTATAATTCAAAACACATCAACACAAAAGAGTACATCAGAACATGGATCACACCCCCCCTTTTTATTATTTAATGGTCCATTCATTATCTTCATTAGTTTGGTTTCATCAATTTCCACAGAAACAAAAGCATGACCGCTCCGCATGATACACAAAAAGGAGAGACGAAGGTAAGATCCCTACCTGACTGATCAAGGATCGACGTTATGTACTCGCGTCGAAACTGGGAAAACAGAAGTAGTAGGAACTCCACAGAATGCAATCAAGGAAAACTACGCAACGGAGGTACAATTCGTCTGGAGGAAGGGTACTCTGAGTGCAGGGTGATAGAGAAAGGAAACTTAGGGAGAAGCCTTTAGGTTATAAAGGCTGAGATACTAAAATCCCAGGATTGTTAATATATAGAGATAAAAACGGAAAACCACGTAAGATGATGGATCATGGGTTGACCACACGACTGGGACACCCCACATGCCATAAATGGGTCCCAACTTTTTTGGGCGGCTTCAACCGATGAGGAGAGTTCCAAACATTAAATTAATCGTCATTAATGGGCATTAATGGTCTTAAAACAGGCTTAAATGGGTAAAAACATGGTTTAAAACCCAAATTGCGTAGAAAGGAGGAGCTACTGAAAAAACCTGTGGGGTTAGGCAAGAACTACATGTAGGCGAAAAATACCAGCTGGTAACAGAAACCGGTAGCTGAGAGCTACCGGTAGCTGAAAGCTACCGCTAGGAGTCACCAAGAAGCTGGGATGGCCTTCCAGACCACCAAGAACACCTCAAACATCATATTTTTACCAAGTAATGGACCCCAAACACCCGGGCCATTACATGGTAATATCACATCCAATGAAATATGTTCAGTGGTAAAAAATATTAGTTAAACTATCCAATAATAATCCACATTGTAATAAAAACATTATGAATTTGAATCATTTTTCATGGGTCAATAAAATAACATTCTTTCAATATGAATATTATCTAATTTGAATTATTTAAAATTTGATGTTATGAATGTATAGTGAAATGAGTATAAAATCATTTCAATACCATAATAGAATGATCAGTATACATATATTTAAATAAGTTGTATTGGTCTTAAAAAACATATACATAAATTAATAAGGTTAACATAGAAGGATGTTGACATAGAAGAAAAAAATACTTTTAAAATATTCATTAAATGGTATTATATAAGAATTGGTCAATAAATGAATTTTCTGATTCCATGAGTTATGTACAGAAATTTTTTAATATATATAGTCATTTGTGAAAATAACATGTAATATAAACCCCATGATGGTAACTTCATTTTAATATGAAAAGGAAAATATATGTGGAAATTTGAAATAGATTTTATAAAACATTGATGTAAATTACAGAAAAACATGTCACATTTAAAAGTGAACTTGAAAATATAAAGGGAATTATTTTGAAAATATTTAAATTTACAAATAATAACAAATTATGGATCCCCAATAATGATATATCTTTTTCTATTATTACTCTAGAGTTAAAAGTAAAACATTTGATAATGAAACGAAATGAACCATTCAAATATATTGAAAATACAATTGTCCTAAGCAAAAATTGTTAATTTTTTATTAATAATGATTTTAAAATTTTTTAATGAAAAATAAAATGTTTTAAAATGAAATATGTTATGAACCTTTGAATAGTTCAAGATAATACACTATAACTTAATGAATGAAAATTGATTTTCAAAAAAACCCCTAAAAATATTCTGAGAATTGAGTAAAATTCCATTTTATAAAATTAAAATTATTTGGATTAGTTTTTCCAATGAATAATAAATATATTATAGAAAGATACATTCATTGGAATTAAAAACACCATCAAATTAATGAAAAGTTCTATAACATAAACATTTCAAAAAGAGTTTTCATTTACGATAATGAACCTTTGAGTCTTTTGTATCATTTTAATCAAACTTCACATAAATAGATGGATTATAATTGAAAATATCATTAGAAAAATATAATTAATAATATTATATATAAAATAGGAATTATTCCTACCATATAAATTAATTTATATTCATAATATAAAACAAGTCTCAATGAAAGGAATTTTTGTTTGAAAAACATAACAATATTAGAAACATATAAATCAAAACACCTTGAAAAAATATATTTTCAAACTAAAAATAAAATATCATTAATTTTGAGACTATCATGATAGAAAACAATTAATGGTTTTTATATAAAACATCCCAAATAAATCATGTTGGAGATGAAAAAATATGTCTCAAGCGGTAACAATTGTGACAAATAACACTTGTGTTGTACCTATCTCATTATGCACATGGATTTACATTTATGAATAATAAAATAATGTTTACTATATGAAATTTTATAATCCTTATTTGTATATATTTATTTTAATATAGTCTATTTATTATCATTTGTTATTTATTTGTTATATTGTTTTTCTACAGTTAGATTCAAAATTGAATCAGTCTCGAATTATCATGGTAATTTTAAAAAATAAAGATGTCTTTCTATGAACATGTTAAACACATAATATAATCTTTATATATCATTAAAATAATAATTTTTTTATAATCTTATAATAACATTAATATATATATATATTATTATAATCTATGATAGTATTTTTCAGAGTTTTTTTATGTATATGCTTCAACAAACCAAAACGTCTACTCAATCTATCTCGATGGATGAGTATGGTTGAGGAATTGCATAGTATAATTATAACATTATATTTTATTTGTTATTATTATTTATTTTTTCAATCAAATTTAATATTTTTTGGATAAATATTAAAACGATGTAGTAAAACAAAACATGTTACTTCGTCGGGGAGATAATAATCAAAATGCATGGTAAATATTATTTTGTTAGTCAAGGTGAATGGAAATAATTAAATAAATGTTTTCCCTTTAAAATATTTAAAATTTAAATACCAATGATATTTATTTTATCACATTTATTTAATATGGAATTTTTTTGTATAAAAATATTAATAAACAAATTTAAGGATTAGGTAATACAGACGTTGTAACATTAAAAAATATCTTGAAAGAATCCATGGAAACAAATGGCCTAGAATTACTAATATATCCTAGAGTCTTATGAAAATCATAAAATATTATAGTTTTATGAAATTAATTATTTTAATAAATTAAATTAAAGGAATAAGAATGACATAAAGGGGTCAATCATTCCCCTTATATAAGCAAAGAAAATAGAACTTTTGTGAATACCCCATTACTTTTAAATGATATCATTACACTAGTCAAGGGGAATGATTATAAAAGATATAAATAATTGAGTTTGGGGTTTTGATGTGTTTATAAATACCCTATAAATTACTTCCACACATGTTTTAAACATTATAGAATTTATTTTATATTAGGTTTTAACCTATACAGTTTTTTACCATTGTAACTTGTTTTTAATAATGAAATTGATGTTTTTCTATAAATATAATATAACAATTATTCTGAAATATTTAAATGGTTATCATAATTTTTATTAAATTTAATTAAATTTCTAATTATGCGATTGTAAACATTTAAATTAAAAAAATTTATATTTAGAAAATAATATTTTATTTATTAAAACATTGTTTAAGTTAGAGGAAGCTATTGGAAACCTTGAATTATTTTAAACTTATTATAAATTAATATATCAGTAATATACATTAAAACATTAACACATATTATATAAAATTTATTATTCATGCTTGTCTTTATTTTATTCATTCATCATATAAATTTGTCGTTGATCCTCTCATGTGTTTCATCTTTTGAAATGTTCGTAATTATTATATAAAAAATAATATAATACTCTAATGATGTCACTTATAAATTAGTTCAAATAAATCATAATGTGTTTAATAGAATTATAATATTGTATTACACTCAAAAAAATACAATATGATATAACTAAATAGTATATTAGGATCAGTTAGGTTTGAATCATGATTTGTTTAAATCATGCTTTTTAACATACCCAAAATTCTGCATATTATATCAGAAATATACCTCAAATATATATATATATATATGAATTTAGATAATATACTTTTCAAAATTAAAATTTTATTTGTAAAATAAAGGTTTATTACGGTCTTTAGGATGATAGTTATGAATTTCAATGTGTATGGAGAGATTTTGGCATATCGGTTATGAAATATTTTGAAAAAAGGCTTCGAATGGGTGTGGGTAAGAATATAAATGAATTGGAAAAAGATCTAAAAAGTTTACCTTGATTTCTGAGTCTAATTGGATGTTATTTGATTAGTATAGATCATTTTTAAGTAAAATCTGGAATGGGGTAGTGGAAAAATCATGATGGGAGTAATGTTATTATGTCGGGTATTCATAAAACATTCAAATATTGATGTGTGGTACAAATCATTGTGGTGTGGAATAACTCATTTCCTTTCATATGAAATATTTGAATATCTTTTTCCTTGAATACTTACACATTTTGATATTTAACAGACCAATAATTTATTCTTTAAATAATTTTTTATTAAATAATTGGTTTTAACACAAACATAATCGTTTTACATAATCTATATTTTAAAAATCCTAATATTACCCTCAATTTATTAAGTAATATGTATGTATTTTTTTTTATTCTGTGGATAAATGTATTATTACTTTAAATTTATTAATATTTTTTTAATAAATTTAACTTTATTTAAGAAATTATAATTTATTGGTTATTTTTAAATTATTTAAAAGTATATAGAATTTACTTTTTATAATTTTAAAATTGTTTTTGTTATAACAGATAAATAAACAATTAAATTTATATTTTTGATAAATAAGATCATTAATTTATTTATTTTTTGCAAAATAAAAAAGTGTGAATACTTTGAGTAATAAGAAAATAATAATAAAAACCCTTATTGTAAAATGTTACTTTGTTACATTATTGTAAAAATAACAAAATTGTTGTTATAATGCTTTACATATGGTGTAATTTAAAAATTTATAATAATAATATTTAATAATTAGAAGAAATAATATTTCTTAAAAATTGATTTGAATAGATTAGTAGTTTTAAATATTGAACGTTATAATTAGATTGTCATAATAAATAAATAAAATAAGTCACATTAATTTATACAGAAGTTAATTTTTTTGAAGAGTAATGTTTTAGAATTTTTATAACACATAAAAATTTAGACCAACCACTATAAGTATATTATGGTACCCCTCAACAAATATTTGGACCCAAGTCCGTCGACCCCAAGGATAGTTCAATTAAAACTTAGCCTAATCAGTATTAGAGGTTTCTTATTTCTCACAATGGAAGAATGGTTTTACTTCTAACCCAACTTAGTATAGCTTAGGCAGGTTGTGAGTCTCTGTTTTTGAAAGTTAGGTGATTCATATAGTGTGGGACAATGTATAAGGCCTGTGCTTCTTATCATTTAAAAATGTGGGTATTATCTTATAAGAAATATGGAATTCAAGTTATCATTCAATGGGGGATAAAAATTTTTGATCTGTTTAAATCTCTTCAATTTGATCTACAAGCCTCAACCATATGATCTTCCACCTAATCATCTGCATCCCCAATGTCAAATCCAGTCGATCCCTCACTATTTGTCAATTCTTCTCCCACTCACTAAGATTACTGATATTCTTCGCCTTCTTCTCCTCCTTCGACCAGAATGCATCAACACAACATATACATAGTGACAAAATCCTACTCCATTATTGATTTTTAATGTGACAAGAGAGTATCATAGTTCCTCATATTTTCCTAATATAGGTTCTCGATCTTCAACACACATTGGTCACCAGTGGACACTTCATGGTTTTGATATAAGTAAGGCCAAAGATTTATATATATTCATTTATTTAATAAATTAATTAAATTGTTTTTTCTTTGGAAATGAAATCCATTCTTTTTTCAAACCATCAATTCATCAGTTTTACAGTACATGAACCAACTATTTTACCACATCAAATTAATATCATAAATAATAAGAGAACTTTAGTGTTGTCAACAATAGAATCAACATTTTCTAATAATAATACTAATATACACATATATATATATAATCATTTGAAATTATTTTAACAACCCCCATTCATGATGTTGAAGAATAACCCTTTCTCTAGCTAAGATACTCCCTTATTTCTCTCTTATTCCCATCAAATTGAATTCCACAACAATAAGATGTAGTTTCTACATTCAATTATTTATTTATATAATGAGAATTTAATTTTTTTTAATAAAAAATATTATATTTATATTTAATTCCTAGTATTATTTATATGAAAATTCTATTTTAGTATTTTTAAGATGTATATTCATGATTTATATGTATATAAGTATGCAATTTAATGATTATGATTGTGAAACATATATATGTAAGGTTATTTTTCAAACTCAATATTCATTTATTTCATGATATAAAAGAATTTCCATACATAAAATTATGTAGGGATGCACTATATTTATGTATATATTATTTCCTCTTTCAAGTTTTTTTCAAGTATTTGAAAATATTCATGTATCATTTTTTAATTCTCTATGTAAACACTTTTTAACATATTTAAATTGAGACATTAAATATTATATTTTAATTCCCTTTTATATTTTATGCGATAAAAGAAATTGTTCTCAAAATTATACATTTTTATAATTATGGTATATCTATGTATGTATTCACACAAACACACACATATATTCATTTAACTATTAATTAATGATTTTGAATGAATATGTAATTTATTTCAAATAACCATATTACTCAATTTGATATTTTATTTTTACATGGATGAAATTTATATTTTCAAAATGTTACAATTATAATTTAATGTGTATTATATAATTGAATTGTCATGTTATTATTTAATGAATAAAAATTTATATATATATGATATTATATTACTATAAATTTACAATTTGTGTTATTTTATTTGAATGGTTTATATATTTACACCCATATTTCAGGTGTAAAATCAGTAATTTTTGAATTCAGTAAATGGGTATCAAATATTATTATTCAAGGATGTGTTTTAAATTATAAAGATTAATATTTTATATAATTTTTCAATAAAATGTATTTCATGAGTTTATGTATAAAAGAACAAATTCATGGCCATAAATTATAACTTTTATTAGCAGTACATGCAAATGCTAATTTCCAATTTTTTCGGCTGTAAAAAATCATGCAATTGATTTCAAATGCGAGTTTTAATATATATAAGTGTATATGTTTATTTAATGCATTGTAATATTTTTAATAGGAAAAACTCATGGGAAGAATGAATACATATGTACGTCAAGATCAAAATGTTTAAAAAACAAGTACTTGTACATTATAAACATGAATGGGGAGTTGAGAGTGGATACATTTTTAGGGATTGTGGGTAGTTATAGATAACCTTCTATGTTCTAAGTGGATCCTTTTTTTAAAAACCATTCTTAATTTTTTGGAAAATAACTAGACTATGTTAAATATTTTTTAAAATCGGGAGTATTTCTAAAACATTATTATAATGTTTTCAAAAGAATTAGTATTATCACAGGTTATATAATTTTCAAAATCATTTATATTTTTATAAATTATAATAATATTTTCATTGGTGTAAGTATTTTTGAATCCATTTTCATAATCATTTTTTCAAAGGATTCAAAAAGGATTTTTCAAAAAGCTATTATATTTTGAAAATATTTTTCCAAAAATGGTTTCTGAAATCATAACTATTTTAAAATGATTATTAGTGTGCTTTCCAAATCATTATATTTTCCTTAGTATTTTTGAATGTATTTTTCAAAAGGTATAAGTTTTTTTTAAATGGTTTTCCCCATATTTTAAAAAAATCCTTATTGGGAAATTATTCACACCCAATGTTTTGATAAAAAGTTTTCAAGAATTTTTTTAGGATTCATGACATTTATATTAAATAGGTATATAGCATGATAACATTTCATTCAATTGTTTTTTATATATTATTTAATATTTGATAATATGTATGAGTGATCTCCTTCCATCAAATCTTATAATAGATAGGATTCTTATAAATAAATTACGGTATATTTTCATTTACATTTTATATAATAAATATACAGCATTTTTTGTCTCAAATCTAGAAGCATAGTTCGGGGGACTTGTAGTACGTATCAATGGAATTGTTTAGATAACAATATATATTATGATGTCTGGTTAATAATAGATTAAATTCATAAGTGTATTATTTTAGTTACACCTATCTTTTATAACCATTCATTTAGGGAAGAATTTATGAGATATAAATCAACTCCTAATCTCCTACTAAATTAATTAACCATTTAGAATATATAAATTAGAGTTTTTATTTTTCCATATACTGAAAATGGAGTTTTATAATTATCACAATATCCAATAAAATTTGGGACAAAATTCTGTTTAAGGTGGATTAATGTAACAACCAATGAATTTACTATTTGAATAAATATTTATAAACTAATTATATTTTACCTCAACATAAATGTTTTAATTAAAAAAACTTCTAAAATTAATATTTTACACACATTTTATTAGGGAATAAATAAATAAATAAATAAATATTATTATTCATGGAATAAATATGTTGTTACTCTATGTTTATTAATTTGTTTTCAATATATTTAATTTTATTACATAAATTAGAATTCATTTTAAGTGTTAAATTATTTAAAAGGGCATACAATTTTTTTTTTGAATTTTCAAAATATTATTATTTTAACATATTAAAAACCTGTTTTATTTAGAATTATAAAAACTAATATCTTTAATTTAATATATTTTGAAACAAAAATTATAAATGTGACTTATAGGACTAATACTAAAAAATAATTAATCTACTATTTTAAAATGTTTATTTGGTACATTGTTATAAAAGGTAATTAAACTGATGTTATTTAGAATTACATAAGGATTAATTCAAAAAAAATTAACAAAAGTAATCATTTTTTTGATATTAATTTTGAATATTTTAGTAGATTCAAATATTAATGGTTATAGATAGAATGAAATAAAAGATAATAGGAAATACATTAATTTAAACTCAAGTTTATTTTTACATAAAGGTTATGTTTTCGAATTTTTTTAAATAGGTAAAAATTTATTCCAAACACTCTAAACCAATTTGGTTCCCCTCAAAACATTTTGGGACCCAAGTGTGTCGACTGTGTGGAATGGTCAACCCCATAATATCTGGAGAAGCAATAAAGGGTCCAATGCACCTCACAATGTAGGTGTATTATTATCCATAATATGACCGAGTATAGCATAGATAGGATGTATCCTTGGGCACACGAGAGTTCGGTGAGTCTACCAACATAGGACCATGTATTAGCAGGGTTATTTTGTTCTCCCGAATGAATGTCATGGAATTGAATATATGCAAGTTTGAATTCCTGCATCATTTCGAAGTGGAATCATAATTTTTGTCTTTTTTAAATCTAAGTTGCTTGATTGGCATGCATCAACTATTAGATCATTCCCTTCGTCATCTTTTTTCCCAAAGTCTAATCTGGTCGATACCTCACTGTTCATTAGTTCTTCTCCCACACACATAACCAAACGAAATTTTTCTTATTCCCCTTCTCCTTCCGCCAGGAGCCATCAACAAAACATAGTACTAATAATATTTTCTTAATACATTATATATTTTTATAAGAAAAGAAACATGCACGTAGTTCCTCATATATACACATTATAGGTCATCAGTCGTCAACCCACTTCGATCACCATTGGACACTGTACTCATCTCTCACAATCTTAGTGAAACATATATAAATACTAAACTATTTATCAAATTTAAAATAAAAAATTTCATTTTTAAAATTAATTATATTTTTTTCAAACCATCAAATAATCTTTTTTATAGTTCATGAACTATCTATTTTAATACCTAAAATGAAACTCTATTGGAATATGAATTTTTTATTGTTTTTAAAAAAATTCATGGCTTCCCTTGGATGAATCTGAGCCAATAATTTTTTACATAAAGTCCAGTACACTTATTTCAGCACCCATAATTCATGATTTTGTAGAAGAAACATTTCTCAAACCCGGATCCTCACCTATTTCACTCTTCTTCCCAATGGATTGAATACCCCATGATGCAAAAGGATCTGCTACCTTTGATTCTAATTTCAAAATGGGAATTTTTTTTAATAAAAAATATTTTATGTTTCACAAATTCGTTGTTTTATATATATATAATATAAATTTTTATATTTTTAGGAATTATATTAATGATGTATATGTATATACATATGTAATTCCGTGTTTATGTTTGTAAAACACATATATATAAGTTCCGTTTTCTAAATCAATGAGTATTTACTTCATGTTATAAAAGTATTTTTATATTTATTCTAAATTTAGTGTTTGTTTTATTATGTATGTATTATTTCCAATATCATGTTTTTCAGCCATATATAAAACTCTGGCATCATTTTCGAATTTTATATGTTTATACTTTTTTTAGATTTAAATTTAATCATTAAATATTATATTTTTAATCCCTTTAATATTTTATGAGCTAAAAGGGAATTATTCTCAATGTTATATGGGTTTTATACTTTTGGAATATGTGTGTATGTAGACACAAACACACAAATAAATTGATATATATATATATATATTAATTTAGCTATTAGAGTTGTAACATCCTATGTTTTGAAAAAAAATGAAAATCCAATAGAATTTTATTTTTTACATTTACAAGATGGTTAATTTTTAAAACCATGTTTCATAACATGATTACAAGAGTTTTAGCAGTAAAAATTATTTTAATGAAATTTAATTATTAATAAAAAAATAAAAAAATTAAATGATTTAATAATAATAAATATAATATTATTATTATTGGTATGATTTTTATTATAATTATTATTTTACTAATAATATTTTATTCATATGGATAAGTGACCCAAAAGGGGTCTTCCTCCTCTTTCCCATAGTGTGTGGCTCTCCATCCCCCTCTCATCAATCGTGCCACACTGCTTCCCTTATCCTTGGTATACGTGACAGACCCTCCTCACAGACTCCCTAATACAATTATTTAAACTAGTTTTTTGTTAAAATCTTCATCAAGCCAAGAGGTAATCATCCTCCTCCATTATCATCTCCTTTTTTAGGATATTCTTTACCTCTTCATCACCTGGTGAGGTTTGACTCAAACTCTAGGGTAGGGATAATCCAATTCTTGTGTTTCTTTCATTATTAAGGTGTATAGTGCCTCTCTCAAAACCCCTTCATGCGTGTGTCAACATCCTATGAAAAAAGTCAAAGTGGATTGGTTTATCTTGGTTAATATCTACCATCTTTGTTATGATTTATCTTCCAATTAATTATTTCAATATTTTTAATTTAGGGTCTTTAATTTCCTTTGATTCCCTAGTAATTCATTTGTAGTTCATTGGACTTTGTCACGTGGTTTCAAGTAGCTAGGATAAATGGGACTTACTTATGAATGCATAGGTAATAATATGTATATTTATGTTCCCCTATTATATGTTTATTCACCAACGTAATTCAATATATATACATGGGGCTAGTTGAGATAACATATAATTTGAAAAATGTGTGTGTCTGCTGTTGTTAATGGGTATGTGCATATATGGAAGATATGTAAGTATACCCATGTTCATATTCATAGTCAAGAAAATATTAAAATATGGGATAGGTTTCCTAATGAATATGGGAAGGTGAATATGATTGGAGGCTAGATGCATCAGCTTTGATTGGTCACCATTTAAAATATCAATTTTTGAATGTTATTCTTGGTTCTTCTCTTATGGTATGATCCATTTTTGTTCTATTTAAATAAATTTATGAATTTAATTACTACATTACACACTCAAAGTATGTTTAATTAATGTAGATTGATTTCTAGAATAAATTTTTACATTATGATAAATGATTTTTTTGACATACAATGTCATGGTTTTATAATAAAGACCCCCAAACAAGGGTTTTCTATCTTAAAAAACTCACAATAATTATTATAAATTTTTTATTTCTTCAATTAGTACAATATTATATGATACATTATTTTAATAAAAATTTAATTGTTTTATAATAAATCCCATTAAATGGAGGTTCTCTATCTTCTAAAATGTATAGGGTTGATTTCTGATTTCTATCTTTCATCTCTATATTGATTGGTAGTTCTTTATGCATTGATATCATTGTTTAAAATATGGATTTTTTTTAATCTAAACCATATATATTCCATTCAATGGATTACACAATTTTAAAATAAATTTTAGCTGAACCAAGACTCCAACAAAGAACATAGCCAATTTTATAAATGAAATTGGTTGTTTAATAAATGGTATCACTCCTATTTGTTAAATACCTATTTGACAATGACACTATCTAAGTGTCTCTTGAACCTTGATAAATAAATTTCCATACTTTATTAATCATATTTATTGAATTGAATTAAATGAATTTCTAATGACAGTGTGCCTTCTTAAATGACATTGTCGATGTAAGAAATTTTAAAATGTCTAATTACAAGCAAACACCTCCTAAGTGTTTGAATTTAAATTTATACCTTATTATCACAATAAATTCAAAAAAATTATTTTTATTATTTAAATAGAATTTTCGGATGGAATTTATTGTCATGATTGGAAGACTTTCCTTGAATTTTTAAATTGATATGACCCTGTTATTATAATATGATGTTATATACTTAGTTGAATTTAATGGAATGTCATAGATTAAATGGTTTATTGTTTATGATTTTCTATGATTGACATTACATGAATCATTAAATAGAATTTTTGATGATCAGTTTTTATTCTGTTGTTATATTTATCCATCTACTATTGTTCTCTTTTATTCCAACATTCAACTACTTGTCATTTATGGCATATTATTTTTCTTTTTTAAACTAATTGTACCACTATGAATTCTCTGATCTTTGAGGTCATATCCCCCTACAAACACACCCTAGTCCCTCAATTATAGTTGGTAGCCAATGGAATTTAGGGAGACACACTTGAGACCGTGTGACCCACCGAATCGATTACTGGTATGTTGGTGGATTGGTTCAAAAAAATTTAAGGTGGTATCAGAGCCCTGTTTTCTATTGTATGACTATTTTGGGCTAGTAGGCTAGAGACTAGGAATGTGTTGATGCATGGTAAATATACGTGTCTGGGATTGATCACTCCACCCACGAAAAATTACCAATTGGCCTTAGCCAGGTCTTTTGTTCATGTAGTTTGATATTAAAGTTGATTTGATTTCACCCTGAGTGAATGGTTTATTTTTCTACTACTGATGAATTATTGATTTTTATGGAAATTTACCTTTGTACTAGTATATCAAGGATGAAGAATTTCATGCATCATTATAGGAACATAGGGATTAACATGTCATTCATGTGCCATTCCATGTAGTTTCAATTTAGTTTTCTTACTGATTTAATTGTGTTACTTAAGTACATTTCCTTTATTTTTTATTCTTTACCATTCTTATATGGTAAAAATTATTGTGGGGATTAATTTTATCCTATTTTTCCATGAATCATGGTTTATATTCCATGATTATGTGTCATTGCATGCTTCCATATTTTTATTTCAAGATAAAATATTTTTTTTTCTAATATATATAAATGGTTTTAGGATTTTGTAAAAATGTAAAAGGACGCTAATGTAAAAATTTTAAATTTTAATGGTTTTGATTTAATGGAATTAAAATGTAAAACTATAATGAATATGTGTGTTTTATGGATTGGTAGATAGTCGTTAATATAACAGGAATGTTGACCATGTTTGTGGTGTATTGTGAAATGGTTTTAAATGTACATGTCATTAAAAATTAATTTAAAATGAATTTATTAACCATGTAAAAGCTTTAATGGACCCATGTAGGTCAGTTGGGGAATGGTTATTGTGATATTACCCTTATTGGGTGTTTAAAATTTAAATGTTTAGGAAACTACTACAAGTTCAAGAAGTGTAACATTTTAATAAAAGGATATATGTTGATACATTACTTTTTTTCGTGGATGTGTTTGTTAAATAATTTAAATGTTTATAGATTAAAATAAAAATTAATGAAGTAACTTGTAAATGGAACATGTATAGGTGTCCTTCTTTTAAAAACCCATGTAAGGGTATAATGTGATTTTTCCTTGAGTTTCATTAGAATGGAACTATAGGTGTATTTCGTAGGCTTCATCTCTATTTAAGAAATAGCTTAAATTATAGTCTACTGAACCTCTAACATAGGTTGACCTGACCTAGTTATAGGGTCGATGTCTCTCCTTTCATAACGGGATATCCCATTTTTGGTAGAACTACTGGAACTAAATTTCAATGACAAATGATGTGACTTTTCTCAAATTTGGTTCTTTTTAGGCGCCTTTTCCCAAACCGGACTCTTTTATTCTACAATAAACCCTTTATCAAATGGTTTGTCATGTTTTCTTTTTCTTGTTATTGTAATGAACTTCACGAAATACTTGGTTTCGGCTGGTTATACATACCTTGGGAATAGTATGCTGCTTTGTAAGTCATTTGAGCCATTAATTTCTTTATTGATGGATGACTTGGTATGTTATAACTTAGGTTAATTATTTTTCCTGAGACACCTAAGAATTTAATTCCTTCAGCGGATAGCCTATGGGTAGTCTCTTAGATGCGTCTCTTACTTATCTAATCTCTAGTAGTTATGCATTGATATACATAGTCTCCATTGTTTTTCTCAATGATGTAATGAACCGGTTGAGTTTGGTAAATTTTTTCACCTTGAGAATTTTTTGTGCATCCTCAGGTCATCTTTGTGGAAGTTTGACCTACGAGTTTAATGAAATCAAGGTAATACCATGCTCAAGATGAATTTCTTGTGATTTAGGTCTTTTGACATGAATACCATTTGGTTATCGTCTCTCCTTTAAATTGATATAACATATGTGAGTATGACATAAAGGAGCGTTACATTTATATTTAAGTTAAATATAACCTATCATGCTAATTAGTGGTTAGTTTAGTTATATTATTTTCATTACAAGGACACTCCTAATGCGGTGAGAGTTACATCAGTTTTAAGTGTTAAATAGTTTTGGTGCTTTCTCGAAAACATGACGTCGACGACGTTGGATCTATATACAACCTATGAAAAACACCATTATACATGGAGGATATTGTTTGTTATGATTGATTGATCTATTAATACCTCATGTGGTAAAGGATGGTTTTTTTAGAGGTAGTGTGTTCGAAGGTGAAGTTGAGTTTTTTTAAGAATTTTATTGGTCTTGGTTCGACTATGACCATCTATGTAATATATTAAACCCTCTTAGTGTAATATTTCTTAGTGAAGAGAATATACCCTATCATGACAGAGTCCTTGAAAAACTATGATATCTTTAGTATTATAACATGTTAAAGCATTAATTTTATTTTGATGATATGGTTAGGTGGTTCTCTTTTGATCTTGCACATTGGATGCATGGTTTTTATGGTGGCGTGGGGGTTCTGAGATACCCAAGGATCCCATATAGGAACACATGAGGGTGACTCTTTGGCACAAACTTTTTTCTATATTTTATGTACCCTCTATACATATGTAATTCTGGGATTAGTTCTTATGATGATGTGGATGTTCTATACTTGAGCCAATGTCTCACTTTCACAAGCAATGTATAATACCATTTAATAGTTACATGAACTCCCATTTTTTGTATCCATGATTTACCCCAGACATGTTGTGATGCTCATAGTTATTGCTTAAAGTGGTGTGATCATTCCTTGGGACCAGATCTAGATTTCACTGTAGTTCATGTTGATGAACAATAGTTATAAATTTTCAGGTGATGCTTTGATCAATGATTTCCATTAGAATCAGGTATAAGTTTTGGTGAAAATAATCATTTTTAAATGAGTGATGAATTCGAGGATGGAATTATTGTTTTGTTTTAAATGTTATGACCATCTATTCTGGGATCTTTAATAACAGTCATATAGAGTTTCTTAGTTTGTTATTGTTTGTCACCAATGTCTTCATTCGTAAGGATTTTGTTTAAACATGCCGTTGAGTTATGATAGGTGTGGTTAAAAGGGTTTGGCTACATATTTCAAGGAAATAACGAAAAAATAGTTTCTGTTAGGTCGATCAAGATCCGACCATCCCTTTTTAATGAAATCCAACTAGGATAATAATTAGAGATCATAGAGTCTTGTCTTGTAGGAAATTACGATTGTGGGAGGTACAATAGATCGGAATTCTACCCTTTAATGGTTAAAAAATATCATATAGAGAACCATAAGACTAATGTTTAGTGATATGATGGCCTGATCATTTATCATGATAAAAAAGAATAGAGAAATACACATTTTAGTGGTTTGGTTGGAGAATTGATTTTTGGATCGACTTTTAATGGCTCGTGTCCCATGATCATTAGAAGTGCTCGAATGTCTGTTGGGTTTTTGGAAACCCACGATGAAATTCTCAAAAAAATATAACGACCCTCATATGTTGGGTTATAGGTATTTCTGAAAGGCTTCTCATGAAAAATAAGTTCTGAGGTGCCGAGTTTCTAATGTCATGTGTTTTCAATCTAATGAAAATACAAAAGAATTTCATTTTTTCCTTTACTAGATGGTATATTTTTAAAACTGTTCTTTAAAACATTATTCCCAGTGTTTTAACAGTGAGAATTGATTCTTTAAAGAAATTAAAACATTTAAAATAAGTATTAAAAAATTAAATGATTTATTAATAATATTAATAATAATATTATTATAAGTAATAATATTATAAATATTAATATTAATACTAATATTATAATTATTATTTTTAGTAATAATATTTTTTTGGTTTAGGTTAATAAACCAAAAGGCACCTCTCTTTCCCATAAACAAAGCATGGGGTGCCCCATTTTCCTCACTCACAGTGCACCTCCCTCCCTTCTCCAAGGCAATGTGCGACACTCCCCTCTTTGTGACCTCCTTTGTGCGGTTATTTCAATGAGTTTTCCACTAGAATATGCTTCTATATTGTGTGGTAAGACACCTCCTCCTGAGTCCTTTTATTTTATGGTCACTCATTGGCCTCTCCAATTCCTGATGCTGTTCGGGAAAAATAGTATGTGTAGGGATAAGATGATTCTAGTGTTTCTTCTATTATTAGGGTGTGTGGTGCCTCTCTTTGGTCCTCTTCATGTGAGTTCTAAAATACACCCTAGAAGGAATAACAGATTGGATTGTTTTAGGATTCATCAAACATATAGTAAAATATTTATGTTCACATTCATTATTTCACATGTTATAATTTAGGTTCTTTATTTGGTTTTTAGTCCATAGTATGTTATTTGTAGTGTGTTAGTCCTTGCCTTCTGGTTTTGATTCGGTAGGTTAAAAGTGACTTACCTGTTCAAGAATATGTAAGTATGTGTTTATGTATGTTCTACATTTATATATATATATATGTTCACCCATGATAGTGAATATATATATTTATATGGGGTTAGGTACACTTAAAAATAATATAAAAATGTGGTGGGTGTTGTTATTAATAGGTTTCTGAATATGTAAGATATATGTAAGGACACCCTTGTTCATATTTATGGCCATTCGAATATGCCCAGAGGGCCTTAGTCTCCTTATTAATATTTGAAGCTGCTTATTCTCAATAGTGGGTGGTAGTTTCATTGAGTGGTCTCTATTTAATATTTAAAGTACGGAGCACTTGGCTCAGTTCTCTTCTCGGAGTAGGATCCCATTTCATACACGTTAAATTAATGTATGCATTTAATTAATACTTTATTCACTTTACTTGGGTTTTATTAATGTATTTTTATTACTATAATAAATTTTTAAAATTATTCTAATTGATATTTTTGATAAAAAAGGTCACAGTTTAATAATAAAACCCCTCCAACAGAGGTGTGTTGTCATAAAAAAATCATTGTAATGATTATAAACTTATGATTACATGGATTATTTCATTGTTTTCTGATAAATGATTTTTTTGATTAAAAATTTCATGGTTATATAACAAAAATTATTTAATGGAGGCGTGTTATCTTCAAAAACTCATAGTGATGATTTAATTTTTATAGATTTTTTATCCATATTTCATGGTATTTCTTTATGCATTAATATCGTTGTTTGGAATATGAAATTTTTAGAAAAATACCCATATAGTTTCTCTTAAATGTGTTAACCACTATGAAAATAAATGTTTTATTGAACCAAGACAACTTTTATGTACATGCACCACTTTATAAATGTAATGTCTTGTTTAATAAATTGGATTTTCCCATGTAGTTAAATGCAAATCAGTCAATGAAACCAACTAAGTGTCTCTTGAACCATGACTAAAAGATTTCCTTTTTTGATTAATCAAATGGATTGAATTTAATTAAAGAAAATTTTAATGTCATCTTGCCTTCAAAAATGACATTTTCCATGTATGAAATTTCTAAATATCTAATTAGAACAAAATACCTCTTTAGTGTTTCACTTGATTTTTATAAGTTATTACCCATGTTCGTAATTTACCTATAGACAGTAGCACATTTTAATTTTATTTCTTCCACTATAAATCAAATCAAATTTGTTGGATAGTTTAAATATCATGTGTTGGATGGAATGACTTTTCATGACGGAGGGACTTTAATGAATGTTTAAATTGAGATGATCTTGTTTTAACAAAATGAATTTCCATGCTTAGTTGAATTTAATGTAATGTAAATAATTAAATGGTTTCTTCATAATGAAATTCATTTTCATTAATTACATAGTTATATGTTGAATTAAATGAGAATATGGTGATGGAAAAACTGTGTAATTAATTATATGCACAACCAATATTTATAGTTTGTTTTATTTAATGTCATCGATGAACTATGGTTCGAGGAATTTTGATGCCAAGTGTTTTTTTATATTCCACTACTTATGAATGTTCCTAATGAATATGCCAAATTTTTTGGTTCTTTAACTATATTCTATGCTTTTCATCTTGAGATATTATAATGCTAATAATGCGATGTAATTGTTATATTTATTACTTTATTTAAAATTCCTTATTTCATTTTGATGGCATGAATTGTATGCATTGGATATCATTGTAGATTCAGATCATTCCATTATTTTGATGGTTGAGATGATTATTTACTAGTATGAAATATTATAAATTAATTTCCATGTGATATATTGTTTTATTGGTAATTATTTTTTGAAATGGGTTGGGAGAATACATGGGTTCCGTATTAATGATTCAAGAATGCACTCCAATGCTCAGGTGGTTATACAACAACACACTAGGAGAAATGCATTATATTCCTAGGAATGGTATTATCAGGTGGTTTATTATACTGCTGAGTGATAATGGTTCCCTAGGAAATCAATTGTGAACATAATTTTTTTCATAGTGGTTATTCCATTCCTAGTGTGTTACTTAGTCCCCTATGTGAGATACCTGGGTTGGACTCAGAAGTGACCATGATTTGTTTTGATACACAAGACTCCATATGGATATCCTTGGATAGACGCATGGGTATTGTTTTAACTGGTGTTCCCATTGTGAAAATTGGGATTCATTTAGATAAACTATGACTGGGAGGACACTCGACCTATAGTTTTGATGGATTTCATAATTGGATTTATTATTCATATGACATGTATATCCATTATTATTATTATAATTATCATATTTTTTATGAATGTGGGATGATTCTCCATGAATTAATGGATCTTATGAATGATGAATTATGAATAATATCACAATTTGAAGAACATGAATGAGTTGTAACTCTTCATAGTTTTAATTGATAACTTAGAAACTTTTATACTTAGTATAAATTGCACAGGTACCCTATTCAGAATTTTAGCTTAGGCTGAAGCAAGTGATAAGGGATGAGTGTCAATTTTGGAATCCAGAACACGTTTTTATAATTTAATTTTTTTACTACTCTACATTGATATATATTGGCACACTGTTTATTTCATTAATTCATGAGATGGTTTATCGATGACACTATGGGTGCCGACCTATAAAAATTTATATATCAAATCCTACATGGGATCCATTTGGAACCTGAGTAGATATTATTTTGCACATGTCTTTGTATTAATTTATTGTTTTGTGATGTGTACGTTTTAGTTATGCAGTTCAATACTAGGCTCATGCTCAGGATGCTCAAGGTTATGTCCATTGGAATTTTCTATATCGTTGTATTTTTACCATATAGTAACAACTAAAATTAAACGAATCATTATATGAAATTACTATTGACCCATTTTTATTTATTTTTTTCATTTATTCTACTTATATTATTCTATTTTGTACCTGCTTTCTATTTTTTTCATTTTTTACATATTCTTACATTATTCCCATTATATTTTCACCAGTTATATCATTAGGAATTATCGAATCTATGAAGGAATGGTTTCTTGAAAACACACCCCTAGAACATGTTACTATTTGGAAGCCACTAGAATTTGGGGAGAAATTCTTGATTTGATTTGACCTACCGGTTCGATTAATGGTTTCAGTGTTATCGAGGACAAGACATTAAGAATGAATGATTCTAAATGAATAGGCAATTCATTTCAAATCACTATCATACTCAATTTGATATTTTCTAATTTGAAAGGGTGAAATTATTATTTTATGGATTTTGGGTTTATAATTTTATGAGTGCTGTGTAATTTTATTGAATTATTATTATTTTAAGAAAACAAAATTACATACATACATACATACATATATATATATATTTTAGGTGAATAGTGTAAGAAACTAGTTTTTAACTCAATCATGGATCCTTTAAATTTTGTTCTAAATCTTTAATTTGGGCCTCATATTGATACATAAAGTGTTAGTAATGGTATTAGGGGTGTTTGGGGTAGGTTCAAATCCTAGAACCCATCTTTTTGGGAAAACATGAATGGTCGCAATGTTGGCCCATAGTTCGGCTACTATAGCATATTGAAATTTTTTAACAGATCCACTCTACACGGTTGGCACGTGGTCATGTATCCTAATCATACTATGTTCCCATTCGACCTAGAAAACCTCCCATGTTTTTATCATAGTTTTTCAAACTATGTAGAAAAACCAATAACAGGAGTAATCTCATTATGGAAATCCATTCACCCACATAAGGTAAGTGCTTTAAATTTTGTTCTAAAATTTAACTTGGATGCACCCCATATACTCAGTATGAATCTCATTGTGGGAATCCATTGACTATTCTCCTTGTATTTTACTCTAACCCAATAGATAGACTCAGATGCTAATAAGTTACAGGCCCTTGAGCCTTATGTTTCCTTGGTTACTACCTCAAAATATCATTATTAAATATCATTGTAGGATTCTATGTTACATCATGAAAACATTACAATTATAAACAGGAGACTTATTAATAAATTGGTAACTATAATTTAATGAATTAGTTACATGTTTATACACAAACCAAGTGTTGAAGTAGGTACATGGGTATTTCGTTACGTGGTATAGTTTTACATTTTAAATACTTACAGGCACACAATTATTTTTCATTACACAGGCTGTATGTTATAGACACTGTTGGTGGCCCATTAAGATTTATCTCACACCCTCTTTGTATACTAATTGGTAATTAGAGTAGATTATATGACTTCACGTATTGATAAATGTAAGAACATGACGTCAAATACATGCATTCTTAATATTTAGAATGGATCTTAATAGTAGAGAATTGAGGTGGTTATCGATAATCTTGGGATTGTATTCTGTTTACTTTTTTTCTTTGTGGAACATGTTATTTTTTCTGTCCTATATCCATGTTTTCTTGTTTTCTTGTGACATGACACATCATCCTCAACACAAGAATATTTTTTTAGTTATATAGTTATTATTATCCCTTGTTTTTCTATTCATATTACCTACTTCTGTTGTTTACATATATCACTTCTCCTATTTACTTACTATGTCATCATTCATCCACTACAATACACTTTTCTAATGAGGGAATATTCTTCCCACATACAAACTCAAGGATCTCACTACACGTCGATAGCCTCTACCATTTCTAAATATGTGCTTGAGGCCATGTGGCATACTTGGCTTAGGGCTCATATTAAGTGGAATATGGGTCCAAGACATCACAAAGTGGTATCAAAGGCAGGTTTCCATTAGATATTTACAATTTGGAGTCAATATATTGGATATTAGGAATTCTTGGAATATGTTCATAAGCCATGATCGTGTGTTATGAACCCATGTTCAAGGTAAAAAACATGTTTCCTAAATTATAATCCTTGTTCTGATTTTCATATAAAATTTGATATTATTTCCACATTGGGTGACACTCGTGTTGTTGGGAGATATTGATGATTACTCTGTTTGAGGATTTTCATTCATCCTTGGAATGAAGATATGTGGGTAAGGAGAATTGTTACATGAATCATATTAGGCACATCGATTTCATAGGCCATGCACATTTCAATTCCATATAGGTTCATTTCACTACTTTAAATTTCTTGATATGACTTTTATTGATGAGTGATGTTGTGATAGTTAAAATTTACATGTATTACATTTGGTTGTGATTTAGTGACTTCATGTCTCAATACATGAGGTTTATATTCCCTCATTAGTTGGGATGAGTAATATACAAATTCGATTCATTATATAATAAATATATGTTTTTGTTTTGGTTGATTGGTGTAGGGGAACTAATTCATCGAAATGGATATCCATTATATAATGAATCAAAAAAATCTAATATAAAATGGTTGTACATCCTTATCCATCATTTTCATGTATATGATTGGTAATGTATTGAACCTTGTAATTAAATGTAAAATCAAATCAAACATATACTTGAGAACTTATTGATGCCTAGACATATAAGCAGGTAGTTGTGGTAGAATTCTTTGGGTAATAAATTTTCATACGTTCATCTTCTTCTTGTAGTGTTATAATTTTGTTATTCTTGTTCTAAGGAATGTTCTTGGATATTTTAGAACAATAAATCCATAATTTCCTCATGTCGAACATAAAGAGGGTTGAAACAACCATGTTCAAAACATGGTGGGCTTTGAGCCACCAGCCTTACCTCCAAGAGTGACACATGAGCCACCACCTTCCATACCTGATTTGGGCATTGATTTAAATGTTCATTAGTGTTTTCTACATCTCATGAAGTTAATCCATGGTTCTCCATGAGTAGCACACAGGATGGATAATCTGACATGTGAGTCCCAACAGTAGCATCCTATGACCTTCCTATAGGATGGAGTTCTAGATGTTGATATATCTTGTCTAGAGGCCATGCTATCTATCTTTGAGAATCTAGAAACGCCTCCAGAGTGAATATTCATGCTTGACACGTACATTCTTTGGGATTATTTCTAGCTTTGGTGGGATGTGGTTAACCTGGATGATCACCATAAATGCTTGATATGGGATGACTTAGAAACTATTTTATATAACAAATTCATTCTTAAAATGATTAGTGATGAAAGAGCCATAATGTTTATGAATCTAGAGTAGGTATCTATGTCTGTTATGGAATATTCAGTGTGTTTCACAGAGTTATAGTGCTTTGAACTTCATCTAACCGGTGATGATCTTTCGCGTGCTAGACACTTTGAGGATGGGCTCCAGTATTCCATCGATACATATTTCAATTCCTTTTCATGACCTACTTATTTTGCAATAGTAAATCAGCATCTTATCATTGAGTGAAACCTAAGGGATGACAATAGTGCTGGGTTTAAAGGATTAGTGTCGTGATAGGCTAGTAGTTCTTCTAGTGGTTGGAAAGGTTCTCTCAAGGGTTCTCATAAGGGTAGTGAAAACCATATTACCCATTTTTATAGCACTTTGGTGTGTCATCTGTCCAGATGATGGGGTAATTCAATGAATCATTGTGATAGAGACCCATTGGAGTGTCAGGCTTGCAGTTTAATGGGGCATCGTCATAATTTCTCCAAGTCCCTTCCACCAAATTTGTGTTGGAATGGATCAGGACCAGCTCCACCTTCATGGGTGTATAATTTTACACCATGTCAGGTGTAGAGTTGGAATAACAGTAGCTGGTCTGGCTGAGAAGGAGGCCATGGATGAAGTGATTAGACCCCTGATCACAAGCAGTTCCAGCAGAGCATTTTTTATTATAGTAGTACATATGTTTCAAAGGGTTGTGGATTAGGTTAGTTCCATTCACCAAATCTAATACCCATGGATTATTATATAGGACCATCTACTGTATATAGTACATTTTTTAGTATAATCCATTAAAGTATCTTCTTTGTTTGATATATGAGATTTTAACTCCCTTATTTCGATGTCTATCACGGAGAGACATAGACTAATGATATAATATTATTATGGTGTAATGACCCTAGATACACTATTGGGGATATGGAAAGTGGGCACATTCCAGTGCATGGATTTTCCCCTTGAGGTAGGTAGTTACACTTTCTTATACAACCTCTTTTTCCTCATGATTATGGGCTTTAATGTAATTATTAAAATGGTTTTGTTGGTTCATTATAACATATTCGTAGACTACTATTATAGCATGGTATCTTTCACATCAACAGAAGTTACCATTTATCTACATAAGTGATAGTGGGATGCCTATGATGGAAAAGCTATACCAAAGAATCATAGGATTGGTGGAGTAACCCCCTGATTTCCAATCGCTTTATAGAGGACTAGGGTTTATATCATGTCGTTTTCCTTCCAACTGTAGATCATTTTCATGACATATTTCTCAACTAATTCTCTAGGTTAATTTATTAGAGAGACGTAGAATATAAAATCGATCTTGTTCGAGGAGAATATCTAGTGTCCACTACTTTATATAGGTGGACACCTACTGAGCTTCAAGATGTCATGCGGTAGTAATAGGATTTAGATGAAAAATATTTTATATGACCTAGTACATCCTCTTGGGGTACGACTATTCTTTTTTATAGGATGACCTATTTAACCTTACATTTATGAGTTTATTATATATGGTTGGACTTGATTAAGGTCAATAACTTATATCCACTTCCATGAATCGATGGTCTGTCTGAACATATCTGTGGAAAAATTTTCTTTTCTATGATTGACTCGAGAATAGGTTTTCATTAGGTTCGAGTCATATAATAAAACATACATTGTATAGCTTTTCTTAGTATTTATGATCTCTATGACTACCTTGTTATGTTGTTATATCTTATTGACACACCATCCATTTCCATGCATTTTATTAATATGATTTTCAACCCATATTTGGATTCTTTTTTAATTTTCTTTTTCTAATGACATCTTGGTGTATTCCCACACCTGTAGAGACGATGAAAAACTTCTTGAGAGCATTCTAGTTACACTGGGAGGGAATCAACTTTATGAAATATTTAATAGTGTCACTTTTGAGTTGAAAAATTATCAATTCTTTGGTCACATTCTCCTTGAATCAAAAGTCTATGTTGACATAGTAACAGTTAATGTTGTAGTTTCAAAGGATCATCCCATGAAAGTGTTTGATATCATAAGTTTCATAGGGATTTTAGGATATTATAGACATTTCATACATGTCTTTTCACATCTTGATACATCTATTACTAGTCCTACAATGAAGTGTTCCAAGATAATTTGGTCATCAGCATGTGAGAAATCCTTTGAGGTGCTGAATGAGAGTCTTGTCTTTTCACATATTATGATTTTAGTAGAGCAGGGAAAAGGTGACACCATCATCTTTGATGCATCGTGAATTGGCCTAAGAGTGGTGCAAATGTAGGAGGACAATGTCATTCCATATGGATCTCAACAATTAAGGCCTCATGAGAGAAACTACCTGATGCAAAACCATGATCATGTTGCAGTTCTCAATGCCTTATGTTGATGGATACATTATATGTTGGGTGATCACTTTTTGGGGTACACAAAACACAAGAGCATCATATATATCTATTTACAACATGACATGAACCATATACTATATATAAGGGTCGAATATGTACAATCCTTTGATTTTGTTCTAGACTATATGTCAGGGAAGGTAAATGTGGTTGGAGATGCATTGATTTGGAAACCTAAAGCACTTGTCGTATGGGAAGCCAGTGATGAATGAATATTGATTGACTAATTTTCTTACATTCATAATGATTTTCTTGAAAGTAATGAGTTGTAATATATCTCATCCTTGATAGTTTCCACTTCCCACCTTTAAAATGTGAAGATTAGATAGTCTTTAGATCCTGTAGGCTTGGAACTTGGTGAGGGTATATAAGGAGATAAACCACCACCAAATTGGTATGTGGACAAATATGACATCTAATAACTACATGAATGTATCTGAGTTCCTTAATATATGTGATATAATTGAATTTAATAGTCCCACACTTCTCAATGGGAAGTTCATCTAGGAATCTCCAAGATTTATTGAGATATGTGAAACAAATATTGGTGGCCTAGAACAAAATGTAATATTGCATACTATATCACTAGGTGTTCCAAAAATTATCAATTGAAGGTAGAGTACCATAGACCTGCAGAATTGTCACAACTGCTTCCAATCTATCAATGGAAATGGGAAGTTGTTGTTATGGATTTCGTAGATAGATTTCCATGATCAATGCAGTGTAGCGATGCTATATTGGTAGTCATTTACCAAATAACAAAATCATACCACTTCATACATATTAGGGAGACGTTCTTAGTCAATGAATCTGGTAAAATTGTTTGTATGTGAGATCATACGACTACATGGGGTTCTACATACTATCTTTTATGATAGGAATTCTCGCTTAATGTCATGGTTCTAGAAGATATTATAGATGGATATGGTAACACGAGTGCTTCTATGAAATACATTTCACCATCAGACTGATGGACAATCATAATAGACTATTCAAATTAAAGAGTGTACAATCCAAGCGTGAGTTCATTATTTCAGAGTTTCGTGGTATACGAATTTCCCACTCATTGATTTGTCTTATAATAACATATTTTATGTGATGAATCTTATGGTTCCTTTGGAGGCCTTATATGGTAGGTCCTGCCCTTCACCCCTGTGTTGGATAGAGGTATTGGGATTATACCTTCTAGATCCTCATCTCATTCTAGTGTTATCAGAGTAGGTTTAGTTGATGAAGAAGCATAAAACATAGTCTAAACTGATATCTTTTATTAATCTCCATCAAAATCCTCTATAGTTCGAGGTTTGGGATCATTTTTCCTACGAGTATCGGCTAGTATTGGGTATAGATGGTGACAAAACTAAGGAAATCTATCAACACATTTTGAAGGGTCGTTTGAGGATCTAGATATAGTCCGTCTTATAGAATATCAGTTTTCTACACCTTATAGGTATTAATCCATGCACGAAGCCTTTTTTGTTTCACATCTTGACAAATATAATGGTTATATGTCTCATACCTTTGATCCTAAGGATGTTGAGTAAGATTTTGATGCTACCCCTTAGGCATTTTTTTTATGGATCATTGACCGGAGCACGAAGGCTCTCTGAGGTTGGTATGTCCCTCTAGTATGACTTGTTTTATAGCATGGCCTCTTCCAGGATGAGACTTAGTTGCAGGATACTGACATACATGCCCAATGGAAAGAGTTTTTATCAAATAGTGTTTCTCTACCCTTGGAAGGTGAACTTGATAATGAGTTCTTTTTATTGGGGTAGAAAGTAAGAACCTAGGATTTTACATAGTTATGTACCTTTTAAATTTTTACATAAATAATTACATTGGGAAAAATATAGATACATAATGAGTTTTAAAATGTCTCAATGGTTTTGGGTAAGTTCTAAACTCGGGTCACATCCTTTTGGGAAAATTGGACAAGTCGCATGGTTAGTGCATGGTTGGCACCCAATTAGGCTAACCGTGTAGATTGAAAAATCTTGATATATTCACTTCTCACAGTTGGAACACAACAACTAAACCTAACCATTCTATATGCCCTTCTATCCAGAAAACCTCAGATGCTATGCGCATGGATCATCAAACTGTGCATGAAAACTATGCACATGTTAATTTTCTGGGTAAAATGACCCATATTCCTATAATTGTCTAAATAACCACTTGCATCCTACTTAATCCGTAAAAAAATTATGTTTGATTTTTTTTCTCACAATTTGGGGATTTGAGGTTCCAAACAAGGTATAAGGTTGACTAATTAATATATGATCCAATCAAGAATTAATTCATCAAATTGGATATGCAATGATAAGTACATTAGTCATTTTTCACATTTTACTTTCTCTCATGGCCTCGACTGAGCTATCCATGCATGAGAGTTTTTTTCTTTTTATTAGATCTACTCTAATTCAATTCAAAACAAGGGCCAATACTAGAAGAGGATATTTCTACAAGCCTACAGTGGTTGGCCTATAACTCATCCATAAATATTGTTAGATTAGGAATATTTGTGTGGGGCCCCTAATTTCATTAGGTTTCATTTGTTAAATTTATAGGACATGATTATACTCATTATAACCATAATAGTTATTGTCATTGTAAATACATGAATAGTTTTTAGTGGTTAGATCCACAAACCCATTCATTAAATGTTTATAGTTATTCCATATTTGGGTTTAATGTGTTATTGACATATTTAATCCACCTTTCGGGTGTTACTTACATTCACCATTCTAATAGGGAGAAATATTATATTAAATGGCTTGTCTATAATTTTAATTAACTAATGAAATGTACCATGTAGGATCACAACTAGACCCACATAATGTAAGTACATCAATTTGACAATTAAATGTGCTTTGTGAGTTGGAATGTATACAAGGTATATGATTAAAATTTAAATGTAAATGAGGAGAGGATTCATGTCTATAGCACCCATTACCGTGTTAATGGATGATATTGAATTTAACCATAATTAATTATTTTTACTTAAATGGATTTAAAAAGGGTTTCATGCTACATGGATTTGTCATAGTATTGAAAGGAAATGCTTGAACCACATGAATTTAATGATTAATAATGATTTCATTAAATAATTCCATGATACTTGGCCTTGTCAGACTACTAAAAAGAAAGGAATAAACCTTTATAAATATTATATGAATTAATTATAAAAATATCAATGGATGACTCGAGCTCTCCAAGGATTCTTGAGGGAATTATTTAGGCACTCAGTGACCCATTCTGTATTCTAGGACGGGTTTCTTAGGTCGAGAACCACATAGAACCCTATTTTTATCTTGCATTGATGCATAGTTTGACACCATTGGGTACCCCCACAATCATGTAGTACTATATGACACCTTGTATACACTCCTTTGATATAGTATTACATGCATAAAATATTATAACCAGCATTTACAAGTACGTTCCATAGTTGAAGCCCATCAAGCCTAGTCATTTCAAAGCCCTATTTTACCTTGGATGCACTTCGTTGTCTCATTTGGAGTCTCATTGTAGATTGTCTAGGAATATGCTCATTGGATTCAATCTTATCCATTACATAGAAATAGATAATACATAGTTAGTATCCCTTGAGGATTATGTTGCATTGTTTACTACCTTGTAAATTCATTATTAAATGTCATCACTGGATGAATTATTACATCTTGGAACCATTACTGTTATTATTAGGTGACTTATTGATGAATTGGTAACAATCATGAAATGAATTCGTAACATGTTTAGACACTAGCTAAGGGATAAAACAAGTACATGAGTATTTAGTTACATTTTATCAAATTACATCAAATTTATATGCATGCGCACTATTATACTCCATTACATAGGCTTGATATTATAAACACTATTGGGGTTGTCCCATTGATATTTATCTAAGACATTCTCTGGTTTTCATTTCTTACCCATCATAGATTACATGAATGCAGCTGTCCTTAAAAGTAAGAACACAACATCGAATACTTGAATGCTTACTACATTGTTTAGATCTTGATAGAAGAGGATCGAGTGGGACATTGGAATTCAACGGATATTATTTTGTTTTCCTTCGTGCTTTTGGGAAACTTGTTATGTCTGCTAATATGTATCAATGATTTCTAGTTTTTTGGGAAATAATATATAATCATTAGTACCTGAATGTTATTCTAGTTATTTATTCATTATTATCCCTGTTATCTATTTCTCTTTTATGCCTGGACTGTTTATATATATCACTTCTTCTATTTACCCCTATGTTTAAATTCACCTATTAGGATACAATTGGGTAATGAGTTCCTAATATCCACACGGACACACCTTAGGCCCTCGCTGGTAGTCAGCAGCATCTCATGATCAGGGAGATGCGCTTGAGTCCAAGTGACCCCCAGGGACCAGGGAACACATATTGGGGAATCTTGGTCTGAGACATCAAAAATAGAAATTTACAATTTCTATTATTTAATGTGATGGGTTTATATATTTACCTCAATATTTCTAGAGTAAAAGTTTTATATTTTTAATGTGTTTAATGGGTATATACTATTCTTATTCAATAATTAGTTTCAAATGACATTGACTAAAAATATATAACCTTTTTTAATACACTATATTTCATGAGTTTATGAATGAAAATTTTAATACATGTATTTTCATTATAATCATTATTAATTGTCTGTGAAAAGGATAATTTTCATGATTTTTGGTTGTAAAAAATTATGCATGTTATTTAAAATAAGATTTTATATTTATATATTTATATATATATACATACATTTATATATAATTATATGCATATATGTGTATTTAATGCATTTCTATGTTTTAATGTAAAACCTGAAGTGAAAAATGTATATAAATGTAAAAGAAGTTCAAATTTTTTTTTGTAGCAAAATTCGATCAAGGGAACTATTAACCTGAAAGGGTTGTTGGGAGTATACCCATACCTATGGAATGTAGTAAGTCCTAGATAACCTTAAGTATTTTAATGGTTCCCATTGATTTTAACAAATAATTCTTATTATTCTTTGAAAAAATTAGAAAATATTTTGTTAATTTTAAATAGAATAATTATTTTCCAAATATAATTATAATGTCATCAAAACAACAAGTATTATTAAAGGATTTATAGAATTCTCAAAAGATTAAGTATTATAAAATTTTATTATAAATCTTCAATAGTATAATTTATTTTAAATGTATTATCAAAATATGGTTTTCAATGGATTTTGAAATGATTTTTTCAAAATATAATATATATTTGAATTATTTTTTCAAAATTATTTTTTCAAAATCATAAGTATTTTGAAATAAATTTTAATGTTCTTTCAAAATATATGTATATTCAACTATGTTTTCAATGTTTATTTTCAAAAGATATACATAGTTAAATAATCATTGGAATTCAAAAACCCATTAATGAAAAATTTTCTCTCCCTCTTTTTTAATAAAAGGCTTTAATGATATTTTAAAGCTTTCATAGACTTTAGCTTCAATGATGAGATATCAAGAGAAAATTATAATCAATTTATTTTTTTTACTATTTAATATTTGATAATGTGTATGATTGAAAACTTTACTCCAGATTATAGATCAAAAAAGACACTTAGATGTAAATGACTATACATTTCTTAGTTATTTTTTAGAAAAAAAAATATAAATATTTTTGAACCAGATCTAGAAGCACGGTTTGGGGCCTTGTAGTTGGTATCATATTAATGTTTTAGAAAAAATTTTATATTAAGACTACTGGTTGATTATTGGATTAATTTATTAGTATATTAATTGAGTTGGACCTCTGTTTTATATCCATTCTATTGGAGAAAAATTTTAAGAGCTATAAATCTACTCTATGTCTCCTTGGAAATTATTTATCCATTAAGAATATCGATCTTTCGGGTTTATAATTTTCTATATTCTAAAAATGAAGGTTCATAATTTTTAATATGTATGAAAAATGAAATTTGGGGATTAAATACAGTTAAAATGAGGTTTAATCTAACAACCAATAAATTTATGTTTTAAATCAATTTTTATTAAAATATTTTTTAACCTCAACATAAATATTTTAAATAATAAATTTTTGTTTTTAATTATGTTATTACCCACATGTTATTCAGAATAATAAAGGTATATTAATATTTTTATTATTTGAATAAATGTATATAAACTCTACATTAATTAATATGTTTTCAAGAACATTAATACGATTTCAAAAATTTGAAGATGTTTTTAATTGTTAAAATTATTTACAAGGATATCCAAATATATTTTAATAGTTTTCGAAATATTATTTTTTTAACATATAAACATCTAAGTAAATTTAATGTTATGATAATTATGATCTTTAATATAATTTTTTTTGACAAATATACAAATCTGACTCTTTAATTTAATAAAATAATAACAACAAAACCCCTACTATAAAATGTTTCTTTGTAACATTTTTAAAAATGTTAATTATATTTTATTCATAAATGATTACATAAGGTGTAATTATCAAATTAATATTATTAATTTTTTCTAATTAGAAACATTTATATTTTGTTACAATTTTTTTGAAATGTTTAGTACTTTAAAATATTTAATGTTATAGTGAGAAAAAATAACAAAATAAATAAAATATGATAATTTAATTGATAATTAATTTCAATTTTTACATAGGATTAATGCTTTAGAATTTTTATTACACATAAAATTTTTTAGAAACCTCTCTATTATTATTGGGGATCCCCTGAACACATTGTGGGACCAATGTGGGTCGACCATGTGGGGACATTAACCCCAAATTAGGCTGAGTAGTAGAAAAATTTCCAAGGACCCTTTCAAATGGAGGCACTAGATTGGCCATAATATGGTCATGTATAGCTTAGATATGTTTGGGGTTGGTGCGTTTGATTGTTAGGTGAGTGCACTAGCATAGACCCATGTATTTGACCTATGTTTTGTTGAGTTAAAATGTTATTTATGCCTTTTCTCCTTCTATTATGTTATGTAAATCACAAACTCATTTTCGTTACAATAATATTTATATATAAGAAAATATATATGCATTTCATTAATAATTCCTTATATCAATAAGGAAATATATATTCATGTTCTTTAATATTTTTATAGATAATTATAACATTATTTCAATAGTTACTAGAATAATTTGGATCCTAAATAAAGCTCAGAATCCCTTTCATTATCTATCATGATTCTCTCATAATCGTGAATTTTAATAGTGTTTGTCAATTATAAATCATGTGGAAAATAGAATTCAATCACTATTTCTCAAATATGAATTGCACTGAAAATCAAATCTTATTTCTGTTTCTCAATACTGAATAATAAAGAAAATTTAATATGATTCATTTCCTCAATTCCAAATTTTCTAGATTCATGATTCCAATTCTCTTAGTTTTTGGAATATGATTCACTCCCTAAAATTTAGATTTAATAAAAAATTCAAATCTAATCTGAATTTCTGAAATATCAATTCAAAGAAAAAATAAAATCCTATACTAGTTCCTTAAATTTTGATTCACGCAAAAAATAGAATCTGATAATAGTTTCATATATTCTGATTGTAAATTATTTTGAGATCTGACTTCATAACTTTTTAATGTAACTATATCTCCTTGAAATGGTTTCATAACATTCATAAATATATATTTTAAACAAATAGAAAAAAATTCATATATACATTATATTTATAAGGATATTTTTTATGCTAAATGATGTCGTATAATCAGTTCTTATATTACCATTGTATGTTCCAATTGTACAAGCTCCTCTGAAATTATAAAAAAACTATAACTGTTTGAGGAAAATCCAATTGTAAGAGATCTCACATATAAATACCCAATCATTTGGATGATTTCATGGTGGTGATCATTTGGGAGAATTGATACTCTATTATTTCTCTTCCAATATTTCTTCTTGTGAGAGACATGAAGATTTTAATTTGTTAAAATTTTGTTCCACATACTAAAATATCCAACAAGCTTTTTTTCTTTGTGTGATTCCGATTGTTGCTATATACGATCGATGGATTTCAAGATAAAGGATAACAGAGATTCCAATTACCTGCTTAATCGAGGGCTTCCAATATGAAGGAAGATAGAGGTGATGATCACATCAAATAGAGAATGCTTGTGGGGATATCAATATTTATATAGATCATTGTATCTTGTTCTTACCCTAGATTGGGTAAGATAGAATTTCTCAAAAGTATATATCTAGTGACCATTATCCAATGTGTTTTGGATACCCTACTTTTTTGAGTTAATATTCATGAAATATTTTATATATACGTTTAATATCCACTGCAATATATAACAATAATAAATTATTTTTTATTCATTATCTGTTGTAGTAACTCTGATAAAATATTCTATATAACGTATGATAGAATCATGATTAATTATATAAGTTTATTTATTGATAATCATATTTTTCATTCAAGAGTGTTTATCATTAAACTAACAAAATACGGTTTACATAAATCTAATTTCTTTTTCCATAATAAAAAATGTTTCCTTATGTTTAAAAATTATTATTTTTAAACATAACATTCACACCCTCTTCTAATTGAGCATCAAAATTGATTTTTTAGTCCAACTATTGGTATCAAAGGTTGTCTCAGAGATACTGATACTTACACTTAGTATCACAGAAAAATTTTCACTAATGAGTTTACTTACATATTGTTTAATTTTTTCAAGTTGTTGACACATTTTTTTTGTAAAAATTTTGTTTATAAATATAGAATACACAAACTTGTGGTGTGGAATATTTTTTTATTGAAAGATGGCAAGAATTAATATCAGATCATTCAATAATATGAACCATACATGACCACAAATCTTTGATAAGAATTATTATGAATTATGGAAAGAAAAAATGAAGACATTTGTTATGAATACTGTTGTAGACAATTTTATATGCTTACTAGGGATTATAACATACCTAACAAGGATGTTAGATCTTTTAAAAACCAAAAATTGAAATAATATCTACATAACTATAAGGTATAAAATAGACTGTTCTATTTTATGAACCAAAATATATATGACCAGATATCTTCATGTGAAGGAGAAAACAACATATGGAAGAAACTTGATGTTACAAATTTTGTATTTATAATGTTATTGAAACAAGAATATCTATGCATTGAGTAGACTATCCGGGTTTTTTTACCTTATGGAGAAGAATTAATTAATGTAAATAAATTATTATAGATGATTGTAAATATTCTACAGTCAATGGGAAAGAAAGGATTAGACAATGAGATTCTTGTTGAAAGGATTGTTAACAGCACACCTAGTGATTGAAAAAAAAGAAATGATATTCCTGAGACATGGAATGTTACAACTGTTACGCATTATGAGTTATTGGAACTATCTTAAATCATGAGATCATATTAAATAGAGATGTTTAGAATAAAAATAAAAATAAAAAGAGTGTTTCTTATACTACTACTTCAGATCAAATGAAATCCAGGAAACCTGAGAAAATTACTATGTCAAAAAAGTCTAAGAATAATGTTATTCAGTTAGACTAAAGTAAATCAAAACAGTCATAGAGTGAGTCAGTTAATATTGATCAAAGGATGAACAAGGTTGTTGTCAAGAATTATTTCAAATAAAGATATAATAAAAAGGACATAAAATATAAGAAATATTATGAAGTAACATGTTATAAATGAATGAATTTGGGGAATATTATACCTGATTGCCCAAGGCTTAAAAGATATTAAATGAATGATAGACATTCTAACAGAAAACAGAAATTATATTAAAAGGCTGAGGGAAACAATTCATGAACGAAAAATGATTCAAGGAGTAAATGTGGTGAAGACTCATATGGGGAATCTTCATATAATGAATCATCTAGACAAAATTTTTTTTTTCTTATTTCTAGAATACCTATTTAAAATCAATGTCTCGTGGCTAAGGTAGACACTATAAAATCCATAAACAATATTTCTTTAAATAATAACTATCCTAATATTGATGAATATATTTGTTCTAATAATTAATCTCCATTAACTAATGATATCGTACATTCTATTGGATAATTATATAGATTTTCTAATTTTCTTGAAAAATAAAATAGTAAAATCATTAAGAAACATGACAGGGAAAAATCTTGAATCATTATTTTATCAAAATAATTTTCAATATCATTATAATAATCCTGAGGAAAAATCTTTTGAAATTATTTCAATTTTATAAAATCCTTAATTAAGATAATTATAAATAGGAGAAAATTTCAAAGGATCGTGAAAATGTTGTTTATATGAAAATTGATTTATAGTAAATACCCAATCATAAGACGAATTACTATAAGGATCTTAATTTAGTCATTAGACTAAAAGATAAAATATTTTCCATGAAGAACCTTTTATCAAACTTTAAATCTGATTAAAGAAATGTTGATTAGATTTATTGACAAATTCATCCTCTTAGGAATAGTTTTTGATTTGGTTATTCTAACTGAATCACTATTTTTAATCAACACTATTTTATTCCTAAAAGTGAAACCTTGGAAAGGAGATTAAATGTGGTTGACATTGGGAGAGATTTTATTCATTAAATAAAATAAAATCCTTCAGTTTTCATATACCACACTTTTCTATGAACGTGTTGATTCTTATGATTCAACTTTCAATAATTTCCATATCAATGAAATATGGTATTTCGAAAACCTAATTGTTTTATTTTCTAGAAAATAGCAGAATTTCCAACAATAATACATGTTATATGGATAGTGGATGTTCCTAGAACATGACTTCTCACAAAATCTTCTATGAAAATATAATTAAGTAGAAATGTGGAAGATTCAGTTTCAGAGAAAATGCTTAATGAGATATTGTTGGTATATGTAACCTCACTCTTATTGTAAAAGTAATAATTTCGAATGATATATTTGTTAATGGTCTTAAGAGAAACCTTATAAGAAAGAGACAATTATGTGATGAAGGTTTCCTTTTCAATTTTTGGAATTTTATATTCTTAGTACACAATTACAAGAATGGTTCCATTATTTATACCCATCATCGTGAGAATGTTTACACACATAAATGAGATGACTTTAGGATCTATGAAATAAATTTCATAAGAGAAATGGAAGACAAATCTTGTTATGTAATAGATATCTAGGACAGTCTAAACTATGGAACTTATACAAACTATCTGACAAAGGATCTGTTATTTATCTACTAGATCCTAGATTTGATTCTTCAAAGGTAAGTGATCCATGTCAATATAGAATGAAACATAAGTTAATATTTAAATCCATTAGTGTAGTCTCAACTTTTGATGTGTTATATCTAGTGCACATGAAATTGTTTTTCCCTACAAAAATAGGAAGTATTTTTTGCAATTACTATGTAGTTTTTAGTTGATGATTACAAATTATTTATTTGGGTATATTTTGTAGAAAATAAATCTGAAGCCTATTCTTTTTTGAAATATATTTCCACTAAAGTTAAATTTGAGAAAAAATATTCATTAGTAGCTATTTGTAGTGATCATGGAGGATAATTTGAATATTATGATTTTGAAACTTTTTGTAGTAAGAAATGCATTACTCATAACTTCTCATACACTAGAAATCCCCACCAAAACAGTGTTTTTATAATAAGAAATTGAATTCTTCATTAAATAACCTAAAACATGTTGAGTTAATACTCAATTTCTAATCAATTTTTGGTTGAATATGTCAGTATTTCTTATTATACATAAAATCATGTTTTAATAAGCATATTTATTAAAATAAATTATGAGTTATGGACAGGCTGAAAACCTGATTTTTTGTAATTCAGAGTATATGAATGCAATGTAATCATTATGAATACAAAATATAACTTACATAAATTCACACTCAAATCAGATGAAGGAAATTTTATGGATATTCCACTAATTCCAATGTTAATAGAGTTTTCAATAAAAAAATTATTTTTAAGATATAGTACATGTTAAATTTGATGAAACATATCCTTTTTTATTTAAAAAATCTCAAAAAATATCTACATATATGTTTTTGTAAACTGAATATCAACATTTGATAAAAAACTCTTCTAAAAAGGAAAATACTCAAGAAAATATTTCTAATGTATTCTCTCTAGAATACATTCTACCCTATATTGGTGAACTGGTATTATAAAAGCCAAGTTAGTTGTTTCTATGGAATTATCCAAGTGATAGTATTAGTGGTGATGTAAATAAACCTGTAAGGACTACAAGTTCTTTATTAAATGATGTAGAGAATCTATCATTTGTTTCCTAATTATATCCTAAAATTATTGATGAGTCTTTAAGTGATGAATTTTGGATTAAATACTTTATAGATGGACTAATTGAATTCAAAAAGAATAAAGTATAGACCTTGGTTGAACGTTCTAAAGAAACATATATTATATTAGTGAAGTGGGTCTTCATAAATAAATGTGATGATAATGAAATCATATTAATAAATAAAGCTAGATTAGTTTTTTAGGGCTATAATAATGAAAATGTAATAGAATATGAAGAAACATATTCTCTGGTAAATAGATATAAATCTATTCAAATTTATATATCCTTTAATGAATAATTTAATTTCAAACCTTTTCAAATGGATGTAATGTGTTCTATCTTTAACGGATATGTTCAAGGTGAATTTTATGTTTAAAAACCTCCATGTTTTGAAGACACAAAATATCCTGAACATATTTTGAAACTTAGCAATGCATTATAAGGTCTAAAACAAGCCCATATATCCTGGAACTATATAATTCCATGATTTTTGTTTTAAAACAATATTTCAAGTGAACTACTCATCAAATCATTTTTATAATGAACGATATGAAAAATTCTTTTATTGTGAAAATTTAGGTTAATGATACAACATTTTGATCATATCACCAGTCCTTAACTAATTCATTTATGAATTAAATGATATCTCAGTTTGAAATGACTATGATGGGTTAGTTAACATTTTATGTTTTTCAAATTTATCAAAAACCATAAGGAACATATGTATCTCAACAAAATTATTTTAAGGATCCTCTAAAAAAATATGGATATGACAATAGTAAATGTATATACAATCCACTTTCAAACTCTAATACTCTTGATCTTGAGGGAGCTAGGAAATCAGTAGATGAAACATCTTTTAGAGGTATGATAGGATGTTCCCTATACTTAAGAGCTAGTCATCCAAAAATAATGTTTTCTATATTCTTTTTTCCAATATAATAATATATTCCAAAAGAATCCCAATTAAAAGTATTGAAAATAATTTTTTTCCTATTTAATGGGATCTATGTACATCATCCCTTTCTATTATTTGGGGAATGATAATGTTTTTCAAATAAATTTGTGTTCTAAATTTTTGTAGTTGTATAATGGATAAGAAACGTACATTCGAAACATGTCATTTTTAGGTCAATCAATAGTATCTTGGTCATGTTGAAATTAAAACTTTGTGGCACTATCCTCTGCTAAAGATGAATATGTATAAGCATGAAGTTTTTTTGGTTATGTGTTGTGGATGGAACACCCAATCTCTGATTATAGCATGTGTTTTTCTGAAAGGTAGATATTATGTGGGAATAATAGTTCCATAAACATAATTAAAAACCGTACACATCACTCTCATGAAAATCACATAGATATTAGGCATCACTATCATAGGGATCACACACTTAAAAGATATACTTTTCTATAATTAGTCAGAATGTAAGAACAATAAAATTATATTTTCACAAAATCATTACCTTTTGATAGATTTGAACACATTAAATAGATTATAGGACTGATAACTGTAAGGTGGTCAATCATATCTACTTTTTGATAAAACTATCTCATAACATTATGATAATCATTTTCATTGGGGGTGTACATTTGTTTTTCTTTAATGTTTTTGAAACATTAATTTTTTCCTAAAACTAATAATGTTTCTTGGAACCTAGTAATGTTTTTCAGATACTAATAAGTTTCTTTTGGAACCTAATACTATTTTTAGGAATATAATAACATTATTAAGAACCTATTAAACATTTTTAGACTATAATAAGACTTTTCAAAATCATGGATTTCTAATAAGAATCATATTAACCTAACAATCTTTCATAGAACTCTGAACGGCACATCTTCTTACATGTTTCTGCTTAGTTTCATTTCTATTTGTTTTTATTTTAATCTTTTTTATAAATTTTTTTTACCAAATTCAACATTCCTTAAATTTATTTATTTCCTTAAAACCTCAAATGATCAGAATCTATTATACTTTTTCAGTTTAATAACAATTATCAGATTATATCAGATTAATGACACCATTTGATTGATCTTGGAAGTTTATCCTTTATCACAGAAACTATACCAAGGACGGACCCCCGGTGTCCCAAATCTAATTCTATGGTCTTTCTACCCAAGAAGTTACCAACCATCAAAGCCATGGTTATTGTTTCCAGACTCATTATTATGTTTTAGAAATATTTCATAAGCTTTGATTTTCAATTTCAATCACCTCTCAAACATTAATTCATGTGAATATGGAACTTAAAGATTGGTTGAAATTCATAGAATGTTTTGTTGATCTAGATTTATTTATTATGGATGATTCTTTTATACAAAAATCATAATTTTTCATTGTTAGGAACTATTTTTATTGATATGAAAAATTGAGAACAAGTCCTTATTTATGCATACATGGTTATTTAATCCTATTAATAAGTTGACTTTTTCAATGATTGGGGTATGGATAAATTTTAGCTAAATAGTTATGGGAAAATATTTTCTTTTACATGAAAGAAAGATGAAAATATCATTGAGATACCATATGATGTTTAACTTTATTATTTTTCTCATATTTTTCCATATTCAAATGGATCCTTTGATAAAATTAAGGGCATTGATAGCTTCTATCTTAAGGATGTAATGTTTCCCATATATTACAACCATTTACTAAAGTTCATGATTGTGGAATTATGAATGAATGGTCTTTTTATACAAAGAAAAGCATACAATGATTCCATTAAAATAACTGATATCTTCAGGTTCGGTTTTCTAGATAATATTTGGAAGATTAAATTGGTAAAGTGTATCTTTATTCATATCTGAAATATTAAGGTTGATTCTATCAAATCATAGATCATTTTATATCCAAAAATCCTATATAATATTATATTATGTTTCTTAAACATCTATAAACTTCCATGAATTTCAATGGAAATTAAATATAAGATTATTCTTCAAAGGGATGATCAACATAAAATAATGAAATATGGTTTTAGTGGTAATATAGATGAGTTTTTTTTCTTTATCTAGAAATTCAATGGAAGATGGATGAATCTAAAGAAAATAGTCACATGAGCCTAGCAAACGAATGATTAATGTCCCACAACCACAAAAAAACAACTCAGTATTCTGATCCCCCAATGTCAATGAAACATAAATGCTACCTAGTTTAAGTGGTTGAAAAATTAGAGACAATATAAACGGATAAGGGAAGAAGGATATGAACGGTTTGGATTAGATCCTGTTGAAGATAAAGAACTATAAACTTGAGAAGCTTATGATCTTTAGAAACATGTAATAAAGAAGATGCTTAAGAAGAAGTTAATTAAAGTAGAAATTATTCAAGCCCTATTAAATGAGGTAGAAAGATCCTCATGAAAATTGATGTTCAGGAATCCATTCATCTAGAAAATAAACTTCCTTAACAATCTCACAAGTTCCAGTAGAGGTTACCCCATCAATAGAAAGAAATAAAGTTATTCAATGATCTATTCTAGTAGTTCATTAATTGATTAATGTAGAATATTAATAATAATTTAATATTAAATCGAAAAAATTGATGATAAGATTAAAAATATTGAGGAAAATAAGATGCCTAACCTATCTGAAAGATTATATTTTTGAACATCTGAAGACTCTTCATCAAAACATGCCTCAAAATGAGAAATTTGTCCTGAAATCCCAAGCAAAGAAACTCAATGTTATTGAATGGGAATTTAAAAAAATACCCTCTACTGATGAAGGTGAAGATGGTTAATATGATTATGGTGGAAATGGTGATGGTCATGATGATGTTGGTGATAATTATTATGAGGATAGAATCATTAATGTTTCAAATAAAAGGTACATATTTCAGATTTCAAAAATAAAAATGGAATCTAAGAAAGGAAAATTAAATAAGATAGATTTTGGCACATCAAATCATACTGCATCAGAATCTGAAATAACTTCCTCCTCGATAGGTGATGCATTTGGTTTAATATTTGAAGTAGTTGGTTAAATATATTCCTTACTTTTTGAACCATGAATCATGATGTCAGATTTTTCAAATATCTTTAAATGTGAAATTGGAATCGAAAAATCTTTTCATGGAGATTCTCATAAAATATGAATTTAATTTCAAAGTAATTATTCAGAATTATGATTCTCAAAGGAATCCTTCATATAACATATACTATGATATTAAAGCATTCAATGATATATTTGAGGCATTATAGGGTTCCTTTAATGAATCAGAAGCCAAAAAAACTCTTTCACACAATTTCTCATAATATATAATGGAAGACCAAGCTATAAGGTTTCAAGAAGACAATGATTTTTAAGGGGAAAAAAATTCTCTTGACCAATATGTTAAATGAGTTAAGGATTACAAAGATGAGGTAGATAGAGATCATAAGTCCTAGGATGAAAAGATTAAGTCTCGGGAGGATAATACTTTAAGCCAATATAAAAATATTCAGAAACATAAGATGACGAGCTAGGATCAAGATGTTCTTATGTAAATGTTTCAAGATGATCACACATAGATCATGAAGTTAATTATTCTGATTAGGCCCCTAATAAAAAATAAAAATAGATATTTCTTGTATTGTTTATCTATTTTTGTAAAACATTTTGTATATCAAAGTATTATTATTATTTGTTTCACATTGTTTTTTTCTAACCATTCTGGTACATCATAATTTTCCCCATTCCTTTTTGAAAATCAAATAGGGGGAAAAGAATGTTATAGATGAATATTTTTTATGGAATAAAATTTAAATAAGAGAATGCTTATAGAAAAAATATTTAAGTTTGCGGGATATTTTTCATTAACAATGGAAGACAAATATATAAAACTAGAAAAATATCTATATATATATTTATTAACCAATGGGGGGGGGGTTAGTCATATTCATCTTGATTTATAAACTAAGGAGGATATAAGTTCTATTAAGTAAAAATATGAATTATTTCACTTTTATTATTCTTCTCATAATAAGATTGTTTTTTATTTCAAAGTAGGGGGATATTGTTGAGTCAAAAATTACCTTATTCCTTTTCTCATTACATTATATTTTGGAAATGAAAAACATGTTTCCTTTAAAAAAATCATTGTTTGAAAGAAAATTTATAAGCATTTCCTTAATGATAATTTCCATCTATAAGGAAATCTATTTGAATGTTCTTTAATATATTTTCATCGAAGTGAAACATTATTTGAATTATTACTTGAATAAATTCGATCCTTAATAAATCTCAGAATCCCTTGGTTTCTCAATAAAGATTCCCTTAGTATTTTGATTCTTATTCATGTTTCCTAATTCTAAATCATGCAGAAAATAGAATCCAATTCCTATTTCTCAATTCTGAATCAAATAGAAAATCAAATCTGATTAATGTTTCATAATTCTGAATCACCTAGAAAATTAAGTATGATTCAATTCTTAAATTCTGAATTTTCCAAAATATTGATTCCTATTAAAATTTTTATAATATTGTTAACTTCCTTAAAGTATTATTCACTCAAAAAATCAAACATGATTGTAGTTTCTTGAGTTTTGATATATTCAAAAAATCGAATCTGATCCTAGTTTTCTAAATTATTATTAACGACAAAAATTAAAACTAGTCTGGGTTTCTTACATTTCGATTCTCTATTATTTCCATATAAAATTTCTTAACTTTTTTAATGTTACTATATCTCATTAATGTAATAATTTCGTAACATTCGTAATGTTACTATTTTTTTATAACATTTAATTTTTTACTAAATGTATAATATTTCTAATGAAATTTTTTATGCTAAATTATATAGTCTAATCAGTTATTATATGAATTTTCTATGTTACATTTGTATTGGTACCTCCAAAAATTTAAGAATAATATGATCGTTTGAGGAATGTATAATTTTTTTAGATCTCGCCAATAAAAACTCAATCATTAGAATAATTTCACGGTGGTGAACATTTGGGAGAATTGATACTATACAAGAGCACTACAAAACATTTTTTGGGTGAAATCGTTGATGTGTTTATGTAATGAATATCCCATTACACATACTTAAATCTTCAGAAATCTTTGTTTTTCATTGTTTTATTCCGATTTTTTTTGTATACGATTGAGGTTTTCCAAGGTTAACGAAGATAAAGAATTCAATTAAATACTTAATCATGGTTTTTTGAGAAGAAAGAAGATATAGGTTCATATCAACTTACAAATTGAGGGCATTTAGGGATAAAAATATAGATATCGATCATCATATTGAGGGACTACCTTGTTTTAGGTATGAGACAGTTTCATGAATGTATAAATCAAGAGACATTTATCTTTGGTGTCTTGGATACCTTACTATTTTGGTTGAAATAATTTTAATCTTTTATATGTACTTTTATTTTCTATTTTAATCTATGACAAAAATAATGTGTTTCTTATACTTTCTACTTTTTTGTAACTCTAACATTAGATTATATAAGAATTATGGTAGAATCTTGTTTAATTATACCAATGTACTTATTGATAATCATATTTTTCATTCCAAAGTGTTTTTCCTTATTCATAAAGAAGTGGGATTAAGTAAATATGTTTTGATTAAACTTATTTAAAAATATTCATAAGGTTAAAAATGAATGATTTTAAAGATATAATTCACCCTCCTATTGTAATTGAGTATCTATATTCATATTTCTAGAATATTGGTTTTTGTTCTACCGAACAAAAGTCACGGATTACATTATATATAATAAGTAATTCATGCTCCATTTCAACTGGGGATCAAAATTTTAGATGTTCATAAATCTCTTCCACAGTATAAGAACACATCATCTATTCGGTTGTTCACATAGTCATCTTCTTCCCCAATGTCAAATCCATCTAAACCCCCAATGTGCTTTGATTCATCTCACGCACGTGAAGTAGACGAAGAATCATTATCTTCCTCTCCTCCTTCCATTATAATCCATTTACTAACCATAGACCTAGAAATAGTAAAATACTCAATTATCAATATTTCTAAGATAAAGAAATAAATTTATATCCTTAGGTCTACTGGTTTTTGGTGCTCAATCACTAACCCACATCAATCACAAGTGGCAACCTGCTTGTGTGTCGTAGAATATTATCAAAACACTATTGAATATTAATATTTCGATCTAATTTAAAATTGATTATTTCCATTTTAAATTGAAATCACGTCATGTTTTTTTAAAACCCTCAAATCATTAGTTTTACAGTATATGAACATGTTGTTATAACACTTCAAATGAGATTCATAAGGTGTAGGAACGTTGTTTTCTTGTTAATAGAAAAATACATCTTCCCTCATAAGAATATGAACATATACATTTATATATAATCCTCTAAAATTATTTCTGAAACCCTTATAAATGAAGTTGAAGAAAAAAAATTCATGAGTGAGGATCCTCCCCTTTTTATCTCTTATTCCCACTGGTTTGAAATCCCCACCATAAAGAAGTATATTCTACCTTAAGTTATTCATCTATGTAAGAGTATTTTTTAAAAACAAATACTATATATATTTTATATTCGGGGTTTTATATATATGAAATTTTCATGTTAATATTTTTAAGATTTAAATTCATAATTTATAAGTATATATGAATGTAATTTCTTTTTTATGTTTTTAAAACATATATATATAAGAATCATTTTAAATCTCAATGTTTATTTACTTCATGATATATGGTTATATTAATTATTACTCGTATCTAAGAGTATACTATATTTAATTATGTATTATTTAAAATATCATGTTTTTTTCAAGCATATATAATATGATTGTATCATTATAGAATTCTCCAACATAATTTTTTTAGAATTAATTTTATATTTAGAATCATATATTTTAAATCCCCATTATATTTTATATTTTAATAGGAATTATTTCTAATGTTATAATTGTTTTATACTTATCATATATATGTGTATGTATACAAACACAGAAATCCACAATGATGTGTGTGTGTGTGTGTGTGTGAGCGTGCACCCGTTCACACATTTACCTATTAATGTATGATTCTAAATGAATATGAAATAAATTTCAAGCCCTGATATTACTCAATTTATCATTTTTCTAATTCATAAGGATGAAATTTTTATTTATAAAATTATACATTTAAAATTTTCTATGTGCTTCATAATTTTATTATCTTATTATCATACTATAAAAAATAAAATATATATACATATATATATATATATATTATTTTGTGTAAATATAAATTTACAATTTCTATTATTTTTTGTCATAGGTTTATATAGTTACACTACCATTTCATGTGTAAACGAATCATATATTAAATTCGTTAAATGAATTTCTAATAATCTTATTCACGTATTATGTTTAAAAGATAAATGTTAACATTATATATCTTTTTTCAATAAAATTAATTTCATGTTGTTATGGTTGAATGTTTGAATACATAGACATTAATTATAATTTTTATCAATAGTATATGAAAATGATAATTTTCATGAGTTTTGGTTTTACAAAAACTCACAAGTGATTTCCAGTGATATTATATATATATATAAGCACATATGTGTATTTAATTCATTATTATGTATAAAAAACCCAAGTAAAAATGTATATAAACATATATAATACAATATCAAAATAATTTTATAATAAAATTCGATCTTGTACATTGTAATGATGAAAGGGTATTACGGAGTAAAATGATTCCTAAGGAATCTGGACAGGCCCATAGTTTCTTAAAAGTTTAACGTTTCCCCATTGTTTTATTTTCAAAATAATTATTAATATTTTATGAAAAATAACTCGATTGTTTTTAATAATTATCAAAATTATAAAAATTATGAAGTTAGTATTATAATGTATTAAAAATCATATGTAATTTCAATGACATTATATAATTTTAAAAAGTGAATGTATTTTTAAAAAAATTATAATATTTTGAAAGGTGTATGTATATTCAAATACATTTTCAGAATCATTTTTTCAAAGGATTTTTAAATGTGTTTTAAACAGTATATTATATTTTAAAAAGAGATCAAAAATAAATATTTTCATAATCATAAGTATATTCAAAGGATTTTTAATGTTTTCTCCAAATCAATGTGTTTGGGAAATATTTTCAATGGTATATTTCAAATGGTATAAGTATTTAAAAAAAAGCTCATTCGATTTTTTAAATCCCCATTTATGGGAAAAATATTCACCCATTGTTTTTATATAATGTTTTCAATTTTGTATAGTGGTTTCAAGGATTTTAGCACAAAAATTTATTTATTTTGATAAAATTCCAATCGCTTCCTTTGATTATATTATTTCTTCTTTGGTTATATGTAAGAGTGGACCTTTTACTCCAATATAATTTCTTTTTTTGAATTTATATTTTCAGATAATTTTCTATAAGAAAAAATAAAACATTTTATTCATCCGATATGGACGCATGGGTCCATATCCTTATATAATATGCCAATAAATATTAATTTTATGTCTAGTGGTATGGAGGGTAGGTTGTAGTGTATCATTTACCCATATATTTTCAATGAAACTTCTTTTCTCAGATATGTGATTTTGTTTCGTAAGAGATAAAACTTATCTATGAAATTCTAAAGTGTTAATCATTTATTAGGGTAGTGTTTTACCATTAATTAATTTCTATTTTCCCAAATGAATAAAATATTAAACTTATTTTTCTACTAAATTACATTTGTTTCATGATTTCTAATTATATGTCATGATTACTCTATTTAGAGATACATATGATAAAAATTATGCTGTGACCGATACTATTTCACAATAATTATATATGGATTTAAGAAATAGTATCAATTCATAATCCTATGGGACATAAATATGAGGACTAATTCCATTTTCTTTTCGTCCACTTTAATTGTTATAATAGGGAATTTGATGATATATCTTTAGAATTTATAAATTAATGAATAATTTTTATGATAATTGTAACTATCACTGAAAAAATGAAAAATGAAATTCTTGAATAACATTTTGGGTTGAATACTAGTGAATTATTTTTATAGATTCTCTACCTATATATAAATATAAATTTTAGTTGAATTTAAATGATTGAATTCATCCCACTCATAATTTATTTTTTTGGATCCCTAAAAAATATTCGTTGACCTTGAATAATGGGTCATGATCTATTTAGTTATAAATGTATATTAATGGATATAATATGTGTAGGGACCCGACCTTAAACGTTTCATAATATTGAATTAAATGACTAATTCAGATTAGGGATCTTATATGGTTTATAGTTATAGAGATTAAGGTCATTAATATAACATTTCATCTCAAAAATTTTAAAGCATACACTTCTACTCAGCTTCAATTTTTTCATTAAATAAAAACTATTTAAGAAAATGAGACATGTCTAGTTCCATGTTTTAGATAGCATGCATTTTCCTTCATCCCATCCTTGATCCTAATCCACTTTATGTCTTATGAAAAACATTTCAAAAACTTGGGATGAGCCATAAAAGCTCAGTAAGGGATACACATAGAAGGAAGACTTTTAGTTTTTCAAGACAACATGTAAACCCGTAATACTTTATCATAAGTAATACTATTTACCTTTATGAAGTATTAAGTACACATCATCGAATAAAAGATCATTTCATTCTCTTTTGTAACAAAAAGATTACCATAAAACCCATATAAAGAACACAGAATATATAAAGGTATCGTTGGACATAAACATACATAAATGGAATAACTAGACGGTGGACTTCCACACATATCAATTAATAGAATATCCATACGGCCTACTTGCAAACCCAATTCATTGGAGGCAATAACGTAACCACATGTCCGTGATTATCACTGCACCACCCATCATATGGTTCATCACTTAACCACTCGTAAAATGTCCAAGAACCAACATAACACATAAAATATTGAAAATATATTAATTTTACTAAAAACATTTCATTTTAAATCACAGAATTAATTTCATGATATTTAAATAATCATTAAATTTCAATAAACCATTTAAAAATTGATTAATGAATTAATGTTTCTCCTACCACTTTGATGATTTTAATGGAATTATAATTTTAAAACATTAATTTACATATAAAGAAATACTGAAAACCATTTTTAAAACATGGACATTAAAGATAATGATTTATAATAATAAATCTTTAAGACATTTAAAATGATATTTTAGTTAAAGAGTATTTAACAAAATGTGAGACTCTTGAATACAAATAATTGAAGAATAACATTTAATATGAACATTATAATATCATGAGAATAAATGGATTCATGATATATTATGACAAAGGATGGTATATACACTATATAAAAGTGAATTGGTTCATGACAACAAAGAAGTCTCAATTGAAATGTAAATTAAGATGAAATCCCTTATAAGACGGTATCCTTAAATTAAAGATAAAAAAACCACATAATAATGTTTGAAAAATTTAAAACAGCCAATATTAGTGGATATTAGGTGTAAACCAATCATAGTTCATTCAAACATATTCATATGACAACATATTCAAGAAGTACAAGTTGAACCCAACGAATTGAAATTGGGTTAAGAAGTGCCCTTGTAAAACTACAACAGCCTAATAGCGTCCCATTAAAATTTATAAAATGATTTGATGAGATAAGAAGGGTATCTCATCACTTGGAAAAAAATTTAAATTTATAATGATATAGAAAACATATCCCAGCATAATAATTTGTAAATTAAACGACATATCAAAAAACAACTCCTTTATAAAGAGGATAGTGAAAGGTTTCCTTGCATATTTGGTAACTTATAAAACATATGCCACATGAATGAAGAACCATATAATTTAGATGTAAATACCTAAAAATGAAATTATATTATACAAAGAGTATAATCATGGGCATTACATACACCACTCAAAGGAGATGGGGACAAATATAGCATGAATCACACGGGAAAAAACGTGAGAAAAAACCCCTTATATCATTGTATTGAATCGAGTCCTATGACCAAAAGATAATAACCACAAAATAAATCACAAAACAACCTGAATATAAATATAATCATGATACTATATATCAATGACATTTTATATTACACCACATGAAATAAATAAGTGGTGAACAATGGAAATCTGTCGGAATTAAAAGTTAGATAAGAAATCACCTTACCTCGTGTCCGACTTGACTTGTTTCATCAATGTTATTATTGAATAACAAACTTATTTTAATTTATAATTGATTTAGAACTCTTTTTCAAGTTTTTTATTCCTTTTATATCACTTATTACCTGGTAATCAATAGTATTTAATCATTTATGTTGATAATGGTCATTTTGTTGATATTTGGAAAATGAGTTAAAATGATCACCTAATAATTACATGTTTTCCATTAGGTCAAGAGTTCATTATCCCCATAATTATATTCCTGATTTAGATATCATATATATCATATATATCCAGTATATATAGGTATTTATAATAGTACATAACATTTGGAGATAAGAAATATAATGCACTGTTCATGGAGACGGTAAGCTGTACATATGCATGAATGCTACTTTAATTTATTTTTCTTATTTTAATTGAATGAAAACCTAATGATATATAGTTATATTATTATTCCCAAATAATATACTCTATAATTTCAATAACTCCATCCTTTATATGTCTGATATATGGTATAAGCAAGTCATATCACTTTGAGGGGGTGGTAGTCCACACTTTCCTCAAATGAGATTATCGCATTACTCATAATGGAAACAATAAAGGTATGATATAAATTAAAAAAGAGAATAACGAAAACATAATATATATAATATATAAATACAATACCCTATTAATGGCCACCATGATAGACGGTATGAGATAATCGAACAATCATCGTTTTGTGAGGCGTTAGCTTTCCATCCACAAAAACAGTTTGTTCTTCACCCGTTATATGGAAGTGTGTATAAGTGTAGTTCTAATAAATCTCATAAAAACATTTTATTATATTTATGATACTTTTTTTTTACAAAATAAAGTTACAGAAAGATTTTATGGGGTTGGGGATGTAAAATAATACCAAATAAAACAAAAGAATTTATGAGAAACTGTTACCTTTAATTTGGGTAACTTCTTTCGGTATAAACCAAAAGGGGTTCATGAAGTGACTTTTATCATTGTTAAGGACTATGGGAGGAGGATAGGTATGTAGAACGATTAATTTGGAAATGTTTTGGTGACAAAAAATGCTTGAGATATGTCAGTAATTTGTTTGAAGTGGTGTCCTTTTATATGGGGGAAGAGGGGTTCTTTAAGAAAGTTTGTAAATATTATTTTATTATAAACCTATCTTAGGTTTCTAAAGATCCAAAACTCATTAAAGATGAAAATAAGATGACTCATGGTTGAAATAAAATCATCAAATAATAATTGGATAGGTTTTGGATGTTATTTTAATATTTATAATCTTATTTATTTAAATCAATTATTAATGAGGTAAATACATCATCATTATTATGTCATATATAATTTAATTTATTTGGTTCTAAAAATTATATAAAAATACCATGTTGTAAGAAATATTTTTATCTTTAAAATGAATATTTATAGTTGAAAATATATCTTATATAACATCTTGTAAAATTTAATTTAGTAAACGATATTTACTAATGTCATTTTTACCTTTACATTAAGTTAATTAATCTAAAGTGTCATTATCACTTATAAGTGACTCAATGGGGTACCAAAATATACCCAAAGTTGGAAATGGTCGTAAATGACTCAAAACATAAGGTTAGGGAAAATTTTAAGATAATTTGATATTTTAATAATATTCTTTTCACATCGAATTACCCTATTTATCTTTAACAGTGGTAAATAAAAGTCAAAAGTTAATATTCACGAAAAATTATTTTCGCATTATTGGAGAAACTATTACATACAAATAACAACCATATATGTCATATTTTCTAAATTCAATACACAGAAGTAGTAAATATTCATTTGAATGAAAATTTCAAATTTTAACTACTACTTAGTGGTTTCACTATTCATAAACAATTTATGATTTTCAGATTAACCCCAAAAATTCATCCTAAGATATATTAGATATTTGGAATTCAAATATGATGTATATTTTACTAAATTAAAAACATAGAAGTTTCATTTATTAATTTAAAATTAATTCTCGTTATGAAAACTAATAGTGTGTTCATAATAAACAATAACTATCAAAATATTGACACTTGTTTATGTCCAATTTCAAAGTCAAATTAATTCTAATGACCAAAATTAGATTAAATGGTAATAATATATAATTATTACACTTTAAAACCAATTAAACATATTAATGAATTTTATTTAAAATAATATTTGTATTAAATTATAGTATTTTTTATTATTCATAAAAAATGAATTTTTTTAGAAAAATATACCAAAAAATTTTCCAAAGTAAATATTGATGTCCCGATTCTAAATAATAATTTTATTTTGTCAAAAGGAACATATAAAAGTTACCAAAACAAGATTTAATGAGGTTTTACCATTAAAATTTGGTAAATCAACCATTTTGAGTATTTATGTTTAAAATTAGATTCATTCACATTTAAAGCCTCTAACTTTTATTGGATAAATATAAAAAAATTTAACTTAAACGTATAATAATATTTCAGTTAGTTATATTTATTCCCTCTAATACAACGGATAAGTGTTAACTACCATTTAAAATAAAAATATTATATTATTAGTGTGAAATGTAATATTTCAAAGAAACCTGTTGTTGCGTATCGGGTAAGCCATCCAACATAGCATCCCCTTTTAAAGTAAAATTAATAATAAATTTAAAATTATTAATAAATATGAAAATTTTATATACTTTATTTACCTAGGATGTTACATCCTTCCCCCCATTTGGGAATTGCGCCCTCAAAATTTTAAATTTGGGCTCAGAATCATCATTGAATGTCCCACAACAGAAAAAGAGTCAATAAAACTAAAACTTTAAAATAAATTAAGAGAAGTAAAAAGGTCAACCGAGATAACCCATACTAGGATTCCATGTAGGAAAACATATATATGTAAAAGAGAACAAATGGTCAAGTTTTGATGGAGAAGGATTGAAAACATGATTAAGAAAATGTTAACCACCATAAAATCACAAACATTAATGGGTTCAAAGGTCCTTGATTCCCCAGTAGGAAAGGTTTATAGAAAATGTTTTTGTTCTAAGTTACTTTTCATAAAGATGAGGAATTTATTTATGATCTTAACTAAAAACATATGGAAACATACATACTTGTCATGTAGACTTTCATCCTTTGCAAAATTCCAACCACAAAATCATCTTCTCCACAAATGATGAGTATTCAAACTGACTTGGTCATATTAAAAGCACTAGAATCAACTTATAGAGTATCACATAATCCACAAAATATGAACTATATATTTCTCATATCTTTAGACATCAACCAAAACAAAAACGTTTATTACAAGATCAGATAACTCCCAAAGGATAAAGTTTTACAAAAAGAAAAACTACTCGTAGTCTCCAAATATTGTCTAACAATACCCAAAGTTCAATAAAGACCATTCAATAAAACATATCCCACAAATTCTTAAAAGTAACCCAAACTATGATTGAAACCCAGAATTTCAAATGGATTTGATGAAATAGACTTCCACAAAAATCTTAACATATATCTAAAAAACATCGACTACTCTTAAAGTCTCATATTAAAGTTTAATTAACCAAATCACATATTCTCTATTATGGGTTAATCATTTATATAGATAAACCAAAATAAACTTATTTATGGTTAATAAAAACATCTTACTAAAAAATTATTAGTCATAATAACCAGGGACTTCACGTAGTCCAGTTGTAGTCGATAAATCCCAGTCTCACATAGGTTATGGGTTTTATTCCAACTACTTTGTCCAATGTGAAGGCTTGTCACGTGGTCCGCGTGTTGTCCTTTTTCATAAATTATATAATTTTGTAACATTCCCAAAAAGAGAAAAATTCATCAAAAATAACCATAACATATTTTAACCACCAAGTATTTCAAATAACATTCATTTTTTATCCCACAATGTATTTAAATGTTATTGCCTCAAATTCAAGGATCATATAAATCGAAATGGTTCATTATAACTATATCCACAAAAGAAAAGATATTTTATCCTTGAATAAAATTTTCATATATCAAACACCACGGTTTCACATACTAAAAAAATTCTTCTAATGTAATCCCATCATCTAAAGAGCCTTAATACTTTTAACAATTTCACCATCCTAAAATCTACCATAACTCTTAAATCCCTTATATGTTGAATTCTTACTCATTCAACATTCATCATTATCTATTAACAATTCATTTACAACTTATTATGAAATACTTTTTTCTTGCAAACAAAATCAGGAATCATATACTTAGATTTCCAAAATGTCTAAACATCAGTTATGAAATAATACATACCATTGAAAGGTCATTGTCAGTTTCTTAATCCTCAATCGGAATGGAATTAGGTATTAGTAATCATATATTTATATGATACATGTGTTCCCATTCCCAAAACTTCTTCATCAGACAACTGTTTGTATAATAACTATGCACACCACATTTAAAACAGTCAATTGATCCCTCAGAAATAACTTCTTTCCCTTTCGTAGTGTCAACTGGATGCTTCCTTTTTCCATGGATTTTTATTGTTTTATGACCATCACTTCCACATCTATAGCATCTTCCCATACTTTTGAAACATTTTCCTAATTGTTCCTTTCTACATCTTTGAAAAATTGGATTTTGAAAATTCTAACCTTTATGATTATTACATGAACATCTGTAGGGATTTGTTTCTCATATATATGATGCCTAATAAAAATCACCAAGTTTTAGGTGGTCAATCATGTGTCCAGATTGTTGGTTGAGAATAACCACAAGAGTTCTCATTACAGCTCCCATTTCATTGAGTTTCACGTTCATAAAACAATCCCAGTTATCTTCACATCCACTATTACATTGGTTCCCGCTAGGTCAAGAAATTTACTAAAACCAAAAAGGTTAGTGTGAGTATATTAGTAAAATAATCATATAATATCTTATGAGGAGGGTAGATACAAATTCATGTTATCATAAACTCATTCAAAATAACTACAACTCTTTCTAATATGCTAACCATTATTATTATGTCACTTATGCTTAGATTACACCATATCCTCTGAAGATATCCAAACCGACCTCTCGTACCAACTATAAGGACCCGACCTTAACCATTTCATAATATTGAATTAAATTAATAATTCAAATTTGAGGATCTTTTCAGGTCGAGAGTTTTAGAGATTTAGGTCATTACTATTACATTACATCTCTAAAATTACAAAGTAGACACTTGTTCTAAGTTTCTATTTTTTCATAAAATAAAAAATCTTTAAGAAAATGAGACATGTCTACTTCCATGTTTTTGATAGCATGAATTTTCCATGATCCCATCCTTGACCCTATTCCAATTTTTTTCATGTGAAAAACATTTAAAAAACATGGGATGAGCATAAAAAGTGTAGTAAGGGATACACAAAGATGGAAAACTATTAGTTTTCCCAAAAAACACGTAAACCATGAATACTTTATCATAAGTAATACTTTTCACCTTTATAAAGTAGTAATTACTCTTCATTGAATAATAGATCATCAGATACCCTTTTGTAACAAAATGATTACCATAAAACCAATTTAAAGAACACATAATATATAAAGGTAACTTGGGAAATAAACACACTTAAATGGAATAACTATACGGTCGACTTCCACACATATCACTAAATGGAATATCCATACGGTCGACTTCAATACCCAATGCATTGGAGGTTATAATGTAACCACCCGTATGAGATTATCATGGCACCACCTGCCATATGGTTTATCACATAACCACCCGTAAAATGTCCAAGTACCATCATAAAACAAAATAAATTTCAAATATAACCATTTCAGTAAAAATATTTCATTTGAAATCACATGAATAAATTTCAAAATATTGAAATAACCATTCCATTTTCATAAACCATTTAAAAAACGATTCTTGAAACATAGTGTCCCCAACCACTTTGAAGATTTTAATAGAATTATAATTTTAAAAAATTAATATTCATATAAATAAATACTCAAAACCATTTTTAAAAAATTGACATTAAATATAATGATTTATTAAAACAAATCATCAAAACATTTAAAACGATATTTTAGTTAAAGTGTTTAAAAAAAATGAGAGACTCTTGAATACAAATAATTGAGGAATATCATTTAATATAAACTTTATAAAATCATGAGAATAAATATATTCATGATATAATATGAAAAAGGACATTATATACCCCAAATAATAGTGAAATGTTTCATTACAACCATGAAGTCTCAATGGAAATGTAAATTGAGATGAAATCCCTTATAAAGACGGTATCCTTAAATTAAGGATAAATCCATCACATAATTATGTGTGGCCAATATAAATACATCCAATATAATGGGATATTAGGTGTAAAAGAATCAAAGTTCATTCACACATATTCATAGGATGACATATTCAAGAAGTACAAGTTGAACCCAAAGAATTTAAATTCGGTTAAGAAGTTCCCTTATAAAAATTCGATAGCCTAACGGTGTCACATTAAAATATAGAAATTTTTTTGATGAGATAAAAACAGTATCTCATCACTTGGACATAAATTATACATCAAAAAGGATATATAAGAACATATTCTAACATAATAAGATCTAAATTAAAATAAATATCAAAAAAGAAGTCTTTTAAAAAGAGGAGGGTGAAAGGTTCCCTTACCGATTTTGTAACATAGAAAACATACGTCACATGAAATAAGTACCATAAAATTTAGATTTAAATACAAATAAATGAATGTATATTACAGAAAGAAAATAATCATGGGTGTTACATACACCAATCAAAAGAAATAATGACAAATATAGCATGAATCTCATGAAAAAAAGTGAGATAAAAACACCTTACCTCATTGTAATCAATCTAGTCGTATGACCAAAAGATAATAAACTCTAAATGAATCACATAATAACAAGAATATAAATATAATGTTGATAATATATATCATTTTCAATATACATTACACCACATGCAATAAATAATTGGAGAACAATGGAAATATATCAGAATTAAAATTGAGATAAGAAATCCCCTTAACTCGTGTCCGCCTTGACTTGTTTGTTCCTTGTTATTCCTGAATAATAAATATATGTTAATTTATAATTGATTGAGAACAATTTTTCAAGTTTATTATTTATTATATATCACTTATTTTCCATGTTATAAACAATATGTAATCATTTATGTTAATAATAGTCATTTGGTCGATATTTCGTACTTGAGTAAAAATGAACACCTTATAATTACAAGTTGTCCATGTGCTCAAGAGTTCATTAGCTCTAGAATGATATTCAATATTTAGATATCATATATATCATATACATACCGTATATATAGTTATTAATATTAGTACATAACATTTGGAGATAATAAATGAAAATCACCGTTCATGGAGATGGTAAGCCTACGTTCGCATGAAATCTATTTTCATTTCTATTTTATATTTTAATTGAATGATAATACAATGTTATATTGTTATATTATTATTAAAGAATAATATTATATATAATTTCTATAACTCCATACTTTATATGTTCCACGTAGTGTATGAATGAGTCAAATCACTTTGAGGGGGGCGGTAGTCCGCACTTCCTCAAATGAGATTATCGTGTTTACTCATAATAGAAACCAAAAAGGTATGATATAAGTTAAAAATAAATAATCATAAAGAAAATATAATATATTTGATATATAAATATAGTTCCATATTAATGGCCACCATGATAGTCGGTAGAAGATAATCGAACAATCGTCGTTCCATGAGGCGTTAGTTTTCCATCCACAGAAATAATATATTTTTCACCCATTAGATAGAGGTGTGTGTCAGTGTAGTTCGAATACATCTCATAAAAACATCCTAGTATATTATTGATTATGGTGTTGTTATAGAAGTAAGGAACAAAAATACTTTAGGGGGTTTGGAGGGAAAAAATGAAAATGAATTTAAGAGAAATGGTTACCATAAATTTGGGTAACTCCATTTGGTATAAACCAAAAGGGTTTCTTGAAGTGCCTTATGCTTTAGTTAAGGATTCTAGAAGAATGATACAGATGTAGGGTGCTAAATTGGGCAGAGTTTGGATGTTCCAAAACGTTTGAGAGTTGTGAAAAATTGGTTATAAGTGGTGTCCTTTTATAAGGGGGAAGGGGATCTTTAAGAAAGATTGTAAATATTATTTTATTATAAACCTATATTCGGTTTCTAAAGATACAAATCTAATTAAAGATCAAGATAAGATGACTCATGGAAGAAAAAAAATATTCTAAAAAGAATTGGATAGGTTATGGATGTATTTAAATATTTATAATCTAATGAATTCAAATCATTTATTAATGAGGTATATCCTACATCATTATTGTGTCATATATATTTTAATTTATTTGAGGTCTAAAAAGTATAAATAAAATACCTTGATATAGGAAATCATTTTATATTACCAATGGATATTTATAGTTGAAATGATAATTTGTATAACCCCTTGTAAAGATTAATTTACTAAATGATATTTCTTAATGTCATTTGTTCCTTTACTTTATGTTAATTACTCTAAAGTGTCATGATCACTTCTAAGTGCCTCCATGGGGCCTAAAAATCAAACCAATGATGCCCATGGTCATAAATGACTCAACCAATATGGTTAAGACAACTGTTAAGGTAATTTTATATTTTTATAATATTCTTTTCACCTTGAATTACCAAATTTACCTTTAACCGTGGTAAATAAAAGTGAAATGATACTAATCACCAAAAATTATTTTCATCTTATTGAACAAAATATTACTTAATAATGAAAACCATGTATGTCAGGTTTTTAAATTTCAATATATAGAAGCTGTAAAATTTCATTTAGATAAAAATGTCAGTTCTTAACAACTACTTAGTCGTTTCATTATTCCTTAAAAATTGACGATTTTCAGAAAAACACAAAAAATTTAACCTATCTATATTTGATATTTTGTATTTATAAATGATGTTTATTATATTAAATTAAAACCATATAAGTTTCTTAAATTAATTTAAAATTAATTCCCGTTATCAAAACAAATGTCGTGGTTATAAGAAACAATAACTTTTAAAAGATTGATGCTTATTTATGTCCAATGTCAAAGTGAAATTAATTACAATGACTAAAATTTGATTAAATAGTAAAAATATATTATTATTAAACTTTAAAACCAATTAAAAATATAAATAAATTATATTAAATGTCAATTTTGAATTGAAATACATTATTTTTCAGTATTCATAAAAAAAATGAATTTTATTAGAAAAAAATATCAAATATAACCTAAAGTAAATTTTGATGTCCCAATTATAAATAAAAAATTTATTTTGTCAAAAGGAACATATAAAAGTGACAAAAAATTTATTTAAAGATGTTTCACCATTAAAACTCCGTAAATCGACAATTTTGAGTATTTATGCATAAAATTAGATTCATTTACATTTTAAGCCACACACTTTTATTGGAAAAAAGTAAAAACATTTAAAAAACATGTATAATCATATTGTAGTTATTTTTATTCATTCCCATCAATACAATGGATAGGCATTAAATACCATTTAAAATGATAATATAATATTGTTAGTGTAAAACATAATATTTCAATGAAATCTGTGGTTGCGTATCAGGTAATCATCGAACATAGCACCCCCTTTTAAATTAATATTAATAATTAATAAAAAATATTTACAAATATGAAAATTTCATATTCTTTATTTACCTAGGATGTTACAATATGATCACCATAAATGATGTCAACCAATTATTCTTTATTATAAATGGAAAAAATATAATAATGAGTTATTCAATAACAAGTTGCATCTATGTATATATTTTTATTGATTGATTCATCAATCATTCCACCTCTTAAGACTGTCTTTGTAGATCATTTCATTATCATATACATATTTCCAAATACATTATATTTCATCAAGATGCAGTCGTCATCATTTTATAGATTGGTAGTTCCATGTTCACTGTTCTCACATCCCTATATAAATGATGTTCATGATCTATAAAAAATCATCATAGTTTCCCATTATTTGTATTTTTTTGTATGCACATATTTAAAGATCCCAAACCCAGTATCACATACTCGGTAGTTACTTTAAAAAATCTATTCAAAATATAAGGGATCATAACCTAAGGTATCAAATATTTTATTATTCTTGATAAACTAGAAACAAACATGAATATAAACTTACATTTGAAAACCAAAAATTAAACGTAGTGAATGTAAAAAAAATAAAATTCAATTAACTGACTGAAGTATTCCTTTTTCACATCAAAGAAAATGTAAGCTAAATAATGGAGACTTCAATATCTAATTAAGAGTTATTTAAATTTAAATATATCAGGAATATATAATTTATAATCAATAATGAATATAAAATATAGAATTTGGAATATCTAAATATGCATTAAATTTATTAAATAAATTTACTATCATGATTAGATAATTCATAGTCAATATTTCAAGGTAAATAACTGAAAACATAATTTATTGAATCAATAAATTGTGAAAAAAAGTATACATTGATAATATAAATTCAATAATTAAATGGATAATAACAACTAAATTATTAATGAAGTAAATGATTAATAATGAACATCGTGATATCAAATATCATGTTATCTATATCATTATTACCTTTACCAAGATGGTTTAAAACTAAGGTTAAAAACTATTAAATTCTTACTTACTAATTCACATAATGATAATATAGATGTTTCATAGTTCCCTATAAATACATTCCCCACTTTTTATTACAAGTCAAACAAATTCCTCATATATATAATTATATACTTTAAACATGTACAATATGCCTTATGAAATAAATTTAGTATTGAATAATGTATGAAGAATACCAATATTTCTACAGTCAATAAAATAACTATCAATGTAAATTTTATTATATTGAAATGACATATGAAATATGTGATTAAGAAATCCACTTTAAAAAATGGATATTTATTGGAAAATATAACTCTGATTATAATAATAATGTGAATACTTCAAGTGAATGTTAATGAATATAATGATCTAATCTTTAAAGTTAATTTCGATAATTTCCCTAGTCAAACAGAAAAAAAAATCATATTAATAATACATATGGTATAATTATAACATATATGTAGTGTGGTATATCTAAAATAATAATTATTTTTCATTTATGAATAAATATACCATAAAAATATCATTAAAAGTATTCTATAGGAAAATAATGATTTCAATTTTAAATTGAACTTTTAGAAGTAAACAACTTACACAACATTATTTAAAAAATATTCTTTGAAAATAAAATTTAAAACATGTAATGTAGAAAAAAAAATTAATGGTTAGGTGGCATTAATGTTCAATTTTTTCAAAGTACCGTAAATTAATGATTCCAATCACATTTTCTAAAAAAAGTCAAATGTAACTTTCTTTTGTAAAAGAAAAAAATATTCAATTCATTTTTTTGTAAAAAAAATGATTCTGAAAATTAATTTAATAATTCTTGGTAATTTTTTAAAAAAGATTTTTGTTATATTTGATTTTGAATAAAAATGGTTTTCCAACTAAGATAGAAATGAAATCAGATTTTAATAAAAAAAAATCTCAAACTTTTTATGTGACAATGAGAGGATTTTGGTAACGTTTCATAAAAAATTCTTGAATAAATAGAGGATTATAAAATTAATACTGCAATCTATATGTTTAGTAAATAATTTCCTTTAATTAAACATCATGAATAAAAAATCCAAATTAAAATGTGATTCAAACATAAATAATTTTTCACTTGGTAACTTTTAAATCATAATTCCAATGAAAAGTATAAAATCAAATGAAATATTGAACAATATAAATATATTTTTATTCATTAAATTATCTCTTAAATGGGAATAAGATACACCTTATAAATAGAGATAGGTGTATAGCAAGACAAATGCATCGAAGAATGAAATTTGAGATGAGAGACCCTTACAATGCTAATTACAGTGAAGTGGTAATGAATCAATAAATTGACAATGTTTATAAAATGTACGTCAAAATAATATGATTTTAAATAAAATAAAATAAAATCAATTTTCATTACATATATAATCTTATAAAAACAAATACAATGAATATGTTATACAACCCAATGAAAATAAATTGAGTTATTAAATAAATTACCACATGAGAAATTTTTAGTCAAATAAACATGGATGAAATAAATTTAATTAAAACAGAAAACACCATTATGTTTTATTTATTAATTATATTACATGTAATAAAGTAATTTTATTCACCATATCATTAAATTATGTGTACAACATTATAGTATGACTTAATGAGTGGAAATTGGGGAAATTTGATTACCTCTTGCTTCCTATTTATTGAAAGAACTGTAAACCAAAATATAGTTATTTTATGAGTTTAATAAACTTATAAAATAATAATATAAATTTTTATGATATCATATATGATAATCTTTTAAAATATTAACAATTTTTTCTTAACAATATATTTTTATTTTTTTCGGTGTTTATTGTCATTTTCATAGGACTGCTTACTCTTGAAATTCCTAGTTATATTTTATAGAATATAGATCCTTAAAATTGAATATTATGTTTATTTTATAAATTTAATATTTTATTATTTTATTAATAATTTAAACCATTAGTGATAGTTTGACAAGTAAAATGAATTTCATCATTTCATGGAGATGGTTAGTTGTACGTCGACATGAGCGACGATATCCTATTCTTAATGGGTGAAAGGTTAAGTTTGTCAATTTTTTATTAATATTAAATAATTAATAATATTTCATTTATGATATATAATTATTATATCCATCATTAATTCTATTAATTTGATTAGGAGATAGAAAAAAAATTAAATCGGTTCATGAGGCCGTATTATGCCATACAACTGAAAGATATATTTGTCTCCCATTTAATGTAATAGTATAATATTACAAATTATTACTTAAATATAATAAAATAATAGTATATTATGAATACATTTTGTTATATTTTATGTATGATGACATAATTTAGGGTGTAAAAGGAATAATTTAAACGAATGAGCATAGTGAAGACAATTACGTTTTCTTAGATAAACCACATTTGAATATCTTATTAAATACCATAGAGATGGAATATTTGAATGTTAATAACCACTAGAAAGTGTATATCTATGTTTGGGAGATATTTTATCTGGTTTTGTTTTATGAAAAATGTCATTAGAGGTGTGAATACGTTTGTTCAGTGACATCCTTTTAATAATTGAAGAGGAGGACATGAATTATTTTTTAGAAAAGAAGAAATCATAACTAAGTTTATATAATGAAGAAGGATAAAAAATGTATTATTATAAAATATTATATGTGATATGTTTTAAATATTTCCATAAAATTTTACTTAGACATCTTTTTAGTCCATTTAAACACCTATCTTTTTAGTTTCACCACATAGTTAACCAATTTTCTACATAACAACGGTGAAATATTGGTTCTCTTTTAACTATTTATTATGAAATAAATTATGTTGGAGATATTATATAATATAAATTATTCCATCTCAAAATATAGAATCAAATTTTCAAACTTCAATTCATAAAACGTCTTAAATTTAATTTTAAATAAAACCTAATGACTTATTATAAAACTGGTTTTCAAGAAATGATTTATAAGAGAATAAGATGATATTATGTTAGCTATATAACTATTTATCATCATGATATGGATTAAAATTCATTTATATATAATATATATATATATATTATTTAAATCATTAATCTTTAATGATTATTTTAATTAATTAATATACTAAAAATTATTCTTTTAAAAACATTCTTCATGAAAATGTATTCTTATGAATAAAAATAAACATATATCAAAATCATGTATAAATAATAATAAAATGTAATTATTTATTATAATTATAAATAAATAATAATTTTTTTTAAATTTTCAATTCAAATACAAATAATAATGGAACATTCAAATTTCATAACTTATTGATAAAAAATGACAGTTTTAGAAATGAAAGAGTATTTTTCACTATTCACTAAATATCACTCATTTAAAACCAACCCTCACTATGATAATTTTTATATTATAATGTCACATATGGGTTTAATTTTAAAAAATAATTTTCAAAAAATTTTAGAAAATTAATTATATTATTTTCATACAAATAGCTGTAAAAATCATTTAAGAAAAATATATTTTTTGAATAATAAATGGAATTTTATAAAATTCTTGTTAACATTATAATTATATTATATATATTTATAAATATATATATTTCATAATTTATTTAATCATATAAATACCCTATAATTCAACGGCTATGTTTTAATAGTCTTATATAAATAATACATTTCACAATTCCGTAAAGCTTGGTGTTAGTGGTCGTATATACTATCTAATATAATATAATTCATTTAAAATATCATGGGTTTATGTATCAAAAAATTAAACTGAATAAATTTATTTAATATAATTTAAAATATTGTGGTTTGACATTCTAGCCATCATAAATAAATTGTGTCCCTATAATTTTAAAATACACTTGGAAATGAAGGGTTTGAAATTTGAGAATTCCATTATTGAAAACCCACATCATTGGAAGGGTTAACCAACCATTATTTTGGTAAGAGCTTAATGGATGTGTGAAATTCTTATATAACAACACATAACTATTTTTCCAAGTAGGATACCAACAGTTTTATTTGAAAATATATACCTGAAAGAAAACTGTAAATAATTATTGATGGTGATAAGAGATCATTACACAAAATAATGTTAATGGTCAATACAATGTTGAGGATCACAAAACTATAAACTTGTGATGATATGAAGTACCATTTTTTCTTCATATTTGAATATAATGGGATAAATTTATTTCATGATATATTAATTAATTTTGAGGTATTATTTTTATATATATGAACATAAGGAAATATATTTACTCGATAACTATCCACTTCATATAAATAATTTCATCATATGGTTGGGCTTTGATAAATTTACAATTAATCTATTACTCCATGGAATAAATATTAAAAATATATTTTTATGCACAAAAAACTAAAATTTACATTAAATGTATCATTATATACTTATTAGAGTGATAAGCCCTTCATTATATTTCTAAATATTTACCAAACCAAAATTGTTAGTACTAGATAATATAATACATTAATCTATAAAACCTAATAGTGTCACCTAATGTTTAAAAAATATTTATTCATCAAATTATTTATTTAAAAACTATGTCATATTAAAAATTAAATCATATATTCTAGTGGAATGTGTTACAGCCTTATCACCATTCAATTGTGGATTCAGTCCCCATGGCCACACCAGAAGCAACTGGTGGTCAGCTGGCATGCAGGTTTCTCTTTATTCAAAACTATACTAATATAATCTTAATAACATTCCCAAATTGTGATAACCCATATGTAATAAAACATTTAAGACATGATAATCCTTAAATGTTACTAATATATTTAATCTTATGTCTACAAAATGTAAATGAATTATTACTTAAATAATATTTTATTATGTTATGGTAATGGGTTTTATTTCCATAAAAATATCAAAAAATATAACTAATAGTGGTATACTTAAATCACATTAAATCTCAAAAATGGTTATTTTAAGACATTTAACTTATAGTAAAACATAAACTAATAAACACATTATGGTACCAATAATTTTTGATTTAATATTATATGAAAAAATATATGATTCCCATAATTAAAATAATCCTTATATGTTTCATGATTATTATAACAAAAAAAACAGAGATAAAATGAATTCTATAATTTAATTATTGAATCCCAATACATAAATACTTCAATCCTTTTATTTCAATATATATCCTTCATTTTTCTAGGAGTTTAAATTTATAATAGGATATTAACCTGGATAATGACTAGGTTCAAAACATTAAAGACAACGACCTATAAATGGATTACTATGATGAGATTTATTTCTCTCTACTAAACACCTCATTTTCCACCACAATTTATAATTTTTACTTTCATTTAAAAACATAAATATTTTCCAATTAATTTGAAAAACTATCATATGTGTCTTTTTCTACATTTTTTATATATTGAAAATCATGCATTTTTCCCCTATGGTCACACTACTCAGGATCTTACGAAATGTCATACTTATATTTGGGAAGACCAAGTGTTTTTTAATGTTTAGATTATTAATAATATATCATGAAAACTTATTAGGAATAATCTTAATATATTTCAATCATGTTATAATCCCAATTGGTTTCTCATAGTAACCACAATGTCCATCATATCCAACGTTAACATGATTCCACCAAGTTTCATCAATTGACTAAAAACTAAAGGTCGAGTGTGAGAAACCATAATAATATTGGGAAAAATATATAATAATTTATAATTTCTAAAAATAAATTCACCTTTTTCTAAATCAACCACACCGTATGTTTATCACAGTTCATTCATATTAATTATGTATTCAAATCCTTAATAATTGCTCATAGTATGGAAAATTATTTTAAGCTATGTGAGGATAGTGTCAATGACCAATACCTATTTCTAGAGTTATTACCCGAAGGTAAACATTTTCCAGAACCATTCCCACTTTTAATATCTTGATAAGGTTTTATTTCTTGGAAAAACTATATAATTTATTCTTTATGAATAAATTATGATTCTCCTCCATACTTTTCCTAAATGTATACCATAGTAGTATTATCCCTAATATATATTTTAATAAATATAGTTTTCATTTTTCATACTAAACTAATGCTGATACAAGATATTAATAACTCAAACCCAGTTTCCCATTGTTGATAGTTACATAATAAAATTTCGACTAGATTCATTTGATTCCATCTCAAGTTAATATATATTTTAATATTATTGAAAAATAGATACTTATTTTAATCTAGTATTATATTTGAAAAAACTAAAAACATGTAATAGAGAAAATTCCACCTCATTAAACTCATTAAAATATTCCTTCTCCGTGTCACATAGAAATTAAAGAAACTAATGGTGATCTTAAATTATCATTAAGAGTTAAATAAATTGGAACCTATCATGGATATATAAATCATTATAAACAAAGAATAATCATCATGGAAAGTGAAATAACTTAACACACATTCCATTTAATCAATAACATAACTATCATGATTATATAATTTATATTAAATATGGTTAGGTAAATAACTAAAAAATATTTCATTTAATTAACAACTCTATAAAAAAATTATCCATGGATAATATCAATGAAATAATATCATCTATAATAACACCTAAATTATTAATTAATGAAAATTTTAATATCTCACATCATGATCTTAATCATCAAGATATCTACACCTTCATGACCATTCCCAATATGGTTTAATAAATTTACAACACCACTTAATTCTAGATTACTAATATACTTCATGATACCATTGATGTATTAAGGGTGTATATAATTACATTCCCCACCCATTACTAAATTTCCAAAAAATAACTCACATATTGAAGATACAATTTAATTCAAAAACCAAATATCTAGTTCAAAAATGTATTTATTAAATTTAGAATATAAAATATCAATATTTTCCCTATAATTCAAATGAATTTCAAATTAAACCATTATATATATAAATAATATAATTATTATATAATTATAATATCCCTGAAAAATAATATGGATATTGAGGGGAAATGTTTTCAAAATGATCATATGAAAGGAATTATGTCAACAGAAAATCCATAAATAAAAAAGATTAATCAAGAATTATAATTTCAACATTTCCCATTTCAAATTGATCATAAAAATTTATAAAATGAATGGTGATGGTATCATTACAATATCTCCATAATTGATTATATTTAAAATTGAGAGTATTCTTTAAGGAATTAAAATAACATAAAAAGTTTCTTAATTTTTTTAAAGAAAAATACTCTATTAAATTTATATATCACCTTTAAAAACTCTGAATTTATGGAATATTAGAAAAAAAAATTTCTTTAAAATTAACATTTAAAAATTTTAACATAATATTTAAGGGAATGTCTGTTCATGATTACGAGAATGTTCCACTCTTACTGAGTACATTAAAACAATGATTCATTTCAAATATCATTATAACAACCAAATGTACATTGTATGGAAAATATTTCGATGATTAATTTTACAAAGTTTTCTCACATGACAATTATTTTTAATAATTATTTTAAATAGTCATCATAAGTTATTTTTGTTTTGTTAACTTTTTTATAAATTACGGATACAAAAGAAAAGGGAATTATATACACTAAGAGATATAATGTAATATATTATTAAACTAATTTCTCTAACATTTTAAGTAAAAATGATGGAAAAATTTTACTCTTATTTTAAAGTAACATTAGTTACCATATGATATTAATATTAAATAGTTTTATTAGTCCAAAATACATTACTTTCAATCTATTTAAATTCAACAATTAGAAATAATCAAAAAATAAATTGAAACATAAACCTCCTACCTCTTGGTAACCATTTTATCACAGTCCCCATTAAATGAATAACACCAAATGAAAAATTAAATTCCAAGAATATAAATATATTGGTCATATTAAATATCATTGGGGTAGTAGATAAACCTCATAAAAAGGACATGTGTTTAACATGGCATATTTCCCAATGATGAAAACTTGATAAGAGTATCCTTTATAATGATTATAACATTGATTTGAGAATTAATAAAAGAATCAATTATGTGTATATAATATAAATCCAAATAAAAAACCATAAATAAAACATTATATAATCATAATTCATTACACACATGATATATTAATATCAAATAAAATTATGGATTAATATAACCTGATGAAAACAAATTTAGATATATAATTATTCACGACATGGTAATTTTCAAATCAAATATTTATTGATGAAATAATTATATTTAAATAATAGAGTATTTTATGTATTATTTAATCATGATATTTCATGTTAGATGGGAATTATATTCCCCATATAAACAAATTAGTTTCATTACATTACAACATTCCTCAGTGATAGGAAATTGTGAATTTTTTTACCTCATGCTTAGTTTTGATTGATAGAAAATTAAACTAATTTATAATGGATATAATCATGTTATTAATTTATAATATTACCTTAATAATGATTATAATATCAAATATTATCCTCTTATAATATCCAACCACTCGTTCCTTAATGATATTTTAATATTATTATTGTTTTGGTTTTTTATTGCCTTGTTTTCTCATATGTGTTTAGTAATGATAGCTATAATTGTTTTTCATATAATATATTTTAAAAAATATACCAAAATATATTAATGATATAAATATCATATTTTATTATTTTCTTCATTTTTAAAAATATTATTGAATTTTGGATATGGAAATTGATTCACATCCCTTTGTGGATATAGTTGGTTGTATGTATGCATGAGCGATGATATCATTACATTAATGGGTGAACATGTAATGAAGTGGTTGGTATATTAATTTTATATTATTTGTATAATTTTACAGTTATTATATATATTCATCATTTCTATCATTATGACTATCCACTTGAGTTGGTGGTGGAAAAAAATTACATCTTTTCATGAGGCAGTTGTCTCCCAAAAACATGAGTGATGACATTGATTCAAATTTGATTTTGGAGGATATGGATAAATATTATGACATACATATAATAAAATCATACTATATAGGAGAATATGGAGTAATTATATGTTTCATGTTAATAAATAATTGACGGTGGAAAATTAAACATTAAAACGAAAGAACATAGTGACAAAAATTTACATTGCATAGAAGTGCCACCTTTTTATATCATATTAAAAAACCTCTATTTGGTATTTTAGGAAGATATAAATGATTATAATGTGGATAAGGGTATTGAGGAATTATTTTTTCAGTGATTTTTTATAAAAATGGATTGATTGGGGTGAATGTAGAGACCAAGTTTTCACTTTGTAAGACATTGGAATATTTATACAAATATTTATAGAGTTACACACCAAGAAGACACCCAATTCGGATGCCAAGTGTGCCCAGAATAAATTATACTAAATATTAAAAAAAATTGAAATATTCATACAATAGATATAATATATCTCTTAAACAATTTATGAGTTTAGAATTTTGAGATATGGTTAGGTCCGGAACACTGATTTTACCCAAGGTGCGATATAAAATAATTTGGAGGGGGAAGTTCGTATGCCAATATCATCATAGGTACGTTAAATGGATGAATAAAATTATTAATTCAATAATTTTGTAGGTAGAACCAAAATAAATATCCAATAGTAACTCAGATTGGAAATAAGAGGACAAATTTTTTCTTATAGCATTTACTTTACCTTAGGATGATTTTTTTGTGAAAAACTTCTGTGAAAAAAATCACCTAGGGAAAAATGATAATTAAAATAACTATACATAATTATTTTATCTTGGATGCCGAACCCAATAACCTTTGAATGGGGACTCAGATTAGAATATTGACACTGTTATTGAGTTCGAAATTCATTGTTTTTCTTAAGTGAAATATAGAATGAGAGGGTACCATAAAATTCATATTTTTTCCTTGAAAAGGATCCATATGAATAGAATTTTAGTGATTGGGGATAAGGAAAAACCCTAAATCACACACAAACTCTCTCTCTATTACCAAGATCACTACTTCCCTCTCTCTCTCTAGAGATTTACTTCATTGTTATTCATCAGATCGAGGAGAAAACTCCTCTAGAAACATGGCAGATCGAAGTAGAAGCATCATGGACATGTCACCAATGATGGAACATAGATTTAAGGTAGGATCATTTTCTTTTTGAGATCTGATTCAATTTATGCTTCAGATATTGGTTTCTCTACTATTTATTTACTCTTTAATTTTAAAATCATAGATGAACACATGAACATCCTCATTGATCTCTATCTTGAACCTCGTTCTATGTGTACTCTTAGGATTATATTAAAACATGTCAAATATTTAACAGATTATTGAGAAAATCCTGTAATGTTGAAGATTGCATTATGAAATTCCCAATATGTGGTCCGAAATAATTTTTTATCATCTAGTGTGATTGTAGTGGCCTTTGGAAGGGGCCATCGGAGATGAACCACTAGCAGTAGATGACAGTGGTGCAAGGCAGCGACTGGCCATGGAGGCTAGTCGGGAGCTGGCTAGGTGGTGTCGCCACATTGTGGAGGATGAATGGGTGCCAATTGTGGTGACTTGGAGTGCAGTAGTGTAAGCTAGAGCACCAGGGCATGACAAGCTGGAGTGATGGCAAGCCGAGGCTGGGGGTGTAGGGATCAGGATAGCCAAAAAGGTTTGGGATTATGTGGCGGACGATTGGGGTCATCTGGCGAGCATGAGGCTATAAAATCCTGAGGTGGGACCCGTGTGGCTTGGGTCCACATTCATGTGGTGTATGAGTGGGGACTGGCCAGCCTAGCTGATCATCGTATGGCGGGCTGGCCACAAGGTGTTGGCCCGACCAGTGGCATGTGAGCTAGGCCATAGTGAATGGTCTGGTTCGTCAAGGTGGAATCCGGCCAGATGGAGGGTGTCGGCCCATGTGGAGTGGTCTGGCTAGTTTGGGCCCAACAGACCCATTTTTTGATATGTTTCTTAAACACTTGTATATTTGGACTCGAGGCTCCTAATCGTAGGACATCTATGGCAGTGCGATCCTTTGGTCGACCCTCACTTTTTTAAACTCTTTTGGACATTTCTAATTTCCATATCCGAAGTTGGGAGGCCTAAAACACTTAATAATAATAATAATAATTATTATTATTATTATTATTATTATTATTATTATTATTATATTTTGTGGAACTTTCTTTCAGACCTTACATTTGCACATGTCATTCGTTTCATGCGCCATTAAGGGAGTTGGGACCATGATATCGAGACTGATCTTCTATTATAGGATTTGGAGTATTTATATTTTGTTTCATTTCCTAGTCGTACAAAATGTATAAAATCTAATAATAATAAATTAATTATTATTTCTGGATCCTTGCATCAGACATAACTCCTAAATAGGACATCTGATTGATGTGTAGTCAGCTTCAGTGTTACCCAAATTATTATACAAACTTTCTGAGATGCTTATATAAGTTATTTAACTAAATAATAATAGAGTGTCCCATAGGGCCTGATTCAAATGTTTTGTGGTGAAATTCCACTTTTTCATCTACCCGCAGTTTAGGGCCTAGGAATTGTTGATCATGCATGTTTTTATAGAAGGATATCAACGACATAATTGGTTCAAAATTATGTAGTCTATTTCATGATCTAATTAAATGGGTAAACATTAAAAGAATATCAATGGTAGATCATTTTTATGTGTTAGAAGAGAACTCATATCATGGGCGAACCTCGACTCTTTTTAGAGTGGAGAAGATGTATAAAGAGATGTGGTTGAATGTTCTTGAGCCGTTTGAGATGTTGTGCTAGAAAGATTAGGATTTTGGTCCTCCAGATTAATGACCTACATGGGCTCATCAACCTTTCTACTAGATGTTCCATGTACTATTGGAGTACATTGCAACGTCTTGTGGGTATTAGTTAACAGTTAAGTACTAATGTATTTCTATGTACATGAACAGATGATGAGGGTGTCACACATTGTGTGGGAGACACACATTCCATATAACAAATTACAGAACTTCTACAACTCTTGTCTCTTTCTTATAAACTCATATTTTGACCTATGATTAGACTATCCTGTGTATATTCCATGGTAGAAAACGATGCTTCTTTACCTAGTGGCGTTCAAGGTATGATTGCAGATGTTCTGAGTGTGATCTCTATTTGAGGTGATGCTCAATGTTCTAGGCATGAAAAATTATTGAGGCATCACTTGATGATGATAGTTATGGTAGCGATGTTTTTATAATAATAGGAGAAATCATGGCTTAGCCATCATCACATCTTGGTAGTGGGGTTCGTCGTTCTCTCTTACGAACTTACCCTCTAATAGGGGTTGGCAGTGAGATTCATAATTTAATCTTCTGGGCATACCTGCTGGTGGGGCTGGGCATTGATGTTCTTTGGACTTTATATAGGGCTTACCCTCCAGCGTGGCTGGGTGTTAAGGTTCACTTCTTACTCTTTCAAGACATACCCTTCAGTGGGGTTGATTAATGAGGTTCTTCATTAACTCTTTTAGGATTACCAGCTAGTTGGGTTGGGAATTGTGTTTATTGAATAATCATCTATGCATACCCTCTATTGGGGATGGGTATTGGGTTCCCAAAATTATTACATGATATCTCAACTATTACACATAGTGAAGAGACGTACATTGACAAGACTTTGGACACTAAAGAAAGAGGGGAATTTTTTTCCACCATGACATTTCCTAGTGAGGCAACCTAAAACCATGAGGGTGAGGCAGGCCCTCCCAATGTGGATATTATCAAGGTGCGGTGATTGAAAACACTTTGACTTGTAGTTTAGGGAAGACGTGGGGGATGCTGGGGATCATTGGTGGTTAATTCTGGGACTATTAGACACTCATTTATTGGGCAGAGATAGAGATATAGAGATCCCTTACTCTCTCACTTGTGCTTGTTTAGTTGAGAATATATGTATATTATGTTGCAATACCCTCTCCTTGGGATTTGGTTACTCTCCTCCCTTGAGAGTCGAAGATGTGTTGGATATGCCACGTTCTTTTTGTGTCTAGCTTATCAGGGTTGGAAATGTCTACTCTCCTACTATATGCAGATAAAACACGACAAGAAGTTTGTCATCTCACTATTTCTATCCCCTCATGTTTGGACTATCATACTTCATTCCTTTATTGGGTTGAGTTGTACTCCTTTATTTTACCTTTTCTTATCTACTTCTTCCATCTTCAGTACCTCACTTGTTGAACCATTTAACCTTCGGGGCATCCAACTGAGTATTTTTATATCCACCACAACTTGGGCTTCTCTTGTACTCAGTGCGTCCTTTCAGATGACAGACAGGTTTATCATGATTTATAAATATGATAGGGATACAATGTGTTTGGACCCATGGAGTTGTATTTTATTGGGATCCTGTAGTGGGGCTCTCTCAGTTGTTTTAATTTTCCACCTGTTATCGAGTTATGTCACACTTCTGGTTTGTTTGTATTTTTTCCCTTCCCCTTTCATTTTCCATTTCTATACTTGTACTGTTTATAGTATAATGCATGTTTTTTGATTTAATATATAGCAGTGGTGTATTATTTTTTCGATTCCCTATGCAATATTTCATTGATTTTGTTGTGAGTGTGTGTGTGTTTCTAGGTACTTAGGAAAAGTTCTCCACGAGTCTGTTATGCCTTCGATGGTGGTCATCATCCCCTAGAAAATGTATGCAGCTGTGGGTTAGTTGTGGCTCGAGCAGTGGTACAAGTTGGGTTGTGACAGTGTGGTATTCAATATGGTTTGTTGCTTGGGAGGTTATTTGGATAATCCCTAAATATTATTTTGTTGGGTTTTTGGGAAACATTGTTAACGTGTCTCAAGAGCAGATCTCAAGAAAGGGAGTCCAGTGATGGTGTGGCGGCCTACATAGCCATTCACCAAGGCCCTTATTACCCGATTGTTGACTCGGTGTACTGAGACACTTGTTGTAATAATCACTAGTACATGCATCATATAGGATTGTGTATTTGAGTGTCCTAATTTTGTAGGATCCCCATCATTGTTGATATATATTTATATGCTCATTTTATGATGGTACTCCTTGATCAGCTTTATGATGCATCTGTGATGATATCCAACTAGGATACTATCTCTGGTTCATGATTATGATTCAGTGAGTTATGTGGCCTCATTTTATGATTCATCATATGAATCCCTTTTCACCATGAGGGTAGGTGGAATCCACTAAAACTTTGGACAAGAAGTTAGTGCTGGAATCTAAGGCGGATGACCAGTACAGGAAGAGTGCACTCTGTGAGTTCTAGCGCCCGATACTGTTGAGGTTCTATGGTGATGAATACCTTTAGGAGGTGGATGATTGGCTAGAGTTGGTAGTTCGCCTCTTCATTATTTTTTCAGAAACTCACAGATAAGATGTTGGCTTTGGTAGCCAGTCTTTTTACACCGACAAATATGGTATTGGTAGAGCCAGGTTACTCATATGCATGATGAGTTGGTACCGTCATGGTATGTCATCTAAAGGGTATTTCTGTAGGAATACTACCCCACTTGTTTATTCTCTGTACAATTTCAAGAGTTATCGGAGATTTAGCATGGAGTGATGACAATGGTTGAGTACACGGCTTGGTTCACAGATCTTAATCGGTACACATTAGATATGATCCATCAAGACTACTTCTAGGAATAGAATTTGGTGTAGTGTATCCATAGGGGAGTTTCATTCCAGAATAGTTCCCTTGTGAATCCTCACCTATCTCTGGGTGTTGGAGTTAGAAATAGAGAATATGTTTTTTCTGTTAGATGGGTTCCAGTTTGCCTGTTTTGGCATTGGGCACAATAGAGTTGGGATGTCTTCCTCATATATGAGACATCAGTTGGAAGGGCCTTAATGCAATATGCTTCGATTGATAAGACTCGATGACATGGTAAGGTACACCGTAGAACACTGAGATATTCTAGAGAGGAATTGTTCTATGCTTTTTATGGGTGAGGACACATGGAAAGAGACTACCTGACCAGATGTGATTATTTTTACAAGTTGTTGGTAGATACACTACCATGAAAGAGGCAGTGTAATGATTATGGATCTTCTATGTGAGTAAAGGGAGGTACCCAAGGAGGTGGTGTTGTCTGAAGATAAGGAATAAATTTGGTTGGTGGATGGCATTGTAAGATCCATCCACCACCACTAGGTAGCCCACATTCGGCTCAAGTAGCTGCGATCAGGGCCGCGTGCAACTACATGCAATGGATGTCTACAATCCTTTCACCTATGAGATTATAAGAGTTATTCTCTATGAACGTTGTACTCTATAGAACTTATTAATCACTACATGAAGTACCCTTTTATTAGGAACCTAAATCAATGACCTACTAAGGGTGATGCAGGGCGTTGGTGTAACTATGTGTCGATGTTGTTCGACATATATTCGAATGCATGAGAAAGAGGGGTTCCTCTTAAACTGTGATTATTTTTCATGATGTGAGAAGAAAATTGGGGGACTATTAGTTCTACACAGAGGATAATATTGAGTTTCTGTGTATGTGTACCTCTATCTTGTGTATTCATGGAAGGGTTGGCAGTCGAGTGTTGAATCAGCTTTTGGCATTTCTAGTGGAGTATTTCTTCTTGACATCCCTTTGCTTGATTTTCTACTAGTGGGTTTGGTAGAGTTATTTTTTGAGCATTACTCTCCGTCCATTAGGGGAAAAGATGTGCATGGTTTTCCACATGCTTTCTCTAACTAGCCTCTTCCAATTGGTTGAGTTCTCTCACCTACCCAGTTCATTGGTACCTTGCATGCTCAACATCAATCCTGATACTATTATCATGTACAAGTCAAGGTGATGAAAACCCCACAAACATAACTACGACACTCACTATGTAGTGCTGGCAGTGGTAGTCCTCCCCATGAGAATGTGGAGATGCTATCTCTAGGGAGAGTTCACTGTGGTTTGATCAAACAACCAATGTCCCAGGTGTATCTTCAACTAGTGAGTCTTGAATCTGAGACGAAAATATAGGTTGAAATTCCTACAAGACTATGACTTAGAGGTTGTCTATGCTTCAACGGGTGGCAGGATCATAGAAGATTCCTTTATCAGGAAATCCTAGGCATTCCAAGTGTATAATGTTTCGTATTAGTGAGCTTCCCTATAAGTAACCCTAGTGGAGTAGGAGGATACAACCTTTCATTAGTCAATGGTGTTGACTCCTTCACTTCTCAAGAATGTTAGAGAGTCTTGGTTTTGATGCATCTAATCTGTAATATTGTGTGGATAGATATCCTTGGGTGTTTCCCAATGTATATATTTTTAAGGATGGAATCAAGAGATACTATTATTGGGAAAAACTGTGATTCCAGTCAGGATGTGGAATGTAGAGGTTCGGCACGGGAAGTAAACTATCCCCCATGTTTCTTCGAGTCATTTAAAATCATGCTAGAGATTGTGGGGTTTCATGCTGCCTTTCCCTACCCCCAACAGTTGGAGTTGGTGGATAGGTATTCTATGGGTCACAACTGATTAGATACATTAATTTTCCTACAAACACCCTCAAAAGTAGCAGACCATATGAGGAAAAACCATCCATGTGGTTCATGTGTTGTTCCATCATGGTAACGTGTAGGATTTCCCAGGGAGTGGGACAACCGACTATGAGATATGTATTCCAATATATTTTTCATAGTTTTTATTTTCAATGAAGAAAATGTTGAATAAGGAATGATTTAGAAATAATTTTTCAACTTGTAAGACTCTGGAATATTTATACATGAACACGGCCATCAATATAGGTATTTAACAACATTCACTGCCCTTTATTTGAGTTCTTTGATTCTTATATTTAGACGTGACAAATTTGTAATGGATTTTTGAGCGAAGCCCATGAATGTGATGATCTCATCCTGATCTTCCTAAAACGGGGTCTGAAATAGTTTTGGGAAAATAGGTGTGATTTTAGTGTCCCATAAAAGGGGCCACAAGAGATGAACCACCATCGGCGTCCGACAGTGCTTCATGACGGAAGAAGGTCTTGAAGGCCGAGTGGGAGCCGGGTGAGTGCTGTGGTGGCAAAAAAACTGTTGAGCCGGTTCTAGAGGGGGTGTCTGGGTGTGCGGTGGTTTGATCCAGAGTGTAGTGAGTCAGAGCGGTGATAAGGAGAGGCTGGGGGCACAAGGCTCAAGAGGTGAACGATGTCTGTTAGCCGAGGAGCACGAGGCAATGACCTTGGGAGATAATTCCTACATGGGGAAAGTCCTCTTTGACCCAAAAAACAAGGGGAGAATAGACAGTATGACCGGTCAGTGAAGTACGGGGCATAGAGGTGGAATAGGGCTAGCTAGAGCAGGTTGGGTCGGGTGGAGGGGTCCAACTAGTTTGGGTTGGACCAGTCCATTTAGCCCCGTTTTTCATTAAACAATAGTATCTTTAAACAAGGGGCACAAAATCACGTGTCATCTATGGAAGTATGATCTTGGGGTTGATCCAATCTTTTGTTAATTGTTTTGGGAATTTTTATTTTCCATACCCAAAGTCGAGTAAACCGGGACACTAAATTAACACAATAATAATATGAAAATTTTTATTTTGTAGACCATTCTTTCGGACCATACGTCTGCACACAATGTCTGTTTGACACGCTGTCATAGGTGATGAAACCTAGAAGTGGAGATAGATTTATTAAGATTGGTTCAGGCCTTTTGATATTTGGTTTCATTTTTTGATGAAATGAAACATCTATTGTCTAATTATAATAAATTTATAATTTTTTTTGGATACATGCATCAGACATAACACCAAAATGGGACATCTGATTGACACATTGTCTACTAAATGGTAACCCTGATCATTGGGTAGAATTTTTGAAATGCTTCTATGATTTGATTGTACTAAAGAAAATATGTATGACCCCCAGGGTCTGGTTTGCTCTTTTTGTAGTGAAATTCCACTTGTTCTTATGGCATTCATTTGGGGAAAGTGAAGAGTCGATCATGCATCATTTTCACAATGATCGAAATGAAATGATTTATTTGAACATATAGAGTCTTGTTCATGATATCAATAAATGTGGAAACTTGAAAAGAATATCAAAGAAATATCCATTTGATATGTTTGAAGAGAATATATAGCTTGGGTCAACCTCAACTCCTATGAGAGTGGAGAATATGTATGAAGTGATGTTGTTGAATGTTTTGGAGCTGTGTGAGGAGGTGTGCTAGTGTAATTATGCTTTTGGACAACCAAATTAATGAGCAACTTGTTCTCGTCAACCTTTTAGCTAGAGGTTCCATGTTCATTGGGAGTACACTGGAACACTTACTGGGTACTAGTTGGCAATTTAGAACCCAATTATGGCTAGGTTTATGGCCAGATGATGTGGTGTAATCACTCATCATGTGGGCCGCACATGTGTCATGTACAACATTAAAAATATTCTATCTCTCATATAATTTTTTATGAACTCATATTTTGGCCTATGAGTAGCCTATCCTGAGCGTTGTTTCACCCAGAATGCGATGGTTCTCTCGATAGTGTAATTTGAGGTTATATGCAAGATGTTCTGAGTGTGATGCCTATCTAAGGTGATTCTTGATGTTCTGGGTATGACACCATTATGAGGCATCGCTCGATGACGATAGTGATGGAAATGATGATCTCATAATGACTAGAGGAATATATGAATATCCTACCAAACAGATGGGTAATGTGGTTCTTTGTTCTCTTTTTTGGATATACCCTTAATTGGGGCTGGATAGTGGGGTTCTCTGTTTACTTTTCTATGATTACCCACTAACAGGGATAGACCATCAGTTACGTTTCTCTCTATTCAGGGCTAACTCGATAGTGTGGATGGGCAGTTATGTTCAATAGTTACTCTTTTGTGACATACCATCCAGCAGATTTGGGTAGTGAGGGTCATCCTTTACTATTTCAGTCTTACCTCTTGCTGGGCTAGGCAATGGGTTCGCCGATGACTCTTCTGAGAATACCCTTCATCGTGGATGGGTAGTGGGTTCATGACATTATGACCTGATCTCACGACTATTGTGTATTTTTATGAGGTGTACATTGTAGTTACTTCGAAATCTCATGAAAGGGGTCATTTCTTCCATAAGGATGCATCCCTATAATGCGAACGAAAACAATGCATGTGAGATAGACCTGCTCGAAGCAGATTTTATCAAGGTCTGATGTTTGATCCCCATTGACTTGTAGTTCAATTAAGACATGTGGGGTGTGGGGAATCGTTGGTGGTTACCTCTTGAATAATTAGATACTCAATTCCTGTGCTGAGCTAGTGAAATGGATATCCCCTTACTCTCTTGTTTGGTATTTTTTATTTAATCATATATGTATATCAAAGTATAGTACCCACTCCTTGAGAATTGGTTAATCTCATTATAGGAGAGACGATGACGCACATGGTATCCCAGGTTTTTTCCATGTCTATCTTTTCATGGCTGTTTATGTTTACTCTCCAACTATTTGTAGTGAAGACTCGACAAAATGATCATCTTCTCAACATTTCAAGCTCCTCATTTTTGGATGATCATACTTCACTCTTTTTTTGGGTTGACCTATATTATTTTATTATACCATGTATTATATATTTCTTCCTTCATTAGTACCTCAAATGTTTCTCCCATGATCATTTAGATAATCCTATTGAGTATTTTTATATTCTCCCCTACTTGAGATTTTCCCACACACGGTGTGCCCTTGCAGATGATAGACATGTTGATCATGGTTTTATGGGAGAAAAAGGGTAAGAGGTTTTTGGACTACATGCAGTGGTTGTTTATTGGGATCCGAGAGTGGGGCTATTTTAGCTATTTTACATTTCCACCTATTTTTGGGTTACAACACTTTTCTAGTTTGGTGTTTTTTTTCCATCCCCTTTCTATTTACTTTTTTATAATGTAATATTTAGATATAAATTCATGTATGTGGTTTATATAAAAGTAGTGTATTATATTTTTTTACATTCCCATTGCACATTTTCATTATGTTGGTTGTGTATGCGTGTATAGGTACTTAGTAAAAGGCATCTCTGAGTTTGTTATTCCATCAACACTGGTGGCCAACTCCTGGCCTATGGAGGCAGGCTTGGGGTATTTGGAGCTTAATCCCTGATATGATTTGGGTTGTGATAGTGAATATATGAGGTTAGATAGTACCATTTTATAATTTAATAGTTTGAGACATATTAAATTTTTGAAATGAATAATTCATAACTACATTTTCAAATTAAATAATGTAACAAAAATAGGAAATTATAGAACCCTATAATGTATATGGTCTACACGTGGAAAAATATTATTATTTAGAAAATATTTTATGTAATTGAAACCCTTATAATCTTAGTTTAACACTACGGTCAACCCATTTTTACCTTAATAGTGGTAAAGTGTTTTTACTATTTCATTATTCATTATTAGCATGAATTATGTTGACCCTACAATATAATATATATTATGATTATTCAAAATATTTAATCCATTTTTCAAAATTTGAATCGTATAATTGGAAAAATTTAATTGAAAATAAAACTAATGTTTTTTTAAAAAATAACAATATTTCCTAAAATTGATTTTTAATGCATAAGATGATATTATTTTTAATATATGATAAGAAATAATCATGATATTAATTTAAATTATTATATTTATATATAACTTATATACATTTACATTAAATTATTCATCTATACAAATTATTTAAATTAATGTAAATATTGGAACATTATGCATTTAAAAATAATTTTAAAAAAATTATTTTAAACCTGACAAGATTATAGAATAATAATGTAAAAATATGTTCAGAATGTAATTATTTATTTTAAATATAAATAAATTATAGTTATTTAAATTTTAATAAAATAAAAATCCTTGGGTTATGCATAATTTACTTAATATATTGAAAATAAATTACATTTTTACAAAAATATTCATTCTTACTATTCATTAAAAAATAAGACTGTTTAGAAGTAAAATAATACCTTGATAAGATACATTTGACAAGATTATTTTAAAAAGTGAGTTAACTTTATGAAATTATTTTTATATAAGTGGAAAAAATTAATTTTTTATTTTCTCAAAATAGAAGTAGAAATAATTATTGACGAAAACGTACATTTTGAATATATAACATACTTTTTTAATATTTGAGTAATTTTTATAAAAAAATTGTAATTATTAATACTTCTACATATATTTCACCACAATATTAATACAATTCATACCCTCTAATATAGAAAATAATTTATCACATTTTAATTTAATTAATACATTTCACATGTCATTTAAGCCACATGTTGTGTATCATATAAACAACTGAATATAAATTAATTATTTTAAAATAGTTGGGTTTCATACACTATAAGACATAATAGCGAATAATTTTACTTAATATACTTTCAAACACTAGGTTTTACCCAAAACAATATCATCATCATCTTCATTTTATCTCAAACTAGTATTTCTTGAACTCACTATTTTATAAAAAAATATGTGATAGATTGATTTGAAAGTTTACCTTCCCATATTTTATGTGTGATAAAAAGAGTCAGTGTTGTAAAAAATCATTAATTTTAATCAAATCCTCTAAAAATTTATATTTTAATGTAGTTACACAATTAATAATAAGAAAATTTGGTATTATAAACTAATAAAATATGTGTCTCCCTAAAATATTCACCACCACATTTGCTGTGCATTTCAATGTTGGCTCAAGTTCATCCAATTTTGACTAGTAAACCAAAAATGGGTCTGTGTATTTCTAAATAAATTCTGGTTTGATCTTATGAAAACTATTTCACATAGATCTAATACATCAACATCATTAATTGGGAGTCGTTTCACCTCATTACTCTTTCCAATATACAGAATTATTTGGATTTTATGATAGGGTTAAATTAATTATCTTAAAACATAGAAGAATGTGGTTTAAAAGAATCTACATTAATTAAACATTCCTACTGTTCTATTAGGTATATAATTTCCACCATTTTTTAATGAATGGTAAAATTTAAATAATCTATTTTACGTGGATTATAGAATACATAACTAAATCAACACTTGTCCACATTTCATGAATAATAAAGGATTATCCCAAAAAATAATGTCTTTCATTAATAATAAATCTTTTCCTTTTTTATATGTAACCCAAAGATTGATTTTTAAATTTTAAATATAATTTTTTTTGTGGGAAAACCATAGATGATCTTGTAAATTATCATATAGAAGTTCCATATATAGGAACTCATCATTAATATCCATATCTTACTCTATTTCTATATTAATTAGTTTTAAAATTTATATGTTAGCCAACCCATTATATATTTTATTTTAATAATCAATCACGATTTAAAACTCTTTAGTATGTATTATCATCTATATAAATAATAGATTAAAATCATTATTTTTAATAAATAACGCAAACCATCATGATTATAGTATATAAAAAACATAGAGATAACTCAATATGATTTAATCATTGAAAATATTGAAATATGATGAGTATTTTTTTCTCAATGGTAGATTAATTTATTTGGGAATCAATTATCATGTGAATTTTATAACAAATGGATCTTTAGATGTAATATATCCACTTTCCTAATGTTTCTCAAATAAATAATCCCATGCATCAAAAATAATGTTAAAATTATTTTTCCAATATTGATTTACTAGGATTATAGAAGCCCCCATATTCAGTTTTAATGAAAAAAAAAAATTAATTTCATGAGTCATACACATTAAATAGAGCTTGATTTTACAAAATATGGTAAATTGACCAATATATTATGGATAAATCATTAAAAAGTAGTAAAAATCTAATATATCTAAAAATATTTTTAATTTCCCACGCTTTTATAGGTGATGTGCCTAGAAGAAAACACTAAATTATCTATGTGTGATAAAACAAAAAATTTATATGTTTTTAAATTGTACTTACTGTAAAGGTGTAGTATAGAATAAGCAAGGGGTTGATCCCACAAAGTGTCGAGAATGCAGTGATGAAAAATATTATCTAAAGGTCAGGTAACGTAAATTTCAGATTGATATTATCAATGTAATGATAAAATTAATATAAATGAATTAATATAAAAATAGTAAGTATTGTTTTTGTATTCCATGGATGTTTTTTTTAAATAAATGAAACATCACATGAAAAAAATGATATCAAATATTTGTGCAACCAAATTTGTTTATCGACAGATGAAACTTTTATTCTCTATCATACTACAATAGAATGACAAATTCTTCAAGGTTAGATGAATAGAAATATCTAATTTATATTATTTTTAGATTGGAAGAAGTATATAAATAATTACATTCAATGGACAAGAATAATTCATCTTAATCATATTGGATTTTATTCATTATTAAAAAAAAAATGATGGTCAATGTATCAATGATGAATAAAATTGATTCACACGCACAACATTCTACTATTTAATAAAACCATATTACGAGAAAATTTAAATTTAAAAATGATGGTAAACATCTCCTTTAAATGATTTAGCTATCTTATATGGGTTTTATCCAACATTTATTGGGTGATCTCCAATGAAAATTAAACTTAATCCCATAAGAGATAGATAATGAACGAAATAATAAGATAAAAAAGGGAAATATAATTACTGTAATTAATTTTAAAAAATTGAATATTAAATTAAATAAGATGAAGGAAATGAAAATAAAGAATGAATGAAAAATATATATAGGGCATATTTAAACCCCTATGGAAGCCTCTCAATGGTGGCTCCTCAAACATGTAATGGAATCCTCTTTCTCCAATCTAGAACCATATATTTATAACCTTTTAAGTAATCATATGGTTTTCCCTGGTAAAATATGTCATTAAATAGACCTCTTAGTCATTGTAATATGGTTTCCATGAAAAAATTGGAAACAATTATTATTTTTATTCTTTGTCAGACATTTTCATGAAGTGGAAGGTTGACATGCAATGTAAATCTTGCACCACATGTACCAAATTAATGACATGTAGATATCAGGGAAATATTGACAAGTGTCATGGAATGACACAATGTGTCCTAATGTAACATATGTAATCTACATTCTAGGATTCTTTTCATCTTCCCAAAACTTGTAAATTGTTCAAAAAATTTTTGTTTATATTTAGTGTATAAATCACATGGCCTATATCCTTATCATCTAGTTCTAGAACCTCTATTTAGATCTTGTACATTATTTTTTTCTTTCAAAACCACTCGTTTTCTCTTTATCTTAAATCATTAGTTTATTCTTCTTCAACATTTTCTCTTTTCACACCACACTGCTTCGCAACATTACAATAAGTGCCTTTAAGTTCTTAATTTTCCAAAAAAAATGAAATTTATCTAAATGTTGGTCCTATATTAGAATAAAAAATACATCAGAATCATCCATGAAATGTGAAAATAATCAATTATTATTCAACTATTTCACATAAATAATCCCATAAATAAATAAATAAATAGAAGAGTTATAAAATACCCTCACAATCAAAACATTTCTCATCCTCGAGCTAAATATCAACTATTAAAAAATAAAGTACCCACAAATTTATGAGGGAATTATTAATTTATGATTATAATAAAAACATGTTATAATATGATCTTTCAAAATTAAAGTGTATCCCCAATAAAGAATCCCATAAATCATGCTTCTTTTTTAATGTGAAATTAATGATATTTCTCTCTTTTCACAAACATGTCATCATCCTTTCATCTACACCCCATGCTATTTATGATTTACATCACAATTAATTTTCCCCACATCACACAAGGAAAAAATTTAATAGATGTATGTTCTTAACTCAAGTACTTTATCATAACTATAGTACTGTGTTTAATACACATTTTCCACATCGTAAAGAGTAATATCTCAATTAGTAACAAGGGTATCGAAATTATGAATAAGTGACTCTATGCATAAGGGAAGGAAGATAAATAGGATGAAAACCAACTAATGATCAAGGAGAAGGATAAACCCTAATGTATAATACATGAAATTCAAAATAAAATCTCAATGAAATTATCTTCATAAAAATATATATGAAATATTATGCACCACCCAAAGAGAAAAGCTCAGACTCGTAGAAAATGTAATTATAATGAAAAATAACACCCATTGCTTTTTGTATTATTCTTATTCAAAATACATGATCTAGAATGAACCTCTCTTCATCCATCAAACCACATACAATTATAATCCATATTTTTTTAATTGATATTTTTTATCCTCTCAATTAAGATCCCATTTTTCTTAATTTTATATTTGGAAGCTTTCATAAGATAAGTATCACATCGAAAACTTAACCAAAGATTATTATGATATCATCTGTTTAATAATGGTGATATCTTACCTACCCATGATACAAATGTTTTTATTTATTTATTATTTGTATTTGTATAATAATAGGGATAAAAAGCGATGTAAAATGAATATAAATATGAATCCTCCACTGAAACCCCATAAAAACACATTTTAGTCTACTCTAAAGAAACAGAATCCCCTATAAACCATGAAAATCCACTCCCCAAAACTAATGAAATTTTATATCATGATATTTATAATGATATCTTTAGGAATGAAAAATAATGTCTTATAACATGGCATAATACTAATAGGGTCATACGTGGATTCTATGATCTAAGGAGGATAAATATACATGTTGCTCTCATGATAAATTCTTAAATAAATAAAACACCTCAATCAATTCAAATGTGAATTTGGTCCTTCATGTATTTGATAAGATATCAACACAGTGGTAAGTAGATTTTCATGAATTACATCTCACTACATAAATATTCTTAATGAAATTAGTAATTTTTTTATACAATCCCCTTAAAAATGGGAACTTAATGTAAGTTAATCAAGTAATGACATGAAAATCAATAATCAGTTTAGTCAATGAATTCTTCTAGGAGTCAACATCAATAAAATCACTCATATAAGCATTAATTATCTATAAATTTGATATTTATTTAAAAAATTGACTTAAAAATTCTATTTATATATGATTTATTTGAGGGCATTATATTTGAAATTTTTTAACATGTCAAAATACTTATCCTGGGTGATGATGTCTCCTAGAATACTTAGTAGAAGAAAAAACTCTGACATTATTTGTGGGTGTATCTAATTTGACTCATTTCATGGAACAATTATATTAAAATATTCTCTTACACTAATTTTTCAAAATCATTTGGTAGAAAAAACTAGGGGTTAAATTATTAAACAATAAAAAATGAATTCCCCTCTATTATGATTTCGAAGGAGTTGCTCATGTTTTTCTCAGACCTAAGAACAGAATGTGAGTTTGGTCTTGAATAAGAACACTATATTCTTAATTTTTAATGCATCTATATTATTGAAAATATAATTAAATACTAATAGTACAATAATTTTTTTAAAAATACGGGCTCAATAGATAGAGATATCTTCCACAACGAGTGTTTTTAAACAAATATGTTAATATAAATCTATAAACTAAAAAATGATTGTGATGTGGGTTTCCTCTAGTTGTATACTCGTTTTATAGCCATTTATCTCATCCTTCACCTTTATTTTCTAATTATATCATGATTCAGTGCTAAAAATCTTGGATTTAGACACTGCTTAAATGTAAGGCATATGATGTAGTCTTTCACATCCTCCTATGTTTTTATTTTTTGACTAGTGGTGGTCGGTAATTTGAGTTATTATATAATGAAATTATTATGAAATATAAATTTGTTTGGATTTTTCCATTCTTCTTATATAATACTTATACATTTATATTTACCATTATCTGAGCTTTTGGAATGTCTTCTTGAATTGGAACCTCTGTTTTCTCATTTTCTTCGTTCATGTGATGTATGGAGTCTTGTTCTTCTTATTGGTATTTTTGTATTCAAGGAATTCATTCCTCGAATTCTGATACTTCTTATTTATCAACATAGGTTTATTTTTTAGTATTTTTAGCATGCTCCTAGTATGGTTCATTATCTTACACATTTTATTTTTCTTTATTTTTTTTGCGTGTATTGAAAATTTCCACCTATGACTCAAATTCATCTTCAAACAAACATATACATCCATTATATTTTAATGGTATGTTTCATACTATATAAATTAATTTTTAAATAACCTAGGAAGATTGAGTAATTAAAAATCCATGTTCACTGTGTTCAGCATCATGATCATCCATCCACTTATCCAACAATGAAATGTACTTTGTGGGAAATTTTGCTAGTTTGGAAACTGAATTATTCTCCTAACATTGATAGAAGGAATGATATTCTTGAATATTCTACACTTTAAGTTCATTTATTTAAACATCTTGAATAGCCTATACATCTTGACATTCTTCATCATCAACCAAGATTTTATTTAAATTAAAAAAATATTTCTATGATACTGAGAATAGAATTAAAATTTTAAATGATTTGATCAAGGTGGGTAGTAAATTCAGCAAGATTTTGATCTAAGTCTCATGATCATCCATCCTTTTTTTAGAATAGATAATGGTAATAAATGAGTAATCCATTTAGTTAGTATCCTGATTTCTTCTCAATATAGGATCCTCTATTGTTGTTTTTAATTTTTGGGTCTCCATTATGGGTTTTATGAATGTTGTCTCTCAAATTTTGGATTTGGAATTCATCACATTGAAAATAATTTATCTTATCCCATCATTTTACTTAATGAGACAACCCATATAAATTACATGCTTCAAATATGGGTAGATAGCCTTGATATAAATTTTAATCAAGTAGTGGGACATAATATTGGTTCACCTAAAAAATCAACTTACATAACATAATTAACTAAAATATGAATAGTATAAAAATAATAATTCAATTCATAATGAAAGTAAAAATAATACCTAAACTAAAATAAATAAATTGAAAATGGATAATAAAAGACATTTTCATATAATATATGTCTTTAATTGTGTGTAATGTTTCACTACATCCACAAAAAGGGAACAAAATATTAATGGGTATAATAAATGTTGTTAATTCCTATAGGTGTGATCAAATTAAAATTTCATATACTCCCAAAACATAATAACTAAAAAGGAATTATATAGAACTAGTATAAGGATGATCCCTTTTAGGGAGGAAAACATAATGATGATAAATCATAACTAATTCTCAAGTCACTCCAATGTCAGATTGAGTTTATTAAATTATTTATTTAATTAAGGTAAATTAATTCCAATAGAAAAATATAAAATTGAGTAACTAGTTTCTTGAGATTTGTTTTTCTAAATATTGTAATTCATATCATCTTTCAAAATAATGTATCAAATATTTATACAACCACAATTGTTTATGGATATATGATATGATCATTATCTATCAAACAACAACATAATACCAATTCATAATGTTTAGATAAATCAAAATATATAAATTGAATTTTTTCATATCGAAAAAAGAGACGAATAATTAAATTAAATGGTCATGAAAAAATAATCTTAATCATGTTGGTGTTCGTTCATTATTGAATATATATATTCCTTGGATAAATAAAGAATAAAATAAACACATATTATTAACATGACACTATTTAACAAATATTTCTTAAGAGAATATGTAAATTGAATAATGATGGTACATATAACCTTTAACTAATTTTTCTCCACTATATTGGCTTTATCCAACCATCATCAGGTTATCGCCAACAATGATTAAACCGAAAAACATAATAGATAGATTAATAAAGAAAGAAAGAAAAAAATTAAATAAAATAAAAATATTGGAATTAATGCCAACAACATTATATGTTACATTTTTTAAGTATAAACAAAGAAAATAAGTTTGAAAAACCTATCTAGGATGGTCGGAATGCTACGGTTTCCTCCTGGTGGTCACTCCACAATCATGGAATGGAATCCAATTTCTCCTAGATATATCCCCTTATTAATAACTATCAATGTCTTATTAGGTTGAACTTAGGTCAAATATGGTACTAAATGTCCATTAGATACAATGTCGTAGGGTTTCTGTCGAATGTTACGTAAAAATAATTTCTTTTCTTCTGTGTCATACATTTACCTAATGTGTAATGTTGAAACATCGTGTGAATATTGTACGTCATGTACCCAATTCATGAAGTGAAACTGATTGGGTCATCTTCACCTATGTCAAATCATGACACTATGTGTCATGAAATGATATATGTTGTTTTTATTCAAGGATTATTTTCTTCTTTTTATGACCTATAAATAGTACACAACTTGTATGGTTACACTTTGTCTATTCACTACATGATGTGTAACATCAACATCCCATAAAAAAACCTTTGTTTATTCCTTATTATTAATTTTTCTTCAACTAAAACCTATATTGTTCTATTTTTATTCAGCCATTGACTTCAGGCACTTCATCATTTAATGTTGTCACACCATACTACTTAGTTTCTTGATATGAACGTCCATTATATACATCAAATTACACATTTTATGTAATATTTCCCCAGGTTTTGGTATATCATAAGAAAAAAAATCAAAATATTCTCTTAAAAGAAACCATAAATAATTAATATTCAATTATCTCATATAAGAAAACCCATTAATAAATATATATAATGAAGAGTTATCAAATAAACCCACACTCAATTCTTTTCTCATCCTTGAGGAAAAACACAACATTGAAACATAACGTATCAACATATTAACAATGGATTTTTAAAATTATGATTCTGATAAAAAACAAGTTATATATAAATATTAAAAAATCACAATGCATAACCAATAAAGAATACCCAAGTAGATTCTTATGTTAAAATGTGATGTTAACGACCTTTCTCCCTTTTTTGACATTGATTTTTAACTTCCCATCAACACCTCGTGCCATTTATAATTTACCTTACCATTAATTTTTTCCCCATCACTCAAGTAACATTTTAATGGAGTTACTCTCATACATTAAGTATATAATCCTAACAATAAAATTGTGTTGGATCTACATTCTCCACTCAATAATGTCAAATATCAAAATTAATCATGAGGGATATTCAATAAGGATCAAATGACTATATGGATGAGGGAATCTAAGAAAAATAATAAAAACAAATTAATTCCCAATAAGTAGAATAAAAACTAATGTGGAATAAATTATACCCAAAAAATCTCAACGAAATGATCCCCATAAAAATATAATGAAAACCCACACACCCAAAAAATCTAAAGGTAATGTGTCATTGAAAATATAATCATAATGAAAAATAATCCGACCTGTTTTTTTTTTGTATTTTACAAATCATAATTTTTTAACCCTTACATCCACCACCTAACCACATAATATAATAATAATTACTTCTGTATTTCAGATTTTTGATTCACTAAATCCAAAACAGTTTTTTCCATTTTCTTATTCTTCAGAACATTCCCTAGGATATGTATCACATACACGGCTTAACCAATTTTGATTATAAGATCATTGGTCTGAAAAAGGTAATTTTCAAACTATACTAGAAACAAATAATTTATTTATTTATTTTTATTACTATTTATCTATCATGATAACAACAGGGATAAACACTAATGTAAAATGAATATAAATATGAAACAACCACAAAAATCTGTAAAAACCATATAGTATTCTACTAAGATACAACATCTTATATCCATAATGAAAACCCCCCGCCCATAGTTATTCAATTGAATATCATTAAAAATATTAAGTTGTGGTTAGGAAAAGAAAATAATGGATAGTAAAATGTATTATTTCTAAGAAGGACATCCATTGATTCCATTGGATTAAAAGGATAAATGTATTGATAGGTCATAAGACAAATGATGTCATCAATAAAACACCTCAATAATTTTAGATTAAAAATTTTTTAAGTCATATCTTTGAAAATATTTCAATGTATGTTCTAGTAGGATTACATTCCCCATGTTTCACTCTATAAATATGCTCCAAAAAATTGGAAATATTTGGTCTCGAATCATCCCGAGAATCAGAGAAGAATATACGATAATATAGTCATGACATAAAAGTGAATAATCAGTTTAATCATTATATTCTTCAAAGAATCAACACCAATACAATAAATAATAACATCCATAATTTTCAATAAATTCAACACTGAGGTAAGCAAGAGACATAAAATTTATATTAATTTCATTATCATTTAGGTAAATTATATTAAAAATTTCCCAACATGTCACAATACATATACTAAGGGTTGATGTCTCTTATATTATTGATTACAAGACAAATAAATACATCATATTTTGGTGAATCTAATTCAATTTAGTTCACGAAACAATTAAAATTATTTATTTTTCCCATTTTTTTGTAAAATAATCATGTGGAAAAAAATTGCGGCTGGATCTTATAAACATGTAAAAAGGACTTACCTTCCATTAACACATTTTTGATTTTTTTTCTCAGGTTATATATAACTTATGATCACAATGTGAGTTTGTTCCATCATAGAAAACTTCAATTTCTTATTTTTTTTCTTTCTTTCGTAGTTATAAAAAAATTAAATAGTAAAGGTATAATCACTTTTTAAAATATTTATGGATCTTTTAATAAAGAGATCAACCATAGGGGGAGTTATTAAAACTAATCTATTATAAAAAACAATATTCTCCTAAAGAATGTTTTAATGTTGGATTTCCTCCATATAATTTCACTTTTTTATGGTCATTCTTCTCAACATTACATTTTTTAGCTAATTTTAAAAAGATATAGAGAGAACCATTTTTTAGCCGATTAAAAAATATATTGTACCTCAAATATAGTATTGCACTTCATCCACTGTTATATATTCATTAATGGAGGAGGTCTTCAATTTGGGGATTGATTTAATGAAAATAATATGAAATATAAATTTTACAAGATTTTGTAGTACTTATAATACACAAATGATACTTTTTAATTTTATTTTGTCTATAATTCTAGAAAGAAAACTAAATTACAAGCTATGTTTTGTAATATTCTTCTTAAAAGTATAAAAGAGAGTACCATTATTCTTCTTGGTATTTATATATTTGTATAATCGATGCCTTGGGCTCTGATTCTTCTTATTATTCTATATGTTCATTATTTTTCAGATTTGTCAACATGATCTTGGTAGTGTTCTTTGTTCACTTCTATTCATTTGCATTCCTCTACTGTTCCTATATTATTGAATTCCTCTACGTCATGATCTTGTCCATATTCAAACCAACATATCACTACACTAGATTTTATTGGTATGTTCTATAATAAGGAATATAAACATTTAAATACAAGGGAAATTGAGTAATCAATTATTCCTGTTAATTGATTTGGGCCCCGTGATAATCCATTGATTTATACGATGTGGGAAAGTGCTTTTTGAGAAATGTGTCTAGACTTCCATCTAAATATATATAATAATTTTGTTTGAATTAATGATCTTCTTGAATATTTTAATCTTATGTTTCTTTTATTTTAGAAACTTTTACTTCCTCTACTTCTTGATATTCACTATCTTCAAAAAAAATGCTATATCTAAATTTGAAACTATTGGTAGGTTAATAAAAAGATAAATAAAATTTAAAAAAAATTATAATTTGGGGTAGTCAATTCTCCCAAATGTCTGAGCAATGTATCAATATCATCGAAACATTTTTCTAGCAATTGTATGTACAAAATGAGTAATCTAGTAAGTATATGTTCAAAATACTTCTTGGTCCAGGATTCTCCATCCTAGTTCTATATATTGGGGCTCCTCGAAAACATTGATGATAGGTGTATATCCACTGTAGAATATTGAATTCATCATATCCAAAAATAATATGTAACATCACACGTTATTTCTTTACATGTGCAACAATCAAAATTCAGTCACTTACAGGTCATTATGTACTCATAATATACATTGTTTTCTTGATATAGGTCATAATATTGATTCATCTAACAAATCATCTTCCACACCACCAAAAACATTGCTATGCATGATTTAGAAATTATAAATGAAAAGGTAAATAATGAAAAAAGATCCTATAAAAAAATAATTAAACATAATTTGGATATGAAAATCCATTAACCTAATAAATCATTCTTTAGAAATCTGTAATCTTCCACTACATTCCCAGTGATGGTGAAAAAATTTTACGCATCCATAAAATGTTTTCAAAACCTTTTGGAATGTTCTAATTAGAAACTAATATGTTCCCAAACCATAATAAATACATTGTAATTTTATATAAATATTTAGGGGTTTATCACACATATGGTAGGGAACAAAATGATTAAAACACATAACTAAATGGGAAATTACTCTGATTCTTGATTAATTTTATTAAACTAATTATGATATCTAAAGAAATTATTTCAAATTGAAAAAAATATGACATAGGATCTAGTTTATAGGGATGGTTTTGCTAAATAATTTAATTCCACCTCACATCCCATATAATTATATCAAATATATGGGTGACCAAACCATTTAATTGATGGAAGAAATGGTCATTTTCTATCAAACTACCCAAGAATCCCAAATCATAATGGTAAGATGAATTAAAATTGTTAAGGTACATTATGGTCAGATTGAAATAACTAGAATAATAAGTCCATTCAATGGTAATTAATAAGTCATATTAATCATGTTGATAGTCATTCACTATTGAAGGAATATGGTCAATGGATCATTGAAGATGAAGATAGGCATGTAGAAAAAAGTGATACTATTGAAGAAATCTGTATTTATGAAATATTAAATTGAACAATGTTGGATTTTATCAACTTTAACCGATTTTTCACTCCCTTATAGGTTTTAACCAATCATCATCGGGTTATCGACAATGACATTTAAACCTAAAACCAAAGGAGATATTGTAAGAATGAAATAATGATAAAATAATAATGAATATATAAGGAGTTGAATAAAATTTAACAACATTCCATGTTGCTAGAAATTAGATGAAAATATGAAAAGAAAATGAGAAATAAAAACATATCTACTACAGATCAAAAACTTTTGACAACCTCCCATTGGTAGCATCTCAATAAGGGAATATATTCCTTTTTCTAATTGTTGGAATCCAATATTTATAACCCTTAAGTCATCCTAGGGTTTCCTTGGGTCAGATATGGAATTAATTGTCCATTGTGTTCATATTCACTGGTTTTACATCAAATGTTACATATAAATAATTTTTATATAATTTGTTGGATATTTACACGACATATACAGTTTGAATGTCATGTAAATATTTCACCACATATACTAAATTCCTAACATGTATCTCTCTAGGTCATATTACCAAGTTTCACAACATGAAACTATGTGTCATGATGTGAAATATGAAGTCTTCATTCTGGCCTTGTTTTCTACTTCTCATGACTTATAAATAGTTTATGAAATCTATAGTTACACATCATCTATTAATAACACAAAATGTATTCAAGCCTATATTTGTAACATCTTTTTCCTTTTTTTTTCATCCATATCATCTCTTTTTCTCTTTGGCTTTAATCACAAACATTATCTTCCTTGTCATTTTATGTCTTCCAATCATGCTGCTTCATAGTACGATTTAATGTTCCTTTATGGTATACAATTTCCATGAAAGACTTAAAATTTATGAAATTTTAGATCATATATTAAAATAGAAAATACATCAAAATATTCAATGAAAATCAACCATAATCAATTAATATTCAGTGATTTAAAATTAATAAACCCATCGATAAATAGATAGAATGTATAGTTATGAAATTCACCAACACTAAAATCCTTGATCTCCCTTGAGAAAATACACAACATATAAACATAAAGGTCCTAGAAATTAACAAGGGAATTTTACAATTATGATTCTCATAAAAAATCACATTATATATAGATATTCTAAAATCACATTGTATACCAAATAAATAACCCAAAAAATCATGATTTATTTGTAAAGTTCAATTGAAAACATTTACTCCATTTTGCACACAGTTCATTGAATTTTCATCAAAACCCCATTCCATTTTTAATTTACATTGCAGTTAATTTTCCACCTCAACACCTAAGGAAATGATTTAATGGTTCTTTTCTCAAAACTCAAGTACATTATCCAAACTATAGGCCTGTATTGAATCTACTTTTTACACCGCATAAAGAGGAATATTTAATTATTCATGAGGTCTTTCCAATGAGGACGAAATGACTCCATGGATAAGAGCATCTTAGTAAAAATATTGAAATCCATGTTTGGATCAAGGAGGTGGATAAACCCTGATGTATAATACATTATATTCAAAATACAATTTCAATGAAATGAACCTGATTAAAATGTAATGAAATAACACACACCGCCACAATGAACGAAGTAAAGGCTAATAGAAAATGTATTCATAATGAAAAAATACCTCCCCTGATGTTTCTTCTTATATTTTATCAAAATTCATGATTTTTAATAATCATAAAATCCACCACCTAACCACATGTAATATGAATAATCATTATAATATAGAATATTTTTTATTCACCCAATTCAAAACTCATTTTTTATAAGATTTTAGAGTATATTTTTGAAATGTAACACCTAAGAACATTTGATTGTGACATCATCAGTTTAATAATGAATATTTCGTATATACCTGAGAAAAAACACATTCATTATTTTTTAGATTTTATTTTTTCACAAGAATACAGAAAAATAATGAATTATAATGAATATAAATTTAAAACATCACAAAATACCCCATATAACAGACTTTAATTATATCTCAATATAAAAATTCCCATATTCAAAAGGAAAAACCCTCCCCCACACTCATTCTATTAAATATTAACAAAAATACGATGAATTTGGAAGGAAAGTAAAATAATGTATTGTAACATGGATTAATCATACAAGGATCATTCAAATATACTATAGGATTAGATGTATCAATATACAGTTGGGTAACAGAATAAATTAGTTCATCAATATAATTTTCCAATCATTTCAGAAATGTGTTTGGACATTCACATCATTAAAAATTTATAAATATTTGTTATAAAAGGTTTACATGCCCTTTGTTTCACTCTGAAAATATACCTATAAAAATATATAATCTTTGGTAAAGAATATTTTTTAGAATGGTAATATAATATAATTAAATTAGTTCATGAATTCGAAATCAAATTTTAGTTTTATCAATGAATTCTTTGTAGAAACATTATCAATAAAAAAATCATATTACAATAAGGTTTAATAATATCCAAATTGAATAAATAATGTGACCATTATAATATCCATTTATATAATTTTCAATAAGGGCAATTATATTTCATATTTTCGAACATGTAAAAATACTTTTCTTAGGTTCATTTTCACCTACATTAGTGAGGACAAGAAAAATAACTCAATAATCATTGTGGGTAAATCTAATTCAATCCAGTTAATGAAAAAATTCAAAAAATTTATTTTTTCCTATTTTATTATAAATTAATGTTTCCTGAAAAAATACTAGTGAAAATTATAAATAATTAAAATACACTCGCGTTCCCTCGATGATTTTAATGAGTTTATCAGGGTTTGTCTAAACCAGGTTCATGATCTGTGTTTGGACATATGTTTATCACTTTGATTTCTTCTTTGTTCTTTCTTCAATGGTCCTAGAAAATAAAATTAAATCGTGAATGTATATCCCAATTTCTAAAATTTCTTTCATATGGTGATTTATAAAAATAATCTGCAAAAAAATTTACAAGCCCTAAAAATGATGTTCTAAATTTGGGTTTCCTCCTGGTAGATATGTTTTTTATAGTCATTCATCTAAATGATTTCCTGTGTTAACTAATTGGGACATGATACAGAGCTAATTGTCTTTGATTTGGGCACTTATAAGTATTTTTATCCTCAAAGTTATCAAATATCTTCCTACTCTATTGACCTTTTATTATTCATAATTCTTTCCTTAGTATTAACTTCCTCTTGCAATTTCCCTTCATCATATTCAAACAAATGTATTGATAAATTATATATTAATGGTTTGTTGCATAAGAAGAAATTTAAATTTGATTTAACCTAGGAAAACATAGTAATCAATTATCCCTACTCACAACATTGGGGATCATGATCATCCATCCATTTATCAAATATTTTAATATACCTCGTGTGAAAGGTTTCTATTATATCATATAAATTATTCTCTTGAGAGTATTGGAATGAAATGCTTATTTAATATTCTACTATTGAGGTACTTTATTTCAAAAAACTTAGACTTCCTCCACTTATTAGCATTATTCCTATTCAGACTGACATATATCTTCATTAGAAATTATTGATCGCATATTAACAAGTAAATTAAAATTTGAAATTATATAATAATTGTGGTATCCATTTCTCCATACTATTGATATGGGTATCATGATCATCCATCCTTTTGTATAGTATTGGAATAAACTAAATTATCATTCCAGTTATTCAGTCTTCTGATTGATTCTCAACCCAAGATCCTCCATGATAGTTTTGAATACTGGGATCTCCTCTACAATGTTGATGATTTTAGTTTTCATACTATTGAGGTTATTATTCATCGTATACAAAGTAATATTTATCATCCCACTATGTTTCTTGATGTGGACACCAATCGGAATTCAGTGACGTCCAGGTGGAAAGTCTCTTTTGATATGCATTTTATTCCAACAGAGGGGAGTTCTATTAGGTTATTTTTAAAATCATCATGTACACTACCTGAATCTAAAGTTATCAAAATAAAAAAAATAAAAATTAAAAAAAATGAAAGGAAAAAAAAAGAAAATTGTAAAAATAATTATATAAGAAAATGATAGAAAATTATTTGATCTAAGAAATCAGTCACGAGTCTTCTAAAATGATATATTATATCAATAGTATCTGCACCAAAATTTTATGTTTTTTGGGAAAATTTTAAATCAAATAGGTGTGATCTTGTTAAAAATTTATAGGCTTATGTACTATACTAACTACAAAGTCATTGTACAATGTAATTATGGTCTAGACCCCATATATGAAAGGGAAAACGTCAATGATAACTCTTAACTAATGGTCATGTAACAACAATTTTGGATTGATTTTATTAAACTAATTATTCAATTTAAAAAAGAAATTCAAATAAGAATATATCAGTGTAGAAAAACAGTTTGCAGTGATCATTTTTCTGAATATAATAATTCAACTTCACTTAAAAACAATTATAACAAATATTTATGCAACCAAATAATTTTAATGTTAGAAGAAATTGTCATCCAATATCAAACTTCCATAGAACCCATATTATTCTTGGTCACATAAATGAAAATTACTAATGAATATTATGTTCATATTGGAAGAATCATAAGAATAATTGTATTCCATGATCATGAATAAATCATCTTAATCATGTTTTTATTCAATAATTTTTTGAAGGCATTTGTCCAATAGATTAGTGATAAATAAACTAAATAAACCATATCAATATGACAATATTGAATAAAACAATCTTACGAGAAAATGTATATAGAATAATGATGTTATGTATCAACTTTAACTGATTATGTTATGCCATATTTGTTTTATAAAACAATCATTTGGTTATTGAAAATAATGATTTAACTGAAAACCATATTATGAAATAAATAATAAAAAAATAATACAATATATATATATATATTAAATTAAACAGTATCCAATTATACTGGAAATAAGAATATGGAAAAAAAATAGAATGAAAACCCTATCTATAGTAGGTCGAAACCCTTCAGTAGCCTCTCAAAGGTCGCACCAGAATATTAGATTGGAGTATTATATATTATATATAGAATCCAATATTTATAACCCTAAAATTAGTCCTAGGGTTACCCCATTTCAAATATGTCATTATATGGTCACCTAGGTCAATATAATAAAGTTTCGATCGAAGGATATGTTAAAATAAGTGGTTTTATACTATTGTAACACCCCAGGTAAATAAAGAATATGTCATTTTCTTATTTATCCAAATTTTTGAATCAAACATTAATATTACTTTAAAGGGGTTGCTATGCTCGATGGCGTACCCAATACGCAACAACGAGTTTCTTGGGAATCTTACATTGCACTCTAATAATAAAATAATATTATTTTAAATGGTAGTTAACATGTAGCCGTTGTGATGGTGGGAATGGATATAAATAACTAAAATATGATTGTATATGTTTTTTTAAATGTTTTTACATTTATCCAATAAAAGATAAAGGCATAAAATACGGAAAGAATTCAATTTTAGGCGTATATTCCCTCGTTTTCACTAAAGGTTCACTTATCACCTTTTGATGGAGAACTGTCATTAAATATAGTTTTGTTCACTCTTATAAATTCTATTAGACCAAATAAAACTCATCTTAAGAATCAGGACATCAAAATTTACTTTCTGTAAATTTTTGGTATCTTTCCGATAAAGTTCATTTTTTTAATGAATAGTGTAAAATGTTGTATTTTAATTCAAAACCTCTTTTTAATCTAATTTATTTATATAATTAGATTATATTTTGAATTGTTTTTGAATTGGAATTATAATATATTTTTACCATTTAATCCAATGGTGGTCATTGGAATCAATTTCACTTTGAAATTGGACTTAAACTAGTGTCAATCTTTTGATAGTTATTGTTTCATAAAAACACGCTATTTGCTTTGACAACGGGAATTAATTATTAAATTAATTAATCTGACTTATATGTTTTGAATTTTTTAAAATAGACTTCATTTTTGAATTCGTAATATCAAATATAGCTTATGGTGAATTTTTGGGATTTTCCTGAAAAACTTCAATTTTTGATGAATAGTGAAACCACTAAGTGGTACTTATAAAAACTGATTTTTCTGTTTAAATGAAATTTTTCCATCTTTGTGTTTTGAATTTCAAAAATCTGACATAAATGGTTGTCATTAAGAAGTAAAATGTGGTTCAATGGGATAAAAATATGTTTTTGGTGAATAGTAACTTATTAAGTTTTTAATCGCGATTAGTGGTAATTAGTGTAGTTTAAGGTAAAAAATATGCTTTAATAAAATAAGATGAGCTTGACCAATGTCATACCCTCATTGGTTGTGTCATGGCCGACCAAAACAAGCCATGGGTCAACTTGGGGACCCCATGGAGCCATTTTGGTTGGGAAATGACATAAATAACTTTTTATTTAATGTAAAAGAAAAAATGACACCAACATAATATGTTTTACAAGAACAATTTTTACATGGGGTTATAAAGATCAGAGTTTTGATTATAAATAGTCATTGGAAATCTAAAAAGATTTCCTATATCATAGTATTTGTTTTATAGTTTTTAGACACTAAATAAATTACATTATGTATGACATCATAATGATGCAGCGATGACATCATTATTTAACGATTAAAATAAAATGGAAAGATAATGTAAAATCTATGAACTACACATGTCAAAAACTTATTGTATGGGTGGATTTAGAACCCTTAACACCTTATACACGAATTATATCAATGTGGGACCTTTTAAAACCGAAACACATTTTCAAATAAAGTAATATTTCTTACTTTCCAAAAGTGCCCCTCCTCTCTTCTTATAAAAGGCCCCCAACTCTACCTCATTTCACACACTCCTCAAGCCTTTTGCTCGGCCAACCCCTGCCCATTCAGTCTCTCCACATACCTCTCCTCATCCTAGAGGATTCCCTTTGGGCAGAATCTTTTCAATGGAAGCCTTTAGGATCAAATTAAAAGGATTTACACTTTTAAAGGTAATTCATTCTCTCATGTTCATTTGTTTTATTTTTGCTTCTCCAACCCCCTAAACTCTTTTTATATAATTATTTTGTAACAACACCAGTATCTTTAATATACTAGGATGTTTTTATAAGATTTATTCTATCTAAACTCTCACACAACTAAATCAAATGGTTAAAGAACATACGGTTTCCGTGGATGGAAAAATTCTGCCTCTCGAAACGATGATTGTTCAATACTCATTTAACACCTTCAAAGGTGGACATTATGATGTCACTATTTTTATATATGATATATTATATGTTTATGTTTTTCTTTATCTTCTGTATTTCTCATTTGTGGCTTACCTTTATGGCTTCCATTATGGGTATACGCGATATCTTCATTTAAGGAAGTGCGGACTACCGCCCCCTCAAAGTGATTTGATTCGTTATTACCATATGTGGTACGTATAAAAGGTATATTTAATGATATTATATATGATACCATACATGAATTAAAATACTATTATGTATCATTATGTTTTAATTCCATTAAATATGAAATAGAAATGGAAGTAGCGTTCATGCGTATGTACGGCTTACCGTCTCCATGAACGGTACATTTCATTTCTTATCTCAAAATATTATGTACTATTATAAGTACATATATATAATGGATATATATGATGTATGATAAATCTAAATGATTAATATAAATCTGGAATTAAAATATACATACCTTTCATATAGTTTTAATTCCATTCATATGACATAGAAATGAAAGTAGCGTTCATGCGTACGTACGGCTTACCGTCTCCATGAACGGTGCATTTCATTTCTTTCCTCTAAATGATTATGTGATATTATAAATACATGTATATGCTGGATATATATGACATATATGATATCCAAATCAGGAATTTCATTTTGGATATAAAGAACCTTTGACCACACGAACAACATGTAATTGTAAGGAGTCCACTTTCGACTTAAGAACCAAATATCGACAAAACAATCATTATTAACTTAATGATTACATAATGTTTATAACATGGAAATAAGTGATATAAAAGGAATAATAAGCTTTAAAAAGGTTCTTAATCAAGTAGAAATTAACTCATGTTTATTATTCAGGACGTTAAAGAATGATCGAGTCAAGTCGGACCCGAGGTAAGGGATCCTACTCCACTCTTTCTTTTTAAGTACACTCTTTTATGTCATTCCTTTTAAAGCTCATATTTCTTGTTATTGGGATGTTATTTTATATTAATATTACTGTAATTTTTATGTTAATTTTATGAGAGACCCTATTATCTCTCATCAATCCATTTTGGATGTTTTGAGTTGCGCCGTTAGGCTGCCGAACTTTCGTAAGAGATCTAACCTCTCTCTTTCTTTTAAGTACTCTCCTTTATGTCACTTCTTTTAAGCTCCTCTTTGTAATGTTGGGGGATATTATTTTATATTCCTCTTGCTGTAAATTTTATTGTAATGTGATGAGATACCCTATTTGATCTCATCAATTCATATTCATAAGTTTTATGTGGCGCCGTTAGGCTGCCGAGTTTTTGTAATGGATTTTTCATCTCACTTTTATTCCCGTGATATTTATGCTACATTTGCCACAAATTCCATTTAGTGGTGTATTTACTTCCCATTATTCTACTCTTTGTGTAATATACTTTCGTTTATGAGTATTTACATCAATGATCTATAGTTCTTCTTTCATGGGGTGTATGTTTTGAAAGATACCCAAGTCGGTAAGGGAACCTTTCACCCTCTTTTTTTTAAAAGACTTATTTTGTTGGGTATTTTAATTTACATATTGTTATGTTGGGATATGTTATCATATATACTTATTGATGTAAATTTTATTTCCAAGTGATGAGATACACTTTTTTATCTCTCATCAACTCATTTTGATGTGATGTCGTTAGGCTGTCAAGGAAACTTTTTAACCCAATTTCGATTTCTTTGGGTTCAACATGTAGTCATAGAATATGTCACCCATTGAATATGTGTGAATGACCTTCTATTGTTTTACACATTATATCCACTTATATTGGGTGTATTTATATTTGTCACACATATTTTTGAGATGGATTTGTCCTTAATTTAAGGATGCCTTCTTTATAATGGATTTCATCACATTTGACATTTCTATTGAGGGTTCATTGTTGTTATGCCCCAATTCACTATTATATGGTGTATATACTACCCTTTGGAGTATTATATCATGAATCCATTTATTCTCATGATATTATAAAGTTCTGACTAAATGTTATTCCTCAATTATTGTATTCAAGTGTCTCTAATTTTGGTAAAACCCCTTTAACTAAAATATCGTTTTAAATGTTTTAATTATTTGTTCTTATTAATATCCATGTTTTCAAAATGGTTTTAAGGATTTATTTATATGGATATTAATGGTTTAAAATTTTAAGCTTCAATGTGGTATGGGACACTTTGATTCAAAAATCTCTTTATTAAATGTTTTAAATGGTTTTGGAAATGGTTTCTTTTTTGGATACATTATTTCAATATACTAAAATGTTATATTGTGATTGAAATGTGGAAATGTTATGTTTCCTTTATGCATGTTTTATGTGATACATTTATGTTTTGGTTCTTGGGAATTGTTATGAGAACGGGTGGTTCCGTGATAAACTAAGGGCGGGTGAGCCCGATATAGCTCTCCAATGCATTGGGTAACGCGAAGGAGTGAAACGTTAAGGTTTCTCCGAAGAGATTTAGGGAATATACTGTGATGGGTATTCCAAACGTAACCAAGAGGGTTACTCCCTACGTAAGAATGTTATGAATGCCTCAAGTTACCTTTATGTCTTATGATTTCTATGATTTATTCATGGTTTGATGAGGTATGTTAAAGTGCCTTTGTTTTATGGGTAAAGTATGATTTCATTCTTATGTATATATGAACTCATGTTTCCTTTCCATATTTTTATAACTCTTACTGAGCTTTTTATGCTCATCCCAGGTTTTTGAAATGTTTTTCACAGGTCAGGGGAAAGGTACATGATGTGATGATGGTGTTAAGGATGTGTCAAGAAAGAATCCGTGTTATATATTAAATATGTTCCCGTTGATGGGAAGAATGAATACTGTCTTTTATGTAACCACTTTGTTTAAATGTGGAATGTAATGCAAGTTTCATGATCTCATTCTCTGAAACACTAAACCTGAAAAGATCCTCAATGGGTAATATTGTAAAAACTCAAGATTAATTAAGGTTTAAGGCTGGGGCCTTATAGTTGGTATCAGAGGTCGGTTTAGATAACTTTAGAGGTTAAGGTATTCTTTAAGCATAAGTGACATTACCATAATGGTTAGGATTTCAGAAATAGACCTAGTTTTAGATAAAGTGAACGAGTAAGTATATCTTAGTTTTTACCTTCCTCATTAGTACATGATGGTTTTGTTGATATACTCACACTGACATTTCTGTTTCTTGTGAATGGATGGATCTAGCAGGCACCAAAGAGACAACAGGTTTGAAGGAAACTGTAGTGGTTCTATGATTAAGATAATAGATAAAATGGGGGATTCAATGAGGAAACACGTAGTTGTTCTAAACCAACTATCAAGGAGTCATGATCAACCACTTGAACCTTGGTATGATCTTTAATGCATCATGTACGAGATGACCAATCGATGTGGAAGTTCAGGTAATAATTATAAAGGTAACCATTAGTGTTTATATGATCCTTACTTTTGAGGTAATTATGGGTTATTATATGCTATGATGGAAAATGAAAGGCATGAGATTAACTTGAGGTTAAATTATGTTATGATCATTTTTGATGATTTTATCTCTTTTTGGGGAATGATTTGAGAATTATATAGTTTTGGAAAAAGGACAACATGCAGACCGTGTGACTACCCGTCGCGTCGGACAAAGCTGTGGGAATCGAACCCACAACCAAAGTGCGACTGGTATTTATCACCTACCACTGGGCTACGTGAAGTCCCTGGTTAGTTTGACTGATTCTTTTTAGTTATATGATTTTATGAATTAATAGTAAGTTGATTTAGGGTTATTTATGAAAATGATTAACCTATCATGGAGGATATGTGATTAGGTTAATTACTTTTCAATACGAGACTTTAGGAGCAACTGATGTTGTTTGGAGATAAATGTTACGATTTAACTTGGAAGTCTATGTGACTAAATCCTTCAAATATTTTGGTTTCAATCTTAGATTGTTTTACTTTAAAGAATTTTATGGACAAATTGTTTATCGGATGGTCCTCGTTGAACTTTGGGTTTTGTTGGACAAATTTTTGCGATTAAGCATAGATTTTCTTTTTAATGGGTTATCCTTTTCTGGATTATCTGATCTTGTAGTAACCTTTTTGGTTTTAGTTTTGGTTAAGGTCTGAAGACATGGAAATTGTATAGTTCTCTTTTGTGGATTAGGTGATTCTCTAGAATTTGATTATAATACTCTTAATGTGAACAATTCTTCCTAAATACTCGCCTTTTGGAGAAAATATGAGTTTGTGCAAGGAATCTAATAAAAGTTGAAAGTCAACATGATAAGTGATTATGTTTCCTTATGAATAAATTCCTCAATAAAAAGTAACTTAAAACAAAAATGTTGTCTATTATCTTTTCCTACTGGGGAATCAAATACCGTTTAACCCATCACAAGTTTGTGATTTTCTCATGGTTAACTTTCTCCTCAACATGTTTTCTATCACTCTCCATCAGAACATGACCCTTTGCTCTTTCTTCCATGTACATGTTTTCCTACACGGAATCCTATTATGGGTTAACTTGGGTGACCTTTGTACTTATCTTTCTTTATTTTAAAGTGATTGTTTTACCGACTCTTGTTCCGATGTGGGACTTTCTTGGATGTTTCCAAGCTCAATTTTAAAAAAAATGCGAGGACGCAATTCCCAAAAGGGGGGAAGGATGTAACACCCCAGGTAAATAAAGAATATGACATTTTCTTATTTATCCAAATTTGTGAATCAAACATTAATATTACTTTAAATGGGATGCTATGCTCGATGGCGTACCCAATACACAACACCGAGTTTCTTGGAAATCTTACATTGCACTCTAATAATAAAATAATATTATTTTAAATGGTAGTTAACATGTAGCCATTGTGTTGGTGGGAATGGATAGAAATAACTAAAATATGATTATATATGTTTTTTTAAATGTTTTTACATTTATCCAATAAATGATAAAGGCATAAAATACGGAAAGAATTCAATTTTAGGCGTATATGCCCTAGTTTTCACTAAAGGTTCACTTATCACCTTTTGATGGAGAACCGTCATTAAATATAGTTTTGTCACTCTTATAAATTCTATTGGACCAAATAAAACTCTTCTTAAGAATCTGGACATCAAAATTTACTTTGTGTAAATTTTTGGTATCTTTCCGATAAAGTTCATCATTTTAATGAATAGTGTAAAATGTTGTATTTTAATTCAAAACCTCTTTTTAATCTAATTTATTTATATGATTAGATAATATTTTTAATTGGTTTTGAAGTGGAATTATAATATATTTTTACCATTTAATCCAATGGTTGTCATTGAATCAATTTCACTTTGAAATTGGACTTACACTAGTGTCAATCTTTTGATAGTTATTGTTTCATAAAAACACGCTATATGCTTTGACAGCGGGAATTAATTATTAAATTAATTAATCTGACTTATATGTTTTGAATTTTGAAAAATATACTTCATTTCTGAATTCGGAATATCAAATATAGCTTATGGTGAATTTTTTGGATTTTTCTGAAAAACATCAATTTTTGATGAATAGTGAAACCACTAAGTGGTACTTATAAAAACTGATTTTTCTGTTTAAATGAAATTTTGCCATCTTTGTGTTTTGAATTTCAAAGATCCGACATACATGGTTGTTATTAAGTAGTAAAATGTGGTTCAATGGGATAAAAATAAGTTTTTGGTGAATAGTAACTTATTAAGTTTTTAATCGCGATTAGTGGTAATTAGTGTAGTTTAAAGTAAAAATAATGTTTTAATAAACTAAGATGAGCTTGAAACATGTCCTACCATCATTGGTTGTGTCATGGCCGACCAAGACAAGCCATGGGACAACTTGGGGACCCCATGGAGCCACTTTGGTTGGGAACTGATATAAATAACTTTTTATTTAAAGTAAACGAAAAAATGACACAAACATAATATGTTTTACGAAAACAATTTTTACATGGGGTTCTAAAGATCATAGTTTTGATTATAAATAGTCATTGGAAATCTAAAAAGATTTCCTACATCATAGTATTTGTTTTATAATTTGTAGACACTAAATAAATTAAATTATGTATGACATCATAATGATGCAGCGATGACATCATTATTTAACGATTAAAATAAAATGGAAAGATAATGTAAAATCTATGAACTACACATTTCCAAAAGTTATTGTATGGGTGGATTTTGAACACTTAACACCTTATCCACGAATTATATCAATGTGGGACCTTTTAAAACCGAAAAACATTTTCAAATAAAGTAATATTTCTTACTTTCCAAAAGTGCCCCTCCTCTCCTCTTATAAAAGGCCCCCACCTATACCTCATTTCACACACTCCTCAAGCCTTTGGATCGGCCAACCCATGCCTATTTTGTCTCTACACATCCCTCTCCTCATCCTAGAGGATTCCCTTTGGGCAGAATCCTTTCAAAGGAAGCCTTTAGGCTCAAATCAAAAGAAGTTACACTTTTAAAGGTAATTCATTCTCTCATGTTCATTTGTTTTATTTTTGCTTCTCCAACCACCTAAACTCTTTTTATATAATTATTTTGTAGAAACACCAGTATCTTCAATATACTAGGATGTTTTTATAAGATTTATTCAAGCTACACTCTCACACAACTACATCAAATGGTTAAAGAACATACGGTTTCCGTGGATGGAAAAATTATGCCTCTCGAAACGATGATTGTTCAATACTCATTTAACACCTTCAAAGGTTGACATTATGATGTCACTATTTTTATATATGTTATATAATATTTTTATGTTTTACTTTATCTTCTGTATTTCTCATTTGTGGCATACCTTTATGGCTTCCATTATGGGTATACGCGATATCTTCATTTAAGGAAGTGCGGACTACCGCCCCCTCAAAGTGATTTGATTCGTTATTACCATATGTGGTACGTATAAAGGGTATACTTAATGATATTATATATGATACCATACTGAAATTAAAATACTATTATGTATCATTATGTTTTAATTACATTAAATATGAAATAGAAATGGAAGTAGCGTTCATGTGTACGTACGGCTTACCGTCTCCATGAACGGTACATTTCATTTCTTATCTCAAAATATTATGTACTATTATAAGTACATATATATAATGGATATATATGATGTATAATAAATCTAAATGATTAATATAATTATGGAATTAAAATATACATACCTTTCATATAGTTTTAATTCCATTAATATGACATAGAAATTAAAGCAGCGTTCATGCGTACATACGGCTTACCGTCTCCATGAACAATGCATTTCATTTCTTTCCTCTAAATGATTATGTGATATTATAAATACATGTATATGCTGGATATATATGACATATATGATATCCAAATCAGGAATGTCATTTTGGATATAAAGAACCTTTGACCACACGAACAACATGTAATTGTAAGAAGTCCACTTTCGACTTAAGAACCAAATATCGACAAAACAATCATTATTAACTTAAGGATTACATAATGTTTATAACATGGAAAGAAGTGATATAAAAGGAATAATAAGCTTGAAGAAGGTTCTTAATCAAGTAGAAATTAACTCAAGTTTATTATTCAGGACGTTAAAAATGATCGAGTCAAGTCGGACCCGAGGTAAGGGATCCTACTCCACTCTTTCTTTTTAAGTACACTCTTTTATGTCATTCCTTTTAAAGCTCATATTTCATGTTATTGGGATGTTATTTTATATTAATATTACTGTAATATTTATGTTAATGTGATGAGATACCCTATTCTCTCTCATCAATCCATTTTGGATGTTTTTAGTGGCGCCGTTAGGCTGCCGAACTTTCGTAAGAGATCTAACCTCTCTCTTTCTTTTTAAGTACTCTCCTTTATGTCACTTCTTTTAAGCTCCTATTTGTAATGTTGGGGGATGTTATTTTATATTCCTATTTCTGTAAATTTTATTTTAATGTGATGAGATACCCTATTTGAACTCATCAATTCATATTCGGAAGTTTTATGTGGCGCCGTTAGGCTGCCGAGTTTTCGTAAGGGATTTTTCATCTCACATTTATTCCCGTGAGATTTATGCTACATTTGCCACAAATTCCATTGATTGGTGTATGTACTGCCCATTATTCTACTCTTATTGTAATATACTTTCGTTTATGAGTATTTACATCAATGATCTATTGTCCTTCTTTCATGGGGTGTATGTTTTGAAAGATACCCAAGTCGGTAAGGGAACCTTTCACCCTCTTTTTTTTTAAAGACTTCTTTTGTTGGGTCTTTTAATTTACATATTGTTATGTTGGGATATGTTATCATATATACTTATTGATGTAAATTTTATTTCCAAGTGATGAGATACACTTTTTTATCTCTCATCAACTCATTTTGATGTGATGCCGTTAGGCTGTCAAGGGAACTTTTTATCCCAATTTCAATTTCTTTGGGTTAAACATCTAGTCATTGAATATGTCATCCATTGAATATGTGTGAATGACCTTCTATTGTTTTACACATAATATCCACTTATATTGGGTGTATTTATATTTTTCACACATATTTTTGAGATTGATTTGTCCTTAATTTAAGGATGCCTTCTTTATAAGCGATTTCATCACATTTGACATTTCTATTGAGGGTTCATTGTTATTATGCACCAATTCAGTATTATATGGTGTATATACTGCCCTTTGGAGTATTATATCATGAATCCATTTATTCTCATGATATTATAATGTTCTGACTAAATGTTATTCCTCAATTATTGTATTCAAGTGTCTCTAATTTTGGTAAAACCCCTTTAACTGAAATATCGTTTTAAATGTTTTAATTATTTGTTCTTATTAATATCCATGTTTTAAAAATGGTTTTAAGGATTTATTTATATGGATATTAATGGTTTAAAATTTTAAGCTTCAATGTGGTATGGGACACTTTGATTCAAAAATCTCTTTATTAAATGTTTTAAATGGTTTTGGAAATGGTTTCTTTTTTGGATTCATTATTTCAATATACTAAAATGTTATATTGTGATTGAAATGTGGAAATGTTATGTTTCCTTTATGCATGTTTTATGTGATACATTTATGTTATGGTTCTTGGGCATTGTTATGAGAACGGGTGGTTCCGTGATAAACTAAGGGCGGGTGAGCCCGATATAGCTCTCCAATGCATTGGGTAACGCGAAGGAGTGAAACGTTAAGGTTTCTCCGAAGAGATTTAGGGAATATACTGTGATGGGTATTCCAAACGTAACCAAGAGGGTTACTCCCTACGTAAGAATGTTATGAATGCCTCAAGTTACCTTTATGTCTTATGATTTCTATGATTTTTTCATGGTTTGATGAGGTATGTTAAAGTGCCTTTGTTTTATGGGTAAAGTATGATTTCATTCTTATGTATATATGAACTCATGTTTCCTTTCCATATTTTTATAACTCTTACTGAGATTTTTATGCTCATCCCAGGTTTTTGAAATGTTTTTCACAGGTCAAGGGAAAGGTACATGATGTGATGATAGTGTCAAGGATGTGTCAAGAAAGAATCCGTGTTATATTTTAAATATGTTCCCATTGATGGGAAGAATGAATACTGTCTTTTATGTAACCACATTGTTTAAATGTGGAATGTAATGCAAGTTTCATGATCTAATTCTCTAAAACTCTAAACCTGAAAAGATCCTCAATGGGTAATCTTGTAAAAACTCAAGATTAATTAAGGTTTAAGGCTGGTGACTTCTAGTTGGTATCATAGGTCGGTTTAGATAACTTTAGAGGTTAGGGTATTCTTTAAGCATAAGTGACATTACCATAATGGTTAGGATTTCAGAAAGAGTCCTAGTTTTAGATAAAGTGAACGAGTATGTATATCTTAGTTTTTACCTTCCTCATTAGTACATGATGGTTTTGTTGATATACTCACACTGACATTTCTGTTTCTTGTGAATGGATGGATCTAGCAGGCACCAAAGAGACAACAGGTTTGAAGGAAACTGTGGTGGTTCTATGATTAAGATACTAGATAAAATGGGGGATTAAATGAGGAAACACGTGGTTGTTCTAAACCAACTATCAAGGAGTCATGATCAACCACTTGAACCTTGGTATGATCTTTAATGCATCATGTACGAGATGACCAATCGATGTGGAAGTTCAGGTAATAATTATAAAGGTAACCATTAGTGTTTATATGATCCTTACTATTGAGGTAATTATGGGTTATTATATGCTATGATGGAAAATGAAAGGCATGAGATAAACTTGAGGTTAAAATATGTTATGATCATTTTTGATGATTTTATCTCTTTTTGGTGAATGATTTGAGAATTATATAGTTTTGGAAAAAGGACAACACGCAGACCGTGTGACTACCCGTCGCGTCGGACCAAGATGTGGGAATCGAACCCACAACCAAAGTGCGACTGGTATTTATCGCCTACCACTGGGCTACGTGAAGTCCCTGGTTAGTTTGACTGATTCTTTTTAGTTATATGATTTTATGAATTATGAGTAAGTTGATTTTGGGTTATTTATGAAAATGATTAACCTATCATGGAGGATATGTGATTAGGTTAATTACTTTTCAATACGAGACTTTAGGAGCAACTGATGTTGTTTGGAGATAAATGTTACGATTTAACTTGGAAGACTATGTGACTAAATCCTTCAAATATTTGGGTTTCAATCTTAGATTGTTTTACTTTGAAGAATTTTATGGACAAATTGTTTATCGGATGGTCCTCATTGAACTTTGGGTTTTGTTGGACAATTTTTTGAGATTAAGCATAGATTTTCTTTTTAATGGGTTACCCTTTCTGGATTATCTGATCTTGTAGTAACCTTTTTGGTTTTAGTTTTGGTTAAGGTTTGAAGACATGGAAATTTTATAGTTCTCTTTTGTGGATTAGGTGATTCTCTAGAAGTTGATTATAATACTCTTAATGTGAACAAGTCTTCCTAAATACTCACCTTTTGGAGAAAATATGAGTTTGTGCAAGGAATCTAATAAAAGTTGAAAGTCAACATGATAAGTGATTATGTTTCCTTATGAATAAATTCCTCAATAAAAAGTAACTTAAAACAAAAATGTTGTCTATTATCATTTCCTACTGGGGAATCGAATACCGTTTAACCCGTTACAAGTTTGTGATTTTCTCATGGTTAACTTTCTCCTCAACATGTTTTCTATCACTCTCCATCAGAACATGACCCTTTCCTCTTTCTTCCATGTCCATGTTTTCCTACACGGAATACTATTATGGGTTAACTCGGGTGACCTTTGTACTTATCTTTCTTAATTTTAAAGTGATTGTTTTACCGACTCTTGTTCCGATGTGGGACTTTCTAGGATGTTTCCAAGCTCAATTTTAATAAAATTATGAGGACGCAATTCCCAAAAGGGGGGAAGGATGTAACACCCCAGGTAAATAAAGAATATGAAATTTTATTATTTATCCAAATTTGTGAATCAAACATTAATATTACTTTAAAGGGGATGCTATGCTCGATGGCGTACCCAATACGCAACACCGAGTTTCTTGGGAATCTTACATTGCACTCTAATAATAAAATAATATTATTTTAAATGGTAGTTAACATGTAGCCATTGTGTTGGCCGGAATGGATAGAAATAACTAAAATATGATTGTATATGTTTTTTTAAAATGTTTTTACATTTATCCAATAAAAGATAAAGGCATAAAATACGGAAAGAATTCAATTTTAGGCGTATATGCCCTAGTTTTCACTAAAGGCTCACTTATCACCTTTTGATGGCGAACTGTCATTAAATATACTTTTGTTCACTCTTATAAATTCTATTGGACCAAATAAAACTCTTCTTAATAATCTGGACATCAAAATTTAGTTTGTGTAAATTTTTGGTATCTTTCTGATAAAGTTCATTTTTTAATGAATAGTGTAAAATGTTGTATTTTAATTCAAAACCTCTTTTTAATCTAATTTATTTATATGATTAGATTATATTTTGAATTGGTTTTGAAGTGGAATTATAATATATTTTTACCATTTAATCCAATGGTGGTCATTGAATCAATTTCACTTTGAAATTGGACTTACACTAGTGTCAATCTTTTGATAGTTATTGTTTCATAAAAACACGCTATATGCTTTGACAGCGGGAATTAATTATTAAATTAATTAATCTGACTTATATGTTTTGAATTTTGTAAAATATACTTCATTTCTGAATTCGGAATATCAAATATAGCTTATGGTGAATTTTTTGGATTTTTCTGAAAAACTTCAATTTTTGATGAATAGTGAAACCACTAAGTGGTACTTATAAAAACTGATTTTTCTGTTTAAATGAAATTTTTCCATCTTTGTGTTTTGAATTTCAAAGATCCGACATACATGGTTGTCATTAAGTAGTAAAATTTGGTTCAATGGGATAAAAATAAGTTTTTGGTGAATAGTAACTTATTAAGTTTTTAATCGCGATTAGTGGTAATTAGTGTAGTTTAAGGTAAAAATAATTCTTTAATAAAATAAGATGAGCTTGACACATGTCCTACCATCATTGGTTGTGTCATGGCCGACCAAGACAAGCCATGGGTCAACTTGGGGACCCCATGGAGCCACTTTGGTTGGGAAATGACATAAATAACTTTTTATTTAATGTAAAAGAAAAAATGACACAAACATAATATGTTTTACGAAAAAAATTTTTACATGGGGTTATAAAGATCAGATTTTTGATTATAAGTAGTCATTGGAAATCTAAAAATATTTCCTACATCATAGTATTTGTTTTATAATTTTTAGACACTAAATAAATTAAATTATGTATGACATCATAATGATGCAGGGATGACATCATTATTTAACGATTAAAATAAAATGGAAAGATAATGTAAAATCTATGAACTAGACATGTCCAAAACTTATTGGATGGGTAGATTTCGAACCCTTAACACCTTATCCACGAATTATATCAATGTGGGACATTTTAAAACCGAAACACATTTTCAAATAAAGTAATATTTCTTACTTTCCAAAAGTGCCCCACCTCTCCTCTTATAAAAGGCCCCCACCTCTACCTCATTTCACACACTCCCCAAGCCTTTGGCTCGGCCAACCCCTGCCCATTGTGTCTCTCCAAATCCATCTCCTCATCCAAGAGGATTCCCTTTGGGCAGAATCCTTTCAAAGGAAGTCTTTAGGCTCCAATCAAAAGGAGTTACACTTTTAAAGGTAATTCATTCTCTCATGTTCATTTGTTTTATTTTTGCTTCTCCAACCCCCTAAACTCTTTTTATATAATTCTTTTTTAACAAAACCAGTATCTTCAATATACTAGGATGTTTTTATAAGATTTATTCGAGCTACACTCTCACACAACTACATCAAATGGTTAATGAACATACGGTTTCTGTGGATGGAAAAATTCTGCCTCTCGAAACAATGATTGTTCAATACTCATTTAACACCTTCAAAGGTGGACATTATGATGTCACTATTTTTATATATGATATATAATATTTTTTTGTTTTACTTTATCTTCTTTATTTCTCATTTTTGGCATACCTTTATGGCTTCCATTATGGGTATACACGATATCTTCATTTAAGGAAGTGCGGACTACCGCCCCCTCAATGTGATTTGATTCGTTATTACCATATGTGGTACGTATAAAGGGTATATTTAATGATATTATATATGATACCATACTGGAATTAAAATACTATTATGTATCATTATGTTTTAATTCCATTAAATATGAAATAGAAATGGAAGTAGCATTCATGCGTACGTACGGCTTACCGTCTCCATGAACGGTACATTTCATTTCTTATCTCAAAATATTATGTACTATTATAAGTACATATATATAATGGATATATATGATGTATGATAAATCTAAATGATTAATATAATTCTGGAATTAAAATATATATACCTTTCATATAGTTTTAATTCCATTAATATGACATAGAAATTAAAGCAGCGTTCATGCGTACGTACGGCTTACCGTCTCCATGAACGGTGCATTTCATTTCTTTCCTCTAAATGATTATGTGATATTATAAATACATGTATATTCTGGATATATATGACATATATGATATCCAAATCAGTAATGTCATTTTGGATATAAAGAACCTTTGACCACACGAACAACATGTAATTGTAAGAAGTCCACTTTTGACTTAAGAACCAAATATCGACAAAACAATCATTATTAACTTAAGGATTACATAATGTTTATAACATGGAAATAAGTGATATAAAAGGAATAATAAGCTTGAAAAAGATTCTTAATCAAGTAGAAATTAACTCATGTTTATTATTCAGGACGTTAAAGAATGATCGTGTCAAGTCGGACCCGAGGTAAGGGATCCTACTCCACTCTTTCTTTTTAAGTACACTCTTTTATGTCATTCCTTTTAAAGCTCATATTTCTTGTTATTGGGATGTTATTTTATATTAATATTACTGTAATTTTTATGTTAATGTTATGAGAGACCCTATTCTCTCTCATCAATCCATTTTGGAAGTTTTTAGTGGCGCCGTTAGGCTGCCGAACTTTCGTAAGAGATCTAACCTCTCTCTTTCTTTTTAAGTACTCTCCTTTATGTCACTTCTTTTAATCTCCTCTTTGTAATGTTGGGGGATGTTATTTTATATTCCTATTGCTGTAAATTTTATTTTAATGTGATGAGATACCCTATTTGATCTCATCAATTCATATTCGAAAGTTTTATGTGGCGCCGTTAGGCTGCCGAGTTTTCGTAAGGGATTTTCATCTCACTTTTATTCCCGTGAGATTTATGCTACATTTGCCACAAATTCCATTTAGTGGTGTATGTACTGCCCATTATTCTACTCTTTTTGTAATATACTTTCGTTTATGAGTATTTACATCAATGATCTATTGTCCTTCTTTCATGGGGTGTATGTTTTGAAAGATACCCAAGTCGGTAAGGGAACCTTTCACCCTCTTTTTTTTAAAAGACTTATTTTTTGGGTCTTTTAATTTACATATTGTTATGTTGGGATATGTTCTCATATATAATTATTGATGTAAATTTTATTTCCAAGTGATGAGATACACTTTTTTATCTCTCATCAACTCATTTTGATGTGATGCCGTTAGGCTGTCAAGGGAACTTTTTAACCCAATTTCGATTTCTTTGGGTTCAACATCTAATCATTGAATATGTCATCCATTGAATATGTGTGAATGACCTTTTATTGTTTTACACATAATATCCACTTATATTGGGTGTATTTATATTTGTCACACATATTTTTGAGATTGATTTGTCCTTAATTTAAGGATGCCTTCTTTATAAGCGATTTCATCACATTTGACATTTCTATTGAGGGTTCATTGTTGTTATGCACCAATTCAGTATTATATGGTGTATATACTGCCCTTTGGAGTATTATATCATGAATACATTTATTCTCGTGATATTATAAAGTTCTGACTAAATGTTATTCCTCAATTATTGTATTCAAGTGTCTCTAATTTTGGTAAAACCCCTTTAACCGAAATATCGTTTTAAATGTTTTAATTATTTGTTATTATTAATATCCATGTTTTCAAAATGGTTTTAAGTATTTATTTATATGGATATTAATGGTTCAAAATTTTAACCTTCAATGTGGTATGGGACACTTTGATTCAAAAATCTCTTTTTTAAATGTTTTAAATGGTTTTGGAAATGGTTTCTTTTTTGGATTCATTATTTCAATATACTAAAATGTTATATTGTGATTGAAATGTGGAAATGTTATGTTTCCTTTATGCATGATTTATGTGATACATTTATGTTATGGTTCTTGGGCATTGTTATGAGAACGGGTGGCTCCGTGATAAACTAAGGGTGGGTGAGCCCGATATAGCTCTCCAATGCATTGGGTAACGCGAAGGAGTGAAACGTTAAGGTTTCTCCGAAGAGATTTAGGGAATATACTGTGATGGGTATTCCAAACATAACCAATAGGGTTACTCCCTACGTAAGAATGTTATGAATGCCTCAAGTTACCTTTATGTCTTATGATTTCTATGATTTATTCATGGTTTGATGAGGTATGTTAAAGTGCCTTGGTTTTATGGGTAAAGTATGATTTCATTCTTATGTATATATGAACTCATGTTTCCTTTCCATATTTTTATAACTCTTACTGAGCTTTTTATGCTCATCCCAAGTTTTTGAAATGTTTTTCACAAGTCAAGGGAAAGGTACATGATGTGATGATAGTGTCAAGGATGTGTCAAGAAAGAATCTGTGTTATATTTTAAATATGTTCCCGTTGATGGGAAGAATGAATACTGTCTTTTATGTAACCAATTTGTTTAAATGTGGAATGTAATGCAAGTTTCATGATCTAATTCTCTAAAACTCTAAACCTGAAAAGATCCTCAATGGGTAATCTTGTAATAACTCAAGATTAAGTAAGGTTTAAGGCTGGGGCCTTATAGTTGGTATCAGAGGTCGGTTTCGATAAATTTAGAGGTTAGGGTATTCTTTAAGCATAAGTGACATTACAATAATGGGTAGGATTTCAGAAAGAGTCCTAGTTTTAGATAAAGTGAACGAGTAAGTATATCTTAGTTTTTACCTTCCTCATTAGTACATGATGGTTTTGTTGATATAATCACACTGACATTTCTGTTAATTGTGAATGGATGGATCTAGCAAGCACCAAAGAGACAACAGGTTTGAAGGAAACTGTGCTGGTTCTATGATTAAGATACTAGATAAAACGGGGGATTCAATGAGGAAACACGTGGTTGTTCTAAACCAACTATCAAGGAGTCATGATCAACCACTTCAACCTTGGTATGATCTTTAATGCATCATGTACGGGATTACCAATCGATGTGGAAGATCATGTAATAATTATAAAGGTAACCATTAGTGTTTATATGATCCTTACTTTTGAGGTAATTATGGGTTATTATATGCTATGATGGAAAATGAAAGGCATGAGATAAACTTGAGGTTAAAATATGTTATGATCATTTTTGATGATTTTACCTCTTTTTGGGGAATGATTTGAGAATTATATAGTTTTGGAAAAAGGACAACACGCAGACCGTGTGACTACCCGTCGCGTCGGACAAAGCTGTGGGAATCGAACCCACAACCAAAGTGCGACTGGTATTTATCGCCTACCACTGGGCTACGTGAAGTCCCTGGTTAGTTTGACTGATTCTTTTTAGTTATATGATTTAATGAATTAAGAGTAAGTTGATTTTTGGTTATTTATGAAAATGATTAACCTATCATGGAGGATATGTGATTAGGTTAATTACTTTTCAATACGAGACTTTAAGAGCAACTGATGTTGTTTGGAGATAAATTTTACGATTTAACTTGGAAGACTATGTGACCAAATCCTTCAAATATTTGGGTTTCAGTCTTATATTGTTTTACTTTGAAAAATTTTATGGACAAATTGTTTATCGGATGGTCCTCATTGAACTTTGGGTTTTGTTGGACAAATTTTTGAGATTAAGCATATATTTTCTTTTTAATGGGTTATCCTTTTCTGGATTATCTGATCTTGTAGTAACCTTTTTGGTTTTAGTTTTGGTTACGGTTTGAAGACATGGAAATTGTATAGTTCTCTTGTGTGGATTAAGTGATTCTCTAGAAGTTGATTATAATACTCTTAATGTGAACAAGTCTTCCTAAATACTCGACTTTTGGAGAAAATATGAATTTATGCAAGGAATCTAATAAAAGTTGAAAGTCAACATGATAATTGATTATGTTTCCTTATGAATAAATTCATCAATAAAAAGTAACTTAAAACAAAAATGTTGTCTATTATCTTTTCCTACTGGGGAATCTAATATCGTTTAACCCGTCACAATTTTGTGATTTTCTCATGGTTAACTTTCTCCTAAACATGTTTTCTATCACTCTCCATCAGAACATGACCCTTTGCTCTTTCTTCCATGTCCATGTTTTCCTACACGGAATCCTATTATGGGTTAACTTGGGTGACCTTTGTACTTATCTTTCTTTATTATAAAGTGATTGTTTCACCGACTCTTGTTCCGATGTGGGACTTTCTAGGATGTTTCCAAGCTCAATTTGAAAAAAATTGCGAGGATGCAATTCCCAAAAGGGGGGAAGGATGTAACTCCCCAGGTAAATAAAGAATATGACATTTTTTTATTTATCCAAATTTGTCAATCAAACATTAATATTACTTTAAAGGGGATGCTATGCTCGATGGCGTACCCAATACGCAACAACGAGTTTCTTGGGAATCTTACATTGCACTCTAATAATAAAATAATATTGTTTTAAATGGTAGTTATCATGTAGTCATTGTGTTAGTAGGAATTGATAGAAATAACTAAAATATGATTGTATATGTTTTTTTTAAATGTTTTTACATTTATCCAATAAAAGATAAAGGCATAAAATACGGAAAGAATTCAATTTTAGGCGTATATGACCTAGTTTTCACTAAAGGTTCACTTATCACCTTTTGATTGCGAACCTTCATTAAATATAGTTTTGTTCACTCTTATAAATTCTATTGGACCAAATAAAACTCTTCTTAAGAATCGGGACATCAAAATTTACTTTGTGTAAATTTTTGGTATATTTCTGATAAAGTTCATTTTTTTAATGAATAGTGTAAATGTTGTATTTTAATTCAAAACCTCTTTTTAATCTAATTTATTTATATTGTTAGATTATATTTTGAATTGGTTTTGAAGTGGAATTATAATATATTTTTACCATTTAATCCAATGGTGGTCATTGAATCAATTTCTCTTTGAAATTGGACTTACATTAGTGTCAATCTTTTGATAGTTATTATTTCATAAATACACGCTATTTGCTTTGACAGTGGGAATTAATTATTAAATTAATTAATCTGACTTATATGTTATGAATTTTGTAAAATAGACTTCATTTTTGAATTCGGAATATCAAATATAGCTTATGGTGAATTTTTGGGATTTTTCTGAAAAACATCAATTTTTGATGAATAGTGAAACCACTAAGTGGTACTTATAAAAACTGATTTTTCTGTTTAAATGAAATTTTGCCATCTTTGTGTTTTGAATTTCAAAAATCTGACATACATGGTTGTCATTAAGAAGTAAAATGTGGTTCAATGGGATAAAAATAAGTTTTTGGTGAATAGTAACTTATTAAGTTTTTAATCGCGATTAGTGGTAATTAGTGTAGTTTAAGGTAAAAATAATGCTTTAATAAAATAAGATGAGCTTGACACATGTCCTACCATAATTGGTTGTGTCATGGCCGACCAAGAAAAGCCATGGGTCAACTTGGGGACCCCATGGAGCCACTTTGGTTGGGAAATGACATAAATAACGTTTTATTTAATGTAAAAGAAAAAATGACACAAACATAATATGTTTTACGAAAAAAAATTTTACATGGGGTTATAAAGATCAGAGTTTTGATTATAAATAGTCATTGGAAAGATAAAAATATTTCCTACATCATAGTATTTGTTTTATAATTTTTAGACACTAAATAAATTAAATTATGTATGACATCATAATGATGCAGCGATTACATCATTATTTAACGATTAAAATAAAATGGAAAGATAATGTAAAATCTATGAACTACACATGTCCAAAACTTATTGGATGGGTGGATTTCGAACCCTTAACACCTTATCCACGAATTATATCAATGTGGGACCTTTTAAAACCGAAACACATTTTCAAATAAAGTAATATTTCTTACTTTCCAAAAGTGCCCCTCTTCTCCTCTTATAAAAGGCCCCCCACCTCTACCTCATTTCATACACTCCTCAAGGCTTTGGCTTGGCCAAACCCTGCCCAATTTGTCTCTCCACATCCCTATCCTAATAATAGAGGATTCCCTTTGGGCAGAATCCTTTCTAAGGAAGCCTTTAGGATCAAATCAAAAGGAGTTACACTTTTAAAGGTATTTCATTCTCTCATGTTCATTTGTTTTATTTTTGCTTCTCCAAACCCCTAAACTCTTTTTATATAATTCTTTCGTAACAAAACTAGTATCTTCATTATAATAGGATGTTGTTATAAGATTTATTCGAGCTACACTCTCACACAACTACATCAAATGGTTAAAGAACATACAGTTTCCGTGGATGGCAAAATTCTGCCTCTCGAAACGATGATTGTTCAATACTCATTTAACACCTTCAAAGGTGGCCATTATGATGTCACTATTTTTATATATGATATATAATATTTTTATGTTTTACTTTAGCTTCTGTATTTCTCATTGTTGGCTTACCTTTATGGCTTCCATTATGGGTATACGCGATATCTTCATTTAAGGAAGTGCGGACTACCGCCCCCTCAAAGTGATTTGATTCGTTATTACCATATGTGGTACATATAAAGGGTATATTTGATGATATTATATATGATAACATACTGGAATTAAAATAATATTTTGTATAATTATGTTTTAATTCCATTAAATATGAAATAGAAATGGAAGTAGCGTTCATGCGTACGTACGACTTACCGTCTCCATGAACGGTACATTTCAATTCTTATCTCAAAATATAATGTACTATTATAAGTTCATATATATAATCGATATATATGATGTATGATACATCAAAATGATTAATATAATTCTGGAATTTAAATATACATACCTTTCATATAGTTTTAATTTCATTAATATGACATAGAAATGAAAGCAGCGTTCACGCGTACGTACGGCTTACCGTCTCCATGAACGGTGCATTTCATTTCTTTCCTCTAAATGATTATGTGATATTATTAATACATGTATATGCTGGATATATATGACATATATGATATCCAAATCAGGAATGTCATTTTGTATATAAAGAAGCTTTGACCACACGAACAACATGTAATTGTAAGAAGTCCACTTTCGACTTAAGAACCAAATATCGACAAAACAATCATTATTAACTTAATGATTACATAATGTTTATAATATGGAAATAAGTGATATAAAAGGAATAATAAGCTTGAAAAAGGTTCTTAATAAAGTATAAATTAAATCAAGTTTATTATTCAGGACGTTAAAGAATGATCGAGTCAAGTCGGACCCGAGGTAGGGGATCCTACTCCCCTCTTTCTTTTTAAGTACAGTCTTTTATGTCATTCCTTTTAAAGCTCATATTTCTTGTTATTGGGATGTTATTTTATATTAATATTACTGTAATTTTTATGTTAACGTGATAAGAGACCCTATTCTCTCTCATCAATCCATTTTGGAAGTTTTGAGTGGCGCCGTTAGGCTGCCGAACTTTCGTAAGAGATCTAACCTCTCTCTTTCTTTTTAAGTACTCTCCTTTATGTCACTTCTTTTAAGCTCCTCTTTGTAATGTTGGGGGATGTTATTTTATATTCCTCTTGCTGTAAATTTTATTGTAATGTGATGAGATACCCTATTTGATCTCATCAATTCATCTTCGGATGTTTTATGTGGCGCCGTTAGGCTGCCGGGTTTTCGTAAGGGATTTTTCATCTCACTTTTATTCCCGTGAGATTTATGCTACATTTGCCACAAATTCCATTGAGTGGTGTATGTACTTCCCATTATTCTACTCTTTGTGTAATATACATTCGTTTCTGAGTATTTACATCAATGATCTATTTTCTTTCTTTCATGGGGTGTATGTTTTGAAAGATACCCAAGTCGGTAAGGGAACCTTTCACCCTCTTTTTTTTAAAAGACTTCTTTTGTTGGGTCTTTTAATATACATATTGTTTTGTTGGGATATGTTCTAATATATACTTATTGATGTAAATTTTATTTCCAAGTGATGAGATATACTTTTTTATCTCTCATCAACTCATTTTGATGTGATGCCGTTAGGCTTTCAAGGGTACTTTTTAACCCAATTTCGATTTCTTTGGGTTCAACATGTAGTCATTGAATATGTCATCAATTGAATATGTGTGAATGACCTTTTATTTTTTTACACATAATATCCACTTATATTGGTTGTATTTATATTTTTCACACATATTTTTGAGATTGATTTGTCCTTAATTTAAGGATGCCTTCTTTATAAGGGATTTCATCACATTTGACATTTCTATTGAGGGTTCAATGTTGTTATGCACCAATTCACTATTATATGGTGTATATACTGTCCTTTGGAGTATTATATCATGAATACATTTATTCTCATGATATTATAAGGTTCTGACTAAATGTTATTCCTCAATTATTGTATTCAAGTGTCTCTAATTTTGGTAAAACCCCTTTAACCGAAATATCGTTTTAAATGTTTTAATTATTTGTTCTTATTAATATACATGTTTTCAAAATGGTTTTAAGGATTTATTTATATGGATATTAATGGTTTAAAATTTTAAGCTTCAATTTGGTATGGGACACTTTGATTCAAAAATCTCTTTATTAAATGTTTTAAATGGTTTTGTAAATGGTTTCTTTTTTGGATTCATTATTTCAATATACTAAAATGTTATATTGTGATTGAAATGTTGAAATGTTATGTTTCCTTTATTCATGTTTTATGTGACACACTTATGTTATGGTTCTTGGGCATTGTTATGAGAACGGGTGGTTCTGTGATAAACTAATGGCGGGTGATCCCGATATAGCTCTCCAATGCATTGGGTAACGCGAAGGAGTGAAACGTTAAGGTTTCTCCGAAGAGATTTAGGGAATATACTGTGATGGGTATTCCAAACGTAACCAAGAGGGTTACTCCCTACGTAAGAATGTTATTAATGCCTCAAGTTACCTTTATGTCTTATGATTTCTATGATTTATTCATGGTTTGATGAGGTATGTTAAAGTGCCTTTGTTTTATGGGTAAAGTATGATTTCATTCTTATGTATATATGAACTCATGTTTCCTTTCCATATTTTTATAACTCTTACTGAGCTTTTTATGCTCATCCCAAGTTTTTGAAATGTTTTTCACAGATCAAGGGAAAGGTACATGATGTGATGATAGTGTCAAGTATGTGTCAAGAAAGAATCTGTGTTATATTTTAAATATGTTCCCGTTGATGGGAAGAATGAATACTGTCTTTTATGTAACCACTTTGTTTAAATGTGGAATGTAATGAAAGTTTCATGATCTAATTCTCTAAAACTATAAACCTGAAAAGGACCTCAATGTGTAATCTTGTAATAACTCAAGATTAAGTAAGGTTTAAGGCTTGGGCCTTATAACTATGGTGGATATTTACATGATTTTTAAAATTTACAAGAGGTGTAAATGCTACATCCCATGTAACAAATTTAACACATGAATATTTCTTGGTTATATTCACATGTGTAATGATAGGAAAATACATGTCATAGTGTGAAATGGATTGTCTACATTTAATTTACATTAATTTTACTCACTACATGTAAATAGTTCACAAATTGAATGTTTACACACCATACATTAAGTAAGGATGTGTATCATCAAATTCCAGAACCATAAACTCAATTTATTCTCACTTATTCACTTTTGTGCCTCTATAACCTATCATTTTCACTTTGTATTCATCCAAAAAATTTGAATTCTTCATCGTTTTCTATTTTTGCACTGCACTACTTTGTTGCATGTCATAAATTGTGTTTATGTATTCAATTTCAATGTTTTCTTTTATATTTCACTAAATGATGTTCCTGCATAATAATTAAAAAAACTCAATTCTTACATAAAACTCAACCATAATCAATTAATATTCAATTAATTCACATAATAAAACACATCAATAAATATATATAAAGATGAGTTATTAGTAAGCTCATGAAACTATTATATAACCACTATTTTATCTAGTTATGCTTCAATTTTAATTGGATATTATATTTCTCAATAAAATATGTTTTTTAACCATGATTTTTTAATATCATAAGTAAGTTAAAAAAACGAGTCAAATGTTTTAACTAACAAATCGTGGTTTTATCGGAATTCTTGAAAGGATCCACCACAAAATGATAAATCATCCATGAAAATTAAAACAAATTCTTTCTTCATTTAAAAAAAATACATGTCATAGACATTTAATACTATTATTGGTTGTTTCACATTCCAAATGAAAATAATTGAATTTTTAAATTTCTATATGGTTAGGTAATGTTTTTCTTATACTGTTTTGACATACAGTCTAGTATTTGGTTGAAACTAAAGTATTGATCTAAGAAAGAATAAAACTAAAATCAAGTATATAATTCCGATATTCGATTCATTGAAAGGATTGGAAGGTGGCCCTCTATTATGCCTATGTTTGGTTTCATATTGTAAACTCATACACTCTATCCTATAAGCCACCTCATAAGGTTTTTGTAATTGTCTTCTGGTTTTAGAATTTTCATTCCTCTTTTAATTTAAATGAATTATAATGGATTGAACCACTCACTATATAAATTTTAAATGATGTCACATTTATCATGTATTTTGAGAACATCTTTATTGAAAAATTACTACAATGTTTATGTGATTTTAATTTATGGTTTGGATAAAAGTTTCTCCCTTATCTACATAGTAATTTACATATGGAAATAGTGGTGTAAGTGTCTTTAATGATAGAAATACCTCATGTGATTTCATGTTTTTTAAGAACATGTAATATTTTTCCCCCACATACATTATCATTTTACAATATATTATCATTGTTAATGAATCTTTGTAACCAATGAATTAAAACCATAGTGTTTATGGAAATTTATTTAGTTAAATCATTGGTTTCTTAATGATAAAAGGGATCATATTAGGATTGGAATCCCTTGAAAAATGTGCCAGAAACCAATTTTTTTTTCTTATTGATTTTTGTAATATTATTTCTCATCCATTTTTTCAACAATTTCATTAATCGATTTAATTATATTTTATTCCTCTTTTTGTAATCTAATTATATCAAACTATTATTTAATGAAAAATAAATCATTTAGTACTCTTATTTAGTTTCATTCTTTACATTCTTCATAAAACAAAAGGTGAAATCTTCATCACTAACTCATAATATTAACCTTAATTAGTTCACATCATTCAAAAATATCACTATTTATAATATTGGTCTCTTAAGAATGATTATAGATTCTTCTTTGTCTCCCTGCTCAGTAAAAAAAATGAAAAAAAAATAATGATAGATTTTCCTACCATTATAATAACATATTTAATAATTATGTGGGGATATTTTACTAAATGATAAACTAGTTAATGTTCTACAATCATTGGATTTTTCATCAAATTTTATTTTTTAAACACGCATAGGGGAATAAAAATAATGGTCTTCATAAGTTTGAAATTAAAATACCAAACATCCACAATTTGATAGTGAATGGGGTGGAAAATCCACTTAAAAACCATTGATTTGGAGGCACAATCCATTTCAAAATAGGAAAACATGCATCACAAATGTAGATGACTTATAGATCCTCTATATTATTTTTTAGAGAAAATCCTTAACAATTTTATTAGAAACTGGTAGTTGGGAAATAATTTAGTTAATATAATATTGATACAGGGAAGTTTGAATATTTCTTGGAAAATCATGTATTAGATTTTTACTCTCTCTTACCTCGTCCACTCTAAAAATAATAGGGGGTATTAGAATGTTTTAATTTCTTATATTCATCTTTATTCTATTAATTAACCTCCATTATAAATTTTTCTAAATTTAATTTCTCTTGTTTCTCATCCTTTATATACTTGTATTATAATTTTTTCCTACTTTTACACTGCATTAATATATTATATTTGTTATTTGTTCCTATATATTTAATTATATGTGGTTAAAAAACTATCAGATCCACCATTGTATTTTTATCTATATTATTCAACATTAGAATAGTTAATCTCTCTAGTAGAGTTTAGGAATTTTTTCACCATTTTTATCAAGGTTTTAGGGAATTATATTTTGATTCACCAATGATTTTTTAAAATTTTCATCTACTGGAATGAATTTTTATAAATGTTTTTATAATATACTGAAGTCATTTTTTGTGGTTAGGATGGTGGTTTTGGATTTAATTGTTATATAGGTTGATTTTTTTTGTCTTTAAAGGGTGGGATGGGTTGAAATTGTTTTATCTATACACATGGTGTGTATATCTAGGTGAACATTATTTTAATTAAAATTTTGGAATTATTGTTGTTGGGTATAACCCATATTTGACATTAGGTTTTGTTAAACCCACCTTACAAGGATTTATGTATTATAGAATTATATGTAGACCAATTATATATTAATTAATTATAATCTAATGGTTTATTATAAGATTCTCCAACCCTTTACTCTTGTAATACATATTTCCCTCCAAAAATCTAATATAATTTTCATATATGTTTGGGTGTCTATGGTGGTGGATGAGTACTAAATTGGGTGAATTATACAGTAGGATTCACCCTAGGTCATAATATATGATATACATGTGATGCATATCAGATATGGAAATATGTAAATCAAATTTAAGGCAGGTGATTCCAATATCATATTACACAATTCATCTAGAGATATTTGATATTGGTTGCATGGTTTCTGTTGCATATTCCATACATTTTTAGATTAGTAATTGATCACATATTTGATTCATTTATATCATGTAAGTTATATTACAACTATTAAAACATTTATTGATTTTAATTTTGTATTGCTTATGAGTAATGGTAATGTATTTTGGTTTCTAAATTTTGGTATTAAGTGAAAGGTTAAATTTGATTGATTTTGGGAGTCTATATAATGTATTGGATCCTCATATTGATGGTGGTAGTGACTTTATCAAGCTATTAAAAATCCCTCTTATAACATGTTCACTATTTTACCTCAATGAGTAGGTTCTATTACAACTTTATATTTTGAGAGATCCTCCTATGTCATAAAATTTTTATAGTGTTTAGTGTATTATCTATAGATATAAGAGTATTTCAGATATAGATTAGTTTTCTCTGTCAAATAGAATCCACTGAGTTGAAACTTTATAGAAAAGTGGAAAGCTTTTTTATATAATTTTATTAAATTAAATGTTAATTTGTTGATGATATATCCATATTTTAATTATGATTCTTCTACTATTTTGACCATGTGATGTTCCTTTGAAACACATTAGTTGTATCAGGGTTTATTTCATAATTAAATCTATAAATTGTTACTTTGATTTTATAAAGAACATGTTTTTAAAAAAAATTTAAGGAGACATTATGTGGTATTATATGATGTGACTAAACATTAATAATTGGTTCACCATGTTTATATTTATGATATTGGATATCATAATATGTGCCTTTTTTGTCATGGTTATAGAGTGTAATTGAATGAATCATGGTGTATTATTCATCAAATATATTGGTTTTACATAGAATTTTAATCCATAATAAGGGATATCATTTTCTACATCTGGTATTTTTTTTTCAAAAAAAATAGTATCAAATAATATTGGTGACATAGGAGATATCTCCAAACACATTTCAAATAATTTTTTTACTCTAATGATAAAACCTATTATATGTTGTAATTGAAAAAACAATCATATATTGTAATTTTATCTATCCTAAATTATAATCTTAATTAAAATATTTAGTTTCTTTACATTTTTTTGGTAAAATGATTATTGTTTATAAATTTTTTATAAATGAATGGTGTTTGATAATATAAATTATATATTTTTTCTAAAATAAAATATGAAATGTTCATATTATAATCTCATTTTTGAAATTATATACAATTTTTATTTATAATTGTTTTTATATTAAATATTATTTTATAAAAATGTTTGTATGTTTTTGATATTATGTATTCATAAATTTATATGATAAATTATTTGTTATAAAATTAATATGACATGCATTTCCTTGAAGTTAAGGCAACATATGTTTCAGTTTTAATCTACCAAGACATCAGTTTGTTATAATGATATAATATTGGATTTTGAAGTTGAGTATAGTCTATGGATATTATGATTAATAGTTATTAAGTAATTAATGTCTCTCATGATTAAAGTATACATGGGTAGATGTACATTGGTTTGGACAAAAATTCACCCAACATATGAAGCCTTATCAAGAAAAGTGTAGACTATATACCTATCTACTGAATTTTACTCTAATGGGGATTGATTATTGCATATACATTTAAGACATTATGTGATGGGCTATCACTTACAACATACTTTTTATTCATTTGAATATGTAATTATTTCATATTATGTAATCATTAATAGGGGTGAATTAATGTAGAAAATAAACTAAATATTTTCCAAACCACGATATTAAATAGTTTGGATGTAATTAATTTCATAATATTTTATTAAAATAGTGACAAATATATTATAAATAAATTACTCATAATAATTAAATTATATTAGTTAACAATAAAAATATTAATAATATAAACATTGAATTAAAAAGTTTATAAGAGTTTAGAATATGAATCCATAAACACTTTTATACAAATTCTATTTATGGATATAAAAGTACCAATCAATAATAGTATTCATTTTTAGTCAAAATGAGAATCAAGATTAACACCTATATATAAAAGAACCATTTTTTTAAAATATATAACTTCCTTTATCCAAAATATTATAATATACTTATATTTTCCATATAATTCATTAATTATAATAGTTAATAGATACCTCAATTAAAAAGGACATCTTCTATCTCGCGATTAGATGGAAGTCCCATCCTCAGACTTATTAGAAAAAAATGTTTTGTTATATATTTTCCTAAACTAAAATATATTATATCACAAATTATTAAAAGTAAATTATTTTATCCATAAATCGTAGTGTTTATAAAATGAAGGTCTTTAAAAATACAGACATGAATCCATCTAAGAAACACATTCCAATGAAATCACCCAAGAACTAAGGTTTTAAGAGATCTCAAAAATTATTTTATTGGTGTGTAATTATATTTTCATCGATGAAACCTTAGTAACTACTTATATGTTTTTATCACATAAACATCACAATGATAAATTATATATTCATTGGTAACAACTTTCACTAGTTTTAAAATTGAATTCCTCAACCCGAGTTTCCATTCAATGTAGTCTATGTGACATCAATATTTTACTCAATTTCCATGGTTTTTAATTATATAACTAAAACTATTAAATATAATCTCAATACTATTCAAGATAGTCGTAATAAAACAAAATTTAAGAATATTTAATATAAGTATGCCGTGATTCATAAAAAATGGATCCAGAAAAAAAATTTCTAAAATAATGACTCAATAATATAACCCTTTTTTATAAACACAAAAAATATTAAATAAGAAAATTTATAATAAATATTGTTAAGTATAAATATTCATGTCCTTTGAAAAAAATCACTACCACTTATATATAAAATAAATGTTTAAAAGGATTTTCCCTTTTCAAAAGAAACATAAAAGAAACCTTTCTCTTAATAAATATTTATATTAATTTAAATCATTAATCCCTTAAAATACTTTTCACTAACTTTCATTATCCCCCATTAATTTGAAAGAATTTACCTCTATTTAGGATCAAAAAAATATAATTATAATGATTAAGAAAACATAATATTGAATGTAATATAAAAATAATAAAATCCAATAATGAATAACGTGGTACAAGATAAAAATAAACCAAATCCATTTCATCAATAAATAAATAACCTTAAATGAGAGTTATAAGAATAATCTCAGGATTATGTAATAATATATCACAATGAATATGGTACTTGTGGTTTTTTTAGGGGTGAACACCCTTTCATTTTATATGAGACACTTGGGGTTCAAATCTTGTTGTAGGGTTATTTTTTATGTTTCTTTATTAATATTGAAAAACTATAGCAATAATTTAGTTGTTGAACTATTTAGCTGAATTCAATGTTCATGCCACAGAAGTGGGTCTACAGGCCATATGAAATTTGGAATAATAACAGACATTGGATCATATTTCATTTGGGATAGTATTCGGTCTTCAAGAAAAAGGGCCACCATGAAACCATTTGTGGGCATATATTGACATGAATAGACAATAAAAAATAACTCCACTTAATAGGCAGTCAATACATCATTGAAATATATAGGTATCACCATGTGAATGTCCTAGAACGAGGTATTTGAATGTTGAACCGTATTAAAAAATCATCCATCCTCAATGATTTTCCATAAAAATGCCTGGGTTACCTAATAGGTATTGTCATGATGTGGGACTAGTTATATGATGTAAAAAAAGTAGGAAATGTTGCAGGGTGCCATGGATTTCATCACATGGTGGGTGTATCAAAAGAGATATGGGGGTGCTAGAAGATATAATATTGAAATATTACTAAATATTTATTGTGATTGTATTAGTTACCTTCCATTTTACATCTTATGGTAGGAAGATGCATCAATTCTAGTAAGGTGTTACGAATAATTCAGACTACTAACACGATTTGTTAACAAATGGAAGGGGTGATAAGATATTCAAAGTTGACATAATATGGAGAGTTATTATCAATTTACCTATAAAGTCACATTATATTTCATTGGTAACTGGGCCTTTAGGACATGTAATGGCCTTCAGGACAATGGTCACTCATGAATAAATATTTAATAAAAGTGGTCTAATGGGTGCTGGTATTTCCTTACGGATAGAGATGGGGTATAAAATCCCTTATCTTTATAACACATTAATTCATAATTTATTACATAAAACTACACATTATACAACCTGGACAATATAGAATAATAGTTTCTTTTTGAATTAGGTACATTATATAACAACTTAAATAAGGAAATATAACATCTTTATCGAAAACTTAATTTACATGACCATACATAAAACTACATGGGATTAACTGGGCACATACATAGAATAGAATTCACAACAAATCCTAGTATATGAATAAACATGGAATAAAATGAAAGATATTATAAATTTTATAAAATAGGAATATCAATGGGTAATTAAATGAGTGATAATAGTAAACATGGATAATAATACATGATACTAAAGGATAACATAAGAGAAACATGGAAGATGTTAAAACAACATAAAACACTTCATTATAACCATAAGTCAAGGGTAACTGAAAATATATCATCTTGGAAAAGTCCTGTGATTTATTATGTTCACAAACTAATCCCTTTCATGACATATTTTGAGGCCAAATAATATCCAATGCATTGGAGCACTATGTAATTATGGGGTTCACCTGTCACATTCATATCATTCTCATTCCTAAGTGTGCTAGATAGATCCTACAACATGGATTCATTTTAAAATATATATTTTTTAAATATCAAAGATAATGTAACACCTAAATTTAAATCCCCAGTCAACGAATTATATGTGCATAAATAATAACACCATTGTTAGGAAATGGGAAGGGGTATTCACTACACAATTATTTGGCATGGAATATTATATGGAATTTCGGTAGCATAATGGGGGAATATAAATGTCTATGGATGGTATTGATGAGATTGAAAATGGTATACCATATTTCAATAATCATAGGGTATATAAGTTGGTGTTTATGAGAATACTTCAATATAAGTAATTGGAGAAAAAGGGAACAATATAGAAAAGATACTTGAATAAAGATGAAAATGAAATGAACCCTTACCATGAGAGTGTGACTCCAAATGCTTGATAGGTCCTTTAAGATTGATTGTGGGAACCTTTGAAGGTATTTTGGTAGGGGAAATAAATTTGAGGAAATCCATAAATGATATTTACTGACAATAAATGGGATTTTGTGTGTCTTTATATAGGAAATGTGTGGGGATTTTGTTATTATTTCTCAAACCAAGCTTTTGAACATTATATAATTAAATAAAAAAACCAAAAATATTTTCAATGTTTTTTCCATGATATCTTTTAAAGGGGAGTGGTTTTAATTATTTTATGAGGCAAAGGTCATAAATTAATATAATAATATAGTTTCTACTGTATAAGTGAGTCATACACTTAATGAAATGAATTTTATACCTAATAATACATTAAGGATATTGGAGGATTCCAAAAAGATTAAAAAATATTATCAAATAAAAATAAGTTCACATTATTTTGAAAATAAAACATATATTTGGTCGTGGATAACATTTATATTATTTATTATATAACTTATCATTTATTATGTTGTTAAAATACACAATGTATATTTCGACGACATTTAATATTTATCAAAAAAATTGACTCTCTCATAATATTAAGAAAAATTCAATAATTATGACATTCTATTTCAAAATAATAATATTTATTTTAACCAAATAATTTTATAAATATGATATATTAACTTTTAAAATAAAATAAAACTTTATTAACAAATGGTCAGTGTTTATCTAATAACAGTTTTCAATCCCTTATAAAATTTATATTTGACTTCATATAAATTTTGGATCCTATATATTTAATAAAAAAATATTTTATAAAAATATTTTATTAAAATATTATTTATTTAAAAAATACATTAATTCAAAAAAATAATCCTCCTAACATAAAATTAATAATAATTTGAAGTACAATTCTTAACAGTAATGAAAATAAGAAAATTTATAAAGTAATGATAAAAAGAAAATACAACCACTATTCAATCTAAAAATACACAATAAATATTGATATTATTTTGATCATGATATATATAACTTTTATAAACCTTCAAATTCCCTAATTGTATGATAAAAAATGGTGATAATGTTTTGGGTTGGTTCAACAAACATGTTTTGGGTACTCATCTCAATGAGCATGAACATCTCTACATAAATGGTTTCTCTCATGCTTAAGTTGTTTGATCTCAGCTTAGGATTGGACAAGGCCAAATCCTATCAATGATTACCCCTTATAAATATCTAATAAATGGGCCTCATTGGGTATGATCCTACTATTTGAGGCAATCAAATCATTGTTATGTGCCAATTAGATTTGTTAAAACCCTATAATTATATTAATCAAATGGTAACTATTCAATATTTATATTATCAATGGTAAATATTAATAATTGTTTTTAAATTTTTATAGGATATAATAAACACGAATAAGTACATGTGTTTTTAATATCTAGTATATATAGTAATTTCTCCAATTAAAATATAGAAGGAATTTTATTTGTAAAATCTTGGGTCATTATAATCAGACCCCTTAAGAAATTTCATCCATTAAATTTTCATATACCACACTATAATAGATGAGGGTAATTCTATTTCATAACCTCCACTAGATCCTATTCCACTTATACAGAATTAGGGTTTCTCCACATCACATTGACCAGGGGGATTGTCTTATTTCATAGAACATTTTCTCTATGATCTAATAACTTCTCCAACTACTCCTCAATTGAGTGATCATTCACCAATAGTACCACTTTTTCATTGTATACATGTGAGGGATATGGTATGTAATTTCTAATAGTGGATATGTAGAATAAATCATTTACTTGAGATTGTTTTGGATGGATTTCTAGTCAATATGCCAACGATCTGATGTGGTCAAGGATCTCGAAGTGGCCAATGTATCATGTAATAATCTTTCCCTTCATCCCAAATTTCATGATATTATTACATGTACATATATAGAGTAATTCAATTTCTCTGACATCAATCTGTTGGTATCATCAATCATTATTAATATTGCACTTCTTTCGACTCTATAAAGCCTTGATGTGTTTCTGAGTAGTAATAACCTTTTCCTCCATTTCCATGACTATTTCAGGACCTATCAATTTCAATTCCCCAACATCAACCTATAATGCATGTGTTCTAGGCCTCTTCCCATGAAATACTTCGTAGGGACCATTTGGCATATTGAGTGGAATCTGTAACTGTAAGGGAACTTGACTAGAGTAAATTGTTGATCTCTTCCTCCTTCAAATAAATTTAGCATGATCTCAACATGTACTCAAGAGTTAGATAGCCTACTCATATTGGACAATAGTTTGAGAGAGATAAGATGTGATAATGATCAAGTCTGTATGTGGATAATGTTTGATACTCTTGGAGAATATAGTTGTAAATATTGAATATTGATCAGATATAATCAATAATTTTGATTCAAAAAGCCTCACCACTTCTTTAATGCATATACCAAATAGTTGATCTTGTTAGAATCCTCTAAATTCATAATGATGCATTTTTACATTTTAATATGATCTAACACATCCCATTTATAATTATTTCCTATTGTTGTCTTCTGGAGACCAGTGAAAAGTTTGTGGAGATGTTTTACCATTTCCAATTTGAATGAGTAATGGTTGCATCATCACCATTCATTTTTGCATTTTGGCTTTAACTTTATAAAATACATGACATGTTGATGTATATTCTATGATCTGGTTTCTCATAATTTTCCACCAATAGAGTTCTTTGATATCTCAATTATTCTTTGTGCTTCCTGTGTGGATGGAGAAGTTAGAAATATGTGAATCATCTAATAACCCCTTCTTTAACTTCAGATTTGATTATACAAATAGTTTTGACCCAAATCTTATAACTCCTTCATAATTAACATTGAACAAAAATAATTTTTCCTTTTATATAGTTTCTTATTTTTTTTAAATTCCAACATCACCTGTTTGAAACTGATTTATAGAATCTGTAAGAGTCGGATGTCCAAATATTTGTTAAATTATTGATGATGTTTCTTCCTTTATGATTCCCAAGTCCATAGTATCCAAATATAACAAGATTGGATCAATCCCAATTCCTATCAATGATATAATTGTTGGATCATTTATAGTTTGATCATATTTCACCTTTTCACTTTCCATGTATTGAAGTAAATTGAGAAGTAATTTTCCTTGATCATCTCACACCATATTCACTAGAGTATATTCAGCAATTTATATGTCAGTATATACATTAGCATTCTGTAATCCATATATATTTCAATATTCTCCTAAAATAGATTATACCATTGTATTTTCAATGAAAAGATAACTACAAAAAAACTCTATATCATTTTTTTTGTAGTCACATTCATCATCATCTGATTTTTTTTGATGTATAGGCTATAACGTTTTAATTATTCATTAAAACCCAACCCAAGTTGTTCTTAAAATCCCTACTAAAACTATGAAAATTTCATCACATGTGGGTAGTATGAGTAAAGGAGCATGAATTAGACTCTTTTTAAACATATTGATTCTCACTTTTTATTCAAAATTATAAGAAAACCTAGAACACTTTTGAGTTATCCTAGTTATAGGGTTTTAATATCATGATAGTATTCTAAAATATCAATAATAGTACCCAACTACTCTAGGAAAACTATGTATATGTATCTATGTTTGTTTCTTGGTCAATTAATAAATTTAATCAATTACTGAGTAATCCATAGATATCACGTTTCTTATGATATAATACCCCATGAATGAGTCTTACTTCAACTATAAATCAAATCTTCTATAATTGGGATAAAACTTCTCATTTCATTTAGTATTTCTCATTATGCTATGATACTACTCATTCAACTCCTTGATCATAACATATATTAAATTATCATCTATATATTTTACAAAAAAATTCATGGTAATATATAATGACTCTATTTATCATATACGTGAATATTTCTAGAGTGGCAGTGAGTCTGGATAGAGTTATCATGAACTCATAGTGCCATCACCTTCTACCAAAAGGAGTCTTGGGGATAAAATCTTTATTCACCCTAACATGGTAATATTTTGATCAAAGATCCACCTTAGAGAATAATTTTTATTCATATAGATAACATAATATGTTATTAATTCATGTAAGGGACTACTTGTTCTTTATCCAGATCTTTTTGACCCATGATAATTAATGAAAGGGCCCATTGTCCCATCCTTCTTCTTGGAGAAGGGGGATGGTGAACCACAATATAAATAACATGATTATTTTAAAACTATTTCAATATTTTCATATAGTTTTTATTATTTCCTAAACATCCATAACCTTCATTCCATATGGATTCATCAATAATGGTCGCGACCAATGTATAAACTCGATTGAAAAATCAGCTTATCATCATTGAGGAAGACTGGACAATTCCTCATGATATATATATGCATATTCCCACAAAATGGGAATGTATTCATGGATGATCACTTCCATAGACTAAATTTTTTTTCTAGATAAACATTATTTTGGGTTAATAATATATATGCTTGAGATTATGGTTCTAAATAATGTTTACCCTCCTCCTTGAACATGTACAGAATCAGGGGTTGATTCTTGCTCATAATATTTTTTTCATTTTTGCAGTAATTTATATTGGATATATATAATTAAATCCAATTAATAACATGAATTTCTTAAAATTACACAAAAGGATGTGTCACAAGGTTATCATGGAAATTTATCAAAAAAATTGATAGGGGAGGAGTTATATAAATGGGATGTATAATTCCCCCATTTTAATTTTCACCAAAAACATCACTTCCATAATTTTTGGAATTGTTGTAATAGTTATAATAATAATTAATGTTACAAAGGAATGTGTGGAACCCAAATAAAAAATGTGTTTTCAGTTATTGAATGATTAATATGAATAACTATCACCACTTAATTATCAGGATTCACCTTAGCCGTTGTGATGGAAAAACCACTACCTTGCTTCCGAGGAGGTTGTTGGTTGTCCCTGAAAAAATTTGTCTTAGTGCATTGGTATTAAAAGAATACATATTCATTTAAGTTGAAATAAGGAACATTCCACTAAAGTTTGAAGTAGAATTCCTTTCCTCCATTTCATTATTGGGATTCTATCATTGATGATCACTAGCTGAGTGTCCTTCCCACATCTAAATAATTTCATTATCTCCCTTATGAAAATTATTAGGTGATTATTTCCCCACCATTGACTAGTGGGATTTTGAAATTTATTAATGACGTTATATTTATCCTTAAGGCCAGCTAAAAAAATTCACTTTCTGATTCTTATTCGTAGAATTCTTTATAGATTTAGTGATCTTTATTTCGACATTAAGGGAACATTGGTAATTATCATCAATGACATAAGATTTCGAGATCTACATGTATTTTCATAGTATACATTTTATCCCACCAAGGATGTGGTGAACCATTAATTTGTGGGTAAAAACAAAGTCATTGAAATATTGGGATCATCATGCTAATTTTTTTCTAATATTACCTGATATAGTTTTCGTCATTTTTCAAGAGTGAATGGAATTCCCATTTTATTCTAAGTCAGAGAGTGTGAGGAAAATATTTGTCAAAAAATATTTTACAACATTCCTTCTACCTCATCACTTTTATCATATCTTGAAGATTCATATTTTGGATCAATGACAACCACTGATGAGCTTCTCCACGCATATTATAAAAATCCAATAAAAACCTTTTCATTATATAAACATTGATGGATTGATAATATCTTCTCAATGGAGTTTATCTATTATTATTTAATTAATGAATCAGATGATCCAATGAATGTCATAGCCCGTTTTCTCATTAATATCTAAATTAAATTTTGTTCATTATTAGTGGTATTTGAGTGGTCCTACTAATATAATTTTCTATTAAAAAACTAATTCAGGTAAGATAGTATCATCACAAAGTTCACGATTACCACTCTCATATGTTTGATTATCTCATCATTGTAACCATCACATGTCCTATTACATTAGTTTCTTACTCGATTCCTCTAATTTTTGGAAATTGGAAAAAGAATGTGAAAATCATGGATGAGTATTTTTAAAATAGCTAACACATAAATAGTTATCCCATGATATTAAAGAGATAAATTATAAATTAAGTGTATTTCTTTATCTTATGAGATTCTAGGTTTCAATCTATGTTATCCATGATGTATTTGAAAACATATATTCTTAAGGATTCTATTGAAAAAATGGTTCTCAATTAGATTCGGAATTTACCAAAGAATATACCATAGGACTGTCAAACCTAGTATGTATAAAGGCCTATTAATTTTCACCAGTTTACAATCATGTCAAGCTCAATTTAGTGTTTTTTTTATTATCTCATTGTACATTTGGGGTAGAACCACATACACTTATAGTATCTAGAAATGGATATATTTTCATGGGAAACCACATACTCTATACTTACCAAAGCATTCATATTTTTTTCGTATAATTAGTCATATACCTATAGATTTCCCTAGAGTTTTATAAACATAATCCCACATATAACTAATGTTTCCCTCTGATACCCACTAGAATAACCCTTATCATTATTAAATAATTATTCTTCATTTTTTATATAAAATTAAAAATAATAGATCATGGAAGATCAAGATGTCAAGTGCCTTTGGAAATTATATACAATACATAATAACTTAATTAATGAGATACATCATCCTTATTGAAAACATCCACAACATGCTCGTACGTAAAACTGTAGGAGAAAACCGGGGGGCATATTGAAATAAATTAAAATACATCATCATAAAAAATTTCAACGATTGATAACAATAAATCATGATGGAAAACATCCCATGATAGCATATGTTCAATCCTTAATCACTTTTTGGATTCACAATGAGACTAAATATTTACTCAATAAATTAGAGTGCTATATATTTCTGGGCACACCCATCACATTTATTTCCTTCCAGTTATGAAGTTTTCCACATAGATCATACAACATTGATTCATTAGTCATCATATTTTATTCCTCAATAATGGAGTTTGGAGAAAATATAGAATTCCATGATAACATAATCATATATTTATAAAGGTGAACACCATTTATAGATAATGGGTATGGGTATTCACAAGAAAATTGTATAGTAGGGAGAATTGTGGAGGAATTCCATCATCATAACAGGTGTGTATAAATTCTCCTGGAAGGGATTAGTGAGAGTTAAAGTGGTATATAATAATTTGGTCCTAAAAGGGGTAGTAAGGGGGGTATGGAATATAATATAAAATTAATATTAGTTGTATATGATGGTCTTCTGATAAAGAAGATAGTTTATTAGAGATGATAACGGAAAGAAACTCTTCCATGAGAGTGTGACTCCAAATGTTAGGGAGGGGATTCATGAGACTGTTTGGGAACATTGGGAGGACTCTAGTGATGGTAAGGAAATGTAAGGATGTGATCCAAGAATTTTGAGTGAAGATAATTGGGTTCTTGTGTGGGTTTATATATGAAACGTGTGGGGAATTACTTAATACTTACAAAACAAAGGTTTTGGACCCTATATATAAAACAACCAAAAGCACCAAAATTATAATCGTTTTTCAAAATAGGTTCTACAAAAATGGTAGTGGTTTAATGATATTATATGGAATAGGGTCTAAAATAATAAAATAGTATCATTGTTATTATTGATGTGTGTCATACTCTTAAAAAATGATATTAAAATCATAAAATATACTAATTATTTTTGAGGATTCATAATGTCTTTATAAAGATAATGAAATGATATAAAATGATATTATTTTAAAGGTAAAAAATTAATTTCTCTTGGATACCATTTATTTTATTCATTACATCAATCTTGGATTTTTACTATTTCATAATACACATTATATATTTATATGGTATTTTATTTTTACCAAAAAAATTCATTATCCCATAAAATTATGAATTTTTTTTAATTGGATTGTTCTTTTGTCAAGACTCCAAAAATAATATTTAATTAAACATAATAATTTTCTAAATACGCTATTTTTTACCATTCAAATAATATTTATATTTATTGAGAAATGATAGTTTCTTTGATTATAACAGTTTTCAATCTCTTATAAGAATTACATATTTTTACAACTAAAATATATTATCATTTATATTTAATAAAAATTATTTATTTCAAAAATTCATTAATTCATAAATATAAATGTCTTAATTGAATTGGATCATAATTAAGAAAAAATAATTGGTTTAATTGTACAAAAATTAAAATCATTTATCATGTAATGATATCAAGAAAATATTAACATTATTATATTGAATAAATACTATAAATATTAATATTATTATCATCCTTCAACATATACATTTAATATTCTAGAATATACCCTAAGGATAAGGTGCTTGATAGTGTGACTTTCAGGTGGTGTTTTAGCATATATGGTTTGGATCATGATCTCAACTAGCAAGATCATCTACCATAAATGATTTCCATAATGGTTATGTTGTTGCTTCTCATTGTGGTCTTATTTAGGGGAAAATCCCAGTGATGTTATCTCCCTCGAAATCTCTAATAAATTTTGTTCATAGGGTATGATCATATTGGATGAGGGTATCACTTCCTTTGTCTTTTTAAATTGGACTTGTTAACACAATATATTTATAATTGTCACTGTATCACTGTTCAATGAAGATATTTTCACAATAACAATTCCTAGTGGTCTTTTAAATATGATATGATATTATAAAACCATTGATGTGAATGTGTTTTCTATATCCATAATATATAATAATGAATTTAATTAAAATTATATGGGATATTTATTTATAATGTTTGATTCATTACATGAAACATGACTCATGGGGGATTATTGGTTTTGTGTTTCATTTGGATTCATGTAATCCACTCTACCATTAATAAATATTATAGTGAATATTAATTATATATGGATAACATTAAAAATAAAAAATTGGGTATGAAAAAATATCACATTAGTGAGGGGATCATGATAAAAATTTAAATAAGAAAAACCATGAAGTAAACAATACCAACTTCAAATTAGTTTTCTTTCAGTATGTATATTAAAAGGATTATATTATGTATTATACTGAAATATATAAAAAAAATATATTTCAAATTATTTTTTAATTTCATATAGAATATATGTAAATTGTACACAGTGAATTTTCTAGGTTATGTGTTAAAAAATAACTTCCCCAAATTTATTGAGGAGTATTTCAATATCGTGATAACAATAAAAAGAAAAAGTGCATAATCATGTAACTCTAACCATATTCATTTTCTCATACATGTATTTTAAATTTTTACAATTTATATATCTGTTGAATATATGAGAAATCTATTTTTTGTTTTAATAAATTTTAGAATAATATATCCATTTTGTATTGAAATAATGTTCTTCATATTCAAAGGATATTAAAGATAAAAACAATGATATATATTAACATAATTTTATCATTCCATGTTGTATTATTTATTTGATCAGAAGAAAAAAACAAATTTCAAATTTCAACTAACTATTCTTTATTCCATGAATTCTTTACTCTATTTCTTTATAAAATATAGTTTTCTAATGAAGATTCCTGATTAATGGTAAAAAATTGAGTAATACCGAAAGTTTCTTCCATTCATACCCAATATCCGCTTATAAAATGAAATAAAAAAATTGGGTACAAATTTTTTTGGTTATGTAAATGTTTGAAAATATGATTTTTTGATCCCACATATATCCAAGCCCAAAATGAAAAAACTAGTAATCACCCATGAATTTTCACAGTGATATAAAATAATACGATAAAGAATGATCCAAAACTCAATTATAATACATGATCAACTGCTGAAATAAAATACTTGTTCCAATTATCTAAAAAAATTAAATGCTGAAATAAAATATATCATCCACTACTCAAACAGAGTACATCATCCAATGTTCATAAATAAATATCACATGTTATATGTAGTAAAAATTTAATAAGATAACGACTGAGTGAATAGAAAATGATCCACAGACCATGAAATCCCTTTATGGATCAATTCTACATGGTCTTTTATATCCCCAAAATCAAGATATAGCAAAACCTATCACATTGTATGCATGAAATAAACATTTAATTTTTATTGACTATTGAAAGGAACTCTCTTAATAAAAGTTACATTGATCATGATAATGGAATGAGGAAAAGGTATTGGAGGAGACATGTGTCATGAATTATGAGAAGTTTTTCTCTGTGGTATCATTAGATAATATGTTGGAAGAGATGGTGATGAGGATCAACAATCTAATAGTTGACGTCCAATTGTGAAGTGATTTTATTGCCCAATCAAGGTGTTGGGGGAGTTGCAATACCTTGATTATTTACTTATTCCATCAAACATATATGGGTCTAAATGAAAGGGTACGCCTCCACCACCTGAAGATGGTAATTATATTCCAATAGAATATTCATTGGAGTAATAATTTTTGTAGATCCTATATCCTCATATAGGGTACCATATAATTGAAGTTATATTGTGAACTGTGGAAAAGAAAGAATACATTCTTTTGATCTGAAAAAACATAGAGGTTCTAACGAGCATATTTACCTACACAGCTGGTCAAACAACAACAAGGATGATCCTATGATGATCATTCTAGAGAATATAAATAAATTTTTTCCACATCTTCATCTGATTGTACATGAACAAGATAATGAATATGGGATGCTTTTTTAGGATTTTAATGTTAATGTATATAAGTTAGAGGATGGTAGTGAAACCAGATTTCTAGAAGCCTCGATATGTGGGTGGAATCTCGAATGATATTCAGTTATAACATGACTATAGTCATCTTCATCACTATGCCATTCCCTCTCATTTGGATATTATCATCTTCATACTCATATGCACATTCCATCTATTCCTTCAGTGATTCACCCTCGTTCCCCTACCCAATTGGAATTCAAAACTTAAACCAAGAAAAAAACATAATATTAGAAAATTTTAAATAAAATTTCAGTAATATCTTGACCAAGAATATTAATATGGAACAGTTTGAAATTATAAAATCCAATTACATCATCACTTCATAGATAATTTATAGTCCCATAAAGATCCTAGGTGACTAATTGCATTGTTTTTTTCATAATTTACCTGATGCTTCAACTCCATCTTCTCAAACATATCAATATTTATAAAATACATAACAAAAGCCATACTGTTAGTAAATTCAAATAAATATTACTAATTTAATCCAAAAATATATTTTCAATTTATCCAAAACATTCAAAAATTTGCTGCCACATAAAAAAAATAATAATTGATGTAAAACCTGAATTGGGATTCCACCGAACTGGATTTTTCTTTTATGTTTGGAGGTTGTCAAGAATTTGAAAACTATATTAACATAGATAATTAACGAATTAGATAAATAAAATCATAAAACAATAAATTGAATATCCAAAATCTATATCATTCAGTAAGTTCTCGATATTAATATAAAATTTGGATCACATACCAATAAGATCAAGTGGAAATTTATCCTTATAGGGATCCAAATAATCCGGAAGGCAACATTGGAAACTCTTTTTCTTTTGCTCATTCTTATATTATAAAATCATTATGTCAACATCTTGGTCTTATGAAGATTCAAGTAGATGGGTATATATTGAAAAATTAATTGATAAAATACACCTAAAATAAAATGAATCACAATTTATATTTAGTATAAGTAAAATAAAATATTAATAGGAACAAAATGATATGAACCAATGCACCAAAATATGACCTTTCTCCAGTCTTCGATGATGGTGTATTTCACAAAAATGTAGTGTTTCTCCACCTAGTCACCATTTATGTAGGACTATAACCCTGCATTAAAATTGATTATATTGAATACATTGAAATCATATATTCATGGTAAAAAATATTTCAAAAAAAAATTGGCTAATCATTGAGACAGTTAAAAAAGTAGAAAACATAAAGGATAATCACAATAGTTGAGGTAATGCATTCCACATTGAATAAGTTTCACAAAATTTAAATTTTATTTATTTATAAAAATATATCAGTAGATGTAAAAATAAATATAAAACATGGTCCTTTATTACAAATTAGTCCCTATCATTGATAAAAATAAAAAAACTCAATTCAGAATATTGATTCTTTACTAAGAACATGATTTAGGTCATTTAACATAGGTAAAATCTGATTTTCAAAGGTTATATATATATAATATTTAAAAAAACCTACTATAGAAATTTTAGCATTATTATGAAGTGAATTAAGAAAGTAGACCTACCTATAGAAGCATATTACCAGCTAAATTGATAATTGAGGGCTAAAAAATGATATTTAAAAGTTAAAATAATTTGTAGAAAAATATGAAAACAATGTCTATTTTATAGTCCATATAAAACATTAAACTGATTTGGTTGATTAAAATTTTCAACATACATGTACTATTGGTGACATTGGTGAAGGAATAGGGGTGGTGTTATAGTTAGGTGACCAAACATAATAGATTGAAAAATAATTCAGAATAACAATTGAATAAACAAATTAATAAAAGTTTCAAATCAAGATTAAAAAATAAAATATATAAGGAAATGGAAATAGATATCTACTGGATGATGTGTTGACCTAATTTTCAATTGCATCGCTCTATCTTCTATTAATACACTTCTCTAGCATCATCAAGTGTAAAATATCAATCCAAAAAGATCCTCCCCCTCATTTTACTATTTTATGCTTCCTTGGAATTAGCATGGGAAAATTAATTTAGAGAAAAATTGGATTTAGAGATATAATAATCGTTGATTGATATGATTTCCACTATAACTATTGAATTAACTCATAGTCTAGTAGAATGGTATTATTTTCAAAGAATTAAAGGAGTACACCAAACTGATTACCTCCAACTCTAGAGAGTGTTATTCTAGTTAGTCGAGGTTCCTTAATCGCAAAGCCATAATTTTAAGTATCTCTCTCATGCTTCATGGAATACAAAATAAAAATAACCGGAAAATGATATAGAAAATTATGATCCACTTGCCTCCATTTTCTATTTTCAAACACATTGATCATGATCAATTAGATGATCTGAAAATGATGAAAAAACTAATGACTAGATTACATATGGATAAATTTCATCAGACAATGGTGGATGAGAAGATATGAATTTTATTGTAGATTTAAATAATGATTCACAATTGTCTCATAACCCAATCAAAACCTGTTTTAAAAACAAAGAGAATGATTCTAAACATGATCATCAATATCCTTATAAAATAAATCATTCAAGGAAATGGAAAATATAATGAATGATTTCCAATTACAACTTTTAGAAGTATTCATCCACACCTTTGAGAAGACATTGAATCCTTTAGCTAGGATATTTACTAATGATAGAGAATTCTATTACATTAATGAAAAAATTAATCATATGGATAATTCAAATTCTAATTAGTATAATAGAAACATACCTAATATTAGTGTTGTAATCAAATGGAAATATTTATTGAATTTTTTTACTCATTCACATACCCTAGATCCCATAAATATGTCATTCAATTTGCATAATAGTTAACTCCACACAGTTTCCCTTTACCATGAACGGTTGATTCCACTTGCATGCAGGTTTTTCTACAAATAAATGAACCAAAGACTACCCTTGCGATCCTTTGGTAGAAACTCTAATGTCTCATCCATTGATTTTACCAATCAACAGAATAACATAGTTAAAGGATCAACATTTCTCTATGCCTATATATTTAGTAACCACGCTTCTAAAAGGCAATTATTGATACAAACCTTTAATACCCCATTTATTAAAAAAATGTGCACACAATAAACAAATCAAATCAATTTCACATAACAAAAATAATTCATTTCATAGTAGAAAAAACACAATAAATAAGATTTATTTGAAATTTACATCAACATTGTAATGATAAAAAAAATTTCTCTTGATTTTATTCCATAACACACATATAGCTAAGATATTTTAAACCCAAAAAAACATTGACAAAATATAATGGGAAATATTATATCTTCAAATCAAATAGTGATCATCAAATATTGATGTCATCCAAATGAAATAGAAAATCATGTTCAAAACAACCATATGTTAGGGTTACAAAAATAATTTTACCCAATAAATGAAAGGTAATAAATATTATCCATTTTTTTGATCCTATAAATTGGATTTGAAAACTTTCAACCATATATTGTTTCATGGTTAAAAATTCTATGTATATTTATGTATATTTAAAAAAATTATAAAAAATAATACTTATTGCATATTATAACAATAACCTATGAAAAACTGCAGATTAAGTTTATGAAATGAGAACATAATAATATGTAGAAAATTTGAATTTTTTACATTAATTTATAGTAAATAATATCATTCAAGTGCTGGTAAAAAAATATATAAAAATTATACTAATTATAAAAATAATAGAATCGGTACCATTCATGTTATAGTGATATCCTATTTTCTTATTTCAATTGTCAATGAAAATAAATTCATTAATTGTATCATCTATAAGAAAACTATTTTTTAACCGAAAAAATTATGTTACTATATTGAAAAGAAATATAAAAATCCAAGACTATTAGGGGCCCAATAACAGTAGTATTCCTCTCAAAATATCCTCTTTGATATGTAAGAATGTTTTCCTATTACACTCCAATTTTTTAAACTATCACAAACCTATTTGATAATATATTATTATGCATGTGTTTTGTGACATGACTACATATGCACCCTTAAACATCCTCAAAACTGGATATTCAGTAATTACTGCCTATCATGTTTCAAAACGGTTTGTCCAGGCTTACCTTAACTACATAATTGTTATGGAATATTAGCTCAATTATTGTTCCAAGTTGAAGGGGGTGGGCATTAGCAATGTTGACTTGATTATTTTTTTTATTCATTTATCCTAATAAGATGTGAGGAAAAATGATTGTTGTGGATTATGGATAGTCATATGGGCTACCCGTTATAATGAATCTGGGAAATTTTGTTTACCGAGACGTGTGAGTACCGATCACATGGTATAATTGTAGATATATTTATAAAATATAAACATGTAATGCATATTTTGTAAATGATTATTATTTTCAAAATTTATAATGTACATACTATAGAAATAAATAGTGTGAAAATAAATGAGTTATAAAATATGAGATTATCATTTTTAGACTAACATAATGAATAACCAACAAAATCTATTTTTCATGCATTGAAATAAAGTGTCTATGTGTTCATAAAGTTCTAAATCATGAATTTTCTTCATAATTGAAATTAAAGAGACACAAATTATTAAACAAAAATATATATATTAACATTTACATTTTGCATTAACAACGAATGATAAATTATTTTTCATTAAAAACTCAAATTCATGTTTTATTGATTACAAAATCATATATCCATTCCAAAAATAGAAACAAACATAAAAAATATACAGTTAATAATAAATTCAATAACACTATAATAACAAAACATTATGGATATTTTAAAAAAATGTTATCTTCATTTAAAAATAAAAAAAACTAATATATAATGTTTAAAAACTTAAAAAAGAAAACATATTATCTCTCAAATAATAATATAAATAAATTAATGAACATAAAAATTAAAATTAACACAAACATTAAAAACATCATTAACATAAAACATAACAATATAACTATTAATCCTAAATTAAAATGCAATATTCAGTTGAAAATAATGCAACATAGATTCAAACAACCTCTTTAACAAAATAAATTAAATACTAATAAAACTTTACAAATAAATTTTCATTTTTAACTAAAAACCAATATAAAATACATATTAATGTGTGTATAGAAAGGGAAAATAAACCACTATAGAAGAATAACCAATGATCATCATCATACATTGAACATAACTCACGTGTGTGCAATCAATTCTAGAGTAACTCATCTGCAATAACCAATGATCAACATCATCCAGATAACATATGTTATTTTAATAAATTATTAAAGACTATAATATAAAAGGTATAAATTATTTGAATAAAATTATTGTCCAAAACGTTATAATAATCTTAATCACCATCAAAAAAAAATTTCCGTAAAATGATCAAAAACCAGATAAATGATTTTCCATAATAAAAAGTCTTATAGAAAGAATTATTGATATTCAATGAGAATATTTTTATAATAATAATTGTCATTATTATCTTCATTTTCATCCTATATATCATCATCTCCATCTATATATTCTCTTTCATTATTTTCTTTATGTCCTTCACCCCTTTGCCCCTACCCAATTTGGATTAGGAACATGAACCAAGAAAAATAATATAATATTGGAAAAATCACAATTAAATTCTAGAAATTGTTTGATCCAACATATTTATACAGAATAGGTTGACATTATAAAAAACAATAAAATCACCACATCATATATAATTTAAGACCCCATAATGATCTGGATGACTAAATACATAATTTTTGAACATAACTTACCTGATGCTTATATTCTCACGACTCAAACATATAAAACTTTTTCAACTATATAAAAAAAGAACCCCATTCTGTAAATTAAATTAAATTTAAAAAATTTAATCTCAAAAGATATTTTCAATGTATTCAAAACATTCAAAAATCTATTACTACATACTAAAATTAAAAAATGTAGTAAAATATGAATTAGGATTCCACTGAACTTGTTTTTTCATTTATATTTCGAGTCTTCCTAAAATTTGAAAATAACATCAATATATTGAATTATTGAATTGGATAACGGATTGATGAAAGACACAAAGATCATATAGATCATCTAAATCAACCTGTGAAATCTCGATATTCATATAACATTCAAATCAAATAATAATTAGTTATGGATGAATGTTATCCTTATGAAGCTCCAAATAATACCAAAGGAAACCTTGGCCACTCTTTTTCTTTAGCTCGTTCTTATCTGAGAAACTCTCAATGTTAGTGTCTTGGTAATTAGAAGAGTCATGTTAATGTGTTTGTTTAGAAAAAATTTTGATAAAAAACACTTGAAATAGAATACACAAACATATAATGAAATGTCATACATAATTTAAAATACATACAATGTATCCACCAAAAAGATAACATATTTCTAATATTAAAGGTGTGTTCATGTTTGAAGATTCAAAATCCTGAAATTCAATATGACCATGAAAATTGAATGAGAAATATTATTTTTTGTGTTGTTATAATGTATATTTATTTATTTATTTTGGATCGTAAAATAATAATAATATATTTATTATTTTATTCCTATTGAGTATAATATATTTTATATTAACATATTACAATTTTAATATATTGGTGAACTTCATGATAAATAAATGATGTTATCAGTGATATGTTTTTGAAACTACATTCCCATGGAAGAAATCAATTTTTTTACCATTTTCGTTTTATTTCTTACAATCGAATTCCACCCAACCAAGCTGGACCATCGTTGAATGATATTTCAATTTCGTCTTAAGAGATTGAAATTAGTGAAATATATCTTTAGGCATGAAAATATCCTTGAAATCCCTTACCTACATCCCATCTATAAATAACTACATTACGTAATAATAAAAAACACATTAAATGATCCAATCATATATAAGATGAAAAAATTTCAATGAACACATAGCTGAATATCTTAAAAACACCAAAATGAAAAATAATACAAGGCTGTATAAAAATAAATACCTCAAATACGTGGTGGATACAAGAGATTGGTCAAGATTTTGGAAAGAGGAGTAATGTTTTTTGGTGACGTGGAAGCATAGCTGGGTGAAACATATGAAGAATCCACCCTACATTAGTATATATAGTTTAAATCATATAATAATGACTTAAAAACTCAATCGATACATAATTAACTAATGTGGAATGGAGAAGTAGTAATATAGAACATAAATTTAATGTAGTTTGTATTGGAATTATTTTTACACATGGTGTCACTAAGAAAGGTGGTGATTGCTTCATAATAGCTTCATAATTACTTAAATAAATAATGAGTAATAAAGAAGAATTAAATTTCTACATACTAGTCATATATATGCACGAATGCCTTTATAGTAAAAAATGTACATTATACATAGAGAAATTGGGGCCGACCGAATGAATTGAACATAATGAAAGTAGATTTATTGTATTATAGTGTGGAAATTTCCCAATATATGAGTGAAATGATGAAATCAAAAGTGTAGGAGAATGTCACAATGTAGATATGAAAAAATCTCATTATGGGAGAAACTAGATGAGATTCATCCAGATCAAAACCTTTGGAATGAAATTAATAATGGTGCTGATAGTCAAACAAGTTTTGAGATTCAAAGCATATCAATAATTCAATTTAAATCGGTTCTCCCCACCATTGATGGTACTTCTTGAGTAACTTATTTCAGATGTCATTGAAATGAGGAGTCATTGGTGAAATCCCATGTCCCTTTCATATATCCATAACTAGGTAGGAAATAGTGTGTTTTTTCACTAAACTGGGTTTATGCATAAATATTAGACCAATATATATAGTTTTTATAGAGAACTGTTTTGGGAAATGAAGAACCTATGATTCTAATGTATGATATGAGTGAGTCCTTGAAAATTTATTCTATTTGTAGTACTCAAATCGTGGGAAATTGTTTTGCTAGTTAGAGGGTAGAATCAAGAAGGGGAGTGGGAGAGGGGATTCGGGGATGGAAGAAGAAACTATCTAAGATTCAGGAAGGGTTTCGGGAACCATAGAGAGGTGATATGGGATTCATGGAGGGGAATCTAGGTGAGGAGTGATATGATGACCTTTATCCCAATTTGAGGAGGGATAGGGGGAGGTTTTTGGGTTTGGAGGGAGGGATACAAAATTAGATGTGATATTGAAGCATGACTGGGTGAAACATATGAAGAATTCCCCCCATATTATTATATATAGTTGATGCTGATATGTTACTTAATGAAAAAATTAATCCCTGCATTGTATTAATTAATGAGTTTTGTTCAAGTAATAATGCTTCTTCTAGAGACATCACCTTTGACATATAATAGTGAATGGTTTACTTGGAGGACAAATTAGACGTTCAAAATTTTTGACTTTCATTATGATATATAATCAATTTTATATGATATCATACATGATCTATATTATCCTAGATTGTTTTCCAAATTCTTCGTTTTGGGTGTAATATTTGAAAAAATATTCTTACAATTTACAGGGTAATAAAATAGTTTTATTACATCATTATAATCATAAAAAATTATAAATTGAAATAGATTTTACATTTATCTATGAGTATGTATAGAAATAATATCATCTACATTACCAAGATATACTATAGATTATTCAAAATATTTAATAATTTTTTTATTTTCCATATGGAAGATACATAATCTATCATCTACATAATTGATAGAGTTAGGTCTTCATCATTCAAGCAATAAGATTAATTAGAATATAATATAAAATCCAATCAAATTATAGGAGTTATCTTTCCCATTAATTAAAATTAATTATAATATGACTTTATTTGGAAATAAAATATCATTTAATTTTCTTTATTATCCATATTTATTTGAATAGAATGATCTTCACTAGCACTCAACACATCAGTAATATCTCTGAAAAGATTATTGTGTTTTTTTATAATTTTCTCAAATCCTTATCCTTATTTAATCTCATATAATCTATGATGATATTAAATATATTTTCACAAACATAAAAATAATTTATAAAGAATATTATCTTTTTATAAACGTTACAAGAAAATATTTTATTTCATTCAAAAAGAAATTTCTTAAATTTATTCTTTTCAATTTTATTATCCATAACAATATCTAATAGTTAAAATTAACATTCACTTGTCTATAAATCAATAATATTTAAATGATTTTAGATTACTACTTTTATGTGGCGGAACTAAAATTATTATCTTAGTATGATATATTATCAAACACAAACCCATTCTAACATTTTCCTTCTTTCCATATTCTAATAATATAATCTTACAATAAAATAGTGTTTTGATATGATTATTTAGACTCTAATATCTAATATATTTCATTTCACTGATCACTTTTCATTTAGACTCTATCTCCTTCACAATTATGTCCACAACCACCTCCACACTATTTTCATCTATAATTCCATTCTCATTAAGAGATTGTAATATATTCATTGCAATCATAAATTATCAATACTATAGGACAACTGAATCTTCCATAAATAATCTACATGTTGATAATTTATGACTAACATATAACTTCACATCACAATAAATATAGTGGATCCACAATTACTTCTATATAGGTTCCCCAAATCCCCATTCGCTAATTCATTTTAAAATATCTAGCTATAGATTTTTTATTTTCTAAATAAAACAAATTATTTTTTACTTTATAAATCAATTGATGTTATAAAATCTCACCTCAATTGAATTTTTATACACACATTCTGAGAATATAATAATAATAGATCATCATCTGATAGTTTTCAACTTCATTTTAATCAAAAAATTTATATTCATTTGTTTCCAGTAATCCAAAAAACACCATATAAATTTTATGTTCTATTATAATTTAATATATCTAATGAACTAATAGATAAACCATGCATATGAAAAAAAAATTCCACTAGTGCATGTCATTGTTAAAAAATGATACTATCGTTGATACCTAATATCATTTGAATATGGAAGCATTAAGGGAAGGATTTAATTGATAATGAATGAAAACATAAAAATTTCCCCCTCTATATAAATAATAGTTTATATGATACAAATTATAAAAATTATAATCAAGATAAAAATAATCATAGTGGAAATAAAATACACAGATTTGATGAAATAGCTGGGATAAAAGATGCAATGGAATTAAAAAGAAACACAGAATCAAACAACCTAATAGCAATCCCCATGAAAATATATAATATTATGTAAAAATTATTAATGTATATAAAGAGTGATAACAAAAAAATCATGTAACTTAATATCTAAAAGGGTTAGAGGATCAATTCCAAAATCTAAAACAACCATGTTCTGAATTTCAATAACATATTTTTCCTAAAATATCAGAATATAAAATTCAGATCCTTAATATTCTTTGAAATATGTCGATTGTATAAATATATATCCCTAAAATCATATTTTAATAGAAGATAAAAATATGTATTATCAATATAAGTCATTTTATAATATATTTCAAAGCATATATTCATATCCCCACAAACTATTTATTACAAAAAAATTAAAAAAACAATAACAATATGACATTATAGGTCTTTTATAATGAAATTCCAAAAAAATTAAATCTCTATGAACACTCCAAAAAATCATACTAATGGAAGCACACAAGAAATGAAGTAATGGAAAAATCATTATTGAATTTTGATTACTATGTCATCAATATGTATTCCTTGAATCCTTGGTCTCCATTTATATTATCTAGTGATAAAGACATTTCAATGGTAAAATATGAGTTCATGATAAAATCATATCAAACATAGTAGCTCAAACTCGATCATTTGTTCCATGTAGTTTTACAAAAATAATAATGTTTTGAAATTTACATAGTTCATAATCTACTAATCGGAACATCTGATCCGTAAGTTACAAATAAAAAACATAAATTAAAAAACACAATTTTGGTACAAGTAAAAAAATTATTTTCAATAATTCATCAAAATAATTGATAAAAAATAAATTATTAAAAAAATGGATCAATATATATATATATGGATTCACTTTTTAGGTAACAAAAACTAGTGAGTGAAAAATCAATATGGTTTTAAAATATATTTTTTGGATATAATTAGGATTAAAAATACTTAATTCCTAGAATCAAGAACAGATAATGGAATAACACATGCTATAATAATGATTTCATGTGGTGAAATTGTAATGGAGTTAATATGAAAATAATTTATATTAAAATTTTGAGACTAAAAACCAATGAAATACTATTTGTGATATTCCTTCTAAAGCTAAAACATGTGAAAAACATAATCTTCAAACTGGGATGGTACATTTTAATAAAAGGTTACAATTTATTATCTTTTTAAGGAATAGTGGATATATCCATACCTTGGTGTTAAGTTACCATGTCTTAATATCAGATGTGGGTTACACATATACATGATGTAATTTCTTAATTAATCACACACTATAGTAACAAAATTCGAGCACAATATGATCATAGACACACTTCCCCACATGCCAATGGTAGTTGATTAGTAGTGAGGGGCTAAGGGTTGATAATGAGTATACTATACCCATTTAAAATATTAAATAATTGAAACACCTAAATAGTGGAAAGAAATTAAAATTAATAGAAACTACAAGATAAAATATATATATTATAATCAAATTATATATATAAAACTCCATTATAGTCATAGAAGAGTCATGATGATTACCCATAGTCTGTTAAAATATGAATCTATATAAAGAAACAAAGAATATTACTAGCCCAACATCGATATAAAACATTGACTATATACAAAGTTATATGATCTAACTCATAAACTATCTTCTCATATATCTCCACTAGTTTCCTAAAAATGAATCTATATAACTTTTGAGTCTAATTTTTCTCTTTGGAACTTTATACTATAAAAAAATATTGTTGATTTGGTGAGTCATCATGGAGTTGGAAGTATTCTAGATTCTTGATTGTAATATATTGGAAATAATTTATTATTATTTTTTGTTTTGACATGTATGTTCAAAGTGAAAATGTATTTCCATTCAATGGAATTTATGGATTAGAAATCTAAGATGGTCGTTTCATGGACAATGATTTTTCTACACTAGAAGTGGTGTAACATTGGGTCCCTTTGGAGTTCCCATGGTTGGGTCATCATAGATTGATGATTTAATTAATGCATTAATTTAATTAATTAGTTAATATAATCTAGGGTTTCTTATTTAATCATATATTTCTCCAATTAATGTGTTACCTACCAAAAAATATATTATTATATAGTGGGATTGAGAATGGAGATGGTGGATGAGATTCGGGAAATTTTTGAGACCTGAGCAATGGGATTCCCTTTTAAAATAAAAAAATAGATCTCATGGAAGATGTGATCATATAAAAAGATTCATCCATCCTTGAATTAGGGACTTTTATTTTTTTCATTTATATTTGTGATTTCATGAAGGGATTATTTTAATTGAATATTTTCCTTAAATATTAGTCTTCAAAATTTAGTTATGTCTCTAAATCATCATGAGAATCATTACTTTTCAATGCTATTTTTTTTCAAAATTTCATTAAATTTTTTAATTTCTATTCCTAATAAAGGAAAAATTAAATTATAATATATGATTATAGAATGTTTTTCCATCCTCTTTTATCTTTTATTATTCTCCATTATTTGGTTTGGCTAATATTTTTACAAATATAGGTATAGTTTATCTTGGGATTGAACACAAAAATACAAGGCATTTTTATGTGTTTGACAATATCTAATAGGGAATGTTTGTGGTATATTGGGGTATGGAAAATCATGAAATTGTCTATTGGTGTCAGTCCAATGGTGAAACATCACGTGGGTTCCTCAAGGGTTCACCTAAAATGGTTTAAAAAATATATTTTCAGTGATGGATGTCTGAAAATCAACCTACAATTGAATTTCATCAAGGGATGATGCATTTTTTAGTGTTATTTTTTCGATAAATGTTGATTATATATTAATTGGGCCTTTGTAAGATGTTTTAAAAAATCTAAGAACATAAAAATTGTTAGGTCAAAAAAGGTCATAGATACACTTAGAGGGACGTGGTTGAATAAGGGTATGGGTACTATTTTCAAAATTATTCATGACCCATGGATAATGAAATATTTATTATAAGTTCCAATTTATTTTATCATTAGTTTTTAAATTTCTATTTTAATTTCCAACATTATGTGATAATGATATATAGAAAGTAAACTAGTAAAGAAAGCATAAACACATATAGGTTTTTATGATCATCTCCCACAATGGGCTACATCCAAGGAGGATATAATTATAATATATTGATGTATCAGATATACTATGTCTCACTAACAATTTAGGGTTGTGGATAGAACAATATTATTCCTAGGCTCTCTAACATTCTAAATTTGTTGGATAGATCACTTTTTTACCCAGTCTCACTGCCTTACAAGATTTATGGAAATGTCAATGCTTCTGAAGGGAAACTCCCTTAATCTTCCTTAGGTGGATTACTACTGGTTGAAGGGATCACATTAATCCCATTTCATTGATTAATAATATGGAATGGATTGAATAATATTTTATGGATATGTCGGTCCATTAATTAAAAATAAATAATGAATCTTCAACTGATGGTATATTATTTATTCAAGTATCACATTAATCCACATGATGAATATCAATTTACCATATACTTATTAATAAATCCCATATAAAAGCATTAGTGTTTCTCACTACCTTTTAAAATCTCAAAACCGTCATGATGCATCGCGGTGTTTCACCAGTATCTACTGTAATTCCATACCCCATAACTTTTTTGAAGCATGCATCATTCATAAAGCTCAACGAACCATTATAATGGAACCTCATTTTATAAAGCTCAAACACTTTTAGGAATCTAAAATAGACTCCATGATGTTCAAAAAGATTATTTGTATGTTTTTTTCCTTTATCATCATTAATACATTCACGATGCTCACAACTAGTTATCATATTTTTTATAGCCTTTATGAACTTTCATTCATCACAATGTTTTTCTCAAGAACAAACATCATTGATTTAGATCCATATAATTATTTATAATTCTTTCTCTACTTATATGAGGTAGTGCATGAAAATTTCAATTCATTTCCTCCTATTCTATAGGTTTCCCTCCATGTCATCACCTTTCACAGTGCTTTATAAAATTTTCCATGAAACTCTCTATTTCAATATGCTCTAGGTAAATGTCATTATTTACATAGCTTCCAATATATTTAGAGATGTACTTCTTTTTATTATATGTTTTCAATGATACACTTATAGGAACAGTAGGGATGTAAATATTTTTTTTAATTTTTTGTGATTCTCCACAACTTCATAAAACAGTTCCTTCATGACACCGAATTCTTTTGTAAAGAACCTTCCCTTTGAGAAAATAAAATCCTCATGAAACTCATGCCTTTTCTAATGTTTTACAAAAAATTCATGGAAATCCAACATTCACGGTGATTGATCTAAACCCAAAATTCTAGACCACAATAGTTTATTAGAATGTAGGAAACAACTCCACCTTGTAATGAAACTTTTTTATAACATGTCCAAATATTATATTCCATAATAGTGGAAATTTATTATGATAAATTTTCAATAATATCTCTAAAATTACACATATTAACATGGATACCATATTTTTCATCTAAAAAAATTAACACACAAAAACTAAAACGATGCCTTATGGGATTTTTTCCCAGCAATACTCCTCTTTAGGTTTACTAAAAATTCTTTATAATTTGATACATTATTAAAGAATATTCCATCATAAAAAAAATCAATTCATGGACTCAGATAGCGATCAGTGATATTTCAAAAAATACTATAATCCCACATGATCCATTATTGAAATGAAAAACAAGTGTAGCTGATTCCCACTCAAATTTACCCAAGAGATGAAGGAAGAACAGTCCTTTTATTTTAGCTTGGGTTATCGAATCCTAAGATACCTAAGAAGTAACCTACAGAAACATATATTATATGGATTATTTTTGGAAATGAAGTGGAAAACTTGGCATGATTTGAGATGGGTTTAAGGTGTCACTAATAGATTTATGTTAATTCAAATTAAGATAATGAGTAGATCATAGGTTATCGCTTTGGGTGGATTGGATGAATTCATTTTTTAATGATTTTAATTTATTATATTTGAGATGGGTTTATTTAAAAAGATCAAACAACACCATCAATTTCTGATGAGGGCCAAATTGGCACTGGCTCATGAGGAATGATTTGTTCCTCTATATTTCTTCTAGCATCCCACAAAATTTGGGCTTCATTGGGCTTGTATGATTGGCACCACATTCTCATTTGTGGGTTGGTGTCCAATATGCCTTCTCCAGAATTGTTTGCATTAAATCCCATTTTGGTGGTCTTCCAATTTGGATCATCCAACACACCACAAGTATGAATTGTTCCCAATATAATTAGAAACCATAAAATTAAATATTAAAATAATACCAAGATCATTGGGTACATTAAATGATGTTAAAAAATGTACCACATAATTTTGTATTTTAAGAAGGAATTGCAATCATAATGTGAAATGATGTTCAAAGTGTAAAATGCACTAATATTGATTTTATGAATAATAAAGCACATGAATATTATATATATTAACAATGAATATTATCCTCATTTAGTGGTTAATCAATAACATTCATTTTTCATTAATGAATCACGTCATTTAAAAACCAGTCAACTGTTTTCCTAAAAATCCTATTTATCAGGATATATAACATATGATCAATCAATTTTTGCATCATTAGATTTATAACACCCCAAAATTCACTACTCCCCATATCATATTCTCCTATTGTCTGGAATAATACATTTTCTTCCCTTTTATTTCCATAATTTCTCCCCTATTGTCAATGAACATGAAGGACATATCATTGTGGTCTACAAGAGAGTAAAGAACACATATCATCACATTAGGTCAAACACATCATACCTCATGGAGAGGGGGTCTCAAATCCACACTTTATCATGTGTAGGGAGTCAAATAAAATCCTAGATCTAGTTAATGGAATTCAATTTCTAATCTGGGTAAGGCATTTTTTAAAATGTCCAGAACTGGTAGTTCAGTAAGAACATACTCCAACATCAGAATCCCTTTATCAACCATGTCCCTGATAAAATGATACATGATTTCAATGTTATTTTTACTTGAGTGATGGACTGGATATTTTCTATGATTTTTAAAACAAGAATTCTTATAGTGGATTCTGATCAGAGACTTCAGTAGAACTATCATATCATTATGTTTCTACTTTATCGGCAATAACTTCTTGATAGTTTCATTGACCGAGCATTATTTATCTTTTAGGATGCTGAATGAAATGAAATATTGTATATTTCTTAGTCAAAAAATATACAATACTCTAATATATAATTTACCACCTGATATTGATTTTATATCATTTCTTGATCTAGTAAAATCTTCATTAGTATAGCCTAATAACTCATGGTAGGTTTTTTCATTATACAAAAAAGAAACATCAGTCGGTCCCATGATAAACTAACGTATTTGTTTCAGTGAAATAATGTTTCATTAAATGATATTAATTTGATATCATTATGGTAGACATGTTAAAAAACAATATAAGTCCTTATTTCATTCATGTATAATATGCTACAGGTTATTTTCCTATATTTTTTGACATTAACTACATTGGATATATACCCCCTTAACAGTTTCATTTGGGTAGCCACCGTAGTCATCATAACCTTTTAATTATCGATTACAAATCATCTTAAAACCAACTTTGTATATTTAGAGTGATAAATTAATGTTTCAATTATTAAGATGGGTTAACTATTAATAAATAAAAACATATTCTGACCAATCATTAACAATTTGAATTCACTTTTTATGAATTATGCCAAATGGTTTCACTTTACATCAGCTGATCCACCATATATTCTGTCATCAGCATACACCAGCACTATCATCCATTGAATGATGTCATTATTAACATATATATTATAATTAAATCCACCATAGTGAAATCCTTTCTTCTCAACTCTTTATGCAAGCTTCAACCCATAAATATCCTTCTTCATCTGATATACTCTGTTCTAATAGCACCTCGAGTTTTAATGGGCCTTTTTCATAAAAAAAAATGTTTATTTTCGTGTTGAAAAGAATAGATTCAAACATTCATTTCTCTTGAAACACTAAAATGGCATACACTAAACCAAAAATCGATTGTGTTTACTCTACACGGAACATTAACTCAGCATACGTTATATGCAACATCGATGTTTCTATCCAACATTATTTTATTATTAGAATTATTTAAATGAGATAATTATTTCGTATTTGTTAACCATATTAATATGAATATTAATAAATATTTTTTAAATATTTTTTTAACTATTTTAAAATAAATAAAAAATATAGATAATGAATGATAAGATTTTGGTAAAGTCTTTACGTGTTTAAAAATTCAATTTTCTCAAATTAACTTATTTTCATGGCCATTCGTAAAAACTAATGAAATTAATTTACAAATTTTTTTAAATTTAATATGATTATATCAACAACAATTTTGAACATATAATTTATATATTATATTATGGATGCTTTTTGGAATTTTTGTAGAAACGTCATTTTGCGATAAATAATGAAAAATAATGAGTTTTGATTCAAAACTTCTTTTCATAAATTTTTATTTATAAGGATATATTATATATTAATTTTATTTAAAATATTAATTAGATCATATTTTTATAAATAAATCCAATTTTTTTCATTTCAATCAATTTCTCATTGTAATTGGGTATAAAAATATAGAAAAAGTTTGAACGTTTTTACATTAAAAACCTCCAATGTTGTCACGTCACGTAGATATCTTTTAAATTTATTTCCACCACATTATTAATTAATATTTGGAAAAATGGATTCAATATTTTGAATAAGAATATTAATTAATATCAAAAAACGTAAAACTATTTTCTTACCAAAAATATTAGGGAAATTTATTTAATTTAATTACAACAATTAAGATAAATATTATGTTATCAAATTACAAAACATTGAATATAATAACCCAAAAAAGGCTAATAAACGTGTCCAACACCAATTATATGGTAAATGTGGTTCCATGAACCTTAAAAAATTTAGTTTTTTTTGTTTTATAAATTTATATAGGAAAAAAAGTTTTTACACATAACTCATTTAAAAAATCCCAAGTGTGTCATATACCTTCCCTACAAAATACCGCCAACTCTCCCTCTTATTTGCACCAATAAAACCACTTAATATCAGAAAATATATAACCAATACTCTATCCATCATACCTAAATTTATCCTAGAATCCTTCCCATTAGGATGAAATTAATCTATGGGATCCCTTTGGCACAAACCAAAAGGACTTACCCAGTTAAGAGATAACAACTTCTCTCAATCTCATTTATTTTATTCTCATTATCTTTCCCTCCACTATATTTATTACACTATTTTATAAAAAAAAGTATAATGGATATAATGTTATAGTTTTGTACTAATATTTTTACATACACTTATATAAAACTCCATATAATGGGAAATGAATATACTTCTTATGTATACAGTGAACTACGACCTCAAAAATGATGGTTGTAGATTTTTACTTACCGCCTAACATGGTGCACATTATGATGGAAAATATGTATTTATATGTTATTTATTATATTTATTATTACATTAATCTACATTATTTATTTTACAAAACATATCTCTATTCTTTCAATTTGTTTTAAATATGATAAATTTATTTGAGGAAGTGTGGAGTACTGCCACTCAAGGTGATGTGATTTTTCACACAATACATGCAATGTATTAACATAGGGTTTAGTGGAAATATATGAAAAATATGGTATATTAACTCTAATAGAGAAATTATATATATATATATATACATATATTATTTTCTATCTTTCATTCAACACGACAATAAAAACATAAACAATGTTTATGTGTACGAATGACTTTGCGTCTCCATTAACAGTGTATTCCATTTCACACATCTATGTTATATACATTATTATAACCCATATATAATGAATATAAATGATATTTATGTCATTATTTTGATTTTATAAATCATTATATATGTATAAGGAACAACTATATGACAAATTATGAAATATGTACAGAACAAAGAGGATATTAGGTGAACTGAAACTATAACATATCATTTTTAACTAGAGTGTAATATAAAGTCAAAATAAGACCATATAAGGAACTATATATATTAATATGATTATTTTATAGATTTATAATTAACATTAATTTATTATACATGTTTTTTAAATGATTATGATGAGATTCAAGACAAAATGTAAGGGGATTTCAGCTCACTTTTTATTTCCATGATATACAAGATTTATTTAGAACCCATTGCTTTTGTGTGGTGTGTATACTACCCACGGATGTTTTCACTAATTAGATTACATAAATTTATGGGAATTTATATATTAATTTTAATATCTTTATTTAATTAATTTTATGTTTCAAAAATTACAAAACCGATAAAATAGTTTTGTCTCAATTTGGCTTCTTTGAGAATAAGGTTATGTTATGTACCTAAATTCTATATTGAGGTATATATACTAAACTTTTACTCGTTATGTCATGAATATAATTATTTTCATGGTATTTTAAGCTTCATGTAATTTTTATTCCTACATGGAGAGTATGATCCCATGTTACAAAGTGGTAAGGGTTTATTCAAACAATATCATAACTTTACAGAATTGTTAATGATTATGCTTAATTATTAAAATACTATAATCCAACTCTAAGGAACAATCATGAGATTACTTATACTTTGTTCATCATGATATATCTATGTATTAGTACCATTTTCTAAATATTTGGTAAATAATATAATTAATAAAATGTTTTTAAGAAAATTTGACCATATTTATCTCTTTAGTTGGGAATTTGTATTATTTCAAAAACCATGTTTCAAAAAAAGTTTCCATTTATTTAAATTATCGTTGATGAGTAAATTAAAATTATTTTTTTAAAAAAAAAATTATTTTCAATTATTACTTTTTAATAATTTTAATACATTTTCAAAGAATAATGTTTGCAAAATTATTTTATGTTTTCAAAAGAATTTTTCTAGATATAAATGATATTTTCCTAAAGATATATTATTAAAATATATTTAAAAATGTGTCCCATGTAAGATAACTTTATTTTGGGTCACTCATTATTTTATATGGGAATTATTCAATTATTCCAATCACATTATTTATATCAATGTATTATGTGTTTATATAATGATGTTTATTAAACACATTCCACATTCATGGGTTTTATTATTTTGATATCATCTTATTTCCATGGGTAACACTGGTAATGAAATTATTTTGAAACATGTATCTTTTTCCATAAGTTATGGTACAGTTACATGTTTATGGCACCCATTTCATTTCATTGGTTATGATATTAATGTTTATGATTTTGTGGCATATGTATGTAGGATTTCACAATGAGATAGGTTGGACCTATATCTACCTCTACTGTATTGGGTAATGGTTTATATCCCATGATATAAACATGGATGAAATTAGAAATGAACTTAGTTCATTAATCATGAACTGGAATGAGAAATGAACTTGATACATTATTATATTGATGGAATTATGGGTGAACATGGTTCATTAATACAGGGTTAGAACGGTGTGTAAACCCGGTTTAGTAAAGGACTTTGTCTTCTAAGATGTTCTTGGTAGTAAAGCCTTGATAACCATGGAAATAATTATACATTCTAATGTTTCTGCCACAAATAAATGTTTTATTCTTATATTATTCTTTCATGGGCTATGTTATTTATTTCATTATGATTAATATCTTATGACCATCTATGATTTATTACGTAAATGATGATTATAATATTTATTTTGTAGGCTATGTTATTTTATTTACATGATCATGTTCTCATACCAATATGCTCATGATTATTCATACACATATTTCTTGTTTACCCATACTGAGCATCTAAGTGGACCACATATTATATTTCCTTCCCCAAAATTATATAGATTTTTATTAAGACTGATGTGAATAAGAATTGTTTTAGTAAAGAAGAACATAGTGGGAGATGATGCAACTCATTTATTTACTAGTTTTTTCCTTGATTCCAAGGGAACTATACTAGTAGAGTATTTGGTTCTCTGTTTGTATAATGTTTTAAGTTTTCTGAAAAATTTGTGTAACATTAAATACTGAAAATTTAGGGCCGCTCTAGTTAGTATTAGAGAAAATTTTTAGTTATTATTCAGATGGTTGGATGATAAAATATTAGTGACAACAATAAGGACATGTCTACGGATAAGTATAAGTATCAGGAACAATATAATAAAAATACCAGGAGTTTTTGTAATGGGTATAGTGAGTGTTTTCATATAAATACATCACTATCTAAATTCTTGAATTATATTTTGATCTTTCATAGATGTATGTAGGGGTAAGAAATCTGAAAAAGATATTCTAGCCCTGACTCAAGGTAATCTGGTATATGAAAATGGGCCTTGTTGCAGACAAGAATTGAAACTCTAGGGATTTATGCTTTATAAAATCATAAACTCTATATGAACCATAATATATTACTTAAATAGATAATTTCTATGAATAACCAATGATAAATACAATGATTAATTTAAGTTTCCATAATTTAGATATCGTTTATGTTTCTTTTAATGATTATGTTGTTTATCATTATGATAACTATTTTTTAATATATTCATTTGGTTTTAGAAAATGTATATAACCTAAAAGAACCTTGTTAATGGTGATGGAGTTTAATAATACAATTATTCATCCCCTTCTCTATCAAATTCCATGTGAGTTGGAATAAAATATATCATCGATATGCTCACCCAAATATATCAATCTATGAATCATAGTGTAATTCCTAATTAGAAAAGGAGAGAATAATATTCTATTTAGACTTTTATGAGGAAATTTCCACGTTATTTCATAGGGTATTCACATACACTTGTTTCTGAAAAATGTATCAATACAAATAAAAAGATATTATCCATTATCCACTGTTTTGAGAATTATAAATTCATTCTAGATGTTTATCAGTTAGAAGGTGAAGAAGACCAGTGGGGAAATCTAATCAAGAATATGAGGTAGAAATATGAGATTAAAATCATGGATTGGGATGAGTCCAATAACATATTTTTCAATGAGTTCATTCATTGGATTATTCCTATGAATATGGAGAAAGAGTTTCTTGAGTTTAATAAAATTGATGAAGAATTTTATGGTACTTACGAGGATAATTCCATGAGGCATGTGAGGTATTATTCAAGATTTATTATCCAAACCGAATGTAATGCTTATAATTTTTTAGAAGATTAATTCCAAGTATAAAAACGGGGATTGTAATAAGAGACTTTATTAGGTATGAATAGATTGTTTTTTATGAAATAATTTTTGAAATGGAGGATAGAGTCACATATCAACCTCAAGGTTTTGACAACAATAGGAAGATGAAGTTTGATGGAAACACTAAAAACCATTGAGAAGAGAAGATACATTATCTTTAATTTTGTAAATGTGGGAAGGATAATAGAGGAATATTTCTTAAGGGGTCTCGTAATTGTTCTATGTAGGGAATAAAAGGTCACTAGGAAATTGATTATTGAAATAATGGGAGTAAGATTGAAAAAAATGCTAATAGAAAAAATTTGTACATAAGGATTCCCTCCTGATTCAGTGTTACAAGTTCATGGATAATAGGAATTATAATAACCACTACAAAAAATTATTAGTGCAGATGATTGAAGACAATAACCTATTAAGTCTAAGGAAAATGGGAAATCTCATTCAATCAAAATTTTTGATGAGGGGTGTGATAATGACGTGATGGAAGGGACACCTACCGTCCACTCTAGATTTGAAAATGTCTTATTTGATTCATGATTGTACTAATATTTCATATATAATGAATTTTATATGGGTTTTATGATTCCACCAAAATAATTAGATGTGGAATTTGTATATCAAACCCCTAATGGAATGATTACATTATCCCAAGTCTATTATTCATCTCTAGTTGATGTTTTGGGGAATGTGATTATTGTAATTCATTTAATTAATCTTTTGGATGTAATTGATGTTATATTAGGAATATATTATATTTCTCTACATAAATCCCAAATAAATTGCCAAGTACGGAAAGTCGGATTTCATATTTCAGACTCTCCTATGATCATCCATCCTTGTGATGATAAACATTAACATATTATGGAGTTAAAACTATTGTGTGGGTATTAATTATCATTAAAAATTTTGTTTTATCATAAATTGATGGGGATAAAATTAACATATATGATATTCCCATTATTCTATAATTGGGGGGTGTCTGTGCAAAAGAGTTTTTTAGCCTTCCAGTAAAATATGAAGTTGATTTCTCAAAAGAACTCATACCTGGTTCCACAACATTTTCAAAGAATCCCTATAGAATGAACTGAATGATTTATAGGAATTGAATAATAATCTACATGGAAACCTTGATAAGGAATCAATTCGGCCAATAGTGTCACCTTGGGGTACACCAATTATTTTTATGAAAAAGAATGAAGGAAAAACGAGACTATATATTGATTATTAGTAGTTAAACAAGATCAAAATCAAGAAAAAGTATCATATTCCCTATACTGATGAATTGTTTGATTAAGTACATGAGATCTATAATTTTCCAACAAAGACCATTATTCTATATATCATCAAATTAAGGTTCCAAAAGAAGGATATACACAAGGCTAAATTCTCTTCAGGGTATACACACTATGAATATATATTAACACCCTTTCGTAATTTTTATTCCCCAGCTATAATCCTGGATTTATTGAACATAGTATTAAGATATTAGCTCGATCACTTTTTATTAGTCTTTATAGATGATATTCTTATAAATTCAAATATAATGCAATAGAATGAAGACCACTTGATAATTAGATTATAATCCCTATGGAAGGATAATCTATTTGAAAAAATTTCAATGTTTGAATTTTTCCTAGAAATGGTTTTATTTTTGGGACATATAATCTCAAGAGATGCTACAATAATAGATCCATCAAAGATGGTGTTTCTTGAATATTGGAAAATACTAACTAAGGATACTATGATTCAAATATTTATTGTGTTTTGAAGATATTATCAAGGGTTTGTGAAGAATTTTACATGACTATATAATCCACAGAAAATGATTTCTTGGAAGGGTTTCAAATTCTTATAGGCTAATGAATGTGAGTAAAATATCATGGAGCTGAATAGAAGGCTACTCAGTTTACTTTTGATTCCATTTCCTAGTAGTGGAGAAGGGTTTATATTCTGTAGTGTTGCTTTCATGAAGGGATTATGATGTGTTCATTTTAAAATAACATTTTTATTACTTCTTCCTCTCGATAGTTAAAGATTCATGAGAAAATTTACCCAAATCCTAATTGTTAGTTCAATGTGGTTGTTTTCTCAGAAATGATATAAAGGCATTATCTTTATGGAGAAAATTCTTATATGTATACTGATAATAAAAATCTGAAATATATATTCCCAGGGAAGGATTTGACAATTCACTAGATAATATTGATATAGTTGATAAACTATTATGACAGCTCAATACATTTCTACCCTAGGAAAGAAAACAAAGTGTCCAATACTATGAGTTGGATGGATCATTCCATCTTATCCATGATGAGAATAAAAAAAGATCCAATATTTTTTAATTATATAGGATGGACCTATAAATCGTGAAGGATGGGAAAAAGATTATCGCTTTAAAAAGAATGATAAAACCTATCTCCATGGGAATATTAATTATGAATATAAGAAATATGTATAGCTACGAAAGGAAGATAAAAATGTTGTTGAGATTAACTTTGATTATAATGGAATGATATGGTTCTGGAACTTTGTATGTGTTACTTCAATTCTAGATTAGAATAAGGATATATTAGAGGAAGATCATAGTTCATCATTCTCTATTCATTTAAGAAGTACTAATATGTATAAGGACATGAAAGAATACTTCAGGTGAGATGGCATAATGTGTCATGTCATTTAGTTGGTATCTCAGTGTTTGATATGTTAAAAGGTTAATAAAGAAAGAAAAATATCAAAGGGGATATTGAATCCCTTACCCATAATAGATTTGAAATGGGAGAACATCAATATGGAATTTTCTATTGGGATTCCAAAAAACCACAAGAGGGTTTAATATTACCTGGGTGGTAGTCGTTCTGATTACTAAGTCATCAACCTTCGTCTCAATCAGATATAACCTATTTCTAGATCAAATTCACATTATATAATTTGAGGAAGTGTTAAGGCTACATAGAATAACACATTATGTCTTATCGGATAGAGATATGAGGATCACCTAAATGTTCTGGAGAAGACTTTAGCAAACACATGATACAAAATTTTGTTCCAGCACTGCTTATCGTCCTCATACATATGGTCAATCTGAAAGAACAATGCAAACCCTAGAGGATATATTGTGATATTATTCTCTTGATCTCAAAGTAAGTTGGTATCAACACCTTCCTATCGTTGTGTTTTCTAAAAAAAATAGATTTATGTAATAACTTATAATTTTACCTTATGAATCCCTATATGGGAAGAAATGTGGAGTTCTAATGTGATGGATTGGTGTTAGAGAATGAATGCTATTGGTTAATGAGATAACTGAAGAACTTGTCAAGATGGTTGGAACCATTCGACTGCATAACAAGGAAGCTCAATGTTAGAAACAAATTTATTCTGATGGTAGATGGCTTGATCAATAATATGAACTTGGTGATAAGGTGTTTCTAATAATATCTCCCTGGGGGAATGTTACGATGTTCATAAAGAAATTGAATCTATTCCCTAGGTATATCAATCATTTTGAGATTCTTGATATTATTAATAGAATATCCTATCTCTCGGAAATTAATCCAAATATCGTTCAAGTACATGATTTGTTCCATGTATCTCTATTGAAGAATTAAATAATTTACCATTCATATATAATGGACTCATAGGTGATATCGATGAAGATGGATTTTTCTTACGATGAATAACCGACTAAAATTATGGACTGATGGGAGAATGTTCTATGAAACAAGACCACACATATGGTCGAACATTAGTATAGAAATCACTAATTATTGGAATTTGTGTGGGAACATTATGATATGATTAAACAAAAGTATCCTAATTTTGTTACCCAAATCATGAATTTAGAGGGCTGAATTAATTTTTTGGTGGTTAGATTGTTTCACCTCAGTGTTTTTATGGTGTTTTTCTCAGTTAAATTAAATTTTCATTGAATTATTGAAATGAAATAATTCAAACATTTCTTTAAAATGAAACAAAAATTTGGAATACCTTACATGGAAAATTGACTTGGTGTACGTTGACCAGAACATTGACTTGGTGAATGTTATATACAATACTGATGTTTCTACAAAATATAATTTCATTATTATAAATACTCAAATCAGATAATTTTAACCTATCCATTATACATGGTAATATGAATCCTAATAACTAATTTTAAAATAATTTTTATAATTGTTTTATATTAATAAAACACATTTATAATGACATATATTATATTTGGTAATCTCTTAATATGTTTCAAAATAGTATTTTTTCAAATGAATTTATTATAATGGAATTCTGTGAAAAAATTATACAAATTTATAAATTTTATTTTACAAAATAAACTTCATTTTTTAGGTAATAATGTATAGATTATCATACTGTGGATTTTTGGGATTTTCTGAGAAATATTATTTTTGGATGAATAGTGAAAAATAGTGAATTTTAATGCATAACTAATTTTTATTCTAATTTATTTGTAAGGATATTTTATATTTTAAAATTATTTCAATGTTTATTTAGACCTTTTTTTCAATTAATCCAATGTAGATCATTGTAATCAATTTGACTTTGATATTTTTTAGAAAAAAAAACAAAATTTTTGGCATTTTTATATTAAATCCCACAATGTTGAACCCTTAGTGAGATTGTTTTTAAAATATGTTATTCCTATTATATGATTATAATATGGAAAAAATATATTCCATATTTTAAATAATAATAATTTCTAATTTTTAATTTGTTCGACATAGTTTTTTTACTTAAATGATTAGTAAAAGTGATTAAAAAATATTACAATGATTAAGATGAAAAAATTAGGTTAAGAATACAATAAAACATATATTTAAGTTCCAAAATGCTATATACAATTTATACAACAACCTTTTTATGGAACTTATTTGGCCATTAACCGTCCATTTTTGATATTTTTGATTTTTTAAGACTTGTTTGAGTTAATAATAGTGGTACACCAAACTTTTTTTAAAAAATTCCATGCGTTTCTCTTCCCCCATAAAAGGAAACCACCTCTCACTATTCTTAACACCACTAAAAACAATACTATTCCAACAAGATATTCATAATACCTTTCCCATCATCATTAACTTATTCAAATAATCCTTCCATTGGGGCCAAATGCAATCTAAGGAATCCATTTGTTACAATCCAAAAGGAGTTAACTGATTAAGAGGTACCGACTACTCTCAAAATCGTTTATTTTGTTATATTTCTCCACCCACAACACTATATTTATTTCAGGATTGTATAAAAACACTAGTATATTCAATATAATAATATTTTTTAATGCTAATGTTTTTACATACACTTACACACACCTCAATCAAATGGGTAATGAATTTACTGTTTATGTGTATAGTAAACTACCGCCTAACAAATCAATGATTTTTCATTTTTCATTATCACCTATCAAAGTGAAAATTATAATTAAATATATATTTATAGAGTTTATATATTATATTTATTATGACTTCATTCCACTAAAATCATTTTAAAACAAGTATATTTATACTCAAACTTTGGTGTAAGTACAATAATTTTGTTTGAGAATGTGTGGACTATAACCCCCTCAAAGTGATCTGATTCATAGACACAGTACATAGAATTTATTAAGGACGAGTATAGTGAAATTATATAATATTAATGATATAGAAATTATACAATAATATATATATATTTTATTTAAGTTCCTTCATTAAATACGTCAATAAAAACGAAAACAATGTTTATGCGTACATAGGGATTACCGTCCGCATGAATGGTGAATTACATTTCATATATATATATATATATAATATATAAATTATTTTAACATACATATACTCAATATATAAGATATATACATAATTATTTTAATTACTGAAATCATGATATAATTATATATACTAATGTTATGACAACTTAAGACAAATGCCATGAAAAAATCAGATATTACCCGAATTGAAAAATTAATGTAGAATTGTTAACATGCAGGTAATATAATGTAATAATAAAAAATTATAAGGCATTATATATGAGAATGATATATATATATAATGAACTTATATATAATATAAAATAGGTTTTAACATGTACGATGTAAGTCAAGACACGTGGTAAGGGGGTTTGAAATAACTTATTATTTTTTTACATACATGCTTTATTAACCATCCATTCCTTTGGTGAGGTATTTCTACTGCACATAGATTAACTAAATGATTTATATAATTATATTTATGGGTATTTACATATTCATTTTATTATATTTATTTCAAGGTTTTTACGTTTTAGTAGATACCAAATCGGTAAAATAATTTTGTCTCAATTTTCCATCTTTGAGACTCATGTTTTGTTATACACCTAAATTTATCTCCAAGGTATATGTACATCCATTTATCATATAATATTATGAATCTAATTCTATCAGTTATCTTTAAAAATTCATGTAATTTTTATTTCATACAAAAATACTATGATCCCAAATATCCAATTGGGGTTGAGTTTATTGAAACAATCTCATCACTTTTCTAGATTGTTAATGATTATACATGTTTGATGAAAAAAATATGGATTATATCTTGTGTAAAATCATGAGTTTAATAATAATATATTTTAATGATATATGAATTTTTTAATACCATTTCCACTCTATGGTAATTAAGATAAATTAGGAAATAGTTTTTTGAGAATGTGATTGTATTTCTCCCTTCAGTAAAAAACCTATGGTATTTACAAAACCATGTTTTCAAAAGTAAATTCAATAATTCATTCAAATAATAATAGATGAAAATTTTCCAAGAAATTTTTTATTTAAAATCATTATTTTTTTCAAATATTCCAATATAATTTTTCAAATCTATTTTTAATGAAAAAGGTTTACAAAAATGTTTTTTATTTTAAAAATCATTTTTCAAAACTGAACGGATATTATCCTCATGAAATGTTTCTAAAAGTTATTTCAAAATTTTTTTCCATCTAAGATAATGTCTATTGGTGTTAATCCTTCCTTTCTAGGGAAATTATTCAATTTTTTCATACACATCATTTCTCTTAATGGATATTCTTTTGATGGCATGATGTTTATGAACCCTGTTTCTCTTTCATGGGTAATATGATTTTGAAACGTGGTTATTTCCACGAGTTATAATTACGATGAAATTATTATGAAAATTTTATCTATTTCCATTTTTTATGATATGATTATGTTTATTTTATTAAAATATCATTTCATGGGCTATGATATGATTTTTTATTATTTTATCTCATATATATGTATGATTTTACTATGATATGGGTGGGATCTATATGTATTTTCAATGTATTTAATAATGATTTATATCTCATGAGATAGAAATGGATGGAATGATAAATCATCATGGTTCAGTATTACAGGGATGGAATGAGAAATGAACACTTTTCTATATTACAGGGTTGGAATGAGGAGTGAAGGTGGATCAATAATGCATGGCTAGAACAGGGTATGAACCTGGTTCACTAAAGGAAATTGTCCAATAAAATAGTCTCAGGAATAATGAATTGAATACTATGGAAATTTTTATATATTCTTATGGGACTTTTACAATTCCTTGTTTTATTCCTTTGTTATCATTTCACGGATTGTGTTCTCTATTTCCCTACTATTGATGCCTTATACAGAAAATATTTTTCCCATGATTCGTGTTTATGATTTTTGATATATAGGGTCTAATATTATATTTTCTTGATGATGTTCTCATACCCTTATAATCTGGATTATTCTTATATATCTCTATTGTTTACCAGTATTGATCATCTGATCTAGCCACTTTTTATGATTCCTTCTCCTATGTAATGAATATATTTAATATTATTGATGTGTCTCATAATGGTGATAGTTAAGAAGAACCTAGTGGGTGATGATGTACCTCATTTATGTATTAGTTTTGATGTATCAATGTTTCCCAATGAACTATAATAGTAAATCCATCCACAATCTATTTGTATAATATTTTATGTATTCCGTAAAAGATATATAATTTTAATGTATAAAAATCATGGCTAACTATAATTATCATATTTACAGATCAGAAAAACATCACTGTAACAACCTATTAATTTGTTTAATAATTTTTGTTAGTTTTTAATTAACTTTTTTAATGAATAATAATACTTATAAAAAATTATAATTAATATTTTTCAAATTATTTAATATTCAATAAAAATACTATTTTGTAGTATTATTTTTCTATAAATGAATATTTTAATATGATTATTTTTTTTATTGTTTTTTAAAAATCTATCTTTATTAATATATTATTTAATGAATAATAATATATATATTTAATGTTATAATTATTTAGATAAATAATATATTTTGATAAGATTATATTCAGTATTAATATGACACCCTAATATTTTATAGTATATTTCTTCCTAAATAACTTCAATTCCTTAAATAGATTATATGAACATAACCACAAGTCTCTATGAAAACAATTTATATATTTATAAACTAGCCATGAAACATAATTTTTCCACTTCTGTGATTTGAATTTCAAAAAAACGGACATATAATGTTACCATCTGTATGTTTTTAGAGTCTAAAAGGATCAACTTAATTTGTTTTGTAAATAGTAACTTGATCCTTATAAATAGTAATGTACCCTTATGAAGAGTAATTTTACCCTAATGAATAATATATAGTCCCTTATAAATAGTAACATCATCAATTATAGTATAAATACAATTCATGTAGATTATTAATGAGAGTAAATTTTTAAAAAATAAATAATTATGTGTTGGTATTTTGGAGAGTATTAAATATTTATTTTCAATAATAAATTCAAATATTTATCTAAAATTAAATTTATTTTATAAAATGTATTCCTAATACAAAAAATTTGTCTTATTATTTTAGTATAATTTTATGAGGCTTCAGTTAATTTTAATAAACATTATAAAAACATTTTTTAAAAATAAAATCTTTATTCTTGAAATAAATAATGATTTATTATAAATATTAAATTTTACATATTTATAAATTTTTTTCATAAAATACACTCTATTTTTTAATTATACAAATTAAAAAATTGTGAGGGTTAAATTTTGGTTTTTTTATGAAATACTTACCTTTTATAGTGAATAGTGAAATTCGATAATTTAGGACATTTGCTAAATAAATGATCTTCTGAATCATGGTTGAGTAATGGAAGATTTAGTTAGAAATTTATCTAACTCACATTCCCTTATTACTATTTTAAGTCACCGGAATTATTAATATTCATAGTTTTCATCCAAAATAATTAAATAATGATTAAAATAATTGAAAAACCATCCTCACCACCACTATCAAAACTACCCCTCACTCTCTATTCTCATTACTACTCTAAGCCCTTATGAATATAGATTTTCGGTCCAAATACACTTAACTATTCCATACCCACCTCCAAGATCCATTTTTCGGGCCAAAAAACCTTAACCCCTTCTCTTAAGGAGGTTTTCAAGGACGACATTTCTTAAGGTACATCCTCTCCCTTTTTCTTTTAATTTCATTTCCAATATGATTAATATTATTATCCTCTACTGAAATCCTAAATACCAATGATCTTTATAAATAAAATATCATCTATATAATGGAATAATATCTTGTTAATGGAAGATAAATCCTTAATCTACTTACTCTCTCCCTCTCTGTCTCTCTTATTTTCAAAAAGAAATCATCATTCAAGTTGTGGCAATTTACAACCATTGTAGACGATGAACATCAAATTTTTAATTTCTTATTCAAAGCATATGATGTAACCATTTTTATTGTTGAACCAAATTCTAAAATATTTATTAAAACTTATTTAATTTTTTAGGAACCATCACTTGTACATGATACTAAATAATATAACAGAACTAGAATATTTTGATCGATAGACTGCTCTAAAAATCTAAATGATTATCACTAAATGACTTATCAAATGATTTATCCTCATTCAATGTTTCCAAAAGATATTTATAAAAATTTAAAATTATTTATTTTCATTAATAATATATAAATTCAATAGTGTAGAATTTTATCTATTCCACATGAACTTCTATACATATAATCAAGCGAACTGATCATACATATTATGAAATGCAGACTCCAGAACTACAAAATTCAATATTATAACTTATCAAAAGGCCATAATTGAACTTATTAAAATTAAAATAAATTATATAAATTTCTAATAGGTTTTGAGTTAAATTATTTATGGCTCTAATTTCATATTCCTTATCTTTATGGTCTAGTGCAGAAGACATCCAGACATAATGTAAGGGTTTTCTACACTCACATTCAATTCCGTGAGATATTCCTTACTAGAAACTGATTCTTTTGTGTAGTGTATATATAATGTCCAATAATTAATCATATCAGTAATATCTTTACTATCATGGTACTAAATATATCATTTTATGATTATTATTTTTTTCCTTTGAGTTGATTGATTAAAAAGTGGAATGGGATTCTACTAGAACCTTCTTTTTTTTCATCAAGTTATTCTATCACCATCCTTACCCAAATTTAATGATTATTTATTTTTTGTTACATATTATATAATTTTTATTATGTTACAAAATATTATATTTATATCTATTCATCATTCATTTATAAGAATTATATGTTTCAAAATTGTTATCTTTTTAATTCTTCATGATAAATTATCCCAATTAAAGGGAACTTCTTAAATTATTACACATTTTCAAGTGAAAAATATAATATATTTTAAGACATAATAATTTTTTAATGATAAAAAATTTAATCATTAAAAACTATAATACTTTATTTCTTGTTTTATTAATACAAACATGTCATTCCAATTTAAAATCTCTTTAATATTCTCATTAAACCGCACTAAAATGTTAAATTTTAAAGATTCCTTAAAAATCATTTTTAATGAGTTATCTTCAGTGAGAAAACACTTACACCTCAAAAATAATTTCAACATCCTTCACTTTATTCTGGGATAAAATTTTTTATATTCTAATTTTATTTCAAATAAAAATGGCTTCCAAACAAACTATTCATTCGAAAAAATAGGGTGTTTCTTGTTTCACATTTAATTATATGAGATTTAAATATTTTTTACAAATTATTCATTGGATGTGATGTATGTAATTCAATTTTATATATCAAATCATTATTCTATTTATTCTTATGATATTATATGTACTTAATAATAAAAAATTTCAAAGAGGTATAGGGTATATTGGATTGTTTAATAATCTTTTTACTCAAGAGTTTATAAATGATTTAATAATAGTATTTTTGTATTTTATTATGATTAAAATATTTCAAAATGGTATGGGATACCATGGAAAATATAATGATCATTTTCATAAAAATTTTATCAGTGATTTAATAATACTATTTTCAACCATGATTACGATTCAAATATTTCAGTGTGGGATGGTAAAATTTGATAAAATGATATATTTTATTATACATTTGAGGAATTAATTGGTCTTATTATTTGATGGATGGGGCCTGATATATCCTGTTGATGCATCGGTATGTCTCGTGAGATAAAAAATAATTTGGTTTTGGCTAAGGCCTTACCCCAGTATTTTTAGAATTCTTGTCCAATGCCTCAATTATATGTTTAGTATGTCCGGCATATGCATTCCCTAATTAAGATATTAGTAATAGATTAATCTTGTGATTATAAAGCTAGTAGGTTATCCTCGGTGAGGATTCAAGTGATTATTTATCTATATTTATTTATTTTGTTTATATTCCTTCCATATTATTCTCAATATTATCGTTTAGTGGCTTAATGTATTCACATTTCTTTATTGTTTCTGATATCTTATGTTGTATCACAAACCCTTACTGAGAATCTGAGCTCACCCCTTTCATGTGATTCCTTTTCCCCGGGAGGGAAGAAGAAACATTTGAATAAGCTTTTAAGGATTTAGTTTATTTCAAACTGTATTATGTTTTATTTACTCTTTCTAATAAATTATGTGTATCATATCGTGAATCTGGTCTTCCAAGATTGACAAACTGATCGGTCCTTCGAGATTTGATTCCTTATAATCATGCCAATTAATAAAAATAATACACTAGCTATGAGCTTCTAGAGTTAGGTCATTATAGTTGGTATCAATGTAATTTTAGCATCCACCATGGAAATTAGATTTAGAAAACAATGGATAGAGAAAATAATCCTATGGTTGACATTGAGGATATGAATAAAAGAACAACCTATAATTGTTGTGAGGAATATATTTTTTGGATCTTCCTAGAAAATATATAACTTTCTAGATAATACAAGTGGATGTGGTTATAGAACATATGTTACTAGGGGTAAAAACTCTAAAAAGGTGTTCCAAGCTAGATATAGGGTAACCTAGTACAGGACAATGTTCCTTACTATGCACTTGGTTTGAAACTCATATGTTATATGATTATGATAATTCATAATTTTCTGATATTCCATTATGAATGATTTGCGCTTCCAAATGTAACCGAAGAATATGGTTCCAGGATTTTGAAGCATAAATATATGTTATGTGTTATTCTATGATTTGAGTTATATAATGTTCATAATTATAAAAGAAAATTTAGTATATGGCATTGTTTATAAATGGAGCATAGTAAAATGAATGAGAACTCCCCGAATGCATGTGATTGAAAGTTTGAGAGGGATTATATCTTTCATTGTCTGAAGCCCAAATTTCAAAGAGAAATAGTTTCCATGGTATACTCAACATATGAGGTAATAAACAAATGTATTATAAAGACATGAAAATAATTATATGTGTTTCGTGGAATTGAATGAATGTATGAGATGAAAAGTATGGAATAGGAAAAGATAGATAAAGGGAAGAAGGTAATAAAGGGTTTTCCCTCATGTCATAATTGTGTTGAGAATACACCTATAAAATGCTTGAAGGGAATGATAGTTAATTATATGTTTGTAGAAAAATGAAACCATGTTCGTGATTGTGTGGATGAAATAAAGGAGGTTTCTTATATATATTTCTTCAATTGTAAGGTGATGAGACATTTTACAAATCAATTTCCCAAGTGTTAGAGAAATGTACTACAAATGATGCTATTGGATATTGATAAATTCATTCTACTACTATAGTTGAAGAGGAATAATTAATATGTAAATCATGGAATTATGTCATTTGAATACTTTATCAAAAATGTATTTGTTATATTAATTATAGAATATAAGGGGATTGTACTATAATACTTTTTCATTATGGATTTGAGAGCATATTTTGAGTGGTTCCAAGAAATTATATTTAGTAGATAATGATTTTTTTGGAAATCACATGATTGATGGAAACACAACCAATAATATTTTATGATGTTGAGATAAAGATGATGAGATGATTTATTTTGATAAGTACTGACTACCATAGAACTGATTATTGACATGCCGAAACATGGTGTATGCTATCATTGATGGAGATTACAATAATTTTTTATTTATGGAATATATAAATTGACATGTTTCTTACTTAAGGAATATGTAATAATAAATATTTCCAATAAGGTTCTATGGGAATTTGAGTTATTACCATATTTTAGGAGGATACATGATGAAGTTATTCACATGTTTGAAATTTAAAAACATAGAGACGTTTCATGGTAAAAATCATCGTAGATATTCTGTGACCTTAATTATAAAGTGTTTAATCATTATATTTTAGAATGTTTACGCATTTATAAATTTTTTTGTTGGTCAATTTATGAAGTTTTAGTGGTTAATTTGTTACTTCACAACATGATGCAACCTGTACTAAGAGATGAAGCATAGATAATTAAAGGCGCAATCAAAGGATTATATTATGTTTATGAAATATAAATCGATATTTATACCCTTATAGAGTGGAAGAATTCCACAACTCATGGAATGGAGTATTAAATAAAATGATGTTCTATTTTCATAATCTTTCACAATATTAGTGATTTTTATAGTAATTTATAGTGTTTTATTAATCAACTTTCATATGAATATTTTCTCTATCAATTTCCATCATAACAAAAAAGTTTGATTTTCCTTTTTTGTCCAAGGTTTTACTTCCATCTAATGGCACCCCATTGTAAAGAATAATTTATATAGTGACCACCATATTTCTCTTAACCAATTTTTACGATGTTATTTTGTTAACCCTATTTCGGATGTGGGTTTCCCACAAGTGAATTTTAATGCATCGGCCTTTAACATTCGATGTTCAGTTTTGAATTTTGATGATGCAATTTGGTTGAGTGGGGAATAATGTAACACCAAATTAATTGGTTTAATAATTTTAAATAATTTAAAAATAATTGTTTTAATTAATATTAATATTTATAAATAATTAGATTTTATAAATTTAAATTTTTTAAATGTCAAAAAAATACTATTTTACATTAATATTTTTGGGTAAAAAATATTTTAAAATAAATATATTTTTTATTATTATTTAAAAATTAATTTTTATAAATAGATTATTTAATGAAATATAATATATATTTACTATTTCAGTAATTTTTATAATTACTAAATTATGTTTTGAAAATATTCACTATTAATTTCTCACCCCCAAATTTTATGGTATATTTCAATATAAATATTTTCAATTCATTTGATAGATTTTATGAAAAAAACTTTCAGTCTCTATGAAAAAAACTTTTTTATTATTATAACCTATCCATGAAACTTAATTTTTTTACTTCTATGATTGGAATTTTGAGAAATGGAAAAACATCTTCGTTAACAGTACAATTGTTAAATACTAATAGGATCAACATAATTTTTTAGTGAATAATATATCAACCATTATTAATAGTAACGTACCCTTATTAATAGTAATGTTAACCTTATGAAAAGTAACTTGACCCTTATAAAAAGTAATCTCACCCATAAAAGTATAAATAAAATATAGCCAACTTATAAATTAAAGTGGATGTTTTAAAAACAAATAATTAAGGGTTGATATTTTTGTGATTAGTACATATTTATTTACAATTTTCTATTAATAAATTTATATAAAATAATATTAATTCTCATAAAATGTATTCATAACAAAATATTTTTATTTTTTATGATTTTTGGATAATTCTATGGGGCGCCATTTACAATTTTAAATTATTATAATATAATTTTGAAAATTAAAATCTATACTTTTCAATCAATTAAAAATTTTAATTAAAAATTAAATTTCACATATTTAGTATTTTTTTCATAAAATTAAATCCATTTTTTTAATTCTACATGTCATAAATATTTAGGGTTAATTTATGGGATTTTTATGAAACACATGACATTTTGAGGAATAGTGAAATTCGATAATTTACAAAATATGCTAAATAAATGAATTTGTGCATAATGAATGAGTCATGGATAATGTAAATGGCCATTTTATCAAACTCAAATAATCTTATTACTATTTTTAGTCAAAACGATTTGGAATATTCATTGTTGTGATCCAAAATAATTAAATAATGATAAATATTAATGGAAACCCCTCCTCTCTTTTACTATAAAATGACCCATCACTCCTTCTCTTCACTCTTCTAAGCCTTGATACTTATAAATGATCTACCCAAATACTCATCCCCAGTCCATCCACACCATTAGGATCCCTTGGTATTTTAAAAACATGAATACCCCTTTTCTTAAAAAGGTTCTCATGGAGGATAATTCATGAGGGAAACCCTCTCCCTTTTTCTTTTAATTTCAGTTCAAATTTGTTTTAGATAGTTATCTTCTCCTTATCTCCCCTATAAAAATGATCATGATAACTCCTGTATCAAATATATACAAAAAATATATCATCTTAATGGAATAATCATCATCAATCTCTTTACTCTTCCTATTTTACAATAAATGTAAAATCCTCATTCGGGAGGTGCTAATTTAAAACCTTATGGGATGACAAACCTTCATTTTTCATTTTCTGCATAAAGGATGGTCATAAAACCATTTTTATGGTAAAACAAAATTATAAATTATAAAATATATATTATTTATTGATTCTGCAACCATCACTTGAACATGATACTAAATAATATAACAAAACTAGTTAATTTTGATAGAAAAATTATAGTAAAAATCATAATTATTATCAAAGTTATCAAATGATTCATCCACATACCATGTAACCAAAACACATATATAAAAATTTATAGATCTATATGTTCATTAATAATATATAAATTCAATCTTATAATATTATATCCATTCCACTAGAACTTCAATTATTAAAATCAAGAGAACTGATCTTGGATATTAAGAAACAAAGACTCTAAAACGATTAAATTCCATCATATAAATTAAAAAAATTCCATAAATGAATATAATAAAATTATAATAAATTTTATACATTTTTAATAATTTCTATATAAAATTATTAATGGGTTTAATTTAAGTTTCTAATAATATAAATTCATTTTGAAGAACACAATCACTCATAAGTTATGGGTTTTCTTAACACACTTTCATTTCTGCCAGATATTCCATACTCACCACAAATTCCTATATGTGATGTATTTATACTTCCCATTGATGTGTCACAAAATTAGTATCTTTATTTTAATGGAATTAAATTTATAATTTTATGATTATTTATTTTTTGGTATTATGATTTGTTCGATTACGAAGTGGTAGTAGATTCCACACAAACATTCATTTTTTCCTTCGAGTTATTCCTTCAATTTACTTAACTGAATTTAGTGAATATTTATTTTTATTTAAGACAAATATTTTATATTTTATGCTCATAAATCATATAATAATATCATTTCATCAATTTTTTATCTCATTAATATGTTTTAAAATAGTTCACTTCTTAATTCTTCTCGATAAAGAGACCTGATTCACAGGAATTTCTCAAATATTTACCCATTTTCATGCAATCTAAATAATTTGGTTTAAGCCACAATTATTATTTTTAAATTTTGTTTTTCTTAAATTACTATAGTGGTTAATTTATGTTTTATGAAAACAAAAATTCCATTCCTCTTTAAAATCTCTTTAATATTTTCAATAAACCACACTAAATTTTTATATTTCTTAAGCTTTATTAAAAACTCATATTACATGATTTCACACTAGAGGGAGAAAATTTATGCCTAAAAAATTTTCAAGGTATTTAAATTTTCTTTTTTGGTTAAACATGTTTAAAATATAATTTTTTAACAAATAAAAATCATTTTACATTAGAGCTCTTCTTTCCAAAAAAGATGGGTTTTTTAAATTTTACTTCTAATTCTTTGAGATTTTAAAAATGTTCAACACTTTTTACTTACATGTGGTGTATGTAATGAAATTAGATATATAAAATCATGAGTATTTTTATTCTTATGGTATTGTATGAATTTTCTAATTAAATGAATCAATGTTGTATGGGACACTTTGGATTGTTTAATGATCATTTTCCTCAAGTGTTTATCAATTACATAATTTTAAAATTTTCATCTCTGATTATGAAAAAAAAATTTGAATGTTGAATTGGAAACTTCAGAATGTTCAATGAACATTTTCCCTATTAGTTTATCTATGATTCAATTATATTATTTTCATCTATTATTATGATTCAATTATTTACATATGGTATGTTACACATTTATCTAATGATATATTTTATTCTACATTTGAGGAATGAATTCGAGTTAAAATGTGATGGGTGGGGCTGACTATATACCCTTGATGCATTAGTAAGTCTCTTGAGGAAAAATAGAATTGGGGTGTGGCTGAGGCCTTATAGTAGTATTTACAGAAACCTTATCAATGTCCATGACAAAAGGTTTATGATGTCCAGCATATGAGTTACCTCATTATGAGATTAGTAATAGATAATTTCTGTGATTAACTATAAGGCCCCAGCCTTAAACCATACTTAATCTTGAGTTATTACAAGATTACACATTGATGATCTATTCAGGTTTAGAGTTTTATAGAATTATATCATAAAACATGCATTACATTCCACATTTAAACAAAGTGGTTAAATAAAATATATTATTCATTTTCCCCATCAACAGAAACATATTTAGAATAAAATATGGATTCTTTCTTGACACTTCCTTGACACTATCATCATATCATGTACCCTTCCTTTTTCCTATGAAAAACATTTCAAAAACATGGGATGAGAATAATAAGCTCACTGAGGGATATAAAAATATGGAAAGGAAACATGAGTTCATACATACATAAGAATGAAATCATACTTTACCCATAAAACATAGGCACTTTTACATACCTCATCAAATCATGAATAAATCATAAAAATCATAAAACATAAAGGTAACTTGAGGCATTCATAACATTATTACGTAGGGAGTAACCCTCTTGGTTACATTTGGAATACACATCACAGTATATTCCCTAAATCTCCTAGGAGAAACCATAACGTTTAACTCCTTCGTGTTACCCAATGCATTGGAGAACTATATCGGGCTCACCCGCCCTTAATTTACCAAGGAACCACCCATCTTGAAAAAATTGCCTAAGAACCATAACATAATCATACCACATAAAACATTCATAAATGAAACATAACATTTCCACATTTTAGTCACAAGATATCAATACAACACATTGATATAAAAACATTATGAAAACCATTTTCAATACCAAAATAAAAGAAAAGTAAAACATGGTATTTATTTTTCTTTTAAAAAACGGTATGGCTTGTAGAGGAATCCGAAACTCAAATAATGGTCACGGCGGCGGAGAAGTCATTATTGCTGCATACGTACGACAAAAACATTCCCTTTTGTCATTTAGTAAAACGCTCCGTATAAAAAATATTCCTTTTGGATAAACGTAAAAGTTTAAGGGGTTTATACACCGTAAAAAGAAGGTTGTGTATAGAACAAAATATGCCTTAGTGAAAAGAGATTGAGATGAAGTCCCATAAAAATATAATTTTAAAATAAAATATATCTATTATGTGTATTCACTATAAGTACACATAAATAAAGTACAAATACAAGATAGTTCATAATAATATCAGGACATAATTTGAAATTAGGAGATTAACCCAAAGAACGGAAATTGGGTTAAGAAGTTCCCTTACCTCAGGTACGACTTGACTCGATCATTTTTTAACCTCCTGAATAATAAACATGAGTTAATTTATAATTTCTTAAGAACCATTTAAATTTTCATTATTCCTTTTATATCACTTATTACCATGTTAGGAACACTATGTAATTATTTAAGTTAATAACGGTCGTTTTAACGATCATTAGTACTTGAGTCCAAAATAAACTCTTTATAATTACAATTTGTTCATGTATCCAATATATCCAGAGTTATACTAACGATTTAGATATCATACATATCATATATATCCAGTATATACTTGAATATATAATATTACATAATGTTTAGAGGTAAGAAATGAAATGCACTATTCATGGAGATGGTAAGCCGTACGTACGCATGAACGCTACTTTCATTTCTATTTCATATTTTATGGAATGGAATCATAATGATATAAAGGTATATTATAATTCCAATATAATATGAAATATAATATCACAAATTACATCCTTTATACATCCCACATACGGCATTAATGAATCGAATCACTTTGAGGGGGCGGTAGTCCACATTTCCTAAAATGAAGATATCGCGTTTACACATAATGGAAACCATAAAGGTATGAAATAAATGTAAAATAACAAAACTTAAGTAAAACATAAACATATTATATATCATATATAAATATAGTGTCATATTAATGGCCACCTTTGAAGGTGTTAAAAGAAAACTGAACAATCATCCTTTCGTGAGCCAGAAATTCACCATCCACGGAAACAGTATGTTCTTTAACCATTAGATGTAGGTGTGTGTAAGTGTAGATAGAATACTTCTTATAAAAACATCCTATTATATAGAAGATACTGGTGTTGTTACATAAGAAACTAATAAAAAGAGTTTAGGGGGTTGGAGAAGCAAAATAAAACATAAGAACAGAAGAGAAGACACTACCTTTAAATCGGGTAACTCTTTTTGATTTGAGCTCAAAGGCTCCCTTGGGAAGGCTTCTGCCCACAGTGAGGCTTCTAAGAGTTAGAGAGGTACGTGGAGAGACAAAATGGGCAGGTGTTGTCTGGGACAAAGTATTTGGAACTGTGGGTAAGGTGGTAGAGGTGGGGGCCTTTTATAAGAGGAGAGGAGGGGCACTGTTGGAAAGTTAAGAAAAGATACTTTGTTATAAAATGATATTCGTATTAAAAAGGTCCCAAAATTATAAATTTCAAGGTTATGTTTTTAAGGGATCGAAATCCACCCTACCAATAGGTTTTTTACAAGTTTAGGTCTTAGATTTTACCTTATATTTTCATTTTATTTAAATTGTTAAATAATGAGGTAATCGCTACATCATCATGGTGTCATAAATAATTTATTTTATTTAATGTCTAAAAATTATAAAAAAATTACTATGATGTAGGAAATATTTTTATATTTATAATTAATATTTATAGTAAAACATCTGACTTGTATAACCCCATTTAAAAATTATTTTAGTAAAACAACTCATGTTTGTGTCATTTTTACTTTTACTTTAAATAAAAGGAATTAATGTCATTATCTTACCCATGTGGCTCCATGGGGTCCCAAAAAATCGACCCATGGGTTTTCTTGGTCTGAAATTACATATCCAATATGGGTAGGACATGGGTCTAGGTCATTTTATATTATTAAAACATTATTTTTATCTTAAATTACACCAATTACCTCTAATCGTGATTAAAAACATAAAAGTTAGTATTTACCAAAAAAATATTTTAATACCATTGAACCACATTTTACTTCTTAATGACAACCATGTATGTCGAATTTTTTAAATTCAAAACAAAGAGGTGGTAAAATTTAATTTAAACGAAAAATCAGTTTTTTAAGTAACACGTAGTGGTTTCACTATTCATCAAAAATTGATGTTTTTCAGAAAAATTCCAAAAATTCACCATAAGAAATATTTGATATTCCGAATTAATAAATGATGTCTATTTTACAAAATTAAAAACATATAAGTTACATTAATTAATTTAATAATTAATTCCCGCTGTCAGAGCAAATAGCATGTTTTTATGAAATAATAGGTATCAAAATATTGACACTAGTTTAAGTCCAATTTCAATGTGAAATTAATTCAAACGACCACTATTGGATTAAATGGTAAAAATATATTCTAATTGAACTTGAAAACCAATTAAAAAGATAATCTAATCATATAAATAAATTAGAATAAAAAGAGGGTTTGAATTAAAATACAACACTTTTCACTATTCATTAAAAAATGAACATTATCAGAAAAATACCAGAAATTCATCCAAAGTAAATTCCAATGTCCCAATCATAAAGAATAAGTTTATTTTGACAAATAGATATTATAAAATTGTAAAAAGTTTTATTTAAAAATGGTTTTCCATCAAAAGGGTAGTAAAACAATCTTTTAAAAATATTAGTGTATTCCATTCTTAAGATTGGATTTGTTCTCATTTTAAGACTCTAAAACACTATCTAATTCATTAATAGACATAGATAAAATTATATATTATTCATTACTTACTTGGGATGTTACATCCTTTCCCCCTATTGAAAATTTCATCCCCGTAATTTATTTACTTATCGAATAAGTGGGGGTATTTATCCCTCATTGCATTTTCAGATTCCCATGTTGCCTCTTCAATCATGTGGTTTTTCCATAAAACCATTACCTAATGAATCACATTATTCCGAAACACATGCTCCCTATGGTCAAGAATCTGGACCGGTTGTTCCTCATAATATTGGTTCTCTTCCAGCTGAACTACCTCTGGACTCAAAACATGAGATGGATCTGGCATATACTTTCTCAACATCGAAACATGAAAAACATTGTGTACCTGAGATAAACACTGATGTAAAACCACTCGGTATGCAACTGATCAAACTCTCTCAAGAATTTCATATGGTCCAGTGAACCTTGGACTCAGCTTTACTTTATTACCAAATCACATCACACTTTTCCATGGTGATACTTTGAGAAAACACGATCACCTAGCTCAAAAGAGAGATCCTTCCTCCTAATGTCTGCATAACTCTTCTGCTTGCTATGAGCTGTTCTCATGTGTTTATGTATCAGCTGAACTTTTTCTACCAACTCTTTTACCAATTCTGGTCCCATCAGCTTCCTTTCACCCACTTCATCCCAGAAAGCTAAAGTTTGACACCGCTTCCCATATAACACCTCAAATAGTCCCATCTGTATACTGAAATGAAAACTGTTATTATATGAAAATTAAACCAAGGAATGATGTTGGTACCAACTTCCCTGATAATCCATCGAACAAGTATGTAGCATATCCTCTAATGTCTGAATTTTTCGTTCTTGAATACCCATATGACTGAGGATTAAAAGATTTATTAAAATTTAATTCAGTACCCAACGACTTCAGAAAGCCTTTATCAAATTTAGAAGTGAACTTGGGATCACAGTTAGATACAATGAGAAAGAACTCCATGTAACCAGACTATCTCTTTAAGATAAAAATGGGAATGTTGATCTAGGGAAAAATTATCTCATATTGCAAGGAAATAAGCAGATTTAGTCAAGCGATCAATAATAACCCAGACTGCATTATTACCTCGAGATGTCTTCGGTAATCCCACAACAAAGTCCATGGATATATTCTCCCATTTCCACTCAGGAAATAGTAAAGGCCGAAGCATCCCTTTCGGTAACTGCCACTCTACTTTAACCTGTTGACATGTCAAACACTTCACAGTAAAATCACCAATATCTCTTTTCATTCCATCCCACCAATAATACTCCTGCAGATCTCTGTACATCTTAGTACTACCAAGATGAACTGAAAACGGAGAACTATGAGCTTCACATAACAACTCTCTCTTCAACTGTGAATCACAAGGCACACACAATATCTTTTCAAATATCAAAACACAATCATTATAAATGTTGAATTCAGGAAAATTACTTTTCAGAACCAGCTCTACCTTTTTCTGCAACTCACTGTCTTGCTTCTGTGCTTGCTTGATTCTATCTGATAGAGAAGATTTCACTGATACCTGAAACAAAAAAGAATGACATCCCACACCAAAAACTTCTTTCCAAAGTTCATCAAATCCTTAACCAAAGGATCACGTTCCAAATGCACCTTTGTTAATGAAGAATTACTTTTTCGACTCAAAGCATCAGCCACTTTATTTGTTTTCTCAGATGGTAATGAATTGTACAATCATAATCCTTGATTAATTCTAGCCATATCCTATGTCTCATGTTCAATTATTTCTGAGTGAATATATACTTTAAACTTGTGTGATCGGTATATATTTCACACTTTACTCCATATAAATGATACCTCGAAATTTTTAAAGCAATAACAACAGCAGCTAATTCCATATCATGTATAGGATAATTTACCTCATGAGTTTTCAACAGTCATGAAGCATAAGCAATTACCTAATCATTTTGCATTAGGACACAACCATGTCCTTTCAATGAAGAATCACTTTAGATAACAGACTCCCCATTCTAGGAAGGTAGTGCAAAAACTGGATCATTCACCAATCTTTATTTCAGTTCCTGGAAACAATCATCACATTCTTTTGTCCATATAAACTTAACACCCATCTGAGTTAGCTTATTCATTGGACTAGATAACTGTGAAAAATTTCTAACAAACCTTCGATAATAGCCTTCCAAACCATGGAAGCTACGAATCTCAGTTACATTTGTGGGTCTTGTCCATTCTTCAACAACTTTTGTTTTTGCAGGATAAACAGTTATCCCATCTTTAGAAACAATGTGTCCAAGGAAAGAAATTTATTGAAACCAAAACTCACACTTGATGAATTTCCCATACAATTTCTTTTTCGAACGTTTTCAAAATAACCCTTAAATGTCTTTCATGCTCCAATTTACTTTTAGGAAACACCAAAATATCATCAGTAAAAACAACCAACATTTTTCACCTGAGTCAACAAAGAAATCACTACAACAAACTGTTGAGTTCTGATTCTGACCATCTCTGGATACTGATTTGAAAGGTCATTTCCCTCTGTATGCCTTCCTAGAAAATCTGTTCTATTTCCTCTATGAAAAACCATTCTTAACACAGAAATATCTCAGGAGAAGCAACATGGTAATCTTAAAATGCTAAATCATTTTAATTTGACCATAAAAAAATATTTTTGGACAACCATTTATTAAAATTCTAACTCCTAAAGTTATCTAAACAGACCTCTAATACCAACTATAAGGCCCCAGCCTTAAACCTTACTTTATCATGAGTTATAAAAATATTACACATTGATGTTCTTTTCAGGTTTAGAGTTTTAGATAATTAGATCATAAAACAAGCATTACATTCCACATTTAAAAAAAGTGGTTACATAAAATATAGTATTCATTTTTTCCATCAACGGAAACATATTTAGAATAAAACATGTATTCTTTCTTGACACTTCCTTGACACTATAACCATATCATGCACCCTTCCCTTGACCTTTAAAAAACATTTAAAAAACTTGGGATGATCATAAAAAGCTCAGTAACGGATATAAAAATATTGAAAGGAAACATGAGTTCATATATACATAACAATGAAATCATACTTTACCCATAAAACATAGGCACTTTAATATACCACATCAAATCATGACTAATCATAGAAATCATAAAACCTAAAGGTAACTTGAGGCATTCATAACATTCTTACATAGGGAGTAACCCTCTTGGTTACGTTTGGAATACTCATCACAGTATATTCCCTAAATATCTTCGGAGAGACCTTAACATTTAACTCCTTTGCGTTACCTAATGTATTGGAGAGCTATATTAGGCTCACCCGCCCTTAGTTTATCATGGAACCACCAATCTTCATAACAATGCCCAAGAACCATAACATAATTGTATCACATAAAACATGCATAATGGAAACATAACATTTCCACTTTTCAATCACAAGATATCAATACACAACATTGATATAAAAACATTATGAAACCCATTTTCAACACAAAAATAAAAGAAAATTAAAAAATGGTATTTATTTTTCTTTTAAAAATTGTATGGATTGTAGAGGAAGCCAAAACTCAAATAATGGTCATGGTGGTGGAGAATTCGTTGTCGCCACATACATACAACAAAAACATTCCCTTTTGTCATTCAGTAAAACGCTTCTTATAAAAAAGATTCATTTTGGATAGACGTAAAAGTCAAAGGGTTTTATACACCGTAAAAAGAAGGTTGTGTATAAAACAAAATATGCCTCAATTAAAGAAGATTGAGACGAAATACAATACAATGATAATTTCTAAAATAAAATAGATCTATTATGTGTATACACTATATGTAAACATAAATAAAGTAAAAATACAAGATATGACATAATAATATCATGACATAATTTGAAATTAGGAGATTAACCCAAAGAACGGAAATTGGGTTATGAAGTTCCCTTACCTCAGGTCCGACTTGACTCGATCATTTTTTAACCTCCTGAATAATAAACTTTAGTTAATTTATAATTGCTTAAGAAACTTTTTCAAGTTCATTATTCATTTTATATCACTAATTACCATGTCAGGAACACTATGTAATTATTTAATTTAATAACGGTCGTTTTAATGATCATTGATACTTGAGTAAAAAATAAACTCTTTATAATTACAAGTTGTTCATGTATCCATTATATCCAGAGTTATACTCATGATGTAGATATCATATATATCATATATATCCGGTATATACATGCATTTATAATATTACATAACGTTTAGAGGTAAGAAATGAAATCCACCGTTCATGGAGACGGTAAGCCGTACGTACGCATGAACGCCACTTTCACTTCTATTTCATATTTTATGGAATGGAATCCTAATGATATAAAGGAATATTATAATTCCAGTATAATATCATATATAATATCATTAATTACATCCTTTAGACGTCCCAGATATGTAATTAATGAATCAAATCACTTTGAGGGGGCGGTAGTCCGCACTTCCTAAAATGAAGATATCACGTTTACCCATAATGGAAACCATAAAGGTATGCCATAAATGAAAAATACAGAAGCTTAAGTAAAACATAACCATATTATATATCATATATAAATATATTTTCATCTTAATGGACACCATTTAATGTGTTAAAATAATATTGAACAATCATCGTTTCGTGAGGAAGAAATTCGCCATCCATGGAAACAGTATTTTCATTAAACAATAGATGTAGGTGTCTGTAAGTGTATCTTGAATCATTATTATACCATTTTCCTAGTATATGTAATATACTGGTGTTTTTACAAAATAAATGAATAAAAAGAGTTTAGGGGGTTGGAGAAGCAAAATAAACCATAAGAACACTAGAGAAGACACTAACTTTAAATCGGGTTACTCTTTTTGATTTGAGCTCAAAGCCTAACTGGGGAAGACTTCTGCCCAAAGTGAGGCTTCTAAGAGTTAGATAGTGCTGTGGAGAGAAACAATGGTAAGGGGTAGCCGATCCAAAGGCTTTGGAAGTGTAGGTAAGGTTGTAGAGGTGGGGGCCTTTTATAAGAGAAGAGGAGGGGCACTCTTGGAAGGTTAAGATAAGATACTTTGTTATAAATTGATTTTCGGATACAAAAGGTACCAAAATTATAAATTTATATGATAAGATGATAAGGGTTCTAAATCCACCCTTCCAATAGGTTTTTTTACAAGTGTAGGTCTTAGATTTTACATTATATTTTCATTTTATTTAAATCATTAAATGATGAGGTATTCGTTGCATCATCATGGTGTCATAAATAATTTAATTTATTTAATGTATAAACCTTATAAAAAACACTATGATGTAGGAAATCTTTTTATATTTCAATTGAATATTTATAGTAAAATATTTGACTTGTATAACCCCATTTAAAAATTGTTTTTGTAAAACAACTCAGGTTTGTGTCATTTTTAGTTTTACTTTAAATAAAAGGAATTAATGTCATTATCTTACCCAAGTGGCTCCATGGGGTCCCAAAAATAGACCCATGGGTTTTATTTTTCGGCCATGAAACATCCAATAATTGTAGGACATGTGTCTAGGACATTTCATATTATTAAAAAAAAAAATTTACCTTAAATTACACTAATTACCTCTAATCGTGATTAAAAACTTAAAAGATACTATTCACCAAAAAATTATTTTAATCCCATTGAACCACATTTTAATTCTTCATGACAACCATGTATGTTGGATTTTTGAAATTCAAAACACAGAGGTGGTAAAATTTCATTTAAACGAGAAATCAGTTTTTTAAGTACCACGTAGTTGTTTCACTATTCATCAAAAATTGATGTTTTTCAGGAAAATGCCCAAAATTCACCATAAGATATATTTGTTATTCCAAAATCAAAAATGATGTCTATTTTAAAAAATTCAAAACATATATGTTACATTATTTAATTTAATAATCAAATCCCACTGTCAGAGTAAATAACGTGTTTTTATGAAACAATAAGTATCAAAAGATTAACACTAGTTTAAGTCTAATTTCAATGTGAAATTAATTCCAACAACCACTATTGTATTAAATGGTACAAATATATTCTAATTGAACTTCAAAACAAATTCAAAAGATAATCTAATCATATAAATAAATTATATTAAAAAGAGGGTTCGAATTAAAATACATCACTTTTCACTATTCATTAAAAAATGAACATTATCAAAAAAATTACCCGAAATTTATCCCAAGTAAATTTCAATGTCCCAATCATAATGAATATGTTTATTTTCACAAATAGTGATTATAAAATTGTCAAAATTTGGATTTAAAAATGGGTTTCCATCAAAAGGGTAGTAAAACAATCTTTTAAAAATATTAGTGTATTCCATGCTTATGAATGGATTTATTCTCATTTTAAGCCTCTAAAACACTATCTAATTCATTAATAGACATAGATAAAAATATATATTATTAATTACTTACTTGGGATGTAACATTAACTTAATAGTAGAATATCCATTGTGAGGTTTAATGTGATTATTTATATATAATTATTCATTTAGTTTTTTTAAAATTCTATATTATTTTCATGATTCTGTTTTAGTGGCATGATTTATTAACATTTCCTTATTGTATAGGATATCTTATGATGTGTCACATACCCTTAATGAAAATTTGATCTCACCCATTTCTTGTGTTTCCATTCCCATGGGTATGAATAAGAAAAAATTGAACATCCTTTAAAGGATTATATTTATTTCATATTTTATCTTGTTTTATTTACTTTTTCTAATGTATTATGGGTATCATGACTATAATTTGGACTTAAAATAATTTAACACAAATCGGTCCTTCGGAATTTTATTCCTTGAAATCATGATAATGCATTAAAATAATCCTTCGACTCCATGATTATGGGGGTGGGGCATTACAATATGACTATTCAATTTAAACTTCTTCTTCTCAAATCACATTCCAAAACACAGACTTGACAACCATATTGGAACTTTCTATATTCGTTTCACTGATGTGGAGAAAAATAATATGTTTGTATCTAGCCTCTCAATAGGTGAAAATGTTTCATCATCATCAATACCCTCTATCTTGGTGTTCTCTTTGCACACGAATCATGCTTTGTTTTGTATCACTGTTCTGTCTTCATTAATTTGTTATTTTTGAAAGACACATTTGGTTCCAATGAAATTATTATCTGTTTTGTCTCAAAAAAACTTCCCATAATAACGAAAGTTTTAAAAAATGTGGAACATTGATATTACAATTTTATCTAATTGTAGATGTTGTATTACTCTTCAGAATGAAGATGGCACTTGTGGGGAACATTGTAGTTATTCTCTCAGATTTTATTAGTATACTACAATAGTAAGATGATACCATATTGATAGAAAAATATATATAATCATGAAATACATGAATTTTTATAATTCTCCCAAACAAGTCTTCTTGATTTTAGAAAACATAATCTTTTATCCTTTCTGTATCATTGACACCTATCATATGATTAGGAAATATAATACTCCCCCAAAAATATCAAACTATTCCAATTTTAATTCCAACTATGTATACCCACAAATATTATTCTTCTCCCTCATCATTTCATCATAGGTGACACTTATCAATGAGCCATCAACCAAACCATCAAGCCTATTCAGTTAAAAAAATGTATAGGAAACAAGAGATAAAGTAAATAAACCCATAAACGTACATTGCACTCAATTATATGAATATGTCTCAAGAATCTATATAACATTAACTCCTTCCAAGGAATTCATTAATATTTATTCTTTATCTTTTGTAACAAATTTGAATCATCTAACATTCTAGAGCATATCACATCACCAATTTGCTTTTTTTGAGGCAACTTCTTGTTGGATGGTATCTTCCTAATATGTAAAATACCTAATAATTAGTTAGTATTATTTAAACACATATGGGGAGTGGTACATATATAATACTGAATATGGAGATGTTTGTTGTTTCATATGGGCCAAAACTGTGTTTCTGTCATGAAAATATCTGTACTATTTTTCTTCTTTTTCTAATTTTCCAACAATATTTAACATCTTTATTTATATAACTAGAAATTATTATGCAATATTCATATTATTCTTAAAATATGTAGATTCTATAAGATTATTATTCTTAATAATTTTGGTTTCCAACATAATAGAAAAAAGTTCATTCTTAAAATATCTACCATAATGCAATTTTTTATGATAATTTCAATGGGTTGGAATCTCTACACTAGTGATCTGCCCTTACATTTTCCACAATTTAATGGATCTTTCTCACGACATTACTTATTTCTTTTTATCCTAACATGTGAGTCCTTTTAGATATTATTTATTCATTTTTTATCATTTCTCTTAGTCACCACACTATTTCATACAAATGGTGGGATCGATAGTGAATATACATTATCCTTACTCATAACTAGAGTTGTTGTTTCCTTTTTATGACATGTTTGATCACACTCATCTAAAGATAGAAATTATGAGTGTAACATGTGATATTCTCGATATAACTTTCATTGATCTCCATCTCTTTCCTATGAGACATTAAAACTATTTTCAATGTATCATGTTGTCGTCCATTATATTCTTTTCCATTTTACACTACTAAAGATGAGGTTATCCCTTAAGGTTTATTTTTCTTCAAGAATTTTTTCTAGCTAGAATATCTTTCTAGATGACCATGACTATCACATATGATACATATCTCATTTGAACATACATTTAAAGATAATTTCTAATTTTGGTTGTTCATACAACTATTGTAAATCTGATGAAATTGAGCTCATGGGATTCTTGATACATACCCTTAATAAGTCTTAGTCTACCAAAATTGTATCATTTCATATCCACATTTTACTGAGAGATGGTAATTTCTGATTTCTAATGATTTTTCTTCTTATTATATGATCTATAAGTACTTCTATCTTCACATCATGAAATATATTACAAGTCATAAATATAAAAAATTGAAGAATTACCATGCATACCACAGAAATAATATAGGTTTTCATCAAATTCTATAAAATATTTTTTAATTATGTCTAATGTACCTAAAATATTTTTTCTATATTGAGAATAGTTCACAAATCACTTTCTATCGTTCATGGGAGAGGGTTCATCATTTCCAGTTCTGATTTTTCCAAAATGGGTGGCCTTTAGGATGAGAAAATCATTTCTTGTTTTTCCTCTAAAATTTAATATTTTATTTTAATTACATTATTAACTTATGAAGGATAGTAAAATAATAAATGAAATAATCCTTTAAATTGGGCTTCCATTTTGAATTAGATTTATCCACTTCTTCCCATCATGAATCTATCTCTTCTCCCATTTTTTAAATCGTTATATCCCATGATTTATTTAGAGAATTAATTTCACTTATTAGATTATCCCATATACTCATCTCATATTCGAATTCATATATGATCATATCGAACATGTATCTTTACTATAGTATTTGAAAATTCATCTGAGTAACAGAGTCTTTGAAAAAATCATTCTCTTTTGGTAACCTTTGTTTCTAATATATATGTTTTGACTAGTGTGTATCATGATTATAAATTTTGGTTTCCAAATTAATTTATTTTGAGTTCATGTTTTTTCCATCGGCATCATCTCTTTTTTGTCTATACCTATAGATATATTTTTCAATTATTCCACATGAGATTCATTATTCTCCCTAATATATATCGACACTTGATCAAGTATTTTATTTAAACCGTTCAAATATTTCCATCAATTTCTTATCCCCGTATCAGAATAATGTTATACTTTTTTTCCTCTTTTCATTTTTTATCCAATCCCTTTATCATGATGGAAAAATCTCCATTTTTTCATATAATTTCTTCAGCAATAGTAGTTCAAATATCACATGGCATGTTGGCTTCATCATTCATTCATACAGTATCATTGAGTGATGAAATAGTCTCAGAAATTGATAAATTGTTGGATTCCTTGAACAAAATAACATTATTACCATAAACACTTCCAAATTGAATAATTTCACCTGACTAAATCTTTTTATTTGATGTTCATAATTTATCCATGGAAAAATTAGATAAGATGAAACTGAAAATTTACGTTCAATAATTGAATAATCCAAGTTAGAGATGAAAAATAAAAAAAAACTAGTTCTCTCATTCTATTATTAGGTCCAATAATGATATGAATTTCCATAGGGGGGAATTAGAGAATGGATATTATTTTCCGAAATATTCATACCACACTAGATATTGACATATTTATTATAAGGTCCACTTTCTTATTTTTTATAATTCCCTTTCACTATCCAATGTTATCTAATGATGATTCATAGAAATTAAAGAAGGAAATCAAAAAAGGACACAATGTTTTTTACTTGGTTCAATCCTAGAAGGATACATTGAAGGTACACACAAAAAAATGATATGATATATTGAATTTATTATCAATAATTTCTGATTATAGGTTTGGGAAAGATAAATTATGTGCCTAGTATTACTGCCATCATAATGACTTGGATATATCAAATCTGTACCTTGTCTCAATCCTATATAAGATTTAGGAAAAAAACAATATTTCCCAAATTAAATCCCCCAAACCACATTCAATGATTCACTACAGGTGGAATTTATTCACTTCTTCCTCTCCACAAGATCACTACTCCTGAAATATTCTCACATAGTTTATAGACATCTAGGTTCTTTAATTACAAATATTGAATTTATCCTCAAATTTAGGTAGATGATCTATTTATTTCCAACATTCGTCAACTTTATGAATATCATTTTACCATATATTTAATAGGAAATAACTTTTTAAATCTTTTAAGAGTCTAACTACCTTGATAAATATCACTACATTCATGATGATACCCTATTCCACATAAGTATTTATTGCCTTCATGAAAACCACAACATTTTTGAATCTCACATATTTTGTGAATCTCTACAGTCCTCTAAATAGAAACTCCATTATGCAGGGATCCGATAGTTTCAAAAATCTCACTTAGCCCTCTTGGTAAGCACAAATTTTGGTAGAATTTTTAATACCTTTATGAACATAATTAAATTTTCAATTCTTAAAAAAAATAGATTATATCTTTATAGCCTCTCATACGTCCATTCATAAAAAATTTACTTACATGAACAACAATCATGAATTTGAAACCTTGGACTGTTTGATCAGTCTTCCTCAACATTTTTGAGGTTATAGATGACTATTTATAGGCAGTTACTCTCATTCTAGAATATTTCATATAGGCCATAACCTTTTCAAGATCCACCAAACAAATCATGAAGATTTTTATTTCACAAAACACTTGGGAAATATTTCCAACCATGAATCATCACATAGTCGTAGAGATGTATTGTTTTTCACTGCATGTTTTTAATTACCCACATCCCATAGTCATGTAAATGTACCATTTTTCATCATGCATTTACGATGATACAAACATTTGTGAAACCCATCCTTGAGAGATCAAAATTCCTTTGAAAATATACTTAGCTTCTTTAACCCCCAATATTTTTGAAGATCATGCATTTTTAATATTCTTACATAGTATTAATGGAAATACATAATTCATTATGATTGATCCAGCCTACAAATTATAGACCCCAATTTTTTTAAAAACACTAGTAAATGACGCCACCTTGTATATTTAAATTTCTATACCACCTACAGATCATCCATTACTTTATCATGGATATTTATAAACATACAATATCAATAATATCTCTTAAACTCTATATCTATCCATCGAAACATTCATTGTCAACAAACACAATCAACCCAAAAAAACAATATGATGATAACATGAGGCATTTTTTAACAACAACAATGAACATAAAACATGTGATCTGTATCAATATATAATGTATTCCTTAATAAAATCATCTTTGGTTTTAGTTGGTGATGTGTATCACGTGCTATGTATCCCAATGGAATATGCTAGTAACTATAAACTAAGTGTTTCATAATTAAATGGTTGTTCATGATCAAGAGTTTTATTTCATTAAAATCATGTTGCTCAAGATCCCATGTAATGGTATATTGGGAAACTATTACATGAACTCCTATGTGGTTCACATGTAATGCATTGTAAGATCCTACAAAAACATTTTCCTCTATATCATTTCATGTACTTTGGATTTACAAGTCAGGGGATGTGGTGGTACACACTAAGACCCCCCCCCCCCAAATCCTGATTCCATACATCGTGTTCCCTATAAGAATTGACATGTGAGTGGACATTTATAATACACGTGGACACGTAATACACAAATATATTACCCTATATTTAATACCCAACAATGTGCCTTAACGTTAATGGAAGGTGTATTTTCCATCCATATTGTATTTTTGTGTTTCCTTTCATGGGGCATGGTATCGAAAAAATAAATAGATTATGATGAATTATATATATATATATATCATAATAGCATGGTTTATTCATCCATATTATAAAATCAAGGAGGGAGTATATTTTGTTTTAGGTTTAATTTGTGTAGAGCCAACAATTGGGATCATATGTGACAATAAGAGAATTCCTAGGGTGGGAAACACCCCTTGAAGTTAGTTAGGATTACTATATGGGTCCTCCCCATCGTTATAAAGAGTTATTTTATGTCAATTCAATACCCATGGCATGGGATTATCTATTGGATGAGTCCATTAACCCCCATATAAGTACTCACTATGAGGGTGGTTCCACCACCCCATAATTGATTGGTATGATATTCCCCCTGAATTCCAATGAAGTAGGGTTCTTTATATATGGTGTTATTTTCCCGATTTTCAGATATATATCTTTAAATATTCTGGGGTTCCTCTGTAATAGTTATATATAGGTGATGTGGGATTCATAGTTCGTCAGTTAGGATTGTTTTTATGATCACTAATTTCTATTCTAGTTATCTAGTATAGAGTGGTACACTCTGTAAGGTAATTATTTCTCTACTTTAATAAGTATTAATTTTTTACTTTTCATTGGTCTTTGTTTCTTCTTTATCATATTGTTTTTATCTGATTGGTTTATTCCCTTCATAGTTTTTAGGTAATCCTATGCGGTAAGAATATACTCACGTTCTCATTGGAATCTTTTCCCTCAAATTTTTTATCTTATTTCGGCGATGTATTATTTTGAATTGAACTTTGTGAATTCTATGGTGGTGGAGACTAGTTGTACCTGGTGGTGGAAAAATTTGACAATTTTCATATTAAGAGATTTTCATTTGAGGGATCATGTTTTCTTATCTATTTAGATTCATTTATTATTTAGGATGTTGGGTGTGTAACATGTACATATTTACATTATTGTTATAGGACTAGTTTGTCCATGTTTAAAGAAGATGTTATTACTTGGATTATATATGTTAGTTAGTTTCTTATTTATTTCTTAAATTATTCATATAACACTTACTGAGATAAGTATTTATGTATAATTGTATTAGGATATGGTGTCCAGTCATGTGTGCTATGATTACCTAGTGATATTCATTATCCCCTAGTCTAGTGGAGGTGGGATTGGGATGGAATAGTCAACCTACGATTTCCATGGAGTGGACCTAGTGTGTTAGGTTATGTCATTTTGGTATAAAAATATTTATGTATTAGGGATAGAGTTTGGAGTTAAATTTTACTTATGTATTAATTTAGGAATTTAATTTGGTTATGTTAAAGTGTTTCGATTTCAACACTAAGGTATGGTATCTTAGAGTTTGTATGGAGGCCAACATATGCATTCACCATACCCCCAATAACATGATTTTGGACTTACAACATGTAGCTATTGTTTTTAAGGAATAATCTATGGTACATGGTTCATATAGTCATTTTATAATATTTTCAATGTCCTTCCAGAGTTATCTCCACATATATGATTTGTAGAAAATGTCTATGTACTAAAAATATAGGATTCCTCCATGTAAAAATGAATATATGATTTTGAGGTAGGTTCGTGACATTCCTATGATAAAAATTGAGACTTATATCAGTAACTAGTTAATTGAAGAGGCATTTATCATTGGACTACAGCTTTAGATGATCCCACCAAGAATGTGAGGAGATGTATCTTTACCCATTATGTAGAAGGAACACCCACCTTCTATAGTTCATGTTTAATTTTTCCCACATGATGTGAATCACATTATTATTGTGGAATGGGACATAGATGGGTATATGTTTAGTGCATTGAATGTGTTCTTGTAATAAAGGCTATCTTGGTTTCACAAAATGTCTTCCCCTCAGGAAACTGAGGTCTAGATTAACACTTTAGTTCTCATATTCTTCATAGCATATATTCCTATTAAAAAGAATGAATCTTCTAGTAGTTGTTTTTATAAAATATTAATAAAATATATCTAGGTGTTACAAAATATCATTAATATAATTATATAGGAAAACACCTATATGATCCCACACCAAGGAATCAATGTCTTTAAATATTCATAAAACATCTATTCAGATTTGGACAAGTATTTGATAAACCTATAGAGTACCAGGTGAAATTGAATGTGACTACATAACTCATCATCCGTCAAAGGACATTCAGTAAGTAGATATAAATTTGTGACAAATGGCATAATATGTTATGAGTCCACCCATTATTTATTAGGGATTTCCCTGAAGAGAATGTTTTGGTAGCATAGTTTGAGGTAAAACAGGAAAAAGAAAATAAGGATAATCATTATATTATACTCTTTAGAAATCAAAACCCCCTATGTTGTCATTTCAGGTTTTAAATTAAATGAAATTAGAGATGTTACAAATTATATATGTGGAGGGTTATAAATATATAGTGCCTAATATTATACAGGGTGTGATCTGTGTCATACCTACATGGGAACCTATTCTCATAGACACAAATTTAATCCATTATTTAATTAAATCATTCCAATATTGAGGAACACATTAATTTGGAGCGGGAATCCTATCCCATTTGGATAGAGACTCTTTTTTTCCAAAAATACAATTCTCACTCAAATATTCTAATAGTGTGAGTTAAACATAGTAGAGTAGGATTTTGTGGGACGTCATAGTGGTTGTGATGAATCCTTTTGAGATCACCCTGATTATGGATTGGTGATATACATTTCATTCAAGAATATATCTCTCTTATTGGTTAGGGATGTGAATACGAGCTAATATATAATTATTGTCCATACTTGGTTAGTTGGACATTAAATCAAGATAAGAATGGATTTTTATGGGAATCAATAGAAAATATATTAACATCTAGATGTTTATTCTTTTATGTAAGATAGTTTCCTTAGACGATCTACATCCATATGTTGGGGAGGTGTATTTGGAATCTTTTCTCAAGGATGTTCCAAGATTGAACCATCAACTAGAAGAAAATTTCCATATTGATTTGACCCCTTGGATAGATATGATTACATAAATAGATTATTAAATTCCCTCAAAAGAGATTATTATAGAGAGGGAGTAGTTGGAAGACCATATGGGGAGAATTTGTGGGAGGTAAATTTTCATATTTTTATTATGGTGAATCTTACACATATTCAAAAGGTAATGGATGCCCAATCAAGATACCTATTTTGTGATTTTTCCATGAAAATATACTATTAGATGATATACAATATGAATATTATAGAGAAATGGATCACATATTTATATTCTAATGAGGGAACATGCCACTAAGAGAGATTCATACTTTACCGTTAATGGTGTATGTTGGACACTTATAGATATTCCATAAAATCAAAATTTAGTTTTAGTATGATACTAATAAGTGGTTACTATTGGGTTTATCCCACAATGACTCATCTTTTAGCAGGTAAAGGTAGTAAACCATGACTGAGATGTTATTTCCTAACCCCTTGAGGTTATACATAGTAAGTGGGATGGTATGTTTATAGATTTCATGATGATACTCCCAATATAAGTGAATTTTAATGATGTTATTTGCGTATTCGTTGACCAACTGACTACATTTTACAAATTACTTGATACTCAATATAAGTGTTAGATGGATAGAATGGAACAAATTTACTTGGATATGGTCATATAAATTCATGGATTAAAATTAAAAATCATATCTTAATGAAATTCTTGGTTTTAATTTTGATTGGAGTTGTATTTTTGTATTTATTAATGAATTATTATTTAAATTAAATCATCTAACCCTTAGAAATATGTTCAAAAGGAGTGAACAATTCATTTTATTTTAGATATAAATTTTTTTTTGCTGGATTTCATCTAGATATGGTGGGATCAATTACTAGATGTGGAATTTGTGTATAGAAATAACTATCACTCACTCATAGGAAAAAAACATTTGATTCTAAGTATTTAAGACCTTATAGGCCACCCTACAACAATATATAGATCGATGATATTTCACAATTGGGAATTATGTTATTCTGGTTGATGATACAGAATTATCAAGTAATATTTGAGAAGATAAGGATCATGTAGAGTCTTTAGTAACTCTACAGGTACATTTAATATAATACTTGATTTCTTAACAAGGATATCTCATGTTTCAAAAGGTATCACTATTATATAGTTTATAGATATTTGGTCAGGTAGAATGTTTTCCCAAATGTTCATAAATCCATTGTTGATTATACGTATGTTTGAAGTGGTTTCCTAACTCATTTTGTTTTTCCAAAGATTCGATAGGTGCACAATGTATTTCATGTCTTGCATCTAAAGATATAGATACTTGACCTATCACAAATCACTGACAAGGATGAGATAAATAGTTATTATGGTGACACATTATTATAGTACCCAATAATGATTAAGGTCGAATAGAAGATAAAACTCCATTAATGAACTATTGTAGCGATTCAAATCTAGTGGAATAATTGGAATCATTAATATAGCTTGTGATACCATGGGAACTAGATATGTGATAAGTCAACTCACAATTATGTATTGTTTGTGCTTTGGGGTAAAAATATTTATATGTGGGGATGGTATAGAAACTCTATTTTTCCAATTTGGACATTTGGAATATTTTAAATATTTTTTTTGTGATGAGTTATTAAACCATCATCGTGTTGTGGGAGTCTAGAATCATCGATAAAAATATATTATAAAGAAATTATCATTTTTATTGTGGGAATGTGTGTTCATATGAATAAATCTATTCATTAGGAAGGAATACGTGAATATGAAATTTTAGATCAATGTTTTTTCTAGAATGATAGTGGCACCCTAATATCTAAGAATGTTTTATTCTCTTTGGGGTTGAATAGGTCGAGCAATCAAAGGGGGATTAATTAATTAATTACGTCGATTGAAAAGTAAATTTTAAATAGGGTTTCATATATAGTAATGATTTTATAATTTATTCTTTGACCAGTATATCCCAAAAACATAAATACTATTTTAGAAAAGGTATCTAGTAAGTGATTTAAATTATTTTTGAAACCAAAACAATGAGATTCTCTATCAGAATCGCTATTAAATCTCATGATGAATGAAAACACCATCAATTGAAGATCCAAGATCAAGGTAGTGATTATTAATTAATTTATTGATCAATTATTATTGTTTTATATAATAAATAATTTATGTTTAATTGTTTCGCAAAATTATTTCCCTACAAATTTAACAATTTCACTAAATTGAAAAAAAATATTGAATTTTCTCAACTGATCAATTATTCATTTTAATTTTTTCCGGATGTTTAACACTGGGGTATCAAAAAATTCATTTTTATTCATATTTATGATTTTCATTAGTTTTACCTTCCAATTTATTCACATGTCTATTTTATAACTTTTCTTTAGCTGGTGGTTTGAAAAATATTACTCTGATAAGATGTTTGTTTGAACCAAATAATGAATGAGAATTTTTGGGGATTGGTTTTGATGTATAATGAATGTGGGAGGTTTATTATGTGATAATCGATCACAAAATGGTGGAACATTATATGGTCAATGGGGAAGTAGTGTTTAGTTTTTATAGGGTTTCATATGAAGTAGTTGGGAATTTGTTTATAAAAAATTGATTAAAATATACTTATAGATACATTTTATCCAGTGATGATGAATTTGAAGGTGTTTTGTGATTTAATGGTGGTTGGAAGATAAGAGATGTGAGATTTACTTATGTTCTATAAAATAATGGGTTATAATGACAAACACATGACATGTTCCCCAAATCTAAATGTGGTATAGTTTTGAAAAATGGCAGATGAGGTTTTAATTGGAGATATGTATCAATAACTAGATACACCTTGGGGTTCTTATTATAAAATATTAATCTAATCGTCAGGGAGTGTTCATGGCATACACTTACGTTGGTTTTTTCAAAACACTCATAGTGGGATTCGACATAATAAAATGATCCATTGATCTTATATGACATTACCTCCAAAATGGTAATTTTTTTATTATGTTAGTTAATTAAATAGGTCATATAAAAATTGGTTCAGGTCGTGTACTACAAATCTTCACAACATATGCTATAGTGGTACATTTTTATTACCCCATCAGTCTCACAGACTATGTACCCTATCACAATAAATATATGGTAGAACCTTTTCATAACATGTGGAAGGAAGTACCTATCCAGAAAACCCATAGTATGGTACATGCCCTATAATCCCATAGTACATACCATAAAAATTTTCAAATCACAATATATTTTCAAATAAAATTGATTATGGAATGATTTTGGGTAAATTAAAATCATATTATAAAACTTTTTAAACATAAATTTTAGTGTAATGATTAGATCATTAATCTTAGGGCACCAAGGAGGAGAGATAGGATGATTTCAAAAAAATCATTGTAGGTTCAATGACAGGGTTCATGAATGAAAATTAGAGTAGGCTCAGGGAATAAAGACCGTAATATCCTATTAGGGTTAGGGAATGGGTCCCCCATACCATCCTTTATAGGGTAAATATTCCACACACATACCTAAGGTATGGGATCCTCTATGTAAAAGGATGTATACCCCAACTAACTATGAGATTAGATGGGATGAGGGTAGTCGATCCCATCACTAGTATGGTCAGTATTCCCCTCTCAGACCCAAACATGGGAACCTCTATCTATAAATTGAGTGTAATCGTTAAATGATACATTTCATATAGTAAGGAGGAGTACTCTACTTTAGTTATAGATATGGGATGTGTGTTAGTTAGATTGAAAGTTAATATTCTGGTTGTTACTTGTTAATTTATATGGTAGTTGTTCAATAAAGAGAGGGAATCTCTCCTAAGTACCGTTTTTATCCTCTAAGGAATATATATGTTTTTTTATTATCATGGATTATTATTTATTTTTTACCATGTGGATTTCATGACACTAGTTTCATTATTATTTCATAATGGTTTTAATTGTATGGTACTATGTATGTATATAGTCATCTCGACATGGAAATGTTCCCCCACACATGTCATAAGTAATGTCAAAGAATAATATTTTAGTAGTAACCTTAACAGACACTTGGTTGGTGGAGTTAGGTGGTACCTAGTAATTGTAGTAGAAGATTGAATTTGTGTTTGTAGGTAGTTCATTTTAGGGACCTCATCACCTTTATATTTATATATTTTATTAGTATTATTAAGTCTATATCATTCCCCATATTACATTATTGATTATGAAATGTTATCTCCTTATAGATCCTAGTGTGTTATCAATGCATTATTTATTTCTATTAGTTAATTATTTTATCTTGAATTAATATTATACCTTCTTTGGAGATATAAATTTATGCATAGGTGTATTATGGTATGACCCTCCATAATGACTGATAATCATAACCAATGACAGTCACTATCACCAACCTTGTGATGGCAGGATTGGGGGGGTACAGTCAACATTCCACTACCTGAGAGGGGTCATGATGGGTTGAGTTTTATCATTACCCTAAATTATACCATGAGATGTAAAACCTAAACATGGATCGAAGGTTCTTTGTATGGTATGATTAAAAAATTATTAATACACCTCCAACTGTGTCATTTGGTAATATCCATACATATACTAGTGTATGAAAAGATTAATAAACAAAAGTCCATACTTGAAAAAACCTTCTCCAATCATGTCTAACCATCCTTGAGTAATCCATCACCTACCTCGACGAGATCCAGAGTGAAATAATTAATCCACAGTCTGTTACACCAAAATATCCCTCAGACATATAGTATTTTTCATTTATTGTTATACTATTATTCAAAATCAAAATAAATTCTCCCATTAAAATTTATAGATACCATAAGACCTGACCAATGCTTTCTAAATCCTTTTCTGAACACATGCTAAACATCCCAAAGAATCCCATGGAATATTAAAACTCATCCCTTACCATGCTGATCTCATCATACCCATCCTAAACCTCTATTACAGAAATAATTTTAAATCACACAATATTTTTGAATGTATTTTAATTTAAAAGAATTATGTTCTTTAGAATGTGGTATACTAAATTCTAATCTTATCCAATCGAGGGATACTATAAATATATTGGTATTTTAAAAAGACTATTTTATATTAGTCTATAGTTTGGTCGGTATCATTGGTAATAATAATATTATTAAATATATGTTTAATGTGTTTAATTAATATAATGTGTAATTATTTAAGCATTTATAATAAATTGGTTATATATGAAGTTAAAAACATTTCATGGTAAAAGATATATTTTTCATAAAACTATTTTATTAGTGAAATGTGTTTTTATTTTGATTGATTAAATTAATCCCTATTTTAAATTGATTCTAATGAAATTTAGTATATTTTGAATGAGAAAATTAGTTATATTTTATTTATAATTTTATTTGTAAAATAACGATGATAGATTAATTTTATTCTTCAAGAATACAATTTCATCAAAATTCATTTTTGATACATTTTTGTATTGATATTGTAATTTATTTATATCACCTTTAGAAATTCTACATCAAATAATAGATACAATTTATGAAAGTTTCATGTCCAAATAACATTTAAAAAATTTTGTGTCATTTTTTTGAAAATATGGATTTTTCTGTCAAATGGTAAAAATACCAATTTTTGACTACTATTAATTTCTTTTCATTAAATCATATAATTACAAAGGCAGTTTATATTTGAGATTTATTTAGAAGTCACATATGTAAAATAATATTTAAATTAATTCAATAAATACCATGTGAATCAACATTATAATGTATGTTTTTATAATATCATTTTTATATTAAAAAAAGATATTTTCCTAGAAACTCTGTTTCATTGCACTAATATCGCTTGTATAAAAATTTATTTTAAATTTATTGGAAATTAAATATTATAAAATTGATTACTTATTTCAAATCAATATAATAAAATTATATTTTATTTTTAAATTCATTTTTAGTCATAATTATTAGTTACCATGCTAAAAGTTATTAACCTAAATAAATAGTAAAATGGGTTGAAAAGAGCTCAAACCAAGGGATAAAGTCTAAAAATAGATCCAAAACATGAATTTTTTACATTGGATGTGTTTATTTCAACCAAAACTCATCTATTCTGAGAAAATAGTACATCTTACACTTTCATTTGATTACAAAATTTCTATTATTTTAACTTATGATCAGTTACCAAATATTCCTCACATTATTTTAATATCCCTAATATTTTTTCATAGAGAAAAAATAACTTAAGATTGGTTATAAATAGTAATTAATAAAATTAATAAATTAATTTTATAATATTATATTATTTTTAACTATTATTTAATTTATATGTACATTGAATGTGAACGCAATGTGATTGACATACATGTTCAAGCCGAAGAAAAATAAAGTAAATGATTTTGAAATACATAATAGAAATATGTTTAGAATTAATTATTGTTTTCTAAAAATTTATTAGAAAATTATAATGTATAATTTATTTTTGAATATTTTATATATGAAATCTATTGTTGTCTTGTTTTGTTTAAATTCAAATTTTGTGAGTAGTTTATGAAAAAGAACATAAATGGTATTTTATATTTTAAAATCATTTATTATATCAATAGAAAAGACTATAAATCCTAATGTAACCCAATTTCTTGGAACTTTTTTATTATATCATAAATTTATCATTTATTTTTCAATTTTAATTTCTCATATTACATTCATGAACCTTAAATATTGACTTATTTTTTATGATGGTGGAGTTTAAACGAGGTGGATGAGGTGGTTAAACCAAAAGATAACATTATATATTAAATTAAATCTTATAACAATTTTATGATTTTAATTTATTTAAACATTATATTACTTATATTTAAATATATTGAACTTCTACTCCATGTTAAATGAGTTAGAAACATATTATATATTAATATTTCATATATTTACAAGATGGTCACCACATAACTTTTGAATGTTAACCACATATATTTTATTACTCACACTTACATTCCTATTATATTAACTAGTACGTGACCAAATACTTTTAAAAATTTACTTCTAATTTCCTATTGTTTTTTTCACACCAATGGATGATCCTAGAAGAAATTAGGTCTATGCTAAATGTGGTTTCTCGAAGAATATGTATAACATTAAACTAAGTATTTGCGGGTCTATCTGTTCTTCCACCACCTATAAATATTTTATAACCACTTGTGTATAATAAACTAAATATATTTTGTATAACATAATATTATTAGGTTTATTACATATCTCTCCTACATCTACTGTTCAACCAAAATGGAAATAAAACATTTTCCTACCTACTTATAGACTGCCCCCCCCCCCGACATTGTGATGTTCTTAATTTCTAATAATCAGCCCATGTAGTTGGTTAAAAATATAGATCAAAGGAACATTTGTAATATTTATTGGATAATTATGATTACATAAATACAATATATTATATACATTCTAACTCTTTCATCTGTTGAAAAATGATAATGTTTCTCAAACATATGTGTATACAACCATCAACATGAATTAACATGATTCATTTTCCATGTCTAATATCCATGAAGGGAAATTAGTTTTTTTAAATGTATATTTTTTTAATTATTTCATGAGTAATATTTTTTATTATATACAATATTAAAAATTTGATATTGGTTAACCTATTAATACAGTTTTGAGATTATGAACTACTTGTAATCAAAATGTGCGATATGAAATTAAATGATTTAGAAAATATATAAGAGAAGGTAGTAAAAAAATTAAAATATATTATAACAAGGTAATCATAAATATTTTTTTATCTAGTAAGTAATTAATATATTTTTATTATATATGAGTTAAATAACAAATATTCATAGTCAGAATATGAGTTAAGGTATATCTCTACTTAATTTCAATTCATTGATATTAATTTCATTTTAACCAGATGTTTTATTTTGTTTAGTATATGAACATAAATATTGTTGTATTTTATCATTAATTTAATAAAATATATTTTTTACATCTCAATTTTACATTCAATTATTCAGCATCATTATTTATAAAAACTGGTGAATGTTTCAGGAGATTTTTCTTTAATACCATATTTTAAAGTTTTATTTTGAAATATATCATATACATGTCCATGATCATTAAAATATTTCACTAAAGTTATTTTGTATACATCAAAAAACATTAAATTTTTTATTCAGCTATATTTCACTATCTTCACAAAGGATAAGACATGAGAGTTTTAATTTTTTTGTATGGGTTTTGTTTTCAAGTTGTTACAAAGGAGAAAAAGAATCTTCTGAATGTATAGGACATGGAAAACATTTCCCACCATAATAGATATTATTAATTATCATTATTACTTTATAAGTAAAATTTTTCTTTTCAAGGAATATCTAATTCATTCTCTTCTGGGAATTGATTGTTTTTATGAGTTTTCAAGGGAAAAAGATATTTCATATTATAATAATGAAAAAATTGAATGTGTTTTTCATATGGATTAAAAAAAAATTTCGTGAAAATTAGAAAGATTAAACCATTTTTTAATGAAATTTTACTTTATCAATATATATGATATTGGGTGATCATGTTTTATCTCATTAATATTGGTGTACCCAATACAATTCTCCAATAAAGTGGCTAATGATTGGTCTTCAAAATCAAAAATGAGGGATATATCTAGGTTTTTTACACCTTTGGAATTAATTTTGAATCAGTTATATTGAAAACATTTATATACAATTTATTATAAAATATAAATATGATTCTCGAAGATTACATTTTTATGTTTATTTCTGTTTTAAGTAGCAATATTTTTATCTCATAATGTAAAAAATTTTATGAATAATTACAGGTGAAAGGCTTTCCTTTGAATGTATTTTTCTGTTATAATTCATGGATATTATATAATTTAATTAGGTTTAAAAGGTTTTATTTATTAAAATATTTATCTTCTCATGTTGATATTTTTATTTACTCATTTTTCCATTAATAATGTAAAAATTATCATGATATTTCATGTTTTTCACTCAAATAATGAGTTTGCATAATTTTTATAACCCTTACTAAGATTATAATTTGTATTCCCATGTTTCCAAATTCTTTTATAATGATATAAGGATATTTTCAATCTATTTCAAGGTATATATTTCTAATTGTGTGACTCTTATTAAAATATGAAGAAGTGCTTTGAATGAAACACGTTTTTATGTTATTTTATCCAATTTTGTTGAAATGATGGGCACTTTGATTCATTGTTACCTATGTAATGTTATTTTTTCATTATTCTATATAACTGAACAATTTACATGTTGTTTATGTTATGGGGTTTTATATTTATTATGAGAAGAATGTTTTAGATAACACTTTTGGTTAGGATGATTCATATGGGTTTATTTAAATTAGTATAGATACAATCATCAATTAATAAGTCTATATGTAATAATATGATTAAGGATATAGATACTCCTTTTAGTTTTTATGTGATGGGAGTACACTGCAAGATATTGTTTTATTTTTAAAATATGATTGTGGTATACATAACCCATTACTTTAGTATTTATTTATAGAAAATGTTGTTTGATGTGGAATGATATAATATTTTTTTATTAGTTGAAATGTGTTTATAACCATTAGGTTAAATAATATAATTCATGTTGAGATAAACATGGTTAATTATGATAATGGGTTATAATATTTTGGGAATATTTTTTTTATCATATAGATATCCATGAGATTTAAAAGTGATTTGTGGACTATGTAATAACTTTTATTTTAAAACAATTTCAAAATTTTTGGAAAATTAAATAAGTAAGATAAACATAATTTGAGGAATAAATATTATGTTATTTTATTTATGTATATATGATTTTTTTATTGGAAAACATTTAAATTTTCTTATTAATTATGAATAGATAATTGAAATTTTTTGTGTGTCTTTATGTGTAATTCATTTTATTTTTTGATAGATTTAAATTTCATATCAAAAGAATATGTGACAAAATGATTCTATTTTTGGGTTTTTAATTTGGTTAAAAATATTTTGAGGACAATTATTGTGAGTTATTTATGGAATGTTTAATGTTTCTATTTCAGTGTTATTATTGAGGTCATATAGAATAATAGAGTATTTCTAAAAATATATGTTTATTTATATTGTATATAATATTAAATATGTCTAAAAATTCCTAGAATTTGTTATTATATTGAAATTGGAGAAGAACATGTAATCCTTTATTTGAATCATGTGACTGCATGAATGTTAATTGTAATTATTTAGGCACTAAAATTGATCTCAAATATTCATTTCAAGAAGTAACATATAAGATAAAATTTAAAATACCCCAAGGATAATTAGAGGATACAACTGTTCTAATTGAATGAGAACAAATAAATTAATTACATTTTATCATATATATTATATCAATGGAAAAACATTTCATCAACTTTATAAAGTGGATGATAAGTCTATCATGTTTCAACACAGAACTTTTAAGGTATTCTTTTATAAAGTCATTCAAAATAATGAGTTTCATAATGGAAAATACAAGGATTATGAAATATTTATGAATGTATAATATTAATAAACTAACAGGAAATTTTTTTATATTTTCAAGAGTAAATATATTTTATGTGAATTAAATCAAAATTATTTCCACTTCTGTATATTTTATTCCACTACATAAAATTTATTTAAAAAAATTCCAATTTTTTTTTATCATATTGGATATAAAATTATGAATATTGAATTTCAATAAGGTTTTATAATTCTCTACCCATGATATTTTTAATTATTTATACTTAAATAGTATTATTTTTGAGGATGTGTGGTATACAAAACAGAAGTATTAAACGAATAGAGACATATTTTAGAAATATTTAAATTTTAAGATGGTTGTTATAACCATATAACTGTTTTGGTGAGTATAAATAAGATTAAATATATTTTAAAATATATATATATAATTTCATTGAAAAAATTAAAAATCAATCAATGATTTATTATCAATTGGTTATAAATGTTGATAAAATATATTGATAGGGAATGATATAATTATCCAAAAAATATTTTTATTTTAAAAAATCTATTATTATCATAACATATTAAATTAGTCAATATTGAATAATAATTAAAAATATTTTTTTATATTATATATCTAGTAAAATTGATTAACATCCATTTTGTTCTGGTTATTAAGAATTAAATGAGGAGAAATTAATTTTTTCAATAAAAATACATTTTCATTAGAAATGGTATTTTATTATGTTTTATGTTTTGAAATTATAATATATTTCTACCCCATCTATAAATATTATTTTTTAAAATGTTTTTATTTGATTAAATAAAAATTTAAAAATAATATTCAGTTTAATATTTTATGCTTTTCTGAAAATATTGATTTTGTAATGAATAATGAAAAAATCAGATTCTTGTAAAACTTTCATTTCTTTTATTTTAATCAAGTTATTTTAAAGTTTCATTATTTCATATAATTTTAATGTAGTATAATACTAATTTTTACTAATTATAATCTAATTTATTCAATGGGAATCAATATTATAATTTATTTCTTTAGAAAATCATTTTTATGCATAAAACGATTATTATTTTAAATATCATTTAACATCGTTTTCCACACACATATATTAAAATTAATGTTTAACCCATATTGAATTTAATTTCAAAAATATATTTCCCATTTTTTATATATTCATATTATAATTAACAAATATGATCAGTTCGATTTAAATTCACAATGAAGAGTAACTTTGATTAATGTTTATCATCCTCGTAAAGTGTAAAATGGGTTAAAAAAGATTAAAACTCTTGGATAAGAAAAAAAATAATATGAATTGAAATTATATCTATTGGTGAGTTTATTTATAAAAATATAATCATATATTAAATAATATTTCATTTTAGTGCCACTTTCCATTGATTATATCTGTTATATTTTTTCGAGTTAAGAGTAACAACAAAGTGTCACTACCACTCTTTTAATATCTATAATATGCCTCTATAGTAATAGAAATAGTTTTAATGGTTATGTATGGTTATTTTAAAAATTAATAATCTATTTTAATAGAGTATGTTATTATAAATTTTTGGGATGGTATAATTTCAATGAATATATATACAATGTCGACAAAATAATTGTGCAAGGAGTAGGAAAACCAGGTAAATAATTATACAATAATTAAATGTAATATTTTTCAGTTGATAAATTGTGTTCCATGAACTTATTGTATAATTATAATGTATATGTGATATTTATAGAGTTTATATTTGAATTTATGTGTTTTTTAGATATGTTTAATTTTAACTTTTGTGAAGAAATCAAAAAATATATTCAAATAGTATTAAATGATTCATAATAATAATTAAATCATTAAAATATAATAAAAATATTATTTAAACACAAATTTAGGGGAATATTTCTAGTTTATAATGAATGATTCATGTATTTTCCACTAGAAAATTTTAAATTTACCATCATAGCACATAAATATTTTGAAATTTTTCATAACTGTTACTATAAAATAGGGTTTCAAAGGGGTGAAACCGAAATATATTGGTTAAAATGAATGATGGAATTTTATATATTTTAATACTATAATATCTGCACAAAAATTTTATTATCATTGGATATATGGAAGATTTGAGGTATTTTATTGGAGTCTGATAGATATTATATTTTAATACTACATGTATTTATATGACTGACATCTACCTCACTTATAAAACGGAATCACTACTCATCTATTCCTCACACACATAGAGTAATTTATCTCACCCAATTTCAACTCAAATACCTTCCAAAAATTTGTCTTCATGTCCTAGAGGTTTTGGTCTTGTCCAAAGACCATCCTTGATTACTTAAGGTGTATTCCAAAGGACATTTTCCATTGAAGATGTATGACTCTTAACTGGGAGTTTTCATGATTATTTCTTCATCCACCTTCACAAAATATTCAACAACAATCCATATATAATAATATAACTATATTTCATACTCATAAATTTTATTATTTTTATTTCACAACCCTTTTTCATCCCCTTTACACTTATATGGGTAAACAAATACCCCTCATGCGTTTTTATTGACTACCACCTCCATAATGTGAGTGCCTTGTTTTTCATCACAAGATGGTATGTATTTTTAAAATAGTGTATAAAATTATTATATATAATATGAAATTAAAATTAATATTCTAATATGAAAATATATTATATACCTTCATACACTTTCATCCATTAAAAACTTAAAATTTCTCTCATGCGTACATGTGGAATGTTACAACCACATATTCAGTAACCTATATTCAATTTAAAATCTATTAAATTATCATAAGATAATATGGATCAAATCATCTAGGAAAAATTAATTTAGTACTCTGGAATAAAAAAATACATATATTATTCCAATATTACATTGTAAACAAAAAATACATAAGAAACATTATCACATCAAAGATATTAATCCTAATATGAATCTTTATATCATGGGGAATGTAAAATAAATAAAATGTTATCTTCGATCGTTACTAAGGGTTATGTAAAATATAATATATCTATATTAAATTATTAATAATCAAAATGGAAAGGTAAATATCTGAAAACACATTCCTTTAATTCAACAACTTGAGAATGAAATACAACAATGTATAATATCAATATAGTAATCTAATGGATAATAATAAATAAAAACTGAATGAATGAAATAAATAAATTTAGATGTGATGATCTTATACATCATGATACATTTACCATCAATTATTTCTTCTAATAACTTTTAATCGATGAGTAGGTATATACCAAAACACCATATATTATAGCTAGGAAATTGGATTGCCTTATGAGTCTTACCGATGAATCAAGGGGATATCAATTAAAAGACCCCACATATCACTACATATCTGATTCACTTTATATATATTTAAAGATAATTCTAATTTATAAGCTATATTAATTATCATTAAATATCATTTTTGAGTAGTTAAAAAATTATATTATGATTTCCCAAGTCAATTAGATAATTCTCATATAAAAATACCATTGGTAGAAATGTATTATTTTTCAAGAATTAATCATAAATATTATACAATGCATAGTTATATTCTGTATAGATTTTATTATAAATGAAAATTGATCACAATATAGTGAATTCCTTAGTAGAATGATAAGGAACAATTAATTAATTAGTGATAAAAGGTAATGATCAATTCTTTATAAATATATGATTTGTAATAATATATTTTTTTCTGGGAAAGAAATTAAATATAATTGTAACATTAAAATAATATTTCATTAATAATTTAATTTGGTAAAACCATTGGAAAAATATAAAATAAACATAATAGAATAAAATGATTATAACAGCTGCTAAATCTGTTAAAATCGTATACTTTTAAAACCAATATTACTATCGACTTTTTCTAAGGATAGTTGAAAATGTATTTTTTACAAAATAATAAAAAATTTCCATTTAAATTGTTTAATTGTTTTTAATAATATAAAATATATATTATAAATTAATTTTCTAAATAAAATAACATTTTTAAAATAATATTAAACAAAATTATGTGGATGAAAAATATACCCAACCAGAAAGAGAAATACGATTGACTTTTATTTTAAACATTTCATTTCTTGATTAAAAACACAAGGTGTGGAAAATTTGTATAAACACATTGTAACTACTTAAATATCCAAATTATAATTAAATAAATTATTTTAATGAAGGATATATTGTAATATTATTTTAATAAAAAAAATTAATAACAAAAAAATGAGAATGCAAAATAAATTCATTATACATTGGTAACTTTTAAATTGTAATGACGTGAAAGGGTAATCAGGAATTGAATAATTAACCATAATGAATGAATATATATTCATTTTAAAAACATAATAGGGGTAATATTTGGGCTTCATAAATGTAAAAAGGATAATAATACAAAATATGTCTTAATTTAGTGGATATTTATAATAAATCCTGAAACTGAACTTTGACATGCATCATTTGTTTAATTAATTACATATATAATATTTTTTAAATTTATATAACAACATAAAATGTCCATATATATATTATCATTTTTTATAAATTGATTACATCTTATCACTTTTTGTTAAAAATATTTAGTTATTTTCATTATGTTGGCATCTAACTGCTTCATTTTTCATGTATGCATTGATTCATCAGTTATAATCATTGATTCGAGATCATGGATATATTGTATAAATAATTTTAAAAATTATATAATCTCCATAAATATTCATAATATATATTTATATATATATTTATATATTTAAAAGAATCCATGTGAAACAAAAATGAAAAATGAATCATATCACCACGTGGAGAGGACATGTCATATGTACGCATAAGAGACGTTACATTTTTTTAATAATAATAAATGTAAGAAATAAGATTACACTTTTAAAATTAACATTATTTTATAATTAAATATATATATTCATTTTTTAGATAATTATTTAAATCTCCTTGAGGTAGTAAGGGAATCCAAATTACATCGGTTCGTGAGGTGGTAATCTACAATACACAAGAGTAATGATTTTATTTTCCATTTAATAGAGATGGATATTGATAAATATTATATCATAAACATAATAACATTTAATTATATATTAGATACTAGTTTGATAATATTATAATTTATTAGAAATAATTTATAGTAGACCAACAAGAAGAAAAAATAATTTTCTCAATGAAGATGATTGACATATCTTTGAATGAAATATTTTAGATATTCTCATAAGGGAACACGGGACGGTATATACGGAATACAAGAACCTATAGAACTTTTAGGATGATTTTTATAATATATTCTTCAATTATTTCAAGCTAATTTAAACTATGGGGTGTATAGAGGGGAGAATAAGTTGTGTCTTTTTTATAGTGAATGAAATGAAACACATAGAAATAATAAAAATATTCAAAAATAATATATTTATTTTCTAGAATAATAGAAAAAATGTGCAATTATTTTTAATATAAGAAAAGATATAGTATAAATACCTTCAACCAATAATACATGAATAGGTTTATAAATCATTTTAAAACCAATCATTTTGTTCAACCCCAAAATTATCTTATTTTATCTTTAATAGCAGTAAAGACTTTTTCTATACCAAAGGGTTATAATATTACATAAAAATAAAAATTCTCTCATAATTTTAAGGGTTTGATATTTTATACCATTTATGATCCTAATGATACAGTTTAGTTTCTTGTTTTTCTGTATTTTAATAAAATATTATTTTTCCAAAAATATTATTAATGTCATTGTGGACATTATTCATTCAATTTCACTTAAAATAAAACAATATAGGAATGAAAATTTAATATTATCCCTTAAAAAAATAAGAAATTATTGTTAATTTAAAAATGAAGATTATACTATAATTAATCCCCAAAAAAATTATTATATTGTTTTCAAAATTAAATACATTTATTTTTCAACTACTTGTACAAGCACTATGTCTGAATTGTGAAATATTTTAATGTAATTATACTATAAATAAAATTATAAATAATTTAAAATAATAAAAATTTATTTATATTGTTCAAAATATTTTTTCCCACTCATATGATTTTTTTATCCTTGTGTGAACATATAATTGTAATTAATGTTAAGAGAGTGGAATTTTTGTTGTAATGATTTTCTAAAAATAGTATAAATTATTGATTAAATAATTACACAAACTATACATATATTTTAATATTCGATGATCATGGTAATATTTATCATATATATTAGATGAAGACCTTTATTATAACATTTATGAAATCATAGTAACATTATTTGTAACCAAAATTATAATATTTTCCTTTAATGTCTTGATAAATACTACCGTGGTTAGTATTTGAAATTTCTAAAAATAAAAAGGTCTTATTTTAAAAATTTGAACACATTATTATAATCATTCAATACCTTTAATCCAATTCAAAGCAGATTAAATTTATAAATTAATTTTTAAATAAACACATAGAAGAGGAAAATCAATTTTCTAGAAAAATTAAATTTTTTAAGCTGGATAATTTACTTATATCAAAATCATGTAAAATAAAAAACCTAAAAAAGTTAATTAGATTATTTTAAAACAAATTAATATTATTTAACATTAATAAAAAAATACAAAATATTATTGTTCTTTAGAATAATATTATTTAATAAAAATATATGTTATTTTAACAAAAATCATTATTTATCACCATTCAAAAATATTATTTTTATAAAAAATCAAAAAAAAAACTATTATAATATTAAAATAATTTTTTGAAAATGAAATCATTTTAAAAATTTCAATTTCTTAATGTTGACTTAATTAATTATAGAAAAAAGGTACAAAATGAAATAAGAATCATTTTTGAAGAAAACACATCAATGAAGTATAAAATATATATACTCAAAATTGTGTACTTATTTTTTATGATATAATAAATATATTTTAATTAAAAAACACATAAATATATTTTTATTATTTTTGATAATATTATTCATAATTTTCAATCTAATGGTTAGGTGATAACTTCCATATAATAATATTTCAATATATTTTCATAGTTCGTTTAAATTCAGTGTTGTGTGTAAAGAAAGCTATCGAATATTTTATCGTTATTTAAATAGAAATATATCAAAATATTTGGGGGTGATTAATTATACCCAAAATGTATAATAATATCTCCCTCTAAATTCCATCACTCTGATACAATCAACTGATCATACTCCATCCTCATCAAGTCCTTGATTTTCTATGTAACATCCTTAAATGTATTGTTTTCCTCAATAAAATAGATGATACGAGTTGTATTCTATCATTTATCTTGCTATCTATGTTCCAAAATCACAGCTGGTTATTGCTTATAAGATGGATTTTTCTCCATAGATATTATCATATGTCTAGTAATGTGATGGATTAGGTATGTAATTTCTCATGTGATATGAATGGAACAAAACATGAACAGAATAGATATTCAGTTGCATCACCATGTGATGATATACCACCCTGAAAAAATAAATAATTTCATAAGGAGAGATCTATCTAGGGATTATCTTTCCCTTCAATCAAAATATCTTAAACATATTCAAATGATATATTTATAGGAATACCTTGGCACTAATATTTAAATCTATATCTCTTGGATAATTGTCAATATAACATTTTTCTGACTATAAGATTTCTTGATATGTTTTTGAATATATATAACCATCTGTATAATTTTCATAGGTATATAAATTCACAAAATCATTATTTCTACAACATAATTAAAACACATTGGAGTTATATAATTCTGTCCAAATAGGGATTTAAAAGGGTATATATAACTTATATATTGAAATGTATTTTCCTAAAAATAACTACCATCGGATGGTGTGAATCCAAATCACCTTTTAAATATATAGATAATTATCAAAAAAATTAATCTAGAGATGTAATTACATATCAGACTAACCATCTATCTGAGGATGATACGAAGTACTAAAACTCAATCCTATATCCATAGCTTACTAAGGGAGTCCATAGAAATTCAATGAAATTCTCAGATATCAAGGTGATATTATTGACATTGGTGCTCCATAAAATCTCACAACATACTTAATGTATAACTGAGTTAGATGATCTAGAGGTATGTCTGATATATTAGAATTATAATGTGATGATTTTTGTATTTTGATCAAATACTACCGAAATTAAATAATTCCCATTATATTTTTTGGATTGTTTGATTAAGAAATTTATGGTAATGTTAATCTATTTTCAATCTAGAATGATATGTAGTTGTAACATACTTTTTGAGTTATAACCCTTAACTTTAAAATTTTGACACAGTAGGTGTTGGGATAAATTCATAATAATATCCCATTCAATCTAATCTCACTTGAAATGCTCTTTCATATCCACATACATGTCTAAATGTTTTTGATAAATATCGAATAAATAATTATGATCTTCTTCCAATGAATAATTATTTATGTATGGTGTTGAAGAAACACATACTCAGTTTCAAGGAATTATCATTCTATCATGATCTTGATTGAAATCAGGTTCATTATTTACCAACATATATAATTCTCTATATTTTATTTATGCCCTATTAATCCTATCATGGATGAAGATCTGAACATTCAACAGGAAATATAATATCTATACCCTTTATAAAAAATTTCAAGATAAAACTACTATAAATATATTAATATTGAATTTCTTTAAATGTTCATAAATTAAAAACTATTATGGGTTCTCTGATTTAGATCATTATCCACATTTTTTTCTTGATATTGTTATACTATATTGATTAGTCATAATAATTGTTCAACTCCCAAAATTTTATATGCTACAAATTCAATTAAATCGATGTCAATATATAATTAGATATTTTAAGACCATTATATATAAAGAAACATTTACCATAAAGATAATTCCTCCATGTCTACAATGAAAAAATTATCTCTACTAGTACAAAATCTTGTGTAAAGTAAAATATCCCATAAATTTTAAATTGGTGATAGGAAAAAGATATTACCATTCTATTCTATGTGATTAAATATCAATGTACCTCCTTTTGTGCATCATAATATTTCACAGTCCCTTCTCCAATACTGGGGAGTTTATGAATAGGCACATTATCCAACATTATCTACTCTTCTAAGAAACTCTCCTCACATTCATCTGTCCACATGTAATTGGATCCATCCTAGGTCAATATGTTGAGTGGATTAGATATGCATGATCAATCTATCACAATGATTCATTAGTATCTATCCATGTCGTGAAATGTATCGATCTCGATTACTATAGTTGGTGTAGTCCATTACATAATAACATATATATTTGAATATTCCACAAATATACACTCAGATGACATTATTTGGCCTAATACTGAGAATTTTTTAGGACAAAATTTGGAAATGGTAAAAATTTCAGGCAACTTCTATTTTTATAGGGTCTTTAGTAAAAATATCAAATAATATTATTTATCATCCATTCTTTTAAAATATATTTGAATTTTAATATATATTCTAAAACAAACTAATAAAGGTAATCTTTGAATACATTATTCATTTAATTCATGAAGACTACAATATCATTGGTAGGTCTAAATGTAATTATTATAAATCAATAATGATTATAACTCACATGATTGTTTGTCTTGGTTATATTTTCCTTCAATACCCTTGGTTGATTATATCTAAATTGATGATCAATATTGGGAAAAATTTGAGATCATTGTAATTGATTAAAATAAAAATCAAACCATTATAGAGGATACTTGTTCTTAATAATGTTTTTCTTATGTTTCACATAGTCATTTTAGAGAAACATTAAAACATATTTAATTTTAACATGAAGAATAGGTGAAAACCATGAGGAAACACTTGGCCAAATAAATTCCTTATCAATATTCATCTTGTGATGCATCATCAATTACAACAACATAATATGGTGAATTTTATATGATGATTTTTAAATAGTTTTAGTAGTATGTTTGAGTTATATTGAACAATAAAACTCACATTTTAGGGGAATATTGGGAAACCCTCCTAGAAATACATTATAAAACACATATACAATAGGAATATAAAAAATAATTAGTTTCTCCCAATTAATTTTATATAAATATCAATCATGAAGTGGTTGTAAATTCTATATGATAGATGTAATTTCTAATGGGATTTTAGGTTCATACTCGCATTGATAAAAATCATAAATTTATTTTTAATAACGAATGTAAGTTTAAAATCCATGAATAAATTTTTAAGGTATTTATTTTATTATTCAGATACTAATTAATTATATGTTCTATAATTATAGAGGCCTAAATCAAGTGAATAAATCCTATATCAGTGAATCATGTTATGCAATAATATGTTACTGTATATAGGAAATACTATTCATCATAACTAGACTATACTACCCTAATATATATTTGATCAACTCTATTCTAACAACAGCTATACTGGTTTCCTCAACATGGAAATCCTTTCACTGACTAAAGGTTTTGAATTTATTTATTATATTAGGTTCCATAATAAAATAATGTCACACAACAAGATAGACAAAAATCCTAAAAAATATTTAGCCATAAAATAAAAATCCATCTAATGTTAATAATTCCAAAATAATATAAGGGATTATCAAAATTCGTATGTCATTTATGTTCATTTAAAATCTAATTCCCACGGATTCTAATAAAAATTATGAGATACCGACTATAAAAATGAAAACAATAGTAACCAAGAGCTATTTCCTACTATATTACATTGGGAGAAGTAATAAGGGGTCACATCCCCATGGATTCAATAGTTTTGTTGTCATAAAAAACTGGATACTAGCATGATTCTGTACTACATTAGAAATAAAAAATAACATAAGAAAGATTGTCACAACTTTTCTATTATTCAAAATAACTTATTTATGTCATGTGTAAAGGAAACAAATTAAAGGGTAATCTTAGATACTCTGAGAGGGTTATATATAGAAGGATCTATCATTGGTAAATAAGTAATTATCAATAAGGAATGGTAAATAACTAAAAATATATGCCATTAAATATATAACATGAGCATGAAATCCATACATTAATATTATCAATTCAGTGATATCATGGAAAATAATAACTTAATTATCAATGAAAGAGATTCCTAATATTGGACTTCATTATCTTATACATCATGATGTCTTTACCATCTAATCCATTTTATAATAGAATTTTATCGATGGGTAGGTATACACCAAAACCCATTTAATAAGTCTAACTAATTGGATAGTCTCATTAGACCTATCGATGCATTGAGAGAAAGTATATAAAAAGGACCCTCCATCCCTACATGTTTAATTAGTTCATCATATATTCAATTATAAATTTAATTAAATAACTACTATTTATTATCTATAAGTATATTCAATGAGTAATTAGTAGGTTATATTGCAACATTTTCAATCAATACAATAAAATTAATTGTGAAACTCTATAAATATATATTATTTTCAATTTTCAGAGTAATCAAATTCTTGATAGAAAGAAAATTAATATTTAAGACAAATATAATGTGCGAAGATAAATGATCACAAGAAGGTGAATGTTTCACCAAAATGTGAATGAACACAAAATTAATAAAATATAAAAGGTAACATTCAAATAATTAGAAATATTTTTTTCTTAATAAAATATTTTCATTTAGAAAAATAATTAAAATAGAGGGGAAAAATAAAATAATATTTCATTATCATTTTTATTTGTAAAACCATTGAAAAATATTAGAAGAATTTATATATTGTTAAATTGTTATTATGGTGGTGAAATCAGTTAATAATGTATATGTTAGAAATAATTGTTAATTTTATCTTTTATTAATGAATGTAAAAAAATTATTTTAAAAAAATATTCAAAATAGACATTAAATGTTTTTAAAATTTCAAATGCTTCATAAAATATCCATAATAAACCACTTTAGTAAATAAAATAACTTTTGAATTTTTTTTTTAAATAATTATGTACATGGATTAAAAATATGAATAATCAAATAGAAAAATAAGATCTTCTTTTATATTAAAACTTTTTATTTCTTTATTAAAATATAAAATATGGTAATAGTTAGAAGAAAACATGGAATATACATAAATATCTAGAGTTTAATAAAATATATGGAGTTTATGATGGATATATTCTATGATTCCTTTAAATAAAGTAACGGCAAGCCCAAAACATTTGATTGTAAAATTGAATCTTCCCACTATGGTAACTATTAAATTATAACCCCCTGAATGATGAAAATTGAATTTAAATAATATTAATCATTTATAAATATTTTCTAATATGAAATAAATTAAAGGGGTAGTGTATGCCCCATATAAATGTTAATAGCTCCATAATATCAGATATATCACAATGGAGTTCAAATTAGAACGATATCCCATACCTAGAGCCTAACATTACTTGTAAGTTATTTCAACCTCATGTATAATAAAATTTAATTTTTTATATATAACTAATAAAACCAAATACATATTTATATTACAATATATGATCTATTTGTGGCATCTTATCACCAGTTTGTTAATAATCATTAGTTATTATCATTGTTTTTGGTGTTAATAGCTTCATTTTTCATGTTTGTTTTGATTTGGAAGTTATGATTATTTTATATTGATTTTGGTTATATAATCAAAATTCTTATAGTAATTAGATAAATATATCAAATATTAATAATATAAAATTTTAAAATAATCCATTTTTAACGAGCATAAAAAATGAATCACATCACTTTATAGAAATGGAAGTTCAAATGTATGCAAGAGTGACATTATCATTTTTTTCGTGGATCAAAGGGTAATGAATTATATTATACTTCCAAAATTATTATTCTTTCAATATATATATATATATATATATATATTTAATTTAATAATCATTATGAAATACAATGTGGTGTGAAAATTGAGAACAACTTAATCGGTTCACGAGGTAGTTGTCCGACAAACACATTAGTGATGGATTTGTTTTCCATTTGAGAGTGAAGGAGAAGGATAAATATAATTAAATCAACATAAAAAATCTATATATATATATATATTAATTATTATTAGCTAGAATGGTTAAAAATAATTGAAGGTTGTATAATAGGAAGAAAAATGATTGTTCCTAATAAAGATGTTTACCTATTCTTTGTAGGAGGTCCATTACATCTCCGCTTTAGGGATATATGGATGGTATTTTGGGAAGAACTTATAATCCATAAAATGGTTAAGGATGTTTAAAATATTTTTTCTCTATTTTTATTGATAAATATCTCTAGGTATTCTATAAAATAGAGGTTTAGTACACCATTTTATTGTGAAAAAAGAACAAAAATAGAAATATTAAAATTTTTAAAATATAATGATTTCATTTTTGAGTGAAAGTGTCACCATGTGACTGAAATTTTGAAGGTAATATATCATGATTGAAATTAATTTATTTAATAATATATTTATTGGATTAATTGGAATTTTATCAAATACTTATTTCTACCTCATTTATTGAACAATTTTTACCTGAACTGTATTAACGACTTCTTCAATTTTATAGGGTTATAATTTTATATATATGGATACATTTTACCCAAAACATGATGTGGGATGATATGTTAGACAATTTATAGTCCTAATTTTCTTATTTAAATAATTTAATAATGTTTTTGATTCCATAAATTATAATTAATTTTTTTCACACAATCTATTCTAATAGACATTAAGGACATCGAGACATTGATATACTTCGAATTTAAAACATTCTCAACCAAAAACACAATAATATTGACTAAAAAATTATTTTTTAACCATATTTCATCATGGAAATATTGATTTTTTTATTTCCAAAAGTAATATAATTGATTTTTCCACTACACACACACCCACCGTGTTAGTGTTGTATAATAATTTAAGTTAATTATATCGTCCATTAAAATTAAAATTAAATTATCACTATAAAAATGAATTTATTATGTCAAAAATAAACATTTATATTCATACATAACAACTTATTATATATATTTTATTATATAATATAAATTAATGTGAATAGATTGACATTTTTTATTTATCATTGTCTAAAAATAATATATATGTCATTATAAACGAAAAATTGAAAAATAATTGTCATATATTAAAATAATGGACTTTTATAATCGAACATATTTCATCCAATTGGAATAGATTGGGTTTAATATAATATTTATATCCATACAGAATTATTTTTTACATTAATTTCCCAATTTAACATTATCGATGTGATAAATTTTACCACGGTTATTATTCATAATGCCTAAAAATTCATGGACTGTATTTACCAAATAATAAAAAATTTATTACAAATATGAAATATATTTCATCAAATCATTTTTATATAATTTTCTTAAATAAATTTAAATAATTCCCTCAAAATGTTATAATAGAATATTTTATATAAAAATTGTGTTTTTAAGCATAAAATATACTTATATCCAAATAATGTAAAATATATAAACAAATTAAATGGGTAATATTATTTTAAATAAAATGGATATTATATAACCTTAATACTAAATAAAAAGTATTATATTACTTTTATATGTCTTTACTTATCATTATGAAATGATATTTGCAAAAAAAAGAAATGCTTTCACAATTAAGTGAAAAATTAAAATTCTTAAAAAATACCAAAAATTAAATTACGAATATAATGACATGATTCTTTAAAAATTGAAATAATATTTATAAAATATAATTTATAATATTTTATGATGTTAATTATAATATCCCCATAAAAAATTAAATTGAATTTTTTTTTGATGAAAACATATTAGTGAAACTTAAATTTGATTTACTCAAAATTGGGTAATTATTTTCTAAGAGTTAATCCAACCAATATATTAGAAAAGGCCTTATAAATATTTTATTAATGTGTTCAAAATTTTTCTAACCCTCTAATACAATATCTGAATGATAAATACATTTTAATAATATTTCAATTGTCTATCCAAATTCATTTAAACTCAGTGTCTCAAGTAAATCAAGATATCAATGAAGATATAGTTATTTATTATGTAATATATCATAAAATATTTTGGAGTTACATGGAATAATATAGATATAATGTGATGTGATCTATTTTTTATCTCCACCTTCCATGTCATTTTATAAATAGGTTATTAATATATATAAATGATAATAAGTTCATGATTAAAATTATGAGTATAATTTAAAAATGAACCCTATGATCTTGTTCATCCTACTCAAGTAGTTTTAGTTATATATAATGAATTTAATCAAAATATCATATGTGTATTTAACTTATTTACTAACTATATAAGAAATTATAATTAATTAAATAAAAGGAAATATGATAATGTTATAAAACAAAAAAGTTTTTTATTAAAGTAAGTAATTAATATATGTAAATCAATCTTTCCTTAAAGAACATACGTGTAAAATCTGAAGATGTGGTTGGAATTTCCTCATATCAATTTCCATTCATTGAGACATATTCCATTTTCAAAATATATTTTTTGTATAATTTTATTTATGGATGTAATTTGTTATTTATTGACTACAACAAAAGGTATTTACAATTTATTTTCATATTTTATTCTTCCATATAATATTATTTAAAAATTTATAAAACCCACATAGGATTTTCCTTTATGTTTTAATGAATTAATTTCAAATCCATTTTTGACCTGTTATTTTTCATTATAATGTAACAAAAAAATTCATATTTCTACTTTATACACTACTAAATGTTAATTTCTTCTTTATTTTATTTACATAAAAAATCTATAAACAAATATTTTCAATATTTTATGTATAGGTTATTATTGAATTTGTACAAAAAGGAAAGAATTTTTTTCTAATATATATGGACTGAAATTAATTCCCTAAAATCATTTATATTATTTATTTCAAAACATCCTCTGCATGTTGAAATGGTTTTTCAATGAATATTGTATTCTAACAGTTCATTGAAATTTCTCTTTCTTATTGTTTTAAAAGAAATAGATATTTTCCCATATGATTGTGTAAAAATGGATACTATTTTTCATATAGCTTTTATTGAGGTTTTATATTAGAAATGGTCATTATTATAAATATTCTGTTCATGATAAATTTCTTATGAATTATAGATAATGATTTGTTATCCCAATATATATCATGATTGAAGGTGAACCAAATATAGCTCACTAATAAATTATGTAATGATTAGTATTTGAAGGTGTAAATTTGGTCTCTAACCATATAGGTTACTCGTTTGGATTTACATTGAAATTAGTAATTCCATCACTAGTTAAAAATTGTAAATAATGGTTATGAATACGATGATCCAATATACTTATTTTATACTTCCTAATGTTTTTAGGGAAATATTATTATTTAATATGGTTAGTAATGTTTTTGAACATTTAAAGGTGAATATATTGATTTCCAAGAATATTATTTCTAGATGATTTCAGGGTTTTTTATTAATAACTATTGTGATTAAATGGGTATCTTATAGAAAATATTGATTTTATCATGTGTATATCTTTTATTTATGTGTTAAAAGTTCTATTGTGGAGTGGTAAACATTATCATGGATTTCCATTGACATCCATTTGGGTAATTAAACAAATTTATTATTAAATTCCTTAGTTATTTTTTTAATAATTCCATTATATCAAACAATTAAAAATATATATGGTAATGTAGGAAAAAATTAATGGTATGTTTCAGAATTCCTTATATAATGTAATTTTTTTCCAAATTATCTAAAACATTTATCGAGAAAATTTTCTAAATACAAGAATGTTTAACCCATGTTATAAATAATTTATTTATAGTTGTTTCTGTAATAATCCATTAAACATACCACTATAATATAGCGTATTCACACACTATTAACTATGGCCTACAATGGTGTATCTTATCCCAGTTTGATGAACCTCATTATAATAGAACCAATGATAGATAAATAATGAAAAATACAAAAATAAACTATTTTTAAACTCCACCACACTGGCCCTGACCATTGTGCACAATAATCCAATAGCCTCAACTACAATGGGAGTAGTTATCATCATCTACATGGACATACATCAGTGAACCTCCATCCCCATCATCATAATTGTCATCACCAAATATATAACATAAGAAAAACTTAATTTACCAAATCCATATAATCAACATCACACACAGTCAAATGAATTTCCCAAATTTTTTTAATAAGAAACAGAACCAATCAACACATCTCTATAATCTTCACATTACAATCTATAATATGATTCCCATAAAACCCCCAAACCAGGCCAAACTACTAAAAAGAATATCAATCTGAACTGTAAATTTTTCCTTAGAGGAAACCCTTAGGTATATCTTGTGAACAATGAAAACCTGAAGTGGTTCTATTAATGTTAATATATATACAACCATACTCTCACTCAATAATTACAAGAAACATGTCACTTATATAACATTGGAAAAGAAGGGAATCCCCTAATTATAGTAACTAGGAATCCTCTTTTTAATTTACTATATTAAAATAAACATCAATCTGATGAATATAATAACCATAAAAACTGCTAATTTAGGTAGTAAAAAAACAAACAAAAAATACAGTGAGAGAAAATAAAAAATAAATACCCTTAGGAAGCTATCCAAACACTTAACTAATCCATTCATCAGACAATTTTAAGTCCTATAATGATTTAGTGAGTTAATTAATTTGAGATGAATAGGGTACTCAGACAATGTTTAAGGAAATATCAAATAAAACCTAAACTAAATCTCCAAAACCCACCCCTTTTGTACATTATAAATCAATTCATCCTCATTTAAATAAAATTGAGAACAATATCTTCAAAATAACTTTTTTTGTAAAAAACATAGGAAATCCACATATATCACTTAGGGATTTTACCATACATATAAAGACCATACATTAAAGAATGTTATAAATTTCTAAACTTCCTATATAAATTTCATAAAAAAACATTATATACCATAATTTATCCCAACACAATAAAACTGGATGATTCTCAAGAATATATTACATATTAGAAACCTCATGTAAAAAAACCTTATATATCACAGGGAACTCCCAAGTCATATAAAATTTTCCAAAAAAGGGGAATAATTATGTTTTATATACCAAATAAACTATGGGTTTTCCTCAACTATGGGAACCCATTTGTAACATTTTTACCAACATGAAATATATATTTTCAGAAATCCATTATAATACAGAAGGTATATAACATTTATTTTTTTGGTGTATATAAAACATTATGTGTGGGGAGTATTTTAATTTTTGAAATTTCTATTAAAACTCCTAAACATGCTAAAATTCTTATAGAAATCACCTTGACAAAAAAAATTATCATATCATGAAAAAAATACCTCCAATATTCCATTTTAACAAAATTCATCCAAAAATTAACATACAACTTCTCTAATTCTTCTAAATGCTATATGAAATATAATTTCACAACCAGTTAACACCTGAACCTAAGAGAACCCAATATAATTTATCCTCATCCAATACTAACATCCCTGACACCTCTATAGGGTAAAAATTCTCATCAATTATCCATGATCCATAGATAATTATCTTTTTTGAATACCTAAGAATATAAAACCTCACTACTGTATGATGGATCATCCACAATCCATCTTGTTCACATCCAAACCAAATATCATAAAATCCTTATTGTCTTACACACTCCACTAATAAAACATCAAGATGATTCTAAACACATCCTTCTCCTTCTCTATCACTTATGCTAGTCAATTTAAAAAAACCAATCCGTTTCATGTTGAATTACCATTATAGGATTCATCTTTCTAGTTATGTCCAAACCAAACTATTTTATATAAAGATAATGTCATACACATACACATTATTGAATTACTCATAATCATGATTTCAATACATAGGCACCAATCATAATTTACCATGATACCAATCATAATAATGGTCAATTTCATCCAAAATAATACCAATTTTATATATTATCATATAACGTACTCAATTCCAACAATATCAGGAATTATACCAAATGTGCATAATATACAACATAATACTCAATGAACACACTTAAATTAGAATTTTTTGATTCCATTTATCACATATAAACATCTTGAACTACTTTGTTTCGTTAAAAACAAAAACTAACAAGTGAAAATTATAACTCTGACTATCAATGAATTTTAAAACAACTATATGAGATTTTACTCAATCATGTATATCTAACATGAATCCATAAAGCCTAATACATATCCTCCAAGGATGGTATTGAACACAATAATAAAATTCAAACCCTATAAGGATTTATATAAATTTTGATTTATACACCAATGTATTGTATGCCACTTATAGGTTCCCATTAACATTACTAGTCAAACCTAATTTGTTTTTGTCTTATTTGATCCATAGCCCCAAACTGACTAGGATATCACGAGAAAAAACACCCCATATATCCCATAATAACACATTCCAAAAACACTTTTTGTGTTATGTCACACTGGTCTCAAACATGTCCAAACAGCCCATGCAAGATGCCCCTCACTAGTTTTCCTCTTTATTGAGAAATCATTAGACATAAACACGAGCAACCCTATTTGGTTTCCTTATGTCTATATTATTAACATCATAGAGATATACTACATGATTCACATAACACCACTATCAGGCTAGGAAATCAGAATCAATACAAACTATATAAAATATGTAAATTTTATAACATAATTCCGGACTAATGTATCTCACTCCAAGAATTCAATTAACTCTCAGGACATATAATTCCTCAACATAATGACTTTGGGATACTCAATGAATATAATCTCAAATAACTTCTAGGAAATCCATTCATGTTAATCTAGATATATATATTTATATCCCATTAGTTTTTTATCGATCTGATAAGAATATATATAGCCAAAATCACTCTCATATTTAGCCACATCTTAATATGATCAGAAATCATTTTTAATGACTCAATAAATTACCATATTAAGTAGAGTGCACCCTATATTTGTAATAAGGGATGATATTGGGACTGGATCTCATTTATTAAATATTACCTAGATAGAACAACTATTTTAGGTACCAAATCAATTCTATTGATTACCCACACAATGCCCAACCGGATATACTCTACCAACAACTCACATAGTTCCTTGAGCAGTTTTGGGTTTCCTACCATTCTAAGATGCTCATCTTATGGATCATTTTAACATTCTTCTTCATGTCCTACATCTGGTGTATACCTTTGTGGAACTATTTTTCCATCCTAAATATGACCTAATGTTGGTTTTCTTGGTGGAACTCATAGTGAAACAAATACCAGGTTCCAAACATATATAATATCATAGAAATGAAAAATTTAGAAATATATAATAGGAGATGTGGCCCACTATAATATCCACCTTCATACCACACCAATGTCACACATCATCCATCCTTATTGAACCACCTACCCATGTTAGTGTATTTTTTCACAAACTATACACTCATAAGATCCAAATACTTATTCACATAAATAATCAAACACATGTGATGGCTATGTAGATTTATTAAAACAACTCATATAATGTTGCTAACAGATTCAATATAAAGACTACGTAATATTAAAAACCTCAAATGAAAATAACAAGAATCACACCCATTGAATATAATTTCTATTTGCATGAAATGATGCATGTGTAATCTTACAACTCAATCACATTAGTATAAAAATTTACCAATTTCATAAAATAAATATTAATAAAAAAACTCAACCATAACCCAAAAAAATCACAACAACAATCATAGTTTTCTATGATACTTTCACCTCAATCAATATTTTTTCTAACCTAGTATATAATACGATATATATCCCGTGTTCCATTTCTGGAACACAGTTTTGACACTTCCCTAAACCATGACCCTTCACAACATAAATGACAAACAAGACTATCCTAAACACTATATAACCACCCATCTTTGAAAAAATATTTTAATTTACCGATTCGACACACTCTTTAGTAACCAATTCTGAGTGACACTAGAAATTTGGGAGAAAACTTATATTCTAAATGTTGATGAATAATCATGATGCCATCGGATGATAGTCAGAAGACTATAAACTCAAATGATATTAAGTAATTATAACTTATTCAATTAAAGAACAATTTTTATTAAATTTAAAATATAAGATATTTCATGGGTCAAAATAGAGTTATTCTAGGGAATCACCATGAAATATTTTAGACAATTAAGGATTGATTATAGATAATCAAAAATACTAACACTCTCATTAAGGCTTTCATGACTAACTATGGCATCTACTATTATGTTTACATCTATCAATATGTGTCTGATATAAATGCCTTGATTCAAAATCAATCTAAAATCCATGAGAAGATATGTAGGTCCACAAGAGCTAGAGGTTGTTCTACAATGAAAAATAACTAGCATAGAAGAATAAGATTCCACTGTTGAAATTTTGAAATTAAAAATATCATAAATAAAGAGACTAATATGAGTGTATCTTTCCTCCACTCAAACAAAAATACTAGTTCCATTAATGTTTTTGAAAATGAGATGAACAGAGAACATTTTATCTTAAACATGACCACCCCTCACATAATCCAACGCTCAAACAATCCATCCATATTTATCTTGATCCCTAAACTCAAGGGTTCCTATATTACCAATCTACAAAGACACATGTTGCCTTTTTCTATTGGATGAAAATAATACCTCACTAGGTTACCCCTTAAAGGAACTGAAGAACCTCATCCAGAAATGTTGGAATCAAAATATTCCACCATTGACATAGTGAAAACCTATGTCTCTAAAATAGTAAGACTTTTCCATTCTTCAAGGAGTATCTAGAATCTCAGATGGTCTAGCTCACCACTGAGAACACCACTACGAGAATTTTTATTTCTAAAGGAAAATTTCTAGTTCCATGGAACTAAATAAACTATTTTCGTAAATTTAATCCCACAGATGCGTGAGTCCCATGCTCTTCCCAAAAAAACCACATAGTAAAATTGTCTAATACGTTTCATTAAAGAGATTCCAAACATATTCCATACATGGAGTGGTCCAACACAAATAACTTAACGACAACATAACCCCCTTATTTTGGTTATTATCATATATGGGAATATTATTCTTCTTAAATCACCAAATAAATAATTTTAATTTAACAATCATATCATTTAACCAAATCCTAAAATCCAATTCATCTAGACCAATGTTTTTGTGAATCCATATATAAAATGACATGCTACTAAAATGACTAAACAATGAGCCTGAAATCAAGCACCTATAAATTATATTCACTAACTATATACCCATGTGTGGATAATTATATTTCATAATAATAATTGAGTTTATGAATGTAGGATAATGGAGTTCCTCTATATATGAAATTACAGACATTGGACACCCTATCAGTAATTGTATAATCACCTTCCCAATTATCCATCCTATAGAAAACACCTATATAACCCCAAAACTATCTCACCATCTCCAAAAGAAGATCTATATGATAAATCATGCATCCATCAAGGTTTTACAACCTCCTAGGTCACATAACCTAGTCTATATAGTTTACACTTTCATTTATAATGCATAAATCTCACACTATGTGAGCTATGTTTTATTATTTCCAAGGAATCCTTGAATTTTATAGATTTCATGGGAATAATACCACTACATAATTTATTCCCGCTAGCCTAAATTATGTTTATAAAATATTTCCATGATGTGTAATGATGTATACTATAATTATTAGTATCCCAAATATAGTCCATAAAAATTTTCACAGTATTTTCTATAGTATATTTGGTTATTTTGATGATCTAAAGACCCAAAATATGTATAGATGTGAGGAAAAATATTAACCAGTATGATCCTACCTCCAAAATATTATAAATGATATTTATAGTTAAGGATACATCATGTAATCTTGTTGATGAAATTATCAGACATAGCCTTTTGAATCCTGCTATCTTAGATGGGTTCTCTACAGTACTCCATTAGGAAGGAGAAATATTGAAATCCACATCTATATTATGTAGAATTCCTACCCCTACTAGTGCATTTTTTGGACAAGAAAACATTATTTTTAGCATTATTTATCCACTCCCCACTCAACATGACACATGAGTCCATAATTTTGTTAAAACCATTAACATACCACTTTCTAGAATTAAAAGGATTCATCATTTCATCACCATACATTAGGTTTGAAAAAATTATGATCCCACCACTGTATGGAATGATGGTCACTTCTTGTATTTTTTGGTAAAGGTTCCTTGAAAGGGCCTACGGAGCCAAAATAAGAAGGTTGGGTGACACTAGGCCACCTTATCTCTCTACTCGTATGGGTTTTCAGAAACTTAACACCTTAAATGTGATGGTAACATATATCCAAGATAAGTGTTACATCTAAAAAAGAGATCCCAATACCAATATGAAAATCCAAAATCTAACATTACCTTGATAATAAATATTTGCATCAATAAATCATAATTTTTATCCATTCCGAATTTAATTATGATAATATATCCTTTTTTCCTCTTATTGATATCCTTAACAATTAGTTTCATAATTTCCATAGCTCAATGAATGCTTTTATCTTGGTAAAAACTATGATTCTCTTTAGAAATGATAATTGGTGGGAGATACCCCATTCATTTATTCAATATATATGCAATAATTTTATAACTAATATTAGAAAGGTAGATATTAATATACTGGATAAGAGAAGAGAGATCATGAACCTTTGTAATAAGAAACATTATAGGTGTAGACATCAACATGATTGGATCCCTATCCTTAAAAAATCCTTCAGTAATTCCACAACATTTTCTGTGATGATAAACAAATAAAAAAACATAAAACCCCCAAGATACCAATCATAACCAGGAGTGCCTTTTAGATTCATGCTGAGCATAGACCATTTGATCTCATGATCCTTAATAATGGAAAAAAATCACTTATTCTTTTTAATTTACATTAATAATGGTATACTATCGAGAAAATCAATGTCATGAGCCACCCAAAAATACCTCTAATAATTATATAAAGGTGAACCCACCAATAAATTTTCATGTGGTCCACCATGAGGTTCATAACAACATTTATATCTTTCATAAACAATTCTTCCTTGAACCTAAAATTGATCACAAAGGGTAAATTCCTCTCCTTTAAACATATATAAAAAAAGAAAGTGTTTCTATCTCCCTAACTGATCTAATTGGCTCAAGGCATTCCCCTATTTTTCCTTTCAATATCTTGTAAATTCATAGCCAATAACATTTGTTATCCACCAGAATAACAGATTAATCATCATCCCTAGAAACGAGAAGGATTCATTCAATATTATCATTAACCTCTTTTACATCATCTAGGATATAAGGTTCTTTTCTACTGGAGAGAGAATTTTGGATGTCCTTTTGAAGCATTGGAGATGGTTCGATAGTGCAACCCCTAAGGGATGCTGGTTTTACTGATCCCATGATCATTTGACCTCCTAAATATATCCATAAATCTATATGGTGTTTATGGTATAGAAAAATACATCGATTCTATGATATCCTTTCATAAGGTGAAATAATAATGGACAATTATTTGACATAGAATGAGTGATATGTGTAATGAAGGCCTGGGGAAACAAATCAAAACCATGATGGTTTGAATGGATTTGATCTATCTTACAAATAATACATTTTCTTCCTCCTATGTTATTGTACAATAAGTATTTGGACTGTGGAATACCTGAATCTTGGATACCACTAAAATATTGAAAATCCTATAATTATTTCAACACTTTATTGGAAGATTTTAATCCTCCCTTATTCTGAGAATCGTCTATGACTGTGTTGAAATCTCCACTAATGAACTATGGAAAGATTCATGCCTAGAAAATAGAGAGATTCTACTAAATCTCCATTTGTTATAAAAAATCACAACTTCAATAAACATAAAATAAGGAAACAATTGTTTATCAAGATGATGCTTCTGTTGTGATGTGTTAAGAAGAAACTTCCACAAATTGCATAATATAATTGTTATTCTATAAAATAAAAACATCCATCTTTCATGGAGATACGTTCAAGAAATTCATAAAACCCATACTATGAGAAACATATCCAATATGGTTATTAGGTTTTTTCAATTCCATAATGTATACCGAATCGGCAAGAAGAGTACACAAATCATTGGAAAGAAAGTCACATTTTTTCTGATCCCCCAATCAGAGGGCATTCTTAATGATATTTGGATAAAAATAAACAACAATAGATGAGTACCCATGGCTACCAGGTTTTTCCAACATAGAAATTGTAGAGAAATAGGTCAAATATAAAGAAATTTATATAGAAATATAAGAACCTTCTGTTGATGTCGTGTTTGAATTTGTTATAAATACTACTTAGAAGTTGTTGAATACCTCATATCCTCATGAAAATCAGGTTCCTTAACTAAATATAGAGCACTATCCGATGATGATTTTGGAGATGGAGAGAACAACCTCACCTTCCAGGGAGAAGCCCAAAGTACTGGTGAGGCATCTAAAAAACATTATTGAAAGAAAAAACATCTTCGGTAATTCCTAAGGTGATGGAATACCAAACCCTACATCATCAATATGATTTAGAATAATTATGGAGGTTGGAATGTCCTTCTCCTTAGGATCCAGAAACATGACTACCCCGGGTTATTAATGGGAAACTACCACCCCCTCAAAAGGAATATTCGATGTATTATTTGGAACTAGGTAATGAATGTTTTGATTATCTGAGTGATGCAAAGGGATAGAAAAATCATTATCATTGGTGATGAATTCAAAATTTGAGTAATATTGTGTGGAGTGGGTGGGGTAACTTCTAGCATGTGTGGAATATCGATCAGGTTTTAAAAAACAAATGTGGGATAGGATCATAATGTTGGGATGGAGGAGTATCCCCTTGACCAATATCCAAACAATCATTTGGAAGCTAAAATGAGGCTTTAACCACTTCTGATGAAACCTTCTCGGAACTGGATAAACTATTCTTGCACACATCATCGGAATTCCCTTGGAGATTAAAATAATAAAAAATTGGTAGGGGCATAGAAGAAAATGAATTCCCAATATGAGAAAAAAACTACATCTCTATCTATATCCCATGAAGGAAGAGGCAATGTAAAATCCATATACACATAAATTTGGGATACTAATATAGTTTCATACACTTGGTAACATCATCCATGAAATGAAAAAATACTAATAGAGTCACCAATATTCTTTATGGATGTGATTCCAATATCATCAACCCCATGGAGATTGTTCATAACCATACCTAATGTCACACCCCAACAAACCTCCATCTCTTGCTCGTGAATTGTCCATACATTAAAATAAGAATGGAAAACCTTTATTTCTACAATATTATTAATCAAACTCACTCTTATTAATTTTTATTTCACCCATTACATTCAAAACAACCACAATAGAAAAAAAATATAATTAATCATCACTTAATAACATTTAGTATCATACCCATCAAACCCACCAACCACACCGTATGTAATCCATAACATATCATACCAATACCTCCATTTTCCAAGAGATATTATTCTCTTGTATCACATATAAACAACTATATAATAAAGTAGTTTTTTTCTAAGGCACATATGAACAACCATACCCTCGTCCTTTTATTTCATGATCCTTGTCCAACATATAACACTAAAAACACATACAGACCACCTAAATATATTTATCATGAAGATAAAAATTTAGAATAATTATTTTATATAGGTAAAAAAACAAATATTATAATCCTAAAAAACCATATTTTCTCATTTATAATAATAAAATATACATAGGATTATAGAAAAAATAAATACCTTTGCTTACCTATACATACCCTCTAATACTCCCTATTTGATACTTTTCTATGATCTTAAATGTATCTATTGAAATATCACTCCTAGATAATGTGGGGAATGGGAAAATCATTTTCAATGTAACCAATATGGTTTGGTCAAAATAAACCAGATTCATCACATTTAAACAAAAAAATTATTTAATTGAAATTTATGAAATATTTGAAAAAAACTACGCAAATAAATTTTTCTGGAGAATATGCGGAAAAACATTTTTATCATTCAATAGAAGAATTATATTTGAGGAAAAAATAATGTTTCAATGAAATATCATTTTTAAATATTTTATATAATAATTATATGTTATAGTACAACACAACACTTATGAAATTTTATGATTCTAACTGATATCATATATATATAAAACCTCTTATATGGAAGACTTTTGAATCAGAAGGTACTACAAACACATAATTAATTTTCAAAAAATAATATAAAATCATTATATATTTTATACTCAATACATAAGGTGTTTCCTTCACCCATAATATCATATAGGAAACATTGGTACCCATCTATAATAAGTTTCCACTAAAACCACTATAATTTGTAGGATTTATGCATTTTTCTTTTTAAAAATCAATATAAAACATTATGCATTGTCAAAACCATATATTCCTAGTGTTCTCCATTTATCAAAAAATTTATTATGGCTCAAAAATATACAAAAATTCATCCAAAAAAACTCCCAACCAAAATTGTTAGGAATTAACTCCCAAAATACCTCTAAACCTCCATATCTAAAAAATTCATTCCAAAATTACCTCCCAATTTCCAAAAAATCATTGAAAACCCACCTTCTTTAGAATTTCACAACCAATAGACCATGTTCCCTAGACAATTGATAAAACACTATTTTTTTTAATATTTTATTGATAATAAAAGAAATAATTTCCTCACATTGTGTTAAATATATTTATTTATAAAATATTTGGGATTTGATCATTCATTTGAAAATTTGGTGAAAATTCCAGTTTTACCCTTAATAGTGCACTGTAGTATTTTGAGGATAAATATTTTTATATTTATTATTTGAATTTTAAATTTTGTAACCGCGTTCCTAATATAATGTTATACAACTTTCATTCATGACACTAGAGCTAAATAGTGTATTTGTATGGATTAAATGGGCCATTAATCCAATGGTGGGATGGACTCGGCAGAATGGACATGGGTTCTGTATTTGGGCCATATAGTCTTCATCCGGGCTTGGATTGAGCCCAAATTTTGAGAAATGCTCAGGGACATGATTTGGCATAAAATAATCATTCTGGAAGGCTGGTCAATGCATGTGTTTTGGAGGTCAAATGGTCAGTGCAATGTGGAATGAAATATCTGGCCGAATTTCCACATTCACACTTGAAACCAAGTGTAAAATCTACTCCCCTCCCCTATATAAATTGTAGATTATCTCATTTTTAGGTGTTGGGACGTGCATTAGGATTTTGGAGGCAGAAGATAATTTATTTAACCCAAATTTTCCAACCATTGTAAGAGGGGTAGCTCTTGAAGCAAGGATCCCCTCATCGAGGCCTTCTTCTTCCCCTTCACGTTGTAAGGATTTTGTTTGTGTAATAAACTTATTTGTTATTCTTTTACATCTTCTCATTTATTCTGATTTGATTAAATTTATTCTTCTATTAATCTTCCTCTTTGGGCTGTAATTCTTGAGTAGAAGCGTTATTGGGTTATACCCATAATAAACCTTTGTACATGCAAAACGCTTCTACGATGATTACGCCACCCATGGAAGAGTAGTTATTTTTAGCAATCGATCGACCTCTATCCTTATTCATTCAATTATTTTGAATAAATGAGCTACTTTAATTCACATATTATAATATATTAATTTAGTTTTTAATTTAAATGAAACTATGCAAGCAATTGAATAGTTAACACAAAACATGCGAGGTCGGGAATTGTGTGAACTGTGAGAGTGCAACCTTAACCGGTAATTCAAAACCACACAGGATCAATTCGTAGAGTTCAAATACAATCCCTAAACTAAATTAATCCTCATTTATAGAGTTTTTATGTGCCTTAATTTACCATTGACCATAATCTAATCATATAATATAAATCAAAGCAGGGTGTTGTGATTGCATGTTCCGAAGTTAGCCTAAGGTAAAATTCACTTCATCTTCGTGGTAAAGATAATTCTCTTAGGGTTCGGAATTTATCAAATTATGGGATCATAATTAAGTGAATATTAATTTAAATGATAATGATTAATAAATTATTGAATATGTAGAGGTAGATCGATTACGCCTTTTAAATATTTTCTAAAAAACATCTTTTTGTTGTGTCATTTTAATCGAACTTCATTTCAAAACAAAAAACAAAAAAAATTCAATATTCATCTAGAAAAATTATTCTAGATTTATAAACAATAACCAACCCCCGTCCTTTCATGTAGTATTTTTATTCTATTTTATTTTATTTTTAGAATACCTTTAAAAGGTTGTTTTAAATCTACTTCCTCCTTTGAGAGACGACCTTGGTCAGCCACTCTGCTGCACCTAAGTACCCCAAATTCACATTAATCATTTGAGGGTGCCCACGACAGCGCTCTATCAACAATATCCAGACTCAATCATCAATTATTACTAACACTCTAAGAACCTCAGAAAAAACTAAATTATTATGTTCCATCAAATATCTAGCCTGAATAACCATTTCTAAATACCTAGGACTTCATAAGATAAATCCTAAGGGTTATAATATATGAGGAATAGAGTGGATTACTATCCATCTGACTGATATGGTTAGAGTTTTTTTACACTATACAATCTAGAAATACTTTGTTATATGACTGACAAACATTGTAAAAAATACCTAATGCATGGATTTTTATTCCAAATATCATTCATCGCATAGTTAAATGTTGATATATGCCATATATTTAAAATTGTAAATGGGGTCATCATTTTAGTTGGAGTAAATTCCATTAATTTCATGAATGATTTGATATAGAATGAGATTCCCACCAATTAATTTGTATTTTATTAATAATATATATGGAATCATGATTATCATTTTGAGATATAAGATATGTATGACATATGTAATAACTTAATGTTGGAATCTAATGTTGAAAATGTTATCAAAGAGAATATTGTTTTTCAAAAACACAAACACAGATATATATATAAATATATATATAAGAAATATATAGAAATCAATTTTTCTAATTTAAACCCATGGGTAATAGATTCATTGTGTGCATCACAAATTTCTATGAATAATCCAAGGCTTATAAATGGAAGATATTTAAAGAAAGGTAAAGTTGATATAAATGTTTGTAATTAGGAATAAGTTGTTACATGGGAGTTTAGCACATATATTCAAGAAAAACCAAGTTGATTAGATATGGATTTACAAAATTGTCATTATGTTCCCACTATAAAAATAAATTTTATTTCTACATCTTGTTTGGATATTGTGGGTTTATCATTGATTATCAAGAAAAAGAGTTATTTTTTTATAAATGAATGAGATGTATTATTTCATTGGGAATATACTAATTGTTTTATATATTCTAGAAGTGGACAATCCAATCTATAAAAATTCGTATAATAATTTCAATGTTGATTTTGGCCCCCACATACATTGGGAATTGATTCATTCGATATATAAATGAGAAACAGATAAAAAACAATATAGATATGGATTATTTAAGTCATTATATTATAAATAATTTGACATAAGTGAATCATGTTAATTGTTAAAAACAACCAAAGATCTATTTGGTGGAACAATTAAAGGGATTATGGACTATTGGATCTTATAAATATTGATGTATACATAAATAGTTGTAGTCAATACTGTGGAAGGTTCATGTACTTTAAAAAATTTACTGGTGAATTACATGGCCATGGTTATAATTTTTTTATGATATAAAAGTTACAAACATTTGAAAATTTCAATATGATTAAGAATAATGTACTGAAACAAATATGACTATGTATTTGGATTCTTCATGACGGCTGGGGTGTTTTGTCATGACCCGTCCTCAGGGCCCATGATGTGACTAACCCAAGCCCTCTTTCCATAGGCCAGGGGCTGGAGACTAGCACCAAAGGATGAAATCCTAGTAAATGGGAATGAATTACCTTTATAAAAGTAAACAAACACAATAGAGTACGCAAGTGAAGAAAGCACTAAGTAAAACTAAGTACAAAAGGAAATGATGAAAAGTAAATGGGCCAGTATACAAATCCAACTGAAGGTACAGTACAACTGAAAGGAAAGTACAACAGAAGAAAAGTAAAGTGGAATCCATGGAGTTGTCCTCCAGATATCCCACCTGAATGGTGTGTACAGATGGACTCCTCATCTCTTTGGGTCCAGCTGTCCACCCCAAGTACGTCCCGCATAGTGGTCTACCTCCGGGTACTGTCCAACTCCACAAACCTCCACCTCGATCAGTGTTGTCTGTCTTCTGCATCCAACACAAAGTAGTGCAGGCATTACCCGTGCATGGGTGAGTATGCGATACTCAGTAAAGACCCAGAGACCCCCGAAGGTCTCCCAGAATCCACAATGGATAAACCACAAAGGAAAGATACAATCACGATGTATCATCTGAATTTACTTAAGTATATGCCCATACATATACCTAAGTCATCAATTCCAGTTTGGCTCCAACTCTTGAGCCCAAGCACAACATAGTCTGCACCTTAAAGATGTCAATCACACAGATGTTATTGATTGCAAGTCAAGACTCAGCTCATACAGGTATACTACTCATGAAGAAGGGTGGAGATGATTATATGTAACCTCTGAATCATCTCCTCTACCGATCCCACGTAGGATCCTAGTACAGAAGTCCTTGCTTCCAAACCCACCGAGGATCTGAATACAGTGTTCACCACTGCCTAACCCGCAGAGGATCCATGTATAGTAGTGGTCGATACTGAACAAACAGAGGATCCAGGTACAATCACCATCGTTGCCGAACCCACTGAGGATCCAAGTAAAGTGGTCATCGTCGTCGAACCCACGAAGGATCCCCGAATGGTAGTCGTCGTAGTCGCAACCAGCTCTAGGGTGCTCACACACATCAAGCTCGATATTAAAAGGGTCCACTCCTTAAGCCAAGAGGTTTTGATAAATAAACTATCACAATTTCTGGAGTTGATGTATCCCAAATTTCCGCCTTATCAAATGAAACTCAATACGACAGACCAAGTGTCAATCAGACGCCCGGTCGGAGAGATATTGGCTTTTCCATTCTAGGGGCCCAGTTAAAAATATGCTCGTTTCTAACCTGGAAATTTCCCCAAGTTGTCCAAAACTCAGTTAGAGTATCGTAAAAGGACATACTCATTGCGAGGGTTCCAGTGAAGCAGAAGTCGCGTCGATCGGGCGCGCAGTTTTTTAGTTATTCACGTTTAAGTGAAAAAGGGTCCAGCCCGTTAAGCCCATTGGGCCACGAGTCGGGTTATCCTAGTTTTTGGTGGGTCCAAGCCATTAGGGGTGTCAGACCGTCCCGATGAAATGCGCAGCTCGGTCCGAGGGGCCCTACTCGACCCAACACGGTGCGTCGCGGCGCGGACCGGCTGCTGCTCGGCCCAACGGGACCCAGTGATCTGAGGCGGGGGGGGGGGGCACGGCCCCCCGGATGCCTGAACTGGTGGCGCCATGCGGGGCCACCCTCCCAAACCAGTAGGCCGAAGTTAGCAGGCCTTCTTGGCTCAAGCGGCCCGCACGGGCGGGCCACGGTTCGTCCGGCGCCATGCCCTCCTAGCGTCGCTGCTCTCCTCCACCTGGTCGACGGATGGGTTGGCCAGTTATTCCTTAGTCAAGCGGCCTGCGGTTGCGGGTTGCGGTTCATCCGTATGCAACTGGAGCATGACTGCCTCTTCTCCTGTCATCGCCTCTTCCAATGCGCCTCAATCGCAAACAAGGAGACAACGGATAGTCGTCGGGCCGTGTGTATTCGGCTCGCGCCCTCCATGTTAAGCAGTAGCAATTGGAAAAGGATAAACACGGTTTTACGAAGAATGAAGAACAATTTTATTCAAATATAATTGAAGCAATCCTCCATACCTTAGAAAAGATTCGCGGTTGTCGAGCGTCTTGGATGACAGTATCGATTCCGCTGCCATCGAAGTGTACCTGAAGAAGAAGTGGCATCTCTTCTCTTGTCATGGAGAAAATAAAATACGGCGCATCATTTTCCTTCGTGGATTTGGCGTTCTTCCTCGAAGAGAGTTTCGTTAACTGTAAAATGCGTTCTTCATCAAAGAGGGTGGTGTTCTTCTCTATTTCTCCAGATCTCCCCCAAAATCCAACACAATAAGTGCCACCATAAAATAATACCTAAGCTATTATTTTATTCACAAAATTAACTCAATATTCAAACAACATAATTTAAATAATTGAAGAGTTAGAATTCTTTGATTAACATGTGTTGGAAAACATTAAGGAGGGAGATAGGGAGAGGAAGATTTCTCATAATTAAGCGGGGTTTGTCGCATTAACGGAAGGGAAAATAATTGGGGAGTTTAAAGAGAGTTATGGGAGATGAATGTTTGGGGCTTGTGTGGGCCCTACCTCTCAAATATCTACACATGGGAAGGTAGGTGGGTATGGGCCCCCCAATAACTTCCCATGGGCAGAAATAACTTCAATAGATATATAAAATTGTTATAAACAATTTTATTTATCTTCATAATTAAACCCCAATTTTTAATTTTCAACCCGTATAAAATGCAATTGCGGTAAATGTCCCCATAAGAAATTACCAGTGTTGGGAGTTCATCGGTGTCCTCGGATTTCAATTCCGAGCACCGTAAAAAATATAGAAAAACCTGCAAGTATGCTTACTGAACGTACCCGAAAAAAACATCGAAAATTGATTTTGGGCACACCGGGCCTCGGAATCAAGTGCCGTCAAAAACCACAGACTCGCAAAATTCATAAGTATTTAATAAAATAAAAATTCCTTGAAATTTAAAGGTCTTTACATTATTTCAGCTCAGGTATTTACATCCCCGTAAAGCTAAAACATACACTAGGGGAATAAATGAGGGTACAGAGCATGCATTTGAGCCTCCCGCTCCCAGGTGATCTCCTGGAGGTTCTTGTGCTGCCATCGAATGCACACTAGGGGAATCTACCACCCATGTAGGACTTGATCCTGTCGATCCTCGATCTCCATCGGGACCTCCTTGAATGTCGCCTCGTGATCAATGTCCAGCTCCCTGTGAGTGATGATTTGTGACGGGTCGTGCACGTATCTCCTCAGTTGAGATATGTGGAAGATGTCGTGCACCCAGTGCAACAGAGGTGGAGGGGCCAGGTAGTAAGCGACCTCATCTATCCTGCTGAGGACCTGGAATGGTCCAATAAAGTGCGGAGATAACTTTCCACCCCGAACAAATCTCTGTAGACCATTTCTAGGTGAGACCCATAAGAAAACGGGGTTGAAATCCTCGAACTCCATTGGTCTCCATCTCTTTTCAGCATAGGACTTCTATCTGCTCTGTGCAGTCTTCATCCAATCCTAGATGATCTACACCTTCTTCATCGTAGCCTAAACCATCTCTGTTCCTACAAGTGCTGACTCCCCAGGGTCATTCTATCATAGAGGTGATCTGCATGGTCGGTCGTACAGTGCCTCGAAAGGTTCCATCCCGATGATAGAGTGGTATATTTTGTTGTACTCAAACTCCACCAAGGGTAGGTGATCCACCCAGCTGCGACCAAAGTCAAGGACACATGCACGGAGCATGTCCTCAAGAGTCTGAATGGTCCTCTTTTCTGGCCATCCGTCTGAGGATGGAAGGCAGTGCTTAGACATAGATTCATCCCAAAAGCCTCCAGTAACCCCTTCTAAATCTTGGAATTACATAGAGAATCTTGATCAGAGATGATAGAAGATGGAACACTATGAAGTCGTACGATCTCCAGAATGTACAGGGGTGCCAAGCTCTCTATTAATCCCCCCTCTATGATCAGTATGAAGTCGGACGACTTGGTGAGTTGGTCGATGATAACATAGATATAGTCATGTCCTCTGGATGTACGTGGAAGCACCATCAAAAAATCCATGGTTATCCCATCCCATTTCCACTCCGGGGCCTCTAAGGGTTGTACCAAGTCTGCTTGTACCTGGTGCTCTGCCTTCACTTGCTGAAAAGTGAGGCATCGTGGAACGAACACTGCTATATCTGTCTTCATGCTCGGCCACTAGTGCGGTCATCTGAGATCCTGGTACATCTTTGCCACTACTGGATGTACCGCTAGAGGGGAAGTGTGAAACTTCCTCAACACTTTATCTTGTAATGCAACTGGTACCATAGTACATCCCCTGAAGAGGATGACATGCTCCCATCATTCAGAAAAACCATCAGGTTCCTACCCTATGGATATCTGAGCATGCCATGTATCATAGTCAACGTCCCCACACATCACCTCTCTAACCTGCTGAAGGAGTGTATGAGTGACTGTGAGAGAGGGTATAAAAGCTTCTCCATCTCTATGCACAAAGGATATCTGCAATGCGGCTAGCTGCTCTATCGCCTCTCCTAGTAGCTGGATTCCCGATCTCTTGTGAGAGCATCAACCACAAAGTTCCACTTCCCATGAGTATAGAATATCTCAAAGTCATAGTCATAGAGGAACTCGTGCCATTGCCGCTGTCTCAGGTTCAGATCCTTCTGTGAGAAGATGTAACTGAGACTCTGGTGGTCAGAGTAGACTGTAATGCAAACGCCCATCAGATAGTGTCGCCACATATTCAAGGTGAAGACCACTGCTTCTAACTCCTAGTCATGGGTAGCATAGTTATGCTCGTGTTGTCTCAACTGTCGTGAACCATATGCGATCGCTGCTCACACTTGCATCATGACACACCAGAGTCCGGTCCCAGATGCATCGCAGTAAACAACGTACCCTATGCCCTCCTCTGGTAGCCTCAACATGGGAGCACTGTTCAATCTCTGTCTCAGCTCTTTAAAGCTCTGGTGACATCTATCTGACCACATGAAGAGTTTCCCCTGTTTTGTCAAAGATGATAGTGTTGTTTCAACATTGGAGATGTCTGGCACAAATCTCTGATAGTACCCAGCCAAACCAAGGGTACTCCGCACCTCTTTCTTTCTCCTGTTTGGATCCCAATCAAGTACTACCTCGATCTTCACTGGGTCCACTGCAACCCCAACCTCTGAGATGATATGTCCCTTGAAATTAACCTATTGAATCTAGAACTGGAACATCGAGATAATACTATAAAGCTGGTGCTCTCGGAGTGTGTCCAGAACAACGCGTAAGTGGTAGGTGTGCTCCTCCTCAGTAGTCGAGTAAATCAATATGTCGTCGATGAATACTACAACAAATCAATCGTGGTAAGGTTGTACTATCCTATTCATGAGACCCATGAACACTGCTGGAGCATTGGATACGCCGAAGGGCATAACCAAGAACTCAAAGTGTCCATACTGACACCTGAAGGTCATCTTCTGCACATCCTCATCTCGAAATCTGGGCTGGTGATAGCCTGACCTGAGGTCTATCTTAGAGAACCATCGTGCTCCCATAAGCTGATCATAGAGGTCTTCAATACTCAGGAGTGGGAAGTTGTTCTTTACAGTCACCTGATTCAGGAGATGTTATTCGACACATAGTCTTAAGCTCCCAGATGTCTTCTTGGTGAACAAAATCGGAGAATCCCATGTTCAATTACTGGGTCGGATGAATCCCTTTCCATACAAGCCCTCCAGCTATACCTGCAGCCCACGAAGCTCTGCGAGAGCCATCCGATATGCTTGAGTAGATATATGTTCGGTCCCGGGGTATAGGTCTATGTATAAGTCTACCTATCTGCAATCAGTTAGTCCTGGAATGTCATCAGGAAAAACGTCCACATACTGATCCACCACAACAGGAAAACTCAGACTCCACACATCAACTGCTCCTAGAATGAGACTAGCCAACTGATGTGTGATCAACTTCCCTCTCCTATGTGTTAGTCCGTCCTGCACTACAAAGGTTTCCTTCTCATAGGTGATGGTGAACCTGGTCCCATCTATGCGGACACATCACACTTTGGGCCTAATACAGTCGATCTGGGCATGGACTATAGATAACCAGTCCATTCCCAAGATGACGTCGTAAGGCCTCGACGCCACTATAAGAATATCCCAGCCAAAGCTCTCACATCCTAGAGTAATCTCACACTGCCGACACTAGTGCATATTCATCGAGTCTACTCCCATAGGAGTCTCTAGCCACAATGATCGAGCCAACGACTTCGTCGGAATCTCCGAGCTCCGAACAAGGGCAGTGGAAATAAAAGAATTACTCACTCTTGTGTCTATAAGTACTACAACAAGGGTGTAGTGGACACAGATAGTACCTCAAATCATCTCAGGTGAACCGTGGTCATAGGCCTTGACTACTTGGAGATCAACCTTCTCTTGTCTGCCATCTCCATGTGGTTAGGTTTGTCCTCCTAGTGGTGGTGGTGGTAGAGCATCAAAGCGTCGTCCACGACCCTTTGCTCGGCCATCTCCTCTTCCTCATCTGCCACCTCCCGGTGGACCGCCACGGTAAAACATCTGCCTCTACCTGGGAGGTCCCTCTACTGTCTGATTCTTGTCCACATGGAAGGTTGGGTTGTCCCGAGCCCTGTGACCCTGCCTGCCACATTCATAGCACTGCCTTCTCCTCAAATGGTGGGCTCTATTTCGTTTGGCCCACACCTCCAAACCAATAGCTTGGGGTCACCCTCCTGATGGCCTCGTCTACATGACCTATGTGAAATATGTCTACTACCAGATGCATAAGGCTCTGCTACGTGTTGCCCTGTAGTGGGTCTTGATGTTGGGGTTGGCTCAGCAAGAAATCTTTCCACAAGATGGGCTCACTCCAATACTCCTGCCTGCGTCGGAATGCTTAGGGAGATTATCGAAGCCATGACCTCATGCCTCAATCCCTGCTCGATGGTCCGGGCCCAGAAGAATGGGTCTCGTACAATGTCCATAGAGTAGTATGAGATATATCGCTGAGTACTGAGCTAATGTCATTCTACCCTGCCGCAGATGAAGTAACTCTTGAATTTTCACCACATGAAGGGTGGCTGGAAAAAACTCCGAGCGGAAGAGACCTTCAATGTCCATCCAATGTAGAGATGCCTCGTCATGAACCTGGAGTATCAAGATCCACCATCTACCTACTGATGCGTGTATTAGAATCTTGGAAAAGATCATTATAAGGTCAGCTGGTGTTCCTACCAATCTGAAGACTCTGACGATAGCCTCCAGCCAATCCTCGGCTGCTTGAGGGTCCGTCTCTCCACGAACATGGGCGGCCTCTTTTGCTGAAACTCGTGCAACACACTCAGTCAGCATGCACCCTCTGATGCTTAGCTGGTAGTATCGGTGGCTCAGTGGGTAGTGGTACAGCTGGTGCCTCTGCTGTGATGGGGCCCTACACCGAGGCCTCATTGCTCGGTGGGCTTTCATCTCGTGCGTGACTCGGAACCCTAGCTGACTACCTTCATGGGTCCATCCCAAAAAGACAAAAGTGTACCACGGGAAAACAATATAACTCGTGAGATGACACAAATTAATTACAATGAAAACATTTGAAACACACATGTAATAAATTTTTTTGTGCACTCAGTCGAAAATCAGATGTCATGGTCCTGGTGTGTGGATAAATCAGTAGCCGCACCAACACTGGACTGCCTAGACTGATAACTACACTCAACACTCATAACACTATTTCTTTAAAGAGAAGAAATTATTAGAGTCTTGAGTTCTAGAGTAGAACCAACTTCTCTGATACCAATTTGTCACGACCCGTCCTCAGGGCCCGTGCCGTGACTACCCCAAGCCCGCCTTCTATACGGCAGGGGCTGGCAACTAGCTCCAAAGGCCTAAATCCCGGTAAAAGGAATGCGTTACCTTTATAAAAGTAAACATACACAATAGAGTCTGCAAGTGAAGTAATCAATAACTAAAAATGATTAAAAAAGTAAGTGCTGAAATGTAAATGGGCCAGTATACAAACCCTAATGAAGGTATAGTACAACTTAAAAGAATGTACAACAGCAGAAAAGAAAAGTGGAAACCACTGAGTCATCCTTTGAATATCCCAGTTGAAGGGTGGGTATAGATGGTCTCTTCAGCTCCTCAGGTCTGGGCGTCCACCCCGTGTACATCCCACCAAGTGGTCCACCTCTGGGTACCGTCCAGTTCCACAAATATCCACCACGATCAGTGATGTCTGTCGTCTGCATGTATCACAAAGTAATGCGGACATAACCCAAGCAGGGGTGAGTATACGATACTCAGTAGAGACCCCGAGACCCCTGAAGGTCTCCTAGGATCCATTTAGCATAATCCACAAAGGAAGATACAACCAAGAATTATCAACCCACTCTACTTAGGTATATGCCTATACATATACCTATGTCATCAATTCCAGTTCGGCTCCGACTCTTGATCCCAAGAACAACCCAGTCCATATAGGAAAGAAGTCAATTACACCGTTGATATTGATTGCAAGTCAAGACTCAGCTCACACAGGTATAATACTCATGAAGAAGGGTGTAGATTATTAGATGTAGCCTCTGAATCATCTCCTCTTCCGATCCCACGTAGGATCCTAGTATAGAAGTCGTCGCCGCCGAACCCAGGCAGGATCCGAGTACAGTCGTCACCGCTGTCGAACCCACGGAGGATCCAAGTACACTAGTCCTCGCTACCGAACCCACAGAGGATCAATGTATATTCGTCATAACTACCGAACCCACAGAGGATCCATGTACAGTGGTTATCATCGTCGAACCCCCAGAGGATCCCAACACGGTAGTCATCGTAGTCGCTGCCAGCTCTAGGGTTCCCGAACACAGTACACTCGATTCTGGGAGGGTCCGCTCCATGATCCAAGGGGGTTCGATACATAATCTGTCATTTGTATAGATTTGATGAATCCCAAAGTTCTGTCTCGTCAAAAAAAAACTCAACGCTTCAAACGTGGCGTCAATCAGACGCCCAGTCTGAGAGATATTGGCTTTTCCGTTCCAGGGGCCCGATTAAAAATACACTCGTTTCTAACCTGGATGTTCTCCAATGTCGTCCAAAACTAACTTAAAGCATCAAAAAAATACCCCCTCATCCTTAGGGTCCCAGTGCCACAGATGAAGCGTCTATCGGGCGCACAGTCTTTAAGTTATTCACGTTTAAGTGAAAATGGACCCGACCCGTTATGCCTAGTAGGGCGACGGGTCGGGTTAACCATGTTTTTGGCGGTTCCGAATGGATAGGGGTGTCAGACCGGCCCGATGAAATGTGTGGCTCAGACCGAGGGGAGCGGCCCGGCTCGAGCGGGCGCGGCCCGACCTGGCATGGTGCGGCCCGGCCCAACCCAGCAGTGCGCGACCCCACCGTGGCTCAGCCCGAAGGGGTCAAGCGATCCGAGGCGGGGGGCATTGCCCCTCGATTTCCCGAACTGGTGGCGCCATGTGGTGCTGCCCTCCCTAACCGGTCAGTCATCCTTCTTGGGGCAAGCGTCCCGCATGGGCGGGCCACGGTTCGTCCGGCGTGACGCCCTCCCACTATCACGGCTCTCCTCCATCGGGTCATCCGACGGGCGGCCGGTTTTTCCTTTTTCGAGCAACCCGCGGTTGCAGGCCACGATTCTTCCACACGCGTCCAGCACACGGCCACCGCTTCTCCCATCATTGCCTCTTCCAATGTGCCTCAATCGCATACAATGATACTACGGAGGGTCGTCAGGCCGTGTGCGTTCAGCCCCAACCCTCCGCGTTAAGTGGTAGCAATTGGAAAAGGATAAACAAGGTTTCATGAAGAACGAAGAACAATTTTATTAAAATAAAATTGAATCAATCCTCCCAAACCTGGAAAAGCTTCGTGGTAGACAAGTGTCGTGGATGACAGTATTGATTCCGTCGTCGTCAAAGTGTACACAAAGATGAAGTGGTGTCTCCTCTCTTTTTATGGAGAAAAGAAAAGAAGGTGTGTCATTGTCCTTCGTGGATATCAGGTTCTTCATTGCAGAGGGTGTTGTTCTCCATCAAACGAGTTCTTCATCGAAGATGGTGGTGTTCTTCTCTATTTCTCCAGAGCCACCCTAAATTCCAAGACAACAAGTGCAACCATAAAATAATAGCTAAAGAATTATCTTATTCACAAAAGTAATTCAAAATTCAAATAACTTAATTTAATTAATTGAAGAGATAGAATTAATTGATTAACTTTTGTTGGAAAACATTAAAAAGGGAGAGAGGGTGAGGATGTGTTCTCATAATTTGGGGGGGGGGGGGGTTGTCGCATTAAATGAAGGGAAAACAATTGGGGAGATTGAAGAGCGTTATGGGAGATGAAAGCATAGGGGTCTTGTGGGCCCCACCTCTCAAATATCCACACATGGGAAGTTAGGTGGGTGTGGGACACACCAATAACTTCCATAGATATATAAAAATGTTCTTAACAATTTAATTTACCTTCTTAATTAAACCCCTATTTTTAACTTTCAACCCGTATAAAACGCAATTGCGGTAAAGGTCCCCTGAAGCAATTACCGGCGCTACGAGTTCATCGGTGTCCTCAGATTTCAATTCTGAGCATCTATTAAAAAGATAGAAATACCCACACGTACGTTTATTGAACGTACCCAAACAAAACTTTGGAAATTAATTCTGAGCAGACCGGACCTCAAAATCAAGTATCGTCAGACACCACAGACTCGCAAAATTCCAAAGTATTTAACAAAAAAAAATTCATTGAAATTTCCAGGTCTTCACACGTTGAATATGTAATAAAATATTTTTTTGATCCTCTAAGATATTATTCAATTATTTCTCATCATAATCTACTAGGAAAACCCAAATGTAAAGTTGTATCAAATTTTTTTAATAATTCCTTGTTGGACATGATTCAATTTTTTATGAGATAGTTAAACCATATTATATCATTCTGTGGATATTATTTGGAAATTGATGCATTCCTACATTAAAATATTCCATCTAAATATGTACTAAATTTACCATATTATATATTGACTCAAAGGTATCCAATTTTATTTTAGAAATATTATTTTTAAAAAAATAAATATGACATATGGATGCGAATAACTGTATGAAAAAACTTGAAAAATATATATAATTTATTGCTTATCCAAATGAAACTAAGCGATATTACTTATATACACCAATAAAACGCAATTTTTTTAAGAACCAATATGTTGTTTTCCCTGTGATGAATCATGTGAATTAGGGTGATTATGGTAGAAATATTGAACTTGGAGTAGATTGAGACCAATAAATATGAAATTTTTTTGATGTCAAAGATGATTTGGTCTCAATAAGATTTGTGAAATAGGAAATGACTAAGGTTATATTAGAACCTTAAAGAACTATAAATATGTATTTGTATCAACATATATATGGATTTCATATGGATGGGGATGATGATGTCACAATCATGAATGATAAGCTTAAATCCGACCAAGAGTCCATTGAGAGTAATCATTTTACAAAAGTAATAAATTACATGAAATTTAATATTAACCCCATATACACTAACAATGTTTAGAAAATTTCTTAAAATCCTAATGAGGTGGTTACTATATGGTGTGTGGGCTGTTAATAGGAATATTGTAACTTCCCAGGTAAATAAAGAATATGAAATTCTCATATTTCTCAATTTTTTTCAACAAAATGTTAATATTACTTTAAAGGGAAGGCTATGATCGGTGGCATACCCAATACGAAACAGCGAGTTTCTTTGTAATCTTACGTTGCACACTAATAATAAAATAATATTATTTTAAATGGTAGTTAATTCCTAGCCTTTTTAATGGCAGGAATGAACGGAAATAACTAAAAAATAATTATATATGTTTTTCAAATATTTTTACTTTTATCCAATAAATGTTAGATTCTTAAAATGCGAATGAATCCAATTTTAAGCGTAAATATTCTAATATTCATTAAAAGGTTAATTAACCTCCATTTGACGGAGAACCATTGTTAAATAAACTTTTTGAAAATTTTATATGTTATATTTGACAAAATAAAATCCTTCTTTAGAATCAGGACATCAAAATTTTCTTTCTGTATGTTTTTGGTATTTTTTGGATAAAGATTATTTTTAATGAATAGTGAATAATGTTGTATTTTAATTCAAACCTGACTTTTAATCTAATTTATTTATATGGATATATTATCTTTTTAATTGGTTTTAAAGTGAAATTAGAATATATTATTACCATTTAATCCAATGGTTGTCAATGGAATTAATTTCACTTTGAAATTAGACATAAACAATTGTCAATATTTTGATGGATATTGTTTCTTAAAAACACGCTATTTGTTTTGACAACTGCAATTATTTATGAAATTAATTAATGAAACATATATGTTATTCAATTGGTAAAATGGACATGATTTTTGAATTCAGAATATCAAATATAGATTAGGGTGAATGTTTGGTATTTTTCTGAAAAACATCAATTTTTGATGAATAGTGAAACCATTAAGTGGTAGTTAAAAAAACTCATTTTTTGTTAAAATGAAATTTTACCGCGTCTATGAATTGAATTTTAAAAATCCAACATACATGTTTATTATAATTATGTAAAATGTGGTTCAATGGGATGAAAATATTTTTTTGCTGAATAGTAAGTTTTTGAGTTTTATTAATCACGATTAGAGGTAATTTGTGTAATTTAAGGTAAAAATATTGTTTTAATAATATGAAATCTTCTTTTACACAATTCCTACCCTTATTGGATGAGTCACGGCACACCAATACAATATATGGGTCAACTTGGGTACCCCATGGAGACACTTGGGTTTGAAAATGACATTAATAACACTTTATTTAAAGTTAAAATAAAAATGTCACAAACATGTATTGTTTTAATAAAATACTTTTTACTTCAGGTTATATAAGTTATTTTTTTACTATAAATATTAATTATATAGGTAAAAATATTTCCTACATCATGGTAATTTGTTTATAATTTTTAGACCTTAAATAAATAAATTTATTTATGACACCATGATGATGCAGTAATTACCTCATTAATGAATGATTTAAATATAATGAATGGATAAGGTAAAATATAAGACTTGAACTTGTCTAAAACCTATTGGATGGGTGGATTTTGAACCCTTATCAACTTATTCTCAAAATATATCATTTTGGGACCTTTAAAATCCGAAAATCATTTCATAATAAAGTAACATTTCATGACCTTCCACGAGTGCCCCTCCTCCCTCTTATAAAAGGCCACCACCTCTACTCCCTTACCCAAACCTCTCAAGCCCTTGGCTCATCCAACCCCTGCTCTTATTGTCTCTCCACATCCCTATCTTCATCCTAGAAGCCTTACCCTAGGTAGAAAGCTCTTCAAGAAACCCTTTTGTTTCAAACCAAGGATAGTTACCCAATTTAAAGGAATATAAAGAAACGAACGTGACAAGTCAGACTTAAGGTAAGGGATCCGACCTCTCTATTTATTTTCATGTACTCTCTTTTATGTCATTTAATTTATGATCCATGTACTTATGTTGGAGTATTTTCTTTTTTATTCACCATACAATAATTTTTATTTTCATATTTTGAGATACCCCCTCTTACATTCATCAATTCATTTTTAGAATTTTTATGTGGCACAGTTAGGCTGCCGAATTTTCGTAAGGGATTTCTTATCTCACTTTTAATTTCATAAGATTTCCATTGGTCGCCACTTATTTATGTAATGTGGTGCATTTTTAATGCCTATTGATATATATTATCATGATTCTATATATATTCATGTTGTTCTAAAGTTCATTTTAGGGTTATTATCTTTTGGTCATACGACTGGATTGATTACTATGAGGTAAGGGGTTTTTATCTCAGTTTTTATTCCCATGATATTCATGAAACATTTTCCAATATTTCCTTTCCTGTTCTACATATAATTCCCATTATTCTTCTATTTTTGTAATATTCTCTAGTTTATGGGTATTTTTATGTTCTTATTATGACCCTTCTTTCATGGGGTGTACGTTTCGAAAGTTACCGAAATCGGTATGGGAACCATTCACCCCCCTCATTTCAAAAGACATATTTTTGTTAGGTATTTAAATTTACATATTCTTATGTTTTGATATGTTCTTACATATCTTTATTTCTATAAATGATATGTCCAAGTGATGAGATACCCTTTTTATCTCTTATCGTCTCATTTTATGAATTTTAAAATGACGCCATTAGGCTGTCGAATTTTTGTAAGGGAACCTCTTAACCAAATATGAATTCTTTGGGTTAAACTTCTACTTCTTGATCATGTTGTACTATAAATATGTGTGGATAACCTCTGATTGTTTTACTCTAAATATAGTCTTATATTGGGTGTATTTATATTTGTCACACATAATTAAGTGATTGATTTATCCTTAATCTAAGGATAACTAATTTGTAAGGGTATTTTTCTCAATCTCCTTTCATTGAGAAATAATTTTCTTACAATTCAAGACTTTCTTTTATATTCTATATAAACACCATTGACTTTACATTTCATTCAAAGGGGATATTTTCTACATAATTTTTTACTAAATGAAAAAAAAGGAATGTTTCTTTTAACATACGCGTTGACAACGACCATTTCCGCCGCCGCGAGTACTATTTGACCTTTGGATTCCTTAACAAATACGTAATGTTTTTAAATGAAAATAAATACCATATACTCTTGTAATGGTACTTGTACATTTGACAGGTGGTTACACGATAATGTATATGACGGGTGGTTATATGATAAACCATATTACGGGTGGTGCCGTGAATACCAGGACGGGTGGTTACGTTATAACCTCCAATGCATTGGGTATGGAAGTCGTCTGTATAGCAATTCCATTTAGTGATATGTGTGGATGTTTATAGTATGGTTATTCTATTTAAGTATGTTTATGTCCCAAGTTACCTTTATATGTTATGTGTTCTTTATATGGGTTTTATGGTAATGTTTTGGTTAAAAAGGGGTAATTATTGGTCTTTTATTCAGTGAAGAGTATTTTCTACTTCATAAAGGTGAACGGTATTACTAATGATAAAGTCTTCATGATTTAATTTTCGTTTTGAAAAAAACTAACAGTTTTCATTCATTGTGTATCCTCTACTGGGATTTTTATGCTCATTCCAGGTTTTTGAATTGATTTCCACATGACTTAAATATGAATAGGGTCATGGATGGGATCAAGGAAATACATGATGTCTAAAACATGGAAGTAGACATGTTTTTTTTTAATAGTTTTTAATTTATGGAAACTTAGTAGAAGTGTCTACTTTGTAATATTTTGAGATGTAATAGTTATGTCCTAATTCTTTAAAACAACAAACCTGAAAAGATCCTCTATGTGAATTATTCATTAAACTCATGATTATGTAATGTTTTAAGGGTGGGTCCTTATAGTTGGTATCAAAGTTCAGTTTAGATAACTTTAGAGGTTAGAGTATTCTTTAAGCACAAGTGACATTATAATAATGGTCAGGATTTCAGAAAGAGTCATAGTTTTAGATAAGGTAAATGATTTTAAGATAACATGAATAATTATATCTTAGTATTTACCCTCCTCATAATATATTATATGATGATTCTAATTATATACTCACACATGCCATTTTGGTATTAGTAAATGGCTGGATCTAGTATGAACCAATGTAATATTGGATGTCAAGAAAACTATGACGGTTTTCTGAAAGAACAACTGAAATATTTGGGTGCTGCAATGAGAACACCTGTGCTTATTCTCAACGAACTACCAGGATTCATGATTAACCACATAAAACTTAGTGAGTTCTCTAATCCATCATATATGAGAGAACCAAATCGATGTGGATGATCAGGTAATAATTATAAAGGTAACCATTAGGGTTTATATGATCCTTACATTTGAGGTAATTTTGGGTTACTATATGTTATGATGGAAAATTAAAGGCAAGAGATAAACATGAGGTTAATTCTATTATGGTTATTTTTTTAGATTTTATCTCTTTTTGGGGAATGTATTTAGAATTATGTAGTTTTTGGAAAAATGACAACACACAGACCGTGTGACAACCCATCGCGTCGGACAAAGCTACGGGAATTGATCTCACAACCAAAGTGCGACTGCCATTTATCGCCTACCAATGGACTACGTAAAGTCCCTGGTTAATATGACTAATTATTTTTAGTTAGATGATCTTATGAATCAGGAATAAGTTTATTTTGGGTTCTCTATAGAAATTATTGACCTATCATGGAAGATATATGACTAGGTTAATTACTTTATGTTATGAGACTTTAAGAGTAATTGAAGTTATTTGGAAATAAATGTTAAAATTTATGTTAGAAGACTATGTGATTAAATACTTCAGATATTTGGGTTTCAATAATAGTTTGAATTATTTGTTAATAATTTTAAGGGAAATTTTGTATTGAATGGACTCTTCTGAACTTTGGGTTGTTTGACAAATTTTGAAGATTAAGAGTAGATTTTATTTTTGTAAAATATTATATTTTTTTGGATTATCTTATCTTATACTAACAATTTTGGTTCTAGTTAAGGTCTAAACACATGGGAAATATATAGTTCCCTTTTGTGGATTAGGTTATTCTCTAGAAGTTGATTATATCACTCTTAATGTGAACACGTCATCCTAAATACTCACATTTTTGAGAAAATATGGGTTTGTGTAAGAAATCTAGTAAGAGATGAAAGTCTACACGACAAGTAAGTATATTTCCTTATGTTTTAGTTAAGCTCAAAAAAAATTCCCCAATGAAAATTAAATTAAAACAAAAGCTTTGTCTGTTAACTTTTCCTACTAGGGAATCCAATATTGTTTAACCCATTTCAAGTTTGTGATTTTTTGGTGGTTAACTTTTTCATAGACATATTTTCCTATCACTCTCCATCTGAACATGATGGTTTTTTTCTCCTCTATATCCAGATTTTCATGTATCGTAGTATCTGTTGTCTTGGGTGACCTTTTTACATTTCATTATTTCGTTTAAAGTGATAGTTTAATTTACTCCTTTTCTGATGTGGGGCTTTCAATCATGTTTTTGAGCCCAATTTTAAAATTGTGAGGACACAATTCCCAAAAGGGGGGAAGGATGTAACATCCCGGGTAAATAAAGAATATGAAATTACTATATTTATCAATATTCGTGAATAAAATTTTAATATTACTTTAAAAGGAATGATATACTCATTGTCGTACCCAATACACAACAATAAGTTTCTTTGAAATCTTACAATGCACACTAATAATACAATAATATTATTTTAAATGGTAGTTACCACCTAGCTGTTGTAATGGAAGGAATGAACAGAACTAACTAAAAAAGATTATATATATTTTTCAATTGTTTTTACTTTTATCCAAAAAAATTTAGAGGCTTAAAATGCGAATGAATCCAATTTTAAGCGTAAATATTCTAATATTTTTTAAAAGGTCGATTAACTACCTTTTAATAAAGAACCCTTTTTTAATCCACTTTTTTACAATTTTATATTTTATAGTTGACAACATTAAATCCTTATTTATAATTGGGACATCAAAATTTACTTTCGGTCTATTTTTGGTATTTTTCCAATAAGGTTCATTTTTTAAATGAATAGTGAATGATGTTGTATTTTAATTCAAAACCTCCTTTTAATCTAATTTATTTATATGGATAGATTATATTTTTAATAGGTTTTAAAGTCAAATTAGAATATATTTTTACCATTTAATACAATGGTGGTCATTGAAATTAATTTCACTTTTAAATTGCACATAAACAAGTGCCAATCTTTTAAAAGATATTGTTTCTTAAAAGAACGCTATTTGTTTTGACAGCGGGAATTTATTATAAAATTAATTTATGCAACATCTATGTTATAAATTTGATAAAATAGACATCATTTTTGAATTGGTAATATCAAACATAGCTTAGGGTGAATTTTTGGTAATTTTCTGAAAAACATCAATTTTTGATGAATAGTGAAACCACTAAGTGGTAGTTAAAAAACTTATTTTCCGTTTAAATGAAATTTTACCACATTTATGAATTGAATTTTAAAAATACAACATAAATGGTTGTCATTATTAAGTAAAATTTTGTTCAAAGGGATGAAAATAATTTTTGTTGAATAGTAACTTGTGTGTTTTTTAATCACAATTTGAGGTAATTACTGTAATTTATGGTAAAAATAATGTTTTAATAGGATGAAATTACCTTGAAACATGTCCTACCCTTATTGTATGAGTCTTGGCCAACTACGAAAATACATGGGTCAACATGGGGACCCCATGGATCAACATGGGTAATAAAATAACATTAATAACATTTTATTTTAAGTTAAAATAAAAATATCACAAATATATATTGTTTTACTAAAACAATTTTTACTTGGGGTTATATAACTTATATTTTTAACTATAAAAATTCGTCAGAAAGATAAAAGTATATCCAACATCATTTTAAGTTTTTAATAAATTTTAGACATTAAATAAATAAATTTATTTATGACACCATGATGATGCAGCGATTACCTAAATTAATGAACGACTTAAATAAAATGAAAAGATAAGGTAAAATCTAAGACATACACTAGTCTAAAACCTATTAGATGGGTGGATTTCGAACCATTATCACCTTAGCCTTTAAATATATCATTATGGGACCTTTAAAATCCAAAAATTATTTCATAATAATGTAACATTTCTTAACCTTCCAAGAACACCCCTTATCCCTCTTATAAAGGGCCCCCACCTTTACTCCTTACCCACACCTATCAAGCCCTTGGATTTTTCAACCACTGCTCCTATTGTTTCTCCACATCCCTCTATTTATCCTAGAAGCCTTTCCTTTGGCATAAATCTCTTCAAGAAACCCCTTTGGTTCAAACTAAGGGGAGTTACACGATTTAAAGGAATATAAAGAAAGGAACAAGACAAGTTGGACTTATGGTAAGGGATCTAAACTCTCTATTTATTTTCAAGTACTCACTTTTATGTCATTTCTTTTATGCTCCATGTTATTATGTTGGATAATATTCATTTAGATTCATCATATTGTAATTTTTATTTTGATATGGTGACATACCCCCTCTTACTCTCATCAATTCATTTTTAGAATTTTTATGTGGCGTCGTTAGGCTGCCGAATTTTTGTAAGGGATTTCTTATCTCACATTTAATTTCGTGAGATTTCCATTGGTCATAAATTATTTATGGAATATGGTGTATTGTGTACTTTCAATTGATATATATTATCATGGTTCAATTTATATTCATGTTGTTCTGAAACTCATTTGGGGGTTATTATCTTTTGGTTATATGACTCGATTGATTACAACGAGGTAAGAGGGTTTTATCTCACTTTTTATTCCCGTGAGATTAATGAAACATTTTCCACTATTTACTTTTGTGTGGTGTATGTACTGGAAATTAATCTACTATTTTTGTAATATACTCTCATTTATGGGTATTTACATCTTCATTGTATGACCCTTCTTTCATGGGGTGTACGTTTCGAAAGTTACCCAAATCAGTAATGGAAGCTTTCACCCTCCTCATTTTAAAAGACTATTTTTTGTTAGGTATTTTAATTTACATCTTCATATGTTGTGATATGTTCTAATATATCCTTATTGCTGTAAATGATATGTCCATGTGATGAGATACCCTTTTTATCTCTCATCGTCTCATTTTATAAATTTTAAAATGATATCATTTGGCTATCGAATTTATTTAAGGGAACTTCTTAACCCAATATCAATTTTGTAGGTTAAACCTCTACTTTTTGATTATGTCATACTATGAATATGTTTGGATGACCTCTGATTGTTTTTCACTTAATATCCTCTTATATTGGGTGTATTTATATTTGTCACACATAATTATGTAATTGGTTTATCCTTAATCTATGGTTACCGACTTTGTAAGGGTCTTCGTCTCAATCATATTTCATTGTGGGATTTTTTTGTTCTAATACAAGACTTTCTTTTATACGTTGTATAAAAACATTTGAATTTTCATTTCATTCAAAGGGAATCTTTTTCTACAAATCATTCTACAAAATTACAAAAAGGAATGTTTCTTTTAACATATGCGGTGACAACAACCTTCTCCGCCACCGCGAGTAATATTTGACCTTTGGCTTCCTTAACAAGCCATAATGTTTTTAAAAGAAAATAAATACCATATACTATTTTATGTATTTTTTTGTTGAAAATGGTTTTGATAATTGATTTGTTATGTCAATATATTTAAGTGATATATTGTGATTGAAATTTGGAAATGTTTTCTTTCCATTATATTTGTTTTATGTATTATGATATGGTAATGATACTTAGACATTTTATGGGTGGTTACATGATTAACCGTATGACGGGTGGTGCCATGAATTCCAGGAAAGGTGGTTACGTTATAACCTCCAATGCATTGGGTATGGAATTCGGTTGTATGGTTATTCCATTTAGTGATATTTGTTGAAGTTGACCATATGGTTATTCCATTTAAGTATGTTTATGCCCCAAGTTAACTTTATAAGTTATGTGTTTTTTATATGGGTTTTATTGTAATATTTATCTTACAAAAGGGGTAACGAATGATATTTTATTTAGTGAAGAGTATTTACTACTTCATAAAGGTTAATTTTATTACTTATGATAATGTATTCACGATTTACATTTTGTTTTGAAAAAAAACTAACAGTTTTTTTTTCTCTCTGTATCCTTTTCTGGGATTTTTATGATCATCCCAAGTTTTTAAAATGTTTTCCACATGACTTAAAGATGAATATGGTCATGTATGGGATGAAGGAAAGACATGATATCTTAAACATGGAACTATACATGTTTCTTTTTATGGGTTTTTATTTTATGGAAACATAGTAAAAGTGTGTACTTGGTAATCTATTAAGATGTAATAGTTTTGTCCAAATTCTTTAAAACTCTAAACCTGAAAAGATCCTCATTGTGAATTATTCATTTAATTCTTCATTATGTAATGTTTTAAGGCTGGGTCATTATAAATATAGATATGAATGGTTGGTTATTTTGTAATAAATCTATTCCAATGGAAAAGGTTTACAAAAAACTAATGTTATTGACTACGATTACGCATTTTCATTAATTATGATGAAAAATTCTAAATAGATATTTCATTCCATAACAAGTCATTATGATGATGTGATATATCAAATGTATTTCAAAACCTTATTCCTTAATTTAAATTTAGATAATATATTAAATATGATACAACTAAATGGGTTTTTAGTTATAAATGATTTGAATTTATTTGGAATGTTACAATTGTATATTTATGTTTTAAATCGTGATTATTTGATTTAGAATATAAAGTTTGATTATGTGATCAATGATTCTGGTTTCACAATGAATATATTTATTTATTTTGTATACATTTGAGTATAATGGAGTTATATAACATTTTTTATATTATATGAAGATGAAATAATAATGATCAAAAATTATATCCCAATATAACATTATTTAATGTTTTTATTGTGAAATTTAGTCTTGATAATGGACATGATTAAATAAACCTATATAGTAGGTGTGAATATCTATGATGACTTATTGAATCTGTTTCTCAAAATGAGAAAAAAAACATATATTTGATAGGTTCTAAAGATTTTTAACATGGATAAATCTAGGAATGTGAATTTATTATTATTTCATGGAATAGATCATATAATGATTCATTATCATACTAAATAGTTCCATTGTTTTTATAATATTCATTATGAATTTTATATAAGATATATGGTATTTTCCATTTTATATATTGAACCAAGTGTCACTTATCATTTGAAAATAATAACTATATTCCAATAAAATCCATGTGAGAGTCAGTAGATTAATATGCAAAATATTTATAAGTTCTTGAGATGTCTTAATGAAGTAGTCTTGGTATTGGGATTTGATTATGAGCTCAGTCTAAAGGGTTACCCTGATGGTGGTCTCCAATCCAAAAAAGATTATATGATATCTCAATATGGTTTTGAGTTTTCCCCCCATGGTTGATATATCAATTGGTGGAGAACGTAACATTACACCATAGAGATATATTTAGAAAAATAGAGTATATCATTTTATCAAATTTATTGAATGTTTTTTAGATCAATAATTTTCTCACTAAACGTGGGGTGATTCCTAGAATTAAAGGATAAATGTATCACTATTTTTTAAGTAATTGGACAATAAATTGGGTGAAGGAACCCTGATATCAGCATAGAACAACCCATATATTTAAATTACCATTTCATTTAGAGATCATTGATATGAGAGATATAATGTTCTATTGGGTTACTACACATGATAATGTACCAAATCCTTTGAAAAAACATTAGTGTAGTAAAATCCTATAAGTCATGATGATTATTTTACTATTAGAAACATGAGGCATTCAACATAATATTTTTAAATATGTATTGGGTTCTTATAATAAATGAAACTCCCATTTTATTATTCATTCAAGTATGATTCTTATCTTATATGAATAGTGGAATAATAAAATCGCATAAATGTATTTATTTTGATTTCACAATAATTGATGTTCATTATGGATAAATATGGGCTATGATGAAATTTTGAGATTACAAAGAGAGAAATATAATATGTGATATAAATTTTTGTATGTGATAAAAATATATTTATGTGATATATTCAGTATAATAATGAGATAATATGTAGAGACTTATTGTCTATATTGAACTATGAGCGTATATGACAAATATTAACATATTTTCCATTATATACATAGTAGTGGATACTCACAGTGAATATGATTACCTAAATTTTTACTAATTATTATTATTTATGAAATCATAATTATTTATAATTGTTATATTATACTTACTTTTTTTAAAATCATAGTCGGTTTGGTATGTTTTTTATTATGTTTTTAGTTGATCTCACCTAAGATGGGATTTTTACACTTGTATGAAAATACAAGAAATGTAGTCCCACTATTGAATTATACAAAAGAAATGAATATATATTCTTCTTTGGATGAATTTTGATCTTTTAATCCACATTTATGAAAGACATGTGATGTATTCATTCAAACTATTTTGTCAATTTCATTCAATGATGAATGTATGAAATGAACTATAAAATATTGACATAATTCATGTCTATTGGTCACTATATATTAGCCAATAAGGTGTTATATAATATTCATATGATATATATGATATCTAATTTTTTTATATGTGTTCATATGGAGACAAGAGTGGGTTTGACCAATATCACACCATACCCCTTTGTCGTGTGACAATCACTATCATTTTTCTAGAGAGAAAAATTTGAAAAAAATCATTAAATTATGGAAATAATATTCTCTTCAATGATATATAAGGAAATATATTCATACATTTAGTCCTTACTGTATGGATAAGATATTATACTATGATTTTTTCAATAATGATAAAATTAAGGTAAAATTGTATATAAGGATTTCAGACTGATTAACAAAGAGTTGTTAATTTTATCAGAAAGTTTGTATGGGGTTATAGTGATATTAGATGATTGATGGATACACAAAAAATATATATTAATTAAATTATATGATTTTCCTTATTTCACAATATTGATCATTCATAAAATGCATTTCCTAAATGATTATATTGAGACACAATTTTATGTATGGGATTCTTGTATCCTTTTATAGTATTAGACTAACAATAAGTGTTATCAACCCACATCTTCTAAATGGTTTTCCATCATTTGTGAATAAAATAGTTGATTCATTTATGGAATTAAAATCAATTTATAATCATTGAAACATCTAAAGAATATAATGATATAATGGGTAAACATTATGTTAATGTTTATTAGATTATATATATTTGAAACTTACACTTGATTCCCTTTATTATATTAAAGTTGTATATATAATGTAAAATATAATTAAATTGGTTGGTTTAGTGATAAAATGAATCCATGTATATTTTATATTCCTAAATTTTCTCAATTTTAAATTTTTGGAAAATGTGTTATTACTCCTTTCATGTTCATGGGATCCTATGATAACCATACATGGTTGAAATGGTCGGTGTACTACTTATGAGAGAAATAATATTTTGGATTCTTACAAAATGATATCCATAAAATATACTCCATTGAGATGGAGGTTCTTATACATGAGGAATAATTATTTATATAATGTTCAGTATTTTATAATTTATTTGATAATTATATATCTGAATGTTTATTGGTTTTCGTTAACTATTTTGAAAATATTATATTTAAAAAAACACCTCTAGTAGTTTTGGTTACTATGAATTAGTATGTTCTATAAATTTTATGTTATTAATGTTTTCTTAATAGGATTAAACATGGGTATCAAAGTACATATTTTACTATACTTTGTAGATTATCCTCCATAGTGGACCATTATTTGTTAGTTAATGCCTAGTGTTGTGAGTGATCTCATTGTTATGGTCTGATTGAAATTATTGTGGATTAAAAATTAGTACTTTACCAAATTATGTATTGATCATGGCTTAATACATTTACTATAATAAAAAATAGATCAATTTGATTTAAATCCAAACATTGAGACTGTCATGTTGGAAATTCCAAATCAACACCATATATCAATCCCATTACTCAAACTGAAAAAATTATTTGTCATTAACAAAATTCATCAAGATTTATTAAGTTTTAATTGATGTATAAATTTTGGATGTTTAATTAATAATTCACGTGATCTTTGAGTATGAATGGGAATTATTTCATCCTTTGATAATTTTAGGTCTCTCTATTGTGCTAAAACATATCACAAATCCCTAAAATGTTAGAAACATTGGTCATGTGGATCTTCATGTTACATAACTCTAAATTATCACATAGGTAAAATTATTTTAAGAATTCAGTAATTAATATAAAATTTTTCACCTTGGTAATATTTCAAAAAATGCTCGAGGAAGCCCAATTAATGGATGGAAAAATATGATCCATGATTATTCTTTAATAACACACTTGTTATTATATACTGTGTTAGTTATCTTTGGAAAACAATCCATTAATTCCATCTGGTTTGAAATGGTGGATGTTTTTTGTTATAGAGTAACTTCATAAAGGGAAAAGAAACCACTTAGTCACAATATTAAATTCGTGCATCCCTCATGAATCAAGACACATTGATTGAGTGGTATGGGTATTTCATATGAACTAAATTTTAATAAATAAGAAAACAACACAACCCATATATGATAAAAAATGGGAATAATATAAATTTTTTAGAATATATTTTTGATAACTAACCAATTTTAAATTTTTCTAGATCATTATTTTCATTTACTATGGTTCTAAAAAAATAATTAGGATCACTTATATTATTACTTTTTATGGGATATCTAATATTATATATACATGTGTTTTTGATCCATTCTAAACTACCAAGGAATGAATTATTTCATGCATGAGGTTGGTACCATGAAGAAAACAAGAGATCATTATGTTATATTTATTACATTATTAATATCCTAAATATTTTAATTAAATTGAATTGAGTGAAATTAAAACTATTATCTAATAAAATTCATATAATAAATTAATAATGGTTCTTGTATTAAATTTCATAGTATGGGTTAATAAAAATAATATCACCTCTATTATCAAATTAACCATGTTGCTATACTATAGTATATGTTTTAGTTTGTTAAAATATTCTTGGTCCAATCCACTGACTCTACTTGAGATAATCTAGGTATCCTATTAATATTAAAATATTAAAAAAAATATTGAATAATCATAAAATAAAAATACAAATAAAATTTATTTTTATTTGTTTAACTCACTCAGACACATATGAAATCCTCCCTTAATGGAAAATTTTTTCATTGATTTAAAAAAACAATATTTTGGAAATAATGTTATAATTTGATGAGTGTATTATATAATTGGATAATTTTGTAATAAATATGGATTTATTTAGTCTTATTGTAATATTTTTCTATGGAAAATAAGACTTATAGATCATTTCATTTGTTCAATAAGGGTGTGGATCTATTTGAATATGATTATTGGTGTTAGGTATTTTTTATTCGTAAAATTGATAAACTCATGGTACAACCCCAATGGTCACAAAATGAATACATAATATATAATAATAAATATTTAATGGTATTTTTAGTGGTTTACTCAAATAGGACACTATAATGATGAAATAGTGATCCTCACTGAGTGAAATTAATTTTCTATATAGAAACTTTTAAAATTTGATACTATATCATGCTATGTATCTTAGGTTGATGCAATTGGGAAGATAATAACACCAAAGTGAAGACTCTATGAAATCATGATAATATACTATTTATGATGATAAAGTATCAATTTCACAATATGAATTGGTAACAATCATAGATATTTTAAAATATGATTAAAAATTTGGGTTTTAGGAATGTACCATGGTGAAATGTAATGCCCTAAAAATTTAGGGTTGTTATTATTTTCCAATAATGATAGCATCAATCCATAAATTAAGCAACAAACTATAATATTTATTCATAACAAGGATCTATTAAGACATAATTAATTAAGAATAAGTAATTGTAAATTCAATTCAAAATGTCTACCATTTAGGATCCTTGAATACATTTTAATCCAAAATAAATAACATTGCATTCCATTCTCGTATGATATGCATCATTAATATATTCAATAATAGTTATTGAAAAAGATCACATTGAATTAGTTGAATTACTCCATTCTCTATGGAATATCCACAAATTTCCCTGAATCACCAATTGAATAGGGATGATCCCCCTCCATACTATGATATTATAATATCCTATTGTATTTAAATAGAAGGATAAGATCTCATCAAGGAGAATAAAATGAGGCATTAGAAGGCTCAATTTAATACCAACCCAATGGTATTTCTTTGTTATTTATCCATTGAGGACACACCTCTAGTGATCACACATTATTTCCTTCATTACATGACATTTTAATTATTCATTTTTCATTAATTAATTTCACATTTGATGAAAATATCGTATTCTCCTAAAAATTTTATTATTTACAAAATTCAAATTGATAATAGCCAACATATAAAAATGATGAATGATAACACTTATCATTCAACATCTTTTAAAATTATATTATTCTAAGTGAATCATAAAACATGATTCTAGAAATAAAATATATCTCAGTCATACATTAGGATTAATTAAGGTATTTTAATTATATCTCTTGGTTTTTTATATATGATTGTAAACATATAACGTATATATATATACATATTTGGGGAATATATCCATCAATATTCCACATACTCCAAATTTTAGTTGACTTTTTCTATTTCCCCATATACTATATCACATATAAAAGCATGTGAAACCATATAATAAACTCATTTCAGATATCTTCCATGAATATTGTAAATATTTATTATAAAACTCAGTATGTAGCACATCATATTAAATACTTTATAAATATGCATCTATAAAACCATCTTGATAAACAATAATATTTTTAGAGAATCACTTTAAGTAAAAATCAATCCTTATTCAATCAAAAAAAATGTGACCCCATCGTCCATTCTATAAATGATAAGAAAAATTATTTCTAAATTCTAAAATTGTAAGAAAATATGATACTTTAGAAAATTGTTACTTATACAAATGTAACAAAGGGATCTACTCTAATCTCCATCAAACACATGTATCTTGGTAAATGTGTCAACCAACAGATCTTAACCATTTATTAATTTTCAAATAATCTATTATCCAAGACATTGAGTAACCATAGGATTCATAGTGTGTCAAATTCATAAATCTAGTCATCCATTCTTAATTCTTTAATTATGTTCTAACTAGTTTCATGAATACAGATCATGTTATTTACCCTTACAGATGACCAGAACACATTCTGCCTAATCTGATAGATATAATCATCACATATATTTTCTATGTATCAACATTTATTCTTATAGTATATATCTATTGAGTTTAAATATTATATAATCATAATATAAGTTAAAAAATACCATATTGGTTAAACTAGAACTATTGACTTGATATATAAATTACCCATCCACTTTCTGATTGACTATGACATAAGGCGTTCATAAAAATTTTATGAATGTATAAAGGTCCTCATGATAGTTTTATAACCATTTTTAAATACTTGGGAATGAAAAAATGATCCATTAAACACTTATATACCATGAATCTAGTGTTTTAAACTCTTTATGTTTTACTCTGGGAGTCATTTAGCATAAAAAATGTTTTTTCCTCACATGCATGCTTTTCATCCGAATATAAGAGTTATACTAATGATAACCTTAATATTTATTCATAATATGTAATACTATAAAATTAATTTTTATTATGTATAACTATATAATATACATTGGATAGATAATTATCATTTCACATTATGATATATATGTGGGCAATATGAAATAATGGTAGATTATAGACCACTTATTTTAAAAAATTATGTTAAATATAATATTTTTTTAAAAAATATTATTTTTTTGACAAAATATAAATTAATTTTTTGTACTATCCTAACATATATGATAGAAACCCCTATCAATCTTATTTTTTTTCTTCAATTTCATGGTTTTGTTAAACTCACTATGTATCTATGTAATTCATTCCACACCATTATGTGATCATTTCACAACCCCCCATAATCTATACAATGAGTTACATCAATATAGAAGTGTTGAATTAATAATATTAGGACTATGGAATTATATTTTTAATTTTTAAATCATTTAAAATTGTATTCAAATTCCTTAATTTCACAAAATATAATGTTATGATTTTTAGAAAATATATATTATAAATAGAACATTTTAAGTACATAATGGTAATAATAATTCGAATATTTTACAAAAAAAATTGTTTGATATCATTTTGGTATAAACATGTAATTATTTTCATTTTTTTACAAACACATCCTAAACACTTTTAGGATATAAATTTTAACACACATTGAATTTTTTTGATCATTATAATATTATATTTGTTCAATATAATCTAATTTATGTCCAAATAAATAATCCCACTATCCTCTTATACAAAATATTAATTTCCAAATGACTTAATAAGATTCCAAAACACCTACGTGTGAGGAAATAACAATTATTTTCCTTCATGGAAATATATAATAAATTAAATATTTAATTGATTTGAAATATTTTATTCTATATGATTGGAGAATTATTCTTTAACGACTACTTCAGTATTTAAAATCTCCCTTCTAGTGAGATTAAATCCATCATATCTTATCAAAAATCTGGATAAACATATTTGTAATGGATATGACTATTTTATACCCAACTTATAATAAATCATTTTATAGAATTTGATGATTCATAAACATTCTATATAAAATATGTCATCTCATATTATGAATAACAACTCATGTTTAATAAAAAATATATTTTATCATATAAAATATATAAAATTATAATATACCTCTTCAATATTATCTATTTCATTTACATATTTTCCTTTTCATCAACTTTATGATTCATCAACACCTTTAATTAACAGTTTAATGAAAAGAATATGAATAATCAATTAGTACATTGATTTTGAATTCATTTGTTTATATAAAATTTCAAAATTATACATTCTGAATCTTATAACATTAAAAAATATGGAATTGATTCTTATGACACTGCTACTATACATGAAAGGTTAATCGATTATTTTCACATACCATAATATATCCCAACTAATTTCATCATATGGAAATAATATCATCCTTATTATCCATTAGTCTTTAATAAACATGAATACATATACAATAAAACATTGTTTGGATTTAAATCATTTCTTCTTCCACATTGATATTTTACCCACATTGACTTTTAATACAACACTGAGACTTAGAAAATAAATTTCCTAGTTTATCTGTCCTCATCCCTTTTAGAATATATTATAAAAATTTCCTAAAATCATTTACATTTTTAAAACCATTAAAAAATAGTTCATCAATGAGTTCAATATTTAATCCAACCTCTATGATAATCGTTAATTTACCTAAAACATATATAAGCTCAATTAAATTTATTATATTATTTGATAATAAATAAACTTTGCAAAATTTAATGGTAATTACATTGAAACATTATTTCAGTCAATATATTATTCTTATAAGGGTCTGGATATAATTTTTGAAAAAATTTAACAAGTGGTTACTTAGGAAGGTATTTCTATAATATGTAGAATATTCTTCTCACATAAGAATAATCTTTTATTTAATAAAAAAATAAATATTGTTCAATATATTAGTATTTTTAGTTTATGTGATATTGATCTCAAGATTACATAATATGATTGGGAGAAAATATATATATACAATAAACGTTTTTATTATATGAGTATCAAATTTAAATTTTTTTAATAAGAATATTTTTTAAATGTTCTCTCACTAAAATGATGGACTGTTAAAAAAATAATTTCAGTTAAATGATTATGACCCTTATTTAATCAAGTTAATCATTTAACAGACATGAAAAATATTCTTGATAATATTTGGTAAATAGTAATTTCAAACATATCACATATGTATGTTAGATTTTTTAGTGGATAACAATGTACCTTAATTGATCACATGGATTCACTCAATTATACTATTTTTCATTTTTTATTGATAGTGTTTCCCAACTATGTGTAAAAAATTATATTCTATAAATTAGAAACCTAATTTCTAGGTTCACATTATTACACTCTCCGATTACAATAGATAGTCTTAGGTCACCCAACTATGGCATGGCCTACACGGTAAGATAATTGAGGTCATGAAAATAAATTAAAAGGAATATGAAACTTATTATTCTTAAAATGGTTTTTATTTATTAAAATTTTGTCTTAATGTACATAGAAATTTTATAATATTTGAATAATAGTTAATAAATTATTTAAAAAGATGCCCATAGATAATATTATATTAGTGACATTGGAAATATGGAAACTTAAATACTAATACATGTCTGAGATACCTTGTCCCAAACCAAATGTTCAAAGACTTGAACCCCTATTATACATATTATACATAAAATATATCTTTTTTACCAAGGGAAATAGATAAAAAAATGGGTGAGCTGTGATGCCCAGTAAATGTAAATAAGGGAGATATGTAAGCATAAACAAAAACCTACAACTATGATAATGTGATCATAACAATAGAAGATCGTACCCTACATATGAAAGATCATAAGGATAAATAATCAAATAAAGATTAGAAGTTCTTGAGACATTAATCATAAGGTAAAGAAGAGAATAATATATGAAATTATAACAATGGAAGAAGACATGAAACAGTTGCATACATATAAACATGTAATATCATTCTCCATACGTCAAGAGGAATTTCAATAAATTATTTAGGTACTTCTTGGTGACTAAACCTATTAAGTGGGAAGCAACTCCATCTATAGTCACAATCCATTCATTTTAATAGACAAGGTTTCCCTATATTTTCAAAGTGGATCGCTTTTCCACATATTCTTATAGTGGATCGGGTTTCCCTATATTCTAATGGAGGATTGGTTTTCCTCATCTTCCCATAGTATATTAAACACATCAACTTCATTATCATTATAATCTCAGGAGATAAAAATATTTACCATATAAATTTGAGGGAGATATAGGTCCCACAAATATCATAAGGAAATCATAAATATGTGTCCCATAAGATCATAACACATGGAATGAAATATAAGTCGTAAATATTTAATCATATTATAGCCTGTGAAAAAAACACTAGTTTCATAATAAATTCACCAAATAATAACCCATGAATGAAGCAGATTCCATAAACACACAACCCGTGAAAGGGAAATAGGTTTCAAAAACATATAAAATATAAATGTTAGATGTGTTTCATAAATAGATAACCCCTAAAAGGGAAATAGGATTCAATGAAATATAAAACATAAAAGTGAAACAAGTTTCCTAAAAATCATCACATTAAAATATAAACAATTTATCAAAATGTTATGAATAAATCATTTGTATAATTTCTTATAAATTCATGAGTAACATCAAATCATTTTTTCTTATATTAAATAATTGGGAAATATATTTTCAAAACAGTTCCTAATGAAAATAGCCTTTCTTCTTTAAAAAGTGATTTTGAAAACACAAAATCCTTTAAGAATCATTTTTTAAAAATACATTAAAAACATAGAAAAAAGGATTAAAATAATTTTGAAAATATTTTTCATTGAAAAAAAAATGAAGCACGAAAAATATTTAGAAATCAACTTTCTATAAATATATAAAAAATCATTACCAATTTAAAAAAACCATTTTCCTTGAAAATATGAAAAAATTTAGAATGACTCTTTATTTGAAAATTGATTTAAAAACATATATAAGAATCATTGAGATTATTTAAATCCTTTTCATTGAATGAATCCTTTTGAAATCATATAATGGAATATTTAAAAATCATTAAATACATATTTTAAATATTTTTTTGAAATAAATTTTCTTTTAAGACGTAATTTCATATAAAAAAATTTCCAAAATATTAGAAATCATTTTCCATAAAAAATAACATAGTAAACATATAAATGATTCATTAGTCAAACTTCATTCATAACGATCAGTATGTATACACATATTAAATATTACATTATCACCTTAAATGTTTTGAAAAGATATTTAATTGGAATATTTAATGATGATTACATTTATAAATGTATTTTAAAATGGTAAATAATGTGTATAAAATATATTTAAACGTTATAATACAGTAGAATAATGAGTCAAAAACCCATTTTTTTTAAACATGGTTTTCATTGAACACATATTTCCGACCGATATAAGATATAAATTTGATTCTTCATTAAAACAGTTGCATACATATTTTATGTGAAAATGAGTTATAAAATGGTAATAATAAAAGAATAAAAATTAATATACAAATGATAAGAAATTTTATGATTTATATTTGTATTGTTTTTTCATAAAATTTCATTAATGGAAGAATAATCATTAACAATATCGATAATGGATGAGATTGTTTAAAAAAAATCATACAACTCGGTAAAATAGAATTATACTCGACATGTAATAAATTGAAATTTCATGAAGCTTAAAATATCATAAAAAGAATTGGGTTCAACACATATATTTTAAAATGCCCTTATATACGACTTTTAATTGAATATTGGTGCATAACAAGGCTTTTGTCACTATGATGGAAAATTGAGACTCAAATACTTATCCAATTTAGAAACTTTTGAATTAAATCCCCATGAAATATATATAATATAAAGGATTTGTAAATAAACATATATTTATGCATTATAATCATATAATTCATCCCTGATTTTTAAAAACACCCCATATAATTAATAGGCGTTGAACATGGCTTTTGTCTTATAGAAAATGAATGTTAGACGAGAAACCCCTCACATTAAGTCCTGACTCTCTTTATACATGATCAAATCTCATTTATAAAATATATATGTTTTTCATTGTTCGAATAATAAAACATATTTATATATTTAATAACATATATTATTTGATTATGAATTTATCTAAATCTTTTGTTAACAACTTTCAGTTAATGTTTTGTTTCAAGAAATAATTGTTATGGATTTCTCCTATGTTTTGATTTTTATTTTTTTGTACTCATAGTTATTTAATTATATAAATAATTTAAAACATTATATAATCATATTATATATTTAGTGTAAAATTAATTATAATAATCTATAAAATATGAAAATAGAAAATGAATGACACCATTCATGGAGACAGTAGGTCGTACATACACATTAACGTGGTTTTCATTTTAGAATCGTATTGAAAGAAATAATGTAAATGACATATGTATATAGATATATATAATATCATTATAGTAAGATTATTATGTCATATTTGACATATAATGTTACTAAAACAACCCATAATTCATTCCATGTAAAATGTGAATGAATAACATCGGTTTGGGGAGGTGATAGTCGACACATCCAAAAATAATGTTATCTTATTTACAAAAGAAATGAATGAAGGAAGTTATGTTTGATATGACTATTACATAGGAATAAATAGGTATTAAATATCATATATATGGCATGAAAAATAATTTTCTTCATAATTTATAACCATTAAAGGTGGTAATGGGAAATAGAACAACATTGTTTCGTAAGTTGGGAGTTTTTCTTACACAAGAGTGGGTTGTTCATTTCCCATTAGATGGAATTGTGTGTAGTTGATGGTAGACCAAATAGAAGGAAAAAAATCAATATATTGAGGATATATGTGTTATTATATGATAATTTAATAATTATAATTTAATTAGAGGAGAATGAATTCAAACTAAGGTGGTCATTGAAGAATGATACCTTTTTTGGTAACTACTTTTTTGTTTTCGCCAAAGGACATCCGTGGATACAGTTATGACCAAAGTTTTACTTATAGGATTAGGGTCGGAATTTTGGAGATTAATTGAATAGATTTTGGGTGATCCAAAGGCATTTAAAGGTTTTAATAAGTGGTATATGTGAGTGACTTTTTATAGTTGAGGTGGGCTGACATTCATTTAATTTTTTCAGAAGGGAATTAATCCCATGTTCTTCCCATGTAATGTGGAACCAACAATGGACCAAATTCAAAAGAGTAATATAGGGTCTAAATATGTCCATAAAATTCCTTATATAATTTTATTTATATAATTCTATAACTTTAGATTATGTTTTAGTCCCTTGTAAAATATATTTTTATCTTAATTATTGTAAGTAATATTAATTACATTTATTAATACATTTGTCCAAAAACTAACATTAACTCATTCTATATTTTAATGTATATTGATTTCAAATACAAGATCCTTTTTTTAAAATCTTATAAAATAAGGGAAAATAATTATATAAATTTTATCCCAACGATATGACTATAATGGCATATTTTAATGTAGAAACATTCAAATGTATGCTATGTTTTTATATCCAATTACATTGGTAAATTGATTGAAATGAAAAAAATTATATTATTTTGTTTTCTTATGTATATAATTGAACTTAAAAACAAATAATTAATATAATTTAACCATATAAATAAACCAGAAGAAATTTTTTTCTTAAATTAAAATTCATTATTATTTAATAAAACATTTCATTAAAAAAATACCATACAATTCACCTCATTCTAAAAATTATGTTTCCATTTAAAAAAATTAATTTCTTCAAGTAAAAATTATAAAAGTTTCAAAAATCATATTTTAAACGGGTTCTCCATTAAAAGGTGGTAAAATTACATTTTTGAAAAAAAATTACACCATTTTAATTATAAAATTGAATTTATTATTATCTTATGCCTATAAAATATATTATATGTGTGTAAAAATAAATTAATAATTATATTATATAAAAATAAAAATTGTCAATATTGGTTTGTTTAATATATTGAGGTAAATGGTGTATTTACATATAAAAGAATTTTTCATAGAAAATAAATTTCATTATTTGGAAATAGTTCATATATTCATTTCTTGTTAAAAATTTTCATTTCATCCACATGTTTAAATAATTTTCTTTTTCATAAAATCAATCATATTTTCTTGTTTGTAACTATAATAATATTATAAAAAAATTATTTATAGTACGTTGTAATTCATTAAAAATAGATATTGAGTGGAATGTAAGCTATCGATGGAAATATGAATTGCGTGTAATGCAAGCCAAACATTTTTTAGCATGTATATAAAGCTAATCGACATGTTTCAAGTAGTGAAAGATTAACTGGGTGTTGTATAAAATGTGATAAAAAATAGTTCTTTTATAAAACAGAATCTATATTTAGAGTTCGGTGAATTGAAAAATATTAAAAAAGATATGTTAATTCAAATATATATATATATATATATATATCACAAAATACGATGGGGTAATATTTTGCCCCTATTAAAATGATTTTTTTTGTTGAAATACATTTGGGTCATTAAAGGTTTAATACTTGAATGTACCTTTCATAGACACCCATATAGTAAAAATTAGTTTGAAAACATCCATTTAAAGTAAAAAAGTTGGAATCATAATGATCAACCCAAGATACTCATAACTATATTCCACATAAGATAACATAAGTGGTATGTGAATACATATAAATAGATGAGGAATATTATTATCATGTTCTGATGGATAGTGATAGGGAACATTATTAAAAAAATGTCAACAATTAAAATTCCATAAATCTGTGATGATCTGTGTGGCCATTTGATTCATCAATAATGATGGTACGGGGATAACGTTTTTTGTTTCAATGTCCCTTTTATTAAAATTTATAAATTTAATAGGAATATATACTTATTAGTTCTTATTCATTTTAATTCTCATAATCTAATCGTTTTCTTGTGACTTCCTCATTTTCCACTTCATCACTTACTCTACGAAATGAAGGTTAATTTTTCATTCCTGAGGTACAAACAGATCATGTGATCTATGAAATGTTATACAATACGTCTTCAGTTACCATAAAAATTGGTTATTACATTTTATCGAATATGAAAAAATCATTATTTCATGAGATAAAACTTTAATATGAAAAACTTTATCCTAGGATTCATATAATCATTTTATTAATAGTTATCCTTATTAACCATCATGATGATTAAAATACTAAACAATACAAATAAGGTAATGAAATCTTAATTATATTGATCCCCATATATCATAATGTATCTTTTTGTTGTGACATTGCAAACATGTGAATAACCTCAGGGTATATTCTCCTAAAACTAGGTAGTAAGTAGAATTTCCATAAATTGTTTTAGAAAACATGCATACTTCCTTATTCTGTAGATTACTATATATATTCAACAAAACCATGAAGTTGTAATCTTCATCCTTGATAACATGGAACAGTAGTTCAAAAAAATCCTTCATCAGTTCTATGTTCATTAATACTATCCAATTTACATTATCCATGCTAAATGAATTTTTCTTAACATCTTGAACACATTAAGGGTTACCTTCCCTAATTTACAAATATCACCTTTCCGTTAAATAATGTTTATATTTATTCATCAAAATTGAATAAACCATTTTCATTAATTATTGAAAAACATATATTTACAATAATTATATATTGGTTTATTCATATAACATATAAATTCCAAAACATATAACCTTAAATCATCCAACATTATTCAAAAAAATATATCATAGGCTTCATAATCTAATTCTTTAATACACATTTCTTTAATCATGAAATATAAATCATGTATTATGGTAACGCAACCTCAATCCAATCATGATTATCACATTTAATTTAATTAATATGGGAAGGACATCCCTTACCTTTAACATATTATTTGGAGCCTCTTTATGTTTATAAGTATAACTAATACTCATTGGCCACCCTGATTCTCATCATGAGATTTCAATATGGGAAATTGAATTTCATCATGTCCATAATTTCCACATCTAAAAAAATACAATGTTAATACAGTTCCTTATAGTTATCAGCATTGAAAAAAACTATAATGAATTGGATGGGAAACATTAATCATACATGAAAACCACATAATCATGAAAAATAACTTATATAATATCAACATATTAACACCTACTTATATTTTATACAGCACAATAGGATTATCCAAGTTTATTCTTAATCATCATCTCTTAAAATCATTTTTGATCATTCATAAAGGGTTTTTGAATACCCAATGAATATCCCCCAAGAGTTTCAAACCAAGTGTGTAATAAGGCCTATTGTAAGGTACTAGGATATTCTTGAGTCAGGACAAATTAACCTTATCATATTTATTACTCCTATGTATATTTGTTCAATAAAAATTCCCACATGTATTTGCTAAAAATATATGTATTTATAGGAACCCACTCACTCTGTAATTTATCAATACTCTTGGACATTTACCTAGTCTTCTCCATATCATTAGACTTATCCTTAGAGACATCACTTGACTTATCCATAGAAATATAGCTCAGGATTTAATTTTTGTTTTGTCATCCTACATTATAATGTTTGAATAAACCTTCAATATGATACCAACTATAAAACCCAGTATTAACATCCATAGACATTACATCATTTTTACAAAATAATTTATACATTATATAAATAGATGCATAAATACGGTATTAGTTTAGTTCAATTGGGAACATAGCGACGTAAACACTTGTACATGAGTGAGATAAGTTATTTCACACTCTGTTCTCAAAGACTAGAACCCTTCTTACACATTTCATACATGAAATATATCATTATATCTTGGGGATGGAAACAATAAAAGGGGTGAAATAAGCTACTCAGTAAAGGTAGAGAAAATAGATTTATTAGAATAAACATGAGAATATTAGTATGATAATGCGATCATAACATTATAAGATCATTCCATTCATATAAATGATCATAAACATGAATTATAGATTAATGATTAGAATTTTATTTACATGAATGATAAGGTAAATAAGATAATAATCTATGAAATAATAACATTGGAATATGATATGGAATTTTGGAATACACATAAACTTGTAATAACATTTCTTGTAATTCAAGATGTATTTCTAAAACATAGTAGGGACCTTTAAAGGGACTATACCTACGAGACAAGACACCCCACCACCCCTATTCACATTCATCTCCTCATAAGAGATCATGATTATTTATTTTCTGTAGTGGATTGGGTTTCTCCATATTCCCATAGTGGATAAAGCTCCTAAACATGAATCTCATCATACTATCTTGAGATATAAATCCTTAACTAATGAATTGGATAATGATATAGGTCCTACCCGTATCATAATTAGATCATATATATGTCTTCCAAAATATCATAAGGAATCATATCATAATCCATAAAATTAAATGGGTATCATAAATATGTAGTCATATTACAAACAATGGAAAAAAGAAAGGTTTCATAATCATTTCATCAAAGAATAAATCATGAAAATAATCATGGTTTATAAATATATAACCCATGAAAGGGAAACAAGTTTCATAATCATATATCCTATGAAAGTGAAATGAGTTTCATTGAAATATAACCTTTAAATTGGAAACAATTTTTATAAACATCATCCCATAAATAAATCAACCGTTCAATAAAAATCATGAGTGGATCCATTATATCATTTCCATAAAATTGATGAGTAACATCAAAAAATTTCATTTTAGATGGAATTTTTTTTAAATATCACATAAAAAATTATTTAGGAAAATATCTATTCATTTATAAAGAAATATATTTAAAACCTAAAATAATTTGAAAATAATTTTCCTATAAATTAATTTTAAAACATATAATGAAGGATTAAAATCTTGTTGAAAAACAATTTTCTAAGAAAAAATATGAAATTAACATGATATTTTTTTTTGAAAACTAATTTCCTTGAAAACTCATAAATGATTCTAGAAATAATTATGAAGTCCATTTTCCGTGAAAACTTGAAAAAAATTGAAAATAGTTTTCAGTTAAAATAAATTAAAATTTTATAAAATATTTTTTTACATATTTTAAATAATTTTATATTAAAACAAATACGCTAAAACATATAATAGAGGATTTAAAAATCATTTAAAACACTTTTTAAAACTAAATTTTTTTATGAAAACAACTTTTCATTGAAAAACATTATAAAATCAATAAATTACATGAATATTTAGAGGAAGTTTCTTTATAAAATATAGACATGTAATCATATAATGAAATATTAGAGAAATTATTATAATGATGGACTCTATGTCTATACATTCCGAACATTCCTTTTGAACATTAAATATTTTGAAAAGTTCCATAATATGAAAATGGGAAGAAGATTCATTTTATAAAATATATTTTTTAAAAAGGTGAAATAGGGGTAAATATATAAATTAAATGTACGATAATAGTAGAAAAACATTTTTTAATATTGTTTTATTGGAATCATGTTATTTAATGAAAACATATTTTAACCCAAAAGGAGAAATAAATTTGAATTTTCATAAAAAGGTTTTCTTAATTATCTATCATACGAAACTGTGATAAAATTGAAAAAATACAGGAATAAGTCGTGAATATACATTTGGGAATAAAATTTAAGAGTTCTATTGACATTTAAATCCTAATATTTCTTCAATTCCAACATAAACATAAATCATCTCTATAACTAATGAGATTGTTTCATTGAACTCCTACAACATGGTAACATAAAATTATACAACCCATAAAAGAAGAATAAATTTCATTAATATTAAATTAAAATTAAAAGTATTATTTTAGTGATATTAAATGTAAAATGACATTATATACACATTATAAAATAATATAGGTACATAACATGACATGTGTCTCAAAGAAGGAAAATTGTGAAAAAAATAACATTATTGATTTGGTAAGTTTGGAAACATAATCCCAATGAAATAAATATCATAAGTATGTTATTTAAATAACCACAAATAATATTATATAAATCATATAATACGTCAACGTGAAGTAAAAATCACCATATTTTCATGACCCGTCCCCGAGGGCCCGTGTCGTGACTACCCCAAGCCTGCCTTCTATAGGCCAGGGCCTAGTGACTAGCACCGAATAAATATTCCTTACAACTGGGAAGGCATTGAATTTATAACTTTTAACACACACTATAAATCATATACCAAGATACGAACTCAAGTAAAATTAATAGTAAACTGAATCAGTACAGTATGTAAAAGGCACCAAAATACAAGCCCAACTAGAAAGTACAAGAAACTGAAATTACAAGATGGGTTATAGGTGAAAAGAAGCTTCGAGATTATCCACTAAAAATCCTACCTGAAGGGTCGGTATTGATCACGAACTGTCTTCTCTGTGGTTCTCCTCATCTAACATCCACCTCTGAGCTACCTATAGTCCTGGGACTCTCGTCCTCTATCAGTGTTGATCGTCATCTACACCAAACACAACAGGGTGCGGGCATTGTCCGTGCAGGGATGAGTATAATGATACTCAGTAGGGACCCTAAGACCCTCAAGGTCTCACAAAATCCCCAAAGGATAAACCACAAAGGAAGGAAACAACTGATAACCCTACTTAGTTATATGCCCATACATATACTTAAGTTATCAAGTAAACCCATCTTAATCCTAAGGAAACACAGATTCCAACTCCAAATCCCCATGATCAACTGTTCCTCCAAGGAAGTAATACCACTAGGGCAAGTACCACTCATGTATGCCATATAGAAAAATACCACCATGGTATTACCACGAAGGAAAGTACCACACATGTACATACTCAGCTCACACAAGGTATAACTTAGGTACAATAGTAGAGACGAATAGATCAAACTAAATAATAATCTTACTCTGTTAGGAGTCAGTCCCACGAAGGATGGCTAATCATCTTCAGACCCACATATGATCTCTAGGTGCTGACCCACACAGGATCACTCGGTGCAGACCCACACAGGATTGCTTGATGCTGACCCACACAAGATCACTTGATTCTTACCCACACAAGATCTCTAGGTGCTGACCCAAAGAGGATATTTAGGCGCTAACCCACATAGGATCGCAAGGGTTGTTCCTCATTGAATCCTAGAGGGGTTCGATGTGGGATCCTCAATCTCAGACATATGAAGGATCTCTTCCTCATGTCACAGCCAGCTATTGGGTTCCCACTCTAAGCTTTCTCATCTTCGTGAGGGTCTGCTCCTCAATCCACTAGTTGATACTCCATCTTCCATGAAGTCCCACATAGAAGTATCCCAAAGGCCCATCACATCATAGGGGTCTTAACTTAATAGACAGTGCGTCAATCGGACGCACGGTCAGTGAGCTATTAGACTTTTAGTCTTGAGGGCCTGGTTGGATTTATTCTTGATCCAACTCGTCCATATTCTAACATTATCTAAATGTTTAGTAGAGCATACCCAAATGGACCATCCCAATACATGGTTTCCAACTCCACTGATGGTTTCTTAAATGGGCATCCGGTGCAAATTTATGGCCAAAAGAGCATAAATGGGTCGTAGTGGGTCCGGGTCCAGCCCGACCTAGTGGGACCAACCCGGTTTTGTTGGGCCCGACCCGGTGGGGTGGAGGATGCGGGGCCAAGAGGTGGAATGGTTGTTCCACAGGCGGTGAGGTCGTGGGGCAGCATAGGGTGCCTCGGGCGGCGAGGCAGCGTGGTGGTGATGGCCGCGGTGCAGCACGATGGGGTCGCAGGCAGCGTGCCAGGGCCACTGGGCATCGTGGCATGGCCATGAGGTTGGCGTGACGGGGTTGCAGCTACGCCCTTGACTACGTCCTGGCCTAATGGGTGCCTACCGCCATTCTCATGTTCTACCAGTGCTCAACGCTAGCACCTTTCATCATCACCATCGCGAAGAACACAGAAAAGAAGAACGTCGGAGGGGTCAACCAATGTTTTTTTGGCCCACACCCTCGACGTTATAGTGGTAAAAAGTGGTCAAAAATATGAATCAACAAAGCCTATGGAAGATATTTCAAAACATCAATACCCACAACCTTTGTCAATCACTATTCCGAATCCTTCCAAAGAAAACATCCAGAGATCAACTAGATTATGGGAGGTAATCCATGTTCATGGTTTAGAAGGGAAGAACATGGTATGTGATAATCATTCATAAATAAACCCCTACATCGATGGTTTATTGATGGAGGCTGTGAGGAATGAGGTGATGTTGTTGGGGATAGATAGACGTCGGTGATGTAGGCGTTTCCTCAATCGTCGGTTTGTTTGTCATTGGAGATGTTCCTCGTTGGCGCTCTTAATTGGAGAGCTTTCTCTGATTAGTTCTTCTCTCCCCAATTCCACCAAAATGAAAGGTATCCCACATAATAGAACATGTTATCTATTATTTTTGTAATTAAAATTTCAAAATAGCTTAATTAGTTAATTTATGGGATGGTCTAATAAATTAAAAGGGAGAGTTTGATTAATTAAGTGGGGGAGCTCAAGAATTATCTCTGCATTAAGAGGGAGTGAAAAGGGGATAAGGGGTTTTAAGTCTCAGGTGTTCCCCTCCACATTAACCCACATGGGAGTTTAGGCCTTGGTGGTCCCCACCACCATGTCCTTTGTTAAGTGGTTTTAGTACAGGTGTTCCTTACAATTAAAACACACACATGGAAGCTTTCAACAAAAGAAAATAAAAATGTTACACATTTTTTTTTTTATTATTTCACGAGAAACACAAAAAAATATCATTCACTCTCGACCCACTAGGGTCGAGGTGATGTTCTCCTTAAGCGAATACTGGTGTTGTGAGTGAAATAGTTCCCTCAGATTTTAATTCTGAGTATTGGTTCAAAAGTTACAAAAACTCGCTCGTACATTTACTTCAAATACCCGAACAAAAGTTCAGAAATTCATTCTGGGAACACTAGGCCTAAGAATCACGCGCCGTCAATTTTTTTGGTCTCATAAAATTCTCATTTAATTAAAAACAAATTATATGGAAAATCTGAGTATTTACACATACATTCAATATTGGTGTTGAACATGGCTTGTGTCTCATATGAAATTTATGTGAGTCGAGAAAACCCATACAAACATTACTGAATCTCTACGTACACATTCAAATATCATGTATAAATTTTTTTTATAAATCATTTAAAGAACCATATTATTTTTTATAATACCATATATGTGTTTATTATGACTTTATATTACCCATTTGTTTAACAACTCATTGTTAATGTTACATTTTGGGTAATAATTGCTTCTTCTTTTTTCTTTTTTTTGATTTGTTATATTTTTTTCCATTATAGTTACATCATGATATACAGAATGTAAAATATTATATAAAAATGATACTGATTTTTTATATATGTATTTATAGTTATCTGTAAAATATATAAATATTAAAAAAGGATACTTTTTAGGTAGACGGTGGGTCGTATGTATGCATGAACATTGATTCTATATTACTATCATATTGAATGAGTGAATGTAAATGAAATATATATATATATAATATGAGTACATTAGAATTATTATTTCAAAAATAGCATTTTATTTTAGAATACACATCCTCAATACAATGCTTGTAAAGTGTAAACTAACAAAATCTCTTTGAGGAGGTGGTAGTCCACAATTCCATAAACAATGTTATAGTATTTATAAAATAGGAATCATGAAGTTTTGTTTTTTATAATAAATAAATAAGAATAATAAAATAATAAATATCATATATATATATATATATATAAAATAAAAACATTATTTCTATCATAATTCCCAACCATGAGATATTGTAAATGAAAAATGATAACATTATTTCTTGTGGCGGTAGTACATCGTAAACAAGAGTGGTATATTTGTAACCCATTTGAGGGATGTGTGTTTAATTTAATGTCAAAGCCCTAGAATAAAAACATATAAGTATTTTTAGGATTTCATTTTTATTATATGATAATTTAATAAAGTGAATTTTAGGAGTGGACAACTAAATAAAACTAAGGAGATCATTGGAGAAAGATTCCTCTTTTTAGGTAACTCCTTTTGGTTTTTACCAAAGGGAATCCTAGGATTCCTTTACAAACAATGATAAAAATCTAGGAATAGTGAAGGGTTATTTTGATATTATATTATCATATTTTTTAGAGGTCATAGGGAGTGATATTTGTGAATAAGTTGGAGTGGTTAGTTTTTTTATACTGGAGGAGGAGTGGTATTCTTTTAAATAGTTGGAATGGGATTTCATCCCAGTTTTCACCATGTAAACTGGATCTAATAATGGATCAAAATATATAAAAGGAATAATAATGTTCATACATTGTATTTTTGAAAAAATTCTATTTCATTTTGGTTCTTATGTATAAGGTTTACTGACATGTTAAGCATACTTTTTTCTTAATCGGTATAATAAGATTTAATTACATTCACCAAAATTTATGGACAAAAACTAATTTGAATTCATTATTAATTATACATTATTATTATTACAGATATTTAATCCATCATTCTAAATTTCAACAACATTTGTTGAAAAAATTAATTATAATTTAATCCCACAGATTGGATCACAAATCTGGGTTTGAATGTTAAAACGTTCAAATTGTTTTATGTTTTTATATCCAATTTCAGAGTAAAATAGATTCATATGACCTATGCAGGATTAATTTTTGTTTAGATTATATAACTGAAATTTAAAAACAATAAAAACATAATTTCACCATCTATATTAATTATAAAAGAACTTTTTTTTAATTTAAATTCATTATTATTCACTACTTATCAAAAAATGTACCATCACACAAAAAAATGTAATACATTCACACGAATCTAATTTTTTTGTTCCTATTTCAAAAAATATGTTTTATTTTTTCAAAATATAAATTTTAAATTTTAAATAATGAAATTTAAATTGGTTCTTCAATAAAAGGGAGTGAAATAATATTTTCAAAAAACATAAAAACATATTTTTATTTATAAAATTTGATTTATTATTATCTTATTCTTAGAAAATATATTCCATGAGTGTAAAACTATTTTATTGAATATATAATAAATTAAAAATCGGAAACTTTTTTTAATAATTTATTGGGGTAAAATTTTGTGTGTACATAGAATATTAGTTTTCCTTGGAAATGAATGTCTCTATTTTCAAAGAGTTCATACATTCATTTCTAGCTGAAAATGTTCATTTTATTCACATGTTTAAATCATATTTTATTCATACATTTCATCATAAAGGATATGATAAAACTATAATAATATCTTAAACATAATATTAATAGTATGACGTTGTTTAGAAAAACTTGGTTTTGCTTCTAACACATGATATCGATGGAAATCGACATTGTGCCTAAAATAAGAGAAATATCATGTTTCATGTACTGCAAGATGATCTTAGTGCAGTGTGAAGTGAAATATTAACATGGATCAATGTGAAAATCAACAAAAACATAGTGTTTTCATATAACACAATCTGTATTTCGAGTTTCTCGAAATGAGGAATATCAAAAAGGTAAATTAATTCAAAATATATTTATATTTCAAAAATTTTCGAGGTGTTACAAAATATCACCATATTATCCCATTTTATTACCTTAATATTTAATCATGGTAATAATTATTAGGATTTTAATAATATTAATTTTACTAAATGAATATGTTCAAACCATATAGATGTGAACCCCACTAAAAAATTCATATAATTTATTATTAAACCAGATTTAATGACCTATACTTTCTTAAATATCCCAATTTATATGAGGAATAATGTATATGATAACATTTCATGTAAATTACTATAATTATAATAAATAAAATATATCCATTAGAGTAATCAAGGAGAAATAGATATTAATCCCCTAATTTTCTTGATATGGTACAATCTACAATTATAATGAGTTGTTCCACCCAAACTCCCTCTACACGAGGATAATTTACTCATGCAAGACATCGATTCCATAATAATTATGAAACCTAATATGAATAAACTATAATAAACATTAAAATATTAAATCATAACCACATTAATGTTAATGCGAAGGTAGAATAAAACTATACCCATTAACAAACATATAATGAAACTCATAATATGTATATAAGGAATATTATAGAAAAAACATTATAGTTTAAAATAAATCAAATATATATTTATAAAAAAAAATTATATATTTGAATAAATCCATGTATAAAATATGTAAATGAGAAATTAATATATTTAATCATGAGAATTAAATTTCTGCCAAATATAGTTACAAATAAATTATGATAACTTTATATTTTAGTCATATATTATGAACATCATATATTTAAATAAATATATATGCATTATATTTTTTCATAATATGAACCCCTTCATAATATTATTATATTTCATTTTCTCAAAATATATGATATTTAAAATATAATAATTTTGTAAATATATTATTCATATAGTATATAAATATTTACAATATAGAACATTTAATATTTTATAACCTTAATCATATCTATTATCCAATATTATTCTCATTTGGTTAATATAATTGCCTAAATATTTCCATTAAATTGGAACTATTAAAAAATATTTTTATGAATAAATCATCATATTAAATATAAATAAATTTTTATTTAGCCTTTAATTTAGAATTTATAAAAATTTAATAAATAAACCTTAAAATTTCAATATATTGAATTTATATCCAATTTATATGTGATGTCATATAATGTGAAAAATAATGCTAATATTAAATTTTAATATTATGGAATTTTTAAATATATACTAAATTTATAACAATTAATTAATAAAATTAGATTATAAATTAAATTTAACAACATTTTAAAAAATAAATAAAAATTCACTAATACTATTTTAGAAATTATACACAATTAATATACCATATAAATATATTAAAAATTAAAATTTAGGAAAAAATAGTTATTTGTATTATATTTTACAATATATATTATATCATAGGGAGTATATCACTTCATTATCTATTGTGTTTAGTGATCAATAATTTGTGTTAAATAGTATAATTACCAAAAATATTAGTGGCCACCCCTCTCTGTACATACCATTCACCCCTATACATTTTTCATATTCATTGACCATTAGAGGATCCATCTCCATATATCCTTCTGTGGAGGTGGATATAGAAAATATTCCTCCATTTATCTCCTAGGATATCATCATGATATATAGAACTATACTACATTCATTGTGTTATATATAAGCTACAGTTGGAGGGAATCCTCTCTGAATCCCTTTGTTGGTGTGCATATCTACTTCAGTGGATAAGGCCCATTCAGATATAAAAAGGAATTATTACCTTCCTTACACATTTATTCCATCATATAAGCACCATTATTTTGATGAGACAACCAAAATGGACCTTCGTAGAAGATAATTTTCTCCATTGAGATCATTTTACCTCTGATATCGCCAATATCTCTATCACTAAAGTAAAGTGTATAAATAAAGGTAAATATGGAGTGGTATATTTACTTATATTAGAAAGAATATTTATAGAAATATAAAATTTTACTCTAAACAAAATTTATGTATTGAATTTTACATCTATTATGATATTTTGGAGAATAGTTTGATCATGGTACACCACTATTCATACTAAAACCTCCATCATTAATTGGAAATAATTCTACAACAATATCTAATTAGAGATTTAGTTTATTATATCTATGGAGAGGGAATAATTCTTCTATAAGAGAATGATATTTTTTTCTCATATCCCATTAAATACCCTAAGATCATGACCCCCAATTGGATAGTTTTTGGAACCATGTTCTCAGGCTACCAATTAATTTATTGAATCTAATTATTATAGATCCCATTGGAAACTCATTCATATGATTTTTGTTCATATAAATCTACAATATGATTGGACATATTTTGGTTTCTAATATATTTATTTATATGGATTATGTTCCCTTATATTGAATCAAATATTTCTCTATGATAACTCAAACATCATTTTCATGGAATATTTTTTACACGATTCCTATTTGGTTTTTGTTGCACTGTCTCTTCAAGGACAATATATAATTGTGTGATGTAATAAGTGTGAATGTAATTTTTATATTTATGTGTCTTCTAGTATTTTTCACTCCTCTCATAGGAATGCTCTATTTACTCGCCCAAATATGTTATGACATCATTCAACCAAGGTTCACACTTCAGGGATGCCTTTGGTCAGTAAATCAATAACTGTTTCACAATGTTTGGGGGTTTGTTCTCAAAAATGTATTGATTTATTATATATTCTCTAATTTAGTGTTGAATAAAATAGATATTATTGATTTTTGTGCTCAAAAAAACATTCCTCAAGTGCTGCCTCAATTTCAAACATTTATTACTATTACCTATTATTTTCCACCTCCTCTCATGCAGTTTACACTATTTTTGTAGCCTTTTTCCTTGTTTCCAATTTGGATAATGTCCTTCCCTCGCTATGAATTGGATCTTCTCACCCCTTTATTTGGAACCACATCTCGATGTTTCGTATAATAATTCACTTAGTTTCTCACCTAATGTATCTTTATCCCCTATATTTTTGGAGGTTCTAACATATATTGATACCATATACCAATAAGGGAACTGTATTGTGCTAGATGTCCCTTCATCATCCATTGTGGACGAATATGAGTTCTCCTAGTGGAAGCAAGTGGAACGGTTTGTTATAGAAAAAATTCTTCCTATATTCTAGAACATCATGGGATCCTGGGTGATGGATTCCATGTATAATATATCAACATTTAATTATAATTATTTTATTGTTATTATGGATTGAAATGAGAAAATTATTTTGGAGTTTGTAGGGCTCCCAAATCTGTTAGTCGGAAATGTCTTAGTCTCTCATGTTGGGCGATGGAGATTCACCATGTATGGGAGTCCTCTAATGAGAAATTCAAATCAACGATCATGTGTTCTCGATTTCATTCCAGAATTCCTCGTTTCTAATAGCCATTGATGATTGCTAAGGTGTTATTATTTTTCCAAGTCTGTATACTCTCCACCTTGAATAAACTTCAATACCTTATATCTATTTTGAAATAGACATCTCCCTACTACCCCCAGATCAGATCCATCTGTGAGTTCATGACTCGTTCGATTGGTTCCAAGATCATGTTTTTCCCATCACCTCCCACATTCTACTCATTTTGTTATTAATAAGCACACATGTTTCCTATCCACAAGAGGAATATTGTTGATGATCCATGTGTTTGGATATAAGGTTTTCCTAGTGGTATTATTTCCACCTCTTTTTCAGAAAAATGGAGTGTCCAACCAAGATAAGATGGTGATGTTTGGTGATCGTCATGATTTATATGTTTCCACTATACCCTACATGGGTGGTTTGAGGGTTCAGAATCTGGTGAATCTTTCCCCTTGTCTACCAAACGGGGAGGTCACCCCTCTCATAGACATGGACATTTATAAGGTACAAGTTCTATTCTTTTTAACAAGTAATAAATCTCAGGTTGAGTATTATTTCTTAATATCAAAAGGATATAGGTAATGGTAAGAATTTTAGATCCCTAGTTTCTACCCTTACTCGTTGAGATCCAAGTACAATTCGATTAGTCTCTACATTTTCCATCATCTAACTATATTTTTTCATCACATAATCAGGATTATGAGGTTTTCCAGGATTTTATTTCCTCCATTTCACAAAAGTGTTGACTATATAGTGGAAAACTCCCTTTGAACTATCACCAGTAGTTATTCACACTTAATCTTTCACTAATTGTTCTTTGTTGGGCCTTTCTCCACATGCTATATGCAGTGAGGTGAGGATGGCGAAACCCCATGTCTAAGAACCCCAACATCATTTATAAGTGTTTCTTTTCCATTTCATAATGTACTTTGCATTATATCTCAATCCAAAAACTTATGAGAATGGCCTCCTTCTCCTTCATAGATAAAAGGATCCAAACTTTGTGGTGACAAATCCATTTCTCAAAGCGATCAATGATCTCAGTAATTATTAGAAACATATGAGGATTATGGTATTAATTTATAAAAACTTCTTCACTACCAAACAATTGAAGTGTAAGGCCTCCCTTAATTTTATTCTTAAACCCATGAAATTTACCTCTAAGATTCTTGAGTGTTCACATAGAATTAAAATGAATTAGTTTTTCCATTCTAATAAACAAAACACGAACATATAGATCTTTTGGCACCCAATATCAAAGTAGAACTGATAAATGGATCTTACCAGTTTGTTACTATAAAGGTTACTTCATACATTCATTGATGGTTAATTTCATTTATATCGAAGTTGTAATGTCCAATATATGGAAATCAATATTTCATAGAGAATGATTATTTGATATGGGGTTGTTGGAAAGGATTTTTGGTGGATATTTGATTACTATTACTGATCCAAATTAAATGAAAGGGATAAGAACCTTGCATCTGAATGCCATTGAGAAAATTTTCCAATTCAATTCCTATAGTGGGTGGTGGAATTGAGTTCATAGGGTATCTCTTTACCTAGTGAAATAACCTGAAATGGTGCCTCTACACATAGTTCCTTTTAGATTGGTGTCTTAATAATTATTTCACTATCTCTACATACCAAAACTCAATGATAACTCATCTTGTATGAAATACCTATCATCATTCCCCAATAATAGTTTCCATACCCTATATGTATTAGAGAGGTAGGATCTATTATTTGTCTTATATATTGATTAATACTCTAGGATATCATCCTGTTGTGAGTGATTCATGGATGAAACCTATTTATTAGAGGGTAGCGATATAGATTCCTAATAATATAAGGTTACTCAAAGGTAATCATTAGTCATGGATTACCGACCAACCACCACACTTTTATGAATTGGATGTAGTGAAGATATACATAAAGAAAATATATTTTAGTCTTGAATAATACTTGAATGATTATACATTTTTTCTCTAAATAATAACATGTAAATCCTTGAGGACATGATCCTTAACCTTGTATAGTTGGTATGCAAATAGTTGAGAATAAAATTTCACAATGAAGGTGATAAGATTATGGCCTACTTCTAAAATATTTTCTAGCAGAAGATGCAAAATTTCATACATAATATAATTCTATATGGTGCCTCTTATACTGATTATTGGGTTGTGGTTGGAGGCATGGATGAATCATACATAGAATTTCTCATTATAGGTCCCATCCTCATCATACTCGATCATTATATGTTGGGTTACTATGAACGCCTAGATGCGGTTTGCCACTCTATTAACAGTATTGAATATGTGTTCATTTAAGGTGAGCTAGATGAGAAGGATAATGTTGAGGGGTTTCATGGTTGTGACTTCGATAGTGAAATGGACACAAATGTATTTTTAGGAACATTCTATAGGGAATCAATGAATCTGGCTTATCATGATGTGGTGATGGATGTGCATTTTTTCTGTTACGGTGGAAGTCTCCCCCAAATAGTTTTTTGTAGTAACTATGTTCAAATACTTAAAATCAAGTAACATGAATATCTTCATCATTATAAACATGCAAGCCCGTGTAAATATATATATATATATATATATATATATATATATATATTTCTGGAATTATAATCAATTGAAGTATATAAATCCATCTTCAACATTGGATCTCAAAAAAGAAACATTAGTACATTAAATAGAGGATGATATGGGGTTATATATAAATGGATAGGGATATCTTCAATGATATCATCCGTAATTCATGTAGATCAAACATGGAAATCAAGTTAGATATGGAGAAGTCTAATGATAGTTTTTTGTTTAATTTATTCATCATGGTTTGGGAATGTATGTTATTCTCCTCTTGGGCCTCTGATCTTATTTTTACATGCTTCTACTCTTCATGTATTTCAATATTAATCTTGTGAAAAAAATCATGGATTTTTCAATGAATCTTATATTCTAATTCAAAGAGACCCATTATCACTAATTATTCTCATCTTCTCGCACGATGTTCTTTGTTACCAGATAAACATGATAATTTAGAGGGGTAATATTATCCCTTATTGAAATAGAAAGCAATCATATTTCATCTCCCTTATCATGTCTGTATATAGTAATATCAATTTTATGAAATATAATAAGATATCATTTGATGGTCTTAACATGGTAAATTAGTAATACTACAAATGGAGTATAACTTTCATTTACCAAGTAGAGTAAATATTTTTCACCTAAAATAGTTTATTTAAATGATGTATATTCCCTAGAATTAGTATTTTTTTCAATAAATTAATTATATTCCCTAAAGATTACATTGGTGAATAAAACTCTTCATATAGGATTTTAATTGACCATTTTATTGTTTTGAACGGAAACTAACATTATCTCTCAATTTTTTTTTGAATTTCCCTTGTGAATAGTTTAATTTACTCAACCACAATTCAAGACTTATCATTTATCAGTGTCCCTAAAAGGGTTACATTCAATATTGATAACATACTGACATCTTTGATTTTGTATTCCCACAAAGATGGAATGAAGCACTAGGATTAGTGAAAGGAGATGACTAGATATATGAGGCAGGGAGGAATTAATGTGAGGAATATTTACAACATGTTACATTTCATGCATGTGGAGATGTTGTGGAAGGATATTTATTAATAGACCATATAGATGATGTTTATGGTCAAAAACGTTTGAGTGAGTATGGGTATAGAAAGAAGAAAATATTCTTCATTATTTTCCATTATTTTTCCTCATATATAGACGCTTTAATCCCATAATAAATGGATAGTGTAGTGGTGTGATATTTTGTTTTTTCATGAAATTTTTTTGGATCCATGAATAGATTCATTGGGTGTCCTCCTCTAGATAGAAAATTCATCCGTACAACCAATCACTGGCCTATCAAAAATTTTGTTATGGAAAAGAACCAGGATGCTATTTTCAGCCTCATCAAAATGAACACAGAGCTGTACAAGTGTGTTTTTCACTATTTCTGCATCAAGTGCATTTTATGTGAATGATTTTTGTTTGGTAATGATCACCTATGATTATTTGGTTATATGGGGGTAGGTATTTGGGTGAAAGGATATCCCCACATAATAAAAATTAATTATTTAGATAATAAGTAATTTGTTATTAGCCAATTTGGAGAATATCAAACGCGTAGGAATAAACATTGGAACAAGATGATAATGATATCAAAAAATTTAATAGGAGACCACATATCACCTATTAAATTAATATAGTGTGGAATGTTTGTGTTGGAGGTTATTTAGACAAATTAATTCATTTTCCTCCCATGATTCACAGAAGCATTATAGTGAATTAGGTAGGTGGGGAACACAACACTCTTTTATGGGTTTATTTTTTTAAGAAATAACTGGTGAACCAATCTATAAACCTCTTGGTTGACATGATTCATATCATCAAGAACTGGAAATATACCCTCACCCTTAATAGATCTCATAGCTACTTGTTTTTTCACCATTCAAAAAATAGTGGATCTCTAGGGAATTGGGATTAGTTTTACCCCAACCATCAGATCAAAAAATAAAAATAGAAGGATCTAGTAGCATGGGAACCATGTAGGGATAAGGAGCATTTTGTGACCATAATGGGTTTATCAAATTTTATTTACATGGTTCTGTGGAAAATTCCCTTGAGGATAATTCTTTAAAATTTCAAATATATTTTTGACTATGCATACAAAGTAGAATTTTCCTGTTGGTAGTTTAAATAGACACTAAAACACTTTATTATTCTATACAAGGCATAGGAGTCACCCCTTGGTTAATATATTTTTAAATTTTATGGTGTCTGTGTCTTATCAATAGTCAAATGAATTTCCAATAAACTTGGGAAGAGGGTAAAAAGAATAGGGATTATATTTCCTCCATGTTTGTGAAGGGAGAAATTATAAGTTGATTCTAAAACATGAACTCCATAATTTATAATTGGGAGAAGCTAGTGAGAGTGTATTCTCTCAATGTTCACTATTTCAAACACCCAAATTCATTATCCACTATTTTTCATACATTTTTTGTATTGTGGAATATATTCCAAGTTAATAAGAATTATAATAACGAATATGGTGATGATGAATTACATAAAATTTTTTTTAGAGGTTTAAGAAATGGTAGGTGACTCTCCAGGATATAACCATTATATTCTGATATGGAGGATCATTATAAATTCCCCCATGTTTATGATAAAAATTCCAAGGATCATGTATTGGCATCCAGCATAGTCATGGAATTCAAAATCACCCAAAATGTTGTATTTGTTTTATTTTTTGGTGTACAATTATTTTGGGAGTCATGGTGATATGATCTATTTTTACACTAATGGACTTTTTATGCAGAAGAAACCTTATTTATTTCTCAACATTGTTTTTAACAAAACTTAATACACTGAACATTCCTGGTAATGATGGGATCAATGATAAAACTACTACAACATCCCTGGAATTAAAGAAATGAATGTTGTGTTGGTTCTCTCATATAAACCATCTAGTCCTCATATTCACATTGATATTATTAAATAGGTTTGTTAAAATTTTAAATTCTCTATAAAATCACGAATTAATCGAAAGTATAAGAAAAACCCCTTCTCTTTGGGGGTTTAAAATTCTTTCCAGGATAAAATCCTATAATGGTTATTTTTCTCTCACAAATAATCTAACTCTTGTTACCAAACCTGTTCATATTTTATTCCATGAATTAGACAGTTGTACGGAATTCCCTGGGCACTAGTTGCCTAATGAAATGTTCTTACTTTTCAATAAATTATTAAAATAAATCCAATTTAAATAATTTTTATATTGTAATTTATATATATTGTGGATCCTAAATATAGATATTTTAATGTTGGGAATGTATAAATAAATTCTTATAATCCCAATTAATTATTATATCTTGATATTATAGAACAATTTGACTCTTTTAATGATCATTAATGATTCTAACTATTAGATAACTATGATGTTTAATAATTCTACAACATATTTTTTCATGCCATTTTTTATTCTATGTGCAAGGTATGTGAAAGGGAAAGTATTTGGAATAAGTTATAATACTACAACTACTTCTATATTGCATAGATTTTAGGTGGAAACATCTATACTATTCAGGAATAATTATAAATTGATGGAGATAAGTTAACCTATGTAATTATTAAGAATATTTTTTCTGATTACTAGATAAGATTATTATCATAGACCAGGGATTCAATTGAATCTTACTCACATGGTGAAGAAATATGTGAGGCGAAAGCAAAATATAGTCATTTAAAAGTTTATTATTGAAACATAAATTCCATAGTGGATTTCACATAGAAATTTATCTCCCAAATAGAATTGTCATTATTCCATCATTATTTTCTTATTCTTTAGATCCAATGTTTTTTAGATCCCATTGAAAGGCATCTACTTCAAAAAAGTATACATGCAGGGCAAAAAATTAGATGTTATCATCTAAAACTCATGGAATAGTATAGTGTAAGGAAAGTCATGAGTTATGTTCTAGATAAAATTTTAATGACTAAAGGAATGTATTCAAGATTATATAAACAGACGACTATCAGAGAGGAATCAAATGGAACAGATTTTGAATGAGATTAGTGAGCTCGATCAAGGGAATATAGATCAATGTGATAAAGCTTTTATTCTCCGCCTGACCAATAAACATAGATTATTAGAAGAATGAAAACTCAGAAAAGATGTAAAGGAATAATATATATAATAAATCATGTTTTTAGAGTAAGGAGATCATAACACCACATATTTATATTCATTAATTTTGGAAAAGAAGCTCATTAGAAATTGAAACTCACAAAATTAATATGTATATTTCAATATTGATGTAGAGACCATCATACCACATGAATCCTCATATTATATTGGTCTCATAATAGGTTATCCTAATATAGTGATAGATATGATCACATTATAAGAAGAATATAATAATTTTTTTAGAAGTTATATGTTTATAGGAAGACCATGACAATGATTTTTTAGAAGCAAATAAAAAGTGAGTTGGAATATTTTCCACTGTTAAAGTTCTCAAGTTAGATAGTTCTTTATTTCCTAATAGTTTTATCAGATCCATAATATTGTTTCTAGGAATTAAATAAAAAAATTCTAATATTTTTGTTATATCATTTTTTCAAGATTCATGATTTTCATAGATTTACCACTTCTATAGTTAATTATCTAATACCAAAGTCAAGCCATTTGATTATATTTTATAAATTTTAAGCCATAAAATTTTTTATCTACTATTAAAATGTACATGAATGGATTTTCAATCATAGAATATATATGATATTATCTCTTAAAATAATAGATTAAGATAATGGGTTAATCAATTGTAGAAGCTTTCAATGGTATAATTTTTTAGATCAATAATAATTACCATATTTAGTTTTGTTGTCAGATCCAACTTGATGATAAGGATTAATATTAGGAAGTATTCTGATACAAGGGATTAAATCCATATTATCATAGGTGGTGGGGTTTTTCATAAGGGTTACATGAACTAAAATTCCCCATATTCACTTCACGTCGGGATACAATTTCACTTACGTGAATATTCTTTTAGTTTTTGAAACATCTCCATGGAGACCCGCTCTCTATACATTTATTTAGTATGTCAGAATATGTGTTTAATAGAATCATAATATGGGAAATTTATTGTGGATGGGTTTATACTTTAAACACATGGTATAGATTCATTGGAATATATCACTTATACTTCATGGATGATATTATTTACTTCATCGATGGAAAAAATAATTTATTATAAAAGATAGAATATATTCTAATTGAATATTTTAGTTTAAGTTACTAAAGAATTAATATTAGAAATTATAGTGTCTATATTCATAATTAATTCTGGATTTAGAAATCCAATTCCATTAAATACTTACTATGTATTAATATAAGAATAATTACAACAGAATACTTGGGATCAAATTTGTTTGAATATATTTTTCAATATCAAAAAAAATTGAAGGTATCCTCATCCAAATTATAGGCTTAATTACCATCTAGAAGAGTTTTTTATTTAAAAATGATTACCCCCATCATATGTGTAATTACTTATAACCCATTTTATTTATTTTAATTATATAAACCCCATACTCTATCACCAAAAGGAGCGATTACGTCATCCATATCCTTATTATGGATTCTAATAAAGACGGTAGATATTATTGGGCATGTTGTTCAAGGCCGACTAAGAACTTTGATTCAGTATGCATTTATCTAAAAAAACTAAAATATAAAATTTATTAAAAATAAACTCCCTTGAAAATATTTATTAGGAAAATATCATTGAGAAATATTTATTTTGAAAAATTTGGGATTCCTATATGTTTACCTACATGATTTGGAAAAGATGATCTTTCACCTAAAGAATAGATATGAATGAAAATTTCATATGGATCATTTTCAATGGTGACATACAATTTTATAAAGATAACTAGACATGTAATATTCTCTAATCCCTTGGATTCCTGGTTAAAAACATAAACTTTAGTCATGTGATATCCCATCCTTCATTCATAGAAATTTCGATGGACTCAAATCAAAGGAGATTTATTCTAAAATATAATTGGTTCTGGAAACTAATATATGAATATTCACTCTAACTCCCTATGGTTTGTTCAATATTTACCATTTTTTTAAACTCATTCAAATTCATTGTAGTAAGGATTCCAAGGATAGACAATAATGATGTAAAATCATTCAATTAAGTATAACTTTTACTATTTCGTAATTTCATTATCATGATATACCTATGGACAAAAAAATTTAGAAGAAACGTGTCACTCTTTTTTGAAATTCATGTGCTTTTTGGGTGAAGATATGAAACCAATATTAAATATTTTATGTTATGGGGATGATATCACTATCTGGGGTGTCATATAAGAGTATTCACGATGTACAACAATAATTTACTATTCTTGGATCGTTGTATTACTATCTCTTTCCAGAAAAATTATCATAATACAGTGTAATTTTAGACTAACTCAATATATTTATTTTCAGCTAGTATGTGATTTAGGTTATCCACAATGATATCTTAAATAATGAGATCAAACTAGTGGAATTTATCATCAAAGAGATATTTTATTCAAATATTTTTTCTTTCTTTTTTTCATTCCATGAACCATGACATTGTCTATTTTTTAAATACTTATATTAACCTCTAAAATTCAGGTAATATTTCCATATATAAGAAAAGAAAATTCCATCGTATTTATTATATATCCCATAGTTAGGGCCACAAGCTCATGTAAGATGAATCTAGTCTTCATGGATATATGTAAACGGGTGGTCTCATTTTGGATTTTAGGGGTCCTATGATTCTAGATTTCACTGATTACTATTGGTGATGGTAATTATCTCATCATCAAATATCAATATATAATTACCTACATAACACTATTATATATAAAGAATATTTTTAATATGTTATCAAACTAGATTTATGTCTCTTCATTCAATATCATTTTGTGATTTTCCCTTGTCAATGGTATGTTTCATATAGAATAAAAGTCATTATACCCATGAAAAATCAAGGAGTAGAGATGCTACACAATTATCAATCCTATTATTTCTGGAAACATTTTGATCAATAAATAATTTTTATGACGTTGATTTCATTTCCTATTATAGTATTGTATCTATTTCTAATGATAGTTAGGATTTTATTTATGATTTTTCGCCCATGATTCACTAATTCACCACCATGATGTTTCTTATACTTTCCCCTATACATGTATTCCATTTAAATAATAAAATGATTTAAAATTTTTGTTTGTAATGATATAATGTTCATTGCCTTCAATTTATATCAAATCTCATGACATATTCTATGTCGTAAATATGATACAATTATCAAATTTTTTAAATTTGTGATAGTGATATCATCTCATAAATATTAATATATCGTATGCAATGATATATAAATTTTTTTTCTAAGTCACTACCTATGATAATCATATCATCTGTCTTCTGTGTATCACAAATTATGGAATCTCTTATCATATTTCCAATCATTGAAAAAAAATCAACTCATTTTTTTGATATATTACACAATATGATATTTGATTTATTCATTTTCTTGAATCGAACTAGTTGGTGAATCAGAGTTAAAATAATTAGAATTCTAAGGAACATTTAAAATTTTATCAATGTAATAAATGGATGTATAAACCTCAATCCTAGGATCTTCTATATATAAATATGGAGACCATATAAATCCATTTTGTAGAATGTTTTATACCATTCAATGAGGAATTTTTATATTAATATTGACAATTATAGTGTTTGGGGGAGATTTATTCGAGGAATTAGAAGGAATCCTTCATTCATTTTATATCCATATGTTGACATTAATCATCTATTAAATGATTAATATTCTCAACAGTGCCATAATATGGTAGTATCTACTGGTAAATATGGAAGGAGAAGAAAATTACTTTGAGATGAGTCACACAAGGCATCGTAATTCTCATTTCAACATTATCCCAATGGTATTCTATAATTATATATACATTTAAGATACTTCTTGAGTGATATTTCATTAAGAGATATGTTATATAACATATGAGTTTTGTTATGGTTATTCGTGTATTTAAAATATAGTTATAAATTATGATTCACCAATATGTTTTATCATATGAAATTTTCTAATAAATAATATATAAAAGACAATAATCATAAATGTAACACATACCAATCGATTTCCTATTGAATCATTGTATTCTAAGGGAATCATACATTATAATTCATGAAATTTAATATATCCTAACCAAACACTATGAATAATTAACGTAGTGGCATGATTTCCTTAAATAATAACATATGATATAAAAATATAATCATCTATATATTCAATATTAATCATATATAAATATTGATTTATAGAATATATTTATCACAGTAGGGCATGATTTGGGTTGTACGATTTCATAAACATGAATTTTATTCTATGAGAGTCCTATTTTTGGATAAATTTCATGTACTATTGGATGGATAAAGATTAAGGACGTGATTCGGATTATGAAAATAATGTTGAAATGCTTCCATAGTATACGCTTATTTTGGAATATCATATCATAATTTTTTAATATTTTTAAATGAAATTATTCATGTCTCATAATAAATTTAAATGGAATTCAACTTATATTTTCAATAGTTTTAACTTTGATTTATCAACTACTTGTACAAGCACTGTGTTAGTGTTTTGTAATAATTAAAGTTTATTATACCATAAATTTAAATTAATATTAAATTATCACAAATAAAATAAATTTAATATGGTCAAACTAAATATTTATATTCATTTATAGAATCTCCCTAACCATGTTTTATCATATAATATAAATTTAAGTTAATAGAGTGTCATTTTGTATTTATCATTTTCTAAAAATTCTATTAAGGTGATTATAATAGAAAAATGGATATTTTTTTCATATATTACAATAATGGAAGAGGGTGGTCGAAAATATACCATCCAATTGGAATAAATCAGGTTTAATATAAAAATATATATGCTTACAACATAATTTTTTACATTAATTACATAATTTACCCTTAGTGATGTTTTAAATTTTACCATAGTTACCATTCATAATGCCTAAAAATAAAAGGATATTATTTTCCAAAGATGATAAAAATGATTCCAAATATGAATAAAAAAAATTATCAAATTAAATTCCTTTAATTTTCAAGAATCAATTTAATAATAATAATAATAAATGTGATAATATATGATTTTAAAAAGAAATTTGTTGTTAAGCCTAATAAAGACTTATATCAAAGTCATGTAAAATGATGAAACTAATGGAATGAGTTAGATTATTGTAAATAAAATTTATATTTTATAAAATTAATATAAATCCAAAATATAATATTACTTTTCAATATATTGATTTTATGAAAAGAAATGGTGGTTTAACAAAATGAAATATTTTTCGTCTATCACTGAAAAATAAATCGTTATATAATAATAAAAAAAATTAAATTATGAATATACTAACATAATGATTTAAAAATAGAAATCATATTTATGATATTTTATTTATAATAGTTTATTAATCTAATTGTTTTTTCCCCATTAAAAATAAAATAGAAATCATTTTTTGGAAAGACTTTTCTGAAGCTTAATGTTGATTACTCAAAATTGAGTAATTATTTTCAATGTATTAATCAATACAAATATATTTAATAAATCCCTTATATATCTTATCATAAAGACTATAATTTTATTAAAACCATGTATCAAAATATATAAATGATAAATGCGAAATAATAATATTTCAATAGTCTATCCCAATTAATTTCAATGCAAAATTGCAAGTAAATCATGATATCAAACAAGATAGACTTATTTATAGAGAAATATATCATAAAATATTGGGGTGTTACATGGAATACCACATCCATAAAGTGTTTGAATCTATTTTTTATGTCCACCATCCATGGTATTTAATAAATGAGTCTTTAATGAATAAAAATGATAATTAGTTCATGATTAAAATTATGCGGAAAATGTTACAATGTACTCTATGATTTGGGTCAACCTACTGAAGTAGTTTTAGGAATAAGAACTAAATTTCTTCAAAATATTATATTTGTACATTACTAATTTAGTAACTATATGAAAAATTATAATTAATTAAATTAAATGTATTATGGTATGTTAATGAACTAATTTTTTTAATTAAAGTAATTAATATGTGTTAATGACTCTAGCATTAAAGAACATACATGGAAAATTAGAGGATGTCGTAGGCGAGTTCTTATCTCAATTTCCATTCATTGAGACTTATAGATTTTTCATGATTTGTTTTTTGGTGTATAATCATCCTTATGGAAGTCATTAATCGTTAATTAACTATAAATATTGTTATTTATAATTTATTTTCATCTTCTATTCTTCAATATCAAATTTTTCAAAAAAAGTCATGAAAACCATATGGGATTTTCATTTAAAAATAATTTTAATTTACTTCTTTCAAATATTTTTCCTCCAAATTCATGTTCCTTAATATGTTATAATAATGTACTTATTTATACTTTATATCCAATTTGATTTTATTTTATAATTTATTTTTTATAATTTAAAAATTTATAAACCAATATTTTCAATATTTGTTCTATGTATTATTTTTTAATTTTTTCCAAAAGGGAAAAAGATTTATTTTAATTGTATATGGATTGAACACAATTCCCAACCATCATATATGATATTTATTTTCAAACATCTTCTGCATGTTAAAATAGGTTTTATATGAATATTTTATTCAAGATCTCCTGTATATTTTCCATTTCTAAGAGTTTTATAATAAATTGATATTTCTCCATACGATTATGTGAAAATATAATGCTTTTTTCATGTGTTTTTAATTGTGGTTTTATATTTTAAATTTTCATAACTAGAAATATTGTATTCATGATAAATTACTCATGATTTCTAGATAATGATGGGTGATCCCAATATATCCCATGATTATAGGTGAACCCAATATATCTCTCTATTGAATTGTTTAATTATTAGTATCTTAAGGTGTTAATTTGGGACATAACCAAGTAGGATACTCTTATGTATTTAAATTAAAATTATTTATTCCCACACATGGTAAAAAATAGTAATCATTGCTTATGAATATGATGATACAATATAATGATTTTATTATTTCTATTCGTTGTATGGAAATATTTTGATTATATATGTTAAGGAATGTTTCTGTTTATTTAAAGGTTAATTTTTTGTTTTCCAACAAAATTGTTTCAAGATGATTTCATTGTTTTCCTATACATACTATTGTATTACAAGGGTTTTCTTGTATAAAAATTTGGTTTTCTCATGTGAATATCATTTATTTATGTGTTAAATATTTTTTTGTGGATTGATAAACATTATAATGGGTTTTCTTGTTACTTATTTAGAGTAATCAGAATCCTTTATTTTAATATCCTGAACATATTTTTAAAAAATTACCAAGTGTTGAAAATAATAATAAGATATAAGGATATATAGGAAAAAATTGATGACATGTTTCAGAATTACCTATGTAATGTAATTGTTTTCCAAATTATATAAAACTATAATCCTATAAGATCCTCTAAATATTAAAAATATTATCTCATGTTATAAATCTTATAATTATAGGTTTTTTATATAATAATCCATTAAACATACCACTATAATCTGATGTATTTACACACAACTAATAGTGGACTACTATGTCATATCCTCTCCTAAGTTGATAAAAAACATTATAATAGAACCAATGTCACAAAAATAATGATAAATACACCAATAAACTATTAGTAAAATATACCTCATTTTCCCCCAACATTTTTACACAATACCACAACAACCTCGACCCCACAATGAGTAGTTATCTCCATATCTGTGGCTACACCTCAATAAACCTTCATCCCCATCATAAAAATGGTAAAAACCATATATAAGACATAATAAAACCTCAATTTCCCATATCCCTATGATAAACATCACACGCATTTAAACGAATTTCACATATTAAATTACGAAGAAACTACACCAATCAACACATCTCAGCATTCGCCATTTTGTAATATGTAATATCCTTCCCATCAAAACCTCAAACCATGACATAAGAAAGTTTTGAAATATCTTTCAAAACTATAAATTTTCCCTAAGGAAAAACCCTTAGGTGTCTCTTATGAACAATGAAAATATAATGTGATTCTATTCACATTAATATATATACAACTCTACTCTCAATAATTTATCATATGAATCCGGGAACATGTATACCATAGGAAAAAAGAATGGCACATCCTACCAGTTTTTATAGGGAATAAACTCTTTAATTAACTCATTTACATTAAACATTAATTTTATGAAAATAATAACCTTAAAAACCTCTTTATTTTAGAGTGTAACTCACAGAAAAAAATATATACAAAGAGGTCAAAAAATACACTCACGAAGTGATACAAACACTCGACTAATCCATTATTTAAACAATTAAAAGAGATTGAAATATTCGATGAATTGTTCACTGTGAGATAAAGAGGGGAATGTTAAAATGATTTAGGGAATATCAAATAGACCCTAAACTAAATCTTCGTAGCCCACCCCTTCTGTACATTATAAATTAATTCATCATTATTTTTAAAAAATTAGGGAAAATATATTCAAAATATTTTTTTTCAAAAAAACTCCGCAAAAGCATACTTATCACTAAGGGGAAGTACCATATATATTAAAACCTTAAATTACAATATGTTATCATTTTACAAACTACATATGTACCTTACATAATGAAAACCTTATATATCGTAGTGTATCCCTATAATAGAAAATTGATGATTGAAATGAATTTATTACATATCAGAAACCCCATGTAAGGAATCCATACATATCTCAAGGAAATCCCAACACATACATAATTTTCCAAAAAAGGGCGAATCATTAAGGTGTATATAATCAATACATAATGGGTTTTACCTCACCTATAAGAACAAATTTGTAACATTTTAACCTACTTGAAAGATATATTTTCCCAATCTATTATAATACATAAATTATATAACATGTATTTTTTATTGTCCATGTAAAACATTATGTGGTAGGAGTGTTCTAATTTTCTATATTTCCATTAAAACTCATAAATATTCTAAAATTCAAATAAAAATCACCTAGAAAAATAATTTTAATCCTATATGGAAAAAATACCTCATGTATTACATTTCACCAAAATTAATCCCATAATTAACATCCAACATCTAGAATTATTCTGAATACCATAAGAAGCATAATTTCACATCCAATTATCACCTGATCCTAGGAAAACTAAATATACTCGATCCTCAGCCAATACAATCACCCATGAGACCCCGATAGTGTTTAAATTATCATAGTTTATCCAAGATCCATCATAAATGTTCATTCTCGAATAACCAAGAATTTACAACCTCGTGACCATATGATTGATCATCCCCAAGACATCTGTGTCACATCCTATCCAATTATCATCAAATCCAATTTGGTTTACAAAGTACACTACTAAAACATCATGATGATTATAAACATGTCCTTCCTTTTCTTGATCACTTATGTTTATCAATTTTAAAAAACCATTCCCTTTGATGGAAACTCACCACTATAGAATTCATCTAGCTATTCCCATCCATAATAAAGTAGTTGATATAGGGATGGTTTCATTACCATCCACCATATTGAATTATTCATTCACATGTTTTCAATACATAGGCACTAATTATAAATTACCATGATCCCAATCATACATATGGTCAATTTCTACCACAATAATACTCAATTTCTATATTATCTTATATTGTTCTCAATTACTATAATACCATGAATTATACCAAATATTCTCAATATTCAACATTATACTCGATGCACACACATGAAGTGGAAATTAGTCATTCCATTTGTCACATATAGACATCATAGACTCTTATGCTTTATACAAAAACATAAACCAACATCTGAACATTGTATCTCTGAATATCAGTGACTTTTAGACCAACTATGAGAGTTTTTTCTCAATCATGTATATCTTAATTGATAACCTACTAACTAATACACGTCCTCCTAGGAATGTATCAACCACAACCATTCACTTCGACTATTACAGGGTTTATCATCAATTTCCAGTACACCCATGTCTACTATATGTATGTTATGGGTTCCTAGTAACATTATTAGTCCCACCTAATCTATTTTTATATTATTTTATCCATTCCCCCTAATGAGTATGATATCACCTTGAAAAACACTCTTGATATCCTATACTGACACATTCCAAACAATATTTTGGTGGATGTTCACACATGGCTCCAACCTGCCCCTACTACCCACATTGGAAGCACCTCACTAGTAACCCTCTCTATTGTAGAATCATTGAAGCTAATATCTTTCTAACCTATTTGGTTTCCTAATTTCCATATTTTTATCATCCATGAGATCTACTACATGTTTTACTTAACACCACTGTCAGGATGGGTTTTCAGCAGCAATACAAACCAGAGAATATATGAACTAATTATAAAATAATTCCTATCCAATGTTTCTCCATCCAGGAATTCAATAAATACCTAGCCCATATCATGAGGTAGGTCTTCTCAATGTAAATAACTCAATAAACTTCCATGAAAACCCTTCATGACTATCTATATATATTGGTACATCCCAATAATTGTTTTTCAATCAAATAATAATATATGTATCCAACATCACTCTTAGATTTGGACACATCTCAATATTATCAGAAATCATTTTTAATGACTCAATAAATCACTACATTACTCGAAGTCCACCCTCTCTTTTAATAAAGGTTGATATTGTGAATAGAACACGTGTCAAATATTACCTAGATGTATTAACTGATTGGGCTACCTAATAAATTCTATTGATAACCCGCACCATTCCAAACATTATCAACTCTGCCAACCAATTACCTAGAGCCTTGAGCAGTTTTGGGTGTGCTACCTTCCTCAGAATCGCTACCAAGGGCTCATTATAACTATCTTTATCAAGGACCTCATCTGATGTATATCTTTGTTGAACTATTTTTCCATCCAACAAATTCACAAATATTGTTAATCTAGGGGGAATCTCATACTGAATAAATGTTCCAAACAAATATAATATCGTATAAATGTAAAATTGGGAAATTTATAATAGGATATGGGGCCCACTATCCTTTACACTACCACACCACACCAATATCACACATCATTCATACTCATTGAACCACAAAAAAATTGTTAGGGTATTATTGCACAATCTATAAACACATAAGATCCAAATACTTATTCACATAAATAATCAAACACATGCAATGTCTATATAGAATTTTGAAGACATCTCATATGTTGTTGCTAAAACATTCAAAATTGAAGAAACTTTATATCAAAAAAACCAAAATGAAAACCACAAGAATCCCACCCATTTAATATTAATTATATATGCTTCAAATGACGCACAAGTACTCTTAACTCTCAAAGACAATAGTATAGAAATGTGATCAATAACATAAAATACATATTCATCGTAAAAATTATTACCATAAAAAAATTCAGAAAACAATACTAGTTTCCCATGATACTTGGACCTCAAACCATATTTATTCTATCCCTGTATATTTTAAGAAATTTATAGTTTTGACATTTCCCTAAACAATCATCCACCACAACAAATATAAAAAACAAGACTCCAAAAAAAAAACTTTATAACAACCCTTCTATGAAAACATATTTTAATGCCCTGATTCGTTACACTCTATAGTAACCAATTCAGAGTGATACTAGAAATTAGGGGGGACTCCATGTGTTCCAAATTTCATAGAAAAATACTAATTCCATGGGATCATAGATCATAGACTATACACACAGATGATATTAAATAATTATAACTGACTGAATGAAACAATATTTTTTATTAATATTTAAAGATAAGAGATTTCACCTATGAAAATAGAGTAAACATAGGGAATAAACATGAAATTTTTTCTTACGGTATTTGTGGATATTTCCAAGAAAATATAAAATACAAAAACTCTCACAAGGGCTTCCATTACTATCTATGGAATCCACTATGAAGTTTTCCTATGTTAATGTGTGTCTGATATCAATGCATTGATTCATAATTAATCTCAAATAAATGTTATTATATGCAATTCCCCAAGGGATAGAGGTTGTGCTACAATGGAAACTAACTATCACAGATGGATCATATTCCACTATATAAATTTTGATATTAAAAATATCACAATGAATGGGACTACTATGACTGGATCTTGACTCTAAACCAATGGGAATACTAGTACCATAAAAGGTGAAGAAAATGAAAAGTGCATAGAATATGTTATCATTAATTAGACCACCCCCTCGTATAACCCTATGAATGGAACACCGACCCATGTTAATCTTGATCCCTAAACATGGAGGTTCACATCTAAGCCAGCTGCAAAGACATAAGCTGCCTATGTTCTATGGATGAAAAGAATACCTTGGTATGATACCACTTAAAGGAATAGTATAATCTCAACCTAAAATGAGGGAATAAATTCTTTTAACCAAATATTTTGTGTGAACCATCATCACAAAAAAGAGGGACGTTTCAGTTCCTTATGGAGTTTCTAGTATCCCAGATGGTCTAGCTCACCACTACGAACACCACTGTGTGATTTTTTATTTTCAAATGAACCTTTATACTTCTATTGAACTTGAATGACATATTGTCCAAAATTTACTCCCATTGATGAGTGATTCAAATGAAATTCCCAATAAGACATCACAAAAAAACTATCAAATCTCCTTAATTAAAATGATTCCAAACATATTCTAAAAATAGAGAAGTGAAAAAAAGAATTTGATGAAATCGGGAACCCTTATTTGGGATATTATCCTCTGTAGTCATAGACTAGTTCATCAAACCCCAAAAAATATGATGAATTTAATAGGGATATACTTTGAACAAATCGTGGAGTCCAATTGATTTAGTCCAATGTTTTTATGCATCCACATATAAAATTCATTTCTACTAAAATTACATGATAGTGAGTTTGAGAACATGCACCTATCATGTTTATCCAATAGCTATATACCAACACGAAAAAAATTCTCTTACTCATTAATAATTTAGTTAATGAAATAAGAATAATGAATTTATTCTATATATGAAATATTAGGCATTGGAAACCCTAAAAAAAGTATAATATGCTTCTAAATTAACATTCCAATAGAAAACATCTCCCCAACCAAAATACAATCTCACTATATCAAAAGTAATATCTATCTAATAAATCATGCATCCATCCATGTTTTACAACCTTATAGGTTCCTTAGACTAGTCTCTCTCATTTGAATGTTATTTATTATACATAAATCTCACATAGATTGATATACGCTCTAGTATTTCTCATGAATTCAAGGTTTTTAGGGATTTCATTGAAATAATCACACTACAAAATTTAACCATCAATCCTCAATTGGTTTTAGAAAACTCTTCCATGAATTGAAATGGCATCTTCCATTATTATTAGCATCCCAAATAAATTCCATAATAGTTTTCTCTATATTTTAAATGGTACCTTAAGGTACCTTGATGATCTTAAGAACATTCATAGGTAAATATTTGAGGAAACTATTTACAAATGTGATACCACTTGCAAAAAATTATAAATTAATTTTATAGTAAAGAATACATCATGTAATCTTGTTAATGAAATGATTGAAAATATCCTTTTTAATCATGCCATACGAGATGGGTGATCTATGGTACACCATTAAGAAAACAGTAATTTTTAATACCAATTCCATATTGTATAGAATTCCTTAAACTACTAGAGAATGTTTTGGACAAGAGAACATAGATTTTGGAATTATTAATCCACTTCCTACTTGAAATTACACACTACTCCCTAATTTTTTTGAAACATTTAATATAAAATTTCCTAGAATTAAAAAATTAAACATTTCAACATCAAAAATTACGTTTAAAAAAATTATATTCCCACCACTGTATGGAATTGTAGTCCCTTCTTGTATTCATTGATGAAGGTTCCTTGAATGGTCCGCCTGTGCCAAATTAAAGAGGTTCGGTGATACCGGTTCACCTTTTCTCTAGCCCCGCATTAATTTTTTGAAATCGAAAAACTTAATAATGATGGTAATATCTATCAAAGATAATTTTTCCATCCAAAAAAGTGATATTAACCCAATGATGAAAATCCAAAATCATACATGACCTTGATAATAACTAACTTCTCTATTAAATCATATTTTTTTCATGTACAATTTCATTATGATATTATATCATGTTTTCCCCTTTATTTATGTGTTCAACAATCTATTTGTAATTTTTTATAGCTCGATGAGTTATTTTAAATTATAAAAAACCATACACCTCCTTAAAAATGATCCCTCAAAGGAGATTCCCCAATAATTTATTCCAAAGTTAAGAAATAATTTTATAACTGTAATTACAAAGAATAATATTCCAATATTGGATACGAGAAGGTAGATCATGAACCATTAAAATGATAACCATTATAGGTGCAGAAACTACCTTGATTGGATCCCAAACCTAGAGAAAATCCTACACCAATTCAACCCCATATACCATAATGATATCCCAATAAAAAAACATAAAACCCTTGGAAACCCATCATGCCCAGGTTTTCCTTTCATATTTGTGCTGAGCATTGCCTCTTTGATCTCATAATGTTTTAGAATGGAATAAAATCACTCATTCTACCTAAACTAATATAATAATGATATAATATTCATAAAATCCATGTCACCAGACATCGGAAAATACCTCCCATAATTTGATAAAGCTGGCTACATGAATAAATTTTTTAAGTAACCCACCAAAATAATTCCCATTCCATTGATATAATTCATTAAACAAACCATTATAAAACCATATATTGATCCCATATGATTCCTTCCTCTTTTTTAAACACACGTAGAAAAATGAAGTGTTCCTATAACCATTTCTGACTCAAAAGGCTAGAGACTATCCCCTATTGTTCAATTCAATCTCTAATAATATCATATCCAATAACTTTTCTCCACCGTAATGATTAAGGAATCATTATCCGAACAAATATGTAGGATCCATTCAATATTATCATTATCCTCCATTACCTCATCTAGGATTGAGGGTTGTTTTCTACTCAATAGACGATGTGGGCTATATTTTTTAAGCATTAGATATTGATCAATAATACAACCCATGAGGGAACATGATTCGACTGATCCCAAGATCAATTAACCTCCAAAACATATACATCAATGCATTAAAAATTTCTAGAATATAAAAATACATTAGGTCTAAAATATCCCTTTTTAAGTTACAACAATAATCGATAATTATCATACATAAAATGAGAGATATGGGTAATGAATACAGAAGAAGAAAAATCCACAACTTGATGGTTTGAAATGATATGATATATCTAACTATAGATTCTTTTTCATCCACTATGATCATTGGGCCATCAAATATTTGGAATATGGAATACCTAGTTCCTGGATACCATTAATATATTGAAAATCCTAAAAATATTTCATCACATTGTTGGATGATTTCAATCCTCCCTTCTTCTGATAATCCTCGGTGATTGTTTTGAAATCTCTGCCAATGAACAATGGTATGTTTCTACCCTGGAAAATAGAGAGATACTACCAAATCTCCATTTGTAATAAATGATCACAACTTTTATAAAAAATAATTAAAGAACCAAACATCACCCAAATGAAACCCTTGTAGTTGTTTGTTGAGAATAAAATTCCACACATTTCACAACCAAATTATTCTTCTCTAAAATACAAATATGTTTATTTCATAGAGATACATAAAAAAATTCCGAAAACCTATACTAAAAGATTCATATCCTTTATAGTTATTAGGTTGTTTCTGTTCCATAATATCCATAGAAAAGGCAAGAAGTATACTAGAATCTTTTACAAGGATGACACATTTTACATAATCCCCCAAGCCTTGGGCATTCCAGATAAAAGTGGGATAACTTTAAAAAAGACTAGATGAGGCCTATGGCTACCAGGTTTTGTCAATATAGAAATGTAAGAGGTGAGAGAACTTATAAGGAAATTTTTAGGGAAATATAATAACAATACATTGAGATAGTGTTTTAATTTGACAATAGTACACCTTCAGACATGGGATAATACCCCATATCCTCATTAAAATAAGGTTCCTTAGACGGATTAGAAGCAATAACTAGTTATTAATTTATAGATGGAGATGATATCCTCACCTTCACCAAAGAATCCCATAGGAATGGTGTGGCATCTGAAAAAACCTCATTAAAGGAAAAAAACGTCTTTGGGGATTTCTATAGTGAAAAAAGACCACACCCTTCCTCATCCATAGGATTCAAAAAAACATGGAAGGCACAATGGCCATCTCCTCGGGAGCTAGCAGTGTGGCTACCCTAGGCTACCATGGGAACCTACACCCCACTCAAAAGAAAAAGTCTATGTTATATTGGGAACTAGGAAATGATGATTGTGAAAGTTTGAATGAGTAAACAAGAGAGAAACATCCCCTAGCACTAGTGATGAATTTGAATTTAGACCAATAAAGGGTGGAGTTGGTGATGTAACATCTAGCAAGTGTGGAATGTCATTTGAATATGAAAAAACCAAAAGAGTGATGGGATCAGAATGATTGGATGGATGAGTATCCCCTTGAAAATAGTTAAAACATCATCTAGAAGATAAAGAGAGGCTTCAACCACAATCGATGACACCTTCCCGGCCTCAGAGTGACTATGCTTGCACACATCATCAAAATTCCCATGTATATGAAAATATAAAAAAATGCGTAGGTGGTTGGAAGAAAATGAATTCCCACCTTGAAAAAAAAACACTATATTGATCTATATTATATGATGTAAAATGTAATTTAAAATCCATTTCCACAAATATTTGATAGGGGAATATTGTTTCATAATATTGGAAAAATCATCCTAGTAGAGAAATAATCCAAGGGGGTCCCCAATGCCCTTTGTGCATGTGATATCAATAGGCTCAACCCCATGGTGATTGTTCATCACCATACCCGAATTCACACCTTAAAAACATCCATCCATAGATAATCATTTGTCCATCCATCTAAATCAGAATGGATAACCTATATTTCTATAATCTTATTGATGAACCACACCCATATTCATTTTTATTACACCCCTCACATTAAAGAAGAACCACATAAATCAAAAAATATAATGAATCAAAACTTAAAAATATTTGTTATCATTCCTATGAAACCATAAAACCACACTCCATGTAATCAATAACATATCATGCCGATCGCTCTATTTTACAAATGATATTATCCACATGTGTCACGTATAAACACTGAAATAATTAAGTAGTTTTTTTCCATGGAACATATGAAAAAACCTACCCTTACCATTTTATTATATGGTTCATGTCCCTAATATAACCCTTGTAACACCAACAAACCACATACCAATATTTAACATGAATCTAATAATTTAGAATCATTGGTTTATCTAGATATAATAAGAATAATTATGTTAATATTAAAAAAACATAATTTTTCATGGATAATAAAATATATATTTAATATTATAGAAAAAAATACCCAACTTTGACTAACCTTACCCTCAAATACTTCTTATTTTGTACTTGTCTTATATGCTAAATTAATCTTTAAAAATCTCACTCCTAGATAATGTTGGAAATTATTGAATAATTTATAATATATCAAGTATATTTTCGCCAAGACAGACCAAATTCACCACTTTTAAACATACCAAATTACTTAATTATCATTTATAAAATATCTAATAAATCTAATCAAATACAAGATTTTGTTTAATATTGGGAAAAACCATATGTGTCACCCAATAGATGATGTTTACATGTACAAAGCATTATGTTCATACAAAATATCATTTTTCGATTTTTCCTATAAACATTATGTATTTAAAACATTATATGTTATAGTAAAATACAACACTTTACCAATTTTATGCATTCAATGGATATCATATATATATATATATAACTCCTCATAAAGAAACCTATTGTCCCACACAATACTACTAATAAATAATCAATTTTAAAAAATAGAGAAAAAATCTTATATATTTTATACTCAATACATATGGACTTTTCATTACACATAATTTCTTATATGAAACATTCTCACCCATATATAATATTTTTTACCCCAAATACACCATAATATTTATTTTTTATGACTCATAAATATTTAATATCCTTATAAAACCTTATAATGTTTGAAAAACATATACTCTTGGTGTTCGCTATTTTTTAAAAAAATTCTTATAACTCAAATTCATACAAAAAATCATCCATGAAAACCCAAACCGATAATTTTTAGTGAATCACTCCCAAAATAACTCCAATCTATCATATCTAAACAATTAATTCCAAAATTACCTCCAAATTTTGAAGCACCTTTCAAAACCCACCTTCCATGGAATTTCAAAACCATTATGACCTTGAGCCCTGAACATAATTGAGACTCAAACAGCAACCAATACTAACACCCTAGACACCTCTAAAAGATCTATATTATTATGTTCCATAAAATATATAGCATAAATGACCACTTAAAATACTTAGTAATTTATATGGGAAAGCCAATGAGCTGTAATATAGGAAGAATAAAGTGTATTATTATGAATACGACTGATTTGGATAATGAGTTTCCCACTCCCCTTTCTATGATTCACATGTCATATGACTGGAAAACAATCCATCCCAAATATATAATGTATGGAGGATCATTCCAAATTAGGTCCACCACATTGTTAAATATTGATCTTGTAATTCTATCAGAAATGATGAATGTGGTCATCATTTTAGTGTGAGTACATTCTTAAAAATTCAAGAATGATTTGATATAAATTATAATATACACCAAGAGATATGTATATGTTTTTAGTTATGTAATGAATCATTATTATCATTTTTAGATACATTATTGGTATGGCCTATGTAATAACATAATATTGGTATATAAGTTTGAAAATGATATCAAACAAAAAACATATATATGTTTATTAATATGAAGTTTATAGAAATCAATTTCTCCAAATTAAACTCATTAATAATAGATAAATAGTATGTCTCACACATTATTGTTAAAAAAACATGCTTATAAATGGAAGAGAATTAAAGAAAGGTGAAGTGGATATACATGATTTTAAATGGGAAGGAGTTTTCACATGAGAGATTATAATATATGAAAAAGGAAACCCCAGTAAATTATCTATGAATTTGGGAAACTTTTAGTATGTTTCCACTAAAAAATCAATTTTATTTCTACATCTTGGTTGTAAAAGATGGGTTTACAACTCATTATTAATAACTAGAGTTGTATTTTATAAATTCCTGAGGTGTATTATTTCATTGGAAATATGAAAAATGCTATATATATTTTAGAAATGGACAATATTATATAAAACATTTACTATGAGAATTTAATCTTTATTCTAACCACAATTAAATTTGGAATTGATTTGTTAGATATATAAATGAGAAAACAATATGCATAGAGATGGATTATTTGATTCGTTATATTATGAATAATATGATATATTGGAATCGTGTCAAATTATAAAAACAACCACATCTCAATTTAGAGGAATAGCTAAAGGGATTTAGGACTATTGGATCTTATAAATAGTGATATATTAAAAAAATAGTTGTTATGAAAGTAGAAGGTTGATGTTCTTCATAAAATTTATTGATGAATTACATTGGAATGGTTATCATTTTCTGATGAGAAAAAACTTTAGAACATTTTAAGAGTTCAATGTATTTATGAAAAATTTACTAAAACAACTAGGAATATGTTTTTGGATTCATTAACATCATTTGGGTGTTCAATACATAATCAAATAATTTTATTGATTATATGAGTATTATATAATTGTGTCTCAACTCAATATACTAGGTAAACCAAAATTGAAACTTTTCTCTTAGAAGGGGAATCATTCATGTTGGAAAAGATTCAATTTTTGATGAGTTAGTGAGACCTTATTATATCATTCCAAGGATAATCAGTTGAAATTTTTTCATTCCTACTTAACTATATTCCATCTAAATAAGTCCTAATGTTACTATATAAGATATTAAATTAGAGGTATCAAATATTATTTTATAAGTATTCATTTTAATGAATATATATGACATATGGATTCTGATAATTTTAGAAATAAATTTGAAAAAATATATATACATATATATCTATATATATATATATTATTTGTTTGTTATCCCAATGGAACTATAGGATATTGAATCAATACACCAACAGAACACAAATTTTTTATTAACCAAGATGTTGTTCTTGTTGTGAAGAATTGTGTCAATCATGGGGTTTGAGGTAGAAATATTGTTCTAAGAGAAATTCAACACCAATAAATAGGATATTTTATTCAGTACGATGATGATTTGGTTCCAATAATTGTTGTGGAATGATAAATGAATAAGGATAAACTAAAACCTCAAAGGACTTGTACGAGGTTTTTGGATCCAAAGAGATATGGTTTTCATATCGATGGGGATGGGGATGTAAAATTCATGAATGGTAAGAATAAATCCAACCAATAGTACATTTAGGGTAATTATTTTACTAAATTAATAAATTAAATGAACTTTCAAATGAAGCCCATTTACAATAACCATGTTTATAACATTTTTGATACACCTGATGAGGTGATACCTATAGGGTGTAAGTGGGAATTTCATAGGAATATAGATATTAATAGTAGATTCTATATTAATACATCTATTCAAATGGAAAAGGGTTATAAAAAACTAATTTTATTTACTCTGATGACACATTTTCTCAAATTATGATGATTAATTCTTAATAGATATTTCATTCAATAACAACTCGTTATGATTATGTGATTTATCAAATGGGTCATTACTTAATAGTAATGTAAATAAGATATTAAATATGAAATAACCCAATGGTTATAACATTCTGAATGATTTGAATAGGTTTTGAATGTTACAATGGTTTATTTATGGATTAAATCATGATTCTTGAGTTAGAATATATAGTTTGATTATGTGATCAATGATTCTAGTTTCACAAAGAATAATTTTTTTATTGTCTATAAATTTTAGTTTTATGGATTTATATAACATTTTCGACATTTTATGTAGATGTCATAATAATGACCCAAAAATGATATCCCAACATAACATTGTTAAAAGTTACGTTGCAACATTGATTCTTGATGAGAGATATGGGTAAAGAAACTTATATTCATGGGGTGAATATTGATAATGTCTTATTGAATATGATTCTTAAAGTGAGAAGAAAAACATATATTTGAAATGTGATGAAGTGTTTTAACATGGATATGTCTATGAATATGAATTTATTATTGTTTTATGGAATGAATCTTATAATGATTCAATTTCATAATAAATATCTCAAATGTTTGTATATGATTTATTATGAATATTATATAGAATATATTATATTTTCAATGTTATGTAATCAACCAGGTGTCACATATTCTTTGAGCATAATAACAATATACTAATCAAACTCATGTGAGAGTCACAATAATGATATCCAATGTATATACAAGTAAGTGAGAAGTATTAATGAAGTCTTCTTGGAATTTGGATGTGATGTTTAGCTCATTTTAAAGTGTTACACTTATGGTAGTCTCTAATCCAAAAAAGATGATATGATATCTCAGTATGGTTTTTCATTCTTCATCAATGGTTGATATACATGATGTTAGATAACACTACCATACATAATATAGAACATTTTTTAAAAATAGAGTATATCAGTTTATAAATTTTTTTGAATGATTCTTTTAGATCAATAATTTCCTAACTAAACTTGTCATGATTCCTATAAATATCAGAGAAATTGATCAATAATTTGGAAATAATTGATCAATTAATTTGGTGAAGGAACCCTGATATCAACAAACGACCAAACACATATATTGAAAATACCATCTCATTGGGATATCATTGATATGTGAGATATAATGTTCTATTGAGTGACTGAACTTGATAATATAGAAAATCATTAGTGTAGTAAAATCCTGAAAGACGTGATGATATTATCAGTATTAGAAAGATTAGTTATTCAATATAATTTTTTTTAAGAATTAATTTTTATAATAAATTTAATTCCCCATTTATCATTCATTCAAGTATAATTCTTATATTACATGAATAGTGGAATAATGATTTCTATAAAAGTATGTATTTGATTTGTTTTTAATTGATAGTCATTATTTATTGTTAGGGCATGTGATGATATATTTATATTTACAAGAGTGAAATATAATATGTGATATAAATTTTTTATGTGTTTAAAATATTTTTATATGATATATTGAGTATAATAATGAGATAATATGAATATAATTATTGTATAGGATGGCACATGAATGTATATAACATAGATCTTCATATTGACCACTATATACATAGCGGTGGAAACTTATAAATACTATTATTACCTAAAATTGAAATAATTATTAGTATTTAAGACATTATAATTTTTTACCACTCTTGTGTTATCCTTAATGTTGCAAAAATAATGGTTAGTTTGATATGTTGTTGACTAAGTTGTTAGTTGAGCGCAACTAAGATGGGGTTTTTCCACTTGATTGAAAATAAAATAAATTTGGTCCCATGATTTAATTGTAATGATAAAATGAATATATATTCATAATTGATTGAAATTTGATGTTTTAAACCCCATTTTTGAATGACATGTGATGTATTCATTCAAACTAGTTAGCCTATTTCATAGTACCATGAATGTATAAGACGCCCTATACAATATTAACATGTCTCATTTCTAGTGGTCACTACCTATAATCAAATAAGGTGTTACATAAGTTTCAATGTGATATATATGATATATCATTATTCATAGGTATTCATTTGAAGATAAGAGTTGGTTTGACCACTATCACACCATACAACATTATTGTGTGAGAATCACTAACATTTTTCTAGAGGCTATTATTAGCAATCATATATGAATTAATGAAATCATATTTTTTTCAATGATAAATAGTCCAATACAGTCATAAAGATAGGATTTAGAGTAAGGAATTTTTATTACTATTATTGTTTTAATAATGATCTAATTCTTTTAAAATTGTATATAAAGAATTAGGGATAATTAACAAAGAGTAATGAATTTTATCATAAAGTATTTATGGGGTTTTAGTGATAGTTGATGATTGATGGATATAAAAAGATATATATTAATAAAATAATTGTACTGACATTGTTTCATAATATGGGATATTCATAAATTCATAACATAAATGATGATGTAGATATATCATTTTATATATGCTATTCTTATATTGTATTATATTATTATTCAAATAATATGTGATAACATCCACATCTTCCAAATGGTTTTCCATCTGTTATGATCCAAATTGTAGATTAATTTATGCAATTTAAAAAAATTATAATCATTGAAACATCTAATGACTAAAATGATCAAATGGGTAAAAATTTTGGTATTGTTCAGTGGATTATAAATATTTTAATGTGACACTTGATTCCCTTATTTAAATTAACGGTGTCTATATAATGTTATATATCCTCTAATTGGTTCTTGTATTGATTCAATCTATACATTTATATTTATTATTTTTCTATGTTCTCGATTTGTATTTTAGGATAAGGTGTTATTATCCCTTTCAAGTGTAATAGATCCACTTATAGAGTAAGATTTTTAAAATGGTTGGTGTACTACATATTCAAGATATATTATTTTTTATTCTCACATAGTGATCACTATAAAATAGACTCCATTGGTATGGATGTTCTATGACATGATTTAAACTTATTTATATTAGGTTTTTCATTTAAATATTTATTTAATAACGATATATCTCAATGTTTGTTGGGTTTCATTAGCTGTTTTTAGAAATGTTATTCCAAAAACCCCTATAGCAGTTGCAGTTACTATGTATTAGTATGTTATTTGTATTTTATGTTATTAATATATTATTAATATGATTAATCATGGGAATAGAAGTAATTATTTTACTCTTCTTGTTAGATTATCCCCCTTAGTGGACCATTATTAATTTGTATATTTCTATCATTGCGAGTGATGTAATTATAATGGTCCAATTGAAATTTATATGCCTTAATAATTATTACCCTATCAAATTATGTGTTGATCATGGCTAGAAACATCAACTATTTTAAATAATATAGCAATGTCATTTAAAGAAAAACATTGACCGTGTGATGTCAGAAATTTCTTATCAACTCCATATATCAATATCATTCATCAAACTGGGAGAAATTATTTTTCAACAAATACCTTCTTAAATATGTCTTATGTCTTAATTGAATTAATGGATTGACAATTTAACAAATACATCACATTTCTTTGACTATGAGTGGGAATTATCTCATCCTTATAGCATTTTAGGTCACTCTATTATGCTAAAACATATCAGAAGTCTCTAAAAAGATAGACATATGGTAATGTGGATCTTCATGTGATGTGACAATATATTATCACAAATTTAGAATTATTTTATGATGACATTAATTAATATATACTTCTCCCTAGATTAGATTTCAGACAATTCTAGTTGAATCACCATTAATGGATGTAAAACTATAATCAATGATGATTCATGTATAAACACATGTTATTTTGTAGTGTGTTAGTTCTCATCAAAAAAATATCCATTACATACATCAGGTGTGTTGGGGTGGATGTTTTTTTATTATATATAATAATCATAACGATAAAATAACCCTCTCAATAATACGATTGAATTCTAGATCCCCTCATGGATCAAGACACCAAGACCTAATAGTATGTGTATTTCATTAGAACTCAATTTTATTAATCATAAAAACTACAAAAACCATATACCAAAAAATAAAAAGGGAAAATAAAATGGGATGTGAATGTATTTTTGATAACTACCGAATTTTTTAGTTTTCTAGATCATCATTTTTTGTAACCATGGTTTATAAAATTGACAAGGATCATCTACATTGTTACTTGTTATGGGCGATCAAATTTTTTAAATTAAAGTGAGAGTGATCCATTCTAAAAAACCAATGTATACACTATTTCATTAATTAAGTTGGAACACTGAGGAAAATAAGTTATTCGTATGTGAAATTTATTTCCTTATTAATATCATAAATATTTTATTTAAATTTAATTGAATGAAATAAAAACTACGTTATATCAAATTTCAAAAAAAAAACAATTAAAAATAGAAGCATGTAATAACATTCATAGTATGGGTTCATAAAAATGATATCACCTCTATTATCAAATTGACCAAGTTGATTAACAATAAGATTCTTAGTAGTTAATAAATATATTCATGTTTAAATACATTAACTCCACTTGATTTAATATAGGTCTCCTAATCAAATTAATAAATTAAATAAACATTATGTTTAATCCTAAATTAAAAATATAAATAAATATTATTTTTCAATTGTTAAATCATTTATCAACATTATAAATCTTCCCTTAATATACAATCTTTTAATTGATTCATTGCACCAATATTTGGGAACTAATATAATCATTTGATGAGTGTATCGTGTAAATGGAGAATGGTGGAACAAATATGGGGTTTTTTAGTCATATGTAAGTGTTTTTGTTTTTGAAATAATACATATAGATCACTTTATATGGTCAATTGAGGTGTGGATATATTTCATAATGACTATTGGTGATGTTGATTTTTATTTTCCTAAAGTCAGAAAATCATGGTGCTACCACACCGGTCACATGAAGAAGAAATCCTATATAATAAAAAATGTTAACGGTTTTTTAGTGGCTCAATCAAATATAACACTACCATGGTGCAATAGGGATACTCATTTGGTGAATATTTTTGATATGGAGCATGTTTTAATGGTTGATAGTCTTTCATGCTTTGATGATTATGGTCGTGCTATTGGGTTGAGGGTCGCACGAAAGTGAAGACGCTATAAAATAATGAAACTATGTTGTTTAAGATTTATAAAATGTCAATGACATAATATGAATTGGTCACAATCATATATATTTATATGTATGGTTAAAAATTTGGATTTTAGAGAAATACCATGGTGCAATGTTGTTTCATGATTATTTATGGTAGTTACTATTTGTCAATTATTATAGGATCACACCATAAACTATTGAACATAATACAACATTTTGTGATTAAAAGGATTGTGTAACACATATGTAAATAAAAATAACTAATTGTAAATAAAATTCAAAATAACAACTATTTATGAACCATGAATCTATTTTAATCAAAAATGAATAACATTTCATTCCCTTCCCATATGACTGATGTCAATACAGTATTCAATCATAGTTCTTGATAAATATCACATTGATGTAGTTTTAGGACTCCCTCATCTATGGTGTATCCCCAAATTTCCATGAATCACCCATGGAATTGTAAAAACCCTTCTCCTTAATATGATATTCTAGTATCTCATTATATATTTATAGAAGGAGAATTTGTATTTATAATGAATAAAATGAGGCATAAGAAGGCTCAATTTAATATCAACACATCAATATTTATTTTTTATATATCCATTGAGGACGCCCCTATGGTTATCACACATTAAGTTATTATGTTACCTAACCTTTTAATTATTCCATATTCATTCATGAATTTTACATCTCAATGAAATATCATTTTATCCTTCACATTTTATTATTTAAAAAAGCCTTATTGATGATTAAAAACCTATAATAACGACAAATGGTAACACATATCATTCAACATACCAATAAATTATAGGATTCTATATGAATTATAAAACTTGATTCGTGAAATACAATATATATCAATCATACATTTTCATTCGATAAGGTATTTCAATGTCATGTCTACTTTTTATATGATAACCATTATATATCATATATATATATATATGGAATATATCCTTAAATATTTCACTTACACCAAATCTTAGTTGACTTTTTTCCATTTCACCATATACTATATCATATATAATAACTTCTTAAATCACATCCAAAAATACTTTTAACTATATTCTATAAAAATTAAGGATATTTAACATAAGACTCATCATGCACCACGTCATATTTAATACCTTATGAATATCCATCTTAAAACCATTTTGGATAAACTCTATTTTTTATATAATCTTTTTGAGTAAAAATCAATCCTCGTTCATTCAAACATTATATGTGACCCCATGGTCCTTTGTATCATTGATACGATGAATTAATTCTTAATATTATAAATTTAAGCAATAAGGTGAATTTAGAAAATCATTATTTCTAATTATGATACAAATGGATCTACTCTGATCATCATCAAACACATGTATCTTTATAAATGTTTCCACCAACACATCAGATACAAGTATTCATTTTCATATAATCATTTTTAAAAGAAATAAATTAACCATATGACCCATTTTGTGTCAAATTCATATAACTAATCATACATTCTCTATTTTATATGTATGAAATGACCAGTTTCATGAATATATAACATGTTATTTACAATTATGGCTGACCAGAACACATTCCGTATAATATTATAGATATACTCATCACATATATTATCTAGGAATGATCATTTATTTCCATAGTATATCTGAATTTAGTGTGATGATTTTATATTCAAAATATGAGTTATGAAATACCATCTTGGTTAAACTCCAACCATTGACATGATCGGTAAAATACTCATCCGCTCTTTGATTAACTAATATATAAGGATTTCATAAAAAATATATGAATGTGTAATGATTCTCAGTCTAGGAATATAAAAAATAATAAATATTTGGGAATCCAAAAATGATCCATTAACTACTATTATACCCAGAACATAGTGGTTTATACTCGATATATTTTACTCTATGAGTCATTAAGCCCCAAAAAACCATTTTCTGCCCATGGACATTATTTTTATCTAATATAATAGTTATAAAGTTGATAAATCTCTTATTCATTCATAGTATATAATACTATAAAATTAATATTTATTTGATTTAGCTCTATAAAATACATTATAAGGTCAATTATCATTTCACTTTATGATATATATGCAGCCAACATAAAATAATGATATATTATAGACCACTTGTTTTAAAAATAAAATATGATAAATTTTATGTTTTTATACTACTATAAAAATTTGGACCAAAATACTAATTTAGTGATTGTATTATAGTAACATATATGAAATAAAACCCTATAAAACATAATTTTGCTCCAATTTTATGGTTTTATTAATCTCATTGCATTTCTATGTAATTCTTTCTACATATTTATGTGACCATTTCACAACACCCTCAATAAATTGGACAATGAATAACATCAATATAGAATTCATTAATTAATAATATTAGGACTAAGGGATTTTATATATAATTTTAAAATCATTATAAATTGGATACAAATTCCATGATTTCACAAAATCTAATGTTACAATTTTAGTAAAATCTATATTCTACATAAAATTTTATTAAGTACATCATAATTTTAATTATTAAAATCTTTTCCAATAGTCATTATTTTGATATCATTTTGGTATCAACATGTAAATATTTTCATTTTTCTATACAGACACATCGTAAACATTTGTAGGGTATAAATTTTCACTCATTTTGAATTTTTATGATCGGTATTATATTATATATGCTGAGAAAAACATCATTAATCCCAAAAAAATACTCCCAATATCATCTTAGACAATATATTATTTTCCAAACACCTTAAGATTACCAAACTCATATGCATTAGAAAATAAAAATTATTTCCCTTCTAGATAATATATAATAGATATAATATTGTATCAATATGATATATAATATTCTATATGTTTGAAGGATTATTCATTAAAGAATGCTTTATTGATTAAAATATCTTTGTTCTAGTGATATAAAATACCTAAAATATTAAGAAACATATGGATAAACTATCTTATAATGGATAAAACTAGTTTGTCCTCATCTTCATAACATACAATTTATAGAATTAAATGAATCATATATATTTTATATTAAATATGTCATCTCATATTGTGAATACTACTCATTTTTAATAAAACATTTTATCGTATAAGATATAAAAATTGATAAAATACATCCGTAATAAGATCCATATCATATATATATATTCCTTTTCAATCAAATTAATGATAGATAAAAAATTACTATATAATGTGAATGAAAACTATATGATTCATCACATCATACCATTATTTGGAATTAATTTATATTAATAACATTTCCAAAGGATATAATTATTGTCTTATACCTTTCCAAATTAATGAATTTTTTCATATGAAACTGTTATTATACATGGAATGTGTATGTATTTTATCAAGTACAATCAAATATCCCTAGCAATTTCAACATATGGAAATAATATCATCACTACCAATACATTAGGATTTAATAACCATGGAATTTTATAAGATGAACTTTTTTGAGATTTGAAACATGTCTTCATACACATTAAAATTTTCCCCACATAAAACTTTAATACAGTACAGAGACTTGGAAATTCTATTCCCCAGTTCATCAATAATCTACCCTTTGAGAAAATAGGATAGAAATTTCATAAAATCATTCATATTTTTAAAACCATTACCAAAATTGTTCTTCAATGAGTTCAATATTAAATCCAACCTCTATGGTTATCATCACTTTACCTATATCACAGGTACACTCAATTATATTTATTTTATTAGTGGATTAAAAAAACTTTTTAAAATTTCAATATAATTACTTTGAAACATTATGTAAATAATTTTATAATTTTCATTAGATTATCGATACATTAGTGAAAAAAATTCCACAATAGGTTCTGCCAGAAGGTATTCCTAAAATACATGGAATTATCTTCTTACATAAGAATAATTTTTTATTTCATAGAAAAATCTATGATGTTCCATATATTATGCCTCTTCATTTATATGATATTGATCTTAGAGTGAAATCAAATAATGAGGATGAAATGTTTATCTACAATATTGGTTTGTCCTATATGAGTATCATTTTTTTCTATTATTTAAAAATAATATTTTTTAATATGCTACCACTAATGTGATGAACTATTCTAAAACCATCATTTCCCATAGTGTACTAATATCCATATTTCATTATGTTATGCATTGAATAATATTTTAAAAAATAAATGATTATATTTTCTAAACAATAATATCACACATATGACATTTGTATCAAGGATAGTTTAGTGGAAAACAATGTACCTTAATTAATCACATTGATTCACTAAATGATATTTTTGTTATTTTGTTGGATAGTGTTTCCAAACTATGTGTAAAAAATAATATTATAAAAATTAGGAACTTAATTTCTAGGTTTTCATTATTACACAGTTCTGTTATAAAAGACAGTTTTAGGTCACCCAACTACAGTATATCAAACGTGTTTTGATGATCGAGGTATTAAAAATAGAATTGAATGGAATATGACACTTATTATTCATAAATTGGTTTCTATTTAATACAATAATATCTTAATTTACATATAAATTTAACCATATTTGAATATTACTTAGTACATTACATAAATAGATACCCCTAAATAATATAAGTTTTGTGACGTTCGAAACATGGAAACTTATATGATTATAGATGAGTGAGATAAATTTTCTCACATTATATTCTCCTAGACTAGAAAAACTCTTATATAAATCATACATGAAATATATCTTCATAACATAGGGAATTTTATAATAAAATGGGTGAGCACATATTCTCATTAATGGTAAACAAGAGAGATATGTGAGCATAAACCATTGCATAAGGAAATGATAATATGGTCATTACAATAGAAAATCATACCCTACTTATCAAGGATTATAAAAATGAATCATGGAATATGTATTATCAGTTCTGAAGACATTAATCATAAGTTAACCAAGAGCATAATCCTTTAAATCATAACATAATAAATAGTTATGGAATTGTGGAATACATAAAAAATGTAATAATATTCCCTTAAGTAAGACGTACTGCAAGAAATTATCAGGGTACTTCATGGTGAATACACAGACTAGGTGGGAAAACCCACCTTACCAAGTCATATTCCTTTCATTATAAAGAATAGGGTTTCCCTATCTTCCCAAGATCGATCACTTTTCCCCATATTCCCATTGTGGAATAGGATTCCCCATATTCTCATAAAGAATCAGTTATTCTAATCTTCACATAGCGTATTAAGCTCATCTACTAGAATCTAATCCTAATCTCATGATATATAAATCATTACCTAGTGAATTTGATAGAGATATAGGTCTCACCCATCTCTTAATGAAATCATATATACATATCCCATAAGATCATAACCAATGAAATGAAATGGATGTCATAAATATTTAATCATATCATAACATGGGGAAAATGATATGTTTTAAAATAATTTCATCAAACAATAACCCATTAAAAGATACAGGTTCATAACGATACAACATATGATAGATAAATAGGTTCCATGATTATATAATCAATGAATTTGGATGGGTTTGATAAACTGAAAACCACTGAAAGGGAAGTAGGTTTCATTGACTTATTAACCATAAAATAGAAACACATTTCCTAAAAATCACACCATTTTAACATAAATGCTTCAGATAAATAATTTGAATGGATTTTTTGGATCATTTATTATAAATTCTGGAGTAACATCAGTAGATGTCTAATTATATTGAAACACTTTTAAAATATATTTGAAACGAATTTCCACAGGAAAATATAATTTCTTCTCTAAAACCGGATTTTTAAAACCCCAAAACAAATTGGAAACAATTTTCTATGATAATACATTGAATCATATAAAAAATGCCTGATGTTATTATGAAAAAAACTGACAAAACAATGGAAGCTCGATAATTTTAAAAAAATTATTTTCATTGTTTGGGAACTAGCCCACAATGGTATGCTCACCACTAAAAATTTCTACAATCATTATTGTGTTGATTCTGATATTGAAAATAGTTGGCTAAAACATTTTAATAAACCTAGGATTAAACCTCTTAGAATCAATCTCATCTAGAGTATTTCTCAAAACAGAGTTCCCACTGAAATGTTCTTTTGATCCTTCGGTATCCAACATTTCTCTATGTGTATAATTTTCAATCAACACAGTAGAGATTCTAACCAACTTTTTCTTTCTAGTTATACTGCTTCTGATCTATGGAACCATAATCTTGAAATTTTTTATTGTTGATAGTTGTTTTTTGGGACTTTTTAGGAACTCAACTATTGAATTGGGTAGAAATGGAAGGATATCAAAAAATCAAGAACCTTTTCTTCTTTGTAGTTTCTGAACTCCACCATGTGATATGGTATGATCTAAATGCAATTATCCATCACAATTTCTCACTCAATCCTAATGTAGGATGGTTGAGGATCCTTATTTCTATACATGATTTAGCTTTATTAATAAATGTTCATTGCCACAACACTGTGCATGACCTTTGTATCTTGTAGCGGTTGCATATAAACGACAATTTATATCAACCACATCACACTCTGGAGGTGTTGTGGAAGGTCCCTCTACATGGATGGATCAAAATCAATATTAATTTTGACTCCCATGGCATCCTGTGGCCTGTAGGGTGTGGTGGGTTTTTCCAAAATCAGATCAGGCATATTTATGGATGTTTCTTACGAAAATGGGGCTATGGAACCTCTCTAGATGTTGAGATTCCAGGTTTGATCCTCACCATTGACATTTCCATCATCTTTGATTGGAACAATATCTGTAATGAATGTGAATCGATGACCATCGACAACTGATTTGTAATGGTGTAACAAATCTTTCATGGACGATTACAACTATTTGGATGGATTAGAACTGTTCACTTACAGATTTTAATTATATCGTCACACATGTGTATTGAGAAGCCAACACGGTTACAGATGGCGTTACCAACATGGAGGTAAATCAAGACATCGCCTAGTTTGGTGACCTCCCCACCGGTATAATTTATTTTCATGAAAAAGATTGTAACATGATCTATAAATTTAGAATATTTTAATCTAATTTTTCTTAATAATTTGGTTTTGTTCTTCCTTTAGAAAAATATATATTAGTATCTTTAAATCAATTTCAAAACTAATTTCATTGAATACATGAACACATTTTGGAAGAATTTTTATTCAATTTTTTTTAAAACTTATAAAATAGTAATTTAAAAAAATTAAATCCATTTTAATGAAGGAAACCATTTTAAAATATATAAACGATTCTCTGAAATTCATTAAAAACACATTTTAAATATATTTTATTGAAATCCATTTTTATTTAAAACCTATATTAAAATAAACATATTTCTAAATAATTAGTGGAGAATTATTTCATCAAATTACCTTGTAAGCAGACAAATTATGATTTAGTAAAATTATATTCATGATGGTGTGTCAGTCTATACATATTGAACATTCCTTTTCAACCTAAAAACATTGTAAATGTGATTTTATAGGAAATTGGAAAGAACATTATTTTAAAAACAATTTGAAAAAATGTAAAACAAGGTTAAAAGTTTTATTTGAACATCATAGTATAGTAGTAAATTGAACCAAAAAATAATTTCTTAGACAGGGTTTTGAAAGAACCTAGATTTCTTACCGAAAAGAGATATAAATTAGGATCTTTATAATAAAAGTTTCTTTCTTATTTTAAGCACAATTGAGTAGAAAATGGTAATAATACAAGAATAAATCGTGAATATACATAGGGTAAAGACTATTATGATTTATATTTTGATATAGATCATATTATTTCATCAGTGGATGAAAAATCATTCTTAATATCGATAAATGACAAGATTGTTTCAATAGAATCTTACTGCATGGTAACTCAAAATTATACTCCACATGTATGAAATAAAATTTCATGAACCATAAAATATAATGAAAAAAATGAGGTTCCATGTATAAATTTTGAAATTGTAGTATATAAACCAACTAATAGAATACTGGTGCATAACATATCTTCTGTCGTAAATAAGGAAAATTGATACCAAATTACATAGAAAATTTGTTATCTTTTAAATTATAAAACCCATGAAATAAATATATTACGAATGATATATTAATAAAAATAACATTGTTAAAATAATCATATAATTAATCCCTTATTTGTAAAAAACAACATATAATAAAAAGTTGTTGTACATGGAATATGTCCCATATAAAATTAAATTTTGACAAGAAAACCCTTACATTAATTCTTGACCCTCTTCGTACTTGATAAAAAAATCCTTTATAATAAATATATTTATATAATAAATCTATTAATAATCTATATTAATATATTTAATACCATATATGATATTACTATGACCTTATATAACTTCATTTTTAATAACTCAGTATTAATGTTATGCTTCGTGAAATAATTTCTTTGTTTTTCTCTTCTATTTTGATTTTTATATTTTTGGTCTTCATACATATATCATGATATATAGAATTTAAAGCATGATATAAAAATAATATTTATTTCATGTGAAATTATTTATTGTAATCTATAAAAAATAAAATCATAAAACAAAAGACACCATTCATGGAGATGGTAGGCTATCCGTAAGCATGAAAATCGATTTCGTTTTACTATCATATTGAAATAAATAAAGTAAATGGAATATGCACGCATATATATATAATATCATTATACTATAATAATTATTTCATATATTTCATATTTGATTACTAAACTCATCCTTAATATATTCCATGTAATGTGTGAACAAATCACACCATTTTGTCAAGACACTCATCCACACTTCCACAAAAAATGATATCGTCTTTAAAAAAAATTGAAAAAATGAAGATATGTATTAAATAATTATTCCACAAAAATAAATAAATCATAAATATCATATATAGATTACGAAAACATAGTATTCATAATAATTCATAACTATGATAGGTGGTAAAGGGAAATAGAACAACATTGTTTCGTGAGGTGGTAGTTTCCCGTACACAAGAATTTTATGTTCTTTTCCCTTTGGATGGATATCTGTGTAAATGATGGTAGAACACATAGGATAAGAAAAACTATTATATTGAGGATACTGTAGTTATTATATGATAATTTAGTAATTGTAATTGTATAAGAGGTAAAATAAATAATTGTAATGTGATCATTGATAAAGCATACCTATTTTTAGGTAACTATTTCTGGTTTTCACCAATGGACTTCAGTGGATACATTTATGACCAAATTGAGGATTATTGAATGAGGGGACAAATTTTTTTGAGATTATATAATAATATTTGGGGTTATAAAATATTATTTAATGGTGTTAAAACGTTTTAATGGTGAGTGACATTTTATAGTTGATGAGGGGTGGAAATTCTTCAAAAAATTTGAAAGAGAAATCATCCCATGTGTTTTCCATGTAATATGGCTCCAATAATGGACCAAAATCCATAAAATGGAGGATATAGACTGAATATTTCCAGAAAATGTCTTTCATAAAAAATATATGCCATTTTGGACCTTTAGTTTATGCTTTACTCCCTTATTAAGGTTATTTTTATCTTAATCTCTATAATTATTTTTAATTAAATTCACTAATATATGTGGTCAAAAACTACGATTAACACATTATAAATTATAATTTTTTCTAATTCCAATTAAGGAATCAATTTTTCAAAATTCCAATAAAATAAGGAAAAAACTAATTTAAATTTAATCCCAATGATAGTGTGACAATGATGAGTTTTAAAGTAAATTCATTCATATATATGCAATGTTTTTATATCCAATTTCATCATTAAATTTATCAGAATGAAATAATTTATATTAATTTTTGTATTATTTATATAATTTAACTTTAAAAAATCATAAATATAATTTAACCATACAAATAAATTAGACGATAATGATGTTTTTAATAAAAATTTATTATTTTTAACTATTAAATTAAAAAGAAAATTTTTTAAAAAAATACACAATAATTTCACCCCTATCTTATTTTTTTATCCTATTTAAAATATGAAATTGATTTTTCGAATAAAAAATATAAATTATTCAAAAATAATATTTAAATTGGGTTCTCCAAAAAATGGTGGTAAATTTTCCTTTTAGAAAAAATTCTTTCTTTTTGTTCATAAAATTGAATTTTTTATTATCTTATAAATATCAAATTTATTGTATCATTTTAACAATATTTTATTAAGTATACTATATATTTATAGTGAGAATCAATATTTTGAAGTTTAATTTATTGAGATAAAAGTTATTTATACATAGAAAATAAGTTTTCATAGAAACAAAATGTCATTATTTTCAAATAGTTTATAATATAAATTATATTTCAAAGGGTTCATTTTATTCACATGTTTTAAAAATATTTTATTCATAACCTAAAATCAAGTTTATTTTTAAAAAATAGAAAAAAATTTAAAAAATAATGTTATTAGTATGTTGTAGTTTGGTAAAACTAGGTCTTGCATGTAATGTAGGCTCTCAAAGAAAATTTGCATTGCATATAACACAAGCCAAACATTATGTTTCATGTAAGTGGAGCATATATATGTGTGGCGTGTAGTGAAAGACAAACATTTTCTTTATTTAAATGTTATACAAATACACAATCTATATTTAGAGTTTCATGAAATGAAAATAGTTAAAATTTAAATTAATTCAAAGATATATATATATATATTTCACAAAATTTCAGGGTGTTTCATGATACCCCCATTAAAATGATGTTTACATAGAAACTCATCCGTGTTATTAAATGATTAATATTTTAATGTACCATTCATAGAAACCCACACTATAAAATTTAATACTAAAACATCCTTTCATGTTACAATGTTGGAACCATAATAGTCACCCAAATTAACTCTTAACTTGTTTCCCACGTAAGATAACATATGTTGTTAGAAAAAACATAGAAATGTATGAAGAATATAACTATAATGTTATGCCAGAGAGTGATAGGAAAATTTTTTATGAAAATTACATCAATAAAAAATTCCCTAATCTATGATGAACTAAGGGGAAGTTTGATTAATTATAAATGATGGTGCTAGGATAATATTTTGTTTCAAGGTTTTTTTCAAAAAATTAAATAAATTTTACAAGAATATATACTTATATGATTTTATTCCTGTTTAGTTTCACAATCTCACCGTATTATTGTTCATTCATCATTTTAAACATCATCTCTTACTCAATGAAATGAATGTGAATTTTTCAATCCTAAAGTGCGAAAAATCATGAGATCCTTGAAAATTCATACCATATGTCATCAGTTACTATAAAAAAATCGGGTATAACAAGTTATCTAATATGAATAAATCCACATTTGGTGAGATAATAATTTAATCTCAAAAAATTCATCTAATATTTCACTTATACATTCCATAATTTTTTTAAACTTATAAACCATATGGAAGATAAAAATCCCATGCATTAAAAATAAGGTAATGATATCATCATAACATTGATCCCCCATATATCATAAATAATATCTGAGTTGTCACATTATAAACAAGTGAATAACCTCATGATATGTTATTTTGAAACATGTTAATAACTAGAATTAACTATATCCTGTTGGAAATTATGCATTCTTCTTTATTCCAAAGATTTCTAGATATATTAAATAAAACAGAAAAGATTAAAAATTATTCCATGATAACATGGGAAATTATTTCAAAAAAAACCTCTATCAGTTATATGTTGACAAATAAAATCCAATTTACACTATCCATACTAGACCTGATTTCCTCAACATCTTGAACACACTAAGGGTTACCTTCCCTTATTTCAAAATATCTCCTTTATATTATATCTTGTTTCTATGTCTTTCAAAACATTCATCATATCATTTTAAACCATTAATGTAACCTTATATTGGAAATACTTATATATTTCATGATTCATATAATATAATCGTTGATTTCTAAAATATATACCCTCCAATCATCAAACATTATTCTTAAAATATATCACATACATCATCATATTATCCCTTAATACACATTTCCTAGAATATAAAATAATAATAATATCTTATAGTATGTCAACTTAAATACTATAATGTTTCTTATATTTAATAAAATTAATAATGGAAGAAAATCCAATGCATTTTTCATGTTGTTTTCAGTCTCTTTATCTATAACAGTATAACCCATACTCATAGACCTCCCTAATTCGCATCATGGAAGTTCCAATTATGAAATTTATTTTCATCATTCCCATACTTTACACTTCTAAAAAATTAAATGTTACCCTACATCCTTATTGTTATTGGTATTGAATAAAACTAGAATGTATAGAGTGATAAACACTTATCATAGAAGAAAGCCACATAATATTGAAAAATTACTTATAAAATGTCTAAATATTGACACCTACTTATTTATTCTATGACACATTAAAAATATGATATTTTATTTATAATAATTGTATCATTAAATCATTAATGGTGGTTTGTATCATGTTTGTGAATCATCTATAAATATCCCCCAAGAGTGTCAAACTAGGTTTGAAAAAAGTCCCATTGTCATGTACCAGAATATGCTCAAGTTAGGCCAAATTCACCTTTTCGAAGCCATCGGTCCTTGGTATATATTTTTCATAACCATGCCCACATGTAATATCCAGACATGGATGAATTTGTTTGAAACCACTCACACCATCATTTACCAAAACTCATGGACATTTTCCTATATATTTCCATATCTTTATAATTTTCCTCAGAGACATCATTAGTAATATCCTAAAAAAATCCATAAGGATCTCACTGATGTTTTGTAATAAAAGATTCAAAATTTTGACTAATCCATCACTCTGATACTAACTATAACAAATGAGTGTTATCATTCATGGACATTACATCATTTTTATGCAATAATTTATACATTATAATAATAGATTCCCAAAGAACATATTAGGTTAGTTTCTTTGGAATCATGGAGACGTAAACACAAGTGCATGAGTGAGATAAAAATTTTAAAACTATGTTCTCCAAGACTAGAACCCCTCTTACACATGTCATAAATGAAATATATCTTTTAATCTTGTAGAAGGAATCAATAAAATTATTGTGCTCAGATGCTCAGTAAGGGTAAACAAGATTGATTTTTAAGCATAAACATGAGCATAAGGGTATGAGAATGTGATCATTACATTATAAGATCATACCCTTCATATCAAAGATCATAAACATGAATCATGGAATAAAGATTAAAAGTTTACAAACATGAATCATAAGGTAAATAAGATCATAATCTATGAAATCATAACATTGGAATACAACATGGAATTGTGGAATACATATAATAATAAAATAACATTCCATGTAAGTGATGAAATATTACTATAAATTATCAGGGATCCTCAAAGAGACAACACCTACATAAAATGACACTCCACCATCACTAGTTTCTATCATTTCATTGTAAGGGATCAGGTTTCTCCATCTTCCCTTGTTGATTAGTTTACCCCATCTTACCATAGTGGAGTGGGTTTCACCATATTCTTATAGTGGATTAGGTCTCCACATATTCCAATATTTAATTATTATCCATTACTTGAATCCCATCATAATCTCATGATATATAAATCATTAACCAATGAAATAGAGGTAGATATATGTCTCAACCATCTCATAATGAAATAATATATATATGTTCCAAATGATCAAAATCAATCATATCATAACCCATGAAATGAAATGGGTATCATAAACATGTAATCACATTATAACCTATGGAAAAAGGAAATGTTTCATTATCATCTTATTCAAGAATAACCCAGGAAAATAAGATAATTCCATAAAAATATTACCCACAGAAGGTAAATATGATTCATATTTATATAACCTATGAAACGGAAATGATATTCATATAAATAAAACCATCTAAAGATAAATGAGTTTCATAAAAATCATTCCATAAAAAAACCATTAAATTAAAGAACATTAATGTAACAGTAGGATCATTTCCTATAAAGTAATGAGTAACATCCTCAAATATCATATTAGATTATATTTTTTTTGAAATATATTTTAAAAAATATTTATGAAAATATCCATCCATCATTAAAATATTATTTTTAAAACATAAAATCTTTTGAAAATAATTTTCTTGGAAAGTAATTTTAAAACATATAATAAATGCTTCAAATCCTTCTGAAAACTATTTTCCATCAAAAAATATAAAATAAGATATGATTTTTTTAAAATCCATTTTCCATGAAAACTCATAAAAGAAGCACGAAAAAATTTTGAAGACCATTTTCCTTCAGAACATAAAATAATTTCAAAAATATTTTTCTTTGAAAAAAATTGGAAAATTTATAAATGAACCTTTTAGATTATATAAATATTTTTTTTTGAAAAAACCTTATGAAAACATATAACTGAGGCTTTAAAAATCATTTAATAACACTTTTTAAACAAAAAATTTTTTCTTCTGAAATCTATTTTTCATTAAAACCCATTATATAATTACTAATTTACAAGAATATTTGAAACAAAATTATTTAGAAAATATAACCTCGTATTGATATAATGGAAGGATCAATAAAATTAATTTTCCAATGAAAAGTATGTTCATAGATTCCAAGAATTCCTTCTTCACCTTAGACGTTTGTAAAAGGGAATCAATATTAAAATGACAAGATGATTAGTTTTAATAAATAAATTAAAATTTAAAATATGGGTACAAATACCATTTAAACATTGTGGGATAATAGTAAAAAAATTAAAACATTTTTTTATTGAAATAAATTTTTTTAATGAACGTAGATTTTCGGCCAAAAAGAGAAACTATGATAGATTTTTCTAAAAAGGATTTATTATTTATCTGAAGTAACAATGAGTGATAAAATGGAAATAATAAATGAATAAATCATGAATATAATATGGGAATAAATTTAAATAGTTATCTTTACATATCAATAACAATATATCATCAATCAATGCTTAATCATAAACAATCTTGATAAAATAAGTGATTGTTTCAATAAACTCTTACCACATGGGAAAATCGAATTATAATCCCCATGTAAGAAAATTAAATTTCATGATTCTTAAAATATAATTAAAATAGTTATTTTGGTGATATAAAATGAAGAATGGATGTTTATACACCCATAAAAAGAATATAGGTGCATAACATGTCAACTGTCTCAATGAAATAAAATTGAGACAAAATAACTTTACCGATTTGGTAACTTATGAAACAATATCCCCCATTAAATAAATATCATAAATAAGATATCTAAATACCCATAAATTTTATTATACGAATCATAAAATATATCCATAGGAATTAAACATTCCATATTTACAAAATTGGTGTTGAACACGGCTTGTATCTCATAGAAAATTAATTTGAGTTGAGAAAAACCATAATTTATGTATTGAATCTCTTCGTTATCATTAAAAAATAAATTATAAAAAAATTGTTTATTATAAATATAAAAATAAAAATATATTTATATATAATACCATATATGATTTTATTATGAATTTTAATTTCCCATTTTCTATCTACTCAATGTTAATGTTATATTTCGTGTAATAATTACTTTGTTTTTATATTATGTTTTGATTTATTATATTTTGTTCCTTACTATTATACCATTATATAATGAATGTAAGTTTTTTTATCAATATCTTATATATTAGTTATATAATTATTTATAGTAATATATAAATGATATAAATATTCAAAAAAAATGTTAGTAGAGATGGTAGGTCATGCATACAGATGATCATTATTTTTATTTTACGGTCATTTTCAAAAAAAGAAAGTAAATGAAATATATGTATATATATAATATGATTCTAGTAGAATTATTATGTCATATATATAATTTTATTTTACAAAAAACGTTCTCAATACATTCCATGTAAAGTATAAACTAATGAAATCGCTTGGAGGAGGCGGTAGTCCACACTTCCACAAATGAAGTCATCTTGTTTACCCAAAATGGAAATCATGATGTAATTATTAATATAATAGTAAAATAAGTATAAATACATCAAAAGTATCATATTTATCAAATAAAAAAATAGTTTCCATTATAATTCCAAGCAATGAGATGTTTTAATTGAATAATGGAAACATAGTTTCACAAGGTGGTAGTTCACTATACACAAGAGCGGTATGTTCGTTATCCCTTAGATGGAGTTTGGTATAATTTAAGGTCCAAATAATAAAATAAAAACATATCATTATATTTATGATACCTTTTTTATTATATGATAATATTATAATGTTAATTGAAGGAGTGGAAGAAAATAAATCTATGTTGATCATTGAATAAGGATGCCTCTTTTCGGGTAAATCCACTTTGTTTTCACCAAATGAATTTCCTCGATCCCGTTAGGACTAATGTTAGAATTATAGTAATAGGGGAGGTATTTTGGGATATTATGTTATCATAGGATTTTTAGGGCATAGGGATTTAGATTTGTGAAGAAGTGGGAGTGGTGAGTTCATTTTTATATTAGAGGTGGAGTTGTATTTTTGTAAACATTTGGAATGGAATTTCATCCAATGTTTTTCCCATGTCATGTGGCTCCAATAATGGGGAAAATATATAAATGGAAATATAAGGTCAAAATATGTCCATAATATTTATTTTTGGCATGTTTCTAGGTCATATGTTTTCTTAAGTTTATGATTTGGTCACCTGTTATGTTTAATTTTATCTTAATCGCTATAATTAATATTAATTACATTAACTTGTTTTTTTAGTCAAAAGATAATCTTAATTCATTATAAATTATAAATTATGAATAATACTAATATTAAATACAATATTTTAATTTCAATTAATATATTTTTAGAAAATTAATTTGATCTTTCATCTCGATGAGGGGATCACAATGTAGTTTTTTTATGTAAAAACATTCAAAACCGTACAATATTTTTTAATCCAATTTTATTGTGAAATTGGATTAAAATACCAATTTAGTATTAAGTTTTACATAATTTATATCATTTAACATTAAACATAGAAAAAATATAATTTAACCTTATATATAAATTAAAAAAAATAATATTTTTGAATTAAAATTATTTATTATTCACTATAAATCAAAAAACAAAACATAATAGAAATATACCAAAAATTCACTCTAATCTAAATTTTATGTTACTATTTGAAAATTTAGGTTTATTTTTCCAATTAAAATTAAAAAAATTTCAAAAATAAAATTTAAAATTCCTTCTACAATAAAAGGTAGTAAAATTAACTTTTAGAAAAAATATATATCTTTTATTCATAAAATTAGATTTATTATCATATTTTGCATATAAAATTTATTGAATGAGGGTGAAAATATTTTATTGAATATATAATATATTAAAAATAAACTTCAATAATTATTTAAATAATTTATTGTGAAAAAATGGTGTTTTTACATAGAATAATAGTTTTCTTGATAAAAATGTTTCTCTATTTTCAAATAGTTCTTACATTTATTTATAGCTAAGAGGGGTCAATTTATTCACATGTTTGAATACTATTTTATTCATAACAAACATCATAAGTTCTAGTAGTCAACTATAATAATTTTTTAACAATAATATTAATTGTATTATATAGTTCGGTAAAACTAGGTCTTGTGTGTAACATACGGTATCGATGGAAATTTGAATTGTGTGAATAACAATACAAACCTCATGTTACATGTACTAAAAGTTAATCATAGTGTTTCATGTGGTGAAGTATTAACTTGGATAGATGTCAAATGCAATCCAATCATATTTATTTCATATAACACAATCTATATTTAGTGTTTCCTCAAATGAGGAATATCAAGAAATCTAAATTAATTCAAAATAAATATATTTCGCAATATCTAGCGTGTTACAAAATATCACCATATTATCTTATATAATTACAATAATATTTCTTTATTATTATAATTATTTGTTTGGAAATCACACTCCTTTCACTAAATCAATATGTACAAACCATAATGATTTTAAACCCATTCTAGAACTCATAGATTGTTTTATTAAACAAATTTTATTTACATCTATATGCTTCAATATCCAAGTTTATCCCATAGACAGGGTATGTGAAAGACTTTCATGTAAATTAATATAATAATAATAAATGAAAAATCATCAAAAGAGTATTCATGGAGCGTTAGATAGTGATCCCCCAATTTTCTTAATAAGGTATAATCCAAAAGTCCATTGAGTTGTTCAACCCAAAGTTCATATACCCAAGGATGATTTACTCAAATAATACATTAATTCCATAATAATTATGACACCTAATACTTATAAACTATATTTAATCATAAAATTTTAAATCATAACCACATTAATTTCAATGTCATGGTAGAAGAAAACTATACTCGTTATCATACATAGAATACAACACTTATATGCATGAAATGAAAACTATAAAAAAAGTTAATAAATTAAAATAAATGATATATATATTCATAATAAAAAAATTCTATATTGGAAAAAATCCAGGCATAAATTATGTTAATTAAGAATTCATAAATTTAAACATAAGAAACCAATTTATTAAAAATATATAAATAAATAAGTTGTAATAAATTTTTAATTTAGTAATTTATTTTGAACCTCACATAATTAAATAAAAATAAAAGAATTATATTTTTCCACTATATTAACCCCTCGATATTAACATTATATTTCATTTACATTAAATATATGATATCTAAAATATAAAATGTTTATACAGAAATTATTCACATATTATATAAATATTTACAACATTTATCATTTAATATTATTTAACCTTGAACATATCAATTATCCAGTACTATTTTGATTTTATTTAAATAACTTATCAAATATTTCATTTAAATTTTAACACTTAAAATTACATCTTATGAATAAATTATTATATTAAGTATAATTAAATTTTTCTTTATCATTTAATGTATAATTTAAAAATATTTAATAATTGAACATTATAATTTCAATATATTGAACTTATATCCAAACTATAAGTCATGCCATATAACTTAAAAAAATGATAATATTAAAATTCAATATTATAAAATATTTAACTATTTGATTTTTTTCATTAATTAAAAACATTGGATTATAAATAAAATTTAACATCATTTTATAAAATAATTAAAAAACCACAAATACTCTTTCATAAATTTTACAAATTTCAAAAACCATATATTAGAAATAAACAATTATAAAAATAAAATTTTTATTGATATTATATTATTCAATATATATTTTGTCACATGAAATTGTTGGAATAAAAATCTATTGTGTTTAATGATCAATAATGACTATTATATGGTATAATTACAAACAAAATTAGCAGCCACTCCAATTTGTACATACCTTTCCGCCCAATATATTTTTTGGATTCATATACCATTATATGGGCCACCACTATTGCACCTTCTGGGGAGGTGGAACAAGATAATATTCTTCAATTGATCTCCTCGGATATCCCCATGGCATCTAGAAATCTATTATGTACATAGTGTTAGATAGAATGTCTAGTTGGAGGGTCTCCTCTCTGAATCCCTTTGTTGGAGTACATACACATTTTAGGGGATGAGGACCCTTTAGGTATAAGGATGATTCATTCCACTCCTTCCCCAATTATTCCCATATAGAATAACCCTTGTTTAGATGATCCGTTCAAATTAACCCCTCTTAGAAGAGCCTTAGACTCAAAGAGAGCATTTCTACCTTGGATTTAGCCAATATCACTATCACTAAATTAATGGGTATAAATGAATGGAATGATGGAGTTTTATCTTTCCTAAGATGAAATAAAATTTTAAAATAATATTGAATTGTTACCTAATCAACAATTTTGATTATATTTTCCATTCATTAGTATATTAGGGGGAATCGTTATATCCTATAACCACATTGGTCCTACTACTACCACATTATTAGATTGGAAATCATTATAAATCCATCTCTTATTAGAGATGAACTTAATGATATCTAGGTAGAGGGAATCATTCATATAAGAGTGAATGATATTTTTTTGTTCCTCGTATACCATAAAATTCCCAATGATCAAGACTCTCTGTTGGCCAGTTTTTTGATCCATCTTCATTGATCCCTTTTATATTACTGAATCCAAGGATTCATAAGCCCATTGGAAACACATTCAAAAGATTTCGTTGTTAATATAAATATACCCTAAGGATGTAAAATTTTATGGCTTCCAATATCTTTATTTATATGGACATATCTTCCCCTATTTTGAATAATAATTTTTTCCATGATAGCTCAAACACAATTTTCATGGAATAATTAATTTTACTCAAATCCTATTAGGTGTTTCATACATTATTATCTTCATGTATATGATATATTGGACAGAATGAATCATTTTTAATCTTATTCTTATATTTGTGTGTCCAAAGGTATTGGACTTCCCTCTAAGAGGCATGCTCCCTTTCCTCACCCAACTATGTTGGACCTCTTTCCACCATGGATAAGACTTCATGTACCCCTTTGGTCGGTATCTCAAAACATTCTTTGAAATGATTGTGAGTTAATTATAAAAAACTATTGATTTATTCTATATTCACTAATGGAATATTTAATATCTTAGATATTGTGTATTTTAATGATCAAGAAAACATTACTCATGTGATAACTCAATTTCAATCATTTTTTTCCTATTTAATCATTACTAGCCACCTCTTATCAGGTAGTTCCCAATATTTTCATATCATTTTTTCATGTTTCCACTTTGGAAAATGTCATTCACTCACTATGGCTTGGATCTTCTCACCCCCTTATGTTACAACCACATCTTGATGTTTCTTATAAGTATTCTCTTCATTTATCATCTAATAGATCTTTATCTCCTTTCTTTTTGGTGGTTCCCACATATATTCATACTGAATCCATAGAGTGGAACTATATTGGGAAATAAATATCTTCACCATCCTATGTGGAAGAATATTACTGCCCTTAGTATATGGAGGTGGCGAGATGTTTTATAGAAAAAAATATACTTCCTATCTTCTAGAACATCATAGGATCTTGGGGGATGGAGTCTCCGAATAATGCATCACCATTGAATTTTAAAATTTTCTACATGGTTCTTGATTGTCAGGAGGAATTTATTTTGTAGTTCTATAGGGATCCCAAATCTGTTTCTCGATCGTCTCTAAATTTATCACATTTGGTGATGGAGATCCACCATGGGTGGGAGTCCTCTTATGCAGTAGTGGAAATCAACTATCCAGGGATCTCTCTTCCATTATAGAATTCTTGGTTCCTAATAGCCATTGATGATTCCTTAGGTGTTATTATTTTTTTATATATTCCTACTCTCCACCGTGAATAATCTTCTATAGCTATGACCTATATTGAAATATACATCTCTTAGATACCTCTGGATCAGATCCATCATCGAGTGCATGACTCATTCGATTGGTTCCAAATCTTTTTTTTCCATCACCTCCCATGTTGTACCCATTTTCTAATCAATAAGCCCAGACCTTTCATATCTACAAGAGTAAACACTAAGATAATCCATGTGTTCACAAATATGGGTTTTCCAGTGGATTTATTTCCCAATATTTGTTAGAAAAATGGAGTGACCAACCAAGATAATATGGGGTAGTTTTGTGATCTTTCTGATTTATATGTTTCGACTGATCCCTACAAGGGCAGTCTAATGATTTAGAAGGAAATGAATCATTCCCCTAGTCTTATAGCTAGGGATTTTTCCCCTCTCTTTCCCATGGTTACATATAATCTAATAGTATAATTATATTAAACTATTGTGGGATCTTATGTAGAGTATGATTATTTTATCATAAGGATTGAGGAAATGGTATCAGTTTTAGGTCCACAGTTTTTACCCATAATCCTTGAGATCCATGCCCCTTTGATTAGTATCCTCATTATCCATCATCACAATTTTCATCACATATTCTAGACTCTCCTTTTTTCTAGGATGGTATTTCCTCTCATTTCTCACAAGTTTAGATTTATTAGTTGATGTATTCCTTTATACTCTCAACATTAGGTATGAATACGTCATCTTTCTCCAATTGTGGTATGTTTGGTCTTTTTGATAAGATATATTCAGGGATGTGAGAGGGGATAAACCCCATATCCATGAACCCCCATCATATCCTAAAATGGTTTCTATTCCTTTTCATAAGGACTATTCATGAGATATTAATCTAAAAACATGTGGGAATGGTCTCCTTATCATTCTAGGATAAAAGGTGCCAAACAATTTGGGGAAAAATCCATATGTTGAATCGATAAATTATTACATAGATTATTTTAGACATTTGATGACTAAGGGATAAATTAAAAATGAACTTCCTCAATTCCAAAATATATATTTATAAATCCCCCTTAATATTATGCTTGACCCTATGTAATTTCCCTCTATGATTATATTGTGTGATTATATATTTAAAATTCATGATTTCTTCAACTGAAATCATCAATACATGATCATATGGTTCTTCTAAAACCTTAATATCATAGTGGAACTGATAAATGCATATCACCATTTTGTAACTATGTTTGTTACATTGGTCATTCATAAATAATTTATTTCATTTTTATGGAATTTTTAATTCATTGATAAGGGGATCAAAGTTTCATGGTCTAGGATTATTTCATATGGGGGAGTTGGAATAGATTTGGGATGGATATTTGAATACTGTTTTGGATCAAAATGAGTTGAAAGGGAGATGATCCTTCCATTAGAAAGACATTGAGAAATTATTTATTTTTAATACCTATTTTTGGTTATGGACTTGGGTTCATTGGGTATCACTTTACCGACCACAATAACTAGATAATGGGCCTCTATAATTTCTTCCTTTTATAATGGTGTCTTAATAAGGATCACATTATCTCGACATACATAAAATCAAGGGTTGCTAATCTAGTCTGATGTCACTCTCATCATTATCGACTACTGATTTCCTAACCCTACATGAAATAGAGAGGTGGTAGAATCTATTTATCTCATATATTGATTGATACATGTTGACATTATCATGTAGTTAGTGATTCTTGGAGGTAATCATTTTTGTGGAGAGCATGGATCACCCTTCCTAATAAACCATGGTTACTCAAGGGTAATCTTTAGTTGTGGATTATCAACCAACCTCTATGCTATTAGGACATGGATGCAGTGAATATATACAATAAGAAACAATAATCAAGTCAAGAAGAAGAAAACAATGATTGTACATTTATTTATCTCAATAAAAAGATGTAAATCCTAGAATAAATGATACTTAAATATGAATAGTTAGTTTGAAAATAGTGGAGAATAAAATTCCATCATGAATGTGACCAGAGTATGGCCTATATCCAGTCTTTTACCAAGAAGAATATTCATACTAGAACACACAATATAATAATGGATGGTTCCCCCTACACCAATGATAGGTATGTGGTTGGGGGAATGGATGAATCCTATGCCAATTTTCTCATTACATGTCCGTACCCAATCATACAATATGGTTATCAATGTTGTTATAGTGAACTCCAAGATATGGTTCCTTGCTTTATTTGTAGTATTGAAAATGTGTACTATGAATCTAAGAAGGATGAGATGGATATTTTTGAGTGGTTTTGTGGTTCTAACCTAGATAGTGCAATGATCACAAATGTATTTTTAGGATCATTCTATAGGGAATCTTGGAATCTAGTTTGGCATGATATGGTGATGGGTGTGTATTATTTATTGTAAGTTGGTAGTCTACCTCAAAAAAAATTTGTGCGCTAACTTCGTACTCATCCCTAAAATCACGGACCCTTCATATCATCATCAATATTAGACAACGAGCATGTGTAATGTCCTTATATTGTATTGGACAATGTCATCAACTTAAAGATATATATCTGTCTTCTATATTGGATCTCGAAATAGAATCACATTTTTGATAAAGGTAGGATAATCCATAGTTATATAAAAAAGGACAAGGATATGTTCAATGATAAAATCCTATGTCCCATAGATCAAACATGGAAATTAAGTTAGCTATGTAAAATTATAATGATAGTTTTGAAGGGAATGTTTTCATCAAGGCCTTGGAAAGTATGTGATTCTCCTCATGGGCTTCTGGTCAACTTTTATCATGATTTATTTCCTCATGGATTTCAATATCATTTTTTGGGAAAATTCATGTATTCTTCAGTGATTCTAATGTGCTATACTTGGGAGAAAGGTTATCCCCATGAATCATCATCATCACCCAATATTTTCATAGCTACCACATCTACATGATCATTTAGAGGGGTAATACTATACCTTATTTCCGTAGTAATCAATGTGATTTCATCTCCAATATCATGTTTGTAGTTCATATTATAACCTTTATGAATTCCAATAAGAGATCGTTTCATGGGTTTTACATGGTACATGGGGAAAACTGCAAATGATGTGTACAATTCATTAACAAAGTGATATGATGATTTTTTATCAAAACAGGTTTCTTGGATAGATGTATATTTTATCTGGGTAATAGTTTTGAAATTCAAGGAAGTATATTCCCAGTGGATTACTTTGGTGAACCAAAATATTTCTCTAGGATGAAAATTCACCATTTTTATTGGATTTATAGAATGATCGCATGTCATATTTTGAAATGGAAAAGATAGTATCTCTCATTTTGTGTTAGAATTTAACATTGAAATAGTGTAATTTACTTCACCTCAATTCATGACCTAGTAGCTATAATGGTCCCAAAATGGGAAACATCCCATATTCATAACAACCAAGAATCATTAATTTTGAATTCCCACTCATACGAAATGAACCAATAGTGGCTAGACACACAAGGTATAAAAAAATTAATGGGAGGAATATCTTAGACATGTTACATTTCATGCATGTAGAGATATTGTGGGAGGTTATTGACGAATAGACACTATAAATGAGGTTAATGGTAAACAATGATAGATGGTATATGGGTACTGAAAGAGAGAACTATTTTTCTTTATGTTTCTTGATTTATCATCATATCTAGACTCTTTAAACCCACATTAGATGGATAGTTTGCAGGGGAGATATTTTTTACATAATATTTGGTTTGGCTCTAGGATTTTATTCTATAGGTTTCCTCCTCCAGATAAATCATTCATGAATACAAACAATCACTCAACATTCATAAATTCTATTCTAGAAAAGAAATACGAGGATATTTTTAGCCCCATAAAAATGTGCACAGAGTTGTATAATTGTCTTTTCACTGAGTCTGCATTGTGTGACATCTTAGTGAAGTATTTTTACTGGGTGATGATGACTAGATATTATGTTGTTAGTTGGGGTAAGGTATTGTGGTGAAAGGATATCCCTATATAATAAAACATAATTATTTAGAGAATAATTAATTAGGAATGGCCATTGTTGAGAATATCAAATGAATTGGCATCAACATGGAATCTAGATGACTATGATACAATAAAAATCAAGAGGAGGCCTTTGGTCACCTCTTATTTGATGGAAATTGGGAATGTGCATCTTAGATCTTATTTTGAGATATTATTATTTCCACCAATTAGTCACTAGAACTGTCCATTATTAAGATCTGTTTCTTAGGTGTGGTTGCTACTTATTTGGAGAAGAAGTCTAGAGTCATAGAGATATTTAGAAGTATTCTTTTACATTTTTTAGGTGAGGAACACAACCCAATTTGGTGGGGTAATTTTCATGAAAAAATAAATGGTTATCTAAATAAGAAACTTCTTGGTTGACATGATTCATCTCATAAAGAACTAAATATATTCCCCCAGACTCATATTTCTCATAGCTACTAGTTCATCCATCCATTTCAACCTCTGAGGTGCTCTACGCCATTATGTTCAGTTTTAAATAATCCTTCATGTCCCAAAATAAAAATCAAAGGATCTTGTATCATGGGAACCATATAGTGATGAGGTGTTGTTCTTGACCCTAATGGTTTTACCGTATTTTATTTAGAATGTACATTGTCTATAGAAATTCCCCCCAGGATGAGGCTATGGAAATTCTAATAGATAATCAACTATGAAGACAAAATAAAATTGTTCTAGAGGTAGTGTAAATAGATTCTAAAACTCTTTATTATTCATTACACATAAAAGGTATCACCCATTTGTTAATATATTATATCAATATAATTTTCATTGGTCTTATCAACAGACATATGAATTTCTAACACAGTTAGAGAGAGGGTAAAAAAAATTTGGATTATCATTCCTCTATAGAGGTCCATGAAGAAAGGTTAAGTTGATTCCCTCACATGAAATCTTTACCTCATGAGGAGGAGAACCTTCTGAGAGGAGATTTTATTGATCTTCAGTAATTCCGACTCCCCCAATTCTATGGACCCTATATTTTCAGAATTTTTTTTGTATTATGAAATTTATTCCAAATTAAATAATAATTATGATGATAACGATGATGATGAGGAATAACATGGAAATACATTTAGAAGAGTCAACAAACATATGGTGCTTTTCACTAATTTAACCTATATTCTCTGCTATGTAGAATCATTATATAGTCCCCCATTTTGTGATAAAAATTTCTATTATCAAGTGTTGGTTTACAACTTAGGCACGGCATATACTGTCACTGAAAATTTTATATTGTTGTCATTTTTTATAGAAAACTCTATTGTAAATCCTGGTGATATAGTTAACTTCTACTAAAATTGTATTATGATTTAGAATACACATTATTTATTTCTCCACAATGTTTTTACCAAAAAAAATTACACTAAAGCTTCACTGTGGTTATGGGATCAATGAACAAGCTACTATAGCATCCCTCAGAATTATGAATATTTATTTCATGTCATTTCTCTCAGAAGAACTATATTGTCACCATAATCTCGTTGATATAATTTAATTTGTTAGTAACGATTTTAAATTCACTATAACATCAACAGTTAATCCAAAATATAATAAAAACCCCTTTCTCTTGGGGGTGGAAATTCATTTGCAGACCAAATCCTACACCGATGGCTTCCCCAACAAATAATGTTACTCAGGTTCCCTAACCTACTAATGTTTCATTCCATTAATTATGTTCTAGTATGAAAATATTTGGGCACTAGTTCTCTAACCAAATGTTCTAACATTTCAAAAATGAACAAAAGAAAACTAATATATATGCTGTTTATTTTTGGAACTGAAATTTAAGGAGGATTCTATTTTTTTCGGGTTTAGAATGGAAAACAAAATTAATGTAAACTCAGTTAATTATTACATCAAAATATTATAGAATAATTTGAGTCTTTTTACATTCATTAATTATTCTACTTAGTAGAAAACTATTAAGTTTAATGATCCTCCAACAGGTTTTATCATGACATTTATTTATTCCATGTTCATGGTATGTGAAAATGGAATATATTTGGATAATGTTATCATAAAAACCCGCTTCTTTGATGCGTGTATTTTAGGTCGAAACATTTATACTATTCATTAATAATTATTATTGGATGTGGATAAGTTTACTTGAGTAATAATTTGTTGAATTTATTTGGATTATTTTTTATAATCATGCTTATAGACTATCAATAAAATGGAAACTGACTGACATAGTGAAGGAATATTAGAGGAGGTATCTAAATGTAGTCCTCTAAAAAATGGTTCATAAAACAAAAATTTCGAACTGGATTTCACACAAATATTTATCCACCAACAATATTATTCTCTATCCCATCATTATTCGATTTTTCTTTTGATCTAAGTTTTATATCTCCTATTGAAAGCTTCAACTTCATAAATGTTTAGATGATTGGTTGAACATTAGATGTTATGGTCGAAAACTTATTAAATAGTCTATTGTAATGTAAGGCTTGAGTAATGTGTGAGATTTAATGTTAAATACTGGATGAATATATTCAATAATATATTTATAATTTACTTCTCCCAAGAAACCAATGGAAGTGATTCTGAATGAGATCAGTTATCTAAATAGAATGAATATTGATCCATAGGATGAAGATATTTTTATGCTCCTGACAAGTAAAAAAATTTGAATAAAGACAACTCGATGATGATAGGGACGAAAAAGATAGGTCATTCATTTTGTAGTTCAAAGAAGGAGATGATAAAACCGCATATTTATATTCATTCCTTAGGGAAAATAAGATCAATGGGAAATGAAACTCACAAAATTAATATGGGTCTTTCAATATTTAGGAAGAGACCACCAGACTTCATACATCCTCCCATTTCATGGATCTCATAGACGGTCCTCAGATTATAGTGAGAGAGGTTTTCTCATTTAATGTATATGATAATAATTTGTTCAGTAAAATTGTGTTTTCATTATAAGTACATGAAAATTATTTATTAGTGGACAATATATAGGGTTATGTAATATTTACCACTATAAATTGCCTCACACATGATAATACCTTTCTAACTAATAGTTTTTCTCAGAACCTTCTTATATTATCTTATAATTGAATCAAAAATATATAGATAGTGGTTTTGTGGGTTAATTTTAAGGGTTTTCCATTTCTACGATTTACCACTTCCATTTTTAATTTTCTCATTACAAATTCAATCCATCCTAGTAGATTTTCGGAATTTAAACCCATTTATTTTTGTGTCTTCTCTTATAAGGGAGTTGAAATGATTTTTAATCGTATATTATCTATGATATTACCTCTTATAATTATAGATTATAATAATTGGTTTCTCAGTAGTAGAATCATTCAGTGGGAGATTATCTAACCACAAAAAATATGATCATATTTTTATTCTAGTGTGGTAATATCCAATTTTAAGAAGATGATTAACAAAGAGAAATACTATTATATAATGGAATAGAAATTCTCATAAAATTATAATTTGGTGGTGTTGCTTCACATAATAGGTCAATTAACTACTTTTATTCCAATTCACATCACCATGGGATACCATTTCACTTTTGGGAAAATGATTTTAGGTTTTTGAACATCCCTATAGAGACCCAGTCCCTTAATGTTTATTTTGTATGTATGAATATGGGTTTTTTATAAACATAAACTTGGAAATTTTTTATGGATGGGTTTATCCTTTAATTTCATGGAATAGATTAATTGTTTTATATCACTTACACTTGATGGACGATATTATTTTCATTTTCAATGGAAAAATTAATTTATATTAAAATTTAAAATAGATTCTAACAGAATAATATAGTAGAAATTTCCAAGCCGTTAATATTAGCATGAGTAATGTCTACATTCCTAATTAATTCAATATTTTGAAATCCAAATAAATTAATGAATTCCTATGTATTCATATTATAATAATTCCCATGTAATACTTTTCAGATCATTTTTTGGAAAAACATTATAAATATAAATCAATTTGAAGGAATCCTCATCGAAAGTTTGGAAATAATTACCAATTGGAAGAGTTTTTTTAATAGGTATGATTACCCTAATCATATGGGTCCTTAATTACATCCATTTTTATGTCATTATAATAATTTTTACCCCCAAAATCCTTCATAAAAAGGATTGATTCCATAATAAATAGGTCCATTATGGATTCTAATAAAGAGTGTAATTATTTGGGGCATGTTATTCTAGGTAGCATTAGACCTTTAATGCGGGATGTATTTATCTAAAAATGATTACCACATACATTATATTTAAAATAAAATAAAATGGTAATATTTCCCATGAAAATGTAAATGAGAAATGTTTATTCTTAAAAATTAGGGATCCCCATATGTTTTCATACTTGATGATGACATGAAGAGTTTTCACTTATATAATTGTATTCAAAACAACATTTCAATCATGCTTGAAAATTCCATATGGATGATTATCATTAGTGACATGAAATTTTGGAATGATAACAAGACATGTAATATACTCGTATCCATTGGATTCCTAATTAAAAACATCAACTTTAGTTAGGTGATATCTCAACCTTCATTCATGGAAATTGTGATGGAAGCAAATCAAATGCGCTTCAATCTTGAATATATTTGGTTGAGGAAACATATATATGAATATTCACTCTAAATCCCTCTGTTTTAATCATCCTATCCATTTTTTAGACATAATCACATACATAGTAGTGAGGACTCATGGGATAACCGATAATGCTACAAAATTATTCCATGCAGTATGAATTTTATCATTTAGTGATTTTATAATAATTATTTAAATGTGGACAAAAAGTTTTAGAAGAAAGGTATCACACTTTTTTATATGAATTTTTTTTTGGGGGAAGATTAGAAATAAATTTGAAATCTGTTTTATTAAGTGGATGTGATCACTACCTATACTGTCATATTAGAGGATGCATGTTGTAAAATGATAATTTCATGTTCATGGATCATTATATTACTATATTTTTTCAGGACAATTATTGGGATATATTATAATTTTATTATAAAATATAAAAATATTTATTTTCAGCTGCTATGTGATTTAGGATCTTCATAAGGATCTCAGAAAAATGAGAATAATCCAATGAAAAGTATCATCAAAGGGATTTTTACTCTATTATTTCAACTCTCTTTTTTTCCTATCATGATCTATGCCATTCTATATTTATTCATGAGTTAGATTGACCACTCAAATTCATGAAAAATTTTCAAATCTAGGAAATGAAAATTCCAATGGTTTTAGCAGACTTCACTAATCAGGGACCTCAATCTCAACTAAGATGAATCCATTATTTATGAAAAAAATTAAGAGGTTGTCTAAATTGGGATTTTATGTGTTCTATGATTATATATTTCACTGATTTCTATGTTAATGGGAATTATCTCATTACAAAATATACATCTATATTTATATACATAACACTATTCTACTCAAATAATATTTTTTATATGTGATAAAAATATATTTACCTATATTGATTCAGTATCATTTTTTGGATCTTCCTTTATTTATGGAGTGTTTCCTACATAATAAAAGCTAGTAGATACATGACACATTAATGATTAGAGATATTACACAACTATCGATTTCAAATAAAAATAATACAATTTCTTAGCATGCAATGAATTCTAGGTGGAATATTAGATTTCCTACTCGAGTGTTGTATATAGTTCTAAATAAGGTAAGGGTTTTATTTTTGATCATTCTCCCATGATTCACAAACTTTACCACCATGATGATGCATTATTTTTTCCCATATACATTCCTTTCGATTTAATAATAAAATTATTTAAATTTATGTCAGTAATGACATAATATTAAGTTTCATCCATTTTTATCATATCTTGGGATATATGATATTATGTAAAGAAGATAAAATTCTCAATTTTTGAAAATATGACATAGTGATATAATCTCATACAAATTACTATATCGTATGCAATGATATATCAAAAGATAAAAATTTTTATGTCTATCACTACCTATGAGAATCATATCATATGTCCTTAGTAATCACTACTGATGGTATCCATTTTATTATAGGAAATCATAGAAAAATTAAAGTCATTTTTATGTTATATTAAAAAATATAAAATATGATATTTGATTTACTCAATTGGATGAATCAAATAATATGGTGAATCTTGGATACCATAATTTTCATTCTAAAAAAACTACCATTTAATCAATACAATGAGTGAAATTATAAATCTCAATCCCAAGATCATCTATATATGAATATTGAGACTAAATTAAACCATATTGTAAAAAATTGTCTACATTTCATTGAAGAATTTTTCTATTCCTATTTTAAATTACATTTCTTGTGGGAGATCCATTATTGGTTTTAGAACAAATCCTACCTCTAGGTTTTATCCATATGTTGACCGAAATCACCAATCAAATGAGAAACACTCTCCTCGGTCCCACAATATGCTAGAATCTCTTTGTAACTATGGAAAGAGATGAAAATATATTTGAGATGAATCAAATTATTCATTGAATGCTCATATAATGACTCTCCCAATTATATTACTTTCTATTATATCTATTCAGGACACTTCACGAGTTATATTTAATTTACATATTTATTATGTAACATATGAGTTTTTCTATGTCCATTCTGGTATTCAAAATTTAATATTAAATTATGATTAAACAATATGTTTTTTCAAATAAAACATTCAAATTAATGATATATGACAAAGAATAATTATAAATGTAACACTTACAATTTTATTTCCCAATGAATCATAGTATTCTAAGGGAATCATACATTATGATTCTTGAAATATGATATATCATAACCAAACATTATGACTAATTAAGGCAGTGCCATGATTTCTCTAAATACTACCCTAAGATATACCAATATCATCATCTATATATCCAATATATATAATATGTATATATATTGATTTATGGAATATATCTATCATTGAAGGACATGATCAGGGTAGTATGAATCCATAATCATGAATTTCGTGCTATGTGTGCCCTATTTTGGGATTAATTTCATGGAATCAAATATAGATAAAGAATAAGGACTTGATACATGAGTAAGATCATCACATAGAAATGTTTCCACCTTCAATATGTTTTTGTAATTTCACAACATAATCTTTTAATCATTTTAAATGATATTCAACTTTAATTTTATAAATTGCATGTGTACTGAAATGTTATAATGTAATAAGAAATTTATTACTAAAATTATATAATTTCTATGTAAATGAATATAAAATTGTGGATTAAATTAAATGATATAAGTAATTTCCTCTAGTTTATAGAATTAGATAATTTTTTAATGTCCCTACCTAGAATCCCCCTTAAACAGTGCCCCGATTTAGTGGGTCACATGGCCACAACTATGCCTCCTTATAAGAGAGAGGATGTCTTCTAGAAATGATTGTATAATGTGGTATAGTGGGGAGACTATACCATTATGTCAGTGTGGAAAATAAATATAATAAATAAACTGACAAAAATAAAGGTATAATAAAACAAATTATACACAGAAAAAATTCATTATCAACTGTGAAAGTCTAAATAACCAACCAATAGTAATAGTGATCAAAACCCATATGATGAATCATATACAATGATTTCATAGGCTAATGATATACAAAAAATGGAAATATGGGATTCATGGGAAATGAATATATGGACTCCTTTACAAAAAAGAATATAAATTACAAGTGCACTATAATCAGGACCATATGGTCAGTCCTATGCTCACATGCTCCTACCTAATAGTAAAATAGATTAAACCTCCATTACAGGGAGATTTCCCTTATCAATACCATCCTTAATGAAGACAACATGAGTACCGAATGCATCATGGGCAGTTTGTTACATAAAAATAGTAAGCCAACAACAATGGTGCATATAAATAATACATAGATTATATGAATTAATGGTAGTGTTCATAACAAGATAATGTAAACAATGTTAATGAATTAATACCACCCGACTCAGGTTCCTAGATGAAACCCGATTGGATATACCTTCATCGGTGTAAGATTACATATTTCTAATCAAAATTACTTATAGATATTGTAACATATATATATGTATAGTTATATAGATTATTCATTTATATATACTAAGTAAGCAGGGAAATAAGATGGAAAATACAAGATACAAGGCGCACGTTAGACCCGGGGCATAACACATGCATATATAACTAGTATAATGAGATATAGGCTAAAAAAAGAGTAAAGTACTAGAATCTCATTATGAATGTGGGACATCTTATCTATCATTAAAGATGGTGGGATGAGTTATCATTACCAACACCTGATTCAGGGGAACCTAGAATTTTATTTTCAACATCAAAATATAAATATAACGGTGTGATACTTTTGGCCAAATACAAATTTTAATGGAGTGTGAAACAACATTCTCTCTTGGCCCTATATCCATTATCCAAAAACCAATCTCCATGGTCCAATATGAATAATAATGTTGTGTTACCTTTTACGAATTATAATCCTTGGGCCCAATAAAACCTAGAGTTTTAATAATTGACACAATTCCCATTTATAATTATATAACAGGTGGAGTGTTCATGCTTGCATCTACAATTCCTTCAAATTAACCCTTTAAAATTATAAGCATTCTAAAAAACAATTACATGTTAATCCGAACACTTTTATTTCGTTCTGATCTCTCATGATAATATTTTAAATAGGGAAATTCCATTTCAATGTTAGGCTAAACACATAGTAGGTTTTTGGTCATTTAAACAATTAGACATAAAGGGGAAATTTCATTTGGTACACTTGGTTTGTGTGTAATCTGGAGTAGGGAAACCAAAAATATTTTTATAGGGTTATTTGTGAGTATTAGATCAAGTTTGACATTATATTGAAAGGAAAATATTATTTTAAAGCAATATGTCAAACTTTTGGTCATACATCATAATAGAGAAAGCTATTTAATCTTATAAATATTTAGTTAATGAAACAATACCACCTATTGTAGTTTCGTAGATGACTCATAATCGAATATAAGCTTCATGTTTGAAATAGAATGGAATAGATCAAGCTTGACATTATATTGAAAGGAAAATAGTATTTTAAAGCAATATGTCAAAATTTTGGTCATACATCATAATAGAGAAAGCTATTTAATCTTATAAATATTTAGTTAATGAAACAATACCACCTATCGTAGTTTCGTAGATGACTCATAATCGAATATAAGCTTCATGTTTGAAATAGAATGGAAGAAATCATAAAATCATACTAACCCCCTGAAAATAGGAAATATGATATCACACTAAACTAGCACATGAGAATAGTGGATAAATGGTTAAAGAAATAAATAAGACTATTTCAATTATTCAAATGATCATCTGATAAGAGTCCAGATAAAGGATTTATTAATGAACATATGTGACGATGTAAAATATCCCATTGGAGTTGGAGGAGGTGTTTCATACTATAAATTAATAGAGAAATAGGGACTCAAATTTCGATGTTATTTAAGAGAAAATTGAAAATTGACCCTAAAATTTGGTGTCCCCTGGATTGGCCTCATGGTTTTTGAAACCACGTGCTAACTGTACATAAGCTACTAACCTTAGACCCCACTCGCATGTTCTAGGAACATAGTTTTAAAATCCATGTGAAATATGTGTGATAAATTATCATAATCATTTGAAATCTTTCATGATATTTTTTCCAATCTCACCAAATTGATGAGAAAATATGCCTCCCCTTATTTCCACTAAGTAACTCACACATTTGAGTTGAGATATGGGAAAAATTCCAAGCTATAGAACATGAGATTAGTTTGGATAACATCAGAGTATTAGAGATATGTGACAAATTCATGAATAACATTTTAAATACACACTAGAATACCTATTCCTCAACCTCAAAAATTGGGATCATAGATTCCTATGTTTTTTACCATAAAAAGTTTACACCCTTCAAAGTCTGGCCTATAAGAGGTGATTATATGAATAAGAAATACTATATAAATAATGTTTAATAACATATATCCACAAGAAACTATGTATATCAACATCATTTTTAGGATACTCCCAAGAAACTATAGCTCTCACATTCTCTATGTATACTGATACATCAGACTATGAGATTATATAACCCTAAAATAGAGAATTGTCGATAAAAAAGTAGAATGAAATGATCTTTACATAACAAAAGTTTTCTTTCATTGTATTTAGAACAATATGAAGTGTTTTGGAATGGCCATGTTGATATATTGAATACACAATGATGTAGTCAAAAAATAATATCATGAATGAATCAAGGAATTAGTGGAAGAATCGGTTCATCATATCCAGGAAAACAGAATGCATGTTAGTAAGACAAAAAAACAATACTATGTAATTTTAATAGACAAACCTTCTATTGAAATAAGAATGAGGTATGTATGAGTATTTGATATTAACATAATGATAGATTAAACTCAAATAAATCATTGGGAACACTCTATATTCATTGAGTCTATCAATTTTGTCTTTTATTCGAGGCATCATATATCAATTGTGTACAATAAGCTCATTCTGCTATTATTAATCCACAGCAAGCCTAAGGGTACAATTCACCTTCATGGAAAAGGGACCATCAAACTCTAAATATATGAACTTGGTAAAATAAAACCATTTACCTCTATGTATTTTTACTTATTTCATGTTCTTAAAAATCTCAATAGGTGTAATCGTGTATGGAGGATTGGTCACTTTTGCAAATCCTAGCACCAGATCACGGTGAATTATACTTCTACCATTAGCGGTATCTCAAAAAATTCTTCTTGGAAGACATCATTGAAATAATATACAATATAATGGAGATAATTTTCATGTCTTTACAGATTATCTATTATAACAATAGTGATCTAGGTTCAAAACCTATGTGGAAAATGATTCTCAGGTCATGCTTAAGCTGTGCTGGCAATCCATTCTCCCTCATGGATGTTTATACTACCATATTGTGATTTAAACATCCCTCTCTAGTAATAAAAATCAATATGGGCTCAATAGGTAACTAAATAGTCCATTAAAAAATCATATTGAACCATTTCATGTTAAGGATAAAAATATTCCTCTCGAAGAGATGTTGTAATATCAAAAGGGTTCAATCCATATAATTGAGAAATCACTTTAATCGGGTACCTCTAATGATATTGAGATTCATTATAAGGACCTAGACTTAAAACATTAAATATTCTTGAAATAAATATATAATTCACATTGAGGATCTTTTCTGGTTAAGAGTTTAAAAGAATTATACCATAACTATTACATTACATATCAAAAATTACAAATTAGACACTTATACTCTGTATCCATTTAATCATAAAATAAAATCATAAAAGAAAAAAAATAATTCTTTTCTGGATATATATATTCTTGAGTTCATCCTTTCTCCAGCCCTACCTTATACCGTCTGAAAAAAATCAGAAACAATTTGATGAGCATAAAAAATATCAGTAAGTGTTATAAAATAAAGAAATAAACTATTAGTACATCAATTCATAAAAAACATATTCACTTTTACTTACCTCATGAAATCATAAGATTTATGAATTACACATTGTAATAACAAATATTAAAGGTAACTTGTGGCATCAATAACATACTAATGTTGTAGCTTTCACAGCTACGTATGGAGTTACCTTTGGAATACCCATCATAGTATATTCCCTATATCTCTTAGGAGAAATATTCATGATTACATTCGTCATGTTAACCAATTCATTGGAGAGCTGTATTGGGCTCACCAATCATAGGTTTATCACAGAACCACCTGTATACGTAAATAATTCCTATGATGCATAACATATTCACAACACATAAAACAAACAAAAAGGAAAGAGAAAATTTCCAAATTTCAATCACAATATATCATTTAAATATATTGACATAACATATCAATTACAAAAACCACATTCAATAACAAAATATGTAAAAGTGTATATGGTATTTATTTTCCTTTTAAAAACATTACGGCTTGATAAGGAAGCCAAAGTTCAAATAATACTCAGGGTGATGGAAAAGGTCATTGTCACTGCTTACGTTAAAAGAAAAAATTCTTTATTTCATTTAGTAAAATGCCTCATAGAAAAATATTATATTCTAATGAAATGAAATTTCACTGGTTTTTATACACCGTATAAAGGAAATTCATGTATAAAAAAATATGTCTCAATGAAAGGAGAATGAAACGAAGTCCCTTTCCTCGTGTCTAATTTGGTATGTTTATTCTTTAATCTCTTGAATAATAAAATAAAGTAAATTTCTACTTGATTATGAACCTTTTCAAGTTTCTTATTCTTTTTATATTACTTATTACCATGTTAAAAACATTATTTAATAATGGTCGTTTTTTTATATTTGGTACCTTAGTAAAAAATGAAATTTTAATTAAAAGTTATTCATGTGGTCCATGGTCCTATATCTGTTGAATTATATTCATGATTTAGATATCATATATATAATCAATATAATGTATATATATGTATTTATAAAATTAAATTACATTTGGAGATAAGAAAAGAAATGCACCATTCGTGGAAATGGTAATCTGTACGTACGTATGAAGTCTACTAGCATTTCTATTTCATATTTTAATGGAATGAAAAAATAATGATACATAAGTATATTATAGTTCATTTATAATATCATATATAATTTCATTAACACCATCCTTTATACATCACACATATGGCAGGAACGAGTCATGTCACTTTGAGGGGCCAGTTGTCCGCACTTCCTCTTATGAAATTATCGTATTTAACCACTATGGAAACCATAAAGGTATTATATAAATGAAAAATAATTAATAATAGAAACAATATAAATATAATATATATCACATATAAGTACAGTTCATTCTTAATGGAAACCATAAAAGGTGGTGGGATAAGATTGGACAATCATTTTTCTGTGAGGCAGTAGTTCATCATCCAGCGAAACAATATGTTCTTTAACCATTAGATAGAGGTGTGTGTTAGGGTAGTTCGAATATGTCTCATAAAACAACCTAGTATTTTAAAGATACTTATTTTTTTATAAAATAATGGAATAAAAAGTGTTTAGGGGGTTGGATAAGTAAAATAAAAAAAATTACTTTAGAGAAGACATTACCTTTAAATCGGGTAACTCCCTTTGGTTTGAACCAAATGGATTTCTTGAATTGCCTTATGCCTAAGGTAAGGCTTCTCAAAGGAAGATAGGGATGTAGTGGGTTAATTATTAAATGGTTGGAAAAACCAACAGGCTTGAGAGGTGTGAGTAATGGGTTAGAGGTGAAGGATTTTTATTAGGAAGATGAGGGGCTTTTTAGAAACGTTTGAAAATATTATTTTATTATATAATGATTTTCTGTTTCTAAAGGTAAAAAACCTATTACGGTCAAAGATAATATGACTAATGATCGGAATAAAATCATAGAATAATAATTTAATAGGGTTTGGTTATTGTTTTAATTTTTATAATTTTTTTATTTTAATCATTCATTTGTGAGGTAAACACTGCTTCATTATTGTGTCATAAATAATTATATTTATTTGATTTCTAAAAAATATAAAATAAAAACCGTGATTTAGGAAATAATTATAGAATTTAAAATAATATTTATAGTCTATGAGATAAATTATATTCCCTATGTAATAATTGATTTACTAAAAGATATATGTTTTTGTCATTTTTTCTTTACATTAAATAAATTAATATAAGGTGTCATTATCACTCCCAAGTGGCTCCATGGGGTCCCAAAATCCACCCATGGATGACCATAGTTTGAAATGTATCCAAGAATTGGATTATGACATAGGTTAGGGTAACTTAATATTATTATAATATTATTTTTTACCCTTATTTACCAGATTTAACCATTAACCATTGTAAATAAAATATTTACTGAAGTAAATATTAATAATGTCTACAAAATGTAACATATTTACAAAATTTAGAACTCTGTATTTAGAATATGAAATTAATTTTTTGAAATTTGAAGCCTATAATTTGAATAAATTAATTTAAAATTAATACCCACTGTCCAAACAAAAATCATTTTTTAATCCTCTAAAATTTATGCTTAAAATTGGATTCTTTCTTATTTTAATCCTCTAAAATTTATTGTATAAATGTAAAAAAATTTAAAAAAAATGTATATTAATTTTTTGTAAGTTATTTCCATTACAACTTGTAAAGTCTCGTCTTTTTGAATAGGTTTAAATTATTATGGATTTTGAAAAAAAAATTTTGTTTACCAACATGTCATTTTTTTAAACTGAGTTCCATAATTTTACTCTGAATGTTGGAACTCCCAAATTTGACGTTTTTGTAATTTCTTAATTACTCAAAAATTTATAGAGGGTGTCCCGAAGAGTCTCGGGAGCACCGAATCCAGAAAAGTCCACTTTAATGAATCTGCACAGGCAGTGCAAAGTAGCTGTCAAACCCGTTTCGTTTACCATATTTAATATATTATTTAATTAAATTAAATAAGATTATATGAGAGATTTTGATTAATTAAAATAATTTTTTAATAAAAATAATAATAAATTTATTATTATTATTATGATTTTTTTAGTTGTTTAATTAAATAAATGATAATGATTTATTTAAATAACTGTTGAAGAAATTAATGTGAATTTTGGGTCAATCGAAGAACTGTTTTATTTAAATGAAGTTTTTTAAAATGATTAAAGGATTGTTTATTATTAAATGGATTAATATGCTAATAATAATAATTTTATTATTATTATTATGGTGACACAAATAATTTTAATTCATTGAGATTTTAATTTCATTTTAAAGGAGTGTATCATTTATGAGAATTTATTGTGTCTATTGAGCATGTAAAATAAACATTTAATAAAATGATGTGTTTCAGATTTAATGAAGAATTGTTATTATGTTTTTGTGATTATTTTAACAAAAGTTTGAAAAATAATAATGATGAGATTATTATTATTTTAGTATTATGAATGTAATGACTATTTTATTATGGAAATTAAATTAGTGTTTATGGGTGGGAGTTTTTATCATATTAATGATATTGTAATAAATTGAAAGATTAATAATTAATTATGAAATTTTTATTAATAAAATAATGAATGAAGAAGTGTTTTTAATTAAATGGGGGTAACATTTTTGTTAAATGATTTTAATTGGATATTTAAAGTGGGGTAATAGTAATGTGAATCTAATGAGGCTTTTGGGTCTGTCAAAGAATCGTCTAATTAAAAAAGGGTTTTTGTAATTAATAAATAAGCTTTTTTTAATAAGTGTTGTTGGGTTTTATCTATGGTTTAATAATAAAAATTATAACAATGTGATTATTACTATTGTGGTTTTATGAGTGGTTGTTATTATTTTTATGAATAATAATAAAAATGGATTCTTTTGGGGTTTCATTTAATTAAAATAAAGGTCAATTAGAATTTAATTAATCACTATGAAGAAGATGTTTTTATTTAATTTAATTATGCTGAGATCATTAATTAAATATTTGTGAGTTGGAGTTTCTAAATTTAATTAAATTGTGTTGAAAGAATTTAATTCAAAAAAATGATGTGGTGAAATTATTTAATTAAATTTTGTGACTGAATTTAATTTAATAATGTTTAAATGAAGAGTTAGGCATTATCTAACAGGGGTATTTTTAAATTGTAAAATTAAATGGGGAATAAATTTATATTTGAGGTTAATATAATTAAACCATTTTAAATGTAGATATCGGGTTGTGCACGGTTAGTCAAATGGTGTCGGTCAGCTGTGTGGTTACTCGATTTTTTAAATTATTTATTTTTATTTTATTCCAAATAAAAGAAATATTCAATAATAATAATAAGGATATTATTATTATTATTTTATTAATTTAATTGGATTCTTAATAGGGGATATCAAAATTAATTTAGAAACATTTATTTAAAGGTTAGTTAATGAAGTTACATTATATTAAATGAGAATTATAAATGTTATTATTTTTTTATTAAGACAATTAGTTTATCTTTTTTATAATTGATAATTGGGGGATAGAACATGAATTTGGAGAACCACCATATGGGAGGAACCACAAAAATGCACGAGGCCCTTCCTTTGAGTCACACTACATCCCCCTCGTCGGCTCCTCATCCCACAATCGAATCCTCCCGGTGACTTCACGAATCTTGTCTGTCAAGGCAAGGTGAGTCGGTGGGCATTTGTTTTGTGATTTAAATTATCCTTTTGATCCACATTCACCTATTTTTTTCTTGTCCAAAACACAATGTTTTGGGTTTTATTGGTTTTTCTTGTTTCTTCGGATCTAAGGATGTGCAAGGGGCTCCACTAGACCATTTGGACTATATTCTGGCATTTTCTGACAAAGGTGTGACGAATGGGTTCATTTTCTCTTTTCCATAATGTTTCTTGTAAGGTTATATAATCATGGTATTGTTTTGCGTCATTCAATTAAGTGTTTGACAATTTATATGAGTCCCGAGTACCTAGTTAGAGGTCAGTTAGTCCTTAATATTTTGTTTTTCTGTACATATTTTATATTTAATATTTTATTTATATTTCTACAGGGCACATGCGTATATATATATATATATATATTTATGATTTTGTTTATGTGTGTGTGTGTTTCAGAAATATATATATATATATATATATATATAAACACGTAAAAGGTGTGCGCATGTGTGATTGCGGACTAGTTGTGGACTGGTTGCCGCCAAGTATATTAATGCGCTTCAGATATAAAATTGTACCACCCGGAGGTAGTGTCCCAAATCCTTAAATTATTTTCTAAGATTTATATATTCTTATAATAAGTTGAGATTGTGAGTTTCCTTGATTATGATATGTCTATATGTGAAACATTTGATGTTATTAAATAATGTCCCCCACATGAGAGAAATGAGGACATGAACATGTGTTAATTTTAATAATGTTTTGATAATTGATTTAAATTGATATGATTAAACAGTTAAATGATTTGGATGTTCAGAATGGGTAATAGGTTAATTAATTGTAGAACTAATTATCAAGTCATGAGTTGGAATAAAATTGTGTCTATTACTGATTATTGATAATATTGAATATTTGACGTGTTCAGAATATAAATTAAAATATGGTAATATTTAATAGATGGATTAATTATTACATGTTAAATGGTAAATGGTTAATTAATTGATTATTTATTAAATAGATATAATTTTACTAATTAATTAATTTTTTAATTAATTGATTTTCATGCATTTAATTAATATTATGAATTGATTGTAGGTTACGACTGTTGTCCAAGGGTTCCTTTTGTTCTGTATTATTTTTATATTGTCTTAAGCTATCTTGGATGGAGTTGTTTAAAAATATGATATACTATGTGAGATGGTTGGTAAATATATGGTCTTTGTTCCGTATGTTTTTAGATGATTATAACATGCATGTAAATTGTTAATGTAAAATAACAATCACTGTTTGAGTGGATGGGTTCAGACTTGTTAATGAATTTGGATAATTAAATGTTGAGTTAATTATTTAGTTGTCTTACAAATTATAATTAATTATAAAATAATTATTTACTATTTAGATGTTGAATTGTTAATTAATTGTTGACCTATTTGATGGGTGATTTAAGTTGATAATTAGTTTTCGAATTAATTAATTTATTGGATTAATTAATTTATGAATTAATTAATGGATGGTTTTGGGGTATTATACATGTTGTTCTACACCAATGATAAATATATATTTATGATTTATAAATGGGTATTGAGAAAAGGACTGAAGCTCCAAATACTCACAAGGTGCTAGACATGGTGTTCTACACCAATGATAAATTTATACGTATGATTGATAAACGGGTTGTGAGACAAGGACTGATGCCCCAAATACTCACGAGGTGCTAGACATGACATTCTACACCCATCTTGCATGAAAATATTCTTGTATGGGTCAGGGAATGATGCTCCAAATACCCATGGGTTCTGATATAAGAACTTCTGCTCCAAATACTCACAAGGATGCTAGCCATGATATTCTACACTAATTAATTGACCTTGGGTTGTGAGTCCAATTGGTCATACAAGAAATGAATTAGTGGTTAATGAAAAATATTGTGACATAATGATTTGTGCATTTAATATGAGAAAGGGTTCATAATTATTAATGAATTTTTTTAATCACTGTTAGTGGAAAGACCCATAAAAGAATCACTATTTTAGAGTATGGGCTCAGACATAGTACATGAATGATTAAATTGAATAATTAATGACGGGTTATTCATGCCAAAGAACAAGCTTGGATTCGGTCATTACTTTGATTACTTATAAAGACTTTAAAGACATATGAGGTGAGTGACGTATACGGGGGATGTCAGGCGTAAGAAAAATATCGAGACTTTCGTAATTTAATGAGGTTTGAATAATTGAAAAATGAAAATGTTTATTTAATGATTGTTGAGTATGCAAGAAAAATGTATAATAAAGGTTCAGTCACTAGCTATGGGATGAATTAGGTACTAGGTTATATAGATACTTTGTACTTCTTACTTTATTTATACATTCATTCACATGGTTTAAATTATTTATAAATTTTTTAGATTTTGGGTAGACACCAGTGGTCCCATCCTATTGAGGTTTATATCTCACACCCTAGTTTTTCCGCCATTGCAATTGGGTACCCAAGTTGATTATATTTGATTCAGGATTGGGTTTCTTAGATTTACATTGATGATATAAGAAAAGGTCTTAGAAGAAGCTAGGGATGCTCAAGGAGACTGCCCTCAGGGCTTGGAGTCATTGTCTATATTTTTTTGTAATGGAATATTTAGAATGCTGTTTTGATCAAAATTTTCAATTTTTGCATCATTGTCATGTCATGAATGCATCTTCTATATAATTGGCATTGTCCATTTGGTTTTACAATTTTTATAAAATCGTCATTCCACTACTTTATCATTTATTATACTACTTCCTCCATTTATTTCCATAATTTGTTATTTCCTCTGATACACCACTACATAACTCTGATAAGAGGGTATAGTCTCCCCACTAACTATCCTTAGACCATCACTACTAGTCAGTAGCCTCTGGTGTATGGGGAGACATGCTTGGGGTCATGTGATGACCGTTCAGGACATCAGTTCAGGGGTGAATTGGTTCGGGATGTTACAAAGTGGTATCAGAGGGTTTTTTTCTTTTGACTTACTATTTTGGGGTTCGTAGATAGGAGTCAAGGAATGTGTCAGTTCTTGGGTTAACAGCCATTCTTGGGACTGATAAACTCATGTACGGGAAATGACCATGTGGGTTGGGATGGGAATTGATGTTTGTACTATTTGAGGTTAAAGATTATATGATTTCTCCTTGAGTGACCGGTGTATTTTTCGCTACTTATTGATGTTGAGAATTTTTGAAAAATAATTGCCTAGGCCAGATATGGAAATGATGTTTCATATATGCATCATCATAGACTCTTAGAGTTTCACTTGTCATGCATATAACATGCCATGTAGTGGAATTAGTAGGATTCCTCCTAATTTGGATTGTGTTCCTTAGGTGCAATGGAATGTTTTGTTCTTCTTAGCATGCCTCGCTAGATTGCATGTTTCTGTGATAGATTTAGATTTCTTGAGTGATTATATCTCATAATTCCTCAATTATTAGCATGTTTTGTTTTTGTGCCATGCTATTGGGTTATATCATGTTGGTGTGTTACTTCTTATGCTAACATGTTAGATGTTTTTTTGATATGTGAAAGGGGTGATAAAGATAAAATGTTAAATAACTATTGATTTTGATAAATGGTAGCCAAATTTCACCAATGAGGTGTATGGTCACCTTATCTATTAATAGATGGCCACCAATATTTTGAACCTTATACAACCATAATATTTTTGAAAATGTTTCCAAATGTAAAACTGTTGAGTTTTGATTGTAACGACCTGTAGTTTGATTGCTTATTAAAGATCCCAAATTGAATAAATGAGACATTTAGAGGTATCCTTTTATGTAAAAGGAATTTAAATGCTAAATTTTCATTTTATATTTGAATAAAACATAATATTTTATGATTAAAGATGATATTTGTGATTGCATGCCTATTTTTTCATAGGGAATTTTTTTGAAAACCTAGTTACCTGTTGTGTAGATGTACTTGTGTGTATGTTGAAATCCATTATAATGTTACAATGTTGAATTTAATTAATTAAAATTACTTAAAAATAAAAAGGGTTTTTTGAACCTTGTTAATTAAATTTTGTGTGACCAAGAGAGATGGTCCATGTTTATGTTTCATAAGGGGAAAACCTGTGGTAGGTAGTACCCTTAGACTGTTCTTCACTGTTATAGAATGTTTTTTCCACTGCTCAGGAGGAATTCTTGGTACTTGAGTGTTATACCACGTCATTAGGTTTATTCTACTACTTTTATGATCAACGTTTGACTTGGTGATTGTGGTTCGAGGAATGTCACACACATTCTTTAATGTGTTCTCCAAACACGCTCTCGTGAGCGGCTGATATTTACTTGAGATTTCATGGAAAATTATAAGGTGTGTATTGCCCCATTGTTTTTGATAAAAGTGCTAGCAGGCAATGCCAGGCCTTTAGAAAAGAGTTTTCCAATAATATATTTACTGATATTCTTAATGACCTTGGTTTTTCTATTAGTTCCCTATACAGAATACAACGATCATTTCCCATATCTTGACCATGTCATGGAGACTCTTAGATAGTGTCGGTCATACATCACACTACAGTTTAAATGTAGTTGGTCATGATGAGGAGTTATTATCTGGGTAGTACGTAGGATTCATTGATTCATTGGTGTTTTTTGTGTTTTGGGGAATAGTTGTTTGGTTTTGGATTGTTTTAAAGGAACGTTGTCAGATAAAGGGAGAAACTCGGTTTTAGGTCAGAAATGTCTTTCGAGGAAACCATGTGTAACTTGTTCTGTTGATTGAAAAATATTGAACTATTTTTTTTGACAAGGTCCCTCTAATTGACTAAGATATATTATCTGTTTCAATGTTTAAGCTATAATGTGAGCTTTGATGCTGGTTTTAATGTCTTAGTATTTAGGGTTGTTAAGGGTTAATGATGTGTTTGGTATTTGGAACGCAGCACGTCAATTTTAACAAGATTAAATAAACTTAGTAGGTCAGTTGTTTTAATAGTCGTTCTCGACGGCTTCTCGGGGAAGAGATTTTTTAAAGGTGGGTATATTGGAAAGTATCATTTTTTTGAACTGGGTTAAAAACGATGGTTTTCGAATTTTTTTCGGTTTATGAACGGTTTTTTTAAACTAAGCTCTAGAATTTTATAACGAGTGTTGGAATAACTAATGGTGTTGTTTTTGTACATTTTTAATTAAACGATAATTTTTAGAGGGTGTCCCAAAGAGTCTCGGGAGCACCGGATCGAGAAAAGTACACTTTAAGGAATCTACACAGGCAGCGCATAGTTGCGGTCCAACACGTGCATTTTACATGATTTAATAAATTATTTAATTTAAATAAATAAGATTATATATATTATGATTAATTAATATATAATTTTAATAATAATCATAATAATGTTGTTATTATTATTATTTGTGTGGTTGTTTAATTAAATTAATGATAAAGAATTAATTAAATGACGATTGAAGAAATTATTGTGGATTTTTTGTTTATTGAAGAACAATTTTATTTAAATGATGAGTTATAGAATTATTAAAGGAACATTTTTTATTAAATGGGGGAATTTTGTAATAATTATAATGTTATTATTATTAATATTGTGTCATAAATAATTTTAATGCTTTGAGATTTTAATTTCCTGTAAAAGGAGTGTATCATTTTTGAGAATTTATTTTAACTTTTGAGCTTTCAAAGAAAGATTTAATAAAATGAGGTGTTTCAGATTTAATGAAGCATTGTTATTAAGTAGTGGTTTTGGGTTTATCAAATCTTTGAAAAATTATAATAACGAGATTATTATTATTTTAGTTTTATGAATTTAATAATTGTTATTATTATGGAAATTAAATTTGGGGTTATGGGTAATATTTTTTATCATATTAATGATATTTTAATAAATAGGGAGATTCATAATTAATTATGAAATATTTATTAAGAGAATAATGAATTAAGAAGCATTTTTAATTGAAGGGGATGTAACATTTATGTTAAAACATTTTAATTAGATGGTTAATGAGGTGTAATAGTTTTTCTGAAATTAATGATGCTTTTGGGTATCTGAATGAAATGTCTAATTAAATCACAAGTTTTGTAATTAATAAATTAGTGTTTTTTAATAATATGTGTTGGGTTTTATATAAGGATGAATAATAATAATAACAATAATGTGATTATTATTATTTTGGTTTTATGATTGGTTGTTATTATTATTATGAATAATAATACTAATGAATTTGATTGTGTTTAATTCAATTAAATTAAAGGTCAATAAGAATTTAATTAACAACTATGAAGTGGGTGTTTTTATGTAATTAATTTTTATCAGGATTATTAATTAAATAATGATGTGCTGGAGTTTTTAAATTTAATTAAATTGTGTTGAGGGAATTTAATTAAAAAAACATGAAGTGGAGAAATTATTTAATTACATTTTGTGAATGAATTTAATAAAATAATTTGTAAATGAGGAGTTGGGTTTTATCAAAGAAGGGTAATTTTAAATTTTAATATTAAATGAATAATAAATGTAGTGTTTTGTTTAACAAAATTAAACCATTTTAAATTTAGATATCGAGTTGTGCAAGGTTAATCAAATGGTGTGGGTCTGCTGTGTGGTTACCCTATTATTAAAATGATTTATTTTTATATTATTTTAAATAAAATAAATATTTAATAATAATAATGAGGATATTATTATTATTATTATTATTATATTAATTTGATTGTATGATTAATGGGGGTTTTCATAAATAATTGTTAAACATTTATTTAAAGGATAGTTAATAAAGTAATATCATATTAAATGTGAATAATAAATGTTATTATTATTATATTAAGAATATTAGTTTATCTTGGGTTTAATTGACAATTCGAGGAGAGAACATGAGGGTGGCACACCATCATATGGGAGGAACAACAAAAACACACGAGGCCCCTCCTTTGAGGTGCACAACACCCCCCTCACAAGCTCCTCTTCGTGCGATCGAATCCTCACGGTGTCTTCTCGAATATTATCCATCTCAGTGAGGTGAGTCCATATTTATTTTTTTTATGGTTTTCATAGGCCATTTGGCTCCACTGTCAACCAATTTTCTTGAACAAAACCCAAAGGATCAGGTTTTATTGGGTTTCCAGGTTTCTTCAGTTCTAGGGATGTGTATGGGGTTCCTCTAGACCCGAGGTAAGTTCTCAAATCCTTAACATTTTTTTAAGAATCATGGATTCTTTAAATAAATTGAGAATGTGAGTGTCCTAAATTATGATATGTTGATTCATGACACATTTTATAATATTAAATTATATCACCCACACGAGAAAAATGATGACTTGAACATGTCTTGATTTTAAACATGTTTTTCTAATTTGGTTAAAGTGATATAATTAAACAGTTAAATGATTTGGAAGGTCATAATGGGTAATAAGTTAATTAATTGTAGAACTAATTATCAATTCATTAGATGGAATAAAATTTTATCTTTTACTAATTATTTAGAATATTTAATATTTGACATGTTCGAAATATAAATTGGAAACTGGTAATAATTAAAGGATGCATTAATTGTTACATGTAAAATGGTAAATGGTTAATTGATTTATTATTGGTTAAATAGATAAGATTTAATTAACTTATTAATTTATTAATTTATTAATTTTAATGCATTAAATTAAGATTGGGAATTGATTGTTTTTTAAAACCATTGTTCAATGGTACCTTTGTTGTGAAATATTTTTACATGCCTTAAGCTATCATTGATGGAGTTCTTTAAAAATATGATATGCTATGTGAGACGGTTTCTAAATATCTGGGATTTGTTCAGCATGTTTTTATATGATTATAACATGCATGTAAATTATTAAAGTTTTGGAAGAATTGTTGTTTGATTGGAAATGTTCAGACTTGTTAAAAAATTTGGATGATTAATTGTTGAGTTAATTAGATAGTTGGATAGCTAAAAATAATTACTTTTTATTTAATTATTTACTATTGAGATGTTTAATGGTTAATTAATTGACAACTTATTTGATTGTTTATTTTTTTTGTTAATTAGTTGTTGAATTAATTAATGAATTGAATTAATTAATTTATGAATTAATTAATTGATGGTTTTGGGGTATTAGACATGGTGTTATACACCAATGAAAAATTTATATGTATGATCGATAAACGAGTTGTGATACAAGGATTGAAGCAATAAATACTTTATGGGTACTCTACATTGTGTTCTACAACAATGATAAATATTTACTTATGATTGAAAAACGGGTTGTGAGATTAGGACTGAAGCTCCAAATACTCATGGGGTGCAAGAAATGGCATTCTACACACATCATTCTTTAAAATATTATTTTATGGGTTAGGGTGTAAGATCCCAGTTCTTATTCTTGATGTATGAGTTTCTTCTTTTCATTTTCCTTAAGTGGTTTTGAGAAAAATAAGGAACATGGGGAAAAATCCACAAATTAGGGGGTAAATGCCATGTACTTTTCCACACATCGTGTACATTTTCCATATGGGATGAGAATATAGGGCTTTTAGTTCTGTCAATGATGTAGGGTGTAAAACCTTGCTACACACCTTGTACCTAGTATATACAGGTCCTGTAATCAGTCGGAAGGTGAACAGTAAGGTGGTGGAAGTTGCCGCCAGTGGAATGGTAGTACAAAATGTGTACTAAGAAATACACGCTGTGTAATCAAGTTGACAGATAAATAGTGACGTGGTAGAAAGTTTCTGTCAGAGGAACATTTAAAAATTGGATATTACACACCATGTAATTGAGAGTACACGTTGTGTACTTGAGAGTACACATCGTGTAGTTATGTTTTTTTGTTATAAACAGGCAGTAGCCTCCTCTTTTTCTAGATGAGGTAGTGAGTTCATTTGGAGCACCGGGAGGGGAGGCCGAAGCCTGGAAGAGCTCCTGATCGCACGCAAGAACTCGAATTCTTCCGTCATCAATCATGTTTAGACCACGTGGGAGATACCTTCCCTATCCTTGAGTGTTTCCTTAAAATTCATTATTTAGGGGAAGTTATTGTGGTTTAAATGGGTTATTTTCCTTCCCAGATATACTTCATTCTCAGTTGTTTCAGGAGGCTTCGTTCACGTATATTGATCAGAGCATATCGAGGTAGGTGGTTTAGTGTTTATTTCAAACTGTCGAGTTGATTTTGTGTACTGTTGTGCTATGCGACCATGTTCGAGGTATCTTATGGCTAAGGCCTTAGCTGATAAGATATCTAGAATTTCGTAGATAATCTAATGATAAATATAAAATGCTGTTTGGGATGGTTTCTTGAATCTAGGTCCATCTCATGACTTTGTTTCCCTTGTTTATTTATTTGGACAGGGTACCCATGGGTATGTCGTGATTATAAGTATGTTTTGATTTTTCATGAGAGGAAACATATTTTTTACTTTCTTATGCGTTGGGCTCAGCCGGGTTACTTGCTTAGCCTGGGGGCAGTGTTTTAATTATCCTGAGGGAAAAGTTCTGTTTAGCCTGAGGGTAAATGATTGTTTAGATAGAGGGAATGTTTCTTATGCCTAAGGGTAGTATCTTCCATGCCTTAGGGAAATCTCTCATATGCCTATGGAAAATATTCGTTATGCCTGAGGGAAACTATATGAGGGTTTCATTTCTGTTTTGCCAAAGAGAAAGGTTCGGATTAGCCTATGGGAAAGTTACTGTTTAGCCTGAGAGAAATGTTCACTTGAATATTCAACATCATTTTTTCGTGTGTTATACCTTCTAGGATAAAGAATAAGCTTGGTATTGTTATAACTTCTATTTGGTAGATAGACAGTAGTAGTTTTGCTGCGGCACTGTATAGGAGATTTTCGGCTGAGGTTGAGTCTCAAAAACATATAATTAAATAAAATTGAATTGTTATGTAATAAATAGATGGAAATGGAACTGGTAGGTGTATCTTCTTTTGAGTATTTCCTAGTTTACTGTATTTCATTATTGCACACTGTTGTTGCACATTTTCACTGATAGTTGGGCACAAGAATTTGATGGCTGCCTATAAGGATTTATTTCACACACGATGTTTGGGTCATGTCTTGAGCCCAAACTGATAATATTGTTGTAGGTGTTGATAAGGGAAAGATTCCCTATACAGGTACTTTATTTTTGTAGAGGAGTTGGAGAGCATGGTACCGAGATTAGGCATGCAATGTTGCTATGTTACTGATGAACTTTTTTTAGTTTTCTATACTGTACTTGGTACTTTTTATTATATTGTATTTGATTGCAGTTTATATTGTTTTGACTGCTTCCTTAGAAATATGACAAATTTCATCATCATGTATATATGACTGTTGTATATCTTTTTATTCTGTAATGTTTTATTTTCAGCATTTTTTTTACTTCTTCCGCTTTTGATATGTATAAATTTTTCAGCTGCGCTACACTTTTACAAATTGGGGCATAGTTCCCCCAGTATTAGACCTAGGCCCTTGATGCTGGTCGACAGCCTCTAGCATTTGGGGAATTGCCCTTGAGGTCATGTGACCGACAGGGTTCGGGGCACATGTTGTGTGGGACCTGGATCCGGGAAGTTTCAAAGTGGTATCAATGGGTTTATTTTCTTTGACTTACTGTTTGGAGCATATAATTAGGGATAGGATAAAATTGGAATTTTGAAATAAGTTGTGCCCAGGATTAGCTAACTCCTATATAGGTAAAAGCCAATCTACCTCATTTAATTTCAATTTATCTGGTTTTTCAATTTTACAGCTCATTTGAATTTCACCGTTGGCTGTCACACTTGTGGGGTGCTTTTTATATTTTTATACAGTGTCCTATTTAGTTGCAACCTGATGAGATGAGGGTATTCCAACTCATTCATCATCTCGTCACATGCTATAGTCACATTCCATGCATAGTTTCCGTGCCATGTAGGTGCATTTGAAATTTCACGTTGTTGTGATAGATGTTGGGCAAGAAAATACATGTTGTTGTGATAGGTACCTTTAAAGATACTGCTACTGTTGATAGGGTATTGGTAAAAGTTATGGTTGTGTTGATGGACACTAAACTTTTGTTCCTGAGAAGTATGGGCTCTCTTGGACCAGAATTTAGCGGATCCTGATCCAGTCTTTTGTTGCGTTCTGTACTATAATGTAAACGGTCGGGTGCTAAACATTGGTTCGCTGGGAGTATGGGCCCCAAAAGATCGAAATTTGGCATAACGAATGTTGAAATTTAAGAAAAAGGGGACCCATAGTAGTTTCTAATGTCTACTATCAAGAAAACCGACAACATGATGTGTGGTTCTATGCACACACGCCATGTACTCTTCTATTTGGGAAGAAATAAAAAAAATTTAAGTACACACCGTGTACCTAATAAACACACCATGTACTTTCTAATAGTGTCACATGTTGTATAGGCAGAAAGACGGGATTGGGAAAGAACTAGAGGGAATAGGCCATGTTATTGTGGTACACGCCATGTCGTGTTGACCCTATGTCTGCCAATTTAATAACAAACGGACAGAGAAAACATTTCTTAAACACGTTGTGTCACTTCGGAATAGGCCGTGTCGTATAATCTGGGAATCTGGCCATGTAACTAACAATACAGGTCTTTGTTATTCTTTTATAATACATGATGTTTCCATCTAGAACACGTCATGTAGTGTGAGTCGTGTATCTGTCTGTGTCTCAAACAACACGGGTCGGCGAATCTCTCCAAGTACACACAATATGCCTATACGACACATAGTGTAGCCCTGACCGGTCTGAGGCCGTGTGGACTAGGCCATATGGAATCAGAAATGGGGTGGTGTACACACCATGTGCGGGTGTAACACACCGTGCAGTGCCAGTAGAGTAGCCATCTGTTTCCCTAACAACATGAGAAATTGGAATCTAAGCTGTACATGCCGTGTCTATCTGGAACACGCTGTGTAGTCTGAGTTGTGTACCCAGTCGTGTCACAAACAACACAGGTCGGTGAAGATCGTCTATTAAACTCTGTGTAGACCTTCTACACACCATGTAGTCTCGTTCAAAATAGAGCTATGTGGCTAAGTCGTGTAGAAGGAATCAGGTAGAGGAAGAAAATTCAAGTACATGCCATGTGTGTGGACAACACGCCATGTGTTCGGGGTGTTACACGACCAGTTCTTAGAGAATTAAATGCCCATGTGAATGACATAAGCGAACACATCGTGTAGTTATTATACATACTGTGTAGTCTTGTTTTTTCAATCATGAATGTTTTTTTCTTGTTCCCTTCATACATCTCCAGTTCTTAGTCGTTGAAGATTTTAATCTAAGGTGTGTGTTTGACCTTGTAGATTCATGTCGTCGATATGACCACAAGTTGTTCTCCAAGAGAGCGGCAATGATTATACTCCAGAGATGGTAATATATGGTCTACTGATAGATCTTCTAACAGTGCCAGATGTAGCGCCACCTGTTATACCGGACGCAGGCACATATGCACAGTTCTGTGAAGGCTTCATGTGGTTCAGGCAGACCTTCCATGGAGCACCGTCGGTTGCCACATCTGTGACAGAAATGACATATATATTATAACTGCAGCATCTGCCTATGCTTTAAATGGATGGAGGACCACAGGCTATGGAGTCATGGATGGGTTCTATGCAGTCAATCTTTGAGCATTTGGAGATGCCTCTGTGGAGGAGGGTCATGCTCACTACATATATGCTGTGTGAATCTGCCAAGAGATGGTGGGATGTTACCACCCATACTGAGCATCACAAAGACATGGGGGGGAAAGATTTTTAGGCAGTTTTCTATGACATTTTCATTCAAGAGACGTTGAGGGCAGATTGAGCTCTAGAGTTCATGAATCTGCCACAGGGCGCCATTTTAGTGATGGATTATTCTGCCCGCTTCACCGAGAAACACCATTTTGCACTTGTTCTAGTGTGTGATGAGACGTTGAGGGATAGATGCTTTGAGGATGGTCTTCTATATGACATCCGAGAAATGGTGAATGTTTTTAGGTTGCCTATAATGCATTCTATTGTGAACTAGGAATTGATTACCGAGCAGAACCTGTTGGAATCTAGTGGTGCAGACCAGGGCATTTCGACACTAGTTTCTGGTACTATTTCTATTGATATGAGGAAGAGGCAGACAAATTTCTCTCACGATGATAGTAATAGACATAATAATTTTTCATGTGGCCCGGTGATGTGCTACTAGTGTGGTAAAGAGGGGCACAAGAGACCTTAGTGTCCACGTTACCCAGTGGTGTGTCGAGCTTGCGACAAGACGAGTCATCTTCAACGTTCTTGTAGGGTGTTTCCACCAGTTACTAGTGAGAGAGGTTTTGTGTAGACTCTGTGTGTAGGATCAGGGCCAGCCTTTTTTTACTATTCAGGGAACTGGAATACGTCAGGATGTTCAGGCCGAGGGGGTGGTCGTGGCCGTGGTAGCAAGACACCAGGATCATAGAGATAGCTGGGTGGGTCAGCTCAGGGTAGCCAGGCTATGTCACAAGGCCATGACACTGGGCAAGCATATGCAGTGCAAATAACCCAAAAGGAGTAGGATCCTGAACCTTCCATTATGAGAGGTACAATTCTAGTTGCTTCTGTTTTATTTTTTCACTTTTTGACACTAGTTCTACACATATATTTATATTTGTGCCTATTGTGGAGAGTCATGGGATCTATGTTTCTTATTCTTCTGATATTTTTATGCTAGTCACTTCGTCAGGGATTAGAACGGTAGGAGTGCATTATTGCAAAGAGTTCCCTCTATAGGTTGATGGGTTTCACTTTTTAGGGGGCCTTTATGTCTCAGATATGTCGAGTTATGATGTCATTCTCAGGATTGACATGTTTGTACCCTTTCGAGCCTATTTAGATTGTTATCATTGCAGGGTGAGTTTCACGTCACCAGAGGGCGGAGAATTTCTATACCATGGAGAATGGGATGTCCAGGAGTGATGAGCGTGACCCGAGCATCATGTGTGAGGTGGAGTGATAGCCCAGATTGCAAGTTTATATCTGGATGACCAGGGAAATTTTATGAAGGATTTCCCACCAGTGGTTGATCGTTTCAGGGATGTCTTCCCAGATGGATTTTTAGGAATACCTACGGAGTGAGAAGATGATTTATCTATTGATATTGTTCCTGGAGTGACACCACTGTCCATTCCTCCTTACAGGATGCCTACACTGGAATCGTAGGAGCTCAAGATATAGTTGAAGGAGTTGCAAGAAAAGGGTTTCATCTGATTGAGTACTTGTCCATGGGATTCGCCAGTCCTATTTGCAAAGAAGCCAGAAAGTACCCCCAGACTTTTTGTTGATTATCGGAATCTGAACTTGTGGATGGTAAATAACCTATTTCCCTTAAAAAGGATTGATTTTCTTTTTGATCAACTTCGAGGAGAACGAGTGTTCTCGTAGATTGAATTGAGATCCAGATATCATCAGTTGCGTGTTAGACCATCGGATATACCGCTTACTGCCTTTTGAAGCAGATATGGTCTTTTCAAGTACTTGGTCATGCCGTTTAGACTCACGAACGTGGCAGCAGTCTTCATGGATCTAATGAATCATGTGTTCCACCCTTATCTAAATTCTTTTGTGGTAGAATTCATGGACGATATCTTGTTGTACTCTCACACTTGACCCGATCATGCCACCCATCTTGAGATCATTTTGAGTACACTGATAGAGCATCAATTATTTTCTAAGATTCCAAAGTACCACTTTTGGATGGACCATATTCACATCATGGGTCATATTATCTCTGAGGTAGGGATTGCAGTAGACCCATAGAAAGTGAGAGCAGTAGTTTCCTGGGAGTATCCTATGAAATTCTTTAAAATACGGTGTTTATTGGTGTTCGGTTGCTACTACAGGTGCTTTATTCAGGACTGCCCCACTTAGCAGTGTCGTTGTGGGGTTTGACTACGAAGGGTGTGATGTTCGTTTATTCAGAAGAATGTGAGATAGCCATTTAGGATCTGAAGGGAAGGTTAACATCAAAAACAGTTCTGATAGTTACGGAGCAAGGGAAGATCTATACAGTTTAATATAATGCATCGGTTATTGGGCTGGGAAGATTGTTGATACAAGGTGATTGAGTAGTTGCATACGGGTCTCGGTAGTTGAGGCCCCATGAGAGGAATTACCTAACGCGTGATCTCAAGTAGGCTGTAGTTGGTAATTCATTACGATGTTGGAGACATTATCTCTTGGGAGAACATTGTGCGGGGAATAAGAACCACAAAAGCCTGAAATAAATCATTACCTAGTTTGACCTGAATTTGAGACAGTGAAGGTGGGTTGAATAACTTCAGTCCTTTGACTTTGAGCTTGCCCATACACCTGGTAAGGGTAATGCAGTAGTTGATGCACTGAGTAAGAGGAATCATATACAAGTAGTTAAGGAGGCTAGTGGTGAGTGGCAGCTTATGGATTTGTTCTCCGAGAAGCATTTAAATTTTAATGATAGTCAGGGGAGAGCCTATATTTCATCCTTACATGTGACTTCTACCCTTCTAGATAGAGTTTTGGATAAGACAACTATCAGATTCAAAAGTACTAGTTCTACAGCATTTGGTGGCAAGTGATGACCCTCCACCCAGTTGGACGATAGGCGATGATGACGTACTGTGTATCCATAGATGAGTGTGGGTTTCAGGGTATATACACGATGATTTGATGCGGGAATTTCATGATTTAGTTGGGCAATGCATCATGGAGTTACCAAAATGTATCATGACTTGATACATTGGTATTTATGGTCGGGTATGAAAAGAGTGGTAGCTGGTTTTATTACGGTATGTTCTACCTGTCTGCAGGTGAAGGTGGAGCATCAGAGGCCATCTAGACTCTTACAAAAGTTTCCCATTCTGGATTTGAAATGTGATGATGTCATGATGGAATTCGTGACCTGGTAGCCAAGGTAACCTCAAGGCAATGATTATGTGTGGGTTGATGTGGATAGACTTACGAAGGTATCTTACTTTTTTCTAATCAAGGAAACCTTTGGTGTTGAAAATCTTGGGAAGTTGTATATCTAATAGGTAGTACACCCTCATGGGGTCCCTCATTCTATCATTTCAGAGAGGTATTCACATTTTACGTCTCGTTTTTGGAAGAGTTTTTAGGGGGAAATGGGTACACAGGTGCTTTTGAGAATAGCTTACCAAACTCAGACCGATGGCCAGTCAGAGCGTACGATACCAGTGCTTGAGGACATGATGCGTGCATGCATCCTAGACTTTTGGGGCTCATGGGAGAATCAAATAACCCTATTAGAGTTTTCCTATAAGAATAGTTTTTAGGAAACTATCGAGATGGAACTATATGAGGCATTATATGATAAGTCATGCTGATCACCTTTGCGATGGTTGGAGGTAGGTGAGGCAGCTTGGCTGGGACCAAGACTTGTGTAGGATAATTTAGAGCATTCCCAGTTGATTCAGAAGGGGACGGACACTATATAGTCTTATCAAAAATCATATGTTGATCGTCGTAGAAAAACCTTGGTGTTTGTGGTTGGGGATCCGGTTTTCGTGCATGTTTCACAGAGGTTAGGACACTGACGGATTAAAAGACAAGGTAAGCTTTCACCGAGGTATGTAGGTCCATTTGATATTCTGGAAAGTTTCGGGCCGGTTGCCTATCAGTTGTAGTTACCACAGAGGTACTAGGTCATGCATGATGTATTCCATGTGTCTCAGCTGCGTTGTTATCACTCAGACCCCTCTCAAATTTTTCATCCCATAGAGGTTGAACTTTAGGTCAATGAATCATTTGTGGAGAATCTTATTCATATTGTATATATGAGCACAAATGTTTTCTAAGGCTAGTCAATTCCTCTCGTATGGATGTTATGGCAGCATGGCCAAGTGTAGGACAAAATCTGGGAGTGGGAGACCGACTTACGTGCTCAGTGGACAGAGTTGTTTTCAACTTTCTCTTCACTGCCCTTGGAAGGGAATTTCGGGGACAAATTTCTTTTAGGGGGGACGCTTTTAAGAACTTAGTTGTTATTCTTGATGTATGGTTTTCTTAATTTCCTTTTCCTTAAGTGTTTTTGAGAAAAGTAAGTAAAATGTTGAAAAATCCAAAATTTGTGGGTACACACCATGTACATTTCCACAGTCCTTGTACTTTGGTCATGTGGGATGAGAATATAGGGCGTGTAGGCCTGTGGGAGATAAAGGATGGAAAAAATGACTACATTCCATGTACATTTTATATACATTCCATGTAATCAATAATCAGTTGAATATTAAGGTGGTGGGAGTAGCCACTAGTGGAATGGTATAACACGCCGTGTACTTAGAAATACACGTCGTGTAATCAAGTCGACAGATGAACAGTGAGGTGGTGGAAAGGGGACTTCAAAGGAACAGTTAAAAAATAAAAAGTACATGTCGTGTACTTGAGAGTAAACACCGTGTAGATATGTTTTTTTTTATAAATGGGTAGTAGCCTCCTCATTTGGCAAAGGTGGAAGTAATTTTGTTTGGATCAACAAGAGGGGAGGCCGAAGACTGGAAGAGCTCTCGATCGCACGCTGCAACTCAGTTTCTTCCGATGTCAATCACGTTTGGACCACACGGGTAATACCTTCCATCTCCTTGTGTGTTTCCTTCCAATTATTTACCTAGGGGATGTTATTTGGGTTTGAATGGGTTATTGTTCTTTCTAGATCTATGTTGTTCTCGGTTGTTTCAGTAAGTTTCATTCACGTATATTGATCAGAGGAGATCGAGGTAGGTGGTCTGGTGTTTATTTCCAACTATCGAGTTGGTTTTGTCTACATTTGTGCTACACACCCATGTTTGTGGTGTCACATGGTTATGGTATTAGCTGCTAAGATATATAGAATTGTGGAAATAACCAATCATAAATATAAACTACGGTTTGGGATTGTTGCTTGGATCCAGGGTCACCCCATGGGTGAGTTTAACTTGTTTAGCCATTTGGCAAGGATACCTGTGGGTATTCCATGTTTATAAGTATGTTTTGATATTTCTTGACAGGAAACATTTTTATTACTTGCTTATGCATTGGGTTTGGCCCAATTACATGCTTAACCAGAGGGCAGTGTCTTGATTATCCTGAGAGAAAGGTTCTATTTAGCCTGAGAGCAACAGTTTGTTTAGCATGAGGGAAACATTTCATATGACTCAGGGAAGTAGCTTCTATCCCTAAGGTAAATCTCTCGTACGCCTGAGGGAAATATTCGTTATGCCAGAGGGTAGTTACCTAAGGGTTTTGTTTTTGTTTAGACTGAGGGTAAGGCTCTGATTATCTTAAGGGCATCATACTGTTTAGCCTGAGGGAAATGTTCACTGGAATATTAATTATGGATATTTCTTGTGATATACCTTCTAAGAAAAAGAATGGGCTTGGTATAGTTATACCTTCTATTTGTTAGATAGACTGTTGTAGTTTTGATGTGGCACTATATAAGAGATTTTTAGCTGAGGCTGAGTTACAGAAACTTATAATTCAATTAAATTGCATTGTTAAATAATAATTAAATCAAAATGGAACTGGTAGGAGTAGCTTCTTTTGGGCACATCCTAGTTTACTACATTTCATTATCTTACACAGTTATTGCACATTTTCACTAACAGTAGGGCATGGGCCTTTGGTGGTTGCCTACTGGGTTTCATTTCTCACACCCTATTTGGGTCATGTCTTGGGTCCAAACAGATTATGTTACTGCAAGTGTTTATAAGTTAAAGTGTCCCTATAAAGGTACTTGATTGTAGCAGAGGAGTTGGAGATCATGGGACTGAGCATAGTCTTGCGATGTTTTTGGGTTCCTGCTGCATTGTTTTAGTTGGTTTTTATGTACTTGGTACTTTGTTATTTATTTTATTGGATTGAAGTGTATCCTATTTTGACTGCTTCCTTAGAAATATGTCATATTGCATCATCATGTATATATGACTATTGGATAACTTTTTATTCACTATTGTTGTCCATTCAACTTTGTATTGTTTACAACTTCCACTTTTGGTATGTACATATTTTCCATTGTGATACAATGTGATAATGAGGGCATAGTTTCCCCACTATCAGACCTAGGATCTCGTTGTTAGTCGTCAGCCTCTGTCATTTGGGGAAACACGCTTGAGGTCATGTGACCAACCGATATTGGGGAACCCATTGGGTGGCACTCAGATCCGAGATGTTGCATATGGATTGATGATCCAAATACCCTTGGGTTGTGAGACAAGGAATGACACTCCAAATACTCAGGAGGGTTCTAGACATGATGTTCTACACCCGTTAATTGAAATTCGCATGTCGGTCCAATTGGTCATACATGAAATGAATTAATATTTAATGAAAATTGTTGTGACATAATGATTTGTGAATTGAATATGATAATTTTTTCAGAATTATTAATGAATTGGGTTATTCACTGTTAGTGGAAAAAACTATGAGAGAATCACTATTTTAGTGGACGAGCTCAGATATAGTATATGAAAGATTGAATTGAATAACTTATGACGCATTATCCATACCAACGAACAAACTTGGATTTGGTATTTTATTTGATTACATAGATAGACATTAGATACATCTGTGGTGAGTGACTTATATAGCAGATTTTAGAATTAAGAAAAATATGGAGACATTTATAATTTAATGAGGTCTGAATAATTGAAAAATTAAAATGATTATGTAATGATTGTTTAGTATGAAAGAAAAATGTATAATGCTGGTTAAGACACCAGCTGAGTGTTGAAGCAGGTACTTGGGTGTATAGTTACTTTGTACTCTTTACTTTTTTATGCATGCTTTCACAAAATTTAAATTATTTATTAATTATCTGGATTTGGGGTAGAGCATGGTGGTCTCGGCCTACTAATATTTATATCTCACACCCTACTCGGGCCGCCATTGCACTGGGGTACTCGAGTAGATTCTATTTGGTTGTAGGATTATGTTGTTTTCATTTACATGGAAGATATGAAAAAAGGACTGATCTGAAGCTTGGTATTCTTGAGGAGACTTTCCTCCGGGCTTGGATTCATTGTTTATTTATTTTTTAAATTGAATGTTCAGAATGTTGTTTTGCTCATTGTTTTCTATTTTTGAATCATTAGCATGTCGTGCAGAAATCTATTATAAAATTGGCGTTGGCCATTTCATTGTAAAAGATTTATAAAATTTTCCTTCCACTTCTTTAACATTCATTAGGTTGCTTCCACTATTTATTTCGATTATTTGTTATTTACCCAGATATACCATTGTGCAATTCTGATAAGAGGGTATAGTATCCACCAATGACTATCCTTAGACCCTAACTACTATTCATTAGCCTCTAGTGTACGTGGAGACATGCTTGAGGTCATGTGGAGACCGGTCCAGCCATCTTTTCAGGGGTGAGCTGGGTTGGGAAGTTAAACCACCAATATAACGGCTAGGTATTAACAACCATTTAAAATAAAAATATTATATGATTAGTAAACAACGTAACATTTCAAAAAAACTCATTGTTGCATATCGAGTATGCCATCGAACATAGAATCCCCATTAACAAAAAATTAATATTTACTTTATAAATATTAATAAATATGAAAATGTAATATTCTTTATTCAACTAGGATGTTACATATTTCCCCAATTTTGAAAGTTGCCTCCTTGCAGTTTTATTCAGTTATTAGATAAGTGGGGTAATTTATCCCACATAGCATTTTCAGATTCCCACATTTCCTCTTCAACCATATGGTTTTCCACAAAACCTTTACTTGATGAACTACCTTATTCCGCAACACTTTCACTCTTCGGTAAAGAATTTGGACTTGTTGTTCTTACTAAGATATATTCTCTTTCAACTAAACAACCTCTGGGCTCAAGACATGAGAGGGATCCAGAATATACTTTAACAATATTGAAACATGAAAAACATTGTGTACCTTAGATAAACATGGTGGTAAAGCCATTAGGTAGGAAACTATCTATAGAATTTCATAGGTTCCAATGAAACACAAATTCAACATTCCCTTTTTACCAAAACACATCACACTTTTCCATGGAGAAAATTTGAGAAAAACATGATCACCTACCACAAAATAATGATCCTTCCTCTGGTTATTCACATAACTTTTCTTCCTACTCGGAGCTGTTCTAATGTACTCCGGAATCTACTGAACATTTTCTTCCATCTCTTCCACCAATTTTGGTCCCATTAGTTTCCTTTCACCTACATCATCTACTTCTGAATCGACTATACATTTTCTGCCATTTCTTAATTTTTTATTCTTACTGCCCATCATATTGAGGATGAAAAGGTATACTAAAATTTAATTCAGTACCCAACTACTTTTGAAGGCCACTCCAAAAGTTAGAAGTGGACCTACAATCACGATTAGATATAATAAAAAGGGGGACTCTATACAACCTTACTATCACTTTAACATAATCTCGATAATGTTAATCTAGGGAAAAAATATCTCGAATTGGAAGAAAATTGGAAGATTTAGTCAATCGATCAATAATAACCAAGATTGCATTGTTTTCACAATATGTCATTGGTAATACAACAATGAGGTCCATGGAAATATTTTCACATTTCCACTCTGGAACCTGTAAAGACTAAAGCCTCCATATTTGTAACTGCCACTTTTCTTTATCATATTGACAATTCAAACACTTCACAATAAAGTCAGAAAATATCTTTTTTCATTCCATCCCACTAGTAATACGCCTGAAGATCTTTGTACATCTTAGTACTGCTAGGATGAACTAAAAACAGAGAACTATGAGCTTCAAAGAACAACTCATTCTTAAAAACTGGATCACAGGTTACAAGTAATCATGTTCTAAATCTCAAAACACAATCATTATCAATGTTGAAATCGGGAATCTTACCATTCTGAACAAACTCTACCTTTTTCTACAACTCACTGTCTTCCTTCTGTGCTTGATTAATTCTGTATGATAGAGATGATTTCACTGACGCCTAAAACAAAACTGAGTAATTTCATTCACCAAAAACATTCATACCAATGATCATCAAGTCATTAATGAAAATATCTTGTTCCAAATGTAACAACGTTAATGTAGCATTACATTTTGACTCTATGCATCAACCACTTTATTTTATTTTCCTAGATGATAAGGTTCGTGAAATCATAATCGTTGATTAATTCCAAGCATCTCCTCTATATTACATTTAATTCCTTTAGAGTGAATATATTCCTCATACATTTTTGGTCGGTATATATTTCACATTTTAATCCATACAAATATTTAGTCCAAATTTATAAATCAAAAAAACAACAGCTAATGCGAAATCATGTGTTGGGCAAATTAACTATTGATGTTTTAACTGACGTGAAGCATAAGAAATTACCTGATCATTATTCATTAGGACATTCCCATGTCCTTTGAATGAAGCATAACTGTAGATAAAAATCCTACCATTTTTGGAAGGTAATTCCAAAAATAGAGGCATTCACTAATCAACATTTCAATTCCGAAAAACCATATTCACATTATTTTGTTCAAATGTACTTAACAACTTTTTGAGTTAACTTAGAAGGTGGGCTAGATAACTGTGAAGAAGTTTCAACAAACCACTTGTAATAACCTACTAAACCAAGAGAACTATAGATCTCAGTTATATTTGTGTGTCTTGGGCATTCTTCATAATCTTTTGTTTTAGTAGGATCAATATTTATTCTATTTTTTAAAACAATGTGACCATAGAATGATATTTTTTGTAACCAAAACTCACACATGATTAATTTCCCATATAGTCTATTTTATTTAAGGTTTTCAGGACAACCCTTAATTGAATATTTTGTTACAATTTACCAAAATATCATCAATAAACATAACCACCATTTATCATTGGAGTCATATGAGCCATCACTATAGTAAACTATTCAATTGTGAATCGGACTATCTCAAGATGCTGATATCGGGGGTCATTTACCTTTGTATGCCTTCCCAAGATAGCGGTCTTGTTTTCTATGAGGAAAACCATTCAGAACACAGAAATATCTTAGGCCAACCAACACGGTAAGCTGAAAATGCTAAATCATTTCAATCATAACATAAATTAATTTATGGTCATTAATTTAACAATATTATAACTCCAAAAGTTTTCTAAAATGACCTATGATACCAATTATAAGGACCCTACCATAAAAAATTACATTATTTTGAATAAAATGGGTAATTCACATTGAGGATCTTTTCAGGTTTAGTGTTTTAGAGAATTAGTCCATAACTATTACATTACATCAGAAAAATTACAAAGTAGACACATATACTTAGTATCCATTTTTCATAAAATAAAAATTATTAATGAAAAAAATAATTCTTTTCATTATATAAATATTTTTTAGTTTTTTATTTCTCTTGTCGTCCCTTATACCATGTGAAATTCATTTTGACAACATGGGATGAGAAAAAAATCCAGGTAAAGTGTTATAAAATAATGATATATATCATCAGTCGATAAATACATAAAAAAATAAACTTGTTTACTTACCTCAATAAATCATATGATTTATAAATAACAAATAGTAATCACAAATCATAAAGGTATATTGTGTCATCAGTAACATAATTACATTTTATCTTTCATAGCTACGTAGGGAGTTACATTTGGAATACCCTTCCCAATATATTCCCTAAATCTCCTTGGATAATCATTCACATTTACCTCCACTACATTACCCAATTAGTTGGAGATATATCTTAGGCTCACCCACCCTAGGTTTATCACAAGACCACATGTATATTTACACAATACCCAAGAACTATAACATATTCAAAACACATAAAAAAAATTTAACAGAAAGATAATATTTCGACTTTTCAATCACAATATATTATTTAAATATATTGACATAAAATATACATTATCAAAACCATTTTAAATACCAAAAATAAATAAAATATCATATCATATTTATTTTCCTTTTAAAATCATTATGGCTTGTTCCTGAAGCCAAATATCAAATAATACTCACGGTGGTGGAAAAGGTCGTTGTCACCACTTATGTTAAAAAGAAACATTATTTTTGGTCATTTAGTAAAATTAATCTTATAAAAATATTCCCTTTGAATTAAATGAATATTCAATGATTTTTATACACCATATAAAATAATGTTGTGTATAAAAAAAATATTCCTCAATGAAAGGGGATTGAGACGAAGTCCCTTACCTCATGTCCGATATGAATCGTTCGTTATTTAATCTCCTACAAATTTAACTAAAGTTAATTTATACTTGCTAAAGAACCATATCCATGTTTATTATACCTTTTATATCACTTATTACCATGTTATAAACATTATTTAATAATGGTCATTTTGCTAATATTTGGCACATGAGTCAAAAATTAACAACTTATAATTAAATGTGGTTCATGTGCTCAAAGGTCCATTATCTCTAGAATGATATTAATGATTTAGATATCATATATATCTTATATATCTAGTATATATATGTATTTATAATAGTACATAACAATTGGATATAAGAAATTAAATTCACCATTTGTGGAGACGGTAAGCTGTACGTACGCATGAACACTACTTTTATTTATCTTTTCTATTTTAAGGGATTGAAAAATTAATAATATATAGGTATTTTATAATTACAGTATAATATCATATTTAATTTCATTAAATCCATCATTTATACATCCCACATATGGTATAAATGAGTCATATCACTTTGAGGGGGCGGTAGTCCGCACTTCATCAAATCAAATTATCGTATTTACCCACTATGGGAAGCATAATGGAATTCTATAAATGGAAAATACATAATCATAGAAACAATAAAAATATAAAATATATCATATATAAATACAGTTCCAACTTAATATCCACCATAAAAGGTGTTAGGAGAGGATTGAACAATCATCGTTTCATGAGGGAGTTGTTCATCATCCACAGATTCAGTATGTTCTTTACCAAATAGATGGAGGTGTGTAAGAGTAGTTAGAATCCTTATCATAACAACAACCTAGTGTATTGAGTTTAATGGTGATTTTATAAAAGAAATAAAGAAAAATAATATAGGTGTTTGGCGAAGTAAAATAAAAGAAAAGAACTTAAGAGAAGATGTTACCATTAAATTGGGTAACTCCCTTTTGTTGGAACCAAAAGGATTTGATAATGTGCCTTCTACCTTAGGTAAGACATATAAGAGAAATTTAGGGATGTAGGGAACTTAATTGGGCAAATTTTGGATAAGCCAAGAGGCTTGGTAGATTTGAGTAATTGGTTAGATGTGGGATCTTTTTATAAGGGAGAGGAGGGGATCTTTTGAAATGTTTGATAATATTATTTTATTATATAATTATATTCAGTTTATAATGGTCAAAAACTTATTAAAGATGAAGATAATATGACTCATGTTTGAAATAATATCATATAATATTAATTGGATTGGTTTTGGATATTGTTTTAGTTTTTATAATTTTATTTTTTTCAATAATTCATTAATGAGGTAAACACTACATCATTATTGTGTCTTAAATAATTTATTATATATGATGTATAAAAATTATAAAACAAATTCCATGATATAGGAAATATTTTTAGTTTTCAAATGAATATTTATATTATAAGAGATAACTTATATAACCCCATGTAATAATTGATTTACTAAAAGATATATGTTTATGAAATTTTTGTATATACTTTAAATTAATTAATATAATGTGTCATTATCAATATCAAGTGGATCCATGGGGTCCCAAAATCGACCCAAGGATACCCATGGCTAGACATGTATCAGATAATAGGATTAAGACACATGGTAGGGACATTTATTATTATTATAATAATATTTTTATACACTTATTTACCAGATTTACCCTTTTACCATGGTAAATAAAATATTTACCGAAGTAATTATTCAAAATTACTATAAATAAAAGTTAACTATTTACAAAATATGGACTTCCCGATTCCAAATATGGAATCCATTTTTCCAAATTAAAAACATATAATTTTAAGAAAATTATTTAAATTTAATACTTACAGTAAAAAAAAATCTTTTTTTAGGAAATAATAACTATTAAAATATGGAAACTTGTTTATTTTTAATTTCAATGTGAAAATAATTAAAATGACCAAAATTGTATTAAAATTTAAAAAAAATATAATTAAATTTTAAAACAAATTAAAAATATAATCTAACCATATAAATATATTATATTAAAAGTAATTTTTGAATTAAAATAAATTATTTTTAAATATTCACTAAAAATTGAATTTTATCAGAAAAAATACCAAAAAATACCAAAAGTAAATTTTGATGTCCCAATTCTAAATAAAAATTTAATTTTGTCAAAAAAAATTATAAAAGTATCCAAAACAGGATTTTTATATGGTTCCCAATCAAAAGGAGGTAGGTCTACCCTTTAAAGAATATAAGAATATTTATGCTTAAATTTGTATTCTTTATTATTTTAAGCCTATAAAATTTATTGGATAACTATAAAAATATTTAAAAAAAATTTATATTCATATTGTATTTGGTTTTGTCTGTTCTCACCAAAACAACTACTAGGAATTAACTACATTTTAAAATAATAATATTATATTATTAGTGCATAACGTAAGATTTCAAAGAATCTCATTGTTGCGTATTATGTACACCATCGAACATAGATTCCCATTTAAAGTAAAATTAATATTTAATTTAAAAATATTAAAAAATATGGAAATGATATATTCTTTATTTACATTGGATGTTATAGTCATAATACTATAGGAAAACTATATCTCGTGGCCTATAATCACAATAATTTAATATTAAATAATAGTTTGTGACATGCCCGTGTAAAATAAACTAGACACTAATGTAGAGGCTAATAGAATTGTACCTTAGGTAGTAGATGTTCTGGTGCTCTAATCCTCAGGCATATGCTGTATTGAATGTAACTAGCCCATACAATGGACCTGATTCATAGCCTGACTACCCTGAGTTAGCCCTATCTACTTGAAATATATGTTTTCATTATGATTACATATTCCACAACAACAACCTTTTCCTCAGAGACCAATGGTATTCCAACTTTATACCTCATGTGATACTTCTAGTCCCACTCTTGATCATGTGTTAGGTATAAATCCCCTCTCATAAAAAACCTAGTGGATGGTCCCATTGAACCACAAGATGTGACCCATCCTACCACATTCTCCTAAATCTATTAGATCTCACATTCACTGAAATTTCATGTGTCCTGATATCTCACATAGATGTCTTATAAGGATGTTGAAATTATGATATTTTTGAATACTTCAACCCCCATAAGAAAATTCTAAATGCCACAAAATTCTGCTAAAAGATCCACTATAAGGCCCGAGTGTTGACATGTCGTATATCACACCATCCAATTTCCTAAAATTCCTCTCAGTAATGATGGAATAGTTGCTGATATAAGAAATATTCATCACCTCAATGACTTTAAACAACGATCATATGGATTACACTATCCCATTCATGAATCACCTAATGGTAATAAGATCATCACTCACTAGAGTTAAGGAGAGTCGTTACAGCATAGTAAAATTAGTAGAATAGTCCATGAAACATATAGATTCATGTATTATATAAATAGATTTATATATATCATGGTCTTGTAAAATTCATCACCATTACCAATTTATAATATCAATAATTCCTATAAATAGTAATTGGCATATCATCAAACTGCAACATGGCCTACTTTCTCTATAAATCACCCGCAGAATTCAATAATTTCAATCAACTAATGTGGTTTCTGTTCATGGAACACATATATATATAACCTACAATATGGTATAATTGTAAAATTAATGTTTCATCTCCAATTTATATAGGGAAAAACTATTTATATTGATGTAGTAACATTAGTTTACCTAATTATATTATCTCGATAAGAAATTTTAGAACATTTCATTATTTATGAATCATGGTAATAACAATATGAGATACGAAAATGCACACATCAAGTAGATGTGGAATGAAAAAATCCATTCCATATTAGTAATAATGTGCCTATGAATATGCATGATATACTAATTACATGCCTTAACATTCCAAGGACTAAGTCTGCATCAGTAATAATATCAATAGTAATAAAATAAAAAAACATGTGTGTCACCCAAAGGTGAAATCATATAAACTATAATAAGCGTAATTCAATAAAAGTGATAACACATCCCAGGTAATTTGGGATTCCCCTATATGTGGGGTTTCTATACTCAACAATGGGCTCCTTAAAAAATTATATTCCCTTATAGCCTTCTGTTTAATAACCAAATACTATGGAAAAATGAAAAAAATTCACTCATACAACATTATAATGTCCTGACCTATAATCACCCTTAACCAGTTCCCCAATTCAATGGGTAACATGGCCTCAAGCATGCGTACCCATATGCAAGAGGTTTCTAACTAGCAACAAGATTCTAAGGTGGTATAATTAAGAGAATATACTCACATATCAGAGTGGAATAACAGATATAATAAATTATCATATAATAGAGGAAGCATATTAAAAATAATAAAACATTTCAGACAAATAAATAATCAACTATAGATGCATAAATAACCAATCAACAGTAATAGTGATCAAAACCCATAAGATGAGTCATATATACAGATTTCATGGGATGGTGATATACAAAAATTGAAATATGGGATACATGGGACAAAAAATAAAGTATGGTATAAAAAATACAGAAAAAATCCAAAGGAACCTCCACTAGAATCCTAGAAAAATTCTCAGTACTCATCTATTATGCTCCAAGATAATATTAAAAAAATATCAAACCTCCATAGTAAGGATATTTCTATTTTCCATACCTACAAACAGTATGTCTACTCAGTTACAAATGGTGGCTCAATTTGGGTTTTAAATAAACACAATAGGCCACCACCAACATTTTATATAAATAATCTAGCTAGTGTATATAGAAATGGTGATATGTGTGTCAATAAAATGAAAATATTGATAAATAATAAATACCAGATAGATCAGGTTCATATAGGATGCCAATCTTGGTCTACCTACTCCAATGTAATCTAGAATATATCTGATATTAATACCATATATATATATAATAACTAACAAATATATATATATGGTTACATATAGTATACCAGTATATCCACTTAGTACACGAGGACATAAGTAGAAAAATACATGGATACTATGTGCAAGCAGGGCCTAGGATGTAACCTAGGTATCTATAACTAGTCTAATGTGTTGTAAGCTCAAGAAATTGTACAAGCCTTGAATTTCATTGTTAATATGATAAAACATCCCTATAATTTGAGATAGTGGGGGTGAGTTATCATTACCAACACCCGATAAGGTGGAACACAGAACTTCACTCCCATCACCGAAATATAATAATATCTGTGTGAGACATCTTTTCCAACTCCTAGTATAGGTGATCATGAAACATCATTCTCACAAATCTCATTATCCATCATCTATAAACCTATATACATATCCAATATTATCAATAATAACAATGGGGTATTGCCAATTTTAAATTATAATGATCTATCCCAATAAAAGTGAGGGTTCGCAACAAACTGAATTCACATTTATAATTATATTATAGGTGGTGTGGTTATTCAGCCATCTGCCATTAATACATATTTGAGACATTTAATTCATAAGGAGTTGAATATACAATTACGCATCAAAATATATACACTAATATGGTGTTATATCCCGTCAAACAATTATATTAAAGAGGTAAATTTTATTTCCAAGATAAGAAGAACACATAGGTTGTATTTGTCCATTCAATTAATTAGACATTTGGAGATAATTTCACTCAGAACACCTGAAGGGGTATAAATATAGATGTGAGAAACCTCTAATAAATTCATAGTCGTATATGTGAGTGTAACATTATTCTTGAATTTATATATAATGGTAAATCAGTTATTAATGTCATATATGGAAATAAACGACTTGCCAAACCATGATTAATGTTATAATATCAAATATAAAGATTGGTAAAATAGATATACCAATTAAATTATGGTCATAGATGACTCCTCATCCATTAACAGCTTTACGTTTGAAGTAAAACTAATTCAATAGGATAAATGAACCAACAAATAAAAAACTGGGTGAATGAAATCACACCAAAATAGATGAAGATAATATAAGATAAATTGTAAAATGATGATAGGGGATTGAGTAGATTACCTATATCTTTCTAATTCTTATAATGGTGATTCGATCATATTTCAAATGATGTAGTTAATAATGAAAATATGTGTGGAAGAAGAAGATCCCATGAGAGATGGGATGACATGATGAATGTTATAAATGAAAGTAGGAATAGGTATTTTTGTTTTTAATTTCCCTAAGGGTAAAAAGTAAAATCTTATTAAAACATTGGGGTTGTATGTTCTGACAGCATGGGTGGATAAACCATATATGAACCATGCACAAGCCACTGCCCCTGAACCCCACTCACTTCGGTTTGGTGAAAGGATACCTAACCATGTGCCATCCATTTTAAAATCCACTTTCTCAATCTAATGAATTCTCCTGTGGGCATGTTCTCAAGATTTCCTGATTCTAGAAAACCAGGCAAACTCCACATGCATTGGGTACTATACACAATTTAGCCGCATTGTTCACTCTAACCATGAATGAACCATTTGGCCCATTATATTTCTCCATTTTTTGGAGATATGTCCTCTAAATAATCCCCAAACTCTCTTGAAACATTCCTTAGGCCATAGGTCACAGTAATAAAGAAACAATGGATTTGAATCAAAAAAAATGACTCAGACCTTCATCAAAATCCATGTCCTTAAATATATCTCTATAAAAACCCTAGATTCTCATACATGTATATTATATCATTTTAGATGAATATTTTTCACATTATAATAGTACATTACTGAGGTCTGTATTCATTTCCAGCCATTGGAATCATGAAACATAATCTCCTAACATGGTTAAATATCATTAATGTTTCCTAAAAATACCTTCGTATTAATACACCTACTTATAACATTTCTTCATAACATGCAGAAAGAAAACATAAGAAAGGGTGAGCTCAAATTCCCATTAAGTGTATACACAAAATATATATATATATATATGCAAAAAATGAATATAAGGTTATGAAAACATGATAACAACATTATTAGGCCATATCTAGCATATCAGAGTTAGTAAAATTTAAAAATGAAATAAATATTGAAAATTCGGAAGATATTAATCATAAAGGAATCATAGAGCATAATCAATGTGAGAATAACATAGGAATAAGACTACGAATTTTTTAAAACACATAAACATATAAAATTATTTCGATATCAGTCAAGGCTCACTTCAAAAGATAACTTATTAGTATTGCTTCATTTCCCAAACCATCTTAGTAGTAAATGTTAACTCTCAAGACCATCTTACTATATAAATCCCCTTAGTAAAATTGGATCACATCTAATTACAACAATATCTATCTCATGAGACATTAATATTTACCCAATTCATTGTAGGGAGATATAAGTACCACTATTAACATAATGAATACCATATTTATGTTTCCAATAAGATAACAAACATTCATCATGTCATAACCCTTGAAATTAAATGCGTAGCATAAAAATTTCATTATATCATAACCAATGAAAAAAAAATATTTTTTGAAATACATTCATTATATCATATCTTGTGAAAATAAATGGTTTTCATTATCATTTTACCATGATATAACCCATGGAAGAGAAAAGAGCTGAATAAAACCCTTTTAATCGTACAAAAAATCAAATAAATAATAATATTGGTTTCCTTGGATCATGTCATTTTTTAATATTAAACTATATCATAGAGTTTCATCTTAGATAGAGTAGTATTTTGAAAGATAACATAGAGAATTTCTTAAGGAAAGTTACCTTCATTTGAAATTTTTTATTTAAAATATAAAATATTTAAATATAATTTTCCTTTAACAATTTAAAACTATTTAAAATATGTTTTAAAAATAATTCTAAAGATTTCTTGAGGTAAATATTCTTCATTATTTGGAAATCAATTTTCAAAATAGGGAACATTTTGAAACCCTTTTTCTTCGAAAATAACATTGAAAAATTATAAATGATTATTTGAAAACAATTATAAACACTTTTCTAAACATAAATAATTTTGAAGATAAATTTTCATTAAAAATGAAATAAATTGTCATTTAAAATAATTTTATAACATTTTTAAAAGGCATTTTTTTAAAGAACATTGATTTCCGACCAAAGAGAGAAATAAAGTCATATATACGTAAACTAATTATTGACTCTATTAAATACGAAATAGTTGATAAATGGATGAATTACATGAATTTATAAGAAATAAACATATGATAATAAAATTTATTACAATTCATAAGAATTATATCAGGATATTTCAACATTTTATAATTAATCATAAGTAATCCTAATAATTGATGAGATTGTCACATAAATCATTACGACTTTGGTAACATTGAATCAAAAGGAAAATGAAGAAATAAAAAATAATGGAACCTAAAAATAATTATAATTGATAATTTTGTTATTTTATATTTAAAATGGGTTTTATATACACCTCATGATATAATGTAAGAGAATATCCTAACATATGTCTCGAAGTCAGAAAATTGAGGTAGAAATACTTTAGGGATTTGGTAACATTTAAATCATAAGCCCCATAAAACAGATGTAAATAATTGGATGTAAAAAATTAGTATAATTATAAAAATAATAATAAAACAGTAAATTAATAGGGTTTATATCCACCAAATAGTAGATAGTGGTGGAGAAAATAACTTGTGTCTCACAAAAGATAACAAGAAAAGCATAAATCCATTTCCTTAAGTATTGACTCTCATCGTATGTGTTAAAAAATTTCGTATAATAAATATATGATTATGAAACATCCATCATAGAAATATAGTAATATATATAATACCATATTTTATTTACTTATGATTTTTTATTACTCATTTATTAACAATTTCGTATTAATGTAATTTTTTCTACAGAAACTACATTGTTTCATATAGATGTTTTAATATGTTAGTCATGGTAATAATAATTAGATAATGATTTTATCATATTAATAATTATAACCATTCTATTAATATCATATATATTCATTATATTTGTATTTTTAGTAATCCATAACATTTAGTGATAGAAAATGAAATACATCGTTCAAGGAGACGGTGGGATATACCTATTCACGAACGTTCTTTCTATTTTCATTTCATATTAAATGATATAAAGGTAATATATATATATATATTCACGTACTATATTTCTAGAATAATTTTATATTTTATATATTTGACCTAATTTTTTCAACTCTTATTTTATACATTCGATGTAAAGCATGAAAGAATTATATCGCTTCATACAGGAGTAGTCTTCCATACACACGAATGACTTTATCATATTCCCACAAAATGGGAAGCATGAATTCATGTGTAATATAATAATTATATAAGAATAAATAAATCATTAATATAATATATATTATATTTATGAATTATTTACATCACTATTACTAATATTGAAATGAGGTAATGGAAAAACGAATTACATCCGTTTGAGAGTTGACAGTCCTCAATTCACACGAAGAATTATTTCATAACCCATTTGATATATTTTTCAATTATATTAGTATGTAAAAATAAAAATATAATATATTTTTATATTGAGTATAAATTTTTATTATATAGTTAATAAATGGAAATAACTGAAGGAGTATGAGGAATAAATAAAACAAATACTCTTATTGATGAACATTACATCTTCTTTAGGTATTTCATTTTGGTTTACATAAAAGAACTTTTGTTGTATTTGTGACAAAATTAAGTCTTCTAATATTAGATGAATGAATTTCTGATGTGATTTTGGCAGTTAATAGTTGGGATAAATGGATTTATAGTTTAATGAAGTAGGGGATTTGAGTGCCTTTTAATAGTTGAGGATGACTGACATTCTTGTAAATATACAAAAGTATTCACTATTGAAATGTCAATATTACCTAATGTTTCAAAAAATATATTAATTATTGGTTTATATGGATTATATGGTTGATAAAAAACTATAAAACACATTTATACACTTGTATTAACCATTTGGATCATCACCTCCTATATTTCCTTAGTTTTACATTTTTATTTTTCATTATGGTAACTAGTTATATAATCGTAGTAATTTATCATTTAAGAGTAAATTAAATTGATAATTATTAGATAATTATTACCCAATAATTTAAAATATGATATATAATTAATAAAATACAAATCATGTCTTTGTTTGAAATTAATTTAACAGAAGCGTAGTTAAGGCACAAAAACACTACTTTAACCTAAACAGTTATAATAATTTTTTTCATTAAATAAATGTAAATATATTATTTCTAATAATAAAATCGTTCAATTAAATTAAAATATTATATATTTATTAATATTTAAAAATTACGTGACAAAATATAGGATTTTTAGTAATTTTTAATAAATAAATAAAATATAACTTTTTATAAAATATAAATATTGTCAATTTTAACATTATCAATTTAATTAAATTTTAAAAATATCTACACTACTATGGAATTTAAATATAATATTTTCAATCTTTTTAACTAGGTATATTCAAAAAAATAATATTTTATCACAATAAATCATTAAATTTTATTCAATTTTAACATTTTTTGTATTATTTAAATTATGTAATTATTAACATAATAATCCCAACATTGGTATTTCTTATGAATTTATTTTTATTATATCATATAAAACATTATAATAAATAATTGTGATAAAAAACACTTAAATTATAAAATTATATTTATAACTGAGCTTATGTAATTTTCATTCCCGGTTCCAAAGCTTCATATAAATTAAAAGGAGGAAAGGTACATTTTTTTCCTTTTTTATTTACTTAAATTATTATATTGGAAAATTTCATAGAAAAATTAAAACAAAAACTCATAAAATTATACCATAAATACCTAAGGGTCTTGATAGTTCTATCAAAATTGATTGTAGACATGTTTCAAGTGTATTTTCTCTTTAATATTAAATATTAGCCACTTAGAAAACTTGTTTTCTTTTAATCATCGTGAATAATTTTATCTATTTTTAAAATTAATTTTATTAAAAAATTACAGTGGAATGATTATAAATTATTAAATATTTTTATTCCCAATACGGAATCCATTTTTTAAATATTGAAATCACTGTATTTTCTATAATTAGTGCAATGGCCCATTACTTTTTCAAAATAAGTCTCCACCAAAACAGTGGCACCGTCATGGTGGCACCGTGACGGTGGCACCATGTCCTCACCCATCCCTCCATTTTCTTTTTCCAGTCGAACTCCCGCAATGTAAATTTTGACGTAAATTAATTATTTTACTTTTTTTAAATCCCATAATTATTTCCTAAAAATCCCAAGTAACCTATCTGATTGGGGGTATTAAATAACACCTTAATATCATCGTGTATAACTTTCCACCCGTGTAGGAAACCGTGATCTTACTTTCCTGGCGTTCAAAATTCCATATCTTATAACTGTTGGATCTTCTCTTTATACCTCCCACTTGAGTTTCATTTTTTCTTCTCAAACAGCTTTCCTTCTTCTCCCTGGTGCACCTGGAGTTCCTCTCTTCTTGTGGCTTGTGGTGCGCCTCTGCTGGAGCTTTTGACACATCTTGGAGTCCACGGAATTCATCCCCTGTAAGTCGTGCATCCCCTGTTCTAGGCGCGCGGAGAAAAACATTGATCCTTGATCAAACAATTAGGGATTTTCATTTGTCTCTCTTTAACGTGTATCATGCAGGGTGGGTTCACTATTTTTTCTGTGGGGATTGATGAAACCAAACTTAATGAATATAATGAGCGGACCTTTAAAGAATGAAGGGGGGGGGGGTGTGATGGATTGTCTGCTGTACTCTTTTAGGTTGATATGTGTTTTGAATTCTGCGGGCCTATGCTCACTGAAAATCATTGTCGTTGGTGGTATTTTCTTGCGCACTAATGAACCATGTCTTCTGTGATGATTAAATGACTGTAACATTGAAATTGGTTAATCACTTAGACTTGGATGATTAAATGGATACCCAGTAGACATAAAACCCTGTGTGGTGACCTCAGCTAACCATCAGAAAGAAGAAAATATTGAATGATGTGCTTGAACTTGGAAGCTTCGATACTCTGTTTTAGTGGTGGTTTTATTGTTCTGTTTGATTTCCTATGGAGTGATGTGGGTAAGGATGGGATCCTCTTGGTTGTGATACTGAGGCGTGTGGTTACTCTACTGTGACATGAACTTGGGTGGGATCATCTATTGTTGAGAAATCATTGGTTTCTGGTTTTTGGGACATGGGACTTTGTCTCGGGGTTTTCTATATTTCCAGTACTTCAAGGGATCTCACATATCCATTTTGTGAGGTTTTCTTTGGTTCCAGTAATTTGAGGGATCTCACTAATCCCCATATGTTGTTGTAACATTACAAGAGAACCGGGTGTGAATGCTTAAGTTTATGTTGGTTGTTTCTCTTTTCCTCTGGCTTGTGGTTACGCCTGATAGTTTCCCAGTACTTTATAATTCTCTTAAATTGATTTTATTGAACAAGAAAGTAGAATGATTTAAATGGGGAATTGATTTTGGGAATGAGTCGTGACTTGGCCGTGAGTGTTGTGTTTATTACGAACGAATAGTCACGAGGATGATTGTGTTTTGGTTGGTCATTGGAAACCCTAGGCTGGGATGAGTGCTTGTTACGTATACCTATATATGTATATTTTATGTTTCTTCTTCACGCCCCACCCAGGTCGAGCACTTTAGTTCCAAACACCCCCATTTCATGGGGGATGGTGTTTTTCCCACACTCTAATGAGTGGCTGGTTATTATCTCTTTTTCTTCTCCCTTTCCTGAATAGCCCAAGACTCTTCGTGTAGGCTGTGATGGCCTGAGGTCTATTATTAGCCCAAGAATCATCAGACAGGGTAGATGTGGTGGTTAGCCCAGGTGTTTGCGGGCATGTTGTTTCCCAAGTGTCTTCAGGATCATCCCTAGGTGTCTTCGGGCATGGAAGTAGTTGTTTTGAACCAGGTGTTTGCAGGTGTGGTTATGCATGGTGGTTGTGGCCCAAGTGTCTGTGGGTGGGATGTGCGGTTGTGGCCCAGGTCTCTGCGGGCGGGATGTGCGGTTGTGGACCAGGTGTGTGCGGGTGGGGTGTGGCAGTGGGACTGCGGTAAGAATGGCAGGATTAGATCGATGAGTAGGATGCCTTCAATAACCAGTGGGAAAGTGGCGTGGGGTACCCAAATATCGATGTGTTATTAATATATTTTAATTGAATTGCATTATTTGGGGAGTTTTCATTAGTGAGGCTTGGTTGGATAGTTTTCCTTGCTAGGTGCTTAGGATGTCACCTTTTTCCACGGGGCATTAGAATTCATCCCCACTTATGCATGAGAGATTTTGGTTTTTCCCAAATTGGAATACTTGTATGCTCACCCTACATATATGAAACTGCATTCAGGTTTCCAGGAGGACTTCAGGGATTGTGCGGGACTGTACTAGCTCGGACCTTGGGGCAGTTTCTGTTTTCATTTCCATTTTTCTTGGTACTTTTCCTTTGGAGTTTTTGTGGCTTGTATCATTTACTATTTAACATGCATATGGTAATGGGCTACTTTTGGCTTTAACTTTACTTTCACCTTTGGTATTATTGGGGTCACTATCTTATCTCTCAATCCTATAAAAATAAAAAGGTTAATACCTTCTATTTTGTGTGAGATTCTATACCCTTAGTGATAGTCACCACTCCAGGACCTATTGAAGGCAGGTTTCAGGGGGTCATTATCTCTCCTTAAACTTAAATAAGGAAGGGCCTAGATATCTATTGTCTGTTCCCTCCTTTTGGTGAATGCGGGTCATGAGGGAATGGTATTAGAGGGAGGTTGAGAGGTAGGATGGAGTCTGGAGTTAGGAACAGTGAGGATTGCAGAGGGTGGTAGGGAAATAGTGTTGGGTGACCTTGGTGCATGAATTAGGACAGGGAAAACCGGTTAGGAGATGATATTTTAGGGGCCCCCGTGATCTGATGCATGGACTTTGGACCTACCAAATGACTATGTGAAGATACACTAATTGAATGGTAGAGACCCTAAAAAAGGTACATAAATCATAATGACTTCTGTTCTTATATTTCATGGGTTTCTTGGGGATTCAAAATAAATAATGAAGTCTAATAAAATTTGAGAACAATATTCTACACTACTCGAACTTAGGAATTCCTTGTTTACCTTGAAGCTATGGAACCTAGGATATGACCATGAGTAGTGCGGGAGATCGAGGCCCATGAGTTTGAGTTGGCCAATCGGCAGAGGACTGACCGAGAAGAGGAGGATGATAAGTGGAAGAAGACGCTTCAAACATTTCCGCGACAAAGCCTCGGGATGTATGAGGGAAACATATCATATATAGAGAAAGAGAGCTGGCTAGAAGAGGTGGTGATATCCTTTAGCTTGATCCAGGATTCGATGGATTAATGGGTTCCTTTGGCTGTAAGCCATATGCGTGGAGCAGCAAGTCAGGGGGGGAAGCATTATCTTGGGGAGAAGAGGGAGACTGATGTGACGTGAACCGACTTCGAGAAAGAGTTCTGGGCAGAATTCCTCTCTTCCACGATTAAGGCTGAGAACAGGTATGAATTACTCACCCTCCAACAGGGGAGTATGATAGTGAGAGATTTGTGTATCAATTTCAAGGATCTCCTTCGCTTTGGTCCCGACCACTTCCAGATGAGGATTCTCGGGCGATATGTTTGGAGGAAGCACTTCGACCTTCTCTTTATTATATCATTACTCACTTCACCCTACAGACCTACATGGAGGTCCAGAAGAAGGCTGAAGTGGTGGAAACGATGCACACGTTGGGAGGTGGGTCACAAGAGGGAATCCAGTTGGGCTCATTAAAGGGGAAGACCATTAGCAGTAGGCCTCCAGCATCAGGACCCTCTGGGTTTCGACCAGTATAGAGTAGGCCTCACCAATTCTAGTTCCAACCATCCAACCCTCACCCTTTCCTTTTGGGCCCAGGGCAGAGATTCTTCATCTATGGAAGCCATGGTCACCTTTGGAATCAGTCCCTGGACAAAGTACAATATGGTGGGGGTGGGCAGATTCAGCGCCCACCTCAGCAGCCGCAGTTTCTAGCTAGGCCCTTTCAGCAGTAGCAGCCGGGTCAACAAGCTCCCACTCCTCTGAGGGCAGACGTTATAGGGGGAGGCAGAACTCAAGGCCCTCTTCAAGGACCTCGACCCGGACGTGGTCGGGGAGGAGGCTGACTGCCGAGAGGTAGAGAATCTGGGCTTGGGTGGTTGTACTCCATGGAGGCAGCAGTTCTAGTAGGGCTAGAGGTCATTCGAGGTATGATGATCTTGTTAAGTACCCCTGCTTATGCGTTGTTCGATACAAGAGCTTCACACTCCTTTGTTACCCCATGCCTGGCCCGTGATCTTGGTTTAGACGCTGAGAGACTTCCAGTTCCTCTGGGGCTGAACACACCATTCGGGGGTCAGACCGACTTGTAATATGTTTTTCGAGGATGCAGACTGATGATAGGGCCACATCAGTTAGTCAGGTATCTTCTACTGTTGCAGATACAACCATAAGATATCATCCTAGGCATTGACTGGATGTTCTCTATATGTCCCATCATTTAATTCTTCTGAATAAGAGTCATGTTTTCAGACTTGGGCAGCTGACGTGTAACTTTTATTGGTGAGTAGGGTGGCTAAAAGAACGGCAGGCAAGAGGAACCCCTCCTTTCCTTGTTATCTGAGCTGTCAGTGGAGTCAGTGGACAGAGATATGGTTGATGTTCCAGGGGTCGTCATTGATTTTATCGATGTCCTCCCTGAAGATGTGACAAATCAAACCCCTTGACGTGATGTTGAGTTCAAGATAGACTTTCAACGTAGTGCCCGTATGATTTCGATGGCCCCCTACCGGATGACACCTTCTGTGTTATGGGAGTTGCATATTCAGATTGACGATCTAATGAAGAAGGGTTTTGTTCAAACAAGTGCATCACCATGTGGTGCTCTAGTATTGTTCGTAAAGAAGGGGAATGGTGGTCTCAGGCTGTGCGTAGACTTCATAAGACAAAATCAGGTAACAATCAAGAATCGCTACCCTCTTCTGAGGATAGAAGATCTATTTGACCAGTTGAAGGGAGCAGGTTGGTTCTCTAAGATTGACCTGCAGTTAGGATACCACCAAATAAGGGTGAGGGAGGGTGACATCTTGAAGACTTCCTTCAGGTGCATATATGGGATCTTTGAGTTTGTGGTCATGCCGTTCAGCATCACAAATGATCTAGTTGTGTTTATGGGGCTCATGAACTTCTTCTTCCAGGAATATCTGGACCGGTTCGTAGTTGTGTTTATTGAAGACATCTTGATCTATTCAAAATCAGAGTAAGATCATGTTTATCACTTGAGAATGGTTTTAGAGGTCCTCTGACGACACCAATACTATGAGAAGTCTTCCAAGTGCAAGTTCTGGATGTGAGAAGTGCACTTCCATGGGCACGTAGTGTCCGAGAAGGGGATAGCAGTGGTCCCATCGAAGGTTGAGGCAATTTTTTCTTGGGCAGCACCCAAGAACGTGGCGGAGGATCATAGTTTCCTTTGGCTGACAGGTTACTACCAGAGATTCATGCCCAACTTCTCCCGAGTTGCACCTCCTTTGATAGCTTTGACCAAGAAGGACCAGGCTTTCGTGTGGGATGAGCAGTGTGAGGCGACCATCAGTTATCTGAAAGAGAATTTGGTTAGTTCCTCAGTGTTGAAGTTTCCAGAAGAAGGGGCGGTGTATGAGGTGTTCTGTGATGCTTCAGGGTAAGGCCTCAGATGTGTGTCGAAGCAGCAGCAATGGGTGATCTCCTATGGGTCTAGGTAGTTATGCCTCAATGAGCATAATTACTCCACCCATGATCTAAATCTTGTTACAATTGTGTTCTCACTAAATTTATGGTGGAACTACCTTGTTGGGGACCGCTTCATGGTTTTCATTGATCCCAAGAGCGTGAAGTATGTCTTCTTTTAGTGGGACCTAAACATACAGAAGCGAAGGTGGATGGAATTCTTTCAAGACTACGACTTTCAGATTTCCGAAACCTCAATAAAAGGGAATATGGTGGATGATTCCTTGAGCATGAAGTCTCAAAAGGATGTGGTTTCAGTGTCGGAAGATGCATAGAAGGAAATGGAGGAGTTGGATGCCCTACACCTGGATGAAAGGGTGGAATGTGGAAGAGGTTGCCGGTATCATATGACAGTGTAGTATTCTCTACTGTGGCAGGTGGAAGAGTCTCAATGAGGAGACTCAGAATGAGAAGTGGTGCATGACCATGTTAACCAAGGTGATGCTCTGAAAGGGTGGACAGAGGATGGTCTGAATCGGGTGCTTTTCTGAGGAAAGATGTTTGTTCGAGGGGCGATGTGCGAGATTTGTTAGGGAGTTCCAAAAATCACCCCTAGAGGTGCACCCGAGAGTTTCCAAGATGTACCATGGTCTGAGGAGATAGTTTAGGTGGCACTGGGTGAAACGGGAACTAGCAGAGGTCATAGAAAAGTGCCAAGTGTGTCAGCAGGTGAAGGCTGAACACAGTGTTCTAGGCGGCTTGTTTCAACCTTTATACGTTCTTGAGTGGAAGTGGGATGAAATATCGATGGTTTTCATCATGGGGTTACCCTGGGTTCAAGGAGGCCACGATGCTATCTGGATAGTGGTAGACCGGTTGATGAAATCGGCATAATTTCTAGCCATCAAGGAGTCGAGAGCAGTAGATGCCTTAACTCAGAGGTATGTGGATGAGGTGGTGCGGTTTCACAGAGTTCTGAGGTCTATAGTCTCGGATAGGGATACACGGTTTATCTCATGATTCTGGAGAGGATTGCAGTATACTTTTGGCACCCGGCTACGCCATAGCACTGCTTTCCACCCCCAGACATATGGACAGATAGAGCGCACCATCCAGACGTTGGAGGACATGCTACGGGAAAGTATTCTGGATTTTGGGGGATCGTGGGCATGACACTTAACTCTGGTAGAGTTTTCCAATAATAATATCTATCACTCTACCATTGGCATAGCTCTGTTCGAAGCTTTGTTTGGAAGGTCGTGTCGCTCACCCATGTGCTAGACTGTGATTAGGGAAACAAGTGTTCTTGGCCTGGAGGTGGTGCAGAGCACCACGGAGAAGGTCCAAATTATATGAGAGAGGATAAAGGCGGCTCAGGACCGACATAATTCATATCCCGATAACAGGAAGAAACCCTTGGAATTCTAGGTAGGGGACCATGTATTCCTGAAGGTCTCCCCCCAGCGTGGGTAGTAGAGGTTCAACAGAGGGAGTAAGCTTTCCCCCAGGTTTGTCGGATCGTTCAAAGTGCTGCAGCGGGTCGGTGGGGTGGCTTATCAGATGGAGTTGCCGCCACCACTGCAAAGGGTGCATGACATCCTCCATGTGTCCCAGCTCCGATTATATATACACGAATATTCACACGTCATTGACTGGGCGAATCCAGATACCGGGGACGATGCAATTTTCGTAGAGCGACCAGTGATGATCGATGGTCGTGAAGAAAAGGTGCTTCATGGACAAACCATTCTTTTGGTTCGTGTGTTATAGAGGCATGGTTGGATTGAGGAGATTACCTAGGAATGGGAAGCACATAGGCGTGCCTAGTACCTAGAGTTGTTTTGTGTTTTGTGTTGTTCTGTATGTACTTGTTTGTGATGGAGTGCTTTACCTTGTTGGATATGAAATATTTGGTTTTCATTATTCTCTGAATGTGTGTTAAATTTCCTAGCTATGGAGAGGGGAAGACCTGATCCCTAATCAAGACTCATTAAGGTGGATGTCATTAAACATGTGCGGGTGCGTCAGTTCTACCCAAAGCAAGTAGTATCTTGACATTGAGGAAGAGACTCCCCAACCCATATGGCTGGGAAGTTTGACCCTTGTATGTTACCTAGTTTCTTGAGGGAGAGATATTTCTAGATGACAATGATGTTCACTCCTGAGATGTATCTTTCGAGGTGGTTGTTTAGACCCTCTCTTTTATTCTGGTTTGTTTTTGATTCTTGAGGGAGAGAATAGTTTGAGATGTATCAAATGTAATCACCTAGAACCTTCTGGCCCATTACATTGCCAAAATAAGGCTCTACCAAAACAGTGGCACAGTGTCCCCACCCAGCCCTCCATTTCCTTTTTCCAATCCCGCTCCCGCAACGTAAATTTTGAGGTAAATTAATTCTTTATCATTTTTTAAATCCCATAATTAATTCCTAAAAAACCCAAGAAACCTTCCCAATGGGGGGTATTAAATAACACCTTAATATCATCGTGTGTAACTACCAACTCACATAGTAAACCGCAATCTGACTTTCCAGACGTTCAAAATTCCATATCTCGTAACTGTAGGATCTTCTCTTTATACCTCCCACTAGAGTTTCTTTCTTTTCTTCTCAGTCGGATTTCTTTGTTCTCCTGGGTGCGCTTGGATTTACCCTCTTCTCGTGGCTTGTGGTGCACCTCTACTGGAGCTTTTAGCACCTCTTGGAGTCCACAAAATTCTTCCCCTACAAGCCGCACATTCTCTGTTCCTGGCGTGCGAAGAAAAACTTCGATCCTTAATCAACCAAGTAGGGATTTTCATTTGTCTCTTCTAACTGTGTATCATGCGGGGTGGGTACGCTATTGTTTTTTTGGGGATTGATGAATCCAATCTTAATGGTGATAATGAATGGACCTTTATAGAATGAAGGGGGGTGATCTATGTTCTGGTGTACTTTTTATGTTGATATGTGTTTTGAATTGTGTGGGCCTATGCTCATTGAAAATCAAGGCCATTGGTGGTCTTTCCTTGCGCACTAATGAACCATGTCTTCTGTGATTATAAAATGAATGTAACATGGAAATTGGTTAATCACTTAAACTCAGATGATTAAATGGATACCCAGTAGACATAAAACCCTGTGTGGTCACCCTGGATAACCAACAGAAAGAAGAGAATAATTAATGATGTGCTTGAACATGGATGTTTTCCTACTCTGTTTTGGTGGTGGGTGTTTTGTTACATTTTACTTCCTATGGGGTGATGTGGGTGAGGATGGGATCCTCTTGGTTGTGAGTCTGAGGCGTGCGGTTACTCTACTGTGACACGAACTCGGGTGGAATCCTTTATTGTTGAGAAATCATAGGTTCCTGGTTTTGGGACATGGGGCTATGTCTCAGGGTTTTCCTTGTTTCCAGTACTTTGAGAGATCTCACTTATACATTTTGTGAGGTTTTCTTTGGTTTCAGTACATTGAGGGATCTCACTAATCCCCATTTTTTGGTTGAACATTACAAGAGAACCAGGTGTTAATTCTTAAGTTGATGTTGGTTGTTTCACTTTTCATCTATCTTGTGGATATGCCTGCTAGTTGCCCAGTAGTTTAGAATTCACTTAAATGGATTTTATTGAACATGAAACCATAATGATTTAAATATGGAATTGATTTTGGGAATGATTCGTGACTTGTCGGCGATTATTGTGTTTTTTACGAATGAATAGTCATGAGACTGTTTGTGTTTGGGTTGGTATTTGGAAACCCAAGGCTGGAATGAGTGCTTGTTACCTATACCTATATCTGTAGCTATTATGTTTTGTATTCGCGCCACACCAAAGTTGAGAACTTTAGTGCCAACCACCCCATTTAATTGGGGATGGTGTTTTTTCCCAACACTCTTATTAGTGGATGGTTCTTAGCCCTTTTCCTGCCCCCTTTTCCTGAATATCCCAATACTCTTCAGGTACGTTGTGATGGACTGAGGTCCATTATTAGCCAAAGAATCTTCGAGAATGATAGATGTGGTGGTTGGCCCAGGTGTTTGCGGGCAGATTGTTTCCCAAATGTCTTTGTGATGAGGCCCAGGTGTCTTCAGGCGTGGTAGGAGTAGTTCTGACCCAAGTGCTTGTGGGTTTGTTTATGCATGGCGGTTGTGGCCTAGGTTTCTGCGGGCGGGATGTGTGGTTGTGACCCAGGTGTCTGCGGGCAGGATGTGTGATTGTGGCCCAGGTGTGTGTGGGCGCGGTGTGGTAGTGGGACGGCTGTAAGAATGACAGGATTGGATCGATGCATATTTCTTCTTCAATAACAAGTGGGAAAGTGGATCGGGGTACCCTAATATCGATTTTCTATTACTATATTTTACTTGACTTGTGTAATTTGGGGAGTGTGCATTGTTTATTCCTCAGTGGATATTTTTCCTTGCTAGGTGCTTGTGTTCTCTCCTTCTTCCACGGGGCATTAGAATTCCTTCCAACTTTTTCACGAGAGATTTTGGGTTTTCCCTACTGGGTATACTTGTATGATCACCCTACGTATATAAAACTACATTCAGGTTTCCAGGATGACTTCAGTGATCATGTGGGACCGTACTAGCTCGGACCTTGGGGCAGTTTCTTTTGTCGTTTCCCTTTTTCATGGTAGTTTACCTTTGTAGTTTTTGTGTATGGTATCATTTACTGTTTAACATGAAAATGGGAATGGTTTACGTTTGTCTTTACCTTTCCTTTCAGCTTTGGTATTGTTGGGGTCGCTATCCTATCTCTCAATCCTATAAAAATACAAAGGGTAATGCCTTCCATTTTCTGTGAGATTCTACACCCTTGGTGCTAGTTTCCACTGTGGGACCTATTGAAGGCGGGTTTCAGGGGTCATTAACTCTCCTTCAACTTAAAGAAGGAAGGGAATGGCAATCTGCTATCCCTTCTTTCCTTTTGGTGAAGGTAGTTCGTGACAATTAGTTTAAAATTTAATCTCACATTCGGGATGAGAAATCATGGTTTTAAAGAAGAAAATTGTCATAGGATTAGAATGTTTTTATATTCCATTTTCATATGAAAATGATTTTAATATCCTAAATTAGATTAATATATATATATATATATGTTTATAATTTACATAAATATAATTTAAATATAATCTAAAATATTATTTAAAATTATAAATATATTAACCTACATTAATATATTCAATTGAAAGTCCTTATTTTCACAATTCATCGAAAATGATACTTCTCAAAAAAATATAAAAATATTGTGTTATTATAATTTTGATATTACTATTTTTAAAAATATATTTTTTTCCTACATAACCTTTCTAAATTTTAATTTTATATTTATGTCTGGTATAACTCGGTATTGTGTGTAAAGCAAGATATCAAAAGAACACATTATTATTTGTAACAAAAGAAAATCATAGTATTGTGTGTACAAAAAAATAAACACAGTGTTGCATGTAGCAAAACATTAACATGGTAATACATATAAAGAAAGAGAAAATTGTTGTACAGTATAATTAAAAACATCAAATAATTTAACATTATTCAAAAAATAATAATTCATAAATATCTATGGTGTTACATTCTATCCACAACAAAATTAATTTCACCCTCAAAATTAGTCCGGTTCATCAACAGATTCATATAAGAAAATATCATTATTAAAAACCCACATTGTAAAAATTATGACTAATACATTCATTTAAAAAGGTAATGTTGTTCCATAATGGTTACCCAATGTAACTCGTATTTCGGTTTTTTCAAAGGAGAATGTAGGTTGGTAGTGAAAACATGGACATGGGATAGAAAACTAACAACCAAATAATAATAGAGAGTGGTAGAGAACATGGTGATATAATTTTTATGATTATAATGCCACAAACTAAAGTGGATATGAAAAGTTAATTAATATTATCAAAAATTAATATAACAGGAAAACATTTTTTTAAGATCCTATTACAAAAGGTGCATAATTTTGATGAGGAGATATACAATTCTAATTTTAGTCAACTTCTATAGCACAATTTTTCCCATTTGGTTGTGCCTTGGTTAATTTACACTTCATATCTTACTACATTAAATAATGGTCAATTGTTTTATCCCTATTCAGAAATGGATCATAAGACCCATAGGTAGAATTATAATGCCTTCCATAGTCGCGTAGAGAAAACAAGTCATTAATGTGAAAAATGATCAAAACTTAACAATGATTTTATATTATATTTCTAAATAAATTTGATTCCAACGACCAAAATTTGATTAATAAATATATAAATGAACTAATTATACATTAAATCCAATTTAAAATATATTTTAACATTATTAATTCATTAAATCAAAATGAATTTTTCAATTAAAACTCAGTATTTTTCCTTGTTAATGAAAAAATTAAACTTCTTAGAAAAATACCAAAAATTCAACCTACGATAATATTGATATTCCTCTTTAAAAAATTATTATTATTTATTCAAATAAATTTTCAATTTTTTATGCTTTAATATTAAATTATGTACAACAAACATGATTATACCATCTTTTATGTAATATCTTATTTTTAGAATACATTTACTATTATTTTTAAATGGTTCTTATTTTATTTATAATTAATATATAACAAGTAAAAATGTAAATAATATATATTTCAATAAGTTTAGTAATCCTATTATGTCCATCCAATCCAAAATCTATGTTATAACTATTACATTAATTAATAACATTAATATTATGTTGTAGATCGGTAAATCATGGTTTTGTGTGTAATTTTAAAGAAGACGAGGTCTCTTTAGGAGACCATTACTAAGGGACAAGGTAAGGGGATCGACAAGCAAGCTCAAATTCTACTTAAGGTATGAAACATGGGAAAGATAATCAAGGAGGATCACTTGCAATCTTGGGACATACTAGAAAATCTCTGTGAAGGAGTACTAAAGGATGACTCTGAGATCCAGATAAAGTCTATTCCCTGGATATTGTTTAGAGTGCTTGGCTCGAATAAAATTAATGTTTTCTTTAACAAATAATTTATGACCTTTGGTTCTGTATCAGGAATGTTGTAAGGGTACTAACTTTTCCCTTAAAAGTGATTGAAAATAAAAAGTTGAATGTAGGATGGATGGTTTTGTGTGTAATAAAATCTATCCAAGGAACTCGGTTACAACAACCCGAACTATAAAAAAATTAAAATTTAACTTTTTATATATTTAATTGTATTATTATATAAAATGGTAATATAGAAAACATGAAATATTTGTCTTATTATATCCCATTTTTTGAATTGACCATTTTGAATCATTACCATTATTAATGTAGTTATTGAACAGTGATCACGTGAATAGTATAAATATAGGGTTTTATCAAATCCAATTTACCTTGAAAAAGGAGTTGAGGAAAAACAATTTTAGGATCAAACACTATGCAGATAATTTAGCAAAGATTCAGAGGTAATTGTATTTCCTGAATTTTACCTCAAAAATACCAAGCTGAGATATAATAAATTAATTATGAGTGAAACTGTTTATAGGAGAAGTTCAAAATCATCGAGATCATGGCCCAAACCATGTTCACTAATCCATCCCTTGAATTTACCCCCATTTCACACCTTACTCATATTGAATTTGTTGTTTTATTAAAGTGATATGTATCATTAACATAACATTACGAGTATGTACATTATTTTTTAATAGAATATTGAATATATTTTCATCCCATTATTATTACATTACAAATGAGTTTTATTATTCAATATAATCAAATTAGTATTATTCTAAATATTCAAATTAAATTAATTAATTTATGAATTAATTGTTTGAAAAAATGAATAATATTTAAAAATAATAAATTTATTAAATAAATTTTATCAAATATAAACGATCATATAATTTTTAGGGAGTAAAATGTAATTTTATATAATTGTTCAAAAAATATAATTACAAAAATATAATCATTTATTAATGAATTTATAATTTATTTTATTACTTAAAATTCACAATTATAAAATATTTATATAAAATAAATATGATTTTTGGAATGAAAACTTCTAAATTATCCCATGGTGGCTTTTTCATAATTTTCTAATAGTGTCAAATATTTCAGTAAAAAATAAATAGCATATAAATATGAATTCTATATATGTTTGAACATAATGTGAATGTAGATGCTCAACATACAAGAGTGGGGTGAATTGTATCCATTAAAAATTACTTTGGAACCATTAAATTTGATATAAAAATTTGTTTTTAACCTAATGAAAAACTGTGTCTAACAATGTTAAACAAGGAAAATTCACAAGACCTCTTAGTTCTACAAACATTCTATGTTCTGGGAATATTGTTCCGAAAATGAAACTTAAGAAGAGTTTACAAGGAAAATGATTCTATCTTAAAGCACTTAGAATCTTACTAATCAGATAAGTACAAGAAAGTATAAGATAGTTATACATTACTTATTAATCAAAATGCAGGGGAAAATAAACATGAAACAATACAAGTAACAGGTATGAATTCTATTAACACAAAGAGTAGGGTATCCAACAAGCTTGGATAAAGGTCCCTTGATTTATTCTTTGATGAAATTATGTCTTAACCTAACCAGGGTAAGCCCTTGACTAGAATATCCAATTTTGTCTTGATATCCCCATATCCCCCTGAACTTCAAGGTAGTCGGCAACTCTGTCTTCCTTATCAAGGAAGTCATTGAACATTAAGGTAGTCGGCACCACTGTCTTTTTATCCCTATAATCCCTCAATTATACATAGCAACAATTGGAGTCGCACGAAGCAAGCTGAATAAGGTGTTCAATATGCACAAGGAATGAGTGTATCTCTCTCTTGAAATAACTTCAACAACATGTGGTCTCTAGAGTGTTAGATCAGTGTCATGATTTTTGAGAAAGTTCAAATGAGATTCTATTTATAGTCATTTCTTCAACGGTTGGCTCTCTTCTACAACGGTCATATTTTTCCTTGAATCCTATAGGGACATATACACATGTCACTCAACCAACCAATCAACTCCATATTTTATATATTTTTTAGTGACACTTTTAAGGGGTATGTGTGAACCGGAAACAACACAATAAGAAAATTACACCATACAAAATTCAAAATTCAAAAACAAACCCAGTTTGATCCAGTACCGACATTACCGGCACTAAAAAATCCACAACATTAAAATTTCTTAAATCATCACCCATCCCAACACACAACTGCCTCGAGATACCCAACACACTGATCTTCCTGAAGCAAAAAAACCCTCACCATACATAGACAACCATCCATCGCTGCATCATCACTGACACCCCTGTCTGCATCGTCATCACCACTTGACGCCATCATTACAGTTCATCTGCATCATCCAAAGACTCTAGAACCACCCACTGGAGTCCATCCACCATGTCGTCAGAGCAGCTACATCAATGCCCGTAAAAACACCATCATCACAGTCAGTAAAAACTTCAACCTGACAAGATGAAAACAAATGAACCATCGTCGCTTTGCCTTCGTCATCACCGTCGACGGCAACTCCATCATAACACCAGAAACAAGAAACACCAATCCAGATAAACAAAACACTAGCTTCAATGAGAGAGCATAAAACCAGCACTCACAAAATAACACAAGTCATCATCACTGATATCATCAAAGAAGAAACCCCGATCAGATTAGACAAACCATGAATTGTCATCACAAGATGAAACCGACTTTGGTCGCGCCAAGAACCCTGAAAGCCACCACACCACACATCCCAAAACCTTACAGATACCACCGTGCAAGATCCGTCTGGGTGAGGCACCGAGGATCGCAAGGTCAGAGAAGGGATTTGATCACCTGATGGTTCTGAACACTATAATTGTCAATGAATCAAAAAACCTATAAGAAGACCAAACAAAATGAATTTACTCTGGTAGCACCGAAAAACCCTTCCACCACCTGACCACATAACCCAATGCCACTTTGATACCACCACACCGACTCCAACTTAGAGAGGCATAGAAGATCCTGAGGCCATAGAAAGGCTACAGAGACCTAGGGAATCCACGTCACCAAACAATCGATATGAAGAATGAAAAAGTGGAAAGGGGGAAACCATAGAGAGAGAACCCTATGGGAGAAGAAGACCCATAGAAAGAACAATCGCTGAAATGAATAGGAGAAAAAAAAAGAAGCGAAATAAAAACAGAATGGGGCACTACCGATGAAGTCAGGGAAGAGGGGGAGAGCCAACGCCACGGAGGAGGTCCTCTAAAACCCTTGGGGAAGAAGGGGAGCCGAGATCCGAGAGGAGTTCCCAACGAATGGGGTGACATCCTCTATGCATTTCACTAAAACAAATACATTTTTTAGATTCTATGTAAATAAAAATTGGGAGTCTATATTACATGTATATTCATATTCTTGTTTTTCAGGAATTCTAAATAAGAAGACAATAGACATCAAATTCTGAATTCCAATGAATTTGGAATCTAAATTATGAGTAATTCATAATCTGATTTCAGATGAAATAGGATTCAAAATTATAAAGAATTTTGAATCATAATTTTGAGGAATTTAGAGTAAGAATTTTGAGGAATTCGAAATCAATATTCTGAGGAATTTGGAGTCAGAATTTTCAAAAATTCAGTATCAAAATTTTGAGAAATTCAAAGACATAATTTTGAATAATTTTGAATCAAAATTCTGAGAAATTCATAGTCATAATTCTAAAGAATTTAGAATTACAATTCTGAAGAATTTGGAATTATAATTCTGAGGAATTTGGAGTCAGAATATTAGTGAGTTCAGAGCCTGAATTCAATGATTTTGGAATATAAATTCAGAGTATTCACAGTCTAAATTTAGAACATGAAAATAATAAACTCTATATCTATATATTTATCGAATTATGAGTTTTTTTATTTGAAACAAAAATTTACAATTTAGAAATAATATGAGTTAGATTCATAGAAACAATAACAAGAACAATGAAAACAAAGGTAATGAGTAAATTTCGTTGGGAAAGGAAAATTTCATTATTACGATAAATCTCTGGGGAAATATATTTTTCTTTGAAATATAATGTTTTTTATTTTCAAAACATAATGAAATAGAAAAGTCATAATGAAACCTTACGGACTCAACATTCTCCCCCTTTTTTGAAAGCACAAACAACCTTATGAAAAATAATCTAAGGACATAGAAATTTTATGGACTAGAAAATAAAAACTTCTCTCCCTTTACTTATATGTCATAGTGGGTATGACTAACTCCCTCTTAGGCTTTGAAATCCTTATGGATTTTATTCCTGATTTCTTGAATAATATTTTTCATTTTCTTGCTTTTGAAAAACTTTGAGAAATATATTCTTACATAGTATTCTTTTTATCATTCATTTCTCCCTCTTTCTAATTTTCAAAAAGGAATTAAGCGATTATAAAAAATTTGTACCCGAACCATTTGTAATAAACAACCAAATATATAGAGAATAATGAAAATTTCATTAAGATTGAATGAATTTTTACAATGTGGAAAATAAAACACAAGATCAGAATGAAAAAAATGTTATTCTTCTTTTTTCTTCTGCACTCTCTTCTTCAGAATGTTTTTTAGCTTCTTATGCTCCTTGTGATATTCTTCCATGTGCTTCAGCAGCTGATCCTAATCTTCATTCATCTTCTCCATGGATTTAAATTTTTTCTTTCTAAGCCTTTAGATATTATTCTTTATCTCTCAACACTTCTAATTTCTTATCAAGATTCTCTTCAAACTCAATTCTACGATACCTTTCACTTTTTCTATTCATGGCCACAAAATTTAGCTTCCTATTCAAATCCTTAACATCCTGCTTCTGAGTAGTCTATTCAAGGGTTATATTTTCCTCAAAACTATTTGTAATGTCATTGATCTTCAATTATATAGTGTAAAATTATTTTTTACATTATCACGAAATACATCAAATATTATCATTTCTTTGATTATTGTCATTGATCATATTGTTATCTTCATGCAAGATCTTTTATGATCCTCACAACTAATGAGAAAGGTTTTGAAATCTACCTCGAGATTGAGATATTTATCCATAACCATAGAAACTGAATCTGATTTTTGATTTATCGTATGATGAAGCATATGGAACCTTGACTCTATACTTGGGAATACATGAATAGTACCATCTATCCTTTTCAATTATGGAACAACAAAATCATGTCCAATAGAAGATGATTCTAAATCTGAGTGTTTGGTTGGTGAGGATTCTATTTAAAACTCAATAAATGTCCTATTTGATAAAGAACCAACTTCTGTCTTCTTCACCACAGATTTAGTAGGTGTATCCACTACAACATGATTTCCATTATCTTCTCTCGGAATGATGTCTTGTGCTTTGGGAGATTCATGTTCACTATCTGATAGCAGCAAAATCTTATCTCCCTCAACACCCTCATTCTCTTCATCAGCCACATGATCTTCCAGATGAATTAAATCATGATTACTGCATTCACCTCCAAAAGGTATGTTTACTTCATCCAGATCCTTCTATTCATTCCCTTCTGTAACATGTTTCAAGGATTCCACTTAAGAAATTCATATCTAGAATTATAAAGATAGAATTTCCTTCACATGGTAATCTTAAACTTGTATTACTATGTATTTTGAATCATGACTTCATTCTACTTCATCTTCTTCTTCCACTTCTTATTTTTTAACTATTTTTTCTTCATGATGTGATTCTAGAATCACATCTCTCTTTCCCAATGTCTATGGTAATGGTTCTATCTAAAAAGATTGTAGTACTAGAATTTTTTCAGATTATTTCTTACCATCTTTGAGAATTGATTGAACTATCATAGACTCATACATTTTCTTCTTTTACTTCTTCTCATTTTGTTACTTCTGAAGCTCATTAGCAGCCTTTATCCATAAGGATTTTTCATTAGTAGGGTCCAAGCCAAACATAGGCTCCCTTTATTTCTTATTTTTTCTTATCTTCTCTCCACTTAGCCACCACTTAATCAAGATAAGCATTTTGTTTCATGGTATTTGGAGGTTTAGACTGAGTTTCATTGTTAACAGGAGTTTTTCCTTTTCCTTCTAGTTTCATAGCCTTCATATTCCTTCCACCTGTTTTTGAAGTCTCAGCCACTTCTTGTTTCGTTGAAAGAGCTTTGATTTATGCTTCTGAAAAATCAAAAAATTCTCTTGAATCACTGGAAAAACCAATATTAATTCTTCTTAGAGGTTTATCACTCAACAATATCACATTGAAATTTTTTGGATTAGAACTACAAGGAATTTTGAATGACTAAAGGAAAATAACTATAATCATTGAAAGAACAGCTTGACACATGATAATCTGAGACATCAGATTTCTATTCTTGATATTCTCAATCGTAACCAAGATGTCCTTGACTAGGTTAATATTCCTGAGGTTCAATAAGAAGTCCAAAATATAGATATCACTTTTCTTCAGGGTATCCCTTTCCCATTTTTTTGGAATGACCACCCCTGGAAACCACTATTCAAGAATCCATAAGTTCATAGACAGATGGGAAATATTCATAGTCTTCACTCCTTTTATGTCAGGACAATCAATTGCCTTTTCGTTATCTAAATATCTTGATACATCAGGTAGTTTTTGAGTATAGACATATGCTTCTCCTTTATAAGGAATTCAGATCAGACTTTCTACCTTTTTGTAAGAAAGAGAGTAGGTCTTTTCATAACACATAAATGAGAACTTGTCTCTGCCTTCTTCCTTGATGATTTTTTTATCCCATAGAACTCAATCAACAAGTCTGGATAGACCTGATCATGTGCTTTGGGTTTGGTAAACATACACTCTCCCAACCATTATTCTTGATATTCATATATATGATAGAGTTATACTTAGCATTAAACTTTGGATCGAATAACCTTTCTCTGTATATTTTCCCCTTGGAGATTTCCTTAACAGTCGATATTTCATTCTGAGGAGAGGCTTCAGTAGACATTCATAACTGAGGTATGTTTGGAGATTCAAAAGGGCCATAAAAATAAAGGCAGAGCTTCAGCACAAGAAATCATGAAAAACAGATGAGGGACAACCATCATAGGGGCCTTTTATAGGCAATTGAGGTGATAGTTAAACTTCTTGGCTTGACTCAACGATTGAAATACTGCAGATTAAATATGATAGTTGAGATGAAAACTGATGAAGGATTTTCATAGGTTCCGATCTTTTGAGGTTTTTAAGAAAAACATTTAGATTTAATTAAAAGTGTATTCAAAAAATTTAAAACAAATTGAAAATACCCAAAAGTAAAATATGATAAGGAAAAAATTATGAAATAAAACATACCATTCGGATTTCTACAAAAAATATTCATAATGAGGAATGTTCTTCTTGAAGAACATTATATTGCAAATATATTTTGAATACGAAAAAATTTATATTAAGAAAAAATTTTAATTCACAAAATTTTGATTACAAAAAAATTAGATTATGAAAAATTTTGACTACGAAACCTTTAGATTACGAACAAAATTTTACTACAAGAAAAATATATTCCCCCCTATAAAAAGGATTTTCTTACTACAAGGAGATATGTTTCAATAGGAAGTTAATATGGAAGATTATAATATGATTATCATTCCTAAGAAAAGTTTAATATATTAAAATCTATCAGAGAGTAATATTTTAGTGAAAATATCAGCAAATTGATCTTGTGTACCGATAAATTGGAAAATGATATCTCCTTTTTGATTGTGATCCCTATGAAAGTGATGCCTAATATCAATGTGTTTTTCATGAGAGTGGTTAATATGGTTTTTACTTAAGGCAATGGTTCTAGTATTACCACACATTATTTTTGTTTTGGTAAATCTCATAACATAGTTTGTGAGTGTGTGTTGCATCCCCAAAACATGTGCACAACAACTTCCAGCTGCTACATATTCTTCTTCAGCAGTGGAATGTGATACCAAGTGTTGCTTTTTTCATGACCAAGAAAATAATGAATCTTATAATAAATTAAAAGTTCCAAATGTTCTTTTCTTATCCATTCTATATCCACCAATGTTAGCATTCTAAAATAAATTTTTAAAACCAAATCATTTCAAGAAGATTAAAAGGGTCTTAAATTCATAGTTCACTTTAATTATCGAAAAATAATTTTCACTGACATTAAATGAGATTACATAGGATTGGATTGATATATTAAACATAAGAATACTGAAAACATTATGTTTGTACGACTAGATTTCATGTAAATACGACATCGTATCATACCTCTAAATGATTTTTGATCTACTGGTTTCCCAGATTCTTCATGATCAAGTGAATTTGATATACCATTCGGGGTACATATACTGTTAGGGTTGTCATATCCACAATTTTTTATATAATCTATAATATAATTATGTTGTGATATATAAATTTATTCTGGTTTTTAAGAAATTCAAAAACCAAGGAAAAATGATAACTCACCCATCATACTCATTTCAAACTCAGATTTCATTAGATTCTCAATTAAATCAGATAAAGATTTCTGAGTTGAACCAAATATAATTTCATCAACATATATTTGAAAAATAAAAACAATTTTTATATCTTTCATTATGAAAGGTGTTGGATATGAATTTCTCTTAATGTAAATATTTTGTAACAAAAATCTTGTATGTCTATTATAATATGCTCTAGGGGATTGTTGAAGTTCATAAAAAGCTTTGGTATGACTGAAAACATGTTCATGATGTTTTGTATCTTCAGAACAAAGAGGTTGTTAAACAAGAACATCCTCTAGAACATTACAATCAAGGAAAGAACATTTAACATCTATTTGAAAAATTTTCGAGTTAATTAATGCAGCAATGGCATGTAGAATATGAATATATTCAAGTCTAGCTACTGGAGCATAGGTTTTGTCATATTTTATTACTTCTTATTAATTATAGCCTTTAGCATATATTCTAGCCTTATTTCTTACTATGATTTCATTTTAATCACACTTATTTCTGAAAACCCATTTTACTCTAATAATAGATGTTTTCTTAGTTCTTTCAACCAAGGTACATGTAATGGCCCGGACCCCTCCGGTCCATTCCTTTGTTGAAATCGATGGGGTCAACACGACGCACATTATAATGATAATTTTTATTACTGATGATAATGTAAAAATATGTTAAATAATAATGATGATGACATAAATTGTGTGATTAATTAAACTAAAAATAGAATAATCATGATAAAATGATTTCATGGGTGTTATTATTGTTAATGATGTGAAGTGGTAAGGTGTGTGACCCATTAGACGTTGATAAGTGAAACACGCGGTTTATTATTAATTGAGTAATTGTTGAAATTAAATTTGAATAATAATAATGGTTGTTGTGTTATTAATATTATTCATAATATTAATAATAATGAAAAAATAATGAAATGAGTCATGGTATTTATTGAAAACAAATAAAAGAAGATGCACAATGTAATCATTGTGGTACGTTAATAAAATTAAAAGGAAACTTCATTATTATTATTATGTTAAATAATAATAATAATGGTGGTGTAAAAATATATTGGGTTTATTAAACTGAATGGTTTTAATTTAATAAAAGTGGTTTCAATTTAATTAGTGTGAAATAAAAATAAATAGAATTAAATAATTAAATTGACAGATGTTATGCGACATTGACGTGGCATGGTCAGATTCAGATATCCAATGGGGTGGTTTAAAATGGTCAATGCGATGAGCATAAATATTATCATTATTAAAAATAATAATGTTAATGAGTTAATAAAATAAGTTGATGAATTTTTATTGGAAAACAATAAATAACAATGATGGCATAAAACTATGTGCGAGAGGTTAATTAAATTAAATGTATTAAAAAGGGGTTGAATATGTAAGTTATATTAATTTTGTTTTGTCATTTAATTTAATTAGATGAAATGGTTTAGAGTCGCATGGAATGTTTTTAGTTTAAAATGAGAATAATTATGGTATTCTAATTTAATGGGATTAAATTAGAACATTAGTGATAGGTGTTATTAATATTAATTTTATTAATAATGACATTGAAGTGAGATTGGAGAGAGATTACAAGTGATGGAATAATAAATAAAATAATAATAATAACCATAAAATAATGGATTTAATGGATTAAAAGCAAAGGAGGTGCCAATTTTGTTTGGGGCGTGATGGAACTTTGAGAAGAAAGGAGATTGGGGAGAGAATATGATATTTCAAAAGTTGTGAAATAATAATAGAAATAAAAAAGGAAATAAATCAAGGGGGATGGGAGTGGTTTACATGGAGTCAAAGAAGAGGAGTTTTTTTGGTGGTGTGTGGGTTTGGATATGAGGTTTTAAGTAATTAAATTAAATAAAAAAGAATAATAATATAATAATTTTATTATTATTTTCATTGGGTAAACCGTGTTTCATCCGTAACTTCTTCGTACGACCTCGGTTTTACGAACCATCAGTGGCAGTGCGACCCTAACTTCGAGACAAAAATTATGAGTCCAACATTGGATTTCTTTTTTAGCTTTTCATAATGGGTATCCTAAACGCTCATGAATTAATAGATTTAATATTATTATTAAATCTTCGACCCGCCATAACTCCCGTGTGCGACATTTGATTGACTTCTCATCAGTAGCGATGTTATCCAGTCATTAATACAGTCAATTCAAGTCTAATGATGGATATTAAATTATGGTTCATGTCTCGGGTCCACAAGACACCCAATAATAATAATATCATTATTATTACGAGATCTTGTATCCAGCGTATCTCCCTCATACGGTATCAGATTGATGAACCGTCAGCGACAGTGTAACCATGAAATTATGATGGTAGTTTTAAGAAAAATGATAAATACCTTTTTATGACTCAGTTATCGGGTCAATAAAACACCTATTATTAATTTAAGTTTTTATTATCATTAAAATAATGGAAACTACGTGACGTGTCATGTGTTGACCAGTCAAACATTTTAATAGTCGTACGTACACGTCGTGTATTCATTAATACACGATGTGTACCATTTTACCTTTTTTTGCCTATATAAGAGAGGTTCACCTGTTATTTATGGACCTCTCTTCTTCTCCACACGGCAACCATCCTAGATAACCTAGAAGCCTTCCTCTTAACTTCTTCATCCGGACTCCGATCGTCGATCCGTCAGTGACTGCGGGATCATGTCAGTGAGGAGAACATCATACACCCTATTCTTTTACCTCTTATTTGAACTCCCCTTCACAATTTCCAACCAAGGATACTAGTGATAATTGACTGGAATGACTGTCTTTGACAAATGTCTATAAAAAGATATATTAAACCTCTCTTCTTGTATTCTCTTTCTCATCCTACTTCTCCCGTTTTTTTCCATGCTACGATGTGTGATCTTAGTGTTGAGGTAGTTTCTTGTGTTGTTGATTCGGTGGTGCCGCGACGTCCTTGGTGGGTGCAGTCATTCTGGGAGAAGCCTTGTGATCATGGTGGTCGTGTTCATTGAAGGACATCAGAACCTATTGAGGTAGGGATCTTACCTTCGTCTCTCTAGATTGTGCATCATGTGGGGTGGGTGTCCTCTTATTTACATGAAACACATTTGAACCGGTTTATTAAAGATAATAAATGGCGTATATAATGGGGACGAGATATTTTTGAATGCAGGTACATTATTTATATCATGTGATATTATGTTTTGAATTGAATGAGCCTCTGCCTACTGAAAATCATGGTCTTTGGGGGCCATTAATTACACAATCAAATGTTGCCCTCTCATTTTGTATTTTCTTATGGATGGAAATTTTATTGAATATGGAAATTAGTTAATCACGTAATGTATGCTGATTAAATACCTGGAACCCTGGTGTGATCACCCTGGTTAAAAAAACTGAAATAATAAACATGTGGGTGTTGTTTAGGGTTTATTTATGTGAAGGGGTGTTTTGTGTGTTGTTGTGGATCGAGTGAGCAGTAGGGATGCGGTTGGCTTGGTTTTGGGTTGGTGTGAATGATATGTTGGTGACGGGAAGTGGGGCTGTGATAAAAGGCATCAAAGTGATGATGATGTACAGGTTTCAATGTGATTGTGGTTAAGGTAGTTGGCAGTGGGGCTGCAGTGATGGGTTTGAATGTGAACGAACTATGGGATGTTAATAATAAATAAATGTGTAAGAGTTAAGGAATGGTGGGGCATGGTAATGGAATGAGAATAATAATAAATGGGATTGGTTGGTTAATAATAAGGGACTTGTTTGTGTTTCTTGTGATTTCCTAACATGATTTGTGGATTGAAGGGATATGTTTTGTGAACGCTTGATCCAATTTGGTTGTTTATAGTTTCCTGGTAGTTATGAAACTGATAACTAAATCTGTTGAAGCATGAAAAAATTACATGGGGTTTTGGGATTGTTTCTTGTGTGCATACTCTCGAAGTAGCATTTCCAAGGAACATGCTCATATTTTTGTGTAGAAGCCTTAGGATGGGCTGAGTTGTAGTTATACATTTATAAATCTGTACATTTTATGTTTCTTTATGCACCCCAACCGTGTTGATCACTTAGTGTTGAACACCAACATTTCCTAGGGGAGGGTGTTTTTTTCCAACACTTCTATTAGTTGCTGGTTATTAGCTCCATTCTGCTCCCTTTCCCGAGTATCCCAAGTATCCTCGGGTAGGCTGTGATGGTCTGAGGTCCATTATTAGCCCAATAATCTTCTGGCAGGGTAGTGTACAGGTTGGCCCAGCTGTGTGCGGGCAGGTGGTTTCCCAAGTGTCTTCGGGATGAGGCCCAGGTGTCTTCGGGCGTGGCAGTAGATCTTCAAGCCTAGGTGTCTTCGGGCGTTGTGGTGGTTGTTCTGGCCTAGGTGTTTTCAGGCATGGTTACGTGTGATAGTTGTGGCCTAGGTGTTTGTGGGTGGGGTTTGGCAGTGGGACTGTGTGAGGATGTGGCCCAGGTGTGTGCGGGCAGGGTGATGCAGTGGGACTGTGGTGAAAATGGCAGGATTGGTCCGATGCGTAGGATGTTTTCAATAACTAGTGTGAAAATGGTGCAGGGTACCCATAAATTGATTACATTACTACCATACACTATTGACTTGTGTTACTTGGGGAGTGTTACTGGTGAGGCTGGGTGGATAGATTCCTTGCTGGGTTTTGGTTCTTCTATTTTCTCACAGGGCATTATGATGTCTCCCCACTTGTGCACGAGAGCTTTTGGTTTCCCTACTGAGTTTACTTGTATGCTCACCCAACATTTGATTTTAAGTTTTCAAGAGTACTACAGGGACTGTGCGAGACCTTACTAGTCAGGCAGGGGGAGTTGTTGCTGTTTGCTGTTGTTGTTTTTCTTTACGTTTTGGTACAATACTTAGAGGTTTTCTGTACTTGTAGTTTTTTTAACTATAGTATAAAGCATGCATATGGGATTGGTTTTGGGATATTTCTATACTTGTTCCTTTTATTATTCATGGTGTTTGACTCATCCTATTTCCCAATCTTAAATTAATAAAAAGGGTAATTCCTCCCATATTTGTGATAAACTCATACCCTTGGTTCCAGTCACCACTCCGGGGCCTACTGGAGGCGGGACTTGGGGGTCATTATCTCCCTTCCACCATTTCCATCTCAGGAGGGTCATCTTTGGTGGGAGGGGGTCATGAAAGAATGGTATCAGAGGCTGATGGTTGAGTGATAGGATGATGTATGGAGTTTGGCACATTGAGGATTGTATGGGATGGTAGGGAAACAGTGTTGGCTGATCTTGTTGCATGACATAGGCCAGGGAAGACCAGCTAGGATATGGGATTTATGGCCCCAAGTGATCCGATGCAAGGACTCTGAACTTACAAAATGACCATGTAGGACTACATTGATTTCATGGTAGAGACCCTAGGAAAAGGACATGCATCATCATGATTTGTGTTTTACAAGATTTGGGTGTTTTGGGAATGAAATCGAAATAAAATTATAAAATGAAACTTTGAGAAAATTTCCTTTCCACATGGGCTTAGGTGTTCTTTGTTTGTTGTACAACTATGGCACCTGGATATCAACAGAGAGGCAGAGGAGTGGGACGCAGAAAGTCGCATGCAACAGAAGCGGAAATCCTACCAAGGTCGGAGATCGAGAGAGATGTTTTGAGTTTTACTTAAATGCTCTTGTATAAGTTTTGTTTAAATTCAGGAGCATCACACTCCTTTGTTGAAACTCATTATCTTCCATGCTCTGGGCCTGGAACTTGTTTTTCAAGAGTCTATAATGCAAAGTTTTTTCCCTCTTTCCTTTAAATGTGTGTGAAGAGTCCTAACATTTAGGGAGAGGAGGACATGATCCCTAATCGAGACGCATTAATGTGGATGTGATTAAACCCGTTTAGGTGAGTCAGTGCCACCTAAAGTGGATAATATCTCAACATGGGAGACAGAATTCCCCAATCCATGTTTTCGGACAATTTATTGTTGTTTTTTAAGGTTTTGGGGATAGTGTACGTTTGTAAAATCCTAATATATGGAAGTTGGAAGACCTAATTCCTAATCGATACACATTAATATGGATGCGATTAAACCTGTGCAGGCGAGTCAGTGCCACCTAAAGAGCATAGTATCTCGGTATGGGAGATGGAATTCATAACTCATATAATTAGGGTTTCCGGTTGTTTCCTGTTATGACAAGAGCCCTGAGAGGTATCTTATGGGGTGGTTGTTTGGATCCATTCTTTTTTTTGGGTTGGTTTTTAATTCTCAAGGATGAGAATGTTTTGATAGGTATCTGATGTAATGGCCCGGACCCCTCCGGTGTATTCATTTGTTGAAATCGATGTGGTCAACACGACATGCATTATAATGCTAATTTTTAATACTAATGATAACGTAAAAATATTTTAAATAATAATGATTATGACATAAATTGTGTGATTAATTAAACTAAAAAGAGAATAATCATGATAAAATGATTTAATGGGTGTTATTATTATTAATGATGTGAAGTGAAAAGGTGTGTGACCCATTATACATTGATAAATGAAACATGTGGTTTATTATTAATTGAGTAATTGTTGAAATTAAATTTGAATAATAATAATGGGTGTTGTTTTATTAATATTTTTCACAATATTAATAATAATGAGAAATTAATGAAATGATTCCTGGTATTTATTGCAAACAAATAAATGAAGATGCATAGTGGAATCATGGTGGGGCGTTAATAAAATTAAATGTGACTTTGTTATTTTTATTATGTTAAATAATAATAATAATGGTTGCGTAAAAATATGTTGGGTTTATTAAATTGAATGGTTTTAATTTAATAAATGTGGTTTCAATTTAATCAGTGTGAAATAAAAATAAAAATAATTAAATAATTAAATTGACAGATGTTATGTGACATTGACGTGGCATGGTTAGATTCAGATATCCAATGGGGTGGTTTAAGGTGGTCAATGCAATTATCGTAAATATTATCATTATTAAAAATAATAAAGGTGATGAGTTAATTAAATAAGTTGATTAATTGTTATTGAAAAACAATAAATAAAAATAATGGCGTAAAACAATGTGCGAGAGGTTAATGAAATTAAATGTATTAAATAGGGGTTGAATATGTAAGTTATATTAATTTTGTTTTGTCATTTAATTCAATTAAATGAAATTGTTTTGAGTCGCATTGAATGGTTTTAGTTTAACATGAGAATAATTATGGTAATCTAATTTAATGGGATTAAATTAGAACATTAATGTGGGGTGTTATTAATATTAATTTTATTAATATTTTCATTGAAGTGATATTGGAGAGAGATTTCAAGTGATGGAATAATAAAAAAATAACCATAAAATAAAGGAATTAATGGAGTCAAAGCAAAGGAGGCGCCACTTCTATTTGGGGCGTGATGGAACTTGGAGAAGAAAGGAGATTGGAGAGAGAATATGAGATATCAAAAGTTGTGAAATAATAAAATAAATAAAAAAGGAAATTAATCAAGTGGGTGGGGTGTGGTTGACATGGAGTAAAAGTAGAGGCATTTTTTTGGTGGTGCGTGGGTTTGGATATGAGGTTTTAAGTAATTTAATTAAATTATAAATAATAATAACATAATAATGTTATTATTATTTTTGTTGGTTAAACCGTGTTTTGTCCATAACTTCTTTGTGCGACCTCGGTTTTATGAATCGTCAGCTGCAGTGTGACCCTGACTTTTGGATGGAAATTATGAGTCCAATATTGGATGCCTTTTTCAGGTTTTCAGATAATGTACCTAAAAATCTTTTGAATTAATAGATTTCATATTAATATTAAATCTTCGACCCGCCATAACTCCCGTGTGCGATGTCCGATTGACTTCTCGTCAGTGGCGATGTGATACTGTCAATAATATGTTCAATTCAAGTCTAATGTTGGATATTAAATTATGGTTTGTGGCTCAGGTCCACGAGACACCCAATAATAATAATATCATTATTATTATGGGATCTTGTATCCAACATATCTCCCTCATACGGTATCGGATTGACGAACCGTCAACGATAGCGTAACCCTAAAATTATTACTACCATTTTAAGAACAATGATGAATAACTTTTTATGAATCATGTCCCGGGTCAATAAAACACCTATTATTAATTGAAGTTATTATTATCATTAAACGCATGGAAACTGCCTGACGTGTCATGTGTTGACCAGTCAAATAAGGTAATATTCGTATGGTCACTTCGTGTATTCATTAATACACATTGCGTACTGTTTTACCTTTTCGTTGCTAATATTAGAGAGGTTAACATATTATTTATGGACCTCTCTTCTTATCCACATGGCGACGCTCCCGGATGACCGAGATGCCTTCCTCCTAACTTCTTCATCCGGACTCCGATCGTCAATCTGTAAGTGATTGCAAGATCATGTCAGTGAGGAGAACATCATACACCCTGTTCTATTCCGTCTTCTTCAAACTCCCCTCTATAGTTTCTAACCGAGGAGACTGCTGATAATTGACGGGAATGACGGACTTTGACAAATGACTCTAAAAAGTTATGTTAAACCTATGTTCTTGTATTCTATTTCTGATCCTACTTCTCCCATTTTCTCTCCATGCTACGACATGTGATATCCGTGTAGAGGGAGTTTCTTGTGTTGTTGATTCAATGGTGTCGTGACATACTTGGTAGGTGCGGTCATTCTGGGAGAAGCCTTGTGATCATGGTGGTCGTGTTCGTAGAAGGACATCAGAACCTGTTGAGGTAGGGATCTTACCTTTTTCTCTCTAGATTGTGCATCATGCAGGGCAGGTGTCCTATTGTTTACATGAAACACATTTGAACCGGTTTAATAATGATAATAAAAGGAATAAATAATGGTAATGGGAAGTTTGTGAATGTAGTTACAATATTTATATCCTGTGATATTATGTTGTGAATTGAATGAGCCTCTGCCTACTAAAAATCATGGTCATTGGGGGCCTTTGCTTATGCAATTAAATGTTTCCCTCCCCTTCTGGATTTTATTATGGATGGAAATTTTTTTGAATGTTTAAATTGGTTAATCACGTAAAATTGGCTGATTAAATACCTGGAACCCTTGTGTGATGACCCCGCTTGAACAAAATGAAATAATAAACATGTGGTTGTTGTTTAGGGTTTATATATGTGAAGGGGATGTTTTGTGGGTTGTTGTGGATTAGGTGAGTAGCGGGGCTGTGGTTGGCTTGGTTGTGGGTTGGTTTGAATGTTATGTTGGTGAAGGGTAGCGAGGCTGCGGTAAATGGTATCAAATGGATGATGATGTACTGGTTTCACTGTGATTGTTGTTATGGTGGTTGGCAGTGGGGCTGCATGGATGGGTTTGAATGTGAACGAACTATGGGTTGTGAATAATAAATAAAAGTGGAAGAGTTAATGAATGGTGGAGCAAGGTAATGGAACAAGAATAATAATCATTGGGGTTGGTTGGTTAATAAGAAGAGACTAGTTTGTGTTTCTTGTGTTTTAATAACTTGATTTGTGGATGGTAGGGATATGTTTTATGAATTCTTGATCCAATTTGGTTGTTGATAGTTTCCCGGTAGTTAGGAAACTGATATCTAAATCTGTTGAAACATGAAAACATTAAATGGGTTTTTGGGATTGTTTGTTGTGTGCACACTCTCGAAGTAGCAGTGTCATGGCACGTGCTCAGATCTTTGTGTAGAAGCCTTAGGATGGGCAGACTAGTTGTTATACTTATATAATTCTGTATGATTTATGTTTCTTTATGCACCCCACCCATGTTGAGAACTTAGTGTCGACCACCCCCATTTCATGGGGAAGGGTGTTTTTAACAAAACTTCTATTACTGGCTGGTTATTAACTCCTTTCTGCTCCCTTTCCCGGGTAGCCCAGGTATCCTTGGGTAGGTTTCGATGGCCTGAGGTCCATCCTTAGCCCAAGAATCTTCAGGCAGGGTAGTGTGGTGGTTGGCGTAGGTGTGTGCGGGCAGGTGGTTTCCCACGTGTCTTCGGGATGAGGCCCATGTGTCTTCGGGCGTGGCAGTAGATCATATTGCCCAGGTGTCTTCGGGCGTAGTGGTGTATTTTCTGGTCTAGGTGTTTACAGGCATGGTTACGTGTGACATTTGTGGCCCAGGTGTTTGCGGGCAGGGTTTGGCAGTGGGACTGTGTGAGGATGTGGCCCAGGTGTGTGTGGGCGGGGTGAGGCAGTGGGACTGCGGTGAGAATGGCGGGATTGGTCCGATGCGTAGGATGTCTTCAATAACCAGTGTGAAAATGGTGCGAGGTACCCATACATTGATAACATTACTAATATACTCTATTGACCTGTGTTACATGGTGAGTGTGACTGGTGCGGATTAGTGGATAGATTCCTTGCTATGTTTTGGTTCTTCTGTTTTCTCATTGGGCATAAGGATGTCTCCCCACATGTGCACGAGATCTTTAGGTTTCCCTACTGAGTATACTTGTATGCTCACCCTACGCATGCTTTCAGGTTTTTAGGAGGACTACAGGGACTGTGCGGGACCTTACTAGTCAGGTAGGGGGAGTTGTTGTTGTTTGATGTTGTTTTGTTTCTTTACTTTTTGGTACAGTACTTGGATCTTTTCTGTACTTGTAGTTTTTTTAACTATTGTATAAAGCATGTGTAAGGGATTGGTTTTGGGCTATTTCTATACTTGTTCCTTTTCTTCTTCATGGTGTTTGACTCATCTTATTTCCTAATCTTAAATTAATAAAAAGGGTAATGCCTACCATATTTGTAAAAAACTCATCCCCTTGGAGCTAGTCACCACTCTGGGGCCTACTGAAGGCGGGACTCGGGGGGTCATTATCTCCCTTCCACCATTGCTAGCTAAATAGGGGCATCTTTGGTTGGAGGGGGTCATGATAGTACAAACTTTATTCGTTTCAAATTCATTTAACTCATCTTGCATAGCTTCTATCCAATCATCATCACCTAAAGCTTCATCAGTGCTTTTAGGTTCTAAATGAGTAAGGAATTGTAGATGTTCCACTTCATTTCTCAGTGATCTTCTAGTCCATAGAGGTTGATTTACATCACCAATGATGCTATCACATGGATGATTCTTAAGAAACAACTGATTTGGGTTTTGTAAAACATGTTCACCAATATATGTTAAGAAATATTATAGTGTAAATGTCTCAATAATATTTTCTTGTATATTTTCCTTTTCATAATGATGTTTTATCAGTGGTTGATAATAATTATTTGAAAACAAATCAGAAGATGTAGGTTGTGGTTTTTTTAAACAAATGGATCAGTCTCATAAAATTTTACATGTACTGTTTCTTCAACAGTATAAGTATTTTTATTGAAAACTCTATATGCCTTAGAAGTTGTGGAGTAGCCTTAAAAAATTTCTTCATCATATTTGGGTGAACATTTAAGTAAATTATCATTAGTATTCAGAATGAATACTTTGCAACCAAATACCTTGAAATAGGAATGTCAATGTTACCTACCATTCCATAACACATAAGGGGTTGTTTTAAGAAATGGTATAATCAAAACACGATTTATAGTATAAAAATTAGCACTTATAGTTCAAGAACAAAAATGTTTGGCTATCGATTATTCACTCAATATGGCTCTAGTTGTCTCTCGAAGAACACAATTTAATCATTCAACAACACTATTCTGCTAAGGATTACATGGTGCTGAGAAGTTATGAATAATACCTTTTCTACTACAAAAAAGTTTCAAAATCTAAATTTTTAAATTCTCCCCCATGATCACTATGAATAGTTATCAAAGGAATAGTTTTATCATTTTTAACATGGGATCAAAATATTTTTAAATAAGAAAAATCTGCATATTTATTTGATAGAAAATAGACCCACGTAAATCTTGTGTAATCATCAACTAAGACAAATACAAAAAAAATTCCCCCAATGCTTCCAGTTTGTGTTAGACCAAAAAGATCCATATTCACTAAATATAATGCATCAGTACTTGAGACTTCACTGATTGATTTAAAATAGGATTTATGTTTCTTTCTATATTGACAAGGATTAAAAAAATTGAAGAATCAAATCTAAGCTCTAGTAGATCCATAACTACTATTTTTTTAGAGAGTTTACATCGGTTTCTAAGGTTACAATGTCTTAACCTTCTATTACATAACCAATAATGATCTTCCGTTGCACTAAGACATGGTAGGTATTGGCTACAAAGGTCTTCTATGTGTAGTGTGTATACATTCTCTTGCCTATGGGGAAAAAGAATAAAGTCTTCCAATGAATTTGTGTACTAAGCACTTTTCATTCCTAAAATTCACAATGTAACCTTTATCACATAATTGAATTTTTCTAATAAGGATGTACTTAAGGCCCTTAGCAAATAAAATATTCAAAATCAATGTTTTCCAAGAAGAAAAATGTTACATATACCAATAATATCTCCTTGATTATTATATCGGAATGTTACCTTGCATCCTTTCATCTTGAAAATCTTTTCAAAGAAGTTTTTGTAACCTGTCATGTGTTGGGAAAATCATCTATCAATGAACAATGTATTGTTGTTGGTATTATCTTTACTTTCATGAAAACAAGATTGTAAGACATTAATAACCCAAGCTTTCTTGGATCTGGAAACTTCATAAAGAAATTTTTTTGGAGTCTACATTTTCATAGGAAATTAAACTTTATCAAAACTTGAAGACTGAGTTTTCTTTCAGGAACAATTTTGTTTCCAAATGTACACCACACTGACACTTACTTTAGAATGTATTACTTTTAGGAACAAAATAATTATTACTAAAAACATGTTTTGAAGGAGTGTAACCAAATCTAGAATTATTTCATAGATTAAGAATTTGGGAATACATCTTTTCATTGTTTTGCTTTCCAATGGTAAAGTTTGACAAACACTTATTCAAGGAAAATATTTCTGACTTCAGTCTAATAACTATGTTTTTATCCTAAAACATTTGTTTTTTCACAAGAGTTAGTATCTAAAATAATTTTCTTTATAATAACTTTTTCAAGATCCTTAAATAGTTTATCCTTATCTGAATTAACTTCCTCACAGTTTTTTGAAATAGTTTCGTAATCATAAATTTTCTTATCATGATATTTATAAAGTTATGATATTTCTTTATAAAGAATAGAAAATCTAGAATTTTCCTTATCATGATTTTTCTTGACTTTAGAATTTTCATTCTCAAGAAGCTTTCAAAACATAAAAACTTATTCATTATTAGATAAAGTACTATCTTCATCAGAAGAGGATTTTTCATCTAAGGATTCATAAAATTTATTATCACTATAATTAACATTCAAGGATACATTGTTTATAGATTCAGTATTCTGTACCTTGGCCATTAGATAATGTTTTTCAAAGGGTAATATGGCTAGTAAACCAAGATTATTCTAACCAGAAGATTCATACTATAAGGATTCATGAGAAGATTCTCCACCACTGGAACTCCAGGTATCATTATCATTTAAATTAAACATAGCTTTAGATTTCTCGTACTTTTTTCTATCCATCTCAAAATGATATTCCTTTCTATCAATTCTCTTAATCATTGGACAATATGTTCTTATATGCACTACTCTTGTGCAATCATAACAAGTGACTTTATAGTCTTTCTTGTCTATTATTTATTTCTTCTTAAATCTATACTGAAAGTCGTTCTTCCCAACTATCTTTTTCATCCTTTTAGCAAGATTATCAAGTTCATTCTCAGAATCTCCACATTCACTTGATTCAGATAAAACATTGACTTTTTCTACTAGGATCATATAACCCTTTTAGGTGACTTTTCTTTAGTAGTAGTAAGGGCAACACATCCATTTACATTCTTCTTTTTATTCAAATCATCATCTCTTTTCATTTATGTTTCATATTGAAGAAGTGTTCCAAAAATCTTATCAAGAGTTATCTGAGACACTTTAATATTCTAATCAATAGTTTCTCTCTTAGATTCCAACACATTAGGCATGATATTTATAATATTTTCCACAAGTGCCTCATAATTAGGCATGATAGCTCTTCTAGTTTCAATAAACCTAGATGATCAAAAATGGGATCCTCCAATTTCATCAAAATACAATTTGCAGCTTCATAAGAAGAAAAATTACTATATATATTCTAGGTCATGGAACACAAAAAAGTTTTGCTTACCTTGTAGTTAAGTTGGTATTATTACTTTTCGTGAATAGTAAAAGTTATTACATCCTTATCAAGAATCTTATAATCTAAAGTAAGCACAAAAAAGTTTTCTTTTCGTGTATTATTAACAAATGTCTTTATACGATCTCTCCAACAATCATAATCATTCCCATCAAAAATAGGTGGCCCACTAGGGTTAATATTGTCAATCGAACTGAATATAATTCCTTTTATCTAAAAGAAAATATCTTTCCACATAAACTTGTTAATAATAAATGTTTGTCAACAAGGATAAAAATCCATAGCTAGGAAAATATATTCAGAACATTGAAAACATAGAAAGAAAACATATATGTGAATATAAGTATTTCAGAAACTATCTCTAATACCAATTTTTAGATTGAAATATGAATATAGATGCTGAATATACCAGGGGTGATTTTTAACCTTTAAAAATTCATTTATAACATTTAATGTTCATATTATACTTATGTTTTTAACCTTAGGAAAAACAATGTTTAACAATGTTTAACATTGTAAATTCATAAGACTTCTTAGTTATACTAACATGCTAGGTTCTAGAAATATAGTTCCGTAAATGAAACATAAGAAAATATTAAAAGGAAAAGGATTCCGATTTATAGAGTATAAAATCATACTAATCAGAGTATATAAGTACAAGAATGTAAAATATAGTTATAAATTCCTTTTTAATCAAAATATTGTTGAAAATAAACTTTATATAATACAAGTAATAGGTATGAAGACTTTTAACCTAAATAATACGTTATCAAACAACCTTGGATAAAGTCCCCTTGATTTATAAATTCTAGAATGAATGTCTTACCCTAACTAGGGTAAGCCCTCGAATAGAATATTGGATTATGTCTTGCTATCCCCGTAAGCCCTCAAACTTCAAGGAAGTTGACACCTCTTTCATCCAAATCAAGAAATTCCTCGAACTTTAAGGTAGTCAGAACCTCTGTTTTCTTATCCCTGTAAGCCCTTGATTGCACACAATAATAATCCGAGTGGCATGAAGAATGTTGAACAAGATGTTCAGTACACACAAGGCATGAGAGTATCTCTCTTTAGAAATCACATCAATAGCATGTGGTCTCGAGAGTGATAGATCAGTGTAATGTTTTTTGAGCTTGTTCAAATGTGCCTCTATTTCTAGGCATTTATTCAATGGTCGACTCCCTCCTCCAAAGGTCATATTTTTTCTCGAATCTTGGAGGGAATTGTACATGTGTCACTCAAATAATGGTTGGTTGGAAATAGAATGTACGATATAGTTTCCCAAAATTAACAAGGGTAATCAAAAATAAGGTTTCTAAACTAAATCAACTGTTCAGAGTCTAAGAAAATAAATATTTGGACTCTAAATTACATAGATATACAGATTATATTTTTCAAGGAATTCAAAATCAAAATTCTATAGACATTGTTTTCTAAATTCCAATGAATTTGGAAACAGAATTCTGAGGAATTTGGAATCATAATTTTGAGGAATTCGGAGTCTGAATTTGGAGGGATTTGGAGATTGAGTTTTGAATAATAAAGAATCTTTATTTTGAGGAATTTGGAGTCATTATTATGAAGAATTCAGAATTAGAATTACGAGAAATTTGGGGTCAGAATTTTGAAGAATTCAGAATCATAATTTTGAGGAATTCTGAGTCAGGATTTTGAAGAATTAGGAATCAGAATAAAGAGGAATTCAGAGGAATTCAGAGTCATAATTTTAGTGAATTCGTAGTATGAATTCATAGATTTCAGAATCTGAATTCATTGAATTCAAAGTCTGAATTAAGAACCTAAAAATAATATATTCTATATCTGAGTATTTATAAAATTGTGAGGTTTTTTTATATGAATCAAAAATTTACACATTAGAAATAAAATGAGTTTGATTTAGAAAAACTATTAAGAGAACAATGAATACAAAGGTAAGGAGAAAAGTTCCTAGCTGAAGGAAAATTTCCTTATTATGATAAATATCTAGTGAAATAGTGTTATCCTCAAAATAGAGTGTTTTTTATTTTAAAAACATTAAAGAATGAAAAATTCATAAGGAATCCTTAATAACTCATCAATATTATGACATCTTAATGACAAAATTTGATGTAATAAATACTAGAAATTGTATCTAGGACCACATATATGTTTTTAATTTAAAATAATTCAATTTTATATCTATTTTATTTATTTATCAAATATATTATAAATATTCCAAAACATATAATATTTTTATGGTTTTAACATAATTTATTTTAGAATGTGACTCACCACCATATAAGCAAGGGAAATAATTTAACAACTTAGGAATTTGGAATTATAAGCTAATAAAAAACAACTCATTTTGAAGTAACCATTGGAAAAAAATGGGGTGGTTTGTGGGTTTGGAAATTTTATTTTAAAGATTCCATAATCTAAATAATAAATAAATCCCCCTCTTTCCATATATAAACCATCCCAAGACCCCATTTTTTCTTTACCTTAACTCCTTATATAATTACCATAATCTTCCCTCCACTCTCTAAAGTCCTCTTACGGTGACACCAAGCTCTCAAGAAGTCCCTCCAAAACATTTTGAGTCACACACTCATGTAAGGGAATCTCACCTTCTTCTCCTCCTTTCAAATCCATAAACAATCTTTGAAATTAGATCTTATAATTTAAATTGGTCATATTTTCATTAATTTATAATCACACTCATACTATGAAACTAATTTTATTTGAATATTTTTTTCATTTATCCTTGCTCATTTTGACCCTTACCTAAGTCATTATTATGCCAAAATTCCCCAGGGGGTCCCCACATTATATAATTTTCCAAGAATATTAATGACATTATGCATTCTATTTCCATTTCAAAAATATGGGGAATTTCTTTTTATGTCCCTATTTTAGAAAAATTTATTTCCAAATTATGAGTCACCCATTTCTCTCTCATCAACCATTTTTATGAATTTTCATACAACACTATCATACTTTCAAAATTTCACCACATTTTTTCTTGGATAAACAATTATGTACTGAATACCATAACCATTTTTCTATCAAGGGTATTCACCTTTATGAACAAATAATTATATATTGAGAACATACATGTATTTACTGAACATCTATTGATCATGGAATAAATTAATAGGATGATTGAATCCATATTATATGAACTATGTGGTAACCTTAAGCATGATAATGAAATGAATATGATAGGTTCTCCTAGATATATATCCATTGCTTTGGGTAATTTTTAGTATCTGATATGTCACATTGGGATAGGGAGTGAACATAATTCTATTATGGGACATTTTCCACAATGATGACTTGGATGGTTTATCCATGACCAATGATTATGAGTTAGTGTTTTATGTTGTTTCCACATTTCCCATGTTATGATTATGTGATATCATGTCTTATTATTCAGGTTCCTTTAATTTATCATTGAAATACCTATTTTCTACCATGTATCACTTTCACCATATTTATTCCCCAATTGTGCTTTATGAATAACCCATTTCTTATGTATTACACTAGGTTATCCCATTCAGTTTTATGTTTGAATGAGTTTTTTGATAATGTTAAAAATGATTTCAATAAATATGATATATTAAATATTTTATGTTGTTATGTATTCTAAATAATTTCCAAAGATAGTATATTTCACGATCATCCAGGTTGTATAAATTATAGTCTTATGTAATAAAACATGTATTACTATGAAATACAGAATAGGATTTTTAATGTTATTATTATAGGGGAGTTTAGTTATTTTTTCAATTATGATTAGAAAACAGTAGAGACATACTTAGGGATAATAATAAATATAAAAAATATCACTAATTTTTTTCAAAATATAATAAGTGGTTTATCATTAAATTATATCCCTATCTACATACTATAAGTGAAAGTGGTTCTGGAACAGATGTACCTAGGTGTAAAAACTCTAACAAGGTGTTCCAGGCATATCTTGGGGTTACCTGGTACACGATAGTGGACATTACTGCACACCTAGTTTGAAACACATGGAGGATATGTTTCAGTAAACTCATAAGATCATTTTGAACCATTATTAAGTGAATAAAAAATCCCATAAGTTTATATTCTAGGAAATAGACCTTGGAAAACATAGATTGATGCCTAGAAAATCATATGTTAGGGGACAAAAATGTAATTTATAGTTTATCCAATCAATGTCCTTGGAATCCACATAACGCATTAATTATTTCAAAATAATCATATATACTATTCTTTTTATTCTATAAAATGGCCATAAATAGAAGGAATCAGGTAAACAATCAATGTGATAGCCAATGTGATGACTATCCCAATGAAATGCCAAACCCGATAGAAGCAGGGATCATAAACATTTTGAAAATATCAGTTTTATGGCTCAGGTTATGAATTGAAATGTGGTATATAAGAGAAACCAAAACCCCCTAAGAGATAACAATATGTGATATATAACTTTATGTGATAAAGGCCTCCAACTTTCAACGCGTCATCTGAACCCTTAATCAATGAATAATAGATCAAACTGATTGATACGATTTCCAACATCATTAAATTATCCCAAAAAGAGAAGGGTGTTCTTTTTATTTATCATACTAAAGGAAAATGTGATTATCGATGTTCATTAATCAAGAATAATAAGCCTGAGGATACGATTGGAGGAATGGAGTGGAAGGAATTCAAGAAAATGTTTTTTTGAAAACAAATTTCCTCGAACTCTCTGACTTAAAATAGTTAGGTATTTTTTCCCTCCCAAGATAAATGATGACAAATCTAATAGGTCATATGATGAAAACGTTATAGTACAATCGCAATACACCTATGAATTTTTCATTACCCCAGATTTCATGTTTTGCTAATTATTTGTTGCGCTTAAACTTAGTCTATGAAAATATATAGTGATCTATGACATTGATTATTAGAGAAATTTTTCTGATATGCCCTCAAAAGTTAAATGAATACTGCCAAATATTAAGTGTATAATAGGGTTAAGAATTAGAAATTTTATTTTAATTCTGGTAGATCGATAGAGAAATATAATGTTGGTGGAAGAATCAATCCAAATATTTACAAAGGTGAAAAAAGAAAGGATTGATATGTGGGACTGAAAAATTCATAGTTAGAAATTTAGAAAAGGAAAAACCCAGATATGTGAAAGGGGAATGGCTTCATATGTTCAACCCTAATCACATTTTACATTTTGGATCTAAAATGACCATAGCTATTTTTAATCCAATTCCCTAAGCTAAGGGTTTTCAAAGATAGAAAACAACCTCTATTGAAAAAAGGGCGAGCATAAGTAATCACTACCAATGAAATGGATCCTAAAAATTAAGTGGTCACATATACCATAGTTGTTCATTTAGTAATAGTGAAAACATGTTTTGATTCGGGTTCTACAGATTCATTCATATCACTTCAGTTTAGTAGATTTATCTAAACACCACCTGAAATCATGAAAGTAAAGATGTAGTCGAACACATATATTACAGAAAATATTATATCCCATGTATATAACTCCTCCCATGTCACAATCTGTGGGAATAACTTACATGAATACAATTTCATACTTAATTTTGTAGAATTTGATGAAATTCTATGCTTGGATAGGTATTCCTTATATAGATCCAACAGAAATTTCCATGATAACAAAATCACTCTCTGTATGGCGAATCGGTCACAATTATGTACAAGTGTAAGGATGAGGATGAATCTTATTTAACTCCCTCATCACAGCATGGAAATATTTACCCTATAAGTAACCCTATATAGTTCTTATGATTAATTCCAATGAAATATCCATCCTCAAATACAAGTCTATGGTAATGGAATACCGTGATGTGTTTCCTGATTAATTTCCTAGTCTTCTTCATTGCCAACAGGTTTACATTTTTAATCAATCTTATAATGGTGGATCTTCAATTATCCAAGGATCTATAGAGAATCGCTATTATGGATCTTGGGGATCTAGAGAAAAATTGATGAAGAATCTAGATAAAGGGTTCATATGCCCAAGTGCTTCACCATAGGTTGATCCAATCCACAATTTCAATAATACAGATGGTTAAATGTGACTTTTCGATGATTGTCATGAGATAAAAAAGTTCATGACAATGAAAAGGTATCATTTACCTCTGATAAAGGACATATTTGATTAGCTACATGGAGCACAATACTTCTCCTTGGTGGAGCTTTAGCTGAGATATTTTCATGTATGGTTGAATAAGGAATATATCTCCAAGACTACATTTTGTACAAGTTAATGGAACTATAAATCCATAGTGATACCATTAGAACTCACTATTTTTCTAGAAATATTCATAGACATTATGAATAAATTCATTATGCATTACCTCAAAAATTTATGGTTGTATTTAAATATTATATTCAAATATACTCCAAAATCAATGAGAATTATGATGAGCATCTATTAGTTGAGTTAAAGACCCTACTAAAAAGAAACATTACCCCATGTATAGAAAATGTGATCTCTAGGAGAAGAAAGTATCTTCATTTGGACATATCATCAAATGAATTGGGATATCTGTAGTCCCTTCATAGAAAAACAGAATTGATGGATGATTAAGACCTCTATCATTGACATACATCCATATATTCTTTGGGTTAGAAGGGTTTTATCACCAATTTGGGAGGAATTTCTCAAGATTGTCAAACCCTATTACCAATATAAATTGTATGGTCGTCATGTTTTCTAGGAATGAGGAATGTGATGAGAGCTTCATGGAGTTAAATAAAGGATAATCATTGTGAATGTGTTCATAGTTCAAAAAATTGTAGAACTCGTCATAGAATTTAGTGACACTATGATGAAGGGATTGGGATATTTGTTAGTGCATAATGACAAAGTCATACCTTATTCATTAAGGCAATTGAATTTTCATGAGAAAAACTAACCCACACGTGTTCTATAGATGGTAGCTTTGATATTTTCATTGAAAATATTAAATAATTATATATAGGGGAAAAGTTTGAGATATATACGGAATTGATAAGAATCAATCATATATTCGCATAGAAAGAGATGAACATGTGCCAATGAATATGGTTATAGATGATCTAGAACTATGACTACTCAGTCTTTTACATTCCTAGTAATGGAAATAATGTGGATGTCTCTCTATATAGGATTTATCATGCATATTTATCAATGATGATAATTGATAAGGCTCCAATCTACATAGAACTAAAAAAGGATGGACATGTGAATCATAAATTAAATAACATTATCAATCCTTTAAAAAATTATTGATCAACTATCTCTTTTGGAAGGGTTAAAGGGTACTCAAAGAAATGATGTAGAAAATCATAATAAGGTGGAATCAATGGGAAAGGGGAAGTCTACAGTTTTTAAAATTGATGAATAATGATTTGTGAGATTTTATTCAAGACTATATGTTCTATAAAATCACAATTTAAGGATTGAACTCTTGGATGATTTACATAGTTCAACTTTCACCATTCTCCAAAGTAGGAAAAACACGTATCTATATCTTCTAAATAACTATTGGTCATAAAATATGAACATGTATGTCACTAAATATACATCAATGTTATTGATATGAAAAAATGTAAAGGATGAAATGCATATGTATAAGGAGATGATGCCACCATTAACCATAACAACATGAAAATTGTAGATCATCACCATAGAATTTATCACCAGACTTATAAAGATATCAAAGGAAAACAATGATATATTGGTTGTTGTGTATTTCCTTACAAATGAATATCACATTATCCTAATTAAATAGTAATTATCAACATATCATCTTAGAAAAAAATATATTATAGATGTGGTAAGGCTTTTTGGAGTACAACTATCTATTATATCTGATAATGATTTGAGATTCACATTAATGTTATAGAATGTTCTCACACATCCTCTAAATAAATAAATGAAATTAAATATAGCCTATCATCCTCGAACTAATTCCCAATATTAATGGGCTATTCAGACACTGAAATTTCTGTTGTGAGCATATTTTATGGGCTTCAATGAAGGATGGGACCAACATCTTTCTTTGGTATATTTCTTATACAACAATAGTTTATAATCAAGTATCCAAATGGATCCCTATGAAGCCCGTTATATAAAGAGGTACAGAACACCTACATATTGGGATGAAGTTGTGGAACAAAAACTTCTAGGTCATTGAATGGTCATGGAAATGGTGGAAAAGGATAAGACCAAATAGCGGAATATGAAGGCTACTCAAAATTGACTGAAGATCTATGCTGAAAATCATCGATGATACCTTGATTTTAAGGATGGGGACATGATATTCCTCAACATATCTTCATAGATGTGACTGATGAGATTTGAGAAGAAGGTAAAGATTAGTCCAAGGTACATCATCCCTTTTAAGATCTTTAATCACATCAGATCATTTTCCTATCAACTACACTCCTGAAAAACCTATCTCTAGTACATGATGCATTCTATGTAACCCTCTTGAGGATGTACATACCAAACCCATCATATGTACTCAATAAAGAGGTGGTGCCATTGGATAAAGATATATCATTTGAAGATTAATTATCTAATATCTAAAATTAATGAAAAAAATCAATGAAATAACATAATTCACCTAGTCAAAGTGTTTTGGAGAACCCAAAATGTTGAAAAGCAACATAGGAACTAGTGGAGGTTATTAAATAGATTTACCCTCATATTTCTAAGTGTGGTATATGAAAATTTAATGAATGAAATTTCTTAATGGGGGATGATTATAATGAAAAAAAAATTTAAATATAAAAACATCCCTTTTGATTTATTTAAATGAATTATTATTCAATATTATTATATAGAAGACATGAACATATTTGGTTTTATTATATCCTATCAGATTTAATTGATGGATTTGAATATTTATCATTGATAAAATTGTCATTGATTAGTGATCACAGGATTATTATAAATATTGGTTTTTAGCAAATCTAATTGACACATACAATGTTATGACCTCAACCAGTTGGATCATACCCTATGAAGTCCATTTATCAGAATTTCTATGGATATATAATTTATAAGAGTTTCTATTGAGAAAGTATAATCTATGGTCCAAAAACATAAGAATAAAAAAAAATTATGGGAGAAGTCCAAACTCTTCAAGATCATGGACTAAAAATTGTTTATTTAACCATACCATGAAAGTCCCACCATCACACAGCTTACACATAGAGAATTCTTTGGTGTATTAAAGGGATATGTATCTCAACCCTAGTATTATGAGTATGTATATTATTTTTTTAATAATTAATATATTTTCATCCTATTATTGTTACTTTATAAATGTTTTTTATTTTTATTTCATTTAAACACAAATAATATTTTTTGTAAATATTGTAATTAAATAAATCAATTTATGAAATAGTGGATTTAATAAAGAAATAATATTTTAAAAATTCTATTATAAAATAATTTTAATAAAATATAAATGATCTTATTATATTTATTATAGAAAACGTAAATGTTTTATAAGTGGTCAAAAACTTTTATTTTCAGAAACCCATAATTTCATACAAAATCAATTTTATTTTAAAAGTTAAATTTGAATATTTAGAAAATTATTTAGATAAAATGACTATTATTTTTTTAATAATAACATTGGAATTATCCAATGGTGAATTTCTCACAATTTTACAACACAGTATAAATTTAGCATAAAAATTAATTACTTTATAAAAATACTCTGTGAATTTTGACATCATAATGACCCAAAAGTGTTGCAATAATTAATATAAATTCGATCAAAGACAAAATAATAGCATTACATTTAAAATAATAGGATTTTATTTTTATTGTTTTATTTTATAATGAAATTATGAATCCTTCGAAACATATAATAAATTTTGAGGATTAAAAATCATTTCATTAAGAGTGTGACTCACCTCCAAATGAAAAAGGAAATTATCTAAATAATTTCGTCCATTTGAATTATATAATGATTATAACCACCCCCCCCCCCCCATTTTGGAATAATGGGAAAATCCATGAAATGGTTTGTGGTTTTGGATATTTTATTATGTACAGTCGAAAAAATAAATAATACAGAAATCCCCTTATTTTCCAATATAAACCCACCCATGATATAATTTCTATTTTCTAAGCATTTTGGGAGACTTTACATAATCCAAAATTAATTCTCTAGATCCCTCTCAATGATCTTCATGCCCTTAATAATCCTCCACCAATGTTTTTATTTCACACACTCATGTAAGAGATCATCACCTTCCTCGACTGCTATTAAATACAATAATATTCATTTATATGAGATCATTTAATTTAAATTAGTTATATTTTAATTAACTTATAAAAATTACCTTACTATCCAACTGATGTTGTTTTAATGATTATTCATTTATCCCCTCTCATTTGGACCCTTACCTATGTGGTTACAATACCAAAATTCTGAAAGGAATCATGGCCTTATCTTTTTTATTCACATTTATTTATTAACATATTAATTCTATTTCTATTTCATAAAGTTGAGACATATCATTCCATGACACTATCACTTCCCATTTTATTTCCAAATAAAGAGATACCCCTTTCCCTCTCATCAACCATTATTTTTAATTTTTATGTAACGTTGTTATGTTGCTAAAATTTCACTACAATTTTCCAGGAAAAATAAATTATGTAATGAATACCAACGCTATTTTTCTTTCTAGGGTATTCACTATTTTTCACATATACATATTTATTTGTAACACAAATGTATTTATTCCACAACACATTGTTGTTTAAAAAATTATCATTATGAAGGAATCTATGTTGTATGATCTATGTGGAACACTATAGTGTGTGAATGAAATGAATACCATGGGTGTGCCCAGATATCACTCCAATGCATTATGTAATGTTTTGTATAATGGTACATCATGTTGGGACATGGAGTGAACCTAATTAATTTTTGAGATTTTTTCCACCATCATGTATTGTCATTTTAATCTTTGACTTGTGTGTTATGATTCTGTGTTTCAAGTTGTTTATATAAATCCAATGATATGATTATCATGATATATCAAGCCTTATTATTCATGTTCGTTTAATTACTCATTGATATTCCCATTTAATAACATGTATCACTCGTTCAATTTTTATTCCCATAATAGTATTTATAGATAAACCCTTTTATGTATATCCCCAGGTTATCCCATGCAGTTTTATGTTCAATGGATTATTTTGAGCATTATTAAGAGGATTTTTATAAAGTGGTATTACATGTTTTATGTTTTTATGTAATGTACCTAATCCTTAAATACACTAGGATTATTAATCATTCTTGTTGTATTAATTGTAGTCTTATATAACATAATAACAACTCAAGTGAAATAATGAAAAGTGTTGTTATATTATTGTTCTATGTAACACAAGCCAAACATACTGTTAGTTATTTCACAAGTTAAACACAGTGTATGGTGTATCCCATAATTAACATGTTATTTCATATTAATCAAGCTTAACATGGTTTAGTGCTCAATGAAATACACCAATGAATTTTAATTTATTCAAAAAATTATAATTCATAAAAAGTTAGGTTGTTACAATCTAATATTTTCACTAGTGCCGAAAACGTTTCTACGTCGATTATTTTTAAATTTTTATGTAAATTTTTAGATAATGTTATTAATGTCAACATAATATATATTTTCTTTTACATACACTATTTATAACCAACATAAACAACATAATTCCTAAGTGTTTTTTACATCGGTTCTTAAATAACTGATTTAAAAAATGCTTAAGAGGCTCGATTAATTACAATAGTTATTAAATAAACAATGTGGTATAAAGTTTATTACGTCAGTTATTATATAACCGATGTATTATATCATGCCTCCAAAGCATGTTTTCATCGGTTATACAGTAACCGACAAGATAAATTTTATATGACAATAGCTATTAAATAATCGACGTAAAAAAGCATCCTCTATGAATTTATTACATTAGTTATGAAATAAATGATGTAAAAAAACCATCCACTGGTATTTATTAAGTTGGTTATAAAATAACTGACAAAAAAACAAGTCAGTGAAGTGTTTTTTCACGCTAGTTATTGTATAACAGACGTGAAAAATGATATACGGCGTTGGTTATTTAATAACCAACGTAATACACCATTCCCCAAAAATTTATTACGTCGGATATTAAAAAACAGACATAAAAACCCATTCTCAGGCATTTATTACATTGGTTATTTTATAACTGATGTGAAAACTAATTTTTTGTTATAAAACTTTGAAACCATTACTATGCTCTGCCAAAGTAGACCAAAAACAAGTTGAAACCATACCAAAACAAAACCAAAATCCATACCAAAAAAGCATCATAACTAGACCAAAACAGGAAGAACCTAAGAAATATTAAACATTCACATTTATAAATTATTAACATACAGTTTCAACTAAATAACCTAAATGAAACCAAAACAAAAATGAAATTCACAATTATAATTACAATATTAAAAATTGCATTTTACACTTTAAACAAACTAAACTCCAATCAATACTATAAAATAATTTGAGAATTCCACTTGTAATTGTTTTACCTCTTGAGATATATATTTTTGATGGTCATCAAATATCTACAAATTAAAATGAATGTAGTTAATATGTGTAATGAATAAATCCAATGAAGTATTATAGGAATGTTTATAAGGAAGTATAACTTAGTAAAACTTCAAAAGTGATCCAGTTTTAATTATTTAATACATAAATCATAAAAAATAATATCTACATTCGGTGATGCCTTTTATTTCATTAAAATTATGTTTAAATTATTTTCAATTCAAAATATCATTTTTTTGTAATATATCGAAAATTACAAAATATACATGTATATTTACATTTACTTTTTCATATTTGATCTTGGAACTCATTCCCTTTGTGCTTTTTGAATGTGGACCCATCCCCTGAGAGTAAATAATATGAATTTGATAAATTTATAATCCATTATTATATAGAAAACAATTAATTAATTGAAACTTACATTTCCATCATATCTTTAAAACAACCCCACACATTGCCATGGACAAAGCATATCCAATAAAGTGTTTTCTCTCTAGGATGAAAAACACATAACATCTAATTATCAATGATATAACAGAAAATATAAGGCTATTAGTTTTTTATGTTAAAAGGTAATGAACAATTTTCTAGATATATGTTTCATACCTCTCATAAAAAAGCATCATCCAACATAGTCTGATTATATTATGTTCAAATTATTCAGTAATATAAAGTGTTCTTTGTTCCTCATCCAATGAATTTCCATCAAGGGAAATCATATACGGGTCACTGAATCCATATAAATATCTATGATCATTTCTATCACACATGTTATAATGTTACGTAATACAAAAAAAAACATAATTATACATTTTTAAAAATATAATGATGGGAATGTTGTTAAGACTGATATGGAAAAAATATACACCACGTTGATTCCCAACTTATCTCTAGTAACAAGCTCTATGATATCATTTTCCACAATCCACACATTTATTTCATGTCTACAAACATGAACATAAATTTTAAACAAATAACGATCTTCCAAAAAATTCAATATCTTGACAATCTGTCAAGACTACTAGAATCTGCATCTGATGTCATAACCATTTGTCTTTATTGTGGTCTATATAGTCTTTCTTTACCTTTGATGCATTGCAGCTAATAAATAGTAATATATATTAGTTTTAAAATGTTCAAAAAAATTTAATAAAAAATAAAATAAAAAATATAACATACATACATCTATGGTATTGAGTTGCATAAGTCTGGATGGACAATCTAAAAAGTGGGAGATATTATTTCAAACTATCGTCGCCACATTTGTAGGTAATGGTACTTGAGCTGATCTATCTATATTATCATATATAGTGAACCTATTATGATCTAACACTAATTTTTAATGATGAACAATTTCTCTTATACAATATATCAGCCCATATGCTACTATACAATGGTGAAGATCATGAACATGCAACTCATAATAAGTAAGAAGTTCTGGAGGAGGAGTTGGATAAAAAATGGGGTATACGGGCTAAGGTGGGGTAATAGGAGCTACTGGCGGAGGTGGAGGATAAATAATGGGGTTTGCAGGGGGAGGTGGATGAGTGGGAGTTGTAGTATAAAATTTTATTTTCATGTCTAAAAACGTAGACTATACCGACTCTCTAATAATTTCCTCCACCGTTGCATTAATATTATGAACTTCAGCCTCCAAGGATTCTATTTTTTTATAAACACCCTCCATGGAATAAGTTGAAGAATGTGGAAACCCTTTTCTTACCGATACACCTGTCGGGTATCCACATTCACAACCAGGGTGTTCGGGCATTCCCAATGTTGAGGATAAAATATCTTGCCTCCCAAAAGCTGTAAATACACCATATGTGCTCTTAACCTCATGATAATCCTATGTTAATTAATTGAACATTTCAATAATTATTCAATTTATATAAATAATATAATTAACATAAATATTTAAAATAAATATACTAAAATCCTCTCAGCTATGATTCTTGGTTCATCCGAAAGATATTGACCTTTTTCCCATCCAAGATCTCTTCAATTTTTCATGTCAAGATGTAGGGGATGGAAGGGAAACCACTCTAGAGCTTGAAGACTCAGTTCTATGTTTTTGTAATTTTTCCACTATAATTTTTTCTCCCAATAAACTATACCCTTTCTAAGATAAAATATATGGGTATACATGTTTATATTTTATCTCCTTATGATATTTACTTTTTTTTCTGTAAATTAAGAATAATAAATCACTCACAAAACATTAATAAGATCATTTTTATAATATGTCTTATAAAAGTTTACATTGCCCTTAACAAAAATGATTCTTTTCATATACATTCAACAAATTGTGTCCATGTGTCTTCATCTATTAAAGGATATATATGACATGTATTTTCATGTTTTATTTGACTGAAAATGAAATTATATTTGTGGTAATATTTGAAATACCTCCATCTCCTTGCATCCATCGATAAGAATTTCTTCCTAACTCCCCTAATGTAAGGAATATCAAATTTCACCTAATATATATGGGATAAAACATATTATATTATAAAAATATAAATATTAGTCAAGGAATTGTAGAAGATCATACCAAAATTTTCTCCTACAACCGAGATAGTATCGTTTTGTCCATACTTCTCCAACTATTGTACAAAATTATTACTTTTCTTTTTTACACTGAGTTGATACAAAAATATTAAAAAAAATTCATTTGGAACTCTAGGAATATCATTCTCATTAATCGTAGTAGTATCCCATGGTCCTGGCTACGAGAAACTGATGAATTTAGAAAATGTGTGCAGCCATGTTTACCAACTCATAAACTCTTCTTTGTTATTATGGGAGCACATGGGGAAGATTGGGGAACATCAAAAAGAGAATTTGAATGTTCCTCTCCATGGGTATGGTCATGATGATCACCTCTTGAATCTTGTGGTTGATCAAATGATTGATATGTCATTATCCTTTGAATAAAAAAAGAAAACATTACTTCACAAATATAGAAATTCAAATATTACAATACCAATGTAAATAGAAAATAAAAATCTAACAATGATATGTAATAGTGAACATGGTAAATATGGTAAGCATGTTAAACAATAGTAAGGATAATAAACATGGTAATCATGGCAGTGTAATTTTTCATTCAAAAAAATCAATAAATATATATGTTACGTAATGGTAAACTATTGTAAACATGGTGAACATGGTAAAAATGGTGATATAATTTTCAGTCAAAAAAATTAATAGATATAAAAGTTACATAATGTTATACATGATAAAATAAACTGAACAAAATTAAAATAAACAAACATTTCAATTTATTTGTTTTAATACGCATTTAAATAAAGAAAAAACATTAAAATATCTAACAATTTATTAAAATATTTAATGTAAACAAGAAATAAACATATGTTTCTTGTAATATTTTGAATGAAAAATGGATTGTTTTCCTAAATTCCATTGTCATGATCATTCATTATGTCACAAACCCTGTTTTCGACATGCTAATCTTTATTCTTTTCTAATCATTATAAGGAGGTAGGGACGTTATATAAATCAATATCTTAATCAAGTTGATCCTCACTAACATATTGTTTTTTCTATGTAAAATAGGTAACCACTTCATATATAATTGATCAACAACATAAAAAATCTATTTTTCAAGTGTTTCCGGAATAAATGAATTGTTTCCCTTCCAATAAATTATGATTAACTATATTCATTCAAAAATCATCACGTAGGACAATGTTGTTACTGATATACCATCTTTATTTAATAACATGAACATTAATTTTAATACAATCATCCTCCCATATTACTTCAATGACTCCATTATAAGAACTTGATGTAGAAATCTTGTTTTTCATTTAGAACTCAAAAAATTAATTGCTTCTACAAACACCAATACACAAAAATTCTGAACTGCACTTCTATTTTCCGGAGCTTTTGTATGAAAGGTATATCAATTAATGTCATACCCAGATCATTTTATCACATTTAAACATGGACCACCCATTAGCCATCTTAATTTCTCTAATACATATGAACTATAGAGAAAGGAATTTTTAAAACAAGGAAATAATGTTGTGTTGTGCTCGTTCTAAATCAACATTTCTTTCTTCATTGGATGACATTTGTTCAACTGCTTAATATGAAATGTGATTTACAGTAGAGAATATTATATTTTATTCAAGATATATAAATGTACCTTACTCATCTGTTCAACTGAATAAGATTTGAATTTGAAGTCATGAATCCCCTTTCCTTAATTATTAACGCATTCATGGCGAGATGGATGGAAACATATGTGCTCTTCCACAACCATGTTGATTGTAGAAAATTACATAAACTCATAGAAAATATACTTTTCAATAATGGAGGATTCAGGTTGATATTTATTTTTAATATACTCCTTCAATATTTTCATATATCTTTCCAAATGATATATCCAATGAAGATATACAGGTTCACAAATCATTATTTCTAGAACCATATTTACTATTAAATGCACGTTTATATCCAAAAAAGATGGAGGAAAATACATTTCCAACTGAAAAAGTATAGAAATTGCATATTTTTCAAAAATGATAAAAGCATTCACATCAATCACCTTATTAAAAATTGAATTGAAAAAATAACACACCTTCATTATAGTATTTCTAACACTAATGGGAAATATTCTAAGCAATGCAACTAGTAGATGTTGTTTCATCATGATGTGTAAATCATGATATTTATACCTATCAACTTCAAATCCTTCAAAGAATCAAAATTTATTACATTTGAAGAATAACCTTGAGGAATATTGATATCATGAGGACACTGACCAAAGCTAATTACCTCCCTCTAGGAAATTTTATGACAAGCCAAGGGAAGAAATGATCTTCTACCATTATGAGTGTGAGGTAACTCCAAACATCTTCCCATCGATATAATGTATAATCTTGTGTTCAATCCATCTATTGTCATTCTGTTAATATTTAAAATGTTCAAATCAAACTATTATAGATATTCTTCTCCAATTTTATGCCATCAATATTATGTTTCACTTCATGATATCTCCAATATCTTACCTAAAAAATATTGAACTTTTCTTCCAAATATGTCTATCATTACCAGATTTATATGCCTTTCCCAATGTCACATCAAGGTTTTCAGCCTCTATAAATTCACTTCTAGGGATAATGGTTTGGGAGCAATATAAAATTCTTAGGAGCCACTAAATGCATTTTTTAGTCTTTTATAAGAGTGATCCATAATAAAAAACTCTCGATGGCCCATTTATATTGGTTTCCACCCAGGATGAAATTGTAAATATGATGTTTGTTCAATACAAATTGGAAATGCATTATGCCCCATAAAACCATACCCAGAAAAAATTCCATGCACTGCGAAGTCATTTATAGTGAACATAATCACTACATATATTTGAAAGTAGTCCATTTTTAAGTACCATAATAACTATTTGCATCCTCCCATAAAAGTTTCAAATCATCAATCAATTGTGACCAGACGAAATGAATATAATTTTTGAGTTGCATCGGACCAGATATCATTATAATAAACATGACATATTTTAGCTTCACAAAAACATCAGGAGAGATGTTGTAAATTACCAAAAAACAGGCCATGAGCTATGTTCACTACTAAGGCTTAGATATTGATTTGTTACATTTGTGCACAACCCAATTATGATATTTATAATTTATTTTTTGAATATAGGATACCAATCATCTATGTTCTTCCATTGGGGACAACTAGCTGGATGACTTATTTTTCCATAACATATCCACTCATCAAAATTCCCTACTTACATTTTTCATTCTATAAATTAGCAAATAAATGTTTCAAAATATGAATTATAGGAATATTACAAAATACCATGTCTTGGATCTTTGTAATCTCTACATCAACCTGTCTTTTTTCTATCAAATTATATCTTGAGGTCCCACATTTAGGACATTCTGACAGAAATTCATATTCATTTCTATATATCAAATAGCCATTCAGACAAAAATGTATTTTCTTTTATCTCAATCCCATCAGGAATATTATTTTCTTTGCCTTATTATATGAATATAAAATATTGTTTTATTTTGGAAGAAAATATATCAACAATTGTAGCAGCTCTGTTAAACATCTGTCACTCCATCCATATTTCTCTATCAGGTAAATTAGTCATAACACCAAAAAAAAACTATAATATATGTACAACTAAGACACAATGGGTTTTCAGCGTTACCATATTGACATGAAACTGTCGGTTCTATCTCAATTTGTTCTACTATAATATCTTGAATCATTTCTTCAATTCTATCGAAGTTTCCATCTTTCAAATAGTCATTATTAGCAGATCTGACATTCTGGCCAGTTTCACCATGCCAAATCCACGAGTTGTAACTTGGATTAAATCCATGGAAAATCATATTATCAAATATTTCTCCGCTTTTCAAATTTTCTATATTTAATCAATTCAGGCATGGACAGAAAAAAACTTCGTTGCTTGGAACATTGTTTTTTGAAAATTCCCAAATGGTATCAACAAATTCCTCATATTCATTACTCATTTGAGGTTCCATAATCTAGCTTAAACTCAATAATACCTATAAAAACTATAAAAATTATACATCTTTTAATGACAATATAGTTATAGATTTATATGAAAAATATCATAATTGGAATGTAAAACAATTCGGAAATATAAAACAAATATATGCGTATTTGAAAAAGATATGCATAGAAATAATTATAAAATGAAACTTTCATAAGATTTAATCGTTTTATATTTATATGAAATAATGACATAATTTAAAAGTAAAAAAATTGGAAAAACAATTTGGAATAGATGTGTTAGTAATCAAGGATTGGGGAATATTCAAAGGAAAGATTTTACTCGATTTCTATTGATATATAAAATTTATTCATCTCATAGAAATGTTTCCAATGAAATTAATATATGATGATGATAAAAAACTAATGAAAAATTTGTCAATGGGTGTTAAAAGAAATGTTAAATTTAGAATGTAAATACTTTATAAATACGAACTTTGTTTCCCAAGAGGATATTATCTCTATATAATTTGTAGTAGATAAATTTGAAAACTATAAAGACTTATTGAAATAATTTATTACCTCTATCAAAAACATAAAAAACCTTTAATTTATAAATTATGAAATCATTGATGTTGATGGAAAAGTAATCCAAATAGTTAAATTTGAATATTCAATTGAATAGATCAATATTTGGAGGGTTGATATGAAAATAATTTTGGGATTACATATATCTCTCATAAGGACCATAATATAATAGTATTAATGTTTCTTGGATCCTTTATTTTTAAGGTAAAAAATAATACATCCTGGTGCAGCAGGATACTAAATTTACACTTCCATTAACATGAAATATGAAATATAAATACAAAAATATGTATACATTCACCCACATGGTCCAATGAAAAAGGTATTCCAGGGTTAACATCTCTAGTGATCTCATGAAGAGATTCCTCAATAAGAATATTTGTATATAAAATAAGGCAATAAGCATTTAATTCTTTATATACACTTTAATGATGAATTTTAAATCACCTAACCCATTTATTAAATGATATTATGAGTTCTTATCCACAAAAATACATTATTTAATACTTTCAATTCATTAAACTCCTATAAATCATTTAAATATAGGTAAAAAATAGACTTGGAAAGAATGGGATATCATTATTAGAGAAAAATATACCTATCATTATCATTGAATGTTTACCCACATATGAAATATTTTCAATCGTTGTCCTTTAATTTATTTTTCTTTAATAACTCCTAGAGACAACAAAAGAAGATTACATAGCTAGGTATAATGACTATATTCACCTATATTTCTCTCGTGTCCAACCAAATTTATTTATAATGAGAATGGTAGAGTGTGTTATTTTACAATAAACAACTTAATAGAGAGTTTTATCATATAATAAAAAATATAATATTAAAATTAAAATGATTTTTAATTTGAATATATTACCAAAATTTAGAATTATATAATGATACGATTTTTGTTTTTAAAAAAATGTATTGAATAATATCCTTAGATGTAAGGTTATGGGGAAGAACATTCATGATAATGATTTCATGGTAGCACACACAAGGAAGTACACACACACACAAATGATAGAAAACACTTGGTAACCACAAAAATCGAAGAACTTGCATGATATCCCACCCATGGTTTATTTTACCAGAAAAAACGTTGCATTGTATAAAATAGAACTATAACACTCTCCAAGATAGAAAGAACAATGATCAAAAAATAATATCTCAAAATATAAATTTTGGGAATCTCGAACAATAAGGAATGAAATCAAGGCGTGTGTGGCTTACTTGAGTGTTGTGAGTTGACCTGATTGATCCATTGATAATAAAAATGGTGAATGATATTGGAAAATGAGTATGGAGGGGATGACATCGAAGAATCATTTTTAGGTTTTCCACGTGAGAGAGACGAGTTATAGGTCACCCACTCAAATAAAATAGAACTACAGAATATCAGGACTGATAAATCATATAAAATATTTATTATGTTGGTTATTTAATAACCAATGTGATATACATTTTTTTAATGTTTATCACGTTGATTATAAAATAACCGACCTGATAAGATATTTTTTTTATGTTTTTCACGTCGGTTATTTTAAAACTAACATGATAAATCAAATATTGGTATTTTGACGTCAGATATTAAAAATTATTTTTGTAAATTTATTCTCTACATTTATGATGTTGGTTAAAAAATTACCAACTTGATAAGCAAATTTTACTACATTTCCCATAAAATATATATAACCAACGTTAAAAACATCGACATCGTAAATGTTTTCTTCACTAGTGTTAATGGTATTATCATTGAAATTAATGATCATAATTATTTAATTATAGTTGGTTTGAAGTCCCATTTAATGGATTATATGTTTTCTTGAGGGGATAATTTATGAAGGTTTGTTTTTTTATATTTTATCAATTGAGGAGAAAGAATGTAATACTCCCCACCCTATTATAATATGTTAACACTTCATGAAAAAACTATTAAATAATATTCCCCCTAAAGACACACAATCCATGAATATATTTTTTAGATATGTTCTATTTCAAATTTGAATAAATTAAAATCAATTTTTATATTTTTAATGTCAATATATCCCCAAGATAATTTTTTATATTTTTCTAAAATAATTTATTTTATTTTAATTCTGAAAAATATATTTGATACTAAAAAAATTAATTTTATGAATTTATATCATACATATAGATGTTTATAAAACATTTTAATCGTTAAAATAATTATTGAATATGTAAAATGAGAAATTCTAGAAATACTACGTAGAATTTGGCAAACCTATGGTTAACGTTTTAAGGAAATAAATAATTCTTTAAAAAAAATATTGTTTTTGGAAATTAATTTTATTTGAATTTCTATTTCCTAAAATGTAGTTTTTGAATGATTTTAAATAAACACAATCATTATAAGAAACCAGTTTATATAAATAAAATCAAATACATTGGTGATTTTCCCAACACATAAATTTTAAGCATACAATTACACTCTTTAAAAAAACATGATTTTTAGCATTATAGGTTATAATGATAAAATCTAAACATATAAAATATATAAATTTTATATAATAATATGTATTTAATGTTCTGAATCATTAGTTAAAATATTTAATAATATCAGTGTTATTATAGAACATAAAATTGATTTTCTTAGGTTGAAATTATTTCCACGTTAAAACCAAAAATGGTGAAAATAATAAATCTAGTGGTAAATAGATATAAGAATGATAAAAACCCATAACTAATTTATTCTATGATTGATAATCAACCACACATCATCATCCACTCATTTATTATCCATTTATTCAAACACATGATAAGTGAACCATGTGATCTCTTTATATTATTTTAAAATATTCATAAATATTCCATTCTCACAACTTATAAAATAGGATTATCACCATCCCTTCAATACCTAAGAAAAAATATCTTTCCAATTATAAATATACCATTATTCCTTACACTATAATCCCATTATCATCTTTTGAGAGGAGATTTTACAAAACCCTCCTTTCATAATGAGACCTTCATGAGAAATCCCAAGTCCTCAACGTGAGAACTAAATTTCCAATTTTATCCTTTATAAACTATTATTCCAACTATTTTTTCCATTCTAATTAAATAATAATAATATTTGTTTTATATATAATATTTTTAATTTAATATAGTAACCTTTAAATACCTTTACCTTTTTCATGGAGGGGAAAAATGTCTTTTTGTGTTGGTGAGGACTGCCACCTCCACAATGACAAATGCTAAATTTTCCTTAACCATAGCACAAAGATATCCCAATTAAAGAATTTATTAAATAATTATGATAATTATAATATATCTTTTATTCTAAAATTAAAAAAAATAATTTAAAAATTTTACCTATTCTATGAAAATCAAAACAGACAACCATGTGTACGTTTGGACTACTACCTCCATGGAACAATTAATTTCCATTATTTCATATTCATCACCTTCATTAACATTTATTAATTGGAACAGGTTTAAAATATAAATATTTTTTATTAAATTTTTAATCTCATTTAACGAAACTAGAAAACTGATTAATAATTCGAGTAATAAACAGGTGTGGAAATTTCAACCGCTCAATAGATCATTCTTTGAACAAACAATGATTTCATTAAACTATTTAATTACATCATAATAGTTATATCCCTCATATATTTCATTAAATTATTTTATTTCACACACTAATTAATAGTAAATAATTTCATTAATCTTTAGTTATAAAGATTTTTCCCCTAAATAACATCACAATAATCCATTAATCAAGGTATGTTCTCATTTCGCTCGGTTTGACCACCTACCTGCCCAATTATATAAAAATATATCATGGATGTCAATAGGAATGTAATTTTTGGTAATATATTATATAAATTTGTAAATAATGATTTTATTTTTGTTTGTTAATTTTAACATCAATATTAATCTGATTAGTTATAATAGTAGTGTTTGTTTTTAAAGAAACTAAAACATGCTCATAGTTTATTTCATCATTAAAGAACATAAAAAACAACCATACATTGTAATTATTAAAATATAAATAATTATAAATCATCAATTATATTATAATTTATTATATTTTATTGATGAAATCTATGATATGATTGAAGAGTTACACCATTATTATGAAACTAGTTCAAAATGTTCATGATTTCTCACACCCAATATTGAAAATAGATGATAAATAAGCATTATACATTTACAGAATTATTTTTTATTTTATTAAATAATATTTTTTGTAATTAATATATATATATATAATATGATATTAATATAGTCATGTTTTTGAACATGAGGTTATTGGAAATTCAGAAAAGTGGAAAAAATGTAAGGATTCTTTTCATAAATTTCTACTCCTTGAGACATGATTATGTTAATTACCAAGATTTCTTTTGAAAGGAATTATTATTACCCCTTTGATATTTTATATCATTATTATCATATTTTAACTTGTATTTAATACTCTATTTTAAATTATATGATTCATGTTTTTTCAATATATATGTTACCTTGGCTATTATAATGCCCCCAAATATTACATATTTTAATGTAATGTGTGAGTTTTTTCCATAAATATGTTTTCCTTAACAGGATATTAGAAAGAGTATGTGGATGTGGAACATATATAATAAAGGGTTTCCACTTTGAGAAATTCTGCAATTAGTGTATGATGATTGGACTTAACATATTGCACCATGTGAGACACTCATATGGGATATGATTTGGATAATTCACACTATCATTACAGACCATAATGAAGGATTTTACTAACATTTCTTTGGTATCCTAACATTGGAAACTATTAACATAAATATATATATTAGATTGAAAATCAAATACATTTTAGGAACCCTCTACACAACCATTAAAGTATTTATTTCAAAAGGGTACTCTCTATTACTCTGAGAATACCCCAGAATTTCCATGTTGATTTTTGGTATATTGTTCTATATAGCCTCATTAATCCATTGAATGGGGATATACTGGTTCCTATGTTTCCCTCGTATGGATAGAAATTTTTCAATGTTAACATGATAAATTAATATGTTTGTTAGGAGATGTTATGAAATGTCTTGTAAAACATATGATTATTTCATTGGGATTAATTATCAATGGGTGTGGAGTAATATAGATAGCCCCATGATTTATTAATATTTATCATAAAAAAACTAGATCAGGTACATGTATATCCACTAACCATTTTTTAATGAGGTCTTATAATAAGTTCTTGAATGTATTTTTATGTTGTCAGAAATTATGAATCCCAATAATATGAGATCATAACTAATTATCCATGTTTTTATTTGATACCAAAGATATAGAATTACCTCACATTAATTTGATTTAGAAATTACTAAGATCATCAATTTTTTAACCATTTATTTATGGCTAATATAATTATATATTTCATTGTATGTTTTTCTTTAATTATAATCTAAGAAAAACATTATTTTATCCTTTCCAAAAAAAATAAAATTAGATAACTATATTTGATTTTCAAGGATTTTTTTGACTATATATTAATATTATCAAGATGTTTTTTATATTTTACTGTATGTTCTCTACTGGTATATAGAAAATATTAATATATCTAGTCTTTGAAGATAACTAAACTATTGTATACTTTCGGAACAATTTTATACTATACCAAAAATATAATATAACTACCAGTTATAGGTTTTTGGAGTATGAGATAAATATATTATATGTATATTAGTACAGTAGACCTAGGTTACAAAAGATATCATTTCCTACATAAATCAATTATCCAATCAAAAATATGGTGAAACTATTATAGTCTTCTCAATGATTCTGTGACTAAAATCATTTTAAAGAACAACTAATCCTTTTTATGAAATGAAATGGATTAAGTCACTAGATTAGATATTTCTATCTTTGGGAGGAAGTGAAAGATAAAAGGTCATGATTGTAGTATATATTTTAAAGGAATAGACTTCACCCCCTACTCTTTTATAGACCCACCTCCAATTTCTCACCCTATATAAATGTTTTATTTAATATGAAGAGAAATGTTTCTTTATGGATGGGATACACATCATAATGATAGAGGATATGTCGATTATAAAAAAATACTATGATGTATTTCCATTGGAATTTTATTTTCATCTTCTTAAGAATGATGTTGAGATTTCCATTGAACTCATTCATGATTCATTATCCATATCTAAAAAAATAACATTATCACTTAACTAGTTTAGTTTGTAGATTGAATGAAATGGATATAATATTTGTGTTAAAAGAGATCTATACACTCTAATTTTTCACTATAGAGGCCCATTTTTTGAAAAATAAGGATTGTTCTATGAGATTTCTCTTTGATTAAATGGATATTAATTTCATTACTATAAATAATATGAATTATTTACCACATATTGATGACTTATTTGTTCAACATCAAGGATCTCAATATTTTTTGATGATCGATCTTCCCTCGGGTTATCATTTTATGAGGTTGAAGTAGGGGATATTCTGAAGATTTAAATACTTATGAGATATAGGCATTATGAATTTATGTTAATTTTATTTAGATTGACTAATGAATATTATATTTTAATGTTTCTACTAAATAGTGTATTCAAATATTATCTTTATAACAAGATGGATGTTTTCAATGATTATATATTGATACACTCTAAAATCTAGTACATGTATGAGTGCCATTATTGAATAATTCTTGAGACCCTCTGATAAAATAAATTATAAGGAAAATTCAATAAATGTGAATTTTCTCACCATGATGTTCTTTATCATAGAAATAATTTCTATAAAGAGAGAATATATCATGATCAGTGTAAAATGTTATTCAATAAAGTTAAAAAACATCTGAATATAACTGAGATATGTAGTTTTCTTGGCTTAACTGATTAATAATAGAGGTTTTTCAAAATTTTCCATGAATGGAGAATCTGTTAACCATATTGACATTTAAATGGGATGAATTTTCATGGTATAGTGGATGTTGAGAATGTTTGGAGACATGAAGATAATATTGAATAATTCTCCTATACTGACTTTACAATTAAGAATGGATGAATTTATAATATATTGTAATTCATCAAAGAAAGAATATTGATTTTTAATTCAATAGAATGATAGAATGTTTTCATATGAATCATTTAAATTCAACATCCACAGAAAGAACTATCCAACAAAAGACCTTTATTAGAAACAAATAATCCTTTACATGAGGATATAGAGGCATTGTCTCTATAAATAAAGATATGACATGTATAATATAATAATCCTACGCTTTATTTCAAATTAAAACAAGATTAATTACATAAGCTTGAACATAATAAAACTCGAAATATCGATTGGTCTACTGTTTTTTGGTTATTAAGAAAATTACATAACAATTAAAAACATGAAATAAACATCATCATTGGAAACTTTGTTAACATTACCACAACATTTATTTATACATAGAAATGCATGGGATAACCTCGGGACAAGAATACGAAAAGGGTGAGCTATAAAACTAATTAAGGGAATAATCATGGAATAACATTTTGTATACAATACATATTAGTAAATACGAATATAAAAGGAGTGTAAAATAAACATGAACATAGAGTCATGATATAGCATTATATTCATAAAATGGGAATGTGGAAACAACATACAACAAGGTATTAGCATGATCTAAGGCTCATTGTACATAGATTGTCATGAGTAACCCTCATTGCACCTCAATTATAAGGAGTAAACCTTTATTGCACATGAATTATCATGAGTAAACCCTTCATTGAACATGGTGTATCATGATACTAAACACTACCCAATGCAATTGAGAGATATCAGGGCACACAAATCATAATCATTTTTTCATGTATAAGTATGCCACATAGATCATACAACATTGATTAATTAAATATCATAATTAACTCAATTAAAAATGAATGTGGAATACATAAATGAAATCACCCAATAAATATTAAAATTATCATAAACATGAATACCCTTGATAGAGAAATGGGTATGTTATTCACCACATCATGATTTTAACATGGAAAATCATGGTTCAATTTTGGGAGCATAAGGACGTCAAAAAAATCGTAAAATGGGTTGATGAGAGAGAAATTGGTATATCATCATTTATACATCAAATTCACAGTAAGGGGATCATTGAACATAATCTCCCAACATATTAAATGGAATTTATATTCATAATATAAAATAAATTCTTGAATGCAATTGAGAAGAGAGAAATCCCTAATGGAAATTCGGCATAGTAACAGGTGGGATCAAAAGATCACAGTGGTGGATTATGGGAGTTAATATAAAATACCATAATGAATACAAATAATTTATAGTAACTAGGTATTGAATAATATATCACAAATCCACAAAATTGAAATCAAAAAGCATGACATAAAAGAGGCGCTTGATGAAAAATGAGGGAGATCACTTATAGAATATTAGCATAGAAACGACTTTGGTAAGGGTCCAAATGGGGTATAATAAATGATAACTCATTAAAATAACATCAATTGGACAGTATTTTAAAGATTAAAATCAAATTTAAATTCTATACATTGAAATTAAAAGGACTAATCTCAAAAAAGGTTCTTGAATTCAAAAGGGGAGGGGAGGAATCCCTTTCTTCGAGGTGTGATACCAAAGGATTAGGAGAGTATTCTTGGGATATTATAATAACCTTTGGAGTACTCTAGGGAGTATGAGGAATGTGGGTGGTCAAACTCAAAAAATCATGAGTGAATATAAATGGGTGCATCTGTGGATTTATATACGAAAGGTGAAGGGATTCTTTATTATTTTTGGTTTGGACACTGCACACTAAATTATACAAAACCACAAACCATCTGATAATTTTTTCCAAGGTTTCTAGAATAGTGGAGTGGTATATATTATTTTATATGGATAAGGGCCTATGGTATTAAAATATTGTCCTTTATTTTGTGTATGTGACTCACACATTCAATGAAATTATTTTAAAATAATAAAATATTTTATATGTCTTTGAGGAATCAATAAGGATTTAGAAAAATAAATCAAATAAACTTGAAATTATATTATTTTAAAGGAATTAAATACATTTTTTCGAATATACATTTTATTTTATTTCATTGCCTCACTATTAGGTAATTATTATTTCATAAAACACATTATATATTGATAACATATTTAATTTTTAGCAAAAAATCCGATTGACTTATAAAAGTATGAAAAATTAATAGTTGGATAACATCGACATCCATATTTAGAAAAATAATATTCATTTTATCTAATTAATTTTCAAAAAAATTTCAAAGTCACTTCTAAAATAAAAACAATAATTTATTGAAAATTGACTTGTTTTGACAAAAACAGTTGTCAAACCTTAATAAAATTTATATTGGATGTCTGAAAATTTATATGATCATTTATATTTATTAAAAGAAAGTTAATAAAGAAAATTATTCAAAAATTATTTAATTATGAAATCCATTTATTGAATTTGAATATTAACAAGTAATAGTATTTTCACTTCAAAAATCATTTACAATTTTACAAAAATAAATTGAAAGTATATAATTTCTTATATTTAAAAATTATGAACATAATAACATAGATAGGATATTATTACATGTCCCATTAGTACACGAGAATAAAACCTAATAGAACAGTGTGTGATGGTGGGGATTTCATGGGGTCATTTGGTGAACATGGCTTGGGTCATTATCTCAATGACTTTGAACTTCTCCCATAAATGGTTTTTCAAATTCTTATGTTATTGGATCTCGACTTGCTGTTGCTCTATGGAAAAGTCCAAAAATGACTTATCCCCTAAAATCTCTAATAAATGGGATTAAAATGTTATGGTCCTACTAGTTGAGTCCATCACTTCCTTTTTCTGTGTCAAAATTATTTTTTAAAACCCAATATTTATACAAGTCATGTGATCATTGTTCAAGAAATACATTTTAAATGGTAATGTTACTTAACAGTCATTTAAATTCAATTGTATATGATATAATAAAATGAGAAAATGTGTGTTCTATATCCATAGGACATTTAATTAAAAGAAATGGAATTTTATTCATAAATGTTAGGGTCATTACAACCTTTCCCCATTATGAAAATTTCCTACAAAATTTACATTTAACATATTAAAATTCTTAATACTAACCTTGGTACATCACATCCTCTGGTTCCCATGACACTTCACGAACTTCTGGTTTCTACACAACACATTGAGGAGGGGCATTGTCTTATTTTGGAAAAAAATTTATCTTTAACCTATGATCGTTACCATCCTCTCCTCATAAGAAGTGGTCATCCTCTAATGGTTCCACCTTTGGATTGTGTACATGTAATGGGTTAGGTATGTACAACCTCAAGAGTGATACATACAATACAACGTGTACATGAGATAGGTTTTTAGGAGTGATAATCGATAGGCCAATGATATGATAAGATCAAGGATCTCACAATGTCTAATGTACTATAGACTAAACATTCCCTTCTTCCCAAATATCATAACTCTCTTCCATGGAGATATGCATCGAAATATCATATATACTACATCAAACTATAGGTCTCATTGATGATTGTCAGCATAAAACTTTCGTCGACTCTTGAAATCATTAATGTGTTGCTGGATGGTTTGAAACTTCTCCTTCATTTCTTGGACCATATCCAGACATCAATGTTTTCATTCCCCATTATCATCCTGACATGTTGGTGTTCTTCCCCTATTTCTATAACGGCCTTCATAAAGATCCATTTGGATGCTTGAGTGGAAACTATTGTAGTAATATAACACCACAAAAGGATTATGTTAGTATCATATTTATTTGTAGTCCATTTAGTAATCTTTCAAAATTTCCTCAAGTGTCTTGATTGTCCGCTCAGATTTTCCATCAAAATGAGGGTGATAGGTCATGCATAATTTTAAATTAGTTTCCAGAGTGTATTAGAGACCCTTCCAGGACATAGAGGAAAATCATGGATCTTGATTGGATGAAATTGATAGTGCTACACCATGCACCATAACCACTTCCACTCATTTATAACTTCTCTAGTTGATCTAGTGAGATATCATATCGATTTAAAAAGAAATGTGCAGTCTTTTTGAGATGATCCATAATAACCCAAATAGCATTGATTCCTTTCATGTCTTAGAAATTATAGTGCAATGTCCATGGTGACGTATTCCCAATTCTATATTTGTAAGGGTAATGGTTACGTCATCCCTTTTTACTTCTACCTCTCATACTTCACTTGCTAATATACCATGCACATTGATGTGTATTAAGTGATATCTATATTCATGTTATCCCATCAATATTTCTCTCAGAGATCCCAATACATCGTTGTGTTTCCTAGGTGAATGTATAAATTCGATCTATGTGCATCATCAAAATTAATTTTTAACTAATGATTTTATGGAATACATTGTCTCTATCCAAATATCACAATTACTTCTCTATTGACATTGAACTCTATGAATGACTCTTTTCTAATAGTTTTTACTTTGTTTTTAATTCCATCATTACCTTTTTAAGAACCATATAACATTTCCCAATGAGATGGTTGAGGAATAATTTGTTAAAGGATTGGTGATGATCCCTTATTTATGATTTCCATGTCCATATTCATCAAATCAAAACACATTGTATCCTTTTCAATTCTTTTCAATCATAGAGGTGTTGGGAAATTTCTACATAGAGTAACGACTACCTTTTTTGCTCTCCTAAAGTGGTAATGGATTGAGAATTCATAATGCCTGAGGAGCTCTAACCATCTTAATTCATACATATTCATATTTTTTGGTGTGAATATATATTTGAGACTTTTTTGAACTGTATATATTTCACACTTCACCCCAAAGAGATAATTCAGCCATATTTTCAATGTAAATATCATATGTTCCAACTCCATATCATGTTTGGGATAGTATTTTTCATGAATTTCCAACTTCCATGGGGAATGTTAAATTAATTTGTTATTCTACATCAACACACAATGCTTGACCTTATTTAAAAAATTGCTAAAGATTATGAAATGATACCCACCTATGGGTAGTGTGAAAAAACTGGAAGTTACTAGCCTCTTTGTCAACTCCATAATGTTTTCTTCACAATCGTTATTCTAATAAAACTTGTCTCCCATACAAGTTATCTTGGTAAGGTGGGTTGATAATCATGAGAATGTTTTTTCAAATCAGTTATAATATCCATATAACCCTAATAATCTATAGATTTTCTTCGCATATTTCTACATCATCCAACAAAAAATTGAATTTTCTTTTGGAAGGATCTATAGATATCTAATTTGTTGTGATGATATACCCCATCATTTAAACATCCTTCAACTAGAACTCATATTTTTTACACATTCCATAGAGATTCTCCTTTCTGAAGGTATCTAGTAGAGTGCTCATATGATCCTCATAATCCTCCTTGTATTTGGAGTATATCAGAATGCCGTCCATAAATAATACCACAAAATTTTTGTGGTAATCTATAAAGACATTGTTTATCATTTCCATGATGATTTCTAGAGCACAAGTGAGTCCGAGACGAATTATAATAAATTCATAGTTCCTATAAATTATACGAAAAGTAGCCTTGGGGGTATCCTTCTTCGCACTTATGTGGTATTATTCCAACCATAGGTCCACCATAGAGATGTATTGTTCTCCATATAGAAGATCGAACAAGTAATAAATTTATGGAAAATCATACATGTTCTTAATTTTTAATATTCTGACCTTTAGATAATCAATGTAAAGGAACATTGACTCTTCCCTCTTCTTGATAAATAGGATGGATGTACCCTATATTGAAGGACATGGGTTTAAAAATCCTTTATCCACAATCTCATGTAGTTGTTTCTTTAACTACTCCAGTACCTCAACAAAATATTCAATATGTATTCATGGATATTTTTAACTCCCTATGTAACGCCCCATCCCTAGTTACCTAGAGTCGGTGCATTATTACATAACATTGGCATGATCATAAGAAAGATCAAATCTCAAAAGACCGTTTGGTTTAGTAGCCTTGTAAACCCTAGATATATTCATAATGTTTTACATTACATCATAAAGTGAAAACTACTACAACAACATATTGTCTCTATATTCCACACTATATTCCCCTCATAATAGCCCTGTAGGTCATTCATAAATTACTTCTTCACATCCTGGGAAAATAAAACATAGAAAAGGGGTGAGCTCAAATGCCAAGTAAGGATAACAATATAGCGGAAAATTTCATAAATAGGAATAAGCATTTTAGGCAGTGTATAAATAAAACAAAAGCCTTTTAAACTTGAACTTCAACATAGTATGTCAAAAATAAAATGAAATAATACCATTTACTAATTCACATGGATATTCTACTAATCGAATAATCACATGCAATATCAATAACCACTTTCATAATGATAGAATGCATAATGCCAGACTATCATAACCACATAGCCAAGGCCTTGTGCCAAGACTACAGATAAGATTTTTCCAAAGCCTTGTGAGAAGACACTAGTTTGTCTCATGAGACCTACTGATGCATCGAGGAGCTATTACGGGATCCACCCGTCACATATTAAGTCCAATGCATTCCCACATGAAAAGGTTTAAACATAACATAAACATTTGTATTAAAACTAGCATACGAAATGTCAATACTTTCACCATAAACTATGAATGGTATAAAAATAGCACATCCACAGTCAAACATATCACAAAACCTTCAATACAATATAGATGTTTTGTATCATAATAAATCAATTTCAAATAAACGTAAAATCCATCAAAGGATGTTGACATAGATGAAATCAGAACTCTTTTTAGAGAAATATCTATTTATATTTTGAAATCATTTAAGAGTCATATATTTATAAAATAAAACATTTTCTTTGAAAATATTCTTATAATCTTGTAAGGGAAGCTTCAACGATTTTATAACGGCGGAAAATAGCCACACCCGTCGAATAAGTTAAAAATAACATTCTCACCTTAATTAAATGTAAATATTCATTTATAAAACTCTTATAAAAAGTCAAAAAAGGGTATAAATGGATTTAACCCATATTCTTTTAAATAGTAAAAATGTTTTGAAATACATTTTTAAGAAACATGGATGTGGATGATAAAGAGATCGCAGTAGATTATTTCATATAAACAACCTTGGTTAATGAATAGATTGTGAAATAACCCTTACCTTGTACTTTTCCTTGGTTTGGGTAGGTTAACCTCCTGTATAATGGTGAAATAATTGTTATTAAATTATACAATAATCATATACATTAATATGATATCATATATGATCTTTTAACATTGATTTGTTAATAATATCTTAGTATTATTATTGTTTCGGGTGTTAACTTACTCATTTTCATTTATATGTTTTGTTACGTAAGTTGTGTTTGTCATGGATAGGTAGTATCTTAATCATATCTACAGTGATATCAAGTACTTAGATACTATTATTAATCAAAAAATGATAATTATACTTGAATGGATACGATGGAGAATGAATCTCATCGCGTTCTTGGAGACAGTAGTCCGTACGTACGCACGAGTGACAATATCATTCTTTTGATATTAAAATAATATATAATTGGATGTTATATCATATATACAGAATCATTATCATTTTAAATTTATTATTTAAATGAATTACACATCATTATTATACCCATCCAAATAATAATTTATTGAATAACAATTACACCACGATGTGGAGACGGTAAGCCGTACGTATGCACGTATGGTGACATGTTATTCAAACGATGGATAGAATACTGAATATGGTTGTACCATATTTATAATAAAATCATAGTATATATATTATACTGGAGTTTTTATTTTAGAATTGTAACAACAAAGGAAGAAGAACTGGAAGAAGAAAGGAACTTGGAAAAGGGTGATGAAATCATTACCTCTTCTTCGGGTTATTCATTTTGATTTGATAAAATGGCTCTTAGGTTGGCTTTCTGACTAATGGAAGGCCTCTAGGATGAAGTGAGGGAATTTGGGAGAGTATTTGGGCAGAGTTTGGATGAACCAAAAGGCATTGAAGGTGTGATGTAATGAGAAGGGGGAGTTCCCTTTTATAAGAGGGGTGAGGGGTACCTTTGGAAAAGCTAGAAATATTAATTTATAATAAATTCATATTCGGTTTCTAATGCCTCCAAAGTGGATTATTTAAATTTTAAGTTGGGGATGGTTCCGAAAACACACAACCAATGGAATTTAGATAGGTTTGGGTTACTATATTAACCTTATCTATAAGTATTAACTCTTAGTTATTTAGTTTGACATTTACCATGTCACTTTGTATTTTTATATTATATAGTTAATAAACTTACTAAAGAAATCCAAGAGACCTCCATGTGGTCCATTAATGATACACCTATCATGATATAAGTCTCTTGGCCAAACCTGAGATTTTTAGGAAATTAATATCTATTAATATAATAATTTTTTTTAAAACACTTTTATGTCAATTTTGACCCTATTCAATAGTTGATTTTTGTCATACTCATAACAGAATTATTACTTCAAAAAAAGTCAATTAAATCAATCCTAATATGTCCTATTATCGTATAAAATTAGTGTAATTCATTAAAAGTCTCAAATTATATTTATTTGAGTATTTACAATATCAATTATTTTAATGTTTCATTATTTAGGTAATTACTGCATCATCATTGTGTCATAAATAAATTAAATTATTTTATTTTTAGAAATTATAAATAAAATATAATTATTCTGGAAATCTTATTATATTGTTAATGAATATTTACAATTGAATTTATCTTATGTATAACCCTATATTAAAAATGTTTTAGTAAATAAACTTTGATTTTAACTCTTTTAACTCTTCTTTGAATTAAATAATAATAAATGTCCTAATCTAATCCAAGTGGACCTAATTAATAATATTTTATTCTTAAGGTTGTTTTTGGTCGAGATACACATGTCCAATAGAATTAGGACATGTGTTAGGGTAATATTAATATCATTTTTACCCTTAATTACCATATTTACTTTTAACCGTGGTAAATAAAAGGAAAAAGTTACTATTCACCAAAAATTATTTCCATCTCATTGAACCACCTTTTACTCCTTTATATTAACCATGTCTCTCGGATTTTCAAAATTCCATTCACAGAAATGGTAAAATTAAGTTTTATGAAAAAAATTCAGTTTTTTAACTACCACGTAGTAGTTTCACTATTCATCAAAAATTGATGTTTTTCAGAACAATGCCAAAATTTCACCATAAGCTATAATTGATATTACAAATTCAAAAATGATGCCTATTTTACCTAATTAAAAACATATAATTTTCATTAATTAATTTTATGATTAATTCCTGTTGTCACAACAAATAGAGTGTTTTTGTGAAACAATATATATATCAAAAGATTGGCAATTGTTTAGGTCTAATTTCAAAGTGAAATTAATTCTAATGGACACCATGAGATAAAATGGTAAAAATATATTCTAATTATACTTTAAAAACAATAAATAATATAATTTATTACTATAAATTATTTTGATTAAAAAATTTGTTTCTAACTATTTTTCACTATTCATAAAAATTGGAAGTTCTTAGAAAAATACCTAAAATTCATCTTAGGATAATTTCGATATTCTGAATCCAAAAATGAAGTCCATTTTAAAATATAAAATATATATAATTTCAAAAGTTAGGTATTACTATTCATAATGGCTAGTTTGATCGGTTGTGGGGTGTGTTAGAACATGATGTTGCATACAACACACGCTATCGCATTATTCAAAGAGAAGTGTACCGTAGAAGCTTGGGGTGTTACATTCTCCCCTCCTTAAAATAATTTATTTATCGAAATTTCTAGAATATTTTCGCATGAAGGGACTCGGGTGGTTCTTCATCATAAGTTCCTCGAGTTTCCACGTTGCCTCTTCCATCTTATGGTTTCTCCACACAACTTTTACCAGACGCGTTGTCCTGTTTCTTAGTACTTGTTCTCTCATATCAAGAATCTTGACGGGCTCTTCGCAATAAGACAGATCAGGTTCCAGTTCTAATTCCTCATAGGTGAGTACATGCATTGGGTCAGGCATGTATTTCCTCAATAGAGATATGTGGAACACATCGTGAACTTTGGAGAGACTTGGCGGCATTGCCAATCGGTAAGCTACAACCCCAATTCATTCTAGAATTTCGAAAGGTACGATGTACCTGGGACTCAATTTAACTTTCTTACCAAAACATATGACTCCCTTCCATGGAGATACCTTCATCAATACATGATCACTGACATAAAGTTCCAAATACTTCCTTCAATTATCGGCATAGCTCTTCTGCCTACTTTGAGCTGTTTTGATGTGATTTTGGATTACCTTCACCTTTTCAATCGTTTCCTCCACCAGTTCTGGACCTACATGTTTTCTTTCACCAAAGTCATCCCAACATGTTGGTGTACAACATCTCTATCCATATAACGCTTCATATGGTGCCATCTGAATACATGAATGGAAGCTATTGTTATAGGAAAATTCTACCAAAGGTAAATATTGATCCCACATACCCAGAATGTCAAGTGGGAAGGATCTCAACATGTCTTCTAATGTTTGAATAGTTCGTTCTGATTGTCCATCTGTCTGAGGGTGGTAGGCAGTGCTCAAATGAAGTTCAGTATCCATGGATTTCTGAAGACTCTTCCAGAATCTTGAAGTAAAACGGGGATCACGATTAGAAACAATCGATAGGGGTACTCCATGAAGTCTCAAAACTTCATTAATATATAGTTTTTCTAGACGTTCTAGTGGTAGATCTTCTCTTATAGCAAGAAAATGTGCTTACTTGGTAAGACGATCAACAATAACCCATATTTCATCATTCCTTCTATGAGTCTTTGGTATCCCCATGACAGAGTCTATCGTAATATTGTCCCATTTCCACTCCTGTATGGGAAGAGGTTGCATGACTCCTCCAGGCTATTTCCTTCCAGCTTTCACATGTTGACAAACCATACATCTTGACAGAAAATCAGCAATCTCCCTCTTCATGTTATCCCACCAAAAATTTTCCTTCAAATCTCTATAAATTTTGGTGTTCTCAGGGTGTATAGAGAAATTGGAACTATGAGCATCATCCAGCAGTTCCCTTTGTAGATCAGGTATATCGGGAACACAAAGTCTCTTCCCGAATATCAAAATTCCATCTTCATTCACAAAGTCTCTCAATCTCCCATCATTCACAGCTTTAATCTTCTTTTGAAATTCTTCATCATCAGTCTGAGAACTCTTAATCCTTTCTAGTAAAGATAGTTTGGCAACCATTTGAAAAAGCATTGATGTTTCACCTTCCATGGTTATTCCCATGTCCATCTTCACTAGATCCATGAAAATTGGATCCCTTTCAATTCTCATATTGTTCAGAATTCCATGATCTTTTCTGCTCAAAGCACCTGGAACCTTGTTTTCCTTCCCCGGGTGGTAGTTTATCGTGAAATCATAATCCTTGAGTAATTCAATCCTTCTCCTTTACCTCATGTTGAGTTCTTTTTGTGATAAAATATACTTCAAACCCTTGTGATCAGTATGAATCTCGCATATTTCACCATAGAGGTAGTGCCTCCATATCTTCAAAGCAAAGATCAAAGCTGCTAACACAAGATCATGAGTAGGATAATTTTGTTCAGGAATTTTCAACTGTCATGATGCATAGGCAATAACCCTATCATTTTGCATAAGGACACAACCAAGTCCTTTATTCGATGCATCACTATAAATAACGAACCCATCATTCCCCGATGGTAGAGTCAATATAGGAGCATTGACCAATCTTCTCTTCAGTTCTTCGAAACATTCTTCACAGTCTTTTATCCAAACAAATTTAACCCCTTTACGTGTGAGCATTGTTAATGGGTTAGCCAATCTGGCAAAATTCTGGACGAAACGTCGATAATAACCTACCAAAATAATAAAACTACGTACCTTAGTTATACTCATAGGTGATGGCCATTCATGGATTGCCTTGGTCTTAGAAGGATCAACATAGATTCCATCTTTAGAGACAATATGGCCAAGAAAAGAAATCTCCTGAAGCCAGAATTCACACATGCTAAACATCCCATATAATCCATTTCTTCTCAGAGTCGTCAAGATAATGCGCAAGTTATTTTCATGATCTTCATAGCTTTTGGAGTATACCAAGATATCATAAATAAATACCACCAAAAATTCATCGAGATATTCCTTGAAAACACTATTCATCAGATCCATGAATACAGAGTGTGCATTAGTCAATCCAAAAGGCACTACAGTAAACTTGTAATTCCCGTACCTTGTTCAAAATGATGTCTTCAGAATGTCTTCCTTCTTCACACACAACTGATGGTATCCAGATCGAAGGTCAATCTTTAAAAAGTATTGAGCTCCATGTAGTTGGTCAAATAAATCATCAATGTGAGGTAGGGGATACTTTTTCTTTATCGTTATATCATTGATCTCCCTGTAGTCAATACATAACCTCATAGATCCATCTTTATTTTTAACAAAATGAACAGGGGCTCCCCATGGAGAAACACTTGGGAGAATAAATCTTTTATTACTCAATTCCTCTAGTTGCTTCTTTAGTTCAACTAATTCTACAATGGGCATTCTATAAGGGGTCTTCGATATAGGCCTTGATCTAGGAATTAAATCAATGAAAAACTAAACTTATAATTTAAGTGGATGTCCAGGTAAATCTTCCGGAAATACATCTACATATTCTTTCACAACATGTACATCCTCTATTGGAACATTCCTTTACTCACCCACAGTCATTTCATTCTCTTCATCCCCAAAGACTGAAATATTTTCTCTAGGGAATTTATCAATTGCTCAGCTACTAAGGGATTGGTACTACCATTGAACATTGGTGGTTGTTGCCTCATGAATCGATCTAACATTGATCCTCCACGCTGCGGATCAGGGTTCTCTATACGGGTAAGGTTATTATTCATAACCTGAGTGAGTTTTCACAGTATGGTGATTAGCTGATTGTCACTAGTTGCATCACCAGCTCCACGATAATTATCATGAGTTGGAGGGAAATCCCTACATGGTGTGTGTGCATTGATACAGTTTCCATTTCTTCTCCTAGGCACCATTTCTAAACAATGGAATAAACTAGATCAGTTTATGAATCATAATACATAATAACATACTTATAAAACACTTAAGATAAATTGAACTATTTATGGATATAATCCATAATCATAAAAAAATCTTTTCTTTGAGGAATTATATACTCATAAACCCTTCATAATGATTTGTAAAGAAAATGAGAGTTATCCTAAGCCTATCCCCCGAGAGTGTCGTAACCAAGAGTACAGCAAGGCCTGTTGTCGTGCACTGGTTCCCGTTCGAGTCTATATCAAAGTGGTGTTTTCGGGTTTTACCCCTAGGTACATCTGTGCCAGAGCCGCCTCTACCTGCTCGTATCCAGATAGGGATGTATTGCTTGGAAAACTCAAAAAATCTCTACAATACCAGAATTTTAGGATGTTCTTCTATACTAATCCTCAATGTTCATCTTAGGTCTACGTGCTCTAATCAGAGATTATCTAAATATAGCTTCCAAGGTTTGTACTAAACTTTCTCTGATACCAACTGTAACGCCCCGACCCCAGTTACCTAGAGTCGGTGCATTATTACATAACATTGGCTTGATCACAAGAAGGATCAAATCTCGAAAGACCGATTAGTTTAGTAGCCTTGGAAACACTAGATATATTCATAACGTTTTACATTACATCATAAAGTGAAAAACTACTACAAAAACATATTGTATCCATAGTCTACACTATTATCCCCTCATAATATCCCTGCAGGTCATTCATAAATTACTTCTTCACATCCTGGGAAAAATAAAACATAGAAAAGGTTTGAGATCAAATTCTCAGTAAGGATTACAATATAGCTGAAATGTTCATAAATAAGAATTAGCAATTAAGCCAGTGTATAACTAAAACAAAAGCCTTTTAAACTTGAACTTCAATATAGTATGGAAAAAATAAAATGAAATAATTCCATTTACTTATTCAAATGGATATTCTACTAATCGAATAATCACATGAAATATCCATAACCATTTTCATAATGATGGAATGCATAATGCCAGACTATCATAACCACATAGAAAAGGCCTCGTGCTAAGAAGACAAATAATATATTGCTAAGGCCTTGTGTTAAGACACTAGTTTGTCTCATGAGAACTATCGATGCATCGAGGAGCTATAGCGGGCTCCACCTGTCACATATTAAGTCCAATGCATTCCCATATGAAAAGGTTTTAACATAACATAAACATTCGTATTAAAACTAGCATACGAAATGTCAATACATTCACCATAAACTATGAATGGTATAAAAATAGCACATCCACAGTCAAACATATCATAAACCATCAATACAATATAGAAGTTTTGTATCATAATAAATCAACTTCAAATAAACGTAAAATCCATCAAAGGATGTTGACATAGATGAAATCAATACTCTTTTTAGAGAAATATCTCTTTCTATTTTGGAATCATTTAAGAGTCATATATTTATAAAATAAAACCTTTTCTTTGAAAATATTCTTATAAGCTTGTAAGGGAAGCTTCGACGATTTTATAACGGCAGAAAATAGCTGCACCCGCCGTATAAGTTAAAAAAACATTCTTACCTTAATTCGACAGAAAGATTCTTTTATAAAACACTTATAAAAATTAAAACAAGGGTATAAATTTCTTTAACCCATATTCTTTTAAATAATAAATTTTTTTTGAAATTCATTTTTACGAAACATGGATGTCGATGATAAAGAGATCCCAGTAGATTATTACGTATAAACAACCTCGGATAATGAAGAGATTGTGAAATAACCCTTACCTTGTACTTTTCCTCGGTTGGGGTTGGTAAACCTCATGTATAATGGTGAAATAATTGTTATTAAAATATAAAATAATCATATACATTAATATGATATCATATATGATCTTTTAACATTGATTTGTTAATAATATCTTAGTATTATTATTGTTTCGGGTGTTAACATACTCATTTTCTTTTATATGTTTTGTTACATAAGTCATGTTTGTCATGGATAGGTTGTAACTTAATCATATCCAGAATGATATCAAGTCCTTAGATACTATTATTAATCATCAAATGAGAATTATACTTGAATGGATACGATGGAGAATGAATCTCATCGCGTTCGTGGAGATGGTAGTCCGTACGTACGCACGAGCGACAATATCATTCTTTTGATATTAAAATAATATATAATTGGATTTTATATAATATATAAAGAATAATTATCATGTTAAATTTATTATTTAATTTAATTAAACATAATTATTATACCCATCCACATAATACTTTATTGAATAACAATTACACCATGACGTGGAGACGGTAAGCCGTACGTACGCACGTATGGTGACATGTTATTCAAAGGATGGATAGAATACTGAATATGGTTGTACCATATTTTTAATAACATCACAGTGTATATATGATACTGCAGTTATTATTTTAGAATTGTAACAACAAAGGAAGAAAAAGTGGAAGAAGAAAGTAACTTGGAAAAGGGTGGTGAAATCATTACCTCTTCTTCGGGTTCTTCCTTTTGATTTGATCAAAAGGGCTCTTAGGTTGGATTTCTGACTAAGGGAAGGCCTCTAGGAAGAATTGAGGGAATTTGAGAGAGTATTTGGGTAGATTTTGGCAGAACAAAAAGGCTTTGAAGGTGTGAAGTAATGAGATGGGGGAGTGCCCTTTTATAAGAGGGGAGAGGGGCACCTTTAGAAAAGCTAGAAATATAAATTTATAATAAATACATATTCGGTTTCTAATGGCTCCAAAGATGATTATTTAAATATTAAGGTGGTTAGGGGTATAAAAACACTCAACCAATAGAGTTTATAAAGGTTTGGGTTACTATATTAACCTTATCTTTATGTATTAACTCTTAGTTAATTAGTTTGACATTTACCATGTCACTTTGTATTTTTATATTATATAGTTAATAAACATACTATATACATACAATAGACCCCCAAGTTGTACATTAATGATAAACCTATCATGATATAAGTAACTGGGAACAACCTTAGATTTTTAGGAATTTAATATCAGTTAATAATATAATATTTGTTTTAAAAACTCTTTTATGTCAATTTTGACACTATTCAATAGTTGATTTTTGTGAAACTCATAACAGAATTATTACTTCTAAAAAAGTCAATTAAATCAATCCTAATATGTCATATTATCCTTTAAAATTATTGTAATTCACTAAAAGTCTAAAATTATATTTATTTTGGTATATACAATATCATTTATTTTAATTTTTCATTAATTAGGTAATTACTGCATCATCATTGTGTCATAAATAAATTAAATTATTTAATGCCTAAAAATTATAAATAAAATATCATTATTTAGGAAATATTATTATATTTCTAATGAATATTTAGAATTGAATTTATCTTATGTATAACCCTATATTAAAAATGTTTTAGTAAATAAACTTTGATTTTAACTCTTTTAACTCTTCTTTGAATTAAATAATAATGAATGTCCTAATCTAATCCATGTGGACCTAAATGATAATATTTTTTTCTTAAGGTTGTTTTTGGTCGAGATAGACTTGTCCAATAGAATTAGGACATGTGTTTGGGTAATATTAATATCATTTTGACCCTTAATTACCCTATTTACTTTTAACCGTGGTAAATAAAAGTAAAAAGTTACTATTCACCAAAAATTATTTTCATCTCATTGAACAACATTTTACTCCACTATATTAATCATGTCCCTCGGATTTTTGAAATACATTCACAGATGTAGTAAAATTAAGTATCATGAAAAAAATTCAGTTTTTAAGTACCACTTAGTAGTTTCACTATTCATCCAATATTGAAGTTTTTCAGAACAATGCAAAAATTTCACCCTAAGCTATAATTGATATTCCAAATTAAAAAATGATGTCTATTTTACCAAATTCCAAAAATATAAGATGCATTAATTAATTTTATGATTAATTTCCGCTGTCACAACAAAGAGCTTGTTTTTAAGAAACAATATATATCAAAAGCTTGACAATTTTTTGGTCCAATTTCAAACTGAAATTAATTCTAATGGACACCGTTGGATAAAATGGTAAAAATATATTCTAATTATACTATAGAACCACTGAATAATATAATTTATCACTATAAATTATTTTGATTAAAAAATTTGTTTGTAAGTATTTTTCACTATTCATAAAAATTGGAAGTTCTCAGAAAAATACAAAAAATTCATCATAGGATAATTTTGATATTACAAATCCAAAAATGAAGTCCATTTTGAAATATAAAATATATATAATTTCAAAAAGTAGGTATTACTATTCATAACAGTTAGTTTGATCGGTTGTGGTGTGTGTTAGAACATGATGTTGCGTACAACACACGCTATCGCATTATTCATAGAGAAGCATAACGTAGAAGCTTGGGGTGTTACACCCTAGGGATTAGATCAGTTGAGAATTAAACATCTCTTATAGGAGGAAGAAAAAGAGATTCCTCAGGAAACAAATAATTTAATTCTCTCACAATAGCCTTGTCTTTGATGTTGGTTCTTTCCCAAGACATAATCATCTGAGAAAGATACAAATTATCGTAGGGTAAAAATATCCATGTGTGGAGTGATGGTGCTAAAGAAGATTCATCCTCCACCATTCACTTCTATAGAATCATTGGTCGATTAACCTTATAGAGAGTGATTTCCCTCTCACAGAAATTTTGGTTTGCTCTATATAGGGAACGCCAATCCATGCCAAGAAATAAATCAAATTCTACCAGAGAGTGTATTATGAGGTTCAACGAGAAGTTAAATAAAAAAATTATGATAGAGGAGGTGTTATATACATATGAATAAATAATTTCGCAATTTTCAAACTTCATCGAAATCTCAACTTCCATGATTCGTGGTGGTGTTTTCACTATTCTACTAAACATTCAAAATATAAATAGAGGTGTTTAACAAGAATCAAAAAGTGTGTTTTCTATTCCTGAATGAATAATCAGAATACCCATCAACACATCATTATCGAGATTCACTATGGTGGTAGTGATGGAAAAATCTGGCCCATATTTCCTTAGAGTTTATTTGTTACCTACAATTACCCTTTGGCTTAGGGCACTGGTTTGAAAAATGCCATAGTTCGATGTTGTTGTAGCAATGAAAAACATGTTGAAGTTCATCTAGAGAATTTCATTCCCCTGTCACATTGAGGGGTTTATTCTGAAGGCAATTATTAGCCATGTTCCCTTCTCTTCCACACATATAGCATTTCCATGACCCCCTTACACAATTTCTCGGGTGATTCTTTTAGAACGTTTGACAAGCAGGGTGTTGTAATTTTTTAGCACTGTTGGATTTATCCATCAAGATTATAGAATTAAAGTCCACTTTTTGCTTATTATCCCCATGATAATTCTTATAATTTATGATTTACATCTCTACTGTGAGGGAGCATCAGACAATCTCGTCATAGCTATCGTATTCGCAAATCACCTGGGCTTTTTGTAGGCTAGGATTTAGCCTTATAAAGAAGTGGCCAGCCTTGATTTTAGGGGTAACTACAATAACAGAGGCTTATGATGAATGTATGGTGATGTTTTCCTCATACGCCCAATAGTTTATTTTTCCTTTTTTATGAGTTCAATAAAATATCTTTCTATATTAAGATGGAGGGTGCAGGGAATATATTTATCTAAAAATATTTTTAGGATATTTTCCATCACATCACCTCTATCTCTTCCCCACACTTTATATTTTTGATCCATGTCCACCATTGATCATCTTCAACCTCCATATTATTTGTAGATAGAGCATCCTTCTCTTGTTCATAACACTAAAGGATGGAGAAGATATTGTCATTGGAGTTTATTAATTGTTCGGTGATTAATTGATTAGATGATCCATTGAAAGTGGGAGGCCTTTGTCACATAAAGCTGGATATTATTACGTGTTCTTTATTGGGGGGTGGACATTCCTCATGACCCATGTAGCTATTAAAAACATGATTTAACATAAAGAGTATAATGACGAAGTTTCTGATTCCATCTCCAATTAGATTGGTCATCTTATTATGGAAGTCATCACATTTATCTTCATATCAGTTGTTATCAGGATTCATCCTATTACCTACAATTGGCTAGAATAAAAGTAATATTATGGATGATTATCATAAATAGTTAAACAGATAAAGGGTAATCTTATTACATTAATGAGATAACTTATAAATTACATTTATATCCTTAACATTTAAATTTATTGGCACTGATCTATGTTATCGATGACCTACTTACTAACATATATTTTACAGGATTATTTTCCTTAATAATGTATTGTTCAAAGATTATGAATTTTCCAAGATAGATCCCCTTGGAGTGTCGAACCAAGAGCACAACAAGGCCTATTGTTGTGCCCCTTTTAATGTTCGAGTCTAGATCAATATGGTGTTTTCGAGTTTTATCCCCGGATATATCTATGCGAGAGCCACCTTAACTTTTTTGTATCAAGTTTGGGTTATATTTCCTTGATAAACCACATAATCTATATTCAGAAAAATTTAGGGATTTTTTTATTATAAATAGCCTTATCCCTATGTCTTTCACTAGAGTGTTCTAATGGTAATCCAAAAAAATAACTAATCCTATCCTCTACAAACATATATAACATCCCTTCTCATAATCTCATATATAACTATGATTTATTAAGTAAATTTGAACATAACAAAACTCCATGGATTGAGAGTTATAGTGTATTTGTGGATTAGGAAGATTACATGAGAAATTAAATCATAAAATACACAGCTTTATTAAAAACATCTTTAATTTGACCACATCATTATTTTGTACATAGAAATGCATGGGATAAACTGATGACATACATAAAAATAGTGTGTTATAATGCTGAGTGAGCGAATAAACATAGCATAACATTTGGAAGACAATACATTTAGTCGATCGTAATAAAAATGGGGTGTGAAAGAAACATGCACATAAAGGCATTATATATCATGATATTCATGACATTGAAATTTGGTAACAACATACAAGAAGATATTAGCATGAGACAAGTCTCATTACACATTGATTAACATGAGTAAACCCTCATTGAACAATAATTACAATGAGTAATCCATCCTATAATATGAAATAGCATTAGTAAACCCTAATTTCACGTTTTATATCATGATACAATGAATTACCCAATGCATTGGAGGTCTATCAGGGCACAACGTTCATAATCATTTAATTATCATGAATATGTTTTCCACATAGATCATACAACATGGATTCTTTGAACATCCTAATTTATTACATGAATCATTAATGTGGAATAAATAAATTTAAGTCCCCAATAAATAAGTATATTAGAATAAACATGAATACCCTTTATATAAAATGGGCATAATAATCACTACACAATTATTTTGGTATGGAATACCATGGTGGAATTTCAGCAGCAAAAAGATGTCATATAGAAATTCATAAAATGGTGTGATGAGAGAGAAAGTGTTACTCATCATTTTTACATGAAATTTATAGTAATGGGATCATGGATCATAATATCCCAATATATTTCATAGCATTTATATGCATAATAAAAAAATTCTTGAATGTGAATGAGAATAGAAAAATACCTTAAGGAATTTCGACAAAGTCAACTGTGGGTTTAAATGATTTTAGGGGGATTAATGTGAGGGAAATGAATATCCCATAATGTATTAATAAAATATTTAATAAGGATGTATGTAAGAAGAAATCCCAAATCATGAAAATGTAAATTAAGAGGCATGACATAAAAGATGTGCTGGAATAAAAGAGTGAGAGAGAGAGATCCCTTATAAAATTTTTTCACAGTTACGACCTAGTTAAGGTCCCAAATAGGGAACTATAATTGATCCATAATTGAAATAAAATCAATTGAAAATTAAGGTAGTCATTAATAAAGAATTTAAATACATAAATTGATATTAAAGGAACTACTCTCATAGAAGGTGCATTAATTAATGTGGAAAGAAGAGAAATCCCTTACATGGATGTGTGGTCCCAAGTCTTGTGAGAGGCTTTTTGGAAGCTTGAGGGTGCCTTGGGAAGACTCTAGGGATTAGGGGTAAGGGGGTGGTCAAACATAAAAGATCATGAGTGACGAGAAATGGGTGCTTGGTGTGTTTATATAGGAAATGTGGGGGAATTCATTATTATTTATGGGTTTGTACAATACACACTAAAATATTAAAATCCACAAACCATACCATCGGTTTTTACCAGTTATTATAGAAAATAATAGTTCTATAAATTATTTTATAAGTTTATTGGATGATGTTATTAAAATATTTCCCTTTCTTATGTGGAGGTGGCTCACACATTCAAGAAATTGAATTTACAATTTTAAAATATTTTATATGTCTTGTTGGATTTAGTAAGGATTTTCAAAAATAAACCAAATAAACATGAAATTAAATTATTTTTAAATAAATACATATATTTATTCAAATATACCTTTTAAAGTATTTCATTATATAACTATTTGGTCATTATAATGCCATAAAACAAATTATTTATTTATACGATATTTACTTTTTATCCAAAGCATCAAACACATTACAAAATTATAAAAAAATTACTATTGAGTATTATAGATATACTAATTTAAAAAATAATACTTTTTTAAACTATTTAATTATCCAAATATGTGAATTTTTACATTTAAAATAAAACTCATCATTTGTTGAAAATTGATGGGTTTTGAAAAAAAAAATAGTTTTCGAACCTTAATAAAATTTATATTTGACTTCATAAAAATTATACGATCATTAATATATGATAAATGTAATTTAATAATAATATTTTATTTAAATATTAATTAATTCAAAAATCCATTCATTGAATTTGATGATTAACCAAAAATACTATCTGTGATTTAAATTATTTTTACGAAGTAACAATAATGTAATTAAAGTATATTCATTATTCAATACAAAAATAATTCACAAAATCATAATGCTTTTGTATGTTTACATGACACTTTATTACTCCAGCATATGACCTAATAGTAAGTTGTGTGAAGGTAGTGATTTCAGGGGGTTGTTCAGTGAACATGGTTAAGGTCGTGATCACTATGAGCTTGAACATATCAAGTAAATGGTTTCTATCATGCATTTAATGTTGGATCTCGAATGGGGCATGGTCTAGGGAAAAGCCCAAAAATGCTATCTTCCTAAAAAGATCAGATAAATTGGATTTATAGGGATAAATCCTACTAGGTGAGGCCATCACTTCTCTGTCTATGTCAAAAGGATGTGTTAAAACCATATATTTAAACTATTCATGTTATTGCTGGTCAACTGATATAATCTCAACTTTCAAGACACTGATATTAATATAAATCCAATTGGATATAATAAAACAGAAGGTGTGCATGTGTTTTCTATATCAATAAGTCATTTAAATATAGAAAATTATTTTTTTTATAAATGATCAAATCATTAAATATTTGAAATATAATGTTTCAAGTATATTTTCTCTGATTAAGAGCATACCATGGGTAGAATAATATGGTTGGATTTAATCAAGTGTTGTTAGTTCTAAATAGATTACCACCATAGGAATTCCAACAATGTGGATGATGTATTAAGTATAGTGGACCATGGAGTTTTGGCCCTGATGTTTACTATTAATGATCCTATATTCTTAGATCTTGTAAATATCGATGTGGTAATTTTTACTTAAGAGGTTTCTTCATTAATTTTCCATGAAACTGTTAAACCACAAATTCTAAAAAAACATATAGAATTTTAAATAGGGTCATAAGAATCTACAATGGAGGATTAAAGAATAAAATGATGGAAAAATGAAAAAATTAATAGATGAATAGGGAACCTTGATGTTTGAAAAGAGGTTATGGGTTCGATCCATAGATTAACTAAAGAGGGAACTCAAAAATTAATCATATAGATCAAATTTCTACATCACAACAAAGAAAATATAAATTAGGGACTTTTTTTCATTAGAGATGTTTTACAACATCACTAATTCATTTACCTATATTTCAAAAAATGTAGGTAAATGGGGTGTCACTAATTTATTAAATTATGTCAACACTACTGAATTAGTGGCATATATAAGAATTTCCAATTATCAACATTTAAAAACATCACTATTTAGTGATACCAAATTTTCTGATATTTGTATAAAAGATCCATAAATTTAAGAAATGTATAAAAGATTTTCAATATATCAACACCTCGTTTACAATGGTTTTTTAAAAACATTGGTAAATGAAATCTCATTTATCAACGATTCATAAAAAATTCATCACTTTTTTAAAAAAAAATTAATATTTTTTCGAAATAAATAAATATACATATATTTGTGTACATAAATATATATATATATCATACCTCCTACCATATTGGATTATTCCCACCCCACCATCCCATGATGTCCTCTCTCCCTCCCAACCCTTCTCTCATTATATACACCCAAAAACACCTCCTCCCACTTTGGATGTTGTCCATGACCACTCTTCCATTCTAGAGACATTGATTAATGTATCCAATTAGCATCATTTATAAACATTTCTATTTAGTGACACCTCATTTATCAAAATTTATAAAAAATATATAATTGTTTTAGTGAAATTTTTAAATATTGATATTTAGCGACGTTTACAAACATTGATATGTAGGGAAATTTATAAATTTTAATATTTAGTTACATTTATAAATGTCATTATTTACTAAAACCCAATTTTTTATGATTTTAGATATTTCAGTAAATAAAATATCATTTACCGATGGTTCTAAAAAATGTGTAATTTTTTTTAAATTTAGTAAGATCCATTATAATAATAAAATGAAAACATATTTCACACATGTCAACCCACATTGGACACCCCCCAAACTAGACGCTCTCCCTCCAAATCTTTCTCCCTTGCTGCCCACCCAAACACACCTCCTCCCACCATGGATGCTTCACACCCCAACCCTCAGATGCTATCAACCATTATAAAAATCTCCAATTAGTGATATATATATATATGCAACTATTTAGAGACAGCTAGTTTACAAAAAAACTAAAAACCCATATTTATTATTTAGAATCATTTATGAAAATCAATATTTAGTGAAATTTATAAACAACCCAATTTAAAGACACCTCATTTACTGATGTTTTTGGAGAGTTCTGTAAATAAAATCTCTGTTTCTGATGTTTCTAAAAAAATCATTAATTTTTTTATTCTTGTTAGTTTATTTATAATAAAAAATAAAAAACATATAGAATACACCTCCTACCCTGGGAAGATTCACACCCCACCCACCCACACTAGCCACTTTCCATCCCAGTTCTCTTGATACACAACCCAACACACATCCTCCAACAATGGACACTACCTAACCCAACCCTCCCGTGCTGGCCCTCACACTTTCTACACACTACCATTCTCCCTACCACACTTTGCATTGAATTTAAGAGGAAAAATACTTCCCACTACCTTCCAAACACATATCTACAATACATTCTTTTTTAACCACCCCCCTCCATTGCTCTAGAAGCTAATATTCCTCTGAAAGTATTTAAACCCACTTTTTGGAGGATTTTATTCAATGACCCAACCAACTCACATATAAAAATTATTAACATTAAGTTATATTATGTTGTATATATATATATAAATATATTTCCTTATTTTATAAAATAAATATTATATTTTTAATTATATATATATATAAATATATTAATATATATATATGTTAATATTTTATATTTTGTGTATATATATATATAAATTAATATTTGATACATATGTTTATATGTCTATATGTTTATATTTTTATATTTTATAATTATATTTTATGTTTATATACTTGTTTATATAATATATATACATGTTTATATTGTACATATTTATGTTTATATATGTGCTTTTATGTGTGTAAATACATATGTGTACTTATACACATACATAATTTCAATTATATATATATAATTATTCGTGTCATAAAATTCTAGTAAAAATGTCACAAAAAAAGTCATGTTTTCATGAAAAGGTGACTAAATTTAAAATAAATATTATATATATATAAATATATGTATATATATATATTTATCTATATTTATTTGTGTTTTTCTATATTTATAAATATTTATATATATATATTCATATATGTGTGTCTCTGTTTATATATATATATATATCTAAATATATATTTTTATGTTTATACATGTTTATATATTTGACTCATTATTTAAACCGTTAATATATTATTTTTATATATAATGTTATGTATTAATATTCGAACATTACCATATATATATGTGATTATATTATATATATATATTATTTTTATATTATATATATCTTGGGTTTTTATTAATATATATGTTATATATGTGTGTGTGTTTTTATATATTTGGGTGTTTAAATAAACTTATTTATGTATATATATAAATAATTACAATTTTATATATAAATAATTATCAATGTTTTTAAACATTGGTAAAAATTTCCCTAAAATATCAACATTTTCTAATATAGATTACTAAATTTAATACTTATCTACGTTTATATAAAAAAGATATTTATATGTATATATATTTATATATATTTATATATATGGTTTTTTGTGTGTATTGATATATATATAAAAATATATATGTGTGTATGTTTATATATATGTGTAGGTATTTGTATATTTATATATATAACTAAATATATATTTACATTAATGTGGGGGAATGAAGTGTGTATATATATATTAATGTTTCTAAGAAAAATCACTAATTTAACTACCTTTTCGAAAAATGTTGTGAATTTAATGAGGTTTCCATTCAAATGAGGCGAAATTAGAGAAATTTCTAATAAAACATCCCTAATTTATCAGAATTATTTAGGAAATGTAACCATTTTACTGACATTTTTCAGAAAAATCCCTAAATTAGTGAATCATTCAATGAAACAATCCAAATTTTGCAATGGTTTTTAAGAAATGTCTCGAAATGATTGATAGTTTTCTGTAGATGTCGCTATATTAGTGACACATTTTAGGAAACTATGCTAAAAAAGTGATGTTTTGTAGGAAACAACCCTATATTTGAGATTTTATCATATAAATATGATAATATTAAAAAAAATCGACATTTTCTAAAAAATTACGATAAAAACATTATAAAATTCCTCTTTTTGTTTTGGTTATACACCTTGGTAGTACATAGATGTATAAGGATTTAAGAGAATATTTATTAAATAATTCTATGAAGTGGACATTATTTATATTATGTTTTGAGATACATATTATTCAAAGGGGTTAATTCTAAAATATAATAACATTAAAGAGTCATGACACCTTCACCTATACGTATATTGAAGTGGGACAATACTATAATGGACATTTTCACTTGACTTCCAAAAAATATAATAAATAAAAATGTTATATGGGTGTTTTACATATGTATGGGTGTGCATTTTTCAAATGATAGAAATTACTAACATTCATTAAATGATTTCTAGTGGGTATTACATGTGGAACCAAAAAATCTCAATGGTTCCCATTTTCATAATAAATAATGAAGCTGTTAAACAATTTAGGTGGTCATCTAGATTCCATATCAATGATTCTCGAGGAAACATTGGTTGATATGATTGGAGGTTGGTCGCATCACACCAAATTCAAGGGAGTTATTACCCACTATTGGACTCTAATAGATAAATTACAAGGCCTTTAATCCTTGAAAAATCCCAATATTTAATTGGTCATCCTTATATATTCAAAAAGTTATTAAAATATATGCATTTGGACTTACATATTTTTTAGAGGTTCTTAGTAATGGTACAATTTTTATGTTTAATAGGTCCTACATTATTTTTTGTTTTTAATTTTTGATTCATTTCATGGAATAACTATGGTTAAAATCCATATCATTAGGGAACTACATTTTTTTTCATCAATAACTGGGATAATGGTTGTTTTATTATTGAGATTATACCCTTTTTGGGATTTCATATTTGTTATTGTGAGAGGAATAAAAAACCAAGTAGTATTGTGACATATAACTGAACATGGAATAGATTTTTATTACATGTATGAAGGAACATAACATTAAATTTAACATCATGTAGAATGGATTTTCATGAAACAGGTTTGAGAAAATTCTTTTGTAGGGAATATGCATAACTAGACTTTTATAGCTGAGAAGACCTAGGTAGAATATTTACCTCAAATGGGTTGGATAACCCCATTAGAAATATATCCCAACAAACATAGTGAATGGATAGAGAATTTGGGTTTGAACCTCTGGGATACATCTTATGTATTTCATCAAGACAAGAATAAAATATCACAGAGTCAAATACAGTTAGTTTTTACACCGAAGGAGGTGGAATAATGTCAAAATTTTGATTAGAATACTAGTATGATCATTATTAATCCCAAATCTTGTGGAATTTATGGTTGGTATGATAAAAAGAGATTATTAAAGATCCACAGTACTATAAAATCTCATTCGAGTATAACATATACTTGAACTAGACACCCATGTTTGAAAATATCTCCTCTTCCTTTGATAGATAATGGAGATGAATATGGATGACTTGAGGGATATGAATTCATTTATGAAAGGATATGAGTTTACACCATGATTAATACCAACAAGATTCTGCTCCACATCTACTAATTAATGAGGGTTGCTGCATAGTAGGGAATCGATAAATAATTACTACGGAAACACTCCTAGATGGATTCCCATTAATGTATCCCTATGTGTTTTTAATCCAAATATTTAATCTTACATGTTGACTTATATAAAAAAATTTGATGAAGAATCTATATATTTCTCATCACATTTCACTATAAATGTGAGATGTGGGTGTCACTACCTGAAAAGAGATGCTTCCCCTCATTCAATCTAGGATCAGGGTCCTTATTACAATGTAAATTTATGATTCTGGACATTATAAGGACTCCTCTTATTAATAATATTGTGTGTTTGGGGATACTTTAATATGGGAATGTGTTTTCAAAATAGGGGAACACTGGTGTGTCCTATACCCTATCCATATAAACATAACATCTTTAAAGTAATCCATGGTGAAATAATTCCTAAATAGTAGAATCAGTTAAAGGATGATGGAGTCCATTTGAAAAGAAACAACCCTTATTATATGGATTATAAGGTTGGTTTATATGGGTTGGTGGTATCCATGGTTGGTCGACTTAAGAGAATATTCACTAAGTTGGGATTAAAAGAATGGATAGCTTCTAAGGTTGGTGTCCATATGTGAATGATTTCTATTATGGGATTACCTAATAGGATGTCTGTTAATGAGGGAATCCTAATATGGATGGCCCCATAGCTGCAAAACCTGGAGAAGATGGAAGCTAAAGTGGGCAACTCTTGGCAGATAGTCGTAAAGGTGGGAATCCCAGGGACGATAGACACAAATGTGGGAACCCTTAGGTGTATGGTAATTAATGGGGTAATCCATAGGTGGATTTCAATTATAGTTTTATTTCCATGATATGGAAATTGGGTGGTTTTTCTCCCAGGTGAAGATTTTGGAACCCCATATACAAATTAAGCTAATTTTCTTTAGTACCGGTGTGGAATAGGATACCTAAAAGAGGGGTTGGAGGTTGGGAAGAATAATATTAGGGGTACATTCTCTCTCTTATAGAAGTGGGAAAATTGTTTGATATTTGGTGTCCAAGGTGTTATATTCTTAATCACAATCAAGAGTCTAGTTGAAGTCTAATTAGTTGGTGAGGCGATGTGTTAAGGTGATCTGGGCAGTAGATGATAGGAAGCCAAAATTGACAATAGGATCTGATTTTCTAATGGCTAAATGATACCATTTTTGATGCAAGAGATCCAGCATGAGGACACCAAATGAGATGATGGATTATCCAACATAGGATACCCCTGGTGAAGTAGGAGGACATCTCTCTAGGGTTACACAGTTTCCTATTCATTTTCATATTTTATTGTAGTACGAGTGATGAAAAATAGACACATTATAATTAGATTTTATTAGAATGAAGATTATTGTACTTGATTTTCACTCACCTCAAATATATCACTAAAAATTAGAAAAGATTAAGCCCCTCCATCTTCAATATGTTGTTTAGGACAGTCTATATTGGCAATATACAGCCGAACAAAGTGGTCATATTAAGAGGTCTCTTTTTGAAGGAATTAGTAAGGCATATTGATTGGTCATGGTGAGGCAAGTTGACAAGTATATTAAAGGTAAATACAATATAAATTTGGTTGGTCCCTCCATCACCCGATCACATGAAACTCTTTATAAATTTCCTTTTACATCCTTCACTAATCCAAGATTATCCCACCACTACAATTCTTTCACCAAAAGAGGTCTACCGTAGTGAGAAGGTCGGAGTAGGGCCACCATAGTTAGTGGGAGTACCCTTGTGAGGGGAAATTAGTGTGGCCACCCTAGTAAGGGGGAATTAGTGGGCCCACCTTATTGAAGTGGCATTAGTGGGGATAATTGGGAATTTTTTTTACTTTGTAAAATTTTCCCTCAATTTTTTCCACACATTATTTTTCCCATGTTCGATTTATTCATTTATTCTTTCGTGAATTATTTTCCTTACATATTTTTATAAATCCTTTATATATTATAAAATTTCGATCTCTTCTAATTATTTCGTAATTTTTTTAACATATATATTATATTGATGACCAGATTACAGATGTTGAAACCAAATAATTTAACATTATCACCCTGAACCATCTAGATTTATCATGCCCTATTGAACTAAAATTTCTCCAAAAACTATTTCAGATTATACTACTCATATATGTGTTTGGCCTTTTTATAAATATCAGGATTCCCAAATGACACTTTCTTAACGTTGAAATATTTTCAACTCAGGGTACCACCATATTGAATATTTCCCTTAATAAAACTAAAATTAATGAATCAAGTAGTGAACTATATTATCATATTTTCTATGATTAAACATAAATATAAAGTTAATTCAGGACCTATTTAATAATTAAATCTTTTTCCATGTAGATACAGAAGATAATATAGAGTCTTTAATTGGACCATCATATTAGAGGAAATATCCTTTAGGAATGGGCATGTGATTATTATGCGAATCAATAAAATTTTGAATAGGAGGGTTATATATATGTTGTTGAATTATAGAATTTTTTATGGAATTTTATTTTTTATATCCATCATTCTCCAGAACTCATACCTTAGTTATCTAGTTTATGGTTCTATGAGTGAAACACATTTCATATATGACATTGGGAATTTGGAATTAGCCTCATGTATGATTATAAATTTAGTGGAATCCTCATCCTTGGGGAAATATATGAAAAATTATTTTTCCCTCATAGTTCATTAGAGGATTTGAAGTTAAATATCATACTAAAGATGGACTCATTAGCATTGGAGGACAAATTATTAAAGGAAAAAAATTTCTATCTCATTATGTTTCTTCTAGTGCATGGATAAAAAATTTCTCAGTCTATCCTGAAGAATTCTGAGATAAAAATGGTTGAAGACATGACTTACCCAGAAAATAGGTGGTTCCAAAAAAAAATTACCACATTATATTTATCTATCATAAATATATGAATTGTGGTTATTAAATCAAAATATTATTTATCACCAATCTCCATATGGTGGTGCTTGCAGATATGTCCCTCAATGTATGGATATTACATTCTCAATGTAAAAACAATGGTTTAAAGGAAAAAAACATAATTTTTTTAATTGGAATATATTTCATTAGTGTGTCATACTATTCAGAGTTAAAGGATTATTTATCATGTTCTAGGTCAATTTTTAGCGGGATGAGTATTCTTGTAAGGCATGTAGCTCGTTCTAAACCTTACATGGTTGGATATAAATAAATCTCATAACGTATGTATTAATAAGAGTAAAAATGTCTCTCTACCTTTCACATAGGACTGAGTTGTTAAATATTTTGGGTGATCATACCATAATCATGGATCAAAAGGAACAATATAATCATTTAGGTAACCATTCCTTTTTTTATTTTATGATTACAAGACTTCAATCAGTGGACTATTTCCAGGAATCAATTACTCAAAAATAGACTAATCATACCATATTGTACGAATATAAGGGGTTTTCAAGGGGATGGTTAGTGGACTCCCACTTTGGATACCATACAGGGAATCTAGTTTTGGTTGATAGTTTAAATTTATTCAAGTAGTGATAATTTTTAATTTCAATGAGGTACACGGTGAGGAATACCAGGTGATTCTGCATCAATTGATTTTAATTTCGATTCATACTAGAAATAAAGTCACAATTATCTGACCACTTATGGAGGTTATGATTGGAATTTTCACTGTTTATTCTCAATCATTGGTCAATTATTATAATAACATGGCTCTAGGTGGAGTCATTCCCTCATTATATAGGTCCCCATTCCCAATCTAAAAGAAAATACGAGAAGTAAAATCATAGGATGTTGACATTGTCGATATTGATTCCTCGAATAATGGAGAAAAAGAAATTAATCATAGAGATGAACATATAAATTATATTATCAGGGGTCAAGGGATGGACATAAAATATTCATAAGAATGAAAAAATTATCGGATTCATGAAACTAGATTAAATTGGGCCTCCCTAGGGAATATAAAAATGATAAAAATTCACTAATACTTCTTCCAATTAATTTATCATTACCTATATGGGGAAACTCGGTTAGTGATTTTATTTAGAGTATATTCTTATTCCTGATAATTATGCAATTATTAATTCTATGTCCACTACCATGAATCAGTCATCTGTTGAATGGGAATGAAAAAAAACAATACTATCTAATTATTCTAACAATAAATAATGTTATGAAGATAATGGTTGATAACCTCCATCAATTATTCTTAGGCCATGACATAGGTCAAATTTATTATCAAATATTTTACATATCAGTTAATCAGATGATGATCATCCATAAGTTATTAGTGACTTTAGAGAAAGATATTCATAATCTCAAAATTATGAACCACCAAGAAAAACATGAAACATAATTACTCATATGTTTACCCAAGGGAACCCTATGGAATTGGGTGTTTAGTAGAATGCTTCTTATTTGAATGTGAATTTATGTTTATATGAGGTCCTTTTGATAAATACCCAGGCCATACTATCTAAATCAATGAATAATCTTGACTTCACTGGGAAAATAAAATGATATCTATCATCATGAGTGTGATAATTACACACTTTGGCTCAATTTGAAGCTAAAAAATTCACATTTAATCAATAATAAACTGATACATCTCAACAAGAATGAACTAAAATACATCAACATGAAGATCAGTTTCTAAATAAGCTATTATCACCAGCTTCTTTTTTTCTTCAAAATAGTTATCCAAATTTTTGTATTCTTTTATAACTCTTTTTTTATGAAATGAATAAATATTTGGTATATTATAAATTATAATTCATTTATATTTACATGTAATTATTCTGAATTTAATGTGATGAAATCATATTTCTTTAGACCACAAAAATTCAAAAAATGATATTGATCATAAATCATGAATACATGATTCCAAATGATATATTCTTGGTCATTGTCCGTTTATGGTTATAGGTGTAATATCAAACCAAAATGACACTACAGTTAACCCACTAATTTTTTTGATATTTTATCACACCTTTTCATGATTTATGGAAGTATCAAAGCTATATTTTAGGAATTTAAGAGTACTCCAACTTTGTCTAAGGCAAAGGGTCCTTGAAAGCATAGATTCACTATTGATAGGTTCATATAGTGGCCGCTGCGAGATATGTTTCATTTATTTCATTTCATTATCTTTATCATAATCCTAATATAGTTATTTCATAGAATTAAATAGTAGAATTTTTCATAGGCCTCTTTTTATAAGGATTTGGAAAAACATATTTTGGGCCTTTTAAATTATAAATGTCAATTTTTTATTAATCATGAAAAGTGAATGTTTAATAATAGACAACCAAATGTTTTGTATAAAATTCCCATTATTAGTATTCATTATGTAATTTCTAATGTCTCATTCCAAGGGATGTTTTATTTCACACATATTAGTTTAATGGTTATTGTAGTTAAAGTTATATAACTTTGACCAATGTTAGTTATCCCCAAAATGTGTATGATACAAATATATATAATGTTGATGTTTGTGAATCTTCTTGAATAATTTTATTTTGGAATGTTTAAATTATAACCCATTAATGTAGGAGTAAATTTGAAATAAAAAATTTTTATAATAGAATAACCATTAGTGATAGTGGAAAACTAATATCATGCCTCTTCAATAGAAACTAGTGGGATTATGATAGCTTTTACAATAGTTTCTCCAAGGCTAGTATATGGTGTTCTAGTGGAGACTAAAAGGAATATAATGGCCATTATTAATGAAATAAAACTACTTCCAAATTAATTTAATAGAAACAAGTGTGAGCAGTATAGCAATTACCACAGTCAGTCCATTGATGTTAACAATATTTCTAGGAAATAGAAAACTGAGAGGACCATTGGACTCAATGTAATCATATTATAAGAGAAGTATATTGAATTAATGAATATGATAATGTATAATCACACATCATTTATTTGAAGTTTTCTTCCCAAGAATGGGAATCATAAATAATAATTCATGCCCCTCAAAAATTTTATCACTATATATGGAACATATATTCAATGTGAGAATATCTCAGTTGGATGTAGTGCAATGATGGTGTGCACATAGTTTATGGTCATTTTTTTTAGAAATGGTTATTTCATTTTATGGATGAATATATTTGGAAAATATAATGATGAATATTATTAAAATATTTATTGTTTTCCTAGGATAATACAATATATTTTTTATGTGAGGAGATAAATTTTAATTTATAATCTCTGGTCTCTGGAATATGATGTTGTGGAATGTGACATGTACTTAAATAATGATTATGGTCCATGTACAATAGTTTGCTTATTTTGTGAATAATTTAATGTGAATATAAATAAAAGATATTTATCCTCATGATGAAGATGAAATTGGTTAATATCCCATATTAGGAGTTAATATTTAGAGTTATATAGGGAGAATTTTATGCATTGTAAAAATTGATAATTCTATCAGAGGTGGATTCTATTATTAATGATATCCAAGGATGTTTCGTGATTATCTGAGATTCTCAAGAAATGAATTGTGGTTTATGAAGTTAAGTAGTTTTTAAATAATTATAGAATAATTCATGAATGATATTTCCATTATTATGGTACTATGTTCATATCACGAGGAATGGATTAAAGTTCATGTGGATATCATAACGATTTACTTGTAAATATCTAGATCACATGCATGAAAAAGTTTAGTTTTTTTCCTTATCACCAAGCATAGGATGATGGACCAATTAGTGTCTATGTGTATTGTCGGAATAATAATTAGTATAGACATTGTTCTTCAATAATAGGCCCCCTATATAAATTTTACTCATGTTTAGTTGAAATAAATATTTTTAGTATTTGAATCTGGCCCTATGACGGGGGATCCAATTATCAATAAGAAACTCATCAGAATGAGAATCAATCCAAATGTAATTATATGAACAAAAATTAAATGTAATGATCTAGCTCATATAGGGTGATATGTAATTTTCTTTTGATCAATGATCTATAAGATAGATAACCTATGATGGAATCTACTGTGGAGGTCTGCATTGTTCATAATAGAGTGGGTTTCTTATGTTTTGTGGGTGGTCCAATAAATAGGGTTCCATGAGCCAATAAATATATTATTTAGACATGTATCAAGAGACATATTGTTATATATAAGTACCTCATTTAATTGATCTAATTCATGAATGAGAGTGGAAATATACTTTTTTATTTTCCTGGTTGGTCCTAGAATAAGGGATTCATTTATCCCTACATATCTCTTCTTAAATATTTTTATGATGTGCATAAATTATTTAAAAAAGATTCCATGCATTGATATAACTCAGAAGCAGAAAATATATGGAGTTAGTGTTATAATTCCCTAACCAAATAGGTTCCATATATTTATATATTGATTGAGCTCTCATGTATAGTGAAATTGTCTAAAAGGAAGGGGCCACACTGAGGAGTTCAGATTCATGTCAAATGGACTAACCCCAATCTCATTAAAGTCATGTGGTGGTGATTTTGGTGTTTTTTAGTCTATGGTCATGTGTCCTAGAGTTGAATATTCAGCTTCACAAAGGTATAGTCCACATTTATACTGTAAGACCCTATTCCTATGCTATGTAAAAAAGCCCAACATAATATCATTAAAATTATAAGGGATTTTTTTTAAATTTTGGTTTGAAGATGTTATTTGCATAAAGGGTCTGGGTGTCAGTAAATTTCTAATCAGAATGATAATCATTATATATATGGTTCTTCGAGAGTTCTATGCATAGATCTAGCTGACATGGAAGGAAAGAGCACCCAATAAAAGGGAGGCCACTCAAAATATTTTAAGTTATTTCATGACATATTTTATATTAACCAATGTATATTAATCATTAAAATTTGAATAGTCATATAAAACCACTAATCTCAGGTGAAATATGTTCAGTGTGGTAAACAATAGTGTATTGGATTATTTACAATATTTTATAAATATATATCCAAGGATTATTTTTTATGCACACTACTTGATTTTTTACCTTGTTATTACATGTTTTACTTTAGTTTTACACTATGGAAATAGGTCATGTTCTAGGTAGTTTAAATTCATCCATCCTAGAATATAATTTTGTATAGTTTAATGTCGTTTTATGAAGAAATGTTAGCTATAGTGAAAAATTATGATATGGGGATGGGGGTACAAACCATTTAACTTTATATGATAACAAATTTGTCTTGAAGTTTAATTTCCTAAAACATGGACATTGACATACTGTTTAATATAATATGTTACGTACAATTGGTTTTCATAGATTAAGGTAACATGGTATTCCTTTTAGAGCCTTTCTTCCGGGACACAATTGATTTGATTATATTAAGTATTTTTTTAGAAACCCTATATTGGTAGGGGGTATGATATGATACCCATCTATTGTAATCTTGGAATATTCTACCTTCGTGTAGAAATTGTGTATGATTTAATTCCTTCCAAATTTGTTTCAAGAATTAAAGGATTATTTCAAGGTATCATTTTAGTTTTTAGAGAAAATTAGAGTACCCCACTATGGAATGAGTGAAGGTAGTCATTTTTTCACATCACACACTAATTGATTTTGGTGAGTCAACAAATAGTGAATGGTATATTTTAGTTTATATTTTATCAATAAATAATTACCCAATCAATTATGATATTTATCATACATATAGATCTTATTTTAAAAGTAAATGTTGAGTTAAGGTAGTTATTCCTTAATGGAAAGAATTCCATCTTTTCTATGTATGATTAAATATAGGGTTTCAGTTGTGGTGGTGTTAGTTGTGGTTTAGTAAGCCCATAAATTATGTTGATGTTTTTTTTCAGAAAATATTTAATTTTCTTATCCTCCATCTTATAGAGTATATTTGACTATGTTTTATTGAAATCCAATATTGTTTAATTCACCATTGAATTTTAGTGGGATGATTTGTCAGACTAAAAAGAATATTTATTATAAAAACATTTATATTCCATAGAGAAGAAGTTAGTGTCATTATCTTGCAGTATAGTTTGAAGGGAACTAAATCTGGAAATGATTTTGTTCTTAAAAAATTGATATAATCCTTTGTACCACCTATATTAGGGGATATAGCCTTAATCCAATTAGAAAACAAGTTGATAGTATGAAATATTTATTTCAACTGTATACATTTTATTGGGAAATATATCCGCACGAAATCGTTTTCATAGATAATTAACGAACATTATTATTTTGTGGTGTTCATTAAATTAGGGAGACAACATATAAATTTATATTTTATTTGATATGAATGAAATTACAATGTTAGTTCTATTCAATGTTGTGTCATTGAAGGCTAGAAATACCCACACTGTCTAGTTTGATTAGAAATAATGAAATGTAACAGATGGGAACCACAAGCACCTAAATGTAATTTATTCATAATAGTGAGGTTTTCCCCTAAATAAATTCATCTAACGATAATTCCTTTGAATCCTCATTTGTAGAGAAAATTTAGAGAATATGGGCCCTCAAAGAGATTATAGTTATGTTACCATCATCTTAATATCTCTTTTATTAATTGTTTTTAAAGGTGGATACATTTATAAATGTAGTTCATTATGGGGTACATCTACCCATTTGGAATACTATTTTTTTGGGGATATAATTGACCTTATCGATCTCTATCAATATATAACCATGAAAAAAGATACCATTCTATGATATGTGATGCTGAAAAATGTTTTTACCAGTATCAACCTTTCATGGATGTATCTGTATTAGTTAATACATCTGTTATGGAGTATTATGAATGTAGGATTTTATTTAATATTGGTTCTTTTTTTATTACCACTATCAACCAATATACTTAGTCAATAAGGGGTAATAAACTCATCCTTTTCTATAGAGACCCAGTCCTAAAATATGTGGGCATTAAATCAATTTAGATTAATATTTAGCACATTACATGTTATGTCCCAAACCATGTGGAGTGTCAAGCCATTAATAACCCAATCCCACTTATAGAGGCCAGGGGTGGTGACACGCACCAAAGGAATAACTGTACTCAGGCAGGCTATTTCATAAATTACTTGTATGCATGTACCCACAAACACCACGAAAAACAATGTAGATAAATACGATGTTGGGAAAAAAAATCATGCATGCATCTATAATAAACTGTAGTAAAACCAAAGTACTAAAAATGTAAAACTGAAAAACACACAGACACTAAAAGAAAATTTTGAAATTATCCAACCTATATAGGGGGGTCACTGTAATATAAAAACACCAAAGAGATCCATGAACTAGCTCTATTAAATAACTCATTTGGTTTAATGACTATGTTTGGGATTCCACGAGTCATCTATAAAATCTATTGAAATGATTATGGTCTACACAATACACAATTTATTTTAGAAAATATCACATAGGTGTGAGTATAAAATCCCTTAGTTGGAACACCAAAACACCCAAAAGAATAGGGAAAAACTAAGAGGTAGTAGTCAGCTCGACCTAGATGGACAGAAACAATTCTTTAGAGAAACTCCATCTTGAACAATCCTCACTTATACATGACTAGTTTTTCCGGTCTATAGGGGGTTTCATCTAAAACATGTTTCCAAATCTCAAAGAGTCCAAGAAAAGACACAGATATATGCTTCTAAAACTCAAAGTCTCATGATAATCTAGCATCAAATCAGACAACATGCCATTACATGAAATCACTAATGGTGACATAAATAATTGGAGAGAACACTCCATGAGATAATGTATACCAAATTTCACAAATGTTATAGATACAATCCATCAAAACAAATTAATAGGTATATCTCTAGTTCTTAGCATTATATGTCCGTTCATTTCTATCCTAGGCCGTGCATAAGGCTAAATAAACTCAAGTGGAGATGACCACTCATTACCACTACAAATATTTGAGGGAAACTTAATCAAGACTATACACCATGTAAACCCTCTCTAGCAATAGATAATAGAGGTACATGAACCTAATGTCGAGGGAGTACTTGCTCTTAACCAACCTGTGAATCCTTTATCTCTCCTGTAGAAGTTGAATGCACCTCCATCCATCGAGGGTGCATGAACTCATAACCATGAACCACATATAAATAGATAAGGGGCCCTCACATTGTAACTATACGAAAAATACATGAGATAACTAACCCTAATAGAGGACTCACTCCTCGCTGCTACTCAGAGATAGAGGAGTATTATTCCGTATATGAGGGACAACACCCCGGAACTATTGGGGAGTGAAAATCAAAAGTTATATGACCCGAACCCATGACATGGAAAGTACCAATTTATGGTTAGAGGACCATCACTTAGGAACAACATGAGAGCTCCACTCTTCCATCTCTATTACATTTGTGAACTCATAACCTAGCACGACTGAGGAGTATATACCATAGGATATAGGACCCACACCCTTGAAAGACAGTGGATTACCTACCCTATTGGAAAAACGTATAGAAGACCCACACCATTGATTTATAGGGGTTTTCTAACTCCATGGACAGAGGCCTCACACCCTAAAATGATAGAGTAGTATGCAATCTATTTATATATCATGTCTGGAGGACTCGTTCCCTAACATGGAAGGGGAGTAACACCTATATGGGTAGAGGAAATTCATCCAGGTCCCACATTTGAGTAACTAATCTATATAGAAAACAAGTACAAAGGGACCACATCCTGACATGGTAGGGTAGCATAGTCTCCAACTATACAAAAAATACAAGGAACCTGCCCCCCTAAACCTTCAATGGATTACCATGCCTGGAAATCTACCCAATGTTCTTGAACCATTTTCCATGAAATGGGGAGTCTCATGTCTACCAAAATAGAGTGGTAAAAAATCATGTGCCCTAATGTCATAGAGGAGTACCAATCCCTATATCACTCTTAGAGCCACCCCTATCGACTACATTGGTACAACACTGCCCCATAAGAATCATGTTTGAAATAGAATACCTCATTACTCATTGGTTGAAATGGATTCCACCATAACTTTATACATGGAAAATCAACCATGATATAGTACATAGAAGCCTGAATCTGAGTCTGAGAGAAGGATATACATAAGGAGAAAGATCTCAAGAATCTCCTCAAGGAGTATACAACATGCACTGGGGTCCATAAGAAATGTGAACACACACAATAACCTTGATGTGTATCCTATCTACATGGTTTTACAAACTATATTGCGGTACAAAACATGTAGTGTCAGTACACACCATGTACCACTTCACTCCACCCCATGGTTGTGTTCCTCCATCCCACAGCCGGACCAGACGTGCCCCTTACACACCGTGAATCCCATTTACATGGTTTTTTTGTGATAAACAGCCACCTGGATGTGGGTTTTTCCCTTTTCCATATAATTTTGCCAGGTATTTTTACATGTACATATATATTTACATGGTTTTCCTAATCCATGTCTCATGGTTACATGATTTGTGTCGCTACATGGTGTGTAACCCTGATACAAGACGTGTATCTCCAACATTAGTTTTTACCAAACTAGAAGGGAAAGATGACATGTCTCACTAGACTACATGTCATTTAGAAGGTAATTGCAGTTGGGAATCAACTCCTAAAATTCTTGATTCTCCCTATTTTACCCCAAAACATACGTATCAAACTAGGATGGATCATTATCAATTTCATATTTGATCTAAACCCTAAAAATTTGGAACGATGGGGATTTATTCCAAAAAAAAAATGATATAACATTAGGGAAAACAATAAATATTCAGGTGAATAATGATACTCAGATCTTGCTTATCCTCAATTGATTTGAAATTGAGATCGGATGAGCTTTGTCGCTTTTAATTTTTCTCATTTCTGCCCATTGACCAAATTGAGAGAGGAGGAGGGGTTCCACTAGAATGTTCCATGAACACCATGTGATGGGGGGTTGATTTTATTAAATTGAAATCAATTTACTCCCCTTTTAAAGCTACAACATAAACACTACCTAAAACAGAACTCTCGATGTGGATAACATTATGTCACATTTAGGGTAAAAAATGAGTTTTTAAATAAAACATTACTACATATTTTCGATCTATGACCCCAATTTGGAATTATTTACATTTCAAAAAAAAATGGAAGCATGTCAAAATATAGTTAATATTTTTAAAATCCCCACTCTAAGGCTCTCCAACCCCCTGATTCCCCCGCGGACTCAATGATAAACAATACAAATATTCCTAAAAATATTCCAATGTCGTACAAGTGTAAACTCGAATTACTACATCATAACCCCCTTTAAATATTTTTTCTACAAAATAAAAATGGCTTTTCTTGGTGAAAAGAAATGGATATTTACACGGGAACTCCCAAACAAGAAAAGAAAAACTAGGGTTCCATACTTCTTCAAGGCATGAACCTAGGGTAACCACAAAGGCCAAACCACACATACATCCAGATCCAACTATTTCAAAATCATTAAACAAGATAACACATATCTCTACAACTACAACATGTGGAAAATAACCAAGAACCACAGTCCCTCAATAGTCATATAGACTAGTGATAAACCCCATCACTAACCGGATTCATATATCGATGAACCCCAACACCTCATACACACCTCTAGAAAAACAACACTACAACTACCTCTGGCATCTTTCATTCAAGGTTAACACTGAGCACACAAGGGTATCAAGAAACAAAATAGAATAGTAGACACATCCAACCTTGGTATGATAAACACATAGTGAATGTGGAAATCCCCTCTCATATTCACCTCTCTTGTAAGGAGAGTAACCCAAATAAGAAACATCTCACTGAACAGATAAGTATAAAGAACGTATCCCCCACAAATCAACACTATTCACTTTTGGTGGAACTAACTTTCAGGCACATTTTTTTCACGTTACAAAAACGTTTCTAGGTGGGGAAAGAGTCCTTTTTCCTCTTGAGTCCAAATCTATGTTATGTTGTTCTAAGTCCTCAATAATATCACGTACATAGAAGAAGCCATGTGAATGAGCGTATTAATGAAAAACAAAGGGATACCAAAACACTCAACTTGGTATTACTAGGAACACTATTGATACTAACAACATGATTACCATGCCCCAAAGTTATGAGTCAGAGGGAATCATCCACTTCACCTTGATACTATATCATTGAGAGGAGCATAATCACCCTCATAATTTCCAATTGTGTCAAAGACATGAATATTGGTGGGGGGAAGACCCATATTTCTCATGTATTCATTGCTACACTGAACAACACCCACATAGGGTTATATTGACCCCACAAGTCACCTGGAGAAAACCTCGAGAAAGAAATATAATGAAAAGAGTTCCTCATTAATGTGTCTAACAATTACGAATATATAAATTAGAAAGTACACAATGTGTAACTCTATTAAAATATTGAGCATTCAGGTAAAAACACATTACAACCTCCATCTATCCTCACCAACGTCCTCCAACTCCCTCAACCTAGCATGGGCCACCTAGGGAGGTGACATACCTTAATCCACCTTCCACCATATGACACTCTACAATCTTCTTCACCTCATCCTCCATCTTGTGGAACTCCCTGCACCAAAAAAACATCTTATAAGGCATTCCATCGATAGTCTCCCACTCAATATCATGGCTGGTCATCAGTCTCTATAAATATATACCCAACCATTGCAAGCATAACACCACATCTCATGTGGTTGACCTGATCCTCAACACTAATTCTATACAAATAGACCACATTAATAATTCTGGTTATGGTTATGCCTCATGAATTTGGATCCTATAATATTCCATCATCCACCTATCGTAGATGCATCATCCTTGAACCCACTACAAAGGGCCACCTCCAAATATCCCTTAGCCAGGAACCTCTCTACAATCTGATTTCTATACAGCAACCAAACATAATAGGGATGGAACAAGGATACCACACATTCTATGACATCAATATGGATGCCCTGCTAAATGGTATGTGCTCAGAATAATGGGTCTCTAACCATATCTAGGGAGTTGTGTGAGAGGTTTGTGAACCTCCCCGAGTAATCATCCATAGTCTTGCCATGCAATTGATGTAAAAAATCTCTTTGATATAGACTAAACATAAATTGGTTTAGTATAAAAGTTCCATAAATATTCCCTTAAACATCACCCGTGTGAGTGTTTCCAAATAATGGAAATGAATCACTAAATTCTACCATTGCTTGGTTAAACCATGCAGAAGGCAACCCATTAGATCATGTGTCTACCTTGATCTAGAATAAAACTTCCTGGGGGTCTCGATCACCCTGATAACTCAATGGTCCCTACCTCTGGAACTCATGAAGTTCACTCATTCAAGACACATTCTCATCCTAAACATTCAGAACAATTATATCCTCAATGGGTGGTGGATCAACTAGAATATTAGCTACATGTACGAACTCAGAACCAGTTAACTACACCGAAGCCTCTTCATTGGGATGATCTTCACCAAAATCAAATCATGGAACCCTACTTTTATTTATCATTGAGGCATCTTGAAACCTAATTCATGGTGAACCATGGACAATGATTATATTTTGGGAGCCTACTTGAGAGGGACAAGGAAAGAACCAAAACCCTGTCCTATATGATGTATGTACCATTTTCCCTGAAACTAGTGGCCTAATATTAATAGCTGAAAATAAATTTATTAGAGTCTTGGAGAATTGATACACTATTCTCTGCACTTACACTTGAACATCTGACCCGATATCCAAAATCAAAACCCTGTAACACTATCTCTATGAAACCCAAAAAAAATGTTCTTAAGGGTTATAGTCTCAATAAATTCTTGAGGAAATATCTTCCTCTAATATCAATATACCATTACCTGAACCATTCTAGAGCTTGAGACGTGACTACCCCATGCATGGCTCCATAAGATAGGGGTTTACACAAGCACCTAAGGAATAACTAAAATTGGGAAGGCCATATCCTAATGTTCCTGTTGGAATGAACCAAAAAAATACTCGATGAAACAGTGTAGATATATTACAAGATGGAAACTAAAGTGCATGCATACATCTATCCCAAACTAGAGTACAATATAAGTAATGAAATTATAAAAGGGAAATACATATTCCTATAATAAATAAAAATGTAAAAGAATCCAACCTTATTAGTAGGTGGGGAGCATAGTCAAAAGAATCATTTGGAAAGCTCATCAGCCCATATTTGGTAAACACCTCGGTTGGCATAGTTCACTATGCTCTTCTATCCACATTTCATCTAGGGAATTCATTGGAAGGATTTTTGTCTATAGAAGACAAAACATGTTCTAGAAAATCCCTTACAAAGGGAGAGCATAAAAATTCTCAATAGGCGCCCCAAAAAACTCTAAAGAAATGTGATCAACTGAAATGAAACATTCAAATTGGCCCAGCAATATGGAACCCAATAAATAGAGAATATAAATCTAGAACCATTCATAGTTATACATGACTTTTCATATCATTCCATAAGGGTTTTAAACCTAGGAACATGACAAAACCACAAGGGCTCCATGAAAAAAACAATATATTTTCATCATAGTCTCCATGTATCATTTTATTCTGACCACAGAGCCAGCAACATGACATTACTTGAAGGCTCTAGTAGTAACACCAAAACAATGAGAGAAAACTCCATAAACTCATACAATATCGATGTCACCCATCTGAGAGATTCTCTATTTCAAGAATAAAATTATTGGTCCATATCTAGTATCCACTACTATAGGCCCTTCCATTACTGTCATGCACCATGTGAAAGGATAAATAATCCCATGTGGAGAGGACCAAAACCCATCACTATACATAGTTGAAGTGTAACTTCTCCGTGATATTCAATGTGTCCACCATAGCTAATGCGAGATAATAGGAGGAACTTCACCTAACCACTTCCCTACAGTCTATGGGGTACTAGCTCTTAACCAACCCATGAAACCTATGTCACTCTTTTATGGAGTGTCCCAAGTGTATATCCATCGACAGATCACTATCTCGAAATCATGTATCCCATGTAATTAGTGGAGGGGGCCAAACCATGTATCTATACACAATAGACAAGGGATAACTATCTATAATGGAGGAGATGCTCCGTACTACTACATGGAGATGGGGGAGTACTATTCTGTATGTGAGGACATATTCCCTGAGATGAATGGGTAGTGAAACTCAAAGGGTAGGTGACCTAATCACACTACATGAGGAGTACCACTCTATGGATTGTTGATATTCACCCCAGAATGATAGGGGATTTCCACTCTTATATCTATATTACTATGGGGTACCCACACCCTTACACGATAGAAAATTAATGACTCCAGTATAGAGGCCCACACCATATAAATATAGGGTAGTACCAATTTTATCGAAACAACACGTATGGATGAGACACACCCTAGAGTTATAGGGACGTTATAAATTCAACGAAAGTGAAATAGTACTCTTACACGAGAGGGGAATACACACTCTATTGATACACTATGCCTATAGTACTCGTACCCTGGAATGAAGGGAGAGTAAAAAATCAATGGATAGAGGACCCTCGCCTTAGATTAATAGGGGAGTAACTACTCTATCTATCTAAAAATGTATAGAGGTCCCACACCATTTTCGAATAGAATAACACTCTCTCCAACTATAAAAATGATGTGTGTATCCATTCTCTAAACCATCAGGGGAGTACCAACACTAGATAATCAATCCAAAGGTATATAACCCATTCCCATGATTTAGGGAGTCCCTTATCTACCAAAATAGATAGGTAAGGGAAACACATGTCTTGATTCCATAGAGTAGTTCTAGTCCGAATGTGTTTCTTAGAACCACCGTAATCAAAAGCATCAGTTAAACTCCACAACCAAATCTTCATTATATAATAATGACACCTTATATCTCGTAGGCCGTAATGGAGGCCACCATTTCATTCTTCGTCAAAAAATTATCAGGATAGAATACTCACAAGCCGGAATCCGTGTCTGAGTGAAAGAGATAAAACAGTAAAAAGATCTCAATAAGGTCCTCAAGGAGTACGCATTGTACACTAGGGTCTACACGGTATGTGATCCCACTTGAAAACCTGGTTGTGTGTTATATATACATTTTTTTACAACCCATTTTGGGTACATAGAATGCAGATTTGTTACATGTTTTCCCCTGTTCACTCAGCCCCTAGTCATATTCCACCTTCACATGGCCCAGCTAACATTGTCCCCTACATGCCACGCATCCCATAATAAAATTTTTTATTGAGTTAAACATCATCATTACAATTTGGTTTTCACCTATCTATCTACTTTTTCTTTGTAGTTTAACAAGACCATTTACTTTTACATGGATTTCTAAAATCATGTCTCTTAGTGACATGGTTTGATTCAGAATATGGCATGTAATTCCAATACATGGTTAGTAGACCCCAGAATTTATCTTCTTCAAATAAGAAGGGATATATGATGTGTCATGTTGGACAAAATTCCATGTATACATTAATTATAGTTTATAATCTCCTTAAAAAATGTTTGATTTAACCCCCATTTACCTCAAAACCTACAGATAATCCTAATGGGTCTATAGAAATTGTGTTTGGGCTCTAAAAATCTAAAAATACAAAATATGTAGTGAATCACGACCAAAATTCAAAAACCACCTACACAAATGATGAAAATCCTATGCATTGAGTGATGAATTCAAACCGGATCATGCATCTCCTTGATCTTATGATGATCAGTGTGTGAAACTGAGGCCAACTATAAATCATTGTTTAAATTTTGGATTGTTTCAATTCATTGGACAATGTGGGAGATGAGGAGGGTTTCCTTCTACATACGTCCAATTCAATATGGGTTAGGAGGAGTGAATTTATGTGAATAAATTAAAATCAATTAACTCTGATTTTAAACCCATGTCACCAAAACACCTCCAAAAAATCACCCATCACAAACAACCTTAGGCCACGCTTAGGGTGAACACAATGTTCTTAACTAACCCACATCCTCATATTTCTCATCTGATACTCTACTCAAGATTTATTTACATTTAAATTTAAAATACACATTTCTACAAAAATAGGTTTTTAATTTTTAAAATTCATGTATAGAAACTCTCTAGGACCCAGATTCCTATACTGAATCAACACTAACTTCGTATATATTTTTAAAATTATTTCAAAGTCTTACAGGTCACAATACATGTAACAACCTTAAAAAGTAATTTACTAAGGAAACTAATATTCCCTGTCATTGTAAAAGTGGAATAAAATATTCTATCTTCGTGGAGGATAATCTATTGATCCCATATATATATTCTTCTTTAATAATTCTACAAAAAATAATTCTTCATAATCTATTGAAGAATGAATGAGAATGTTGTGGGCTCAAATTCTAATTAAGGATAAACAAGGGAGTTAAACACAAGAAAAAATTTATGGGAGAAATATCATAACATTAAAATATCATAACCTAGATATCAATGATCATAGGTATGAATCATAGAATAAATATTTACAATTTATTAGACATGAATCATAATGGAATGAAAAATAAAATCCAATATATCATAAAATATAAATAAGACATTGGATTATTCATATAGACATAATCATAACAAATACTATGTTATTTATATCAACTGAGACATTCATAACATGTTGGCTTGGACTAATAAACCATATACCTCCTTTGGGATGAGGATGATCTCTCATATGCCCTATTTTTTACCATATGATTCCCTCTTATGTACCCTCTTGTTTAGGGATTGGGATACCCAATATTTTGGGCTTGGGAGGCCCTCTTATTTCAGTATTGGTATTCCATCCCATGTACCCTCTTGTTTAAGGATTGGGATACCCTCTGGTGTACCCTCTTATTTCAATATAAATATTCCCTCCCCTATTACTTATTGAGATCATATAAATTTTTCATTACACAATTAATTAGAGGGAGATATATGTATCATCCTTCACATTATTTAATCATATGTGCATGTGGCACAATATAACAAATTACTCATCATATCAAGACCCATAAAAAATATGGGTTTTATGAAAATAAAATCTTAACCCAACAAATGATTTGGGTGCCATTAATATTCAATCGCATCATAACAATTAAAAAATAGTTGGGTTACAATATAATTACATTAATGTATAACCCATTAAAAGAAGTGGGTTCCCAAAGCATATAACTTGTGGAGGAGAAACGATTTTCGTAAACATCATATCATCCAAACATAATCCACTTAAGAAGGAAAATGATTTTTATTATTCAATCATGCGCCCAATAAATCACAAGAAATATCAAGAGATTCTATCATAGATGTATAATTATTTAGAAAGATTCACATGTATGATTTCGTAACAAAAATAACCGTTATTTTAAATTCACATATTATAATATAGAATATAATCAAAATAATTTTCGTAATAAAAAACATAAAAAATATATAAATTAGTATTTAAAAGAATTATAATTTTCTTCTTGAAAAAATCACTTCAACAAAGAAAAAAATTTCTTTAAAACATAAATAATTTTTCATAACAAATTATTTGAATATATCTTGGAATACTTAAAAAGGAATCTTCAATACATTTATAATTCCTTTTACATTGAAAATACATTTAAAAATAAAAAACCTCTTGAATATTTTTTTCAATTATAAAATATAAAATGTTACTAGAAAATTATAAAACATTTTATTAATCATAAAACATTATTCAAAGACTTTTTTATTAAACATGGTTTTGAAATAACACAGATTTCTGACATAAAGGGGAAATAAATTCATATTTTCCTAACAAAATCCCTAATTATCCTATGTAATATATTATTTAAATGGAAATAATACATGATGATATCATTGATAACTAGTGGATAATAAAAATCATTAGTATTATTGAGATATGTATTTTATTATTTATTCAATGGATGTATAATTATAAAATTCTCGATAACACTTAAGATTGATATAAAAAAACTCTTAAAACATCATAACATTGAATTATACTCCACATATAAGAAAATAAAATTAAATTAAGCCTTAAATATCATTAAAATATTTAATATCAAGATATTATATTTTAAATGGAAGTGTATACACCTTTATAAGGTGTATAGGTTCATAAAAAATCCATATGTCTCAATGAGAAAAAAATTAAAGACAAAAAAAATTATCAATTTTGTAATATTTGAAACAAAACCCCAGGAAATAATTTTAATAAAATAAATATCTAAATACCCATAAATTTAAGTATAATAATCACATAACATAACTGTGTGTATTAGACACACCATATATAAGAAATTAAGAGGTGAACATGGCTTTTGTCTCATAGAAAATAAATTTGTGATGAGAAAACCCATACATTATGTCTGGACACTATTCAAACTAATTCAATAATCAGGTATAATAAATATAATATTGTTTTAAATATTCCACTAAACTATATTATAATATATAATACCATAAATAATTTTATTATAACTTTATATTAATTATTTATTACCAAATCTGTGTAATTGTTACTTTTTGATTAATAATCTATTTTTCATTTTTCTAGTTTTATGCTTTGTTATATTTTAAGTCATATTAATATCATGATAACTATAATTTAAAATATTATATAAATATCATATATAAACATTATATATGTAATTAAAAAATCTATAAAATATTCAAATATAAAACGGAATACACCGACCATGGAGAAGGTAGGTCATGCATATGCATGAACGTTGTTTCTGTTATTGAAATAAATAAAGATAATGACCTATATATATAATTTCATTATATTAGAATTATTATTTAATTTTTTTCCTATAATTTTACTACAACCATCCATAATTCAGTTTATTTAATGTGTGAATGAATCACATCACTTTGTGAAGGTGTTAGTCCACACTTCCACAAATGATGTTATCGTATTGACACAAAATGAAAATAATGAAAATATTTTTTATATTATTATTTTAAATAGGAAATAAATAAATAAATATCATATAAAAACATAGCTTCCATCATTATTCCCCATCATTATTGGTGTTAATATAAAATTAACAACATCATTTCATGAGGTGGTAGTTCACAGTATAGAAGAACGGTAAGTTCATTACCAATTAGATGGATGAGTGTAAGATTGTGCATAAATAATAGAATAGAAACATCTTATAATATTTATGATACTTAGGGTATTATATAATCATGGAATTATAATTAGTTTGGGGGGGGGGTTAGAATTAAAATAAAATAACCTTGAAAAAAGATGTTAAATTTTCTTTGGGATACTCCTCTTCGTCTGCAGAAAAGTGATTGCTTGTAGGGATTGGTTCTCTAATGAAAGATTAAAGTACAAATAGAGTGACATTGGGATATTATTTGGGAATATTTTTGTTGAAAATGGGTCTTTAGAAGAGTGAATATTAGAGTGGTGTGGTTCCTTTTATAGTGGAGAAGGAGTGTCATATATGTAAATTTTATAAAAGGGAATTTCACCCCCATTATTCCAATTTCATATGGCTCCAATAATGGATCAAATTTGAGAAAAATGTTGTATTGTGTTTAAAAAAGACCATATAATTACTTTTGGACACTTTTATATGTCATTGTTCTCCCAATGAAAATGTTTTTGTCCTTTAATAAGATAATTTTCATTTAAATTGTTGTAGTTAATATTATTTATGATTAGTAATATTTTTTTGAAAAAAAAATATGTTTACTTTTTTAGATATTATAAATTAGTATTATTATAAATATGGAAACCATTTTTATAAATTATAATCATTTGAGTATAAGAAATTAATTTAAAAATAAAATAACCTATTGGATGACAATAGTTCTTTTAACGTAAAAAACATCAATAGTATGTTCCATTTTTATATCCGATTTCAATGTGAAATTGGTTAAAATGATTAAAATCAGGTTAATTTATGTATTAATGATATAATTATACTTTAAAACTAAATAAAAAATAATTTAAATATATAAATAATTGAGATGAAAAAGTTGTTTTGAATTAAAATTCAGCGTTTTTCATTACTCATCAAAAACTGAATCTTCTCAGAAAAATTAAAACAATACACCCAAGGTAAATTTTATTATTAATATTTCAGAAAAAAGTTTATTTTTTCAAATAATTAATATTTATGTTTCAAAAATATGATTTTAAATGGGTTTCCCTTTAAAACGTGTTAAAATTAACTTTTTTGAAATTACAAATTTTTTCATAAAATTTATTTTATTGTCATATTATGTCTATAAAATAAAATGTATGTGTGTAAAAAAATACTATTGAATATATAATATATATAAAACGTCCATTAATATTAATTTTTTAATTTATTGCGATAAAATTGGGTTTGTACATCGAAAAGTAGTTTTCTTAGATAAAAGTATTTTTTATTTTCATATAGTTGTTACTTTAATTTCTCACTAAAAGATTTAATTTTACTAAAATGATCGAACAGTATTTCATTAATAAAGTCCATATAATTATATTTTAACAATAATATTAATAGTACATTATATTTTTGTAAATCTATGATTAACGTGAAACAGAAGATATTGAAGGAAATCAGAATATCATATAACACCAGCCAAACAATGTTTTTTGTGTGCCACAATATAATCTAAGTGTTGTTTGTATTGAATGATTAAATTGATGTTGTGTGAAACACAATCCAAACATATTTATTTCATTTAAAATAATCTATATTTAATGTTAGGTGAAATGAAAGAATATCATCATATTAAATTAATTCAACAAAAATATTTCACAATATTTTCAGATATTACATTTTTGAGGGCATTATCACAATCTATCTACATGGACCTAACCCTATATAAACATTGAAATTCATATGTAAAAAAATTATTTTTAGATAAATTTTCATACCATTAATGATGGATTGGAACTCTACCTCATTTTAGGGTAAAGATTTTAAAAACAGAATAAGGTTCGACAATATGGCTAGAGAGATAGGGATATCTCCCAAATAACTAATTTTGAGTCTATATTCTTTAATTTTTTTCTTTTGGGGTTTCTTAACTTATCATGAATGTATGTCTCCCATTCATTGGGGAATTCATGGATAGATATGTCCTCTTATTTGGGAAACTCAAATTCAAATGGATCCTTTTATATATATTGATTCTCGGAAAGTAAATCTATTAATCGATGTCCTTTTATTTTCTTTTAGAGTATGAATAGAATTTTAAAATACAAAAAAATGACCACCCACACTGTAAAATGTATAAAAAAGTTGGAAAATTTGATGATATACTTGACTCGATCATAAATATATGAAAATTAGAAATTATATAGCCATATGTAGTTCATTAGATTCCTAAACATAACGAATATCACTAGAATTTTTTTTGATTTTTGAATATAGAGTCTTAGTACTAATAATTGTTTTATTATGATAATAGTGATTTTATTAATTCTCTAAATCAATATTCTTATAATGAAAATTTCTAAGGGCTAATATTATGGTTTTTATATGTAAAAAGAGTGTATTTTACTTTACATGATGCCTTAATACATGTGTAATAAAATTTGATTTTTTAATATTGTAAAAATCATCCTAACAATCATTAGTTCATTAATAAGTGACCCCATTCATCATTAGGAACATTAAGTGTTAGCATTTGTTTGCAAAGTTATATATAAATTGTTAATTTTGAGTAAGTTTCCATTTAATTTTTCTAAAATATCTGAGGTTATAAGTTTATAACATGTCAAGGATACAATGCCAATATTGTATACTATGATGTATGATAACATTCCTATGGTGACACCAAAAATCAATTTCATGGGTCTCATCTTTATGATGTTTTTTCATAGCATGTTGAAAATGATTTTAGGATCGGAAAGATAATCAAATCAGTACTATGTGTTGACCCCAAGATCATTAATGTAACATTATATTCCCCAATGTAGGGTTAGAGTGTATAATTCAAGGAACATTATTATGTAATTACTATGTTCATCAATCAAAATGGAATCACCCATTAGCACTATATTCTTTAGGGTTCCTAGAATGTTGTGTCCTATTATTTATGATTATCCATTTACATTTGGATGTACCTTAATATCCATCCACATAATATAGGGATTGGTGTGTATGAGTTGCTTTGATTAGAGGTACCATATGCAGGATATGGAAATGATATATTGGATAATACTATTTTATATCATTGAATATTATACAACCTATAATATCTCAATTATATTTCTAGAATGTTTCAATAATAGTGAGCCACTAAGGGTATTAGACCACCCATTAGATGTTGGGTATGTTATTATTATCAAATTAATAATTAATTACAATAGCATGGGTAAAGTTTTTTATACCATCTTTTTTCTTATAACCATGGTGATCCTATATAAAACCTATGTGGTGGTATTCTAAATTGTTACCGAGGAATTGGGTTTATGTTTTATTCCATGAAAACCCATCTTAGATCAACATTAAATAAAGGTATACATCTCATTCTATTTTGACGCCATGGTTGCACTGATCTATGTGAGTTATGGATCTTCATAGTTTCCCAAATTTATTTTTTATATCATATAAATAGTAGTATAGATACATTCCTTAAATTTCATAATGGCTCCTTTGTGATCCACTCATTTTTCTTCAGCATCATTAGTTTTAGGATAAAAATGTGATGAAAGGGAATATTTAGTGTAATATGAAGAATAAATATCATGACATTTATATGATGATGGGGGGTCATTCTCAATATTAATTAGTTATATAAAACCCTCTTCTAATTTAGCTATATACATAATGGACATATAAAATTCTCAGGATAGAATGTCGGAATTTTCACTGAGAACATTATCACTATTATGGATATTATAAATTTAATCATTGTTATTAGGTTTCTTTGATGTGGTAGATATCATTATAGTTGATGAAAATGTACCCAAATCCAATTATTAATTGTTGATTTGATTGATGGACAATAAATATTCGTTATTAATTCATTGAAATGTTTTATATGGGGCCATTTTCAAAATATTAAAATCCATTGATTGGGTTATTCCATCAATCAAAGATTTCTTTCTTAATCTATGGTATAAAAAAACATTGATGTATTGGGACTAACCTGATTAAAATGGGTACTTATCAATATATGGTTTCATAATCTCTTCTATAACACATAATTTGATACATTTATTAAATTATTAGTGAAAAAACTTGTGTTTATAAAAACAAGGCCTCCCTATAATAAATTCAATGTTGTGTCCATACAAACAAATAAAAATTTAGAGTTAGATGTGAGAACCCCAAATAATGATCTGATCATGATTTATATGAGTGGTTTCTTCTCACTATTTTCATAACTCTGAATTGTTAAATTAGAAGGATAAAAAATTATAATTGTTTTAGACCAACAGATGGAGAACCAAAACCAGAATGATGTTAATTTTTGAGCCATCATCATTGAAGGAGCATAAAATATGATCATCTTCCAATTCTACAATACATAACTGAGTCTGAGTTTTCCTGATTGTAATACCCTAAGATTTTAAAGTAAATTATCTTTTCAAAGTAATTCAATAACTTGCGCTATAAGCAACACCGAGTTTGATAGCACCACGACTTACAAAACTAGCCATTCAAAAAGCGGCTATGAATAGTATTATCCGAATTTTGAATTTTATACACTAAATATTATTTTATAATCCATATTATGTGTTTCATAGACAAAATATATGAACAAATTTATTTTTTTCAGATAAATGAAGTATTTTTCAAAAAATGAAATTTTTTCCACATTTAAAGGAAAACCCTTTTTAAAACCAATATTAGTCACTTTTATATATTAAATTTACTAATATTTAATTTTTATATATAATGGGGACATAGAAATTTAGTTTGGATAAAATATTTGTACTTTTCTGATAACTTTCATATTTTTATGAATAGAGAAAATTAATAAATTTTAATTGAAACCATCTTTTTAAATCGAAATAATTTATACTTTTAAATTATTAATTTGAATGGTTTGGAAGTATAATTAGATTATATTTTTATCATTTAATAAAATTTAGGTTATTATAATTAATTTCACATTTAAATTTTACATAAACACATGTCAATCTTTCGATAGTTTTTATTTTTAAAAAACCCGCTTTTTAGTTTTGACAATGGGAATTAGTTTTAAATTAATTAATGAAACTTCTATGTTATGAGTTTGGTAAAATAGAATCCATTTTTTTATAATTTCAAAATTATATTAGGGTGAATTTTTTGTATTTTTATGAAAACTGTTAATTTTAAATGAATACTGAAAGCAATACGTTATTTTTTATAACCAATTTTTTATTTCTATAGTTATTTATTTTATTTAAAATTATTTTCAATAAATATATATATATATATATAATACCTATATATGGTAAATGTAATTCATTGGAGTCATTTTATAATAAAATTAGTTGTAAAAATTTATATTGAACTTTTAAACGTCTTTTACCGACCTTCTAGGAAAATTTGAAAATTTGCATAAAACGTGATTTTACAACTTCTGTGAAATGAATTAAAAAATCTTGATACATAGTTGACATCAGTAATTAAAAAATTGGTTCAATAAGATGCAAATAATTTTGTTTGAATAGTAACTTTTGACTATTATTTACCATGGTTAAAAGTAAATAGGGTAATTAAAGGTAAAAATGATATTATAATTACACAAACACAAGTCCTAATTCTATAGAGTAAATTTATTCCGTTGAAAACTAACCTAAGGAATAAAATATGATGCTTTTTGTCCACTTAGATTATATTAGAAAATTATTATTATTTTATTGAAAGAAAAGTTAAAAGTGTTATATTCAAAGTTTAATAACTAAACCATTTTTAATATATCTTAATACCAAAGATAAATTCAACAATAAATATACATTGGAAAGATAAAAATATTTCCTGCATAATGGTATTTTATTTATTATTTTTTTATATTAAATAAGGAATGTTATTTATGACACAATGATGATGCATTACTTACTTTATCAATAAAAGATTTAAATAATATATATTATAAATATATAAATAAATGTAAATTGAAGCTTTTGAGGACATCCTCAAATTTTATAGGTTAATATTACATGTTAATGGTGATGAAATATTTTTTTTGCTGAGGTTATAATTTTTTTATGACTTTAAAAACACAAAATACCAAATAGTTTCAAAATTGACATAAATGAGTATCTAAAACAAATACTATATTAATAATTGATAAAATATTTATAAAAAACTAAGGTTCATAAAAAGTACATATATAAGGATAGATATATATATAATTAACCACTTTATTTTCTATTTCCCTTTTATAGTATTTTAATTTACTATTTATAATAATAACACAAGAGGACATGGTAAAAGTTAAACAATTTAACATTGAGTTAAATCTAAATGATAGGGTTAATATGGTGACCTAAACTTGTCTAAAACCTATTGGTTGAGTGTATTTAGACCCAACCCAACCATAGACTAGAAATAAAACAATTTGGATCCATTAGAAACCTAAAATGATTTCATAATAAAATAATATTTCTGACGTTTTCAAAAGTGACACTCACCTCTCTTATAAAAAGTTACTTTCCCTTCTCTCAAAATCACACCTCTAAAGCCATTAGGATCATCCAAAACCTACTCAAATATCCTCAAAACTACCATAAAATCATCCTAGAGGCATTCCTTTGATCATAAATCCAAAAAATAGAGACATATTGATCAATTCAAATTGAAGCGCCTGAAAAAGATATAATAATTTTGTCACCACTTTCCAAGTTATCTTCCTCTTCAAATTCCTTTTTCTTTGTTTTTTCCAAACCAAAACAATAAATCCGGTAGATTCTATATAATATGATGTTATTATATAAATGGTACAACCATATTAAATATTTTATCCATCCTATTAGTAACAAAGCCACCATACTTGCGTACGTACGACATACCATCTCCACTTTGTGGTGTAGTTTGATATTCAACACTTCATTATTTGGATGAGTATAATAATGAGTATAATTTTTGAAAATAATAAATATAACATTTCAATTATTCTATATATATATATAATATACCATAAAATTATATATTATTTCATCATCTATAGAATGATAGTGCCGCTCATGCGTACTTACGGCTTACCGTTCACATGATGCGATGATATTCATTTCCACATTCACCATTCAACGATGATTATAAAAATGTATATTATTAATAATTATTTAATATATATTAATTAATAATGCTACTTAATATATATATATATATACATATATATATCAGTGTGTTTCTGTTTACATATATCTCATTCACTTACTTCCCTTCGACAAGATATGAAAACGGAAACATCGTTTATGCGTATGTACGACCTACTATCTCTATAAAATGTGTCTTATATTGCATATATCAATATATTATAAATATTTATATTATATATATATATAATATAAATAATTTTTTATATTCTAGAAGTATTTACATCATGATCTAAGTGCTACGATCGACAATAACATCTTAAAACACGTTTATAATGAAAGGGATTATTACTCGAAACGTTTCATTAACATGAAAATTATTATTAAATGCTTTGTATAAATTCATAAATGAATAATGTATGATATCATAAATATTAATATTGTTCTGGTATAATTTAATAATATACAATGGTTATTATACGGAAGGTTAAACGTAACCTCGAATAAAAGAATGTACAAGGTAAGGGTTAATTCCTCAATCTCATTATTATCCGAATTTGATTATGTGTATGTTATTAATGGGAAAAATTTATTATCCATGCCCAAGATTCATAAAAGTGTCTTCAAAAGCATTATTTTTAACGTAATATTTAACTAAAACATCATTATAGATGTTTTAAATATTTATTCTTTTAAATCAATATTATTGAGGAAATTTTTTTAAGGATTTGATTATATGGACATGAATGTATTAAAATGTTATTTCCTTTAAAATTAATCAAATTTATGTGGGATAATTTGATTCAAAAATATTTTTTAAATGTCTCCCATTATAAATTGTGTGACTTTTAAATGATTTCATGAAAAAGGTGTATTTCACTCAAAGAGTTTTACTGATCATTTTCTGTAATATCAACATATTTTACTGGATATTATTATTGATTAAGGATGATTTTTTAAAATAAAATCTTAAATATGTTATTGAATGAGTTATGATATGTTTTACTATGGATGAGATATTTTTATACCATTCATAGTTTATGGCTAATGTATTGAAATTTCATATGATAGTTTTAATACGAATGTATATGTAATGTTTTAAAATCTTCATATGAGGCATGAAATGGACTTAGTATGTGCTGGGTGGGGCCCGCTATAGCCCCTCGATTCAACGATAGGTCTAATGAGAATAATCAGTTTCTTGGAATGTTTCCTTTTCGAAATATTATTTTCAGTCTTGTCATTAGGCCATGACAATTTGGTAATGATGTCTGGCATTTGGAATCACCTTGTTATTAAATTTAGTTACTTCAGGTGATTATTCAACCAGTAGAATATCCATATTCATGTTTATACGGTACATTTTGATTTATTTTTTTCCATATTATGTTCAACATTTTGTTTAAATAGGTGTTTGTTTTTATTACACATCATTTCTTAAAATTTTGTAGCTTCCACAAAATTATTTACCATTACTGAGCATCTGAGCTCACCCCTTTCTTATGTTTTACTTTCTGAGGATGCCAAGAAGTGTACAATGATTTATATGTAGATTTATGTTTGATGAGCAATAGAATTATTAAAGGATTGTATTTATTGTATTTATATGTTAGAAATTGTAATTTAATGTTCATATATGTAATATATTTTCCAAAGACTGTTAAACGGATCTATCCCTTGGGACTTGATTCCTTGTAATCATGCTATTGTATTAAAATAATTAATCGGATCCAGGAATCTAGGGTTAGGGTGTTATAGTTGGCATCATATAATGTTTATTATAATCCTTGGAATTGAGATTTTGAAAAACTCTGATGAGAGATCTTTAACCTAATATAGGCATTGAGGATTAATATAGTAGAACATCCTAGAATTTTGGTAATGTAGAGATTTTGTTTATTTTTCAGGAAATACATTCTAGTCTGAAAACGAGCAGGTAGAGGCAGCTCTGGCATAGATGTACCTAGGAGTGAAAACTCTGAAAATGTGTTTTGGGCTTCACCCAGGGTATCCTGGTACATGACAACAGGCCTTGATGTACTCTTGGTTATGACACTATCAGAGGATATGCATAGGATAAATCAAATTTTTTTACAAGACATTATATAAAATTTTGGAGTAAATACTTCCTGAACGAAATCATTTTTTTAAGATTAATTATTATATGCATTATCTTTTCAATTTACATTTGGTATTTTAAAGGTTTTCAATTTTGCATTGTGATTCATAAACTAACCATTGTATTCCATTTTCTAGAAATGGTGCATAGTAGAAGAAATGACAACTCTAGCAATATTCATGATCTAAAGAGTAAAAAGAATCATATCTTCCATGATATTATGTAAACATTTAGAACAGAAAGAGAATCCCATGTATTCTCATCATATGAAAAAAGTAGTATCATTCGTTAATAAGATAAGTAATGAATTTTCCGATTGATATGGCTTTGAAGGGAAGCAATAGAATAAAATGAAGGTAGAGAGAACGAAGGAAAAATAGAAGAGGGGAAAGAACGATTTTCCCATATGTGATAACTATATAAATAATAACCATGATAAATTCATGAAGGGAATGATAGTTTGTTATAATATTGGTGAAGAACGACACCAATTACATGATTTCAAGGGTATGAATAAGGATTCAAATGTAAAATGCTTCATCTACATGGAGTTGGGACAGTATGTGAATAATTGTCCAAATCATTAGAGTATGCACCAAATGATGCTATTAGATATTAAACATGTAATGATACTATAACAAATGTAGAGGAATGACTAGTGTTATTATGTTATTATTAATGAATTATTTCATTTGAGTGTTGTATCAACGATGTACTGGTTATATGAATTATATAAATAAATAAGGATTTTCCTGCAGTACTATTTCATTATGGATTCGAGATTATATAGTTCTAATAATTTTGACTCAATATCAAGTTAAACATTTTAAAAAATACATTGTTTATGTAATGATAAACCATAATATTTATCTCATACTAAGGTAGTGATTTTGGAATAAGATAAGATTGATTTGGTTAAATTATATTTTATATTTTTTAATAATTTGAAACTAATTAATTGTATGTTTATTCCATTATTGTTGGAGTTTTCATAATTTTTGGATATAAGGAGTATATACAATATTCTATAAGAAATAGGGGAGCATGAATGTAATCAACAAGGTTTTATGGTAATTAAGGGTGTTACTGCGTCTTAAAAGAATAATTTATTAAGGTATTCACATGTTATTACATTGCAAAAAATATATTCATTTTTTATACCTTCCTTATAAATTTTGGACTATGAGGTTGGATAGAAGTAATTTAGATAATTATAATGTTTATAATGTATTATGTTTGACATTGAATACTATTTTTATGTTTAAATAATTTCATAAGATTAATTTTTTGATTATTATAAAAATGACAACACATAGGTCGTCTTATAATACTTCGCGTCCGACAATGCCGCAAGACATGAACCCGCAACTGAAGGGCGACAAGGGTGCATAACCTACAATAGGAATACGTGATTCCCTAGCTTTTATAATTTAGTTTTTTCAATATCTTGACAAATGAATTATAAATTCATTATTTTTGGAACCATATACGATTAAGGTAAATATAATATTTTTTAATTTTAATATCCATTGAAGTGAAAGATGAGTATGTGGTAATAATTAGTTGTAAGATAAAACTCTACATGTCAGGTATAAATTTCTCCTCTTATTATATGAATAAACTAATTCATAATCTTTAGGGAAGGGATCTTACAACAAAAAATGTTTTATCCTAAAAAATTATGTTATTTTTAACTGATGATATTTTAAATCAACATAAAATGATGGATTTGTGGCCCTCAATTTTACACTTGTTTGTGATTGACGACCTCAATCAACCCCTATCCATATTTAAGTTTTTTCGCCAATTATTTTCTCCTAATTTTCAACAATTATTTCTTAATAGAGATCATGATTTGGTTGTGACTTTTTCATTTCACTTTCACTCTTATTAAGACTAATATTTATTAACCCGATTTCCGTTGTGGGTTTTCCAGAAAAGTATCATTCTTTTTTAAAATTTTATTTTTGAAAAACAACATCAAATTGAGAGGACTCAATTTATTGATTGATGTGAGAATGTAACAACTCAATATTTCGTAGTATGTTATCTCTTCAAAGTAATTCAATAACATGGGCTATACGTAACACAGAGTTTAAGCGCACCACGACATACCAAACTAGTCGTTCAAAATGATGTTATGAATAGTATTTACTAAATTTTGAATTTTATATACTCCATAATATTTTAGAATCCATATTATTTGTTTCTTAAACATAATATAAGAACATGTTCATTTTTTCAGATAAAATAAGTATTTTAAAAAAAATGCACTTTTATAGCCTTTTAAAGGATAACCCTTTTTAAAACCACTATTTAACACATTTATATATTAAATTTAATAAAATTAAATTCTTCATTATAAGGGGGACATAAAAATTTATTTTGGATAAATTTTTGGTACTTTTATGATAAATTTTATATTTTGATGAATTTTGAAAATACTAAATTTTAATTGAAAACAACTTTTTCAATAGAAGTAATTTATAGTGTGAAATTAATAATTTGAATGGTTTGGATGTATAATTATTTTATTTTATTATAATTTAATGCAATTTAGGTAATTATAATTAATTTTTCAATTAAATTTGACATAAACACATGTCAATCTTTTGATAGTTTTTACTTTTTAAAAACCTTCCTTTTGGTTTTAACAATGCGAATTAATTTTAAATTAATTAATGAAACTTCTATGGTTTATATTTGGTAAAATTGAATTCATTTTTGAATTTGTAATATAACAATTTTCTTAGGGTGATTTTTTGTATTTATCTGAAAACATTCAATTTTTGAGGAAAAGTGAAAAACAATGCGTTATTATTTAAAAATACATTTTTATTTATATAATTATTTATTTTATTTAAATTTATTTTAAATCGAAATAGATATATAATACCTATAAATGTTCAATGTAATTCATTGGAGTCATTTTATAATAAAATTAGATCTATAAAATTTTATTGAACTTTTTAACATTTTTTACGCACTATCTAGGCACATTTCCAAATTTGCATGAAAAATAATTTTACCACTTCTATGAATTGAATTTCAAAATTCTAAGAGACATAGTTGAAATTATTAAGTAAATTTTGTTTCAATACGATGAAAATAATTTTTGGTGAATATTAACTTTTGACTTTTATATACCTCGGTTAAATGTAATTAATGTAATTAAAGTTAAAAATGATATTATAATTATTCAAAAAGATGACCTAATTATATTGGAAAAATGTATTTCAACCAAAACTAAACATAGGAATAAAATATGATCGTTTTGGTATTCATGGTTTAGATTAGTTCATTTATTGTAATTTTATTTTAAAAAGTGTTAAATTAAAAGTTTAATAACTAAACCATTTTCAATATAAGGTTATAAAAAAGATAAATTCATCTATAAATATTAATTATAAAAATAAATAGATTTACTACATAATAGAATTTTATTTATAATTTTTAGATATTAAATAAATAAATTTATTTACTACACAATGATGATGTAGTAATTAATTTATCAATGAAAGATTAAAATAACTGATATTATAAATATTAAAATAAATGTAAATTGAGGAGTGTGATGTCTTCCATGAATTTGATAGGGTAATATGACATTTTAGGGTTGATTAAATATTTTTTTGTAGTGATAAATTTTTTAGGACATTTACAAAAACAAAATACACAATGTTGTCAAAATTGACATAAATGAATTTTTAAAAATAATACTATATTATTAATTGATATAATATTTAATAAAATCTATGTTTCATATAAAGTACTTATATAAGGTTATATATATCAATTAATATCCACTTGGGGTTCTCTTGGATTTTTATATTATGTTTATTTACCATTTATTTTAATAATACAAGAGGACATGGTGAAAGTTAAACTATTTAACTATGATGTAAATCTAAACGATATGGTTAATACGGTGATATAAAGTTGTTTAAAACCTTTTGGTTGAGAGTATATCTACCAATACCCACCTTATCATCAAAATAAATTAATTGGAATCCATTAGAAACCTAAAATTATTTTAAAATAAAATAATATTTCAAACATTTCCTAAAGTGACCCTCACCTCTCTTATAAAAGGGCACTTCCCCTTCACTCAAAATCACACCTTCAAAGCCATTTGGATCAGCAAAATACTACTCAACTATCCTCCAACTTACCCTCACATCATCCAACAGTCGTTAATTTGATCATAAATCCATCTTATATAGCCCTATTGATTAAATCAAAAGGAAGCACATGAAGAAGAGGTAATAATTACATCACCTCTTTCAAAGTAATCTTCTTCTTCCACTACCTCATTCTTTTTTGTTTCCATAAAAAAATAATAACCCCCATAGCTTCTATATACAATTATGTTATTATAAATATGGTACAACCATATTCATTATTCTATCCATCAATTAATAACAACGTCACCATATGTGTGTACGTACGGCTTACCATCTCCACATTGTGTTGTAGCTTGTTATTCAGCACTACATTATTTGGATGAGTATAATAATTAGTATAATTTATGTAAATAATAAACATAACATTTTAATTATTTTATATATATAATATACCAACCAATTATATATTATATCACCATAAATAGAATGATATCGTCGCTCGTGCGTACGCACAACATACCATCTCCACGACACGATGAGATTCATTTCCATGTTCACGATTCAACGATGATAATAAAAATGTATATTATTAATAAGTATGTAATATATGAAATAATAATGCTAATGGATATATATATATATATATATGTATGTATGTATGTATTTACATATATCTCAATCACCTACTTCCCTTCAATCTGACATGAAAATGAAAACAACAATTATGCGTATGTACGGCCAACTATCTCCATAAACGGTATTTTACATTTCATATATCTATATATTATAAATATTTATATTCTAAATATATATTATCTATAAAAAATGTTTTATATTCTGTATGTATTTAAATCATTATCTAAGTGATATGTTAAAGAATAAAATGTTAAAACACATATGATAAAGAAATTGATTATTACTCGAAATGTTAATTTAACATGGAAGTTTTTATTAAATGGGTTGTATAAATTCATATATTAATCATCTATGATATCATAAATTTTAATATTGTTCTTTTAAAATTTAATAACATACTATTGTTATTATACCAGAGGTTAAACGTACCCTCGACTAAAAGAATTTACAAGGTAAGGGTTAATTCATCAATCTCATTATTACTTGAGATTGTTTATGCTTATGTTTTTAATGGGACATATTTATTATCCATGATCATGTTTCATAAAAGATTTTTCAAATTATTTTTTTTAACCAACTCATTAAGTAAAACATCATTTTAAATGTTTAAAATATTTATTCTTCTAAATCTTCCTTATTAATGTCCATGTTTTCAAAATGGTTTTATGGATTTATTAATATGAACATGAATGATTGAAAATATTAATTACATTAAAAAGAATCAAAGTGGTATGGGAAACATTGATTCAAAAATATCTTTTAAACTTCTTAGTTTATAAATTGTGTGACTTATAAATGATTCCATGAAAAAATAATATTTTCACTCAAAGAGTTTTACTATTCATGTTAAACTATATCGTCATCCTTTACTCGATATTATTATTGACTGTGGTTGACTTATTATAATAAAATATTCCTATTGAATTTAATTAGTTAGGATATTTTTTACAATGGATGTGATATTTTTATACCATTCATGGTTTATGGTTAAAGTATTGACATTTCATATGCGAATTTTAATATGAATGATTATGTTATGTTTTAACATTTTCATATGTGCAATGCAATGGACTTATTAAGTGATGGGTGATACTTTCTATAAACCCTCGATGCATTAGTAGGTCTCATGACACAAACTAGTGTCTTGGCACAAGAATTTTAAAAAAATCCAATTTGTAGTCTTGGCATGAGGCCTTGATTATATGGTAATGATGTCTGACATTAGGAATTACCTCATTATGAAATTTGTTACTAGATGTGATTATTTCACTAGAAGAATATCCATCCGCATTTTTATGTAGTAATGTTGATTTATTTCTTCCATATTATGTGCAATATAATGTTTTAAAAGGCTGTTGTTTTTATTACACATCTTTCCTTAAAAGTTTATAGCTTTTGATAAATTATTTACACTTACTGAGCATCTGATCTCACCCCTTTTTAGGTTTTATTTTCATATGATTCAAAGAAGAATGATTTATATGTAGGATTAAGTGAGAAAAATAATGGAATTATAAAAGGATTATCTATGTTGTATTTTAAGTTAGAAATTGTAATGTAAAGTTCGTGTATGTAATCTATATTCCAATTACTGCTAAACCGATCGGTCTTTCGAGACTTAATTCATTGTAATCATTCCATCATATTAAAATAATGCACTGGACCTGGGCTTCTGGTATCGGAGTGTTACACCAAAATAACATTATCTTTTTCCTACTTTGTGAAAGAGATTACTATGTGATATTCCATGGAATCAGTTCCCACATTATGTAATACATCTTCGATGACCTTAAAATTGAAATTATAAGGTCCCAATTGTGTATCCACAAATGATTCTCAGAGAAATTTTGTTAAATTTATGGCATCCACCAATGAAACATTGTTCGGGGCAATAGAAGAATATTTCATGAAGTCTAATTTTTTAGAAAAATGTTATTTCAATAATTTGTGGAGTTTATCCATAGAACATGCCTTTGGGAAGTGCTTGATGAATACATGTCAACTAATTGAACACGATATAAAATAACTCTAATCAATGATGGATTAGATTGAAGTTTTATTTCCAAAAAACATATTTGATCATAAGATTGCACACTCATCATTCACTAAATCAAAATATTTGGACTTTGATGAGCCTAGATTGAATCATTAGTGTATAGATGATCCAATTGGATTCACTGAAGTACATGCCTATTATTTAAAGTTGTGTATTGTAATTCAGTAGGGATGTGACTGGGAGATTCCACTCATCCATGAAAGAGTCTTCTTATTTTCCCTATGATCATGCTTCCTCTGCCTCTTTCTACAAGATTAGTAAATGATAAGTGGGGTTCTGAAGAATAAACATCATTGGATAATATTTCTATTAAATTGATGAAATAAATATCACCCAAGAGAAATTATTCATCTGATGGTAAATTTTTTAGTGGGCATGTTCTCGTTGTACCTTTAGGTGGGATAAAACCCATTTTCGTTGGAATGAAGCTATAAATTTTGATATGGCTGAAAAATGATTTTTCATTTATATTTGTTGTCATTATTTTACTTAAAACATTCTTTGTAGGTTATATCATTTTTAAAAATCAAATCTTGGAAGACAATAGTATTGGAGTGGTTGGTCGAACCTAGAAGCAAGAGGGTTGGGACATAATTAGTTGATTAAGCTATAATGTAAGGTTATAGTGTGTTCTATTGATTTTATTTTAAGTCCTGAAATCATTTATCATATGTGTAAACTCACTTTTTACATTTTTCATTCAATATGTTACAATATATTAATAGTAGAAAAACATTCCACTTTTGTGGGATGAATGCCCAATTTTTCAAGTCAAGAATCAACCCTGCTATTAGAATTTCTGGAAAAATAATGCACTCATTACTTGTATTCTAAAATGTGGTGTGAATGAGAAAATACATCGTGAGATAATTAATAAAAATTATTTAGGCCTTATAGGATTCAAAAACCTCAACAAATTCTTCACAATGGAAATAATAATTTTACCACATACTTGATCATCTCAAAAAGATTAAATATTATTCTTTTTAACATTTTATTATGAAATTTCTTATACATTTTCCATTCTATATTTTAATATTATTGTTCTTTTTCATTAATGTAGAGGCAGTGTACAATATGGTGTGGTATTAGGAACTAAATCCAGTGTTAAAGCTGGCTTAAGTGTGATAGTTTCAGTTTCAAATTTACCTATTCAATTCCATTGATATGTTAATATTGGGTGAGACTTTTATTTGATTTTTCAAATGTAATGGTTAATATTTTCAATATAGTGCAATGTTTCTAAAGTATTCTTCAATATTATATTTTGATGAGTATTTTTTATCAAATAATTTATGTTATCTATAACGAAAATCAACAATTCTTCATGGTAGGGTTGATGCTTCTAGAAATTGGTCAAACCCTAACAGCTAGAAAAAAAATACAATACTCACTCATTCTCATATTTTTTTCTGCTTGAGATATCAAGGAATTTTTTTTTGTAGTGTGGAGCTAAATTGACAATGAAATTGATAGAAAAGTTCCTATGTTCCTATGATCGACAAGGCTGAAAAACTAGTTTACCCAACAATGTCTAGTGCAACCAGAGTCACTAAGAAGTATTTGAGTTTGGATACTTCTTATTTATCAATAATTCATATCATGGGACTACACTGAGACCCAAAATGAATCATATTCTTTATGTTATATCCTAATCCATTTAAAATATATAAATATAGGATTCCCATAGTTGGGTGGCTGAGGAACCCATTACGGATATGTATATATCCCAATATTGATTAGTGTACACCATTATTCCATATCATCCTAACAAGATGTCAATGAGTCTATAGTTCCAATGAGTATTTATTGGACATATGGATATGGTGTCACATCAACATGAGATGAAACAGATGGAACCTGACATGGTGGGTCTTTATATAATTAATGTTAAAACCCAAAATGGAGTCTTTTTTAGTAATCCTCTAGACATTTTCCTAGTTTCCCTAAAAATTGACAAACACTATACATCATGCCACCACTGGAACCATATATAATAGTTTTATAAAACCTAGATTGATTAGATGTCCAAGCATCAATTTTTATTGTTATGATAACCACTTCCTGTTGAAGAAGATTTATTAAAATAGATGGGTGATGGTATTTTTGAAGAAAATACCTAGTGGGGATGTTTCCTATGAGTTAATTAACATAGATCCTTTGGAAATCCTTATATTATACATAAAATATCTAATATTTCCTCAGTCGTTGGAGGGTTATCATCCTTAGTTAACTGGAGTGATATAGCCACACTTTTCCCTATAATTTATTCAATGGTCACTATAGAGGTGGTAGCTGACAAATTGGGGTAGATACGAGTTTTTATCCTTCCATTGAACCAATTAGATGCATATGTTTTTGACAGACTACATTGTGACCAGTCTATGACAAATTTGGAGGGGAAACCCCACTTGGTTTAGGGTATATTGATGGGATGGTTGTACCGAATTAGTAGCCATCACCATCATGGTTGGGGAACTATATGAAGGATCAAAACATGTTTAAGAAGGGGTTGGGGACTGATGGTAGTAGAATCCTACCACTATATTATGCATAAGTTTTTCTTTATACTGGTGCTCAATCCCTTCATCCTCCTGAGTTTAACCCCTATACACGTATTCAAGGACTAGATGTGTAGGAATTCACCTAGGGGGACGGACTGAATATAGTGAGGAGGCTCAGTTCTTTCATAAGTGATTCCACCATTGTAATTGGGAACTGTTTTGATGAATTGGGTGAAGAATTTACATCTAAAACATGGTCCTCTGTGGATAGGGAATGTTAATGTAAAGTGGATTTTCATTGATTCTCTTAACATAAGGGTAAAATAATACTCTTGATGATGATAGATTTATCCAACATGTGAGGAACCCATGGAGAAATAATGATTAAACCAATCTACCAAGTCCTCACGGTACCTGAGCATCATGTAAATCTTGGCCCCCTCAAAAGGGGATGAATGATACACGGGATGCTCCCAAGATCAAATACTAGAGTCCTGCAACACAAGTGGGTATGGAAGCCTCCCCTTGTGGGAAGACTATTGAATCTCAGATTATGGAATCTACTTTATTTCAACTGGTGAATACTGATAAGGTGGATATAGATCTCCTAATATACTCTAATGATGAAATGCTATAATATTGTTTCTTGATCCTCATATAATAGGAGGATGCAAACAGAATTAATTAATGACTGGTGTAGGTCGATACAAGTGACAAAGAAGGTTCCGGAATTGATAACGAGAATCATATTTTGATTCGAGGCTTCAATGGGGGTAAAACGGGTCTTAGGAATATGTGAAAACCTGGGATAACGTAGCTCGTTTGTTTGAGGATATCATTAATGAAAACTCAGACATGATGGTCTTCACTATAGAATAGCATGTTCTCAAGGTAAAAAACAATATCCTCTTAAAATTATATAGGAATGGTGTAATGATTTCATATGAGGTTTGATTCTTATGTTCTTGGTACATTGATTGTCTCAAACTATTCTATCAAAGTGATTTGAAAAAAAATGAGTTGGATATTGATGCACACAACATCCATATATATTTTAGTTGATACCATATTTTCAATGAAAACAACCTCAACTTGCACATCTACAAAGGCTATATATTCCATTGAATATTTCAGGATAGTGGAGATGAAAATTATGGATGCATATTTCATTGTAGAAATCACATCACCATTGGAATTATGGGAGGACTACCCTACCAGGGGGGAATATTTTTAGTGAAAAATCATGATCTTTAAGATATTCCTCCCTTTTAACATGTCACATCAACTTTTGAAATTCACGGCGCTTCTTCCTTTCCTTCAATGATTATCCCAAATTTATTTATTTTTGAGTAATATTGATATAGTCCCTATAAAACCATGAGGTATTCATTCTACAAGATAATGATTATTCAAAATTGGAGAAAAACATTGAATACTCGTTTTATTATGAATCACAAAAATATGATAATACTAATATATATGAAGAAAGTGTTTAAGGGAAAATGCCCTATCCCTATTGATTAGAGTTCATATAGATCAGTAGTTAAAACATTAAGAATATGATTTGATGACATTAAATGTGGTGGTTTTGCAATGAATGCCCCATATCTAAGGGATGGGATTTCCCTAGATCAATATTTTTTATTTTGAACTAGATTTCAGGACCTTGAAAGATGAGGTTATGTTACAAATACCCCTAGACCAGTGGGCTAGAGATTCTCTTAGATTTCCACTATTGTAGTAACTCCTACATCTCTATTGATATTTTATACCTTTTTTAGATTATAATATAGTTGAAATGAACTCTCTAAATTTGAGTTCCACAATACCAATGGTAATTTTTTCACACATTACATGGCTCTTCTCATAAAATAAACATCCTCAATCTTATCAGATTATTCATTATGGGGTGTTTCAATAGATTTCTCCCATCCAACACATATTTTTGAAGATTCATTCATGTTTTGTTCCTACTGATCATACCATATATTAGAAGATTGTATTCATTATAAGAGTCTTCCTATATAAATTAAATAGAATAACTCCAATTTATATGGGATTTGCGGGTCAGTGAGTGAAAAAATGATATTTACCATGTTTCCCCCATCAAATGATACAAACACAATATAGTTCATTTTAAATTAACTGAAATAGGTTCCCAAATCATTAAGGAATGTGAAAATATTTTAATGATACCTTCCCAAATTTTTGAATTGTACAACCAAAACGTAATATAATTCAATAAGTCCTAAAGATTATTTTATCACCTTGATGTTATTGATGTATCCTTCATAAAGAATGATTTTAATTTTTTAATGGAAAAGGGTCATCCATATATATAGAAAAATATTATGGCATACTCTAAAAATTTATTCATAAGGCTATACTTATGGGTGGAATGTGGACAAAACATAATTAGTAAGTTGTATTTGTCCAGTTGTTTCCTCATGATCAATGTGTTCTAGTCATCTTTTCTGAGATATTCATTTAAATTCTCTGACCAATGTATCCATTTCTAGACTACCTTATTTTATAAGGTGATTATGATATATTTATCTCTATTATAATGGAATATATGATATTATTGGTTGGTCTAGAATATGATAGTCACATTTTTTTATCTTCTTAATGAGAAATAATTTCACTTATGGACGGAAAATAATTAATCAAGGATGGATTCATATTTTATATTTCTTAACAATATGAGATATTTCTCATTATTAATTCAGTTAGGATAGGACCTTATCTTCCAAATGAAATATCACTATGGGGAGGATCTCCAAAACAAATTCCATTATGGATATGACTACCATCATGGTTAATTATATATCCATAGGGAGGACCCCTACATTAAATGCCTTACTGAGGACCTTTATTATGGAAAATAGAAAGGGGGAGGAACTTTTTATCACATTAACTTCTTGCCATGAGGAGGGAATCCATGGTACTCATTATGAGAACTATTCTCATAAAAAATATCAGTTTTTCTATAAGTTATACCATAATGGTATAATCAATGGGGTGGATTTCTAGAGATTCTGGTAGAAAAAATTTGTTGATGACCTTCTCAAATTAAACTCTTTCTCCTTTGATCCAACAAAGATTCCTAAAAATAGTATTCCACCATTTATAAGTGTTCCTCAGACTCAAAAACACTATAATTATATCGAATATCGATTGGTCCTGATATTATATTTATTATATCCCTTTTTTAGATTTGGTTGTACATTCTCTCTAATGAGATTCTAATGTCACATGTTAAGAAAATATATTTTTATGCATGGGATCCGACCTAGATGACTCCCATGTTGTTTCTAGTATATATCAATGAATTTCTATGGAAAAAATTTCTATCTCCCCAGGGATTTACATTATAATTTTATGATAATATATATTTTTAAATTAAAATTGATCCTAATATTTTTTTTCCATTTATCATTGTTGTGAGTGAATAACCCTCTTGGATAAGAGAAAAAAATTATTACCTACCCTAGGTAACAACTTTAGTGTGATGATGAGCTCCTCTAATAGTTGGGAGGATGTCTACCATCCCCCATACTAGTTCTTCTATCATGATATGTAGAAAAATCAATATAATTTGGGAAGGGATTTATTTCCACATGTCTGTTTCCACTAGGATATACCAATGGGATTCTAAAACAATAATGGGAATGTGTGCCAATTAAATTGTAAGAGAAGTGATATGTGTCTTATCCTATATTATAGTTTACATACGAGCATACCAATTGGAATCATGTGTAGCCGTATGAATTTGTACATGCACCAATTCATTATCAGGATATACTAAAAATATTAACTATTTTATTCCTGATTGTTTTGGATGACTGGATTGGTGTGCGAATGAATGCATTCATGCTCACATATTTGTATTATAATATATTTTTGGGATTATTTTGTATAATAAGTGACATATAACCTACCCCAATTTTTTATTATCCATTTCTATGTAATTTCTATCCATGGAACTCTGGCATGGGTGGTAAACATAGAACCTGAGGGTAGTGTCTTCCTGGGATATAAGGACTGATGTTTAATGAAAATATACATACTGATTTTCAATGAGAGCCCTTTGGAGAGACTCTTATATTGAGGTGAGGTCATTATTGACATCCAGATCTACCTCTCTTAGATATGATAGGTAAATTTTGTTTCATTCTAGGTGAGGATCATGAAGTGGTTTGAAAGTGAAGTTAGTGTCATTTTCTTCCTGCCCACCATTTATTGAGTGTTGGATGGTAGGAGGGGCTTAAATTATGGAGGAATTGATGGGAAACCTCAAATTTTAGATTAAAAAAACAAGTCTTAATCCCTAACCAGTTATTTTAAAACATGGGGTCGATTGTCGTGGGTGGTGACTGTTTCCTATGGGTAAATTAGGACATAACTCATATGTCAAAATATTCATAAGTTTTTATTTATTGAAAGGATTCCATTTGAATAAAATAGAGTTCTAGTGTTTTTGACTAGGGTTTAACAATAATCAAAAACAAGAAATACCATTATAATAGCATCACATCTAAAAAACACACACATGAAATATTTATTTTAAGGATCCTCATTTTGATCATTTTTTCACAAGATAAAATTGAACAACATATGGAGAACTTAGATATTATAGTTATTAAATGTTTCATATTATGGTCACCATTTTTTCCAAGAGGCTCGAAAATAAATTCCCAACATTTGATGGTGAAATATTGAGAATGGTTAAAGGTTTAATGATATGTACACCATTTTTCACACATGAATGTGTGTCTATTAGTCAAATTTGGGAAATTGGATGCACTAATTATATGGTTTATAACTATATTAATTCATAAAACTAGAATGTCCCATCATTTCCAATTTTTATAATGAATTATATTTTTTATTCTGAAGTAATTTTTTCCTCAAGATTCCCTAGAAATGAGGATTGGGGATATCATTGGTCATGTTAATAGTAGGTCAATATCATCACACCCTATTGGGGGGAATTTTTTCCTATACCTAGAATAGATTGTACATTTTTTATATGTCCATGAATCCTCCCCATGTACTAGTATAAAAGTGGAATCCCTTTTATTTTCAATATCGTAATGACATATATAGTTGTGAATATATGTATTTATTAGTGATTCTCAATTAATGGAAACCTATTTATGTAATATAGGTTCCCTATCTTGTTTTTCATTTATTTTGGGATTACTAACCATAAATATTTATGGTATAAATACCAAAATTAAGTAAAATTGAATTTTATATCATATATGATGAAATTTATTGTTTAGTTATTTGGATCCCGACATTGATAGGATTTCCTATGAATCCCAGAGAGATGAATCAAAACCCACATAGTTCAATTATACTTATCTAGACATGTCATACATTTTATGGTAATTTTACAAGGACTATTATATGAATATTAACATCATATATCAAGGATGTTATGGATAAAGGTTCCTAGAAATGGTTGGCATAGGGATTCCCAAAAGTTATCCTTTATTGTTGAGAAGACGCCGAAGGAATATACTCCTATGTGTGGAAGAATGATCCCATTGAGTGTATAGCCCTATAAAGATAGTCATGTGTTAAATATTCTTGGTATAACCCTTACAGTGGAGTCATATATATCATATCATAATTGGGATTAAAGACCATGTAGTTTGATTTGGAATAGGATGACACCTATAGTGGAGTCCCACAAATAGTATTTTCATTATGCATGTGGTATGATCATTATAGATCTCTAAGACCATATGAGTCATGATAGTTTTGAGAAATAAGAGGAAATGAATGATGCACCTATTTTTATACTCACATTCATATATGAATCACACATGAACTAGAAACTCATGGTTGAATTTCAATACACATCCATATATAGATGATGGAATGGAATATGTGTGTAATGAGGGATATGACTTCTTCTAAAAAAATGGGTTTACATTAGTTGGGGTTATTATAAGAATATAATATATATCTAATGGTAGAAAATGGTGGTTCTATGGTAGGGAATATTGAATAAAAGGATAAGGGATTAATTAAGAGAGAATCCCATTCATGGATTTCTATGTGTTTATAAACACCATATTAGGATATATATATTCACTGATTTGAAAATAAGAGATGAATACATAGCTTGATTCACTTGATATTTCAGGGAACTTGTTGGAGGTGAGTGGAAAATCTCTAAATGATACTGTTCTCAACACTACCACTAGGATGGGGGATCTCATTACAATGGTAATTCATGATTATCAACATCCAATGGATATCATAAATTATAAAGGTTAAATGGGGATATAAATTAAAGGAAATTCTTGATCTAAAGAGTGTAATGCTGGTTTGTCACATAACATATAAATATAAATCAACCGGTTATTGTTGAGGCCGGGATAATAACATTCCAAAATATGAGACTTGGTTAAATCATGATAACCTCAATTATAGAAGAAAAAAAATCCTAGATGATGGCCTCTATGTTGAATTTTCGTGAGAGGATGGGCACTATGGTGGGAAAACATAGGAGAATGCCACTATGGTGGACTCCCTTGGTACATTTTTCTTAAGAAGGGAAGCCTTGGGAATATGATTACTGAGGTGGTAAGACCTTAGAAGATGGACACTAATTTTGAAAACCTAGGGGGAATGTAGAAAATATTTCAAGCCCTAGAGGGATGGATTCTAATACAGGATACCAAATATAGGTACCCTCATTGGTTTTTAAACGATTTTATGACTTTGGATCCCCACAAAATATTTATGATAATTATATTTATCCCAATAGTACAATAGGTTTCCTTGGAGTGGTGTTGGAAGACTGTGCAAATCATCTCGGAGATGCATTGTTTTCTTGTAGAAGTGGGAAATCACATTATATGGGGGGGAAATGGGGTATATTTATAGGAAAAACCTATAGGCTTCGAGAATTAAGAAGATTTAGAGAGGTGATGTGCAATTGTGAGTTAGGAATCTCATGTTTTATGGTCATATGAGACCAACAAAAATGATGGCCGCACTACCCAAAGATTCCCTAGGAAAATCACATGATGAATATAGTGGAGTGTCACGACCCGCCCTCGGGGTCCGTGCCGTGACTACCCCAAGCCTGCCTTCCATAGGCCAGGGGCTGGCGACTAGCACCAAGGCGTAAATCCCAGTAAAATGGGAAGGCATTGCCTTTGAAAAGTAAACATCACCACAGAGTAAGCAAGCCGAAAGTAAACACTAAACAAAAGCAGAGTACAACTGAAAGTGCGGAAAAGTAAATGGGCCAGAATACAAACCCAAACTGAAAGTAAAGTACAACTCGAAAAGGGAAAAACAGCAACTGAAAAGTAAAAGCCGCTACTCCGAGCTGTCCACTGGAAATCCCACCTGAAGGGTGGGTACAGATAGCTCCTCTGCTCCACGGGTCCCGCCGTCCGCTCCGTGCACGTCCCGCCCAGTGGTCCACCTCCGGGTACCGTCCCGCTCTGCAAGCCTCAGCTAAGGTCAACGTTGTCCGTCGTCTGCAACCAACACAACGTAGTGCGGGCAAAGCCCGTGCAGGGGTGAGTATAAGCTACACAGTAGGGACCCCGAGACCCCTGAAGGTCTCTCAAAATCCAAAAAGGATAAACCACAAAGAAATGTACAATCGCGAAGTAACAACCGACACTGCTTAGGTATTTTCCCATACATATACCTAAGTCATCAATTCAAATACGCTCCAACCTCCGAGCCCAAGTACAACTCAGTCCACACAGGATAGTAAACGTATTCCACACAGGAAAGCAAAACGTAATCCACACAGGATTGCACAACACAATCCACACAGGAAAGCAATAGGATTCAGCTCACACAGGTATACTTCTTCAAGGACGATAAAGATGATCACTGATCCATCTAAGTCGTCGGACCCACGAAGGATCGATAGGTAACTAACCCCCGCAAAGACCCACACAGGATCGGGCCCACACAGGACCTGTAGGCGCTGGCTCACACAGAACCGCTGAGCGCGGACCCACACAGGATCGGGCCCACACAGGACCTGTAGCACTGATCCACGTAGGATCGCTGAGTGCTGTAGTCGTCGTCGTCGAATCCACACAGGATCTCTGTACTGTCGTCGTCGAAGTCACAGTAGCAGTCGTAGCAGTAGTAGTCACAGTAACAGTCGCAGCCAGCACTAGGGTTCCCGCACACAGCAAACTCGTTCGGAGGGTCCTCTCCACGAGCCGAGAGGCTGATACATCAACTGTCACGAAGACTAGAGTTGATGTATCCAAAAGTTCCTTATCGTCAACATGAACTCAACGCAACAGCCGGCGCGTCGATCGGACGCCCGGTCTGAGAGTTATTGGCATTTTCGTCTCCGGGGCCCGGTTGGTTTTTAAGGAAAAACCAACCCGACCGTACTCCACCTGCGTCCAAACCTCAGGCGGGGTATGCCAAAAGATCCGTCTCACTAAGAGGAAGACAACGCGACTGACGGCGCGTCAATCGGACGTTCGTAGCTCAAGATATGAGTGTTTCCGCTCCGAAGGCCCGGTTGGTTTCGTGAACGAACCAACCCGGCCGAACTCAAACTAAACCGAAACCTTGAGTGCGATATACCGAAACGACCGGCTCGATCCAAGGATCGCGTTGCCGCAGACGGTTCGTCATTCGGAGGTCTGAGGCTCAAGATATGGCCCAAAAACCGATTCTGGTTCGAAACGGGGGGGTCCGGGTCCGGGCCGACCCGGCCCGACCCCCCCCTGGGGCGGCGCGGTGGCCGGCGGCGGCGCGGCGGGCCGCGGCAGCCAGGCGCCGCGAGGGGCTGCACGCGGGGGCTAAGCCCCCGCTGATTTGGAAAAGCGGCGCGGCCTTTGTGCCGCGCCCTTTTTTTTAAAACGCCCCCCCCCCCCCCCCCACGTGGGGGGCCTGCTTGTGCGGAACCGGGGGGCCGGCTGCCCCCCTCCCTTCAAAGAACCGCCCCCCTTATAAAGAGGGGGGGTTTTTATGAGATGGCCGGGGGATTAATTCCCCCGGTTTTAATGCCTTCCGGCCGGCCAGATGGCCGGCCGGTTTTCTCCAACGGGACCGGAAATTCCGGTCCCCTCTTCGGCTTCCGACGCCGGCGGCCCGGCCGCCGGTCTTTTCTTCCGCCGCGGCCCGGAACCGGCCGCGGTCTCCTCGTCCCGCCGTGGCCCGGAACCGGCCGCGGTGTTCATCGTCCGGCGCGGTGCGACGGCACCGCGCCCCTTTCGCCGTGCCTTGATTCCTTTCAACGCGGCGCGACGGCGTCGCGTTCTTGAAGATTCTACCTCGGTGTGGCGCGACGGCGCCGCGTAAAATAAAAGCACGATTATCCGCGTGGTGCGACGGCACCACGCCACTTGCTTCCACTCGCAAGAATAAACAAGAACGATGGAGGGGGGTTCGGCCGTGTTCGTGCGGTCCGGCCCCCCTCACGTTAAAATAATAACGCAACTTAAAATAATTCGAGCCACACGTTAGTCTTGCTATAATCCCGATCAAGAATAAAATAAGGAAACCAAAAAGAAATCGACAACCCCTACCTCGGGTATAAGGTTCAAAGATTGTCAAGGTTCCGCGTAAGACGACGTCGCGGAGGTCGGGCGTCGCGGTAGCCGTTCGTCAAATCCGATGACGAAAGGATGCGTTCGAAGAGACACGTCGTTGGCGAAACTTGTACGCCGATGAAGGTTGTCCGAGGAAGAAGTGGCGTCCCCTTTCGTTGACACGGTAAACGAAGAATGGAGGTGCGGCGTTCTTCGTCGGAGCTTGAGCGTTCTTTGTCAAGATGAACGTTCTTCGAGTTCTTCGTCAGAGTTGAAGAAGAAGAAGAGCTCTCCACCTCTCAAGAAGACAAACAAAAAACCCCAAAATAAAATAAGACAACATCTTATTTTATTATCACATAACACATTAGAATTTCAAAAGTTTGAAATTCAAAAGGTTTAACTCCCATAATCAAAAGTAACTCAAGTCATTTAATTAGGGGTTAAGAAAGTTGAGAGAATTTGAAAGGATTAAGGGTTCGTGTGGGCCCCACCACACTTAATCCTCCCAAGGGAGGTTAAGTGGGTGTGGGTCCCACTTCCAACCTCCTTTGATAGGTTTTAACAAGTTATAATAAAATTGTTCTACACAATTTTATTTAACTCAAACTAAAAACCCCAAAACTAACTTTCAACCCGCAACAAACGCAACTCCCGAAAAGGTCTCTTTAAGCGAATATCGGCGCTGCAAGTTCATCGGTGCCCTCGGATTTCAATTCCGAGCACCGGATCAAAAGTTAGGAATTCCCGCTCGTTCGTTCACTGAACGTACCCGAGCTAAACTTCGGAAATTAATTCCGGGCACTCCGGGCCTCGGAATCAGGTGCCGTCTGAAACCGTGCTCCTGTAAAATTCTAAAGAAAATTAAGAAAAAAATTCCCTTGAATTTTACGGGTCTGTACATTACTCCCACCTCAGGGCTTTACGTCCCCGTAAAGATACATCAAAAACTAGGGAAACAAATGAGGGTACTGAGCACGCATCTGAGCCTCCCGCTCCCATGTGCTCTCCTGGAGATTCCCGTGCTGCCATCTATTGCGCACAAGAGGAATCGATCGCCCACGCAGGACCCGCTCTTGTCGATCCTCTATCTCCACCGGGACCTCCGTAAAAGTCGCCCCATCGTCAACGTCAAGATCCCCTTGGTCAATGATGTGCGTCGGGTCGTGCACGTATCTCCTCAGCTGGGATACGTGGAAGACGTCGTGCACCCGGTGCAACTGAGGTGGTAGAGCCAGGCGATAAGCCACCTCGCCAATCCTGCTGAGAATCTGGAAGGGTCCGATGAAGCGCGGAGATAACTTACCGCCTCGGCCAAATCTCCGAATACCACGTCGAGGTGAGACCCGCAAGAAGACGTGGTCGCAATCCTCGAACTCCAGTGGCCTCCGCCTCCTGTCAGCGTATGACTTCTGCCGGCTCTGAGCTGTCCTCATCCGCTCCTGGATGACCTGAACCTTCTCTGTCGTGGCCTGGACCATCTCCGGTCCCACCAGTGCTGACTCCCCAGGGTCTGTCCAGCACAAAGGAGATCTACATGGTCAGCCGTACAACGCCTCATACGGTGCCATCCCGATGGTGGAGTGGTAGCTGTTGTTGTACGCGAACTCCACCAAGGGTAGGTGGTCCTCCCAGCTACGACCAAAGTCGAGGACACAGGCACGGAGCATGTCCTCGAGAGTCTGAATGGTCCTCTCCGTCTAACCATCCGTTTGAGGGTGAAAGGCTGTGCTAAGACGTAGCTGCGTCCCGAACGCCTCCTGTAACCCCTTCCAAAGCCGGGAAGTAAAGCGGGCATCTCGATCGGAAACGATAGATGATGGCATGCCGTGGAGCCGCACAATCTCCTGAACGTAGAGACGTCCCAAGCTCTCCACTGAGCCCTGCTCTCTGATGGGTAAGAAGTGTGCCGACTTGGTGAGTCGGTCAATAATCACCCAGATGGAGTCGTGACCTCGGGAAGTGCGTGGAAGTCCAGTCACGAAGTCCATAGATATGCCGTCCCACTTCCACTCCGGAACCTCCAAGGGCTGTACCAAGCCTGCTGGTACCTGATGCTCTGCCTTCACCTGCTGACAGGTGAGGCATCGAGAAACGAACTCTGCTACAGCCTTCTTCATACCCGGCCACCAATGCTGTCGTCTGAGGTACTGGTACATCTTCGCCACTCCAGGATGTACCGCTAAAGGAGAAGTGTGAAACTCCCTCAGCACATCCTCTCGCAATGCGACTGGTACCATGGTACGTCCTCTGAAAAGGATGTCGTGCTCTGCTCCAAGGGAGAAACCATCAGGTGCCTGTCCCGAGGATATCTGTGCACGCCGCGTCTCACAGTCAACGTCCCCGTGCTGTGCCTCCCTGACTCGCTGCAGTAGTGGAGGAGTGACTGTGAGAGACTGAAGAAAGGCTGCTCCATCTCTATCCACAAAGGATATCTGCAAAGAGGCTAGCTGCTCCGTCGCCTCCTCAAGTAGCTGAATGCCCGTCCTCCTGCTGAGGGAATCGGCTACTACGTTCCCCTTCCCAGGAGTATAGACTATCTCAAAGTCATAGTCCTGGAGGAACTCGAGCCATCGCCGCTGTCTCAGGTTCAGGTCCTTCTGCGAGAAGATATACCTGAGACTCTGATGATCGGAAAAGACTGTAAAGCGCTCGCCCATCAGATAATGTCGCCATGTCTTCAGAGCGAAGACCACTGCTGCTAACTCCAGGTCATGGGTAGCGTATTTCTGCTCATGCGGCCTCAACTGTCGTGATCCATAGGCGATCACTTCCCACTCCTGCATCAGAACACATCCGAGTCCGGTCCCTGATGCATCGCAGTAGACTACATACCCTACTCCCTCCTCAGGCAACCTCAAGATAGGTGCGCTAGTCAATCTCTGTCTCAGCTCCTGGAAGCTCTGCTGACATCTGTCTGTCCATATGAAGGGTTTCCCCTTCTTCGTCAAAGCTGTGAGTGATGCCGCAACTCTAGAGAAGTCTGGCACGAATCTCCGATAGTATCCAGCTAGTCCCAAGAAACTCCGAACCTCAGTCACGCTCCTGGGTGGCTCCCATGCTAACACAGCCTCAATCTTCGCGGGATCCACTGCAACTCCCGCCTCAGAGATAACGTGTCCCAAAAAGTGGACCTCACGTATCCAGAACTGGCACTTCGAGAGCTTACCATAAAGCTGGTGCTCTCGGAGTGTGTCAAGAACAACTCGCAAGTGATAGGCGTGCTCCTCCTCTGTCGTAGAGTAAATCAGAATGTCGTCGATGAAGACCACGACAAACCGATCGAGGTATGGCTGAAAGATCCTGTTCATGAGAGCCATGAACACTGCTGGAGCATTGGTTACACCGAAAGGCATAACCAAGAACTCATAGTGGCCATACCGACATCTGAAGGCCGTCTTCTGCACATCCACGTCTCTGACTCTGAGCTGATGATAGCCTGACCTGAGGTCTATCTTCGAGAACCACCGTGCTCCCTTGAGCTGATCAAAGAGGTCATCAATCCTCGGTAGCGGATACTTGTTCCTCACTGTCACCTGGTTCAGGCGACGATAGTCAACACAAAGTTTCAAGCTCCCGTCCGCCTTCTTGGCGAACAATATCGGGGAAGCCCAGGGTGAAACACTGGGTCGGATGAACCCCTTGCCCTGCAAGTCATCCAACTGTACCCATAGCTCTCGAAGCTCGGCGGGGGCCATCTGATATGCTGGAGTGGATATCGGGGCTGTCCCGGGGTACAAGTCAATATAAAAGTCTACCTCTCTGCGAGGAGGTAGCCCTGGAACGTCGTCGGGAAAAACGTCCGCAAACTGATCCACCACTACAGGAAAACCAGGACTCCGCACGTCAACTGCTCCAAGGATAAGGCTAGCCAACTGATGAGTGATGGGCTGTCCTCTCCTCCGCGGAAGTCCATCCTGTGCTGCTAAGGCTCCCTTCTCGCTGGTGAAGGTGAACCTGCTCCCGTCGGTGCGTACACATCGCACCTTGCGCCTAAAACAGTCAATCTGTGCATGGAACGTAGATAGCCAATCCATGCCCAAGATGACGTCGTAAGGCCTCGACGCTGCTACAAGAAGATCCCAGCCGAAGCTCTCGCCTCCTAGAGTAAGCTCACACTGCCGGCACCAGTGCGTGATCGTCGAGTCTGCTCCCGTAGGAGTCTCTAGCCGTAAGGATCGAGCCAACGGCTCTGTCGGAATCTCCGAGCTCCGAACAAGGGCAGCGGCTATGAAAGAATGACTCGCTCCTGTGTCTATAAGAACTGCAGCAAGGGTGGAATAGACACAGATAGTACCTCGAATCATCTCGGGTGCGCCGTGGTCGTAGGCCTCTGCTGCCTGGAGCTGTGCCTGTCGCTGCCCGCCAGCTCCCTGTGGTCGGGGTGGACCTCCTGGTGGTGGTGGTGGTAGAGCCTCAAAGCGTCGGCCACCACCAGCTGCTCGTCCAGCTCCTCTTCCTCGTCCGCCTCCTCCCTGCGGACCGCCACGGTCGACCCTCTGCCTCTGCCTCGGTGGTCCATCAACTGACTGCTGCTCCTCGGCACGGCGGGTCGGGCAGTCGCGAGCCATGTGGCCCTGCCCGCCGCACGAGTAGCACTGTCTGCCTCTCGTAAGACTGGCTCCGCGCTGTGTGCCCCGCACTGCTGAGCCAGTGCCCTGAGATCGTCTTCCCGAAGGTCTGGTCTGTCTGGACCCCTGAGTCATCCGTCAACTGCCTGTTGCAGATGACTCTGCCACGTGCCGCCCTGCGGTGGGTCGCTGTGCTGGTGTAGTCTCAGCAAGGAAGCTCTCGATCAGAAGGGCCCTCCCCAGTACTCCTGTCTGATTCGGTATGCTGAGGGAGATCAGCGATGCCCTGATCTCGTGTCTCAAACCCTGCTCGAAGGTCCGGGCCCGGAAGAATGGGTCCCGTACCATGTCGGTCGAGTAGCGCGAGAGATCGGTAAATCTTGCCGAGTACTGAGCGACCGTCATGCTGCCCTGCCGCAGCTGTAGAAGCTCCTGGATACGCACCGCACGAAGGGTGGCTGGGACGAACTCCGAGTGGAAGAGGATCTCAAAGTCCGTCCAACGTAGAGATGCCTCATCGTGCACCTGGAGCATCAAGCTCCACCATCGTCCTGCTGCTGCGTGTAGTAGGCTCGCAGCGAGGATCACGATGAGGTCTGCTGGTGTCCTCACTAGCCTAAACACTCGAACCACTGCCTCCAGCCAGTCCTCTGCTGCCTGGGGATCCGTCTCCCCGCGAAACCTGGGCGGTCGCTGGCGCTGAAACTCATGCAGTGCGCAGAGGCGACGTGCATCATCAGCGGCTGCTGTTGGAAGCATCGGGGGATCGGCAGGTAAAGCTACCGCCGGTGCCACTACTGGCAAAGGGCCCTGTACCGAGGCCTCGTCGCTCGGTGGGCTGTTGTCACGCTCGACTCTCGGAACCCTAGCTGGCTGCCGTCGTGGGGCCATCCTGAAAAGGAAACAGGTGCGCCACGGTCAGAACAGTATACCTGGTGAGCTGATATAAGTAATCACAAAGAAAACTTTGAAACACACACGCAATCAATGTTTTCGTGCATTAAGTCGGAAATCAGAAGTCAGGGTCCTGGTGTACGGATACGTCGGCCGCCGCACCAACACTGGACTCCCTGGACTGATAACCACACTCAATATGCTAAACATTATTGCTTCACATAGAAAAGATCAGAGTTCACGGTAGAACCGAACTCCTTTGATACCAATTTGTCACGACCCGCCCTCGAAGTCCGTGCCGTGACTACCCCAAGCCCGCCTTCCATAGGCCAGGGGCTGGCGACTAGCACCAAGGCGTAAATCCTAGTAAAATGGGAAGGCATTGCCTTTGAAAAGTAAACTTCACCACAGAGTAAGCAAGCGGAAAGTAAACACTAAACAAAAGCAGAGTACAACTGAAAGTGCGGAAAAGACAATGGGCCAGAATACAAACCCAAACTGAAAGTAAAGTACAACTCGAAAAGGGAAAAACAGCAACTGAAAAGTAAAAGCCGCTACTCCGAGCTGTCCACTGGAAATCCCACCTAAAGGGTGGGTACAGATAGCTCCTCTACTCCACGGGTCCCGCCGTCCGCTCCGTGCACGTCCCGCCCAGTGGTCCACCTCCGGGTACCGTCCCGCTCTGCAAGCCTCAGCTAAGGTCAACGCTGTCCGTCGTCTGCAACCAACACAACGTAGTGCGGGCAAAGCCCGTGCAGGGGTGAGTATAAGCTACTCAGTAGGGACCCCGAGACCCCTGAAGGTCTCTCAAAATCCACAAAGGATAAACCACGAAAAAATGTACAATCACGAAGTAACAACCGACACTGCTTAGGTATTTGCCCATACATATACCTAAGTCATCAATTCAAATACGCTCCAACCTCCGAGCGCAAGTACAACTCAGTCCACACAGGATAGTAAACGTATTCCACACAGGAAAGCAAAACGTAATCCACACAGGATTGCACAACACAATCCACACAGGAAAGCAATAGGATTCAGCTCACACAGGTATACTTCTTCAAGGACGATAAAGATGATCACTGATCCATCTAAGTCGTCGGACCCACGAAGGATCGATAGGTAACTAACCCCCGCAAAGACCCACACAGGATCGGGACCACACAGGACCTGTAGGCGCTGGCTCACACAGAACCGCTGAGCGCGGACCCACACAGGATCGGGCCCACACAGGACCTGTAGCACTGATCCACGTAGGATCGCTGAGTGCTGTAGTCATCGTCGTCGAATCCACACAGGATCTTTGTACTGTCGTCGTCGAAGTCACTGTAGCAGTCGTAGCAGTAGTAGTCACAGTAACAGTCGCAGCCAGCACTAGGGTTCCCGCACACAGCAAGCTCGTTCGGAGGGTCCGCTCCACGAGCCGAGAGGCTGATACATCAACTATCACGAAGACTAGAGTTGATGTATCCAAAAGTTCCGTATCGTCAACAGGAACTCAACGCAACAGACGGCGCGTCGATCGGACGCAGGGTCTGAGAGTTATTGGCATTTTCGTCTCCGGGGCCCGGTTGGTTTTTAAGGAAAAACCAACCCGACCGTACTCCACCTGCGTCCAAACCTCGGGCAGAGTATGCCAAAAGATCTGTCTCACTAAGAGGAACACAACGCGACTGACGGCGCGTCAATCGGACGTTCGTAGCTCAAGATATGAGCGTTTCCGCTCCGAAGGCCCGGTTGGTTTCGTAAACGAACCAACCCGGCCGAACTCAAAGTAAACCGAAACCTTGAGTGAGATATACCGAAATGACCGTCTCGATCCAAGGATCGCGTTGCCGCAGACGGTTCTTCATTCGGAGGTCCGAGGCTCAAGATATGGCCCAAAAACCGATTCTGGTTCGAAACGGGGGGGTCCGGGTCCGGGCCGACCCGGCCCGACCCCCCCCCCCCTGGGGCGGCGCGGTGGCCGGCGGCGGCGGCCGGCGGCGGCGCGGCGGGCCGCGGCGGCCTGGCGCCGCGAGGGGCTGCCCGCGGGGGCTAAGCCCCCGCTGATTTGGAAAAGCGGCGCGGCCTTTGTGCCGCGCCCTTTTTTTTAAAACGCCCCCCCCCCCCCCCACGTGGCGGGCCTGCTTGTGCGGAACCGGGTGGCCGGCTGCCCCCCTCCCTTCAAAGAACCGCCCCCCTCATAAAGAGGGGGGTTTTTATGAGATGGACGGGGGATTAATTCCCCCGGTTTTAATGCCTTCCGGCCGGCCAGCTGGCCGGCCGGTTTTCTCCAACGGGACCGGAAATTCCGGTCCCCTCTTCGGCTTCCGACGCCGGCGGCCCGGCCGCCGGTCTTTTCTTCCGCCGCGGCCCGGAACCGGCCGCGGTCTCCTCGTCCCGCCGCGGCCCGGAACCGGCCGCGGTGTTCATCGTCCGGCGCGGTGCGACGGCACCACGCCCCTTTCGCCGTGCCTTGATTCCTTTCAACGCGGCGCGACGGCGTCGCGTTCTTGAAGATTCTACCTCGGTGTGGCGCGACGGCGCCGCGTAAATTAAAAGCACGATTATCCGCGTGGTCCGACGGCACCACGCCACTTGCTTCCACCCACAAGAATAAACAAGAACGATGGATTGGGGTTCGGCCGTGTTCGTGCGGTCCGGCCCCCCTCACGTTAAAATAATAACGCAACTTAAAATAATTCAAGCCACACGTTAGTCTTGCTATAATCCCGATCAAGAATAAAATAAGGAAACCAAAAAGAAATCGACAACCCCTACCTCGGGTATAAGGTTCGAAGATTGTCAAGGTTCCGCGGAAGACGACGTCGCGGAGGTCGGGCGTCGCGGTAGCCGTTCGTCAAATCCGATGACGAAGGGATGCGTTCGAAGAGACACGTCGTTGGCGAAACTTGTACGCCGACGAAGGTTGTCCGAGGAAGAAGTGGCGTCCCCTTTCGTTGACACGGTAAACGAAGAATGGAGGTGCGGTGTTCTTCGTCGGAGCTTGAGCGTTCTTTGTCAAGATGAACGTTCTTCGAGTTCTTCGTCAGAGTTGAAGAAGAAGAAGAGCTCTCCACCTCTCAAGAAGACAAACAAAAAACCCCAAAATAAAATAAGACAACATCTTATTTTATTATCACATAACACATTATAATTTCAAAAGTTTGAAATTCAAAAGGTTTAACTCCCATAATTAAAAGTAACTCAAGTCATTTAATTAGGGGTTAAGCAAGTTGAGAGAATTTGAAAGGATTAGGGGTTCGTGTGGTCCCCACCACACTTAATCCTCCCAAGGGAGGTTAAGTGGGTGTGGGTCCCACTTCAAACCTCCTTTGATAGGTTTTAACAAGTTATAATTAAATTGTTCTACACAATTTTATTTAACTCAAACTAAAAACCCCAAAACTAACTTTCAACCCGCAACAAACGCAACTCCCGAAAAGGTCTCTTTAAGCGAATATCGGCGCTTCGAGTTCATCGGTGCCCTCAGATTTCAATTCCGAGCACCGGATCAAAAGTTAGGAATTCCCGCTCGTTCGTTCACTGAACGTACCCGAGCCAAACTTCGGAAATTAATTCCGGGCACTCCGGGCCTCGGAATCAGGTGCCGTCTGAAACCGTGCTCTTGTAAAATTCTAAAGAAAATTAAGAAAAAATTTCCCTTGAATTTTACGGGTCTTTACAAGGAGACCCTAGACGAGGAAGATATAACATCTATAAGAGACCATGGTTACAGTAGTGGGGATTATCCTAGTGATTTCAAGGTTCAAATTATTTTCTCCTTTGACATCATATAGAAGTACCAATGATTGTTCATCATCTATTGGATTAAAAAGTTTACAAATTTCTTAACATTTTTGGAAGCTCTATCCATAGAGTTACCTACCCATCACTATATCAAATTAATTATATGATATAATGGAGAATAATTATCAATTATATCGAATCATGACTCTAAATTCTCATGAAAAGATAAGAACACTCTTCAAAATACTCCTGAAACAAAGATAAAATTGAGACCTTCCTATCATCCTTAAACTGATGGATAGTCTAAAAGTACTATCCCGACAATAGAACACAATCTGTGATAATGTTTTGTTAACTTCCAAATAAAATTGGATCAGTATCTACATCTGGTTAAAATATCTACAAAAACAACTTCAATTCAATAAATGAGGCATCTTATTGGAAGAGATTCCATACTCCATATTTTGGGGATGAAGTTGGAGAAAGGAATGCAGTAGTATTATAACATATAGAGGATACAACTATGATTGTAAAGACCATATAGGGTCTTATCAATGTAGCTCAAAGACATAAAAACATCGATGGAAATAATATTATGAATTAAATAAAATTTCAAGTGGGGGATCTTGTATTTTTAAAGTTGATAACAAGGAAAGACGTTATATGATTTTTTATAAAGAGGATGTTAAACCCCTGGTACGATGGACCTTTTGAAATTATATACCTAATTAAAGTTTTGGCTTACTAATATTTTATGCCACCCAATCTTTATAAACATCATCACATATATTTCTTTTCATTATTGAGGAAATATACTATAGATCCAACACAAATACTAATTGAGACGGAATGTAACTTTTCTTGTAATGATAAACCTTTCCTTATTTATGACATAATATAGAATGATTTATGAAATTGGGAAACTCCGATAGTGAAAATCCATCAAAAAAATAAAGCATTAGAAGAGGAAACAAAAATATTGTAATGAATAAATGAGGATTTAATACCCCTAGTGTATTATTAAATGTAATTTTATCAATTTTATTGGATGAATTTACATTGGGGTGATTGAATGTAACAAATTGGACCCTACACTAGCAGGTAAACACTACAACCCAAAACTATTACACAATTCACACTCTAAGGAGCCTCAATTCATTAATTTATTTAACAGTTAAATTATAATTAAAATTTTGCTATATTAACTTCATTTTTGGATTTTTCATTTCAATATTAAATTAAAATGAATATTTGGTATTTTTAGGAAATAATCGATTTTTAGCGGAATAGTTAGAAATATAGTTTTTATAAAAAAATATGGATTTTATGACTATATAAGAAAGAAAAAGAAGATTATATAACCATTTAATTGGTAAAATATTTATTTATGATATGAAACTAGTAATTTTTGAAATAATTTAACAAATTTAGAAAAGCTAAATAAACATTTTAATAATTCAGTAATATTTTCTAATAAAAATCGTTCTTGGTATTTTATTTTAGATAAATGTAATTTTGGTTAAATTTATTTCTATATTTATTTTAATGAAATGTAAATTTTTTAATAAAAAAATTATTTCGTGGAAAAAACGTTGAAAATATTACACTAAACATAAATTTTAAGCCTAAAAATGCAATATTTCAAAATATGGGATTTATGTGTAATATGCATTAATGTTAAAATTAAAATTTCATTACAAATAAAATATTTATCTGATAAAGTGGATTTAATATTTTGAATAATTAGGCACAAAATTGATTTATAATTTCCACTTTATTTTCGTCCTAACAATTATTTACTTTGGTAAAAATTAGATACCGTAGTAAAACTAAAATTTTTAACGTAGTAAATTTAGGGGAGAAAAGCTTGAAACTTGTAAAAATAATTAAAAATGAATTTTTTAGATATTATATCTATAATATTAGCCCACAATTTATTATTTTTCATTTTAGGGAAACATTACTTGTGAAACATTTTCTCTCTTTAACTTAATTTGAAATATTTTTAAAAAATGTCAATCACACTACTTCTTAAAGGGGCATATAACCACCCCATCAATACCACTAAAAAAATTACATTTCCAAATAAATATCCCCCTTATTCCTTCCAATTAAATACTATTGCTCTATATTAATATTTTTTCATAATAAATTATCATATGCACTCCCATTCCAATGAGTCCACCAAGAAAAAGCTTAAGCCTTTAATGTGAGTAATAATTTTTAAATCTGATTTATTTTCAATATTAATTTTAAAATTATATATTTTTTCATTAAAATATCATTACCGAATATAAAAGTTTATATTTAATTTTATTATTCTATAGGACTAACATTTAACTACCTTTCCCCTTTCACCTTAAGAGAAACAAAAATGACATCAGAGTATGTGTGTGGACTACCACCATCAAAAAAATTGTGTTTGTTTTCGTCAATTATGTTGAATAGGTAGTCCTAATATTTAATTTAATGTTTTATTATGTTATTAATTATATATTTTATATTCTTAAATGATAATGCGTATTATAAAATTCTCTCATTCTATGGATAACATATTCATCAACCATGTGTAGATACATAATAATGGCTCCCTGGGATGATTTTATTCCATATATTTCCTTTTCATCACCATATATCATGGATTTTAAGAACCTAAGGTTTATTTTAAGTCCCTTATTAAATAAATTTAACTTATTTGATATCGTACATTAAACATAACACCGATCATGAAAAAAAAGATTATATATTATTATATATTTTTGATAATTATCACATAGTCATTGGAATGGCGGGAATGAATGATATTAATGAAGTTATTAATATATTGTTTAATAATGTTTATAAAATGATTTCATTGGTTTCCAATAAATTAGAATGAAAATTTTAAACCAATTGAACACAGAGGGCGAGTTTAAAAAAACTATTTTTATGCCCAAGATGGAATTTTATGATAAAAATTTAAATTAAATACTATTAGTGAAATATATTAGTGAAGTTTTTATTGTATATATTGAATAAATTTTTTAAAATACTTCCAATATGTCTAATAAAATTAATATAAGAATTAATTTTATTATTAGAAGCAAATATTATTTTTATTAAAGATAAATTTTACACCTTTTGAGGAAACACCTATTTTAAATAGATATTTTATCACATTGATAATTTATGTGAAAAAGGTAAATTATATTTTCCAATTGTAATATAATAATTTCCTTAGGGTGAGTTTTTTTTAATGATATGTTTTATTTTTCATTAATTATGAAAATAATTCATTTTAATTGAAAGCATTGTTTTTGTCTAATGTATTTGTATAGATACATCATATTTTAACACGGTCTTAAAGTATAATTTTTTTTATAATACATAAATTGATCCAATTTAGGTCCTTTTAATAAATTTCACTATTAAATTTTATGTAAAAACCTTTCAAAATTTTGAGATTTTCACTTTAAAAACTAAAAACCAGTTTTTTCATTATGTTAATGAAATTAATTTTAAATTTAATTTTAACAATCCGTATAATTTAATTAGGTAAAATAGATTCCTTATTTTGAACCGGAAGATGAAAACTAGTTTTTAATTTCAATTTTATTTTCAGTTATAAAAAATATATCTTAATAAATAATTATTGACTGCAATACAGGTAAAATAGCTATAATGGTTATAGTTATTAGGTAAAAGCATTAAATATATCAAAATTACAAAATTTAATGTTTTTTGTATTTTTTAATCACCCAAAACAGTCTAAAATACATTAATTAACAATATTATTCAATGAAATTAATCCCACCACAATCTGGAAGGCTTTAAATATAATGTAATCCTTATTTTAATAACTTAAACACACATCTCTGGAAGTATAAATATCAACCCCATTCAACCAAAAATACATTTAGATCTTAAAATAAATGCCCAAACATCTCCTCCCCACTCTACCATGTCCATGATCATATATTCCCACTAAAAGGCCAAATCCAAGGTCATGATGGTTCTTTCAAGGAGGTGATATTCAAGAGGAAATTTTCTCAAAATATATCTTTTAATTAATTATTTTTTTGACTTTCTCCTCATAAAGTACATAAATAAAGGAATAAAAATTCCAGAAAAATGTAAATAATATAATTTAATGTCTTTAATGTTATATAATATATACATCCCTTTTATTACATCCTCTTATTCAGAGATAGATGTCTATTGTCCATGTTATGCTAGTTAATCATCGCAATGAATAATGCTTATGTTATTTTTACATTTCCTCTTTCATGGATGTAAATAAATGTATTATTATTGTTAAATTATATTGAAAAAATATCCTATATTATTTTTTATTCTCTGTAACTTATCTATATTCATAAAAATAAATAAAAAACTAGACTGTTTTGTCTAAAAAACTGCTAAAATAAAATAAACATTTATCATTAACATTTTATCTAATTAATCATCATAATTTAAGAAATATAAAGGATATATGGTAACATTAATACTTCCCAGAGTTAATTAATTATAAAATATTCAAAATTATGTAATTTTTATCACATTTTACAAGAACGTTAATAATTTTACCGAAATAGACTGGTCATTAAACCATGAAATGAATGCACATGAAACCATGAAAAAAATGATATATTGACAAAGAATATGTCATCAGATGTTATAAAATCATCACATAATGCTTTAAAAATATTAATATAGTTTCTCAATGAGTTAATAGTATTCTTTAAACTAGTATACACGAGGTTAAAGAATGTTTTGTGGAAGCGTGAGATAATGCATTTCTTTTCACTCTTTTTACATCTATGAGATATATGCCTTATTCACAACATAACACATATGTGTAGAGTATATAATACCCATTTATATATCATACAATTATTCCCATTATCTTCATGGTATTATATTTCTATTTTGATAAATATTACTTTAATTATTTGTACAATTCGACAGATTACAAGTAGCATGGTATTTCAAAACTCAATTTTTGTTAATTCAGTAAAAATTATATATCATTGACTATGTCATGATATGGTTTTGTGTAAAGAGAATATTTATTATATAATGTTTCATTTACACGTTTATAGGTGTATTTATAGTGAATAAACATAATCTATCCATTTTATTAATGAAATTGTCTTTATGTGGGACTTCATCTCAATTACAATTCATTAAGGAATATTTTGATGTTATGCACCAACCTACATATATAGTGTATATATAGTCTTTTTTCATATCATATAAAGAATATATTTATTTATATGTCATTTAATTTTTGGTTAAATTCTGTTCCTTCATTGTTCATATGATTATATTGTTTCAATGTGGTGTAACACACCTTGATTAAAAAATAATTATTTAAATATTTTATCTCATATATGAAGAATGATTTTGACATAAAGATATTGGTAGGGACAAATTATATATGGAACCAAGATACATCAGTAGTCTTTTGGGATGAATTAGTAAATCATTTTGAAAATGGGTCTTCACCTTTAGATTAAATTGTCTTCTAAAAGGTATTTGATGGTTGTGGTTCATGTGACAGATACATGTTGTGAAATAGTTAATAATACCCTTCATTTAATATTCATTTATAAATATTTGGATTATTTTTTCTATAAAAATCTATATTTAAAATTCACTCATTTTTTATTTATTAAATAAAAATTGTGTGCCCAATTATTTACCTTACCATGTTGATTACTCTTATCTATTCAGATTAGGTTCCATTGTACTTAACCATTACTATACAGTTGATCTCACCTCTTTATTATGTTTTATTTTTTCCTCTTATTCTATGATTTTAATTATGATTGATATTTGGGGTTATGATAAATGGAATAATGGTGTTTTAAATGAAAAATATTTTTTAATTTTATGTCCAAAATATAATTTTAATTTCAAATATTTAAATTTTTTAACAATAATACAAACTTATTTCATCCATTAGGATGTGATATCATGTATATTATGCTAATCTAATAAATTAATGGAAACTATCACGAATATCATTTTTAGGGACCTTATATTTGTTATTAGAGCACATTTAGTAAGAACATTGGGTAGTAGATTTAGGAAAACATAAGTAAGAAAATTAAATCTTAGGGCTATCTTTGGGGATAAGTCTATGTATTGGAAAATATCTTATATATTTGGTAAAAATATGGATAACATGGGTTAAAACTATATCCTATAAATGAATCTTCATCACTATGTGAAACATATCTTTGATTCAAATTCCTTAAATGTTCTTTTTTGTTTTAGTTAAGATATGTAACTAGAAAGAACATAGATAATGTTGAAAATATTTGAAAATATTTTTACAACAAACCAAATGGGATCATTACTAGAATATATTGTGATTATTATTAATAAATAATCATGATTTATGATAAAAAACCATTTAATATCACCATCTCATTGACTCCCCAAAGATGAGAAGGATTGAAGTTCTCCTAGAGCTCAAATTGTGTATATCATTGAGAAAAAATGATTTAATTTATTATATTATGATAATGTTAGAATAAACACACAATTAAATGTATTAGAGGAATATAAAGATGTATTAGTAGTTCAAATAAGGAAATAAATAATGTAATTTCTACAGAATAATGAGATTTCTAGAATAATAGTCTCTTTATTGTGTTATCGACAGTTGAATATTTTAATGGTGGAATATATGGGAATTGTGAAAATAAATATCCTAGGGGGAAACTCATGAAGAAAATTAGTATGGTTATATGAGTAATAGTTATAATCCTCACAATGATAAGACTAAAAACTACATGTAATGTTAATAAGGAGTAGGATGATGAAGTGTTGTTTATGGTTTAAACATGAAGTAGAATAATTAATGTTATTTGGTATTTGCATTAAATAATTATTATATAAATTATTCTCTAGTGATAAAAATCCTGATATATATAAGGATTGTACTATATTAATTATTCTTTAAGTATTTTAAAGAACATGTCTAATGATACTAATAAATAGAATTGGTTATTTGATGGAACATTGATCTTTTCAGAAATAAATTATTAATGAATCATATACCACAATATATTGATATTGATAAATTAGTTAAAAATATATATTTAATACATAATATTAGTTACTATGAATGTGTTTATTTATTTGATGGTTTATATTATACTTTTTGGTTTTACTACCTATTTGGATTTAAGGAATATATTAAATACCCTGAGATATTAATTTTAGAATCATGCTTGATTTCATTGAGGGTTTATGTTGATCATGGTATTCATATATTTGGAATATCACAATATGATCGGTATAATGTCATTTGGGAATACAACTTTTATTTTAGAAATTTACTGAACTTCCTTCTAATTTTTTTTGTCTTTGGATTGTGACAGCCATATTTTGGATGAGTCTTCAAATTAAATACATATGGAATGGATTATGAAAAATTGTGGATGATATTTTTATTGATAACATGTTGTAAACATTTTGGTTATAGTAAATATTTTAGGAGTAGATAAATTACTTGTGGGTCTTATAATTAATTTAAAATTTCATGGAGGAAAAAAATTCATCTTGAGTATCCAATTTCTGGCGTAAGAGAGGAAGTTGAAATAGATTGAAGAACAACTAAGGGACACGATTATTATTATGACATGAAATTAGTTCAGGTTTGTTTATTTCTTTCATGTAAATATCTATATAGTGAAATAATCCCTCAACATATGAAAATGGTTTATGAAAAAAACATTATCTATATACTTTTCTAACTATGAAATCAATGGTATATTAACTGATAACTAGAATTCTGGTTTTGTGATGGTTAAAATTCTAATGATATCATCCTCTATAATTATCAATCAGATAATTGATGGTTAGATTTATCTTCCATGTCATAATTTTCACTTTTCAACAGTGTTATTCTTTTTTAAATCCCTATTTTTGGGTAACCTTTTAATTTTTCATTCCCAATTATTACAGAGATGTTTCTATAACTCTATTTATGATTTTTGTTTTCCAAAAAAGAATTTTCAACTACAAATCAATTATTTTTTAAGGAAACTTCAAATTATTAGAATGTAAATTATTAATGGTGGGGATAATGTAATCAAAAATATTTTATGGAATGTCACTTCTTAAGTAAATTCAATTTATTTGACAGCATTTGTTTTTCAAAAAACTAATCTTAAACAAACTATTAAATATTATTATTTAGTTTTGATAATTATCACTAATAAATTGGATTGATGGGAATGAATGATACCAATTAAATTAGGAAAATATTTTCTAATTTTTTTTTTAAAATTAATACATTTGTTACCAATAATTTATAAATAAAATTTAAAATCAATTGAACATAAAAGGTGTGTTTTTATAAAAAATGATTTTATGATATATAATGACATTATATCATAATAAATTAAATTAATCGCTCTATGTTAAATTAATTAATTATATTTAAATTTCATATGTTCAATATTTTTTTAAACCTCATCCAAAAAATATTATAAGATTAATATAATAATTAATCCTATTTTAATAATAAAGAGATATATTTTTATAAAAGGAATTGTTTCTTCCTATTAATGGAACACCTATTTTAAATATAAATTTTTTCACTTTTATAAATTTATATTAAAGAAATAGTTTTCATTTTTGAAATTATATTATAAAAATTACTTGAGGGTAATATTTAGGTAATTTCATGATAAGTTTCATCTTTTTATAATTAATGAAAATAAATCATTTTAATTGAAAACTAATTTTTTATCCCATTTATTTATATAGTTAAATTATATTATAATTTTTTATAAAGTATAATTTTTTCAATTATAAACCATTCAAATAAATTTTGTTTATTGGAATCAGTTTCAAATTGAAATTGGAAGTAATAATATTTCATACACATGAACTTTTCACTTTAAAACCCCAGTTCTTTGTCGCATCATAATGATTAATTTTAAATCCACTTTTCCAATTAAGAAAATTTAATTATTTAAATTATATTTAAAATTTAGGATAATAGGGCCCACAATATGTTTAATGGTCAATTTTATTTCTATTTATAAAAAATTAATCATTGAAAAATAATTATTTACAGTAGCATAGGTAAATTAGTGACGTGGGTTAATGTCAAAAGGTAAAGGTTTAACATACTGAAAAATTACAAACAAATAATGGTTGTTTTAGTATTCCATGAATCTACCCTCATAAACCAAATTAATCGACAATATAAATCATTTTAATTAATTCCACCTCGGTGTGGATAGATTTAAATATAATATAATCATTATTCTAATCACTTAACCATGCATATCCTTAAATAAAAATAACACCCCCACTACCCCATTTCAACTTTAATAACTTTTAGATCCAATAATATTTAACTTAACCACTCCTACTTAATCCCACCAAATTTATTTTCATAGGGTCTCACCAAAATTCCAAATACAATGTCGAAAATGGTCTATAAAGGAGGTGATATTCAAGAGGTAATTCTCTCAAAACACATCTCTTAATTTATTTTTTATTCTACGTTATCCATATATATTGCATCAATAAAAGAAAAATAATTTTGGGAAGCATGTACATTATTGAATTTTATTTTTATAACTACATATCTTATATAAATACCTTTATTACCACCTCTAATTCGAATAAATGAAACAATTCTACAATTTATGTTAATTAATCACCTCCATGTATAACTGTATTGTTATTTTAGCACTACATTTTTCAAATATTTTAATTAATATATTATTCTAGTTAAATGATATTTTAGTTAGTATATTATATCATATTAAATGTTCTATAAATAAAATATACTCTATATAATATATAAAACAACACTAGTTCATGAAGTAGAGGAAAAAGTACTAAAATAAACTAAAAATTTATCCCTAATATTTTATATAATGATCCATACTTTTTTAACAAATAAAAATGATATAAGTGAACATTCACACATTGGAATTTATATAATACAATTCCATTCCACTTAAGGTGTTTTAATCATATTTTACAAAAACATACAAAATTTTACACAAATAGTCTGATCCTAAAACCATGAAATAAATGAACCAAAAACCATAAAAATATTGAAATATTATAAGTGAATGGTTTATAAGTTGTTAAAAAACCATAAATTAAGGTATTATAAAATATGAATATTTTTCAATAATTAGTTAATAACATTCTTTAAACCATTATACATGAGGTCAAATAATCCTATTGGGAATCATAAGGTACGAGTTTTCTTGTGTCACATTTTTCTTCTAGGAGATATATGTCGTATTCCCTACTTAATACTTTGGTATGGTGCATGAAATTACCATTGATATATAATATCACGAATCTCCTTATATATATTGTAGTAAAGTACTGTTTTTTAATTTTTTTTTCCATCCATGGGTTATACTATTTGACAGATTACAAGTTGTAATGTATTTGTTAACTAAATTATCATTCATTGGGTTAAGCATAAATTTCGATAAATATATCACAATTATGTAATTTCTGAAAATGTAACGTCCCAGTCCTGGGAACCACTTTATGGGTTCTCTGAGTTGGGTTGGCCACAAGACCTCAAGCGCATCTTCCTGAACACCAGAAGCTACTGACTAGCAGTGAGGTCCTTCTTAAATTATCCATGGGCAAGACTATGATGTCCTATGTAATAGATAATATACAGTAGAAGAAAAAAATATAAGTAGTGGAGTCATGTTCGTTAAAAAAATAAAACCGAAGATAATAAATAATCCAATGTGAATAAATAATAATTACAAAAGATTATAAATAAACCAGATAGACAATGATGGCATTCTAGGATGTCTATATTAATGTAAAAGTGTGGAAAATAGTATTACAAGAATGAATTAAAAACTGTAATGAAAATAACACAAAGAAAAATAACTACATCTCAATCGAATTCTCGGCCCTCTACCCCCAATCTAAATCTTAATCCTTAAACAACACTCATACACCAACATAAGCTAGCTTCCCATTATCCATACCTATGAGAATGAAGTCTACTCGAGTACCAAATGCCACCTGAGTAGAGGGTGATATAAAATACAAATAGGTTAACACCCAAGGATTCTAAACCATTTCATTTCATACTGTAAAAATATTTGTGTGAAAATGTATAAAAAATTCAAGAAATTAAATACACCAAATAAAATAAGTATAACCTGGTTCAGTTTCTCAATGACCCTCATCCATATGATCAACATTGGCCTAATACAAATGTCTAAATAAAGTACCTATAATAAGTTGGATGAATATATAAAATATAGGCTAGAAAAAAAAGAAGGCATGCAAAAGGATTTTACCTCAAATATTTTGCTTTAACATGGGTCCAATTTATCTTTCAACAAAATACCCTTCCATACATTATCATTATTATTATGTTCATGTTGAGAGTTAGAGTTTGTCCAGTCCTGAAGGTATCCCTGGGGTGCATCCTTCAATTTATCCAATACGACCTAGCCCATCCAATGAAATCTCTTAAATGTCAAATTATCGCTCTAGGAATAGCTTTATCAGGAGCTAGTCCTGAGTATAACACATCAATGGTCTAGTATCACCTAAAGCATGGAATGACCACATTTCAAATGGTTTTATCCTTTATTTTACATTTGGGAACTTGTATCACTCATGCATATATATAAAGTACATAGAACCCCCCATCTGAAAAAGTATAAGACACAGTCTCCCTAGAATTACTTGTAAATAATAAAAAATGGAGAGTCAACATGGGGTCATTAATACAGAACCCATGTTGTCTCATAGCCCTGATTTTAATTTTATTTCAATTAAGTAGATATCATAGAGTATCCCTTTAAAATTTCTATAAAAAAATTAGATACTAAAGCCACATTCTTATTGATCATTCAAGAAAAATTGTTATAGCCAAAATAGTTTATCATCAACAAATGAAAAACACAATGTTCTCTTTATTAAAGGAATTTCATGGTTTGACTTTATAAATGGTATTCATCAGGAATAAAAAAACAACAAAACCCCAAGATTCTTGGTTCATAACCACCCTGGATAATTTATTTAATTTGAAGCTCAACTATGAAGGGTAACACAATACATGCAATTAAAAAAATTAATTATTTAGGGATAACAGAAAATAGATCAATTTATTCAGCACACCCAAATGGGTATCCAAAGACCTTGAAGCAATTTAAACAAGGTAGTTTATCTCAAAAGAGGGTGTAATTGGAAAGCCAAGAAGTTTAATTAAATTCGAATAGGTAAAACATAACATCACTTATAGGCATCAAAAATCAGCACAACATGCAATTTAAAAGATGATACAAAATGAGGGGAAAGAGATTAGACATCTGACCTCATAACCACATAGGATCTTATGCTCTTCATCTATTTTTTATTTGACCTTAAATGGAAGAAAACAAATGATTTTAGGAAAACCCCAATTTTTGGTAAAAACATTCCACAACAGATAATGTGATGAATAGTGGATGATATTCTATGATTTTTGGTGCATAACGTTATCCTAAATAAGAGATTTACAACAAACTAGATGATAAATAAAATAGAGGAATGGGGTCCCATCGAGCATCTGAAAGAGGAGAGGATAAGGATGATGCATACCACAAGGGGGTTCTATAGGGACAACACAGTAAGAGAGAAGGAAGATAGAAAGGGGGATAATGGAAAGATAGAAAAAAATAGAAAAAGAAAAGGAAATGAAAAATAAGTAAATAATGAAATAATATTAAAAATTAAAATAAATAATAAATTAATAAAATAAAAGTTATTGTAAAGAAAAGAAGACAAAAAATAAAAATTGGCCAATGCCCATTTTAATTATTTTTACTTTTCTCATAACCCCATTTAAATGTTATTTATAATTTTGTTTTATACCATTTTACATTATTTTAATTTCCTTTAAATTCATTTTTATTTATTTTATGTTTTTAAATATTTTTAACTTGAATGTTGCACTAAGGTGCGATCTAATAATATACATAAAACACATGCATTATTTTAAATTGCACGAATAGCTACGTAGTACCAGTAACAGGGTGTGCAGGCACATGCCCTAGACCTCTTTAAGGATTGGGACTAAAAATTTAAATGGTATGTAGCATTATTAAAATGGGTATCTTACAAACTCCTCTTCATAAGACAATATTTCATTGAGTTTCCCTTCTGATGGGTAGTGGAATGTCTTTTGAGAAAAGCTCTGACCATTGAGCACACACATTAATCCCCCACTCCTACGTCTCATCTTGAACACATCTATGTTTCCATATAGCCTAGAATAGGGGAAAATAACTACTCCAGAGAACATTTGTGCAACAGTCGACAATATGAATCAGATTCTCCTAAAATGATGCATCCCCTTTGAGCTCAATGACTTTATCATCAAACTAATGAGATTGGTATGGAAGATACAGTTGAAGATAATATATATGGAAGACATAGTGCATGGAATAGTACCTATGAGGTTACAATAATAGATAATCTATTGTCCCGACACTCTCTATTATCTCGAATAGCTAACATATCCTGATAATAACATCCCATGTCTATTGATACGCCTGCGACACAAAATTGGTGAAAAAGAATGAATGAATCGACATCCCACCTCAAAATTGAGTTTCTTGAGGTGATGATCGGTATAAAATTTATGTCTGGATTGGATAATAGTCATTTGCTTCTGAATCAGCCAATCATTTTCAAAATTCCTCAAAATAAGGCAATGACCCAACAGAGCTACCTCACCATCGTTGTCAATTATAAAGGTTTACAACATGGTCTACCAATGAGGTCCTCATATATAGCCATTTGAAATGTCTCTTCAAAGATATTATTATATCTAAACTCAACATGTTGAATATGTATCTCCTAGGAAACTCCAAAACCATGGATAAATGCATGTAGCATATCCTCAAACACACATATGGTCTACACAAACTACCCATCGGTCTGAGGGTGATATATAGTACCCAAGAGTGCCTATGAACTCAGTGCTTTCAACAACCTGTTCTAAAAATATGATGTAAAGAAGGTGCCTTTTTTTAAGCCTATAGAATGATGTATTACACTAATTATCACTATCTCCCAGATATATAGCCTTCCTAAATAATCAATTGAGAAGTTCTTTCTGATATGTTGTAGGTGCGCAACTCTATTCAATCTATCAACAATCACCCATACTCATCACTACATATATTAGTTCTTGGAAAGCATGTCAAAGAAATAATTGGTAAATTTATTCTATTTCCTCTAAAAATTGGGTAAATGTTAAAGAATTTCGGTTGGTCATTGGGGCCCTTCCTTCAACTGCAAATAGGTGGATCACCTCGTGATGAAAACTTTTATATTCTTCTTCGTACCCAACCACCCGTATTAACGACACATGTCATTATACATATATGTAAGTCTAGGATAAACTAACCAAATTGAGGTATGATATTCGTTCATCATTTCTTCCCATATATCTGAAGGTACCCATACAAATCCCTGGTAATGTAGAGTTTCACTACCATTAACAACCCAACCAGGAGGAGTGTTCTCTCCTGTGACATTATCACTCAAAACAAGACCTTACGATTAGATAACTATCACATATATACTATCTATATAAGATAGTATGTCACTATAATAGCTTTTAGAACTAGGTTTCCACAAAATTTTTGAACCTATAAATGCATCTCAGAGAACATGGCCATCATTTTCAAATCACTACTTGCTGCCTGGATGGATTGAGTTTTCATCTCGTGGATTTACATTTCATCCAAGACATTACCCAAACATAGGGTATAAGAAATCTCAAAAATCAAATTATTTAATGAATTCAACCCAACTAAACTGCCTCAAATTCGGGTCTCATTTTATGGAGATATATTTCTAGATTTTATGATATGTGTAAAAAACGAACCTCTCATTTGACAAGTAGTGTCAACAACATAATAAAGCATGAGCGATATATGATAACACAAGGTCATGTATTGGATAGTTCCCCTCATGAGGTCTTAGATGTTGGGTTCCATATTCCATGACTCGATCACCCTACATCAAAACTACAAAATTTTCAATTCCTAAAGCATCATATTAATCTATAAAGCTTCTCCCTACATCTGGCATAATGTGGATGAGAGATGAGGATATTCTTTCATCTAACTCTTAAAAATAGTTTATCAAAATATTCTGACATGATAAACTATACACCCATGTTTTTTAGGGTTGTAGGAGGCACTACTATGTGGGTGAAATCCTAGACGAAACACCTATAATAGCCATATATTCCCAAGAAATAGCATATGTAGAAAAAAAATTTGGGTTTACTCCCTCGAATTATAGTGCTCAATTTTTCTATGCAAACTGATAAACCTGCGTCAGATATTATATAACCCAGGAATTGAAACCTATCGATCCATATGGGGCATTTTCTAATATTTACATATAGCTTGTGCTCTCTCAGTGTACATAAAATTATCTCAATATGGGTTGCATGGTTGTGTATGGAACGCGAATACAGTAATATGTAATTAAAGATCACCACAAAATAATCATGGTATGGATGAAAAAACCAAATTTCTTCAAATCCATGAAAACTTTCAACACAATCGTGGGACCAAATCACATAAACAAATACTTGTATAAGACGTACTTACTCTATAATGTTTTATGTAGTATTTCAAATGGTCACACATGCACCCAGTGATGTCCTGACCTCATATCAATCTTGAAGAAAATAGTTTCACCTCCGAGATGGTCAGGAAGGTCATCTATATGATGCAACTAATATCGATTCTTCACCATAAATTGGTTGAGTAGATGATAATCCACACAAAATCTATGGATACCATCTACCATTATCGAGAAAAGAACTTGTGAACACAACAATTATGTGCAAGGTCTAATGAAACCTTTAGCCTTAAGGTCTTCAAGCTAATTTTTGTGTTCATGTAACTCTATAGGTACCATCCTATAAGGAAAAATAGACACTAGTGACACACCTAACACAAGCACAATAGAAATCTCAATATCCCTTCTAAGTGGAAAGTCAATGAAATTAACAATTAATATTCCCCTATAAAAATTTAAAATAGGATGGTAGTCCACTAGATGTGTTCCTTGATAATAAATGAAGAGACCAACTAATTGAGTTGTCACTCTTCCTAGCCCTGTGCATTTTATTCCATCTCGATCAGCGAGAAAATATCAATATACAAGGTTGTGATATGTTTCACCCTTAGGGTATATGAAGGAAAATCTAAGGTGATAGTAATCCCCTATGGCATGATAATGAGAGAGACATTTCATACCAAGAATGTCATCGATGTCATATATATCAGTGATGTAAAATTACAAATGAAATGATACAAAACTGTCTGAAGGGGGAACTCTTAGCACTCACATATTCCATTTATCCTGACCCCTAGTAGATTAAAAGATACATGATGCTAAAAATGTGATCGATTGTAAAACCAAGTATCTCAACAAAAACAGTTGATAAAAAAGATTGTGATGCATCGATCTCAAAAAGGGATGAAACAAAAATATAGGATACCAGAATAGTTTTTTTAACCATAGATGGTTCTTCAATATAATCTTTTGGGGATGCTTTCTCTGCATATATAAGGCCTCAAACACAAACCTATGATGTTTTCTAACATTCCTTATCTGGTCCACTATATGGACGCTAATAGTCTGGAAATTGATTTCCTCGACCATAACCTACACTATTACCTCAGCCTGATCGGCCTATGGAAAATGAACATCTAGAATACTATGGAATCATAGATCCCATACCTAATAAGGGTTCTAGTATATATCCTAAAACATATTAGGATACTAATGAAGAATGGCAGAGATTCTTAAGGAGACCTATCTTATGCAAGCCAAACACTCCATTGGGTTCCACTAACAATGGGGCTTTCTATGGCTAATCCTGCTGCACTGATTGCCACAACCCGTCCTCGGAGCCAGTGCCGTGACTATCTCAAACCCGCCTTCCATAGGCCAGGGGATGACGACTAGCACCAAGGAGTAATTCTCGATAAAAAGGGAAGTAATTTCCTTTGTAATGTAAACAAACACCATAGATCAAGAAAGCAGTAGAAGTAAACACTAAGTAAAACTGGGTACAACAGTAAGAGCGGAAAAGTAAGTGGGCCAGAATACAGAACCAAACTGAAAGTAAAGTACAACAGAAAATGAGAGTACAATAACTGAAAAGTAAAGCCGCAGCCTCGATCCGTCCACTGGATGTCCCACCTGATGGGTGGGTATAGATAGCCTCCATAGCTCCTTGGGTCCATCCGTCCGCTCCGAGTACGCCCCGCCAAGTGGTCCACCTCTGGGTACTGACCTGCTCCTCATGCCTCTACCACGATAAGCATTGTCCGTCGTCTGCAACCAACACAACATAGTGCGGGCATAGCCCTTGTAGGGGTGAGTATAAGCTACTCAGTAGGGACCCCGAGACCTTGAAGGTCTCCCATAATCCACAAAGGATAATCCACAAAGTAAAGATACAATCACGAAGTTACATCTGACACTACTTAGGTATATGCCCATACATATACCTAAGTCATCAATTCTCGATCGGCTCCAACATCTGAACTCAAGTAGAACTCAGTCCACACAAAAAATCACAACCCGATCCACACAAAAAAGCATAATGTAATCCACATAGGATATCAAGTCAATATTATCGAAGATAAGGTTTGAAAGTCAATATTCAGCTCACAAAGGTATACATCTTCGTAAGACGATAGAGATGATCAGATGTAGTCATTGATTCATCTATGTCATCGGACCCACACAGGATTGATAGGTACTAACCCCCACAATGACCCACAAAGGATCGATAGATAACTAACCACTGCAATGACCCACACAGGATCGGACCCACACAGGATCTGTAGGTGCTGGCCCACACGGGACCGCTGAGCGCTGACCCACATAGGATCTGACCCACACAGGATATGTAGCACTGATCCACATAGGATCGCTGAGTGTTGTAGTCATCGTCGTCGAATCCATGGAGTATTTCTGTACAGTTGTCATCGTCATCGTAGTTGCAGCCATCTCTAGGGTTCCCGTACACATCAAGCTCGTTCGGGAGGGTCAACTCCATGAGCCAAAGGGCTGATACATCAACTGACACATAGTCCAGAGTTGATGTATCCAAAAGTTCTGTATCGTCAACAGGAACGCAACGTCACAGACGGGGCGTCAATCGGACGCCCGGTCTGAGAGTTATTGGTTTTTTCGTTCCAGGGGCCCAGTTGGTGTTTATGTCAAAACCAACCCGACCGTACTCTAACTACATCCAAACCTTGATCGGAGTAAGCCGAAAGGTCCTCCTCACTAAGAGGAATCCATTAATGTCGACGGCATGTCAATTAGATGTTCGGAGCTTAAGTTATAAGTGTTTCTTCTCCGAGGGCCCGGTTGGTTTTGTGTACATACCAATCCGGACGAACCCAAAGTACTCTGAAACCTTGAGTGTAATATAGAGAAACTACCTTCTCAATCCAAGGATCACATCGTAGCTGAAAGTGCGTCGATCGGAGTTCTGTAGGCCAAGTTATGGGAAAAAGCCTGTGAGAGGTCCGGTATTAGGGGGTTCGGGCCCGGTCTGACCCGGCCTAGTACCCCCTGGGTCAGCCCGAACCGGGTCTACCCGACCCGGGTCCGGGTCCGGCCTGCTTGCGTGTGGCCCGGTGCACTGGCTAGGAGGATCGGCCGAAACGGCCGAGTGTTGAGGCGCGAGGGGGGGGGGGGCTGCCCCCGCTTGTTTTAACCACGGCCCCATGTGGGGCCACTTTGCTGGGTAACCGGGGGTTAGAGACCCCCGGATTTCCCCCTGACCGGCCGGCCTGCTTCAGCCAGCCGGCTGTTGCCGCCGCGGGACCGGAATGGGCCAGTCCCCCTGCTCCGACGCCGGCGGCCCGGAACAGGCCGTCGGTTCTTGCTTTGCCGTGACTTGAGCCGTGGCCTGGTCGGTCCGGCGCGGCGTGACGGCGCCGCGGCCCCAATCCGGTCGTGGTTTCTTCGAGGTTCCTTTGAGTTTCTTTAGTGCGGCGCGGTGGCACTGTGGATTAGTTTGTTTCCAACGGCGTGGCGAGACGACACCATGCTTCTCCACCCTTCCTTTAACATTTTCCGTGCGGTTCTTCGGCACCGCACCACCTTACACGAGCCGCAACAAAAATCAACCAACAAGGGGGAGGAGGGTCAGCCGTGTTTGTGCGGTCTGACCTCCTCTCGTTATTCTGATAACAGGCGGTTCAAATTGGATGAAAGGAAGTGACAGAAGTAATCATGAACAAACAAATAAAATAAACCCCTACCTCGTCGAATTCGTTGAGTGAGGGTTCTTCCTGGAAACAACCATCACGGATGAAGGCGTCGCGGAAGGAGACTAGTCGCGTCGCGGAGAACTGATTCGTCGGCGTCGCGTCGTCGAACTCCATGGATATGGCATTCTTGTCGACCTTCATTGGAGGTCGGTGTTCTTCGCGTTCTTCGTCGAAGAAGAAGAAGTTCTTCAAGCTCCTTAGCTTTTCTCCAAATCCTTTCAATGCAACAACTTCCAACGAAAATAAAATAAGAACTTCACTTATTTTATTAACTAAACATAAGTTTGTAATTCAAAAGTTAAATTAAACCACTCAATTAATTAATTCAAGTTGTCTTAATAAATGGATGGTTATGGAAGGTTAAAGAAGATGAAGGGGTCAGGTTCGTGTGGGCCCCACCACCCTCATAACCTCCCATGGGATGTTGGGTGGTTTCCCCCAACTTCCACTCAGAGGTTTTAACCACTTAGAGAAAAATAAAAATTGATGCTCAATTTTATTTTACCTTCCACAATATTTAACAACTTCTCCCATGTAAACACAACTCCGGAAAAGGTGTTCCTAAGCAATTACCGGTGCTGCGAATCCATCGGTGCCCTTAGAATTCGATTCCGAGCACTGGTTCAAAAGTTTGAAAAACCCGCTCGTTCCTTCACTGAACGTACCTGAGATAATCATCGGATAGAAATTCCGAGCACACCGGGCCTCATAATCAAGTTTCGTTAGAAACCGCATTCTTGTAAAGTCCCAAAAAAATTAAGAAGAATTTCCCTTGAATTTTACGGGTCATTACATTACTCCCACCTCAGGGATTTACGTCCCTGTAAAGATACATAAAAAACTAGGGTAACAAATGTGGGTACTGTGCACGCATCTGAGCCTCCCGCTCCCAAGTGCTCTCCTGGAGGTTCCTGTGCTGCCATCTGATGTGCACTAGAGGAATCGACCATCAACATAGGACCCATTCTTGTCGATCCGCGATCTCCATTGGAACCTCCCCAAAAGTCTCCCCATAATCAATGTCCAGCTCCCTATGGTCAATGATATGCGTCAGGTCATGCACGTATCTCCTCATCTGAGATATGTGGAAGACGTCGTGCACTCGGTGCAACTGAGGTGGTAGAGCCAGGTGATAAGCCACCTCGCAAATCCTGCTGAGGACCTAGAAATTGTCCGATGAAGCATGGAGAAAACTTTTTGCCTCAGCCAAATCCCCGTAATACACATCGAGGTGAGACCTGAAAGAAGAAGTGGTCACCATCCTCAAACTCAAGTGGCCTCTTCCTCCTATTAGAATAAGACTTCTGTCGGCTCTGAGTTGTTCTCATCCGCTCCTGGATGACCCGGACCTTCTCTGTCAGGGCCTGGACCATCTCCGGTTCCACAATTGCTGACTCCCCACGGTATTTCCAACACAGAGGAGATCTGCAAGGTCGGCCGTACAACGCCTCGTATGGTGCCATCATGATGGTTGTGTGGTAGCTGTTGTTGTACGCGAACTCCACCAATGGTAGGTGGTTCTCCCAGCTACGACCAATGTCAAGGATACCTGAAAGGAGCATGTCCTCGAGAGTCTGAATGGTCCTCTCTGCCTGACCATCTGTCTGTGGGTGAAAGGTGGTGCTCAGAAGTAGAAGCATCCCGAATGCCTCCTTCAACCCCTTCAAAAGGCGGGAAGTAATGCGAGAATCTCAATCGGAGATGATAGATGATGGCACACCATGAATCCGTACAATCTACTAAACGTAGAGGCATCCCAAGCTCTCCAATGATCCCTTCTCTCTGATGGGTAAGAAGTGATCCGACTTGGTGAGTCGGTCGACAATCACCCAAATGGAGTCGTGACCTCTGGAGTGCGTGGAAGTCCAGTCACGAAGTCCATAGATATGTCGTCCCACTTCAACTCTGGGACCTCCAAGGGCTATACCAAGCCTGCGGGTACCTGGTGCTATCCCTTCACCTGCTAGCAGGTAAGTCATCGAGAAACGAACTCTTCCACATCCTTCTTCATGCCCAGCCACTAGTGTTGTCGTCTCAGATCTTGGTACATCTTCGCCACTCCAGGATGTACCGCCAAAGTAGAAGTGTCAAACTCTCTCAGCACCTCCTCCCGTAAAGCAACTGGTACCACGGTACGTCTGTTGAAATGGATGTTATGCTCTTATCCGAAAGAGAAACCATCAAGTTCTTGTCCTGAGGATATTTGTGCACGTCGCATCTCACAATCAGCATCCCCACGTTGTACCTCTCTAACCCGCTACAGTAGTGGAGGAGTGATTGTGAGTGAATGAAGAAAGGATGCTCCATCTCTATCCATGCAGGATATCTGCAAAGCGGCTAGCTGCTCTGTCGCCTCCCCAAGTAGCTGAATGCCCGTCCTCCTACTGAGAGCATCGGCTACCACGTTCCCCTTTCTAGGAGTATAGACTATCCCAAAGTCATAGTCCTGGAGGAAATCGAGCCATCGCCGTTGTCTCAAGTTCAGGTCCCTCTATGAGAAGATGTACTGGAGACTCTGATGATCAGGATATACTGTATATCACTCGCCCATCAAATAGTCTCGCCACATCTTCAGTGCGAAGATGACTACTGCTAACTCCAGGTCATGGGTAGCGTAGTTCTGCTCATGCTGCCTCAACTGATGTGATCTATAGGCGATCACGGACCGCTCCTGCATCAGGACACATCCGAGTCTGGTCCCTGATGCATCGCAGTAAACTACATACCCAACTCCCTCCTCCAGTAGCCTCAAGATAGGTGGACTGGTCAATCTCTGTCTCAGCTCCGAGAAGCTCTGTTGACATCTGTCTGACCACACAATGGGTTTCCCCTTCTTCTTCATGGCTAAGAGTGGTTCTGCAACTATGTAGAATTCTGGCACAGATATCCGGTAGTACCCAGCTAATCCCAAGAAACTCCGCACCTCCATCACGCTCCTGGGTGGCTACCAAGCTAGCATTTCGTCGATCTTCATAGGATCCACCGCAACTCCTGCCTCAGAGATGACGTGTCCCAAGAAGTGGACCTCACTTATCCAGAACTAACATTTTGAGAGGTTGCCATAAAGCTTGTGCTCTCGGTGTGTGTCTAGTAAAACCCGCAAGTGGTGGGCATTCTCCTCCTCAGTGGTCGAGTATATCAAAATGTATTCGATGAAGACCACGACAAATCGATCGAGGTATGGCTTAAAGATCATCTTCATGAGGGCCATGAACACAGCTGGAGCATTGGTTACGCCGAATGGCATAATCAAGAACTCATAGTGTCCATTCCGACACCTGAGGGCCGTCTTATGCACGTCCTCATTCCGAACTCTGAGCTCGTGATAGCCTGACCTGATGTCTATCTTTAAGAACCACCGTGCTCCCATGAGCTGATTGAAGTGGATTTCAATCCTAGGTAGCGGATACTTGTTCCTCACAGTCACCTGGTTCAGGCGACGATAGTCGACACAAAGTTGCATGCTCCCGTCCGCCTTCTTGGTGAACAAAATCGGGGAAGCCCGGGGTGAAACACTGGGTCGGATGAATCCCTTGACCTGCAAGTCCTCCAACTGTACCTGTAGCTTTCAAAGCTCAGCAGAGGCCATCCGATATGCTGGAGTGGATATCGGGGATGTCCCGGGGTATAGATCAATATAAAAGTCTACCTCTCTGCGAGGAGGTAGTCCTGGAACATCGTCGGGGAAAACATCTGCATACTAATCCACCACTGCAGGAAAACCAGGAATCTGCACATCAATTTCTCCTAGGATGAGGCTAGCCAACTGATGAGTGATGGGCTATCCTATCCTCTGCGAGAGTCCATCCTATGCTGCGAAGGCTCCCTTCTCGCTGGTGATGGTGGACCTTCTCCCATCGGTGCATACACATCGCACCTTGCGCCTAATAAAGTCAATCTGAGAATGGACTGTAGATAACCAATCCATGCCCAAAATGATGCCGTAAGACCTCGATGCCGCTATAAGAAGATCCTAGCCGATGCTCTCACCTCCTAGAGTAAGCTCACACTACCGGCACCAGTGCGTAATCATCTAGTCTAGTCTCGTAGAAGTCCCTAGACGTAAGGATCAAGCCAACGACTTTGTCAGAATCTCCAAGCTCCGAAAAAGTGCAGCGGCTATGAAAGAATGACTTGGTCCTCTGTCTATAAGAACCGCAACAAGGGTGTAATAGACACAGATAGTACCTCGAATCATCTCGGGCGCGTAGTGGTCGTAGGCCTCCACTGTCTGAAGCTGTTTCTGTCTCTTCCCGCCAACTCCCTGTGGTCGGGGTGGACCTCCTAGAAGTGGTGGTGGTAGAGCCTCGAAGCGTCGCCCACCACCTACTGCTCGGACAGCTCCTCTGCCTCATACGCCTGCTCCCTACTTACCACCACGGTGGACCCTATGCCTCTGCATGGGTGGTCCCTCAAAATTCTGCTGCTCCTCTGCACGGCGGGTCGGTCAGTCACGAGCCATGTGGCCCTGCCCGCCGCACGCGTAGCACTGTCTGCCTCTCGAAAGACTGGCTCCGTGCTGTGTGCCCCAAACCACTGAACCAGTGTCATGAGGTTGTCTGCCTGAGGGTATGGTCTTCCTGGACCCATGACTCATCTGTCGACTGCCTTATCCAGAAGACTCTACTATGTGTCGTACTGTGGTAGGTCTCGTTGCTGATGTAGGCTCAGCAAGGAAGATCTTGATCTGAAGGGCTCTCTCTAGTACCCATGCCTATGTCGGAATGATGAGGGAGATCAGCGATGCCCTGATCTCATGCCTCAATCCCTGCTCAAAGTTCCGGGCCCGGAAGAATGGGTCTCGTACCATGTCTATCGAATAGTGCGAGAGATCTATAAATCTCAACGAGTAATGGGAAACCATCAAGATGCCCTGCTGTAGCTGAAGAAGATCCTAGATATGCACCGCTCGGAGGGTGGCTGGGACGAACTCCAAGCGGAAGAGGCTCTCAAAGTCCGTCTAGATGAGAAATTCCTCGTTGTGCACCTGGAGCATAAAGCTCCACCATCCTCCTTCTGCCGCGTGCAGTAGGCTCGCTGCGAGGATCTCCATGAGGTCTTCTGGTGTCCTCACTAACCTGAAAACTCGTACAACAGCCTCTAGCCAATCCTCAGTTGCCTGAGGGTCTGTCTCCCCGTAAAACCTAGGTTATCGCTGACGCTGAAAATCATGTAGTGCACTAAGGCGACATGCATCGTCAGCGGCTGGGGCGGGTAGCATCAGTGGCTCGATGGGTAGAGGTATCGCCGGTGCCTCTACTGTCAAAAGGCCATATACCGAGGACTCATCACATAGTGGTTTGTCGTCACACACAACTCTAAAAACCCTAGCCGGCTGCCGTCATGGGGCAATCCTGAAAAGAAACATATGCGCCATGGTCAAAAAGAATACCTGGTGAGATGAAACAAAGTAATCACAAAGAAAACATGAAACACACATGCAATCAATGTTTTCATGCATTAAGTCAGAAATCAGAAGTCAGGGTCCTGGTGTATGGATACGTCGGCCGCCGCACAACCACTGGACTCCCTGGACTGATATCCACACCCAATACACTTAACACTATTTCTTCACATAGAAGAAAGATCATAGTCCAATGTTCTGCCGTAGAACCGAACTCCTCTAATACCAATTTTTCACGACCCGTCCTCGTGGCCCGTGTCGTGTCTACCCCATGCCCGCCTTCCATAGGCTAGGGGATGAAGACTAGCACCAAGGCGTAATTCTCGATAAAAAGGGAAGTCATTTCCTTTGTAAAGTAAACAAAAACCACTGAGAAAGCAATTAGTAGAAGAAAACACTATATAAAACTGGGTACAACAATATGTGCGGAAAATTAAGTGGGCCGGAATACAATCCCAAACTGAAAGTAATGTACCACTGAAAATGGGAGTACAACAATTGAAAAGTAAAGCTGTAGCCTCGAGCCGTCCCCTGAATGTCCCACCTGAAGAGTGGGTATAGATAGCCGCCACACCTCCTCGGGTCTAGCCGTCCGCTCCGAGTACGCCCCACCCAGTGGTCCACCTCCAGGTACCGACCTTCTCTGCGTACCTCTACCACGATCAGCGCTGTCCATCGTCTGCAACCAACACAACGTATTGCGGGAATAACCCATGCAGGGGTGACTATAAGCTACTCAGTAGGGACCCCGAGGCCCTGAAGGTCTCCCAGAATCCCCAAAGGATAATCCACAAATAAAAGATACAATCCAAAAGTAACATCTGACACTACTTAGGTATATGCCCATACATATACCTAAGTCATCAATTCTCAATCAGCTCCAACATCCGAGCTCTAGTACAACTCAGTACACACAGGAAATCACAACCCAATCCACACAGGAAAGCATAACGTAATCCACATAGGATATCAAGTCAATCTTATCGAAGATAAGGATTGAAAGTCAAGATTCGGCTCACACAGGTATACTTCTTCGTAAGACGATAGAGATGATCAGATGTAGTCACTGATTCATCTAAGCTGTCGGACCCACATAGGATCGATAGGTACTAACCTTCGCAATGACCCAAAAATGATCGATATGTAACTATCCCCCGCAATGACCCACACAGGATCAGACCCACACAGGATCTGTAGGCACTGGCCCACACAGGACTGCTGAGCGATGACCCACACATGATCTAACCCACACAGGATCAGTAGCACTGATCCACATATGTTTGCTGAGTGTTGTAGTCGTCGTTGTCGAATCCATAGAGTATTTATGTACAGTCGTCATCGCCGTCGCAGTCACAGCCAGCTCTAGGGTTCCCGCACACAGCAAGCTCGTTCGGGTGGGTTCGCTCCACGAGTCGAAGGGCTGATACATCAACTGACACATAGTCTAGAGTTGATGTATCAAAAAGTTCTGTATCATCAACAGGAACTCCACTTCACAGACGGCGCATCAATCGGATGATCGGTATGAGAGTAATTGGATTTTTCATTCCAGGGGTCCGGTTGGTTTTTAAGTCAAACCCAACCCGAAGGTACTCCAACTGCGTCCAAACCTCGAGCGGAGTAATCCAAATGGTCCGTCTCACTAAGAGGAATCCATCAAAGTTTACTACACGTCAATCAGACATCTGGCGCTTATGTTATAAGCGTTTCCGCTCCGAGGGCCCGGTTAGTTTCGTGTACGTACCAACCCGACTGAACCCAAAGTACTCTGAATCCTTGAGTGTAATATACCGAAATGACCGTCTCGATCTAAGGATTACATCGCAACTGAAGGTGCGTCGATCATAGGTACTCAACCCATGTTATGGGAAAAAGACCGTGAGGGGTCTGGTATTTGGGGTTTCGGGCCCGGTCCGACTCGGTTCGGAACCCCCTGGGTCGGCCCGAATCGGGTCGACCCGACCAGGGTCCGGCCTGCTTGGGCACGGCCTAGCCCGGCGTGCTAGCGCACTGTCTAGGAGGCTCAGACAAAATGACCAAGAGTTGAGGTGCGGGGGGGGGGGGGGGGGCTACCCCCCGCTTGTTGTAACTGCGGCCCCATGTTGGGGCCACTTTTCTAGCTAACCGGGGGTTACGGACCCCCGAATTTCCCCCTGACTGGGCGGCCTGCTCCGGCCGGCCGACTGCTGCCGCCACAGGACTGGCACGGGCCAGTCCCCCTGCTCCGACGCCGGTGGCCAGGAACTGGCCGCCGGTCCTTTCTCCTCCGCGGCTTAAGCCGCGGCCTGGTCCATCTGGTGCGGCACGACGGCACCGCACCCCTCCTCCGCGGCCCCACTCCAGCCGTGGGTTCTTTTAGGCTCCTTCAAGGTTCTTTGGCGTGGCGCGACGGCAGCGCGGATTAGTTTGTTTCCAACGGTGCGGCGCGACGGCGCCGCGCTTCTCTGCCCTTCCGTTATCATTTCCCGCACGGTGCATCGGCACCGCGCCGCCTTACACGAGCCGCAACAAAAATCAACCAAAAAGGGGGAGAAGGGTCGGCCGTGTTTGTGTGGTCCGACCTCCTCCCGTTATTGCGATAACATGCTGTTCTAATTGGAAGGAAGGAAGTGACCGAAGTAATCATGAACATACAAATAAAATAAACCCCTACCTCATTGAATTCGTTGAGGGAGGGTTCATCACGGAAACAACCATTGCGGAAGAAGAATCGTCGTGTCGCGAAGAAATGATTCATTGGCGTCACGTCGTCGATCTCCGTGGATCCGGGGTTCTTGTCGACCTTCGTCAGAGGTCGGTGTTCTTTGCATTCTTCTTCAAAGAAGAATATGTTCTTTAAGCTTCCTAGCTTTTCTCCAAATCCTCCCAATACAACAAGTTCCAACCAAAATAAAATAAGTACTTCACTTATTTTATTATCATAACATAAGTTTGAAATTCAAAAGTTGAATTAAACCACTCAATTAATTAACTCAAGTTGTCTTAATAAATAGAGGGTTATGGAAGGTTAGGGAAGATGAAGGGGTGGGGTTCGTGTGGGCCCCACCACCCTTATAACTACCCATGAGAAGTTGGGTGGGTTCCCCCATCTTCCACTCAATGGTTTTAACCTCTTAGAGAAAAATAAAAATTGTAGCTCAATTTTATTTTACCATCCACAATTTTTAACAACTTCTCTCGTGTAAACGCAACTCTGGAAAAATGAGTTCCTAAGCAATTAACGGCATTGGGAATCCATCGGTGACCTCAGAATTCAATTCCGAGCACCGGTTCAATAGTTTAAAAAACCCGCTCATTCATTCATTGAACGTACCTGAGATAAACATCATATAGAAATTCCGGGCACACAGGGACTCAGAATCAAGTGCCGTCAGAAACATCGTTCTTGTAAAATCCCAAAAAAAAATAAGAAAACATTTACCTTGAATTTTACGGGTCTTTACACTGATGACAGACGATAGTGTTGTCATTATGTGTCATTTGGATGGAATTTCCTCTATGTTCACTCTCTAAGTGGTGATTCCTACAACGTTAAGAGCAATTACACTTTCATAGAACTAAACAGCCCTTGATCACATTTTTAGCTTCCCTGATATTACATTCTGAAATTAGAAACAAACTCATCATCTATATAACAGTTTAAAAAAATCCATTCTCCTATGAGAGCCTGGTATATCTAAGTTTGTCATCAAATAGTATCATAGTGGTCTATGTCTCACTAGTCAAAGATGGATAAAAACTTTCAAGCTCTGTAAATTGAGTAAAATAATCTATCACTATCATAGATCCTTTATGAATATGTAAATATTCCCTGGTGCCAACGAGCATGTACCCTAGTGGTATAGGCTTATGCTTGGCATCCAAAAGACCTAGGATCAAATCTGGGCAGGGGAAAATTTTAAGACTGTAGCTATACTGTAGTAGTGGCAACACTATAGCAGTGGTGGATGGACTGTAGCGGCGGTGGTACTCTAGAAGGCACTGTAGCAGCACGAGTACTGTAGAATTACTATTCACTGAGGTGTCCTTCGAAACAAAAAAATGTGCATTCAAGCATTGTTTCAGGCCAATTGGAATTGTGCCATTGGGATATGTAATGTGTCCTCATTTACCCAGTATAAAGAGGTATTTTCTTTAAATATTAAATTCAGGCTACGACCCCATGATTTTAAAAATGTCAGAATTCCCCTGGATGATAATCTCTCAGATTCTATGGAAACAATTGATCTTAAAAAGCTATTTGGAAGTATTCCCAATCAATTTCTCTAGTATTTATTGCCTATGAAATGATATCTCACAAATAATGGGTGTATTTGTAACACCCCAAACATCCACGGTAGGTTTCCCATTAAAGAACGCAATATCTTGCGTTGTACGCAACATGGAGTATTAACACACCACGACAAATCAAACTAGCCGATATGAATATTAATACCCACATTTTGAAATATTATAAATTTTAGTTTTAAATTTTTTTCCATTTTTGGATACATAATAACAAAATAATATTATGGTGAATTTTCGGTATATTTAAAAAAAAAATTAATTTTAGATGAATAGTGAAAAACACTATGTTATTGTTTAAAACAAATTTTTTAAAATAATTAGTTATTTTATTTAAATTTATATTATGTAAAAATAGATACATAATACCAATATATGTTCAATGTAAGTCATTGGAGTTATTTTAAAATAATATTAGTTATATAAAATTTTATTGAACTTTTTGCCATCTTTTACCCACCTTCTAGGCGCATTTCCAAATTTCTATAAATCATAATTTTACCACTTATATGAATTGAATTTCAAAAATCCAAGAGACACGATTAACATCATTAAGTAAAATTTGGTTCAATAAGATGAATATTATTTTTTGTGAATAGTAACTTTTGACTTTTATTTACCACGGCTAAAAGTTAATAGGGTAATTAAAGGTAAATAAAGATTTTATAATTACCCTAACACATGTTCTAATTCTATTGGATAATTTTATTTCAACCAAAATCAACCTTTGGAATAAAATATTATCCTTTTTTCCCACAGGGATAAGATTATGAAATTTATTATTATTTTATTTAATGAAGTGTTAAATTTATTAAATTCAATGTAAATAACTAAACCATTTTTAATATAGGGTTATACATAAGATAAATTCTATTATAAATATTAATTATAAACCTAAAAAAAATTCATACATAATGGTATTTTATTTCTAATATTTAGACATTTAAATATTTAAATTTATTTATGATACAATGATGATGTAATAATTACCTTATTAATGAATGATTAAAATAATTGATATTATAAATAAACAAATAAATGTAAATTTGTATTTCTGATGAATTAAACTAATATTATAGGTTAATATGACTTGATAGGTTGGTTTAAATAATTTTTTTTCAAATTCATAATGTTGTTATGACTTTATCAAAAACAAAATACCAAATAGTGTCAAAAATTGTCACAAATGAGTTTTAAAACAATTACTATATTAGTAATTGGTAAAATATTCCTAAAAATATATTGTTTAAAAAAAGGACTTATATAAGGTTAGATATATTAATAATGAACCACTTGGGGTTCTATTGGTTTTTCATAGTATGTTTATTATCCATTTATTATAATAATACAAGAATACATGGTAAATGTTAAATTATTTAACTAAGAGTTAAATCTAGAAGATATGGTCAATAGGGTGACCTAAACATCTCAAAAAACAATTGGTTTGGAGTTTATCAACCAATACCCACCTTATCTATGAAATAAATCATTTTGGTGCCATTATAAAAATAATATTATTGTATAATAAAATAATATTTCAAACGTTTCTTTTAGTGACCCTCAACTCTCTTATAAAAATGTACTTCCCCTTATCTCAAAATCACACCTCCAATACCATTTTTATCAGAAACAAATATCCCAAATATCCTCCCAAAAACCCTCACATTCAGATAGAGGCCTTACTTTGATTATAAAGACAACATAAGGATCCCATTTGATCAACTCGAAAGGAAACACCTGTAGAAGAGGTAATAATTTCACCACCTCTTTCAAAGTTAAATTCTTTTTCAACTTCCTCTTTCTTTTTTGTTTCCATACCAAAATAATAACTATAGTACCATTTACATGATGTGATAATATATATATATTGAACAAACATATTCATTATTCAATCTATCCTTTGAATAACTAAGTCACCAAACATGCATATGTATAGCTTATCGTCATGACGTTGTTGTGTAGTTTGTTATTCAACACTTAATTATTTGGATGGGAAGAATAAAGAGTATAATTGATGTAAATAATAAATATTAAATTTAAATTATTTGGTATATATAAGATATAAAATAGAATTACATATTATTTTACCATCAATATAATTATATGGTCGCTCGTGTGTACGTACGGATCACCGTCTCAACGAACTCGATGAGATTCATTCCCCATCATAATCATTCAAAAATAATTATCATTTAATGATTAAAATTTTTTTAATAACATAATATCATTCTAGATATGAATAAAATAAATCATATCCATAAAAAACATGGCTTATGTAATAAAAAATATAAAGGAAAAAAATCAGTTATCACCCAAAACAGTAAAACTGTTGAAATATTATTAACAAATCAATACTAGAAGATCATATATGATATCATATTTATGTATTTTGTTATTTCACAATTTTAAAAAAATTAATTATCTATTATAAATGAGGTTAAAATACTCTCTATCAAGGAAATGTAAAAGTTAAGGGTTAATTCAACAATCTCTTCTTTATCTGAGGTTGTTTATATGTGAGTATCTACTAGGACCTCTTTATCACCCATATCCGTGTTTCATAAAAATGTATTTCAAAACATTCTTACTTTTTCTAAGACTATCGGTTAAAGTCATTTATTCCCTTGTTTGAATTTTTATGATATTTTTACAATGAAATCTTTTGGTTGTTTTCCAAACAAGGGCTATTACATCCTTTTCGACAAAATTAAGGAAAGAAATATTTTTTATCATATACGGTGGGTGTGGCTATTTTGCACCATTGTAACGCCTTCAAAGCATCACTTATAGTATAATAAGAATATTTTCAAAATTAATGTTATGTTTTAATTACAAGACTTTTAAAATATTTCCAAATAGAAAGAGATATTTCTCCCAAGTAGTTTCAATTTCCCCTATGTCAACATCCTTTGATGAATTTTACACTTGTTTGAAGTTGATTTATAATGATAAAATCCTCTATATTGTATTAAATGTTTTGTGATATGTTTTATGATGGATGTGTTTTTTATACCATTCATGGTTTATGGTTAATGTATTAACATTATGTATACTAGTGTTAATAGGAATATTTATGTTATGTAACAACCTTTTCATATGAGGAATCCATTGGACGTAATAAGTGATGCGTGGAGCCCGTTATAGCTCTTTGATGCATCATAAAGTCTAATGAGACAAACTACTATCCTGGCATAAGTTCATGAAGAAATCTTATTTGTAGTCTCGACACGCGTCCTTGACGTTGTGGTCATGATGTTTGGCATAATGTATTCCATCATTATGAAATTGGAAACTGATATTACATGTGATTATTTGAATAGTAGAATATCCAAGTGAATAAGTAAATGGAATTATTTGATTTATGATTTCCATATTATGCTCTTGTTTAATTTTGAAAGTCTTTTCATATAGTCTTATACATTACATTAAATTTTTAGGAGTATTTGTGAATGTTTCAGCTATATTGTTATCATTACTGAGCAACACAGCTCACTCCTTTCTATGTTTTATTTTTCCAAGAATGTGGAGAAATATATTTAAACTGGCCTGCATGGATAGTCTAAGGGAGAATATTGTGTTAAAATAAGACACAATGTTGTTTTAATTTATTTCATGATGTAATTTAAAACTTATATATGTATCTAGTACTTCCAAGGCTACTAAACTAATCGGTCTTTCAGGACATTATTCCTTGTATCATGCCAATGTTATTCAATAATGCAACGAATTAGGGTAATTAGAGATGGGGCATTAATGTTGGTATCATAGGAATTTTAGTACAAACCTTAGAAGATAGATTTAGAAGAAAAAAACTCTTATTTGGGAACATTAACCTAATATAGAATTTGATGATTCGTATAGAATAACATAGTAAATTTTGGTAATGTAGATATTTTGTGAGTTTTCCAAGGAATACATCCCTATCTGGATATGAGCAGGTAGAGGCAGTTCTGGCACAAATGTACCTAGGAGTGAAAACTCTAACATGGAGTTTGAAGCTTGAACCGGGGTTTCATGGTATACAACAATGGGCCTTTCTTCACTCTAGGTTGTGAAACTCCTAGGGGATATGCTTAGGAAAATTCCCATTTTCTTTAAAACTATATATGATTGATTTATGAGTATATACTTCTTAAATGAAAACATTTTTATGATTATGGATTATATCAATAAACAGGTCAATTTATGTTAAGTGTTTTACATTTTTGGAATTATTTATTGTGATTCATAAATTAATCTAATGAATTCCATTGTTTATAAATGGAACCTAGTTGAAGGAATGAAAATTATATCAAAGTTTGTAATCCATGTATGTATTTCCCTAATAATCTATATAATTATAGTGGATGAGGTGATGCAACTAGTCCTAATCGTTTTATCACCATACTAGGGCAGATCACTCATGTTATGAATAATAACCTTACCCATATAGAGTAACCTGATCCACAATTTGGGTGATCAATTTTAGACCGCTTCATGAGGTAACAACCACCAAAATTAAATGTGACTAGATATCCATTTGTATCTATGTAATGGATAAGTTCGATAGAGAAAATATTTCAGGATTTGGGGTGTAGTGAAAGGGAAAATGTTGTCATAGAATTTTATCATATCACGGGAGATGCAGATCAATGGTGGTCATTAATTAAAAACACAGGATAAGATTAGTAAGTAAAAAATATGGAATGGAGGTGGTTTAGAGAGCATTTCAAATAAAAATACTTTCCTCGTGACCATCGAGCAGATATGAAAAGACAATTTTTGAGTCTGAGGAAAAAGGATGATAAGAATGTCACAAAGTTTGAGGCTAACATTACAAGGTTAGACTGTCATTCCACATATTATATAAATGACCTACGGAGTAATATATATATATTCCTAAATGTGTTAAAACCATTTTTCTGTCGAGCATTAGTCTCACAATCCTTCTCATCATACGAAGATGGTTGATCTTGTGCAATCAAGACGGAAAAAAAATTCTCTATGTCTTAAGACTTTAGAGTAAATCAAAAGATGAAAAGATCATTTGAAAACTCTTGAAATGTAAATAAGGGGAAGAAGGGAAATGTTTAATTTCTATCCTCTGGTAAATTTGGGAATAAACACCGTAGAACATTCTTGATGGGAATGGGAGTCTATTACAAGTGAGGTGAAAAAGGCCACCAAGTTCGTGATTGTAAGGTAAAGAAACAGGTTCCTAATGATGAATTCTACAATTTTAGAGAACTGAGGAATTATGTAAATCAACGTCCTAAGACCCAAGGAAATATACCTCAGAAATTGGCAAGGGAGAAAGGACAAGATTATGAGATCATTAATACTGAGGTTGTAGCTCCGAATGACGTGGTTGAAAGTAATTTAATTTTTTCCTCGAATTTAGCCAATAATTTATTTGATTCAGAATCATCACATTGTTACATATCATCCTAGTTTTATATGAAAATAGATATTTCCAATTTTATTTAATAAACATGTTTCAATCAATATTATTTAAGGATGTATCATTGCAAAAACATTTGTGAATCATTCGCCATTAAGGCAGATAAATGTTCTTTATCTGCTGATCTCATCATCATAACAATTATTAAATTTGATATAAACCTATGTATGTATTGGAATTCAGACAATGATGCAAAAAAATTATTGTAAGAAGAAGGAGGTTACACTTTTCAATAATTATAATAATTACCTTATCTTTAGAACAGAAATCTCACCACATGATTTTTATCTATATCCACACCCAACAGCTCTACTAAATTAAATTATTAGGATTGACGATAATTAAATAACTATGGGTCAGGAAATGAAGGTTCAAATAGATTATGTTCATATTGTTCTAGAATATGTTGATGTGTTTCAAGATGATTTACCCAGACATCCTCAAGAACGATAAATTGAGTTTTCCATTGATGTAATTCCTTGTTCATGGCCCATATCGAAGACCCCTTATAGAATGGAAACTATGGAATAAGTGGAACTAAATAAAGATGTATATGAATTGAGTAATAAAGGATTCATTCAACCTACTATTTCTCCATAGGGAGCCCCTATTCGTTTTTTAAGAAGAAAGATGGATCTATGGGGTTGTGCATTGACTACAGGGAGATCCATGCTATACCAATAATGAACAAGTATCCCAGACCTCACATTGATGATTTATTCGATCAAATTCATGGGGCCCATTATTTTTCAGAGATTGATCATTGGTATAGATATCATCTGTTTTGTCTAATTATGGAATACATTCTGAAAATAGAATTTCAAAACAAGTACGAGCATTACGAATTTTCAGTAATTCCTTTTGGAATGACTAATTCACCCATGTTTTCATTGATATAATGAATAGGTTTTAGAAGGAATATATTGATGAATTTTTATTGGTATTTATATATGATATCTTGGTTTACTACAAATGCTATACAGATCATAAAAATGACTATCTCACAATTCTGAAAACCCTCATAAGAAAAGAATTCCATGGGATGTTTAGGATGTTTGAATTCTGGATTCAGGAAATTTTATTTCAAATCCATTTCCTCTCAAAAGATGAAATCATTATTGATCATTCTATGAAAAGAGCAATAAAAGAATGTCCAGCACCGACGAGTATAAATGAGGTACACAATGTTATTGGTTTAGTAGGTTATTATCAATGTTTCTTCCACAATTTTTCCTGATTGGATAACCCGATAACCAAGCTCCCACGTAAAGGGGTTAAATTTGTTTGGAAAAAATAGTGTGAAGAATGATTTGAATAACTGAATATAAGATTAGTCAATTCATCAATCTTAACTATACCATCATGGAATGATGTGTTTGTTATTTATCGTTGTGCTTCAATGAATGGTCTCTTTTGTGTCCTAATGACAAATGATGGATTTATTTCCTATGCATCATGACAACTAAATATACATGAACAGAACTATCCCACTAATGATCTTCAGTTAGTAGTTTCAATATTTTCTTTGATGATATGGATACACTATCTCTATAGTGAAGATTGTGAGATATATACCGATCAAAAGAGTTTGAAGTATATTTTCTCACATAAAGAACTCCACATGGGGAAAAAATGATGGCTTGAACTACTCAAGGATTCTGATTTCACTATACACTAGCACCCGGGGAAGGAAAATAAGGTGAAATATTCTTTGATTAGAAAATATCATGGTGTTTTAAACAAAATGAGAGTTGAAAGGGATCCTATGTTCATGGATCTAGTAATTATGAATATGGGAATAATTAGGGAAGGTGAAATATCAATACTTTTTCAAATGTTTTTTAAACCATATTTAATAAAAATGATAAAAAGTCTTCAGACTGATGATAAGGAGTTTCAAAAGAAAATTAAAGATGTAAATGATATGAGATTGATCAAATTCGTATGTGAAGATGGTATTTTGAAATTTTGGAAGATACATTGTGTTCCTGAAATACCTATCTAAAAAATATTCTTGGGATGATGCTCATAGATCCAGTTTTTCTATAAACCCTGGTAGCACTAAGATGTATAGAGATTTGAAGGAACATTTTTGGTGTGAAAAAATGAAGAGAGTGACTGCTGATTATGTGTCAAGATGTAGGGTATCTTAACAAGTGAATGCTGGAATACAATATCCTAGAGGATTCATGCAACCTCTTCCAATACCTAAGTGGAAATGTGATGATATTATCATGGAATTTGTCAAGGGTCTACCAAAGACTCCTAGAAGTAATGATGCAATTTGGGTCATTGTTGATCTTCTTACCAAGTCAACATATATTCATTATTTATGGGATGATTTACCACTTCAATATCTAGAAAGACTATATATTAATGAAGTTGTAAGACATCATAGAGTACCCATATCAATTTTTTCAGATCGTGATCCCTGTTTTACATCTTGATTCTTGAAAAGTCTTCAAAAGGCCTTGGATAGTGAACTTTATATGAGCACTACATACCACCCAAAAACTGATATAAAATCAGAATAGACAATTCAAAACATAGAAGACATTTTGGGATCATTCTCACATGACATTCTAGCTATGCAGGATCAATATTTACCTCTTGAAAAATTTTCTTAAAACAATTGCTTCCATTCAAGTATTCAAATGGAACCATATGAAGTATTATATAGAAAGATATTTCACACACCAACTTGTAGGGATGATGTTGGTGAAAGAAAACTCGTAGGCCCAGAACACGTTTGGGAAACAATGGAAAAGATGAAGGTTATCCAAACCATATCAAAGTAACACAATGTAGGTAAAAGAGCTATGCCAAACACTGAAGAAAGGATTTGGAATTTCAAGTAGGAGATCATGTTTTCATGAAAGTGTCTCCATGGAAGGTTGTTATTTGTTTCAATAATAATGGAAAATTATTTCCTAGTTATATCAATCTTTTGAAATTCATGAACGAATTGGAGTTGTAGCTTATCATTTTGCATTGTCGCCAAGTCTCTATAATGTTCATGATGTGTTCTACGTATCACTGTTAAGATAATACCTACCTGGCCCAATGAATGTAATCACCTATGAATAAATAGAACTGGTACCTAACCTACCTCATTTTGAAGAGGGTATTAAAATTATTGATACCAGAGAACAAGTGTTGAAAAACCAAATGACACTTTTAGTGAATGTTTTATAGATAAATACAAGGATGGAAGAGGAAACGTTAGATCCTGAGGAACTTGTTATGAAGAACCACCCAAATCAATTTATGCAGTAATATTCTAGAATTCTAAGGATGAAATTATTTGACGTAGGGGATAGTGTCACACCCCAATCATCCATGATACATTTCCCTTTGAATAATTCAATAGCTTTCATTTGCACACAACATATCGTTTTAACACACCAAGAGTAATCAAACTAGCCAATATGAATAGTAATAACCACTTTTTGAACTTTTATAAATTTTCCTTTTCAAAATCGACATAATTTTTGGATTCAGAATACAAAAATTAGGTTACGGAGAATTTTTGGTATTTTCCTAAAAACATTCAAATTTTGATGAATTGTAAAAAACACTACATTATTTTTAAAAGCCTAATTTTTTTTAAATAATTAGTTATTTAATTTAAATTTATATTTGGTTAAACTTTATACATAATAACTATATATCTACAATGTAAACCATTGGAGTCATTTTATAATAATATTATATATATAAAATGTTTTTGAACTTTTTCCGTCTTTTACCCACCTTCAAGGCCCATTTGAAAATTTCCATAAAACATAATTTTACCACTTCGTTGAATTGAGTTTCAAAAATCCAAGAAACACAGTTGACATCAAAAAATAAAATTAGGTTCAATAAGATGAAAATAATTTTTTTTGTGAATAGTAACTATTGACATTTATTTACCACGGTTTAACGTAAATTGTGTAATTAAAGATTAAAAATGAAATTATAATTACCCAAACACATGTCATAATTCTATTGGATATCTGTATTTCAAAAAAAATCCTTAGGAATAAAATATGATCCTTTTAGTCTACTTGGATTAGATTAGGACATTTATTAATATTTTATTTAATAAAGAGTTAAAAGTGTTAAATTTAATGTTTAATAACTAAACCATTTTTAATATAGATTTATACAATAGAGAGGTTCAACTATAAATACTCATTATAAAGATGAAATTATTTCCAACATATTGGTATTTTATTTATTATTTTTGACATTAAATAATTAATTTATTTATGATATAATGATGATGAAGTAATTACCTTATTAATGAAATATTCAAATAATTGATATTATAAATATCCAAATAAATGTAAATTGAGAATAATAATGCATTAAAATAATTTTTTTAAGGATAAAATAACATGTTGGGATTGATTAAAAAAAAATTTTTCGAAGTGATAAAGTTGTTATGACTTTCACAAAATCAAAATACCAAATAGTGTCAAAATTGACATAAATTTGTTTTTAAAACAAATACTTTATTATTAATTGATATAATATTCCTAAAAATCAACAGATTGACAAAAGGAGTTATATAATATTATATATATTAATAGTTATCCACTTGGGGTTTTTTTTCTTTTTATAGTATGTTTATTAACCATTTATTTTAATAATACAAGAATACATGGAAAAATTTAAACTATTTAACTACGAGTTAAATCTAAAAGATAAGGTAAATATTGTGAAAAAAACCTATCTAAAACCTATTGGTTTAGAATTTTTCTACACATCCCACATTATACTCAAAATAAATCATTTTTTACTATTATAAACTGAATATTATTGTATAATAAATTAATATTCCAAGCTTTTCCTTAAGTGACCCTCACCTCTATTATAAAATGGTACTTCCCTTTCTCTCAAAATCACTCCTCCAAATCCCTATGGCTCAACCAAAACCTTTTAAAATATCCTCACATATACCCTCACTTCTCCCCAGAGGCCTTACATTGATCAGAAAGCCTACCTAAGGAGCCCTTTTGATAAACTCAAAAAGAATCTCCCAAAGGAGATGTAATAATTTCCCCCACCTCTTTCAAAGATATCTTCTTCATCCACTTCCTCATTATTTTTTCTTTCCATACCAAAATAATAAATTCATTAAATTCATCATAGTGTGATGTTATTATAAATATGGTACAACCATATTTATTTTTCTATACCTCCTTTGAATAACAAAGTCACTATACGTGCGTACGTATGGCTTACCATCTCCTCGTTGTGGTGTAGATTGTTATTCAACCATTAATAAGGAGTATAATTGATGTAAATAATTAATATAACATATGAATGATTATTTATATATGATATACCTTTCAATTAAAAACAATTTCACCATCACTATATTGATATTGTCTCTCATGCGAACATACAAATTACCGTCTCCATGAAAGTAATGAGATTCATTCCACATCGTAATAATTCAAGAATAATTTTCATTTTTTGATTACAATAATTTTTAAGAACATAATATCATTTTCGATGTGAATCAAATAGATTATACCCATAACAATGATGTCTTACATAACCAAGCATATAAAGTAAAATGAATCAGTTAACACCTGAAAAAATGATACTTCTGAAAAATTATAAATAAAGAAATATTAGAAGAAAATATATGATATAATATTTATGTATATGTTTATTGAATAATTTAATAACCATGATTTTACTATTACAGAAGAGTTTAACATACCGTTGATCATGGAAAAATACATGTTAAGGGTTAATTCTACAATCTTTACATTATTTGAGATTTATTTATAGTTGAGTATCTACTGCGACGTATTTATTATCTACATTTGTGTTTCATAACAATGTATTTCAATAAATTTTTACTATTTCCTAGACTATTGGTTAAAATAATTTATACCAATTTTTTTTTTCTTTTAATGAGATTTTTATTAAGGAATCATTCCATCATTTTCAAAACAAGGTCCTTTACATCCTTTTAGACCAAATTAAGGACATAATGTTTTTTTAACTTTTACGGTGGGAGCATCTACTTTCCTCCATTGTAACACCTTTGATGCTTCCCTTAAAATATTAAAGAATATTTTCAAAAAAAGTGTTTTATTTTAAAAATAAAGGACTTTTAAATGATTTCAAAATATTAAGTGAAATTTCTCTCAAATAGTTTTGATTTCATCTATCTCAACATCTTTTAATGGAGTTTACACTTGTTTGATGTTGATTTATAATGATTCAGTCTTCCATATTGCATTGAGAGTTTTTTTATATTTTGGACTATGGATGTGTTTTTTTATACAATTCAATGTTTATAGTTAATCTATTAACATTCTGTATTCTAGTTTTAATAAAAAAATTATATTATGATTCAACCCTTCCATATAAAGAATGCATTTGACATAGTAAGTGATAGGTAGAGCCCACTATAGCTCCTCAATGCATCAGTTAGTCTCATGAGACAAACTAGTTTATTGGCACAAAGCTGTGAAAAATTCTTATATGTATTCATCGAACGAGGTCTTGACATTGTGTTTATGTTGTCCAAAATTATGCATTCTATCATTATGACATTGGATATTGATATTAAAAGTGACTATTTAACTATTAGAATAACTATATGAATAAGTAAATGGAATTATTTGATTTATCTTTTCCATATTTTGCTCATGTTTATGTTTAAAAATCTTTTGTTTTAGTATTATACATTTCTTTAAATGTTTATGCTTATTTATGATTGTTTCCGCTATATTTTTAACCTTACTGAGCACTTGAGCTCACCCCTTTCAATGTTTTATTTTTACCATGATGCTTTGAAGTATATTATGAATGACCTATAGGGACAGCCTAAGGGAGATGATTCTGTTAAAAAGAGACAAAATTTTGTTTTTTTATTTCATGAATTATTGTAAAAATTATGTAGGTATCTAATATATCCAAGGCTAATAAACTGATCAGTCTTTCAGGGCAAGATTACTTGTATCATGCCAATGTTATGTAATATGGCACTGATTCTGGGTAACCAGGGTCGGGGCATTATAGGCGTCTTAATACATATAGACTTCATGTTGGACCTTTCTCTCTAGAAGCATCTCATGATGTTAGAATATAGACTTCATGGATTTTATCCAATACTCTGCATGATGTGGACCTCCCCTCTTTGAAAAGGAGGGAGGGTGCTACTATAAGAAGTCTCATGTAAGCTCCTTTATAGACGAGGATAGTCTGGGAACATTTTGAACCGACTGTAGAACCCTGTGGAGACTATCCCTGAACTGAGTGTCAAGGAGCATAAAAATATTTTCCAGAAGTGGTACCACAGGAGGCACCAAAGGTGTTACTAAAAGTAACACTACATGTGTCACTACAAGATGCACCTCTCGTGGTTCAGGACACACCATCTCTAAAATGTACCTATCACCACTTTCCTGAGGTACGACCTGAAGACATCATGAAAACATTGGCCTATAATAAAAAAACACACAAATTTAGACATAATTAATAGAATATGATGAAGATAGGTAAAACTATAATAAAGAGGGTACGTACATATCCTTCCTCAGAGAACTACACAATAAATAGACTGCTCGTATAGTTGGGTCTATATAAGAAATAGAAAACATTGAATGATCACTAAAACAAGGCCTAAAACCAATTTCTTATGTAAATTCAAGTTATCATCAAAAAAATATCACAACATTATATTTAAAAAATAGGTACTTCAAATTTTTAAAACTAGGTACAAAATCACTCACATGACAAAAAAACTAATACATTAATAATTGAAAACATGTGTTTCACCAAATGGTAGAATAATATCATTAATAATTGGCATAATCAATAACTTCAATCCCAACCTAGGAATTTAGGTTTTCCCAGAACATAGTTTAGCTACATCCATGTACAAGGTATCATCCAAATCCCTATATCCTAGTCTCCTATTTATCCCAAATAGTAATACAGAAGAAAAAACCCCTCTGATACCACAATGTAACGTCCCCATCCTGGGACCCACTGGAAGGGTGCTCCGAACTTGGTTGGCCACATGACCTCAATCCCAACTCCCGAAATTCTAGGAGCTATCGACTAGAAGAGAAGTCCATTTTAACATGTAATAAGGGGAGAATATTTCCTCATAGTTAATAGGTAATAAATAGTGGATGAAGACAATTATAACATGTAGTGGAAGAATATAAGTAAACAAACTACTATAGAACAATATAAATAATCTTTATTGAATAAATAATAAGTGTGGAATCTGATAAATAAAGTCAATACACAATGATGTCATGCTTTGATGTATGTACTAAAATAAAATTATGGAAAACTTGAATACAAGAGTTCAATAAAAACATTGATGAAAAAAATAAAAAGTAGAACAACTGCATCTCAAGAAAAGGGTCAGTCCTCTACCCCCAATCTCAATCCTAAGCAGCAAGAAAAAATAAAACACATGAAGAATCATGGTTCCCATTATCCATACCTTGAAGTATAATTTCCACTCTAGTACCAAACAGAACCTGAGTAGGGAATAAGATAAAATCCATGTACACTGACACCCACAGTGTGTAATCCATCTCATTTCGTGTTGTATTAAAAATAAATTTTCCAATATATGATAAATGTAGTCAAATAAATTAACCAAATAAAATAATTATAACTTGCTTTGGGTTCTCAATAGCACACATACAATCAAAATTATTTTTCCAATACTAGAAATATGAAAAATGTTCCTATAATAAGGAGGCTACATATATTTATAAGAAGGCTTGAAAAATAGATGTCAGAAAAAAGAAACATACCACCAAGCATATGTTTTTTCTTATGTCTAATTTATGTATCAAAAATGTGTTCCACAAGGCACCATAAAGGTATCGTAATTCCTAAAGTACTCAAAGAAAAATCAGAATACCATTCAACACATTATCATTATTATTGTGTTAACATTGAGAATAGTATTTTGAGCCCATCCCAAAGGAATCTCTATGGTAGATCGTTCAATTTATCCAATAACACTGATCCTATCCAAGGAAATGTTCTGAAAGGTCGCAAATATCTCAAGGCATAGATTTATCATGAGATCATCCTAGAAATCACACATCTAGGGTCGAGTATCACCTGAGGCATGGTGTAGCCAATATTTCTACAAGTGTATCCTTTATTTTTCCTTCGGGAGCCAGTATCACTGATAAGTATATATGAAACCCAGGGAAACCTTTTTTGAAAAATCCTAAAACATCGCCTCCCAAGCATAATGTATATCCAATCACAAATAGAGAGTATGCATGTTGTCCTTAATATGGATCCCACATTGTGTCTCCACCCATAATTTAACAATATTTCAAGGAAGAAAATATCACAGAGTATGCATTTATAATTTCTACAAAAAATTATAAACACAAGCCACATAATTATTGATCATTCATGATAAACAGTTATAGTCAAAATAAATTATTAGTTAAATCAAAAAAAATAATCTCTTTATTAATTGCATAACATGGTATGAATTATAACAATGAAATCAATGTGCATAAAAACTAAAAAATCCCCAACATTCATGGTTAATAATTATCCAAAATAAGTTATTTAAATTGATGATCAACTAAGATGGGGTGCGCAATGCATGAAATTTACAAATTAAATTATTTAGGGCTAACAAAAATTTTCTAATTTCATCAAAACACACAAATGGGTATCCAATTATATTTCAATATTTAAACAAGCTAGTTTATCTCAAATAAGTGTGCAATAGGCAATCCATGAAATTTAATTAAATTAGAAAAGGTAAAATTGAACATTGTCGATAGGCACTGACGAGTGGCAGAACATAAAATTTAAAAGATTAATTGAAATGATGGGAAATATTGTAGAATCCTTACATTATAACTAATGAGGATCCTACACTCCGAGATTTTCTTTGATTGGAACTAAAATGGAAGAAAATAATTGATTTTTGAAAAACCCAAATTTTGGGGGAAACCCATCTGTGGTAGATTGAGAGATGGATAGTGGCTGAGATCCAATGATTCTTGGTTCATAATGTCACCCTTATTGAGATACATACTGCGTACCAGACATAAAATGAAAATAGAGGATTAACGAAGTTGCAGTGCTCATCTAAAAGAAAAGAGGAGGAGGGGGAGGAGAACCACAAGGGGGGAGGGGCTACAAGACACACGAGGGGAGAGTGAGTATAGAAATATAGAAAATGAAAAGAAAATATTTAAATAAGAGAAAAAAATATATGATAATGAAAAATAAGAAATTAAGGAAAAATAAGAAATATAGGTAAATGAAAAAATAAATAACAAATTAATAAAATAAAAGAGATAATATTGAAAAAGAAATAAAAATAATAAAATTGGATAATTCCCATTTTACTTTTTTTTACTTTTCTCTAAACCCTATTTTTTTGTTTTAAAATTTAGTTTTATCCCTTTTTATATTCTATTAATTTCCTATAATCGTTTTATATTCCTTATTTTTTTATTATTTTAACCCGCATATTGCATTAGGGTGAGATGTAACAATTTACATAAGTCTTGGGAAATCATTTAAATGATTTTAATAGCATCCCAAGACTCACAATAGGGTGCACAGGTGAATTACCTTGGTCACTTTAATGATTTTGACTAAAAATTTAAATTTCATGTACCTTGATTAATTCTAGGACATTACAGAAATTAATTTTATTATGTCATTTTTGAGTTTCACAAGTTTTATGTACATTTATATTTCATATAGATAATTGATCCCTTTGATTAATTGGATGATATTTGAATGGGATTTCATCACTGTTTACCTTAATTGGGGATTGTTTTGATGTTATGCACCCATCATTTTTATGATGTCTATATACTGCCCCTTCCACATATCATATCATGTATTTATTTATTCTGTTATAATTTAATGTATTGTTAAATTCTATTCACCCATCTCTCTAAGGATCATAATTTTTCAGAGCAGGATGAGATACTTATATTTGGAAATCACTAATTAAATACTCTATTGGATATACGAGGAATTATTTGGATATAAAGACATATGTGGGGCCCAATTATAGATATCCATTAACTACATTGGGATCCCAATTGAATGAATGAATTAATATATAAATAAATAAATTTTTTGATTATATTAAACTAGCATGTGGAAGGGCTTGATTACAGTGGTTCTTGTGTCGGATAAATGACATCAAATAATTAAGAATTATATTATTTTAGTCGTTAGTTAACATTATCCAAAAGATTTTTACTATTAAAAAATATATGTATGAATTTCTCTTTCAGTTTATTGGTAACATTTAATTTTTGTTCTCAATTATTTACTTTTCCATGTTGAATATTCTTAATGATTAAAATTTTCTTATGCTATACATAAAACATAATCTACCTTGGAGTTCACCATGTTCTTCTAATTTATTTTACCCCAGGATTCAAGAAGATTATTATTATTGATATATATACAAGGTTATTCTACGAAGGTTAATTGTGTTGTCAAAAAAATAATTTTTGAATTTTAGGTCCAAAATGTAATTTGTATTTCAAATATGTATCCATTTTACCATGACTAATAAACTATTTTGTCCTTTAGGATGTGATTTCATACATCTTACGCCAATTTATAAATCTAGGAACCACTCTAGGCTACTAGATTTCGGTTCATTACATACATGGACAAGAGAAAGGGATTAAGGGTTAAATAATATTTTTATGAAATTATTATTGTTATGTAAATACATATTAATAAAACTATTGATGATATGTGTAATAAAAAATCATTGAAAATTCAATCATACAAAAGATAATTCAAAGATAATTTTGTTTTAAAATTATATTATAACATCATATAGGATATTTTATTCATCTAATTCATTAAAATAAATATATAAAACAATAAAAATTACTAAATTAATCCATTTGGATTCTAGAAAAACAATTTTACAAGTAGATCACTTTAGAATCATACATTAATTATGGTATATTCTTGTTTGTATTGGTTGACCCACCTAATCGAATAATGATTCAAATTAATAACATGAATGAATATGGGAATTTAATTTCTTGTAATAAATCATATAAATTAGTAAATAATTTTTTTATTTAATTCCTGGAATGGTGAAATTTATCTTAAAATCATTAGCTATGATATCATCCATTTGATAAAAATTATTGAAACATGATAATCATTGATGTCATCATTAATGATAATAAAAAACTCACATATAACGAAACATTAACATTATAAGTCAATATAAATAATAAATTCATGTAAAATTTATGATATTAGAATTATTAAATTTGGCATAATAATGTGTAATAATTCTGCTATTACAGAACTAGTTCAAAATGATCATGATTACACACACCTAATATAGAAAATGGATACTAAATAAAAAATATACTAGTTTATAAATATTAAAAATGATGTCGAAAATGTTATAGGTATAAAAAATAACAGAGAAAAATTGGATTAATACAGTTTTTTTTCATACATAATGTTATAGAATATTTTTTTAGTGGGAATAAATGTAAATAATATTTGTCTAAAAATTTCAATTATTTGAGAAAATATTACATTATAAATGTTTTTTCTATTAGAATGTTAAATTAGTAATGCTTTGATATATAATTTCATTATTTTCTCACCATTAATTTTTTTAAAGTTATATTTTAAATTTTATCGTTAAAATTATTTTGATTCAGATGTTACATATGCCATCACAATAACTAAAATATCCAAAAAAAATAATGTAATGTGTGTCTGGTTTTTTGGGTAATTCCATCCATGTATGGATACTAGAAAGTGAATGTGGGTTTCTTTTCATTACGGGATCATTACGGGATCATGTTCCCATGCTGTCAGGAGCATGTTTAAACCTTTATGATGGATATGTGTAGAAATTAAAACAAATAGAAGGACAACACAACACTTTTCAGTTGGTTCAACTCTAATCGATATGTCCAAGGATCATATGCTGATAGGTTTCCAGTCATACCAGATTCCACTAATCTACACTAGTTTTGTATTACAATGGTTTTGGCACAGTCACTCTATCCCCGTCTCACTAGCAAAATGTTCAGGGATAGCTCACTCCTTCCCTCGTGTCACTCCCATTGACTCCCCCTGGCTCACTTCCTCGGGTGATGTCCCTCTCAGTTTATATACATGAATGACTCTTCAACAGATAAGTGTTGAAGTTTTGTCTCTTGTTCAGCATTAGACATTTCTTGTACCAGAGTCTCGAATTGATGCTCTTTTGAATTTAATCTTCTACATTAATGAAATCACTAAAAATTTTAAATTTCTTTCTTCTCTTCCTTCCAGAATCACAAAATCCTATCTAATTGTTCATGAAATAAAGATTATATTAACAAAGCATCTGCACAATTCTACTTCCCTAAATAATTCACAATCTTCAGTTGGGTACACTCTATTTTATTTCTCTTCTATTTCATTAATTCCCAATACCAACTCCTATGTGTATAAGTATACCTCTTTCTTTCTATGCTGATATGGGTTTAGTTTCAAATATTATAATTCTTCTCTTCGCCAAGCACAACGAAAGTGTAAAACACCAATCATGTGTGTGTGATACTCCTTCTATTCAGAAAACCAATTGGTTAATGGTATATCCTTCTTAGTGAAGCCGCATTGTAAATTTTATGCACCTATCGAAGGCCCACAAGACCCAAATCATTCGTGTACCCCTTTTGGGAAACTTTCACTCACCATTAACAACATTCATTTTTCATTCAACGTTTTTGGTGGAAGACATCTTGTGTGCTACTTAAATCTTGTGTGCAACTATCTTCTTGCACGTAACTATCATTTATTAAGTGTAAATATTTTTTTGTGAAACTACCATTGCTTATATTAATTACACACTTTAGATATCAAATTTCTTGTATCATTTATTCTTTTTAAATGTAACATGCATCTTTTTTTTAAAAACCTCATCGACCCCATGCGCAAACCCCTCGAGGTGTCAAGAAAGATTCGGAGTCATCGCACAAAACCCCATTTGACATCGCATTGGGTGCGTAAGTCTCTTTCACGTAAACCACATCTTTCATGCATATTTTTAATCCTTCACCCACTTTATTCCTTTGCCTTTTTCAGACATTTTGATCCTGAGACATGTCTTCCGCGTATGTCCCAAGAACAACTTCCATATTGTGCACAAAAACCCATATTTAGAACGCACTTAAAATCGTTCTCACAGCTTCATTTGTCAAAAACACATTTCTTCATCTCTCGATTTTCAAACACAAATATTTGTAAATAACTGAGAAACAATGCCACATTACAATCTGTTTCAGATAGAACACTAATAATGCTTAATTATAATCTAGCATATTCAAAAAACAACTACTTTCATCATGAACAACATATATCTTGATATATAGTCTTTGATCAAACACCTTTAGTATCATCGGATTTAGATACAATGTGAAATGCATGGCCATCTCATATTTATAAGCCCTTTCTCACATTCTTATAATCTTTAACCATCATTCTCTACTTCAGGAAAACCATATGATTCAATTTTCAAGTATGCTCTTCCATGGTTCTCTTGAAATCATGATGAATTGAATAGTCTTCATCAAACCCTCATTCTTCTTCAACCATTCTCAATTGGATGATACCATTTCATTAGAGTCCTTCTTGATCTCTTTCATTTTGATCATCATTGACAACTATTGAAAAAAAATACATCCTTATACACAAAGTTGTCCCAACAATCTCCGCCTTTCTATTTAGTTTCCAATACCTTATAAATATCCTGAAATGAATACATCAATGTCAAAATGAAAATTCTCTCATCAATGTCAAAATGAGAATCTTCTTTGTCTTCTTTACTTTTCAACCTTTCATTTCACCTTCTATCCCCCTTTTTGAAAATAAATCCAAAGTTCATGGTGGAGAGGGTATCAATATATACTTAATCAATGTGCCATTACTCATTTCACTCTAAGTCTACTTGAGAATTTTTTAGTTTAGAAAACAAGATGATTTGATTTAGACAACAAGGATGTCCATTATTCACTGGTCATGATACAACATAGGATGAGAACTCTTGTACATTGTATTCAATGGTTTTCCACTTTCTTTCTACGATGATGAAATATAATGTGATTGGAAATAATCAACCTAAAACTTCTTCACTCACATCAATAAATAGATCAATAACATTCTAGTACAATTGGAAGGAATTGTTTCCTTAGGGTACTTCCATTCTTCTTAAGTCACCGGATAATTCAGTAACTCCCCTTTTGTAAAATGATCCTTATTCTATATAACCAAGGACGAGTTATTTGGAAAAGTAATACCTTTTCCAATGGAATTATATACACGAAATATCCATAGTAGTTGAGTTTAATATGAACTGATGTTGATAGTGATTGAAATAATAATTCTAGTAGCTTATTCATTTACCTCCCCCTCAAGGGAAACACTCCTCACAATCTTCATCAAGGGTGATCATTCATCATTTTAATCCTTGAATATCAATTGAATAAATGTACAAAGATGGAAACATCTTCAGCATAGCTATCATGAGTTGACATCATTCACTACTTCTCAGGTTCTCCTCCTAAAAGAATAAATCACCTCTGATTCCCATTATTATTGGAATAAATTCAACAAAAAAATGATTAATGGAATAAAGTGGTTCCTCCTTGCTTCATCAACATGAAATTGATTTTTGAGATTTTTTTCTCAGCCATGAACATCAATTTTCTCCAGTCTTCATGCCTTCACATTTGAAAATATGCATTGATTTGTGTTGTTGTTGCATAGATCTCTTCAAATTCTATTATGATTTGTGTAGAGAATTATTCTTCTTAAAATCCATCATAAATGAAACATTCTCACTACTATTATGGACTAAATCGTCCTCTGGTATTATGGATAGAAATCCTTTTTCAATGGGACCATATTTCATACATCTCTCATATAGAACTTCATTAACACGTGTGTTTTTCTTGGTTTACAATCTCTCATGCACTTTTTCTTCATCACGTGAACGTTTTTCTCTTCTTTTTCAACTAGCCATGGCATGATCATTTTCAAGTTTCCTTATTCTTTCCAAATCTTCTGTCCAGAATACCAACATGTCATTTGAAACTGTTGTAGCAGGTTTGGATCTTACAGATTGGTTTATCTGAGGGACTTCCCTCTTAGTCTGTCTTTTGGATAAATTTCCCTTCAATTTCATGGATTTAATCTAGGGTCATCTCATCATCCCTACGTGAGATCTTTTTGGTGAAGTGTGTGTTCAAAATATTCTTCTAATTTTTTCCAAAGTCAGCTGCTTCATATGTATCCAGAATCGAAGTTCTTATTTTCTTATCAATAGTGAATTCATGTTGAAATTTGAATGTACCTACCTTGTGACCACTTCTATTGTATACATCACAGATGATATCAATAATCAGAAATCTATTTGCAGTAAACAAATGCTTCTGGACCTACGGATGTTGCTTCTTATTCTATGGCTTCATTCCCATTGATATAGGCTTTCCCTTTTCTTTTTCTTGTAAGGGATTTCACATAAAATCCATTGCACAATGCAAAAATCTATTGTTGCACCAACATTGACACACAAATCTTATCTTCTTTATATCTTCTGTATAATGTTTTTAGGACTTCTTATTAATTTTTAGTTCTTTATCTTATGAACCATCTTCCACCTTTTTATTTCTATCCACTCCATCCATGGAGGAAGGTTTATTCTCATCAGGTGTTCTCATCCATATGTGTTTATAATTTTTATTCCAACCTCCACTTTTTTCCGAAATATATATTGAAACAATGGTAAAAGTTGGTATGGATGCTTCCATCACACTCTCAACTACTTGTGATATATTAGTGAATGAACTCATTATCTTCGTACCACATGATAAAAGTATTTTGACAGTATAATTATCCAGTGATCATTGAGTACGAGTAGTATCTAATTCATTATTTTGTGAAGCCGTAATATGTGTCTTCTCAAAATTTGTCAACACTGATTCCAATTGTAGACAACACTTACTGAGGATGACTTCCTAGTCATTAATTATAGTAATCTTCTTTGGGTAATCCTTCTTTAATCATGCAACTCCATCTTAATGTATCATAAATTTGTTTTGTAACAAATATTCATTTTCTTTTAATTTTTTGGAGGTTTCTTAGAAATATAAACTCTTGAATCTAGTGCTCTTCTTTAGCTCCACTTCTAGTCTGTGGATCCTTTCATCTAGAGTCTCATTAACTCCCCCTTTTTAATAAAATCATTAAATCCATCTAGATATCTTCAATCATTCATGAATTTCTTCTTCCAATCCCTTTTTTAGATTATCAGCTTCTCTTCCCAGTTGGTTGATCTCATCTTTCATACATTGAAAAATTCTACAAATGACAGCTTCTCTTTCTTTAGTAGTATCATGAAAATAAGTTCTTAATTTATTGTGATCACATGAGATTAAAGTACAAGTGTCTTGTTTTCCCGTAGAAAAAATCGGCACCACCTAATCATAATATTCCATTCCTGATATTTCCTTATAATTGGAAGGATGTGAAGAAACAGACATTGTTTCTTCTTTGGATATGAGGGACTTCGTGAAATATTTCTTATATTTCTTTTTTCTATTTGTCATGGTCTTACAGGATGTAGAAATCTTCTTTAAATTGTTTTAATCGTCATCAATACTGCAATTCAATATTATCTTTAGTAAGTAAACTCAAATCCTCATCTAAATAGAATTAATGTCGAGTATCCAGCATACTTGAACCATTTTTCTCTGATAACAATAGAAGGACCCTAGACCACCCTAAGCGGGGGTGAATCAGGGTGTCAACATTTTCCCTTCATTACGGCATCGTGTTTCTACATTGGTCGGAACTTGTATGAACCTGTATAATGGATTTGTGAAGTAATTAAACAGGCATAAAGACAACACAACATTTTTTAGTTGGTTAAACACTAAGGGATACATCCAAGGAGCATACACCGAATGTTTTCCAGTCATACCAAATTCCAATGATCTTTACTAGTTGTGGATTATAATTGTTCGAGCACAATCAATCACTCCTAGGCTCACTAGATAAAAGATCCGAAATAGATCACTACCTCCCTTAGTTCACTCCTGTTGCTCCCCCTGGATCACTACCTTGTTTGAAGTGTTACACAGTTTATAGACTTGATGGTCTCTTCAAAAGCTAATAATTGAAGTCATTTTCTCCAGTTCCGTACGAGACATTGCTTGCATCATGGTCCTGAATTAATTCTCATTGGTATTCAATCTTCTAATTTAGTGTAATAAAAAATTTCACTAAATAACCATCTTCTCTTCTTGGCCAGAATTACAAAATCCTATAGGATTTTTCAAGAAATTAAGATCATCTCAGCAAAGAATCCTCATAATTGTTCTGCCCCGAATAATTCAAAATCTTCTATAGGGTACACTTTATTCTTATTTTTATTTTCATTCTTTATTTCCCAATACAAAATCCTAAGTATATAAGTTTACATCCTTCTCTCTATGCTGATATGGTTTTAGTTTCATTTATTGTTATTCTTCTACACGCAATTCACAATGAGGGTGTAAAACACTGGTTGTGTGTGTGCGGTAATACATATCTTTGTAAAACTGATTGGTTCACAGTACGTCTTTCATCATGAAACTTCTTAAAGAATTATATGCACCTATTGAAGGCCTATAAGACCCCCAATATTTCATGCACCCCTTTTGGGTAACTTGCATGTCACATTGAAAACTTTATCGCAACTCTCTTCTTGTGTACAACTATCATTTCTTGTGCGCAACTCTAACATCTTTTGTGCAACTACTTTTATGTATATTTATAAAATTATTTAGAGCTCTGATTTCTTCTATATGTTATTCTTTTCAAATGTGAGGGGTAACCTCTTCTTTATAGACCTAATTGACCCACATGCACAAAAACCCCTGATGTGTCGTGTAAGATCCTTACGCTTTGCACAAAACTCAATTTGATGTCACATTGGGTGTGTAAGTCTCTTTCGCGCAAACCTCATATTTCGTATACATTCAGAATCTTTCAAGAAATTCATTCCCTTTAAATTTTTTGATGTTTTGATCCTAATACATATCTATCATGCATGTTCTAATAACACCTTCAATCATGAGCACAAAAACAATTCTTTCTCACACACTTAAAATATTTTGTGCACCTTCCTTTTCCAAAAACACATTTCTCTATCTCCAGATTTTCAACCCCCAAAATTTGGTAAAAGTAGGAAAATTATGCCACCTTACAATTTGTTTTGGAAATATCACCAATGATGCATAACATTATCTGGCGTATTAAAAAAACTACATTCATCACAAACCATATATATTGTGATATATAGTCTTTAATTGAACACCTTTAGCATTGTTAGATTTAGATACAATGTGAAATGAATGGACATCATAGAATTACAATCCCTTTCACACTATCTCTTCATCATTAACCATGATTCTCTACATCATGAAAAAAATATGATTATATTCTTCAAGAAATCTCCTCCATGGTTCCCAAGAAAACATGAGGAATTGCATTGTCATCATTAAATCCTCAGTCTTATTCAACCATCCTCAGATGGATGATACAATTTAATTAGAGTTTTTCTTTATCACCTTCATTTTGATATTTATTAAAAATTATTGACATCAAATACAACCTTATATAGAATGTGGTCCTATATAATTATTCAGATAGGGGTATTATATCTGAAAATTGATGGATGATAATCAATTAAATATTCACTTCGTACATGATGAGTGGCCCTAATACTATAAATTTGGATACACAGTGGTGGAATAATCATGGATAATATACACTATATTTATGATCAGTATTGAAGGTTTTTTCTACAATTTGTTTGGTCTCATACCACATCAAACTAATGATCCCAATTTCTATCTTCTATTGATAACCCGTGACGTTGAAACTAATGCTAAAAATGATATTTATTTCATTAAAATTGGTACTTATACTTTCATATAGGATAACTTATTGTTTACATATATATTTTTTGATATTATTGTAGTTATTATCTTCATTACATTTACTAGAGAATTTTTTTGCCTAGTGCCATCACATGGATAACCATTATTATATTTTCCCATGACTTTGTAATATGATCCTTAGTGAATGTTATTAAATGTCTTGTTAAATCATATGATGAATACATTAAAATTAATTAATTATGGGTGGGTAACATTATAGATATCCTCTTGATGCATTGATAGGTATCATAAATAATATATATTTGGTCTTGGAATATTCCTTTTCCATTAATGTATGTTTTTTGTCATAAGGCCTTGATGTTTTGTTTATATTTCCCCGCATTGTCCATTCTATCAATATGGGATCTGCAAATATTATACATTTTTAATATATTATCAAGGATATATTATTCTCAAAGATTCATTTTAATATGGAATTATTCTAATCATTTATATTATATATATCATATTTATTTATTTCATATATTATGATAGATTCTATTGTAGGTTATTCATTACTAACAATCTGATATTACTGATATTTTCTTTATTTTCCCTCGAAACCTAAAGATGCACTCTGTCTAATTTTTCATGATCTTATAAAAGAGAAAATATTTTCCATGGATTTTTTATATTTTACTTTATGTTCTACAGTGTAATGTGAAAAATATACATGTTTCTAGTCCTCCAAGAAGACTAATCTATTGGATCCTTCAATAATTCCTGCATATTTTTCCAATAATATAGAATAACCAATATATCCTAGTTTCTATTTTCTTGGTTGTAAAAACTAATGAATATATAGGTAATTGAAACATATTTTAAATTAAGAGATATTAGGTTTCTTCTCTATAAATATCATTTATGATCTAGATTTGATAGTGAGTAAAAAGGTAAAAATAAAAAAATCATGTTTTTTGGTGTTAATATTTGTAGAATATTCTTATAAAAAACCACTGAAATGTTTATTTCTTTATATAACTCATTTCAAGAAGTGAGTGAATAGATCTAAATAGATACTTCCCTTAGTATTTTTATTGCACCTTTCTAGAAAATAAAATTATTATATAGTGTATAATATAATAATTTTCTATGTTGAAAAATCATCTACATATGGTCCTAGAGTATTCTATATTGATATACCAAGTAATATCATTATTTCATTTCATTTACTATACATTTTTGGACTATAAGTATTTTTGGATTACTTGTGGAGTGTTAATAACTAATTTGTATGGTTCTATTTCTAATAGTAATATTTTTATTATTTTGAGTCTCACTTAATCCTATTAATTCTAAATAATGTGTCACTACTCAATGAATTTTTTTGATGATTATAATACTGTTTTTCAGGAAAGAGGTTAAGAAGATAAATTATACCATAAGGATTCATATTTAATATGTTGGGACACACTTATATATTTAGGAAGTTTTCATGAAATCCTTAACAATATCATTTTCAATTACCCTATGGTGATCTTTTAATTGAATGCATGAATTTACAAGGACACTACATGTCTGAATTATGGTATCCCTCATTTGATCCATGTGTTTAGTCACTCTGTAGATTTTTTTAATGATATATAATATGTAACAAAATAACTTTTAACTATCTAGGTAATCATTAGTATCCTATGATAAATGGTGGCATGTGCTATTGAGTTTCGATCAATCCATGAAGAGGGATTCCAAAATATCTCTATAAAGGGAGTCAAAACACATATAGTTTGGTGTCATATAATGAGACCAGACATACAATTTAAAGTCATTTGATAAAGACCATAGTAGAACCTTTTATTACCATGCACATATTAAAGCGAATTTGTCTTTTATTTTATCTAACACTATGAAATTTTTATTAAATAGATTTTTATGTTATTTTATAGCTTGTGTTGCACACAATAGAATGTTTGGATGAATCATGAAATGTTACTAAAATATTATATTTCTATTATTTCCTATCCATTAAATTCTAGTGAGTGAATATGAATAACTAATTTACAAAATAATTGTCTAACTCAATATGAATGTAATGGTTTTTTCTTATAAAATATTCTCATAATTATTTTAATAATGTCATTATATTCTTCAAGAATATTTTTTATTCATAAATGTGTTTTTTTAATTTTATTAGTGAATATTAATTTTTAGAATTATATATAATTTATTTGAAAAAATTAATTTCATTTTTGAAAATAACAATTTAAAAATTAGATATAAATAATTTTTCATAATTTTAAAAAGCATTTATTTTTCAAATAATAGTAAAAAATTTTATTTTTTAATGCTATTTTATTTTAATGTTTTAAATGGTTAAATTATAATTTTTAATTTTATTTAAATTTTAATTAGATCATTTTGGGTTTTAATAATCAAATTATTATTTTTTAAGTAGATTATTACTAAAATATAGTATTAAAAAAATTTGATTAAAATTTAAATTTAGAAAAATATTACTCATTGTGATTTTATGATTTAATTTTGAATTAAATTCTGGAACATCTATGTTTTGAATTTATAATAAATTACTTCAATATTTATAATCAATAGCTTCATTTTTTTTAATTAATCCTATTTTATTTTAATAAATATGAATTGTAACTGTGTTAAAATTTATTACCTTTGTAAAGGATAAAACATGTTAATATAGATTAAAAATAAGTGAGAAGGACATATTTTTCATCATATTTTTATTGTATTAATTTAGTCTAATCCATAAAATAAATGTTTCTAGATTTAGTTTTTCAACGGAAACAAGCACTACAAACGACCTTTATATTATTTAAATCAATGAAATTCCAAAAAATGTAACTTTCTTTGTCTTAATTCCCTCATTTGTGCCCACATGGTAAAAACATAGGTTATTAATGAATACATTTTTCGATTTTGAACATAATAAACTTCGTTAGATGATATAAATGTATTTAGGTGTTCTTGGGGCTAGTTGGATTAGATTGTAAGAATATTAATATTTTATTTATTGAAAAATCAATGATTCCCAATTCATGTTTTTTATAACTATAAAATTTTTAATATGGGATTATCTAGAGGATGTGTTCTAATATATATAGTACCATTAAATCTAAAATATTTATTTTCATCATTCAAATTTCTTTATAATATTATACATTATATAATTACCCTAAATGATTATACAACAATGATGTTGTATTTATTCAATTAATATAAAAATATAATAAATGAAACGAAAAATGTTAAATGTAAAATAGTTTAAATATTTAATGTGATAAAATAAATCTATATATTACTTTAACATATTATAGATATAATTAAATAGTTGATTCTAATTATACATTTTTTCTTGATATTTTTAAAAGTAAAAGTACTGAATAGTATAATAATTTACAACAATGATATTTTATTCGATTAATATATTATTAAATCATTTAACAATAATAAAAATAATTAAAAATCAACGTTTAATGTGATATGGACATAAAATTCATAAATTTTCTATTATGTTCAAATTCAATACATATATTTAAAAATCACAGCCCTCTGATATTAAAATGATTGTTAGGGTAGTTAAAATAAAATTGGTTAAGTAATGGTTATTCAAAATGAAACGGTTTAAAATAATACTAAATTTATAAAATATATTTTTTGATGATCTTAAAATGGTAAAATATCTTATTTTTTAATCAATTATAATTTTTTCGTATTTGGATTAAAAATGAATTTATTATAATTAAATATATTGAGAAATTACAAAATATCCCCTCTACTCAATTATAAAATGGAACCTCATCCCTCACTTATTTACACCACTTTGAGTATTCTATATTGACCATAACATTCTAGTTTCTATTATAAACATCTATTACCATATTATTGATTTTTTGGACTTATCAAAACAATAACCTAGATCTCACTAAATTAAATATAAGGAAGGCGTTGTTGAGAAAAGGTAATCCAATAAACCAATAATTTCTTTCAATTATTTATTACCTCCTATAAAACAATTATTTTATCATAAAAAAAATTAAGCATCCTTAATTGGTATACATTTTTACTATTGTTGGGAAAAAATAACTCAAGGTAACACAACAACATATTTGGGTTGGTTCTGTTTATTGTGAATTCGGGTTTTCATGATGAATTGGTGTGTTCTAGAGATATTTTTGACAATCCATGTTTCTAAAGACCAATCAAAAAGGAAGAGAAGATTAGGAGGTGGTACAAATGAACATATACAAGGTGGTGCCATTTTATAGTGTTTGACAATTTTTTGGGTTCCACAATTTGCATTTTGGTGAGGGTTATGAAATGTTTATTTTCATGAAGATATCATCAAAATATGGAAAATGAATGATTTTTGTGAATATGGGTTTCTTGAAGTAGATTTATTAGATATTGAAAGAATGTTGATAGTGAGCTCTACGATTACGACGAGCTTTGCGAATAGCAGAGGTGAAGATAAATGTGGAGAAACATTGTGGTGGTGGCATAAAATAATTTAAAGAATTCTCCATGATTACGATGACATTTTTATCCAAAAAAATTAGTGGCACTTCATGGTATAGGGATAACTTCGGTAGATATTTTTGAGCTTTCTGATTTGTTCTAGCGTGGAGGTGACTTTGCATGGGAGGGTCTCAAGTTAGTGGTATCACCTATAAATAGACCTCGACCCCCTTTAGAGAAGTAAATAGGTCAAATGAAAAACATTAAGCTCTCAAATTATGAAGGAGATTCACAGAGGAGGGAGAATCACGAAATAAAAAGAGAATTCACAGAGGAAGTTGAGCTATGCGACTCGAAGGCATGCCACGAAGGATAGTTTGGATTTTCGGAGGATGCGTGCTTCACAAAGGCCTCTTTAGCTTTTCGAAATCGCAAATACCGGTGTGAAATCTATAAAGCAGTGAGCTCTGCGATCTAAAGATCATTGTGTTCATGTGAACTTCGTGAAGAGGATGGTGTATTGTAATTTCTTGTTTGAGCTTTCAAAAAGTGGGATCTTCGCATTGGAATTGTGCTTTGCAAAAGAGTTTTAAAAGGGATTGCCTCGTGTTCAATGGGAATGAAATATTCATCAGTGGATCATAGTTGAACTTCAAAAGAGAATATATCTATAATTGAGGATGTATTCAATAGTTATAATGAGATACGTAGAGGTATATAAACTGTGAGTGGTTCTTCTAAATAAGTAGTGATCTCACTACAGTGTACAGAGTAGCAAGTTTTTAGATTGGGAATGGTTTTAAATCAGGAGGGACAGTGATTCCACATCAAAACCATAAATATTAGAGTGATTATAGTATATTTGGTACATTAGAAAATCAATGGGGTATGATCCTTGTATGTAGACAGGTGCGGGTGTAATAATAAAAATTGATGTGTCTTTTTCATTCTTTAAGATTCATTCATACTTGCAACGGGAAGGAAAAAGGGGAGGGTTTTTGTCTAACAAAAAAACATGATCAAAATGGGAAGTTGTTTTATTTTTTCATACTATGATTCACCCCCTTCTCATGTTTTTTATCCATGTTTACGTAGTAATTATGATAATTAAAACATTATTTTACAGCCATATTCTCATAAAAAACAAGTGAAATAATCCCTCATTTGTATACAAGGTTGTCGGTCTCCACGTAGGGATACAATTATTTTTTCATCACCATCATTTATGGATGTGTATAATGATAGGTTTAAAAAATATATATGACATGTATTATATAATAATCATTATATAAATATAAATTAATATTTACCATAAATTCATTTTATCAACCAAAAAAATAAAACAACTTCTATGCGTATGTATGACATTCCACCCTATTGAATTGTGTAATTCATTTTTCACTACCAACTTTCTAAAAATGATAATAAAACTTTATATAATTATTATATATTATTTTGATACCATAATTATCATTTTATAAACTATGAATCCTCTATCCTTGTATAAGTTCCAAGACTATCGAACCGAAACATGCTTGGGAAAAAAATTAGTTACTACCCATAACTATAATCTTAATAAGAATTTATTAATAAACAGATGATAAAATGAGATAAATAAATAGTAAATTGTATGATAGAAATAATTTAATGGAGTAAATGTAATATAAATACATGTTTATCATATAATAGGTTTGAACATGAATGAGGAAAGAAAATACATTAGGTACGAGATTATTTCACAATCTCATCAATATTCGAGATTGTTTACATTTTAAGTCTCTATAAGAGAATTTTTATTTCATTTCCATGATTTCTGAAACAAATTTTTAATTATTTTTTTATTAACCTAAAATTTTTAATGATCTTTTCTCCCATGTGTGAATTTTTACTAAACTGTTTGTATGTAAATTTTTTACATTTTCTAAACAAGTTATTTTGTAAATTTTCTACAAAAAATACGAACAGAATATTTTTAACTTATAAAAAAAAGAGATGATATTCCCTGTCATTGAGACAAAACTATAAGGAGATAACTATAAAATATTACATGGTTACTTTCAAAGATAGTTTTTTATTATTTAATATTGTGACTTTTCCAAACAAAATAAAAAAGGAAACCCCATTTTCCTATATAATTATTTCATGTGATCTTCCAACCTAATTTTTTATCTAAGATAAAATTTTTGGAGGTTACTTATTATTTTATAGAGATATGATACTATGATTATATTCTTATTCTTTATATATATAATTTATGTTTATGATGAAATGATGTTGATGAATCATGTTACTTTTCCATGGGTTATGAATAAATGACATAATTATAAAACTCATTTCATTTCATGTGATTTGATATGATGAATGATTTATGATCCAATGAAACATGCATATATATTTTTTTATATGATGGGTGGGACCAGTATCTTCCTCAAATTAATTGGTTATTGATTTATATCCCGTGAGATGAAAATATGAAACAAGTGATGTGATTGATCTACTATGGGATCATGGGTGCCCTGGTCTACTGTAGAAAACAGGTTTTTCCTGATTGATATAGGAAATGGGTGAATCCTGATCCACTATATTCATGGTATTGGTACGTAACATTTACACATGAAATGGTTTTCTATATTTATAATAGTGACACACTTTTCTGAAATGACCTTATAGTTCATGATTATTTTTTGACGATTTCACACTCTATGTAATTTGTTATCTAAAATGATAAAATATATATATCATGACTCATGATTATTATATAGGATAGGTTTGGTAATAAAGTTTTATTTTATGATAATCATTATGAAATTAGATTCTTATCTTATGATTTTGTGTGATAATTGATTGATATCTATTATTTTTTCCTGCAAGGAGTATGTAAGCTTACACATTCATATGTTTCCATACCCATGTAATGAATACTGGTTTTTGTAGGGTATGCCTAAGTATATTACTATGTGATAAGATATTTTTTATATGTTTAAGATAATCCATAAAATAAAAAGATTGTATAATTAATATAAAATGAATCAAAACCATTATAATTATTTTATAGAGTGTGTTATTATGTATTAATTATCCATTTATATAAATTTAATATTTGGGTATGATGAGTTTGGGATGTTATATATTTTTTAATGTGTAGAAATACATGATTTTGTAAGAACTACGTGGTATAACTGAGTTCCCAAGAGTGTGTAATGCCCCGGGTTTCTAGGAAGCATATTATTTCAATATTTTACTTGTTTAAAATTCTATTCTTTTTATATATTTATTTTAAATAATTGAAATTTATTTGATGAATTCCATACAATATTGGGATTAAAATAACATCACATTATTCATTAAAAATAAAATATTTTAACATAAGAACATCAAACTATATATTACCTATCATTGATGAATACATATATTAAAACTACAAAAAATTAAATGGGATGATAAATTGAAATTAATAATATCTATAGAACTAGAATCTCTCCTCAACCAAAATCACCATCAAGATTCACAATTAGTATAAAAAATAAATAATAATTTTTTATACAATGAATGGAAAATGAATTTCCTGAGATCAAAATTTAAAACTATAAAAATAAGAAGTTAAAGTGAAATATGTTTAATAAGGTTAAATATATAGATATGAAATTAGGTTACTAAAAATATTGTTGTTGAAAATTTGGTCAATTTATAAGTGGAGTATAGAAATATAGCAATTTTAAATATTTTAATTAGATATATATTTAAAAAATTTATTGAATTCATGTAAGGTTGCGTAGTAAATATAAAATAATATAACTGATAAGAAATTATAAATATTAAAATATTATGTGTGGGTATATATATTTATGTCTTTTGTGTAAATATGAATTTTATTATTACTAAAATGTGATATTATTAATATTTAATATTCATATTTATAATTTAATATCAATTGAGTTGGATAAGTATTTTTCAGAATATTATAAAATTATTTCCACTTACTAAAGGGTATTTAGTATAAAATTAATAATTTTTAAATAAAACGTTTCATTATATATTTTATCCTAATAAACTAAATTTAAATATTCCAAAATATTATTAAATACTATATATTATATTAACGTCATTCAAATTAAAAATTGATTTGAAATAATAATAATAACCCATAATGATTTAAATTTCCATTTCTCTATAATTTATTTTACCCTTATATTTTTTTTGTTCATTATGAATATAAACATTTAAATTTTAGAATATAATTATATATAATGAACCTAATTTTTTAATTTTGAATGTAAAAATTATTATAGGGTGGAATTTTTGGATTTTTCAAACATAATTGATTTTTATGAGAATTGTGAAATATATTATTACTATTAATATAGTGTCTTTTCTGACATTATTTGTATATAAGTATGTCATAGAAAAATAGCAATGCTTTTATTGATAAATTAATTTTTTAAATTGAAAATATTTATTTTTAAATACTATTTATGTTTTTCAAACTTTGGTTTGATATATAAAAATCAAGTAATACTTTCCTCATGTTTTTTAGAATCTAAATTTATTATATTTAAATTAATTTTAACACATTAAAAATAAATTAATAAATGTATTTAAAATATTTTATGAGATGAAACAAATTATATCATAATTACCAATTTATTTTTATGTATTAATTTGATGTTATCTTAGATAAACAAATGTTATATTATAAAAATATAATATGGTAAAATTTATAATTCACGGTTTAATGGAAATGAAATAAGTTTAAAACATTCATAAAAAACATCCTTGGGGATTTATAGACTTTATATATTCCACCTATGTATAATTTCTCAATTTTGAAGCCAGTTTTCTTGATCATGACTTCCCATTATTGTTTTTCTTTTAATTTTCATAATCATACAATCCATCTTCACATATAAAAGGTAACATCTTCTACTCACATCCCATCAAACAAAAAAAACATAGTTAATAAAAAAATATAACCATATTTCATAAAATATTTTCCTTTAAATTTAATAGGTTATGTTATACTCAATAGGCCATCCCACGAAGGCTTAACCCCCTTCAAAGAAGATATAATCAAAGAATTGATGAATGAGTTCCAGACCTCTCTTTCCCATTTTTACTTATTTTTGTGAAATAAAACGTTTTAAATATTCATTAAAACATATTAAAATGATAACATCAGAATACTTAGTTTTTTATATTATTTTAGTTATGTAATAATAAAAAACATCCTTTTACTTTTTTCCATTGTCAAAATGACTATGTTTAACATTCATATGAGCCGACACAACCATGAAAAGTAAACAAGTTTCTTTTTTCACAACGACCACTATAAATGATTATATGGATATATTTAAATGTTAAATATGGTGTTTTTGATATCAACAATTTTATAATAATAAAAACTTAATAATCAGTTGATGATATTATTTTTAATCAATCATTATATAATTAATTACTAAAAAACAAAATTATTTATGGGAAAATAATTTATTCATATTATTATTATTTTTGTATCCATCACTTACTCCCATTAATATTTACAATCCATATATATAATGCTAATAAAATCTAAATAATTTAGTTATTATACTATTATAGAGATATTAATACGTAATAACTTTAAAATCATCAAATACTCATGGAATATTCGTGTTTAGGTCGATTTGACCACCCACATGAACAATGCTATGAAAATATATCGTGGATTATTTTAAGAAAACTATTATGGGTATATTATAATATAAATATTTAAATATTTATTTAGTTTTATTTTTTCGGAAATTATATATCAATATTTTTCACATTATTTAAGAAAACACTCCTAAAATCATAAAAATCATCAGGACATGCCCATTGTCGAATCATTATTATATGATAAATAATAATTAAATTATTAGAGGAAATAAGAAAATAATAACTAATTATATATCATCCATTAATGTAAATTTAATGATATGTTAATTATTTACTTAATAATAATAACAAATACTGACACTACCCCCATGAAACTAGTACAAATGATCCAAATTATAAACACATGGAGTAGGAAAATGTATATAAAAAAATAATATAAATATAGGAAATAATTATAAATTATAAATTATAAATTAAAATAATTATGAGTATGGTTATAAAATAGGTTATTAATATTCTAAGATTTTTTAATGGAAGATAAACAAATTTTTTGGAATTCAAGAGTCATCATAATGAACTTTGTTAACTAAAATATATTTCTTTGGGCTATATTATTTATATTGAACATAAAACATCAATTTTCTTCTTAGTAATTGTTATTTACAAATTAAATAATTTTCTCCTTTGTATTATTGTGAAAAATATGGCTTTGGATTCAAATAATCCATGTGAAATGTTTTTTTATTGAATATTATAATGTTCTTAAGGACAATCCTCCATCTGTTAATTGACTATCTTTTAATGTCCTTATTTTCACATACCAATAATTCTCTCTTTATATATATTTAAATCCATCTATATATTAATTTTTTATCTTAATATATTATTTTTACACTTTTAGAAGACAAATTTTATAATCCCATTTTAAAGAGGTTTTTAGTAATGGTATTTCAAAGTATCAAAATTTTTTATCCTTTCAATGAGAGATATCTTAAAATTGGATTCCTTTTTCTCCTTATATCAATGTTTCTATTTTAAATTATGTTGTGATTTATTATCCATAGACTAAAATATTTAATTAGTTTTCTTTATTGGGTGATAAAATATGGTATTGATTGATTTATTTGTTGTGGTTATTCATGTGTTTCTTTTTAAAAAAATTTTTGATACCATTCTTATTTATAGGTTTTAATTATGTGATAAGTAGATATTATCTTATGGAAAAAATGTTTTGATGATATTTGAGTGATGTGTGGGACATAAAAATACCTCCAATTAATTATTTTATGATTAAAATATCATTAGATAATTGTGAAATGAGTATTGATGTTTATCCAAAATGGGATATGTTGTGATTCCTAAACTAATATAGAAAACTAGTTCTAATTCTCAATCCACTATGGGATATATAATTTGATTAATTATGTACAATTTTTAGTTTATTTTTTTTTTATTTTCACCACACTATTTATATATGTGACTTTTTTAGGCCTATGGTTCATTATTTATGCCTCATGTTACCACAATCCTAACACCATGATATATGTTTGATAATATGGGATTAATTGTTCTAGTGTTACTAAATATAAAACATTTTTTTATGATTACATTATATTTAGATATATATTTTTTACTATATATTTTTTACCATGTTCTTATGATCTCAACCTGGGTATATTTTTGATTTGTTAATTATTCACTTATGAGTGTGTGACCTCCCCAATTTATTTATTTTCCATTTATTTAGTCATGAAAATGATCTTATCTTGTGAGAAATCTATGAAATGATCTAGTATGATTAAATTATAGGGCATATTCACAAGAATTATAAAATTAGACAATTAGATTTCTATATCCAAATGAAATAATCCTATCGATTCGTGTTATTTTCTGATCATTGTGTAATTCAATGTTTTAATTACATAAATGATGCAAAATTGAGGCAGGTTTATCTTGGGTATATTTACTGTATATCAAAGAAATTTTTTTACCATTTTTAGATTATTTAAGTTACCTTTGTGATTATGTTTAGAGAAAATAATTTAATACATTAGATATAATTCTATATATAGGATGATATCAGAATAATTTAAAAAAGTAATAATAGGATGGTTTTGTTATGAAACAATCACTACGAAAATACTAAAAAGTTGATATGATTTTCCCACAGATGAACCTATGGGTAATCTAAATGAAAAGGGTTATTGTAGCATTGATATGACCATCACTCTAATACACAATGAGTGGGACTAGTATCAGACACCTCGCTGGTCACTCCTGGGGGATATAAATTGGGTGGTCAATTTATCATTATGAACTACTATAAAGGATAGATTTTAATGTAATATTAAGGTATTAGGTTCATAAGTATAATAGAAAACATTATTTAACTAAAACAATTACAAGATTATATGATGATCTACCATATTGGTAGGAGAAACATTTTTAAGAGATAAGCAGTGCCTATGAGGTGGCAGCCGTGAATTCTCCCATGGTGGTTGATATTTTACAATCATTGAACTCCAATAATAATTTGGTTTAGGGAGGATTGGTAGTTGGTCGAATGATCTCACCCAATCAAAATAATATAAATTTCATGGGTTACCTCAATTCCTCACATCCTTCCCCAAGAGATCTTGATGATATGCTTCATCCAAGTTAGCTTGGATCCTCCTATTTCATTTGTGTTTTATTTGGTATTTGGGAAGTCAATGATTGTGATTCATGATCGCACATTTATTGAATTTTTTTATATCTTCCATCATGATTTAAATTTTAACAGTATATCAACTTGACCTATTATCCACGGTTTTATGATTGTATTGGTGTTACCAATTAATATAATTTTATTGTTCATCATTACAATGATGATGATTGTGCTTTCACATGGTCATTAAAAGCATTGATTTGTGATAAATGGAATTTTATTCATCTTAATTATACTGTTGAATTCAAAATTATATGGAATTACAAAAGGAATTTAATTTTTTACACCCACTGGGGTAAGCTATTTCATTCAAAAATCTATCTGTTCAAAAAGGAATATCATATATATTGATTTTCTTACTTCTTGTCGATGACCCTACACTTTTCTTAATGTACGATCCTTGGTCACACAAGTGCATTAAGTTGTATATGTTAAATTCTCTCTAAAAGATGCTTTTTTCATGATTTTGTGATATGTAAAGATTCTAATAATTGACATGTGAATATTGGCTACTACCACATATTTCAACAACAAGAACAATGGGTGTAACACCCCGAGATACTCTGAATTTGTTTTCATCCAATGTATTTTTATCTTCTAATATTTTGAATTCATGATACCCTGAATATAGATTTTTCATCAAATAATAGTACTAAGATTGTATTATGTTATACAGAACATGAAGAGAATCTTGCACTACTTGCCACAATGAATTGGATTCTGTTACATGCAACATTGAGCTTCTCGGAAACAACACATTCGTATTAAAATTATAAAAACAAGGTTTTTATAACATAGTAGTTAAACATGTAACATTAATAGTAATAACAACATTTTAAATATTAGTCATAATATTTTTTATAATGAAAAATATGATTTTATGTAAAGTCTTTATATGTTTAAAACTACAATTTTCTCAAATAAACAACTAGTTATATCCTTCTATAAAAAATTATAAAATTATTTTTAGTCACTCACATAATTTAATTTTAATAAACAAAAATATATTTTTTAATTCTTAATGAAAAAATTACTATTGGGAGATATTTTGTTATTTTTCTGAAATGGTTAAATTTTTAATGAATATTGAAAATACATAATGTTGTCAAAAACTAAATTTTTCAGGTAAATAATTAGTTTAATTTAAATTTACATTAATTACAAAATAGATATATAAAACATCTATGAATCCAATGTAGGTCATTGGAATAATTAATATAATAGAGTTAGATAAAAAAATTATTGAACATTTAATCCCCTCTTTTACCCGCCTTCTAGCCATATTTTTTGGATTTGCATTAAATGTAATTTTACTACGTCATTGATTTTAATTTTGAAAAATTACATAAATGGTTCTAATAAATTTAAAAATTTGGTCCAATAAGATCACAATAATTTTCCGTGGATAATTACTTTTGAATTTTATTTACCACATTTAAAGTAAAATGGAGTAATTATATGTAAGAAAATTAATATTATAATAATATAATTTTACACTTAAACCTATCCAAAATTTTATTTTATAAGTTTGATTAAACAAAAATAAACTTAGGATTGTAACATGATCATTTTTAGTCCAATTGTGTAAGATTACGATCTTTATTATCTTTTATTTAAAGGAGAGTTGAAATTGTCATATTAAAATTTTTATAACTATATCCATTTTAATTACAGGTTATATAAGGGATATGGTTTAATATAAATATTAATTATATATATATAATTTTTACCTAAATCATGATAAATGCTTACAAATTGTTTGACATTAAATAATTAAATTTAATTGTAAATCAATGATGATATATTATTAGATTTATTAAAGGAAGAATCAAATAAATGATCTTTATAATATTAAAATTAATATCAGTTTAAATAAATAAATACATCCCAAATTAATTCGATGAATATGAAATGTTATGGATTATTTAATTTATTTTTATTTGTGGAATATAGTTTTTATGAATTTTTTAAAAAAAACCATGTTATAAATTGTGTCAATATTGACATAAATGTGTTTCTGAAATAAATAATAATTCATTAAATGATATAAAATTAAAGAAAATATTTATATCCGAAAACTAACTTGTATAATGTTAAATATTTCATCGATTATCCAATTGGAGTGATTGTTTAAATTTATAGTAACTATATTAACCATATAGTGTCAAAAGAAAATTTGTCACGGGTAGAGTTAAACTGTTTAACATTGGGTTAATGAAAAAAGATAAGTATAATTTTTTTTCATAAACATGTATAAAACTCATTGTGTGAGAATATATCTAAAAATAAGCATCTTTTCATTATATTAACTCATGTTGGTTCTATTTAAATGAGAAAATAAATTTATAACAAATTAATATTTTTGGAGTTTATTAAGGTACCCCTCCCCCTCTTATAAAATGTAACTTCTCCATCTCTTTTATTCAAACCATTAAATCCTTTTGTCTCATCCTAAAAAAATCCATTTCCCCTCCCAATATCACATGATTAATCTTAAAGTCTGTACTCTATGATTAACTATGTCCTATGGAGTCTTTTTGTGAAAATCCAGAGACACTCGAAGAAGCGGTAATTGTTGTTCCAACTCTTTCAAAGTCATTTGCATCTTCAAAATTATTTTCCTAGGATGATTCCATAATAAAGTAATAAATATAGAATATAATATATTCTGATATGTTTTTATGATTATGGGACCCCCATATCCTTCTTTCACCAATCTTTTTAAAAACCATATCAACATTCATGCGTACAAATTGATTATTATCTGCACATTGTGGTGTAAAATGTTTTAACCAATAAATTATTTATATGTATATATTTATTAATATAAATGATTTAGAAAATAAATATGATATTATAATGATTCTTTATAATTAATAAATCATCCAATTCCATTACCATTTGTTCATTAAAGGAATGATATCATCGCTCATATGTATATATAGCTTACCTTCTCCACGACGCGATGAGATTCATTCTCCACGTTAACTATTCAATAATAATTACAAAGTATATATAATAAATAAACATGAAATATATGAAATAATAATACTAATATAATAATATATATATGTGTCATTTACTTCATTCCATTCTATATGATAAGAAAAAAATAGAGTTAATGTGAATATACGACCTATCATCTCAGTGAACAGTGTATTCCATTATATATATATATATATATTATACTTATATGAGGAATATATATGATATATAAACTATGTTTCACATTATGGAAGTAATTAAATCAGTATCTATGAAATAATATCAATAATAACTTGTCAAAACACATACAATAACCAAAATAATTATTACCCGAAACATTTCTTTAATTTGGAATTATCAACAAACAGGTAATTCAAAGTCATAAAAATCATATATGATATCATAAATAATATTATGAATATATTATAAGTTAATAATATGTTTATAACCATATTACATGAGTCTCTTAAACATATATAGGGAATAAGACCTAATGTAAGGGGATTTATGTGTCATATTTGTTTGTGAGGCATGTGACTTATACCATAATGTTTTCATCTAAGTTATGTTTATAATTCCCATGAATGTATTTTATGAGTATTATCCAACCTATTTTGATATTAAAATTTTCTAAAAATATATTTTTTATACAAGGGGAATATGATTCCATTGATTATCGAGTGATGAGTGTTGATTTCACAATCACTAACATATTCAGGACTATTTCATTTTATATATTCGTTGGGTTATATTTATCATCTATGTCCATGATTTCTAAAAAAATTCATGATTTTTTTTTTCTCCTATTGATTTTATAGTAATTTTTACCCATTGTTGAATTTTAGTACATGTTTTAAAAGGATTCTTTTTTCATTTTCGAAATGATGTACTTTTTGACATTCTGAAAAAAGTATGAGAAGAATGTAATTTTTAACTTATACCACATGAAAGGATTTTTAAACTTTTATAATTCCTTATTACCATGAATCTTCCCATAATGTTGTAAAATGTTATTTTAAAATAAAAATTTTTATTTAAAAATTAGGCCTAATTTTATGAAAAGAAAATTATTTCAAAAATGAAATGATATTTTACTAAAGATATGTTTTAAATGGTATTAATGTTTCCTTTATATATTGTGAAGGTGATTTTAATACAAAGGAGTTTGAATTTTATTTATTTTTTCAAAAGATATTTCTATGAAAAATTCATGTTCTAAGTGATCTTTCAAATTAGTTTCCCACCTATAATTATATACTTTTTTATAGTTCAAGAATATCACTCATATTATTTCTCCAAAGGGTTTATGTTTTTATAGTTGGATGTTAAAGAAACACCCCTCTTTTCACAGGGTATGATTTTGATTATATTATTATGAAACATAACTTTCTTTCATCGGATTTTATAAAATTACATGTTATTTAAATCCATTCCATTTTTTTAGTTAGGATATGTTTTTTTATGTACTTATGTAACATGTATTAATGATTTTATTATGAGATGGGTGAGACCTATATTTCCCTCCAATTCGTTTAGTAATGATTTATATCTCATGAAATAATCATGAAGGATCTTATTCACCCAGATAGTTATGGAAGTGATCCATTACTACAAATATGGTTATAAGAGTGAACTATGATGACCAAAATGGTACGGGAAGTGAACTAAAACTCCTAATATGGCCTTGGTAGCAATTCCATGACAACTATGGAAATCATTATTATGTGTTTATGTGACTTCCTTATTTTCATGTTTTATTCCTATGTTACGCTTATATGGATCAAGTTACTTATTTCTTTATGATTAATGTTTTATGAACCTTAAATATTTATGCTATGATTAATTTTTATGATCATTGATATTCAAGTAATGTTCTTCTAATTTCATGTTCAGGTTCTCATACCCTTATTCTCATGATTATTGTCACATTTTTCCTTGTTTACCTATACTGAGAAAATGATCTCACCCATTTTCTTATGTTTCCATTTCCCTATTTTATATGGTAAGGGTTTAGTTAGGGGTATGATATGGTATGATATTTATGGGAGATGTTGATGATATTTTAATAAATTAGAATAATTTTTTCTATGATTCCAAAGACACAAAACTATTATGATCCTTATGGATGTATTTATTTTTAATATATTAAATATAAATCTAAAATGATGTAATATCTATTATGTGAATCATAGGACTCTATAGTTGTTTTCAAAGGAATGGTTTAGTCAAACATTAGAAGCCTAGAATAGAAAAAATTATTGAGATCCCAATGTATATTTCTATGGATATTTCTAGGGATGTATCTAAGGATATGTATAAGGATTAGTTATTGTTTTGAAAAAATTCTGGTAATTTTGGTAATTGGTAGTGTACTAAGTTTCCTAGAAATACATATCTATCTGGATACTACATGAGGATATTGCTATGTCATAGATGTACCTAGGGGTAATAACATCGTCAATATGTTCCAGGCCTGACTCAAGGTAATCTAGTACACAAAAACAATCCTTACTTCACACCTATTTTGACACTCCTTAGGGATATTGTTTAGAAATTAAAAAACTCTTCACAAACCATCCTGAAACATATGGATATATTTTGTATATGATTTACATAGGACAAAACGAGAGTGTTAAAAATTAATTAAGGTGTCATGATTTATAAATCTCATAAGTAAATATTTTAAAGACTGTGTTTTTCTACTATAATAAGTAATGCTAGCACTATTCTTCTGATATTAGTCAATAAAGGGAACTGAAAGGAACATGATTAATATTCAATGTGATGGACATTTATCCAATGAGCAGTGAAGTGGGTTGATCACTGGAGTGAAATATGTTATGATCAAGCCTAATAAGTTGTCAAGGAACACGATTAACAATGTGTAACTTAATAAACTCATAGACTCAACAAGGAAGATAATGAAAGAGTTTGCTGAGTTTTCGGGTAATGAAGACCATGGCGGAATGAATATTCATTTTTCATTGTGTCAAGAATTTGGAGAGAGTCACCTAACTGAATTTCTTAGAGGAACATGAATAGGATTTGAATATAGAAAATAAGGACACAATGCAAATTATTGTAAGGAAAAAATGAAGAGTCAAATTAGTGGAATGGATGAGGATATTTTCCTCTCTAAGGCAACACTGAAGGTTATGTGTTTAAAATGCGGAATAAATGGTCATTATAATGCACAATATACCAAGTGGAAATCTCTTTTATGAGGATCATAATGGTGGTGTGAGTAATGGATACAGTTTTGATGATGAGGAGACTATATATGAAATGTAAAAGAAAATTGGTATTGTCTAATAGGATGAGGTATCCATGTTAATAGAATAACAATAATGTGGAATAGTCGAATAATATATATATTTTGATTCAAAAATTATGTTATATGAGTGATAAAATATACCATGGTTATTCTAATGATGATTTTGTCATAGTATTCACAAGTTTATGTTAAATGTTCTTGATGGAATGGTGGAGTTATTTAATGAAAAAGTGATATTTTGGATAAGGTAAGGTAACCCTTAATATGTTATTTGTGTTAAGATAATGTTGTTATGAAAAATTAAATTGGATGTTACTGATTAAATTTAAACTATGTATAGACTTGTTTATAGGTGGGTTATGATATCACTGATGAACTTTAGATGATTTTTATTTTTTTAAGGAAAATATCTTGTATACTCTGTAATAAAGAAGAGTGCATGTTTTCCAAAAGGATTTAAGGTAATTAAGGTTATTACCATTTTGTCAGGTAATATATAATAAGGGAATTCATAGGGTTGGAATCTGATAAACAAGTGGTACATTGTGATATATATGGGATCAATGTTATGTTTATATATAGTAATTCTTTCAAAATCATTTGATTTTCATCTTTTGGAAGACTAATTTGGTAATACATTGATGAATATTTTATGTTTTACATCAATGGAGATATTTAGGTATTGAATTTGTATTGAAATCATTGTATAAAATGTTATTTATTTATTAACCTTACTTAAAAGATATCCATCATATTTATTTTTAAAATTATATTAATCTGGTTTTATAAGGGACATGATGTATGTCGAGTGACAATCAGTCATGTCTATAAAGGCCATGGGTCATAACCCATGACTGAATAATGATAAGGGTTTCACACCTAGAAATGGACTACACAATGTCCGAGTTTATGTATAATTATTTTTGAAGAATAATTGTTTATGTTGAAATAGTATTGTTGCTTTTATGTCTAGAGATTAATGTAAAAACAATATTTATTTTTAGGAATTGTTATAGAAAAATAATAATAATTTTTATTCATTTATGTGCATAATAACATATGAAAGTTTATTTTAGTGGATTAGGAATCAAATATAATGTCTATAAAAACATTTCATAATGTAATTGAAGAATTTGAAATAAATTAATGATCAACAAAAGAATGAAAATTATGATGTATTCTTGGTAAAAAAATAATTACTGAATGATATTATAATGATCAACCCAAAAAACATGTTGTCCTAATACATTAATTTTTTCTTAACTACTGGAATTTTAAATCATCATAGATTTATGGGTTTTAGGCCATCAGAATTTCTTTGATCATTCACTTCTTTTTGATTTATGACCTCAATAACACCCTATAAATATTTATTCATTTCCTCTAGGTCCACTCTTTACTCCCAACCTATGTTATTATATGTTGAAATCCAGTTATATGTTACATTGGGTAACCAATTTGGTTTCTAATATCCATTTTGAATGAATTATTAGTATTTATTTTCATTATGTGGGTTTCTATGACAAAAAAATTCAAGTATTAAACCTTTTATAACCCTAATGAATTAGGATCATAAAATTAATTTTAAGCGGGTAGAATGTCACACCATAAGATTTTGTGAATTTAGTTTTTTCAAATTAATTTAATCTTTTGATATTTTCACATTATGAAATAATATATATATATATATATATATATATATTATTATATAATAACTCTAATTTTGTAATATGTTTTATGCAACACCATGAAAATCTTGAAATACACGCAACATTGACTTGGCTTGCATTATATGGAACACTGAGTTTCTGTGAAAGAAAATTTTCTTATTATAATTATTATAACCCAGTAATTTAAGTCTTAATATGAATAGTAATAAATAATATGTAAATATTAGTTATAATTCTTTTGATAGTGAAAAATATATTTTTTTGGTAATGTATTTATATGTTTAGAACTACTATTTTCTCAAATGAACTAAATTTCAAGTACTACTATAAAAAATAATAAAATTAATTTTAGACACTCCTAGAAATTTATTTTGATAAATTAAATATATTTTTTTAAATTTAGAAGGACGAAATTAACTTAGAGAGATATTTTGGTATTTTTTGAAAAGATCCTTTATTTTAGGAATAGTGTCAAATAATGTAATGTTGTCAAAAATAAACATTTTCATTTTAAATATTTATTATAATTTAAAAATATTTTAAAATAAAAATATATAAACAATAAATATCTTAATCCAATTTGGTTTATTAGAAAAATTAATATAATATAATTACATATAAAAAATTATTGAACTTTTGAACCTCACTTTCCCTCGGCTTCCATCCACATTTAAGGGATTATAATAAAATCTGATTTTGTCGCTTCTCTGATTGGAATTCCTAAAAAATACATATATATGGATTTAATAACTAATAAAACATTTCTATAATAGTATCAAAATAATTTTTAGTGAATAGTAACTTTTGAATTTTATTAACCACAATTAAAGATAAATAGGGAAATTATAGGTAAAAATAATATTTTGATAATATAAAATTACCCTATCACGTGTTATAATTTCATTGTATAAGTAGTTTTCAATTGATATACACCTTATTTTGAGAATATGGTTCTTTTTAAGACCCTTTTTTTAGATTAGAACATTTATTATATTTTATTTAATGGAGAGTTGAAAATATCATATTCATGTTTTATAAACTATATCATTTTAAATTATAGGTTATATAAGTGATATGTTTGACTATAAATATCCATTATAAATATGAAAATTTTATCTACATCATGAAAACTTATTCATAATGTTTAGATCTTATATTATTTAATTTAATTATGAATTATTGATGATGTAGTAATATATTTATTAAAGGAACGTCCAATTTATGATATTAATAATATTAAACTGAATATCATTTTGATATTTTTTATTCAATCCATGAGTATATTGGATGGATATGGAATATTAGGGTTGTTTTAATGTATTTTTTTATAGAATAATGTTTTTATGATTTTCATAAAAACCTTGTGATAAATAGTGTCAGAATTGACATAAATTAGACTTAAAAATAAATAATATTTTATTAAATCCTATAAATTAAATAAAATTTGTTGCCTCACCAAAAAACAACTATAATGTTAAATATGACATAAATGATCCAATTCTGGTTTTTGTTTTGAAATTTTATTGTAACTATACAATCAATATTGTGTAAAAAAGAAAATTTGGTCATAGTAAAAGTTAAATTATTTATCTAAGGGTTAGGTCCATAAGATAAGGTTACTTTTGTGAGATAACACATGTATAAAATTCACGAGATGATATAATCTAGACATATAATCATCTTATCCTAGAAATAAATAACTTTAGATCTATTTTAAAATGACAATAAATTTATAATAATTTAATAATTTTGAGTTTCATAAATTGGGAATCCCCCTTCTTATAAAAGGGCACCACTCAATCTCTTCTATCCAAACCTCTAAAGATATCTAGATCTGTAAAATATTCCCATTTGTACTCCAAAATTCTATTTAATTTTCCTAGAGGTCACACATTGAGAAATAATCAAATCCAAGGAGTTATTTTTTGCCAATCAAAAGGATAGACTCGATTGAAAGGTAACTATTTTACAAACTCCTTCAATGTTCTTCTCGTCATCTACATCGCTTTCCTATATTGTTTCCTTAATAAAGTAAAAAATACCATCATATAATATATTCTAAGATTTTTTAATGTTTATTTTATAACCATGTCCATACTGTTACCAATACTATAGAAAACAATAACACTATGCGTGTCTACGTACGATTTACCATATCCACATTGTTGTGTAAACTGTTTTTCATCGATACATTTTTTCGACGGATATACAGATAAATATAAATGATGTAAGTATTTAATATAGAATGATAATGACTCAATTTTATTAATATTACATACAATTAGATAATATATTACAATTGATTTAATGATATTGTTCCTCGTTCATATGTACGATTAACCATCTCCACGACCCAATGAGATTCTTTCTTGATTTAAACTATTTAAGAATGATTATAAAGAATATATAATAAATATGGATGAAATATATGAAATAATATATATATATATATCATTTAATTTCTTCAATTCTATGTTGTAACCCCCCATGATTTCATAGTATGTAATTTTGTTTAATGACATTCAATAGCTTGTGATACATGCAACACCGAGTTCGAGCGCACCATGTCATTCCGAACTAGCCGTCCAAAAAGCGATTATGAATTTTATTAATTGAATTTCGAATTTTATATACTCCATATAATTTTAAAATCCATATTATGTGTTTCTTAGACATAATATAAGAACAAATTTAATTTTTCTGATAAAAGAATTATTTTTCAAAAAAATGCACTTTTAACGCCTTTTAATGGAGAACCGTTTTTAAATCCAATATTTTTTTACTTTTACATATTAAATTTGAAAAAATTAACTTCTTCTTTAGAATCAGGACATCAAAATTTAGTTTGGATAAATTTTCAGTATTTTTTTTGATAACATTCATATATCGATGAATAGTTAAAATTACTAAATTTTAATTGAAAACAATTTTTTTATTCAAAATAATTTATAGTGTTAAATTATAAATTTGTATGGTTTTATAGTATAATTAGATTATATTTTTATCATTTAATCCGATTTTGGTCATTGGATGTATATTTACATTTAATGTGGACATAAACAGATATCAATCTTTTGATAGTTTTTACTTCTCAAAAACCAGCTTTCTGGTTTTGACAACGGGAAATTTTTTTTAAATTAATAAATAAATATTATATGTTCAGAATTTAGTGAAATATAAATCATTTTTGAGTATATAATATCAAAATTAGATTTGGGTAAATTTTTGGTATATTTTTTCAAACATTCAATTTTGGATGAATAGTAAAAAATACTATGTTATTTTTTAAAGCCGACATTTTATTTAAATAATTATTTTTAATTTAAATTATTTTTAAATTAAATATAGATAAATAATACCTATATTTTTCTAATTTAATTCATTGAAATCATATTATAATAAGATAAGATATATAATATTTTATTTAACTTTTTACCATCTTTTACACACCTTCTAGGCACTTTTGCAAATTTTCATAAAACATAATTTTACGGCTTCATTGAATTGAATTTAAATACTCTTGGAGACATAGTAAACATATTTTAGTAAAATTTGATTTAATTGGATGAAAATAATTTTTTTAATCATATCATTTGAATTTTATTTACCACGGTTAAGTGTAAATAGAAGAAATAAGGGTAAAAATGATATTATAATTACCCTAAAACATTTCATAATTCTATTGGATAAGTTTATTTCGACAGAAATAATCCTTAAAAAAATATGAACTTTTTTTACCCACTTGGATTAGATTAGAACATTTATTATATTTTATTTGAAGAAGTGTTAAATGTGTTCAATTGAATGTTTAATCAATAAAACATTTTTAAAATAGGGCTATACATAATATAAATTAGAATATAAATTATCATTAGAAAGATAAAAATATTTCCTAAATCATGGTATTTTATTAATAATATTTGGACATAAAATATTTAAATTTATTTATGTCACAATGATGATGTAGTAATTACCTTACTAATTAATGACTAAACATATTGGAGATATAAATATAAATATAAGTGTAAATTGAATATTTTGTTTCCATACAAGAATTTATTGGTCAATAATACTTATTATGGTGGATTAAAATTATTTTTTTCTAGCAAATAATATTTTTATGACATTCACAAAAAACCAAATTCTAAATAGTGTCATAATTGACATAAATGACTTTTGAACAAAATAATATGTTATTAAATTATATTGTAGTCCTAAAAATCTATGGTTTGGCTAGAGGACATATATAATGATATATATGTAATTAATGAACCACTTGAGGTTAACATGGCATTTTTATAGAATGTTTATTAAACTTTTAATATAAAACGTCTTGAAGACTTGTTTATTTTTAAACTATTTACCTAAGAGATAAATCTAAACGATACAATTAATATGCTGAACTAAACTTGTGTTGAACCTATTGGTTTGTTGTTTGTAAACCCATCACCACTTTATCCAATAACTAAATTAGTTTTGATCCATTAGAAACTAAAAATTATTTTATAATAAAATAATATTTCAAGCTTTTCCTAAAGTGACCCTCACCTCTCTTATAAAAGTATACTTCCACTTTGCTTTATTTCACACCTCTAATTCCTTTTGGATCAGAAGAAAACTAATTAAATATCCTGCCAACTACCTTCAATTAAACCCAAATTCCATACTTTGATCATAAATCCACCCTATGGACCACATTTGATCAAATCAAAAGGAAGCGCCCGAAGAGGAGAAAATTATTTCATCACCACATTCAAAGTTCTTTTCTTCTTCCACATCAAATGTATTTTTTGTTTCCATACCAAAATAATTCCTCAAATACCTTTTACATACTATGAGTTTATTATAAATATTTTACAACCATATTCATTTTTTTATCCATCCAATGAATGAAAAATTCACCATAAATGCGTAAGTACATCTTACCGTCTCCACATCATGGTGTAGTTTGTTAATGAAGACATAATTATGTGGATAGGTATAATAATTAGTATAACTGATGTAAATAATAAATATAACATATCTATTATTCTTTATATATATAATATACCATCCAATTACATTCTATTTCAACTTCAATAGATTCATATTGTCTCTCATGGATACGTACAACTTACTGTCTCCACAACGCTATGAGATTCCCATCCCCATCATAACCATTCAAGAATAATTTTCATTTCATGATTAAAAAATAGTATTTAAGACCATAATATAATTTTTTATACAAATAAAATACTTCATATCCATGAAAAAAATGACTTACATAATAAAACGTAAAAATAAAAACGAATCAGTTTACACATGACAGAAAGATATTACTGAAATTTTATTAAAAAACAATATTAGAGGATCATATATGATATAATATTGATATATATGGTTCGTTCATAATATAATAACATTTATTTAACCATTATACAGTAGGTTAAACTTTCCCTCGACTAAAAGAAATTAATAGGTAAGGGGTTTTCCTCTCACTTTTTATTCTCATGAGATTCAAGCTATATTTCCCATTATTTCCATTTGTGTGGTGTATGTACATCCCATGATTATATTATTTGGGTAATATAATTTAATTTATCAGTATTTACATGTATATTTTATGATCCTTCTTCCCTGGGTGAATGTTTCTTAAGTTACCAAATCTATAAGGGAATTTCTAATTTCAATTTCCACTCATTGGGTATTACACAAACTCTATTGATTATTTTAATCCAAGATTATGTGTTAGATAACTATTTCTTTATTTATGTATATATTTAAACTCCTTTTTTGGATATATGTTTGATACACATTATCATTCCATTGACATATTCTCAATTAATTTTTAAAAACATGATAAGATTAATATTAACTCAATTTACATTCATTGAGTTAAACATCCAAGTCCTTGGTTTTATTTTTAAAATATTATGTCTGAATTTACTCTAATTGATTTTAATTTAATATTAAATATTATTAAGTGTATTTATATTTTCCATAGATAAATATTTCATTTATTTATCCTTAATCTATATATACAATCTTTGTAAGTTATTTCATCTCATTTTACATTCCATTGAGACTTATTTGTTGTTATGTGCCAATTAAATTTTATATGGTGTATATACTATACATTGAAATAGTATATAATGAATCCATTTATTATAATGATAGAATATTGTTTTTATTACCTTAATAATTTTTATTCAATCATTTTTCATTGTGTTAGGAACTCTAACTAAATTAACATTTTAATTGTTTTAAGGATCTATTCATATAAATAAATCTCATTAATGTCCATGTATTAAAAATGGTTTTAAGGATTTATTTATGTGGGCAAGAATTTTTTTAAATTAAAATTATATTTAAATGTTTCAGAGTGATATGGGACAAATTATTTCAATAATTACTTTTAAATGTATTGTTGATAAATAATGATACTTTTAAAAGTTTCCAAGAAAAGGGGGATATTTCTCTCAAATAGGTTTACTAATTATTTTCACCTATGTCCAAATCCTTCATTATTCCTGATTAAGGACAAATTATTATAATAAAATCTTAAATATTGTATTGAATGAGTTATATTTGACTTTGGATGTGTTATTTTAATACCATTCATGGTTTATGGTTAATGTATTGACATTTTATATTTTTTTTAATACGAATGTTCATATTATGTTTCAACCTTTTCATATGAGAAATTCATTTGACTTAGTAAGTAACATGAAGGGCCCTCTATAGCCTCTCGATGCATCGGTAGGTATCATGAAAAAAACATGTGTCTTGGCACAAGGCCTTGACGAAATCATTATTTGTAGTCTTGGAACGAGGCCTTGACTATGTGGTTATAATGTTCCACATTATTCATTCTTTCATTATGAAATTATATATTGATATTACTTATGGTTATTCAACTAGTAGAATATCCATGTTTGTAAGTAAATTACATTATTTTAATTATTGTATCCATATTATGATGAAGTTTATGTTTTAATGTCTTCTATTTTAGTATTATACAATGCTTTAAATGTTTATGTTTTCTTATAATACTTTATACAATATTGTTTATCCTTACTGAGCATTTGACCTCACCCATTTCTTATGTTTTATTTTCTCAGGATTCCAAGAAGTTTATTATGTTTTATATATAGGTTTATGCTAAGAGAATAATGGAATTATCAAAATATTGTCTATGTTGTATTTTATGATAGAAATTGAATTGACATGTTCATGTATGTAATCTATTTTACAAAACTGCTAAACCAATCGGCCCTTCGGGACTTGATTCCATGTAATCATTGACAATGTTTTTTAATAATGCACCAAATATGGGTAACATGGGTCGGTGCATTAGAGATGGTATCAGAGGATGTCTAGTAAAATCCTTGAAAACTAAAATTAGAAACACTATGATTAGAAATCATTATCCTAAGATAGACTTTGAGGATTAGTATATAATAAATTCCTAGAATTTTAGTAATGTAGATATTTTTTGATTTTTCCAAGAAATACCCTCTTTTCTAGATACAACCAAGTAAAGGTGGCTATGGTACAAATGTATATAGGGTAAAAACTAAAAAACACCACTTAGAACTAGACTCGAACGGTAACTGGTGCACAACAACTGGCCCCGATGCACTCTTGGTTACAGAACTCCCATGGTAAATGATTAGGATAATTAACATGTTCATTACAAACTGAGTTTAAGGATTTTAATATAAAATGAGAATAAATAACCATGGTTAATCCTATGGTTCTTTAGATTTAAAATAAGACATCATGGTTTTCTTTAAATTATTTTATGACTATTATAACTCACACTATGCTTTTTGGTTTTTGTTAATGTATAAATTCAAAGGAAGTCATAGTAATATTGAACATAATGTACAATGAGGGAAAAATGGTGGATGTGAGCAACTAAATGGGATGTTGACTAGCATAAAAGATATCATGTTCATGCCGAAGCAGGTATCCAAAAATATGATAAAAACCATATACATTAAACAACTCTGAAACTTTACAAAGAAGAGAAATACACATAATGATAAGATCTCCAACAGTGGAGACTGTGGAGAAAAGAAAGCTCGATTTCCATCATGTAGGAAATATGGAAGGAGACATCGGGGTAGGTGTCTCAATGGAATAAAGAATTGATTTATGTGTGGGAAAGAAGGACATAATGTAAATAATTTCCAAGAAAAATGAAGTGTACTATGGAATAAAATAAAAATTATCCTAAAAATCCATTTACTATCATTTGCTATAAATATAGGGGACCTGGTCAGTAGACAAGTCATTAACCTATTCAATAATATAACCACTTGTTCAAGGAAGAACCTATGTGGAAATTAATTGATGGAGAAATGTTTAAAAGTAATAATGCTCTTTGTTGATGGAAATCCATTGGATGGCTTTTCTCTTGTATGTGTATCCCTATAGTTATTTATTTTAAAATTATATTTGAGGAAGAATTATCTTTTCTTTTGTGGATATAGATATGAAGAACCATTTGGGTTTATATGTTCTTTGAATTTGAGGAAATTACAGGTTACTGATTTTTGGGATTAAAATGCGATGTAAGAGATAAAATTTGTGGTAAAATTATGTTATTCTCATTTTGAGGAATTTATCTCATTTTAGGTATGTTTGTAAAATATAGTTTTTGAAAAATGACAACACGCAGACTGTGTGATAACTCGTCGCGTTGGACAATGTTGCGGGTATCAAACCCACAACCAAAGGGAATCTAGGATTTATTGCCTACCATTGGACTATGTGATATCCCTGATTAGTGTGAATATTTCATTTTAGTCAAATGCTTTTATTTATCAATAATAAGTTGATTCGGGATATTATGTATTTTCAAATGGATATTCTATGTATAGGAATATTATTTGGTGATTATGTGATAAATTTAATTTTGAATGACATTCTCTCTTTTAGGAAAACTATATGCCTATTTAAAATAGAATACTATGCTATTTCATTTGTCGAGTAATGATATATTTTTATTTTTGATGAGTAAATGTTTTTTATAGAGATTCTTTTTATAAATAGAAATGATTAACCTATAATATAGAATATATGATGAGGTTAATTAATTTTAATTATGTGACGTTAAGGGTAGTTGATGTTATTTGAAGTTCAATGTTAAGATTTTTTATGGGAAACTATGTGATCAAATCCTTCTGAATTTTTTGTTACAAACTTAGTTCAAATTATATTGATGATCATTAAGGAAATTTGTTTAATGAAAGGTCTTTGTTGAAATTTGGTTATTATTTGTCTAATTCTCAATATAAATATTAGTATTTATTTTAATTAATGATTATCCATTTTTTGGGATCGTATGATCATGTACTAACTATTTGGATTTGGTAAATCTCTAAATATAGGGGAAATATATTGTTCATACTTTACAGGTTTTGTGATTCCATTAATGGTTATTATAGCACATCAGGTGTTTCCATGTCATATTGAATACTAATCATTTGGAGAAAATATGAGTTAGTGGTAAAAATTTATTAATGTATGAAATAATACATAAAAATTAAGTATATCTATTTATGTTCTTAGTCAATATCATAAATAAATTACGAAACATTATGAAATGGAACGTAAAACAAAAAACATTGTTTATTTACTTTTTCAACTTGGAAACTAATTACTATATAACCCATTAATTATTTCTGGTTTTCCTATTGTCAATATTATGCTAATCATGTTTTCTATCACTATCAATTAGAACATGACACTTTGTTTTAATTCCATATCTATTTTTTCTTACATAAAATCCTAGTATGGGTTATGTCGGGTGACCTTTGTACTTCTCTTTCTTTCTTTTAATGTGACAGTTTTACTGACTCATTTTCTGATGTGGGGATTTCAATGATGATCTCAAGCCCAATTTTAAAAATCTGATGTCGCAATTTCGAAGATGGGGGAATAAAGTAACACCCCAACATTTCATGGTAAGATATTTTCCTTAAAATAATTCAATAGAGTCCACTACCCGCAACACCGTGTTCAATAACATCACGACTTACAAAACTTGCCTTTCAAAAAGAGTTTATGTTTAGTATTAACTCCTTTTTCAATTTTATATACTCTATAAAATTTTATGATCCATATAATAAAAATTAAGCTTCTTCCAGAAACTTAAAAAAGCTTATTCAACTTGAAAAAATAAACTCCATCTTTATAAGTGGGACAAAAAAATTAGTTTTGATAAATTTTCAATTATATTTTGATAACTTTAATATTTTGATGATTAGTGAAAATTACTAATATTTAATTGATTTTTTTTAATAAAAAAAATTAATATTGTTTTATTATACATTAAAATGGTTTTGAAAAGTAATTTGATTATATTTTTATCATTTAATACAATGTTTATCATTATATGTAATTTTAAATTAAATATTGGACATAAGAACATATCAATCTTTTGATAGTTTTTACTTCTCAAAAACCTGCTTTCTGGTTTTGACAATGTGATTATTTTTGAAATTAATTAATAAAACTTCTATGTTTTGAATATGGTAAAATATTCAACATTTTTCAATTTGGAATATCAAAATTAGAATGGGGTGAATATTGGATATTTTTTTAAAACATTCAATTTTTGAAAAATAGTTAAAAACAATACGTTATTGTTCAAAGCTGAATATTTATATAAAGAATTTTTTTTAATTTTAATTGATTCTAATGTCAAAATAGATACATAATACCTATATTAGTATAATGTAATTCACTGAATCCATTTTATAATAAGATTAGATATATAAAATTTTATTTTACTTTTTACCACCTTTTACCCACCTTCATGGCTAATTTTCAATTTTGAATAAAACATAATTTTACCACTTCATTGAATTGAATTTCAAAAATCTGAGAGACATGATTGAAATCTATAGGTAAAATGTGGTTCAATATGATGAAAATAATTTTTGGTGAATAATAACTTTTAAATTTTATTTACCATGGTTAAAAGTATATTGGGTAATTAAAGGTAAAAATGATATTATAATTATCCTAACACATGTTTTAATTCTATTGGATATGTTTATTTAGAGTAAAATAAACCTTAGGAAAAAATATATGATCTTTTTTATCCATTTGGATTAGATTAAGCCATTTATTATATTTTATTTAAAGAATAGTTAAAAGTGTTAAATTTAATGTCTAATAACTAAAACATTTTTAATATAGAGATATACATAATATAAATTTGACTATAAATATTAATTAGAAAGATAACGATATTTCCTAAATCATGGAATTTTATTTACTATTTTGAGACATTAAATAATAAAAATTATTTATGGCACAATGATGATGTAGTATTTACAGTAATAATGAAAGACTAAAATAATAGATGTTATAAATTTTAAAATAAATGTAAATTGAAACTTTTTATCCCATAAACGTATTTTATAGGTTAATATTACTTGTTAGGATTGATTAAATGTTTTTTTTTCAATGAAATACGATTTATATGACTTTCACATAAACCAAATACTAAATAGTGTCAAAATTGACTTAAATGTGTTTTTTTGAAACAAATAATATTTTATTATAATATATAAGTCCTAAAAATATAGATTTCATCCAAAAAACAAATATAATGATAGATATATCATTAATTAACCAATTTATGTTTTCTTGGAATTTTATATTAAGTTTATTAACCATGAAATTTAAAAATACAAGAAGACATGTCAAATGTTAAACTATTTAACTAAGAGTTAATTCTATATGATAAGGTTAATATGGTGACCTAATCTTATCTAAAACCTATTTTTTGAGAGGTATTCAACCCATCCCCACCTTATCCTTTATATAAATCCATTTTTAGTAATTAGAAACCGAAATTTATTTTTTAATAAAATAATATTTAAAACTTTTCTAAAACGGACCCTCACCTCTCTTATAAAAAGTTACTTCCCATTCTCTTAATTTCAAAACTATAGAGACTTTTAAAACAGCTAAAACCTTCTCAAATATCCTCAAAACTTCCCAAAATTCATCCTAGAGGGCTTATATTGATCATAAATCTAACCTATGGTGCCCTTTTGATTAAATCAAAAGGAAACACCAAAATAAGAGATAATTATTTCATTACATCTTTCAAGGTTCTTTTCTTCATCCACATCCTTTTTATTTGTTGTATACATACCAAAATAATATTTCCAGTACATTCTACATACAGTGATGTAGTTATAAATATGGTACAACCATATTCATTATTTTATCCATCATATGAACGAAAAAGCCAGCATACTTGTGCATGTATGACTTGCCATCTCTACATCGTTTGGTAGTATGTTATTCAACACTTCATTATTAGGATGGTTATAATAATGAGTATAAGTGATTTATATTATAAATATGACTTTCCATTTATTCTTTATATATATAATTTATCATCCAATTACATACGATTTCACCATCAATATAATGATATTGTCGCTCGGGCGTACGTACGGCTTACCATTTCCACAACGTGATGTGATTTCATTCCCCATCGTAATCGTTCAAGAAAAATTTTCATTTTATGATTAAAAATAGTTTTTAAGAACATAATATAATTTTGGATATAAATAAAATACATCCTATCCATGAAAAACATGACTTACATAACAAAACATATAAAGGAAAATGAATCAGTTTACACCTGAAACAATGATACTACTGAAATAGTATTAAGAAAACAATATTAAAGGATAATATATGATATAATATTTGTGTATATGGTTCTTTTATAATTTAATAACAATTAATTAACCATTATAAAGGAGGTTAAACTTTGCCTTGACTAAAGGAAAGTATAATGTATGGGATTTTGATCTCACTTTTTATTCTCATGAGATTCAAACTATATTTTCCACTATTTCCTTTTGTGTGGTGTATGTAGAACCCATGATTGTATTCATTATGTAATATAATTTAATTTATGGTTATTTAAATCATTATTTTATGATCCTTCTTTCATTGGTTGTATGTTTTCTATCATACCAAATCGGTAAGGGAATTATAAATTTAAATTTCCACTCATTGGGATTTACAAAAACATCACTGATTATTTTACTCCAAGATTTTGTGTGAAATTACTATTTATTTATTTATGTATTAATATCCACTAAATTTTATATGGATATAATTTTGATATACATAATCACTCCATTGATAAATTCTCAAGTCATTAATTTGAACTTGATAAGAGTAATCTTAACTCAATTTATATTCATTGAGTTAAATATCCAAGTAATTAGTGTTATTTTTACCGGAATATGTGTGAATGTCTTCTTATTTTTTTATATTGAGTGTCCTATAATATTTAGTGTGTTTATCTTTTTCACAAATAATTATTTCATTGATTTAGCCAAAATCTAAAGACACAGTCTTTCTATGGGATTTCATCTAAATTTACATTCCATTGAGACTTCTTTATTGTTATGAGCCAATTCACTTTTATATGGTATAAATACTATAATTTGATATAAAATATCAATAATCCCTTTATTATTACGATATTTTAACGTTTTTATTTCCTAAATTATTTTTATTTAAGATTCATTGATTTGGAATGGAACTCTAACTAAAATATCATTTTAAATGTTTTAATGATTTCTTCATCTAAATCAATGTCATTAATCTCCATGCATTAAAAATGGTTTTATGGATTTATTTATATGGATAAGAATTTTTTAAAAATTAAAATTCCTTTTAAAAATTTTAATTTGGTATGTGACACTTTGATTCAGAAATCTCATTTAAATTTCCTCTTGATAAATAAAGACACTTTTAAATGTTTCTAAGAAAAATTGGATATTTCTCTCAAATACTTTTACTGATTATTTTCATCTATGTCAATATCCTTAATTAATCTTGATTGTGGTTGATTTGATATAATATAATCTTCCATATTATATTTAATGATTTATGTTTTACTTTATATGTTCTATTATAAAACCATTCACGGTTTATAGTTAATGTAATTGCATTTTTTATGCTAGTTCTAATATGAATGTTTATATTATGTTTCAACTATTTCATATAAGGAATGCATTATAATTTATATGTTATGAGAGGGTCCCTCTATATCCCCTCAATGCATCGGTATTTCTCATGAGATAAACTAGTGTCTTGGAATAATGCCTTAACAAAATATTTATTTGTAGTCTTGCCACAAGGCCTTGACTATTTGGTTATGATGTCCGGCATTATTCATTCCATAATTATGAAAACATGTATTGATATTACATGTGCTTCTTCCACTAGTAGAATATCCATGATAATTATTAAATGGAATTATTTTATTTATTATTTCCATAATATGCTGATGTTTATTTTTAAAAGTCTTGTGTTTTTGTCTTAATCATTACCTTAAATGCTTATGTTTTCTTATGATAGTTTACACTATATTGTTTATCCTTACTGAGCATCTGAGATCACTCCTTTCTTGTGTTTTATTTTCTCATAATTCTAGGATGTCTATTTTGTTTTATATTTAGGTTTATTTAATGAGAATAATTGAATTCTCAAAGGATTATCTATGTTGTATTTCATGTTGGAAATTGAATTGTTAAGTTCTTGTTTTTAATCTATTTTCCATGACTACTAAATTGATCAGCCCTTCAGGACTTGATTCCTTGTAATAATTTCAAAGGTTAAGTAATAATTCACTGACATTGGGTAACTAGGGTTGGGGAATTACAAATATGATAATAAAAATAGAAGGAACGTTAATACATAAGTATGGCCTATCGTCTCCATGAACGGTGAATTCCATTTCATAAATATATCTCTTATATATATTTATATGTTAAATATATATGATATATAAACTATTTATCAAATTATTGACTTAATTAAATTATTATATATGTAATAAGTTCAAGAATAACTTATTATACAAGAATGATAATCAAAGTGATTATTACCCGAAATATTGCTTTAACTAGAAATTATCTATAAACTGGTAATTTAAAGTCATAAATGAATCATATATGATATCCTGAATTTTATTATGATTTTGGTATAAGATAATAATACATTTAAAACCACTTTACCATAGTTTCGTACATGTATGGAGGCAACCAGACATAAGGTAATGATATTTATATCTCACCATTATTTTTGTGAGACACAAGTCTTATATACTACTTGATTCTTTTAAGTGGTGTATATGTTTCCCATGAATGTTTTCTTATGAGTCTTATCCAGCAGATTATTACACATAAATATTCTTATAATTTTCATCTTTTAAATGGGAAATATGATTCTGTTGATTATAATGTGATGTGCGTTGATTTGACAATCTCTTATATATTTGAGATTGTTTCATTTTAAGTCTCCATTAAGTAATATTTAACATCAATGTCAGTGTTGTCTAGAAATTTTTTAAAAAAATATTTTATTATTCTTTTATGCATGATTAAAGTTATTTTCAACCATTATTGACATTTACTACACGATTTAATGGAGTCTTTCTTTAATTTTACAAACGATGTAGTTTTTGACATTCTAAAAAATAAATGAGAAGAATTTTTTTTAACATATACTTTATGAACGATTTTTTTCAATTTTATAATGCCTTAATACCATAAATTTTTCACTACAAGAATATAAGGTTATTGTCAAATAATGTTTTTTCTTTCAAAATTTTCTGACACTTTATGAGAAGAAAATTATAGCAATGAAGAAAATATATTTTCCTCAAGAACATTTTTAGATTATTTTTTTGATTCCATTATATATGTTCGAATTGGTTTCAAAAAAAGGATTTTGAAATTCAATTATGTTTAAATAATTGTCTTTAATGTAAAATTATTGTTCCAACAAATCTTCCAAAATCCTTCCCCACTTATAATTACATACAATTTTATAGTTCAGGAATAAAATTCATATTATTTCTATAAATGGTTTGTGTTTTGAAGTAATTTTGTTTAAGAAAACCCCTTCTTTTCATGGGTACTGATTTTGATGAAATGTTTATTAAACCGGACAATTTTATTATATGTTATTATTTGATTAAATGTTAAATAAATGAATTCCATTTTATGTTTTATGATATGTTTTTTATTATCTTATAGAACAAGTATGTATGATTTCATTATGTTATGGGTGGAACCTGTATATCTCTTCAATAGATTGGGTAATGATTTATATCTCAAAAGAATGAAAAGGAATAACTTGTCTACCAAGATCTTTATGGAAGTGATATATGACTTCCAAGATGGTTATTGGAGTAAACCATGACTACCAATATGGTATGGTAAGTGAAGAAATACTACAAAAATGTCCTTTGAAGAAATGACTTGACTACTATGAATATTATTATTATATGCTTATGTGTCTATCACAGTTCCATGTTTTATTCCAATTTTATGGTTCCATAAATCATGTTATTTTCATCTCATATGATACATGTTTTATGAGTTGTTAATATTAATGCCATGATTCATATTTATGACCTTTAATATAAATGTTATGATCTTCTCTTTTCAAAATAATTTTTTCAAATGCTAATTCTCATGATTGTGTTTACATGTCTCCTATGTTGACCCTTACTAAATACTTGAGCTCATCCTTTTTTATATGTTTTATTTAACCAATGTTATAAATAAATAATTACATTATGGGTAATCATGGGAAAGATTTTATGGTATATGTTTGTGATCATTCACTAAATAAGAAGAATGTGTTCCAAGTCTCCAAATTAAATAAACTATTATGGTACTCATGAATGTATTTTTTTAATATACTGAATATATTTCTAAAATAATATACACTCCACATATGTGATGCTTGGTTATCAATAATATCAGTGTATGTATCATAAAAATTGTGTCAATATAAAACTAGAATAGAATCTGGTTCCCTTTACATGCAGGGCTCCCCGTGAGGCTCATGATTGTCTTCTTTCTATCGAGTCTCCAACATCATACCAAAAGGTTCTAGATTTAGGGCCCTTGTTCTTGGTGATATAGGAATTCAATAGGTTGTGTCTCCCTCTTAATAGTTTGATATAAATTTATATAAACATTCTAGTCAAGTAGAGGTAGTCACTACATACGATTCTCTCCCCCTATTTAGGGAACCATATCATTTGACTCATACCAATGAAAATGAAGAGGATTTTGATGATGCGTTCATGCACCAAATTAATTATCCTATATATCATATGAATTATTTAGTGTTGAAATGTTAATATATTATAATTAATAATGAAATAAAAATCAATTATGTGTGGATAAATTTTAACTCTAAATAGATGGTGAATTATAAAATTATATAGTCTCAATTACAATCCCCATGGGGAATATTTGGATTATAGAAATCATATATTTGATATAGTAAATAACAATAAAAAAAATAAGTATTGTAAGGAAAGTGGTTCTGGTAAAAATTAAATTGGTAATAAATATAGTTTATAAGAAGGCCATGGTGGGAATAATGTAAGCAATCTAGTTAATGTTAGGAATACATTTTCTATACTAGAATTTGAAGCTATATCTGTAAATGGTAGGTGAGAGTAAAATATTGAGACAAGTAAATTAAATATAATTAATAGATTAAAAACATATATCACATCCATGACATCTTTTAATGGTTTTTTTCTTTTAATTTCAATTCATTCATTTTTTTTTGGTGTTTCATGTAATTTTTTGGTGGAACGTGTTATTTTTTTGGGGCCAATCCTTGAGCCCATATCGTAATTTAGAAACCAATTTGTTTTCTTTCACAAAACATTCATTTTTCAACATTTTACACCCATTCCACTTTCAAATTGGCATACCTAGGTATATTAAAACCACCGTATCCATTTGGACATCGTAAGAATCCATAATCATGATGGAGTTGGGTTTTTTTATTTAAGTATTTGAATAGATCAAAATCCAATTTCATGGATTAAATTTTTTTTATACTTTAAAATCTCATTAATATTTTAAGGTGTTTTAGTGATTCTGACTCTCACTCAAGACCACATACCCAAGGTGCACCCCATGCTCCCCTACCCCTCATTGGAGGTAATAATCATCACAAATTATGTCGAAATGTCTCTGGATGTCTCATGTAATTCATTTATGAAGAGGTAAATTTTTTCAATAAAACTCTTTCTCTTTTTACCATTCCCCCCCCCCACTTCCAGTTCCTACATAACCTCTTAATCCTTATTCAAAACTCACATTCATTTTGGAATGTTTGAAAATTCAGATACTTGTGTATTTGGGTGGCTTTATTCATGATTTCTTCAAGTAAGTATTTCTATCTTCATTTTGATCCTTCTCATTAGAGTGTCATCGGTCTTTCATGATGTTCTAAAATATCCTCATGTAAGTGTTCATATCTAGGGTTTTATATGGTCACTTTTTTTGTCAAATCAGTTGTTCTAGGGATCAATTTCACTCTCTTATGGTGTGACTGTGGTGCAGTTGATGTTTCACACAATTAATTGAGGGTATGGAAACAAGAATTTAGGTGATTCCATGTGTATGAAATTATAGATGAGTTAGATTTCATGATTTATAAGTTTAGAATGTTCCTAATCGATTGTGTGTGGTAAGAAAAACATTTTTTTGTAGTATTAGTTAGTAATTTAGTATTATAGATACATTTTTTCTTTAATGTTTTGTATTTCTCAAATGTTACTGATGTGATATCTTTTGTGGTAGTTTTATAAAACATGGAAGTGATTTATTAGTTGTGTAACGGGGATAATGAAATTCCTATTTGGTAATGCTTTGGTTTGATTTCGGCATTTAATAAGGGTTTTGGAATGGGTTTTTTGTGGAAAACATAATTATACCACTTGGGATAGTTTTAGGAAAAATGTAAATGATTTATTGGGTTAAACAATGTGGTAAAATGATGTACATGTACTATTTTCGGGAGTGTGTTCACATAAAATAATTTTTTAAAAGGTAATGTGATGATTTATAATGTCAGACTTTTTTGAATGTTTTATAAATTTCTAAAATTATTTATCAAATTGCAAGAAAGTAGTGAAACACATTTGTGGGATGTTTTGTGTGAGTATGATGTGAAAAATGAATTTTTGTTTGTGAAAGAATTATTATGTGACATGTGTGTGGGATGTTTTGTAATTTTCACTATCATGGAAATGTTTTATAAAATTGTTTAAACGATTTTTTGAAGTGTAGAAGAGATTCAAAAAGTGTTATGGGTTGTTTTAAGAGTAAATATGATTTCAAAATGAATTTTAATAAAAAAAGGGTTTTATATGACTTGTGTGACTATCACGTCCCGTCCCCCAGGGCTCGTGCCATGAAAACCCCTAGCTTACATTCAATAGGCTAGGGGCTAGAGACTAGTACCAAAGGTGTATTCACTAAAACTGGGAAGGCATTGCCTTTATAAATAGTAATGCAACCAAAAACAAAGCAAGATACGAATGCATGTCAACTATATAGTAAACATGTGAGTACAATAATTAAAAAGGGGACAGAATACATGCCCAACTAGAAAGTACAAGTACAAAAAGAAATGGAATACAACCGATGATAGAGAAAAGATAGCTATTGGATTTTCCTTCGAGGTTCTTAACTGAAGGCTAGGTACAGATCACCTCCTCATCACTCCGTGTCCATCTGTCAACCCCAAGTACCGACACATCGTATGGTTCACTTCTGGGCACCATCTAGTCCAAGTACTCTCAGCCTCAGTCAGCGTTGTCCATCTTATGCAACCAAGAAAACAAGGGGAGGGTAGATCCCTTGTAGGCGTGAGTATAGAAATACTCAGAAGGAACACCGAGACCATCAAGGTCTCACAAAATCCAACATGGATAAACTGCTAAGTATGAAATCAACAGATAAATTTACTTAGGTATCTTCACATTTATATACCTAAGTTATCAAGTGATAAATCTCAATCCTGAGGAAAACACAGAAAAACTAACTCTTATCAAACTAGAATTTTATTCTAAGGATAGTATCAAGTAACATCCCAACTCCCATTGTTGAAACCTAAAATGTTGTATAACTCCTCCTCTATCAAGTACAGTGGGCTCGCCGTGACACCAAACGTGCTTCCCACTAAACTTGGACTACTGACGTACTCCTCCTATCGAGTACTGTGGATCTGCAGTGTCACCAATTGCACTCCCTGCAGAGGCTCCTCCACATTAAAGGGGGGGGGGGGGGTTGAATGGTTTCTTCTCCACCCATAAATTGGGGTCGTGTGGTTCCCGCCCCTAAATTCAATTTTGGGAGGTTATTGAAAACTCGAGTGGTCCCCCCAAAATTAAACATGAAGAGGTGGTTTAGTTCAGGTGGACCCCACCTCTGTTGAAAAAAAAAATCAGAATGTCACACGTGTTATTTTTATTTTATTATTACACGAAAAACTCAAAAACTAACTTCTACCCTCGACCACATACCGCAGAAGTTAAAGTCTCCATAAGTGAATACCAGTGTTGGGAGTTCAATGGTGTACTCAGATTAAAATTCCAATCACCGATTAAAAAGTTATAAAAACCTGCTCACACGTTTAATTAATGTACCCAAAAAAGTTCAGAAATTTATTCTGGCACTCCGGGCTTTGGAATCACGTGCCATCAATTTTCGCAGACAGGTAAAATTCCCATATATTTGAAAAAAATAACATGGAAATCCTGGGAATTTACATTGACATAAATGGGGGATGTTTGGTGTGTGTGTAACATAGATGTAGTATTTTCATGAGAAAATTGTTTTACATTTCTTTTGTAAATCATTTGAGCACAAGATGTAAAAACCAGGTATCTAGGTGGGTGGACGTGTACTAATATGCTAGTGACCCCATGGGGTTTTGCCTCATTTTAACGTAGAATGTTTTGACGATAACAAAATCAACTAAACAATGATGGTGGTGGTGGTGGTGGACCACTAGGTTATGGTTATTATCCGTACGAGTGTCTTGTGTTCAAGAGATTATATATTGGTTTGGTTGCTTTCATCGAGATTTGAGGTACCTTGCACCCACATTGAGCTAGTGTGTAGGGGCTATTTCTCGTTCCTTGTTCTCATAAACATGGGATGCTGTTAAGAATTTTTAATAGATTCATCCCTATGGGTCTTTCCATAGTATGGGTTTGGTGTCGAGTTTGATGGATAATAGATTTGGTTCATGAAAAAATTAAATTAGAGGAGGTTCAGTTTCACTCTATGGGTCAGGTTATTTGGGGAAGTGTCGGGAATATCCGGAGATAGGATTTTCAGGACATGAAATCTTGGTTATGGGTTGTGTGCCTAGGAAACACATCTCATGATGGTATTCAAGTCTCCAAGTTATGTCAAGATATATCTGATTCCTTTGGTTTTCTTGGTTCGATGATAATTTGAGGAAATGAAAAGAGAGTTTGGCTAATGGACTCAGTGAGCTCAAATGGTTTGGAATGCCTTATAGAGGCAGTGATATTGTCCTAGGACACTCTCTTTTATGGTAAATTTATTGGTTTATGTCTACCAACCTTATTTTCAAGTCACCTACCAAAAACTAGATTCCTCTCACATTGTCTAGTTTCCTTTAGTTTTGGAATATTAGAAGTCCAGTTTTAATGAAAAAATGACCGAGTTTTATGAAGGAAAGAAATTTTGTGAAATGATCTTCTAATAATGATGGAAGGGTTTGATTTGTGAAATGGTGGAATTTAATTTTCAAAATTATTTTGAAATGGAAAATGGTGTGTTTATACATCTTTTGAAAGAAATAACTATATTAAATTTGGTTTTGAAAAAGTGTTTACAATAGTGTTCTCAAAACTATTGAAAGGTATTTTAATGGGATGTAATGTTTTGGAGGTCATCTGTGGAGTTTGGAAATTGATTTTGATTTAGTAACTTGAATTCATTTGAAATGTTTTATGAAATTTTAGATTTCTTTTAAACGATAAGAGTTGACTTCCCAATTCAGTATGGATTTATGGAATGGATTTTTTCATGAAAGCAGAAGTTTTTTCAAAAGGATGGGATGTTTTGAAGTTAATGAATATGTTGTGATAGTGACTTTTTATTTGAATGATTGGGAATTTCAAAAAAAGAGTGTTGTAATATGTAAATTTGGATTTCGATTTTTTGGTTAGCGGTCTTGAGAAAAAAGAAGGTATTAGTTAACTATTATTGTTTTCAAAAGTGGAAATGATTTTTTTAAACCTTTGGTATTTTCATGGGAGACCACATTCATGGGTTTCCATTGGTGGATAAGCTAACCTGCAAACTATTTATTTTAAATGAGATGATTTTAAATAAAAACATGGAGACTTGATGAATGGTTTGGGATGGAGTGTCTTATGTGTTTTTGGAAAAGTTGTCATTGTGGGATGTTTCTAGTCCAAGAACCCTTATTGTTTGAATGATGTTTTGGGTTTGTTTTTTGGTTAGTAATCTGTGTTGTAGGGATAGTCAGTGCTCTCTTCTGAGAAACATTTGGGAGGCCTTTATGGTGGTTCCCCTCATCTGTTCGAATCTAGTTTGTTCCAAGTTTTCACTAATGGATCGACTTGGTGGGGTCTTTGGGTTCTCTTGTTGGATATGATACGCCCCCACTAAGAGTTAATGCACACCTCAAGTGCCGTCGAGAATGTTTAGTCATTGGAATATCCCCTAGTGTATATATATAAGGAATATACTTCTTGAGATTTTTAGATTGAGTCTACATCCTTTCCATTCATATTTTCTTGGATCCTCTTGATGTGATAGTGTTATTGTGTAAGGTTGAAAGAGACCTTAGTTTCTTAATATACGTGATTCGTTGAAGGTGAAAGTAGTCTGGGGTTGTCAGTGTGGATGGTGCTTAAGAGTTCCTCTTGGTCCTTTGTGGTATCTTATAAGTAGGGGATCATGTTAAACCACCAACGTAGGAAATATGGTCATCAGAGGTTGTTATGGACAGTTTCTGAATTTGTATGTTTTTTGGGGACATTGCATAAGTTCCCTTCCCATGTCTTGTCTATATTAGCTGCAATGGTCATGTTCGGTGATGCTTTGTGATTTCCTGTTCCTGTTTAATTATAATGGTGAAGATGATCAATCTTTTGTGAATCATTGTTTTGTTAGAAGAGTCTCTCCTTTCAGGGGATCTCTTCTTACTTTTTTTAGATGATGGTGTTTCTATATTTTTCCTTTCCTCTTTTCGTTTCTACATCGAAGAAACAAGGGGGTTGTGGGAACGTATTCTATGAAAATGTTTCAGTGAAATTTCAAGTTCGGGTAAAGTGAGTTTGGAATTGGTTATGTTTTGGTGGACCCATATGGGATCAAGGTATAGTTTTCATGTCACCGAAAGGATAAGTTCCATTCCGGGGTTTCCAAAGCATAAATGCGAGGCCGAAGATGCTTTAATCTTTTGATCACTAGCCATTGGTCCCACAGAGAAGCTGGCTCACAGTTAGGGGAAATATGAAGTTCGTTCAGAAACATGTACAATGTCATGTCCTTCATATGAAAGATGGGAATAGATTAATCTTGTGGTGTTGTTATCTTGATTTTTTTGTTCCTATTCAATGGAAAGATGTGGGAGGACCTTTTGTCTTTGTTATCTCACAATTTCATTCCCTCCCCCATTAATTTTTATTGAGTTATTGGGGATCAGTTTGAAATTTATCCTAGATAGGTTGAGCACATGTTTTTTGCATGGTTAGCAGTAACCATTCCCCAAAAAACCTTACAGATATAAGGGTCCCCATAGATAGCATACGGATTCCCAAACCATGTGTACTAAACGTGATGTCATCCCAACTCATCAAATTCTTTGGTCTTTCTGTGTCGGGCCATGCTAGTCGGTTAGGATGGTTAGTTCTAATGGTGGGGAGACCCACTATGAGTCTTGTGTAAGTTATATTGGAAATGTCTAATAGAATTCTACCTCATATATTAGGGAGTCCATTCGGGCCTCCCCCTATTAGTTTCTGGATTCTCTCTTGGGAAAAATTCATGATGTCGCTTAATTAGGGAGCCCATTTGTTTCTCCTCATACTTGTAACTCAAATTTTTCCATGGTTTTGTCTTGGCGGTAGGTAGTCTTGTTCAGAGAAATATAACTTCCAACATCATACTTGGGAAAATGTTGGTGTTGGGTATCACACAACAGTTTGGCTAATGTAATATAAGTGTAACATGGTCCTATTTTGTAGTTCGTTTGGGTAAATTTCCTGATTATTTTTTGGATAGTGTTTGAGGAGTTTTATTTTGGGATAAAGTCTTAATGTGCATGATTGTTTCAGGAAAGTGGTCTACGTTTTGGTTTGTCAGAGTAATCCTTCTTTTAGTGATCATTGGAGGTGTTTTGGCCTTTGGGGGTGAAGCTTGGAAGAGGAGTACATCTTGGTCTATCTGTTGGGTTTGATTTTTTGTTTTTGACTTTTTGTGGTTTTCTGAGGGCGGAATGATTTATTTTTGGATGAATTTTCACATACATGACTTATTTTATAGGTATTTTTCATTTAATTTCAATTCTATCTATGTTACGGGGGTTTCCCATACATTTTCAGAGGAAAGGTTGAGTTTTTATGATTTGGGCCAAACCGTGAGCCCATTTCAAGATTTATAAACCAATTTTGTTTATTTTATAACTTTTTAATATTTAAAATTTTACCCCAATCACCCTTCCCAATTGGAATCCCATGATATATTAAAACAAACATATGTATTTGGACATCATTGGGATCTATAATCAGTAAGGATTTTGAATTTTTTGTTAAGGTATTGTTCTTTCCCAAAATTCCATTTCCTACATTAGATATATTTTAATTCATTAATATCACATTCAGTTTTAATGTTTTTATGTGATTTCTACACTTACCTGAGACAACATACCCAAGGCGGGCCCCCATTCTCTCCTCCCCCTCTTTGGAGCTCATATTCATCCCAAATTAGGGTGAAACATCTCTTGATTTCTCAAAACGTCTAGATTTGAAGAGGAAAATGTTTTCTTTCCTAAATCCATCAATTTTTACTATTTTTCCCCCATTACAATTCTTACATGACCTTTTCATCCTTATTCGAACCTCACATGCATTTTGTGAAATTTGGAAATTCATCTACTAGTGTAGTTGGGTCATTTTATTCATGATTTCTTCAGGTAAGTGTTTCTCTATTCATTTTATTCCTTCTATTTATAGTTTCATCACTGTTTCATGATGTTCAAAAATATACAGAAGTGAGGGTTCGTACCTAGGGATTGATTTGGTGTCTTTTTTTGTCAGATATTGTGGTTTAGGTCTCGATTTCTCTCTATTGTGGTGTGGAAGCAGTGCAGTTGATGTTTTGCACAATTAATTGGGAGTTTCTACACAACATTTAGGTGATTCAATGTGTAAAAAATATTTATTTATTATATTGCATTATTTATTCATTTAAAAGGTTCTTAATCTATAGTGTGTGGTGTGAAAACCATTTTTGGTAGCATTAGTTACGCATTTACTTTTAAAGTTACATTTTTTCCATGAAGTTGTGAATTTTTCTAGTGTAACTCACATGATATATTTTGTGGTAGTTTTATAAAATATGAATGTGAATTATTAGTTGTTGAAAGGGGAGTCCAATTCTATTTTTGTAATTATTTGGTGCGATTTTTCCTTTATATGAGGGGTTTGAAATGGTTTATGTGTGAAAAACATAGTTTTTCCCCTTGTGATTTTTTTTAAATTGTAAATGATTTGTTAGGTTAAAAAATGTGGGAAAAGGATGTACATGTACTATTCTGGTGAGTCAGTTGACTTAAAAAGGGTTTTTTAAGTTAAAGCATTGACTTATGATGTCCAAAATTTTTAGAATGATCTATATATTGGTGAAATATTTTAGTAAATTGCAAGAATGTCTTGAAACACATTTCTGGGCATTTTTTTGTGAGTATGATGTAAAAATGAATTATTGTTTGTGAAAGGAGTATAATGTGACATGTGCATGAACTATTATTTGATTTTAACATTCTTGAAAAGGTTTAATAAATTTTATTAAAGATTTATTGAAGTTTGAAAGGGATTCGAAAAGTGTTTTTGGTAGTTATCAGTGTGAGTATGACTTAAAAATGAATTTGAATGAAAAGGGGGATTATGTGACTTGTATGAAATACATGAGGGTTTTTGGTAGTATGTGTAACTTGTAAGTAGTATTTTAATGTGAAAATTGACTTTCATAGCTTGTGGATATTTTTTGAGAATAAGAGGGAACACCAGAGTATTTATGTGGGTGGATGTGGACTTGTGTGCTTATGATCCCATGAGGTATGGCCTCAGTTTCACATAAAAAGTTTGGATGATTATAAATCTAAATAAAATATGATTATGATGATGATGATGATGATGGGTGACCAATAGGTTATAGGTATTATCTCTACTAGTGGCTCGTGCGCACGAGAACATAAATATTTTTGGTTACTTTCACTGATATATGAGGTACATAGGATGCATAGTGAGCAAGTGCCAAGGGGTTATTTCCCATTGCTTGTGCTCATTAAATTTTTTAGGCTTACCATCAGCATACAAAATGTTTGTCTATAAAATACAGTATCTTTGGAATCCTATTTTAAAATTATTTATTCTTTAATGTATCCCATATGAAAACTATTTTTATTTAATGTTTCATCTCTTTAAATTTCATATAAGCATCCCTTGTTTATGAAAACTTACAATATTTGTTTCTTTGAATGTTTATCACAAGGAATATGTTGGTGGTGGCATCCAACTAGGAATTGGTTCACACCCTACTTACACCAAATGGTGTAAGTATACATGGTTTTTTGTTGCTTGTATAGGTACAAATTTTAGTGTCGATGGTTGGGGTTTCCATCAGTCTTTCTTGGTGTAGTGTCGTAGAGATGGCTTGCGGTCAGTGCCTCTTGCCATGAGGAAGTTCTTGTGATTTACATTCTATTTTTTTCATTTGTTACAGTATTTATGAATTTTTTTAAATTATGTAATTCAATTATGAATTTTAAAAAAATATTGTTTGTTTTGAAAAATCAATATTTATTATATTGGATTTGTTAGTTGTTTTATGTTTATAAACATGGGAAAATCATTCCCAAATTTAATTTTACAATACCCAGAAACTTATGCCAGCCAGTGGGGATTGGGAATTCCATATGGGCAGTGCAACGGGCTAGATTTGGTGCTAGTTTTGATGGAAACCATATTCGATTAAGGACATCATCATCTATAAGAAATGTTAAATTTTAATCCATATTACATTAATTAAACCGACTTCATTCACGATTTATGGAAAATACTACCAAACACTTGGGTGGGTATTATTCTTTGTTATTTTGGTTATTTGGGGAGTGTTGGTCATTTCAGTTCTCACATAACCTGAAAATTATTTTTCTTGAAAATACAATAAAATAAATTTAGAGGATTATGTAAAATAGTAAATGGTTCTACAGTTGAATCCCTTTTATATTTTTGATTATGATAATCCTATATAATGTTAAATGTTCATCAATAATGATAAAAAAATTTAATTTTAGTAAATTTTTAACCAATATCAACCATTTTAACAATATGTGGGAGGGGAAATAAATTATCATCTAATTGGTCATCCCACTGAAATTAGAGTTGTAGTGAGAACTCTAGAAATTATTCCAAACCAACTATTACAAAATATCATTAAATTATTTTTCATAGTTTAAATATTGATTTAACCAAATAATATAAGGATGTTGACTTATATAAATTCATGAAAAAGATATGATGAGAGAAGGAATAATCATCCAGATATATGTTAAAAAATGTGGGAATAGGCTAGAGTGTAATTTCCCCAAGATGACTATTAGATACTATAATTGTCTAATAATGGGTCATCAATCAACAAACCATCAAGTAAAAATTAAGTGTTCAACTAACATGATTGAAATGAATATATTTCATCTAAATGATTCCTTAATAATTTAATTTGTTATATGTGCGGAACATCGGTTATACCGAAGTAAATTCACTAATCGAAGGCAAGACAATGAGAATCACCGACCACTATGAAAATGTTTAAATTTTAATGTATTTGTAAACACTACCCACAAATATGATCATTGGGTTTAAGGTACATGTACTCTATAATCCATATTTTTTGATGTCTTGTTTGTATTTGATCTTAGTAACACTAGAATATATTATAAGTAAGATAATATAATTTAAACACCCCCTTGATAACTTTTTTAATTAAATCATGAACTTAAAAATATTTTATTTGTGGATTGGTTCACACCACTTAGTGAAAAAAATATCTAATGAAAGTAAACACATTTCATATTAACTTATGATTTCAAATTGATTAATCATCATAATAAAATTAATCTAGAATCAAATTATATAATGTTAATCTTGATACAAGTTAATTGTATGATCTTTTCCAAAAATAGTTAGTGAAAAACTCAATTATAGGGATTATCCTATTATGAGGAATGAGATATGTTTACAATGTTTATATTGGTTATATATCATTATAAGTTGTGTTCTGAGTAATATGTATAATTTGTATAGCCCTATATATTTCTATTGGTATGTGATAATTAAAATTATGAGGAATTAATTTTTTTATGGGGGGAAGTAACACCCCAAATATTTAATAATAATATTATTTTGAAAAAAATATATGTTTATAATTAAAAATAAATATATTTTTCAAAATAATTGACTGAGATTTGGTATTAATACTATCAATATAGGGATTAGAGTAATAAAAAATTGTACATTCATAGTAAAATCATATAAAAAATCACATGACACTAACTATTATATATCCTGAATTAATAAATCCATTGAAACTACAAAAAAATAAAAGGGGAAATTAAATTGAAAATGAATAATAAATTTTGAACTACAATCTTTATTAGACTGCCATTGCTTATAAAAATTCCTACAAGTAAAACATAACTGATAATTATAAAGAATACCATAAAAGGATAATGAAGGTTGTGAGATATAAAATGAAATATATGGAAATACTATGTTTCAATGGAAATAGTGTAGTAAGGTTATATATATTTGAATGAAATATACCCATTTAAAATATGGATCTTATAGATATAGTCATTGAAATTTTTTTCATTGAAAGCATGTTTCTCATAAATAAAGACATTGGACATATATATAATAGGTAATCTGAATTTTAGTATGGTATAATGGTAATTTTAAAATAATATAACTGGTAACATCCGTAATTTTTTAATTTAAAATATGTTATTGTTTTTAGATTTTAAATTTCTCTTTTGTTTCATATATTTTTTTACTAGTTAGAGGTTATCTTAAAGTTGTTAGGGATTAGAGTATAAAAGGAGAATAGTTTAAGGATGGCTTTTCCTAAATGTGGCTGGTGGAACCCACGGAATAGACATTCTAATTATAGTAGGTTTGTTGGTTTCTGCAGACCCCACATTCTATATGGTGGTGGTAGAAGAACCCAAGTGGGTTTTCGTAAGACACTAACACTCTGGTGTCCCATCACTAGTTGATCAATAGTCTTACCAACTCACCAGTGTACCCATTCTTGGGGCACAATAAATTAATTCCAAGGGATTTTTATTGTACATGATTTAGAAACATTTATGCATAATCTAATAAATATAAATAGGTTAACCAATGATATATATAAAATATTTTTTAAAGTCATTAACTAATATGTATAAGAGGTATAACACTATAATAACAAATTTTTAATAAATAAATTTTATGTTATATCAAACCCAATAAGACTGAGTCTCCAAAAATCAATTAAAAATATATTTTACTGATATAAATAATCATATGGTTTCCAATCATATTACTATGGAAGAGTAAAAAGATCAAACAATATGGTGTAGGGGGGACTCATACAATCATATTTATTCTTACCTTGTTTTATTATAAACATATCATGATTTACAAAGGAACTATAAGCCCAAAACCATATATATACCCGGTCGGTGCCCCGATAACAACTATAGCTTCATCACCATGATAGTGATATGTTTCATAATAAAAATGATGTCGTGTGAGAGTGAAAAAAATACCACAAACCACAGAAAAAGTCATGAATAAGGAGGTGAAGTCCATTACCAAATATTGGTTCCAATATGCATTTTCATTCTTTTTTATAACTACATGTAGACCAGGAAAAGTATAGATTAAATAAGTGATATATCCATTAACATAAAAATTTAGTATGTAAAAAATGAATAATGTTAATATTGTATAAATGTACAACGTCACCAATTCACCCCACTCTCGATGTTGAATCATCCCTTTGAGATCCTTACAATTAAGCCTCTATTAGATTCTCTTTTATTTTAAAATTTTCTTCGTCACTTTTAAATGTAATATGGAATTGAAGATAGTTGATTATTATCAACTTATGTTCAAAATTTCATAACTTTTATGAAACTATATAATATGAGCATGAAATAGTTGAAAACAAGGAAGAAAGTTCCTCTATTTTAAAAAGTGAATGTTGATGATGTTTTTCCATGATGTATTTTGGTCTAAAATAACTCTTACATAGTATATGAATATATGGTAGTTTGATATAATTTTAAGGAAATGTAAAAGCATTCAAACTCTGATATTAATGACGAGTTATCATAAATGTTGGACCAATTTTTTCTAATGGATGAACTAAGTACTTGTGGGGAGATCACAATTCTCGGGTCTCACGTGATTATTATATCTCTACCGAAAGATATATCATGTTAAATTTCAAAAAAACATAGTTAATTCTATTTATAGATATATTAGAAAAAAAAATAAAATGTTTTCACATCTTATAGAAGAATATGAAAAAATAAGAAAGTCACTAGAACATAAGGTGATGATGACTGTATATCTCACCAAACAATATAATTCAATTGGAGTTAGATATCATTATCATGAACTTGAATTAAAAAATTAAGATTCTTTAGAAGAAATGGTGTAAGACTTTGTGATTTTCTCCAAAGAGGAAGGATACAAAGATGCGATGTCCATTGAATAAGAATAATGATGATATATTTTTACAAATTAGTGGATCAATGTAATTTATTAAAAATAATATATCATATAAGATCATGAATAAATCTACAATTAATTATAATAAAATCATAAGGGTGCCATTGGAATTGTCAACTTCGGATTAAATAAGATAATATAATTAGGATGAAAACTATTATTATATATAAAAATAAAATGCATGAAGATTATTTTGAGAGGACCATGAATGAATTTATAGGTAGAATGAAATTATTTGTGTATGATAAAAGCACCATAAATATTAAATTTTATCTTCTTTAATTCTACGTAAACAATGTTTAAATTTTTTAAAAATTACCTTCACATAATGATTGGAAGTGATTTATAATCACATAAAAATATAAGTAGGATTACTATCCCAAAATACTTGTATCTAATATAAGTAAAATCATCAGTTCACTTAATGGTTAATAACATGAATTATTAAATAATAATTTAACTTACACATCAATATATTTTGTTTCTTATAATTTGTTTATTGTATAGTTCATGATTAATCTCCAAAATTAAACATATATGGATGAAGAAAAGTGATATTAATCATACCATCATGTTTCGGGTGGATATAAGAAATATAATTAGAGTTGTATCCCATATAAAATCCCGACTAAATGTTTCCAAAATAAATAAATAGAAAGATTCTAGTTCTTCCAATGTGTAATATAGAAAAAAAACCAATGTAGGTTAGTTACTTTTTTTTCTATAATAGATCCTGGAATATTAATATATAATATTATATTAAAATTTAATCTAATTAAAGAAAAGGAAATTATATCAAGAGGATGAGAAAACCTGATATGTTTCAACATATAAAGGTTATGAATAAATATATAAACATAAAAATAGATATATAAAACTTGAAAAAATCTATGTTATTTTCAATTGAAGTGGTCATAAAGATGTGTTATGTCTATTTAAATACTTCAATCATGAATCTATAAAAAATATTGAAAAAATAACATAGAAGATGATGAAAAAGGTAACCCAAACTTGGGTAATAAGTAGAATGAAATTATTGAATTTCTTAACAAGATAAAAAGGTTAAATATGAATGTTTTACAAAAAAGGATAAGTTTATTATTTTTTGGGAAAAGATGACACCTAACATACACATGGAAATAGTCCATGAATGTGAGTAATGAAAAAACTAACATAAATATAAAATAAATAATTGTAAAAGAAAGAAATAAAAAGACTAAGTTGTTGGGAATCATATTATAAAATCCATGTGTAAAATCTATATGTTATGATAGTATTCCTATTGTATTTCTACAAATCTATCTAACCTATATTTAAAATAAATATATTTCGAAGCCTTAAAATTGAAAATGCCTAAGGAAATGAAAAGATTCAACATGAAGAATAAATCAAATTTCATGAGATGATATCAAAATAGGATAACCTAACATGTCATGTGGTGGTGTTTTATAACACCCAATTATTTTATTAAATATTACCATTTGAATAAATTTAATTTCATTAATAGTTTTAATTACATGAAAACCCAATTTTAATCATGTTTTGATATTCTATTGAATTATTATTATTTAATATTTTAGTTATCACCAAAAAAATTTATTTCTGGGTATTAATAGGACTAAATAAATTATAGAAATAATTTTAAATTTATTTATAATATCAATAAATTCATTAGAAAATAAAATATAATAATTTGGAGGTAAAAATGAGCTTTTTTTTAAAGTGTGTTTTAACATGTAATGTGATTTTATTTTCAAAATAAATAAATTAATAACAATTAATGGATTAAATTATTGAAATTAATATATTATATATTTAGTAAAATATTTAAAAATAAATTTATAGATTGTAATACGATATTAAGGAATGTCAAGGGAGTTTTACAATAAAAAATGCATTTTTCACAAAAAATAATTTTGTTCTGTTTTGGGAACTTATTTTAAAATTACTTTGTAGTGCTTATAGAAATTTAACCCTGTAAAATGGATCACATGTTAGTAAAAAAAATTTAATATTATATAATAAGGCCAACTTAATTTTTGGATATTATGAATAGTAACATAAGAAAAGAAGTTAGCTACCATGTTAAGAGGTGAAGTAGTCTAAGTGGGTTAAAACTAAAATCGTAAGGATTAAGATGAACTAAAAACATATCTAAATTTTATATAATGGTCACATATTTTTCCATTATCATATAATATTTTATTACAAGTCATTATTTTTCGATTTTGATTGAGTAAGGCATTAATATATATTAATATTTTGAAACATTCCATCTGTGTCCTCTCCATCTCTTATAAAACAACACCACCTCTCCACTATTAATCACACCCCATGATCCTTATATATTAGAAAATAACATTTTAAATACCTTTATAAATGTTCATACCGATGATCAAGATGGAATTGTTTTATCAAAATTCCATCCTTAGAATTCTTAATGTGTAACCCAAATGAGGTTGTCTAAATAAGAGGTATAGCTCTTCACCAAGGGTTTTCATTTTCTCTCTTATTATAAATCTATTCATTCTATCTTAAACTTGGTGATATAAAAACATTAGTATCTCTCAAATAAAAGTATGCCCCTATTTTTATATTATACAACATATCCACATCGTTCTTTATCAAATGGGAAATTAAAGTATCGATCATGCATATGTGTTGACTACCGCATCCACAAAGAAATTTGATTATTTATTCATCACCAAATTTATGAAATGTTATTATGATGGATTTATTGTTTATATATTATATATATTACATAATTATGATTCATAATTTATAATATATTTTCAAACCTTATTACCTTCCCATTTGTTGTGAGACGCTAATGTATTTAGTTTGAATTTGTGGACTCCCACCTCCATTAATATATGTGTTTTTAAAATTTATAGTTTACATGGATGTTAGTATGGATATATAAAATGAATATATGGGATATTTATGATATTATATTTAATGGTATATTATTATTTACATTTATTTTGATCCATCCATAGAAAAGTGGAAACATCACTCGTGTGTATGTTCTTTTATAATCTACCCAAAGAGTTGTAATTCCTCTTTCATCACCAAATTATTTTTCAGTATTCATATTCTTTATATAATGAATCCATGTACATGGTTTATTTATTTTAACCATTCAACTAAAACGTACCTGGAAAGAAGACTTTGTTTGACACATATTTGTATTTTATTGAATAATTTTTTAATAAAATGAAAATTAAAAATAATGAAAAGAATGATATATAGTAATATATGTATGAATATAATTATAGAATATATATATATATCTATATTATTTTAGTTTTTAAGTCATACAATGAATGACAGTACATGAGGTGTGGGGTTATGTTTCAATCTCATCTAATTTTGGGATTGTCTACGAAAAATTTCTAGTCAGGATATTTTTATGGTTATTATCCTTATAACAATATATATTTTCTTATCCTTTGGTTATTCATGAAATTTTCAAGTTATTTTACCATTTTCTCTATTGGTTACTTAAAATTATTAAGACAGTTTTTTCATGAAAAATATTTAGTTTTCCTTTGGCGAAATACCTTTTTCTTCATGTCTATATTTTATTTTAGTGTTTTCAAGAATTATTTTACTATTATCCAAAAAATAGTTAAATGAATTAATACCCAAATATTAAATTCAATAAAAAGTTATAAAAATAATCTTTTTTTGTTTTCTTAATGAGGTTTTTTTTATAAAAGGTGTGAACAAAATCATTGTTCATATGTATACCACAAAGATGTAATTTCCCCCAATCACGAATATTATTTTCATTCAATATTCTTTACCTAGATGACAAGGTTCTTTTTACGGAATGTGTTTTCATTGATATTTTGGAGATTTTGGGATTTTAAAAAATTAATTCCATATTGACAATGTAATTTTCCTTATGAAATAATGTTGAAATATTTGTAAGTAACATTTTCTCAATGAAAACATCTTTATATATTACTCTCGGTTCATTTTCACTTGTTGACTAAATAGTTTATGATGACGAATTTTAATGGATGATTATATGAAACCAATTTCTTTCCAATGGGTTGACTATTATAAGATTAAATCTTTTTAAAACATATTTATCTCCTATAGGTTATAGAATAATTAATGATTAATGTATTTAGAATATTTTTATTTTTTTTATTAATGTTATGTGTTAGTCTGGTCAATAATGTCACACCATTTTGTTTGGTAAATATTGAAATCTTATGAGATAAATATGTTATGTGTGGAAATGATTTCATGTTCATACAGATATGTATGGACATAGTCTTATTTCTAAAACTTTATTAAAAAACCTATTTTAATTTCCATATGCTAATGCGAGTATCTAATTTTATGTACATAATATAATGAGTGAACATCTCAATATTTATACATTTTTATAGTTCTAAATCATTAGTTTTATTACACATTCCTATTTTTATGATATGCTTTCATGGGTCATGACTGATTATGATGATTTACCAATCTTATTACGTATCTCTTTTTTATGACAAATACTCTAACCATGAATCTTGATTAAAGTTATTAATTTTTTTCTGAATTTATTTTGGTAAAATAATGTTCTCATATCTTTATTCTCATGTCATATCATTGATTGGTATCTCCGTTTTTACCCTTATTGAGAATCTGAGATCACTCTTTCATGTATTTTTTATCTCTAGGTTTTGGTGGAAGGATCTATGTATGATAGGTGTGGAATGGTACTGATAATAATAAATTTATGGTATATGTTTAATATCTATTATAAAATAGGATGATTATGTATCTAGTAACCAAATACACTAAACCCTTTAGGTTTATGGGAGTGTAAAATTGAGTTATTCATTAAATTTCATCTAAAATGATGTAATATTTATACATGTTGTTAACGTTTTTCCTCAGTAGGTATTAAATTATTGTCTCGTTATTTTATGATATTAATATTAAAAAAATTAGTGAAATCCTTTTGTTCAATATTTATTTTTATCATAACATTATAATGTTTTGGTAATGTAAATATTGTGTACTTTTCATTAAAAAAATTTATGCACGGATACAAGAAAGTGGATGTCATATTGGAAAAAATAAAGATATATATAATAAATCTAAATTGTTAATATTGTGTAAATCCATAAAAATATAAGATATTTTTTCAAAATTTTTATTTATTTTAATTGTGAAATTTTTTAACACACAACAACGAGATTTCACAAACCCTAATATAAAATTAATATTATTATTAAATCAGAACCCTAAAAAACAATCCACTAAAATTGGTGATATGAATCGAAATAACTAAATTTTAAAAATAAAATTCAAATGGGGTAATATAAAGATATTATATTGATAAAAAGTATTTTTTTATTAAACCCTTTTTTCTTTTGTAAAATACATTTCTCTAAAAAAATGTATTATCTTTTTGAAGAAAAATTATAAAAGTGATTTTTATGTATTTAGATAATTTAATAGAAAATATAAACATAATTTCTGGTATATAATTTTCAACATTATCATTGAATGAATTTTTTAATATTTTGTACAGATAATAAATTGTTTTTAATAGTAAAAACAATTATTTTTAATAAATTATATGTTTTTATTTAAAGAGTTTATAATCAACATTTTTTAAGATGGATTTGAAAGTAAACATAGATAAATAATTTTTTCTTAAACCAATTATTGTCATTATAATCAATTTCAAATTTAATTTTGATATTTAAACTTTCTAAAATGTTGAAAACATTTATTTTAGAGATCCTCCTGTTCAACATGTCTATGTGTTTAGTTTTAAATTACAGTCTTCCACTTCAATGAAATAAATTTGATAAAAATTGTTAAAAATTTAGAATAAAAATAATTAACAATATATAATATTGTTGACTTAATTTGATACCATTATTTTTAGTGAAAACATAAATAATTAATTACTATATTAATGGTTAAAATGGGTTAACTGAGTGTTAACCAAAAATCATAAGTGTAATATTTCCAATAAAACTTGTGTAAATACAATTATATGGTAATAATTCAACTTTATCCATCGTAATTTATAATGTATTATAATTTGGATACTTTTTTCATGGTAATGATTTTTTCATTTTGGATTCAATCATGAAATCTCTAAGTAGATTCCATGTGCATTCTATTCACCTCTTTTAAAATGAACTCTCCACTCCTCTTCACAATTACAAAACCATTTCTTTTTCCAAGTCCCTAACTAATCCAATTATTTAATTCTATCACCACATTTTATAGGCCTTAGTTTTATTTTTAAACCATCTTATGATGTATAGAGGTATAAACATAAAGTAATTCCTTAAAGAAGACAAGGTTCAATCATTTATGAATTCAAGGCTTGAGGTAAAAGATTTTGGTCTCACAAGTATTTATATAAGACACATGCCTTATACAGAACTAGTTTCTTTTTTTGGTGTATATATAAGCTATGAATTTATTTTATGAATCATCTCATCAAAATTATGGGACATACATTAATATAAAATGTTTACAATTTTTGGGGGGTAATGATTAAAAAAAGTACCAAATTTTTAATGACATTTTTCTAAAATCAAATTATTTATCAAGAATGCATATGATTATTCATAAAATTATGAGATCATCTATTATAACTCTTAGAAAGTAGAAAAATATTTTTATTTTATAGTTATTTTATGAAAATACATGTCTTATTCCTTTGTAATTTTTATATGTACTCAAGGGTCCAATGTATGTTATTAAGGGAAAAAGTATTTATTTATCTCTAGGGTCTAAAATAAATATCCTTCTATGTCCATGTTTTGAAAAAATATTTTAAATATTGTTTTTAAAATTCTTCAATGATTTATTAAATACATTTTTACACCTTCTTTACTGTTTAAAATTTTTGTTAAACTACATCTTCATGTCATTTCCCAAATGATGTACTTTTTGAATTTTACTCAAAAATGTAAAAGGAATAATTATTTTAACATGTAAAGAATGAAAAATATTTTCTAACACAATGATTTCCAAAAGATTAAAAACAAAATTCATAGGATTCATATATTATTTTCAATGCTATTTATTTTAAAAAAAATTGTGATCATTTAATTTAAAAAAATTATTTTTAATGTGAAAATGTTATTTTTCCCAAGAAATGTTCCCAGTGATCAATTAAAATATTTTTCTACATATGATGGAATGTCGTGATTCTACATAAAATTTACTAGGGATATTATCCTAGGATACGATATTTTTTCTTTCTATAGATGGTTTATGATCATGATGATGATATTTTTGTGAAATATAATATTTTCTGACGTGTTATTCTATGATGAATTTATGAGATGATTATGAATCAAATTTCCTTTATTTTGATTGTGATATGATTAATTTTTAATGAAAACAATTTCCTCTATTGGAATTGGATATGATGAATGTTTAAAAATCTACAGTCATGCAAATTTATGGATTGTGTAATCGATTGGACCTATATCTTCCACTATTGAATTGAGTAATGATTAATATTATATGGGATGAACTTTTACATGGGAGATTATCCCAAGATGAAAATAGGGTACAAGGAAGGTTATACATAGACCAAAATTCAGTACATGAAAGGTTATCCCAATCCAAAAGGAGGGTCCACTAGAGGTTATCCCAATCCCAAAGTAGGTACAATGGTGGTTAGCCCAATACTAACATATTATGAATGTCTTGGGGGTATCCCTAAAATATGATTTTCAATTCCAGTTTGAATTCCATATATCTGGGTCTAATTCTAATTATATATTCTAATATATCATTTTAGTTGATTACATTAAAATGCATGTCTTATTAAATAACAATATGTATTCTCAGACTCAAGATTATGATCGATGAAATATATGGTATGGTTTTCAAATATAAATCTAATGTTCTCACACCCCCATTTTCATGTATTGTTTTTATCTCCATTTCCATTCAAAAATTAGAATCTGATATCAACCTTTCTTGTCATGAACCACCTTTACCAAAAAGGAGATAAGGGACAACATATTTCCATAACCTTCCATCTTTAAGTTGAAGGAGAGATATTGACCCCCAAGACTCGCCTTCGATAGGTCCTGGAGTTGCGACCAGCACCAAGGGTATAGAATCACAAACATGATGTAAGGAATTACCATTTTTATTTTCATAGGATTGGGAGACAAGATATCAACTCCAACAATACCAAAGCTGAAAGTAAAGGTAAAGCCGAAAGTAAACCATTCCAATATGTATGTTCAAAAGCAAAAGATACATGCCACAAGAACTCCAAAGGTAAAGTACCAAAAAAAGGAAAACGAAAATAGAAACTGCCCCAAGGTCTGAGCTAGTATGATCTTGCACAATCCATGAAGTCCTCCTGGAAACCTGAAAGTATTTTTATATATGTAGGGTGAGCATATATGTATAGTCAGTAGGGAAAACAAAAGGCCCTCGTGCAGAAGTGGAGAGGCATTATAATGCCCTGTGAGAAAAAGAGATGAACAAAATATCTAGAAAGGTAAACTATACACCAAAGCCTCACCAAGTCACCCTATCCAAATAACACAAGTCAAGTAATGTATAGTAATAACACATCGATAATTGGGTACCCGCACGACTTTCCCACTTGTTATTGAAGACATCCCACACATCGTACCAATCCCGCCATTCTCACCGCAGTCCCACTGCCACACCCCGCCCGCACACACCTGGGCCATACCCACACATCCCGCCTGCAAACACCTGGGCCACAACCACCATGCGTAACCACTCCCGCAAACACCAGGGCCAGAATAACTACTACCACACTCGAAAACACCTGGGCCTCATCCTAAAGACACTTGGGAAACAACCTACCCCCACCCAACTGGGCCAACCACCACAACAACACTTCCTGAACAATATTGGTCTATAATGGACCTCAGGCCGCCATATCTTACCCAAAGAGTCTTGGGATATTCAGGAAAAGGAGCAGAAAAGGAGCTAATAAGCAGCAACTCATAGGAGTGTTAGAAAAAACACCATCCCCATTAAATGGGGTGTTCGGCACTAATTGCTCAACTTGGGGGGGGGTGCAAATTAGAAACATAAGAAATACAATATAGGTATAGAAAGAAGGCACTCATTCCAAGCTAGGGGCTACAATACCTAAGCACAAACACCCTTGTTACTATTCATTCATAAAGAAAAGAACAGCACTCGCGGCCAAGTCACAACTCATTCCTAAAACCAATTCCCCATTTAAACCATTCATGTTTTCATATTCAAGTGATCCCATTAGGGTGAATTCTACACTATTTGGCAACTAATAGGAATAACCACAAGCCAGGAGAATAGAAGTCGCCAAATAAAAATTTAAGCATTCACACCTGGTTCTCTTGTGAAGTCACAACAACAAAGGGATAAGTGAGATCCCTCAATGTACTAGAACCAAACCAATCCTTGAGATACAGCCACACACCATTTCATATTCACAACCAACAACCATGCCATGGTAGAGGATCAAATCCACATTCACATATTCCCATAGGCACCTAGCAGAACAACACAACTACTACAAAAATAGAATGAGAATATTCCAGGTTCAAGCACATCATTCATTAGGTTTATCTTTCTATTTGTTAATCAGGGTGGTCACACATGGATTCTTGTTTTACTGAATATCCATTCACACCAACTGAGATTAGATGACTAAAAAATTTCCATGTTACATTTATTTAGTCATCACCAAAGACAATGGTTTATTTGGACACAAAGAAAGACCACCAACGTCCATGATTTTCAGTGAGCACAAGCCCATTCAATTCATAACACATAACAACATAAAAGAGTACAACAGAACATCGATCACACCACCTTAATTCTTTAAAGGTCCGTTCATTATCTTCATTATGTTTGGTTTCATCAATCCCCATAGAAACAATAGCATACCCACCCCGCATGATACACAGTAAGGAGATAAGAAAGAAAAAACCCTATTTTGTTAATCTTGGATCGATGATTTCAATGAACCAAGAACGTCGTGGACTCCAAGAGTGAGCAGAAAGGTTTTGGCATAGGCACACCTCTTGTCTCGGGAAGGATGACTCCAAATGCACTGGGAAGAAAAGGAGGCCGGCCAAAAGGAAGAAGAAGAAGAAGAAATTCCCGTGTGATATATAGATAAGATACCATTTTTATGGGATATGGGTATTTGAATGGATATAAAGTTGGATTGTGGTTCACCATGTGGTTGGGTGGTCACACACGATAGGATTAATTGTTATATAATGATTTCTATTTGAAAAATGTGGTAAAACGTGTAATTTTAAAGGATTTTATATAAAAAGAGGGGCATGATACGCGGACACACTGCTGGGTCAATTGAGGGTCTCCCCTCCCTTAGAAATTTAATCATTTATTAAGGTCTTAAAAAAAGCCTTAAACCACTTACAAAATTATAAAAAGGCCTAAAAGTGGTGTTACGGGAGAAACTGCAGACAGAAAAACCGACAAGGCTGGGTAGCACCGATCATTCCACACACCGATCGGTCATACCGATCAGTTGCACCAATTTGTCTTACTCTGATTAGTCACACACCAATCTGTCGTACGTCGATCGATCAGACACAAATCAGTGGCATGTGGATCGGTCTCCCACTGATCAGCCACACACCTATCGGTTTCCCTCCGATCTGTCACACGCCGATCGGTCGCACCCCAATCGGTCGCACGCCTATCAGTCGCCCACCGATCTGTCACCTGGAAATCGGTCGCACCCACCGAGACGCCACCCTTAGGATACAGATTTTGGAAAGGGGGGGGCATGAGGGTCTGGGCCATCACATTAGATACCTCTCAAACTATTCTCACCCTTGAGAATCAAAACCAAACCTGAATAAGAGAGGCGGGGTCCGAACAACCGCCTTGAAAGATACCTCTCAAGAGTGAACCTCATAGACATCTAGAAACACCTCTCACTCAATTAACCAGGAAACACCCAAGGGTCAAATATCTAGCCATATGTATTAATGAGTTCCTTCCTCCAAGTCAAGATACTATCCGCATTGGGCAGCACTGACTTTACCGCTTGGGTTTAACCGCATCCACCTTAATGCATCCTTATTAGGGATCAGGTCCTCTCTTATCCACAGTTAGGACATTTCAAAACACTCCCCAGGTAAGGAAACAAAACATCTCATAAACTAACAAGGTAAACACTACATCACAACAAGCATAGAAAGAAACAGAGCAAAACTCAAAACATCTCTAGGTATTGGGCGAGCATCTGTATCTCTGTTTTCCAGATACTCTCCTCGAGACCACCATGCCTCCACAACACACGAACCAAAGGGATGCTTCTTCCTTGTAGCACCTTCTCCTCATGATCCTCGATCCCCACTGGTCTTTCCACAAAGGACCCATCATCCTCGATATCCATCATTCCACAGTCGAAGACGTGTGAGTCATCGTATAGATATCATCTGAGTTGGGACACATGGAAGACGTCATGTATCCTCAGTAGCAGCGGTGGAAGCAGTAGCTGATAAGCCACTTCTCCGACCCACCGCAACACTTCGAACAATCCGATGAATCTGGGAGAAATCTTAATCCCCCTGCCGAACCTCCATTGTCCATGCCTAGGGGGGACCTTCAAGAACACGTGGTCCCCGACCCCAAAATCCAAGGGTATCCTCCTATTATCAGCATATGACTTCTATCAGTCCTAAGCCACCTTCATCTTCTCCCGTATAAGCTGATCCTTCTCCGTCATGCTCCGCACCACTTTTTGGCCAAGAACACTTGTTTCCCCAACCCCTGTTCAGTATACGGTGGAGCGACACGTCCTTCCGTACAAGGCTTCGAACGGAGCTGTGCCAATGGTATAGTGATAGATATTATTGTAGGAAAACACTAATAGAGGAAGTTGTTGCAGCCACGATCCCCCAAAAACCTGTATCCATGCTCGCAGCATATCCTCCAAGGTCTGGATGGTGCGCTCTATCTGTCCATCTGTCTGGGGATGTATAGAAGTGCTAAGACGTAGCTGGGTTCCAAAAGCATACTGCAATCCTCTCCATATTCATGAGGTAAATTGTGAATCCCTATCCGAGACTATGGATCTCAAAACTCCATGAAACCACACCATCTCATCCATGTAACTTCTTGCTAAGGTATCCACTGATCTCGACTCCTTGATCACTAGGAAGTGAGCCGATTTCATCAACTGGTCCACCACTACCCATATATCATCGCAGCCTCCTTGAACCATGGGTAGTTCTGTGATGAAATCCATTGAGATGTCAACCCACTTCCACTCAGGGAAATCCAAAGGCTGCAGCAAACTGCCTGGAACACGGTGTTCAACCTTCACCTGCTGACACACTAGGCATCGGTCCATGAACCCTTCCACTTCTCGCTTCACCACGGGCCACCAAAAATGACCTCTCAAGCCTAGGTACATCTTGGAAACTCCTAGGTGCACCGCTAGGGGTGATTTTTGGAACTCACTAAGAAATATCTCGTGCATCGCCTCTGGAACAGGCAACTTTTCTCAGAAAATATCTCGATTCTAACCATCCTTCTTCCACCCTTCCGGAGCATCACCTTGGTTAACCTGGTCACACATCACTTCACTTTCTGAGTCTCCCCAATGGGACTCCTCTACCTGCAGGAATAGAGCAGACTGCACTGTCATCTAATACAGTCAATCTCTACCACGATCCATCCTTGCATCCAGGTGAAGGGCATCTAACTCCTCCATCGGCCTCCAATTATCTGCTGACTCCCAAACCGCATCCTTCTGCGACTTCCTGCTCAAGGAATCGGCCACCAAATTTCCCTTTCATGAGGTATAGAAAATATTGAAGTCATAGTCCAGAAGGAACTCCACCCACCTACGCAGTCGCGAGTTCGGGTCCCGTTGGGAGAAGATATACATCAATCTTCTGTGATCGGTGAAGACCACGAAGCACTCCCCGACGAGGTAATACCGCCACAACTTTAGTGGAAACATGACCGCCGTAATATCCAGATCATGGGTGGCATAGTTAAAGTCATGGGGATGTAATTTCCTAGACCCATAAGAGAACTCCCCTTTCCACTGCATCAACACACATCTGAGGCCTTACCATGAAGAATCACAGAACACCTCATACGCTGCCCCCTTATCTGGTAACCATAGCACTGGGGCACTTACCAACATCTCCATCAAATAACTGAAGGCTGCCTCGCACTGCCCATTCCTCATGAAATCCTAGTCTTTCTTGGTCAAGGACGTGGAAGGTGCCACAACTTGAGAGAAGTTGGGCACAAACCTCCGATAGTAACCTGCCAGACCTAGGAGACTACGAACTTCAGTCACGCTCTGGGGTGCTGCCCATGAAACAACTACCTCGACCTTCGATGGGTCCACTGCTATCCCCTGCTCAGACACTATTTTCCCAAGGAAATACCCTTCTCACATCCTGAACCTGCACTTAGACAATTTCCCATACAGCTGTTGCCATCAGAGGACCTATATAACCATTATTGGGTTCTCTGTGTGATCCTCCTTTGACCTTGAGTATATCAGGATGTCGTCGATAAACACAACTATAAACCGATGAAAGTATTCCCAGAGGACGGATTTCATGAGTCCCATGAACATAGCTGGAGCGTTTGTAACACCGAACGACTGGACCACAAACTCAATGTTCCCATATCTACACCTGAAGGAATTCTTGGAGATATCGACCTCCTTCACCCTAACATGGTGATATCCAGACCACATATCGATCTTCGAGAACCAACATGGTCCCCTCAGCTGGTCAAAGAGATCCTTTATCCTCAGGAGAGGGTAGCGATTCTTGACCTTCACCTGATTCATCCTCCTGCAACCTATTCACAGTATTAGACCACCATCCGCCTTCTTTGTAAACAAGACAAGAGCACCCCATGGTGAATAACATGGCTGCAAAAAAAACCCTTCTTCATCAGATCTCAATCTGGATCCACAACTCCCGCAACTCCAAAGTTGTCATCCAGTAGAGAGAAATCGAAATCGGATGACCACCAGGTTTCAAGTCTATCCTGATCTCAACATCATGTCGAGGTGGTAGAGTCACCACCTCTTCATAGAAGACCTCCATAAACTCACTGACGAGCCATGGGACTTCCACCATCAATGCATCCACCAACTACACTAATAGTTCAGCCAACAGGGAAAGGAGGGGCTCCTCTCTTCTGTTACTTTTTTGACAACCCCACTCGCCGAATAAAGTTACATGTTGACCGAACAAATCTGAAAACACTACCCTTACTCATTAGCAGTCAATAATGGAACATACAGAGAATAGTCAGTCAATGCCTAGGATGACATCAAATGGTTGTATCTACAACAGTAGAAGATCCCTGATAGACTGATGTGGCCCTATCATTAGTCTACACCCTCAGCAAACATAAAAAAATCGATTGACCTCTGAATGGCGTGCTTAGCACCAGGGGTGCTGAACTTTTCTCGACATCTAAACCAAGGGTACGTGCCAGACTAGGTGTAAAAAAGGAGTACAAATCTCTTGTATCGATCAAGTCATAGGAAAGAGTACTGATCAAGCTGATTGTACCTCAAACAACCTATGGCCCTACTGGAACTGCTGCCTCCACAGCGTGCAACTACCCACACCCAGCTCCACTGCCTCTTGGTTGTCAGAAACCTCCCGGACCATACCCTGGTCGAGGTCCCTGAGGAGCACACTGAGTTCGGCCTCCTCCCTCCACGTCTTGTCTCGGAGGAGTGGGAGCCAGCTGTACCTACTGCTGCTGGTGAAGGGGCCGAGTTGGAAACTACTAATTCTAAGGTGGGCACTGAACGTGCCCACCCTCTCTGTACTATACTCAGTCCAGGAACTTATTTCTATGGTGTCCATGGATCCCACAAATTAAGCACCTCGGTCCTTGGCCCGAAAGAAAAGGGCGAGGACCTGGGGATCAAAACTGGAACTGCTGAGGCCTGCTTCATGCTGGTCGAAACCTAGAGGTTCCTGATGTTGGAGTCCTTCTGCTGATGGCCTTCCCCTTCGACGAGCCCAACAGGATCCCCTATCATGATACACCTCCAAGCATGCACATCCTTTCCACCACTTCACCTTTACTCTGGACCTCTAAGTAGGTCGGTATGTTGAATGGAGTAACATCATACTGAAGAGAAGGTCGAAGTGCCTCCTCCAAATGTCTCACTTGAGAATCCTCATCCAGAAAAAGCTCCAGAGAAAAGCAAAGGAGATCCTTGAACTTGATCCCCAACTCTCATACTGACATGCTCCCCTACTGGAGGGAGAGCAGCTCCTGACTCTTTTCAGCCTTCATCGTGGAAGAGAGGAATTCTGCCCGGAACTCCCTCTCGAATTTAGCCCATGAAACCTTAGCCTCCCTCCATTCCCCGAGATAAAGCATCCACCACTGACACGCTACTCCTCACATCTGGCTGATGTCCAGAAGAACCCATTACTCTTTCAGAGCCGGAATCAAGCCGAAATCTATCACGAGCTCCTCGAGCCAGCTCCCTATCTCCACATCTGAGATGCTACCCTCAAACATCCTAAGGGTTTGCCACTGAATGGCATGAAGTGTCCTCTCCCACTAATCATCCTCCTCTCGGTCAGCCCTCTTTCGATCAGCTAAAGAAACCTCCGGCGCCACAGTCGTTCGAACTACTCGTGGTCATCTCCCTAGTTCCATAGCTTCAAGGTAAACAAGGGATTCCTAATCCCGAGTAGTGTAGAATATTGTTCTTAAATTTTCTTCGGATTATTATTCATTTTAAACCCCAAAAATGCTCTTGAAACACAAGAAAAAAAGTCACTATGATTCTTGTACAGTCCCTTGGGTCTCTGCAATACAATCAGTGCAGCCATACATGGTCGTTCGGTAGGTGCAGAGTCCTTGCATCGGATCACAGTGGGCCTTAAAATCATATGTCCTCGCCATTCTTCCCTAGAATATTTCATGCACCAAGATCTCCCAACACTGTTTCCCTACCATCCCATGCAATCTTCACTGTGCCTAACCCCAGACTCCATCCTATCTCTCAACCACTCCTTTGATACCATTCTGTCTCGACCTGCCTTCACCAAAAAGGATAGAAGAGAAAGCTGATTTCCAAACCCTTCTTTAAGTTGAAGGAGAGATAATGACCCCCGAGACCCGCCTTCGATAGATCCTAGAGTGGATACTAGAATCAAGGGTATAGAATCACATACAAGATGTAAGGCATTACACTTTTCATTTTTATAGGATTGGGAGATAAGATAGCAACCCCAACGACACCAAAGCTAAAAGTAAAGGTAAAGCTGAAAGTAAACCATTCCCATATGCACGTTCAAAATCAAATGATACAAGCCACAAGAACTCCAAATGTAATGTACCATGAAAAGGAAAACAACAATAGAAACTGACCCACGGTCTGAGATAGTATAGTCTCGCACAATCCTTGAAGTCCTCCACGAAACCTGAAATCATTTTTATATACGTAGGGTGAGCATAAATGTATACTCAGTAGGGAAAACCAAAGGCCCTCGTGCACATGTGGAGAGGCATTCTAATGCCCTGTGTGAAAAAGAGATGACCAAAACATCTAGCAAGGTAAACTATCCACCCAAGCCTCACCAAGACACACTCCCCAAATAACTCAAGTCAAGTAATGTATAGTAATAGCACATCGATATTTGGGTACCCCATGCCACTTTCCCACTATTTATTGAAGACATCTCATGCATCGAACCAATCCCGCCATTCTCACCGTAGTCCCACTGCCACTCCCTGTCCGCACACACCTGGTCCACAACCACACATCCCACCCGCAAACTCCTGGGCCACAACCACCACGTGTAAACTTGCCCGCAAACACCTGGGCCAGAACAACCACTGCCACGCCCGATGACACCTAGTACTCATCCTAAAGACTCATGGGAAACAACCTACCCGCACAATCCTGGGCCAACCACCACAACTACCCTTCCCCGAAGTATCTGGGGCTATAATGGATCTTAGGCATTCACAGCCTACCTAAAGAGTCTTGGGCTATTCGGGAAAGGGAGAAAATATAGAGCTAATAACCATTCACTCATATTAGTGTGGGGAAAACACCCTCCCCATGAAATGGGGTGTTTGGCACTACGTTCTCAACATTGGGTGGGGAACGAATAAGAAACATAAGATATACAATATATGTTAAGGAAACATGCACTCATCTCAACCTAGGGGCTCCAAAACCTACGAACAAACACCCTGGTTACTATTTATTCATAAAGAAAAGCACAACACTGACAGACAAGTCACAACTCATTCCCAAAACCAATTCCCCATTTAAACCCTTCTTTTTTTCATGTTCATGTGATCCCATTTGGGTGAATTATACAATATTGGGAAACTAATAGGCATAACCACAAGCCATGAGATTAGAAACAGCCAAATAGAAATTTAAGCATTCACACCTGGTTCTCTTGTAAAGTCACAACAACCAAGGTATAAGTGAGATCCCTCAAAGTATTGGAACCAAACCAAGCCCCATGATACAGCCCCACACTATTTCTGATTCACAACCAAAAACAGTGCCACAGTAGAGGATCCCATCCCCATTCAAATCTTCCCATAGGCACCTAGAAGACCAACACACCTACTACCAAAATAGAACGAGAAACATCCAGGTTCAAGCACGTCATTCATTAGGTTATTCTTTCTGCTTGTTAACCGGGGTGGTCACACAGTGATTCTTGTTTTACTGAACATCCATTTAAACCAACTGAGTTTAGGTGACTAACCAATTTCTATGTTATAGTAATTTATTCATCACCAAAGACAAGGCTTTATTAGGATGCAAAGAAATACCACCAACAGCCGTGATTTTCATTGAGCACAATCCCATACAGTTCACAACACATAACAACAAAAAATAGTACATCAGAACATCTATCACACCCCCTTTATTCATTAATGGACTGTTCATTATCTTCAATAAGTTTGTTTCTTAAATACCCATAGAACCAATAGCATACACACCACGCAAGATACTCAGTAAGGAAAGACGTAGGAAAAAAAACCTTACTTGGTTGATCAAGGATTGATGTTTTCCACGCACCAAGAACATCGGGGACTCCTAGTGTTATCAGAAAGGATCCGGCCCATGTGCACCACTTGTCTAGGGAAGGAAGACTCTAAACGCACTGGGAAGAAATGGAGGCCGGCCAAAAATAAGAATAAGAGGAATAAATTCCCGTGATAAATATAGATAATATCCCGTTGTTACGAGATATGGGTATTTGAATGGATTTAATGTCGAATTGTGGTTCCCCGCACGGTTGAGTGGTTACACATGACAGAATTAATTATTATTAAATGATTCCTATCAGAAAAAAGTTAGAAATAGATGTGATTTTAAAGGATTTTATATAAACAGAGCAGCACGATATGCGGACACATAGTTTGGTCCATTGATGGTCGGGCATATAAACGGGCATATAAACGGCCTTAAGAATTTTAACATTGATTACGGGCATATAAATGTCCTTGAACCACATCCAAAAGGGTAAAAAGGACTAAAAGTGATGTTATGGGAGAAAAATGCCGAAGGAAACCCCAATAAGGTCAGGTTGCACCGATCGTTCCACACATCGATTGGTCATACTGATCAGTCGCACCGATCGGTCGCACGCCGATTGTTCGCACACCGATCGGTCGCACGCCGATCTATCGCACACCGATCAGGCACACGCCGATCGGTCGCACCCACCAAGACGATACCCTTAGGATCCAGTTTTTGTCAAATGGGTGGACTATGAGGGTCTGGGCCATCACATTTCTTATATTTTCTTCCACAAGGTTATTAAGAAACTTATTATGTATGATTTTTCTAATAATGGTTCTAGTTATAAATAATGAAGTGGGTGATGATGTAGTACATTTATGAATGAGTTGTTTACATAACCATTACTCTAAAGATGCAAACCCCTGAAATTATTGAATGGATAATTATGTTATGTCATTAAAATTACTATATTTATAGTTTATAACTTTTTAGAATAACTGTGGGTCACTATAGTTTTTTAGAGATAATGTATTAGTTTTCCTTTGGAAAATAGGATAAGAAAAATATATTAAGAACCCTTAGGATGAGACTAGTTATAGGATAACAACAAAATGTTCTGAAAAGGAATATATTTTTCAGTTTAATGATAAATACACAACTATATTGATAATAAAATTAGACATGGTTCTTGATCATATAAACATGAGAGTAATAAAATTGAAAATATAAAATCGATCTTGACTCAAACATTACCGCATATATGACAATGATATTTACTATGCACATAGTATAACACTCACATTAGATATAGATTAGTTTATTATCATTTACATTATGAACTTTCAGGAAGGATTTGAATTGATGTTGATCATGTATTATTGTGGTTAAACATAATGTGTAATAGATTTAAAAGAAGGTGTATTGATTTATACAACCTATAAATGATTTTCCATGAAAATGTCTTTTCCTACTATGATCATTGTTTCCTAAGTCATAACTTTTAGTTTTAGAAAATGTAAAAACTTGTGGGAGCTGTGTCAATGTTAAAATGAATCAAAAATAAAATTATTTCCCCCTTGTGAAATCAAATGTTATGGGTTATAGAATGAAAAATATTGTTTTTATTATGACATGACATTCTCAAACTATGAACCATGTTGAAATTGAAAAAAATGAAAAGGAGATAATAATATTATATTCAGTCCATCATGAGTTAGTTTCTAGATTATTTAAGAGGATCTACTAATACAATAGTTTTTGTGTAATGTATCATTAAAAAATAAAACTATCATTCTATTCTATAGTTATTAGAGTTTGAAAATTAATTATATTTATCTATCATTTGGAAAGTTATGAATATCCATAGCATAATCTTTTCTGGAATATATCGAAATATGAAGAAATCAAATATAATGAGTGGGATTAGTATAATATCTTGTATTTAAATAATCACTTTCTTCATATTATTCATTTGAAAATGATTAAGTAACTCTGTGATCTAAAATAGAATTATGATGAATCTATTGGTACCTGTGTAGAATATTTTAAAAGATATGTGACATAAACTTATGGTATTATCCAACTAAGTTAATCTAAGGTTGATCGACACAACAATGTCTTAAAACTGAGTAAATGAATGAATTTATCCATAAATAACAATAGAAGTTATAAATAAATCATTTTATGTGATTTTATGGTGTAAATGGAGATTGTATTTACCCAATAATATCATTATTATGATATTAAAAGAAATCCAATACTAAAAGAAAACCTAAAAAACCCAGGATTAAAGAAGAATATCCTTTTATTATTATTGAAGTGTGGAAGTAAACATGGATGAAATTCCCTTAAGTGGAGTAATATATGTTCTTGGTGTTGAAAGAAAGGTCATCAAGTTGAAGAAATTTGAACTGATTGAATGAAATTTTCATGTGATACAAAAATTGATAAATCTATACATAATGAACCTACCACACCACAGTTTTTCAATGTCATGTAGTTTTGAAATTATTTAAATAATTTATCAATCAACAAGGATAATGATGATGATAAAAATCAGTAACCTATTAAGTTTATAGAAAATTAAAATCTCATGAAATCACAAATTCTATTGAGGGGTATGATGATGATGTGGGAAAAGGTACACATAACTTCCATTCCAGAAATGATAATGTATTATTTAAATATGGATCTACTAACTATTTATATTTGATGAATTTTCTATTATTAACACAGTACCACCACATTGATAAAATATTGAATTGTTAGTGAAATCCCTCAATGAATCAATGATCCCAACTAAACTCAATGATTATTCTCAATATGATTTTTTTGGAATATATTTACAGAATATATGTTTATCCTCCCTCTAGTTGAAATTGATTTAACATTATGAATTGATTGAATTTATCAACATATATCCCACATAAACTTACATAGAAGGAAATTTAGGTTTTTTATTCCAAAAAATCCTATGATTTTTAAAAAATGTGACAATAAATATGATCTTATGATGGGAATATCATCCAATTAATGGTAACATATTCATATTTAAAAGGTGAGTTTACCTATGATGGTTCAGGTGAAAATCAAAATAAATGATATGCCTATTGTGAGGGAGTTTTATGATGTAATTAAAAATGAGTTCCCTATTATTCAATTGTATCATGAAGATGAGTTCTCAATATAACTCATAAATAGTGATTCCCATATTATAAAGACTATATATAGAAAGGAAGAGATCAAATTTGATTATTCAAAAATGAAACACCGAGAAAATAATTTTGTGGGATTAATTCGGGAAAGGGTGTCACATTAGGTTCAACCAATATTATTTTTTAATAAGTAATATAGATAACTGAGACTATGAGTTGATTACCAAGAACATAACAATATCACAATCAAGAATGTGTATCATCTAGAATGTATTGATGAACTATTTGATCAATATCCTTAAGATCAACACGTTTTTTGATTGACCTTTGTTTGGGTTATTGTCAATTGATCGTAATTAATTCAGATATACAAAACATTACATTCTTAATAAGGTATGGAAACTATTAATATATAGTGATTCCATTTGGCCTTACCAATTACTATATTATATTAATTAATTTTATTACTAGTATATATAAGGATTACATTGATTAGTTTTTGGTAGTATTTATATCAACTATTCTTAAATATTCAAATAAAAAAGAATGATCGGGAATAATACATGTTTATTATATAAAAGACCCTATAAAATAAAAATTTGTATGAAGTAATTACAATGTGTGAAGTTTTTATGTAAACATATTATTTTTTGGGACATATAATCTCAAGTAATGGTATATTAGTAGATCCATAAATGATTGATGTTCTAAAACATTGTCCCAAAACAATCATTATGACTAAGAAACAATGTTTTCCTAGTATTGGTGAATACTAACGATGCGTTGTGGATATTCTTTCACGCCTAACCAATCCACTCACTAAGTCAACTAGAAAGGGATCCAAGTTCCTTTGGATATAATAATATGGAGATACTATTGAGGAAATAAATACAAGGTTATTCGGTGAACCTGTGATTATAATACACTATAAAATGGAAGGGTATGTATTCTATATTGATCCATTAATGAAGGGATTCGGAAGTGTTCACATGTAGAATGATATGTTGACGTCTTACGTATCATGTCAATTGATGGTTAATGAGAAATATAACCTAACTCATTGTTTAGAGTTAGTTTTTGTATTATTTGAATTAAAAATATGGATTCATTATCATTATATAGAAAACTATGATATATTTACTCATCAATAAATCTCTAATTATATATTCACACAGATGGAGTATAACATGAATTATAGTAGATGGTTTTAAATTATTAAATATTATGAATTCTCAATTAATAACAATGCTATGAAATCTTAAAATATGGATAATGATTTTAGGTAAATGGATAAATCTATATTAACTATGATAAAGATAAAAAAGATTCAATATTAATTGGTTTTTAAAGAGGTGATCATGAAATATTGATGGAAGGGTAAAAATAGTGTATCTCTCAAATGATGTCTAACCATCTATCCATGGAAATATTAAATAGGTATAGAAGTAGGATATAGAACTTATGAGGAATTTTTAAAATGTTCATGTCATTAACCTTGATTATGAGAGAATGATATTGTTTAGGAACAATGTGTATATTGTATCCATATCATATTTAAAGGATCTTTTTGAAGAGGCACATAGTTCTTCTTCATTTATTTATATTATAAGTACAAATATATATAGAGATTTATAATTGTATTTACAGTGGTATGGAATGATGATAGATATTTCAGAATATTTATCTCAGTTCTTGGCATGCCCACATGTTATACTTATGAGGAAAAAGTATCAGGGGTGTTACTACCATTACCCATACTAGAATCAAAATGGGAAAACATAAATATGTATTCTTTCTGCTGACTTTTCAAAATTCTTATAAGGAACAATGATATATGGTTTTTTATTGATCTCCATAAAAATTCAGCACACTTCATCTCTATCAGAGAATATTTTTTTATGGATTATAATTCATGGATATACATTGAAGTAGTGGTAAGGTTTCATGAAGTACCACATTCTATTATTTTAAATAGAGATCCTAAATTTACCTTGATGTTCAAGAGATATATTCCAAAAATTCATTAATAGAAAATTTATTTTCAATGCTTTATATCAACCTCTAATAAATGTTTAGTCAATAAAAACTCAAACCCTAGATTATATTCTATGATATTGTACAATGGAATTCAGAGGTGGTTGGGATCAGCTGTAACATACCATGTAAATAAAAAATAATACATTTTCATATTTATTAATATTTGTGAATAAAATATTAATTTTACATTTAAGGGCATGCTATTTTCGATGGTGTACCTGATACGCAACAACAGTTTTCTTCAAAATCTTATGTTGTACACAACATTGGGTCATACTAAAAAATAATAATATACTATTATTTTAAATGGTAGTTAACGCCTAGCCATTGTATTAGTGGTAATGAATTGAACTAACTACAATATGATTATATAGGATTGTTAAATGTTTTATCATTTATCAAATAAAATTTAGTGTCTTAAATTTTGAATGAATCCAATTTTAAGCATAAATACTTTAACACACTTTAAAAGGTCAATTTACAGCCTTTTGATGGAGAAACATATTTAAATAAGGATTTTGTCATATTTATATGTTATATATGACAAAATAAAATTCTTAATTACAATTGGGACATCAAAATTTACTTTGGGTAAATTTTTGGTATTTTTCTGATGAAATTCATATTTTGAATGAATATTGAAAAATATTGTATTTTAATTCAAATCTTCCTTTAATCATAATTAATTTATATGGATAGATTATCTTTTTAATTGGTTTTAAAGATTAATTAGAATATATTTTTATGATTTAATCCAATATTGATCCTTGTAAGTAATTTCACTTTGAAATAGGGTATAAATATGTGTCAATCTTTTGATAGTTATTATTTATTAAAAACTTGCATTTTTTATTGACAATGGGATTTAATTTTAAAATAATTAATTCAACATATATGTTTTTTAATTTACAAAATAGATATCATTTTTGAATTCTCAATGTCAAATATAGCTTATGCGGAATTTTTTGTATTTTTCTAAAAACCACCAATTTGTAATGAATAGTAAAAACCCTAAGTAGTAGTTAAAAACGACTTCATCATTTATAAAAAAGATTACCACTTCTATGAATTGAATTTCAATAATACAACATATATGGTTGTTATATTTAAGTAAAATTTGGTTCAATGAGATGATCATAATTATTGGTGAACAATAACATTAGACTTATTCAGTATGGCAAAAGGTAAATAAGGCAATTCAAGATAAAAATAAAATTATAATAATATAAAATTATCTTAACACATATTCAAACCTTATTGGATGAGTCATGGAAGACCAATTAAATCCATGGGTTAGACTTTGGGCATTTGAAATCTATTTGGGTAAGATAATTACATTAATAACTTTTAATTTAAAGTAAAAATCAAAACATCATAAACACGTATTGTTTTTCTAAATCAATATTAATGATGGGTTATATAATTTATATATTTTACTATATATATTCATTATAAATATATAAATATTTCTACATCATGTTAATTTATTTATAATTTTTAGACATCAAATAAATAGAATTATTTGTTAAACAATAATGATGTCGATTTTACCTCATTAATGAATGATTCAATTAAATAAGATTAAAAAAATTAAAACAATATAAAAAACCATTCCAATTATTATTGGATGATGTTTTTTTGAACAATATTCATCTTATATTATACTTTAATAAGTTTTGGACCTTTCAAAACAGAAAATCAATATATAATAAAATAATATTCTCAAACTTTCGTAAAGAGACCCTCCTCCCCCATATAATATTCCATCACCTCTAACCCATTACTCAAACCTCCAGACCCCTTTTCCACATCCCACATCTATCCAAATAAGCTTCTAATTTTACTCTCTTCCACCTAAAAGCCTTACCAAAGGTATAATGAACTTCAAGAAATCATTTTCGTTCTATCCAAAGGGCGTTACCCGATTGAAAGGTAACGTCTCCTCTTAAGTTATTTTCTTTTCTTTTACTTATCATTCCTCTAAAAACTATTTATTAATATTTTAGTAATAAAACAAATATCCTAAATACACTAGGCTATTGTTAGGAAATGTATTTTATGTACACATACACACACTCTATCTAATGGGTAAAGAACATACTGTTTCTGGAGAAGGTGAACTACTACCTCACGAAACAATGATTGTTCCATATTATTCTACCACCTCTTATGGTGGCCATTAATATGGACCTTTATTTATATGTGATATATATTATATTTATTTTGTCTTTATACTTTTTTATTTTTCATTTATATCATTCCTTTATGGTTTCCATAATTGGTAAATTTGATAATTTCATTTGAGGAAGTGTGGACTACCACCCCCTCAATGTGATATGAATCGTTCATGCCATACGTTGAACATAAAAAGGAAGGAGTTAATTAAATCACATAGCATAGATATTATAATGGAATTATAATATAACTATGTATTATTAGGTTTTCATTTCATTAAATATAAAATATAAATGAATGTTCTGTTTTTGCTTATGTACAGCTTACCGTCTCCATGAACGGTGTGTTTCATTTCTTACAAACAAATGATATGGAATATTATAAATACTTTTACACTGGATATATATGATTTATATAATATCTAAATCATTAATATCATTCTGGATATAATGGAAATTTGACCACATTGACTATTTGAAATTATAACAAGTTCATTTTTGACTAAACTTCCGAACATCAACAAAATGACCGATATAAACACAAATAATTGAATAATTGTAATAGAAAAGTAATATGTGATATAAAAGGAAAAATAAACTTTAATAATATTCTTAATGAAGTATAAATTAACTTATATTTATTATTTAGGAAGAACACAAAACATACGAGTCATGTCATACATGAGGTAAAGGGATTCTTTTCACATTTTTAATTCCATGAGATTTCCATTATTCAAAACTTATTTATTGCATGTTGTGTATTGTATACTGATATTTGATATATATTATCATGATTATATTTATATTCATGATATTCTGTGATTACTTTGGTGATTATTAACATTAGGTCATATGACTCGATTTATTGCAACGTGGAAAGGGGTTTTCATCTCACTTTTTATTCCCGTGAGATTAATGCTATATATGACACTATTTCCTTTTGTGTAGTGTATGTAATTCCCATGATTGTATTCTTTGTGTATTATAAATTAATTTATGGGTATATAAATCTTCATTTTTTGATCCTTCTTTCATGGGGTTTATGTTTCGTATGTTACGAAATCGGTAAGGGAACCTTTCACTGTACTCTTTTATTAAATGTCTACTTTTATGTAATGTCTTTTAATATCCTTTTTTATGGAGGGATAGGTTCTAATATATCCTTATTGCTGTAAATTTTATTTCCATGTGATTAGAGAGCCTTTTATCTATCATTAACTAATTTTTTGAATTTTATGTGATGTTGCAAGGCTGTCAAATTTTTGTAAGAGAACTTCATAACCCAATTTCATTTCATTGGGTTAAACTTCAACTTCTTGATTATATCGTTCTATGAATATGTGTAAATGACCAATGATTGTTTTAGACTTATTATCTATGTATATTTTCTGTATTATTATTTTTATCACATAATTATTTCATTGATTTTTCCTTAATATAAGGATACGATATTGGAAGGGACGTTGTATCAATTTACATTCCATTGAGACTTATTTTTTGTTATACACCAGTTCACTTTTATATGGTTTATATACTTCCCTTTGACATATTATATAATGTATATCCTTATTATATTGGTTTTATAAGCATTTATTAATGTTATTCATCAAATATTTGTATTTAGGCATCAGTCATATTGTGAGGAACTCATTAACTAAAATATCATTTTAAATGTTATAAAGATATAGTCTTCTATACATTCTCATTAATGCCCATGTTTCAAAAATGATTTTAGAGATTTATTTATATTGAAATGAATATTCTGAAATTAAAATTTCATTCAAATGCTTTCAAGTGGTATGGGACACTTTGAATCAAAAATCCCTTTATTGAATATTTTTAATTGTTTTGAAAATCGGTTGATAAAGCATTGATTATGTAAATATCTTGAAATGATATATTGCGATTTCAATATGGAAATTTTTTCATTACTTTATGATTGATTTATTTGTCATTAATATGTTATTTTTCTTTGGAATTGTTTATGATATGGGTGGTTCCATGATAAACCTATGGTGGGAGAGCCCGATATAGCTCTCCAATTCATTGGGTAACATGACAGATGTAAAAGTTAATGTTTCTCCTAATTTATTGAGGGGATATATTGGGATGGGTATTCCAAATGTAACTCCCAACATAAATATGAAAGATATAATGTGAATTATGTTATTAATTCTATTATTTACCTTCATGATTTATGATTTCTATGTGTTATTCATAAATCATATGATTTCAGGAGGCATGTTTAAGAGCTTATGTTTTGTATGTATTGATGAACTAATGTTTTTTTCATTATATTATAACCTTTACTATTATTTTTATTCTCATACAATGTTTTTGAAATGTTTTTCACAGAGTATAAGCCAGGTTAAGTGTAAGGAATTTCTCAAGAAGATTTATATCAAGAAAAGAATTATTATATTTAAGAATTGTTATTTTATGAAAAAAAAGATACTGAGTAGAAGTGTCTACTTTGTAATTTTTGAGATGTAATGTAATAGTTATGGTCTAATTATATAAAACTATAAACATTAAATGACCTTCAATGTGAATTATTAACCTAATTCAAGATTATTTAATTTTTAAGGCTGGGGCCTTAAATTTGGTTCAAAGTTCATTTTAGACAACTTTAGGGATTATCAGTTTTTATTTGACACATGGTTATCCTTTATGTATACTCTATATGTTAAATAATTATATTGTATCCTTTTCAAATAAAGTAATGACTGTTACAAATGGAAGGAGGATGATCTCAAATGAAATTCATATCTCTTTTTGAAGACTTTGGGGGAATAATAACTGGAATTTCATGCCCAGACGATTCTAAAAAAATTTCTGACATAAAACTCACTTGCAAGAAATTTTTTGAGATATCAAACAACAACACAATACCTAGATAACATCATGGATCATGGGTTGTATATAATCAAATCATACATTCTTAATATTTTCATGTTTACAAGAAAATGTAAATATTATCAAGGCCTTTTGAAATATTTTAACTTATAACAGGATTTTGAAACATATTATGATATTGAAAAAGGTGTTGATGAAGGATACCCTTTCATAACCTATTTATATTTGATATTAAATTATAGTCTTTTAACACATACTTATGATATTTCTAAAGAAACATTGATTGATTGTTTCAACTCAATATCAGTCCAAATGTTTAATAAAAAGAATGTTTTATCAGATGTTTTGAAATTACATGTTATACATTATTATTTTATGAAACTATTTTTCAATGAACACCCATATGACCAGTGTTTTACAGGTTATATTTTAGATGAAGGAAGAAAATGATTTTGAAGGATCTCTAAAACATTGTTTCAATGCATGTACCTAATACCTACGTGAACAATATGATGATGGAACCATGTGGACACCATGATCAAGGTATGATGTTATTTCTTTTGGGAATAGTTTTATATTATCATATAGAGGTGAAATAAAAAAATGACAATATATATAAGTCTTGATTAAGATTTTGAGGTCTCAATGAGTTGGGATGAAAATTATTGGTATAATACAACCTTTGTGGTTAAAATATATTAGGTTTATTTTTTGTGTTTTAAAAAAAGGGAAACCCGTATGATGGGTGACTACCCGTCATGCCCGGAAAGGCCATGGGAATCGAACCCAGAACCGAAGGACGACATGGGCACATCACCTACCACTAGCATACATGAAGTCTCTGGTTAGTATGAGTTATTCCATTAGATTAATGATTTTATGGATCAAGAAATTATTTATTTTAGGAACATATGTTTTATCAAATGGATATCCTTAGAATAGGAAAATGATTTGGTGATTAAGTAATAAAGTTTATTTTGGAATAAATTCTCTTTTTAGGGAAACACTATATGCCTAAGGAAAATAGAATACAATGTGATTTCATTTTTTGAATAGTGTTTGAAATTTTATTTTAGAAGAATCTATTTTTTATGGCTATTTGGATTGTTAATGGAAATGATTAACATGTCATAGAGAATATATGATTTTTTTAATTACACTTCAGTATGATACTTTAAGAGAAGTCGATGTTATTTGGTGACAAATGATACGATTTACTTTGGATGACTATGGGATTAAATCCTTCTCATTTATGGGTTTCAATCTTAGTTTGGGTTACATTGATGAATTTTATGGATAGTTGTTTATTGAATGGAATTTTTCGAACATGGGGTATTGTTTGTCTAATTTTGGAAATTAGAAATAATATTTATTTTTTAAAAGGATTATATTTTTTGGGATTATTTGATCTTGTACTAACCATTTTAATTATGGATAATGTCTAAAGATAGTGGTAATATATATTTCATCTTTTATGGATTATGTGATTCTCTCGAGGTTGATTCTAGCACTTTATATGTGAACAAGTCATCTTGAATACTCATCATTTGAAGAAAAGATTATTTCTGTTAGAAACTTACTAAAGGATTATACTCTACATGAAAACTAAGTATCTTTCCTTATATCGTTAGTCAATCACATAAATAAATTCTCCTGAATTATAAAAAAGAAACATAAAATAAAACAAATGTGGTCTATTTACTTTTCCTATTGGGTAACCATATAAAGTTTAACCAATCACATGTTTGTGATTTTTTAGTGGTTAACTTTCTCCTAATCATGTTTTCTATCACTCTCCATCAGAACTTGACAATTGTTTTCTCTTACATATCAATGTTTTCCTACATGGAATCCTAGTATGAGTAATCTTAGTTAACCTTTGTACTTCACTTTATTTATAAAGTGATAGTTTTATTGACTCTTTTTCAGATGTGGGAATTTTAATGAAGTTTCCTAGCCCAATTTTAAAATTTCCATGACGCAATTTCTAAAAGGGGGGAAGGATGTAACCTTCCATGTAAATAAATAATAATACATTTCAAAATTTATTAAATTTTTTAAATTAAATATAAATTTTATTTAAAGGGTATTCTATGATCAATGGCATTCCTGAAACGAAACAATGGGTCTCTTTGAAATCTTACATTGCAAACAATGTTGGGTCATAATAAAAAATAATAATATAAGATTATTTTAAATGGTAGTTAAATCCTATCTTTTGTATTGGAGGGAATGAAAAAAACTAACTACAATATGATTATACATGTTTTTTAAATTTTTTTACGTTTATGCAATAATATTTAGTGGCTTAAAATGTGAATGAATCCAATTTTATGTATAAATACTCAAATATTCTTTAAAAGGTCGATTTAAAACCTTTTGATGGTGAACCATCATAAAATAATTTTTTCGTCACCTTAATATATTTTATTTTACAAAATAAAATTATTCTTTATAATTGTAACGTCAAAATTTACATTGGGTAAAAGTTTGGCATTTTTCTGATAAAATTCATTTTTTAATGAATAGTGAAAAACACTGTATATTAATTAAAAACCAAATTTCAATATACTTTATTTATATGGTAATATTATCTTTTTAATTGATTCTAATTTGTAATTATATTATATTTTTACTATTTATTCCTATGATTTTCATTTAAGGTAATTTCACTTTAAAATTTGACATAAACAAGTGTCAATCTTTTGATAACTATTATTTTTTAAAACCAATCGTTTTGTTTTGACAAATGGGAATTAATTTTAAATTAATTAATGCATATTACAAATTTTGAATTTTTAAAAATAAATATCATTTTTAAATTCAGAAAATCAAATATAGCTTTGGCTTAATTTTTTGTATTTTTCTGAAACCCTTCAATTTATGATGAATAGTGAAAACACTGAGTTTTAGTTTAAAAAACAGACTTCTTCATTTAAATGAAACATTACTAATTATGTGAATTAAATTTTGAAAATCTAATATACATGGTTTTTATCATTATCTAAAATTATTTTCAATAAGATGAAATTTATTTTTGGTGAATAGTAACTTTAGACTATTATTTACTGCAGTAAAAGATAAATAAGGTAATTAAAGTTAAAAATAATATTATAATCATATAAAATTATCTTAATAGTTGTCCCAATATTATTGTATGATCCATGTATGAGTAATAAAATCCTTGGGTTAGACTTTTGGCCTTTGAAATCCATTTGGGTAAGATTATGACTTTAATAACAGTTTATTTAAAGTAAAAATGAGAACATCATAAACATGTATTTTGTGGATAAAACAATTTCAATGTGGTTAATATAATTTATATATCTGACTATAAATATTCATTATAAAGCTAAAAATATTTTCTTCATCATGTTATTTTATGTATAATTTTTAGACATCAAATAAATAATATATTTTCTGATAATATAATGATTTACTGTTTACCTCATTAATGAATGATTTAAATAAATAAGATTATAAAATTTAAAAAAATATCCAAAAACATCCCAATTATTATTGGATGAGTTTATTTCGAACAATAGCTATATTATATTATCCTTTAAAAATATTAGGATATTTAGAAACCTAAAATGATTATATAATAAAATAATATTTTCAAACATTCCTAAAGAGCCCCTCCCCCCCTTATAAAAATCCATCACCTCTAACCAATTACTCACTCCTCTAAAGCTCCATGGCTCATACAAACTCTCCCAAAATAATCTCTCAATATCACTATATTATACATATAATCCTTACCTTATGAAGAAATCACTTCAACAAATCCTTTTGTTTCAATCGAAAGAGAGTTACCTAATTTAAAGGTATGGTCCTCTCTTAAGTTCTTTTCTTTTTTTTACTTCTCCAGCCCCCTAAACAATTTTCATTCCATTATTTTATAACAAAACCAATATCCTCAATATAATTGATATTTTTATGGTAATTATTCGATCTACACTTACACTCACCTCCGTCTAATAGGTAAAGAAGATATTGTTTCTGTGGACAGTGAACTACAGCCTCGCGAAATGATGATTGTTCAATATTCTCTTACCACCTCTTATGGTGGCCATTAAGATGGAAGATTTTTTTCATGTGATATATATTATATTTATATTGTCTCTATACTTCTCTATTTTTCATTTATATCATACTTTTATGGTTTCCATAACGGGTAATAAGATAATTTCATTTGAAGAAGTGCGGACTACCACCCCATCAAAGTGACATGACTAGTTCAATCCAAATTTAGAACATATCAATAATGGAGTTAATTAAGTAATGTAACATAAATATTATAACAAAATTATAATTTACCTATTTTTTTATATTATTTCAATCCTTTAAATATAAACTAGAAATTAAAGTAGCGTTCATGCGTATGCCCGTCATACAGTCTCTATGAACGGTGTGTTTCATTTATTAACTGCAAATAATATGGAGTATTATAAATACATATAAAATGGATATATATTATATATAATATATTTAAATCATGAATATCATTCTTTATATAATTTAACTTTGACCACATGGACAATTTGAAATTATAAAAAGTTCATTTTTGACTAAAGTCCCGAACATCGACAAAATGTCTGATATGAACTAAAATAATTAACCAATTGTAATAGAAAGGTAATAAGTTATATAAAATTATTAATAAACTTGAAAAGGGTTATTAGGTAATTAGAAATTATCGTAGGATTATTATTCATGAATAACATAGAACATACGAGTCAAGTCAGACAAGAGGTAAGGGATTTCTTATCTCACTTTTAATTCCGTGAGATTTCCATTGTTAACCACATATTTATTGCATGTGATGTATTTTGTATTTAAATTTGATATATATTATCATGATTCTATTTCTATTCATGGCATAATATGATTTATTTTGTGTTTAATAAATTTTTGTCATACAACTCAGTTGATTACTACGTGGTATGGGGTTTTCTTCTCACTTTTTATTCACATGAGATGCATGCTCTATTTTACCATATTTCCTTTTTTGTAGTGTGTGTACTTACCATGATTATATTATTTGTGTAATATAAATTAATTTATGGGTATTTCAATCTTCATTGTATGATCATTCCATCATGGGGTGTATGTTTTTTAAGATACGAAATCGGTAAGGGAACATTTCATTTTACTCTTTTAGTCAACGACATATTTTATGTCATGTCGTTTAATTTCCTTTTTTTAAGTCGGGATATGTTCATATATATCCTTATTGTGTTAAATTTTATGTCCCTGTGATGAGAGACCCTATTCTCTCTCATCAAAAAATTTCCATAATTTTAAAGAGATGATGTTAGGCTGTCAAATTTCTGTAAGAGAACTTCTTAACCCAATTTCAATTCTTTGTGTTAAAATTCTACTTCTTGATTATGTCATGCTATGAATATGTGTGAATTATATCTAATAGTTTTCAACATAATATCCACTTAAATTGGGTGTAATATTATTTTTTACACATAATTATGTTATTGATTTTTCTTTAATCAATGGATATGATCTTTATAAGGGACTTTGTCTCTATTTACGTTCCATTGAGACTTATTTTTGTTATACACCAATTCAATTTTATATTGTGTATATACTAAAATTTGACATATTATATCATGAATATACTTATTCTCATGATATAATATGATTTTATTAATGTTATTCCTCAAATATATGTATTCAGGCGTCTCTCATTTGGTAAGGAACTCTTTATCTAAAATATCATTTTAAATGTTTTGATGATTTATTCTTCTAAATATTTCTCATTAATTTGCAAGTTTTAAATATTTTTTTAATGATTTATTTATTTGGAAATGAATGTTTTGAAAGTAAAATTTCTTTCAAATGCATTAATGTGGTGTTGGAAACATTGATTAAAAAATCTACTTATTAAATATTTTGAATTGTTTTCAAAATGGTGTGATAAAGCATTGATTATATCAATATCTTGAAATGATATACTATGAATTCAATGTGGAAATGTTATCTTTACATTATTCTTATTTTTTGTGTTATGAATACGTTATGGTTATTGGTCATTGTATAGGTATATGGGTGGTTCCGTGAAAACATTGGGCGGTATATCCTGATATAGCTCTCCAATGTATTGGGTAAAGTGGTGGAGGTAAATATTAACGTTTACCATAAGAGATTTAGGGAATATACTTTGATGGGTATTCCAAACATAACTCCTTACATAGCTATGAAAGCAACAATGTATGTATATTATGAATGCCATAAGTTACCTTTATGATTTCTTATTTCTATGTGTTATTCGTAAATCTTATTATTTCTTGAGCTATGTTAAAGATATTATGTTTTGTATATATTAAAGAACAAATGTATTCTTTCATTATTTTATAACCCTTACTTGAATTTTTATGATTATACCAAGTTATTGAAATGTTTTATACAGGGTATGTGGTAGGGTAAGAGAAAGGAAGAACTCAAGAAGATTTATATCAAGAAATGAATTATTATTTTCTTTTAAGAGTTTTTATTTCTTGAAAAAATGGACACTAGGTAGAAGTGTCTACTTTGTAATTTTTGAGATATGATGTAATAGTTATGGTCTAATTATTTAAATCTATAAACCTGAAAAGATACTCAATGTGAATTACAAAATTGTTGCAAGATTATGTAATGTTCAAGGTTGAGGCCTTATATCAACACCGTCTGATATTTCAGTTTTCAAATAGCAATAGCTTTCACTCGAGCATTCAAATGAATCTTTAGGAAGAATTATATGGAAAGAATTGAATAATTTTAATCTATTGGGATTAATTTTGATAAAAATATCTATTGTAACATTATTGAATTAATGAAATGGTAGATAAGGTTAGATCTATTTAGAAGCACATAAGGGAAACAAAATGATGTAATAAAATGTATAACAATAATTACCAACATGATGTAGAAATTGAATTTTGTGATAAGCTATTTCTAAAAATATCTCTATGGAATTGGAAAATGATATCAAGAAACAAAAGGAAAACTACAACCTAGGTATTTCAGCCCCTCTGAGACTTCTATGCATATCAGAATCATGTCCAATTTCTTGGATCCTTTGTCATGTTTATATCAGGTTCATGATGTGTTCCATATATCGTTCCTGATGAACTACGTACATGATCTAAAGCATGTAGCAAACTAATATTTCATACCTCTATAGAATGATCTCTTCTATAAAAAAACTAGTGGATATTTTGTAGGATATATAAAAATTAAAAACAAAACAAAACCAGTCACCTAGTTATGGTTTTAGGGAAAAACCACCAGCTTATAAAACCTATGTGAGAAAATGAGGATGTAAGGATTCTGAATTATCTTTAGTTTTTTGAATCTAAGGGATGGATTTTTTAGGGACCAATTATTTTTATAGGGTGTATAATATTACACACTATGGTATTATGAATTTTTTAAATATTTTTTTTTGATATCTTACGTAACACACCACACCATGTATTATCTAACCATGCTATACTAAAAATATTATAATTTAAAAATAACCCTTATAACTGAGTTGTTATACTTTTCAGTATAAATAAAAACAATCAAATTTTAATAATTACGTATAATGTTTTTATATATAAAAAATATTTTGATAAAATGGTACTTAATATTTAGTAAAGTCATTATATGTTTAAAAATATTATTTTCCTATAAAAATGTTCTTTTAACATTTTTGAGAAAAAAATAAAAGTAAACTTTTCCTATTTTATAGAATTTATTTGAAAAAAATAGGATTCAATTTTCAAATCTACATCTAAAAAATATCTTTGAGTGAATTTTTTATAATTTTCAACAATAAGTAACTTTTTTTGAATAATAAAAAAAATTTCTATTTTTACAAATGAGCTTTTATTTTAAATAAATTTCAACATCTATTTTACTTTAATATGGTTTTAAAAATAAAATTGGTTTGATTTTATATTAATTAATCAAATTTATTTCATTGTAATTAAATTTCTATTGAAATTTAATATTAAAACTTTTTACACTTATAAAAGGATTTATTTTTAGATCTATTTTTTCATATATATGGGCTTATTTTTAAATTAATTTTTTCTAGTTATTTGAATAGAAATTTAAAAAATGGACTCCGTATTCGGAATCATAATAATTTATATTATCTAATAAAAATTTAAAAATATTATTGGTTTTTCATATTTCAACATAATCCTAACATAATTTGAAAATATGATCATATTGATGCCTTTTTATTGGGAATGATATTATAATTTGGGTTTCCTTTGGTAAATATCCATGTGGGATCCATGTGTGTTCGTTTCCCCACATATAAAATAGAATTTTCTCTTCTCTCCTCTCCACACATCCAAAACAATTTTTTTCATCCAAGTCCTACCCATGTCAAATACATACTTCCTTCCACATATCAAAAAGGACTATGTTTTATTTTAAAATCGTCCTAAGAATGATTACTGTGTAATAATAATGGTTTTATCTAGAGAAGAGTATGTTCAAATGTGTAAAATGGAATTCAAGATATATGGTATGGGATTTGTTTCTCATATTGTTTTATATGCGACACATTCCATATACAAAACATATTTTTTTTATTATATATATTCTTATATAGAGTTTATTTCATTAATCCTATCATTAAAATTATTATATATAAATATTAATCTGATGTTTTCTTTCATGGGGATTAAAATTTGAAATGTGCCTAAGTGGTAGTGGATTTCTGTTACAATATCTTGGTTTATAGTGGTTTTTTTGTAATGCTATAAATTATGAGATATTATAATATACTTCTCAAAAATCAATTTAATTTTCTACCCATAAAGTTATTACATGAAAATAGATATTTTATTTATATTTTCATCTCTTCATATACATAGCTGTCCAAAAAAATTTTGTTTAAGGAAAATGGACTTTATTTCTCTATTTAAAAGAAAATACAGTTTCATTCATGTTCATGTTTTCCAAAAATGTTTTAAATAATGAATAAATTTATTTTTACTGATTGATTAATGAAAAATTTACCCATATTTTTGTTTTACCAAATTTTTTTAAATGGAATATTCTTATAATTTTTTGAATGATGTTCATCTTGAATTTTAATTAAAAATGTAAAAGGAATATTTATTAACATGTACTACATGAATAGTATTTTCCACCATGTCTACCTCTAACTATTTTAAATAATAAATTATAATTTAGAAATATTATTTTCCATGAAAATTATTTTCATAATGTTTTAGAACCATTAGTTTTTAAAATGGTGATTTTAAAAGTGAAAATGTTTTATTCCTCAAGGAATGTTCCAAGTGATCAATCAAAATAATTTTCCATCTATGACAACAACATGTTGTTTTATATATGATTTTCTAGGGATATGATCTAGGGATACCATTTTTATTATTTCAATAGATGTCTTATAATTACAATGAAGAGATATTTGTGAAATTTGTTCTTTTTCAATGGGTTGATCTATGATGAGTTAATGAGATGATTATGAATACTATTTCTTCTATATTTTTTATGAAATGATGAAATTATTATGAAAACCATTTCTTATCATGGGTTATGATATGATGACTATTTTTAAAACTTGTGTAAAAAATGTATAGACTATGTAAGGGGTTGAAATTATTCTTCATTTAATGAATTGGGTAATGATTAATGTTCAATGAGATCAAAGGGTACACAAGAGGTTATCCCAAGATTCAAATAGGGAACATTATTGGTTATCCCAATCCTGAATTAGGGTAAACTAGATGTTATCCCAATCCCAAATCTTATACACATGTGGTTATTCCAAGCCAAACATGTTATGAATGTGTTCGTGGTTTTTTGTAAAATAATATTATTCTATTCCTATATATATGCTAAATATCGTTTTCTTATGAGAATTTAATGATCTCATGGCCAATTTTTTTAATCCATTATGATTCTTATCATACTAACATTCATGATTTATTTGATGGATCATATTTGTGAGCTATGGAATATAGTTACATGTTTTATGATGTTATTCAAAACTTGTCATACTATTATTCTAATGTTATGTTGTTCTGTCTCTTCCACACCCTTACGATGAATCTAACATCACCCATTCCTATTATTACTTTCCCTGGGCTATGATGAAATGTATTTTTTATGATATATCTATGAAGGGTTGTATTTACCAATTACTATGTAACATACGATACTTTAAAATTATGAGAAAGTTGTTTGTGTATTAATGTCTGAAAATTTACTAAACCAATATGATTATAGTGCAAAACTTCCTATTATATAATTAATATTCATATATTAAGATGAGATATATATATATATATAAGAAGTATGGGACTCTATTGATTGGGTATTAACTTGATATTCACTTATACATGATGAGTGGGCCTGAGAAAACAAACTCTTATTGATAAGCTTATGTTAATTGAAATTTTCTTTAAAAACCATTATAATTGGATTGAATATATTACAACCATGAATTACCAAGGTTAAAAATAAGGTGGATTGAGGTAAAATAAGGTTTTATAATTTAGGAAATCATAATAATGGTTTTATAATCATATTATTTTTTACTCTTATTGTTAATATTTAATGATACATAATACCTTATTGATTTTAGTATGGTAATACTGATAGAAATATGAATTTGAGTGGGTGATCATAACAAAAAAATATTTAAGAATCTTGTTTTAATATATTCATATGATTTACATCATATCATCAATAGTATACCACGATATTCATTAATATGATCAATGTTTAGATGTTGATTTAGTATTGAAAATCATAATGGCTTGATGATCACATCTCAAATATGTTTCCCCACTAGAGAATATTTTTTTCCTTCTCTAGATGAATTTAATATTATTTTACTCATGGATTTTATCCCTTTATATAGATCCAGAATAAATTTTCAATGAAGGGATGTTATATTTGATATTATGAATCGACCTATGATCTTCTATTAGAGATATGGAGATAAAAAATCCCCAAGAAAAATTATTGTATCATAATTTTTTATTAATTTCCATAAGGAATATTAATCTCAAAAGGTTGGGGAGAAAATCAATATTGAAAATTTACATTTTTTTAGATTATGCTAATGAATTTCCAGAGGAATTACCTTGTATTCCTTGGAATCATGAAGATGATCATTGAAAATTAGACATATGTTATTCAATACCTATTTCAAATACTCGATATTGAATAACCAAGATTTATATATCATATTTTTTCCTCATTAAGAAGTGGACCATTTCTTTTTGATATGATTAAATATGAATCGATGTATATTTGAATTGATTATATGGGACTTAACAAAATCACTATTAAAAACAAATATCATTTACCATGTATTAATGATTTGTTTTATCAATTAGGATGAGATAAATATTTTTCAAAGATTTACCTTCGATCTATATATCATCATTGGAGGTTCAAGAATGGGGAAATAACCAAGAAACCCTTTTATATGAGAAATAGTCATTATGAATTTATAGTGAGGATATTTGGAGTTTTCAATTCACATTATATCTTAATTTATGTAATGAATATAGACTTTGGAGATTATGTTAATCAGTTTGTGGTTGTATTTATATATGGTCATCTAATATATTAAAATCAAATGGGAGATCAAATAGATCATTTTTTTATTTTATTAAATGACTTGTGGATGGAGAAGTAATATTCCAAATTTTCCAAGTGTAAATTTTTTCTATATAGTGTCTCATTCTTTCTTCATATAATCTCAAGTGAGGTAATATTGATAGATTCATCAATGATAGATGTTATATAAAAGTTATCAAGAAAAACTATGATAACCAAGATCTATTGTTTTCTTATGTTGGGTGGATAATACAATCGAATTGTGATGGATTTCTCATCAATATATCATCAAAATAACCAAGTAGACTCATAAGGGAGCCATGTTAATTTTGAAATATGAATATGAGGAAAATTTGAATGAGTTGAGATTAATTTTGGATAGGACACATATTCTTACACTACAATGTAGTGGATAAGGGTTTGTAACCATTACTGTTTCATCATATATGGTATTGGGATTATTCCACATTATGAATTACATGGTGATACCTTATTCCTCATTCCAAAGGAAATTGCAAAATTACAATTACCCAACTCATGATATAGGGATGAAAATTTTAATTTTTGAAGGTAAGGTTTAGAAGAATTATCCAAATGATGCATTTTGTGATATATATACTAATCATAAAATCTTGAAGTATATATTCACATATAAAGAGTTGAATATCTGCAAAATAGATGGTTCTAATTGATTAAAATTTATAACTGATCAATACACAACCTCCCTGGGCAGGTAGATAAGGTGGATAATGATCTAAGTTGGGAAAACCATACTATTTTTTTCCTAGAGTAGGATTGAAAAAAATTAAACATATATAAATTTATAGAATATTTATCTTGAAATAATGTTTAAAGGGTACTTATCTTTTCATTTCTAGATGATTGGTAATCCATTCTTCTATGTTGGGAGTAAGAAGATTCATGAGGAAGATGTTGAATTATATCAGAATGTGAGAAATTTTCCTAATATAAAATATGATTGTGATAGAAATATAATGTTCCATAACTGAGTATGTGTCATTTAAATACTATAATTGAAGGAGCTATTAGATGATTGTCATTATTCTACATTCATTTTTCATTAAATAAGTACAATGATGTATAGAAATCTAAAAGTGTATTTATGTGGGGATATCATGAAAATGAATATAACTAAGTATGTATATCCAGGACTAGTATATAATAAATTTAATTATAATAGATTGAGTTATAAGGTGATGTTACAAACCAGACCCATAAAATAATGGAAATAAGGAAATATTACATCATATTTCATCATCGGACAACCAAAAACCCCAAAGGTAACCATATTATTTGGGTTGTAGTCAATATCCTTACAAAGTCAAAAAAATTATTTATAATAAGATAATATTTCTCAGTTGATCATCTTTCTATGATACACATCAAAGAAGTTGAAAGGTATTAAAAAATACCACTATCAATATATATAATCAAGATCTGAGTCTTACCTTAATTTTCTTTAGAATACTTCAACAAGATCTGGATACATATTTCAGTTTTAGTAATACATATCATCACTAAATATATTTTCAATCTGAGAGAACAATTAAAATCATATATAAGATTTTTATAGAATTTTTTATGGATTTAAACGATGGATTGGATCAGTAAATTCCTTTGGTAGGTTGTTTTTACAATAATGTATTTCATTTGGGTTTTCATATGGATCCCTGTAAATACCTATAAGTTAAAACCATGAAAACACTATTGTTATAGAAGGAATTTTGAGAAATAATGATAGTGGTTACTTTGATAGAAATGGAAATTTTATAGAATATTAAATCCATTTTGTAAAGATTTGTGTAAACTTACAGTAGATAGAAAATGTTTGGTGAAAATCGTTGGTGAGATATATAATTATATTTTTGTTAAAAATTATTCAAAAAAATATAAATTGAATAAAAATATGTGAAATATATATATTTTCAATATTATCCTATGATTTATAAATCCATTTGAAATTATTGTTCATGTTAGGATGGAGGTTTATCTCTTGGACCATTGACCAAATATCTCTAAGTTCAATATGTTTTCCAATTATCTATCTTGAGGATGTTCATAATAGATCCTTCACATATAATGAAATCATAGTTCATAAAAATAGATCATTATATCTCTTATGAGAAACAAATGGTGTATATTTTGAATAAAATAGATGTTTTATGAATAAAGACTACTCCTTTTGTAACATTTTTTGGGGAAACCATAAATTTGAGGAAGCTACATGAGATCCCAAGGATGTGATGAGGCATAAGTGTCCTTCATTTTTCATATAAGAGTGATAAGATTTAAATGGATTAATTATTATATTGTTTTATAATGTAACACCTAGATATTTTATGACATGTTTATCTTTAAATAAATTTTATTTATTTGATAGCTTTCTTTAAATACATTTCTAATTTTAAATGTACCAGGATATGCTATTGAATTAATATAATTCAATGTAACAGTTATTGTTGATTCATTGGAATGGTGGGTATGAATATGAATAACTAAATTCTAATAAAATTATTTTTTATAATTCTATATATTTATCTAATTTTTTATCAATTAGTTAGAAAATAATGTAAATCCATTAAAATGTTGAAAAGAGATATTTTAAAAAAAATATTATTTTTTTCATGCCATTAGTTATTATTTTAATTAATTAAGTTAAATTAATATGGAATAATGAATTCAATAAATTTTTATAGATAATATATTAAATAATCTATTTTCACTTTTATTATATATTTTAATAGGAAATGAATGAAAGTAAACTCAGTATTTGGCTAAAAATAAATTTTTTTAAAATAATGGTTGCATTTTTTTGTATGCTTATATTAAAATTAATTTCTTCCACCAATAAAAATTTTATTTTTAAAAATTTACCCAATGATTTTAATTTTAATAATGAATATTATTTTTTAATTTCAACAAAATTTTTGGGCATTATGAATAATAACATAGGTAAAAATTTCACAAACAATAGTAACTGTTTAAATGTGTTTAAAGCATTAAAATGACGTAAAAATATATCTAAATCCGATTTCATAGTCCAAATTTTGACTTATATCATCTCATAATTTAATATGATATATTTTGAATGTATTTGTGTTGATTAATAGTGTCACGACTTATCCTCGGGGCCCGTGTCATGACTACCCCAAGCCCGCCTTCCATTGGCCAGGGGCTGGCGACTAGCACCGAAGGCATAAATCCCAATAAAAAGGAAGGGATTGACTTTATAAAAGAAAACAAAAACCACAGAGTACGCAAAATGAATTAAACAATAATTAACTGAATACACAAGTGATGGAAAGTAAATGGGCCAGAATACAAGCCCAACTGAAAGTAAAGTACAACTGAAAAGAAAGTACAACAGCAGAAAAGTAAAGTAGAAACACTGAGCTGTCCACTGAAAATCCCACTTGAAGGGTGGGTACAGATAGTCTCCTTAGATCCTCGGGTCCAGCCGTCTGCTCTGTGTACGTCTCATCCAGTGATCCACCTTCAAGTACCATCCATCTCCACGAGCCTCCACCTCGATCAGTGCTGTTTGTCGTCTACATCCAACAAAACGTAGTGTGAGAATAGCCCATGTAGGGGTGAGTATACTATACTCAGTAGGGATCCTGAGACCCCCATAGGTCTCCCAGAATCCACGAATGATAAACCATAAATGAGAGATACAAACACGAGATAAAAATCATCCCTACTTAGGTATATGCCCATACATATACCTAAGTCATCAAACCCAATTTTCCTCCAAATTTTGAGCCCATTTTCAACCCTGTCCACACAGGAATGTACAATCCAATCCAAACAAGAAAACACAACCCAATCCACATAGGAAAGAAAGTCAATCATATCGAAGATAATGATTGAAAGTCAAGACTCTTCTCACATAGGTATACTACTCATGAAGAGGGGTAGAGATGAATGATGTAGCCTCTGAATCATCTCCTCTACTGAACCCACATAAGATCCAAGTACATGTGTCGTCGCTTCCAGACCCACGTAGGATCCATGTATAGTAACCATCACTATCGAACCCACGTAGGATCCAAGTGCAGTCGTCATCGCTGCAGATCCCACGTAGGATCCAAGTACAGTCTTCCTCGTTGCCGAACCCTCGTAGGATCCAAGTACAGTCATCATCGCTGTCGAACACACATAGGATCCAAGTACAGTCGTCCTCACTACAGAACCCACATATGATCCACGTACAGTTGTCCTCACTGCCAAACCCACAGAGGATCCAAGTACAATCGTCATCGTCGTCACAGTCGCAGCCAGCTCTAGGGTTCCCGCACACAACATGCTTGATTCCTAGAGGGTCCACTCCACGAGACAAGGGGGTCGATGCATCAACATTCATGAAGTCAAGAGTTGATGTATCACAATGTTTCATCTCATTAATAGGAACTCAATGCGACAGACGACGCGACAACCGGATGCCCGGTATGAAAGTTATTTGTCTTTTCATCCAAGGGGCCAGGTTGGTTTTTAAGCTGAAACCAAACCGACCATATATAGATGCGTCCAAACCTCGAGTGGATTAATCCAAAATAACCATCTCCCTAAGAGGAATCCAAAAAGTTGATGGCACGTCAATCAGACGTCCGGAGCTCAAGTTAAAAGTGTTTCTGCTCCGAGGGCCCGGTTGGCTTCGTGTTCGAACCATCCTAGACGTACTCAATGTTCTTCGAAACCTTGAGTTTAATATAACGAAATGACCATCTTGATCCAAGTATCCCAATGAAACCGATGGTGAAATGATCTGTGGTCTGTAGCCCAAGATATAGGTGTTTGAACGGATCTGTCTGAAAACAGGGGTTTTGGGCCCGGTCCGACCAGGCCCAATACCCCATGGGTCAGCCCGAACCTAGTGGACCTGACCCGGGTCTGGGTCTGGCCCAGTTGGGTGCATCCCGGCCCAGCCGGCGCGGTCTGGCCCAATCGGCGCGGCCCAGCCCTGTGCGGGCGGCCCGGGCCTGTGCGGGCAGTCCGACCCATTGTGGGCGGTCCGGCCCCGCGTGGCCAGCCGAGTGCCGAGTGGGCGCGAAGGGGGGGAATGAATCTCTGCTTGTTTTGAAATGGAGGACCACTCTCGGTGGGACCCGCCCATTCTTGCTGGCCAGGGGTTACAACCCCCAGTCTTCCCGAAAACGGATGACCGTAATGGCCGGCCGGTGAGCTACCATAGGACCCCCGCGAGTCCCGCCTCCTGGTGTGCCAGAGGACGGTCGAGCCTGGATTCCTCCTGCTGAAACGTCATGGCCTAAGGCCTTGACTTCCGTCCATCCTGCGAGGCATGACGGCGCCACGCCCCTCCGTCATGTCCCGCTCTTGGTCGCGACCTCCTTTGGCCCCTCCGGCACGGCGTGATGGCACCTCGCTCCACCGCCACAGCACGCTCCTGTCGTGGTCATCATCATTCCCGCACGGTGAAAACGCACTGCGCCATCTTCGCCTCAAACGCCATTCTTAAAAAACAAGAGACAATGAGGAGAATCATCTGTGTTTGTGCGGTCTGATTTCCTCCCGTTAAGTTGGTAAAAATTTGTAATATTAATGAGATACATCAACGTTAATCCAGAGGACAATATTAATTCACAAATAATGAATTTAACCCATCCTAAAAATCAAGAAGGTTGATCGCTTGATGAAGGAAGGAAAAGCTTTCATTGTTCCATTGACATTGTCACGGGATGATGGCGTTGCTTCGTCAACATCAAGAAAAAGGAAGCTGATGTTGGCGTCGACATTCTTCACATTCTTTAACAAAGAAGATGAAGTTCTTTCCCCTCCCAAGACCAACACAATGATCCAACCCCCAAATAAAATAAGTCCACCCTTATTTTATTATATCATGGCATGCATCTGAAATTACAAATTTCAAAAACAACTCACCTAATTAATTAAACATAAGTTTTCTAATTAATTAGGTGTTTAGTTGGCATGAATTAATGTGGGAGAGATACATAACTTATGAGGGGTTTAGAGGAGTTATGGAATGTGAGGGGTTGGGATCATGTGGGCCCCACCTCACCTTTAACCACTCAAGGGTGGTTAGTATCTAGCGGGTCCCACACTAACTTCCACTCCTAGGATTAAACCACATTGAAAAGTAATAAAATTGTAACTCAATTTTATTTCACTCGTCATTTAATCCACACATTTTTCTATAAATCTTCTTAACCAAATAGAACTCCAATAAAGGTCTTCTTAAGAAATTACTGGTGTTTCAGTTTCATCGGTGCCCTCAAATTTCGATTCCGAGCACAGGTTCAAAAGTTAGAAATACCTGCTTGTTCTTTCACTTAACGAACCTGAGCTAAACATTGGAAATTGATTCCAGGAAAACTGGGCCTCGGAATCAAGTTCCGTTAGAAATTTTGTACTCGTAAAATACAAAAAAATTTATGAAAAAATTTCCCTTGAAATTTATAGGTCTTTACATTACTCCCAACTCAGGGATTTACATCCCTGTAAAGATACATCACAAACTAGGGAAAAAAATGAGGGTACTGAGCATGCATCTAAGCCTCCTGTTCCCATGTAATCTCCTGGAGGTTCTCGTGCTTCTACCTGATGCGCAATAGAGGAATCGACCGTCCACGTTTGACCTACTCCTGTCGATCCTCAATCTCCACCGGGACCTACGCAAATGTCACCCCATCATCGATGTCTAGCTCCCCGAGATAAATGTTATGCGTTGGGTCGTGCACGTATCTCCTCAGCTGAGATATGTGGAAGGCATGATGCACCCAGTGCAACTGAGGTGGAAGAGCCCGGTGATAAGCCACCTCGCCTATCCTCCTGAGAACCTGGAATGGTCCGATGAAGCAAAGAGATAACTTTACACCCCAGCCAAATCTCTGTAATCCACGTCGAGGTGAGACCCATAAGAAAATGTGGTTTCCATCCTCAAACTCTAGTGGTCTCCGCCTCCTCTCAGCATAGGACTTCTGTCGGCTCTGGGTAGTCCTCATCCGCTCCTGGATGATCTGTACCTTTTCAGTCATGGCCTTGACCAACTCTAGTCACACAAGTGCTGACTCCCCCGGGTCTGTCCAGCATAGAGATGATCTACATGGTTGTCTATACATTTCCTCGTATGGTTCCATCTAGATGGTGGAGTGGTAGCTGTTGTTGTATGCAAACTCCAACAAAAAAAAGATGATCCTCCGATCTGCGACCAAAGTTGATGACATATGCATGGAGCATGTCCTCGAGAGTCTGAATTGTCTTCTCTGTCTGACCATCTATCTGTGGGTGAAAGGCGGTGCTTAGGAATAGCTGCATCCCAATTGCTTCCTTCAACCCTTTACAAATCCGGTAAGTAAAGAGAGCATCTCGATCAGAGATGATAGTAAATGGAACACCATGAAGCCGTATGATATCTTGAACGTAGAGGCATCCCAAGCTATCCACTGATCCATGCTCCCTTATAGGTACTAAGTGCGCTAAAAAGGTGAGTCGGTCGGCAATCGCCCAAATGGAGTTGTGACCTCTGGAATTACGTGGAAGCCCTGTCATGAAATCCATAGATATCCCGTCCCTCTTCCACTCTGGTACCTCCAAGGGTTGTACCAAGCATAATGGTACCTGGTTCTCCGCCTTCACCTTCTGGTAGGTGAGGCATCGTGAAATTAACTCTTCCACAACCTTTTTCATACCCGGCCACCAGTGCTATCATCTGAGATCCTGGTACATCTTCGCCACTCTGGGATGTACCGCTAATGGGGAAGTGCGAAAATCTCTCAGTATCTCCTCCTATAATACAACAGGTACCATGGTACATCCTATGAAAAGGACGACGTGCTCTCCTCCCACAAATAATCCATCAGGTGCATGTCCTGAGATATCTATGCACATCGCGTCTCATAGTCAACATCTCCACGTTGTGCCTCTATGACCCACTGAAGTAGTGGTGGAGTGACTTTGAGTGACTGTAGAAAGGCTACCCCATCTCTATCCACGTAGGAGACCTGCAAAGTGGATAATTGTTCTGTCGCCTCTCCAAGTAGTTGAATGCCCATCATCCTACTGAGAGCATTGGCTACTACATTCCCCTTTCAAGGTGTATATAATATCTCAATGTCATAGTCCTAGAGGAACTTGAGCCATAGTCACTGTCTCAGGATCAGGTCCTTATGCAAGAAGATGTACCTGAGACTATGGTGGTTAGAAGAGACTGTAAAGCGCTCGCCCATCAGATAGTGTCTCCACATCTTCAAGGCGAAGACCACTGTTGCTAACTCCAGGTCATGGGTAGCGTAGTTCTTCTCGTGCTAACTCAACTATTGTGATACATAAGCGATCAATGCCCGCTCCTGCATTAGGACACACTCGTGTCCAGTCCCTGACTCATCACAGTAAACTACATACCCTACACCCTCCTATGGTAGCCTCAAGTTGGGTGCACTGGTCAATATCTGTCTCAGCTCTTGGAAGCTCTGCTGACATCTATCCGACCAAACAAAGGGTTTAACCTTCTTTATCAAGGATGAAAGTGGTGCTGCAACTCTGGAGAAGTCTTGCACAAATCTCCGATAGTACCCTGCCAGACCTAGGAATCCCCGCACCTCCATCACGCTCTGGGGTGGCTCCCAAGCTAGTATTGCCTCGATCTTTGCAAGATCCACCGCAACTCCCACCTCAGAGATGATGTGGCCCAAGAATTGGACCTATCAAATACAAAACTGGCACTTCGAGAGCTATCCATATGGAATGTTCTCTAGGAGTGTATCTAGTACAACCCGCAAGTGGTGGGTGTGATCCTCCTCAATAGTCGAGTAAATAAATATTTCGTCGATGAAGACTACGACAAATCGATGGAGGTAAGGCTGGAAGATTCTATTCATGATACTCATGAACACTAATAGAGCATTGGATATTCCGAAAGTCATAACCAAGAATTCATAGTGGCCATATCGACACCTTAAGGCCATCTTCTGCACATCCTCGTCTCAAACTCTGAGCTGATGATAGCCTGACATAAGGGCTATCTTTGAGAACCATCGTGCTCCCTCAATATTATCGAAGAGGTAGTCAATCCTCAGAAGTGGATACTTGTTCATCACGGTCACCTGGTTCAGGTGATGGTATTCGACACATAGTCACAAGCTCCCATACACCCTCTTGGAGAACATGAACGGGGAAGCCCAGGGTGAAACACTAGGTCGAATGAATATATTGCCATGTAATTCCTCTATCTATACCTGTAGCTCTTGAAGCTCAGCGGGAGCCATCCGATATGCTGGAGTAGATATCGGGTCTTTCCTGGGGTATAGGTCAATATAGAAGTCTACCTCTCTATGAGGAAATAGTCCTGGAACATCGTCAGGAAAAATGTCCGCATATTAATCCCCCACAACAGGAAAACTTAGGCTCCACACATCAACTGCTCCTTAGATGAGACTTGCCAACTGATGGGTGATCAGTTTTCCTCTCCTCTGTGTGAGTCTATCCTGTGCTACAAAGGCTCCCTTCTCACCGATGAAGGTGAAACTGCTCCCATCGGTGTGAAAACACCGCACCTTGTGCCTAATATAGTCAATCTGATCATGGACTGTAGATAACCAATTCATTCCCAAGATGACGTCGTAAGGCCTCAATGTCGCTACAAGAATATCCCAGCCGAAGCACTCTCCTCCTAGAGTAAGTTCACACTACCGGCACCAGTGCGTAATCATGGAGTCTGCTCCCGTAGGAGTCTCTAGTTGTAAGGATCGAGCCAACAACTCTGTCAGAATCTTAGAGCTTCGAACAAGGGCAGTGGCAATGAAATAATGACTCCCTCCTATGTCTATAAGAACTGCAGCAAGGGTAGAGTAGATACAGATAGTACCTAAAATAATCTCAGGTGTGCCATAGTCATAGGTCTCCAATGCCTGAAGCTGAGCCTGCCTCTGCCCGCCAACTCCCTGTGGTCGGGGTGGACCTCTTGGTGGTGGTGGTGGTAGAGCCCTGAAGCGTCATCCACCACCTACTACTCGGCCAGCTCCTCTACCTCGTCCACCTTCTCCATGTGGACCACCATGGTCAAACCTCTGCCTCTGCCTGAGTGGTCCATCAACCATCTGCTACTTCTCTACAAGGCGGTTCAGGCAGTCACGAGGGATGTGGCCCTGCCCGCCGCATGCATAGCACTGTCTGCCTCTCGATTGACTGGCTCTACTACGTGTGCCCCGCACATCTGAACCAGTGTCCTGAGGTCATCCACCTAATGGCCTGGTCCCCTTGAAACTCTGTGACGTATGTCTACTTCCATCTGCAGAAGACCCCTCTATGTGTTACCCTATAGTAGGCCTTGCTACTGGCATAGGCTCAACAAGGAAGTTCTCTACGAGAAGGGCTTGCTCCAGTACTCATGCCTACGTCGGAATGCTGAGGGAGATCATCAAATCCCTGATGTCATGCCTCAGTCCCTACTTGAAGGTCTGGGCCCAGAATAATGGGTCCCACACCATGTCCGTGGAGTAGTGTGAGAGGTCGGTAAATCTCGCAGAGTAATGGGCTACTGTCATGCTGCCCTGTCGCAGCTGCAGTAACTCTTGAATACGCACCACAAATAGGGTTCCTGGAATGATCTCTGAGCCGAATAGGATCTAGAAGTCTGACCGAAGGAGAGATGCCTCATCGTGCACCTAGAGAATCAGGCTCCACAATGTACTTACTTCCACGTGTAGGAGACTCGCCGCAAGGATCACCATAAGATCTGCTGGTGTCCCTACAAATCTGAAGACTCGAATAGCAGCCTCCATCCAATCCTCGGCTACCTGAGGGTCCGTCTCCCCATGGAACCTAGGCAGTCTCTGACGCTGAAACTCGTGCAGTGAACTAAGGTGATGTGCACTGTCAGCTGTTGCGGCTGGTGGAATCAGTGGCTCAGCGGGTAGAGGTACCTTCGGTGCCTCCACTGTAATGGGGCCCTACACCGAGGCCTCGTTGCTCGGTGGGATACCATCTCGTACTAAGCTCGGAACCCTAGTTGGATACCGTCATGGGGACATCCTGAAAAGAAACAGGTGTGCCATGGTAAATATAGTATAGCAGGTGAGATGACACAATTAATCATAAAGAAAACTTTGAAACACACATGTAGTCAATGTTTTCGTGCACTAAGTCAGAAACCAGAAGTTAGGGTCTGGGTGTATGTATACGTTGGCCGCCGCACCAACACTGGACTCCCTGGACTGACAACTAGACTCAAATACCCTTAACACTATTTCTTTACAAAGACAAAATTATCAGATTCCTGAGTTCTGTGGTATAACTAACTCCTCTGATACCAATTTGCTACGAAGCATCCTCGGGGCCCGTGCCGTGACTACCCCATGCCCGACATCCATAGGCCAGGGACTGGTGACTAGAACAAAAGGTGTAAATCCTTATAAAATGGAAGGAATTTCCTTTATAAAAGAAAACAAACACCACAGAGTATGCAAACTGAAGTAAACACTAAGTAAACTGAACACACAAGTAAGTGCTAGAAAGTAAATGGGTCAGAATACAAACCCAACTGAAAGTAAAGTACAACTGAAAAGAAAGTACAACAGCAGAAAATTAAAGCAGAAAAACTGAGTCGTCCACTGGAAATCCCACCTAAAGGGTGGGTACAGATAGTCTAATCAGCTCCTCTGGTCCAGCTATCCGCTCAGTGTACGTCTCATCCAGTGATCCACCTCCAGGTACCGTCTAGCCCCACAAGCCTCTACCTCGATCAACGTTGTCCGTTGTCTACATCCAACACAACATAGTGCGGTTATAGCCCATGCAGGGTGAGTATACAATACACAGTAGGGATCCCGAGACCCCCGTAGGTCTCCTAGAATCCACGAAGGATAAACCACAAAGGGGAGATACATACACGAGATAACAGTCATCCCTACTTAGGTATATGCCCATACATATACCAAAGTCATCAAACCCAGTTCAACTCCCACTTCTGAGTCCAAGTTAAACCTAGTCCACACAGGAATGTACAACCTAATCCCCAAAGGTAAGCACAACCCAATCTACACAGGAAAGCAAGTCAATCATATCGATGATAATGATTGAATTTCAAGACTCAACTCACACAGGTATACTACTCACGAAGAGGGGAGGAGATGAATGATGTAGCCTCTGAATCATCTCTTCTGTTGAACCCACGTAGGATCCAAGTATAAATGTCGTCGATTTCGGACCCACGTAGGATCCATGTACAGTAACTTTCACTGTCGAACCCATATAGGATCCATGTACAGTCATCATTACTGCCGAACCCATGTAGGATCCATGTACCGTCGTCCTCACTACCGAACCCACGTAGGATCCAAGTACAGTCGTCATCACTGCCTAACCCACGTAGGATCTAAGTATAGTTGTCCTCACTGATGAACCCATGTAGGATCCAAATACATTCGTCCTCACTGCCGATCCCATGTAGGATCATGTTCAGTCATCATCGTCATCACAGTCGCAGCCAGCTCTAGGGTTCCCGCACACAGCACGCTCAATTCCGGGAGGGTCCGCTACATGATCCAAGGGGGTCGATACATAAAATACCATTAATTCCAGAGTTGATGTATCACAAAGTTCTGTCTCATCAATAGGAACTCAACGCGATAGACATCGTGTCAACCAGACGCCCGGTCTAAGAGTTATTGGCTTTTTCGTCCCAGGTGTCCGGTTGGGTTTTAAGATGAAACCAACCCGACCATACTCCAGCAACATCCAAACCTCGATTGGAGTAATTCAAAAGAACCTTCTCACGAAGAGGAATTGAACCAATTTGACGGCACGTCAATCAGACGTCTGGAGCTCAAGTTATAAGTGTTTCCGCTCCGAGGGCCCGATTGGCTTTCTGTTCTAACCAACCTGGACATAGCCAAATTTTTTCTAAACCTTGAATGTAATATACCTAAATGACCGGATCGATCCATGGATCCCAAATCAACTGATGGTGCATTGATCAGAGGTCTATAGCCCAAGATATAGGCGTTTGAACGGATCTGTCTAAAAATAGGGGGTTTGGGCCCAGTCTGACCCGACCCAATACCCCCTGGGTCGGCCCAAACTAGGTTGACCTGACCCAGGTCCAGGTCTAGACCAGTTGGGCGTGGCCCGACCCCATCGGTACGGTTCGGCCCAGCACGGCCGGCCAAGCGCCGAGCGGGCGCGAATGGGGGGGGGCACGACCCCCTTGTTTTGAAACAGCGGTCCCCTCTCTGTGGGGCCAGCCCTTGCCTGATGGTCGGGGGATACAGCCCCCGGTCATCCTTAAAACGACCAGTCGGTGAGCTGCCACGATACCCCCTCGATTCCCACCTCCTTGTGTTCCGGCGGCCGGCCGAGCTCGACCGTGTCAGCTTGGTGCTCCGGCCAGGCACGACGGCGCCGCGCCCCTCCGCTGCAGCCCGCTCTGGACTGCGGCCTCCTTTGGCATCTCTGGAACGGAGCGATGGTGCCGCACTCCACTTCCATGGACCGCTCTGGCCGCGGTCTTCATCATTCCCACGCGGTGCAACGACACCACGCCTTCTTCGCCTCAAACGTCATTGTTAATAAACAAGAGACAGTGACGAGAATCAACCGTGTTTGTGCGTTCTGATTTCCTCCCTTTATGTTGGTAACATGTGGCAAAATTAATGAGATACGTCAACGTTAATTCAAAGAAAAATCATAATTCACCAATAATGAATGTAACCCCTATCTCAAATCAAGACGGTTGATCTCTTGATGAAGGATGGGAAAGCTTTCGTTGTTCTGCTGGCGTTGCTGTGGGATGACGACGTCGCTTCATCAACGTCGAGAAAAAGGATGTCGAGGTTAGCACCGGCATTCATTGCGTTCTTCAACGATGAATATGAAGTTATTTCTCCTCCCAAGCCCAACACAACAAGAAAACACCAAAATAAAATAAGTCCACCCTTATTTTATTAAATCATGGCACGCATTTAAAATTAAAAAAATTCCAAAACAACTCACCTAATTAATTAAAATTCTGTTTTCTAATTAATTAGGTGTTTAGATGGCATGAATTAATGTGGGAGAGTTACATAACTTATGAGGGGTTTATAGGAGTTAGGGAATGTGAGGGGTTGGGCTCGTGTGGGCACCACCTCACCTTTATCCACTCAAGGCTGGTTAGTATCTAGCAGGTCCCACCCCAACTTCCACTCCTAGGATTAAACCACTTTGAAAAGAAATTGAATTGTAACACAATTTTATTTTACTCTTCATTTAATCCACACATTTTTCTACAACTCCTCCCAAGAAAAAGAAACTCCAGTAAAGGTATTCTTATGTAATTAACGGTGCTGCGGTTTCATTGGTGCCCTCAGGTTTCGATTTCAATCACCAGTTCAAAAGTAAGAAAAACCCGCTCTTTCGTTCATTGAACGTACCCGAGATAAACTTCAGAAATTGATTCCGGGAACACCGGGTCTCGGAATCTGGTGCCGTTAGAAACTGCGTACTCAAAAAATTCCAAACAATTTATTAAAACAATTCCTTGAAATTTATGGGTATTTACAAATAGAATAATATATTTTAATCTTTTGAAAATTTTGATGTGTCACCTCTCTATCCCATATAAAAAGGAACCAAATATCCTATCATAATCACACATAATGAACATTATATAATGATCAAAATCTATAAAAATACTTTCCAATATTTCCTCCTCAAATTCTACAGTTTATTTTTTTATCAAAATTTCATCCTCATTGGGCTTAAGGAGTAAGCCAATGGGGGTTTTCCAAAGAAGAGGTATAGCTCTTAATAGAGGGTTTTAATTTTATTTATTCTTATAAACCTATAAACTTTATGATATACATGATTATATATTATCATATATATCTAAAACATACTGAAACTTATTTATTTTGATGTAACAACCTTTATTAATCTTATTGTTTTTCAAATTAAGAAATTTATGTATCAAAATAGAAATTAAATCATCCATGAGACCCACGTTCAAAACCAGGTAGAGGCATAATTTTGAGCTACTAAACCAGCACTGTAGTAGGTACTATAGTAGTCACTATAGTATTACTGTATCAGTTACTGTAGTAGTACAGTAGCAGGAACTATTCGGTACTGTAGTAGACATAACTATTCACCTTGGGCCACCGGTTTGGGTTTGGAGTCTTTAAGGCATTAGGTCCACCCATGGCCTTCGGGTCAGTATGGCTTATGGGCCACCTCATGGCCTTCGTGCCACCTCCAGGCCCTCAGGGCCACCTGATTTGTAGTTGCACAGACAGATGTTTCAAGGAACCACTCTAGAGGAGGAAAGAGCAGGGCACATCCCCCAGAGTAGGGCTAAAAAGACATTAGAATAATGAGAGGGTATGGAATTTTCCATCAGTACCACACCTGTGCACCCCTTCACATGGACATGCTAGCCGAACAGTCATGCAAAGGTTCAAAGCTGATCACGATGCAGATCCTGGGGAGGAGCAGTTTCAAGTAGTCATAGTTTGTATGATTTTTTTATGGACCTATGGGTCATGTAATTTGTCCAAGCCTATGAGAAATGTAATTACTAAGCATAAACTCATTGTAAGGGTTCAACCTCATCCCTTGATAGGTGGGGTTATCAGAAAATCAACAAAAAAAGAAATCATTCAAGAAATTCAGTCAACTGCAAAAGTAATGCTTTGTTATAATGATGGAATTATTATGTATATATGTTATTTTTTAAATAATAATTATTCTTTAATGATAATAGATTATGTACCTCTTTATATTCTTATCCCTTGTGAAATGATTAAACCACTCATGCATATATATATATATTTCCTCTTCAATGAAGTAAGACGATTCATTTTTTAATTTTTTATTCCACGGATGGTAATAAATATATATTTAAATAATATTTATTATATTTATTAAATTATATTGATTCTTGAATACTGATGTATTATTTACAGTTATTTAATAACATCCAACTAAAAGATTAAACATCAATTGTGTTTATGTAATGATTGTCGTCTCTAGGAAGTTATGTAATTCTATTTTAGTCTCCAATTTATATAAATAATTATAAAAGTATATATGTTGAATAATATTGATTCATATTTATTTATTATTTTTATAAATATTATTAATCCATGACAATGTTGTATGTTCCACGACCATTGAACTAAAATGTTATTGGAAAACTGACCACTATTCTCCTGCATATTCATTTTAAGGAAATTTTTTTTAATAAAATTATAATTAAACATTATAATGGAATTAAAAAATTTATGTTATTTATTTACATGGTATAATAATATATTTATAATAAATATATATTTATGATGTGGTATGATTTGAACAAAAGAAAATGTTGATGAGATATGAGGTAAGGGTTAATGTGACAATTTCATTTCCTTCTTTGATTGTCTATAATAAATTTACATTTAGATAAAATATATGGTTATTATCATTTAAAACATATATTTTTTCCAATTTCATTACCCATATAATTTTCAACTAATTGTACATTTTTAATCTATTTGTAATTCAAAATAACTAATAATTTTTTTTTACCAAAACCATATTTATTTTATTTTTGGTTAGGAATATTTTCATTCCCAGTCTATATTTTCATAAAAATGTTTTCAAGAAAATTTTTAATCTCTATAATAGTTTTTTTAATTTCATATTAATGAATATTTTAATTTCTAAAAAATGGATTAGAATAATCTTCTTACAGTTTTTTGAATGAGGTACTTTTGACCAAACTTGTTTATAGAATCATTATTTTATCATTTACCACACGAATTACATATCCCTCTTCACAACAAATATAATCATTAGAATATTTCAAGGTTATTTTCACTGAAAATATGGTAATTTATATTTTAATAATTTTATGATTTTCAATAACTGATTTTATTTTGAAAATTGTATTTCTCATGAAATTATCCAATAGACTTTTAAATTAATTTTTCATCAATTGAAACAATATTAGATATTACTTATGATTCACTGAGGATTTTAACAAATGATATCAACCACATATTTTCTCTAGATGTTTTGTTATGATGGTTTTTTATAGATTATTTTATGATCAAAAATAATTTCTTATGGGAAAACATTATTAATTTGAATTCATTATGAAACAAATTTACATTCTTCATGTTATACTATATTAAATCAATAAATTTGTTTGTGATATTTTTGGATATTTATTGTTTAACATTATATTATGGGTATGTCGGTTATATATATCCAATTAACTAGTTTCATATGTATTACTCATGAGATAAATATGTTATAGATGAACATTCTTTCGAGTCTATAATATTATGGTGGACACAGTTTAATGTCTATAAGATAATTCATGAAGCATTTTAATGTACGTATGTATATGGCAGGGAATAATTTGTTTTCCTTTTCATAATGAGTAAAATTTTTATAGTTTGTATTCGCTTAAAATTTTATAAAAATATTCTTGAGAAAAATTCATTTCAACAAGATATCCTCTAATGGATCATAGTTGATTATTGATGATTTTTCACTCTTACGACTTTTGACTTTTTCTTATATTAACACTTATAACATGAATCATGATTAAAAAAATATAATTTACTGGATATGCAATAATAATATTTTGATCATGTACTTATAACATTACAATAAAAAATTGATCATTGATTGATATATCTTATGTTTACCCTTAAAGAGAACATGACTTCACTCATTCATATATTTTCCTTCCCCAATTTATGATTTCGTTTTTATGTATGAAAATTCTAGAAGTGTACTAAAATTAATAACATCATGGGAGATGTCAAATATCAATTATGTAATATGTTTTTTATGTATCTAGTCTCCAAAACCCATAATTTGTTTTTGGTTTTGGGGATGTATAATTTATTTATGAATTGAATTTTAAAATAAAATGATGAAATATTTATGTATCTTATGTTTTGGTCACCTCTTGTGTAGATGTTTTATTATGGTTAGAAATAATTTAAATAATAATGAAACATTTATTTTATCCTAAAAGAAAGCCTCTAATAAAAATAAAGCACCACAAGGATATGTATATTCGATGATAGATCATGTTAAAATGAAAATGATAGACAATGAGATAAAAACCCCCATGATAACCAATAAACACCAAGATCTAAAAAATTATTTGTGATGAAATAAGAGTGAAACATCATACGTTTTTGAATGAGTCGATATTCATTGGTATATTTGAATTTTGAGTCTGGTGGGAAGACCAACATGAGTTTTAGACTTCGAAACCGAATTTCGATAATTTTAATCCACCACAGAATGTTTTTTTGATATATTTTATGGATACTCAAGGCCGGAAAGGTTCCTAATTATTTTAGGTGCATTTGGGCCAGAACCCCATTTTTTTAAAGGTACACACAAAGGTGCATTGTTTGGTATAACCACATGACCACAAGGGGAAGCCATGTAGAGTGTTTATTGATCTTCATTGAGGGTGTGCATGTGGTGTGCATGGTTTTTCAAATATTATAGTCACGACATAATTATTTGACCCACTTAAGCAGTAGGTGTTCACAGCTGGGGCATGGTCTAGCATCATTAGGCGGCTAGACCGTGCACCATATTTTAATGGGGTGACTTTTTAGATAATGAGTACGCACTATAGAAAAATAGATAGCTATCCTATGTGACTTAACAATAATCCTCTATAAATTGTGTGAAATAAAACAATTCCCCCTATGTTCATTAACATTTTTATAATACGTTTTCCTCTTATTCATGCCCATATCAGTGGGAGGTCCTCCATTCTCCTATTTACTATACATTATCTATTCGGTATGAGAATATAATCAAGATATGTATGTATTATATGAAATTAAGTGGTAATATATCAACATCTCTGACTTATATTCCATTTTAATCTCTCCATATAGAATGAAAAATCTATCCAATCTCTATTTCCTTATTTTCATGGTGTTTACCAAAAATTCAAAATGTATCATATTTTGACTTTAGTTAGAGCTTGGTATACAAGAAGAGAGAACATATGATTATAATATAGGTGGTTCCAATATTTTTCATTACATTTATGGGTGTTATGGTGCATGTTCTTAAATATTCACATTGGGTTTTCCTGGTTAAACACTTAATAAAAAAATTCCTTCTATTAAAATAATTAAATTATGTAATGGGATACTGTTGGGTATTCCCTAGCCTATTTTAATGTCAGATGACAAGTTTAGGTATTGATTTAGTTGGGAGTGTTTTTATATTTGATATAATTTAAATTAATTAATGGTGATATGATTAGATTGGTTCCATGAGAATGTGGTGGGTCCGGCCCATGGTTTGAAGTGATGTTGATTAGCCGGGTTGAGACTATATGGTTCATCAGGATAAGGGCATTCCCTATGATATATGGGTAGATTTTGATCACATTTTTATGTGATACAGTTTCTGAGATTATGGTGATTATGTCTTCATGCTTATTGAATGGACCATGGGACTTGAGAGAGTGTTTACCATCGAATATGGGAAACATAGTCACATGTAGTAATTTTTTATCTAGATTGTGTGTCTTAGGGAATAATGGTGATTTCCAATAACCGTTGTTGGTTGATGTTGTTATCGGTGTCATGTGGATATAGATAATACAATGTTGAGGTCGTTTTGAACTTTAATTTTTAGTGGAGTCCTCATAGATATTGTATAGTAGGTGATAATTTAGACCATCAATTATGAAAGAGATGTAATGTATAGAATGACACAGTTGACGGTGATGGAAAATTGGGAGATTTTTGTTGAGAATATAGGTTTCTGCCTAAGGATTGCCATTATATTGAGTAAAATTGACCTAGATTATGAGAGGAAGAATATTTATGTGCCATGGGATAGTGGGATGTTGACTGGATAGTCATTTATTATACATTGGAGGAAGGATATCTTCATCACTCAGGTAATCTGGTTGTTGATACAATAGTTGCTTCTATATGTAGGTTTAAGGGAATTGAACCATATTGATTGGAATGCCACTAAGATTTCAGTTACATGATTGATGGCTCATGATGTGTTTGATGTCATGATATATTTTTGACATATTAATCGGAGGAGACTAATGTCTCTCCCGAGATATTATTCTCCAGGGGATGCTTGGGTAATAATCCACAGTTCATCACCACTAAAAATATTTTTTTATAGACATGTATTGTATGAACATATTTATTTGGGGGAAAATAATCAAATAAATACTAGGAATGGTTAAATAAGGTAAAACGATCACTTTTGTTTTAAGATCCCAAGTCGAGGGAGTTATTTACTTCCTATTTTTGTTGATTTGTTTTATTTATGCACACATGAACTATATAATTATAGATATAATATATGAAGTTGTTGGATGTGGAATACTGAGCTCATACTCACATCCTACACATTCCCTTGGAGACGTGAGTAGAATTTATAATATTGATATTAGGTAGAGGATTAGGATTCGGATCTGAACCTTAGTGATCAAGGATGTGATGCTTTATAATATGATGGATGGCATCAGATCATTTAGTTCCTCAAAATCATTCTCAACTTTATTTTATGGTTTTTATGTATATGTACATATATGGTTGTCCACAGGTGTCCATACATATCTATATTGTATATCATATTAGGACATATTTATCAATCTTCTAATGTTTTTATTCTATTAGGCTTTTTGATATTATTAATTCTTCTTATTATGATACCATTGAGTTTTATTTTTTCTTCCTTTGTTAGGGGTTTCTTCCTATTTGTTGTATATACATGGGCCATTATTATTTTTACCAAAAAAGGGTATATTATCCCCACTATCACATAATTGAACCCTTACTGTGAATTGGAAGTCATTGGTGTGTGGGAAATAACCCCTAAATCCTTGGGGGAAACTGGATCTGAGAACATATAAATTGGAAAACTAGGTTAGGGTGCTAACAATGGTTTTATAGGTGTTTCTTTTTTTTGGGTCTCGCTATTTGGGCTATTATAGATCGAAGGCTATGATTTAGTTGATAATGGTTATAGAATGTGTGTTTTTTATTCCTGTAACCCCATGCTTGGGGAATAGACCAATTTTCAAGGGGTAAAATTTGATGTCATGCTTTAAAATTTTAATGTAAATTGTTTAACCCCACGAGTGGATCACTAGGGTGTGATGTTATGGAATTATATGTTTTTGAGGATTGTCCCAAAATTTTAAGGCATTATTGGTTGGAAATCATGATATTAAATTAGGCCCATATGATGTGTGTTTTATAATGATAACCATTGGGAACCTGAGATGTTCTAATAGGGGTTGGGTTATTTAAAGTGTCAATAAGAATCACAATATTGTTTTACTAGTTAGCATTTTCTGTGAAATTATACTCAGCCATATCAGGTATGTAGTTCCTAGGGAGATTGATATGTGATGATATATGGGTGTATTATGTATGGTCTAGATTATGATAAGGGAAGTGTATGTTGATGAAATGGGGTAATACATTTAAATTTTAAACAAAATGTAAAATCTGTTTCTACACATATCGTTTTTTGGGGCATTCTACTATGTTACTCTAGATTTATGATATATTAATATATTATATTCTATTCCAAACTCTTACATGTGTATTCAAGGGGCCGTGAGTCTGAATGATATGTGATACGTGACACAGATATGTGTATATAAGGTTCCTTGATGTCGGATGTCGATTGATAATGGTTTAGTGGGAGATATTAAGGGCAGTGGGATATGATTACTATTAAAAACTTATCTCTCTAAAATATCTATATTTATATATATAAATGTTTTTTATGGCCTTATGACCATGATGTTTGGTCTATTTCATGATTCCACCTAGCTTAATTTGGGTGGAATTTCATGAGGGCAGAGGTATATTTCCGCTATTGTGTGCATGAGATGAGACCCCAGAGTGTTTAGATGAAGCCCCTGGGGGTTAGGATGATCTTGATCCATAACTAAATGCTTTGGTCTAGGTAAGAAATATCTATGAATTGATAGATTTTTTCCCATGTCTAGATGAGTAGATCATGGTAAGCATAGTGTGAGACATACAATGTTTTGACATGGGATCTAAGGGAGTCGTGTCGTCCTTGGATTATTTTAATTGTGAGTTCCCATATCAGAACACACCACTATTTTCGTATTAAGGTGGACTAAAGGATATAGATAAGAGGATTGATTCTTTAGGGTTGATTTTTTTCTTTTTGAGACACCCCCATGTCGAATGGTGATTTTGTCTACAGATATGATTAGAGGACTGCAGAAGAACATGTGGGATAGACAAGTACATGCTCGTAGACATGATGGACTTCCATGAAGGTATTTAATGGTTAGGTACTTCATGAAATTATTTCTGAAGATGATTATGGTCTATTGACCCTGGGATATTATGATTCTCTATTAGTGAGATACATCTATCATGGATTATGTGGGAAATTTCACAGATCTATTTGGACATTCATATTCATTAAAAGATGATGGCATCACCCTAGTGAGGTGATTTGAGGGTGGATTATGACATGCCCACAGGGATGAGTTGAATATATTCTCACTGAACTTATTTTTCATTGGTGTTGAATCAGATTGTTATAACCAATTGAAACTCAATAGACTTGTCATATTGAATTCAGGTAATGGTGTCATGTGATCCTAATAGTGATGATTTAGGTAACATGATTTTTTCCATGAATATAATCACCATGGATGTCAGGACCGAGACATGGGTAGTCCATTGATGAGTGCTTCGTTAGTGTTGTGATTCTAGTTTTGGCCAACAGGGAATGTTTCGAATCATTGTGTGTGGGATCCAAAGGAGTTTTAGTCATGTGGTTAGATGATGAATCTTGAGAGGTTTTCCATGAAACCATCTCTGACAACAACTATTTAGGGACTATTTTATACTCAATAATATGAGGTAGTTCCGAGGTATGTAATAAGAGATGGTATTTTGAATAATATTGTTCACATAGTTCTCAAATGGGATGGAAAGACAAAACAATGTAGTTACTGGAGGATAGCTGCTGCAAATTTATAGGGAGGTTGGCCTCAGGTTGTTAGGATTCAGGCCTAGTTTATATTTTTGATTAGGTAGGTTCAGATTTGGGCATGTATACAATGACAACTATAGATATTCCTTGATCACAGATATTACATACTTCTTTGGTCAGGGTTATTTTTATTGCACGAGGAGATCATGTTGTATCTAGACTAACCAAATACTACTTACATTGTGGTCATCATGTGAGATTCATGTTTTGATTAGGTTTTTATGAATTAGGACTATGATATGAATGCATATATATAATGTGAGTTTACTATTGACAATCATTTATGATGGAGGGTTTATGGTCACCTATTAAGGTGTGCATTTTGAGGGGTTTCATGAATCACATGGGTACTAATGAGAATCTGATGAGATGTAATACATAATGGGTTTCATGTATTAAACTATCCTGACTTTATAACCAAATGAGGTGTAGGAAAAATGGTATGTCAGGGGAGGACTTTTATGTTCAAGAAAGGTTAGTGGATCTATCATAATGATTGTTTTTGGGATGAAAATAGATCATTTATGTAATTCTTATTCTAGGGACCGCCACAAGGGGAATTGAATGTGACAAATAAATGGGGTATATTGGGGTGACGTTTTTGATATGGGTATATTTATTACCATTTTAGCTAGATAACTCACATCTTGGAGATGTGGTATCTTATGGTAGGGAGATTTTATTATCCATTATTTTTTAATGTGTCATCATTCTTTGGAAAACTAAAATTTTGAGTTTGCTAGGAGTTCAAACGTGTGTTTTCGAACTAGGAACCTAATTCTTTGAGTTTGAATTCCCCAATTCATTATTTTTAGATAGTATTAAAGGATCATAAAGTGAATTTGGGTGCTTATATGGGGTTTGGGTACATGAGGATCTAGAACCCCATTTTTTTAAATGTGCTGAGTCAGGAACATGTTTTGGATTAACTATACAGCCTAAAAGGGGGAATTTTGATGGTTGTATACAAATCCTCTCAGAGGGTACACATGGGTTACACATGATTTTTCATACCGTTCATCCTATACCTCCTTATTAGTCCCACTTAGGAAATACATTGACATTGTTGGTGAATAGTCTGGACAAACCCTGTGACATGTTTTAATGGGGTTCCCCTTTGGAGAGTGAATGCACATAGTTGGAACACAATTAGCCCAACCGTGGAACATAACCATTGGCCTCTTTAAGAAGTGGGATAGAATGAAATTTACCCTTCTTCTATATATCTATTTTCTTATAATTTCTCTTATAATTCACATGCACAATATCTGGGCGATCTCTACTATTCTCCCACCAAGGATTTGGCCCACGTCTTCGAAACAAGATCCAAATAAAGCATTAATCTCATTGGAATCATAGTGGTATGCCTTTAATTTCCCTAATTCTATTTATTTTCTATCTAGGAAAAGGTAATGTTAAATACATATGATCTATTTATATAGATATTAGGGTTCTTTTTCTAAAATCCTGATTGTCTCATTTCGTCTTGATTAAGAGACTGTTATTCGATGAACCAGCACCTATGAATTTATGGTAGGTGGTTCCTAGAATTATATTTAATTCTACGGTTTTTATATGTTTCATTTATAGATACATATGTTGGTTTGTCTTGGGGAATCCTTTTATAAATAAATTCTTACTTTTAAATTGATTAAATGAATCCATGGGATGTCATTTGGTATACACTAATCTATATAGTTATGAAAATAATGGTAATGGGATTGATTTAGTTGATTTTTTGTTTCATTTTACTTAATTAAAATTAATTTAAGGTGATATGATTACAATCATTCCATACCAACATGACCTATGTGGTTTGATGTGAGGAAGTAATGCTTTTCACCAGGATTTTGGTGACATGGTTCTTCAAGTAGGGGTGGTGGAATAAGATACATGGGGTGTTTTTTATCACTAGATTGAGGTGAAATAGTATTCATGATTGTAGTGATGTGGTAATAAAGCTAAGGTAATGTCCTACAGTACTTTATATGGTGTTCACAATCATACATGGAGTGACATGGTAGCATGTGTTAATGATGTTTTTAGATTGTGTGGATTAGGGAATGTTGGTTATTTCCACTCACCGTTGTTGGATGAAATTTCCATTGGATTCATGTTCACAACTATATTACTATGTTTAGGTGTTGTTGACCACTTGTTGTGGGTGGAAGTATCCATAGATATTTCATCCTATGGGATGGTGTTGACTATTAGTCATGGAGGAGGTTCCCACCTTATAATTCCACTGTTCCTGGTAATGGGACATCGGGAGATAGTGTTGTGGCTATCGGTTGGGGGATGTGGCTTGGCATTATACTGAAGATTATGGGCATAGATTATTGTATTAATGTTATTATTATCCCTTATAACATCATTTTATTTAGACGATAATTACTTATTATACATTAGAGGATAGATACCATCATGCCTCCCTTTGTTGGGTTGTTGAGCCTACAGTTACATCTGTACGGAGGTCTAAGGGGCATGGGAGATATTGATGTGTGAGTCAATCATACCCTAGTCACTATATTGATGACCCATGATGTGTTAGATGGCCTAATATGCTATCGATATATTTATTAGTGGATCCTAATTGTTATACATGCATGTTATTCAATATAGGACATCTAAGAACTAATCCATAGGTCCTCACCACTATCAATAAATCATCAAAGACAAGTGCTATATAAATATATATGTTTGATGGAATTTATTCAATGATATAACATAATTTAAAATGTAGGTGAAACTATCAATTTTATCCAATTAGAAAATGTGGAGTGAGCTTTTTATTACAGATTTGTTTTGGTTCCATTTCATTATATATGAATATAATATATAATTATGGATGTGATATGAGAACATGTTGGTGTTGTCCTATTGAGTTGACAATCATACCCTACACATGACCCTTAGGACATGTGTAGACAATATGTTTTGGGATTATTTAAGGGATTGGGCTTGGGATCTAGAACTTAGTGTTCAGGGATGTATTTATTTTTCATGGGATGGATGGAAGTTGGCCTAGTGGATCCACTGCACGGATATGAACCTTCCTTTGGGTATATATATAGGTTCTTATAGGGTCATCAACAATATAATATCTATATATCATGTGTATGACTTGTTATGTCTTGTATATCTAATATATCATGGTCTTATACCATTGGTCTTATTGATATTACTATTGAAATTTACTTTGCTTCTGTGGTGTTTTATTATTTATTTTACTATGATTGTCTCTCTTCTATTTTGTTATATAAATATGGAACAATATTATTATCATCACCAAAAGGTATAGTTTCCCTATTATGACCAATTGTAAACTCACTATTATTCAACAACCCCTAGCATATGTGGATTCATTACTATGGTCGTGTATCCAACCAGCCCGAAGAACATATCATGTGGAAAACTAGGTAAGGTCACTACAAAGATTCCATATGCACATAGAGATAAATTAAAAAATAAACACCCATGGGACATAAATTATAAATCCTACAACTCATATTGATGGAAAAGGAGTTCTACCTAAAACCCAAAATCATTTGAGTAATATTTTTGTGTTGACTATAAAAGAAATTAAAGTTGATGGTGGTTCGAAAAGAGATAACTAATAAAATTAAGAAAGATGGAATAACTATTCAAAATCTAAAGAAGAAACTATCATTCTATAATTTTTCAAATAATATTCTATAACCCCTTGAGATAAAGTACTAACCATGATGATGGTGAGTGGGAAATTAGAAAATTAAATTACATAGGGATGAAATTACCCATCTTATAAGGAATGTAATGCATAATATTACAAAGAGTATTTAGGGTAGATAATAAACCATTTTAAAGAAATAATTAAGGTTGGTATATTAGTCTTATCTGAAAAACAATAATCATAAATCCTTATTGATGATAAGATCAGTCTTGATGTGAAAGTGTAAGACAACCCTTGAGGGGAAGTTTTTTGAGAAGCTTCCAGGTTCACTCAATTCATAAAATCTAGAATTCTTTAAGGTGGTTGGAAAATAGGTATGGAAATGATATGAATTTATATTCCTTCATACCTAATTCTCAATTAATAAGTTCATTAATTATACTAATGAAGTATTTTTAATAAATGGATAGATGTTGATGAAAAATGATGTAATCTATGACTATTTGAAGTCAAAACATGCTAGTTTAACTATAATTATTTTGTAATATTGGATACATGTTAACAACCCATGTGGAATAAAATTAACAAAGATCATACCCAATGTCATATTAATTATATTACAGAAAACAATTGTTTAAGAATTTGTCCCTATTATTTCCTATACTGTGCGTGGCTCATATAGACATTCAGTTTAATGATTAATAGAACGTTACATATGGTAAAAGTGAAAAAGAACTCTATGATATGTTTTTTATAAATAATGGGGAGATACAAGAAAAAGAAAATATTAAATAATCTTGGAGAGAAATAGAAAAATTTTATTTTTAAAGGGGAAGAACATATTAACAAGAAATTTTACATTAGGATTTGACAATAAATGAAAATGTTGATAATGTTAAAAAATACTTTTTATTGTGTTATACATGTTTTAAATTTGTGTCAATATGTAAATATGGAAGAACATCTTGGAATAAAGGCGTTCCCCTAAAAAGGTACATGATGTATAGATAATTTATTTAACATGATGGTTTAAACACAACCTTGAATTTCTAAATATTATCTCTAAATATTGAAGTTATTTTTTACTTTTTATATGATAGAGGAAAGTGGTTGAAATTTTTAATTTTTTATGTTTTTTTGTTTTATTCATTATTAATGGAAAAATGGGTTTGATGATTTGGTGTTCTATGGAGACATTATAATAAATATTTTTACATCTCTATATTTACATTAAATAAATAACATCCATACTTATGACGTGAAATGATCTTTTAAATATATAATTGGTCAAGGTTGGATTAAATTATTATGATTGGTTATTTTATCATTAAGGTCATAATATTTAGTAATTCTTGTTGGAGAATTCCCAATGTCTATAAAATTAATATATTCCTAATATTATTTTTCAGGAGAATTAAATATAATAATTAAAAATACCCTGAAAAAATATTAAAAAAAATTAAATAAAAATATTTGATGAATATTTTATAATTTTTTCTAAGAGTTTGGAAATACATTTATATGATCATATTGGAGAAAAATCATTTTATGAAGTTTTTTCAAAAAATACATGACATTATCTATCCAAAAAAGAAAATATAGCTCATATATACTTGTAGGAGTATGATCAAACACATAGGATACTACTTATATACGCTAGCCAGAGGTGTATAGTGGGTATAGTTAGAGGAAATCTCTGTATACTAGGGAGATCGTGAATGTAGGGAACAGATAGGTGTAATAAGGCTTCGCCATAGGGAAATGATATGGATGAATCCAGGAGAAGACCCAATTACTCTAAATATTATAGTGGTGGAAACTATTTATCTTGTTAAGTGGAAGTAATTAAAAGGGAAATGTGTTTTAATATTCTCTTGAAATACCCACTATATCTTCATATAAATATTATGAACCAAAAATGAGTTTCCATATCAAATCAATGATCAATGTTAGATAAAAACTCCATATCACCTCATACCTTTGGTCATTAAATTATTTTCAATATTTATATAACTCTACCTAGACCAAGTCTTGAACCTCTATTGATCATGACATCATTATTAAAAAATCAATACACACGAATACAATCCTAAATGCATGATTTAAAAAACATGATCCATGTGAAGGAGTCATTTTGTATGTTTTGGAATCAACCACTAGGGATGAAAAAATAGATCTTCCTTAATAATGATTAAAATTTCATACATATGAGGAAATTAAGTGGGAAACCATTATTGATCTTCCATGAAGTTGAGTTGACCCTTCCATATGTTAGAATCTATCATTAGTGAATGATATTCTACAATAAAATAGAATGGATATTTTGGGAACTATAATCCTCTATGAATAATTACATAGGCCATCCTTGTATGATGATCCCTTAGGATGCATTGAACTTACCACATGAAACTAATGCAACATATCATAAATATTCCAATCAACAATAAGGTAAGTTGTACCGATCAACCATACAGAATGATAAGATATACCAAAAGGGGAGTCATCAAGTCAACTAAACATATTGTGAGTGTTTTCAATATACTATGAAAACATAGAAAACTACCAAAAGTGTGAGATATGAATTATACCATAAGATAATCTCCCCAAACACACATTGGCCTTCATTTATCCTTCGTGCTTCAATTATTTATTGTGAATGGTTATTGGATTTCGAATTGTAGAAATAGAGAAGTAGAGTTTATAGATTTGTGATACATGATTTTTATGGGATGGATTAAAATCTAGGTAGTCCTCATGAACAAGTTAATATAATGATGATTTAACCATAAAATCATGATAAATATATCACAATTGAAAATTTTATTAACTAGTAGGAGAAAGAGGTTTATAAATGTGTCTAATGATTTAAATAAAAATTAAATGGAAGAGTCCAATTCCAAAATGAAAAGTGTGATTTGATGAGTTTCTAAAAAATATAAAACTACAAGAAGATCCAAAAATATTTATTTTTATTATGGTGTAAAGAGCATAAAATCACATCTTTTAAATGTTCAAAAATCTTCATGCATTTGGTGATATTATTTTATTGATCAGGATTTTAAAAGATTAATTGAAGATTATAATTTATTTTTCTATAATAGCTATCAGTAAGAAAACTAAGGTATGTATATTTTGTTGAAACTATGAATTTTGGTATCCAAATACCCCATCCATAAATAAATTTTGAATGAATCATGATGTTATGTAGAATTAATAGGAGTATTTAATTGAGTTTTTAATGATAAATTTAATGTAAATACTATTGAACAATTTAAATGTGTCCAAGTTTTTAGGAAGATTAATATAATCAAAAATAAAAATGTATATAGGACATATTTAATGAGGTTTCTCCAATGAAATTGATTTCTATATATTTCAAAAAGTTCAAATATAAAAAATTATGGGTAATTGGATATTGTGAATAATATTCACATACTATTAATATATTTATGAAAATAAAGGGAAGTAAATGTAATTTTAAACCTTAATTTTGTAGAAAAACACTTATGTCAACAAATAGATATGATATTGTATTTGGTGTAAATTTTGAAGTGTTGATGAAATAGAAAAAAGAGAAATAGTGCTACAAAAAATCATTCCATAACTGAAGAAGAAGTATAAATGTTTGGAAAGAAAAAACTTATGTTTGAATAAAACTATTATATATTAAAAATTTGGGTAAAAGCAAATATTTTCAATTATTTTAATTTTATTTGATATTTTTAAACCCCACCATTGTATTTTTTTAGGTAGGTTGTCACATTTTAAGGTTTTTGAATTATTTGGAACATAATTATAAAAATGTCCTAATTTTGGGATTTAAAAATTTTATATTATTATTTATTTCGTCCATAAAATTTTCTATTATTATAGAAATTATTAAATAAATTTTCACTAATTTTTAAACTTAATGGGATACATTTCATCCATCTAGAGCCCAAGATCTATCATTCATTTGGAGGCTCGAAATCAATTCTCAATATGAGACTTGAAAACTATGCATTGATCTGGACACTTTTCATATTGAACTAATATCTCAAATTGATAAAATATAATTAATCTCCAATTCAACCTAGAGATTTCATAGGATATTTGGAACATGTTTTATAATGGATTCCTTATGATATTCTCTATTATTCAAGGAAATTATTTCATGCTATAGTGGAGAAGTAGAAAATGTTGATTCACCAGGACATTATTAAATTCATAGATTAAATCTACCATAAATCTTAAATATAAAGACCAATAAAACTAAAATTTTAATTTTGAATTAGGGTGATGTATATGATAAGCATTACTGAAGTCCCCAATCTCAAATGCAGTAATTAAATGGGGTTAACATGTACAAACATTCGGTGAGCATATTTGGATCCAATTATTCACCCCCTGTCCCAATAAAAAATTGTTCGTACATCATTACAAATGGTTGGAAACATTGGTTGTCTATTTTGTGATGAATTAGGGATTATGTTGTTGTAATATTTTTTTACATGTTTAATGTATCTTTTTTTCATCTTCATATTTTCACTGTCATTTTTTATTTTTATTCCCAATCAATGATCCTTCAAATTACCATGCAAGTGGAGAACTAATTATTGTTATTATTCAAGGGTTGAGTGGTGGTTCTTGAGTTTTTGTGGGTCAATTTTTTTTATTTATTTTATTATAATAATTTCAATAGTGGTGAGGTAATTTTGGAATCAGTGTCACCCACCCTACACTTCTATTCATTTTATCATCCCTTTTTATTGTTATTCCTCATCATTATCTTCATAATATTGCTTCCATGGTGTAATAGAAATGGGTTGATGATGGGAGTGAGTATTAAATTTCCTATAGAGGGTTGTTTTGGGTAATAACTTTTAACTAGAATATGTTGACTGAAAACGTTTATCTCAATATTGAGTATAATATTGAGGGTAAATATTTTTAAAGAATAATTATTTCATCACCGTGATCTCACAATAATGAAAACAGTTCTTCACAAAATACTTAGTGTCTTATCTTCTCCATTGTGTTTATTTTTTTCTTTATATGTTTATTGAATTCATATATATATATATATATGTGTGTGTGTGTGTTATTTTTAGGCATTTTAAACATCATTTTTTATGAGTTTATTTGTATATTAGTTTGTATATAAATAGTGACAATTGAAAAATTATTGAGTGTGAGTGCCCTCTTTGAGATATCAACTTTATGGTGCACAGTATATTTAATTATTAACTAATAAAAATTTATTGGAGATGGATTCAAGAAAACACCTCTAAAAATTTATTTCTATTTCCAGGGAGTCCAATCAGTTTCCCACATTGTTTAAGAAACATAAAATCCTAAATTTCAAAAACCAAAAAAAATGAACCTCATTGGGTGACATTATTTTATTGGTTCAAAGATGGGAGTTAAAAGTAATTATTCAGGTCATTTTAATGGGAACATTAACTATGAGTCAATTAAATAAGTACCATATAAGATTCAAGTTGATGAGAAATTATATATGATGAAAGATTTGAGGAACTTAATCGAGTTTATTTCCTCTTCCATGATGGAATTGGAAGATCAAAAGAAGGCTCGAGAGAAAGAGAAATAAATTTTTTTCTATTTTTTTTAAATTTTTTTAAATTTAATATCCTTCTCATGAATAAATTTGTAAAGAATTTACCTCGAACATATCTATAACAATTCCATAAGAGTTCAAAGAAGAAGACTTCCCAACTGTTGCACTTGTGGGACATCATGGTGATTTAGATGAATATTGGTCAGATTGTGTAAAAGATAAAAAGGCATGGGATTATAAAATCATTTATAAAGAAAAATTAATATGTCTCTACCTCTCCATCTATTTGTAATATTATAAATATGAAACTACTAAGTTGGATTTACCATTGGTCTTACCGAGAGATATCAATTTCTAAAATGACATTCTTGAAATGTAAATTTTCATTATCGAATTAATATTATTCAAGATAAATTGTTTTTTAACATAACATTTTCTAATATTTTAGATATATTAAAAATGGATTAGGCCTTGGAAATTATGGAATACAACAACCATGTGTTGGTGGTTAAAGAAGAAGATTTAGACAATCTGGTGGTTGTGCGACAACCTCATCTACTACAACATACAAACCATTTGGAGGAGGACACAATAAAATTTAATATGGAGTACCCCTATTTTCTTTTCCCTTTCACTCTTATACTCAAATAATTTTTTTCATTGTTATTGGGAGTTGGTAATGTTCTTAGCTTTTTTGGGGTCCTCCATTGTTAGTGTGTACACATGGAAAATGGGAAAAGAGACATATGCTAGTTCATATCAATGAAACCACGCGCACTATAAAATTGGGGATAATCCACTACAATTAAATTAATAGTTTCAATAAAAAACTACTACACTCTTGGGGTCATAAATAATGAATTATCCTTTTTCTATCTGCTTTCTCATTCATTTTATGAATTATTCTTATGGCTTGATTTTTGTTCCTTGTAGTTTTAAAGGGTTATAATCTATCTTCTTAAGTCAAAGAATACACTGAAAAATAACATCATGTTTTATCTTTTCTAATATATAGTTTTTCTACCCATATAGTTTTTTCTAATATAAAATGATTATTATAAATTATTTTTATGGGAAAGTGTGGAACTACATAGTTTTTTTATTACGTTAAGTTCCTTTTTGTTTTTTAATTTTCTAGGAAACTTTACCTTAAATGAATATTCTAATAATTGTTCACACATTGATTTATTTTAAGAAATTCAAAATGATATTTTAGAAAATAAATTTCAAATGATAGTTGATGTGAAATTGTTTCATTGAATTGGATTTTTAATATCATATATGAGTTTGATCAGCTTTTTTATTCCATTCCAATGAGTCACTAAATCAAAATATTTTTCCATACCTATAAGTAATTATAAAACATTTTTAAATATTTTTTATAATACCCACACATTCATGATTGAAACATGGATTTTGGGTTAGAACCCTAACATGTGATTTTTCTCTTCTGAAGTATTGGATTTCATATATTCTTTTACATGACTGAGGCACATAATTGGATAAAGACATATTTATATTAATACCCACACATATAAATATCCTTCAATATCCCTTAGATTCCATAAATTGATTTATAGTTTTAATCCACATTAAAATAAAAATTTATCTTTCCTACAGGCACTCCTGGTATTTTTGCCTGGATACATAATGTTAGATTATGGGGAAAGGGATTTTCATTTGATTTCATTGGGATGATTTTTAATTTTTTGGTGGTTTAAGGTGTTTATCATCATTTTGGGTAGTAGAGTATGATAAAAGTTGGCTTCAGTCATCATTTCATTTTTAATTATTAGTTTCAACTAGTTCTCAATTAATAAAAATTGAAAAAAAAAATAAAATAATAGAAAAAAATGAAGACAATATTGAACATATAATTTTAATTTAATTTATGAATACTTAACCTATATAAAATAAATGAAATGGATTTTCTTTCATTAATTTTATTCAATTGTTTGCCTCTGTTTCATAAATAAAATTAAATTTGTTTCATTTCTAAAGCTTTTAAAAAATAGAAAAAATATAGAGTACATGAATCATATCATAATTTTTATACATTTATTGTCTTGTGGCCCTTTTCATAAAACGGGGTGGTGTTTTATTTCACAATTTCTAGGGTAATTGGGTGAAAATCATCCTATTTTTTTACATTCTTATTCATCCATTATAATTAACATCCAAACATCCTCTTATAACATTAGATATTTTAATCATTTTTTAACCAACACAAGACTATAAGATTAAACTAGAAAAGTGATCATGACTAAATTAATTTTCTTGTTTCATGCTTTTGGTAAATGTAAATTTTCAATGGCCTATATTGATACACGTAAATGACATGTACGAGTATAAATCTATAATTTATTTCTCTTCTGTGATTAATGAAATTATTATCTATGTGAGGAAGTTTGTGGTTCGACTATGGATGGATTTATGAGATTTGAAAATTTTAAATGTGTTGAATTAAATTTGGAATGATTTTATTTTCAATGGGGATACATGATGTATTATATTTTTGAAATTATCATGTATCTTTTCCCATTTTTATTATTGTGTGCATTTTGATTTAATGTTATAGTGATTTCACAAGAGTGCAATGTTTATGTGTGGGGGAATTGAAAATTCAAATATTTTTAATTATTTTATTTTCATATTCAATGTATTAAAACAAATATGTTTTTGTTTTAATTTAAATTTTCACCTTTTATGGGTTTTTATGTATTTTAAACGTAATTGTAATACTGGAAAAATTTTGGGATTTAATAGTTTAATTTTATTCTTTATTTCTGCCATAACATTTTCTACACTAAGTGAAATTGGAAAATGAATTTTTTCAGGTTTTCTCACATTTGGGGATAAATTTCATCATTCTACAGCCTAAACTCAATCCATTATTTAGAATCCCAAAATCAACTCTCAATATGGGCCTTGAAAACAATGCACAAAACTAGACACTTTTAATATTGAGTTGATCTCTCAATGTGGTACAGTCCAATGATGTTGAAATTTATTATTGAGATATTATAGAAACTGGGGGAACATATTTTATAAATAAATACATGTGTTATTATTCATTCTTCAAGGAAATTAATGCATGGTAAATTGTAGAAGTGGAATATGAATATTCACCTTGAATGAATTAAATTCTGAGATCAAATCTACAAAACCTCCCATATTCATAGAACAATCCAACTGAAATTTTTAGGTTGAATGAATATAATGGATTGAAATGAATTTTTAGAAAACACTAATCTCAAATTAAGCCATTAAATGGGGTTTCAACACATACAATTTTGATAATAATATTTGGAACAAAATTTTCAACACCACTACCTATAAATATATACCCCTTATTCGTCCCAAGAGGTTGGAAGAATATGTTATCTTTTTTCTATATAATTAGATTTTATGCTGTTATAATATTTTTTGACTTGTATTAAAAATCTTTTATTCATCCTCTTATTTTTTCTTTCATTTTCTATTTTTTCCCCTATTTTCATCCTTATAATCTCCATTAATGTGGATAACTAACTCTCATTGTAGTTCTATGGGTGAGTGGCGGTTATTGAGTTCTTGTGCTTAGATGTTTATCTTTATTTTATTCTGATAATTTTATATCGGTGAAATAGGTTTTGTGTATTTTTCACCCCACTTTAATTTTTATTGATTTCTTCTTCCAATATTAATCTTTTTCCTCTCCTCGATTATCGAAATGCGACATCCATGGTAGAGAAGAAATTAGGGGATTTTGTGACTTAGTATTTTCATGAAATGAGGAGGTTCAGTATGGGATAATGACATTTTAGGGTAAATTTTTTACTGATAGGGTTGATCTCAAAGTTGAGTAGAATATTGAGAACAATGATTTTTTCACCATGATCTCAAAATAAGGACAACAATTCTACACTAATTTCTTTTTTTCTTATCTTCTCTATTTGGTTTTGTTTTGTACATTTTGTGTTTCATGAACTGAAATATATATATATATATATATATATATATTAAATATATAAATTGAAAACCCATTTATAAATCTATTAATTAGTGTATTAGTTTTCTTAATAATATGGATAATAGAAACATCAGTGTCTAAAAGCATCCACCACGAGAGATTTCCCGTAGGTCTCACAATATATTTCATCCTTAGGTAGTAAAAATTTATTTGTGAGGGATTCATGGAAAATACCTCTCATAAACATACCCATATCACTAAGTATTCAGACTAAAATATAAATATATATAGTTATAGTATGAATAATTTTGAGGTAGTTCATCTGATTTTAGAAAAAAATGAATCATAACAAACCATATTGTTCAAGAGCGACTCAAGCAATCACAAGTGATATTTATTCAAGTTAAAAAAATCTTATTCTATTATAAAAATGTTCAAATTTTCATTAAAATTCATTGTAACTATTTTCTTCCATGATAATGAGTACAATGTCATATCCATGCTCAGGCTTCTGTTCATAATAAAAATTATGTTATATGTTAGTGATAAAAAAACTACTATTCAATAGGGATATAGTCATTTGTTAGAAGGAAAATCTTGTTATTAAATATTAGTTCTCATATGTTGATGATTTCTTATTTATATCTTCATAAAACCATCCAAATAAGAGATAAACAAAGAGAGAGGTCCATTCACAGAATAAGAGAATTGCTGATGAAGGAATAATTGTAAAAACTAATAAAACATTACCAACACTAATTTACACCCCTTCCCTCTCTGTGAAAGATCATCCCTTTGAGATATTCATAGTATATGTGGTCACTTTTAATAATTTTAATGTAACATAAATGCGTGTAGTAGGTGATATTTTCCTAAATATTATTTTTTAAAACATATATAGAAAGGTCCTTTTATATTTTACATTGGATGATAAGTTAGGTGAATAAATTTTTCAATACTACTATAAACCCCTAAATCTATGGTATTTTGGGAATCATAGAAGAGAATCTTAAATCATAAAATATTGGGAAGCTATGAAGAGGATACCAACTATATTAATTTGAGGAAACAAAGGGAAGAATCTAAACTCATGGCATATTTTTGAAAAAAATAACGGAATATAGACTTGTAAAAAAAATTGGTTTTAGAAATAATTTATAATTAAAAAATACTATTCTCAATTCCCTAACTCACATAAAACATAAATCAAGGAAACCGGAAAAAAAATTCTGAAAATAAATTATTAGAGAGCATTATAAACATTAATATAATATATGAATTCAATAATGGAACAAAATATAATAAAGATACTTTTCTAAAAAACATACTATTATACATGATATATTATTATTATATGAATAATTTATAAAATTAAAATATATTATTTAATTTTAAATTGATTATTATAATTTAATTTTTGTAATATAAGTAATTAATGGTAGTTAGAGATGATTATTTAAATAAAAAGTAATATTTTTCGGAGAATATATTTTTTTAATGTGTTTTTTATTGTTAAATAATTTTTAATAAAGAATTATTTAAATTAAATTTATTTATAATATTTGAAATTAAAATAATAAAAATATATATAATAGTTATTACATGGAATGTAATAAAAATAAATTCATTTTATTCTTAAAAATGTATTTTAATAAAAAAATTCATCTTTATGTGATATTGATTTTTATATTTTAGAAAATAAATATATCATTGTTAAATAATGATAAAGAATATTTTTATATAAACTATTTATTAACATTATCTTAATTATTAATTGATTGGAAATTAAAATATAAAGACTAAATATTTAAATAAATTCATTTTCCTATAAAAATGGGTTTTCATCATATTTAATATTCCGCGTAAAAAGTGAAATTATCATATTCAGGTAATTGAATTTATACAAATAAAATCATTTTTTGGTTTATCATAGTAATATTATATAAAGACTAATTGTTTCATTTTTATAAAAATAATTATTTTTTAGTGTACAGTACAAAATACAGTTTTATAAATTATATGATATTTATGCTGTCACTAGGATAATTATGAATTAAAATTATAAAAAAATATATTTCATGATCATTGATCTATATTACTATAAATTTTACATTTAAGAATATTTACTTTAAGTTGCAAACTTGAATTTGAAACTTTAGAACCAATGATAAATGTTTCTAAAAATAGTTTAATAATTACAAAATTATTAATTTGAAAATAATTTTCCAAATTTGGAAAATTTATTATTATTAAACGGTTTTGAAAATAATAATTGTAATACATCAATTTTCACTTATGGTTAATTTCATTTTTCATCAAAAAAAATATGTATCGAGGTAAAAAATATGTATTCTGTTAAAAGTAAATAATTGTAATAAGATAAATTAAGGTAGTAATTACTAAATACCTCAAAAACATATCCCTTATTTTTTATATGAGAGTTGGATTGGATAAGAATCACCCTCTTTCAATTTATATAAACGTTATTAATCTTCTTCCATTGAAAATTACATGAAATTAATATAAAGTTATAAGTATTTACAAAAATGTATATCCTCTCACTTATAAAAGGATCTTATCCCCATGCCACTCATCTTCAAACCAAAAAACCCATTTTTTAGAATAAATACACTCAAATACATAACCAAAATAATATAGGGACATCATATATGATGCAGTTTATATAAAATACCACCACCCAAAGGCTAAATCCAATTTTCCATGGGATAATTCCAGGGATTGAGGTAAAAAATAATAATCACTCATTTTCCTTCCTAATTATTAATTTATTATTATTATAGCTCAAACTATATTATATCATAAAAATATAATTAATTATGTATCATTGGTAAAGTCATATTCTGTAATTTTTTGGGAAAAAATATTAGCTATTTCCACTATCCCCTTATAATAATAATTATCATCACACATGCATACGTACATAATAAAACTTCCATGAAATAATATTCAATTATTAATATAGAACGTATATGGTATTTCCAAAGGGGGATTTTAATGAATATATATTTTATTTATAAGATTATTATGATTATAGAAGAAAATAAATCTCTACCATCTTTCTGTTCTGTGAATAATGAATGTTTTGTCTATGTATACGTGAAGACTACCACATCATTGCAGAGGAATATTTTGTTTTTCATAACCACCCTGTATGTATATTTTATTATATATTTTATGATTTTATATGACACTAAAGAGTAATTTATTTCAGGAATATGTTTCTAAATATATAATATAATAGTTAATATCATTGTAAATTAATATATTGATATGAGTAAATTATCCGAAATAAGTTTTTACTAGATCTCGTTATCTCAACCCATACACATAGTGTCCATAAAAATGGCATAGGGATGTATAAATATTTTAAAAGATATAGTTTTGGAAATTTTTTAATGATGATCTTAGAATCAAATAAATTGGATTGGTGTTGTTATTAGGGAACATGTGTGAAACAATCCAAATTATCATCATCGTATAATGAATGTAAATTATAACCAACTAATGAATGTATAATTATGGAATAAAATTAAGTGGAAAAAATATATATATATATATATATATAAATGAATATGTTTTTAAAATAGGTTATTTTAATGGTTATTTTTATAATATTAAAAGTTAAATCTCCTTTATAGAAGTTGATATCAAAAGTATACATTTCATCTCAATTTCCCTACATTCAGGCATGTTGTGATATTATGCACATATTATTAAATTATATATATTAAAAAATTTCCAATTTAACTTCTATTTTTTCATTAATGCTTCATTGACAATATTTAAATTCTTTTTCAAGGATCCCACCATCATATTCATTTAATTCAATTTTTACCAAATTCATAAATGATTATTGTCTCCAAATTCATTCCTTGAGAAATATAACATATTATTATGTTAAAATTTTTTGACTATATATACTTCCATATATATTACTTTAATAATTATAAAGGTTATATTCAATAGATTTAAAATCCTTGAAAATTTATCTCTTTCCAGGGGTTTTGACATAATTATTACAAAAGATATAAGAGTTTCTTTCCAATATCATTTCAAAATCTACATTATTCTAAATGAAATTATATCTAAATAAATGTACTATATTTCAATATAAAACAGATATCTTGTTTTTTATTATATGATTATTCTTGAGGATTTATATGTTCTCCCTCAGTTTAATTTCCCTTGTTAAAATAATGAACCTGGTTGTATGATTTTCAGTAAAATAGACCCACGTCTTCATTTTTATTGGTTATTATTCAACTCAATGTTCATATTCATTTTATGGTTGTACTTATCCATGATTTAGTATTAATGGTATTTAGTTATATATTATTTTTACCCTTTTATATTTTTTAAATTAAAGATTTAATATTTTCAACATAGATCAGGATTTACAATCTTTTTTGAACTTTTCCATGTGAATTAATTTTTCCATAATAAAACCATTATTCTTTATGAATCTTTGATTCGATGTCTTTAAATTGTTTTCAATATAAATTTAATTCTTTTCAATTTTAAAAGGAAAAATTGATATTCTTATTATTTTTCAATTTGATTTAGCTAATATTATTTAAATTTTATTTTTCATCTTTTTCAACATACTTTTATGCAAATTATAATATGCAATGGATAATTTTTTATGAAACAATACACTTTATTTATTAAGATGGGTTATAAATTTTTCTTTGGTTGCTATTATGAAAACCAAATCTTTTACATTAGTGATTTTATTGATTTTTGAAATATACATGTTTTCATTTTATGTTGAGACATATATGTATGGTCTTCATAATGTGAGGTGGACTGAAATTATATATCCTTCCAATGAATTGGTTAATGTATGAAATATCATGAGATAATAATGGTTTGTAATGATATGATTCATGATCCACTATGATATGGGTGGCATGGATATAATTCATATTCTAGTGTGTTCTGTGAGGTAGGAACTTGATTCCTGATCCACTATGTTCTGATTTATATACATATTTTTGTTCCTCCTTTGTATGTTATTCATCATACTCATGTTATGATAGATTATATATTTGGTTATACTAAGATATGATATATATGTTATATGATACGTACTAATTTGTTTATGATATCCTAATGTTATTTTCTTTGACATTTATTATGCTCTCTTACTGACATGATTATCTTATGATCACTTATGATATTCGATTAATGAATCTAATGTTTACTATTATTAAATATATGATCTATAGACTTATTATTATTTTCATTACCAGGGTTATAAAAGATAATATTATGTTTGATATGTCAAATAGGGTATTATTTCTTAAGACATATTATGGGAAATGTTGAAGATGTTGTCGAATAAGGCAATTATCTGGAGAATATTTTAAGAAACTAAACCTTGGGGATTTGGGGTGCTAGTAATTTGGATCTATAATGAATATTTCTATAAAATGGTATATTTGGAATGAATGAATTGTTTTTATAACCATAGTTGGTATCAGATAAAGTTTCAATAACTTTTGGGGAATTGTTTTCTAATTTTGGTGTTACGACTAGAGAAAATTATTGAAAACCCTTTAGATAATCCTAAATGTTAAAAAATATCCTAAAATATTGTAAAATTATGGATTATTGATATCCTTAAAAATAAATATATTCCTGGATATAAAGAAGAAAATATAATCTCTAGAATTTATTCAACATGAGGTAATAACATATGATTAAGACCCCTACTATAAGAATATTGGAAACATTATTAACATCGTAACTGATGATGGGAAATGAGTAGATCTAGTCAACATGTGAATATATCTATAATGAATAAGCTATAATTAAGGGAAATTCTTAATAAATTGTTGTATTATAGATTAATTTCTACAACTATATTCTTGTAACATGATCAATCTAAAATATATCCCAAATAGAGCATAAAAATATTTTAGATAAGATAAAAAAGAGTCAATTAACGCATTAAATCTCTCTCTGATGGTTTCATGCAACTAGAGTAACTACCCTCATAATATTAGGATAAAATAAGGTATCATAAATTAATAAAATCACTATCACTACACCTTGGTTTCACCCACCATGGCATGGTAGCCTCACTCCGTAGACCAACCATTAGCACATACCACACCATGGCCGCAAAACTAAGGTAGATTTTGTATAACCAAGGCCTCTAATATTCCAGTGATGACTATTTCTGGATATGATATATAGGGAAACCACCCACTTGTTAACATATCAATTCCACCATCACAATTGTGGGCCATACCATTTTCCCAGAAATTCCCCAAAAAATAATTTTACGCCCCTAAGAACCTCCCACACCTTTGAAGGTGAAAATATAACATATTAAATAGAAATAATAAAATATATAAAATATTATATTTTATCCAATTATAGTATTTCAACAACCATTGGTGAATTAATATTTTTTAACCATGAATTCTAAGTGTTATGTGTTTTATTTTTCATGTAAGTTTCAGTTTGGTAGTTTTGGACCTTGTATATTTCTTATGGTTAAATAATTTATAAAAATATCAATCATGATATAAGATATATATATATTTATATATATATTATCCAACATTATATTAATCCCTAAAATTAGTACATGAAAAATGAATCGCATTTCTTTAGGGTTGTGGAAGTACACATGTATGTATGAGCAACATTATCATTTTTAATTGGAGAAAGGGTAAGATGGTACTAAATATATTATATTTACATAACAATAATTATGTCATTAAAATCATATATATTAATTATTTAAATCATTATAACCACCCATGTAGTGTGGTGATGGAAAAAAATACACAACTACATGGATACGGTAGGCTGTATATTCACAAAAGTAATGTTTTCATTTTTCATTTTATTAAAATGATATGAATATGTGTTTTTCAAAAAAAAAATATTAATATATAATTATAAATATAATACTTATTATATTATATGATCATGTTAGTATAATATTTTAAGGATGTTGGAGAAGAAATAAAATGGAAATTCCCAGTTAAGAGATATACATCTTCTTTAAAAAAACATTTTTCTGACAAATAAAACCTTTTAGATTGGTATATTTATGAGACAATACCAACTAGTTCATTTAGAGGAATATTTTTATGGTATTGGTATAGATATTTTCAGATATAGTGATTAATCGTTTTTAATACATGATAAGTGAAACCAATTATATATGTGAGGGTAGGGACACACTTTAAATAGTATGAAATATTTAAAAATATACTGTTAATTCTATTGGGTAGGTGACAACAAATTTTAATAAATTAAAATATGATAATTTTTAGTTCAAATTGAAACCATCCAAAGAGGTTTAAGAAGTTATTTTTATTATCTTGAATCCATATACAATTTTTAATACATGTTCACCCATTTTACCTTTAACTGAGTTGATTGTTATTTACCATCATTACTATAAATTATAAATTGAAATAACATTGAATATACTGAATATTTTAAATTATTTTGATATAAAATATTTATCCCATAATATATTATTTAACTCATTGAACAGATAGTAATTACTTTTAATATACATTCAAAAAAAATACAATAACTATATTTATTTAAAAAAAAATTAAGCATACAATGATTTTATAATGAAATAAATCATTTTCTTGATTATAATATAATTAATTTAATTTTTAAAATAATAATACATTTATTTTTATTTAAATCCAAACCAAACCCAATACATACCTTTTAAATACCTAATTAAGAGAAAAGAATAAAAACCCCATTTTTTAGAACAAAACATTAATTATACTTCTGAAATGTTTAGAATATATTTACAAGTTAAAAAATTTATTTATATAAGAATTATATAAGATAAAAATTATTATTTTCTATAAAAAATTCCATGTTATTTATTATTATTCATATTTTATTATGATATCATAAAATATATTATTTTTATAAAATTAATATTTTTCACTATTCACATTATTTTATTGAAAAAAACATAAATTCACCATAATATATTTTTTCGTTATGAATTGTGAAATTAAATTCATTTCATAAAATAAAATTTCTATAATTGTAAGAAATTATTTATATTATTCTTATACAAAATAAATATAAAACCATCCCTGAAGAAAATATTTTTTTAAAACACAAAATGAATTTACTAAAACATGGGTACATAAATATTATAACACCCCAAGACATCAAAATATTATCATTTTTTAATAAATATATTTTGGTTACTAGCTTTCTTTATATGAAACACTATGTTTTCTTGAGTTACACCCAATACCAAGATCCTCCGATAGTGTATAAGACATGAAAGACACAGATTAAAAGTGTATATAACATCCCAAGATATTAGGATATATTTATTTTTTATTATATATCATAAATTTTTTTTACCTTAAATCAATTTATTTGATAGATATATGGTATGAAAAAATATAATTTTATGCAAAAAAGTCCTATTTTCTAAAACATGTTTTGCTGACTTTTAATGTGTGAATATATTAAAACTAAATAAGGACACTTTAAAAAAATTATTTGTCAAAATAAACAATATTTTTGAATTCATAAATTTTAAATTCTTTTATGGAGATTTTTTATTATTTTTTCTGAGATGATTCAATATTTATTTAATGGAAAAAAATTATGAATTTTAATTGAAAACAACGTTTTCATTTTAACAACTTTTTATGATAAATTACATTTTTTTTAGAATTAAATTATAATTATTTCAATTATAATTTATTAAATCGAATATATATTGTGGTTATTAATTTCTCATTGAAACTGGATATAAAACATTTTAAACATCTAAACATTTTAGTCTGAAAAAACATTTTCTCATCCCCTATATGAAATTAATATTAAATTTATTTCTAAAAACTCAATAATTGGAACATTAGAAAATAGATTCATTATTATGAATAATGATAATTTGAAATTCATAATACGTTTAACATATTTTGGGACTAAAAATTTTAGTGAAATCATTTAAAATTAATTACAATAACTTAAGGAAAAACTAACTTAATAAGAGAATAAAACATAATCACAAAGATTAAAATGACCTGAACACTTTTCCAAAAACGATTTTATAGAAAAATTTCTACCATATACTCAATTTTATAGAATTTTGTCATTCTTTGGGTAAAATTATTTAATACAGACCCTTAAATAATGTTTACATTTTATATTTCGTAAACATCCACTCCTCCTCCACTATGAACGTGAAATAGTCCCCCTCACATCTTCAAAACTCTCCAGAACATTTTCTGAAAAAAAATATACTAAAATAAGATTATGATATCCCTAAACTCATCCTAAAAACAAAACATTGTTCAGAAATAATACAAAGGATGTCTCTTGGTATAAACTATTAGCAGTTACATGAAGAAAGGTGACATTATTCAAAAATAACATTTGTTTTATTTCATTTTCCACTCCTTAAATTTTAATTATATACTGATTAAATTGTATCATAAGTTTAATAAATATACAATTATTTTTTTTATCTTATTGTTATGACCTACACCAAAACACACTTCCATAAAATGGGATACAGAATCCTCGTTCGTTTGTATGTCAGACTATCGACTTATGAACCAGTGTAATTTATTCATCCATTGGCACCATTATATGTTCAAAATAATGATGGAATTATATTTTATATATGATATTTTTGATATTTATAATTTATTTATTCTAATAGAATTTTTTTGTAACATATACCATGTTCTTTTCCATTAATTGAGAAGACGATAACATCATTTTTGGACGTGTGTACTACAACCTCCTCAACTAAATGTGATCCTCCAACACATTAAATGTAATGTATTAATGGTGTTTTCAATTAAAATATTTAATAAGTATTACATTAATATGATTCTAGATTTAAAATAGCTATATATATCATTTAGTTTTCATTATTTTAATAAAATAAGAAAATGGAAGTAGTGATCATGCGTACATACTACCTACCATCTCAATGAATTGTATTTTTAATTTCCAATATCAATACATTAAATAATAATTTAAACACATATATAATGAATATATATTGTATTGAAAACATTTTTTACATTATTAATATTATTAAATCCTGATCTTTGTAATATGAAAAAATTGCAAACATACTCAAATCCTGGCCTCCTCCCCTCTTTCCCTTCAATCGTTATTTTCCATCAGTGTTGGATCTCTTAAAATGTACGTTGATTGCTCACTTCAAGCAGAGGAGTCCTTCATTGGACTCATTTGATCATCTTATTTTTGTGCACTGGGGTCTGCAAGATAGAGCGACTATGGGATTTCATGACACAATGAATGTGATAATTCAGTTCAAATCAGAGGTGGACATGATCAAGGCATGGTTCATCACACTTCATAGCTTCAATTGATCTCGGTTGTTTCTTTTTTAGTGATATAACGACTTCTAGATGAATAATGGCTCCACTTCTGTTGGGATTTGGGTAAGTTTCTCTCATATACCACTTCAGTTTCAAAACCCTTCTATTTTGATAATTCCAGGAAATATTGTGGGTATATTTATTTTCAATGATATTATAATGTGTGTCCTTTTTCACCCAGTTTATTAGAGAGTATGTGTAGAATTGGATGTCTCGAGTTTACCTTATGAGTTTTTCTAGATCACAATGGGGGATGAATTTCACTGCACGCAGCTTAGGGTGTATGAATAGTTGGTTGATTTTTGTTCCACCAGTATGAAACTAGTTCACCGGATTGCGTTTTTTAGGCATGGACCATGGAGAGTTACTGCACTGGAGGGTGTGGGCTTATACAACAAAGGTCTAGAGCCAAATGAATATGGTCCTTCTTCCCTGTTTTTGCTGATTATGTCGAGTCCCCAACACCCAAGAGTGGATTAAATTTATTCTAGATTGTTTCATGATCTTTGTTTGAAAAAGTAGACATAACCAACCTCAAGAGGTCCCTACTCTATTTCTGTTCCTTCATTTGCTGAGACAGTTCTGACAGGAAGGGGATTCAACCTCAGAAGTATAATCTTTCACCTAAACAAGGGGGTGAAAATCCCCATGCTGCTTCTAGGGTGCTTAAGGATTCTCAATTATCTAACACATATGATTCAATTTACCAGCGTCAACTGGTTTCTGTTTTAGGGAAGGCTGCAAAGCCATCCCTGGTGCACAGTCGCTTCTCGCCCATGAATTCAGAAGGGAATGAAAATTTGGACCCCAAATGGTGGAAAACGGTCATCGCATGATGAAAATAAAAGTAAGTTGGATATGTATAGTCATAAGATGAGGAAGATAGTATTTAATATGTGGACTTACATACATGTTCAGACTATGAGAAGGAGGATCCAGTTCGACCTAGATCACAGAAAGGAATGTAAGGGAACCTCTTGACTACAAATCTCTTGGTCCTCAATGGGAGAAACAAACAATACCCTTCAAAGACTAATATAATGCCCCAAAGACTATAGTAAATATTTTTACTAGTAAAGAAAGGTCTAATATCTTTGAGGTCAACTTGGGGGGACCCCTCTTTAAACCTAAATATGGATTTGTTCTTTAGATGATTGAAGCAGATCCCTTATGAGGGTTGTAAGTTTCATGTGGGTGATGTTAAGGTGATTGAGAGTATGGTATCTACTACAGAAGTGGGAGGAGGGGATAAAGGTGTTTTATGGATTGGAGGGTAAAATAATCGAAGATATACTATTGATCTTTGATGATCCGCAGACGAGTGTGGATGTAGTGGCCAAGGAAGATTCATGGGGCCCAATACTGCATTCCAATGAAGAAATTATGGATAAGATTTTCATTTTTCATACTTCCAAGTAGTATATAGATAATATGAATGAGAGACTAAAAAAATTGGATACCAACACCGAATAGTGCGATTGGATTAACACACAACATCTAATTTTGACCAGATGGTACAATGAGATGAAGATAACAGTGGATGACTTCATGCATGCAACAGAAAATTGGATTCTCATTTTGATGTGAGTATCATAGAAGAACCAGATACAAAGGTAATAGATTTTTCTTGGAAACTATTCAGGGATGTCGAGACTAATTTCCTTAAGTTCATGTGCATGAATTCTGGTATATTCTTTAGTCTCTAATGTCAGTTATCACTTGTTGGTATCTCCATTTTTCCATAAAAGTGTTGTTTTAATAAAAAAATAACTTTAGTAGTACTAATGAAAATGATATAATATTTCATAAAAGGACTATATATGATATCATAAATATTACTATGGTTCTTTTCTAAAGCAATAAAATTCCATTTATATTTTTATTTATTATTAACCTATTAACATTAAGGGTCTGTATATATTCCCCCATTTTCATATAATATCATTATTTAATAATAACTCGTGGTATTTTAAGTGTTACATATAACAATATAATACATGTGGGTTTGACATGAAAATTACCAAGTTCTAAAAGTTATATTTACAACATTACATTATTTTTTGATTTTTAGCCTTATCATATAACATTTACTTACTTATGATGATTTTTATTATTAATTAAATTTCAATCAAATATCCTTTTTATCATAAAATTTATATTATTATTTCCTCAATTGTATACAATTTTTATGTAGGGGGTTCACTTTGATTGTTATTTCATTAATTTGGTAAATATTTTAAAATCTATATATTTTTCTCAATCTGGTTATTTAATGATATGGCATGTTATTCATAAATAAAATAAATTATTTTATAATTGATAAATTCGATGGAAAATCACTAGATGCATTGGGGAAAAATTAATGGAATCCACTAAATGCATTGGTAGTCTCATGAGATGAATCAGTTTCCCATATCAATAGGATTTCTACCCAGTATGTTATAAACCATCCTATGAAATTCCATGATGATAAAGGATCAATGTTCCTAAAAAATATGGTGTCCTATTTATTACACTAAATACTCAGTTTTTATTATTGTCCATGAGATTGTTTCCATGACATAAAATATGGATGCATTTCATTATATGTTAATTGATTAAATGTAATATGATTTAGTTATTTTAACTACCATATTGATAGTTCTCATTGATTCATTTTTACTTCTATTGTACATAACCCTTACAGTGAATCTGTTATCACCCATGTTTTGTTTCCCTTCCTAAGTCATGGAAGATTAATTCATGGAACGAGTTTCAAGGATGCTAATATTAAATATTTTTTGTTTCAATTTATTTAAAAAATTTAAAATGGGATTCATTATGTTTTATGATTTTAAAAAACATCTAAACTTTTCCATCCTTTGGGATTATATTACTTGCAATCTTGCCAATTTATTTAAGGAATTCACTATCTCTAGGATTTGGGGGTTGGGTTGTTACTGTGTATATCAATGGAAGTTTAGTATAATTATTATAAACTATATTTAGGAAAACATTGATTTGAGAACATAATCCTATGATATACTTTGAGGTTGTGCAAAGAATAACATCCCAAATAAACCATGTTTATGATTATGAGATTGGATACAAATAAATTTTTAAATTTATGTCATTTATTTTTCTATTTTTGTGATTATAAATTTAATGTTAAATTTAGTATATGTCATCATTTAGAAATGGAGTGTATCATAAAGAATGTAAATCTTATAAATACACATGATCCAAATAGTAAGAATGATCCTTTCATTTATATTCTTGAGACAATATTGAGAAGGTAACTAGTTTTCCATTCATCCAAATCAAATTAGGACATAATATTATGCTCTAATGATATATAGAAGTATTTATATAAGTCTTATGGATTTAAATGTTTTTAAGAGAAGAAGAACAAGATAGTGAAAATGATAGACAAATAGGTGAAGATCGAGAACGATTTTTTCAACTTTTGATAAATGTGGAAGAAAACATTGATGTACATGATTAAGAGGAAAATGTGTTTTTTATGGGTAGATAATGATGGAACCATGATCATGATTTCATGTTTATGAAATTATTTTTCAATATTGAATGCTTCAACTCTAAGTATATGTGGCACTATAATAATCAGTGTCAGAGTCATCAAAATAATAAACCCTAAAAATGGCTAATGGATTATGGTCACTCTTTGGATACTACTGTAGATGAACAAGAATTATTAACATGACTATGTTTAGAAGAAATAATTATGTAATTTCTGAATTTTATCAGTAATTTACTAGTTATAAGAATTATAAAATATTTATGGACTCTACTTTAGTACCATTTCATTAATGATTTTATGTCATATATTTAATGTTACCAAGAAAAGTGATTCAGTGGAAAATTAATCTATTTGGAAACCATATGGTTTAATTGAATACAACCATTAATATGTTACTATTACTAAGATAATTATATTGAAATAAAGAGATGATTTAGTTGGATAATGTAATTTTTAGGGTACCGAATACCTTGTAACCAACAAATTATTTGTTGAAAATGTTTTTTGTGAAATAATTTATGGAGTTTAATACACATTTTTGTTTATGGAAAGTATCCAAAAACATGTGTGTTACATAAATAATAAGGAATATTGTATGATTATAATAATGTTTTAGGGTAATTCATGTTATTACCATGTTTGAATAGAATAGATTTCAAAGGTGTTCTTTTTTTTGAATTTTATTATAAAAGAGCTACTTTATGTTGATAAAAGTATAATTATAAGCTTATTTTGGATATTCTTTGACCTTCCATAAATAGTTTTGGGTCACAATCTTTTGGAAAATTTAGCCACTAATAATATGATTTGAGTTTATCATTGGAAGATGTTTTAGAGGCAAATGTATTAATTCACCATATGATCGAACATCCATTTACTAATAAATGAAATATATTGGTTCAAGGGAAAAATGATAAGGTTATGTTTATAGAAACATGTATTTACTTATACTTATATAGAGTGGAATGTTCCTAAACTTTAGGAAAATGTTCTTGAAACAAAAAAATTATCCTATTATAATCATTTATTATGATATCAATGACTATTTTAAATTTTTATGTTTCATGTTCTTATGGTCATTAACAATATATGAATTACCCATTTTTTGTGATAAATGTTATCAATTACCCTCCATTAGATCTTTATAGTAAAATTTATTTAACATTTTTATGTTTTCAATAATATTGTTTTATATGAATGCCGGTTTTTTTGTGACATTAACATTTCTATTTCCTACTTATTAAGAATATGTTTAATTAACTATAGAGACCCTAGCATAAGGTACATGGACATTATATTTTATTTACAGAATATGTAATACAAGAAACAATCAGACGCCTAAAGATCTAATTAGTTTAGTGCCTTGTGAAAATCAGAATATAATCATTTAATCATGATGAAAGATCTTCAATATCTCCCATAAAGATACTTCCCTTTTGATTTCATACCAAAATACCCTTCATTGTGACCTTGGGAAAACAGAACATAAAAAGGGTGATCTCAAATGCTCAGTAAAGGTAAACATGGATAACACAATACAATATATAAACATTTTAACACAAAAACATGAATATAAAGATTAAATATCAAAATCCTGAGTCATGAACTAAATCATTGTAGTACATATGGAATGGATCACAAATTAACATTAAACAAGATATAATATCATTGGAATAAAACATTAAAGTATGGGAAACTAATAATCACAAAATATTATTTCTATAGTAGATATGGCATTGTTTCCAAAACCATCATAGTGGAAAACGTCCATTTCTGAACCGGGTTTACTTGACATTCCAACCATGTATTACTGAAATATATTAACCAGTCGTAAAATTAATGTCAATCTCAGGAGATATAAATTTTTACCCAATGCATTGGAGGTCTATATAAGTCCTACACATCTCATACCAAAATTATTCATACAAGTGCCACAAAATATAAAAAATTCACCATAGAATAAACCATAAAATAAAGTTGGATTCTTAAACATAATTTAATCATAACATAATACATATAAAATAAATTAACATCATAAACATAATTTCATCATAAACACATTCATATAAAACTAATAATAGGTATAGATACATAACCTATGTCATATTAGAAGAGAAATAATATTGATAAAACAATTGAACTTAATTCCTATCGAAAATATATTTTCTTCTTCTAAAATGTTTTCTTTTCTCAAAATGTGGTGTAATTTTAATAAAAATAAATTTAATTGAAAATAATCAAGAAATTTTGTAATTCAATATTAATGGAAATAATTTTTTATGAGATTGTAAAAATTTGTTCATTCCGTATAATATAAAAAAACATTCTCCTCGTACTTTTGTCGTAAATGTCAAAAAGTACCTGCCATGGTAAATAAAACAATGATTACTTTCATACAACATATTAAAAGTAAAAAATTGGTAAAAATGAATTTAAACATACATATAAGAATATTAAACATTTTATGAAAAAAAATTATAAACCATGGACATTGATGACTGATATATCCCCAGTGAATACTTGTGTATAACCAATCTCAGATGAAAATGAGATTGCAAAATTATCCCTTACCTTAAGTCTGATTTCTTTTTTATGTGTATAAAACACTTATATAGTGGGTTTATACATATTATTAACTTCTAAAAGAACCATAATAATATTTATTATTTAATATATGATTCACTTATGAAATTATATTACTTGTTCATTTGTTAATGGCTTGTTAAAGCAATGTTTTGGGTATTCATCGTTTAACATATCGAACGTGTTTTGAATTTTTATTCATGATATTATTAATTATATTAGGATTTAAATACGTACATAATATAAAAATTTATTTATATATTTTACATATACATAATATAAATATATATAATAGATAGATAAAATAAATTGAATACACCGTTCATGGAGAAGGTAGGTCGTACATACGCATTAATGATATTTTCGTTTCCTTTTTAAATTGAATTTTAATAAGTAAAAGACATATATACATACATAAATCTAGTATCATTGTTTTTAAATATATTTCATAATTATTTATTATATATACTTTATAATCATTCTTGAATGGTTAATATGGAGAATGAATCTCATCGCGTCGTGGAGACGGAAAGTCGTACGTACGCACAAGCGACGATATCATTAACATAATTTCTGAGTGGAATTAGACTATATGTTGTATAATAACTTAATATTAGTATCATTTTATCTTAATAATATATAGTTATTATTTCCACCATTATACCCATCCAATTAAGGTGGGGGTGAAAATCATATTACACTATAGTGTGGAGACAGCAAGCCATACGTACGCACACGTGGTGATTTTGTTTTTTGTAAGATGGATAGAAGGTTAAATAGAGTTGTATAATATTTAAAATAGAATATATTTATATAAATGATACGTATTTTATTACTTTATAATGAAACAACTAAATAAGAGTATGTAGAAGAAGAAATAAATTTGGAAGAATTAGTAGAAGAGATTACATCTTCCTCAACATGCCTCCTTTAAATTTCCTCTTAGGGAACTAGAGTCAGTCATTTTAGAAGACCAGAACCTCTAAAATGTGACTAAGGATATTTGGAAGATAAATTGGTACGGTTTGTTCTTGCTTGGAGGATAAAAATGGAGTTATGAGGAGAGTGAGGAGTTTCCCTTTTACAAGAGATGGGAGGGGCACTTTAAGAATGATCAAAAATTTTAATTTATTATAAATTCATTTTCAAAATAAAATGGACCGAAACAAATTTATTTCAAACATAATAAGATTTTGGTTCAAATAAACATCATCAAATATTTTTTATAAATGTTTGGAATATTTTTTAATCCTAATATTTAATTATTAACATTTATTTTGGCCTTTTAAATATTATTGTGATATCACATTATTTACACATTGTGAGTTAATTTAATAACCCAATATTTTCAAACGACCCACAAAAAAATTATATGGCATAGTTGGACTTATATTTACCATTTGGAGGAATCATATATTTTAATGAATATAATATAATTTAATAAACTATTTTATGTTTTTTGTTATTCTTTATATCAATTTTGGACACAATTAATACTTGACTTTTAAAAAACAAAATTCATAACAACATGATTCCTTAGAACCAAAGGCATTACCACATCACTATTATTTAAATTTCATCTATAAAATTCATTTAAGGAACCCAAATTTTCAAATTAAATTTATTTCAGTATTTATAAATTCATTTATTTTAATTATTCATTATTGAGGTAATCACTACATAATATTTGTGTCAGAAATAAATATACTTATCTAATATATAAAAATTATAAATAAAATTACATGATGTAGGAAATAGTTTTACATTTATAATTAATATTTATAGACATATATATTATTTATATAACCCTATATTAAAATCTATTTATTAAAAGATATATGTTTATTTTATAAATATCTTTAATTTAAATTAAATATTATAAAATGTCATTTTCAAAACAATGTGAATCAGTGGGGTCACAAAATCCATCCAAGGATCCCCATGGTCATAAATTTCTCATCCAATAGGATTGGGATACGTTTTAGGGTAGATTTATACAATTGATATTTTATTTTTTACCATTATTTAACATATATACATTTTAACAATTATAAATAAAAATATTTCAGGATGTTAGTTTTCATAATTTCAAAAAATAAAAAGTATCTATTTAAAGAATTTTAAACTTATGAATGCAAATATGGAATCCATTTTTCCATATTCAAAACACTGAAATTTTAGTAATTAATTTAAAATTAATTCTTGTTGTCAAAACAAAAAAGTTTGTTTTTAAGAAGTAATAACTATAAAATGATTTCCATGTCTTCATGTCCAATTTAAAATTTAAATTACGTCCAATGACCAAAATTTGATTAAATGATAAAAATATAATTTAATTAAAATTTAAAACCAATTAAAAATATAATCTAACAATATATATAAATTTGATAAAAATAAATTTTCTAATTAAAAAAGGCATGTTTTCAATATGAATTAAAATGTTAATTTTATTAGAAAAATTTAAAAAATTTAAAAAATTGAAAAAATGTAAATTTTTAGGTCCCACTTAAAAAAATATTTTTATTTTGTAAAATTTAACCTATAAATTATCACACAAGATTTAAACTGGCTGTGCCATCAAAATTCGGTAAAATTGCATTTTTTGAAAAATAATTCATTTATACGAAAAAAAATTATTTTGTTCTCATATCATGTTATAGATAATGTGTATGATGAATGATAATGATATATAAAATTCATTTTATGGTTAATACTATTCATAATGGATATTTTATATCCCATTAAATAATTATACTTTAATAATATATCGTTGTTTAGTGAAACTCAGTATTGCGTATGACGCAAGCTACCGAGGAAGGTCGTTCTTGTGTGTAATGAATGTCAAGCCAGTGTTGCCTGTAGTTTATGTTTCCTTTAGTGTTTCATATAACATAATCCAAACCTAGTTCATTTATACAATAAAAAAAATCTATACTTGGTATTGCGTGAAATGAATTCTATCAAAGGAACATGAAATTTTGTGCAACACCATCCAAGAATATGGTAGCATGTAATAAAAACTAATATGGCATTATGTATAGCACAAGATAATAATGGTGTAGTGTACAACACATGTGATAAAAGAAATCAAAATAATACATCTCATAAATTCATGGGGTGTTTCATTCTACCCCCATTAAAATTAATTTCTCCCTCAAAATTCACCGGGGTTATAAATGGTTTACTACTTGAATGTTTCATTCATAGAAACCAACATCGTAAAAAGGAATACTAAAACGTAATTTAAAAAATGAATGTTAGAAACAAAAATGATACCAAAATTAACTATTCAATGGGTTTCTATATTAGAGAACACAGGTAGGAAGTGAAAACATAGATATGGAAGAAAAATCTAACCATCTAGTTCTGTTGGATAGTGATAGAGAATAAGATTTGGAGAATGTTAAAAATCAGAAACCCATAAATCAGTGATGATTTAAGGGACCATCTTATTCAACAGATTAGAAGTTACGTGGATTACATTTTTTTTCTAGATCCTTTTACTAAAGATGAAAATTTTTTAATTAGAATAAATACTTACTTGATGTTGGTAAAATCTCTCCAGTGTTCGTGCCTTGTACAATTTCCACTTCATCTCTTAAGGAAATGAAGTTTAACATTTGATTCATGAAGTGTTAGCTGATGATGTGATAGAATGATAGGTCATTCCATCTTTCTCAATAAAAAGGTCATAAAACTTTATCAAATAAGCATAAGTCCACCTAAAATGAGATAATACATTAATCTAACAAATGTAAAACAGAAAATAACTTATACTATCTGTAAATGGATAACATTTCAATCCTTCCAAAAACTAAAAATAAAAAACATTATAAAGAGGTGAACTAAATCAAAAAAACTAATCTCCCATATCTCATTAGGTAGTTCTTATTTGTCAAATTCCAAATATATGAATACATTAATCATGTATTCTCTTCAAGTAATGATAATAACATGAATTTCCATAGAACCTTAGTGATAACATGAAGGCTGTGAAAAGAAAAATCTTTTCACATACCAAAATCCAAAATATTATATATACTAAAACCATGATATCACATTGTCCTTATATTACTCATGATCTCAATAATACTATCAAACTTCTCATTATCCCCTTATCCATTCATTAAACGCATATCATGTGCTTTCCAAATTTATCTGAATAACATTTCATTATTGCCGGTACAATTCAACATATAGATTCAAATATTTCAGAAAAGGAAAATGGTAACAACCCATAGATCTTTCTTTATTCAATAGTTCCATTAAATTACACATACAATATTACTCTTGATAAACATACAATCATTTCACTACCTTATTAAACCATTGACCAAGCTTTATCATTTTATTCCTTCACAATTCTTTCATATCAGATACCATTTGTAGTCTCTTCATCATCAGTACATAAATACTACCCATATGACCTTGTTAATTATGTTAAGTAGATTTTCATTTTGGGTATTGATTTGCATAATTACCGTACATTCCATATTTAAAACATTTAACCATCATTGAGGTCTTAGTAAAACCCTTATCTTTGTTTATTATGTAAACAGAACCTTTTCCTTTGAAATTACTATATTTGTGTCCTTATTTTCCACACCCAAAGAATCTTCCAATTCCTTTCAAACATGCTTCCTGATTCCTCTTCCCACTTGATTTACATGAGATAAATTAATGTTTCATTCCTCTATGGTCATTAATAAACTCCATCATTCTATTATTAGATGTGTCCGGAAACATACCAAAGTTTATATTATAGATCGTTGTTTGTGATTTGTTACTAGGAATAATAACGATGTTTATCCTTCCAAATACTGTAATATTTGGTTTCTCATGAATAATATCATTCCAATTCCCAACATAACTTCCATTAAAATGAACCATCCCGTTTCCACCCATTTTTTAAAACCCAAAAAGAACAGTGTGAGAGGCCAAAATCATACTAGTAAAACAACATTATCACATGAGAGTAACTTCACTATATAACATCTATGGTTTAATCCAAGGTTATTCTTGATCATAGCCATAATTATAGGACTACAATATATAGTTATAAATACCCACAAGGACAAACCCAGACATACCTTAAAAATATCTCTAGGGATCTCACTAATGATTTCACATCCTAGTTTCCCATGGTTGACTAAACCTTCACTCTAATTCCAATTGTAGAGATCCAAGCATGATATAAGTTGACATTACATTTCTTTTTTGTAATAATTAAAACATGACACAAGTAGACTCCCATAAACTGTATTAGTTTAGTGCCTTTGGAAACTCAGAACTTGTTCTTCTTATCACGGTGAAAGATATTCAACATATCCCATAAAGATCATCCCCTTTTTTGCTACCTAAAACCATTATTAATATCATGGTTAAAAGAAAAAATAAAAAGGGTGAGCTAAAATTCATAGTATGGGTAACCATGGAAAAAATAAAACTAACCATAAACATTTGAACACAAAATCATGAACATAATGTTTAAATATCAAAATCATGAGTCCTGAAATAAATCATGGCAGTACGTGAGGCGTTTATCATTAATGAACATTAACCATGATAGAATAGCATTGGAATAAAACATGTAATCGTGGAAAGCTATTAAGAACAGAATATGATTTCCATAGTATCCAAGGCATTCTTTCTAAGACCACAATACTGAACAAAGACCATTACTAAAATGGTTTACATTCCATTCCAGGCATATATTACTGAACTAGATTAACCTATTGTTCCAGTCATGTCTATGTCATTATAAATAAATATTTACTAAATCAATTGGATGAATATATAGGTCTCACCCATCTAATAAGGAAATCAATCTTACATGTGCCCCAAAATATAAATCATTCATCATAGAAAAACCTATAAAATAAAATGGTATTAATAAACATTATTTCATTATGAAATAATCCATTTCAGTTAAATGGGAATCATAAAAATAATTCCATAACAAAAAAAATGAAATTAAAATAATAATAGGGATAAAGACATACCATATGTCATCATAGATGGAAAATAATTTTGATAAAACACTTTAGTTTAATTCCTGAGAAAAATATCCTTTCTTATTCAACAAAAATCTATTTTCACAAAATTTTATGTAATTTTAAAAGAAAATAATTTAATTCAAAATAAAAATGAAATATTTTAAATTAATCATCATGTAAATAATTGGTTATGGGAGTATAGAAATTTGTTCATGTTTTCTGAGATAAAAAAATATTATCCTCGTATTTTTGTTGAAAAAGCCAAAATGTACCTCACGAGGTAATCAAAGAAATATTTCTTCAATACCATGTATTAAAAGTCAAAAATGGGTAAAAATGACTTTAAAAATACATAGAATAATAATAAACATTTTATAATAACATTTTTAGAAAACATGCACATTGATGATAAATATATCCCCCCATAAATACATACATATAAACAATCTCTGATAAAAATGAGATTAAAAAATTATCCCTTACAGAGGTCTGATTTCTCTTGTATTTGTATGAAACTATTGTAGAGTGGGTTTGAACATATTATTCACTTTTAACAAAACCATAATAATATTTATTATATCATATGTTTTTCACTTACGACTTTATATTACCCATTCATTTGTTAATTCCATAGTAATGGAACGTCTTGGGTAATAATCGTTTTATTTATCATAAGTGTTTTAAATTTTTATTCTTGATATTATTAATTATATCATTATTTAAATACATCCATTATGTAAAACATTGTTTATATATTATATATATTTATTATATATATTTTTTATATAGGTAAAAGAAATGCAATACACCTTTTATGGAGACGGTAGGTCATAAGTATGCATGAACGTTGTTTTTGTTTCATTAATAAATTGATTTGAAGTAAGTAAATAACACATATATATAAATTCATTGGCATTATTATGTAATATATTTCAATATTATTTATTTTATATAATTTATAATCATTTTTTAATGGTCATCGTGGAAAATAAATCTCATCGCGCCGTGGAGACGGTAAGCCGTACGTACGCACAAGCGACGATATCATTCCCATAATTGTAGAATGGTATTGGAGTGGATATTGAATAATATACAAAAATTAGTATCATGTTATAATAATAATATATATTTATTATTTCCACCATTATACCCATCCAAGAAAGGAGGCTGTGAAAAACATATTACACTACGGCATGGGGACAGTAAGTCGTACGTACTCACGCGCGTTAATTTCATTTTTCATATAATGGATTGAAGTTTAAATAGGGTTTTATCATATTTATAAAATCATATCAGTATATGAGTGATAATGGTTTTATTAAATTAAATTAAACAACTAAAAAAGGGGAAGTATAAGAATAAATAAATTTCAACGAATCTGTAGAAGTGATTACATCTTCCTCGACATGGCTCCTTTAACTTTTCACTTAGGGAACAAGAGTTGGTCTTTCGAGTAGAACAGAACATCTAAAATGTAATAAGGAAATATTAGAATATAAATGTGTAGGGTTTTTCCAAGAATGAAGGATCAGAATGTAGTGAAGAGGAGAGGAAGGAGGCTCCCTATTATAAGAGAGGAGAGGGTCACTTTATGAATGTCCTCAAATATTAATTAATTATAAAAAAATACAATTTTATATCATCCAAAACATTTTTAATTCAAGGATATGATGATTTTGGTTTGATTGACAATTATAAAATAATTTTTCGAAATGTTTTGAATATTTTTTTTATCCTTCTATTTTTTGTTTAACACTTATTTTACCCTTTTTAGTCTTACCTTGATATCAGGTTATTTACAAATTGTTGGTTAATGTAATTATCATATCCTATCAAAAGACCCAAAAAAATTTAGTTATGAAATATTTGGACTTATATTAACTATTTGGTTAAATATTATATTTTTATAAATTTAATATCATATAATAAAGAATTGTTTGATTTAAGTTATGAATTATGTCATTTTTGGGCACTATTCATACTTCACTTATTCAAAAAAAATTCATAACAAACTGATTCCTTCAAACCCAAGGCATTAACACATCCCTAAAATGTCAATGTCATCCATAATATTCATATATTAATTAAAAAATTTCAAATTAAATTTATTTTAATATTTATAAATTCATTTATTTGAATCTTTCATTAATGAGGTAGTCACTACATCATAATTGGTTAATAAATAGATATATTTACCTAAGGTGTAAATACCTGTAAAATTCATGGGAAATTTTTTCTTAATTTTTTTTGGGATTTTACAAGAATGCGGTTACTGATGGCACTTCATTCTGAGGCCTGGTGTGCCCAGAATTTCTATTCAATTTTTAGCTCAGGTTCGTTTAGTGAACGAACGAGCGGGTTTTTCTATCTTTTGAACATGTGCTCGGAATCGAATTCCGACGGCACAGATGGATTCACAGTGCTAGTAATAGCTTAGGAAAACCTTTTCCAGAGTTGTGTTTACATGGGAGAAGTTGATAAAAATTGTGGAAGTTAAAATAAAATTTAAGCTACAATTTTTAATTTCTCTATGTTGTTAAACTTTTGGTGGATGTTGGGTAACCAACCAAGTGTGGTTATGAGGGCGGTGGGGTCCACATGAACCCCACTCCTTTATCTTCCCTAAACATCCATAACCCTCCATTTATTAAGATAAATTGAGTTAATTAATTGAGTGGATTAATTCAATTTTTGTATTTCAAGCTTAAGTCATGAAAATCAAATAAGTGAAGGACTTATTTTATTTTTGGGGTTGGACTTGTTGCGTTGAGAGGATTTTGGATAAAAGCTAAGGGTCTTGAAGAACTTCTTCTTCTTCAATGAAGAACGTGAAAAACGCCAACCTCTGACGAAGGTCGACAAGAACACCGGATCCTCGGAGATCGACGACGCAATGCCAACGAATCTTTTCTCCTTCCGCGACGCCTTCTTCCGTGACGGTTATTTCCGCGACGAATCCTCGCTCAACGAATTAGACGAGGTAGAGGATTTATGCGTTTCTATTCGTGAATTTCTTCTGTCATCATTCCTTGTACAATTGAACCCCTTGTTATCAGTTAACAGGAGGGGGTCGGACCACACAAAAACGGACGACCCTCCTCCCCTTTTTCTCTTGTCTATATTGTGGTGGAATGGAACGAGGATGGCGCGGTGTCGTCGCACCACGCGGGGTCATGCGGCAAGTAATGTGTGGCGCCGTCGCGCCGCGCCGGAGAACCCCGAATGCATCGTGGCCAGAGCGGGGCGACGGCGGAGGGGCGCGGCGCCACCGCGCTGCGCTGGGCGGACCAAAGCAGCGACCATAGGCAGCGGCGGAGCAGGGACCGGTGGCCGGTTCTGGACCTCCGACATCGGAGCAAGGGGATCGGCCAGCACCGGTCCCATAGCAGTAACAGTCGGCCGGCCGGAGTGGGCTGGCCGGTCAAGGGAGGAGTTGGGGGTTACGACCCCCGGCTGGCCAGCATTAGCGGCCCCCCATCGTGGGGGCCGCAGTTAAACACAGGGGGGGAAGCGCCCCCCCCCCCCCATCAGCTTGGCCAAGACGGCCGAGAAACCTGATGACCGGGACAGGCCAGCGCGCTGGGTCAGGCCGGGCCGGGCCACACCCAGACCCGAGTCGGGTCGACCCGGTTCAGGCCGACCCAGGGGGTGCCGGGTCGTGTTGAACCGGGCCAGAACCCCCTAATACCGGACCTCTCACGGTATTTTTCCCATAATATGGTTTGCAGATTTCCGATCGATGCACCATCTGCAGCGATGCGATCCTTGGATCGAGACGGTCGTTTCGGTATATTACACTCATGGTTTCGGGGAACTATGTGTTCGGCTGGGTTGGTTCGTACACAAAACAATCCAGGCCCTCGGAGCGGAAACACTTATAACATGAGCTCTGGATGTCCGATTGACGTGCCATCGACATTGTTGGATTCCTCTTAGTGAGACAGAACTTGTGGATTACTCCGCACAAGGATTGGATGCAGTTGGAGTACAGTGAGGTTAGTTTTTACTATGTGTCAGTTGATATATCAGCCCCTCAGCTCGTGGAGCCGACCCTCCCGAACAAGCTTGCTCTGTGCGGGAACCATAGAGCTGGCTGCGACTGCGAAGACGATGACGACTGTACAAAAATCCTCCATGGATTCGACGGCGATGACTACAGCACTCAATGATCCTATGTGGATCAGTGCTACCGATCCTGTGTGGGTCATATCCTGTGTGGGTCAGTGCTCAGTGGTCCTGTGTGGTCCAGCGCCTACAGATCCTGTGTGGTTTCGATCTTGTGTGGGTCATTGCAGGGGTTAGTTACCTATCAATCCTTTTTGGATCATTGTAGGGGTTAGTAGCTATCGATCATGTGTGGGTCCGACGGCCTAGATGAATCAGTGACTACTTCTGATCATCTCTATTGTCTTACAAAGAAGTATACCTGTGTGAGATGGATCTTGACATTCAGTCCTTATCTTTGATAAGATTGACATGATATCCTATGTGGATTATGTTATGCATTCCTGTGTGGATCGGGTTGTGATTTCCCGTGTGGACTGGGTTGTATTTGAGCTAGGATGTTGGAGTCGAACGAGAAATTGATGACTTAGGTATATGTATGGGCATATACCTAAGTAGTGTCAGATGTTACTTTGTGATTGTATCTTTCCTTTTTGGTTTATCCTTTGTGGATTCTGGGAGACCTTCAGGTGTCTCGGGGTCCCTACTGAGTAGCTTATACTCACCCCTACACGGGCTATGCCCGCACTACGTTGTGTTGGTTGCAGACGACGGACAACGGTGATCGTGGTTGAGGCACGAGGAGCAGGTTGGTACCCGGAGGTGGACCACTAGGCGGGGCGTACTCGGAGCGGATAGCTGGACCCGTGGGGTTGTGGAGGCTATCTGTACCCCCCCATCAGGTGAGACATCCAGTGGACAGCTCGACACTGTGGCTTTACTTTTCAGTTGTTGTACACTCTTTTCAGATGCACTTTACTTTCATTTTGGGTTTCTATTATGGCCCACATACTTTACCGCACTTTCTATTGTACCCAGTTTTTACTTAGTGTTTAAATCTTCTTTCTTTCTTTGTGGTGTTTGTTTACTTTGAAAAGCCAATGCCTTCCCTTTTTACCAGAAATTATGCCTTGGTGCTAGTCGCCAGCCCCTGGCCTATGGAAGGTGGGCTTGGGGTAGTCACGGCATGGGCCCCGAGGATGGGTCGTGACATAAGGTCTAAAAATTATAAACAAAATACAATGATATATGAAATCATTTAGATTTATAATGACTATTTATAGACACAGATATCAGATACATATCCCTATGTTAAAATGGATTTAGTAAAAGATATATGTTTAGGTTATAATTGCCTTTACTTTAAATTAATTATTATAGAATGTTATTTTCACATCCAAGTGAATTCAGGGAGTCCTAAAATAGACGCAGGGATTCCCATGGTGGGAAATATATCATCCAATAAGATTAGAAAATGTTTTAGGGTAGTTGTATACCATTAAATTATTATTTGTTACTCTTATTTACTAGATTTACCTTTTAACCATGGTAAATAAAATAATTATAGAAGTTGCTATTCATAATGTCCAAAAATAAAATATACCTATTTACACAATTTAAACCTTATGATTGAAAATATGGAATCTTTTTTTCCAAAATTCACAACACATAAGTTTCAGTAATTAATTTGAAATTAATTCTCATTTTCAAAACCAAAAATCATGTTTTTATGAAGTAATTACTATCAAAAGATTAACATGTGTTTATGTCCAATTTAAAATTAATAATACTCAAAATGACCATAATCGCATTTAGTGATAAAAATATAATTGAAATTAACATTAAAACCTATTAAAAATATAATCTAAATATATAAATAAATTACATAAATAGGTATTTTTAATTAAAATGCAATATTTATCACTAATCATTAAAATTTTAATTTTATGACAAAAATATTAAAAATTACAAACAAAAGAATATTTTTTGTGTACGGATTCGAAATAAGAAGTCTATTTTGTCATATATAACTTATAATAGTGTCAAATTGCTATTTTAAATGGGTACACCATCAAAAGGTGGTAAAAAATCATTTTTTAAAAATTATTCTTTTAACCAAAAAATTGATTTTGTTCTGAATTGATGTTCTATAAAACATGAAAGATAAATTATAATTTTATATATAATTCAAAATGGGGTTAGTAATATTCCTAATGGCCAGTTTATCGCCCAATAAATTATAATATTTTTATATTATATCATTTTTTAATGAATCTCAGTATTGCGTACAATACAATCTATCAAGGAAGGTTGTTCTTGCATGTGACCCAAAACAAGTCAGTGTTGCTTGTATTGAAATATGCATTCGGTGTTTCATATGACATAATCGAAAAAAGTAAATTTATACATCGAAAAAAATCTATACTCAGTGTTGCGTGAAATGAATCCCATCAAAGGAACATGAAATTGTGAGAAATACAAGACGAGAATAGTGTTACTTATACTGCAAGCTAATACAGTGTTGTGTATAGCGCCAGATAATCTTGGAGTCTCATAAAACACTATATATCTATGAAATTAAAACTAATACATCTCATAAATTATTTGGGTGTTAAATTAATCCTATATAAAATGTTGGTTCCTCAGAAATAGTATTTTTAAATATCTATAAATAAATAACCAAGATAAATTTTGAAATGTGTGGATAAAATATAATTATGGTGGATAGAATGCAACACACCAATACTTTACAATATTTTCCTGTTATAATTAATTAAATTATATTTTTTGATTTCTTTATACACAACACTATGTTGGATTGGGTTACACAAAATAACGAGTACCTACGATCGTGTATAAGACACAAAATACCCGACATAAAAGTATATATAATATCCCAATAGGTTACGATATATTTATTTTTTTGTCATATATTCCATAAAATGTTTTTTACATTCATCCAATGGATTTGGTAGACATAGGAAATGAACAATTCCATTTTTACTCACAGAACATTGTATTTTTCAAATGAATGTTTTGAATGCACTGATTGGTGGAGCTATTCTGAAATCATAATTTTTACCATATTATATATTTTATTATTATAAATAAAAATTTTTAACATGTTATTTTAGAATAATCTATTAGTGACTTTTTTATAGTTTTCAGAGAAGTTTCATTTTTGATGAATAGTGAAAAATACTAAATTTTAATTTAAAATGACCTTTTCATTTAAATAAATTATAAATTTATATTATAAATTTAATTCAAATTAATGTATAACAAGTTATATTATACATACACTAATAAAATTTAGTAAATTTTACTTTATTAAATTCTAAAATTGGATATAAATTTTTTTTAAAAATTTCAACATTTTTATATTAACAACCAAATTTCTCATCCCATCCACGAGAATAATTTTAAATTAATTTCTTGCACATCAGTAATTGGAACATAAAAAAATGTATTCCTTATTTCTGAAAATAATAAAATTTAATTATTAATAATACAAACCTTGTTTTGGAAAAACAATATTTTCATGAATGAAATCAAAATTAATTATAGTGATTAAGAGAAAAACTCGGTTAATATTGGACTAAACCATAATCATAAGGGCCAAAATGACATAAAAACAAGTCCAAAATATATTTTATAGAAATTATTTGAACATATAATACCATAATATATTTGTTTCATTATATTAGTCAAATTATATAATGGATACCACCAAATTGTGTTTAGCTTTTTATATTTAAAAGAATGTCACTTCTTCTCCACTATAATAGTCCACTCACCATCATTACTTATTAACAACTCTAAATCCATTTGAATAATAAAAGATATTAAAAAATGAGATCCAAAAATCAATACCCTTTTCTTAGAGGACTCATTGTTTTCAGAAAGAAATTAATGGAAGTGCTTTTTAATAAACTAAATGGGGTTTCCTAAAAAAGAGGTAATGTTCTTCAATGATCACTTTAGGTATATTTTTTCCTCCACAACTTAAATTATTATTATATAATGATTATATAATAAAATAAATATCCTCAATACACTGAGTTTATTTTACATTATATTTATTACTAACACTTACACACACCTCCATCTAATGGGATATGCAATCATCATTCATGTGTATGTTAGACTACAACCTCACAATTAATATCATTGATTATTCTATTTACACCTTTCATGGTTGGGAATAATGATATAATAATAGTTTTTATGTGATATATATATTAATTTAATAATTTAATAATTATTTTTAATTTTTTTAAATAACACATACCATCATTGTTTTCATTTGGTGGGAATATGATAATATCATTTTTGGACTTGTGGGCTACCACCTCCTTAATGTGATGTGATTTGTTAAAGTATTAAATGTAATATATTTATTGAAAAATGGATTTTTATTACCTGATTATTACATAATTTTAAAGATAAAACCCTAAAATTATTACCCTACAAGGATCTAATGATTTCATTTGTTGGTAAAATTTGTCCCAAGCATAAAACATACAAAGTAAAACATAATCATTTATCTAATTCCTTCTTCTATGTCTTCTAAATGTTCCTTGAATTATTACTAGTAAAAGAACCCATATAGGGATACACATCAATGAATGGGGTGATCTAAAATCCCATTAAATGGATGAATGAATTTTACCTTGTCTGTGAATAATCATTATCATCATAACATAAGCATATGATCATAATAAATAGAGAAAGCATTAATAAAAGGCTTGAAATATGGAAGTACATAAAACTAAAACACCATGTCATAGTGGTAAACTACCCCATATAATTTTGATCAATGATTGAATAATATTCACACATATATCATCTTTTATAATTAGATACAACACATTACTGAATACATTCTAGTGCTATATAGTTCTGGGAACACATATCACGTCGTAACATTTACATTATCTTGCATGACATGTAGAAAATATACCAATATTGAACATAAAATATCCCATGGAAAAGAGTAGAATTAATTTATTAAAGCATACTTTCATGATATAATATGGGAATCAAAAAGTTAGTAATATTCCTTGCATAAGAATCATAAATCTTGAGTGAAGAACAAATAACCCCAAGAGAAGTAAATGATGTGTTTTTTTGAAAGAATATTTCTCCTGGAAAACATTGTGTTTTTCATAAACATGTGTAGAAAACATATAATTCCCAAAATAGATAATATAGTTATTAAGAAATGATATTTATGCAAAATTAAAAGAATATCCACCATTAAATGGGGTGAAATATTTAAACCCAAAATAATGATTGTTGGGTTCAAGAATTCCCCTTAACAAATGTAGAAATGCTTTCTTCATAATAATATCATGTATAATCACATTGGATTCGTTAATTAACAAATCCAAAACATTTTATAAATTAAATTTTGTGAACTATATCTTTATTAAGTTCATTTATGGATTTTTTTTGGATATATAGATTTTAATTTCATCGTTTGAGATTTATCGTTTTTCAAGATATGATTATATGTTCACGTGTATACATGAATGTATGTTCGTGTACAATGAGAATAATTATCCAGAATTTTTATTATATTTTATAAATGATATTAAATAATTTTAAATAATATTATCATAAATTTTGATATATTTTATTTGGATTAAATATTAGAATAAAATTAATGATGATCTTTTTAGATTATTCTTTTGTTTTTTCGATCACAATGAACTAATTTTATTTTATCATTTTCTATTATGTATATGTGTAAGTTAAAAAACATAAATAGGGTTGTAACATAAATTTTAATATATGTTTCATCCAATATAATGGTTTTTAACATCTCTGAAATTATTATAGGAAAATGAAATTTCATCGTGCACGATGTTGGTAAATTGACACATCACTGGTGACAATCTCATTATTAGAATAAAAGAGATAGAGAGTGAGATGAGTTTAAAGATCTATATTCTATTTCTAGGATATAATTAACATATTTGAAAGGTTTTGGTGTTATCATTACATTTTTTAGGGTATGTGAGGAGATAATAACAATAGAAAAGAATAAGAAAAAAAATTAATGAAATGAAAAAGGAATTTACCTATTGAATTTCTCTTCCTGGAAAACCTTATTTGGGAAAAGGTTTTGGTCATTTGATGATACCAATAGATAAATAACATAAGAGAAGGTCTAGGGATGTTTGTTTTGTATTATATATACAAGGCTCAACTCTTGAGAGGTGTGATGAAAAAAAGTGATGAGGGGGTGGTATTTATAGTAGAAGAGAGTAGTGTTTTCTAATTATTATATTCATTATTTTATTATATTGGATCAAGAATATAAATATTTTTAGAATTATTAATAAATATATTAAAATAATTAATTAATGTTCGATACTTTTTTCTTAAATCCACATTACATCATCTATCACTCAATAATTCATGTATTTATCCTTTATTATAAATTATAGTATTTTGTTATTAATAAAAATTTCTAGTATTTTAGAAAAATACCAAAAATTAACCCTAACCATTTTTCAATTTATAAAATACATAAATGAACTCCATTTTATTAAAATAATTTATAAATATAAATCAATTAATTTTTAATTTAAACCATAATTTACGTGTAAAATACAGATTTTGAAATTATAACTAATTTTATAACACATTCAAAATTTACATTAAGTCTGATAAAAATATATTGAATCCATAAGACATCATAAAATTAATTTATGATTACATTTTACAAAAAATATTTTTTTTAAATTATTAAATTAAACAGCAAATTGAAACTAAATATTTATGACGTTCTAAAATACCAACACTTAATTATAAATATTTAAAAAATTTATTTACCAATACTATGTTATAATAATACCACACGTTAATTTAAAAGATGCATAAATTTTATTTATACATTCATTGGTGAGGTTACTATTCATTTAGATAGTTTATTATTCATAAGGGTCGTATTAATATTCTTATGGTTAAGTTACTATTAGATCATTATTGGTTCCTTAACATCTATAAATACTTTTTATTTCATTAATTATTCATTTATAACGTTTTTCCTTGGTATATAAGTGATTTAATTTGATTTATAATATATTACAGTTCTACAAGAAGGTTGAAATTCCATAGATAAATTCATTGTTCATTATGTTCATTCCCCCTTTTAAAATTTCTCCTTAAAAAATTTATTTTATATAAACAGGTGAGGGTGTATCTCCTTTATCACTTCCTCTAGTTCCCATGTTTCATCTTCATACTTATGGTTCCTCCACAAAACATTAAAAATGTGGGTTGTCTTGCGGCGAAGAACCTTATCTCTCTGGTCCTGAATCATTATTATCTTCTCCTCATAATATTGATCATCTTCATGCTATGCCACCACTGAGTCTAGTGATGGATCTGGTATGTACTTAATCAAGAGTGATACATATACCACATCCTGAACAAGATCCATATTCATGGGAAGTGCATGATGATAGGACAAAACTCATATGTGATCAGGAATCTCAATGAGGGTAATATACTTTAGTCTTAATTTCTCTTTCTTTCCAAACTGCATGAATCTCTTCCATGGTGATATTCAAAGGAATGCATTACCTCAACATCAAACTCCATGTCCCTTTGATGGCTGTCAACATAGCTCTTTTACCAAATATGAGAAGCTTTGATAAGTTTCTGGATGGCTTGAACATTCTCTTTCATCTCTTTTACAAGATCAGGTCCATATAGCTTTCTCTCAACAATCTCATCCCAACGGGTTGGAGTTCTACATCACTTCCATATAAATCATTATATAGAGTCATCTGTATACTCGAGTTGAAGTTGTTGTTGTATGAGAAACCAACAATTGGGGTTGTTGATAACAACCAAATATTAATTATATTGAGTAGGCTCTTAGCATATATTTTATAATCTGAAGAGTCATTTTAGATTCGCTATCTTATTGAGGGTTATATGAAGTAATGAAATTTAATTCGTTACTCAAATCATGTTGAATACTCTTATAGAATTTAGACGTGAACCAGAGATCATGATAAGAGAAAATTGAGAGTATAACCCCATGTATTCTCACCACATCCATCACATATATATTTTCATGTTTTTAGGTAGGAGAACTTACCGAATTTGGATAAAGTGGGAAATATTGGTGATTCATTGCCCTATAACCCATATCGCATTATTTCCTTTGTATTCCTTCAAGATAACTGTGAAAAAGTCCATAGTTACATTCTCCCATTTCCACATGGGTATAGAAAATGGTTTCATCATCACTTTGGACTTAATTTATACTACATTAATTAATAACATACCAAAGACCTTGAGATATACTCTGAAATCTCCTTATTCATGTTGTCTCACCAGAAGTGTTTACAGAGATCATGATACATCTTTGTACTCAAGATATGTATAGAGAATGTTGAGCTATGTGCATTTTCCAACAGATCCATTATTATTTGAGGTGATGAAGACACACAAAGCCTCGTTCGGAACCTAATCACACCATCATCATCGATATGTAACTCCTGAAATTTCCCTTCCATTAATGCATTCACCTTCTTTGGTAACTCTGGATCATATTTTTTTCTATAATCTTATCATTGTTTGATAGTTGGGAAATATTTTGGTAAAGGCAAGATGTATTCCCAACCATTATGATTTCAAAATACATCCTTTCCATATCCATGAATATAGTGTCCTTCTCAATTCACAACATTCATAGAGTAGAAGGTTTTTTTCTCCAAAGATCATTAGCTACCTTATTTTCCGTCCAATTATGATAGTGAATAGAGAAATAATAGTCTATGATTAGCTCTAACTAAATCCTTTGTTTCCTATTGATATCCTTTTATGTGAATATTTACATTACGGTCTTTTGATCAATATATATATTACACTTATCACTATATAGGTAGTGATAATATATTTTCAAGGAAAAAAACATAGTAGTTAACTCTAGATCATGTGTCTGGTAGTTTTTCTAATGTATATTAAACATCCATGAGGCATAAGCTATCAAATTATCATTTTTTTATAAGAACACAACCAAATACATTAAATAAAGAATCATTGTATATAACAAAAAATTATCCACATTTTGGTAATGTGAGTGCATGTGAAGTTTTTCGCCATATTATCAGATCCATGAATCTTTCCTCTCATTATTTCATTGAAACAAACTTTACTCAATTTCTTGTTAACATGTTTAGTATACTTATCAATCATGAGAAATTTCTCACAAAACATTGGTAGTACCCAACTAATTCACGAATACTGTGGATTTCTTTGAAACTAGAGGGTCTGGGATATTCTTCAATTTTTTTTGTTTTTGAATGGTCTATAGAAATTCCATCACTTGTGATCACATGTCCCCAAAATGTAAATTGATGAATAAAAAAGTTACATTTTCTGAACATGAAATTAAATTTTTACTCCCTTAATGTCACCAATATAAGGCTTAGATGTTCTTCATTTTCCTTCATTCCCTTGGAGTAGATTAGAATATCATTAATAAACACTTCCATTATTTTTTTGAGGTAATGTCTAAAGACTCTATTTAAAAAAACAATGTATATTTCAGCGGAATTATTAAGTCTAAATGGAGTCAGTTGAAAAAAAATTTATATTTTGTGTACGATGGTCAGCCTTCTGAATATCATCCTTCTTCACCTTTCGCTAATTATAACTTGAACAGAGACCCCCCCTCTGAGAAGTACAGATCTCCATGTAGCTGATCGAACATGTCATATATCCTTAAAAGAATATACTTGTTCATTATGGTGATCTTGCTGAATTCTCAAACTAGATACATAGACACACTGATCTATCCTTCTTCTAGAAAAATATCACTGAACCTCCCTAAGGTGATGCACTAGGGCATATGAACCATTTATTAAAATGATTATATAGCAGCTTATTTAACTCCTCCAACTAGATAGGATCCTTACTATAGGGACAATTTGATATTGGAGTAGCTCAAGGTATAAGTTCTATTGAGAAAGGTACCTCAAGATATGAGGTAAGTCCATATAGGCCTTTTGAAAGTACATAAACTTATTTACTCACAATGAAAATTCCCCCTAGGTTGATACCTTTTTTTACTCAACCATTTGAGTGAGGTATTATTATTAATAGGGAATCTACACCCACACCATTGAAATATTTTCCAATTGAGATTCGTGTTCTTCCATTCATTTGTAGAGAATCATGGTATGACTCTAAATATGAAAAGATATCTTCTTTTCCCAACTATCTATATGTGCTCTGTATAATAATAAACAATCTATTCTTAATATAGAATAAAATTACATCTAGATAAGTATCATGAAATTTTTTAGAATAATATTCCCACATATTAAAAGAGGAGAAGAGTCCAACACATGTGTTTCAATGATTTGACCACTAGAAATTCATATATATATCATTATTTCAAGGTTTTGAGGCTTTGATTCAATAGTTCTAACAAACATGCAATATAAAAATTAATGAGTATAACCAAAATCAAATAATAATTTTTCCATTATTGTTTTAATATAAAGAGTACCATGTATGAATTCATTTTCTTGCTCCCCTTCGGTAGTTTTGATGGCATAATCCTTGCATTTCCCCTCTGGCGTTGGTGGCTGCTGACGTTGATTAACTATGAGGACTCATGGTTTTGTGAACTGGCTTTTATGGTTACCTTTCTCTCTACAGTTTTAGCATTCTACCATGGGTGGTTCTCTCCTTTCCTCCACCACATTTTATTATATCCACATTTATTTTCAACATTCATGATCTTGGGGTAATTCTCTTCCACATTTAAAGAATCTCCTCATCCCTTTCAGACAGTTCCCAAGATTCCTCCTCTAACATTTTTGACATATGGGTGGCTGAGTTTTCTTTCCTCTTTTCTCATTATATCATATTCCTTGAAACTCCATAATTCATTTCTTACCACCAAATCCAATGGACCATACTCCAAACTCCATCATTACATTAAGAGAACAAAAAAACTATTTTTAATGAATATCAAAGTATTGAATTTCTAGAGACATTAGATTGGTGGTTTTTAATCCGCTAAATAATCTATCAATATTTTAATCATTTTATTATAAAGAAACATAATGTGTACATTGAATTACTTTTGAAATTTTCTTCATAGGTCATGATAGACTCCCCTTCCTTTTTCTTCATCTATATGAATTCATATCGATTTTTTACAAATATTTCGTGGGAAATAATTGTTAAGATACCTTATCATAAACTTTTCCCACTCCATCACTTCAATGTTATCCATCATCTAGGTGTTAATAATCAAATAAATCCATTGATATGCCTTTCTATTTAAATAGTAAACAACTAGAGTCACCATCTCCATATCAAAAGTGTAAAGCCTGGAAAATATATATTCCCATGAGTTCACCCAGTATTCTATGAATAGTGGATCTGAATTTCCACTAAACTTCTATGGTCATATCCTCATAAAACACTCGATTCCATGTTTTCCCCTCTTAGGTGAATGTTTACATTCATCAAAATTATGGTTAATATTCATAAATTGATATAGTTTCATAAGAATCATCATGATATTTTGAACTTAACCCAAAGGGGAAAAGGGATGTCATTAGGGAAATTGTTGTATTTCCCCTTACTTTTGTTATTGTCCTGGTTTCTCCTGGTTCCCACCAATTTCTAAAATATAAAAGGTTATAAAAAACGGCATTCAACCATTCAAGAATAAATTATTTATTCTGTGGTGAAATTAAGTCTAATTTCATAACTTGTGGTATCCCTATGTTTATAATTTTATAAAACAAATATTATTGGGTTCTTAGTCATACTTATTATCATACAATGGTTTTTTCACTAAGGTTCTAAAATCCTAATTCTCATGTTAACTATATCGTGCTCCAATACCAACTATAGTGACCCTAATTTTTCTTAGATGAATATTACATCATTTGAAAGATAAAAATATAGAATAATTACACAACCACGATCCTAATGTTTAGTGTCTTTGAAAAATTAGGAAAAAAATTTAAATTAGTAAAAAATCATTTATTTAATTCCTTCTTCTCTAGCTTATTATTGTCCCTTTAATTCTCTTTATTATCTGTAGTCTCCTAAGGAAATATAATAAAGAATGTTTTGGGGGAAAATCCTACAACATGGTTGAATCAATATAACATGGGGTGAGAATAATGATTATAATCAAAACATATTAATAGGATGATAATCCTAATAAGAATCATTAAGAAAAGGCTTGTAATATAGTAATCCATAAAATGAAACATTTGGTCAGAGTGGTCAAATACCACACATAGTTGTGAAAAAACTAGTATCATGTACACAAATATTTTACCTTTTCTCATGAGATACATTACAATACCCAATGAATTATAGCTATATAAAATTATAATAACACCCATCACATCAAATCAATTAAAATACGATATATAATTCTTGTCATACCCATCACATCATAACATTTACATTTTCATGCATGGCACATTGATCATATAACAATCTTAAAAATAAAATAACCCATAGAAAAATGGGTAAAATTTTATAAAGAATAAATTATATAATAAAAATTATGAAAAAAAATTAATTAAAATATTGTTATAGGATTCATTAATCTTGAGTGAAGAAGAACCAATCTCATGAGAAGTAAAAGATGTGTATTTTTTTGGAATTTTGGTTCTTTTGGATTAAATTTGGTTTGTCATAAACTCAAGTATAAGACATGAATATCATAAATAATAAAATAAAATTATGAAGAAATGATATTTATGTAATATTTATGGAATATTTATGGAATATCTAAAATTAATATGGGGCGAAAGAGGGAAAACCCAAAGAATGGGAGTTGGGTTTGAGAATTCACCTTATATTTTTTGTGAGTGATTTCATTACATTAATATCAACTAAAATCAAATTATATTCGTTAATTAACAAAGAAAAAACACTTTATAAATAAATTTTATTCATTATAGTTTTAGTAACTTCATTTATAGGATTTTTTATGAGATATATAGTATAATTTATTCATTCTAGAATTTTCGTTTTTTTAGTTTTCGTGATTGGTTCACTTGTATACGTGAATTGATGTTCGTGTAAAATACCAATAAATATATATAATTGTTCTTATATATTATATATGATAATAATAAAATTATTAAATGTTATTATAAATAATTTGTTTATATGGTAAGAGGATGAATCCTTAGATAATAGTTAATGATTACTGTTTTAGATTAATTTTGGTTGTTTTTCTGTTAGAAAGAACTCATTTTGTTTTATCATTTTGTATTATGTATATATTTTAGTTCCAGAACATAAATAGGGGAGTAAAAAAAATTAAAATATGTTTTTACCTATATAATGGTTTTATAGAATATTTAATAGTGTTAATGGAAAATATATGTGCATTACCCAAGATGTCGGTAAATTGACACATCATGGGCGACAATTCCATTTTTTAAATAAAACAGAGATATAGTGAGATGGGGAATTTAATGATAAATCATCCATTAACATGATATAATTAAAATAAATGTAAGGTATTTGAGTTTTAATTAAATTTTGATTATGGGGTGTGAGAAGAGAATAAAAATAGAAGCGAACATGAGAATGAATTAAAATAAAAGAAATAAGAATTTATACGTTAAATTTATGTTCCATGAGACCACCTTAGGGAAATTGTTTTGTTCTTTTGATGAGCCTATGAGATCCTGGACGTAGGGGATGAGATATGGAATATTATTTTCCATAATTTGGGAAATTATCTGATCTGGAGTGGTGTGATGAAAAAAGGTGATGATGGGTGGAATTTATACCAGAGGGGAAGGGTGTTTTCTCATTATTATATCCACTAGTTTATTAATTTGGCTCTAAAATTTGAATAGTTTGAGAATTAAAACAAAGTATATTAAAATAATTAAGGGGATTTCAATATTTTGGGCTTAGATTATCCTTAAATAATCTATGAATCCGTAATTCATGTATTTTTTTCATTTAAAATTATAGTATTTTACTATTCATCCAAAAATCAAGTATTTTAAGAAAAATACCAAAAATTCACCTTAACCATTTTTTATTTTTTAGAATTAAAATATTAACTCCATTTAAATAAAATAAATTTGAAAATATGATTAATATTATTTTTAATTCAAATCATCACTTACATGGAAATAATTTTTTTAAAATTATATCTGATTTTATAACTCTTTGAAAAATTAATTATGTTCTCACATAATCATATTAATTTATTAATAAATTTTATTTAATATTAATAAATTAAGAGTAAAATTAGAATTATATATTTATGAAATTCAAAAAACCAACACTTCATTATAAATTTTTAAAACATATATTTAAATAGTCTATAATATAATTATACAATAATTTCCTTTGTAAGATGCTTAATTTTATTTATATTTTCATGGGTGAGGTTACTATTAATTTAGCTAGTTTACTATTCATATGGTTAATATTAATATTCCTAAGGTCATGTTATTATTTCACGAGTATTAATTCCTTAACATCTAAAAATACTATTTAATTCATCAATTGTATATTTATAATGTTTTTCACGCTTCATAAGATATTTTTTTGATTTATACTACATGCCATTATTATAAAAAGGGTGAAATTAAATTGATATAAGTTTTGGTCATTACAATATTAATGATTGTTTTAATTTAAATATGTTATAAAATTTTCATTAATATGATATTGTATTATAATATACATATATATCATTTACATTTCATTAATTTAATATGATATGAAAATGGAAGCAGTGTTCTTGAATATATACAACCAACCATCTGGTTGAACTGTGTATTTCATCATATATTTCCAAACAATATGGACTACTATAAATACATGTATACTGAATATATATAATATTTACATCATTTTTTATATTATTTAGATGAATAAATCATTGTATAGGTAGTAGGAATAACAAATTAAAAGACAAAACATATAAAAAATGGAAATTGTCACTCAAAACGAAAAAATTAAGAATAATTATTAATGAATGAGTAATATTATACTATGAAATTACTATATATGAAATCATAAATATTTATATTGTTTTGATATAAGTAAATAACATTCTAAAAAAACTTATAAATGATGTTAAAGTGCGTTCAACAAAAATATAGTGTATGGTAATGGATTTCATCTCATTTTTCATTCAACTAAGATGTATTTTTTATTACAAACCAAATAACATTAATGTAGTTTTTATAATTCACCTTGGTTATTTAATATAATTATTCACTCATAATTCATGTTATTTTAATAGTCGCATTTTGACTTGAAAATTACAATGGGGTAAAAAATTTCTTTGCAATATCACATCCATTTCTTATTGTTAACGTTATCTTGTAAAAATAAATTCCTTATGATGATTTTTATTATAATTTTGATTTATCATAAATATATATTTTCTTATTCAATGGATATTTTTATTTCATAAAATGTAATCAATTTATACCTATGGTGTTCACTTTGAAACTTATTTAATTAATTGAGAAAAAATTAAAAAATCCATATCTTTTACTAAATGAGGAAATTTGATGATATAGAATTTAGTTCATTAATTAAATTGATTATTATATATATGATAAATGATGTGGACATTCACTACATAGTTTAGGGACCACTCAATTAAATCTCATTGATTTATCGACAATCTCTTAACATGAATGACTTGGCCAAATGAGATGGATTTTGACCCTATATGTTATAAACTATCTAGTGAAAGGTCTTGAATGTCCAGTTTCCATGTTCCTAGGAAACCTGAAATCCAATATTTAATCACTTATTACATTGGTAATTTAGTAATTGTTTCTATTAATGAGATTTTTTCTTAGACATTAACAGTGGATTCAATTCATTCATAGTTCATTCATTAAATTGAATATGTTTTAGTTAATTACCTTTTCATGATGATTATTCTCATTGATTCATTATTACATATATTTTACTTTACCAGTACTAATAATATGATATCACAGTAAATTGTTTTCCTTTCCTTAGGTCATGAAAATTTATTCTTAGAATGAGTTTGAATGTTTCTGAGATTTATCTTTATTATGTTTCATTTTCTATCCACATTGTAAAATGGGTTTTATTTATATAATATTGTTTCATATAACTATTAAAAATATTATTCCATCAGGATTTTATTCCTTATAATAATTCTAACATAATAAATTAAAGAATAAGATCTTTCTTATATGGTCATATCATTACATATATTATAAATTAATCTATACATTTTAATTATATAAAACCTTTAGAAATATGTCACATATAGTGCTTATTCGTATTCATACAACTAATTTAATAACTATTCTCTAATGATCACATTAAGAGAATGTAATAGCTAAATTAAAGATTAATGTTACGTATTAATAAATATATTGATATTATTGTATAATTTATCTATTTTTTTGAATTTACATTCTTTCTCTCTGCTAATTTATAATTACATCCTTTTAATCATTTTTATCTTGATACTCAAGTGTTTAATATTTGAAAATAAATTGGTAGAAAACATGAATTATTCTATGGAATAATAAAAAATCATTTTAAAAGTGGAAGTGGTAATTATAAAGTATTCTTAAAATAACTCACAATCAGGTTCCACGAAAATAAGAACATTAATAGGAAGTGAAAAAATGGATATGGTGGGTTAATAATAGTGTTCCCATAGTAATATAGTGTGTTAGATAACTTGATCATGAGAATGTTGAGGAAGAAAAACAACATGGTTTTATAGGATAATGAATTCCATTAAATCATCAAATATAACAGTAAGGGGATAAGTGTTTTTTTATGATTCTTTTCCAAGAGAGGAATAATTATTTTCTTATTAATATTTGGAAGATATAAAATATAATTATTTCATTTCTATTAACATTAAATCATTTTTTTATTTAATATTTTAATCATTTTCCATATTTAATTGGAATGATTAAAAACATAATGAAATTTTTCTTGCTAGAGGAACCTAATTAAACCACTAATAGATCATAATATCCATTAAAGAAATAAATTATATTTAAAAAATATAAAAATAATAATTCGAATAGTTTAAGATAATATTCAATATTAAGAAACCATCTTTTGAGGAAGTATTATATTAATTCACAAAACATGAATAAAAATACTGATATAAATGCTACAATAACTCATCCTGGAAATTTTAATATAACTACTTCAATAATTATTATTTTAGTCATTACCAACTGATTCAGAAATCAAAAAAACTATTTAAACCCCCCAAAAGGATATTATCAAATGTCGGTATAAAAACAATGTTTATAACTAGATAAAATCTTTGAATGTTATTAGAGACTAGTTGTTATATTCTCATTATAACTATTTTCATGTATACAATTTGATTAGAAACCCATTCCTTAGAGTGTTAGAGGATAATTGAAAATTCATAACAAATTTAAATTATTGACTAGAACTAAGATCAAATGAAATTGTAGTAAACCATGAGTTTACAATAAAAGTAAATTCTATTAAAACAAAAGGTATTTTGAGTTTTTTTGTAATTATTAAATATTATAAGACCTTCTCCCTTATAATTTTTTGAGTTAATGACCCTTAAAAGATTTGGAATTTGTTTGTGTAATTCTATATCTTTTTACAATTGAACCACTAGATGTTGATGTATTAAATATTTCTCTTACACTCATGTGCCTAATATAATTTCCATATTAACATGATGAAAAAAAATCCATTCAAGAAATCACCAGGGTGCTTCTTTTCACAAATATTTCCTATTATAAATTACATTGTTCACTTTTCCTTTTTCTTTTGACATTTCTAATTACATTGTGATCAGTGGTACACATTTTCCATTACTTACCTTTCAACCTGTTTTTGTTTTGGAATTTATTTTCAAACTTGAGGGAACTCGATACCATACCATTATAAGTCTAAATACTTTGAGAGTGTAACACCCATTAAAGGCTTGGATTTATCTCAAAAAAGAAATAGTCAATAATAATCATTGGATTAGTTATGTAGTTTTAAACATGACATTATAATATTTTGATGAAATATTTATACATGGGAATTATATCCTCTTCACTCTCCACAAAATATAAAAATTTAAATCCAAATCAAATTGTTCCTCATTAGTGTGTATTTTCAAGTAATATATAAGTAAATTTCTCCCATTCTATACCCAATATTTATTCATCCTATTTAATATTTTGAATCTGATTCACCCATTTATTTGAATTTTTATTTAAACAACTTGTCACCAAGATAAATTTTTCACTTTCATTATATCCCAAAACATGAATTATCTTTTCAATGGACTCGATCCATTTTTCCTCTAGTAGTAACATTAAATGACTTATTTTTCTATCTTATAAAGTAGTCCAATATCATAGTTTGATGGGGTGTTTAAACTAGCTTCTTTGTATTGGTATGATTAATTTTCATATCATTCCCTAATATTTTCATAATTTTCATAGCTCCAACACATGTATTATATACTCAGTATGAGGTAAATCACAACAATGATTACATGAATTGATTCATTTTCTTTTAATTACCTTAGGAACCATTTCCAAAAAATAAAATACACAAGATTAGATCATAATATTAAGAATCATATTTTATAATATCTAACATTAATTGATAATTGTTAAATATAAAATCCCATAATCATAATCTTGGTATCTTCTGGAATCTATTCAAATAAGGAAAATTAAAATACTTTATAATTATAATACCCAAAACATTTTATGGTATGTTTCTCTTAAATACATTTATATAATAATATAAAGTATATTGAAAAAGGCAAAATATCTTTTTAAAAAAACACTTTTTTATTTAGGATAATCAGAAAATAGACATTATACTTAAATTTTCCACTTATGTGTTTTAAATATTTTAAAATGGACATACACAGTTGCAATCAGAGTGATTTTTTGAGCCATATTGAATCAACATAATTTTTATGAATAATAACATACCTTTATTAATAATAACATACCTATATGAAAATTAACTTACCCTTATGAATATTAATATGACCCTTATGAATGGTAACCCTACCCATGAAAGTATAAATAAATTTACCCACCTTAAAAATGAATATAAATATTTTAAGTGTTAGTACTTTTTTATTAAATTTTTGTTATAAATTAAAAATTAATTTTATCATATTTAAAATAATATTCATGAAAAATGATGTTCACTTTTGGTTTCTACGTATCGAAAAATGGTTAAGTTAAGTTTTTGGGATTTTTTTGAAATACATGAATTTTTTGTGAATAGAATAATTTTTTAATTTATGAAAAATGATAAATAAATAAATTCCTGCATCATGCTTGAGTCCTGGATGATGAAAATTGATATTAGTTAGAACTCAAATTCAAATATTTCTATTTTTTTCATGGAATCATCACTATTTATTTTCTAAGGGAGAAATATTAAACTTATGATTCAAATATTAAGAAAAAATCCTCCCCTCCACAATATAAACCACCCATCACCCCCTCTCCCACTAACACCACTCTAACATTGAACCTTAACAATGTTATTAAAAATATATATCCCAAGACCTCCCTCCATGTCCAAGACCAACTGAACTCACCAAAACGACAAAAAAATGGTCTTAACAAGATTCTCAAGGAGTACTCAAGAGGTGAACCTCTCTTCCTTTATCATTCAACTTCTTTATAAAGTTCCATTATTTTATATCTCTCTCCTCATCACCCTTCATCTAAATAATATGATACATTAATAAACTTAAATAAACAAAAATTTTATTATTCCAATGTAATAATTTATCATCATCTCTATTTTCCTCCTCCTCTTATACTACAAATGAAAACTCCGTCCGAGATGTGTTAATTTATCAGATTCAAGGATGACAAGATTACAATTTCAATTATCATATTTAATTCAGGTTACAAAATCCATTTTATGGTTGAACCAGATCATAATATAGTTATTTCATCTTATTTAATTTTTTTTAATCCTTAGACACTCAAAATATAAACTATTAATACAAAACAAGTTCAATATACTCAGAAAAGTGAAGTTAATCCAAGCATTTATCATTAAAATTTATCTAATGATTCATCCTCATGTTATAGATCTGAAAACATTATAATATAATTTATATCAATTTAATTTAATAGATAATATCTATTAAAAACAATGTATTTATAACCACATTTTAAACAAACTTCCATTCACAAATAAAACTAAATTGATCATAAAAATCAAGGTAGAAAATGCATCCAAAACAATAAAATTGAACCTCTTAAACCAATAAAAAATTACATTGATGAACCTAATATGATTTTAATAAATAAATTAAATGTAGATGTGCTTATTGAATTATTAATTAACTCAGGTAAATTTTATCATTCATGACATTAGGATCAATCAAACAACACATTCAGACACAATGTTTGGGGTTTCTCATCTAACCTTTATTTCTACGATACTTCCATTATTTACCACTTATTTATTGTATGTGGTGTATGTTTTATAAAATTTGATATAAAATATCATTATTCTATTTATTTTTTATTTAATTAATGGATTCACTTGATGATTATTAACTTGATTGATTACAATTTTGTAAGGGACTTTGTTTCAGTTTCCATTTCATTGTGATTTACTTGGTATTTTGCACCTAATAATTATTATTTGGTGTACATATTGCCCATATGACAATATTTTTCGTTTTAAAATTTATATATATTACATATCCATATTATGGTTTCTTGGATATGAATATTTTCTAAATCTGTGTATCCTTTTACCTACGATGTTTAATTGAATTGTTGTTTTAAATAAGGAAATATTGATGAATCTGTATCCTAAACTATATTCAGATTTTGAGATGGCATATGGTACTTATATTAAATATATTTATAAAGAATTATTTCGACTATTTGTGATAGGTGGGGACCTTTATATACCCTTGATGAATCGATATGTCTCATGAGACAAATTCGTTGGCGACAAACCCTTCGATTTTGTTACCAAAACAAAACCAGACTACTATCTTCACACATAATTAAACTATTTTTATGGTATTATGGTATATTGTGATAGATACATGATGTCCAATTATTAACAATTCACTTTATTCATTTTTGTAACTATCATCCCAATGTTTTTCACTATAATACAATCTATAGATGCAGTTTCATTCTCAATAAATTAATGGTGTGTGTTTCTCATTTATTAAACATGCCATATTAACTATGAAAATTTGATTATGATTCATTTATTTTTGATTCATTATTCCTCTATTTGTAACCCTTACTAGGCACTTGAGATCACCCCTTTCATTTTTTTACCATCAATAGGTTATGAAAAGGATAACATTTATTGAGTTCTCAAGGAGTAAATTTATTAGTTTTTGTTAAGTATTGTATTTTTTTACCATTACCAATGTAATATGAGTTAAATAAAAGTATATAATTTCTTCAATACTACAAAAACGATCATTCCTTCAGGATTTATTCCTTTTTATAATTCCAATAAAATAAGTAATGCACTGGATCCGGGCTACTAGCGTTAGGGTGTTATAGTTGGTATAGGAGATCGTTTAATAGAAAAAAAAGTAAACTAGATTTTGGAAATGAATATTATGGAACAAACACCAAATATAGTCTTTTAGGATAAGTATACAACAAAATAATGGAATTTTTTAAGGAATATATTATGTGAAATTTCTTGAAAATACATACATGTCCGAATACTACAAGTGGATGATGTTCTATCACACATGTACCTAGGCATAAAAACACTAGCAAGAAGTTTTGGGTTTGACCCAGGGTATCCTAGTACACGATAATAGGCCTTACTGTGCACCTAGTTTGACACTCTAGGATGATATTCTTAGGACAATATGAATTTTCATTTCAATCCATCGTAAAGGATATAAAATTAAATATAAAAAACTTTTATTATTATGGGATTACTATTGAATATATATTACGATTATCTTATGTGTTCTCTAGTGAGAAATTATGAATTATGACCATATTTAGTGTATGGAATTTCTTAGATATAGTTCCCAATGGAATAAGGGGAATCAATACTAATGGATAATATAGGTATTTTCCCCCGGGCATGTCAACATAGTCAATGTTGGAGTGGATAAAATCATGAATATATTGGGACAACATACTCAGGCCATATTGAATAACCATGATTAACCTGTATTGGATGATGTCATGTAGAAAAGATCCATATATGTTAGTCGGAGTACTAGTCCTGTGGCAGCTGAGCATTGAATGAAGTCCCTTGAAAATGGATTTCTAGCATTACGATGCACTAAAAATGAAAATATAGAACAACCAGTATATTTCCTTAAGTGTGATACTGATCAATGGTGGAATTGATACATAATACCATATAGGGAGAAGAAATAGAAGATATGTAATAATGAACTTTTATGAAAATTTCATTAGCATATATATTCCTCATAAAAATGAACAGAAATGAATCAGAAATTTATTATCCAAAATAAAATAGAATAATATAATGTTTATATGTATGAGGATACCTTCACAAGATTATCTATGTATGTTATAGATTATGTATATGATTAGGAAGACAATATTGATCATTTCATTGAAGGTCATAAGCAATTTCATCGAAGGGAACTGGATTCTCAAAAAAAATTATTATACGATTGAATTGTTTTTAGTTCAAGAAAAAATAGAATAAATTTTATAGATCAAACATGATTAGAGGAAATAATGATAATAAGGGTAATTCTAATAACTATGAAAAATATTATGTATCAATGAAGAATAAGGGAATGAATTTTTTCTCATTTTGTGAGAATTATAGAATGAATCAACTTTGTAAATTCTTGAAAGGAATGGTAGTTTTATAAATGTGTGGAGAAAAGGGTCATCAGTCTAGTAAATGAAAGGGTTAGAGATAATTCAATGATGTTCAATGCTATAATTGTAGGAAGATGGGACACTTTTCAAATGTGTTTCTGATGCTCCATGGAAACATGCCTAAATAAAGGCCATTAATGAAAGAGAATGTTTGTGTCATTACAACTATGGATGATTACGTTCCAAATGATGTGGTTGTAGTTGCTTTAATTGTTTCTTCAAACTTGAAAAATTATTTGTTTTCTTACGGATCATCAAATTAATTTATATCTTCTCATATTGACAAAAAAAATTGGACATGTATAAATTGATTTAATAAATCTGTTTTCTGCCAAAACTCTAAGGGGATGTATCATTGCAACAAATATGTGTTAATCACTCACGATCCTGACACATAAATATGATTTAGTTTCTAACCCTATCGTCATTCCAATGGTTGACTTTCATATAATTACCAGTATGAGTTGGATATCAAATTATGATGTGAATAATTATTTCAAGAAGAAGGAACTTAAAATTTTTCAGAAATGGGTAGAATCCCATATCATTATAGAATAAACCTCTCAATGTGATTAATATCTATATTCTTCCCCAATAGCTCCAATAAATGAAATTCTTGGAGTGTAATAGAACAAAATATCTATGGTTGAGGAAATAAATCATCCAATTGAAGATTTAACTATTGTGCAAGAATTTGTTGTTGTATTTCCTGAGGATTTACCTAAAAATTCTACAAAGTGAGAAGTTGAGTTCTTGATTGATTTAATTCCTAGTGAACGATCTATATCAAATGGATCGCACTAGAATGACCACTATGGAATTAGTAGAGCTAAAGAAAAAAAATCATGAATTTAGTGATAAAGGAATTTTTCAACATAGTTTTTCTCCATGGAGATCCCTAATCCTATTTGTCAACAATAATGATGGATCCGTGAGGATATGCATTGATTATATGGAAATCGATGCAATTAAAAAAAAGAACAAGTATATTCTGCCAAACTTTGATGATTTATTTGATCAACTTAATAAAACCCAATATTTTTTGAAGATTGACCATTGACCTGGATATCATCAGCTCAATGTGAGGATGGATGATATTCCAAAGGCATCATTTCGAACCAGGTATGGCCATTACGAGTTAAAAATAATTCCTTCTGGAATGACTAATTCACCCTCTATTTTCATAGATCTAATGAATATAGTTTTCAAAGAATATCATGAGGAAATTATTGTGGTATTTATCAGTGATATCCTAGTATACTCTAAAATCTATGATGACCATTATATCACTTGAGAATTATTCTGAAAATTTTTATAATAAATGAATTATATGGGATGTTTAGACAGGGTGAATTTTGGCTTCAGTGATTTTATTTTCTTGTCCATATTTTCTCTAAGGATGGAATCTTAGTGGATCCTATGAAGAAAAATGCAATAAAATAATGGCCCAATCCAACGAACATAACCGAGGTATATATATTATTGGTTTAGTAGGTTACTATAGACATTCCATTCAGAATTGTTCCCTACAGGCTAACCCACTATCCATGATCACATGTAAATGGGTTATGTTTGTATGGATGAAATAATGTACAGAATTATTTGATGAATTAAAAAAATTGATTGGTGAATGTTCCAATATTGACACTTCCATATTTAAATGATGGATTTTTTATATAAAATTATGTATCCAAGAAGGGACTGAGTCTCTTTATTTTAAAAAATTATAAAGTTATAGATTATGCATCAAAAAAGTATAAGACGCATGATAAAAATTACCCAACTCATGATCTTTATTTAGCAGCCCCAATATTTTCTTTGAAAATATGGAGACAATATCACAATGTTTAAAGTTGTGAGATATATAAAGATCCAAATAATTTAAAATACATTTTTAGATATAAAGAGCCCAACATGAGGAAAAAGAGATTGATTGAGTTACTCAATGATTTTGATTGTTCAATACACTACCACCCAGGAAAGAAAAATAAGGTGGTAGATGCATTAAGAAGGAATAATGGTGGACATTTGTCCCAAATGAGGATTGAGAGAGATCCTATATTAATGGATCTACTAAAGATAGAAATGAAAATTTTTATGAAAGGGGAAAATCATTCCTCTTTCAAATGATTTCTAAAACATCTATATCAGAGAAGATAAAAATATCTAATTCTGATATTGATAATCTAAAAATAAAAATAAACCTATTAAGGATTAAATAATGGAAGAATTTGTGTATGTGGGTGGAATTATTGAAATTTGGGATGATTTTATGTGTTCCTGTAGTACCTAAGATAAAAAATAAACTATTAGACGACACTCATAGATCAAATCTCTATTTACACCCTTATATAAAAAATATGTATATAGATTTGAATGGGCACTTTTTGTTGGATAACATGAAGTTAGAAATTGTTGACTATGTGTCAAGGTGTCTAGGTTGTCATCATTTGTTGGTAGGGAGACCACATCATATAGGGGTCATTCATGATCTACCTATTCTTATTTAAAAATTAAATGAAATTACAATTGATTGTGTTACATGAATACCAATTACACATATAAGTAATGATGCAATAATGGTAACTATTGTTCTTCTCATAAAATCACCACATTTTTTTACTATAAGAGAGGATTTTCCCCTTATATTCCAAGATTAACATTATATTAATGAAGTTGTAAAACTTCATGGTGAACCTCTATCGATTGTTTCTGATCGAGATCCATGATTTACATCAAAATTATAGAAAATTATAAGGAAGGATTTTGATACTGAGCTTCATATGAGTGTTTTATATCACTCCAAAACCGACAGAAAATATGAAAGGACTAATCAAGCACTGGAAGACATGTAGAGATCATTCCCTATAGACATTCAAGGTATGATGGATCAATACATTACTTTGGTGGAATTATTATAAAATATTAGTTTCTGTTATAGAATTCAGATGGAACCATATTAAGCAATATATGGTAAGTGGTGTCAAACTACCACTTTTTGTGATGAATTTAGCAAGAAAAAACCTATTGACCCAAAACATATTGATGAGATAACTGTAAAAGTAATGAAAATATTGGCCCATATTAAAGCATCCCGAAGGAGGAAAAAGGGTTATCATGACAACTAGATAAGCTCTTTGGAATTTCACGAAGTATATCAGGTCTTTATAAACTAATCATCTTAGAATTGTGTCTTATTGTTTAGTAATAATGGGAAATATTACTCTAGGATCATCGGACTTTTCAAAATTCTAGAATTAATTAGAACTATTTCCAACCATTTAGCAATACCACTATATCTCTCCAATGTTCATAATGTGTTATATGTGTCGTTGTTAATGAAATACATACCAGACCCAATGAATGTACTCACCTATGAAGAAATAGAGCTGGAACATGATTTTTAATACAGTGAAGAGACTATTAAGATTCTTGACACTAGGAAGCAGGTATTGAGAAATCGGACAACTCGACTAGTAATGGTTCTTTAGAGAAACCATTAAATAGATAAAGCAACATGGGAACCTAAGGATGTTATGAAAAAGAACCAACCGCATATTTTTTAAAGGGTTTTATAAAGGATAAATTTTGAGGGGAAATTTTTTGATGGTGGGAAAAATATAACTCCACAAAATTTTAGGGTATGTTTCTCTTAAATACATTCAATTAATTTGATAGAATATATTTAATAAATCATTGAGTCTCTTTGAAACAACACTTTTTTATTGAAAATATAGCTATAACCAATCCTTTACACTTAAATTTGTCACATTTGTGTTTTGAATACTGAAAAATGGACATACACGGTTGCAATCAGGGTGATATTTGGAGTCTGATAGATATCAACATAATTTTAGGTGTCTTTTAACCTAACAATATTAATATTAACAAACCATATTAATAGTAAAATACCCTTACGAATTATAATATGACCCATTATGAATGATAACCTTACCTACAAATGTATAAATAAATTTAAGCACCTTAAAATTTAATATGAATATTTTAAGTGTTGGTATTTCTCTAATAGATAATTATTTTTATTAAAATCTTAATTTATCATATTTAGATAATTATTTTTGAAAAATGGAGTTCACTTTTGTATTCTACATGTTAAAAATTGGTTTTGGTGAATTTTTTTTATTTATCTGAAATACTATAATTTTTGGTGAATCGTAAAATTTGCTAATGTATGAAATATGCTGAATAAATAAATTTTTTAATCATGTTTGAGTGATAGTTGATTAAAAAGGACATCGGTTTGAAATCACAAAAACATTATACTATTTTTGTTTTGGAATCATCATTATTTATTATTTTATGGAAGAATAATAAACTAATTATTAAAATTTTAAGAAAACCCTCCCCTCCTCTACAATATAAACTACCCCTCACCCCCTCTTCCTCCAACACCAATCAAACATTGAGACTTCTATATGTTCTACCAAATATAAATCTCATGCCCTCTCCCACGTCAAATATCATCAGGTCTTATAGAATGTTTTAAAATAAGTCTTTTTAAAGAGAATCTCATGTAGGAGTACTCAAGAGTTGAACCTCTCTTCCTTTTTCTTTTGACTTGTTTTAAAAGTTCCATTATATTGTTTCTTTGTCCTCACATCGCCTAATAGAAATTATATGTTAATTCTAATACCATACACAAACTATAATTTTATTATGCGAATTGAATATTTTATCATTATTTCTATTTTCCCCCTCCACTTATACTAAAAAATAGAACATCGTCAGGGATATGTTAATTTATTACATTCAAGGATGACGGGTTTTCAATTTCTATAACCATCATATATTATGGTTATGAAACCATTTTTAAAATTAAATCAGAGCAGAATATTTTAATTTCATATTATTTAATGTTCTTGAATACTTACACACTCATAATATAAAATTATAATACAAAACAAGATCATTATGCCCAAAACATCAAATTTAATCAAAGAGTTTATCCTTAACTTTTATCTAAAGATTCATCCTCATTTTATATTTATAAAATCAATATAAAATCATTTATATATCTTGTGATGTCACTAATTATATATATTAACAATTCTGGATGTTTAACCACATTTCAAACAAGTATCTTTCATAAATTCAAGTACATCGATCAAGAAATCCAAAGAAGAAAATGATTCTAATAAAATAAAATTGATCATATTAAACCCATAAAAAGTACAAGGATATATCTAATAAAATTTAAATAAATAAATCACATGTGAAGGATCTTATGGACTTATTAATCAATGAATCTAATTTTTATTATTCCTATAATTAACATCAATCAAACAACACATTTGGATATCGGGTATGGGGATTCCCATCTCACTTTTATTTCTGTGATATTTTCATTTTTCACCACTTATTTATTATATGTGGTGTATTTTGACATCCATTTGATATAAAGTATCATGATTTTATTTATATTCATGGTATTCAGTTATTCAATTTATGATTATTAACTCAATTGATGACAATGTTGTAAGGGACTTTGTTTCAGTTTCAATTTCACTGTAATTTACTTGGTATTGTGCACCAAATATTTCTTATGTGGTGAAGCTAATTCCCTTTTGAAATAATTTTTCATTTTAAATTGTAAATATGTAAGATATTAATATTCTTGTTTCATGGATATGATTATTATCTTAAGTCATATATCCTTTTATATACATTGTTAATTTGGAATGTAGTTTTAACTATGGAAATATTGATGAATTTTTATCATGTACTCTATATCGATATGGAGAATTCATATTTTACATGTATGAAATGTATGAATAAATAATTACAGGGGCATGATGTTATGTGTGGGTCCCATTATAGTCCCTCGATGCCTCGACCATTCCAATAAGAAAAATCAGTTGGCGACAATGCCTTTGAGTTTGTTTCCAAATAAAAACCATATGGGTATCTACCCAAAAACATAAACCGTTTCAATGGTATAGTGGTATCATGTGATAGATACATGACATAAAATTAATAAAAACTCTCTTTATTTATTTTTATTTATTAATATCTATCATGTCTTCAATATGAAAAAATATATGGATGTAGTTTAATTCTTAGTTTATTAATGGCATATGTTTCTCATTTATTCACCATGGAATATAAACAATGCCAATTTGATTAAGATTTAATTATTATTGCTTCACGCTTCTCCTATTTGTAACACTTAAGTAGAATTTTATCTCACCACTTTTATTTTTTTCCTACAATAGATTATGATGAGGAGACCATTTATTGAGTTCTTCTGGATGTATTTTATAAGTTTTTGTTATGTATTTTATTTTGTTACATTTCCCAATGTAATATCTGTTACAGGTATGTACCTAGATTCCTGAATACTACTAAAGTTACCATTCATTTGAGATTTATTCCTTTTAATCAGGGATATTTAATAAGTAATCCACCAAATTTAGGCTTCTCAGGTAGGGGTGTTACAATAATTGTTCATAACGATCATGTGGACAAACCAAAAAAACCCTATGGAGTTTCTATTGAGATGTTTAGGCATATTTCCACTCATCATTTACATAGTGGAGATCATGTTAATACTCAACCATCTTTTTCATGGTTCTTAACCTTATATGAATCTAGGACAAAACAACATTGATTTCAAATATCAAGATAGTAATGTAATTTATAGGGAACAAGAAATTATATACCATATTATAACATCAATATATTACCCTATAATTAGACATATCCATGAAATTTTAAATAATTTTATGTTCTCTGATGTATTTGTTCGAAAATAAAGATCCCATGAGTCATACTAAACTCGATCTGATACCAAATATAACTATTTTAACAATCTCGTGTGTAGACCGTAAAAGGTTTTACATGAGTTATTCTATGAAGAGGATAGTGAGTGTTGTCTATATGCCTCATTATTTTAAGTTGAATCAAAATAAAACACCCTTTATCCTAGTGAGATTCTCTAAGTGTGACCTCATTTTTTGGTCAACAATTTATGCTTCGGTAAGGATATATCCCATTATAGGTAGAACCCACATAACAATAAATATTTTTCTTGTTTATTTTAAACATTATATTTTATGAGGTGTCATTTGGGTGATGTATTCCAATGTATGACACTTGGATTTAAAACTAAAACCCTTTTCCTTGATGGGTGTTCAGTTAATATGTTGACCCTTATTCCATATGTGAGCATTAAATTATTATCATTTTTAGAGGGTTAATAATGTCTATGGAATGATCACCATTTATTAGGTCATCTGAACTTTCTTCATCCTCTTATGTGATGGAAGACTCGGTATGTCATCATCTAGGTTAAAAATCGTAGAGGGAAATATGTGTTTGGGTTAATTCTAACAATGTTCAGTAAATTAGATGAATGAATACGATTGATAATCCTTAAGATAGTTTCAGGGATGTGATTTTTTCATTTTAACCATTATGTAATTGGCTTTGATATACGTGGTATCCATCTTGTGGTAAAAATGTGCATCACAACACAATGTTTAGTATTAATCATTCAATCCTTGAGTTGTTACACATTGAACATCTTTTAGATCTAGAGTACAGTGGCATTGGTGTTCGTAAGAACCAAGAATCATCCAAATGCTTGGGATGATGTTTTAAATAGAATTAGTTGTTAGACATGCAAGTTAGTTGTTTTGGATTTTAGGCCTAGTTCCATAATGTGAGTGGAAATTAATCTGAGATGTATCACATGAACTTCGTGATGTGAATATAAAATTTCCCTATTGAGTGGTTTTTTGTCTCTATTTATTTGTTTTCAATTTTTCTAAAAACAAATTAGCTATGTATATGAACTAAATTTTTTAGTCAATGGAGGCTGTGTTTTGGGACGAGTCCCTAAGTTGGTGGCTCTGACATTTAATGGCACTCCAAAGGTGGGGAGATTAACATCAATTCTAGATAAATGTGTCCTTCCAGATATAATGTACCAAACCTATAAAGATCTTTTGAATTTGTTAGTTATAATTTTTAGCACCCTTTGGGCTAGTGAGTCTTTGATCATGTTAGTTATTATGATGTACCAAAATAATGGATGGTTTTCTTGGTATGCAACCATTGTAAAAAACCATCATTTAGAAGGAACCTCAGTGTTTTTACTTGAAAGTTCATGGTATGCATGTTGTTGTAAGGGATTTCTAATTATTTGATAGCGATTCATCAGCAGATGTATCTGATCCCTTTGAAAGAAATTGGCCTATAAATGTTTGACTGTACTTAACATTGTTTTTTATAGGGTTGGGTTGAGAACATTCGTATCACTCCGCCCTCCTTAGGAATAATGTGTCTCAAAAACTTTTTAGATATCATTTAAATCCTTATAGTTTACTATATGCTTAAAGACAACTATTCCCCTATATTGGTATCGCCTGGGTACACTGAGAGAGGGTTGGACATATGCCAAGCTATGTTTTAAAATGTCGTTTTTTCTTATTGAGTGGTATCAATAAGAGTGTGATAAAAAAGATTGGTTGTTCTATTAATCAGGGTCAGTTGTGGGTGATAAACTAGTTCGTGAAAATGAAATATATGGTCAGTCTCATGGAAACTATCTATTCCTTTTAAAATGATCACCATGCAGATAAACCTTTAAGACCAGTCAATTTTCATGGTATGTGTATGTTCGGTTTGGTACCAATGTCTCTCACGTATAATTATCTATAGGTTTCCTTAGATGAACTTCTTTGACTCTAGTTGTTGACCCTTGTTTACAAGAATTATATTTGGGATTGAATGGGGTACTGTGTAAATCCAAATGTGTTGGGTCAATAAATGTTCCACATTTTTTCTGAGTCATGATAGTTAAATGAATGTTGTGGCCAAAATTGTCTCTATAAGCTGATTTTATGCTTCGACGAGCATTCATGGTGAGAACTAGAGGTGACTTCATCTACAGGAATGAGCCTTATGTTTTGAAATGCACATACCACTTAAGATGGGCATTTTGAAAATGTTTGGCTGATAGGGAAATGACATGTTTCACATTAAATTCATTAATAGTGGTAGGTGAAAAACAATTTCAAGCACACTGTATGGTTGAGATTGGTGTGAAGTCAATTTTGGCAACATATTTTCACGTAAATAAATGAATGATCAGTTATAAAGTAGTTTATTTTGGAATCAACTTTGTGATTGAATAATGTCTCATTCATGATCATTGTTGGGATGTTATGAGCACATTTGGAATGGAAATTATAACAGTATAGGAACCATGTTTTAGAATTTTCCCATTAATTCTAGGGCCTATGGTGGATCCTACATGGGTTGGATGAGTAAAGATATGATGTACATATCATGTTTCTATATTTATAAACTCAAGTAAGCTCTACCTTAATGCTTCAGTTTAGAGAAATTAGTGTTGGGATGAGTTTTTGTGACATTTGTACTGTATATTAAGGTGAATCATAGTTGTAAATTTTGTGTTTGGAAATGAAAAATTGATATTTGATCAAGAATTCATGACTCAGTTAGGTTGATAGATGTTTACATCATTCCCCCAAGGCTTATCAGGGTTGATATGTTTTATGTTTTAATTATTATATCACCTGGTGATTTTTACAGGAAGAGATTCCAATGGAATTTAAATTTTTTCTTCTTTTGGATGATTGATTTTTAATCCATTTTTTGTAATGGAATTATGAATGTATTATCACTTCATTGTGTTTAATTTAGATGTACCAAAAAGCACATCAGTTTTGTTGGGTGGTTCTTTGTGTTTTGCGAGCATCGAGCTTCGAAAAATCATGTTTTGGGTGGACTGGTAGTGGTACACATTTTTTCTAAAACATTGCAGCACACTAATGAATATTGTGTGGCATATGTAGGTGATTAGATGTGCCTCCCCATAGGATATGAATGTTTACCCAAAATATGTTCCTATACTACATGGTTAGTTCCAATTATGATGTAAGCTCTCACTTTTTATCCTGTGGTTGTTTCATGCTTATAGAAAAAAGTATACGGAAACTGAGAGAAGTCAGGTTCATAAGCTGAAGGATCCACATGATAACTGCACCATTTTATCAACCATGCATCCAAACCATGTAATCCTATTTTGATTGTATACTGTACATTTCCCATTAATTAGTGTTTTATCCATAATTTTCACTTTTTCCCTCTTCTTAAAGTGGGATTCTTCTCCTCTCCCTCATTCATGGGATTTCCTCTTCCACTCTATAGTTTTGGATCCATCTCATTCGACTGGAAACTAAATCTCTCACTTTTTGAATCATTTGAAATCCCTTGGTAAGCTCATCGTTCTTCCTACTTCTATTTCAAGGTTCCTCTTCCCATTGTTGCATTATTTAGGTGTCACTCATTTTTTATTATTTTCTTGGTGTTTGAAAATATCATAACATTCCTCCATTCTAGTTATATGCATTCCTTGAAAATAGATTATTATAGCACTACTACATCATGATTGATGGCTCAAGTCTTTCCCACTCACATCTTCTCTTTTTAAATGACATGTTATTATTCCACTAGCCAGAACCTTTTATGGGGATTCAATTTTGTTCAATAAGTTAATTTATCAGGTTCCCAATGATGTATATAACCATCCCATATGTATAATTTCACCTATGGGGTGCTTAATTCATTATTGTCCTCCCCTCTAGGTGTTCCCACCTAAATATCCAACATCACATTCCTTAAATGGTTATTTTTTATGTGATTGATACCCCTTTCTTAGTTCAATTTACATTTTAATTAAATTACATTTAGTGGTTAACCATATGATTGAGCTTGATCTTGATGCCTCACACTTTATAAAATGAACAGATTTTGCTGAATGATTTTTGGTTTGTCACATTATTTATACACATATAATTTCATAGTTTGTGATGACATGTAATCGTGTATGCTTTCCTATATAGTTGTGCATGAATGAATAATCTTCATTCCATATACATGTTATTACCGTTATTATATTCATATTCAAGCTTTTTATGTTTAGATATTGAAATTTCATTGTAGAAATGTGATTTAATTTTTTTATTCCATTTGAATTTTTCATATGAATTGTACAATAGCTCTTTTGATTTACTATATTGAATTATTAGTTCGGTGATCATGTCATGTTGAGATGTTTATTTGATGTAATGTAATAATATATGTATGTCATTCCTTGTGATGTGCATTGGTTTCTATGGCTCACCTCCTATAGTATGGGGGAGAACGTGGGTCTTGAATTAAGGATTCCCTGGATGGACTCACCATGTTTGGTTGGTCTCTAATTGATTAACTATGAGATATACATTTCCATGTAATGTATGGGATATCCAAGATGATAAAATTTATACTCATTAGTGACATAGGTTCCCATGGGGAGAAACTGATGATTGTCTTGTTTCCAAGATGGGTATTCTATGCCATGGGTGATACCGGGTCCCTTATCTGAGGTACTTGGTATGGACATAGAGTTCAGCATGCCATGAGTGATACAAGGGATGTCAAATGAGTTTCGTTGGATGGAATTGATGGCATTGGTTATATTGGAGACTCCTATATCAACTATTGGGATTCTATACAGGTCTCCATAGATAGGTTCAGGACACTAACATTGGATTTGATGGATAGTTTTCCCACATTATATGGCTTCTGACTTATTTTTATTTTGAGCATGTTAGTGTGTTTTCTTGGAGATGTGGACACAAGAAAAAGAACTGTCTTGGGGTATTCCTATTTTTGTTTACTTAATTTTAATGATCCATGAAAAATAGTGTGACTTGCATAGCTACACCATTTCCAACATCTATCGTATGATGAAGTAAGCGGTATTAGTCAGGTGTCAACATAAAAAATTGTACTGAGGGGTTTATTATTATTTTTATTTAATCCATACATTTAAATGCTGGCATGATATCATTTATTTTTTTATGAAATGAATTCGACTAGATATTGTGGGTAATGGACAACTGATATTATATGTCACATCCTATTAATGATACCATTGCACCATGGTAACTAAATATACCTCTTTGGTTTCTGTATCGGGATCCTTGGTTCTTTTCTTATGTTTTCACACATGTACCCAAGTGTAGGATCACAAACATAAGTTGGTAATTAGGATTATCAAGAATCTAGTATTTCGTACCTTCATTCATTTTTTGAATCATACCTACCTTCTATATTTCCCTCTACTTGTATTTTTAGATTCACGTAATGTGCATGAATTTTTTTATATTGGCATTGGACACATTTATTCAATCAATGTAATTATTGTTCCACTACTTTTTCCTATGAATTATACTAATTTTCTTTTTGTTTATGGAATTTAATATGATATATCATTGTTCTAATTTGTTTATGAGGGAACAATCTCCCCACTATCACCTTCTTAAATCTTTAGAGCTAGTTGGTAGCCTCTATCGTACGGGGAGGCACGCTTGAGGCCATGTGGTAACATGTCCGACTACTAGTTTTATAGTTATTCATGTTGGGATGTTACATAAAAATAATAAATTAATATATATATACATATATATTATCACTAATTTTATTTTTAATTGATAGGAAATAGGATTAAGATCACTTATTGTTTCAAAAAGTCATTTTTCTATTAAAAAATGTATAAATCTTATGTTTTCATTTAAAATATAAATTTTTCTAGTTTATAAATTAATATAGATTAAATTGAGTTCGAATTTTTAATCTTCATGTGGAAATAATATAAGAAGGTCCATTTTATTTTATTAGTGGTGAACAGTGCAAGATAATGATAAACTATAAAAAATGTAAAATATAGTTGATTTTAAAATGACATATAAAACATTTCATATTAAAAAAGTTTATAATGGAGGGAAACTCACGCGTAATTGGTTTTATTCACATATGTGTCTAGATTAAAATAAAAAATAAACTTCTTTAAGAATTATGTAATCATAAATTCTGAAAATCCACTCAAAGGCACATATAAAAGGCCCTCTCACCCGTCCCATTAAAAACACATAAACTATCCTATTATCTGATTAATACTTGTCCGTTTTCCCCCCTTGAATCCTTTTTTTATGGTTTTTACCTTCTCCTCCCATAAAGTAAGCTTAAATACATCATCCTGAAGGAACCAATTTTTGAGGTGTGAAATCATAAATATATATGGATCTTTAAAACCCTTTTAAATTACATTATAAAATACTCTCTTTGTAAATATATTTATACACTATAATGATATCATATTGAAATCCTTATACTTCGATAAAAATGGTGATTCCATTATATGGAACTAGACTCCTAATCATTTCATTATTATTTCTTGCTCTTGTTTGGGTATGTTCAACCACATATATGTTTGATGTTATACTAATATCATCATTATAATCATGAATATGTATCAAGATAGTAATACATGAAATATATGATTTTAAATAGTAATTTATGATATATATGTAGTTCAGGAAGAATGACTAAAAACTGAATAGACATTGTAAATTAACCTATTGGAATATAAAAATTGACTAAAATATTATCATCATAGATTATATTCCCATGAACCATACCCATACATTCTATAAAATGATAATAGGAACAGATGAAAAAATTTCAAATAAAATTATTTTACTACATTGAATAATATGGTAATGATATACTATTTGTCAATGATGGATGATCAACATCACCATTTTGAGAATTTTTATAAATAATCAAATGTTCTAAAATAAAAATATGAAATTTATAAATTAATAAATAATATATTTTTAATGAAAAATTATAATATAAGATTATAAAAATTAATATATATGAATAATGTTTTTAAATAAGTGATTAACATGCTTATCATTTATTATAAATGAGGTTAAATAACATTCCTAGAAATCAGTTATATTTTTAAGTGTTTCTTTCCTATCTCAATTTGAAATCGAGATATTTATAAGTCAATTTAAATATGGGGAAATTGGATGTTAATTATCTCTAAATAAATTGAATATTTTATTCTTTTTTTGTTATTTCTTGCATTTAAATTTAATATTACCTTCACACCTCCATTTTCATTATAATTCACTTATAGTGATACTTGTATGTGAAACCAATATTATCTATTAATTTATTTCATTAATATTTCCCCTCAATGTCCATAATTTTCATATGATTTTAGGGATTTCATTTTATAAAAGTTTAATATTTATTATTGTAATTTTCTGTTGAAAATTATTATATTATAAATTGATAAATGGAATATCTTTTTAACTTTTTCTACGTGGGTCATTTTCTATTAACATTACATTCTTTAAAAGTTTGATTGAGATAATATTTTTTGACATTTTCCAATTTAGTTCATTTTCCCAATATCTCCCTTAGTTTTATTTACAAAGATATCCATTTTTGTTATAAATATCTTCCAATTTACATTATATTCCCTTTTTTATAAGAATTTTCTTTTAAAAGGATTAAAAATGTAAATAATATTAGATTTTATTTATCAATGAAGTTTTTAATGATATTATTAAGTGTTTTTCATCTATGTAAATCTTATTTAAATTTTTATGATTTACTATGGATATTCTCTAATTATGTGATCCACCATATTTCATTGGATTACTAGTTTTCATGTTTTGTGAAATTATTTATGAAACATATTTAATTCCTTTGGGATAACTATGTTATGATGTCATTGTGAATGTTTTCATTATAATGTCGAAAAAATATATTTTATTATCATTAAGTGATAGTTCGTTAAATTATATACTTTCAATAAATTATGTAAATTTATATATCTCAATATATCAAGATGAGACATGGGTCGTTTGCTCATATGTAAAATGGTACGGGCGTATGAGTGGTTAGAAAAAGCCTTTATATTATGGAAAACATGTTAGCCTAGTTTATTATGATATTAACATATTAGTTATTAAACTACAAATATTTCATTTATTGTTTTCTTATTATTATTACACAACCTTATTTTATTCATTATACATATGTTATGTTCTTAGGTATCATGATTATTGACTCATTTGTATACACTATAATGAGTTGTATCTTATATTATGAAAAAGTCCATATGCAATGACTTAGGTTTTATGATATATGATTTATTATGTCTGATTATCTTATGATATGTCCATACACAATGATTATGTTCTCATTCTTATATTCCCATTTTATTCTCACTTACAATCATTGATTGAAACCTCTTAAGTTCTTTTCTCACCGATCATCCAAGATAACCCTTTTATTAGTTTCCATTTTATAGGATGTAAAGATGATTACCATGTATGATATGTCTATAAAGTATTGATTTTTGTAGAATATTTTTTGGATATGTAAAATAATGGTTGTAAAAAAAATTTATTAGGTATCTATTCTCTAAAAACACTAAACATATAGGTTTCTGTGTTTTTTATTATGATATGTAATTTTTAATCATGTAAAATACTATAGTACATATGTTTGATGAGTTTGGGTTATATCCGTTGGCATCAGACTACGAATTAGTTTTATCTGGATTATATTATTAATAATAATATGATATTTCCTAGATCCAAAATTATGAAGACTATGTTTTCTCTGATAAAAATAAAAAATAATTATTTGAAATTAAAGGTGCCATAATTTCACATATATTATGATTAATTTTCCTTATCGTATGATTTAAAAATCTGACTGTTGATTCATTATAATCACATTAAATTGTTTAGTTGAATTCAATGGATGGAAAAAGGAAGAACCAAGTAAATAAAAGTTGAAAGGGAAAATGAGATGATTTTCCCAATAAGATGTCGAAGATGAAATATGGTGGATCAAAGAAATATCTTGGTGATTATCACCAATCATTCTCAATATATAAACAATGAAACACATCACTTCAAACTCTCTAATTTTTCAAAGAAATAGTAACCCAACATTGATTGTAATATTCAACAACATCTACCCCAAATAAGTTCATCTTCTAACCATTTGAATACTGATAAGAGAATCAAAATAATAGAAAATAAATTCCCTGTTAAATAGTTCCCATAGAATGAAATGGTTGTTTCATATGATTATCATTTAGAATTTGACGCTAAACATAGTGGGAACTCATAAATAATATCAAGTATGATAAATTAATAAACTCTATGGAATGGAGGAGTTTAAATAGTTTTTATCAATAAATGTTTTCTTGAAATATTTACACTAAAATGGAGATATAATTCCTATAGCTAAAACATAAGTGTGTTGTATATTTTTTTTTTGAATAAAATTTCAAAAAAACATATGGGGTTTTCTTAAAGATTTATATTTGAATCTCGAATAAAATTCAATTTTCTTAGTGTCTTAAAACCATGTTTTGGAAAGACATTGGCTGTTTGTTAATTTTTTTATCTATGAATAAATTGATTGATGTTATCTAAATATAGAAATAGAAATTTGAGACTCCAATTATTGTAATGTTTTTGGGGAGAAGAAATAATAGATTTAGGGAACATAAAATAATAAAATTAATTGGAGAAAGAAGGTTAATATTCATACATGAAAAGTATATGTTATAAATAAATAGTGAATTTAATCAATGTAATATATAAATTTTTTTAGTTTAAGGTATAAATCCATCAAGAACATGAATGTTGAAAAGATATAAATAATAAGATGATTTCCCATCCGAATACACCACTCACACTCCAAATATTCAATTATAATTGGTATTGGCATTAATCCAATTTGTATAATAATCTAAGGGTTAATTATGAAATTCATTTTTAAAAACCTCTAATATATTGGTTGAAAGATAAAGCATAAAAATTTCAAATATTAACATGCTCCATGAAAATTTAGTGGTAAAATGTATACAAATAATATACTTTAGAACTTCAAATTTTATATTTGATTATAAGACATAACACTCCTTCATATCTGGGATGTTCTCTATGAGTATGAAATTGCCACCCCAATGATTAGAAATTTAATTATTTGTAAAAACTATTAATGGAAAAATAATTGAATCCTAATAAAATAAATCCTTGGCAGATGATGTTTTTTTCAATTCCCTTATGAAAAATTTTATTAACCATCTAATTGTAAAATTGTATGTGACTTTGGGAATTTATGGTTTCTCTCTACATAGACACCATATTAAATTTTAGGATATCATAGAAACAATATATATCCCAATTTGATATATTAAAAAATATGTAATGACCACAACATCCGATGATTAGAGATGGTGTCTTACTTTACAACATTGACGTGATTTTGACGAATAAAATCAAGAATGACCCAAAAACATTTAACATATTTTGAAAAATATATTACATATATCTTACTTATTTTACATTTGGAATATAAAATAAAACATAATACATAAACAATATAATAAATTTCATCCTTGGAAGCATATTAAAATACATATTTTTCATAACCTAGGGTAATGAAACAAAATAATGTTCTGCTAAAATGATGAGTAAGGATTATGTATAATGTTGGCTATCATGTATCATTTTGAATAATAAATATGGAAAGGTAAACAACTAAATTCCCAATCCATCTAAATAACTAGATATGTTATTGAAAATATAGAAAAGTAAATAACTGAACACACATTCTATTTATTAAGAATTATATGAATGAAATACATCCATATATATTCTCATAATGAAAATATCATGTTTTTAATAACTAAAAACTAGATGAATTAAATTATTATTTATTCAGTTCCTTGTTTCCTTGGTACGTGGATTCTTGACCATACAAATCATTGATATAGAGAGTATAAAACTACTCGGTAAAAACCCATTTTATTTGGACAACTGATTTATCTCATGTGAACACTAAAGCATCAGGAAAATATATTTAACTAAGATATACTTATTTCTTCTATTAGAAATAATTCTTAATGTATTAAATAATATAGTTAATATTTTTCATTATCATCAAATATACATACTGATTAAATAATACGGATTTATCAATATTTTCCCAATTGATAAAATAACTATCAAAGTGAATATCATTTGTTAAAATGGTATAAATTTTTTTAAATAATAATATCCTTCACATAATAATATCTATATTTCATTTAATTTAATATAAAAAAATTTATCACAAGGAAGTGATTATTTTGTGATAGTGATTACAATCAAAAAAGAATGTAAGATTACAGAGATAACATTTACAACATGGTAATTTTCAAGTAAACCCCCCTTCAAAGAGATAATTCAAATTAAATCATAAAATACCATGAATTTTGGATTCATAATAATATTCAAATAATATTTGGTGGTATATAGACCACATTAAATAGGGTTGGTTTATAATAAAAAATAATTTTGAACGAAATGTAAATTGAGATGAAATCCTTTTCCTTACACTTCCTTTAGTTGAATGTGATTTAACCTCCTATGTAATATTTTTTCTCATGTTACTAAAATATAATTGTATCAGGATAATATATTTAATTCCAGATATTATATTATTATAATATATTTTTAAACTTTTTTATAATCCTTTAATATCTTCATTGTTTCGTGTGTCAATGGCCTTGAATTTTGAGTACGTTTTATCTTGTTAATTTTTTATCTTACATTGATCGTGATTTAATAATACATATAATTTAAAAAATGATGTAAATTACATATATATTTATTATATATTTATTTATACTAATCCATAATATTTACTGTTTGGAGCTGAAATGCATCGTTTAAGGAGAGGGTTGACCATATGTGCACATGAATACTGGTTCCATTTTATTACTGCATTACAAGAACGAAAAATAAATGATATATATGTATTTTAATAATATATTATATTTTTTATTTCATATAAATCATATATTTTTATTATAACCATCCATAATACACTCCATGTAATGTGTGATGGAATCACATCACTTCGCAAGGGCATAATCCCCTAAACAAACGAACAAAATTATCACATTCCCACAAAATGGAATTCATGATGGAATGATTACATAAAATTTATATAAGAAAAAATAAATACTAAATATCATAAATATAAAATATAAATATATTTTTCATCATTATTACCAACCATTAGAGAAGGTAATGGAATAATGAACGATATCAGCTCGTGAGGCGTAGTCCAGCGTACCCACGAATGTTTATTGTTTATTATATTTGATGGAATTGTGTGTAGATGTAGGTGATAAACTAAAAATAGAATCCTATAATTATATTTAATATATAAATTTTATTATATATAAATGATATAAAATAAATATAAGAAGGTGGAGAAGAAAATAAAATTAATATGCTTTTAGAATAATATCACCTATTTTTCTAGTTTCCTCCTTATGATCTCACTCATGCCTTCCTAAGATGGCTATATACCCAAAGTAGATATTTTAATATTATTATAGTGGAATTTTTTAGTGAATATTTTAATTTTGTCATTGTAAAGATGGATTAATAGGTGTGAATAATTTAGGGGAGTTTGTGCTCTTTTATAGTGGAGTAGGAGTGACATTCTTGCAAATACCAAAAAGTAAACATTGTTGATAGGTATCCCATTCCTAATGTGACTGTAATAATAAAATAATTTTTTATAGTAGAGAGTATATGGTTAAAATATGGCCACACAATTTCTTCCATACAATTTTATAGTTTATTTTTCCATAATGTTTAAAAAAAATTCCCTGGATAAACTCGTTTTCCACTTATTCACTGTAATTAGTTTAAAATTTTTCACAAACATTTTTGGTAAAAAATTATGTCTAAATTATTATAAATTGTAAATTAGTATGATTACTAAAATATAAATCATTTTTTAAAATTCACAACATAGAATATTCAGAAATTAATTTAAAATTAATCTCATTGAAGGAATAAGAAAACGGTGTTTCAGTGTGTTTGTGTTCGAAAGATTACTAGGTTTTTATATCTAAAATTAATATTAAAATTAATAAAAAGACATAAATTAGATTTATATTTTTAAAATTGATCTATTTTTACATAATAAAATAAAAAAACATAACAATATAAATTATTTAGATGAAAAGTTAGTCTTTAATTTAAAATAAGTTTTTTTTCACTATTAATCATAAAATCAAATGTCTAATAATAATACCTTAAAAATAAACTGAATATAATATTTAAAATATAAATTCAAAGATAATGTTGAATATTTTATATAAAATTTATTAATGTGTAAAAAATTATTTTTAAAATAGCTTATCAATTAAAATGTGGGGAAACACACATTAGAAAAATACATCTTTTTATGCGTATGATAGCATTTGTTGGTGTCTTATGCCTATCAAATATATAGGATGATTCTAAAAAAAATATTTTATTTAAAACATATAAACATTATTTTGATCACTCAATAATATTAATTAATATAAACTATTAGGTTAAAAACCCTTTGATTTCATTATAATTGTTTTCGAAAAAAAATATTTACATTATACCGAATTGATATTAATTTTTCTTTCTTACTAATTAGTAACCAATTAATTAATTTTATTTTCTATGACACATATATTCTCATAAGATAGTTAATCCTATTCATACCCTCCAATTTAACGGTAAGGTTAATACTTTTAAATTGGATTTTAATACTTATACTATATTGTTGTTCGATGAAACATGGTCTTCTGTGTAATAAGAGTTATCAAAAAACTCGTTGTTGCATGTAGCATATGAAAACTCAATATTTCATGAAATGAACCATATGTAATATTTTAAATTTATTTAAAATATTAAATATATCACAATGTTTTGGAATGATACATTCCATTCTACACTTGGTCTTGCATATCATACGCGCTATCTGATATAATGTGCATACTTTAGAAATTTGGAGTGTTACTTTCTCCCATAATTACATTAATCGTGTCCTTGTTATTTGAACATGATATTAGTAATCATGGGTTTTAAAATTGTAAATACCATTTTTGAGACACCCAAATCATAAAATATTTTTAAAATATCCCATAAATATTAGATAAAGGGAAGTACAAAAGTCATCTCCAATATGCACATAATTTGGCTTCCATATAGGTGAACATTGGTGGGAAATGAAAACACAAAAACCGAAGAGAAAATTAATTATAAAATAATGAGGGAGAAAAATATATAACATGATTAGGAAAATTTTAAAAACAAAAAATCCATAATATATAGTCTTGAAAAGGTCATTGATATCATAAAAATGATGATAATATTACAACATTTTTGTTTCAAGACCCTTTCCTTATAGTTTCAAAATTATTTTACTCTCAGATAATTTATGTGGACATACATACATGATATGTTTCCATTTCACATGAAAAAATTCATCTTTAGTTTGTGCTTCAATAAATTCCTAATTCAACCCTTACTCAAAGAAATAAATATCCGAAATTGAACTTTTATGCATGAAGTACTGAAATAGCACTTTAACAGATTATATAACCCATAAAATAGTAACATGATATTCCAATTGTCTTTATGAAAACCAAAATGGTTATAACAATTTATCTGATAACACCTAAGGTTAAGCGTATTAAATTTTATAATCATCGAAACATAAAGCTCATCCCAAATATGTCTGTCCAAATTTATATGTAAGGATACTAAATAAAAATTACATTCCCCCTAAAAAAATTAGTCCCTTAATGGTCACATAAAAAATGTTTAAATACCTTCATCAGGTATTCTCTTAAAACATGGTAATAACTTGAATAACGATAAATCCTTATTGAAAACACACATTTTTTCTTATTGATTTTGTAAAACATTGGTTATTGGGTTATTACATAAATTCCAAAATGCTGTAGACTCCATCTATGATAGCATAACCACATTACCAAGAAATTGTTAATTAGTTCCAAGGATGTTATTACTATTAAATTTACTTTTTCCATATCAATCACATATTATCCAAAAATTATTATCTCAAAATAAGGAACATATTAATGGCCATATTTCCCATAATTTTGTGCTATATATAAGTTCCATTATCCAATGAATATTTTTTATTGGTTATCGGTACCATTCGAATCATGATTTTAAATCATCAATGATTTATTATTTTTTTATAATACATATATATTTCATAATATTCATAACTACTACATCATTGATAAAATACTGAAATTAAATAATTATTGGATAAAAAATGAAAACATTAATCACTCCAATTCAATTTTATCAACAACATAAGCTTGACCTGGATTCCTTAACATCATCTGATAAATATTACCATTATTCTTGGGGGATTTATTTATAAAGTTCCACATATCCACATATTTGACGCATTTAAAATAGGAAAAATATTTCATTACCTTATAATAAAAATCATATTGGCCTTTCTCTAAACACATGTAAAACAAATACACATACCTTTAAATAATTACAAGGGTGTTTTATTCCACAATTATCACATGTGGGAAAATATAACATTCCCTTCTTCCGATTATCCATGGTTTCCCTTATTGTCCTCTTCTTCACTTGCTTCCCCCCAAATCAATAATACTTTGATTAATCTTTCTCTTTCTAATTAGCATGTGATACTATGTCCACATATCATAATATTTTTTTAGAGACTACTTCCCTTCAAAATATTGGATTAATATTATAATATATAAGATCGATCTTACTATTTAGATCACAAGCATTGGTCTGCTTCCCATTATTTCGGATGGGTTACATTTCTAAAATATAACATAATCTATATAATATCATATTATTTGGCTATATAATTTATAATCCAAAAACTAGAGAAATACTAAACATATATTTAAAACATTTTTTAGGTAATATCATAATAATAATCATGGTTTCATTGGGATGTGCTTATATACTGATCCAGAAATAATATCATAGGGTTTTTTCTATAATAAATGTTTTTTTTTCTAAATGAAGATTCCAAGGTTTCTACTCAACATACTTAGATACCAGCTATATTGACATTGATCCTAGATGCCCGGAGCTGCAACCTTTCTTTATTACATTGTTATGATTATGAGGAAAAAACTCCAAAATGACTGAAATGATTATATGTTTTGGAAGACTAGATTACAAAAATGTTACAAATTTTACTTTGGAAATATAAAATAAAACATAACAAACAAAATATTTAATTATTTTCATCCTGAAAACTCATTCAAAGATATCTTCGTCAAAACATTTGGAGTTGAAATAGAATATGTTTGAGCTAAAATTATCAGTAAGGGTTAATTGCATCATAATTTATCATTAATAAATAATGTATAATCATTATATATAGGTAAATAACTGAATAAAAATTCCATTTAAATAAATTTATCTGCATAATCAACATCTAAAGGTAATGAACAGAACAGACATGTCATTTAATCAATAAGGTGTTAATAAAACGAATCCATATATTTCATCACTGTGAAAATATCATCTATAATAGTAACTAATATTTGAATAAATTAAATTATTAATTATTGGATGTCATATTTCTTAGGTATGTAGAGCCTTTAACATTAATATATATTCTCAAGACATATTATAACTACTTAATAAAAACCCATCTGATTTGGGCAACCAATTCATCTCATGAGACTACATATTCATTGAGGGGATATCATTAACCAGGGCCACAAATTAATTTAGGTCAAAATCAGTCCTAAAATATCAAATAATCAATTTAATAATGTGTCTTATGATGAAATATTATTATTTTGTAATGAATATAGATTTATCAACATTACCCCAATTAATTAAATAACTATCAAAGTAAACCATATGTAAAAATGTTATATATTTTAGTAAATAATAATATCCACCACAAAATAATGTGGATATTTAAAAAAAATAGTTTAAAATAAAAATTTATCATTAAAATTTTATTGTTTCTAAATAATATTAATAATCACAAAACATAGTGATATTGAAAAGATAACATTAACCACATGGTAATTTTCATGTCAAAACCCAATGGACGAGAAAATTCAATTTGAAATAAAAAAAATGAAATATTTTTTAATAAATATATTAAATGACCATGGTGTAGTAAATACATCATAATAAATTTAGTTGGTACAACCTTACAAGTAGGTCCCAATAGAATGTAAATTGAGACAAAATTCCTTAACATACACTTCCTTTATTATAATGTTCTTTATCCTCCAATTTAATAGTTTTAATCATGTTATTAAATTATAATAAAACCAAATCAACATTTATAATATCATATATTATCTTATTTCCTTTTTGATAACAATATTACACAATTTTCACTATTTCAAAAGTTCATTGCATTGTTTTTTTGTATGTTTTGTCTTCTAATTTTTTTATTCCAAAAAAAATAAAATTTATTTATTTATATCCATAATTTAAACCATTATTTAATTTTCATATATATTTATTATATATTTCATTATTTTAATCAATAATATTTAGTTATAGAAGATGAAATGCACTATTCATAGAGATGGTTGGTCGTACGTATGCATGAGTGTTGCTTCCATTTTATTTTTTCATCATTAGAAAAAAAATTTAAATAATATATATTTATATTATATTTAAAGTATCATTTTTATGTAATATATTTCTAATATTTTTATTAAATATATCCTTAAAACCTACTATATAAATTTCGTATTAATTATATCACTTCTTAAGAGGGTAGTCCACTGTACACAAGAATGACGATATCATATTCACAAAAAAAAAAGGAAATGTAAAGTTATGTGTTTTATAATAATTATACTAATCCTAGAAAATTAATAAATATCATATATATCATAAATAATTATCATTTCTATCATTATTACAAACCTTGAGAGGTGGTAATAGAAGAAAAAATGAAATTGATTTGTGAGGTCATTGTACACCGTACACAGGAACGATTATTGTATATCCCATTTAATGGATGAATGTGAATTTTTATGTCCAAATATTTACATAAAAACATATTATATTATTTTATATACTAATATTAAGATATAATCATGATATAATATAAATTTATGGACATGGAAAAGTAAATTAAATGAAACTGCTTCTAAAAAAGATTACCTCATCATCAGGTATCCTCTTTAGTATTTTACTAATTCTATCATAATATTGATTTAATACCAACATAATTATTATAGGATGAGTATATGGAATATTTAATATGAATTTTTAATGATTTGGATGATCTAAATGGCTTTTGAGGTGTGAATAAGTGGAGATAGTGAGTACCCATTTATAGTGTAGGAGGAGTGAAATTAGTGTAAATACCTAAAAATAAACACTATTGAGAGGTCTCCCTTAACTCATGTGAAAAAAATAATTAAAATAATTTTTTTTAAATTAGGGATATTTTCTATATATCATCATAAAATGTGTATTGGAAAAGTTTCGAGGTCATTCTTCCCCTTAATTTTAATGTTTAGTCACTCGATAAAATTGTTTTTTTATAAATCATTGTAATTAATTTTTATTGTTTTCACTAATAATTTTATTTAAAAAGTATTTTTTACCTTATTATAAATTATAAATTATTCTTTTTCCATATATTGAATCCATTTATATAAATTCAAATCACAAAATTTGATGAAAATAATTTAAAATATATGCTGTAGAGAAAATAAGAATATAGGTTTTTAATGAATAAATGTTGAAATGTTTACTAAGTACTTATATCTGAATTCAATATAAAAATTATTAAAATTTCCTATATTAGATTAATTGAATTATATTTTATATATTTATATTATAAACCCATTTTAAAATATAATTTTACATTATAAAATATTTAGTTAAAATTTTCACTATTAATAAAAAAATCAAAAAAATACAAAAAAGTCACCCTAATATAATCATTAAATTATTATTTAATAAATAAATATTATTTTTTCAAATATAATTTATTAATGGTTTTTAAATTTAATTCCTTGGTCAGAGACCAGAACACCATTTATTAATTAAAGAAACAAATGTTTACATAAGGCATAAAGATGGGATTCTTTTACAATCTCTATCAAATAGATGAAATAAATCAGCTGGTAGGGTATCCATCCAAGTCATGTTCTGATGAACAGCTTTGTTGTCAAGGGCATCAGCAACACCATTTGCTTCATGGAAGGCATGAGTAGCTATGTAGTCAATCACATGGAGTGATTTTAGGAAATTTATGCAGAGAGTAGTAAGCGGCACAGCGAGATGAATAACACCATTCCAAATGGCATGGAAATTGGTGGTAGAATCAATTTCAATCCTAAGCTTTCTCCATCCTCTTTGATGTAAAAAATCAACTGCATGGATGACTCCTAGCATTTTATCTTCCAAAGATGAAGAGAGACCACATCCACCATAGAAGTAACCCCGACACTAGCTAGTGGAGTCTCCAAAGATAGCTTCACAAATGGTAGGTACTGGGTTGCCCTTTGAGGCACCATTAAAGTTCACTTTGATGCATCCTGGAATCATTGATTTCCAGAAAACTTCAAAGGAACGTTGGGGCTATAGAAAAATACCCGGAACCTAGATATGTCGAAGGATCTCAAAGTCATCAACAAAGTTGTTGCAAAAGACTTTTTCAAATTGAAGCATCTTCATGGATCGCAATGAGAATTCGAGATTTTCTTGCATTGAGACTGAATGAGTGCTTTTTATGAAACATATCATTTCTGACGTACCTAATCTCGTGAAAGAGTTCCACCACTATTGTAAGAAAATTATTTTTAACTTGTTGAGAGGCTTCATGTCTAGTACATTTTTTCAAGAACAAACAAATCAAGTTATATAGAGACCAACTATAATTAATTAAGTCAAAAATATAATTCCATAAAGCAGAGGCTATAGCACAAGACAAGAAGATATGATCTTAATCCTCCCTCTTTTGATTACACAAATGGTATTTAGAGCAGATTTGAATGCCAATAGTTTGCAGGCCAGTTTTAGTGGGCAATCTATTATGTGAAATACGCCAAATAAGAGTGAACCTTGAGGGTTTGATCCATGTCTTGTTAGAGGTACTCAACCATTGATGATTAGATTCATTTCCAGAGAAATTATTCTTGTATAAATTTTTTGAATCAAGTGTTCCATTAGCAGTAGGTTCCCAAACAAGGAAATCTCTAGAAATAGAAAATGGATAATTATCAATGATCTGCGCAATGTTGTTAGGGAGATCATTCCTATGCGATTGTAAAACATACTTGATAGTGTGAATAGTATATTCAAGAGTATTATTAGAATGTAACAAAGATATCAAGGGTTACCAATTCAAATGTCACACCAAAAATTAATTTAGGATTCAGAAATAACCATCCATCTAGAGTTTCCATAATCTTATTACATGAGTCCATAATGGAAGGCCAGAATTAGGAGTTAATGATATTAAAATTCCATTTCAAAATTTTATTAAAGAATCTATGATTTAAAATTTTAGAAGCTTTAGAAGTACAATTTATGAGACTCCAAGTGAGTCTACCTTGAAGGGAATCATTAAAAAATATTAAATTTTAAATAGCATTTCCTCTTTTCTCAAGAGGATTACAACAGGTCTTCTAAGGGATTGTGACAAGATTCTTTTCAAAAATAATTCCCATCCAAATGAAAATTTTTATAAGGGTATTAATTTTCTTGAATATCCTTATGTTCCATTTATAAATCATGAGAGTATAAACCATTTTAGAGACAATAGTTGATTTAACAAGGCATATTCTACCAGCCATGGAGAGGGATTTCCCCTTCCAAGTAGAGAGTTGATTTATAATTTGATGAATAGTATTAGAAAAGTAGAAAGATATAGGTCGCCCCAAAATATCTGGATGCCCAATTAAGTGAAAGGAAAAAGACCTTCTTTAATTCCAAGATTATTGGTAATAATAGTTTTTCTTCCAACAGGGATGTTTTTTCCATAGAAAATATGAGATTTATTAAAGGAAATGGCTTGACCTGAAATTTCCTCATACTAATAAATTTCTTGTTTATGAACATGAATGTTTCTTTTGTCCCCTATGAGAAACAAGATGATATCATCTACATATAGAATTTGAGTGGGAACATTTAGGTTTCTGGCAGCTTGTATGGGCATAAGATTATTTTGATCAACCAGATTATTAAGGAGTCTTCTTAGGTAATCATTAGCAATAAGAAATAAAATTTATTAATTTTCAAAATTTAATTTTATAAAATTGCGCCATTAAATGGAGGAAAAACATCCTTTAGAAAAATATAGTTTTTTATAGAAAGATTGGATTTTTTTCTTATCTTATACCTATAAAATATATTGGATGAATGTAAAAAATATATATAATATACAACATATAAATTTAATTAACATAAATCACTAATATTGGTTAATTTATTTTTTTAGGATAATAATATTTGGGTGCATAACAATAGATTTTCATAAAATGATTTCCTTTTATATTGAATTTTTTCGATTCCAATCTAATTGGTCACCAATTAATTCATTGTTTTGTGTAAACCATATGTTTTCATATGTTATTTAATAATATTCATACCCTCCAATTTAACGACTATGATATAATTATTAAATTAAATAATTATATTAATAGTATATTATTGTTCAGTGAAACCTAGTCTTGTGTATACTACAATCATTCGAAGATACATGTTGCTGCATACAATGAAAATTTGATCAGTATTGAGTTAATTGAAATAAATATATTATATTAAATTTTTTTAAAATATTATACATATCATAATGTTTTGCGATGTTATTTTCCCTTATATTATTTGTGTTGTGTTCCATACATGTTATCAGATTTGATGTCCATATTTTCGAATGTTTGGTGTTACAATCTATCAGGGCATGGTTGAATAAGACCTATATAGAGTAATTACTTCTATTATAATCATTTTAATTCCCAATCATGATGATAAAAAAATTAGACGATTTTTGAGAAAATCAATATTATAGACATGTAAATTGGGAATGATTAAATTGGTGCTTTTCATATGTAGCATCCTTCTCCCACCCCCCAAGATCTAGAGGGTGTGTTTTCAATAAATTTTATACTTGAAACTATACCAATATCAAGTAACTGTAATAGAATAGTCCTAAATTAATTATAGTAATTAATTAATAAACATAATGATAATTTGATTAAGGTTTTTAAAGACCAATTTTATTCCCCATTGGGTGCCCCAATTCTATTTTCTATAAAGAACAATGGATTATTTTATCTATTCATAGATTATAATCAAATTAAAAAGATTATAATCATTAAAAACTATCATATATCCCATATTAATGACTTAAGTGATTATATTTGACATTAAAAATATTTTCTAAATATTTACCAATGATATAGATCACATGAATTACTGGATAAATGATGGGATTTATATAATATAACATGTTGTACATGATACAAATATTATAAATTAATTGTGATTTCTTTAGGACTCACAAAATCCCTTTATATTTTCATTGATATAGTTAATAGAGTATTTATAGATTACCTCAATAAATTTTTAGTAGTATACACAGTTATATTATCATACTTCCTAAGAGAAATAAAGAGAATGAAGATCATTTGTGGATTTTATGGGACATATTATGAATTGAAAAATATTATTATAGGTTTTGAAAGTGTGAATTATAGGTATAAAAATTATAATTATAGTGTTATAAAATATCAATAGAGTTTATCTACATATCATTTAATGTTATAGGTGATTGAAGCATGTCCTCATTCATCTAATATAATTAGGATCCATAGATTTTCTTGGATTGACTGGATTTTATTGATGATTTAATAGAAATTCCTCGTGACTAAAAAATAAAATAACAACATTAACTATCAAAGTAATAATGTTATTCAAGATTAATTAATGTAAATAAAATTTCAAGGACACTTGAATGTAAATAAAATTTAATGATTTCAAGATAAGTTTAGTCATTGAACCTATTATCTCACTACCAGGTCCTAATGAAGGTATTTTTATATACAATTATAATAAAATCAATATATTTTGTTGTTTAATAATCAAAAATGATATTTTGGTATACTATTTCTCATGTCAATTAAATATTCATGAGAAAATTTCCTAAGATATGATTTTGATCAATCAATGGTAATATTTTTGTTAAAGATGTGGAGGCATTTTTCCTATGGTGAAAAGTATGAAATATATTCTAATCACATGTTCTTAAATTATATATGATCATCGAAGGAGATTTATATAATCCAAAGGATATGGTTTCAATTGATAAAGGACTAAGATTTCTCATTACTTTACAACTCTAGTAAGGTGAATAGGGTGGTTGATTCATTCAACAGAAAAGATAATGTGACCATATCTAGTTTGAGGATATAAAATGACCCAATATTCATGGATTTTCCAAGGATAGACCTCAAAGTCATAATTAATAATATGAAATCCAATCAATACTATATGACTACTCAAAAATAATTCTATGTGGATATCATGAAGGAATAAAATTAGTATATATATAATCTGATAAAAAGGGGAAATTATTAAATATTTTAGATTTAAAAATGATGGAATTATATAATTTGATAATTGAATATATGTTCCATTTATACCAAAACTTATGAAGGAACTATTGGATAAGGAACAAATCTAATCATCTTCAATCCATCCTAAACGAAAATATATCTATTGAGTTCATAAGAATCATTTTTTTTTTCAAAAATAATGATGGTGATTGTAGATTATATATCTCAATGTTTAGTTTTCTTTCAAATTAATGATTAAAATTATACGTATAAGGTTATTTTGCATCCAATACACATAAATTTTTACAAATAACAGAAAATAACATTTAATTTCATTATAGGTTCCCCTATGAACTCTAAATTCAATATTTATATTTGGTCTGTAGTTGATCACATTAGGATATAATCAGTTATCTTTCCTATTTTATAATATTTATCACATGAAAAAAATTATAATATATACATAATGTGATTGGTGTGGATACATATATTACAACTCTCAATTGTATCTGATCAATCTTCAATGTGTACCATGATATTCTATTGAAATTATCTCCAATAATTGGATATAGATATGAGAAGCATCACTTCTTATCATTCTCAATCCATTGGACACTCTAAAAAAAATTCTAACTCTATATGATATGATGAGATCCTATTCATTATAATTCAAATGAGATTCAGCTCATCACCTTCCTTTAGAAGAGTTCTCATATAACAACTGATTCCAATATGATATTAAAATGCAACCATATGAGGATTTTTATAGGAAGTGGTATAGAACTCCAATATATTGGGATAAAGTTTGATAGTATAACTAATGGTACTTTATCTCTCATAAGAAATTTTAGAAAAAATAAAATCCATCCAGAAATAAATTAGAATTTTTAAAAGTTAATAAAATATGCATACTAATAATCGTATGTGTGATTTGTAGTTTTATATAAGATATAAGATATCCCTTTAAATATCACTATGGAAGATGATTTGGAGATTCATGATGATGGTAATTTTTAGCCCTAGATATATAGGCCCCTTAAAAATTCTTAGTTATTTGGGGATGATTGTTTATCATAATTCACATACAATAAAACTCCCCAAAGTGCATCATGTGGTCAAGGTATCAATTTTGAGGAAGTAAATACCTAACTATTCTAATGAAATAATCATAGGTGTTATGAAATTGAAACATGATCTCTTTTAGAAGGAACAATCACTAGATATCACGGATTATAGGCATAATGTTCTATGAAACATGACCACTTTCTCAGTTAAAGTTATCTAGAAGAAATTAATGTTGAAGGATGCTACATTGGAACCCAAATAAAAATTGGAAAAAAGTAACGTCATTTATTGTTATCTCAGTAATGAAATTTCAAGAGAAACATTATTTTAATTTTTGTAGAATGTAACCCCCTGATATTTTAGTACGTATTATCTTTTAAATAAATGTTGTGTTTTAAGACATAGTTTTCACATAACTAAAACAAAAATGATCAGAGAATATGTTTTTGAGATAAAATATTATAAATAATGATAAAAATAAATTAATTAGTATTTTTATATTTAAAACATAATTAAGAAAACAATAATATGAATAAAACGTAATGAAAATAAAAATTCCTCGAACTTATAATATTTTTCCTCATGGTTTTCATTGATGATCATACATCCTATTATAAAAATTGAAATTAAAAACATATAAACATAATAGATATATTGAGAATAAAAGAAATTATTAGGATGAATGATTATTGATATGTTTGTATGGATATATATAGGAAAGTGAGATTGTTGTTATATATATATATGGTTTTTGACATATCGTAATTTAATATATAACAAACATCACATTTTAAAACATTAAAAATACGTAATGTTTTTGGAATACATAAACATTATACAAATAGATGCCTAAAGATCGTAGATTCTATAGTTCCTCTAGGAACATGGAAACATAAACACTGGTATACATGTGATCTACATTATCTCCAATTAGGTTCTTCTCAACTAGAAACCTTCTTAGACACATAAATGTAATACATATCTTCATAACATAGGAAAGAAAACATAATTATTGTTGAGTTAAAATGCTCAGTAACAATAAACATGGGAGACGTGTAAGCATAAATATGAGTATAAAGGTATTTGAATATGATCCTAAAGATATAAGATCATATCATTCATATCAATTCTCATATAAATTAATCATTGAATAAAGCGTATAAGTTCTTAATACATGAATCAAAATGAAGTAAACGACATATTCCAGGAAAGTATAACAATTGAGTAAGATATGGAATAGTGTCAATAAAAAGACATATACTAATTTCCATATTATCCAAGGCATCACTTCTAATTACATAATAGTGTAAAAAAAAATTTCTACACCTGGTAACCCCAATTCCAGCACGGTATTACAAAAATAAGGGACCCACATTCAAGCCTTGTATTACTGAACAGAGTAACCATCATTCCAGCACAGTATTATTGAACTATGTAACCCTCATTCTAGCCCTGTTTTATCTCATGACATATAAATCTCTACTCAATTTATTAGAGTTAGATATAAGTCCCATATTCACATAATTAAATCATACATACATGTGACATAAGATCATCAATAACATATCATAACCCATGAAATGAATTTGGTATCATAATCATGTAAACATGAAATAATTTTTTGAAATATATAGGTTTCATAATCATTTCATCATAAACATACCTAGTGAAAAGGAGTGTGATTCAAAAGAATATAACTAGTGAAAGATAATAGGGTTCATAAAAATATTACCCACTAAATACAAATAGATTTCATAAATACCATTGAATTGATAACAACCAATTCATAGAAAGGATATTAATGGCACCTTTAGATCACTTCCTATAAAGGCATGAGTAACATCAATAGTTTTCATCTTAGATGGAAACTAATTTTGAAATATCCTTTAAAAATGATTCTTGAGGAAAATATCCATTCTGGCATAAAATGGATTTTTAATACCTAAAATCATATGAAAATCATTTTCATTGAATACACCTTGAAAACTTATAAGTATAACATGAAATCATTTTGAAAACAGTTTCCTTGAAAATTTTGAAAACAAGCTTCACAACATTATAAAAACAGTTCTCTTTGAAAATATTGGAAAACATATAATGAATGATTTATAATGTTTGGAAACCATTTCATTGAAAATACATTCAAATAATATAAATAAATCTTCAAACATTTTGAAAATAACTTTTCTTGAAAACTAATAAATGATGAATAAAAACATATTGAAAATCATTCTTTTGGAAATTAGATGAAAAACATGTTAATAATACATGAAAACATTCTCAAAATTTTTTTCCATGAAAACATAAAAAAATAATTTTAAAATAATTTTGAAATAAAAATTCCTTGATAATTTCATCAAAAAAAAATTCAAAAATATTAACATTTTTTATTGTGAAAATAGATCTTAAAATAAATGATGACGTGTAAATTTGTACATGTAGTACGAGTTCAAAAGTACCATATTTTTTCACTTTAAAAATGATACAAAACTTCCTTGTTTTGAATGTTATATGAAGATTCCCATAAAAAGAACAGAAAAAATTTAAACAATTATTTTTTGTATTATATTGTAATTTTATAATATTCCTTAAAACTCTTTTTAGAAAACAAATATTTCTGATCGAAAAGAGGGTAAAGTCAAGCTTTCCAAAAATCACATTCTTAATAATTTTATGTTTCAAAGAGTATAAAGTGGGACCAATACATGTGTACATAATGAAAAGACATAGGATACGTAAAATAAGGAATATTATTGAGATATTGATCATAATATTTCTTCAAAGGAAGCATAAGTATAAAAAATCTAAACAAGAAATGAGATTGCATCAATAAACTCTTATAACTTCGTATCTTGGGATCATGCTCTCCATCAAAAGAATGTTATTTAAATTAAGTATATAATTCCATAAAGATATTTATATTCATTATATGAAATGTAAAACTTTTGTATATGCGCCACAAAAAAAGAGTTTAGGTGCATAAAAATATGACTCTAAAAGAAGAAAAATTGAGACAAAAGCATTTTTACCAATTTGGTATCTTTTCTAATGTAAAACTTATGAAAAAAAGATCATAAAAAATATTTTGAATACCAATAAATATATGAACATGATAAATATAATAAATTTATAGGATGTAAATACACTACATAAAAGTAAAGAGTGGCGAACATATCTTGTATCACACAAAATTTAAAAGATATGAAATACTCTTTCCTTGTGTCTCGACTCTGTCCATACTCATACAAGATTCCTGTAAAATATATATGAGTTTATTATAAATAATTAACAGAATATTATTCTTATATATATTACCATATATTCTTTTATTATGACTTTATATTAAATTCTTGATAAGGATCCAATGTTATGGTTTCACTTCGTGTAGTATTATCTTTGTTCTCTACATGTGTCTTAATATTTTATATCATTGATCCTTATACTAATATCTTGATTCCTAAAATAAAAACATTATATAAATATAATTTTTATTAAGTATAATTTTATTATAATAATATATAGCATAATTAATTATGTAATGGAACACACCATTCATGGAGACATTAAGTTGTATGTATGCATGAACATTGTTTTCCACTTTTATTCACTTATAGAAAGAATATATAAAAATGAAATGTGTGTATATATATTTGTATCTATATATATATAATTTTTAATTTATAGTTAATATATCATCTATATCATATAATTTCATTAAACCCATCCTTAAAACATTCTATGGGGTGTGTGAAATAATCGCATCGCTTGGAGGTGGTGGAAATCCACACTTCCTCAAACGATATTATGATATTAACACCAAATGGAAGGTAAAATATTTTTTTGTAAAAGTAAAAAATATTCTTAGATAAATAATTATTTTAAAATATTACATATATAAATAAATATTCAATCATTATGGCCTCCATGATTGATGATAGAGGAGAAATGAAGAGTCATCATTTCATGAGGCAATAGTTTTCCGTACACAGAAATTGTTGGTTAAACATCCATTAGATTGAGGTGTGTGTAAGTGTAGGTTATACCAATTTCATAACTACAACCTTGTATATATAAGATACTAATTTTTTCACAAAATAGTATAATAATGAGAGTTGGGGGTGATGAACGGAAAAAAGGAAAGTATCTTGAAAGAAGATGGTGCCTCTAAATCCCGTAAGTCTTTCTGATTTGTGCCAAAAATAATAACTGAGAGAGTTTCCTACCGAAGGGATGCTTCAATGTATAAAGTAATAACTTTTGGAGGCAATTGTTTTAGGTATTGGACACACTTATGAGGTGTGGGAGGTATGAGTAAGGGGTAGAGTTCTTGCCTTTTATCATGGAGGGGGAGCGACACTTTTATAAATAGAAAAATGTATTCAATAATGGGTGGTGTATCTTACATAAAAATTCTAAAAAAAGAAAATATAATATATTAAAGTATAATAATGTTCAAAAAAATACATCCACATAGAAATATTTACAATTTAATTATTTGGTTCCATAAGTTCATGATTCCATAATTTTTTCATTTTGATGTTAATTGAAGCATTATGATTTTAATATAATTAATTTATCCATGAAGATCAAATTTAATTGAGACTTATTATGAAATATATAAATGATGAATTTTAAACATTATATGTATTTATAAAATTAGAATCCAATTTTTTAGTAAATTAGTATTAAAACAATAACATGTGACGCCTAGAAACACAGCTTGAACTCGGACCGTCTTAATAACGTATTTACACAGTATGGATCAATAAGATAATTAAAAAAGTTTTATTATTATATTAATTTAAAATATATAATATATATCACCTATTAAAATTCACCTGTCCTAATATATTAATATTATCAATTAGAAATCATTTTATAAGATTCATTTATATTAAAATGACAATAATGTCAATTTTGAAATTAGTTATGTAATGTTAATTTTAAAATATCAATATTATATTTTAATTCAAATATATTAAGTAAAATGGTATTTAACAAGATATATTAATGTAAAATAATAAATAAGATAATAATTCAATCAATTAACTTCACTTTTAATATTTATAGTATCATTTATTTTAATAGTCAATAACTAAATAATCATTATATTGATGTGTCTAAAGAATTTTATGTAACTAAACTATCTCTATAAATTATTGATAATTTATTATGATAACAATAAAATATATATATTTCAAAAGTATATATATAATAGAAAATATGATGTTATTTATAAATCTCAATGTTTTATAAATGTTAAAGGTTTGTAAAGTTATTTTTTTTAATTTTCCTTACATACCTTTTTTATAGGGAACATCCATTTAATAAAATCCTAAAACACATATATTTTGAACCAAGTGGGGAAATGGTAAATTGTTTTCAGTAAATTAATTTTGTGTAAGTTTCCAATTCATTTTGGTCCTTAATATTAATGTTTAGTTCCTTGTTAATTTTAATTATACCTTAATCACCGTAATTAATTTTAATCACATTAACTAATCATTTCGAAAAAAATAAAAATTATATTATTTTACCACAAAGAACATAATAATTAAATTCTTGTATTTTGGATTCTAAAAATTCTAATCATAGAAGTGGGAAATTAATATTAATAGTAATCTCATAGATAGGGTCAAATAACAGGTTTTTATAGAAGAAAAACGTTCAAATTTTTGTTATGTTTTTATATTCAATTTCAAAGTGGAGTCAATCCTAATATATTTAATTTTATTATTGAATTTAATATTCATCAAATTTGACCTTAAAAAATATTTAAAATATCATTTATCATTAATAATTATTAGCAAAAAGCTGTTTAAATCTGAAAAAGAGTATTTTTTACTATTCGTCAACAAACACTTTTTCTGAAAAAAATATCTAAATAATTTACTTTAGGATAATTTCAAAATTCGGAATTAAAAAAATAAGATTATTTTAACCAATTTAATTGCTAAATTTTTCTAAAATTTAATTTATTATTTAATCGATTCATTCATGAAAACAATATTTTTAACTTAAAGTGATTTACCAAAAATATTATCTTTCATTATCAATATGTTTTATTAATATAAAACAAAAATATTTGAAAGGTAGTTATGACTAAATTTAACATCTCGGTTATAATTATTTTATTAAAATAATTAAAAAATAGGTGTTTCCTAGAAACTCAGTGTTGCGTATATCATACACCAAGTCATTGTTGCTTATAGCACAAGCCAATTTTGTATTAATTTTAGTGAAACCCAAGAGGGTATTTCATCTACCAAAATCATAGTTGGTATTTCATGTCAAAAGAATGTTTATCAAATTGTTTTAATATATATATATATATATATATAACTATTACTTGTGTTATTTGAAATGAAAAATATTGAAATTAAAAATTAATTCAATTTTTTTTTGAAAATCTCATGATGTTACAATCTACCCCACAAAAAAAAAGAATTTCACTCACTAAATTCATATAGGTTATCAATTGTTAAATTCATTAATGTTTCATTCAAATAGCCCCACATAGTATAAATGAATACTAAAAATTCCTTTAAAAAGGAAATTTTAAACCATAACAATTACCCTCTATAACATATGATTGGGTTTCCACATTGGAGAACATAGGATGGCAGTGAATATTAGAGATAGATGAAAAGCTTAAATATTTATATAGAATTATTGAGTTCATAAATCAAAAAAAATTTAATGATCAAACGAATGTTGAGGCCCTCAATGTCAATAATATGTGATGATTTATAAGGTCATCAGGTCCATGGAAATTAAGATATTAAGACAATAAATTCTTTTTGATAAATTTTAGAACGCTGATTAATTCATGATAAATTATTTAAAAAATTATTTTCGGGTTGTTCCTTGGAAAATTTCTAATACATCAATTGACTCAGATAATGCATTTCCAGAAGTTAAATTTGATGATTAAATCACATAAATACAGTTCTAACGAATCTTATGGCCCATAATGATTTAAATGTCTAACTATTTGTCTCTAAATAAATAACATGAATTAATCTATAAAAATAAAATGTAACACTAAGAGTTCATCAAAAATATTTATTCATTAAAAATAAATGTACATTACATAGACATCGAGAAGTCTAGTGGTAGGCGTGAAACCCTTATCATCCTTCAGTCATGGGTTCATGACTTGCGGCCTTTCTGAACATGATTGGTTGTTACTTGGCATACATGATGTCCTTTTATAAAACCAAAATAATTTTATATATAATATGGAAATCCTTGAGATATGTTTAATCATTTATTAACCTTTTAACCATGGTTTTCAACACTTTCTAATTGCACAAATACTTCCTCCAAAGATAAACTTAAACTTTTCGTGGACAGTTAACCTTATAACCCTTCTCAAAAGTTAAAATACCCAAATTTAGAAATAGAGTCACGCAATTAAATTAACATTGATTCCCCTATATAACACAATGTATCTCTTGGTTTTCAAAATCCAATCATGTGAATAACCTCATTTATATTCTCTTCAAACATGGTAACATTTGGAATAATCATAAATCCTTTTAGAAAACATGTAATACCCAGAACTCAGAAGCCCAGAGCCAGTGCATTACTTATTAAATTATGATGATTACAAGGAAAAAAATCATAATGTAAAAATCAGTTTACTAGCCTTAAAGAAACTAGATAATTAGATGTAACTCATATTAAATTTGGAAAGGTAACATAATACAATACAAAACAAGAACTAAAAAAATTGCATCCACGAGAACTCAATAAATGGTCTCCTCCTCAAAATATATTGAATTTAAAAAATGAAATGTGTGAGATTAAATTCTCATTAAGGGTTATAAATAGTGGAAGAGTGAATCAATAATTTTTAAATCATAAAAAATCAACATCAATATCGCATGGTGAATAAATTAAAAATACACATCATTAATAAACTATGAATGAAACTACATCAATATATATTATCAAAGCGAAAACCTCATTTATAGTAATAACTAAAAATTAATGCAGATAATTATTATAAATTGGATTCATGTATCTGGATCATGATACCAATATACCATCAAAATGGTATAATTATGTGGGTATAAACTCCTCATATTTTTGGAAACAAACTCGAAGGGTTTTTTGCTGAAAAATTTGTCTCATGGGACCTATCGATGCATTAAGGGGATATAGCATGCCCTACCTATTTCTGTGAATCCAAAAAAATTATACATAAATTAAATACATCTACAATTTTCCGTATCAAAATCCGTATAGTGTAGAGGATATGAATTCATCAATATTTCAAAAGTTAAAACTACATTCTAAATAAGGTCCTTCTGTAAAATGGTATATGTCTTAAGAAAATACTTATATCCATGAATCTAGGATATAGATATATTTACAATTTAAAAAGAATAATTTTCTCAAATTGGAATTTAATATTCCACAAATGAAAAATTATGTGTACAATTCCAAGTAAATGGCAATGAAATGGAAATTGAGACAAAGTACCTTACTATGCTATAATCAATCGAGTCGTATGGCCGAAAATTAATAACCACCAAATTACTCCCAAAATACCATGAATATAACCAGAATAATTATAATATATTTCCAATTTATTTACACATTACAACACATTAAATAAATATTTGGTGATAAATAGAAATCTTAGTGTACTAAAAGTGAGATAAGAAACCACTAACAAACATTTTTGCAATGTAACATGTGTTCTTGTGAGGGATTAATGAGATGTAAAGGGGTATAAATTCATTTATATATCATAATGTATGTTTGGAGAGGTTCTAAAATTAACCCCATCCTTACTAATTGAAAATAAATTTACACAACATAGGGTGGGTTCTAGAATAAAAGTGAGAGGGAGTATCTCTTACCTTATGACCAAAGGTCTTTTCGATTGATCGTAGTGGCCTGAAGAATAATATTTTTCCTCATTATTTAAAAATTACAGAACCTAATTAAAATTTAATTTTAGTATTATAAACTTATTAAGTTCATTCATTCCTTTTTTATGTGTTTTAGAGGTTCAATTTTATTGTTTTGGAACCATTTTCTTCTTTGTTTTCATGATCTGTTTACTTGTATTCATGAATGGGTGTTCCTTCAAAATGTTTTAAAACATACATAATTTTAAATATATATTATTATTGAAATAACAGATATATAAATTCTCTTATAATTTTTTTGGGTTATTTACAATGAGGATGAATCATTAGTTAAATGTTAATTATAAACTCGTGGATTAACTTGGTGGTTTTTTCCTAATAAACTAGTTTTGTATTATTATTTGGTATTATTACCGTATAAGATTAAAAAACATTTAATAATGTAAAAAACATATATTATAATCTTGTTCAACTGGTAATAATATTTCATGACTAGTCTTGAAGATAGTAATAGAAATTGAAAACATGCCTTCACTGACTGTGATAAATTAATACATCTCAGATGGTATTTTCATTTTCAGTGTAATAGGTGGGGGAAAAGAGAGATGATGATGAAATATTACATTCACATAATAAAATTCCATTCAATTTAAGGTATTTTTAATATAATGACATTTGGATTTTATGGGGAGAGGAGAGAAAAACCAAGTAATGGAACATGTAAATGAATTTGAAAACATAGGGAAGAGAGGTTCACCACTTGAGTAATTTTCTTTGAGATTCTTTTTAAGGATTTATTTTTTTCATTTTGGTGTGACCAGAATTTCTTGGATGTGGGGGAGGATCTTATGGATATATATTAGTAGAATTTAGGAATGTATTTAAGCTTGATAGGTGTAGGAGGAAGTTGGGGGAGGGGAGGTTTATATAGTAGAGAGGGAGAAGGTTTTCTTAATATTATAATCATTGATTTATTATCTCTTCACAATAAAAGAAATAGTGAGTATTCTACGACCTAAAATAGTAATATGTTCATGTGAGTTTTTGTCACGGCCAGTCCTTAGGACCCATGTCATGACTATCCCATGCCCTCCTTCCATAGGCATGGGGATAGCGACTAGCACCAAAGGTGTAAATCCCAATAAAAGGGATGGGTTTTCCATTATATAAGAAAACAAACACCACAGAGTACGCAAGCTGAAATAAAAACAATGTAAACTAAGTACAAAAGTAAGTGCTAGAAAGTAAATGGGCCAGTATACAAACCCAACTGAAAGTATAGTACAACTGAGAAAAAAAAGTTCAACAGCTTAAAAGTAAAGCAGCAACCACCAAGTCGTCCTCCAGAAACCCCACCTGAAGGGTGGGTACAGATGGTCTCCTGTACTCCTCGAATCCGTCTATCCACACCGTGTACTTCCCGTCTGACAGTCCTCCACCGGATACCATCCTGCTCTACAAGCCTCAACTACGATCAGCATTGTCAGTCGTCTGAAACCAACACAACGTAGTGTGGGCATAGCCCATGCCAGGGTGAGTATACGATACTCAGTAAGGACCCCGAGACCCCCGAAGGCCTCCAAGAATCCACAAAGGATATAAATCAAAGGAAATATACAAACACAAAGTATCAACCAACTCTACTTAGGTATATGCCCATACATAACCCAAGTCATCCATTCCAGTTCTACCCCAACTCACGAGTCCAATTACAACCTAGTCCACACAGGAAAGCATAACCCAAACCACACATAAAAGCACAACCCAATCCACATAGGAAGGAAAGTCAATCACATCAATGTTAATGATTTAAAGTCACAACTCAGGTCACACAGGTAAACTACTCACGGAGAGGGGTGGAGATGATTATATGTAGCGTCTGAATTATCTCCTCTGCCGAACCCACGTAAGATCAAGTATAGAAGTCATCGCTGCTGAACCCACGTAGAATCGAAGTACAGTAACCATCGCTGTCGAACCCACGTAGGATCCATGTACAGTCATCATCGGTGCCGAGCCCATGGAGGATCCAAATATAGTCATCCTCTCTGTCGAACCCATGTAGGATCCATGTACAGTTGTCGTCGTCGTCGTCACACTCGCAGCGAGCTCTAGGGTTCCCGCACACAGCACGCTGGATTCCGGGAGGGTCCTCTCCACGAGCCAAGGGGTTCGATACATCAACTGTCACAAAGTCCAGAGTTTATGTATCACAAAGTTCTATCTCTTCAAAAGGAACTCAACACGACAGACGACACGTCAATCAGACACCCGGTCTGAGATATAATGACTTTTCCGTTCCAGGGGCCCGGTTAGAAATACGCTCATTTCTAACCAAGCTGATATTCATAGACGTCCAAAATTTTAGAGGAGTACTCCAAAAGAACCATCTCACTAAGAGGGATTTAATGTAATTGACGGCACGTCATTCAGACGTCCGGTCCATAAGTTATATGTGTTTCCGCTCCAAGGGCCCGGTTGGTTTCATGTTCGAACCAACCCTCTCATACACAAACATCGTCGAATCATTGAGTGTAATATACCGAAACAACCGTCTAAATCCATGGATCACTACACAACTGACGATTCGTCTATTGGATGTTCTTAGACCATGATTTGTACGTTTGAATGAACCTAGCACGAGAATATGGGGTCTGGGCCCGGTCCGACCCGGCCCAATACCCCCTGGGTTGGTCCGAACTGGTCGACCCGACCTGGGTCTGAGTCCGGCCCGATTGGGCGCGTCTCGGCCTGGCCGAAGTGGCCTGGCCCGCAGTTGTCATGGCCTTTCCTGGCTTGGAAGCAGGCCACAGGTCGACGCTGGCCGAGCGGGGCGCAACGGGGGTCACCACCCCCTTCTTTCTGAAACGGCTGACCCATGGTATCCACCCTTGGAATATATTTGGGGGTTACACCCCCCCCCCCCCCACATCTTTCGGGTAATGGCCGTCTGGTTTTGAGCTATCGCAGGACCTGCGGGGGTCCCTCCTCTTGGAGCGCCGACGGCCGGTCGAGCCTGGCCGGCCCTGCTTGTCCGCCGCGGCCTTTGGCCACGCCTTTTATCTCTGGTGCGGCTTTTCGGCGGCGCGCCCCTCCGCCGCAGTACGCTCCTCACCGCGGCGTCGTTCGGCCTCACCGGCAGAACATGACGGTGTCGCGCACCGCCATCACGGCCCGCTCGGGCCGCGGTCCTCTTTCGGCCTCACCGGTGCGGTGCGACAACACCGCGCCCAACACCGCGGCCCGCTCCGGTCGCAGTTCTCTTCATCTTCGCGTGGTTCAACGGAACCGTGCCACCTTCACCTCAAACATCAACGATGATCAAGAAAAAAGGAGAGGAGAATCGGCCGTGTTTGTGTTGTCTGATCTCCTCCTGCTACACCGATACGATGTGGCCATACATCGATGGAGAACAAAGATAAACATGAATTTAAGCAAAGAAGACAACCCCTACCATGAAGGAAGTTCACGGTTGTCAAGAACCGTGGACGATGGCGTTGTTTCCGTCATCGATGGTGTCTCCTCCCTTGTTGCGGAGGAAGAAGAGGATAGAGAAATAGGGCCACCGAGTCGATGTTCTTCGTCGGAGAGTTGGCGTTCTTCGTAGAATAAGAATTTCTTCAAAAGGAACTAGAGCCCTCTCCTCCAATTCTCCACACAACAAGCAAACCAAAAAATAAAATAAGGATCCTACTTATTTTATTAAAACATTCAATGCATTCAAAATTAAAAATTCAAGTACATAATTCAATTAATTAATGAGGTTCAATTAATTAAATTAATGTGTGTTGGCATGAATTAATTTGGAACAGTGGGGAGAGGAGGAGTTACCCAATTAAATACAAGGGGTTTAATGGGGGGTTTTAGGGGTTTGAGGGAATGTGAAGGGTTGGGGCTCTTGCGGGACCCACTAAACATTTATCCCCACATAGGTAGTTATGATATTAGTGGGTCCCACCCTAACTCCCCCATTTAGGATAAAACCACCTTATAATTATAAATAAAATTGTGCACAATTTTATTCACTTTTTATTTAATCCATGTATTTTAGCAACTCCTTCAAAGAAAACACATCTTTGGTAAAGGTCCTATTAAGCAATTACGGGCACTGCAGTTTCATCGGTGCTCTCAGATTTCAATTCTGAGCACCAGTTCAAAAGATAGAAAAACATGCTCGTTCGTTCACTAAACGTACCTGAGTTAAACTTCAGAAATTGTTTCCGGGCACACCGGGACTCGGAATCCGGTTCCATCAGAAACTGTGTACTCGTAAAATCGCAAAGAATTTAAGAAAAAAATTTCCTTGAAATTTAGGGGTCTTTACATTACTCCCACCTCAGGGATTTACATCCCCATAAAGCTACATCATAAACTAGGGAAACAAATGAGGTTACTGTGTACCCATCTGAGCCTCCCACTCTTATGTACTCTCCTGGAGGATCTCATGCTGCCACCAGATACGCACTAGAGGAATCGACCGTCCACGTAGGGCACACTCCTGTCGATCCTCGATCTCCACCGGAACCTCCAAAAATTTCACCCTGTCATAGATGTCCAACTCCCCGTTCTTAATGATATGCATCAGGTCATGCACGTATCTTCTCAGCTGAGATATGTGGAAGACGTCGTGCACTCGGTGCAACTGAGGTTGAAGAACAAGGAGATAAGACACCTTGCCTAACCTTCTGAGAACCTGGAATGGTTCGATGAAGCACGGATATAACTTTCCACCCTATCCAAATCTATGTAGTCCACGTCGAGGTGAGCCCCGTAATAAAACGTAATCGTTGTCCTCAATCTCTAGTGGCTTCTGCCTCCTATCATCATAGGACTTCTGTCAGCTCTGTGTAGTCCTCATCTGCTCCTGGATGATCTGAACTTTCTCTTTCATAGCCTGAACCATCTCTTGTCCTACGAGTGCTGACTCCCCAAGGTCAGTCCCGCACAGAGTTGATCTACAAAGTCTTCTGTACAATGCCTCGTATGGTTCCATCCTGATGGTGGAGTGGTAGACATTGTTGTACAAAAACTCCACCAATGGTAGGGTATCCTCCCAACTGTGACCAAAGTCAAGGACACATGCACGGAGCATATCCTCAAGTGTCTGAATGGTCCTCTCCATCGGGCCATCCTTCTGAGGGTGAAAGGTGGTGCTCAAGCATTCCTACGTACCAACATCCTCCAGCAACCCCTTCCAAATCTGGGAATTAAAGCAAGTGCCTCGGTCGGAGATGATAGATGATGGAACACCATGAAGCCATACGATCTCCTGAACATTGAGGCGTTCCAAGCTCTCCATTGAGCCCTGCTCTCTGATAGGTAAGAAGTGGGCCGACTTGGTGAGTCGTTCTATGATCACCAAGATGGAGTCATGTCCTCTGGATGTACGTGGAAGACATGTCACGAAAACCATAGATATCTCATCCCAATTCTACTTCGGGACCTCTAAGGGCTGTACCAGGCCTACTGGTACCTGGTTCTCCGACTTCACCTACTAGCAGGTGAGGCATCGTGAAACCAACTCTGCCACAACCTTCTTCATAGACGGCCACTAGTGTTGTCGTCTGAGATCCTGGAACATCTTCACTACTACTAGATATACCACCAATTAGGAAGTGTGAAACTCTCTCATCACCTCCTCCTGTAATGAAACAGGTACCATGGTACGTTCTCTGAAAAGGATGATGTGATCTCCTCCTACAGAAAATCCTTCAGGTGCATGTCCTATTGATATCTGTGCACATCGCGTCTCACAGCCAACGTCCCCACACTGCGCCTCCCTGAACTGCTGAAGTAGTGGAGGAGTGAAGGTGAGAGACTATAGAAAGGCTACCCCATCTCTATCCATGAAGGATATCTGCAAAGCGGCTAACTGCTCTGTCGCCTCTCCAACTAGCTGAATGTCCAACCTCCTGCTGAGAGAATCAGCTACTACATTCCCCTTCCTAGGAGTATAGACTATCTCAAAGTCGTAGTCCTGGAGGAACTCGAGTAATCGCCGTGGTCTCAGTTTCAGGTCCTTCTACGAGAAGATGTACATGAGACTCTTGTGGTCAGAGTAGACTATAAAGCGCTCGCCCATCAGTTAGTGTCGCCACATATTCAAGGAGAATTCCCATGCGGATAACTTCTAGTCATGGGTAGTGTAGTTCTTCTCATTTTTTATCAACTGTCATGAACCATAAGCGGTCACTTCCCGCTCCTGCATCAGGACCCACCTGAGTCTGGTCCCTGATTCATTGCAGTAAACTACATACCATACGCCCTCCTCTGGTAGCCTCAAGATGGGTGCATTGGTCAATCTCTGTCTCAACTCTTGGAAGCTCTGCTGACATCTATCTGACCACACGAAGTGATTCCCCTTCTTCTTCATTGCTAAAAGCGATGCTGCAACTCTTGAGAAGTCTGGCACAAATCTTCGATAGTACCCAGCCAGACCTAGGAAACTCCGCACCTCTGTCACACTCATGGGTGGCTCCCAAGATTGTAATTCATCAATATTTACAGGATCCACCTCAAATACCACCTCATATATGACATTCCCCAAGAAGTGGACCTCTTGAATCTAGAACGGACACTTCGAGAGCTTACCATAAAGCTGGTGCTCTCAGAGTGTGTCCAGTACAACTTGTAAGTGGTAGGCATGCTCCTCCTCTGTAGTCGAGTAAATCAGTATGTAGTCGATGAAGACTATGACAAATCGATCAAGGTAATGTAGGAAGATCATGTTCATAAGACTCATGAACACTGGTGTAGTGTTGGTTATGCCGAAGGGCATAACCAAGAACTCATAGTGGCCATACCGACACCTGGATGTCATCTTCTTCACATCCTCGTCTCGAACTCTGAGATGATGATAGCCTGACCTGAGGTCTATATTCAAGAACCACCGTGCTCCATTGATTTGATCGAAGAGATCATCTATCCTCAGTAGAGGATACTTGTTCTTCATGGTCACCTGGTTCAGGCGACAGTAGTTGACACACAATCGCAAGCTCCCGCCCGCCTTCTTGGCGAACAAAATCGGGGATGCCTAGGGTGATACACTGGGATGGATGAATCCCTTTCCCTGTAAGACCTCCATCTATACTCATAGCTCACGAAGCTCAGCGGGAGCCATCCGATATGCAGGAGTAGATATTAGGGATATCCGGGGGTACAGGTCAATATAGAAGTCAACCTCTCTGTGAGGAGGTTGTCCTGGAACGTCATATTGAAAAATGTCTGCATACTGATCAACCACAATAGGAAAACACGGACTCCGCACATCAACTGCTCCTAGGATGATAATAGCCAATTGATGGGTGATCGATTGTCCTCTCCTCTGTGTGAGTCCATCCTAAACTGCAAAGGCTCCCTTCTGGCCGGTGAAGGTGAACCAGCTCCCATCTGTGCCGACACACCGAACCTTGCGCCTAATATAGTTGATCTGATCATGGACTGTAGATAATAAATCCATGCCCAAGATGATTTCGTAAGGCCTCGCCGCCGCTACAAGAAGATCCCAGCTGAACTCTCGCCTCCTAGAGTAAGCTCACACTGCCGGCACTAGTGCATTATCGTCGAGTCTACTCCCGTAAGAGTCTCTATCCGTAAGGATCGAGCCAACAGCTCTGTCGGAATCATTGAGCTCCGAACAAGGGCATAAGCAATGAAAGAATGACTCGCTCATGTATCTATAAGAACTGTATCAAGGGTACAATAGTCACAGATAGTAACTCAAATCATCTCAGGTGCACTTTGGTGGTAAGCCTCCACTACCTGAAGCTGAGCCTGCCTCTGTCTTCCAGCTCCCTATGGTCAGGGTGGACCTCCTAGTGGTGATGGTGGTAGAGCCCCGAAGCGTCGTCCACCACCTACTGCTCGTCCAGCTCATATACCTCATCCTCCTGCTCCATGAGGACCACCACGGTCAAACCTATGCCTCTTCTTGGGTGGTCCCTAAACTATCTGATTCTCCTCTACATGGTTGGTCGGGTAGTCACGAGCCATGTGGCCCTGCCCTCCGCATGCATAGCACTACCTGTCTCTTGAATGACTGGCTCTGATGCGTGTTCTCTGCACCTCCGATACTATATCCTGAGGTCACCCACCTGATGTTCTGGTCTGCTTGGACCTCTGTGACATCTGTCTTCTGCCGGCTGCAGAATACTCTTTTACGTGTCACCCTACGGTAGGCCTCACTACTGGTGAAGGCTCAGCAAGAAATCTCTCCACAAGAAGGGCTCACTCCAGTACTACTACGTGCGTCAGAATACTGAGGGAGATCATCGATGCCCTGATCTCATACCTCAGTCCCTGCTCAAAGGTCAGGGCCTGGAAGAATGGGTCCTATACCATGTCCGCGGAGTAGCACGAGATGGCGGTAAACCTCGCCGAGTACTGGGCTACTGTCATACTGCCCTGCCGCAGTTATAGTAACTCTTGAATGCGCACCACACGAAGGGTGGCTAGAACGAACTCGGAGTGGAAGAGGCTGTCAAAGTCCATCCAATGTAGAGATTCCTCATCGTGCACTTGGAGCATCAGGATCCACCATCTACCTTCTGTTGTGTGCAGGAGACTCGCCGCAAGGATCACCATGATGTCTGCTGGTGTCCCTACAAATCTGAAGACTCGGACGATAGCCTCCAGCCAATCCTCGGTTGCCTGAGGTTCCGTCTCTCCATGGAACCTAGGCGGCCTCTGACGTTGAAACTCATGCAGCGCAGTCAAGTGACGTGCACTCTTAGCTGCTGGGGCTGGTGGAATCGGTGGCTCAGTGGGTAGAGGTACCGCTGGTGCATCCACTGTAATGGGGCCTTGCACCGAGGCCTCATTGCTCGGTGGGATGCCATCTCATACAAAGCTCGAACCCTAGCTGGCTGCCATCATGGGGCCATCCAGAAAAGAAACAGGATCTCCACGGTTAATACAGTATTCCTAGTGAGCTGACAGAATGTAATTACAAAGAAAACTTTGGAATCACACATGCAATCAAGGTTTTCGTGCACTGAGTCGGAAATAAGAAGTCAGGGTCCTGGTGTATGGATAGGTAGGCCACCACACCAACACTAGACTCCCTGGAATGATAACCACACTCAATACCCTAAACACTATTGCTTCACACTTAAGAAACTATCAGAGTCCTAAGTTATGCAGTAGAACCGACTCCTCTGATACCAATTTTTTACGACCCGTCCTCGTGGCTCGTGTCGTGAATACCCCAAGCCCACCTTCTATAGGCCAGGGGATGGAGACTAGAACTAAAGGAATAAATCTCGATAAAATTGAAGGTTTTGCCTTTATTTATGAAAACAAACACCACAGAGTATGCAAGCTGAAGTAAACAATAAGTAAACTCGGTACAAAAGTATGTGGTGGAAAGTAAATGGGCCAGTATACAATCCCAACTGAAGGTACAGTACAACTGAGAAATGAAAGTACAACAGCTGAAAAGTAAAGCAACAACCACCAAGTCATCCTTCGGAAACCCCTCCTGAATGGTGGGTACAGATGGTATCCTCTGCTCCTCTAATCCATCCATCCTCACCGTGTACGTCCCGCCTGATAGTCCTCCACCGGGTACCGTCCCACACCACAAGCCTCAACTACGATCAGCGTTGTCCGTCATCTACAACCAACACAATGTAGTGCGGGCATAGCCCATGCAGGGGTCAGTATACTATACATAGTAGGGACCTCGAGACCCATGAAGGCCTCCCAGAATCCAGAAAGGATATACAACAATGGAAAGATACAAACACAAAGTATCAACCAACTATACTTAGGTATATGCCCATACATATACCTAAGTAATCAATTCCAGTTCTGCTCCAACTCACAAGACCAAGTACAACTCAGTCCATGCAGGAAATCATAACCCAATCCACACAGAAAATCACAACACAATCCATACAAGAAGGCAAGTCAATAACATCAATGTTAATGATTGAAATTCAAGACTCATTCCACACAGGTACACTACTCACGAAGAGGGGTGTAGATGATTAGATGTAGCATCTAAATCATCTCCTCTACCGAACCCATGTAGGATCCAAGTACAGAAGTCGTCGATGCTGAACCCACATAGGATCCAAGTACAATAACCATCACTGCCGAACCCACCTAGGATCCATGTACAGTATTCATCACTACCGAAACCACATAGGATCCATGTAGAGTCATCCTCACTGCCGAACCCACATAGGATCCAAGTATAGTCGCTGTCGTCGTCACAGCCACAGCCATATCTAGGGTTCCTACACACAACACGCTTGATTCCGTGAGGGTCCACTCCACAAGCCAAGGGGTCGATATAACAACTATAACAAAGTCTAGAGTTGATGTAGCAAAAAATTCCATCACATCAAAAGGAACTCAATGCGACAAATGGCACGTCAATCGGACGCCCGGTCTGAGAGATAATGGCTTTTCCGTTCTAGTGGCCCGGTTAGAAATACACTCATTTCTAACCTAGATAATATCCATTTTCATAAAAACCTCAAGTAGAGTAATCCAAAAGAACCGTCTCACTATGATGAATTCAATATAATTGAAGGCACGTCATTCGGATGTTCGGTCCTTAAGTTATAAGCGTTTCTGCACCAAGGGCCCGGTTGGTTTCAGGTTCAAACCAACCAGGCTGAACCAAAACATTATGAAACCTCGTGTGTAATATAACGATACGACTGACTCGATCCAAGGATCCCTACGCAACTGACGGTGCGTCGATCATAGGTATGTAGCCCAAGATATGGCGTTTGAATGATCCTGGCCCGAAAATAGGGGGTCGGGGCCCGGTCCCACCCGGCCCAATACCTCCTGGGTCGGCCCGAACAGGGTTTACCCAACCCAGGTCTGGGTATGGCCCGATTGGGTGCGGCCCATCCCGTTGCTGGCATGGCACGGCCTGGCTGGGCGCGGCCAGCCCAGCCCGTGCGGCCTGCGGCTGCGGCTCAGCGCTGGCCGAGCAGGGCGCAAAGGGGGGTGCCGGCCCCTTATTTCCGAAACGGCAGACCCATGGGTTCCACCCTAGGAATCTCTCAGGGGGGGTTTACAGACCCCCCCCCTGTTTCTAGTTACAACCGGCCATAATGGCTGGCCAGTTGTGAGCTTCCATGGGACCCGCGGGGGTCCCACCTCCTGGAGCATCGGCGGCCAGCCGAGCCCAGGCGGCCCAGCTGGTTCGCTGCGGCCTTAGGATGTGGCTCTTCTCTTCGGTGTGGCGCGACGGTGTTGCGCCCCTGCACCACGTCCCACTCCTGTCTGCGGCCTGCTTCAGCCTCACCGGTGCGTCGCGACGGTGTCGTGCACTGTCGTTGCAGCCCGCTCCGGTCGAGGTCCTCCTTCAACCTCAACAACACTATGCGACGGCGCCACGCACCACCGCCGCGGCCCACTCTGGCTGCGGTTCTCTTTGTCCCCGCGTGGTGCACTGACACCACGCCGCCTTCACCTCTAACATCAACGAAGATCAAAAAAGGGGAGGTGAATCGGCCATGTTTGTGCGGTCCGATCTCCTCCCATTACGACGATAACAGGCGGCCATACATCGACGGAGAATAAAGATAAACATGAATTTAAGCAAGTAAGGCAACCCCTACCTTGAATGAATTTTGCGGTTATCAAGCGCCGTGGACGATGGTGTCATTTCCTTCATCGATGGTGTCTCCTCCCTTGTCGAGGAGGAAGAATAGGATAGAGAAACCGGGCCGCCGAGTTGACGTTCTTCGTCAAAGAGTTGGTCTTCTACATTGTAGAAGAAGTTATTCAAAAATAACTAGAGCCCTCTTCTCCAATTCTCCACAAATTAAGCCAACCAAAAAATAAAATAAGGCTCCTCCTTATTTTATTAAAACATGCCATTAATTCAAAATTACAAATTCAAATACATAATTCAATTAATGGATGAGTTTCAATTAATTAATTTAATTTGTGTTGGAATGAATTAAACTGGAATAGTGGGGAGAGGAGGAGTTACCCAGTTAAATACAAGTGGTTTAAATGCGGGGGTTTAAGGGGTTTTAGGGAATGTTAAGGGTTGGGGCTCGTGCAGGCCCCACCTCACATTTATCCCCACATAGGTAGTTAGGATGTCAGTGGGTCCCACCCTAACTCCCCTATGTAGCATAAAACCACCTTAGAATTATAAATAAAATTGTACACAATTTTATTCACTTTTTATTTAATCCACATTTTTTAACAACTCCTCCAAAGAAAACACATCTTTGGTAGAGGTCCTCTTATGAAATTACAGGCACTGCGGTTTCATCGGTTCCCTCGGATTTCAATTCCGAGCACCAGTTCAAATGATAGAAAAACCTCCTCGTTCGTTCACTGAACGTACTCAAGCTAAACTTCGAAAATTGTTTCCGAGCACACCGGGCCTTGGAATCAGGTACCGTCAGAAACAGCGTACTCATAAAATCCCAAAGAATTTAAGAAAAATATTTCTTGGAAATTTATGGGTCTTTACAGTTTTTTACTTGTGTTCTAACATTACACATGATTTTAGGTATAGTGAATTTAAATTATAATGTATTTATAAGGTAAATTAAGACACTTTACTATTCACAAAATTTCATGTCTTTCAGAAAAATCTGAAAAAAATCACTGTAACCATATTTCAATGTATAAAATCCAAAAATAAACTCCATTTTTCAAAAATAATTTTATATATATGATAAATTTATTTTTAATTAAAATCATTATTTGATAAAAATATATATCCACTTAAAATAATCGCAATCATTTTTTGGTGCCAAAATTTTATTTACACTTTCTTGGGTATGAATACCATTGATAACAGTCATCTAAATATTAATATGGGTATGTTACTATTCAAACAGGTGTGTTACTATTTATAAGGGTAGGTAACAATTCATTGAAAATTAAATTGATTCTATCATACACAAAATATCACCATGATCACAACCGTGTATGTTTTTTTTCAAAGTTCAAAACACAGAAGTGGAGAATTTAATTTTAATGGATAAGTTATTTATATCTTCCATAACCATGATTTGAATCACATTGACATATTTTTTCATGAAATATAGTATATCTAATGAATTAAATGTATTTGAGAGATTCATGACACAAATTTTATGCGGTGTTACATTATTCCCACCTTCTGAAATTTCACCATCAAAATTTATCATGTATAATGCCCTCTAAGAATATATAGGTGGTTCCTCTTCATAACATCCTCAAGTTCCCATGATGAATCCCCCATTTTTTGGTTTCTCCAAAGAACAACTTCTATTTTAGTTGTCTGATTTCTCCATATCATCTCCCTTGTGTCAAGAATCTCGATAGTCTCTTCACATTATGACAAATCAGGTTCCTGATCTATTTCATCATAGGTGAGGATATGTGTTGGGTCTAGCATGTATTTCTGTAACAATGACATTTGGGACATATTATTAACATTGGAGAGACTTGGTGGCATTGTTATACATTATTCTACAACTCTAATCCTTTCTAGAATCTCTAATAGTCTAATGTACCAGGGGCTCAATTTACCTTTCTTACTAAACCTTAATACACCCTTACACGGAGATACATTCAGAAATAAATGACCCCCTTCTTGAAATTCCAAATCCTTTCTCTAGTTGTAATCATAACTCTTTTTCCTACTTTGGTCTACTTTAATATGGGCATAAAATTTCATTACCTTTGCAGTTGTCTCTTAAATAAGTTCAGGGCCTATATGTATCCTCACAACAAATTCATACCAAAAAATTGGAGTTCGACACCTCTTACTATATAATGATTCATATGGTTCCATTTTAATGATAGAATGTAAACTATTATTGTATGAAAATTTTACCAAAGGCACGTATTGATCCCATATACCTTGAAAGTCAGGAGATAATGATCTCAAAATGTCTTCTGGTTTTTGGATAATCCTTTCAGTTATTTGTCGGTTAGGGAATGATAAGATTTACTCATATAAAGCTTAGTTTTCAAAGCCTTATAGACGCTTTTCCAAATTTTGATGCAAACTGGTGATCTCAATCAGACACAATTGAAAAAGGTGCACCATGAAGCCTTACAACTTCATCAATATAATGTTTTGTGAGGTTATAAAGTGGTAAATCCTATATTATAACAAGGAAATGTGATGATTTTTTCAAATGATAAATAATAACCCATATTGAATCATTTCATCTTGGTTTCCTTGGTATTCTAGTGAAAAAATACATCATAATGTCATCCAACATACACATAGGAGTAGGTTGAGGTTGCATGAACCCTCTAGGATGTTGTCTCTCAGCCTTCACTTGTTTACAAACTAGACACCTTATCACATAGTTTGAAATGTCTCACTTTATGTTATCCAAAAAAAATGTTCCTTCAAATCGCTATACATCTTTGTGCTTCTTGGGAATATAGAAAAATTTGATCTATGAGAATCATCTAATAATTCCCATTTTAGCTTAGGTGCAAATATAAGACAAAACCTCTTCACAAATTTCAAAACCCCTTTCACAATAGAAAATTCTTCCAATATTCCATCCCTAACAACATTACCATTCTTTTTTAGATTCCCAAAATCAAATTGATAGATTTTTATCATCTCTATAAAATATGGTTTAACATTCATTTGAAAAAGGAAATATGTTTCCCCTTCCATAAAAATTCCCATATGCATCCTTAGAAGATATGTGAATATTTAATCTCCCTCAATCCTCATTTGGGTCAGATGTCCATGATCTTTCCTACATAATGCATCCGCTACATTATTTTCCTTTCCTGGGTGGTACTGTATTGAAAAATCATAGTCTTTGACTAACTAGAGCTATATCTTTTGCCTCATTTTCAGTTATTTATATTTAAAATGTATTTCAAACTCTTCTGATTTTTATACATCTCTTATATTTTACCATAGAGATAATGTTCCCATATTTTCATAGAAAAAATTATGGGTGACAACTCAAGTTCATGATTTAAAAAAAAATTCTGATGAGTATTCAACTGCCTTGATCCATAAGAAATAACTCTATCATTTTTTACAAAGAAGCAACCTAGTCCACTCTTTGATGCATCACTGTATATCACAAATCCATAATTTCTAGATGGAAGAGTAAAAATTGGAGATTTAAGAAATATTCCTTTCAATTCTTCAAAACATTCTATACATTCTTTCATCCAAAAAACATAACCCCATTACATGTGATCTTGGTCAGTGGGTTTTCCAATCAGGCAAACTTTTGAAAAAATCACTGATAGTAAACTACTAATCCAATAAAACTATGTAACATAGTTATATTCATTGGTGTGGGACATTATTTTATTTCCTTTTTATTCAAGTGATCAACTACGATTCCATGTTTAGTGACTATATGGCCTTGAAAAATAACTGATTGAACTCAAAATTCACACCTACTAAACATCCGACATTATTCATTTCATCTAAGAGTTTTCATAATAATTTGCATGTGATTATGATGGTCTTTGATGCTTTTGGAGTATACTAGGATATCATTGATAAATACCATAATAAAGTCAACATGACATTACTTGAAAATCTATTCATTAGATCCATGAAAACAGACGGTTCATTAGTTAGTCCAAAAGTCATCAATATAAACTCTTAATGCCCATACCTAATTCAAAATTCTATCATAGAAATATCATCCTTTTTCACACACAACTGATGATGTCCAGATCAAAGGTCTCTCTTTAAAAAAAATTGGCTTCCATTAAATTGATCAAATAAATCCCAAATATGTGTTATTGGATACTTGTTCTTTATTGTAATAGCATTTATTTCCCAATAATCAATGTATATCCTGATGGATACATAATTATTTTGATTAATATGAAAGGGTATCCCCACAGAGAAACACTAGGTCAATGAAATCATGTTTCACTCAATTCCACTAGTTGTTTCTTTAGCACCATTAATTACACAAGGTTCATTCTTTAGGGAGTATTTGATATATGCCCATTTCCAGGTATTAAATCAATATAGTACTCAAATTATAGCTCAATAGGATGTCTGGGTAAATCCTCTAAAAATACATCAATGTATTCTTGAACAATAGGTACGTCTTTGATTTGACTATTTGGTTCCTCACCGATAGATGTTCTTCTCTCTTCACCTCCATGAATTGCATTCAGTAGTGCTACTGGGGTTGGATCTATATAAGAATCATATGGAGGGGTTTCTACTAAAAATATAATGGATTCTAAACCATTATCAAAAATTTTAAATTCCTTATTCTTGTAATATATATTCTCATCATAATTTTAGGGCCAATTAATACTGATAATTATATCAAATTAAATCATTGGTATGATAATAATATTACCAGCTAAATCACGTTTATTTGTAATGAGGGGGATAGATAGAAGCTCCTTTTTTTTAATGATACATACCCTAGGTGTTTTGACTGAAAACAAATTTATTAAATCAAATTGGACATGTCTACTTTTCATGGAAAACATTAAAGATATAAATGTAAGCAATGATCCGGAATCAAATGAATCATTGTCTAAGTTTGAGGAAACAATTAATGTACCTACCACCATATCATTATGAACTTCAACATTTGTAGTTATAATCACATATGTGTTCCCTTTCTTTTATCACCATTTATGAGGTATGATTCCATTGCACTTAAGACACTCATTGGTATAATGTCCCATATCTTTAAAATTGTATAATTGAACATCATTGACTTGATTCTTCCATTTGATTTAATTTTCTCCACAATTATATCATAACATAATTCCTGTCAAGATATTCCTATGGGGATTCATTCTACATTTATCGCATAATGGGAATTTCATCATTCCCTTTTTCTTCATTAGTGCATAAACTTTTCCATAGTTGTCAGGGTACCTATTCTTATCTTGCATTCCGATGAAAAAATTTGAACTAGTAATTTATTCTCTATTTTGATGGTACATAACACAATTTTATCATATGAGGAAAATGACTGACAAGTCGTTTACCATAGAAGATATATCATAAGGACTTCAAAAAAATAATCAATCTTTTCTTCCATAATCTATAATATACCTAGCTAATCTTGTGAAGGTAGCCTCATACTCCGCAACACTCTCTTCTTCCCTTTTCATTCTGCTAAAAAATTTCCTCTTCATTTTGGTTCTTTTCCTACAAGGGATTTTTTGTTCAAGAATACATCCTTAAAATTACTCAATTACATATGTTATATTTCTTCTTCCTCTATGGTTATATAGATCAAGGACCACCATTGATCAGCCTCACCCTTGAGGCACTATAATTTCAGTACTACCTTTTCATTTTCATTACATCTTAATGCAACAAATATCATTTTAAGGGACATGATACACTTCCTAGATACCATTATATTAGTTGTCCCACTAAAATATGGGGTCCATTGAATCATGAAATGATCCAACACAGGTATAACATGGTTATTTGTAACAGCCTTATAATTTTGTTCCAATATGGTCATGATATGATATGCTCCAACATTGACTGTGTTGACATGATCAGTTGGGAAATAATTACATTTTCCATGAGTATTTATTCCCCTTATTCTATTAGGTGACATTTCAAAATAATTGCATACACAATATTACGTCGTGAATCACAATTTTTAATCAAAACTATAAAAGTACTTAGAATAAATTGAAATTCTATTCATATCGAATCTCAAAAAATTGTTCTCTCTAGGGAAAAATTTACATTAAATCCTTCATAATGGACTGTAAAGAAAACATGACATATCCTAATAATATACCTCAATAGTGTCAAACCAATAGATTAGTACGACCCATTGTGGTGCACCTGGATACCCTGGGTCAAGCTTGAAACTCCTTGTTGGGGTTTTGACTCCTTGTTACATATGTGAAAGAGCCACCTCTACTTGTTTGTATCTAGATAGGGATGCATTTTCTTGGAAGATCATCATAATCTATTTCTTACCAAAATTATAGGACGTTCTTATAGGTTTATCATCAAATACTACCATGGGTATTTAATCAATAATGTACAATTTAAAATCTAGTTTCTATGTTTTCTAGTAAACTTTCTCTGATACCAACTCTAACACCCTAATCCGATAATCCTAGAGCTGATGTATTACTTATTAAATTGTCATGATTACAAGGAATGAAATCCTGAAGTAACAATTAGTTTAGTAGTCTTGAAAAAACAATATACAAATATATAACTCATATTACATTGGGGAAGGTAACAAATACAATACATAACAATAAATAAAAAACCTCACCCACGAGAACTCAATATATAGTCTCCTCCTCATAACCTATAGAAGGTAAAAAATGAATTGGGAGATCTAGAATGCTCAGTAAGAGTTACAAATATTAGAATCATGAATCAATAATAAGTGAATCAAAAAAAGTTTTATATAATCAATATGGCATGGTGAATAAATTAAAACACACACACCATTAATAAAATGATATTGAAACTGCATCCATTGATATTTTCATAGTGAAACAAAATAATATAAATGGTTAAAAATGAAAAGGCTAATTCTTATTAACTGTATGTCATGTATCTATAACATGATACAATTATGCTATCAAAACAATTTAAGATTGTGGTTGGAAACTCGTTTGATTTTTGGATACAAACTCGAAGGGTTTGTCACCAATTGATTTGTCTCATGAGACATGTCAATGACTCGAGGGGATATAGAAGGCCCTAACCATCACTAAATGTCCAAATCATTCTTTATAAATAGATTTAATACAAGTAAAATCTTCATTCTCAATATCTGTATTTAGTAGAGGATACACGTCATCAATATTTTTATAGTTAAAACAACATTCCAAATTAACTCTGTATGTAAAATGGTATACAACATAAGAAAATACTCATATCCATGAAACCATAATATGCTTATATTTATAATTTCAAATGAAAAACTATCTCAAATGGGAAGTGGATACATCAGATAAGAAAAATTAGGTGCACAATACAATGTAAGTGACAATGAAATGGAAATTGAGACAGAGTCTCTAACCACGTTGTAGTCAATCGAGTTGTATGGCCAAAAATTAATAACCACCAAATGAATCATCAAATACCAAGAATATAAATATAATAATAATATATATAAAAATAATATAAGAACACAATACACAACATTAATATAATAAGTGGAAAAAATTAGAAATCTCAGGGAATTAAAAGTGAGATAAGAAACCCCTTACATACATTTAGACATGATAAAAACTATTATTGTGAGGGATTACTAAGATTTAAATGGGTATAACACAATTTATATAACACAAGGGAAGAATGTTGGAGGTTTTATAACATACCCCATTATTTTGAATTAAAAAAAAAACTAGACAACCTAGTGTGGATTCTTGAATAAAAGTGAGAGAGAGGATCCCTTACCTTATGCCCAAATGTGTTCTGGATTGATCTTAATGACCTAAATAATCAAATGTTGCTTCGTTAATTAATAATTAAATAACCTCATAATCATGGAATTGATTTATTGTAAATTTATTAAGTTCATTAATTCATTTTTTCATGGTTTTAAGAGGTTCAATGTTATTGTTTTGGATGCATTTTCTTCCATGATATTCATGATCGATTTACTTGTATTCATGAATTGAAGTTTGTTTGAAATTTGGTAAAATTTCCATAATTTTTAATATAAATTATTAGTTAAATTCAATATATATAAATGATATTATAATTATTTTGTGTTATATACCATGAGGATGACTCATTAGTTGAAATTTAATTACAAACACATGGATTAACTTAGTGGTTTTGTGCATAATGAATTTGTTTTGTATTATTATTTTCTATTATGTGTGTGTAAGGATTAAAAAATATTGAATATGTTAAAAAATATATATTATGATATGGTTCAACCATTAAAAAGTTTTCATGACCTATCTTGAATATGGTAATAAAAATTGGAAATTCGTCGCCCTTGAATGTGACCAATTAACACATCTCGGATGGTATTTTCATTTTTAGTGTAAGAGGTGGGTGAAAAGATAGATGATGATGAAATATTCAATTCGAAAAAGAAAATTTTATTTTTTGTATAGTACTATAATTATCATATAATTTTAATGTGGGGAGGTGATGAGAGATAAACAAAAGAATGGCACTTGTAAACGAGTTTGATAGAAAAGGGAAAAGAGATTCACCTCTTGAGTACTCCTCCTTGAGAATCTCATTAATGCATTTGTTTTTTCCCTTTAGGTGAGACCAGTAGGTCATGGATGTGGGGGAGTATTATAGAATGATATTTGAGTATAATTTAGGCCCATCCTGATGCTGGAGAGGTGTGGGCGGAATAAGGTGTGAGGGGTGGTTTATATAGTGGAGGGAGGAGCATTTTCTTAATATTATAACCATTAATTTGATATTTCTTCACAATAAAAGAAATATTGAGTATTAAATGACCTAAAATAGTAATTAGTTCATGTGACATTGATATTTGGGTACTTACATCACTCATAATTCTTGGAATACTGATGTTAAATTATATTGTTTTTATACTTTAAATTAATTTATTTTACTATTCACAAAAATGTTACGTATATCATAAAAATCCAAAAAAAATTCCCCATAACCATTTTTCAACATTTAGAATCCAAAAAAGAACTCCATTTTTAGAAAATAATTTTTTAAATATGATAAATTATATTTTTAATTAAAATCATTATTTAATCTGAAAATAAAAACACTTTAAATATTCACCTTCATTTTAAAGGTGCCTAAATTTTATTTACACTTTAATTGGTATGTTTACCATTAATAATAGTAATGTTACTATTAATAATGGTATATTACTATTAATAAGGGTGGGTTACTATTCATTGAAAATTATGTTGATTCTATCAGGCTCTAAATATCTCCCCGATCACAACCGTGTATGTCAATTTTTAGAAATTCAAAACACAGAAGTGGAAATTTAAATTTTAATAGCTAGGTTAATCATATCTCATGTAAACAATTTTTTTTGTCACATAGGCTCAGGTGCTTCATGAAATTTTGGATAACTAATGAATTGAAAGTATTTAAATGAAACATACTATAAAATGATTGGGGTGTTATAAAAAAATTCATGCTTTTCCATCCCAAAGTATATTGGATTTACTCCATAAATCCAAAAAAATTTATAAACTTCATTTTTGGTAGCATAAACCACCTATAAATAGGTCCTTACTTAGTTTCAAGGTAATGAGTGGTGTCTGATTAACTTATTCATATCCAATGTATATTTATACATACAACATTATCTAAACATAAAGAACATGTTAAGGGTTTCCTTCCCTTATTAAAAATATTAACTTTTATGAGATAACCATTCTAGCTGATCGTGACCATTGAATATATTCTAGTAAATACTTAGCCAATCATAAACATAAGAATCCATACAAAATTCACCAATCTTAATTCTAGAATCCAAATACTTAAATACTTCGATTACTTTATCCTTCATCTGTTAACAACAATACATATTTTCCTTTCACATTTCATCCGTAGTCTCTTTATGTCAGTAATATGACCATTACCAACTCCACCATGTTGATTCTCTTCAGGAACATTCATCTTCGATCATTGAGTTGCATAATGACAATTTTTTACACCGTTAATACACTTAATCATCGATGAGGACATAGGGATTCCAAAATTCCCATCCATTTTTTAATCAAACTATTCATTTTTCCAATACAGACACTTTCTTTGAGTCATTATTTTCCACAATAAAATCACCTTCATGTTCCTCTAATAAATTTACATAGGTGATTCATTCCACATTCTTAACACAAAGGAATCTGAATCTTATTTCCTCCATGGCCTCCATTTCCCAAAACTCTCAGCGAATTCCTTATTTATCTTCTTCGGTGAGTCCGAGTGTTGGTTTAGGTAATAATTGTTAATCATGTTCCATGGAAATTTATTAGGCATGATCAAGAAAACTTTATCTCCATCGATCATACCACATGACTTCTCATCATAAAATCTTTCATCACATAAAATAGTAATCGATTTCCTTCTAGTTCCCTACGTTGACGAAAAATAGAAACATAGTGTGAGCAATATTTATCATAATAGAAAACCACATATTTATGAAAAGAATTAATTATAGTATGTCAAAATCATGACTCCTTCAAAAATCTTTGATATAGTGGGTTTATCCTAGCTTATTCATAAATAACTTATATCTAAATCATTCATGATGGTTCATTAAGAGTTTGTGAATTCCAAAAGCATATTCCTTGAGAGTGTCAAAACAGGTGTGTCACGAAGCCTTCTGTCATGTACCGGATTAACCTAAGTAAAGTCTTGAACATCTTTTAGAAGATGTTTCCCCTAGATACATCAATGAAAGAGCCACAAACCCTTGAAGTATCCAAATAGAGATTTATTTCATAGAAACCATGCACTCTATCCTTTAACAAAATTCCAAGACATTTTCCTAATCATCAACACATCCATATACGTATCCCTAGAGACATATCTATATAAATCCTTAGAAATAAACCAAGGGATCTCGTTAGTGCTTTCTTATCCTAGATTCAAAAGGTTAACTATTACTTTTCTCTGATACAAACTACAGTGAACCTCATTTTTTAAAACATTAAAGTTACATATCTTTTGCAAAATACATAAACATTGAACAAACAAATTCCCAAAGACCGAAGTTGGTATAGTGCCTTTGGAAACATGGAAACATAAACACTGGTACATAAGTGAGCTATATTATCTCCCAATAGGTTCTTCATCACTAGAACCCATCTTAGACATATAAAACATAGTACATATCTTTATAGATTGAGGAAGGAAACATAAAATGGGGTGATCTCAAATGCTCAGTAAGGGTAAAAAAGGGAGATATATAAGCCAAAACATGATCATAAGGGTCTGAGAACATGATCTTGAAGATAGAAGCTCATACCCTGCAAATCAAAGCTCATATAAATGAATCATGGTATAATTATTTATAGTTCCTAAGACATGAATCAAAAGTATCTAAAGGACATAACACATTAAATCATAACATAAGAGTATAACATGGAATTGTGGAAAAACATAAACATATAAAGATTTCCATAATAGCCAAGGCATCACATCCAAGACCATGTTAGTGGAAAAAGTCTATTACTAAACCATGTAACCCCGATTCCAGCCTTGTATTACCAAAATGAGTGACCATCATTCCATCCTGGTATTACTAAACAGAGTATACCTCATTATTTCCCTGTATTACTGAACCGAGTAACCCTCATTCCAGAATTGTATTATCTCATAAGATATAAATCATTACCCAATGAATTAGAGGGATGTATAGGTTCAACCTATCACATAATGAAATCATACATACATATGCCACTAGATTATAAATAACATATCATAACCCAAGAAATATAATTTGTATAATATTCATGTATACATATCATTACCTATAAAAAGGGACTTCTGTCAAAAAAATTTCTTCATAAACAGAACCTATGAATAGAAATGGGTTTCAAAAGAATACAATCCATGAAAGGGAATGAAATTCATAAACATATTACCAAAGAAGAATAAATGTGTTTCATAAAGAACATGAAATTAAGAATAACTCATTCATAGAAAGGATATGAACGTAACATTTAGATCATATCCTAGAAATGCATGATTAACATCAATATATTACATATTAGATGGAAACTAATTTCGAAATGTTCTCTAAATATGTTTCTTGGGGAAAATATCATTTATTTTTTAATAAAGAATTTTAATACATAAAACTAATTGAAAATAATTTTCATATAAAATACCATGAAAACATAAAATAATACCTAAAATCATTTAAAAATATTTTTCCTTAAAAACATTTAAAATAATCTTCAAAACATTTTAAATAACTTTTTCTTTAAAACACTTCAAAACATTTAAAGAAAACATGAAAATATTTTGAAAACAATTACATTGAAAATACTTTGAAGACTTATAAATAAATCATTAAAATATTTTTAAAATAGTTTTTCTTGAAAACTTAAATTTTAATCTAGAAAATGATTTGTAAATATTTTTTGCGAATGCACATTGAAAACTTGTATAAAATAATTTAAAACATTTTGAAAATAGTTTTCAATGAAAACATAAAAAATATGATTCGAACAAATTTGGAAAAAAATTTATTTGTAAAATTATTTTAAAAACATTTTCATAAATATTAAAATTTTTATCAAGGAAAAGGAGGATTAAAATAAATTAAATACAGTAATTTAATACATGTCATATGAGGTCAAAACAACATTCATTTTTCATAGTAAAACGGATATAAAAATGTCTTTTTTGGAAAGAAACAAGAATATTCCATGAAGAGATTTGTAAAAGAAAAAAAGGGAAAAACAGTATTTTATATGTTATAGGGGAATGATAATAAGTACTTCAAAAATATTTTTAGAAAACATAGATTTCTTATCAAAGAGAGGGTGAATCCTAGATTCCCTAAATACACATTGTTAACTAGTATATGTACCTAAGAGTTGAAAATGGGACCAATACATGATTATATCATGAAATAAAAGCAGATATAGAATCTCATGAATATTATTTAGAGATAGATCCTAATATTTTAGAAAAGAATGCATAAACAAAAACAATCTTTAATAGCAATGAAATTGCCTCAATTAGCACTTATAACTTGGAATCTTGGGATCATGCTCTCTATTTTAGTGAATGTAAATAAATAAAACCTATAATACCATGAAAATATTTATATTCAATATATGGCATGTAAAATGGAAGTATTTGAAAAGAGAAAAAATATTATAGTTGTATTACAAAACATGAGTCTCAAAGAAGGTAAATCAAGACAAAAATATTTTTACCAATTTGGTATCTTTAGAAACATAAACCCCATGAAAGACAGATCATATGATGGGAATGTGAATACCTATAAATGTTTGTAAAATATACATAAAATAAAATCCCATGAAATATATACACCACAAAAATGGAAGGAGTGGTGAACCTAAATTGTATCTCATAGAAGTTAAAAGTGAGATGAAATCCCCTTAAATTGTGTCTTGACTCTCTCCGTAATCATAGAATTTTCAGGTATAATAAAAAAAGTTTATTATGAATATTTTAATGAATCATATTATTATATATATTACAATATATTCTTTTTATTAATCTACTATATCTATGAATCCTGGCTTTCCAACATACACATGTCCATCAACCGTTCCCCCATGTCATTACAAACATATGTGCCCCTCGCACAGAGCTCCACGCCTCCCCTCCCCGCGCACTCTCTCATATCTTCCCTACGCACGACCCACAAATCCAACTTTTTAATCTGCCTCCCACTACCAATCTCGACTGAATTGTCGCATCGGTCGACCTCTAGATCCCTCGAAGCCCACCTCTTTCGTCAGCAACTCCAGATCTTGAAGCTGACCTTCGACGACCAGCTTGTCTAGATATCAACTGCGGTCTCCCCATTTTTGGCTTCTCCTGGATTGGGTCGGGGCAATTATATTGATGACCTAGGGTTCCAGTTTTCTCCACATGATGCCGTCATATAACTCCCAGATATCTTCAAGAGCATCGTCCTTACACAACTTCTTCCTCCTTCCATCGGTTGCAGCATACACCTCCATTTTGTCGAAGGCGCACTCGGTTTGTGTAGGGGTAAGTATATTGATGAGAAAGGTTTCTGGTTTTTTTCTCATGCGGCCATTATCTACTTCCCGGATATCTTGCAGACCATCGTTCTCAGACATCATCTTCCTCCTTGCACCGGTTGTAGCATAAACCTCCATTCTTCTTGAAGGCGGACTCGGATTAACAACGTTCCAAACTGACTCGCGGTACCCTTTGAACCAAATAGCTCAAACTCCAGGTAATCATTTGAAAACCTACACTGCTTCGTTTAAGTTTGATTTAGTTCCATAATATTTGATCGTAACTGCTCGATTTACATACCGTCAACACCCCCTGCATATTGTAATCTCAGTCTGGTATTCCAGGAATTGTTTGGATTCCTATTTCAGCGCTACTGTCATTCTGATCTCCATAGCCTTCAGGCTATTTGAATTCACACCCGCTTCATCTTTTCACTAAGGTTAATAATGTATATTTATAATATAAAAAGGAAATACTTTAAACTGCATGTCTGGATCTACTTATCCAATATAACTGTTCGCATTCACTTAGCGTTAGTTATACATCGGTTTCCTGTATGAGGTTCCAAGCACAACTTATTCCATTTACAAGTCAATTTACCATGTTCATATCCAACTGCATGTTTATTTGTCTGACTTTAGAAGACCATTTATGAAAAAATAAACTTCTACTGATGTCAGATGTTAGAGTTTCTTTTACAGTTTTACAACTGCATTGTCGATATCTATGTGGATATCCACATACATATATGGGTTACTAACATAACAATAACTGAATAAAACATAAATTTCTGCTACTATATGTTACGGAATATTACGTCTTTTCATTTATTATGTCAAATTGTTTAACGAAGCAGTGTACTGTTTCATTATACGGTCTCATTGCACACCTTGACTATAATCTATAAAGAAAAAACAAACAAACATGAATTGTCTTTCGAACCCTAGAGAGGCAAGGTTACAAAGGAGGCAACTTATGAAGGAATGACATGTAGTTTGTGAGTTCTCTACATAGTACCCTTGGAAATGTTTTCATTACAACCCTCTATTTAGTAGTTTCAATAATTATACTTTCTTCATGATCAGTGCCGACAAAAACTTGTAACGATTCAATGTCATAAACCTATAACTCTACTAATCCATCAAGTAAACCAATATCAACTGGTGACATCACACGTGGGATCCCACAGATTCCATTGTCATCTCTATGTATCAACGGTTTATTCTATTTACATTAGGCATTATAGTCTTTGCGATGTATCAAACTACATATCTGAGTAATGGGGTGTATCTTACTAAATTGATTTTATTACAGTGCATGAACCGTTGTCTGCTCGGTCAAATACAAACTTGAATTGCCCATAAAACTGTACAGATGCATGGTTACAACATAGGCTGATGATGATGGAGTGACATAAAGATTGTGAGTTTACTAATACCGTCACTTTTAATGGTTCAATTAATTTACATTTAGTTATTATCACTTTTCAATTAATTTACAATAATAACAGTGTCTACATGTACTGGAAACTCAACTGTGGCTGCTGCTTGTCCATTTCAAACTCCAAACACTCAACCTCTACATACAAATATATTCACGAGTGATATGACACAAATGCCATTATCACCTATCTGTAACAATGGTTTGTTCTGTTTAAATTTATAAGTATTACCCATTAAACTATACAGTTTATTTCACAGTAACACGGATTGTTTCTAATGAATAGCTTCTCTGTCATTAGTCGCTAAAACATCTACACCTCAGTTAACGTTGTCTCCTGGATCTAACAAAAGAAAAAAATGACTAGGATTACTGAATAATTCTCCCGTGCCTTTCGATAAATATGATAACATGTTTATTTCATGCCCAATTGTTATGGTGTGATGCATTTTTATTTCCCTTGTAAAATTTTGGCCGTGAATTTTCCTAGCTTTAGCGGATGCAGAAAATACTTCTTCCAAATCATCAGCTGTGACCTCGAAGCAGTAATAATGAATACTATTTGTACACATTACAATTCGATGAACTTCCACTTATATTTCTTATGCTTCCCTGTACAAACAGTTGCAGCTTAACTTCTACCGATGGAAACTACAGAATGATATCCATTACAGGTATGAGGTACACTATATGTTGACACACACGCATATATATACCACTACACATCCTATATAGTATTGAGTTTTTTTCATTAACTACTTTCATGTACTGGTCAACAATAATTTTTCCGAGAATCAAGGATAGAAAATAATATCAAGGCTCAAGATAACATAAATTATAACAGTAACGGTGCAGAAAACTACAGAGGTAATTTAATGTACACACTTCTCCTCAAACTTTATTGAGTTCTGTATTATTTAAGCAAGGCTAGTATTACATAGTGCTTCCTTCTGTAGGAGATTCAGTGGAAGATGATAATACTGAGAATATGGGTTTGGGTTCTTACTAAACATGCATTAATGGTTCCTTAATACAATATCATTCTCTCTTATAGCGACTTAATTTTACTAATAACACTTTCTACATTGCTGTTATGTACATTCAGGTTATTATTATATTGGAGACCCTACTAACGTCTGCCAATATTGTCACACTTTTTTTTGGTTTGATGAGAGAAACAAGAAATTCATCAATAGACAAAACCAACGCTTCTCTCTATGCTGCTCAATGGGAAAGGTTGCATTGGACTTACTACCTGAATGTCCTAAATACCATAAGATGTGGGTGTTCAATCAAACAACTGCAAAAGCCTGATTATTCCAAGACCACATTCATATTCAAAATTCAATGTTTTCATTCACGTCAATGGGTGGGAAGGTAAATTGGTCATTCAATAATGGTAGAGCTCCATATATATTCAGATTACATGGGCAAAACAACCATTGCATATGTAGTTTATGTCTGCCTGATGGACAACCACCAAGTTTCGCACAACTTTATGTGTATGATACTACACATGAGTTTCAAAATAGAATTCCTGGGATGAGGTATCGTTAATATTCATTACTTTCTGTTACGTTGACAAATACTTCACCTTTTTATGCTAACATTAATAATTTATCCAGCTTTGACGACAACAATAGTCAATCTGTTATTAATTGCAATACTGTTGAAAACCTACAACAACTAATTCATCAAAACAATGCTCTGGATCAAGCATTTATAAGTGAAAAAGTGGTTCTTAGCTTTCAAGAGGTTCCAACTTTAAAGCTATGGCTTCTTAAAAGAAGAGAAACAAACAGTACCATATATAATCATCCAAATACATCTGAAATAGCGATGCTGATTGTCTATGACATTGAGGATCTCAACCAGGAACGGGATATCATCATTCAAACTAAAAATTGAGATTTATAGTGAATTGATGAGCTTCACCCTTTGTATATTCCATTGCAGTATCCATTGATTTTCTCTGATAGCTAGGATGGATATTGTGAGAATGTGTTGCATCATGCTACTCAATTCACAAAAAGTACTGCACTCAGAAAGGTAAAAATTAGAGAGTACATTTCATTCCACTTGAAATTCCATGAAAATGAAGCATCGATCATACTACATTACAGAAGATTACTGAAACAGTTTACTGTTGATTCTTATATGATGATTGAGTCTCAAAGACATTCATTAATTCTCTTCAATCAGAAGAAACTGAGGGTCGAACTTTACAATGGGTTATAAGATGCACTGCTTCGAGGTGACCGTGAAGGGCCATCCTGAAAAATGTGTATTGTGTTACCTTCTACATTTTTGGTCATTCCACGGTATATGATTCAGAATTACCATGATGTTGTATCAATATGTAATTGGGCAGGGTATCCTGATCTATTTTTAACATTTACATGTAACCCGATGTGGCCTAAAGTAACTCAATTTATTAGACATCAAAATCTTCATCCACCAGATTGCCTGAAAATATTATCTCGGGTTTTCAATATAAAGGATGAACATCTACTGAAAGATTTACGACAAGTTTGTTTATTTTGGAAGTCATGTGCATGTTAGTTTTTATGAACACAATATCTTGTATTTTCAATTCCATATTTTATATTCTATCATCTAATATTAACCATCAAACTATTTATATCTCTTGTAGTTTTCAGAATAGTGTAGTTTCAAAAATGTGGTTTGCCTCATGTGCACATCCTACTATTTCTCTATCATGAAAACAAAATTCACAGTCCAACAGATGTATACAAGATTGTATGTGATGAAATTCCCAATAATTGTGCCTCCCTAAGACTAAACGAAGCTGTTAAGAATTTTATGATCCATGGACCTTTTGGTGATGCCAATCGTACCTCTCCCTGTATGAGAAGTGGTAAATGTTTGAAATATTTTCCAATGAAATTTGTGGAGCATACCACTATTGATGATGATGGTTGTGTGGCCTATCGCAGAAGGGATGATGGAAGAACAGTTCTAAAAAATGGAGTCCCTTTAGATAATTGTTTTGTGGTTCTATACAATCATGTGTTTCTGTCAAAGTATCAAGCACATATAAATATTGATGTTTTCAATCAGTTATCTTCCATAAAATATATTTATAAGTATATTAACAAGGGAAATGATCGGGTAACTGCAGCACTCTGTTAGAGAATCAAGAAAGATTTATCAGAGAATTATGTTGATGAAATCAAAATGTACTTTGATTGTCGCTACATATCTCCTTGTGAGGCCTCTTGGAGAATATTTTTTTATGATATCCGTTATATATATCCACCGGTTGAGAGGTTAGGTTTCCATTTACCCAGACAACAATCTGTGACCTTCGAAGATAATGATAATATTGTAGATGTATTGAATCACACATCCATATCTGAAACAATGCTCACCTCTTGGTTTCATGCAAATATTATTTACCCAGAGGGCATATCTCTTACATTTGTAGAGTTCCCTACTAGATTTGTTTACCACTCAAATGACAAGACATGGAATCTCAGAAATAAGGGTTTTTCTATTGGCAGGCTATACTACATTCCTCCAACAACTGGTTAACTATTTTACTTGCAGATACTTATAACAAAAATCAAAGGTGCTACTTCATTTGAGGATCTCAAAACAGTGAACAACATTACTCATGGAGCATTTAGAGAGGCATGTTGTGTGCCGGTAATACTAAAAGATGACACAGAATTTATTGAAGCAATAAATGAGGTTTTATCATGGGGAATGAGAAATTATGTGTGCAGGCTCTTTGAAAGCATTTTATTTTTCAATTACATTTCTCTTCCAGAAATTGTTTGGCAACAAACCTCTCACATCCTAGCTGAAGATATATTACACTCTCAAAGATGAAGGATAGAACTGCAAGGTGCAAAGCTATTTCTTAGATTATATTTTATAACATGTTGCTGCTAACTAATTAGAGAATTCTCATTTTCCATATGTTCTTGAAAAATGTTTTTATATAATATTAACAGTAATATTGGCTGAAAAACGTTGGTTATATATAAATTAAATGCTACTTATTGGATGCCATGTAGTTAGGGAGGGTCTTACAGAAAGGTATGATCATTTCATGTTACTATAGATATTTAAACCATAGTTAATCCTGAAGTGATAGGAAACATAAATCATTTAAATCCAAGGAGATTTTTTAAATTACATTTCAGCCTCACATGACATAAAACATGAAAAAAACTGCATGCATGTGAGGTTATTTAAATAACAATTCAGCCTAAAATGATAGAAAACATTAAAATCCAAGGGGTCAAAAACTTTCCATATGAATGCATAAATAGAATAGTTATTCATTACTGCTGATATTTTAATACCTTTCTTTCAATTTTATTATTAAATTAACTTATTTATTCCAGAAATCGTATTGATGGTTCCAGAAATTAAATGATACTTATTGGATGCCATGTAGTTAAGGAGGATCTTAAATAAAGGTCTGATCATTTCAAGTTACTATAATTATTTAAACAACGGTTCATCCTCAAATGACAGGAAACATAAATCATTTAAATCCAAGGGGTTCTTTAAATAACATTTCAGACTCACATGACATAAAACATGAAAAAAACTACATGTGAGGTTATTTAAATAACAGTTCAGCCTCAAAAGACATAAAACATTAAAATTCAAGGGGTCAACAACTATCCATAAGAATGCATAAACAGAATAATTATTCATTACTGCTGATATTTTAATAATTTTCTTTCTATTTTACTTTTACATTAACTGCTAGCTTCCAGAAAACATATTTTTCTAATTTATTACCAATACATAGTTGCACAAGTCTACTATCAATCAACCATTAGCAGTCATGCATAATACATACTTTCGTATATATAATAAATTCTCTCACACAAAATATGTTTTATTATTTCATTTAATATTATTTAACTAATTAAATTCATGAAGTTTTTGTTTTTACTACTCTAAAACAATGTACCTCATTCTTCTATATTTGACACTAATAGAAGATCAAATACATATACTTGATCTACTTGAAATAGAACTGATTTTACGGACCAACGGAACATCTCTTTGATTTTATCCCCCCATTCCAATTCCAGATTCTGCAATTGATATTCATTCAAATCATTTAGTTGCAGAAGAACTAAATTACAATAGAGATATCCTATGAAGAGAGTACAGAACTTTACAGACTATTCTAACTGTTGAACAGAGAGAGGTGATGGATTCCATTTTGTCTGCATTATATACAAATATCAGAGGATTCTTCTTCTTTCACGGATATGGAGGCACAGGTAAAACATTCATTTGGAATATTTTAACATCATTTCTGCGATCAGATGGATCTATGGTACTTGTGGTTTCTTCGAGTGGAATAGCATCATTACTAATTCCTGGTGGATGCATGACACATTCTAAATTTCATATTCCAATCACCATTACTGAGCAATCTTTTTGCAATATTTTGCAAGGGAGTGATGTAGCTGAACTTCTACACTCTACAAAACTGATCATTTGGGATGAAGCTTATATGGTTAATAAATATTTCTTTGAGGTGCTAAACCGTATTCTCAGGGATATTATGAGAGTAAAAAATTGTAATGCAATGAATTTTCCACTCGGTGGTCTAACAGTGGAATTCGGTGGAGATTTCAGACATATATTTCTTGTAATACCATGTGGTAACAGAAATGACATTGTATTTGCATGTATTAAGTCGTCGTATCTTTGGCAGTATTGTAAGCTCTTAACTCTAACAAAGAACATGAGATTGCATTCCACTACATCCATCGATGATTCAAATCAGATCCATGAATTCGCTAAATGGACTTTGGATATTGGCGAAGAACGCGTTAGAGAACCTAATGACGGTGAAGTGCTCTTAGAAATTCGTTCATCATATCTTCTTTACTACACAAAAAACCCAATGGTTGCAATTGTGGATCATACTTATCCTAATTTCGGTGACAAATACAGCGAGCTCTTCTTTTTGAATGAGCATGCCATTCTAGCTCCAACCCGTGATGTTATTCAAGAAATAAATGATTACATGTTGTCTCTCACAAATTCTGCACAGAAAGTCTACTTCAGCTCTGATTTAGTCTGCAATGCGAGTTTTGATACAGATAGGGCAGAAAACATATATACCTCTGAGATGTTAAATGGAATAAACGTCTCTGGATTGGAACCCCATAAAATTTCATTAATTATTGGTGTCCCCATTATGTTATTAAGAAATTTTGATCAATCTGTTGGTTTATGTAACGGTGCTCATATGATTGTTACACACTTAGGGGACCATGTCATTGGAGCAAAAATTCTGACTGGCTATCATTCGGGGAATTCAGAATTCATTGCAAGACTAACTATGACGCACTCTGATCTTTGATGGCCTTTCAAATTACAAAGAAGGCAATATCCTTTGACAGTTTCTTATGCAATGACTATTAATAAAATAAAATGACAATAATTGTCTTCTTTTGGTTTATTTCTCCGAAAAACTGTGTTTTATCTTGGTCAATTATATTTTTCGGTTTCTAGGGTCACATCAGTTTCTGGTTTGAAAATTTTTTTTGATGATAACAGTAACACATGATCTCATTACACACATAATATTGTGTACAATGAAATATATGAAAACCTATGTTAGGTACTATTTTCAACTAGAACATCTATTGTTTAACTACTGTTTGGGACTGCAATATGTAATTCATAAAGTCTGTAACTGCTTAATATATTATTATTTTTAGCACTAATCATATTTGTACACAGTAAAAACAATATGTCCAGATCAATTATCCCGTCGAATGAGATTACACCTAAGGATGACGAAACACTATGGATTTAGGTTCATGTTTTATACATGTGGTGCAATTTGTTGCCAAAATACTCTAATGTTGTTGTGGCTATCGATCTAATACTTACTGATAAAGAGGTCAGTTTACATTTCATGTCTACTGTTTCATTATTTCACCCTATAATCCGGTTTCGATGTATAAATTTGGCAATAAGTCTAAATTATCATTCTATCCTTGCACATTTATATTTTTAATGTATTCTCCTATGTTTTAACATGATATGTTTAGGGAATAAAAATTCATTGTACAATCAGTAGCCTCCAGCTTATCTCTAAGTACAAAAATATACTGCATGAGGGGAGATGTTATATGATACAAAACTTCCAGATTACTTCAAACCATGGCAGTTACTTGGGATATAGACATGCATGTAGACTATTTTTCATGATGAAAACATATGTACATCCATGTGATGCAAAAATTCATCTTTTCAGTTTTGATTTTACTTCATATGATGATATTATTCAATTGAACATTCCTGAAGAACATTTGATAGGTACATTCCACTTCATAGTGCATATTGATTTTTCATTCTAGATAGTTTAATACATTAAACATTATATAATTTTATACTACCCTTGTATTATTTCCAATAAAAGCCTCTTTTTGTCATCTATCTTATATAAATTATAGGACTTCTTCGATACACAAAATCGGTGAAAGATATGGGTCCTTCAAACCGCAAGATGCAAATTACTCTTGAGGAAGACATGTCATTATTTTTCAAAATTTATATTAATTGACTACTTGAAATTTATATGTACTCATATTGTTACTCAAATTTCATATAGAGGTTTGCAACTAACCTATAGTTTCTGGGGGGGACTACGTATATGAATTGATAGATTACCTGGAAAAGAACAAGGAGGGTTCTACCATTATGATATTACAACTCGTCCGAGTAAAGCAGTTGAGAATTATGGTTTCTGTCTGTATAGTATCATTTTTCTATTTCTAAATAATTCCTAAAACATGTTTCATGACCACCTGACTCTCTAATTATGTGTTCTTTGACTTCAATCATTTTTAGACTCTATTGTTGTCACAACTTCTGTGAATGCAACAAAAATTCATTACCATCTTCAAATTAATGTAGTAGAAAATTTCAGAAATAGGTAACATTATTCATACTCGGTGTTTTTTATATTTACAACTTTATACTCTGTGCATCCCAATTGTAATTCAGAAATGTTCTTATTTTTTATTTTAAAGTCTATCATTATATATTTACCTGGTTTGGGGTGTTAATAAAATCACAGTTACAAAGCCTAACACCAACTAATGTCAACCCCACTATAGAAGTCTTGTATTGGAATATCAAGAAAACAATATCCGATGTGAAAATTTGTCTCGAGGTAACAATAATATCCTTATAATCAGAAATAAAATAAACTATTTTATGAACTGTTTACATCTATCCTTTACTAATGAGTTTATTATTATGTACAACCTCTTTACAGCTTACACGTTTCTTAATAGGAGCTACAATAATAAAAATTCAAAGTACTCATAGCTAGTTTTTGGATTCATGTAACTTCTACATGAAGAAAATACATGTTTAAAACGTCAAAATATGGTGCCACAGTTGTAACTTATCTCCCAACAGCAGTACTCCCAGGTTTCAAATCTTATTTTAAATTTATTTTGTACAATATTTTTCTATCTAACTAATAACGTATAATACACAATATCTCTGACTTTGTAACCACAATATTAAATCCAATAGATTCAGAGAGCAACTAGTGGTTGTTGACGTGACAGACTCATGTTTAGTTGTTTTATTTGACAAACAAGTCCTCTAATTCGTACATAAAATAGCTGCCGAGTTAAGAGCTGTTTTGATACAGGTAGAACCAATTTCTTGTATGACCTCAATATTTTTTTCCATTATATTTTATAATACTTCTTATTGTCTATAATTTAGGCCGATGATGAGTATGGTTTTCCTATAGAATTGGATATTTCCAAATCAAAAATAGGGTTATTATCAATTGATGTAACCAATTATAATATTCAAAACAGTCATCGTTCGTTTGAACAGAAAAACTTCAAAGTGTTATTTATCAGTGATAATGATTACTACATCACCAACTTTAATGACTTCCTTGAAAAGAATCAGGTAATACAATATAGTTATTCATATCTTGCTTAAATATATATATGTTTTGAAATTTTACAGTCTATCTGTATTTTACTATATAGGGACATCAAATGATTGGTTACTCATATGTCAGTAGTGGAATTGAATATATCAAGGTACTACATGCTTTAGTTTTTTCCCACTTCCTAAAAAAATATGCTTACTATATTTTTCCTTCCAACCATGCACAATATGAGCATCAAACTGGTAGGTCTTCCCCATCATCTTCCAGCATTGCGAGTAGATATGATGGATGTACCTAAAATATGTCATCTACTAAGGTATGTTTCAGTTATCCTCATTTACTGTTATCTTAATTCCATTTAGGTTAATATACATCCAACATTAATATAGTTTTTTGTTGTTTTTTATTTTTTTGACATATGCTACTTTATATCTGTAACTGCCTACTGTTAACTAAAAGATATATGCTTTATTGATTTCAACTAAAACAAGTATGTTCCAATTGTTCTAAATATATTCTTTACGTATAAATACCTGTCACATTAATTTGATATGGAGGATGATGTGTGACATGATGCTATGGTATGTCGCGACATTTTTGGTACAATAAGTCATTGTACTCAAGTAGAGATGCTAATGAAGGGAAATCTGGACAATTCAAATGACCAGTCTAACTGAGATTTTCTTCCCTAACGTCTTGCTATTAAAACTCTTTGGGTATTTATTTTTTATTTCACTCCCTTTTTTTATATCTTCTGATCAATAAATAATGTTCAAGAACAAGTGCACAGTTAAATAAATTACAAGACTAGCCATTGTGGCCTGCAAAATTATTTGGAGTTCCACATGAATAAATTTTCTCTTCAGTTGATTGGTATGTGATTTGACAGTTCATTGGAGTTGACATTTTAGTTCCTTTTCATTTCCATTTACCTTGCATGATTAATACTTACTGCATTTGATCATATTATTTTACTGATTCATGACCATTATATTTAATCTAACACAAGAGCTTTTTCAGTTTGCAGTGAAACAAAATTAGATGCACGAGAAGAGTTATACACACTGCAATTTACACAGTGATAGCATGAACATACTACAGTTTACACACTGCAGTTTACATAGTGATACTAAGCACATTTTTTACGGAGTTTACACACATAAAAAGATTACACACCAAGACTGCAAGGTTACAAAATGAACATACACACTGAGTTTACATACATTAACATTTTTAACTTGTTCTTGTCATATTATAATTTGTTAGGAAGCCAGTGAGGATTATATAAAATGTGTAATACTCAACCGCTTCCATGGATCATTGTTCTATATTTAGATGAGGATCTCCTTGACACGTGTAAATTATAGGCCTACATTTTCTCTAGTGGAGCAACATAATGTTATCTCTTCAGGTCGGATTTAGAGCATGGAAATCCTCACTTAGATTAATTGTACTAATTAAAATTAATTTTTCTAAATTGACACATCCTTTAGTTATATTGAGTTTTTCTATATACACTCTCACTGCTACTCTGATATCATTATTGTAATTACTTTTATTATAGTTGTTATTTTTTTTCATTTCCGTTGTATTGTATATACACCTGGACCATGTATTCGGTTTTCCTGTTTATGTTTTATATTTTTATGTTATGTATGTTCTTTAGCAGACATCATCTCCCAATGATTTATATATACTTTGGAACCTGAAAACTCATAGGTGTTGCTTTATAAAATGAACAAGATCAACAATTTCCTCAGAACAATAAATGTTCTAAATGTTATTTTAGATATCTACATATCAGAGGACGTTTAAAAACAAGGGTTATGACTATTCATAATCATGTATTAATTTTCACTTTGGGGACTAATGACATAATTTTTACATGCAATTTTATAACTATTTTATGTCAATATCAGGAAGTATTTCAGTATGATTTACCTTTTTCCACCTAAAAGATACATCTAATTTTTTATTGATCCCCTTAAATGGACAAAAGATATTAATCTTACATTATATTCAATTCATACAACAATATTGAATCTGTTGAAGTTCTAATTGGATGAATTTTAATGAAATTTGTTGATATAAATAGGTACATAACCTAGCGCTGTTATACTTATTTTTTCATGTATTCATATGGTTCATTAGGACTTCCTCATTATTATTTTAAAATGATTTATGTTATGATAATGAATATTCATCCACTGCCCTAGATTAATGACTCCATTTGTCACTATAAGAGAGAATAATTAAATTGTGAATGATTGGAAAATAGAGAATTAAAACTCTTCCGTCAACTCCACAATATATGATTTTTGGTTGAACTCCCTGAAGACAGCTTCTGCTATCTTATAGTAGCTAGAAACATGATATTTTGTACACTACACTCAATGTATCACCGCCACTGGATTGAGATAGATTATATACAACAAATAAGCTATCATGATTTATTAAGATTACATGTTGAGATTACATAGTGAGCTTACACAATCCATTTACAGACACAAAATACACACTGACTTTTCAGAAACAGATTTCACATTCAGTTTACAGACTCTTATTGCACACACAGATTATTCACATACACTGCACAAATGGATTTTCACATACATTTCATACTATGAGTTTATATAAAAATAATGGATATTTGAGATTTCTGTGAACAGAATAATGGTAATTTTGAAATGTCATTTACAGAAAAAGAATTTTATTACACATCAGGTCCTGTAACTTTTTACATATATTATGAAATTTCATTTGAATTTAAATTAACTATTTTAAGACATATATCTCAACTGCGATCTAATTTTTTCTTCATTTTTTCTACATGTTCAAATCGGTACATGTTGTTCAGACTTTTTTATACATGTTATATGTTTCTGTATTCATTCTTAGTACTAAAATCTGCATAGTCTATACAGTATTTCTATTGTGGTCTGTTCTAAAGACTAATGTCTTTGGGATTTCTCATACTGGACATTTTAGTATGAGTTTTCTATAGGTTTATTATCAGTTTTTCATACGGGATGTTTTTCATGCAGGATGTTTCTTCATGCTAGACATTTTTCTTTTCATGCTGGACGGTTTTCAAAATTGATTACATTGTATCAGTTATTCAGACTTAAATTTTATCATCATGCTAGAAGTTACTCATGGTAGAAGAGGATAATGGTGGATGTTTTTTTGTTATGTTTTAGGTTCTTGATGGTGGAAGTTTATGTTTCAAGTTTACTAAACTTGTGTTTTTCATACTGGAAAGTGTTTCATGCTAGATGGTTTTTTGTATTTGATGTTCTCCATTTACCTGGAAGGTTTTCATAAGTTTTTGATTAGTTTCATTTCTCATGTTTTCATATTCAATTCAATCATTTTCACATATCGTGGTTTTATTATTACAATCTGTATTTTGTTTGACTTATCATTCAATTTTTATTCAACATTATTGTTTGATCTAACTTTTATAAATACGAATAACTTATTAAATGAAATACCAGTAATCGAATACACCGTTCAATAGCACGGGTGAGTACTAGTACTTTATATTACCTTCTTTGTAATTATCCTACTTTAAGGTTTCACTTATGGTAATATTCTATTTGTTCTTCTCATGTGTCTTAATTTGTTATATCATTGATACTTATAATTATATCATGATTCCAAAATGTAAAACAAGATATAAATATCATATACTTTCATTATAAGTATATTATAATAATCTATATCATAACTAAGTATATAATAAAGTACACCATTCAGGGAGATGGTAAGTTGTACGTATGCACGGATGTTGTTTTCAACTTTTATTATCATATTGAAAGAAACTATATAAATGAAATACATATATATATATATATATATATAATTATTAACTTATAATTAATATATCATATAATTTTATTAAACCCATGTATAATACATTTTATGTGGTGTGTGAATGAATCACAATGCTTTGAGGGGGCGGTAGTCCACAATTCCTCGAATGAGATTATCATATTAACACCAAATGGAAGGTAAGAATATGTGTCTTTTAAAAGTAATAAAAATCATAAATAAATAATTAATATAATATATTACATATATAAATGAATTTTATATCACAATGGACACCATGATTGGTGGTAGAGTAGAAATGAACAATCATCATTTTGTTTGACAGTTGTTCGTCGTACACTAAAATAGTATGTTCAACATCCATTAGATGGAGGTGTGTGTAAGTTTTGTTCATTAAATTTTCAAAAAAACATACTATTATATGTAAGATACTCATTTTTTCCCAAAATAAGGAAATACTAAAAGTTGATAGGTGGAGAAGGGAAATAATGGAAAGGAGCTTGAAAGAAGATGTTAACTCTAAATTGGGTAAATCCTTCTGGTTTGGGCCAAAAGGCTACATTGAAAGGGATTATTTCTTAATGGATGATTCAATTTAGAAATTAGGATTTTAGGTATGAAATTTAGGTAGGTATTGTCTTAACATAAGAGGCTTGAGAGTTGTTATGAAAAGGTAGAGTGATTTTCTTTCTAGATTGGAGGGGGAGTTTTACTTTTGTAAATAACAAAATTTATTCAATAATGGGTGGTCAATATTACGTAATGCTCCCCAAAAATGAAAATATAATGGTATAATGTATAATAATGGTATATAAAAACCAAATACACTCAAAAATATGTGGATTTTAAATATTTGGTTCCTTAATTTCTATGATTCCTCAATTTTATCATTTTGGTTTTTATTAAATCTATCTATTTTTCTTATCTAATTAATTTTACCATAAATACTATATTAAATGGAAATTTATTCTTCAATATATATACCCTGAATATTTAATATTATATAAAATTTATAAAATTAAAACCCCATTTTTTTATATTAATTTTAGAACAATCCCATGCGACATGCTAGACCGCTGCTTGAACCAGGATCGTATTGACAATTTATTTTGCTTAAAATGGGTTAATATGTTAATTATAAATGTTTACTTATTCCATTAATAGAATTTTTTTAATACTTAATAAGTCTTATACGTTACATGGAACAATATAGTATTTTTATTAATTTTAAATCATTTTATAAGATTCATTTATAATAAAATAACAATAATGTCATTTGTGACATTATTTATTTAATGTACACTTTAAAATATTAATATTATATTGGAATTAAAAAATATTAGGATAATAGGTGTGTAACATGACATATTAATATATAAAAAATAAATTTAGACAAAAATGCAATCAATTAAATCACTTTTAATATTTATAGTATATTTTATTTGAGTTAATTATTAACAAAATAATCATCATATTGATGTTTCTTATAAATTTTATGTATCTAAACCATCTATTACAATTATTGATAATTTATTCTGAAAATAATAACCCATTTATAATTAACATTGTTATATATACCCAAAAATATGACTTTTTTTACATATCTCAATGTTTTATAAATGTTAAAGTTAAGGAAAGTTCTCTTTTTGTCCTTTTCCATACTTACCCTTTTTATAGGAAACTTCCATTTAATAATATCCCAAAACAAAAATATTTCTTACTAAATGGGTAAATGGTCAAATTTTTTCATCCAATGGATTTTTGATAGGTCTCAAATTCATTTTAGTCCTTAATATTAAGGTTTTGTCCCTTATTAAGCTTAATCTTACCATAATCACCGTAATTAATTTTAATCACATTCACTAATCATTTTGGTCAAAAAAATAAGTTTATGTTATTACAAAAAAATATCATACTAATTAAATAATTTTACATAATATTTTAAAAATTCAAATCACAAGAATTGGGAAATTAAGATTAACATTAATCCCACAGACATGGGCGAAATAATGGGGTTTTATAGTAGAAAAATGTTGAGATGATTGTTTTGTTTTTATATTCAATTTCAAAGTGGATTTGATCCTTATGAATTTAATTGTATTATTATATTTAATATTCATATAATTTTACCTTAAAATATATTTATAATATCATTTAGCTTTCGAAATTAATTTGAAAAAAGGTTTTTTTAACTAAAAATTTGTTTTTCACTATTCATAAAAATGTTGTTTCTCAAAAAAAAATCCCAAAAAGTCACCCTAAGAAAATTTCAGCATATATAATTGAAATATGATGCTTATTTTATCAAATTAAATTTATAAATTTTCCGAAAATAAATTTTATTATTAAAATAAATAAATTCTAGGAAACAATATTTTTTACATAAAGGACTATACCAAAAATATTATCTTTTATTATCAATATTTTTTATCTATATAAAAAAAAATATTTTAAAATTAGTTATTACTATGTTAAACATATAGGATATAATTATATTAATTAAATAATTAAAACAATAATAAGAGTTGTTTCATATAAACTCATTGTTGTATGTATCATGTGCCAAGTCGATGTTGCTTGTAGCCCAAGCCAATATGGTAATGCGTGTACCGCACGCTAAGTTGGAATTGTGTGTAGCACAATCCAAGTTAGTATTTAATTTGAATGGAATGTTTGGCATAGTGTGTTAACATTTATATATATAATGAACTACATCCAGTGTCATGTGAAATGATAAATATAGAAGAGAAAAATTAATTCGAAAAAATATTATTCTCAAAATCTCAGGGTGATACAAGACATATGATTTTGGATATATCGTTATTGTGCATTTGGATATTGTAAATATGTCATGGGATATATGGTCATTTTATATAATGGGAAAAAATATATAAAATAATTTTTTGTAATTGTTAGTAAAAAATAAAAAGTAGTATAATTAAGAAACAATAAATAAATCTGGAATAAAATAAAAACTAATTTTTAAAATATCTTATTATAAATATGTAATTTTTGTTACATATTATGATTAATATTATTTTAAATAAAATAAAAATATTATTTTTATAGTATTTAAATAAATATATAATACAAATTTATTTTAAAAAATTGAATCATTATATAATTAATAATTAATTTTATGAGGATGTGATTAAATTCATTTAATTTATAAACGGGTATATTTATCATGAAAACATTTTATTATTTATTGTGTATTTTTATCCTAATAAATTTTATTGATCACTTTAAAATTAATCTGAAAGAATAAGAAAATTTATTAACATTCATTTAATTATTAATTGATAAGATATAGTATTATGACGATTTAATGTGTTGCAAAGTTAAATTTTAATAAAAATATTTTTTACTTTCATTTTATGTTTTATTTTAAGATATAATTTCCACATATATATAAATTTATTCAGATAAAATGGACTCCAAAATTGAAATTAAAATTTTGAAATTAGGTACGATGGTAAATTTCATATTATCAGGGTTGAATGATTTATGACATCAATGTATTTCACAAATAATACATAAAACATATTTCAATCATAATATAGTGTATAATGGAAGGAATATCACCACACTTTGGTTTATTCTACTTAAAGGGTCTCCTTCCTTTAAAAAATAGCCTTTATTAAAAATAATTTATGTATATATTGTGAAAATATCTCTCAAAGTCACCTATAAATATTCTTCTTTTTAACCCATTCAAAATAACTCAATCTATTTAGTTCCATATCTAATCACAGACCATTTTTCAATATAAAATCCTTATTATACATCATATTTATTTAACTCCCTAAATTTTTTTTGAAATCCATCATTTTTAAAGGACTCATTTTAAGGAGTAGATTCATCAATGTTAATAATTATTCACTCTAATTATCAATTACATTATAATCTAGACTATTTCAAAGTTATATTTTCTAATTTAATGTTATTATATTTAAAAAGCTATTCTTTTGTGAAAATGGTGAAAATATTTTATAGCTCTAAAATTATACTCATTTCATTAGTATATCATTTTCTTGTTTGAACTAGTTCGACCACCTACATTTATGATACAACAAAAAAATAATCATTCTCCTCATTAACAAATATCAATAAATTAATTATGTTATGTTGTGATATTAAGGATTGTTTTTTATGTATATTTTTTTAATGATGACACAAAAATGAATAGTCATTATAATATAACGTGTTACCATTAAAAAATTACCATAAACAAACTTTTCAGGGGTTTATTCTCAAAAACCTTACAGATAAGTTACATAAATTAACATGGGACTAAATAAATGTTTGTAATAAAATTATTTGAAAAATTTTAATAATCTATGATTTATTAATTTTTTTAATGAAAGAGAATCAATGCTGTCGTTATGAAACATGGGAATAATCCTGATAATTTATAACATTGGGTGCTGAAAAAAATAATATGTGTAAAATTTAAGTATTAAATTTTAATGATGGAAGAGTATAAAATCTAATATATGTGTATAATGTTATGAAATAATTTATTCATGTATTAATATTTATTATACGTGAGGTTATTTAATCTTCTTGGATGTTGGGAGTAAATGTGACCATTTCTTTCTAATCTCACATTCAAATCGAGATTTTTTATGACTATATTTATATTCACTGAAAATTATTTTATATATATATATATTCATATATTTAATTTTAATCTAGTTATTTCTATGTTTTACATGACTTATTACCATTTTGGTCTCATTGGATAATAATTCACATGAAATGTTTTCTATACATGAAACCAAATTTATCCCTTATTTTCGGTTGGGAATAATTTCCCTTCATGTCTCTATTTTTTATATATATATTTTTAAATTTCTTTAATATAAATATATCATTTCATAGGGTTATTTTATATTTTCCAATGGTTTAATTGTTAAATGATGATGGAAATATCTTTTTAATAAAATTAATATTGGTCATTTAACTATACTTTCATTTCAAAAGTCTGGAATGAGTGTTTTTTTCAAAAAAATCCCATGAATGAATTTTATAACCCACTACATCATATTTGATCATGATTATTCATCTCATATTTTTTATAGTTTTCTAAATTAATTTATATTCCATTTTTTAAAAATAATTTTCCTCTAAAATTTATCAAAATTATATTGGATATTTAATCTCCTTTTTAATGTAATTTTTAAGACATTCATTAGTTGATTTTTATAAATTTTAGTTTCCTTTAATATTTATTTTTATTCAATATGGATATGATCTACTAATATTTCCCAACTTTATTTTCTAGTTAAATTGTGATTTTAGTTTTAGAAAATGTCCTTAAAACCTATAAATATCATTTGATTTTATTAAGATATGATTAGATTATGAATGATTTTTTAATCTTGTGGTGAACATATGTATTTTTTATCATTATATGGTCATTGGGTCTATTATATTACTATAATTCATTTGGTAAAATTTTATATCTTATGTAATTTAGATGGGATATGGGTGGTTATCCCAAATCTAAAATTTAATTGTATGTGATTAGTTATCCCAAGTTCACTATGTTAGGGGATGATTATTATTATAGTCCATTCTGACATAAATGTCTCTATGGTTAACCAGTACATGTGTTTTGTTGTATATGGTTATGTTTTGTCTCATCATTTTTTTATGAAATGTAACTATGTTATATTCTCATGGATCAGGATTATTAACACAAGATTCCACTTTTCTGTAACTCTTTTATTTTGTTATGAAAAATTACTTATGCCATGTTTCATGTTTTATGATATATGTGTTATTGGGTATGATTCTATTATGTTTTTTCAATGATCCATGATTATTTATTCATACCAATATTCTCAAAATAGTCTTTCTTATGATATTTGATCGATATCTCTAATGTTTAACCAATATGGAGAATCTAATTTCAGATTTTATTTTGTTACAATTACCTTGGATTTGATATAGTGTACCATGTATAATATTTCAATAAGGGTATCACATATAAAGAATATTTTTTAATTATTCTGAATACTTATAAATAAATTATTCATTATGTATAAAATCACTAAATATACGCAACCTATTGGTTTTTTTGTGTTGTATTATGATATTTAACTAGTAAATATGAAAAAGTAAGTAATATATCTCTATGATGTGCCCAGTTTACCTCACAAAAAACAATCGAATCAAGAACTATGAAATGTACTACAGCTATATATATTAGGATTACATGTTCATGGTATTTTAAAAGGATGATATAGGCCTATAATGGTATTCAAAATGCACTTGAAGTGTAATAAAACATTTTCACTAATAATAGTTGAAATCCATGGCCAAATCCCAGTAAGGGGTTCATACCACGACATCAAAAGATCGGGAAATATTTTTTTATGGTTTTCCACCCCTCAGTGTGTGAGTATTAATTCTACACATGGATATCCTATTGATTTATTCTACATAAAGTGTGATACCCCTTTTCGTTAGGCTCAATTCTTCTCCACTCATGTTATGATCATAAGGGAAAATTCCACACCAAAATATTGTAGTTCTAGACATAATATTCATATCAATGCAAGAAAAAGTTTCATTAAAAGGTAAAATTTTAAAAAAAATATTTCATTGTAATTATCCCTCCGTTATAGGGGATACAATGGTTACAAAAAGTGGTATGAAATCTAGAAGGCTTAAGCATAATGAATCTATCAATATTTGATTATGTATATCAAGAATGTCTTCTATAGAAATTCAGTTCATCTAATTGATGGTGGGAATTACTATATTTTTAATAACCACACAATAAAACATCAAAAATATTTCATGCTTGATGTCTAGTTAGTAATAATCTAAATAATACATGTATATGATTCTTATTTGTTATAAATGACTGAAACAGACCAAAATATTCTGAAAACTGATAATAAAAATCAAAAAACATTATCCAAAGAATTATCTACAGAAATATAAATATGAAGGTAATGGTTTTTAATTATATATAAAAAATGGGATTAATAAGAAAACCTATTTTATTGGGAAAACAAGGTTATAGTGTAAAATCTACAATTATTGAAATGCAAGTTTTTTGATTTGAAGATATGTCCAAATGAATATTTATATGGTTTATTTAACGATATCATTGATGTATTGAGAACATTACATGGTCATGGTTATTATGTGATGGGTTTAGAAATTATAAATATGATTCTAGTAATTCTTTTACCTTTTTACAATACAAATATACTGGTTCTTTAAAAATGCAATTTCATGGATCTACCCCTAGATGATCTTCATAGAAAGATGGTCACCAAAAAAATATAGGTGATTTCAAAGAGCATATAAAATCATTTTTCAAAGTATATGTAATTTAAAGATAATATGAAATTCGTAAATAGTGATGTTATATATAAGGATGATTATTTAAATTATTTCTCTAAACACTATCTCTAAGAATATTTAGTCTTATAAAAGTATGGTTTGATGGAAATATTCCATTGGATGGTTTAAAGTACAGAAAATTCAAACACCACTGTGTAAAACCAAGATCAATAAATAAATTTATTATTTAATTAATTTTTTAAATTAATTAGTTTTTACCTTGTTCAGGGGTTTAATGTTTGAAATCTATGATTTTTTGGATGATTTATTGTCAAAAAATTGCGACGCATGGTTAGGAAAATCATGCAACTGTCACATGCATGGTGTTTCTTCCCTTATCAAAGAATTTTATAGTTGATTCATGGGTTCCAATAACTATTTCAGAAAACCATGTGAGTGGTATATTCTTATCTAGTGTAAATATCATGGTCTATAAATATCTTGAAAATCTTGTTTCCAAACTACATGGACTATCCTGGTGTTCAATAATTGGATATTCCGGAAATTATCATTTAGAGATTAATGGATGTTTTTGTATTTTTTTATACTTTGACATAGATTGGGGTTAATGACCAAGGTCTCTCCCTCTCTTCTCCTTTGGTTCCAAGAACCATAATCAAGTTGATATTTCCAGGTTGTCTCCTCCTTCCTCTTGTATTCCTCTCCCCATTATCCCATATTCCTTCCCCCTTTGATTTCTCTCTCTATCAAATATACTTAGGGTTCCTTAATATTATTTGGGTTTAAAAATATTTTTTTAAATGGTTTTTATTTCTATTTCTTACTTGGATATAATTTAATCTTATTAGATAGCTATCAATAATAGAATACTCCTTTTGGAATGATAGTCATTGAACTAGGGTTGGCATTTTTTTATTTTTATTTTAAAGTCATGTAATTTTATGCATGGTGATTTAAATTGATTTTTTTGTCAAATTTCAACTATATTTGTCATTTGGAATGAATTTATTAACATTTTTAGTTTAAATATCAGTTGGAATAAAATGTATAATCAAGGGGAGTTGTTTTTTAGATTTTTTCCAAAATCCAAGTGGTTGTAAAAATAATCCACTAGATTTTTTAAAATGAAATTGAGGCTTTTACGATTTTTGAATCAATTTGGGTTAGGAATTAAAGAAAAATTTGTAGTTTTTAACATTGGGATTCATTAAATGGAGAATTTTATTAATTTCATGGATGGTTTCCAAAAGGATTATGTCTAATTTTCATAGAAAATGATATGAGATATATATCATTATATATATGCAATTAAGATTGTAATTTTACTTAATTTTGAATGAATTGAAATTTTCATTCCATTAAATGATTGGCCATTTGAATTGTAACGACCCAAAATTTCATTAATGGAAAATCCCTCTTGATCCAGTTAAATGTTTCTTTATGTTTTTATATGATTTCAACTTCTTTAGTTTAACGTTAAGATTTGTGACCGTTACTTTTATAGTCGTTGAACAGTGATCATCTGGGTAGTTTAAATATAAGGCTTTAACGAACCAATTTTCTACTCAGACAAAGGAAGCGATGGCCTCATCCAGTAGAATTGCCCCTTACGAAGCCCATTTGTCAGAGCTTGGAAAGGAGGTGGCGTCTTTGGGCTTTGCCCTTGACCAAGCCCAAGCTGAGCTTCATCAAGTCAAGCTCGAACGTGATCGTCTACGGGAAAAATGGAAGTTGATAGAGATTACCACTCGAGCGATGTTATCCAAGCAACCCCAAGAGTCTGTCACCATCGCACACCTTACCCTTAGGTCTTATGCGGCTATTTTAAGGGGTTCTGTAACAAATAAGTAGCACCATGTTCATGTACATTATTTTTGTATATAATAATGAATATAATTTCTAGTCATTTTTGATGCATTGTAATTAGTTTTTAAAGTACAAATGATGTTTTTAGTTATTATTTAATTAAGAATTATATTTTATTAAATTAAAGGATTTTTGAATTAAATAATATTTTAATAAAATATTATTATTAATATTAAATTAATTTTTATTAAATATAAATGATCTTATAATTTTATGAATGCAATTAAAATTTTTATTAAGGTTTGAAAGCCATTTCTGTCAAAACCCGTGAATTTTTTATAAATGTCGGTTTATATTTTAAAAGTTAAATTTCACATATTTAGAAAATTATTTAGATAAAATAAATATTATTTTTGGAATCAGGATGTCGAAATTATCCAACGGTGAATTTTTCATAATTTTCTGAGACAGTCAAATTTTTGGGTAAAAATTAAATACCATTTAAATATATAATGTGTTTTATGACATCATAATGACCCAATGGTGATGTAATAAAATACAATAATCCTTATGTTCGGCCAATATGTGTTTTATCATTAAAATAATGAGGTTTTGGGTTTGTTTGACTCACTTTTCAAAGCATTAATGGAGCCCTAAAGACTTATTCAACACTTTGCCTTTTTAAATTAATTTCCATGGGAGTGTGACTCACCTCCACATAAGCAACCCTAATTTTTTAATACGTTCGGACCTTGGCCTTGTAAAATATTTTTTTCCTCTTTCCTTTTCCAGAAACCATGGGCAAATACCATGGGATGGTTTTTGGTTTGGATTATTTTAATATAAGGGGTCTCAAACCTAAATAATAAAGAATTCTCTCACCTTTCCTATATAAACCCACCCAAGCTCCCACTTCCTCCTCACCCAAAGCCCTTGAAGTTCGTCCAAACTCTGCCCTACTCTCTCTAGAATCCTCTCAAGGTGCCCCAAGCTCCCAAGAAGCCTCTCACAAGCCTCTCTCTAGCCTTTGGAAGCACACTTCCAAGTAAGGGTTTTTCTTCCTTTCTCATTTTTTTTTGTCAATTTTTTTTAAGTTTTATTTCCCTTTTTATTTCAATTATGAATGTTGGGGTATGGATTCTCACCTCCCCCATACTACCCTTTTATTGTTTTAATGACGGGAGAACCCTTTCTCTCTCATTAAATGCCTCCCATGTACACCCGTTACTATGCCGAAATTCCAAAAGAAACTTCTCTCTCTTCTTTTACATTCAAGCAATACTTTTGTATCATGAATCTAAATTCAATTTCTATTATTGGGACATGTATATATATTATCTCCTTATTGTACATTACATGTAAATATGATGAGGAACCCCTTTCTCTCTCATCAACCTTTTTTTATGAATTCTTATGTCACGCCGTTACGCTGCTGAAATCGCACCGATTTTCTAAGCCAATGTCTTTGTGTAGTGAATACCATGCCCATTTCTCCATCAAGGGTATTCACCTTTATGCACATTTAAATATTGATTATAAAGTTTCATGTATGAATTCCACTTTCCTTTATCGTGGAAGAAATGATTATGTTTTATGAATCCATGTTTTATGATCCATGTGGCACACTTATGCATGAAATGAAATGTTTAAGAAGGGTGCGCCCTGATAGCGCTCCAATGCATTGGGTAAAGTATAGTATCATGATACATCATGTGCAATGAGTGTTGACTCATGCTAATTCAAGTGCAACGAGGGTTTACTCGTGCTTCAAGTGCAATGAGGGTTTACTCATGCTCCATGTGCAATGAGCCTTGGCTCATGCTAATTCAATGTTAAGTGTTGTTGCCACATTTCCATGTTATGATTATCATGCTTTATCATGCCTTTATGTTCATGTCTCTCTTGTGCTCTATTGATATTCCTATCTCCTAACATGTATTGTACTCCTAATGTTATTCATTTTGTACTCCCTTACTGGGCTTTATAGCTCACCCTTTTCTTATGCATGTCCTCAGGTTATCCCATGCAATGCTAAGTACGAAGGAATGTAGTGGTCATGTAAAGGAAGTTTTCAATAAGGATGTTGTATTTCAAGTTTAAAGTTTTTATGTAATGATCCTAAGCCCCAAAGACACTAAACCTCTCGATCTTCTTTGTTGTATCAATTGAAGTTTTATGTAATAAAGCATGTTTAAGTTGTAATAAAAAGCAGGGTTGTCATAGTTGGTATCAGAGGATAGGTTTAGTTATTTTTGGGATTAGGAAACCCTAGTAAAGCCTTAGATAGAAGACTAATCATAATAAAAACATCCCTAAGTTTTGTTAAATACTAAGTAAGTGGTTTATCAAACAAATACATCCCTGTCTGGATACGAGCAGGTAGAGGCGGCTCTGGCACAGATGTATCCTAGGGGTAAAACCCGAAAACACCGCTTTGAGCTAGACTCGAACAGGAACTGGTGCACGACAACAGGCCTTGCTGCACTCTTGGTTACGACACTCCCGTGGGATATGTTTTGATAAATTCACAATGTTAAGTATGAACCCTTATTAAGGGAAAAAAATGGCCCTAAGAATATATGTTAGAAGGAAGATCATGAAAAGCCTGGATTGAATCCTATAGACTCATGAGTTAAAGAGATTAAAGTTTATTTATAAGTCATCAACTTTTGTCTTTGGATTACCCTTTATGTGTTACCCCTAACTTGCCTTTTATTCCAGCCAATGGCCGGTAATAGGAGAACTCGGGCTAACAACCGTTGTGAAGATCAGTGTGATGATTGTACTAATGAGATGCCCAATCCAATGGGAGCGGGAATCGCGAACTTTGTCACGCTTCTCTCTCAGCTAACTCAAGTTTTGAATAGAAACACTGGTCAAGAGGAACGTTCAACACCCCCTAAGAACGAACAAGTCGCTATTGAAAGCTTCATGAGACAAAGGCCTCCTACTTTTAGTGGATCATCCGATCCCACGATTGCTGAACAATGGATCAACTCCATTGAAAAGATATTCTCCATCCTTCAATGCTCTGAAAAAGAGAAGGTTCTCCTGGCGGCTTATCATATGGAAGGTGAAGCTGATCAATGGTGTACATTGATCAAAAATACGAAGCCTGAGGAGGAGATCGAGGCTTTGGAATGGAAGGTATTCCGGAAGATGTTTTTCGATAAATATTTTCCACGCACCCTCCGTCTTAAGATGGAAAGGGACTTCCTTTCCCTCAAGCAGAAAGATGAGGAATCTGTGGGAGCGTACGAGGCAAACTTCACAAGGCTTGCATGATACGCTTCCAGCTTTGTCGTTACCCCCGAATGCAAGGTTGACCGCTTCTTTGGTGGGCTGAATCCTAGCTTGCGGAAAGCATTAGTGATCCGTGACTTCGACAGCTATGAGGAAATTGTCCGATGTGCCCTCAAGGTTGAAATAGAGATCGTAGAATCACAGGGGTATCATGGGGACAAGAAGCGGAAGGTGGACTTCAATGCTGGTGGTCCGATGGATAAATCCAACGGCGCTAAGAAATTCCAGCACCCCACTTTCCAAAAGTGTGGAAAGAAGCACCCTGGAAATTGCCTTAGGGGGACAAGAAAATTCTTCAAGTGTGGAAGAGAAGGGAACCTAGCTGTTAACTGTCAGCAAGAAGGACCCGCGGCTGCGACGGAGGGGAGGAATGCTCCGTTCAAACCTCAACGCGTTGTTCAATGCTTCAAATGCAAAGAACCGGGTCATTTTGCGAATCAGTGCCCTAATCCAAGGGTTATCGGAGGCAATCAACAACCTCCAAGACAGCAAGGAAGAGATTTTTCCATCACTTCTGCCGAAGTGAACCCCGACAACGAAGTGGTGACAGGTACGCTAGTTATTCATTTAAGAATAGCGAACGTACTTTTTGATTCAGGTTCTACGCATTCTTTTATATCTCAAAATTTTAGTAGAACAATCCCTGCACCACCAAAAATAATGGAAGTAAAGATGTCGGTGAGTACGACAAATGGGGCAATCATTGCATCCCCTGAGTATAAGTCCTCCCCTGTTATAATCTGTGGATTGAATTTCCCGGCGAACCTCGTCATACTCCCTTTGGTGGAATTTGATTCAATTCTTGGCATGGATTGGCTTTCCTTATATAGAGCCAACATAAATTGTCTGGAGAGGGAAATCACACTCCATATGGAGAATCGACCCCCGATTCGTTACAAGTGTCAAGAGGAAGATGAATCTCCTTTAGCTCCATCATCTCAAGCATGGATATTACTGCCTTATAAGCACGCATATCTGGCTCAGATGATTGAGTCCATGGAAGAAACCACCCTTGAAGAAATGCCTATTGTGAGGGAATTCGCTGATGTATTTCCCGAGGAACTTCCTGGTCTTCCTCCAAGAAGAGATGTTGAGTTCTCAATTGAACTTATACCTGGGGCGCTACCAATATCCAAGACTCCATATAGGATGGCTGTGGTTGAGCTTGAAGAACTGAAGAAACAACTACAGGAGAATCTGGATAAAGGGTTTATACGCCCAAGTGCATCACCATGGGGTGAACCAGTCCTCTTCGTCAAGAAGAAGGATGAGTCAATGCGGCTTTGCATCGATTATCGTGAACTTAACAAAATCACGATAAAGAACAAGTATCCTCTCCCAAGAATCGATGACTTGTTTGATCAGCTGCGTGGAGCACAATACTTCTCCAAGGTCGACTTGCGGTCGGGATATTATCAAGTAAGGGTGAAGAAGGAAGATATCCCCAAGACTGCTTTTCGTACAAGGTACGGGCACTATGAATTCATAGTAATGCCTTTTGGACTCACCAATGCTCCAGAAATATTCATGGACTTGATGAATAGAGTCTTTAGAGATTACCTAGATAAATTTTTGGTAGTCTTTATAGATGATATTCTAATATACTCTAAAACCAAGGAGGACCATGAGGAGCATTTAAGAACTGTACTGGAGACTTTGCACAAGGAGAAGCTCTATGCCAAGTACATTAAGTGTGAGTTATAGTTGAAGGAGGTCTCATTCTTGGGCCATATCATCACAAGCAATGGGATATCTGTGGACCCCTCCAAAACAGATGCAATTGAGGGATGGCCGAGGCCAACATCGGTAACTGATATCCGTAGCTTCTTGGGGTTAGCTGGATATTATCGACGATTTGTGAGAAACTTCTCACGATTGTCCAACCCTATTACCAAGCTAACTCGAAAGGGAGTAAAGTTTGCTTGGAGTGATGAATGCGAAGAAAGCTTCAAGGAGTTGAAAAGGAGGCTTATCACTGCACCTGTGCTCACTTTACCCACAAGTGGGGAGCTTTTTGTGGTATTCAGTGATGCTTCGAAGAAGGGATTAGGATGTGTGCTGATGCAGAATGATAAAGTGATATCCTATGCCTCAAGGCAGTTGAAAATCCATGATCGAAACTATCCAACGCATGATCTGGAGTTGGCGGCGGTAATCTTTGCCTTGAAAATCTGGCGGCATTATCTCTATGGAGAGAAATGTGAGATATATACTGACCACAAGAGTCTTAAATATATATTCACACAGAAAGAGCTTAATATGCGCCAGAGAAGATGGATAGAGCTCATAAAGGATTATGATTTTTCAATACATTACCACCCTGGGAAGGCGAACAAGGTGGCGGATGCCCTAAGTAGAAAGGATCCAGCAATTCTATCAATGATGAGAACTGAGAAGGATCCAATCTTCTTAGACTTGATGAAGATGGACGTGGGAATCATAAAGAAGGGAACATCATCAATCCTTTCACAAATGATTTCTCAACCATCTCTTTTGGAAAGGTTAAAGGATGCTCAAAAGGATGATGCGAGAATACAAGAAAAAGTGGAAGCTATAAAAAAGGGAAAATCCTCAGAGTTTAATGTTAATGAAGAAGGAATTGTGCGGTTTGGGAAAAGACTATGTGTCCCATCAAGTTCGGAGCTGAAGAAGGAACTTTTGGATGATGCACATAGTTCAAATTTCTCTATTCACCCAGGGAGCACAAAGATGTATCGAGATCTCCGAGAAAACTTTTGGTGGGATAATATGATGAAGGAGATCGCCGAATATACATCAAAGTGCCTGGTGTGTCAGCAAGTGAAGGCAGAGAGGCAGAAGTCTAAGGGGATGATGCAACCATTGCCCATACCAGAATGGAAATGGGAGAACATCACCATGGACTTCGTCACTGGACTTCCAAGGACATCCAAAAGCAACAATGCAATCTGGGTTATTGTGTATCGTCTTACAAAGACTGCACACTTCATTGCAATTCGAGAGGATTTCTCTTTGGATCAACTGGCACGGATATATATCAGGGAAGTGGTACGGTTGCATGGAGTACCACTATCTATTGTGTCGGACCGAGATCCAATATTTACCTCTACGTTTTGTAAGAGTCTTCAACATGCTCTGAATACTGAACTGAACTTCAATACGGCCTATCATCCTCAAACTGATGGCCAGTCTGAGCGGACTATCCAAACACGTGATGATATGTTGAGAGTGTGCTCAATGGACTTTAAAGGAGGATGGGATCAACATCTTCCTCTAGTTGAGTTCTCTTATAATAATAGTTTCCACTCGAGCATCCAAATGGCACCATATGAAGCCCTATATGGGAAAAGGTGCAGAACACCGGCATGTTGGGATGAGGTCGGTGAACGAAAGCTGCTTGGACCAGAAATGGTCGAAGAAATGGTGGAGAAGGTGAAAACCATTCAGCAGCATATCAAGGCAGCCCAAAGTCGACAGAAGAGTTATGCAGATAATCGTCGACGAGACCTTGAGTTTAAAGTCGGAGACATGGTGTTTTTACGCATATCTCCGTGGAAGAAGGTCATGAGGTTTGGAAAGAAAGGGAAGTTAGGTCCAAGGTACATCGGCCCCTTCGAGATTCTTGATCGTGTTGGGGATGTGGCCTATCGACTAGCACTTCCACCTACTATGGCCAAGGTGCATGATGTCTTCCATGTATCCCTCTTAAGGAAGTATATACCAGACCCTTCACATGTACTCTCTTCTGAGGTGGTACAATTAGAAGACGATCTTTCTTATGAGGAGCAACCAGTGAAGATATTGGATCGTAGAGAAAAAGTTCTAAGAAATAAGACAATGCCTCTCGTCAAGGTGTTGTGGAGAAACCACAAGTTTGAAGAAGCAACTTGGGAGTCAGAGGATATGATGAAGCTAAGTTACCCACATTTGTTTTAGTGTGGGAAAAGGAAAATTTCGAGGGCGAAATTTCTTAAGGGGGGAATGTTGTAACGACCCAAAATTTCATTAATGGAAAATCCCTCTTGATCCAGTTAAATGTTTCTTTATGTTTTTATATGATGTCAACTTCTTTAGTTTAACGTTAAGATTTGTGACCGTTACTTTTATAGCCGTTGAACAGTGATCATCTGGGTAGTTTAAATATAAGGCTTTAACGAACCAATTTTCTACTCAGACAAAGGAAGCGATGGCCTCATCCAGTAGAATTGCCCCTTACGAAGCCCATTTGTCAGAGCTTGGAAAGGAGGTGGCGTCTTTGGGCTTTGCCCTGGACCAAGCTCAAGCTGAGCTTCATCAAGTCAAGCTCAAACGTGATCGTCTACGGGAAAAATGGAAGTTGATAGAGATTACCACTCGAGCGATGTTATCCGAGCAACCCCAAGACTCTGTCACCATCGCACACCTTACCCATAGGTATTATGAGGCTATTTTAAGGGGTTATGTAACAAATAAGTAGCACCATGTTCATGTACATTATTTTTGTATATAATAATGAATATAATTTCTAGTCATTTTTGATGCATTGTAATTAGTTTTTAAAGTACAAATGATGTTTTTAGTTATTATTTAATTAAGAATTATATTTTATTAAATTAAAGGATTTTTGAATTAAATAATATTTTAATAAAATATTATTATTAATATTAAATTAATTTTTATTAAATATAAATGATCTTATAATTTTATGAATGCAATTAAATTTTTTATTAAGGTTTGAAAGCCATTTCTGTCAAAACCCGTGAATTTTTTATAAATGTCGGTTTTTATTTTAAAAGTGAAAATTCACATATTTAGAAAATTATTTAGATAAAATAAATATTATTTTTGGAATCAGGACGTCGAAATTATCCAACGGTGAATTTTTCATAATTTTCTGAGACAGTCAAATTTTTGGGTAAAAATTAAATACCATTTAAATATATAATGTGTTTTATGACATCATAATGACCCAATGGTGATGTAATAAAATACCATAATCCTTATGTTCGGCCAATATGTGTTTTATTATTAAAATAGTGAGGTTTTTTGTTTGTTTGACTCACTTTTCAAAGCATTAATGGAGCCCTCAAGACTTATTCAACACTTTGCCTTTTTAAATTAATTTCCATGGGAGTGTGACTCACCTCCACATAAGCAACCCTAATTTTTTAATAAGTTCGGACCTTGGCCTTGTAAAATATTGTTTTCCTCTTTCCTTTTCCAGAAACCATGGGCAAATACCATGGGATGGTTTGTGGTTTGGATTATTTTAATATAAGGGGTCCCAAACCTAAATAATAAAGAATTCTCTCACCTTTCCTATATAAACCCACCCAAGATCCCACTTCCTCCCCACCCAAAGCCCTTGAAGTTCGTCCAAACTCTTCCCTACTCTCTCTAGAATCCTATCAAGGTTCCCCAAGCTCCCAAAAAGCCTCTCACAAGCCTCTCTCTAGCCTTTGGAAGCACAGTTCCAAGTAAGGGTTTTTCTTCCTTTCTCATTTTTTTTGTCAATTTTCTTTAAGTTGTATTTCCGTTTTTATTTCAATTATGAATGTTGGGGTATGGATTTTAACCTCCCCCATACTGCCCTTTTATTGTTTTAATGATGGGAGAACCCTTTCTCTCTCATTAAATGCCTCCCATGTACACCCGTTACTATGCCGAAATTCCGAAAGGAACTTCTCTCTCTTCTTTTACATTCAAGCAATACTTTTGTATCATGAATCTAAATTCAATTTCTATTGTTGGGACATGTATATATATTATCTCCTTACTGTCCATTACATGTAAATATTATGAGGAACCCCTTTCTCTCTCATCAACCTTTTCTTATGAATTCTTATGTCACGCCGTTACGCTGCCGAAATCGCACCGATTTTCTAAGCCAATGTCTTTGTGTAGTGAATACCATGCCCATTTCTCCATCAAGGGTATTCACCTTTATGCACATTTACATATTGATTATAAAGTTTCATGTATGAATTCCACTTTCATTTATCGTGGAAGAAATGATTATGTTTTATGAATCCATGTTTTATGATCCATGTAGAACACTTATGCATGAAATGAAATGTTTAAGAAGGGTGCGCCCTGATAGCGCTCCAATGCATTGGGTAAAGTATAGTATCATGATACGTCATGTGCAATGAGTGTTGACTCATGCTAATTCAAGTGCAACGAGGTTTTACTCGTGCTTCAAGTGCGATGAGGGTTTACTCATGCTCCATGTGCAATGAGCCTTGGCTCATGCTAATTCAATGTTAAGTGTTGTTGCCACATTTCCATGTTATGATTATCATGCTTTATCATGCCTTTATGTTCATGTCTCTCTTATGCTCTATTGATATGCCTATTTCATAACATGTATTGTACTCCTCATGTTATTCATTTTGTACTCCCTTACTGGGCTTTATAGCTCACCCTTTTCTTATGCATGTCCTCAGGTTATCCCATGCAATGCTAAGTACGAAGGAATGTAGTGGTCATGTAAAGGAAGTTTTCAATAAGGATGTCGTATTTCAAGTTTAAAGTTTTTATGTAATGATCCTAATCCCCAAAGACACTAAACCTCTCGATCTTCTTTGTTGTATCAAGTGATGTTTTATGTAATAAAGCATGTTTAAGTTGTAATAAAAAGCAGGGTTGTCATATGAATCATTTAACTACTTTTAAAAAAACGGTTACTATGGAGGACCTCTTGATATCTTTATTATACTATAAACATTGATATGGTAATTATATTATGATGTGATATGTATTGTGGGATGATATCAATACATCAGGTTATATGGATTATATATAGAATGGGTTGTTTATTATGATAGTGTATGAAGTTATATGAGATTCATCTATTATATTTTTTTTAATGAATGTGATTAATCCCCACTAATTTATAGACATTCATAGTGATCCTTCTATTTTTTCTAAAGGACGAGATAAAAATAATATCTAGTTTCAATTAGATAAAATATATATATTATGGTTTTGGAGTCCAAAGAGGAGTTCCACCAATGAGTCCAGTCTAGTGTAGCTAGTTGGTTATATACATAGGAATTTTTTAATATGCCTATATGTGGTTCCAAACTGAGTAAATATATGGTTTCTTCAAATTATGTTTTGGTTTTTTACAAGTTTACATGATGGCCCAGCTAAGGTAAATTTCCCTCTTTCCTAATCCGAATTTTAATTCAATGCTAAGGAATTATGTTTCTTATAATTATATTATGATTCAATGAAATAGTGGTTTACTTTTATTATTCTTGTTCATTTTTCTTTTTTTTTAATAAATGTTAAAGAGAATTATAATGGTGAATTTGTGATGAAAATTTTTAATGAATATTATAAATAGTGTTTTTGGTAAAAGAGGTTTAGGTTACCGTATTGTTATCTAATTTCTTGTTTTCAATAAAAAGAAATAAAATGGATTATAAATAGAAATTAATGTAATATTAGACATTATATAAACGTATATGAAAATATTACGTTCAAAATCTGGTATTAAAATAGAATTAGTGAAATTTATTTTTGATGTAATATGTAAAATTATTTGGTCAAATCCAAATCATCTTGGTTTTTCTCACACCCTACATATTCCACTCGGTGTATAGATCTCTTATGTATATCCTCTAAGTGATCATGAATTTTTGTTATTCTTTTGGTTGTTCTGTTTTTTCATGGTTATAGGATTTTAATGTTGAGAGTTATCAAGTATCACATAGTGAACAATTCTAGTAGTTTAGTTGGGGTTTCTATTCCATTTCTCATTCAGTTCATTCATGTGATTCCACTATTCTTTATTGTTATGATTTTTTGAATTTATCCCAGTTTATATTTTATACTATCATTGGATTTTTACAACATTTACATTTATTATATTTATATGGTTAAATCATTCCAATTTATTATACATTTTCCCCTAGAACTAGTTTCAAGCCTAAGGTAATTTCTAACACCCCATGGGTTAGTCATTGGTTAGCTCGTGTACCTGATCCAAAGGTGACTCTTGTGGGTTCATGAAAAAATGGTATCAATGATTTTATTTTATTAATTTTGGGAGTGTGTTGATATTATAGAGATAGATACAATCATCGTAATATAATAGGTATGGGGGATAGATTCAAGAGCTCATTCTCGCTTGGAGCCTTGGGTTTTCAAGGATATTCATCATTTGAGTCTTTAATTTCTATTTAATTTTAGATATATTTGATTATTATGATATGTTTTTATGGTACCTTGGTCTCCAATAGAGTAACTAATGAATTAAATAGATGAGTTAATTCTGAGAGGTGAAATATCAAAACAAAACTGTGGATCACGATCATCTCACAAATTATGGAAAATATTGTCGAGCCTATAGAAAATGGGGTTTTAACACCATAGAACTTGTTTCACTAATAGGGCAGGATTTACTAACCCATATCCTCAAACTGCACATAAAATTATTTATCCTCTCTGAGTGTTAAATATCCTTTCATTCTTTCCACAGTGATCTCAATGGTTGTTACCATTAATATGATGTTGATTAGGGTTTTTTTAATAGTAAATTGGTGAGATTAACCATGGGTTGATTGATATTTTTACTCATATTCTTATTTTATCAATTAGGTACATTTTCGGTGTGTTTAGGAAGTGGTGTTTTGAATAATAAAATGTTTTTATTGTTTTCTTCATGAAATAAATTTTATAATAGATATTAATGGATCTCTGGTTCTTTTAATAAAATGTGCTTTTATATTTTAATTTTTTTATATAAATTGAGATGTGATAAATGATTTGAAATTATGTATAGAATTTTGAATTTTATTTGTATAAAAATTATGTCAATGATTTTAATTGGTTAAATTGATGTTTTACATTAATATGTTGGATTTTTTAAGGAATAAATTTATACGATGGATGTTTTGAAATTAATTACATAGACTTTACTTAAATGTTTTCTAATTTGAAATTGAATAATAAATTAATATTGAATGAAAATGGGATTTCATGTTTAAATGGGTTTCAGAGGTGTGTTGAGATATACAAGATAACATTCTTGAATAAACTCATTGTTTTATAAATAATATCATGAATGTATTCATATTTAGACATTTCATGGAAATTTTAAATAAGGACAATTAATTTTAAAACAATATTTTGAAATGAAAATTGGTTTTTTGTGAGTATTTTTTTTATGTATTGTTAAATGATAAGGGTGTTATGAAAATTATAATTTTGTTAGGTACTTTTTTAGATAATGGATATTTTTAGTATAAATCATCGATTATATGACTCAAATGATTTTATAAAAGGGAATAAGCAGTTCGTATCTTGTTTTGTGTTGTTTTCTATCTTCATCCTAGAAAGATAAATATGTATTGGGTGTTTTCTTCATTTTTATGAGTTTTCCATCTATGGGATGAATTTACAAAGACTTGGTATAGAGTTTTAGATCTTAAAACATTGTTTCCTTGCTTTATATCTATGATTTATTAAATTATATTCATTTAGTCTGTGTTTTTAGGTTGATTTTTTTAGTTTTGATGTGATCTGCGATTTAAGTATTCATCCAATTTGGGAATATGATCAAGATTGTCTTTTTTTAATATTTTTATCTGTTATTTCTAGGATGTTATTTTATAGATGGAAAATACCTATATATTTTTCATTAGGATTTCTAGATTTTATGGATGGTATTGGGATTTTGTATGTTGTGCATGTTTTTTTTGTTACCTTCTCCTATGGTTTTGGGGGTTCTCTTATGTTGTGTCTATTATGAGGTCAGTTTTATAAGGGGATGTGCATGGGTGTCATTCGTATTAGTGTGCAGGAAACTAGGATGGGAATTTCCATTTATCTATTTGGTAGTTTATGTTAATAGATTTGTTGGGATCACTATTGGACAGTGTTCTCTCTTCTGATCCTAGTTTATCCACTAAGTACAATGTTACAAGGTTTAGAGACCATGTTATTAATTAATGTGAAAGTATTTTGAGTTGTTATTAATGTATTCTTTTAGTGATATACCTGTATATATTGGTGTTGTTTCCCATTTTTATAAGTTGAGTTCTCTTTAGTGTCATGATTTCTTTGGGGGTTAGAGTTAGTTATTTAGTGGTTGTTAATGATTAATTAAATAATGGGATCATAAATATGCTATAAATCCTTTAAGGTTTGTTTTTGTGGTTTATATTTGGTCTTTATGTTTTTTATCTTCTCACCATGCCATTAATAATATTTCTAAATTGTTGGGATACCTATGTTTGGTTTATCTTCCTCTTCGACGCATTATTTCTTATCATGTAGAGTTGTTATTAGAGATGATCATGAATTTTTTTGGATATTATTTATTAGTTTAGAGATTCATTCTATGTCTATTTCTCCCCTATAGGTATCCTTCTATTTTTTCCCTCATCAATCTCACCTTTTTTCATGGGGTTTTATCAGGTTATTTTTATAATAATTTGATCGTATCCTCCACTTTTTTGGGGAATAAAGTGTTCTAGTATAAAGAATTGTCACACCTAGATCAATTAATTCTTTTATTATTTTATATATTTTGTTTCTTTGTTGGGGTGTTACATTGGACATGTCTTTTAGGTACAAGAAATGATTTTTGAAATATTTTCCTCTAATAATGATACAGAGCATGGTCAACCAAACTCTGTGGGTAGCCCATGTGCCATGTTACTGAAAATATGAGATCCCTTCATGATTGGATCATGATTTATCCTAAACATGTGTCCATTCCATCTTGTTAGCTTGTTATTATCTAATTGAAACCATCATATTTCGAAACATTTTTCCAAACCATATGGCGAATCTCTATCAAATATACATGTGTTTGAAAATTAATTTTTCTTTTTTCCCATAATAAAATTTATGCGGGTTTCCCATTTTCATTTCATTTGGTTTGAAAAAGGATGGGTCATAGAAGGAATGTCTCTTCCTCTTTTATCATTAGGTTCCAAGATCATCTTCCTCTCTTAGTAAAATCTTCCATGGTAATCTCATCCTTCCCCATGTGTTCATCCTTCGTATATCCCATCATCCTTACACTATCAATTTCTCCCTCACCCAATAAACCTATGGTCTAACCTTGTATTATTAATGGTTTAGGATGTCATGGTCTTGTGTTTTTCCATTTCACTAGATCTATTTTAAAGGCTCTTAATGCTAGTTGGAGTGTTCACCATAAAAGATGATGAATTTTGGATAGATAAACATTAATTTTTTGGAGATGTTTTTATATTTTTTATTTTGAATATATTTCATTATGTGATGGGTGATATAAACTAAAATTCATATCAAATTATAAATATATTTTATATGTGTAATGTATTGGTTAATTTCATTGATATGTAAAATAATTTTCACTAAAATGTTGTTTTGTGGGCTATTGATTTATGATTTTCTATCATATTTGAAGTGGTAATAAAATGGATTCAATAAGTTTTTTAAAATTTAATTATGGTTTTAATGATTTTTTATCCCATTTGGGTCATGATGTAAATTAAAATATTTTTTTAATGTTATGGGATTATAATGTAAAATTGACTTAGTTCCACAGTGGTTTTTTTAAAGGATTTTTTATGAATTTTTGAAAAAAAATCATTCAAAACGGGTTAATTTTATAAAGTCAGTTGAAAATAAAATTCAGTATAAATGACTTATAATAATGATTCATTTTTAAAATTTAATAATTTAATGTTTTCCCTAGAAGATATAGGTGTGTGAGACCCTATTGAGCCCCTTGTTTCACTGTGAAAACAGAGGGGGTGTTATTTGTTAATGTGATATAAATTGTTTCCCAAGGGGTATAATTCATGTGATTTAGATGATATATTAAAATGGATTAACTATTATGGTGTTGTTTTCGGTGATTTTTATTTATTTTGTTGAGGCATGTGATTGTTAATGTCACATTGATTGAAAAATGTGGGGATCCTAGGGGCCCTAGTTAAGGTTGATAGATGCCTACTTTCTATGTCCAATTAGATATACTATATCTTTTATGGTACTAAGGAATTAATGGATATCCACTGGTGAGGTTAGTTTAGAGAAGATGGTCTGTTATAGACATAAGAATGAATTGATATTCTTAGAGTTAGTTACAACTTGTTAATGCCAAGGTTCACATCATGGGATGTTTAGGAATTTCCCATGATTAATCATTATTCTCATTAGGTAATTTTATATATTTCACATTCCCTAATTAGATTGGAACATAGGAAATTTTATTTCATTTAACTAATTTTTGTTCTGATTCCTTATTGTTTTACTTTTAATATTCTCATTCATTTACAATTTTTGTATAATTTTTTTAAGGAAATTTTAAATGGATTATTCATAGAGACATTATAATCATTTTTAAAAGGCTATTTTTGTGAAATAGTATTTGGATAATTTATTGTTTTCTTTGTGATTTTAATCATTTAAAATAAAAAATGCTGTTATAAATGTAATCGAATGTGATAATTCATGTTATAATACTTTTTGTTAAAACGATATTTCCCAAATTATATTTAAAACAATCATATTTAAAGTTAATATTTAATCTAAAAATATAATCACTTTCTTGGAATCTTTTTGGGAAATTATTCTCACATAATGTATAAATTAAACATAGTATATTCATATCTCTATACTTATATTCAGGTACGCCCTAGAAATGGTACTCAAGTTCAAGTTATTCTAGAAGATCGTAGTGGTTTCCTTTGGAACCCGACAGTGAATAAGGGTCGCATAGAGACTAATGGTAGTAGTTTCAATTTATTTTTAATTTTAATCCTCTTTCAATTTATTGGAAAATACTATTTTCCATTATCATTCTACATAAGTCGGATCTCTTTTTCAATTTTTTTACTTTGATTGGATGTCTTAATTCGTTGATATTTATTATATTTAGAGGGAAACATTCTTCCTAGGGATTTTTCATTGATACCCTGCCACTAGTTTCCTGGCCATGGTGATTGGGAATGCACCTCAGGTATGTCATGGATGGCTCGGTTCTTGATCAAGGAGTTACTCATGATGGTATATGAAATTTATATAATATTACTAAGAGATTTTTATTGTTGCACACCGACCTGACATCATGTGGTGGAAGTTAATTTTATGTATATTTGAGTATTCCGGTTTCATATTTTTTAAAAAAAATATTAAATTAAAATAAATATGAAACAAAATAAAATAATTGGAAATTGATTTAATAATAATATTAATGATAATATTATCATTATTATTATTATTATTATTATGTTTTATGACTTTTTTTGGATACCCTAGCCTTCCTCCCACCTTACCCCTCACGACCCGCTCCCCTCCCTCACTCCCAGCTCATGCATGACCCCTCTCGATGGCCAAATACGCCGATGGCACTACACCACTCCTCTGGTTTAGTGACCGTTCGGCCTCTCTCCATCCCTCATGTGTTGGCCTTCTCCCTATACCCACATCACACCCCTTTCTCCCCCTCACATGACCCGCTGACGGTCATCCTCCCCTCTCCGGTCCAGCTCCCCTCCTCACAGGATCTGTCAGACGGACCTCCCTTCGGGAGACCTCCCTCATCGAGACCTCATCTCTGTACCCCCCCCCCCCCCTGTCCGAGCTGTTTCTTCTCGAACCGCCACCTCCTGAGCTCCCTCTTCGACCCAGATTTTAACTGGTTTTCCATATAATTCATGGGTAGATTCTTCATGGAATGGGTTTCTCCCCTGTTATACCTCCATTTCCAATCGATTTTAGGTCACCATGTCTCACTAATGATATTTGGCTGAACCCTAATGTGTTTTGGGTATTTTCTTTTGATTGACTCTTATTCTTTTGGGTTTTCTCTTGGTTCTTTACAGTGCAGTTAGTGAACGATCTATGATTTTCATTGGAATTTGTTTTTTTGACACCGAATTTAAGTTTTTTAGTATATATGTATTTTTTGATGAATTAATTTTCGTATTTAATTAATTTACCATACTCATTTATTAGTTTGCTGGGTGAAAATATAGTTTTACATGAGTATTAATATGATTTCGATGTGTTTAGTAGCATGCTTATTTGATATGGATGTTTTGATTTCGTGAAAACCCAAATTTAGCCTTTCCTAGTGTTTTATAAACTCTGTTTTCAGATTATTATGTCACGCATGGGCTGTGAAATCTATTTTTTCATGTTATCGGTGTGTTTTTGGCATTAGATAATGTTTTTTAGTGGGAGTTTGCGTTCAAAGTCCAGTTATACCACTTGGGGTTGTATTATAAAAATCGTATGTGGATTATTAAATATTATGAAGTGTGTGAAACAAGTTTGGATATTTTTTTGGTGTTTGAATGTCTTCGAAGGTGGGTTTGAGTATGAAAATGGGTTAAGATGGACTTATTTGGTGTTAAAGGGGGTTTCCTTGTAAAAAACGTTTTTTTATTTTATAAAGTTGGAATGGGATTTGCCTTGATTTTTGCGGTTATGCTTGGAAATATTTATGAATTCCTTTAAAATTGTGTTTGATATTTATGATGGTATGAAAATGATTTTAAGATGTTTATAAATTGGGTGAAGGCCCGGTTGGCACTTGTGATGTGATATTGATTTCCCTTGTTGAACCCGCCTATTGAAGATGACAATTTGGCCTTATCATATAGATTTTGGTGTTATAATAAATGGTTGTGTCATTGGTCCAAACACTTGATGTGTTATTTTGATACATTTTATAGATTGTTTAAGTGTTTAATTGTTTTATCAAATTATATATATAGTTCCTTGGACCTCGCTATGATGGTTTTATGACATGGGTGTTGAGGTATCGTACATGTACATGCGTAGGGTAAGGCATATATATATATAAATATGTATGGATTACCTCTTTGTACATATTCCCTCATGGTGTGGGTAATAAGTGAAATGCACCTAGGGTTGTATATATGTATATATATGTATATGTATAAATCCATGTGTGTGTATGCGCCATGTGTCAGTTTGGGTTGTCGTTGGAAAACAACAACATGTTTTAGGTAGGTCCCATATGCCAATGCATTTAATTTGAATATCATAATTGGTTGCATGTTTTAAAAAATGGTTTTATGTTTATCCAATATACACATGCTATGAACTATGGTTGTGGTTTCTTGAAATTCATATTCCTTTGTTTTTGGAAATTGAAATGTTTTTCTACCATCATTGGTCATAAGTGACTTTTCTTGAAAATTGATTTCCTAAGTGGGTTTGAATTGGTAATGAGTATTCCAAAATTTGTTTGTCCTTTTCACCAGTTTTTTGTAAATTGTGTTCCCTTTATGTAATTTATCCCGTTTGGCAGCTTATAAATGTTTTATGAAAAATAAAAACATCTCCTGAGGCATTCCCCTTTGGTTTTTGAAAATTATTTTTATGTTGAATGTGTTATTATGTTCCTAGTTTGATGCTTATGAATTGTGTGATGTGAAAGAGGGGGAATGCGCTTAAGAAGGGAGAACTGTGGTGAGAGGTTGACTGGGATTTAGATAAAGAATGTGTTATGTAAATGTGTGTTTTCTTGATAAATAGAACTCAAAACCACTAGAAATAGAGCACAATGGAAAAACTGGGTATCTTGTTGGGTGAACCAGGACTAGTACGCTAGATGAAACGAAAGGGGTTTGTCCCGGTTTCATTTAGCAGAATTGACACTACAATACCAAAAAAACTTATTAATTACTGAGGGTCTTGGTTTCTGAGCCACAGTTATTGAGGTTCGTGGTTTCTAAGACACGTTTTCTGAGGTTCATTGTCTTAATGCTACTTTTTTTTTATGTGCGTGGTTTCTAAGACATGTTTCACCGAGGTATGAGGACTCTAGGGTCAAACATGTTCCAGCTACCTATAGGGACTACCCATGGTGCTCTTTTGTTACATAAATCATTTGATGTAATTTTTCATTTTAGTTAATCCATACTTGAAATATTATTTACAAAAACTGTATCTTAATATAAATTGGTTTCCTTTCATTTTGAAATGTTAATTCATTCTTTAAACTTATATTGAAAATGTAGTGGAAGACAAATGATTTACTTGAAAATACAAAAATGATACTTGAACATGAAAAGAAGTAAAACATTATTTTGTTATATCTTATTTTCAAACTAGCATGATTGGATTTCTTACTAGAGGTAGGGGAATAAGGCGTGGTTTTATTTTGACATTCCTACTGAACATCCCGGTTCTCATGACTACTTTACATTTCAGTTGCGGATTTATGTCTCAGATCACTTTTGAGAGTGAGTGTACTTTTCGTTCCGTGCTGACCCATGAGGTCACCTGAGGTATGTCATATTGCTTCATTAATTCGTTTTTCTACTACAAATCTATTTCATTTATTTTCCTTTATTTATCTTCTTGTTTATTTGAGTGTTATTTATCTTATTTATGGGCCAAATCATTCCAAATATGTTTATTTTTATTCCCGACACTATTTTCCACCCCGTAGGAATCAGGAATTCCCTTCAGGCCATGTCACGGACTGGCTAGGGTTACTGGTTCGGGGTTGACCCGATTTTATCTATTACATTTATGGATATATTAAAGGTGAATACGTAAAAAGGGGAACACAAATTTTTCAATGAAATTGTAAAATAAACCCAAAACTAAATTCCTTAAGATGTTACAATGGAAGAGACTTTTGAGTGTAGAAGAATAATATTATGAGGCATGTCTTAAAGAAGGTAGACATTAATTTATTTTATATATCAAAGTTGTAATGATGGAAATGTATGATAAATTTATTTATTAAACCAAAAAATATATAAATTAGGAAAAAACCTGGAAGGATTATTTTAAATGGTATCATGAGGAGTTGAATGGTTAATTTAAGGAAAACAGTAATACTTGTAGTCTATGAAGGAGTTGTTGGAGCATATTAATCAAATAATATAAAAAAATGACTTTTCAAGTGTCTATTTTTTAACATTAAGTATTTTTTTCATGAAATATTTTAGAAGTTATTAATTTTAAATGAGAAAATGAAAAACCAGATATGTTGATTTATGAACACAATTTATGTGACAAATATCCTAATAAAAGGTTTAATCCATCGAATAAAAAGTATTTTATTTAATAAATAACCAAGAATTTGGATAAAAAATGGGGTTTGAAAAAAGGAAGTTGTTGTTTGGAAAAAAATTATTATAAATTGAATAAAATGCCTTTTCAAAAAAATATGAGTTTTGAGAATATATTATAAGTCCAAAGACCCAAATTCATTGGTAATGGTTGAATAGTAATTGAATAATAAATATTCAAAATAGGTGAAGTAATTTGTAAGGATAAAGTGAAAAAAATGTGTGATGATAATTATTAGTAATTGAGATTTTATCAATAACTAAGGAGTTTCTTATCAGATATAAACATGAAGGGGACAACTAATGATATAATTTTATCCAATTATAAATTAATTATTTTTTGATTGTCTATCCAACCTAATGAAAAATTACAAGGAGTAAATAAGATATTTGATAGGATAATCACATGGGAGTAAATAAAGGAAGAAAATACCATATCCTATATTCTATAGAATAGATATATTCTATGGATATTGTTTTTATTCTTCATATTTCAGTTATAAGTTTAAAAATTATATGTATTTAATGAGTTAAAATTACCATTTCATCTGGAATCTATGGATGGATTCAATGAAACCATTCTTGGTAAAATTGGTTAATAAGATCTTAATCTTGGATAAGTAATTAATCTATTACCTGGCTATGTGTGCTAAAAATTGTTGATAAAACATCTTATTTCTCTACTCGATTAGAAAATCAATACATAGTGAAAATTTATATCAAGTGAAAAATAATAGTATAACATGTATCTTAATGAGTTATTCTTCATCCCATGTGAATTGGAACATGAAAAACATATATATTTTTAATAGTTTTATTGATCTTAAACTTTACTGTATAAATTATGGTGCTTTAAAGATCAAAGGAATTGAAAAAAATATTTATAGGGAGATGAGTTGAAAAACATTGAGTCACTCTATTTGGATTTTCAATGGTGCAATATTTTGTCTGTTAACTAACATTGTGACTCGTGAATTTTAGTCATATTCATCCAAAATGGATAACATTTCAAAACAAGGTTGGATTCTCATTTTTAGCGTTCTGGGAGAAACAACCATTATTTGGTGAATAGTAAGGGGGACACATATATCATTATAATAGAAGAGAAAAATAATGTTATCAAACACAAATCACATCGATGAGGACATCATAATATTATGGTGTCATATACAGATGGAAGAAGTTTTCAAAGAATGTAGAATAGAATATTCTCACCTAAAATGTAATCTCAAGGGGGAAGTTATAATATTTGGTTAATGTTTTGGTTTCCATGATACGACCATACTTATTAAAATGTGTAAAAAATAATATAACATAAATATTGAGGCATTTTATAAAGAGTAAACATAAAAAATTTCATGATTTTATAATTAGGTGTTATATCATTAATTAATAAGGAAACCATGTCAAGTGTGGATATTTAATAAATGAAGGGATATTTTTAGGATTATTGTTCAAGAGAAAGGTCACAAAATACATTAATAACAGTTAAAATTTTATTATAAAGATAAATAATAACAAATATGTCAAATATAAGGCTATAAATAAACCATAAATTCTATATTTGAGTGAAGATTGAGGTAATTAATAGAATATTGACATAAATTATGGTGATTTTCCAAATTAAAAACAAAAAATAATCATCTATATCTTAATTGTATGATGAAGAGGATATTTAAGAAGATAAACTAGTGAATAATAGAATACTAATGTTAATTGATATTTATTAATGAAACATTATAAGAGATAAATATAATATAAAGTAAAGGTAGCAATTGAAAATTTTAGAGAACACTACCATATTATATCAAGTGGAGACATTGTAATTTGAAGAAGTGGAAAATATTGAAACATATTTATCGGCCTTGAAAGAGTAATTGGATCAAATAGGAAAAATTTCACGGACTAACCGACATGGTTCCACTATCGAATGTCCATGATAGCTAGCGAAAATATCAAAGGGAGTTCCCAACCCCCTTGGGCTAGTATAAGTGTTTGGGAATCATGGAAACACCACTTGGTAATGATCTATCCAATTAAATTATTATACAATCCATCGAAGAAATTAATGTAAAGCTATATCAAGAAAGGACCATACATCATACATCCACATTAATGATAAATAAAAAAATTCATAATATCAAAACTAGGAAATGTATCTGACAAAAATTAAACACCAAAGAACTCCGAATCAATTCTATAATCTTCCCTTAAAAAGAAAATAATTTTATCTAATGGAATTTATTTTCCCATTAACTATTATCACTTCCCTAAAATCTTATAAATATGTAAAACTAGTAGTGGTAAATGGAATAAAATTAACTAAATTATAAACTAAACTACAAAACTACCAACTTCATTTTGACTATATAAGTCACCATATTATAAAAAGATACAAAACACCCCATGCTAAATATTAAAATATAAGATGAACCCAATAAATAAAAAATGATATATATTTTTCTTTGAGAATAAAAATAACTAGTAGTAAGGTAAAAAGAATATTACTTCTCTAAAAATTAAATTTAATTTAGAAAAAAAATTAAAACTTCTTTCATAATATAAATATATGGAAATATGTTTTTCCATTTCATTTCAAAACATGTAACAGGAAAATGAATCCAAAAACCCATTTCCTTTTCGATTTAAAAAAACTAGTTTCAAAAAAATGATTGATTTTACAATAATAATTTTATAGTAATTAATGATATGATGATGTATTAGTATCAGTTAAAGAATAAATAGAAAGAGAATATCATCATGTGATAAAAATAGAGGGAATTGAAACATGTTTTTTATTATTTTAGATGAGGAAAGGAAACTAGGTAAAATAAAATTAAAATGGTAACATAGAAATATGAGTAAATGAATGAAATCACCAAGGTAAATATCTATGTTTATAGGGTTATTTTGGAACATGAATACAAGTATTCTTTGTGATTGACCATGGATCGGATGTTCTATTATTTTTCCCAATCCATCCAATCCATAAAATAATAGTTTAGTTGGTGTTATAGAATAATTCCACTAGTTAGGGTCAGTCCTACATAGTGTACTTTTCTAGGTATTTCTTCTTAGATACCCAAGATCCCCATGATCAATGCCCATAAAAAATATATGTAATGATGGTGTACAAAAAAACAATTATTGATGATAAAATAATTCCATGAAATCATAAAACAATCCCACTCATCTCCATGCATGACCAATTCAAATCCTATTTTATTAATTCAAACCATCATTCCAATCATATAAAACTCAAGTTAAAAATATATATAAAAGTATGGGATTCCATTAGATTTTAGCTTATTTTTTGAAAATATATATAATGTTTGAACTGGGACATACTTTTTTAGAAATTTACATTTATCATCAAGAACCTCCTTTTATACCATAACATTCACATTTCGAACCACACTTCACACTTTGAAAAATATTCACCTTCATATAATTACAACTTATCTTAATCCACATGCCGTCAATACCATGTGTGAATTTTTACTAAGAGGGTACATATATATATAATTATATATTTATATTGGTCATATTTGATACATAAATGAATTAGAAATCACATGGTGTACTTTTAGATAAAAATAATGTCATTGGGCCTTTATGAGAATCTAGTTCAAATACTAAAACATATTTAATGATTTTAAACACATTCATTTAGAACCAACAAGAATATAAAATACCAACCATGGTTCTCAACATTTCAAGTAATATTGAAAAAAATTACGTAGAAAAACATGAAACCAACACAAAAAATTATGATCTATAATGCATAAACTCATAAAAATTTCAGAAAAAATTATAATAGTATATTTATCTCATAATATAATAAAACACCCTAATAAATCATCATGAAATTTTAGATCTAACTTTTATGGCTTGTAAAAAGGGTAACCTATGACAAAGGGTGCCACCATTACAAACTATGGTCTAAATATACCTTAAGAAGGAAAAATTACCAATTAAAAATATATGAAAACCAAAAGTAAAAAAAATACCTAATTAAAATTGGTCTAAATAATAATAATATAGTAAATCCATCCTAAAACTGATGGGAATTTTATCACCTCCAATGGTTAGGGATAGAACGATCCTCAATAATACTCCACAAACCATAGAAACTACAAAATGAAAAAAAACATAAAATAATGTAAATGTCTTTCTATGGTGCATACACTACAAGGGATGGAGAAAAAATGAAATTAAATTAGAAGGAAAATAGAATGGATTTGGAGGAACGGTTACCCGATTTGGTCGCACCAATATGTAGTAGGAGAAACAACACAGAACTAATGTTATTGGAAGTGATAGAATGTGGTAGTAAGATAGTAGATGGGGAATGTACATAGTGTGAGGGATAGGGGAGGATAAAAAACCACTTTTGGGTTAAATTATCTATGCTCAATATTATCATTTTAATAAATATCTAATTTCCTTTTTATTTTGAAAAATAAACACAACCCATAGTTTTGTCAAATAGAATGGAAAACTATGTGCCAACTTTGTTTCCTATACTATGATTCTAGAGAACCATGCTTGAGAAGGCCACACTGTTTAGTAAAACATGCATTGAAAATGAAATTTGGATCTATAAAAATACATAAGTTGTCACACAGTTTCTGCACATTATGACTAATAATGCACATTAACTAGTGATATGCATTTCACCCCCCCCCCCCAATTTTTATTATATATCTACCCATTAAAGGATAGAAATAAATAAATACCAAAATTATTGGGTTTCGGTATAAATATTAGCCCCACCATGACACTCTTTACCCCCATAAATTCTAAAGAGATCTTGTTGATCAAGGAAAACTCATAGATAACCAAGAAAAAAAAATAATAGAAGACTAAAGTAATAATTCTATCTTTTCATGAAACATGGAACTCTAAAATCCCAAAATTATCCAAATATATCATCCTCAAATATCCAACAAACTTTCCAGGAAATATAAAATGATATCAATGATTGAAAATCATCAAAGAGGTTAATTAAGAGAGAGAAAGAGAGAGGAAAATTAATTTCAAATCATGAAATAAAATAAATGGAACAATCTGAACCTTATAATATAAATTTAAAAAGAAAATTAGTCTTGCATATTCAGGTTCTCTATGAGAATATTTCACTTGACCCATTGTTCTAGGAAGAAAATAGTTATGCATGTGGTTGGATATGGAATGAATAAATAATTAACCCTCTAGTAAAGCATGAAGACCAAGTTCACCATGATCTCCTTATATTGTGGTCTCCCATCCATATTATGAATTTGGAATAACATTTATTTCCTAATCAAAAATAATTCATGAAATCTAGGAGCATGCTATGATATCAGAAATAAATCATAGATTAAAAAATAACACCACTTCAAAATAATAAGATTTATAATTTCCCATAAAAGACACTTCCATTCATACTAAAAATCCAAAATGATGTAAAAGAATATAGAGTTTTCTCAATCAAAAATTATTGTCACCAGGATATAAGATTCAGATAAATAAATGTGAAACCCATGAAACAATATGAAATATTGAAAGATAATTGGGCTCCTAAGATACACAACTTACACACAAACATCCTCAAAAATATCTCTAATGAATCGATACTTATTAAACAACGTACCACCTAAAAACAATTAAAACATACTAAAAAAATGAATTTTAAGCACTAACACTAATAATAATGGTAAGTGGGACCAACTGATCAAAATAAAAGGATAGGGTATGATTGAGAATTCCCCAGATAGATATGTCTATAAATGATCAACACAGGCTCCAGACTCAGGTTGAAGGATGAAAACATTAGATTGACTTTCAACACACTAAGCATTGATAAACCCAACCATTTATAAAATTAAATATACCATCCCAACAATCCAATAAAATCACCCAATACTTTCTCATTAAATTAATTTATACCACCGTTGAGACATGTACCTCATAAAAATGTATGATCACTCTGAAAATTGGTACTCCCTAATGAATTATCAAGGAGGAATACCATAAAAAAGCTTATTAATAATTTCATAAAAACATCTATTACCTAAAAATTACCTTTCCCAAACCATATAATTATATTCAACACTATTTCCAGAAACATATATTCACTTATACAAAGAATAAGGCATCTTAGAGACTAACCATCTTATATTTATGAAAACTATTACATGGAATAATAATAAAACATGAAACATGAATCCATCAATTCATGTTTCCCAAAAAAAATAATCTGGTCCCAATAAGTATCGTAAACCAAAACTAAAAATACAACTCACCTAAATGGAAACATATTTACAAAACTACATATTTTCCATTTAAAATTCTCTAACATTTAATTTGGCAAATTTTTCAAAAAAAATACCCTAAAACGTTTCACCCAACTTTGAAAAAGCCATCAAACTATATTAAAATTACTTTATCAAACATAAATTTATATGAATTTGGATAATTTTAAATTATATATCCCACATGGGAAAAATAAAAAAATCACATTAAATAATTTTTTAAAATTCACCTCTCAACCCATTTTAAAAACTAGATTACCATAATATTAAGACAATTGTTTAAATGTAGGAACTATAAAAAATAATTTTATATAACATTTACACATAAAAAGGGCCCCTTATAAAATTTGAAAACCAATTTTAACCAAGTTAAACCATTTCTATATAGACACATTCTATTTCAAAATCCCAAAATATTAGTTGAAAAAAACCATAAAATAAAAACCCTTTACAAACATTTAACCAAACCCCAATTAATTGATATAACACAATATAAAATGAATGATGAATGTATTAATTACAATACACAAATTAACTATATGGATTAGTGGACCATGTATCAACAAAACAAACATTATTGAGAGTAATAAATAACCCTATCTGATGGAACCATACTAGATAACTATTTGTGTAACCTAACCTCATACCTCAATCACAAATATCATTTCATCCCCAAAATAAAATCTCAAAATCCAAAATAAAAATCCATTAATCCCTTAGTACAAAATTATTCATACTGAGAAATGGTGATGTGGAAATCTTCCATGTCATGCCTTCTGGGAAACAATGATATGATCGCCATCTACTATAAATCCAAAATAACAAGGACTACTTATGAGAGGTCCAATGTTTCTGTGTAAAAATAAACTGACATCCTTGATACAATTTTTCATAAATCAACCGATGTTTTCCCTCTATCAGATTCATGAGTTGTCCTGCGTCAACTCTCAAAGAGTGTTCTAAATCCCCACAGTCTAGAAAATGTTCATTTTAATAAAGGAAACAATATATGGGAATAGTTTTTGTCATTAAATATTTACAAAATAAGCATTGATTTTTTAAATATAATTATGGAATGACCTATCAGTAAATCATATTTTCAGACTAGGTAAACATTTAAAAATAAAAATATACTATTAAAAACTATTAAATGTATTAAACATCCAGAGATAACAAAAAAACTCCTTCGCCATCTAAACAACATCTCTTACAAGGAACAAATTACCCTCAAATTTCTTTTCCTTTCTCACTTGTTGTTTTCACGAGCCCCCATCCCCGGAAACTAGTAAAATCCAAAACGGATAATACAAGAAAAAAAATTTAACTCAAATAAAAAGATTATTTTATTCTAAGGACTATATGAGTAAAAAACACCATAGAAATAACCACAACCCCCCTTGGGAATAAAGAAATGATCAGTTGAAACTAGAAACTGGACAATGATAGAGATAAAAGTGTTAGCATAAAAATTCCCAACGGGGATTCCAATAGAAGAACCATTCTCTATGCCATACCTTTAAATAGAATAAAATCTCATTCTAGTTTTAAAATATAAATATTTGAAAATAATTTTTTACATTCTCTTTCAAAAAGTGTAATAGGCTAATGCATTAAAAGTCCAATTTTCTAATATTATTTTGAAAACCATTTAAAAAAATGATTTATTTTCAAATAATAATTTTATAAGAATAAATTAGATAATAAAGATTGATTCTCAATAAAATTATAACAATAAATTTAATAACAAAAAGTGATACATAATAGGGGGAAATAAAACATGATTTATATTATTTTAGACATGTATTGGAAACTAAGAAAAGGAGAATTTTAAAAGAGTACCATAGAAATAGGTGTACATGGGATCAAGAAACATGGGAAATACATAAGTATATAGGGTTATTGGGGTCCTAGAATCACCATAATATTATTCATTGACATTGTATATCATGTTATGTTCTCCTACTAAATCAAACCAATCCACATCATTATAGTTTAATTACTATTGTTGTGTAATCCTGTTAGGTATGGATAGTAATTCCTAGCATACATATCTATGTCTAATCACCTACATACCTTGGATCCCCATGTTCAGTATGCCTTATCAAAATACATATAGGATGTGTATTAGGAATACCAATTCTCAATCAAGTAATAATACAATGAATGAATACAAAAACACCATAACTCCATGAACTACCAATATGAAGCCCATTTAAATCATTCCATCATTCCATCATTCCAATCTTATAAAATCCAAGTAAAACAAATAACTGATGTTTTGGTATTCCATTTGAGTGAAACAAAATTTTTGAAAAACTATTTATTCTTCAAATAAAGCCTCTATTTTTAATAAATAGATTCCAAACCATTTTTTTAATTATCAAGAAAGTCAGTTAATGGGTATCTGGTACCCAAGCATACAACCACCAAAGAAAAAAGAAATTTTAAAATTCAAATTTCCAAGAACCATGACCAAACCATGGTCCACGTGCCACACCACATGTCAACCTCGAGCCAAGAGCCCATAATCAAGCATCACCATTCATTTCAGGTCACCGGAAAGGACATCGGTCTGATGCGATCACTAGCACACCAATCTGCCACTCACCATCTGCATCCAAACTCAACATCATCGCATTCAGCATCATCCCTCAACGTTGGAACGCTGGCGAAATTTGTCCACAGCCTTGTCACCTCCTCCTTAATGTTGGAGAACATGCTGACCTTCATCGATGGAATCCATGTTTCCACTACCATCACAATCAAAACATCATACCAAACTGCACAATCATGCATTCTTGAACCCAAAAAAAACAAAGAAAAATGACGAGAATCCTTTGAAAACCATAATCAACCAAAACGACAACAATATACCTACATAGATCTAAAATAAACCAGACGACAGAGATACCAAGTCTTTGCATACCAAAGTCAACATCAGTAGATTTTGATATCACCTCCTCAAACCAGGAGATGAGAGTATGAAATGACACGAGATCCAGAATAACCGCGATCAGATCCATGAAAACAAACAAGATTCCACCATAAACGAAGTCATACTCCATGAGGTTTGTGGAACCTCCGAAGTCATAGGGATGAGATATTCCCTTTACAGGCCCATTTTAGAAATAGACGTATATCATTTGGATATAAACTATAATACGATATATTTCATATTCAAAAACACATTTCACATTTAGACCGATATACACTGTGATATATATATATATATATATATATATATATATGAAATCCACATTTATTAATTCATCTATCCCCAACACTATGTGTCAATATGAACAAATGTATCCCTTATAAATATTTATATAGATATAAGTTACGTTTGATACATCGATGAATTTGAAATTCCATTGATGATTTCTCGAAAACCAAATCACGAAAAAAAAAACATTATGAAATGCTATTTTAGATACATAAAAATCATTATTCATTTAAATCATAGTCATTTAAAACTATTTAAAAGATAAAACAATCTTTTACATTTCTTGTAATTTTAATCCATCTTGAGAACTTGTTTAAGTATTGGAAAACCATGGAGACAACATTGGAAATGATGAAAAATAGGGGAGAAAAACATTTCACATATCCCTAACTTTTAAAATATGATATTTATCTCATGATATATTTAAAAACCACGAAAATAATATTAATAAATTATTTTACAAAAATTAATTGCTCATACACAATGTATCCTACCTCAATCAGTGTCTTATTTACCAACAACGACCCAAATCTACCTGAAGGAGGTCCAATGCACACTAAAAACATATTAGAAGGCTATAATTCTAAAATTAAATAATTTAAATTTGATCCAATAATAAGAAAAGAAAAAAATTAGAGGAAACTGATGGAAAATAAATTAACATCAAATTTTGTGGATAGAATAGTCTTCAATCAAACCCTACAATCTATAGGAACCAAAAACTGACCAAAACCCCATATAAGGATATGGTTTCATCAAGGAGAACATGCCACAATGGTGAGTATACCATATGAAATAACATAAAATAAAAATAGAATGTAGGAATATAAATTCTTACTAGAGATGATCAAACCAAGATTCAGGAGGTGAAATAAATAAGAACAAAGGGTGTGGGAAGGGGTGGCACGTGGTTAGAAGATAGTAAAGGGAGATATTTTGTGAATAAACTGGGAAGGGTAGGAGAAAATATCCATTTATTTATTATGTCACTTATAGTAAAGAGGATCGTTTTGATTTATCTTTATTTTCAGTTTTTAAACTGAATATGGTTCATGGTTAAGTCCCATGGTTTGAAAACTCATTTGATATCATTCAACCTTAATTCGGATTATTGTGAACCATGCTTGGCTAGTCTATATAGTTTATACAAACATAATCTAAGCTTTACATTAAACTCTTTTAAAAGACACAATTTGATCCATAGATGCCTCATGGTTTGGAAAATCTTGGACTTTAAAAGTTCGACTGGATTTTCATGCACAAAAACTCCTATTTTCTAGAAAAATACACCTAGGATGAGATATAAATAAATAGAAAGAATATTTTTTGTTTGGGATTTTATAGAAAAACAACACTTGAGTTATTATATAGATTACAGTGAATCATAGTATTTTTATAATTAAGTTAGTGTTAATGAAAAAGATTGAAGGACAATAAAAATTGGTTTTTATTAAGGAATTATTGGTATGTAAAATATATGGAAATTTGAATGTATTTGGTATAGAAGAAACCTTCACACCGGTAGTGATACTTCAATAGATAATCCTTTATCAATCTATTTGAATCCATAGAGTTTTCAAAATCTTCCAAAGGGATGTCCTGTTGACTTTTTTGGATGAAATACTGAAGAAGTAAGTGTATATTAACAAATAATGGTCTTTATAATTATAGAATATGGGTTAGAATATTGAATATTAGTGAATGAACTATATGTATTGAAAAAATTACATTAGTCATACTGTGATTGACTAGTAACTTTTTTTAAAATCGTATAAAAAATAGTAGTGATATGGATAAAAAAATTTATTGAAATCAACAGAAGATGAAAAGTTTATAGTTCTTTTATATATATAATAAAACATAATAGAAGGTAGAAAGTGAAACTTAGTGAAGTATGTTTCTCTATTATGAGCTCAAATTTTGATATTTGTCTGATATGAGTGCTTACATACTTTGTCATGATACTTGTAACCATAAGGTGGGATATAAATATGTTTATCAGGAAAAGAGTATAATAAATATACTAAGTAGGTTTTAAATGAACCATATCAGTTTTGACACAAAATTTCATTAAAACTATGAAATTATTCTTGGATGTCCTTTATACATCATACTAATATTTATATACCTCTTTTATGTAATATGGTTAGTATCATGATTTCAAAGTTGTTCAATGGAATAATTTAATGTTGTTGTGAAGAGAATAATGGGGTATATTCAATCTGTAATAGATTATTGTGTGGTGTATTGAGTATGTAATAATAATATATTATTTACATATTCTGATTCTTATTTACTTGAAGATGTTTTGGATAGAAAATCCAAAATATGAGAATATTTATTTATCTGGAGAAACTGTACTTGATGGATTAGTAATAAGTAGGATACCATGTATCATATAATGAAAATCAGTATAGTACATCATAAATACAAATGTGTGTGCTCATATATTTTTGATGAAACAATAATTATATTATCTGATAGAGGATATAAAGATGGATATAATGATTAATTATGATAAAAAAGTGAAATAGAGGTAATAATGAATCCTGAAGATCATTCATGAAAAAATCATATTGAAATTTGGTATCACTTTATCAAATAAAATGTAGAAAAATAATTAATCATGATGGAATATTTGGGGACACATTAACATGAGGTGGAGGTTATCATGAAACGTTTATCCATACTAACATTTGATTAAAACATCAGTTCAAACATGGTATGTAACTACATCCCTCGGGTTTATGAGGGTCATTAAAACCCCCATATCCTATTATATATTGAACATATATCGTAGAAGCATTAATTTTAATAGTAAATTTTTTTCTATATGTTTATTCTTATGGGTGGATTTCAAATTTAGTCTCAATTTGAAATTTTAAATTGGATAAAAATGTTTTATTATCTTTAGGGGTATAACATTGAGGGGATGCATATGGTATACATGAAAGGGGGAATAAAATACAATTCAATTACATTATTGGAGTTTTTATATCGTTTAATATATGTATATATTAATGGAATTTTATTATTATAGAACAGGTTTTCTATATAGGGTGGAGCTTGACGATAGGCATAAAATTCTTTCTTGACCAATATTTTTCTACATTATACATTATTAAAAAGGTATTATAATATTTCAATTTTAATTATATTACTTTTTATATTTGTTGAATTTTACTATCATTTACCTCACTTTTCATTTCAAAAAAAACCTAATGGGGGGAGTATCCATACTAATTTTTGAATTAGATTACTTTTTTATTAATGTATAATTGTGGAACTGAGATGATTTGAGTTGGTATTAAAAAATCATGTTTTATATAGGTGGGCAGGTTATATCCTCGAACTAATCAAACATGTTTTAAATTTCCTATATTACAATATTGAAAATCGTAGTTTATCTACACTAGTCACACCATAAGGAAATGTATCAAAATGATTGAGAGAGATTTAGTTTTTTGTGAGGTACTACAAAACCTGTTGAGAAAATGGGCTATAGGCAATGGTTATAACCTTATATATATCCCCTATGACTATATTTATAAGATATATACATGGTCATAAGGATCATGGGTATAATTGGTATTATTTTACCAACAGAGAATATTTCCACAATTCATAATTGTGGCTACAGTCCACGACTATATGGTGTTTTATATTAATCCACCTCGTGGAAATAGGTATGTCCATGTGTACATACCTAATTCTATTGGTGACATATAGTGGATATACTATGAGAAAAAAATATATTCGAGTGTCATTTGAACACTATATCGCCCTTATGAAAATCAAGGCACCTTACCACTCTTCTGGAATATCAACAATGAATATAAATTTATCATATATATCACTTTGTGTGTGAAAGAATTTATATATAAATATATTATAATATTACTAATATTTTTAATTCCCTGCCACCATATAGTCATGGGTTAGTATTTCCATGTCAATATACATTGTTTAAAAAATAGTGGTTATAGGTCACCAAATTGGAACAGTATGGCCATGATCGAGTCCTGATCATGGCTAAAGAACCTTGATACATTATCTTATATCCATCTTCATATCTTCACTAGTGGTATAGAATGTTTCCTATGTCATTATAGTGAAATTACAACATTTTTTTTGTGTTTACATATATCCATGATTGGGTCTTGATTATGGTTATGGGTGACATATTGCCGCAAACATAAAAAGAACATGGTTACATGTCATGTATAATGACAGAAATGAATGAGTGTGGCCATATACCCATGAGTATAGAAAATAATTGCACAAGTAAAAATTGGACATAACCATGAAATAAGAAAGATGTTATTGATATAATGTAATTTTGTATAAAATAATGTTTGTGTGGGTGATATCATGTCAAATTGTAGGGTTTAAAATCATGTTGTTGGGAAGTGTCTCACATCGTAGAGAAGACCACCTGAAATGTTAGTTATAAATTTTCTAGTAATTATGAACCATTGTTATCATAATAGGAAATTTTTGTGGAATACTCTCTTGATACATATGGGTACATAATTGGGTAAAAAGTAAGTACCATTACATAATTGAATCACAGGAAAATTTGATATAGTTTTATTTTGTGGGGGATTAATGGATCACACTACAAGTTATAAAACACACTGAAAATTTTCTAACTATGGGGAGTTTAATGTTAGAATCTTTCAATGCATTTTGTTGGACAAACATGATTGGAATTATTCCGTGGAGTTTTTTTGGATAATGGTAATCTTTTTATGTCATAAGAAAAATGATCTCATTATAATGTTACAATGTTTTGTAAATATTTACATATATAACAATGGGGTCTTATAGATATTTTAATTTATATTTTACAAGAATATTTTTGATCGTATCTTAACTTGAAGTTCACAAGAAAATGTGGATTGAACCCCCATAATTCATAAATTTACTAGTATATCACTCTAAAATTGTGGATTTCATTACATGATAAAACAATATATGATGTTTCTACAATATTATTATATCTATAATTTAGTGGGATTATATTTGACTTTAAAGATCCTAATTTTGGAATTTTGGGATATTTGAAGACCTAATCGGTGGGTAAAAAGTATAAAAATATTATAGGAAAATTTAATATGATTAACTCATTGATATTGTGGGAATCAAATGGAATAACATATTAAAATTTTAATTTTATCATCTAAAAATTTTCAGATGTTTTTTTGGGAAATTTATTGATGTTATGGATTTAATTATATACATAGATGAACAAAAACAGCTCTCATGCATGTTTGGTATAATCCTTGGTAAGTAGTCCTTTGATCAACTATCGATTCATGAATTTATTTATATCTCTCATTTAAATTAGTGAGTGAACATTGAGATATAATGAGTTTCAATAGGATTGATAGTGTACCATTCAAGAAATTGTAATTCACATATTTTCAAAACTGAAATACATTGGTACATTTACATACCATTGAATTATGATCTCTAGATAATCACTTGGTTATGAACCATGTAAAATATTCATAACTCAAAATATCCTTTCATTGTTTTAGATGCTTTGGTTGTGTGGATTTTTAATGGACGGTTATTATCATTCCTACTATTTTAAGAAAAAGATCTCTCAAATTTTCATTTGAAAATAATACATTTCACTCTAATTCACCACATCATAGGTTGTGTTGGGACACATTAGTTATAAACTAATGATATAATATAGTCAATTTTATGTTATTATTAATTAAAAATATTGTATTTATAAAGAAATTTAATTAAAAAATTATGTATTTTTCCCCTATTATTGATTCATTAATCCCTATGTTACAAGAAAATTGTTAAAAAAGATTAATCATTTATGTTTTTCTAGTTCCTTTTATGAAATATGGTGTTGAGGTAAAATAATTATGAATAAATACTAAAAATAAAATTAATAATTAAAAGTAATATATAACATTCTTTATTTAAATAATGACTTGGAAAAAATAAGGTTTTTAATGAATATAATTATGGATATACCTAAATGAACAAGGAAAATATAAATAAATGGAATGTAGTATATCTAAAAAAGATATGAAAACATTAACTATTTATAAGATTATATGGAAACAATGTGTAACACTACCCATTATAGTTTGATAAGATATATCTAGAATAGAACCTCATATCTAGTTACAATAGATTTCCTCTATCGTAGGGTGATGATAAGTGAAACAATTGTGAAGATGAAATATTTATCAAGAAATATATGATCTATGAAGAATCGTGGTGTTTATCCCTATCGTATCAACTTTTATTTTTGTGTCAAATACATTCCTCATATAATGTTTTTCAAGTTAGGGGTATGGGACAATATGTAAATTATTAGTGTTACTGTAAGATATATGATTTTTCGTAAGGTTTGTTATCATTTATGTTTTACCCTAAGTCCTTTATTTTTCTCAAATACTTTTTCTTGAAGTTCACGAGAAGGCTCGACGGTATTTTGGGGGTTCATGGAACAAAAAAGGAGGAAAATTAATTTTGGGGCATGTTGCATGGTTTACGCACGGTTAGGGAAAACCGTGAAGATCCTCCCAGGAAACTATACAGCCCTGGATAGAATCATTCGCATTGTAATTACACAGTTAATATGACCATGTGGAATTCTTAGGAAACTCTATCAAGGGGTGATTTTGGGACAGTAGCTCTCGCACGGGTTTCATGCAATTCAGAAAATCGTGCGGGTAACTGTGAATCCTAGTACAGTTGAGAAATTTATAAAAATTACATTATTGGATTTTTAACCTCTACATGGGATTTAATTCATTCATACCCCATGAAACCCCAGTGATGGGGAATATATTCCAAGAGCATCCAAATGTGACTCTCCCTCATCTCTAGGTCGTTAGGAGAGATGTTAGTTGTGAATCAAAGATTCGGGTATGTCTAACTCTTCTTGCATCTTCGTCTCGATTAGTGTTTGTTTATTTCTTAAATATCATTTTAAAGATATAAAACCCCCTTTTTAAATTGATTTCATGGTTTAATCTCCATGTAGTGGTTGAATCATGATCTAAGTCTTCTATGTATGTCAAAGGATTTAAGTTAAGTGGTATAAAAGTTATATCCAATTGTTTCATTTGAGATTTTTCCATAATTAGGTTTATTTCTTGGTTACCCCTTATTGTGTTTTGAATACATTGATGTGCATTGGTATAAAGAATGTATAAATTTATATTGGATGCCTTCATTGTCCCGAAGGGTTGCATCGGGGATGATTTGACCCTTTTATGTCCCCCCAAGGGGTGCACCAACACCTTCAAGGCCTAGAGTTAGGATAGTAAGTTCTAGGTTATTATGTGATCATATAGATCCCATGTTGAGTTTATGATATTTTTTTTGTAAAGAAAAATGAGGTATTAGTTAATTGTGTCTATAGTATGATGCGTATTATTTATGTTAAATATTCTTAAACAAGTTAATTCATGGGAAATGGTGGATATGAAAAATTGAAAATGCTATGTGAAATGAAACAATTTTTTGAAGGGAATTTTGTAAGGGAATTTATGAATCTATATAATGGGTTGACATAATTTAATTTTTGAATATAATTAGTGACATAGTCTTGAGAATGATAAATGGAGATAAATAGACTAAGTGTTGTAATGGAAAATGTGATAATGCGTCATGGCACAATATGATTTTCCATGTTGATTGTTATGGATTATGATAGTTTTATGTGTTGGTTGTGAAATGTATTGTTTATGTGGAATTTATAGATAACAATGTTCACATGGCTTGAGTTTGGGGATAAAGGAATGAGGATCCTCCCATGGGTCAAGTTATACCGTTGCTCTAACTCCACCCACAATGCACTTGTTAGGGAAGGGGATTGTGCTCTATTACCCTAACTGGTGCATTCCAGCCAAACTAAGGGTTCACGTTGAGGATATTATGATGTTATGATATGTTTTCCCTAGTGATTCAGGGACTTAATTGTTCTACAATTGAAATTATTAATTCCATGAACTATGTTTGATTGTCGATGATCTAAAATTGAACGTGACAGAATGAATTGAATCCTTGATTAGTATATCTATGTATAAATTGATAACTTGTGGCCCTGAATTGTATTTACATTGCAAGATATTTATTTATACTAACATGTACTATATGTTATACTGGATAATTTTAGACACCATTGGGGTGGCCTACTGAATTTTAACCACTCCTGACAGGGGATGATGTGGGTACCCAAGTAGATTTCATGCATGCAGGTCAGGACAAGGGCAAGGGCCATATGCTAGGGAGTTGACTTCGATATGGGAGATTCATGGATGAGGTCCCATTCTAAGATACAAGACGATTTTTTTATTTTAATTTTTTATTTATTTTTCAATTTTTTCACTTAGCATTATACCATTCCATGATCTATTTACTCTTTCTTGTGGTTTGTACCAGATTTTGGAGCTGTTTGGATATGCATGTTATTGGTTGTTTCCTATAATTTCAATAATTTATATTGTGATATGTTGTGGACTACTCTTTTAAAGGGGGAATAGTCTCCCTACATGACCTATTAGACCCTCTCGTCCAGTCAGTTGCCTCTGGCATACGACGATGTGTGCTTAAGGTCATGTGATGATCCAACTCTAGGCCCAAATTTAGTAGAACCTAGGTCAGGGATGTTAGGAAGTTGTATAAGAGGATCTATTTTCAATTTAATACTATTTGGGGAAGGTAGACAGGATATTAGGATAGTTTTGGAACATGGTAATAAGTTGCTTCCCGGGAGTATGTATCCTAGGTATGGGGGAAAACCAAGTCACCCAGGGTGAGAATTTTTTCTTGTGTTATATGTTATTTTAATTGATGATATTTCACTATAAGGTGATTGAAATGTGTTGACAGGTGATATTTTAATGATATTTCTCTCATTTCCATAATGGAACGAGGTTGTTCATTCATGCATCATTCTATGAACATATGTTTATAAGTGAAATTCTTTATCGTATGCACACACATGAGACAAGTATGTGGGAAATAGAGGGTAGAATTAATTTACCTTTTTTAAAAGTGTTTAAAATTGTTTCTAGAAATACAATACCAATGAGTTAGAAAGGGTAGATAATTGTTAACTGATAATTATGGAATTATACATGATAAAGGGTGGTATGTGAAATATAATTTTACTATTGGAAGTTGTGATGTTAGAATAGTTTTGACAGGGTGTAGAAGGTAAGGTTTACAGTTTCTTGATTTAGTTACCTTGTGTTATCCATGACCATGGTAGTGATGGTTGAGGGTAGTGTGATGGGTATTGTTAGACCTATCTTGGTTTTGTCTGTGAAATGGTTCTTTGGTGACTAATGATTATCCATACATTATACATGTGAAATCATTATGGTTTGTGTTCTAAAGCGCTTGTTTTGGATGTGTACCAGTTGGGGGATAGGCAGGAATTACTGAGAATGCTCCCCCAATAGTACATCAAGTGGATCTGGTGGCTCAATATTATTGGGAAGAACAATTTCATGAGAATATTGAAAATTTTATGGAGATAATGGATCAGGACCCATGGTAGGTTTTTTCAGGTATGTTCAAGCTGACTAGGTATTTTTGGCTACCAAAACCTCCAACATTTATCAATGATGGTAGTCTTGAGGAATTAGAGTTTTTAATAGAGTCTATCCAGAATATTATTGACAATCAAGAGAGCCCTATGGAAAAATTAGTCAATTTAGAAGCATACATGTTAAGAGGGAAATCCAGGAATTAGTGGGGTATTATGGTTCAAATGAAGAATGGTGAAGGAATGGTGTGAAGTATTTCTAGGAAACGTTTCTGGAACATTACTACCTAGAAACCTTATGGAAAGTTATGGTTACACAATTTATGAGTTTTCCATATGGGGTTGTGTTATTGATGCATTATTCTAGTCGTCTCATTTAATTTCACTGATTCGTCTTGATGATGGTTGGAGATGAGGTGATGATAGAAAAAATTTTCATGGACAGTATTTTGCAAGACATTATGCCCTATGTGAAACATTCATCTGAAGAGGCTTCTAGAGGTATTAGACGAAGCCCTTATCTCATAAGGAAACCTGAAGGGATCATTGATAGGTGTACTTTTGGTACGAACTGGGTGGATAAGTGGTACCACCTCTATGGGAAGGAAACATTAATTTGGAAGTTAATTAAAAAAAAAGTGAAAAATATAGTCAGAAGACAGAGGTATCATATCATAGTGGCAATTATGTATTCTTCTATCAGTGTGGATGTTCGAGGTACATGCATGGTCAGTGTCCCTAACCACTAGTAGAGTGTTGGTCCTGTGGCAGGTTGGGACATGTAGAGAGGCTCTGTAAGAATCCTCAGGAACCAGGAATGTATAGGAGTTAGAGGCAGATACTGTGTGTGGTAAGTAGATCGATCACCCTGTACAATGAAGGTAATTATAGATCTATTGGTCATACCGATAGATGTGGTGGGAATGGAACTCTAGGATGGGACCATTCTCCCCAGCAGGGAAGTGCAGTGCAGGGTACTCAGGCTAAATCCCAGTGTGGGGGGACACTCCATATTCATGTAGTTTAGTATTCACCAAGTGGTGCAGTGTTTTGATCTTCTTCCATTTGATATGTTATTATTATAGCTTTCACACACTCTAATTATTTATTGACACATGTACCACAAATTTTTTTTCCTTGCACAGTTTGTGGTTGGGTGGTTCTAAGATATTGAGCAAGTGTGTGGGGTTATATTAATTGATATTCTGTTGGGGGTGCGAGATGAGGATATTAGATAGTGTAGAGGTTGTGCCATAGAAGATGGTGGTAATATTTTTTGGACAAACCATTTTTCCACAAGATGCCAGGTTTTGACCTAATTTTTGGAATGTATTAAATAATAATGTATCAGGACCACATCGATAGTTATGTTAAAAGGGTAACATTCACATTATCTGATGGAAACACTTATGTCTTTCTTGGTGGGTGTGATGTATAAGTAGGTTGCGCATGGTCAATTTTTTAGCAATTTAGATAACTCACAGTCCATGTGGCATGCCTTATCTGTGATGATGGAGAGGTGGACAAACATGTATTTGTTTATGTGGTGGATCAATTTTAGGGTGTGTTTCATGAGTATTTCATCGGAATACCCCTGAAATGGATGTGGAGTTCACAAACGAGTTGTTTCTAGGGGATGAAACAGTTTATTTTCCACTATATCAAATGGTTCCATCAGAAATCCAAGAATTGAAGGTTCATGTTGAAGATTTAGAGATAAATGGATTCATTCGTCCAAGTATGCTTCCATGGAGATCACATGTGCTGTTTTATAAGAAGGATAATGGGTAATTAAGGTTATATATCAATTATAAGAAGTTGAATATGATGATGATTAAGAACTGATACCCTCTTTGTAGAATTTATCATATATTTGAACAAATATGGGGTTCTTGAGTGTTCTCTAAGATCTATTTGATAGTGGGATACCATCAAATGGGGGTGATACCTTCTGACATATCGCAGATATCTTTCCAGAGCAGGTAATGGTTGCATGAATTTTGGTGATGTCGTTCAGGTTGACCAATGTATTGGATTTATTTATGGTGCTATTGAATCAGATATTTCTCCCTTCATTTGATTACTTTTTGTTTGTCTTTATTGATGACATATTGGGGTACTCATAAACTCTAGATGATTATGCCAAATAACTTCATATTGACTTTAGTACACTAACATAGAAAACAAATTATGCCAAGATTTCAAAAAGTATGTTCTGGATTGTTAAAGAGAATTTAATCGGAAAAATCATTTCTGAGTCAGGTATGTTGGTGGATCCAAAGAATGTTTAGGTTGTGGTGTCTTGGGAGGATCCCATGAATATTTATTATATCGAATTTTTCCTTGGTTTGGAAGGATATAACTAGAGGTTCATTCTGGATTTCTATCATTTGGAAGCACCACTAAAAATATTAACCAATAAGGGTGGTAAGATTGAGTGGTTGGAGGTCTGAAAAAAATAATTTCATGAATTAAAGAAGTGATTGACTACCACCATGATTCTAATAATACATAATCCTAGTTAGAAGTACCCCTTGTGTTGTGATGCATCTTTCCAGGTACTTAGGGTAGGATTGATGCAGGATGCTCAGGTTGTAGCTTTTGGGTCAATACATTTGATTCCTCAAGAAATAAAAATTACCCTACCCATGATCTAAATCATGTTCTTTGGTTTATTCCTTAATGTTTTAGAGGAACTAATTGTTGGTAAAGAATTTCATGGTTTTTACTGATCATAAAACTCTTAAGAACATATTATTTGTGTGGTATTTTAATCTTCATCAGCAAAGGTGGGTCGAGTACCTAAAATCCTTCAATTTTGAGTTGGTTTACACACTGGGAAAAGGAATAGTATTGCAGATGCTCTAAGATGGAAGAATTCGAATTATTTGGTTTTGGAATCCAACTCTAGACAGAAAATGGCATCTTTATTTTTTGAGATGCACCTTGTGGTGTAGGATGGGAAGAGAAAAATGATCCTTACATCTACAGAAATTGATTCTATTCTTTTGAGATGGGTCAAGGAGTGTCATCTGGAAGATTTGTAGAGTTTTTTCATGAAGCCTTGTTTTAATGATAAGAAACCTCCTTCAATTTGGGATATTATTGTTGATGGAGTCATCTATGTACAGGTCAGTGTTATAGAATAGTCAAGAGCGTACAAAGATTTAATGCACAATTTTTTTACATAGAAGCGGGTAGTATATCCTGGCTTGACTAATATATATCATGATATTTATCATCAGTGTCAGTGTCTGGGAATGAAGAAATTCTTTGTAGGTTTTGTGACAAAATTCCTATCCTATAAATAGTTAAAGGCCGAGAATCGGCATCCTAGTGGTTTTTTAGAGTCATTTCCTATTCTATAAGAAAGTTTAATGACTTACCAATGGATTTGGTAGTGGCCCTTCTGAGGACACCAAAGAAGAATGATGCAATCTGGGTCATTATGGATTGGTTGACTAAAGTGGCTCATTTATTACCGATACAATAAATATACACTGTCTACTATTTGGGTTATTTATATGTTTTAGAGACACTATGTCATTGTGGTGTTCCGAGAACCATAGTTTTTGATCATCATCCTTGTTTCACATTGCCCTTCTAGAAGGGGATACAGAAGGCACTTGATACCCATATTTTGTTCAGTATAGAATGTAACCCATAGATGGATGGGTAGTTAAAGCAAAAAAATTAATGTATTGGAGGAAAGTTTGAGGGCTTGTGTATTGGATATCGGCTGTTTGTGGGAAAAGTACTTTCCTCTTGTAGATATTTCTTACAAAAACAATTATTAGGATACAATTTAGATTCCCCTTTTTAAATAACACTATGGGAGGCTATGAAGATCTCTATTGTGTTGGTTAGAAACTAAAGAGTGTAAACTATTAAGACTGAGTTTCATGCATGATATGTATGAGAAAGTAGTGTTTATTTAGAAGGGGATGGAAACATCGCAGTGTATGTAGAATCCACATGGATACCATTAATATAGACCTCTCGAGTTCATGTTAGGAGATAGTGTGATTCTTTGAGTGTCTCTAAGGCTGGGTCAACATCAAATAAAAAAACAAGGAATGTTGTTCCCTAGGTATGTGGGTCCATTTGAGATTATGGAAAGGATCAGACCAGTGGCTTACCTATTGGCTCTTCCACAATGGTACAATGGGATGCATGATGTTTTTTTCTTTTACCCCAACTCGGTATTTCCTTCTTTCTTCTCTCTAACTACACATGTGACATGGAAGAGCTTCCAAGGGTGATTATCCCTCATCTCTAGGTCATTTGGAGTTTGTAAGTTTCGAAAGATATAAAACCCTATTATTAAGTTTATTTCTAATATTAGTCTTCAATGGTTGGTGTAATTAGGATCTAAGGCTTCAATTTAGGGAGCATTTGTCAACCGATTCAAGTTTGGTGGTCTATAAGTTATATCCCACAGTTTTATTTGATATTTTTGAATGCTTGGGTTTATTTCATGGTTACCCCTTGTTTTGATTTTAATAATTGGATGATTTTGGGTATATTAAATTTTTAAATGAATATTTTAAACGCTCATGGTCCCCAATGGAATCACCGGGGATGATTCAACCCTTTTAAGGCCACCCATGGGGTGCGCTGATTCCTTTCGAACCAAGAATTAGATATGTAAGTTCTAGTTTGTTGTGTGATCATGTAGAGACCATGTTGAGTATTATATATTAATAATGAAAGTCCAAATGATGTATTGGTTAAATTCTTGTTTGATTATGATTCTTATGAGTTATGTTTAATATTCCTAGCTGAGTTAGTGCATATGAAACAGTGAATATGCTAAACTGATAATGATATGTGAAATGGGATAATATGTTGAAGGGAATTTATGAATATGAATAATGGGTTGACATAAAATAATTATTGAATATTCTTATTAATCTAGGATTGGAAATTAGAAATGGTGACAAATAGACTATTTGATGTAATGGAAAATCCATTAATTGGTTATCAAATAATATGATTTATCATGTTGATTGTTATGGATTATTATTGTTGTATGCATTTGTTTTGATATGGTTTTTGTGTGGTGAATGGATGGATAATCATGTGAACATGGAATGAGGTGTGTGATAAACAACCAAGTATCCACCCACATGTCGAGTTGGACTGACTCTCAAACTCCACACACAATGCACGGGTTAAGGAAGGGGATAATGCTCTATTCCTCTAATGGTTTCATTCCACCTAGAATGAGGCATAGAGGGGAGGATATTGTGATGTTGTAATACTCTATACCTAGTGGATTAGGTACTTACTTATTCCTTTTTGAAAATGAATGTATCCATGAACCTTGTGTGATTGATGCTGAACCTGTAGTGAAAGAGACATAATGAATTGGCACCTTTGTTAATATAGATAAGTAGAGACTATTTTCAAGTGGCCCATAATTTTCTTTCCATTGATTTTTTATTTATACTTGCATGAACTATTTGTTAGACTGGATAATGTTATACATCATTGGTGGTGTCCTACTGAGTTGTACTAACTCCCCACTCAGGTTTTTGTTGGGTACCCGAACAGATTTCAAGCATGCAGGTCCAGACAAGGTCAAGGGCCCTATGCTAGGGAGTTGAGTTGGATATGGGACCTGAATGGATGAGGTCCGAGACTAGGAGATAGGATGTTTTGGGGGGATTATGATATAATTTAGTTTTGTGTTTTTTCACTTTCCATTGTAGCATGACATGACTTATTTAATGTTTCTTATGGTGTGTAGCCAATTTTGGAGATGTTTGGTTGTGCATGTTATTTGTTGTTTCTTATTTTTTTCATCAATTTTTATTGTGATAGACTATTTATTACTCTTGTAAATTGGGTATATTCTCCCCATGTGACCTATTAGACCCTCACTTTTGTTTGGAAACCTCTAGTATACTGGGAGGCATGCTTGATGTCATTTGATGACCTTACTCAGGGATCCAATTTCGGGGCACCTACATTAGGGATGTTACAATTACTCTAGATAACTCCTCTTCAACTAGTAATGATGTAATATAATTCATCCAAATATTATTTTCTTTAGATACACTAAATAAATTATGAATTTAGTGACTTATAATATATGTCCTTAATTAATAGAGTGATGAAACCCTCTTCATTTGATCATAATTAATATTTTCCCATATTAGTGTTTTTCCTTAGATTTGGCATCTTTTATATATATAATAAATTATTCATTAATATTTGGTTCCTATGATTCCTTTCCACATCATAAATTTCCTATAATACTCTTTTATTTCCATCAATACACCCTAAATTTTGGCAATTTGTGATTAAAAGTCTTTTCCGTCTATGATTCATTGATGTTTTGGGTGCATGGTTTGGGAATTTGTGTGAACTTTTTCATAGAAGTTGATGGAATATTTTTTTACTAATTCAATTTTTTAAAATCCAAATTCAATTTCTAATTTGATATTTTGAATGGTTCCTAGGATATGGTGAAATAACATTATATATAAGAATAAAAATATTAAATTGAAACTCATTTCATCATAATAGAACATTTTTTTTTGTAATTTTCTCAAATTCATCCATTCTTTTCTATTTCATAGTCACTTTATCGATGAATAACTTATTTTTTGCATGCTTATGTGGTATGTTTCTTCAAAAACCATCAAAATTCATCAAATTCATGTTTAATCTCTAACCTTTGATAAATTATCAAAAACATATCAAATTAAAAAGTATAACATCAAATTATTACTGAAAAAAATGAAGAATATACATATATATATTTATTTGAGTTATTACGTAGTAAAATGACACTTTCCTCCAATGGAATCCACTATTCTCTAGAATCTCCCAAGGTAAAGAAAAGACCTCCTCTAAATAATATTATATTTAAATATAATATAAATGTTAATAAATAAAGGACTTCTTATGGATTGGTTTTTAAATATGAGTCACACAATGGTTAAATTTCAAATCACTAAAGTAGAGGTTGTATTATAAGTTATTATAAGGGTTTTCTGAGGCTATATCAATAACTTAGTTGTTTCAAATTGAATTACATAAGTCATAAACAATTTGAAACCTGTTCAAAAAATGTTATAACATTTTAAATGACTATTTTTTATATTTTATTTAATTTTATATAATATTTTTTAATTAATAATGATAGAATTATTGATAGTAATCATTTTGAAGATTTCAATGCATTAAAAATCATACATTATGATATTCCTGTGTTATATGAAATAATGTACACTATTGTGATATTTCTATATTATGAATAACAGTATACACCAATCAATGTATATGATATAACAATATCATAAATTTTATTAAAAAGAATTAAATTCATTTATCCATCAATATCTCACATGTACTAATTCCTCAAAGACTTCTATGTAATTTCTCATAAGGTCAAATTCCACATATAGAGAATTCTAAAATCATATCAAAAATTCCTTTTTGATATTTTGAAAAATTATTTTATATAATATATTTTTTATCCACTATATTTTATTACATATTAAATAACGTATGAAAATATATTCAATCCAACAATTATATAGCCTATAAAAACTTTTATTCGGTAACACTATACATTTTATAAAAACATGATCCTAATTAATTAAAAAAAATTATGACCCCACCAACCATTACACTGATGAAAATAATTATATGTGCTATAATTGATGATTTTAAACAGGGATCTTCCTCTAATAAAATATTTTTCTTACCAAACCTATAATGGGATCTGAGATGATCTCCACCGAACACATATATCTTCATACATTTTTCTTCTAGTTATTCAACATATAATATGAATAATCATAAAATCCAAATATTTAATACCTTGAGTGACTATGATATATAGAATTTTTCAATATTTTATAACAAACTAATATATTCATTATTATCTAAGTATAATATGACCATATAGACGAAAACACCACATGTTATTCAATGAAATTGATGAGAACATTATATTCCCCTCATCCAAATAGATAATTACATCACATTTTACTTACATAGGTGTAAATATAAAATTTCTTAGTTTATCTGAATCATGTGAAAAGATGGTATACTCATCATTTGAGATAAAAAACATCATCATGTTTAAACATCAATCGAGGGCATAATTCACAAAATACCCAACCATCAGTAATTAACTCACCATTAGGGGTAGAGTTTGAAAGATATAAATGTCCACATGGTTGATATCTTTTCATCCTTAAATTTTGAAGATTAATTACCAAACATGAATCTCTAGTATAATAAAGACGTATTTTATGACGCCCTTTATGATATTGACAGTGAATTATCAAATAAACAAAAATCTTTTTTGGAATTTGAGTTAATTACTTATCTCTATAAAAAACCCACACTAATATTTTCATGTTATAGAAACATATAAAACCTCATGAAAACCATCAATTAGGGATGAGATCTCCCATCTAGTAAATTTATATTCTGATAAAATAGTGTAAGAGTATTTTTTGGAATTTCTATTCATGATTTTGAAAATAGAGATGTGTGTAGTGGAAAATTTTGTTAAAAGTAGTATTTGGGTTTAGTTTATACATGCATAAGAATAGATGAATGTTTATAATCCATTTGGATTACAATTTTCAGTTTTGATTATTATTATTAAGATGATTTTTATTAAGTTTGATACTTATGGTTTGGATATTTATTTTTCAATGGTTTTGTGGTGGACAGTAGGGTGAAAATACGAAATATAATTGGTATATAGGTTCAATTACATATGAATGCTTATGGGAGATTGTGTAAAATGAGATCCAAAGAATGAAAAGGGATCTTGTTATTTATAATAATTGTTATAACTTATTTTCTATTTTCCTAACTAATGTATTGGTTGTGTATTACATAACTAATCACAGAATAGTTGATTTTTTAAATACACATTATGTTATAGAATTTTATTTAATATAAACATGGATATAATGATGATGTCTTAGAAGGAAATTACAGTTGTGTGGATACTAATGAGGATTAGTTTTCTATTATGGTTGTGTTGGATATTGATTCTTTTGTTTATATCAGATAGAATAATGATATACTACATTATGGGTGTGAATTATATATATATATAAATATGATCTATATGTTTACTCTGAGAGTTTTATGATGATGAGATATGACTCATAATAGAAAGAGTTGAGTGTGTTATTTGGGTAGTAGAGAACATTGTGTATTTCTTTACATGATGGATGATGATATATGATGCTACCCTGATAAAGAGGGGTTATTCGAAGGTCGTGTACTCATTAAGTTAGTTTAATCATTTGGTAGATATACCATGTTAAAAAAAATTACACATAGGTTATATGTTGCTGAGGAATTGGTTTCGACATGTGTATTTATATTTTCTATATATACTGTATAAAAATATAGATAGAACATTGCATGAAAGAGATAATTGAAATGTATGGGGGAATTTTTGGATTCTTTTTTAGTTATTTATCATGCTATAACTTGGATATAACTCATAATGAAATGATTGGGGTCATACAATATGTTACTATGATATTTTTCTTTTTCTTGTATGTTGGATTTTATAGTAAAAAATGGTGGTCATGATCCTTTAGTAGTGTAGTTTTTTGTACACTCTTACCATAAATACAAAACTGTAGGTTTCAATAAAACGTATGCGGTATATAAGGTGGAAATTATATTCCTCAACCATTAACTTATTATTTGTGTCACTAGTTGGGAATTGTCCACCTGATGTAGCATATGATATATAGAAATTGAGTTATTTTTAAAATATGTTATGTATTGTGAGATTAAGGGATGAGTTAATTATGATTATTAATAATACATGATGAATTCAACTGAATCCTTCACGTTAATTGGGATTGGATTAATAGTTATCTGGGTAAGGTCCATTGAAAATCATATTGTCAACATGGCCTTAAGAGGTGTTTTTGTGTTGGGAGGAAGTCAAGTACTCCTTATATTCCATGAATAGATAGAGTGAGTCATGATATTCTAGTGGTATTCAAATAATAGAAACAATTTAATATTTGTTGGATATGATTTGAATCATAAAATTATGTGAGATACATCTACATAACTTTTAAAGTGTGAAATAATTACACCTTGCAATTCTATTTCATTTTTTGGGTTTAAAAAAAGAATAATGAGATACAGTTATGTAATTATTTTCATGTTAATAAAACTGTAATTTTATTTAAACAATTTAAGAGATGGTATACTTTTTTGGTTGTTCTAAAATGGGTTATGGGATATGAGAAATGTTTTTAAGATTATATTATGAACTAAATGGGTGTGAGATACAACTTATTAATGATTGTAATGAAATTTGATAGAAATTAATGTATCAATTGAATATAGAATATCCCTAAGGATTAGAAATATTATGGCGAAATATAAAGTGTCACACAACTATGATAATTAGGATGAAATGTAATTATGTTTCTACAAGTAATTTAGTTTGGATTGCTCATGAATATAGAATGCATGATTTATGTGGTGGTGAGTGAAGCCAATACTGTATAGATATATTAATGAAAACTAAGTTATTTTGGTAAAAGATACTTGATAAAATTTGAAAATGTGATGTAAAATTGAATCTATGGAACCTAAAACAAAGATCACATGATTGGTCTATTAAGGTGAAACAAGAATGAATAGTGAGTCATGATAATGAGGTTACGATTGAATGTTGGATGGTCGAAGCTCATTTGATCATAATATGGGAAATCTAATGGTGGGAATCATCCATTCAATAGTTTGAGTATGTGACCCTAGTTTTGTAAAAATTATATTGAATAATTATAGTGATGTAAATTAAAATTTTAACCTATTTTTTATTGGTGGTTCAATTTGGTTATTAGATACAATTGATCAATATATTTCATATGACCATAAAATACCTAGGGGTGGGTATTGATAAGGAATTATTAAGAAATGATAGTTTTTTTATAACTATAAAAGAATGATATTTGGGAAATATATTTGTATGAAGGTCAAGTACATAAAATGAGGATACTCATAAGAATTTATAATGGAATTTTTAATTTACTGAGTCTTCCTATGATGGATTGAGTCCCAATTAGATGAAATTGAATTTTTTTGTGGGTGAATGGGAGGTGATAGCATATAGTTTCAAATAATAAATGGATGAATAAAGATTACACAAATAAACCAAAGGATTTGTATTTAAACAATTCAGAAAGAATAAAGTGTTGTTGGGTATAATAAATATTCTTGGGTTGGTTAATTTGGTCATCGCCATAGTGTGTGTATAGTTTATTTTTTCATGGAATCCAATTTAGTGGGCATTGGTAGGTGTGAATCATTCATGATTGAGTATAGTGATATGAAATTTTATACAACAATTTTATTCAACAGGAAACTACTACATATAATGGATCAAAATGTGACACATTTATATGAAAGGTAGTCTGATTAGTTATGGTGTAGTATAGTAATATGATGTAATAATAGGATTTCAAGAGGTTAGGAGGGTGCATAGGATATTAGTGACTGGTGAATTTATCTAGGGATACATGAGTATTATTCTAGATGATGAGAATTCAAATAGTTAGGAATTTTTAATGCCATGTTTTTAGGTGTTTTTGTATTTTGAGAAAGATTGTATTTTAGTGATACTATAAATGGGGTGGATTGCATAATTTAAATGGGATTCAAACTTTTAAATAAAATTGTTTATAGATATTATTTATAAGTTTAAAATATATTTTTTATGGTAAATTCATGTAAAATTTACATGTATAATATTTTTGGGTATCCTTTAAATAAGGGTGTATTGGTAGGTTACAATTGTAGCCATCGATACCCTAGTGTAGGACATCGATGTTCCCATGGAATCCAATTACAGAAAAAATCTCCACTAAGGGTATGGTAAAGAAAATTAGGGACCAATTATAGTCGCCAGGCCCGAATTTATGATGGTGATGGAATGGTTATTTTTATGATCTATTCTATTTACTACCCCTTTGGGTTTGGGGGTCTTCGGTTGCTTGTGACAGTATGCCTTCTCCAAAAATCCCTTCTCATTGTAATCCCCCAAAATAATAGTTATTTGGGAAATAATTTTTTACTAATTAGGTCACACCTCGACTCAACACTTTTTATTTATTTTGTTTATTTTTTAGTTCATGTTTAATTTCATTCCTCTCAGGGTGCCTTTCCTTAAAATGTGATATTTTGGTAATGTAGTGCATGTCACACAGTTACGGTGTATGGTTTGTTAAACAATACAGTAACCATGTGACAACTATTAAGTTTTTTAGTGATATAGATGAATAATTGGAACATGATTTCCCAACTGTGGGTTCAACCCAAGCGCGGTACTCCATGAGCCAAGTAGAGGGCACATGATTGGGTCCCAATTTTCCAAACCATGCAACCCAAAACAAGCACCACCGATTGTTTTTTAAAATTAAATTATTTAAAATAAAATAGTATAATACCAAACTATAATATATCTTCACCCCCACCGCTACCTCACACACATCTCCACCCCTACTCCTTTTGTCACACGACACAACCCCCCCCCCCCCCCCTTATGGTGATCCTACCCTCTCCATGAACTCTTCAGAGTTCATTGGGTTTTCATCATTTCAATCCTATTTATGCTCTCTAATTCCATATCCTCTTTGTTGATTTTTCCTCTCCTCATGGCCCATCTTTTCTTGGATGAACTCTTTGTTATGGTTTGACCCGATTCTGGTTCATTCTTTCATTTTTAGGGCATGTGATACGTCTCTCAGGATATATTTTCCCTTGTTTTGGAATCCACCACTGCAGGGGAAGCGGTTTGTCCCATATTTTCGAATTTCTTCATTTTAGGTTATTTTCTTCTATAACATTCTATCATATCAATTCAGTTGAGCTAATGTAGTGTTTTTTGGGTCCCAATAGGTTAATTAGATAGTTTAGTGGATCCTCGAAGGGCTGCACACACACACATAGGTACGTGTATATATATATATATCCTCTTTTCACATATTCATAAATTGCTAGTGGTATTTAGGCATTTGATTAAGGGGTATATATATAGGAGTATATATGAGTGCAATTGTGGTGAAATATTTATCAAAGGTGTCGAGTACCAATGTGTTTGGCTTGGTTCTCTCTTTTTCAGGTAGGTCTCCAAGTACATTGAACATTAAATTTAAATAAAAATTATTTCTTGTTATTTTAACCAAGATTATATATTAATTAGTGATATAATATTTTTATAATAATTTTTTGACATGACATGAAGTGAATTTTCTTCCGTATTAGGTTGTACGAAATGATTGAATTGTGGTTTTCAAACTAAGTGTTTGATGAAATGCCCCATTGTTATTTATAAAGTTGTTTCAAATTTAAAATGGTGTCTTAGGGTTCTGATTTGGGTTTCTAATTGGATTATTGGTTTTGAAAGTGGAATTTTATGGCTCTTTTGATAATGGTTTAGTTTTAAATGGCTTCTTGAGGCTGTTATGTTACCTTTGTAAAAGGAATTACATTGAAGACACTCCTTGGCATGCACCTTTTTCCTTGTTGGATGTTGATGGTACTAGGTGGTTCTCATATAGTACTTCCTTCCTGTGTTTATGGTTGAATTAAATTGGGGTAAAATCCCATGGAGTGATTTAGGGGTGATTTTTGTGTGTGTGTAGATTGTGTATGATGAAAATGAATGTGTTGGATTAATTGGTTTGTATTGGTTGACTCGCCCATTTTTTAATCTGAACATGGGAACCTGGAATAGCGAGTGAATTTTTGATGAACAATTTCTAAACGGTTTTAGATTAGGAACTAGATATTAGGCCTTAGTATAGACTCTATTCTCTAGGGATGTGCTCCACGGTCAGACTAAGTATGGTGCGATCAAGTGATTAGAAATTATGATTTCATTGGGAATAGAATGCCTTTAGGATTAGTCACACGTATAGTGTGTTCTATATTACTTAATATATAAGGCCCCATCCTTAATCATTACTTAATCTTGAGATATTTCAAGAATACACCATGAAAATCATTTCAGGTTTGGAGTTTTAGAGAATTAGATCATAAAACATGCATTACATTCCACATTTAAACTAAGTGGTTACATAAAAGATAGTATTCGTTTTTCCCATCAATGGAAACATATTTAAAATAAAACATGGATTCTTTCTTGACACTTTCTTGACATTATCATCATATCATGTACCATTCCCTTGACCTGTGGAAAACATTTCAAAAACATGGGATGAGCATAAAAATCTCATTAAGGGTTATAAAAATATGTAAAGGAAACATGAGTTCATATATACATAATAATGAAATCATAATTTACCCATAAAACATAATCACTTTTTCATACCACATCAAATAATGAATAAATCATAGAAATCATAAGACATAAAGGTAACTTGAGGCATTCATAACATCCTTACGTAGGGAGTAACCCTCTTAGTTACGTTTGGAATACCCATCACAGTATATTCCCTAAATCTTTTTGGGGAAACCTTAATTTTTAACTCCTTCACGTTACCCAATGCATTGGAGAGCTATATCGGGCTCACCCACCCTTTATCACGGAACCAATCATCTTCATAATAATTCCCAAGAACCATAACATAATCGTATCACATAATACATGCATAAAGGAAACATAACATTTCAAAATTTCAATCAAAAGATATCAATACAACTCATTGATATAAAAACATTATGAAAACCATTTTCAATACCAAAATAAAAGAAAAGTAAAAATGGTATTTATTTTTCTTTAAAAAAAAGGTATGGCTTGTAGAGGAAGCCGAAACTAAAATAATGGTCACGGCGGCGGAGAAGACATTTTCGCCACATACATACAAAAAAACATTCCTTTTTGTCAATTAGTAAAATTATTCGTATAAAACATATTCCTTTTGGATAAATGTAATAGTCAAAGGGGTTTATACACCGTATAAAATAAGGTTGTGTATAAAATAAAATATGCCCCAATGAAAGGAGATTGAGATGAAGTCCCATACCAATTTAAAGTTATTAACATTTTAAACCATTAATATCCATATAATTAAATCCTTAAAACCATTTTCAAAACATGGATATTAATGATAAATATTTATAATAATAAATCATTAAGTCATTTAAAACAATATTATATTTAAAGGGTTTTTAACAAAATGAGAGACACTTGAATACCATAATTGAGGAATAAAATTTAATCAAAACTTTATAATATCATGAGAATAACTTAATTCATGATATAATATTGCAAGGGACAGTATATACACCATATAAGAGTGAATTGGTGCATAACAACAATGAAGTTTCATTATAAATGTAAAATGAGATGAAATCCCTTATAAAGAAAGTATCCTTAAATTAAGGATAAATCAATCTCATAATTATGTGTGAGAAATATTAATACACCCAATATAAGTGGATATCAAGTGTAAAACAATCAAAAGTAATTCACACATATTCAAATGATGACATATTAAATAACAACATGTTGAACCCAAAGAAATCTAAATTGGGTTAAGAAGTTCCCTTGGTAAAATTCGACAGCCTAACGGTGTCACTTTAAAATTCATAAAATCAGTTGATGAGAGATAAAATGGTATCTCATCACCTAGACATAAAATATACATCAATAAGGATATATAAGAACATATCCCAATATAGAAATATGTAAATTAAAAGACATAAGAAAGAAGTCTTTTAAAAAGAGGAGGGTGAAAGGTTCCCTTACCGACTTGGGTATCTTTCGAAACATACTCTCTATGAATGAATGACAATACAACATTGATGTAAATACTCATAAACTAAATTATATTACAAAAATAGTAGATTAATGGGCATTACATATACCACTCAAAGGAAATAGTGGCAAATGTAGCATAAATCTCACGGGAATAAAAGTGAGATGAAAAATCCCTTACGAAAACTAGGCAGCCTAACGACGCCACATAAAACATTCAAAAATGGATTGATGAGATCAAATAGGGTCTCTCATCATATTAACATAAAATGTACAGAAATAGGAATATAAAATGACATCCCCAAGAAAACAAATAAGAGCTTAAAAGAAGTGACATAAATAATAGTACTTAAAAAGAAAGAGAGAGGTTGGATCTCTTACAAAAATTCAGCAGCCTAACGGCACCACTCAAAACATCCAAAAAGGATTGATGAGAGAAAATAGGGTCTCTAATAATATGAACATAAAAATTTATAGTAAGAGTAATATAAAATAACATCCCAATCATAAGAAAGATGATCTTAAAGGGAATGACATAAAGGAGTGTACTAAAAAAGAAAGAGAGGGGTAGGATCCCTTACCTAAAGTCTGACATGTCTTGTTCATTTCATTATATTCTTGAATAATAAACGTTGGTCAATTTATAATTTCTTAAGTAAATCCTCTAAGTATTATTATTCAGTTCATAACACATATTATGATGTTATAATAATTGTTTAAAAAGGTTAGTTCATATTAGATGTTTTTGCCGATGATTGGTACATGAGTAAAACAATGCACTTGTTTGAAAATGATTGCCCATGTAGTTATGAGTAAATAATTTACAGAATAGTATTAATGATTAAAATATCATATATATCCAGTACATATTCATCTTATACTATTCCATAACATTTTGAGATAAAAAATGAAAAGCACTGTTCATGGAGACGATAGGACGTACGTACGCATGAACGCTACTTTCATTTTTTTGCCATATTAATGGAATTAAAAATAAATGAGATATATCTATATATTATAATTCCATTATTATATATATGTTATATAGGTCACATATGTTCATTAATTTCGTTCTTTATACATTCCATGTATTGCATTAACGAGTCACATCACTTGAGGGGGCTGTAGTCCACACTTCCTCATATAAAATTATCACATTTTCACAACATCAAAAAAAGTTATGTTTTAAATATAAAATACAGAAGAATATAGTAAACATAAATACCATATATATCATATATAAAATATAGTGAAATCATAATGGCCACCTTTAATGGTGTTAAAAGAATATTGAACAATCGTCGTTTCCTGAGGCAGAAAATCGCAAACCACAGAAACAATATGTTCTTTAACCATTAGACGAAGGTGGGTGTAAGTGTAGCTCGAATAATTCACATAAAAACATCCTAGTATATTGAAGATACTTTTGTTTTTATAAAAAAAAGAATAAAAAGAATTTAGGGGGTTGTAGAAGGAAAATAAAACATAAGAACACAAGAGAAAACACTACCTTTAAAACGGGTAACTCTCTTTGATTTAAGATCAAAGGCTTCCTTGGAAAGGATTCTGCCCAAAGTGAGGCTTCAATGATGAAGAGAGGGATTTGGAGAGATTAAATGGTCAGGTTTTGGCCGTGCCAAAGGCTTTCGAATTGTGGGTAAGGTGGTAGAGGTGGGGGCATTATATAAGAGGAGAGGAGGGGCACTCTTGGAAAGTTATAAAAGAATACTTTATTATAATATGATTTTTGGATTTTAATGGTCCCAAAATTATATATATCGATGAAGAGGTTATAAGAGTTCTATATCCACCCATCCAATATGTTTTTTACAAGTGTAGGTCGTAGATTTTATATTATATTTTAATTTTATTTAAATCGTTAAAAAATGAGGTAATCATTGCATCATCATGGTGTCATGAATAATTTAATTTATTTAATGTCTAAAAATCATAAAACAAATATCACTATGTATTAAATATTTTTAGCTTTATAATTACTATTTATAGTAAAAAATATGACTTGTATAACCCCATGTAAATTTTTTTTAGTAAAACAACTCATGTTTGTGACATTTTTACTTTTACTTTAAATAAAAGGCATTAATGTCATTATCTTACCCAAGTGGATCCATGGGGTCCCAAAAATAGACCCATGGGTTATCTTGGTCAGCCATGACACATATAATAAGGTTATGACATGTTCTTTGGTCATTTCAGATTATTAACACATTATTTTTATTTTAAACTACACTAATTATCTTTAATCGCGATTAAAAACATAAAAGTTACTATTCACCCAAAAAATTATTTTAATCCCATTGAACCACATTTTACTTCCTAATGACAACCATTTATGTCGGATTTTTGAAATTCAAAACACAGAGGTGGTAAAATTTCATTTAAACGCAATATCTGATTTTTAAGTACAACTTAGCGGTTTCTATTCATCAAAAATTGATGTTTTTCAGAAAAATACCAAAACATCACCCTAAGATATATTTGATATTCCGAATTCAAAAATGATGTCTATTTTATAAAATTCAAAACATATAAGTTACATTAATTAATTTAATAATTAATTCCCACTGTAAGAGAAAATAGCATGTTTTTATGTAACAATAAGTATCAAAAGATTGACACAAGTTTAAGTCCAATTTCAAAGTGAAATTAATTCCAACGACCACTATTGGATTAAATGGTAAAAATATATTCGAATTAAACTTTAAAAACAATTCAAAATATAATCTAATCATATAAATAAATTATATTAAAAGAGGTTTTGAATAAAAATACAACATTTTTCACTATTCATTAAAAAAATGAACTTTATCGGAAAAATACCAAAAATTTACACAAAGTAAATTTTGATGTCCCGATTCTAAATAAGAATTTTATTTTGTCAAATATAACACATAAAATTGTAAATAAGTGGATTTAAAAGAGGTTCACAATCAAAAGGCGGTTAATCGACCTTTTAAAGAATATTAGAATGTTTACGCTTAAAATTGGATTCATTTGCATTTTTAATCCTCTAACATTTATTGTAAAGAGTAAAAATATTTGAAAAACATATATAATTATTTTGTAGTTGTTTCTACTCATTCCCGCCATCACAACGGCTAGGCGTTAACTACCATTTAAGAAAATATTATTTTATTATTAGAGTGCAACGTAAGATTCCCAAGAAACTCGTTGTTGCGTATTGGGTACACCATTGAGCATAGCATCCCCTTTAAAGTAATATTATTATTTTATTCACAAATATAGAAAAATTTGAAAATGTCATATTCTTTATTTACCAGGGGTGTTACATCCTTCCCCCCTTTTTGGAATTGCGTCCTCACAATTTTAAAATTGGGCTTGGAAACTTCATTGAAAATCCCACATCGGAACAAGAGTCAGTAAAACAATCACTTTAAAATAAAGAAAGAGAAGTACAAAGGTCACCCAAGTTAACCCATACTAGGATTCAATGTAGGAAAACATGGATATAGAGGAAAAAACAAAGGGTCATGTTTTGAGGGAGAGTGATAGAAAACATGTTTAGGATAAAGTTAACCACAAAAAAATCACATACTTGTGGTGGGTTAAACAGTATTTGATTCCCCCATAGGAAATGTTAATAGAAAACAGTTTTGTTTTAAGTTACTTTTCATTGAGGAATTTATTTTTGATCCTAAGGAAACATACTTACTTGTCATTTTGACTTTCAAATTTTACTATATTTCTTACACAAACTCGTACTTTCCCCAAATGATGAGTATTTAGGAAGACTTGTTTACATTAAGAGAGCTATAATCAACTACTAGAGAATCACCTAATCCACAAAGTGAACTATATACTTCCCATGTATATAGACCTTAACAAAAACTAAAAGCTAAAAGGATAGTATGAGATCAGATAATAACCAAAAAGGATAAAAATCTATTCTTAATCTCCAAAAAAATTCAAACAATACCAAAAGTTCAACAAAGACCATTCAATAAACAAATTGTCCATAAAATTATTCAATGTAAACCAAACTAAGATTGAAACCCAAATATTTGAAGGATTTAATCACATAGTCTTTCAAGGTACAAATTAACACTTATCTCCAAATAACATCAGTTTCTTTAAAGTCTCATATTGAAAAGTAATTGACCTAATCACATATCCTCCATGATAGGTTAATAATTTCCATCGATAACAAAAAATCAACTTACTCTTAATTCATAAAATCATCTAACTAAAAAGAATAAGTTATACTAACCAGGAACTTCACGTAGTCCAGTGGTAGGTGATAAATACCAGTCGCACTTTGGATGTGGGTTTGATTCCCACAGCTTTGTCCGACGCGACGGGTTGTCACACGGTCTGCGTGTTGTCCTTTTTATAAAACTCCAAAAATAACCCTAACATGTTTTAACCTAAATATTTTCCTTATACCTCTCATTTTCATCCAAATTCATTACGATCTCAACATCTTAATTCTTGAAGTCTTATTTCACCACCATAAGATAAAATAAAACGATTTCCAAAATGAATAACATCATACCCTGATCATGGAGTCCACTCAATTTCATCATCATCTTGATCACGTAGGTAGAAGTCCCATGCACAACAAAAATGATTAAGAGATCCTACAAAATAATTTTCATCCCCCATCCAAATAAACCTTGTACAACATGGGTCATATGGGTGTTCACAGAAAAACAGTTTTGGAAAATAATCATGTATGACATATAATTCCAAAACATCTGATAAAACACGATTTCTATAAAATAGTCGGACAGAATTTGGGTTGAAACTTTCTATTATTGGTCCTTTTAAAATATCATAAGTATGTGATGAGAGACTATATTGTAAAATCAAATATAAATAGGTTATGAAAGGGTCTCCTTCCTCAGCACCATTTTTAAAATCATAATATGCTTCAAATTCTTGTGATTAGTAAAAATATTTGAAAATACCTTGATAATATTTACCTTTCTTGAAAATATGAGAATATTGTGAAAATAGTATTTTTCTAAATACAACCCATGATCCACGATGATAACAAGGTATAGTGGAGGTGTTTGATATCTCAATCTACTTCATGCAAGTGAGTTGTATTCTAGAAAAAGTTTCACAATCATCTGAACATGACTTTGCAATAATTATTTCAAGCATGTCATCAGGAAGAGATAAGAATATCGTTTGAGATCCTTCTCCTTCCATTAGTAATTGACTTTACTTGACCTAAAAAAAGTTATAAAACAAGGATTTAACTGAAATAATAGATATAGGGACTAATCATGTGTCTAACAAAGACTCTTAATCCCTAAAGTTGTCTAAACCGACCTCTGATACCAACTATAAGGCCCCAGCCTTAAACATTAATTAATATTGAGATATTTCAAGAATACACCTTGAGTATCTTTTCAGGTTTAGAATTTTAGAGAATTAGATCATAAAACATGCATTACATTCCACATTTAAACAAAGTGGTTACATAAAATATAGAATTAATTTTCCAATCAATGGAAACATATTTAAAATAAACCAAGGATTATTTCTTGACACTTCCTTGACATTATCATCATATCATGTACCATTCCCTTGACCTGTGGAAAACATTTCAAAAACTTGGGATGACCATGAAAATCTTAGTAAGGGTTTTAAAAATATGGAAAGGAAATATGAGTTCATATATACATAAGAATGAAGTCATACTTTACCCATAAAACATAAGCACTTTAACATACCTCATCAAATCATGAAAAAATCATAGAAATCCAAAGACATAAAGATAACTTCAGGCATTCATAACATCCTTACGTTGGGAGTAACCCTCTTCGTTACGTTTGGAATACCCATCACAGTATATTCCCTAAATCTCTTCGGAGTAACCTTAATGTTTAACTCCATCGCGTTACCCAATGCATTGGAGAGCTATATCGGGATCACCCACCCTTAGTTTATCAACGAACCACCTACCTTCATAATAATGCCCAAGAACTATAACACAGTCGTATCACATAAAACATGCATAAAGGAAACATAATATTTCCACTTTTCAATCACAAGATATCAATACAACACATTCATATAAAATCATTATGAAAACCATTTTCAATACCAAAATAAAAGAAAAGTAAAACATTGTATTTATATTTCTTTTAAAAAAAGGTATGGCTTGTAGAGGACGCCGAAACTCAAATAATGGTCATGGCGGCGGAGAAGTCATTGTCTCCACATACGTAAAACAAAAACATTCCCTTTTTTCGTTTAGTAAAATGCTTCGTATTAAAAATATTCATTTTGGATAAATGTAAAATTCAAAGGGGTTTATACACCGTATAATATAATGTTCTGTATAAAACAAAATATACCTCAATGAAAGGAGATTGAGACAAAGTCCCATACCACTTTAAAGTTTTTAACATTTTAAAACATTAGTATCTACATAATTTAATCGTTAAAACCATTTTGAAAACATGGATATTAATGATAAATATTTGTAATAATAAATCATTAAAACATTTAAAATGATATTTTAGTTAAAGGATTTTTAACAAAATGAGAGGAACTTGAATACCATAATTGAGGAATAAAATTTAATCAAAACATTATAATATCATGAGAATAAATGGATTCATGATATAATATTCCAAGGGACAGTATATAAATAATATAAGAGTTAATTGGTGCATAACAACAATGAAGTCTCATTATAAATGTAAAATGAGATGAAATCCCTTATAAAGAAGGTATCCTTAAATTAAGGATAAATCAATCTCATAATTATGTGTGAAAAAATATAAGTACACCAAATATAAGTGGATATTAAGTGTAAAACACTCAATGGACATTCACACATATTCAAAGGATGACATATTAAATAACTACATGTTGATCCCAATGAAATCGAAATTGGGTTAAGAAGTTCCCTTGGTAAAATTCGACAGCCTAATGACGTCACTTTCAAATTCATAAAATCAGTTGATGGGAGAGAAAATGGTATCTCATCACTTGGACATTAAATTTACATCAATAAGGATATATAAGAACATATCCCAATATAAAAATGTGTAGATTAAAAGACATAACAAAAGAAGTCTTTTAAAAAGGGGAGGGTGAAAGGTTCCCTTACCGACTTGGGTATCTTTCGAAACATACACCCTCTGAAAGAAGGACAATAAAACATTGATGTAAATACTCATAAAATAAAGTATATTACAGAAAGAAATGATTAATGGGAAGTACATATACCACTCAAAGGAAGTGGTGGAAAATGTATCATAGATCTCACGGGAATAAAAGTGAGATGAAAAATCCCTTACGAAAACTCGGCATCCTAACGACGCCACTTAAAACTTCCAAAATGTGATTGATGAGATCAAATAAGGTCTCTCATAATATTAACATAAAATTTATAGAAATAGTAATATAAAATAACATCCCCAAACATAACAAAGAAGATCTTAAAATAAGTGACATAAAGAAGAGTACTTAAAAAGAAAGAGAGAGGTTGGATCTCTTTTGAAAATTCAGCAGCCTAACGACGCCACTCAAAACTTCCAAAATGGATTAATGAGAGAAAATAGGGTATCTCATCATATGAAAATAATAAAATTACAGTAAGATTAATATAAAATAACATCCCAATCATAAGAAAGATGAGCTTAAAAGGAATGACATAAAAGAGTGTACTTAAAAAGAAAGAGAGGGGTAGGATCTCTTACCTCAAGTCCGACATGTTTTGTTCGTTTCTTTATATTCCTGAATAATAAACATTGGTCAATTTATAATTTATTAAGGACCTCTTTTATAGATTATTATTCAGTTCATATCACACATTATAATTTTATAATAATTTTTTAATAATGTTAGTTCATATCAAATGTTTTTGCCGATGTTTGGTACATGAGTAAAACAATGAACTTGTTTGAAAATGATTGCCCTTGTAGTTATAAGTAAATCATTTACAGAATAGTATTAACGATTAAAATATAATATATATCCATTAAATATTCATTTTATACTATTCCATAACATTTGGAGATAAAAAATGAAAAGCACCGTTCATGGAGACGGTAGGCCGTACGTAAGCATGAACCCTACTTTCATTTTTTTTCATATTAATGGAATTAAAAATAAATGTGATATATATATATTATAATTAAATTATAATATATATTTTATATAGGTCACATATGTTCTTTAATTTCATTCTTTATACATTCCATGAATTGCATTAATGAGTCACATCACTTGAGGGGGTGGTAGTCCACACTTCCTCGTATGAAATTATCGCATTTGCACAACATGAAAAAAATTAAGGTATGTTTTAAATATAAAATACATAAGAACATAGTAAACATAAGTACCATATATATCATATATAAAATACAGTGACATCATTATGGCCACCTTGAAAGGTGTTAAATGAATATTGAACAATCATCGTTTCATGGGGCAGAAAATCACAAACCACAGAAATAGTATGTTCTTTAACCATTAGACGAAGGTGTGTGTAAGTGTAGCTCAAATTAATCACAAAACAACATCCTAGTATATTTAACATACAGGTTTTGTTACAGAATAAATGAATAAAAAGAGTTTAGGGGGTTGGAGAAGCAAAATAAAACATAAGAACACAAGAGAAGACACTACCTTTAAAACGGGTAACTCTCTTTGATTTAAGTTAAAAGGCTTCCTTGGAAATGATTCTTCCAAAAGTGAGGCTTCAATGATTAATTGAGGGATGTAGAGAGATGAAATGGGCAGGGTTTGGCCGAGCCAAAGGCTTTGGAAATGTCGGTAAGGTGGTAGAGGTGGGGGCCTTTTATAATAGGATAGGAGGGGCACTCTTGGAAAATATAAAAGAATACTTTATTATAATATTCCTTTTGGATATTAAAGGTCCCAAAATTATCTTTTTCTAGGATAAGGTTATAATAGTTCAAAATACACACACCCAATAGGTTTTTGACAAGTCTAGGGCTTATATTTTACATTATATTTTCATTTTATTTAAATCGTTAAATAATGAGCTAATCGTTGCATCATCATGGTGTCATAAATAATTTAATTTATTTAATGTCTTAAAATTATAAAAAATATCATGATGTAGTAAATATTTTTATCTTTATAATGAATATTTATAGTCAAAAATATTACTTGTATTACCCCATGTAATTTTTTTTTGTAAAACAACTCATGTTTGTGACATTTTTACTTTTACTTTAAATAAAAGGTATTAATGTCATTATCTTACCCATGTGGCTCCATGGGGTCCCAAAAATCGACCCATGGGTTCTCTTGGTCGGCCATGACACATCCAATAAGGTAATGATACGTGTCTAGTTCATTTCATATTATTAAAACATTATTTTTGCCTTAAACTACACTAATTATCTATAATCGCGAATAAAAACTTAAAAGTTACTATTCAACAAAAAATTATTTTAATCCCATTGAACCACATTTTACTTCCTAATGACAACCATGTATGTCAGATTTTTTAAATTCAAAACACAAAGGTGGTAAAATTGCATTTAAACAAAAAATCAATTTTTTAAGTACCACTTAGTGGTCTCACTATTCATCAAAAATTGATGTTTTTCAGAAAAATACCAAAACATCACCCTAAGATATATTTGATATTCCGAATTCAAAAATGATTTCTATTTTACAAAATTACAAACATATATGTTACATTAATTAATTTAATAATTAATTCCCGCTGTCAGAGCAAATAGCGTGTTTTTATGAAACAATAAGTATCAAATGATTGACGGTAGTTTAAGTCCAATTTCAAGTTGAAGTTAATTAAAATTCCCACTATTGAATTAAATGGTGAAAAATATTCTAATTGAACTTTAAAACCAATTCAAAAGATAATTTAATCATATAAATAAATTATATTAAAAAATGTTTTGAATTAAAATACAACATTTTTCACTATTCATTAAAAATATGAACTTTATCAGAAAAATACCAAAAATTTACACCTAGTAAATTTTGATGTCCCAATTCTAAAGAAGAATTTTATTTTGTCAAATATAACACATAAAATTGTCAAAAAAGTGTATTTAATAGAGGTTCTCCATCAAAAGGTTGTTAATCGACCTTTTAAAGAATATTAGAATGTTTACGCTTAAAATTGGATTCATTGGCATTTTTAATCCTCTAACATTTATTGTAAAGAGTAAAAATATTTGAAAAACATATATAATCATTTTTTAGTTCGTTCTGTTCATTCCTGCCATTACAACGGCGAGTCATTAACTACAATTTAAAATAATATTATTTTATTATTAGAGTGCAATGTAAGATTCCCATGTAACTCATTGTTGCGTATTGGGTACGCCATAGATTATAGCATACCATTTAAAGTAATATTAATATTTTATTCACAAATATGGATAAATGTTAAAATGTCATATTCTTTATTTACATAGGGTGTTACATAATATCCGAGGTTCCCCCATGTACTTCAACAGTTAGTTATCTATGACTGGTGATTGAGGTGCAATGTTCGGTTGGTCACACTTGCTTTCTATTTTTCATTTACATTGTGTGTTCATTTCTTTTCCCTCCTTGTATGGTGAATGTCATTACTAATTGTGATAATATGATTTTAAATGTTTGTGAAACAATGTTTTTTTAAAAAAATTACACAGCATTCTTCTCTATACCTTTTTCTTTAATTGGTTAGGGCTTCCTTCTTGGAAAATAAAATAGTTTAAAATAAAAAGGCCAATGAACCATGGGTTTTTATGTAAAATGTATGAAAAGGTTAATTTTATATATTTTAGGTCAAAACCTAAATTGATTATTATTTTTTTAAGTGAAATTATTTTCAGAATATATTACTTGGGAAAGCCTATACTATTTCAATACTCCCGCATATACTTCATTATTGTTTTTTGTCTCAATTATGGGTTTCATCTTGATCTTTAACACCATAGGAAATGTTGAGTCATTGAATCGGGGTGTGACCCATAGGGTCACATAGAGTATTAGTGGTTATTATCTCTAGTTTGTTTTATTTTTTATTTCATTCATATTCATTCTGTTTAGTTTATTTATTTTTAGGATTCTCTATTATTCTTTAATATTTGATTATTTATATTCGGTGCAATCATTCTCTTTGGCACTATATTTACTCCCTAAGTAATTTTTATCATACCAGGTGGATTAGGATTTCCTCTCAGGACTTGTCGCATGCCGACTTGGGTGACCGGTTTAGGGTCGACCCAGGTTGGTTCACGAAAAATTGGTATCAGAGCATAGGTTCTTTTGAGGGCCTAGCATTCAGAGCGCCCTTTGGTATTTCCATTTTCAAGGTCATTGAATTAGGACTATCATAACAATAGGTGTAGTTATCGGAAAGTGTCTAGAACGCACATTCAATAACCAACATTCAGTGACCATGATGATGTGGGATTTTTTTCATTTATTTAGTTATTGTGGGTTTTTGGGTATTTAGGGAAATGAAATGATAGTCTGGCCAATTATCTCAGTGATATCGCAGGGCCTGAAAAACCATGTAGATCTGGGGATATGGTCTAGATAGACTCTCTATGCCAGTGGTTTGAGTGGTATATGGATGCCAACATTATTTCGAAGTCACCCATCGTCAATAGTTTCCCCTAGTGTGTTGTCTTGGGTCTTTTTGATATTTTTGGTTTTATAACTGATTGAGTGGTTGATATATTTTTTTTTACCTAAGGTTATCCAGGGATGGTTTTTGGGTGTTTTTATTGAGGTCTTAACATGATGTTTTGTTTGAAAAAATGGCGATTGGATTATCAAAAATGAGTCTTTCAAAACTAAAACACTGAATCATGGAGAGAGTGAACTCGGTTGTTTTAAAAATTGGAATTATTTTTAGAAATGTTTTAGAATTTTTTAAAAAGTTTTTCGTCATGTGAAATGGGAAAAAATGAATGAGGAATTTGAAAAAAATTATAATAAGGTGGTTTTAAAATTGGCAAGGGTATTTCTAAAAAAGGTTTTGAATGTGATAATGTTTCTTTTATCTGAATCTTAGTATTCATATGAGTTATAATAGAAATGTATATTGATGAATGTATATGGTATGGCGATGGTTATTGGAATGAGTGGATAGGTTCTTGACATAGAATGGGAATGTATATATGTGGGGCCAAATGGAAAAAATATATTGACTCTTTGGTTTTTAAAGAATTTAATGTTTTCTAAAAATTTTCTTTAAGAAGGAAGGGAATTTAATAGAATTAAAACACATGTGAGTGTAATGATGCCTTTTTGTATTTGGAGTTTCCCTTTTTTGGGATTTGTATTTAATGTGTTGGAGTTGTGATTGAAATGATGTTTTCATTTTGGGTTTTTAATTTGAAAATGAGATTTGGAATTTTGATTCATGATATCTTATGATTTATTTCATGCTCCGTATTTCTAGATTGTATCCCCATATAGTTCTACGAGATTTTAAAAAATATATATAGGTGGTTATTTAATCACGTTTCTTTAGGTTGATCATGTCATACATTATATTTTTAGTTTATTTGTTTCAGATATGGATCCTAGTGGTCCTCAATATCAATTGTTTTTCAAGATGTTCCAAGGGTTAAACCCTCCTTATTTTATAGGGAATTCTGAACTAGGGGAAGCTGAGGGATGGATGAATAATATTGAGGATATCTTTTTTTCAGGTGGAATCTCCTAAACATCCACCTCCATGTTGGAAGGCCTATGTTGGGAATGGTGGAAATTTATTCTTTAGGCAGAACCATATATGAATTACACATGGGAATTCATTAAATCCTTTTCCATCCTATATTACGTCCACAACGACATGAATATATCATTGTGTTCATCATTGTACGGTCTTGTGTAGGGAAATTCAATGGTTTCCAAGTATTCTAAGTGCTTCACCAAGCTAGTGCTGTGTCTCCCCAACCAATCGAGTGATTAGTTTTTGAATGTTTTATTCTTTGAAAGGGTTTCGTAATAAAATTCATTTAGGTAGTGTCTTATATTAATTCTGATTGTGAAGAATTAGTGAGCAAGGTTATTCGGGTTGAAGTTAGTTTAGCATTGTATGGTATTCTAAAAATACTTACGAAAGGTTAGTTGTTAACTATCACACTAGATTCATCTGAGAGTAAGTTATAGCTATGTTTTTAGTGTGTAATTCCTGGACTAAATTTTTTTTCATGTCACAAATAACCTAAGATGAATCATACATATGTCTGATGAGTAAATTTGCAAAGGGTTTTCAATGGAGGTTCTAGGAAGTCACATAGATCCAAATCCACTCCATTGGAGAACCTTTCCGCTCGGTTGTATGAACATAACACTGGAGAAATATCAATCATAATATTCATTTTTTGAAAATTATTTTTTTTGTTTTAATTAATGTAATTTGTAGTTATTTATTAACTTTGGTATGTAGAATGGTTTCTTGTTATTTTGGGGACTTTATTTTAAAAGGTATTAACTTTGTAAAGTTATTCATGTTGTTGATGTAGAATGGTGGTGTTTGATGTCCCTTTCATAATTTCATTGGGGTCTTCTAGTTTTAATTTGGATTCAATGGTTATTACAGCTTGATAAATAAATTATTTCAGGGAATACTAATATGGTGGGGTTTCCCCCATGGGATGAGATCATGATGTACCCAACTCTTATGTGTTCATGATGGAACACTTTATTTTTTTCACTCAGACCGACCCCGACCATAGATGTTTATTAACATGTATAGTGGGTCATGTAACTAATGCATGTGGATATCCTGAATAGAGAATGCTAAGATTATTTTCGGGTTTCATTGTTAGGGGTATTGGTGTTCTTTTTTGGGTTGTTTTTAGAAAATATTGAGTCACTTCTTTGTAATATCTTCATTGTTTGTTCGATATCTTTGGTCTTGGGTAATTCTTTTCATGGGTTTATAGATCATTGTGAGGATGGAATCATAGTTCCTTTTTGGAATTTCATAGTTTCATGTTTTTAATGGATGTTAGTGTGGGTTCATCAGTATTTGAGTTTTCAGATCTTTCCTTGGAATCTAGTTTATCTTTACCTTTGTATCAATGATCTAAATCTTTTGGGAATTTCTAAAAGAAAAAAGTTTTATAGTGGGGATAATTGTCACACCCCTAATTGAAAATTTTCCGTTATTTTATTTATATTTTATTTCCTATAAAATTTTATTCCACTCCGAGTGACTTTACCTTGAAATTTGATTTTCTCAGCATGTTGTGCATGTCCCAAGGTTAAGGTGCACTGTTTTCTAAACTCTGTTGTAACTATGAGATATCAAAAAAATTATAGATCCAACCACGTGATTGGTACATGGTTTTCTATCCTTGTGGACAACCCATGCATGGTGCTCTAGGATCCCTGTAGGGGGCACACGATTGCAGCATGGTTTTCAAAACTATATGACACAAATTGAGTGATGTATATCCTTTTCTAAAAAAAATTTAGCTATATTTAAATCAAAATAAAATTTAAAAACCCGAATCTATATTCTTCCCCATCCCCATTACCTCACATGCAGCATACCCTTCTTTGGGTTGTATGATGAAACCCCACCCATATACCTCCAACCGCACGCTCTACCCCTTCCGGTGAGCCTCCCCTCTCTATAGTATCTCTTGATTTCATCCGGATATCCACTTGAATATCCTAGTTAAATTATATGCTTCCCTCTCCTTGTGTTTTCCAATGATTTTCCCTCTCTCATTGCCCCACTTTCATTGGAGAAACCCTCGGTTATTGGTCGACTGGGTTTTGGTTATTTCTTTCATTTTAGGGAATGTAGTGGGCCTCCTGGTACATCTTTGTCTATGTTATGTAATGCAATACCAAAGGTGAAGCACATAGTCTCATTTCAGTTCATCTTCCATCATTGGTGTTTCTTTCTTCCATAACATTTTATTTTTTCAGTATTATTTAAAGTCTTTGGTAATTTTTGGGTCCGTATAGGTTTATTATATTATTTAGTGGCTCATCAAAGGGTTTCCCACACATACATAGGTGTGTATATATATATCCTCATTTTGCAAGTTCCACCGTGGTTTGGGGAATATGTTCATTTGATTACGGCGTATATATATATATATATATGATTTTATGTGTGTGAAATGTTGGAGAGATCTTCATGAAAGGATTTAAGTGTCGAATTATTTGACTTAGTTCTCTCCTTTTGAGGTAGGTCTCCCTGTTCATTGACTTTTAAATTTATATAATTATTGATCACAATCTTTTATCACCTATTTTATATACTAATTAGTGGTGTAAAAGTTTTAGAATTGTTTTTTTGACATGAAATGAAGTGTTTTCCCTCTTGTATTAGGATTTATAATATTGATTATTTGTTTTTTCACACAAAATGTTTGATGAAATTCCCCTTTGGAAATTATAAATGTTTTTGAAATTAAAATGGAGGATTGTGTTTCTTAAATATAGTTTTAAGAGGATTATTGGTTTATAAAGTGGTGTGTGTTGGTTCTTTTGAAAATGGATTAGTGTTAAACGATTTCTTGTGGCACGTTTAGTACCTTTGTAAAATTAATTACTTTTACTAATGTTATTTAGAAGCATCTTTGTCTTAGTGGATGTTGATGAGAATTTCTGGTCCTCATATGATACGTCCCTCAATTTTTTATGTTTAAAGGAAAGTGGAGGAAAATACCTTGGAATGATTTGAGGCTCATTTTTGTTGTGTGTGATTATTGTGAATGATGAAAATTCTTGTGTTGGATTTTCTGTTTGGTATTGTTTGATTCACCCGGTTTTTAGTCTAAAAATGGGAACCTGGAAAAATAGGAAATTATTTCATAAATGATTGTTTCACTAGTTTAGATTATTCACTAGATAGTGTCCATCGTTATAGACTCTCTTCTTTCTGATTGTTCCCTTCAATCAATCCATGTCGGGTTTGATCAATCATTTGGCCATTATTTTTTCCACGAGTAAGAAATGCCTTCGTGATGATTCACGTGTATAGTATCTTATAGATTCTTCATTTGATTCTATGATCTCCAATGTACTTTGGAACTTAGTAATCTGCAGAATATGATTGAGATTTAAAATTTGGTTGGTAACTCTTTCTTTCTATTTCTATTTCCCTTGTGTGATCATTGTTTTTTTTTCACCATTTATGGTGTATCTCTATGTTAAAGGTTATAAAATTATTTTCAAATGTTTGTGTAAAAAAATTAAATTTTTTTACACCTCCTTCTTCTCTATTGCTTCTTTTCTTTAAATGGTTAAGGCTTCCTTTCTATAATATAAACTGGTTTAAAATTAAAGGGAAATGGGTCATGATTTTCTTTAATGGTAAAATGTGTGAAAAACATTCTTTTATACACTGTAGTTCAAACCTGAAATTAATTATTCATTTTTTTAAATGAAAAAAAATTGGTATTGATTACCTAGGAAGACCTATAAGTTTTTAATTCTCACTCCTATATTTCAATATTTGTTTTCGTCTCAGGTGTGGGTTTTTTCTTGATCTTGATCACCGTGGGTGATGTTGTGTCCTGGGATCAAAGTGTGACCCATCGGGTCACATTGAGTTCTAGTGATCATCATGCCTGTTTAGTTTTATTTTTTACTTATTGGTTAATTGTTCGGTTCGGATTATTTATTTTTTTCAACTCTATTATTATGGTACTTTTTTTTATATTCGGAAAAAAATCCTCTTCATCACTATATTGTTTCACTTGGCACTTGTCTCCAGCCCAGGAGGATCAGAACTGCCTACCTAGCCCTGTCACGGGCCGACATGGGTGACCGGTTTGGGGTCGACCCGGTTTGGTTTGTGACAAATTAATGTAATAATCCATCCTTCTTCATTATTTATTTCTTCTATAAAATTAGTGAGATTTATATATGGATCTATATTATGATTATATTTTTAAAATATTGTAATTATATAATAAAATATAGGATTTTAGTGTGGATGTATAGAGGAGCCTTAGAATTGATGAATTTCTGTTGTTGGTCACTATTTTGGTGAATGTAAATAGTCTATTAAATTATTCGTTGGTTTTCATAAAATTGGTATAGATTTGAAAAATGAATTAATGAGGGGAATTATGGATTTTCATTTTAGAGGGACAATGAGTTTTCTTTAATCCATTTGTCTTTGGTTTCATAATATTTCATTGTGATCATACCTCTCAATTATAATATCTTCTATTAGGATTATTGTGAATTAATAAGGTAATTAATTTGTAATTAATTATAATTATTTATTAAACCTTTTCGATGGGAAATGGGTTTGACGTGAAAATAGTGATTGAGGGTGCATGAAAAATGAGTTGTTGAGTGGGGATAAACCCATGAATGAAGAAGGTCATTGCTAACAAATTATAAGTTATTTTCATTGTCATGTGATACTATTGTGGGGGTATGGGAGTAAAATCAACCCAAGTGTGATCTGAAGAAGCCTAAATTGATCTGGGAATAGAGAATATCCTAACATGGTCTGGATTTTGATCCAATATATGTTCTATAAAATATAGATTAACTTTGTAACTATGGTTTGATAATGAATTTGAATTGAATTATGAAGGATGGTGTGATGGGTTCCAAACCATAGCTAATAGATTTTTTAACCAAGAGAGTCCTTATATGATAAAATAATGACGAATCATTGATAGTGAATGACTAGGTGTGATCCATCCAATTATTTTATTCAACACACTCAGGGGAGAATGTGGTAATCAAGAGGTGTAGCCTTTGGGTTTGCACATGGATTATTGAGAATGATCCTTTAAGGCCATGATAGATATATTGATGTGTTTTATGAATTGAATACTAGGTTTTAACCTCCTAAAAATTGGTTTCCCTTAATGGTTATGGATAAAATGAGTTTTTCATTTACCTTATAAGATACTTCAACAAATTAGAGGTATCTAGTGTTAGGAATAAGAAAAATAGGTATTTACCATCGATGGGATAATATGATTATGAGTGATTTAATAATGATGTTATAGTGTCATATTGATTTTTTGGTGAAGATTCATTTTTTGATATTGTAATCTTGAAATTTATGGATTATATTACAGGGTATTGTATAAATAAAGTGCTGATTTTTTAGTGTGTTCATCTTGGTGAAGGATGGTCAAGCCTCTTTTATTGTATCAAATTTCATAACACATGTGATGAAATCATTAATTATCAACAAGAGATATTATATAAAGATTTTAACATATGTTATAAATCTGGTGAAATGGATTGGTGGTTAAGGGGTCAGTTTGGGTAGTGTGTTTCCCATGATTATGATTTTATACTTACATTTATGTAGGTAATTTAATATCCAATCACAACGCAAAGATAAAGATACATGAGAGAGATATTAATTATAGGAAAAACATATGATGATTTATTTGTTGATATCATGGAATTATGTATCTATTTCATTTATGGTATTTCATATAGAAAACTAAGTCATATTCTATACCTTAGAATGAGGATATCAAAAGGTATGGTATTGTGATATGGCACTTCTACCATAACCAGCACTATTTAATGATAGGGTCATATCAGTATGGATACATATGAGTTAATTATATGGTATGATTAACATGGAAATTGAAAATCACCATTTAATGTTTATTAAAAATCCATTTAAGGCTACCATTATTGTTAATAGCTCATATAATGAAAAGTTTGGTATAATCAAATGCATCCATTTATGCTCATTCAGATAATAGTCAAAAAATGTTTTTAATCATTGGTATTACATAAAATATAATGGTCGAGTAAGTAATTTAAATACTCATTAAGTGTCCCTGAGACCTATATAATGTTCTTAAAAACCATTAAAATGACAGCAAACTTTTCTATAGTTCTTCTGGATTCTCCCCATATAAATTATTCTTTTCCTTCCTCATTTTCCTCAATATATATTATAATATTGTGTTGTGAGGAATAATCCAATACATACATTGTGTAATTAACTTCTAAAAAATATAAACCCCGAATGTAGTAATAATTTAGTTTCTTCATAGGGGTCTTCATTCATTTTTTTTTGGCATAAAATATATTTTATTAATAGTAGTGTAAGGTGCCAAAATTGTTGGTCATATAATTTTATTAATGGTCTTAGTTTAATTGAATGTATATCTTGGATTAAAGATTATTTAGTATATTTTAATTCATTAATAATTATTATTAAAAATATAGAAACCCATCAGTGGGAACATATAAATGTCATAAATCAAATGACTATTGAAATCGTGTTTTAAAATGAAGAGATTTTATATCATTTTTATTTCATAATCGATTAATTCAAAAAAAAATATTTAGTTTTAACATTGGATGGTATTATGAGATAAGATATCATTTGAAATTATAGGAAAATTTTTTATGATATAGGATATCATAACATAAAATCCAGTATAAATTAGTTTGTTTTGTAATATTATAATGTATGATATGGTTAATTGATTATGATTATAGTGATTTTAATTATTCTTGATATAAAAAATAATTTCATTTTAAATATGATATATAGTATATTTTAAATTATAATTTCTTAGTTTTTTAGTTTATGTCGCAAACAAATTCTCCCCTACCACAAGTCATAATATAGGTTTTGAACAATAATAATGATTATAATGAAGGATATCATAATGTATGATCAATATTTGTGATTATAAGTTATGACACACATATCATAAGACATGAAAATAGTTTTTAAATTAATATTGTCAAGTGATATAAAAATATTGTTGAAAATGATAGGAAATAAATTTTATTTTACTGATTTTCTATTAAAAAATTAATTATATATTTTATATCATATTTATAAATTATGTAAAAATGTATTTTGGATATTTACTTAATTAATAGTGAATCAATTAATTAATTATAAGGTATATATAATTAATTGTTGAATTTTTATGAATCATTTATAAAATAAATAATTATAATATGAGTTTTTAAGGTTAAATACAATTTGATTTATATGGAATAACATATTCTTTTGATATAATGTGTTTAAATGAAAATAATAATATGATTTGTAAAGTTATTATGAATTAAAAATTAATGGAAAATATAAATGTTTAATTTTGAATTGTGAATTGTTAGTATTTTGTATTTGAAATGTTCAAATTAAAATTCCTTATCTAATAATGTTATTTGAACTATATCAAAATTATTCTTGATATTTGATAAGATCAAGGTGTGAATAAAATTAAATAAGTGATATTTTTAATATGTATTATGTTTAAATAATAACAATAAAATATAAATTATCTATTTCTAAAATATCATATATTTATATTAATTTTCGTAGAATTGATAATGTGAAGGATATCATATTAGAAACAAATATCAATTAAGTGAATTTATTTAACTATTGAATGTCCATAATGAATGGGTATATTACAATTTTTTTATAGTATCATTATTTATTAATTTTTCAACAAAAATTATCCCATGTATATATTTTTGAAATATATATTTATTTAGTGTTGTTATATACATTAAACTTAAAAATAATTAATATATAACATAAATAAATTTTTTGTTTTGATTAAAGTGTTTATATTATTCTATAAATTTATATACATACATATAAGAAGTTACATGTCTGTTCTGGTAATTTATTTAGAATTCCTCTACCTTGAATTTGGATTATATTTGTTTATGATCTTGAATTAACAATTTTATTATTGTTTTTACATATTAGGTATTTGAATTGTTATGTAATTGTGGTATATCATTAGTGTAGAAATGTTCTAATATAAACTTTATTTCTAACTTCTCACCATCTTGGAAGATATAATTCTATCTTGAAAAGTTAGTTTTTGGTATTAAAATCTACATGATCCCTATTATAGATATTATTGGTTTCATATGACTTTAATCCTTTCCATGAATGGGTTTCAGGGGTAGTATTTTTCAGAATCAGTTGGACAATTGTAAATGTTGATTTATTCTAATTTGAGTAAGAAACTCATTATTTGAGTTGTATAAATAATTAAACATCAATATGTTTTGAAATTACTTATTTAGTGAAAGGAATAATATTCAAAAAAAAATATTCATTGAATGTTTGATAATGGTTATAGACAATACATGAGACGATGTGATGAGATTTAAATCTCCTCTAAATATGGATTTTTAGATTTATCTTAAGGAAAACACTTTATAAGACCTAAATAATTCTTGAAGGGTTACCATAACTATTTGGTTCCCATGAGATATCATATGTAATGTAAGATTATTATATGTTACAATAACCATTATGATCCCATATCTGATGTGATCATCGGGTTATACTTATCTAGGAAACCATTACCGTTATGATACTAAATTAATAGGGTTTTTAAGTCCTTGTGATTGATTAGAATAAATATTTATCTTCTAAACAACCCAAGAGTCATATGTGATATGATTGAAAAGATTATCTACCAAATATACTAATGTATTATAATTAGATCATAGATTGGATAATTAATAATGAAATGTATATCTTTGCATAAAAATGGATTTTATGTATTTTAATGGGGTCTATAGTTTAGTAGGATATAATTTAAAATATGTTCTTATTAAATGAATATAAATCATTAGATTTATCTAATAAATTCTTTTATTGTTGATTAATAGTGTTATCAACATTAAACATGACTCTTAGATCATTAATTTAGAAGGAAAAATGTTAGAGTGTAAATTTCTTATACATGAATAGAAACATAAGGATTTTTCTTAAGATATAAGGAAATTTTATTTGTGAAATATATACCCTTTTGAGTATCCAAATATTTAATTTGTTAAACAAGTAACTCTAGGTGATTAAAGGGAATTATAGAAATACTCATTTAATGTTTCAAAGGAAATGATTAATATAAAATGACCGAAGAAATGTTTGATGACACTAATAAACCTAATATATTTGTGTATGTCAATGAATTCAAGATGAAAAATGAATAATTTAATGTTAGTTATGGATATGACTATAATTATAGAATTATTATGAAAATATGAATGAATACAATAGATTTTTAACCTAGTTTCATTAAATTGTTTAGGATGTATGAGTTTTGAATGACATGTCCTTGTTTTGGTAATATACTGAAAGTAAACATAAGTAAATGTTTAAACGATAATAATAAAAATAATCGTAAATTCTTATAGCGATTCATCAAGTAGTTAAATCCCATAAGGAATTGTTAATTTTTTATAAGGATACTTAAATTTAATTAATTTATAAAACATAAATAAACTAACTTCAAAAAAATAAGAACTGGGAAATTTTTTGTGTCAAAACCATAAGGATGGAATTAAATGCACTAGATTGACATTATAAAATAAGTCGAATTATTTCTTTTATTAAAAATATAGAAAAATAGAAAATGAAATAGACTTAGATTTTGGAAACATGTGAGAAGCACGCCATGTTTAGTAAATTTAATGTTTTCATGATGGAGATTAAAATACATATATGTTCATTCATATATATTTTTAAAAATTTCTAGAAGGATCCATGGTCTTGGTACCTTCCATCAATTTAAATAACCATACCATTTATATTGTCAATTACATTGTTTCAATAAAGAACTAGATCAACCAAAACCGTATTTAATCACATCAATGATGGCTTTTATAATAATCCGTTAATAAATAGTTGTGATCAGTTGGTGCATTAACAGATACACCTTTAATCACAAATCAATGTCAATTTAAATCAATATAAAAAAGATAAAATTATTAACCCAAGATGAAACAAGATAAAAATTAATTAAAACAAAAATAATCCATATTCAACACTTCCCCCTACAATCACATCACCCATCACTCTGGAAATACCCATTCAGGATTATAATGATGAGAAATGAAGGCATGGTTACCAGAAAATGAGGAACGGAAGTAATAGAATGGCTCTTGGATCGAAGGATCTTGTTATGAGGAACATAACTTTTTGTATCTTCTATATCTTCTATGCAACCATTGGATATAAATATATAAGCATCTCTCAAAGGGATTAGTTCGAAAGATAATAAATTACACCTTGATAGTGGGATAATGTGTTAAATGGGATATGCTACATGAACCACATGGATTTGGATTTATGAAATATCCTCCCTTTGATGAGATCATAGTGTAAATGGATTTTACTATGTGAATCACATCATTGCTACATTAAAACAAGGCACAAATCCTCTTTTTATATTATGATGTGTGAACTGTTTTCTATATTAATTATTAAATGAATGATCTAAAAATATGAATTTTCTTGGTCTTCCCATAACATTCTTGGGATGAACTATATTAGTATACCATGAATATATTTATTTTTCCAATAGATTGATTTTTTATCTTCATGTCTTAACCTCTTGTGTTATTTTCACATCCTGAATGTCATTCATGATGGGAATGGCCAATTTTCAGCGTTTTATCCTCCGATTATCAATTTTTATTCAGTTCTAAGCCTCAAAATCCACATATGGTCATCCCACATTGAGGGATGTCTTCATATGATAAAGATATTGATCATTTTGGATCATTTAACTCATTTTACATTGACTTTATTCATCATGAAAATGATAAATAAAATCCATCAATTATTTTCATGAATGGTTAATAAATGACAAAAATTGTTATTTTAAATACTAAAAATTGTTTTCATAGTATACAAATAACAACAACCACCACACATGAAATCAAACATGAAATTAAGAATTTGATCTAAACAAATTACAAAGGTTGATCACCATAAAATAAATAAAATACAATGTTAATAAAAAATAATGATTATATAGTGAATTTAATGTTTAATCGTCACATATAAAGATTTCATTTACTCCTCATTTTTCAGAGAATCAAATACATAATATATTTTACTTTTCCTCTTTTTATTATTCCTCACATATGCATTCATTCATTCTTATTATTTAAATCATTGTTAATATTAATTACATTGGTTATTAACCCAAATTTGTTTTCTCAAATCATGACCAAGGTGACAAATGTAAGTTATATTCATCTCATACCTGAGGAACAGGTCACATACCATTGGCTTGTAAGGAATCTTGCATCTCCAACATGTAAAAACAAAATCACAAATGATCATGAGGGATTAATCATTTGGTTCTAATGAATTTGAAGCTTAGGGTAGGTAGGTAATATATATAAAACAAGTAAACATAAAAAATGAGTTTATCTCTAAGGTAATATTCATGATAATCCAAAATTGCTCAAATGAAATATCCTCTAATAAAGTTATGTCACCCCATACCAATATTTCAAATTATGCTCATGAGGTAATGAAATGTAAGGCATAAAACACTCTATTTTATTATATTTATTTTTTTTAATTTTATTATTTTATTATAGAAATTTATGTTTGGGAAAAATCACATATCCATTACCTGACAACATGTGATCAAAAGATCTTCTATTTGAAAATTATTATTTTTGATCCTCTTAAGGCACAACCCATTTATTTTGTGAGAGTGTGATGTGAATATAATATATGAATATTAGGATCCTATCCCCATATATCATAATAAATATCCCCTGAAACATTTATAGTTCAACATATGCAACCATTGTAATATATCACTATCTACTGTAATTAATTTTTTTTAAAGTCATGTAAAATATTAAGATGAATGTATGAATGGATAAAATATTCATGTAATGTGGATATAAAAATGAATGAAACCTTCCAAAAATTCATGGTTCATCATGAATTACATTCCATAGCTTTCTTCAAGCATCCCTAGTCCTGGATGAAAAAATCATGTTGTATATCATCATATGATCTAGAAGCAAGACTTAGAATGGCACATCATATTATCTGTTCAAAGAAAGTATACAAATTTAATAATATCTTATATCATGGTAGAAATAATTTAAAATTCATGGGATTTCATGTTCTGTTAGAATGAGTTTAAACTATATAGAATCCCAAGTACTGAACAACGTCTTTAGAGTTCATAGCATCCAAATCCCAAATAGTAATACATTTAACTTTATAGTAACTTTTTACCTTTCCACATAATGATAAACTTCATAAAATATGTCCTAACTGTATGATATTACACTATAAGGAATACACCCTCATCACATGTCATTAAAATTCATATAATAAGTCCTTACAAAATGATGATAAATTTCATAGAGAACTTTACTACAAAGACAGTTCACTACACATGAGATAGATTTGTATGAAAACTAAATGAATTTTTATAATCCCTATGTGTGATACAAATCCACATAGGTAATCTCCACATTCATGAACTACTTATCACTTGATTTTTTCTATTATAGGATACATAGTGACACCCAGATCCAAAATCCTAGTTCTATATACCATATCAACAAAAAAATTGCCCCTTTTACATTTGGGTTAGACCTCTATGGAAAATTTTCCATTCATGAACTATGTGTGGGTTTATTCTAGCTATCACAGGATATGTAGTGACATAGAGATCCCAAATCCTTGGTCATTACACAACATCAATAGAATCAATTCCCCCCTATACACATGAGTATGACCTTCATGGTGATTTATCCACTCAAGAATGAAATGTGGATTGATTCCTACTATCACATGATTAGTAGTGACACCCAGACCTAAATTAATGTGTTCATCTACAATATAAATGGAAACAAACCATCCCTTATATGTGAGTCACATCCACATAGATATTTATCTATTCATGTAATTTGTGCATCTTGATTCCCACCATCATAGGATAAATAGTGGAACCCAGTTCAAAAATATTTGTTCTATCCACAATATCATCATAAAAAATCACCCCTCTACATATGGTTCAGAACTGTGTTGAGAGTTTTCTATTCATGAACTATGTTTTCCTTTATTCCTTCTATCACATGATGCGTAGTGATTCCCAAATCATAAATCATGGGTCCGTCCATAGAATGGATGGGTACAATACCCTCGTATATGTATGAGTAAAATCATCAGGGATAGATTTCCAATTAATAACTATGTTTGGATTGATTCCTACAGTCATATTATACCTAGTAACACCTAGATCCTAACTCCTCAGTCTATCCATCATATTAATGGAATAAATTTCCCCTCTTTATATGGATCAAACCTAGATGGATATATTCATATTCAAGAACAACATGTTCCTTGATTTCTTCTATCTCATGATATGTAGTGACACTAAAATCTCAAATCCTAGGTCCATTAACAATATAAATTAAAAGAAATCCTCCCATTAAATATCGGTCACACCAATATGAAGAGTTTTTTATTCAAGAACATTGTGTTACCTGAATTTTTCTAGTTTTGGATATTTAGTGATACTCGGATCCTAAATAATTGGAATAGTTATAATATCAATAGAATATATTTTCCCTCTATATATGGATTAGAAATACCTGGCCATTTTATATTCCTAAACTATGTGGAGAATTGATTCATATAATTATATGATACATAATGACACCAAGATGTCTAACCCCCCTAATCCTGTAGTAATATCAATGAAAAAAGTATCACCCTCTATGTATGGTCCATAACTATGTTGAGAGTTTTCCATCCAATAAATACGTGTTCCTTGATTATAGATATCATAGGATACATAATGAAACATAGATCCCAAATATAGATCTAGTGACAATATAAACTGAAAAATTCCCCCTCTATATATTGGTCACATCTTAGTAGACATTTTTCTATTAAATAAATATGTGTGTCATCATTCTTTTGATCACAAGATACATTGTGATTCCTAGATCCTATATCATGGGTCTAGATATAATATAAAATATCAACTCCATACGTATGATTCATTCCTGTAAAAGGAATTTAAATAAAATAATTATGCATGTCTTGATTATTGTTTACATGGGATATATAGTGACACCCAGATCTCTAATATTGGGTCCATCCACAACATATATAATGATAAAAATGTACCCTTCCCAAGATATGTTCATGTCCTATGTAGATAAACGTCTAAAAACTATGTGTTTCTTGATTACTTCTATAAAATGATATATAGTGACACTTGGATCATCTATTATATACAGATCCATGGGTTCCCATCACCCCCACCCCCAATAATGATCCTCCATGAGATTTATATCCATGTAGATATTGTTGTCCATAAAAAATTGTGAACAACTCCACCTATAACCAGTCACATAATATCATGTGGCATAATCAACTACCCAATTATCCCTTGTTTCTCACACCGATCAAGCATCATGTGAGTTTATGAATCCTTAAAAGTGTTATTGTCCAATTTGATTGGGAATCATCTATTATAAGCAACTACATCTATATGGACCCACCCTTAAAAAATTACATAATCTTGAATTAAATGGATAATTCACATTGTGAATCTTTTTAGGATTACAGTTTTTTAGAATTATTCCATAACTATTACATTGAATCTAAAAAATTAAAAACTAGACACCTCTACTCAGTTTCCATTTTTTCATAAAATAAAAACTCTTGAAAAAAAGAGTCAGGTCTAATTTCATGTTTTACATATCATGACTCTTCCTTGATCCCATCCTTGACCCTATTCATCTTTAAGTCCAATGAGAAACATTTCAAAACATCGAATGAGCATAAAAATATTAGTAAGGGTTATAAAATAAAGAAATAAATCATTATTATATAAATACATACCAAACATTAGCTCTTTCACATACCTCATGAAGTCATATGATTTATGAATAACACATAGTAATCGCAAATCATAAAGGTAACTTGTGGAATCCCTAACATACATATGTTGTAGCTTTAACAGCAATGTAGGGAGTTGCATTTGGAATACCCATCATATTATATTACCTAAATATCTTAATAGAAACCTTCACGTTTACTTCAGTCATGTTACCCAATGCATTGGAGAGCTATATCGGGCTCACCCGCCCAAGGTTTATCATGGAACCGCATGTATGCGTAAACAATGTCCAAGAACCATAACACATTCAAAATACATAAAAAATGCATAAAAAAGATAACATTTCCACATTTCAATCACTATTTATCATTTAAATATATTCACATAAAAATCCATTATCAAAACTATTTTTAATACCATAATACAAAAAGGGTATTTGGTTTTTATTTTCCTTTTAAAAACATTACGACTTGTTAAAGAAGCCAAAGATCAAATAACACTCGCAGCAGCGGAAAGGGTCGTTGTCACTATTTACATTAAATAGAGACATTCATTTTTTGTCGTTTAGTAAAACACATCATAGAAAAATATTACCTTTAAATGAAATGAAAATTCAAAGGTGTTTATACACCGTATAAAATAAAGTCGTGTATAAAACAAAATATGCCTCAATGAAAGGAGATTGATATGAAATCAATTACAAAGTTCATTTTGAAAATAAAATAGATCGATTATGTGTATTCAATATAAGTATATGTAAATCAAGTTGAAATAAAAGATAGGATATAAAAATTCCTTTCTCGCGTAATGAAGGAACAACATAAACAAGAATGAGAAGATCAACCCAAAGAATAAAATTTGGATTAAGAAATTCCCTTACCTTGTGTCCGACTTGACCCGTCCATTCTGTAATCTCTTGAATAATAACCTAAATTTAATTTCAACTTGTGTAATAACATTTTAAAAGTTTATTATTCATTTTATGTCACTTATTACCATGTTATAAGCATTATGTAATCATTTTAGTTAATAACGGTAGTTTTGTCAATATTTGGTGCTTCAGTGAAAAATGAACTTCTTATAATTAAAAGTTGTCCATGTGGTCAAAATTACATTTTATCCTGAATGATATTAATGATTTATATATAATATATATCATATATATCCATAAGATAAATATTTATAATTGTACATAATATTTGGGGATAAGAAATAAAATGCACCGTTTATGGAGACGGTAAGTCGTACGTACGCATAAATGCTACTTTCATTTCTATTTCATATTTAATTGAATGAAAACAAAATGATACATAGGAATATTATAATTCCATAATAATATCATATATATATATATAATTTCATTAACACCTTCCTTTATATGTTTCACATATTGCATTAATGAGTCATATCACTTTGAGGGGGTGGTAGTCTGCAGTTTCTCAGATGAAATTATCACTTTTACCCATTATGAAATCCATAATGGTATGTTATAAATGAAAAATAAAGAAGTATATAGAAAATATAAATACAATATATATCACATATATATAAATTTACATCATTATGGACAACATAAGAGGTGGTAAGAGAATATTCACCAATCATCATTTCTTGAACTAGTAGTTCGTCGTCCACTGAAACAGTATGTTCTTTACCTATTAGATAGAGGTGTGTGTAATTGTAGTGAGATTACATGTCATAAAATAAACCTGGTATACTGAGAATACTGGATTTTTCATAAAATATAGGGAAAAAATATTTTATGGGGTTGGAGAAGTTAAAAAAAAGTAAAGAACTTAAGAGGGGACATTATATTTAAATCGGGTACCTCCCTTTGGTTTGAACCAAAAGTTTTACTTGAATTTCTTATGCCTAAGGGAATGAATCTAGGAGTAATATATGGATATAGTAATCCTAATTAGTTAGTTTTTGGATGATCCAAGGGGCTTGAGTAGTGTGAGTAATGGGTTAGAGGTGATAACTTTTTATAAGGGGGAGGATGGGATCTTTCGGAAAGTTTAAAAATATTATTTTATTATATGTTGATTATTGGATTATAATGTTAAAAAAACACATTAGATTTGATGATAAGATGACTCGTGTTCAAAATTAAATCATCCAATAAAAATTGGATAGGTTTTGGATATTGTTTTAATTTTTATAATCTTACTTATTTAAATCATTCATTAATGAGGTAAACACTAAATCATTACTGCATCATAAATAGTTTTATTTATTTGATGTCTAAAACCTTAAAAAATATCAAAATTTAATAAATATTTTTAGCTTTAAAATTAATATATATTCGAAGGGATAACTTATATAATTCTATAGAAAAATTGATTTACTAAGAGATATATGTTTCTGTTATTTTTATGTTTACATTCAATTAATAAATATGTAGTGTCATTACCACTCTCAAGTGGCACCATGGGGTTCTAAAATTGTACCAATGATTCCCATGGTCAGACATGCATCTACCAGAAGTACTAGGACACATGTTAGTGTAATTTTATATTATTATAATAATATTATTTTACGCTTATTCTTCTAGATTTACCCTTTAACAATGGTAAATAAAATATTTACCAAAGTAAATATTCATAATGTCTAAAAATAAAAGTTACCTATTTACACAATTTGGACCTCCTAATTCAAAATATGGAAGAAATTTCTCAAAATTCAAAAAATATAAGTGTATGAAATTAATTTAAAATTAATTATTGCTGTCAAAACAAAGAGCATGTTTTTAAGAAATAATAACTATCAAAAGGTTGACACTTGTTTATGTCCAAATTCAAAGTGAAATTACTTCCACTAACCAAAATTGGATTAAATGGTAAAAAACTAATATAATTTGAATTTAAAACAAATTAAAATGATAATATAATCATATTAATAAATTATATTAAACGGTTGTTTTGAATGAAAATAAAGTATTTTTACTATTCATTAAAAATGATTTTTTCTGAAAAATACCAAAAATTTACGAGAAGTAAATTTTGATGTTCTAATTATAAAGAAGAATTTTATATTGTCAAATATAACATATTAAAGTCACCAAAATTATATTTTAAGAGGTTTCTCCCTTAACAGGCTGTAAATCGACCATTTAATTAATATTAGAGTATTTATGATTAAAATTGGATTCTTTCTTATTTTAAGACTCAAAGATTTGTTGGATAACATTAAAAACATTTAAAAAACATGTATATTTATATTTTAGCTATTTTCTTCCATTCCTTCAAATAAAATAGCTAAGCGTTAACTACTATTTAAAATAATAATATTATATTATTGGTGCACAACGTAAGATTACAAAGAAACACATTGTTGTGTATCTGGTATTCCATTGAACATAGAATACCATATAAATTAAAATTAATATTTAATTCAAAAATATTAATAAATATGAGAATGAATTATTCATTATTTAACTGGGATGTTAACACATCCATGTAATCTGATGTTAAACTTCTTGAACATTTCATTATCAAATAACATAAAACGACATGTAAATATCATATGTTTTATTCTACTAAACTACATGAAAAGTGATATTCATGTAAAGACGATCATACCCCTGATGACTGTGTATTTAATATTTTCATGTGTATAACCCTATGTCTAAAAAATGGGTTCAACGGACATTGGCACAACTTTTAGGGTGTTCTAACCCTTCTTGAACCTTACTTTCCCCAAAAAAATATTATATCTTCGATAACTGATTTGATACCATCCAATTCTTTGAGTTAATATCTTTCTCTTGGATTAAAATGATCCATGGGCTTCGTTTCACTTTACTCCCTCCTATATGAAACTAATAATAGAGATTTGTTATTCTAAAGGTACCCTACAATATTTTGTTAATGAAATACATAGTAATTCTGATCTTGTTATAAGTGGCTATTTGGTTCTTAAGAGTGGCCCCCCATAAACTCAAGAGCTATTTTCCTAACAGAATAAAATATGGGATTCCTCTATTGGAAATAGTTGACATGTATCCACTGATTTCCATCTCTAACTATCTGAAATATTATTGGGTTATTATTTTTACTCCTCATAACCCTAAATTTCATGAGTTTTTGAATACTATATATGTTAAACATATGTATATCATGCCCATTACCGAATCAAGATTATGGAATTTCATTTTTGTAACCATACATTTTAGGGTGTGTATCCCCATTAAATACCATGATATATTATGATTTGAAATCCATTTGGACCCCCCGTTGCAAAAATCATTCCCCAGATACATATCAACTATTTCACCCATGTCCAATACGGATCAAGAATGAATTGATGATTTTTTCCTTCATATTTCTACCCCAGAAGATAGAATCTAAACTGAATGGAATTGTAACTATAAATAAACATAAATTGATTCATGATACCATTATATATATATATTGACAACTAAACCACAAATCCTTGGTACAACCACGATGAAAAGAATAAGAATTCCCCTTCCCTTGAATATGGTCCAGACCTAGACAAGGTGTTATCTAAAAGAACAACTTTGTATTAATTGATTCAAATACTAAGGGATATGTGGTTATGCATAATTCCCCCATTTATAGATTATCTTCAAAACCTCCTCGTTATATGATGTTAAAAATCACAACAATATCCACGTCACAAAACGCTAAACTACATGATAATATGTATTTATCTTTAACTGATTATCCCCTCTAATGATTATGTACTTAATAATAACATGTATTATCCATTCACATAAAAATTATTTCATTACATGTTAGCATATCTTTTAAGATTCTCGATCTCTTCTTGATTCTTACATTATCTATAAACCTACATAATATCTTTTATTTTTGTGTTGACACAACCCAATTCAAAAAGTCTATATATTTCTCTTGGAACCACAAAGAAATTAGGCTCGGTTAATCCTTGTTCTCAGAAATAGAAAACTAGTAAAAATTATTGGATAATGAAACGGAACCCTCTAGGATTAATTGGTGAATGAAAAAATTCCAAAGACCATGTGCCTAGATGCTGTTTAGTTCCACAAGAAGTCCTCCCATCCTAGGAGTTATTTTAGTAATTAAGTTCAATCTGGCCTTCCTCCATTATCAATGGTTGGCTGGTACCCATAGGTTTACACCTCTTGTTTACTCATATATTATTTGGTTATTATTTAGTCCTTACATAACCCAAATATTCATAAGGATTCTGATTCTCCAAATATTACGCATCCTCTGCATCATACACACTATCAAATAAATATTATGACATCATATCTTGGTCCCCTTCCATTTTGAGTTATTCATCTTATATGAATACCCAATTTCTCATGTTTAGTGACTCCTCTTGGAGATACATCCTATTAACTAGTTGTTAAAAATCATGAAAACATCGTTGTTTAATGACATTAATGTAACTCCCCGACCCTATTTACCCAGAGTCGGTGAATTATTTAAATACATTGGGATGATTATAATGAATCATGTCCCGAAGGACTGATAGGTTTAGTAGTCTTGGAAAATAGATTACATACATGAATGTTACATTACACATTATAACAAAACAACATAAATAATCTATTATGAACTCCATTATTCCCTTGGCTTAACCCTGCATAATAATCACAATACACTTCTTGGAATCCTGGGAAAAATTAAACATAGAAATGGGTGATCTCAGATGCTCAGTAAGGATAATAATATAGCGAAAACTTTCATAAATAAGCATAAACATTTAAGGCAATGATGAACTAAAACATGAGCCTTTTAAACTTGTACTTCAGCATAATATGGAAAAAATAAAATGAAATAATTCCATTTACTTATTCACATGGATGTTATACTAGTCGAATAATCACATGGAATATCAATAACAACTTTCATAATGAAGGAAATGCATAATGCATAATTTTAATTTATGTGTCAAGGCCTCATGCCAAGACCTAATGGATAACTATAACCGGAACCAAAACCAGAGAGCCTCTGTTACCAGACTCTATCCCAGAGATCCTCTGTAATAGGACTCCAACTCTGAGTGACTCTAACAACTAGACACCAACCTAGGGTGCCTCTAATAACCAGACACCAACCTGGAGTGCCTCTAATAACCGGACACCAACCCTTAGTGCCTATAATGACTGGACACCAACCTGGAGGGTCTGCTGTAACTGGACCCCAACCCAGAGGGCTTACTTTTACTAGTCCCCAACCCGGAACATACTAGTACAACACATTCATCTTAAGAAGAGGACGAAATATAACATAAAAATTCGTATTAAAACTAGCATAAGAAATGCCAAAACATTAATCATAAACCATTAATGGAATAAAAATAACTCATCCATAGTCAAACATATCAAAAAACCTTTAATATAGTATGGAATATTTGTATCATAATAAATCAACTTCAAACAAAAATACTTTCTAGTAAAGGATGCTGACATAGTTGAAAATGATGAGTAAACCTTTTTGAGAGAAATATCCTTTTAGTAAAATCATTTAAAATTCAAACATTTATAAAGGAAGTAATTTAAAATATATTTTTGAATCAATGTGTCCCGTACCACTTTGAAACTTTGGAAAAGAAATATCATTTCAAAACATTCATGTCCTTATAAATAAATCCTTAAATTCATTTTGAAAAAATAGACATTAATTAAAAAGATTTAGAAAGATAAATCCTTAAAAAATTTAAAATTATGATCTTGATAAAGAGTAACTTTCCAAAATCCTTAAAATATTCATTTTGAAATCATTTTTATTAAAAATAGACATGGACGATAAAAATTTTTCAGTAAATACTTACACATAAACAATCTCGGATAATAATGAGATTGAGGAATTTACCGTTACCAATTTGGTAACTTACGAAACATAAACCTCATGAAAGAGGTATCATACAATTAATATGTAAATACACATAAATTAAAGTGTATTACATAAATAATACAATTGTGGGCAGTAAATACACAACAAAAAAGGTAATAGTGGCAATATGACATGAATCTCATGGGAATAAGTAGTGAGATGAAAACCCCTTACCTTGAACTTTCCTTTAGTCGGGGGTACGTTTAGCCTCTTGTATGAAGATTATAGTATGTTATTAAATTATACCAGAAACATATTAATATTTATGATATCATACATTTTTCATTTATGACTTTATACAACCCATTTAATAATAATTTCCATGTTATATTAGTATTTCGGGTAATAATCGCTTTCTTTATCGTACACGTTTTAACTTGTTACTCCTGATTATATCACTTAGATCATTAGTTAAATACTTCCAGAATACAAATTTTTTTTATTTATCATATATATTTAGAATATAAAAAGTTATAATATAGGTATATATGAAATGGAAGACACCGTTTATGGAGATGGTAGTCCGTACGTACGCATAAACTCTGTTTCTGTTTTTATATTGTATTGAACGGAAGTGAGTGAATAAGATATATGTAAGTACCTAAATACTTATATATATATATATATATCTATATCTATATTATAATTATTATATCATATCTTACATACTTATTAGTGATACATATTTTTATAATCATCGATGAATGGGGAACTTGGAAATGAATCCCATCGCGTCGTGGAGACGGTAATCCGTACGTACGCACGAGTGAAAATATCATTCTTTTGATATTAATATAATATATAATTTTATGGTATATAATATATACATAATACTTATCATGTTATATATATCAAATACACATCATTATTATACCCATCCAAATAATAATGTATTGAATAACAATTACACGACGACGTGGAGACGGTAAGCCGTACATACGCATGTATGGTGACATGTCATTCAAAAGGTGGATAGAATAAGGAATTTGGTTGTACCATAATTATAATAACATTAAAATATATTAAATATATGGGATTTATGATTTTATAATGGAAACAACAAATAAAAACGAAGTGGAATAAGAAAGGAACTTGAAAGAGGTTAGTGAAATCATTACCTCTTTTTCGGGTTCTTCCTTTTGATTTGATCAAAAGGGATCCTTAAGTTGGATTTCTGATCAAAATAAGGCAACTAGGTTGAAGGTAGGATAGTTGAGAGGGTATTTGGGCAGGTGTTGGACGAGACAAATGGCTTAGAAGTTGTGAATTAGAAATAAGGGGGAGTACCATTTTATAAGAGGGGGGCACCTTAGAAAAAACATAAAATATTATTTTATAATAAATTCATATTCGGTTTATAATGGCTCCAAAGTTGATTATTTAAAGTATAAGGTGTTTAAAGGTTGAAAGAAACTCAAAAAATAGGTTTTAGACAATTTTAGGTTAACATTTTGACCTTATCATTTATATTTAACTGTAAGTTAAATAATTTAAATTTTAGTGTGTCTTCTTGTATTATTACACTATATGGTTAATAAACGTACTATATACTGCCAATAAAACCCCATTTAGTTCATTAATTTCATATATATTATTATATAATTATTTTGGCAGAATAATAGATTTTTATGACCATTATATAAATTAATAATATAATATTTGTTTTAAAAACTATTTTATGTCAATTTTAACACTATTTAGTATTTGTTTTTTTAATAATAACAACAATATTAATTCAAAATAAAAAAATTTAATCTATCCTAACATGTCATATTAACCTAGAAAATTCTTGTATGTCATAAAAAAACTGAAATTATTTTTATTTTAATATTTATAATTCCATTTATTTGATTCCTTCATGAATAAAGTAATTACCGCATCATCATTGTGTCATAAATAAATTTATTTATTTAATGTCTAAAAATTTTAAATAAAATACCATGATGTAGGAAATATTTTAATCTTTATAATGAATATTTATAATAGAATTTATCTTATGTAAAACCCTATATTAAAAATGTTTTAGTTATTAAACATTGATTTTAACCTTTTTAACTCTTCTTCGAATTAAATAATAATAAATGTCCTAATCTAATCCAAGTAGTACTAAATGATAATATTTTATTCCTAAGGTTGTTTTTGGTCGATATAAACTTGGCCAATAGAATTAGGGAATGTGTGAGGTTAATATTAATATCATTTCTACCCTTAATTACCATATTTACTTTTAATCGTGGTAAATAAAAGTAAAAACATACTATTCACCAAAAATTATTTTCATCTCATTGGACAAAATTTTACTCCTTGATATTAACCTTGTCTCTCGGATTTTCAAAATTCAACTCACAGAAGCGGTAAAATTACCTTTTATAGATATTTTCAAATTCTCCTAGGAGATGGGTAAAAGACGGTGAAATATTCAATAAATTTTTTATGTATCTAAAATTATTATAAACTGAATCCAATGAATTGAAATGAACTTATATAAGTATTATGTATCAATTTTGACATAAATTAATTTAAATAAAATAAATAATTATTTAAATAAAAAATCAGTTTTAACCAATAACTCAGTGTTTTTCACTATTCATAAAAAATTGATGTTTCTCAGAAAAATACCAAAATTTAGGCCTAAGATATATTTGATATTATGAATGAAAAAATTATGCCTATTTTACCAAATTCAAAACATATAACTTTCATTAACAAATTTAAATTAATTCCCATTGTAAAAATAAATAGCGTGTTTTTAAGAAATAATAAGTATCAAAAGATTGACACTTACTTATGTCCAGTTTAAATGGGAAATTATGTCCAATAACCAAAATTATGCTAAATGATAAAAATATATTCTAAATATTCTTTAAAAACCACTCAAATTCATAATTTATCACTGTTAATTATTTCGATTACAAAATTTGTTTTTAACTAAAATTTAGTAATTTTCACTATTCATCAAAATATGAAAGTTATCCGAAAAGTACCAAAATTTCACCCTAAGAAAATTTCGATATTCCGAATACAAAAATGAAGTTCATTTTAAAATTTAAAATTTAAAAAATTTCAAAAAGTGGGTATTATTATTCCTAACGGCTACTATGATTGGTTGTGGTGTGTTTGAACTCGAAGTTATGTATAACACACAATATTGTATTATTCAAAGAAAAGCGTATTGTGAAAGCTTGGGGTGTTAAAATTAAAATACATAACATATGATCCATTTTGAAAGATATAAAATTTCTTAGAGTGAGATGTCATATCACTGAATCTATGCTAGGGATGAATTTCTATCCTCTATACAAGAATGAGATTTTAAAATCAACTATCTCCATGCATGAACCTGATCTATATAGAGAACCCATTATCCATCTTTAATATTTAGACTCACATTAGAAAGAAGATAGAATTTCCCTATACCCTACATATGAGTTAGATATATGCAGAGGGGTCTCCATAAAGGAGTTGACTATAAAATAATCCATACCCATACACTGTACCTAAGGAAACACTGGGAAGCCCAACCACACATATTTCATGTTCCTTTAATTGAAGAAGGACGAGTCTTGTAGATTCACAATGCTTATGTATGAGTTAAATAGATATATTCCTTCTTTTGAGAATGATGTAAATCCTCACATAAATGGATCCCGCATATTTCTACCCATTAATAATAATGTTCATGGATATTAAATGTGATTACCACATCTAAATTCCACTAACTAGTGAAATTTAACACAATAATATCTTTAATAATTTCATTTCGGTCCCTATGTCGTTACGAAAAGATGCTAAAATAAAAGGGTCATCTTCAACACATTCTATTAAGCTACTAAAAAATATATCCCCACTACATGAAATTAGATTAGTCATACCATCTCCCACTATCACACCTTATGAAACAACCATAAGATTCTGACCCTGGTCAACCAATGTTTTCGATGATTTTATTTTCATTCTAATATTCTCAATCCTTAAATATCACTTCATTTATTGAGCCCTTTGGATTGTTTTTAAACCTCCATTTTCACGGAGAGGAGAAAAGTTCTCTCTTTTTGAAAATATAAGAGGAAAATAATTATAATGGTCATAGACCCATCAATCCAAGGATTATTCACCCTATAAGAATGGCCATATGATCCTTGTGAGCCTTATTATCATCATAGGGAATATTTTCTTAGTAGGGAGATTCACGATCATTTTCAGCATGACTTCTACATACCATTACTCATAACTCTAGAACATTGAACCATGTTTTACAATAATCATATTTTATTCTCGAAATAATATTTGGGTACACTTGACCCTAGGATTCTTCATTGTGATATTGTTTGACACTCCCCTAATTTTAGCTCCACCTACATCATGACCAAAAACTACCTGCAATTTTTTCAAAGTTCCATAACCATAATCATTAGAGTTTGGTGATCCAAAATGAAATACCCTAAACATCTCGGAAACGTCACTTAAAAGATATAATTTGGTGAAATGAAAATGGAATTAAAATAAGAAATTAATGTCTCTACTCACTGAAAAACTCATCTCTAATGCTTTGGTAAAAGTTATATAATTAATAAAAAATGTATAAATTGTATGGTCCCACCTTGTATCACTAGTAAAAGTTGTGCCATTATCATTGGATTCCCTATTATAATAAAATGTTCCAACAATCATTCATCATAACACTTTTCATTGATAAAGTGTTCACTTATAGTCGAATTAATTTTTAGGTTTCTTGAACCCCTATTGATTATTACATTTCCTATAAAACACATTCCTGTCTTTGAAGACTGATCTGACCACACCAATTCCTTGAGTTGATACCCTCATCTTATAACCTCATAACCTCAAGTTATTTCTCCTAGTTTCCACTCTATAAAGCTAATAACATGGACTAGTTGATCCAAAGGGACCCCACTATGATTTTCTGGTGAATGACAAAAAATTTAAGAGCTTGTTTCAAGAAGATGTTTGGTCCCAGAGGAGAGCCCACCCAACCCATTAGTGGTTTTCTTGACTTCATGAAATGTGGGCTTCACCAAATATAATTGTTAGACATGTAACCAATAGATTCCACCTTCACTCGACATATTTATTTATAGAACATGATTAATAGTCCCTATAACTATACTATTCTATATTATTCAACATTCTTGATGTTTCCTCATGGTGTATTGTACACTTTTTTAAAGTAGTAATGTGATATTCTTTTCCCAATCCTTTTGATAGCCGACACCATCTGACTTGAAACAACATGGATAATGTCTCAATCATCCCAACCCAAAAATAAACATTCCTATGGTGTGAAAACCCTTATTAGATAACTCTTATCACCATATCCCATAATATCATCCAAACACATGAATATTCACTAATATTAAACAACCATTAGAATGAAATAGTGTCCCCTGTTGTTGACACTGGACATAATCCCTATGGGATATTCCATAAAGTCTTATGACCCATCAAATAGAGGCATCCCATCCTTATAGAATATTAATTATAACAACCTTGATCCCTAGTAACAAAGTGGTATATTTGGAATCAATATGGTTTTTTCAGTCATACCCTACATGTATTCCCCATTTCATACTCACTGGTTCATCCTCCTAGACACAAGATTTACAAAATCAATATTCAAATGATCCATGTAGGCCATAAATGATTAATATTTTACCATACATCAAACAAAAACTCAACAAGGATTCATGGTGTCACAAAAAATCATGGATATTTAACCTTCATGTTTTTTTACAAGATCTAGTGTTCCAAAACCCTTCATGAACGTCCAATATATATAATATGAGTTTAAATATAGGGTTTCAAAACCATTCAAGGACACTAACTCTTAAAAATCCCATTAATTAGGCAGGGTTCTCATACCCATCATAAAAACTCATACTTCACTACCCAAAATATAATTTATGATCTAAAAGAGATTAAAATATATAAATTTATGTTCAATGAAAATAGACCCTAAAATACATCAATAAAAGGTATGAGCTAAAATACCCTAAAATATAGTCGGATAAAGACTTATATAAAAGACCCTATTCTATGGAAATAGATTATATGAGATAAAATTACATTAACTATTTCAGTTTTTCATCTAATCTAGAAGACCCTAAACTAATGCAATGGTCAAGATCAAAATAATTTAATTTTCTAATTGATAGAGTCATAATTCCCACTAAGACGAAAAACTAAAAAGGGAACCTGTACAAAAAGTAAATTCATTGATCACTAGACATGAACTCTATGTTTTCTAAGAAACATTGAGAATTTATAAAATGGGAATGGCACAAAAAGGTTTAGGCTAAAACCTCATAAAGGTGAGCCAAACCAAAAGACAAACCAATTACTGGTAGGATTTCCCCATATAAATCTTAGGAAATATTTATGTTGCAAAAAATATATAAATCTTATAGGAAAGACTATCTATCCCTATAAAAAATCAAGCTATAGTCACTAGGTCCATTGATATAGAAACCAATTCCCCCTATGAACAATATTCACCTATATAGGATTTTATCTCAAAACTATGCACATCTTAATTTCCATCGCTAGGAGATATGTAGAGACATCAAATATATTTATTTTGGACCGAGACACTTTAGGGCTAGATTCTACTCTCGATGGGGCTCAACAACCCTCAGTCAATAAACTCTAGAAAAATCGTATCATAGGTATCACTATAAAATCCTCTCATATGTTCATGTACATGGAAAAGTGATCAATATTCACCTTTGAATAAAATTAATTAAGTTCGGAATGAATCCAATTATAAGGGGAATGTTTTGGTACCCATAATTGTGCACCAAGCACATTGTCTTCAAATATTTTAGAAGTGTGAACCTCATTGTAGAAAATGTTGATATATGACACATGAAGTCTTGGTCATTAGATTAATTTTATATGGTTACACTATTATGGTCCTTATGTATTCCTTTGTACTTATTTTTTATATGAATTTAAGTATTTTTTGAGCAAAAATATTGTCTAGAATTTTAAACCAGTTGGTCAGCTCAACCAAGGGCACATGTTGTAGTCACTATAACAACACACTATAATTATGCCTTTCTAGCAAGCTGAGTGATGAGTGTATGGTAGATTATTATGCTTTTAGTAATAGTGGATGGAACATTCCAGTTTTTCTTAGGTGGGTCATGAAATGGGTTGGAATGGTTGGTGAGGGAGTTGGTTCATGTGTAGTAGCTACTGACCACACTATTGGATGGATATAGTGGTGGTCATCAGAATTATTATTAATCACTCGAAACCCTAGTAAAAATTCAATGTGTGATGGAAATTGGTCACAACATTTTTCATCTGATCAAAATATATAGACAAAACCAAAACATCCGCATCAAGCCAGCCATATCTATCATATCACCTAACTTGGTCGTCTTTATCCTCTATCCTCCCACTCCATGAACTAACACCACTAGTTAGAGGTTGTGAGACTCCCGATTTTGGACCCCTTTTTTGATGACCACCATTTAGAATAATCTAATGATCAAACTGAGACATAGGAAACAAGGTGGAAATCCCATATCCAATTATGAGACAACTATTTTGATGTGTAATTTTTTCTAATTAATATAGATCTATCGCATGGGGTCATCCATGGGAGCTACATGAATCCATCAGGATAGGTTCTAAAGATCACATGATCAATGTTGTGATGATAACATGAAGTAGTGTTAAGATGACATATATTGCTGTAAAAACATATAAATTTATTCAGCACATGAAGGCTCCATCATTTATATAAATCCATTACCCAATTTTTCATTTGGACACAATGGTAATGAATTGTAAACAAATGGGATCATCTGATGTGATCCACTAATTTCATGATTATCTCTACAATTCATAGAGTATCTATGATTGGGAAGATTAATCCACTACATATCAATTTCCAATGTTGAAGAACATATCCATTGATGATGATAATATCAAATATAGTATCATGTGACCATATAAAGCATCATCATGTGAAGACAATCATGAGAATCCCGATAATAAACCATCACAAGAGGCATTATACATCATGTGATAATATGGAGATGATCTAGTGAGGTAGTGCAGATATCAGTAAGGATCTACAGGAAAACCATAATGTCTTCCTCTTTGTGGGATTTCTCTTCCTTCAGCATAATTATATATTTTTTTGACATGTGAATCCTTCTCATGGGTGTCCATTGGAGGTCCATATGATAATGTTAATCTTATAAGAAAATATTTTTAATTCGTTAACGGTTGTCCAAAAATCATTCATATAGACAGATTGTGGTCATGTGATACCCTATAAGTTTTCATGAAAATCCACAACATTTTTTTATAACATTATCATGTGATTTATTTAGATAATTACATATATATTTCACGATTTTGATCATGAAAATATCTCCATCACCTCTATTTGATACATTCATCAACCTCACTATGAAAATTAGTACCACATTTAACTGATCACGGTCTATATAAACCCCTAATCCAAATAAAAACATGCATGAGATAAGGTGGAGAGGGTGTTAAAGAGTAGTTCAGAAGAGGAGAATATTAGAATAATGTGATTCTACCTTCTTGTGTAATTATTTATGTAACCATGAGTCATGTTGTGAGACTTCATCGTGAGATTTCATCACAAGATTCCCCAAGGAACATGCAACCTCGTAAGGATTTGAAAAACATGTGAGATATCATATACACAAAGAAATCATGAAAATGTTTGTGGGAATGTACATAGTCATGTACACAACCCTTTACATGCTTATAAACAAGTGGAAATTCACTCCACTCGTCCATGAAATTCCAAGGAGGTGCGATCTTGACATGAAACCTCAACCATGATCTCCACTATTCCATGAAATTCATCTCAAATGGACTTTGTTAATGTGAAAAAATCCAAGAAAATTTAGCTTGATCATGCACAAGAATTCTAGATAACTGAGATTTTTCCTAAAAAGATATCCTAAACAATTCATCAAAATCACAAGTAGGAATATTAGACATGCCATATAGATTACATGAGGACCACCATAACTAGCCAATTTGATCATACAAAATCCCTTGAACAAGTCCTATTTAGTCATGAGGAGTTCCTTGAAAATATCTTCACAGATCACATGAAAGAACTTGGACATGTAATCATTGATCAAGTGCATGGCCACATAAATGTTAGCTTGGATCAGGAAATGTTCTATAGAAATTTCATCTTCGATCGTACGAATCATCGGGGACATGTTAGGTAGACACCCTTGGACATGTCTTCCGAAAAATTAAAACACATCAGGACATGTCAGACTAACACAATAGACCATTCATAATGACACCAAGGACTTGTTAATAAAATAATCAGGACATGTCAGGAAAACACTCGAGATATGCCAGGAATACACCTTGGAAATGTCAGGCGTACACCCTAGGACATGTGAAGCATTTCTAGAAGACACACATTGACCTATACAATTAAAACATCTAGCCTTGATCCTTTGGATGAGTGCCCCTTTACAATGGGGGTGTACTTAAGGGTTAGTGGTATGTACTTAGGTGTCCCTACTTATTTCATTCTCATAGATGGGACTTTGTATAACACCCAGCATATTCAACATGCCTTTCATGGACATAATCTCTCTTTAACCATTATATGATAAAGAATGAATATGTAACATGGGAATCCATCCAATTATAAGTCCTTAGGAATCCCAAAACATGGTTTAAACTATAATTTCTCGAATTGTAAACACCCATTCTTGACCAACATCATTGTAGGAATGAATTTCATTACAAGAACTTAGATTCCTATCCAAATAAGATACAAAGGATAGCTTCTTATGGATAAAGCTCCAATGGGTGTCCATTATGGTGTATGTCCCTCCATATTCCAATTAACATGTCTCACAGAACCCAAATCCTCATACGAGTCTATCATCCTTCCTCATCTATTGGTGGATGGGAAATAGAATTATGCATGGGTGTCATTTTGATGTGAAGCCCCGACTATGCCCTCAAGCACCATAAACCCCTTAGCAGTTTACGGGGAAAATTAACTATATGGGCTCTAATTCATGTTATAAATAGGATATGTAGGAAACCATCCATTTTCTCAATCTCTATACTATATTCTACTTGATATTTGTAATCATACCACTCTAAGTGAAACCATAATATGTAAGCATCGTAGATATTTTCGCTCATGTGATGTGTCCTATATTATACTATCTCCAATTTCTCATTACTATAATGAATCACATGGGATTAATGATCGATAATAATTATAGAAAAAACATTATGAGGATTCCCCTACTATGGGACCTTTATTTTTATTTGAGATCCCATCTTCACTGAAAGGGTCGTACTTCCGAGGAAACATTTTGTGGAAGCCACACATGCATAAGTGTCACTCAAGGACATTATTTCTCATATTTTGTAATATTGAAATGCATAACATGAAATACATGAATTCTAATTCAAGTCATAAAAGGATATGTATGATTAATCCTCAACAATATATCTCTATATTAATTTCCATGCCACAAAATGTTAAACTTACACGTATGGTCCTATCATACGACCTTAAACTATATCAAATAAACTGTGTGGGTTTTTATTCCTACTCTCACTGAATATGTAGGATTCCTCGTAGAGGTTCAATCCCATATACAAGTCATTCAATTCCTCCATATATAGAAATAAACTTGAGAGGCCCGAAATATGGCTATAAACTAAAGCATAAAAAATGAATAATGGAATAGTCGAGAACTTATAACACACATAGTTGTTCCCATAAACACATGGTCTTAGTCAAGTCATTAGACTCGAGGTAACTAATCACTTGTTAAGGCATAGGATGGATTTCAAAAACATTTGTAACTCTATAAAATTTTCTTGAATTATGAAATAATTCCATAAAAATGGTGGGAAATTTCCGACCACCCATCCTCCCAACCAATGTGTGTTCCTAAGTGTCATTGGGCCTGAATCCTTAAATGACCCCTTACCTTTGGAAGGTAGGTTCGTTCATTTACATGGATATTGGACCCATTTCATGTTAAAATTTAAGGAAAAACTAGTAAACCATTTTTAGATTGTTTTGCTACCACCCGTGATCACAAAAAACCGATCGTCGGGCGAAAACATAACCATTTTGTTAGAAAATAGATTTATATTTACATTTATCCCCCTTTTAAAAAAAACATTAAATGATAGGATTATATAGGATATTTAAACATTGTACCGTATCCTTGAGATGAGTGATTTTAAACTACATAAATTAACCTCAAATTTTGAAAAGATTATTCATGAAATGGATTGGAAAACACATAATCTATTTTCTCATTTATATGAACAAATTAAAACATTAATTAATTTATTTCCAAAATATCCTTGATTAATTGGTACATAATATCAATATTCATGGATCTCTAATGTTCACCTAGATTCCTAGATATATTGATATCAATTCTATTATCAGACAATAAAATTATTGGTAACTTCACTTACACTTTGAAATCTTCTAACATGGCATGCATCAACATCAATTGGGTTATGGAATGAGTTATATCCACATGTTATGAATTATTATTACTCAAACTTACCAAAAACTTCTTCTTAGTGTTCAAACAAACTCACTTCTCTCCAACGTAGAAAACTCAACCTATTGTAGATCTCTAATCATCAACGCACCCTAATTTATCTATAACTATATATCCAAATAGATAAATCATATTTTCCTATAATATTTCAATAGAAACCCTTATTTATCTTTTATAAACACAATAATCCTTTTTATAGCTCATAAATTAAAATATTATGTGACAAATTATTTCATATAATAAATTGTAACATTATAAACTATATCTGATCTTCATGTTATCAAATATAATTTACATCTAATTAGATTATGGAATTCCCATGGATCCACTAGCTTTCCTTAATCATATTTAAAAATCCTAGATCCCAATTATATTAGGGATGAACCAATATTTGAACCCTCCTTGAGAAATATATTTTTATGTTCCATAACATACTTTTATTGAGACTGAATAAATAATATCTCTCTTGATAAATTTAAAAGCTAAGTATGTACCTTGTTTCACCAAGAATATAAATTTAAAATAATTTATTAATTTCATTTGAAAAATATCACATTAGTCATTGTCATGTCTAGATAAAATAATTTCATCTACATAAATAGTAACAATTAGAGATACATATTTATTATCCATAATAAATACATCATTTTCCATACATCCCTATTTAACATTTCTCTTATTTAAGGAGTCTAGGTTATAGCATCAATACCATTCGGTCTATATTAGAATATATAAAAACTTATTTTACACGAAAACATAATTTTCATCTTCTGTAAAAAGACACTTTATGGTTTCTATATATATATATACCACTTCTTACAAATTACCATTAAGAAATTTATAATTGACCACCATTTGTAAAAAATCATATTTCTTTTGTGCTTAAATAGTAATTATGATTTTTTTGGTCTCAAAATCTACTACTATTGTAATGGAATGGTAAATTTACACTAATTAAACATGATAATATCCCTTAACTAAAAATATTTAAATTTTTATTAAAACCTCACCTTTTTCATTCAACTTGTTTCATGACACCTACATTATCCGGATTATATTATTTTTATTAAGCTTTAGTACCAACCCAAAAGCCTAATTTATCTAAATATAGTACAACTATTGATTTTTATAATCAAATCACTCTAGTTTTTAAGTCTTTTTCACTATCTCTTGGTTAAACTTGATAAAATTGTGCGGTATTATTAGTTTTCCTTGATGTTCTCTTTATATGAGCTTGGTGTTCTTGATGATAAATGATGTTTTTGACCTGAACCTTATTTCTCATCCTTGTAAGAGATGAATAAGAATTTTTTCATCAATTTAAATGGATGAATATTTTTCCCCAACTTTAATATCTACATCATGTTAAACTATTTATAAAATTTATTAAGGATATTTTATCGAACTATCATCATCATAACTTATGTAAATTTATTCATCTTGTTAATCATAGTTCATTGTATTTTATTGAATGATAACATGAATAGTGTAATTAATCATTTTAGTGTCCTTGATAATTTAGGTAACCTATTCCATTTATAGAATATCCATGGAAATATTCATTAAGTTCTCTCTTTTAAAACATCTTACCACATTCACATTTTTCTTGATAACACAATGGTGGCCAATCCCATAAATATACATCAAACATTGTGGTTTTCTTATAATACATATCATAATATAAAAGATTAAAAAATTATAATACAATATATTATTTTCAAAGTGAATTGAAGCCCTAATATATTTCCCTTAAATGTGTCTAAATTTATCATACTAAATTGTAATTGTTATAGACATCTCAACCAATCATCTATTATTCTATTCAGCCGCCCCATTATATTTTGGTTTTTATGGTTCACTAATTATATGTCAAATTACATGATTCTCCAAAAAATATTGATACTTACCATTTTAAAAAAAAAATTCCAATATCTGTTTGGATCTTATTCAGATAAAAATGATATTATTTATCTACCAATAAAGGAAAGAATTAAATTATTCTAATGGACATAGACTATTATTTAATAAAAAATAAAAAATTAATATGAGTAAATTAATCACTAAACTTAATAAATTATGTGTCTATATTTGTTGATTAACTCCACATCGGCTACTATATATCTGAATGAATGAGCTCCAAGGATTGGTTAGACTGGATCTCCACCTTCTTATCTGAAGAGTTGCTAATCGCCCCCTTTTACCATATTTAGAAAATCTTATCTCATTCTATCTTTATGATAGTAATCTCATGAATATTTTATTTTTTAGTGAAATTAAACATATTTATTTGGATGATATAACTAAGCCTTTGATGACATTACTCATTTTATTCTTTTACATCAAGATATATTGAGCTTCTATGATCATTATTTTGATATGGATTTCGATCAGTGTGTTTTCCTCTAGTCATCACTCTTTCAATTTTTAGGTTCATAACCAAGAAACCATACCTAATAAATAACTTTTTTACCATTACCTCTAATATAGAAAATACTCCACATATTCTTCTTCAATCCATGAAAAATAGAATTTTTTTAGATTTCATCTTTCATTTCTTTATCATATTGAACCAAATCCATTAATATTACGTGACCCATCATTTCTAAAAGACTTTGACACTTTTGATTACTCTTCATTGTCTTTTTGATGTTTTAAATCTTCTACTATGCAATATTATCATCTGGTATAGAAGATCTATAGACTCTCCTATCTGGATGCTTTATTTGACACTCCACAACCAAATATTTATACATACAATTAATTTTATACTTATCCTTATACTATTGAATATCAAAACTCATATTTTTTTATAGTAGAAAAATTATACCTTTTTTCATGATAACCTGGATATTCGTACTTTACACATACTTCTTAAAGAACATAAAATATGTTCTCATTTTTTGTTCCAGAATCATAACATATTTCTAAACATCCTTCTTTTGATTGGGATGACTCCCTCTAAAAATATTCTATAAAATACACACTATATTTTTATCATATTAATAGTTAAAAAACATTTTTCATATTTCACAAATTTCCTATAGTACAATAATAATCCATATAAATTTTACATTACGTTTAATACAACATGTTGTCCAGAATATTTTACTAATAATCCTTCCATCATTGAGTCACTGATCATAGATCTTTTTTGTGATTCACAATTGTTATGAAATTATATCAAATTATTGATTACATTAGGGTAGTTATAAACATTCATAGAGTTACTATTTGTTTCAATATCTTATTTTAATTTAGTGGACTCAAAATATTCATGATTTGTTTGTATCACCAGATTTTTAAATATGTTTATCCTCTAATAATTCCTTATTATTAATTTAATCTTCACTAATATCTTTAAACTGATTTACTTCCTTTTTGGATAATTATTGATTATAAACTATAGTCTCTTACTTCATTGAACATTCTCTATCATTTTAAATAGAATTTTCTATGTTGTATCTATTATATCTTATATCTTTATATAATAGGACCACATTGTAGTGAATATGATCTAAATAAATCTATCTTTCTTTCACTTTATCATCCATGATGATGGTATGAGTCTTCTCATAATCCAGACACATTTTTATATCATCAATCATACATAGAAATTTTGTATTTTTATTCTATAAAGATAGATTCATTAAAATCAGGGGAGAGATTTACTATTTTTATCATTATAATCTCTTTCTCTAGTTTATATATTTTTGGGAGACATTATTTAAACTATTTCTTCATCATGAACTCCATTTTAGTATCATCCTCTTAACTTTCAAAGCATCTTTTTTCACAGGTGTCAACTATTTAATTCACTTTAGAAATGATAATTTCTTCACCATCTACATCAATAAAAGTATCATCTTTATATTCAAATTTTTAATATTTATTTTTTTTAGAAAAATAATTTATCATTTTAAATTTTTAAAACTTATTATCCTTCTCTTTTGAAAAAGCACTATATTTTTTGGATTTCATCTTAACCATTTTTCTATGACTTTTTTTCCATATCACTATCATCTTAATCTTTTGATATTGGGAAATTTTATGTCATGTTCTAAATAACACCACAACTAAAACACTTTAAAGGATTATTTATCTTGTATTTTTTTCCCTATTCTCCTTTTCCATAAGATAAAGAAAATAAATTCGTCAAATCCTTCATTCACATACTCATAAAAAACTAACCACTTGATTATTATTTAATAAAAAATATTATTCAATTTCATAGGATTCAAAGCATTAAAGGATATTTCATTCTCAAACTTTCTATAATTTTTGAACAAATTTATTTTATCATCTCATAAGATATAAAAATGATGAGTGTTTTATCTAGGGGAATAATACCTAGATATTTTTCTTCAAAACATAAAATTTTAGACTTAAACATATCATGTGGAATGTGAAATAAATTATCCACAAATTTTGAATATCTTGACTTACAACCACAGACTCTAATCATGCCCAAATATTTATTTAGGCTTCAGAATACACTATCTATAGATCTATCGTCATGAAATCTAAGATATTCAAATTTTAGTATATTAATATGAAACATTTCACACTTAAAATGTGTATTTAAATTATAAATATTATAATGTATATCGCATTTCCTTTCTTACATTTTGAATCATGTATCCTTCTTAAAATCATTCAAACTGTATTTTAATTTGATATTCTAGATAATCAACCTTTTTAACTAGGTTAATTGGGTACCCTTTCAAGGAGAAAATTCCTTGAAATACATGGAATGAAGTCACCCATGTATATGATATGAACTCCTAGTGGAAGTAGAATAAATTATGAAATATTAACTTTCAATATCCTATAATTTCCATACATATTTTAAAATTTTATCTATAAAACCTTCCATTTTACACCCCATATTATGGCTTTTGGTTTCTGCTAAAATCTATTCACAAAATCTAGAAAATGTATATACAAATAATCATCTAGCCTATTTCCTAACCAATTACAACCATAATACCATTTTATCAACATGGAAAAAATATACTTTATACTTCTTAGAGGGCCTTGAATGGTGTCATATAGGACCTATGAATTTATTTATAGTGATGTAATAAAGACTCTGTGGACTAAAGGCCCTATTTGTATCCCAAAATTCTATTTTGGATGAGTAGTACTAGTTCTATAGTACCCCGTTACAGTGCTTAACATAGCACCTACATCAGTAAAATGATAAAATACTACATCATTAAAACATAAATTCTCCTCCGCATAGAATTGAACTCAGGTTACATATAACGACCCATACATTTAATACATTTTTTTAATTAAAAATTGAATCACACTTATTACAACTTATAACAAAACCATAAAAAGACCGTATATGTATAGTGTCTTTAGAAATGGGGAAACATAAACAACTGGTTCATAAATCATCTACATTGTCTCCCTTTTATTTTATCATATATAGAGTCCCTTTTGGCATATATTATTTAATACCCTTCTTCTTTACCAGGAGAAAAGAAAACATACAAAAGGGTGAGCTCAAATGCTTAGTTAGGGTAAACAAAGGAAATATCAATCATATTATATTCATAATAACATAACATTTTGAAAATCTTAACCTAGAAAAGAGATTTTAATATCATAACTTTGGATAAATCATGTTAGTGAAATGTAATCCCAATAATCATAACATAAAACATGAAACTTTGTGGAATACACACATAATCAAAGAAAATCATTTCATAGTAGTCAAGACTAATTGCAAATACTATCCTAGTGGACAAAGTCTATTTCTGAACCGAGTTCACTCCTCATTTCATTCCTGTATCACTGAACCAGATTAACTTTTCATTCCAGCCATGTCTAACTCAAGAGATATAAATCATTACCCAATGCATTGGAGGGAGATAAAGGTCCCACCCATCTCATAATAATACAATTATTATGTGTGACACACGATCATAAATCATACATCATAGCATTACACATGTAATGAAAATGAGATTCTTAAACATCATGCCATCATAACATAATCCATATATGATAAAAGGACATCATAAATATAATTCCATCATAACATATTCAAATAAATGTAAAAATATGGAAAGAAACAGAACCCTATATTATCTAAGATGGAAAATAATTTTGATAAAATTCTTGAACTCTATTCTTGAGGAAAATATCATTACTACTTCAAAAAAAATTTCCTTTATTAACATGTCAAAAAATTTTAAACTAAAATAAGTTGATTAAAAATATACTTAAAAACTTTTAAAAGAAGATTCATGGATATAATGTTCTATGAAATCATAAAAATCCATTCCTGTCGTATAAGTTAAAATAAATACTTCTCATACTTTGGCCGAAAAAGTCAAACAGTATCTCTTACTGAAATTGACATAAAATTCCTTTCATATCAATTAATAAAAATAAACTAAAATGTAAAATTGTATTTAAAAAATTTTAAGAGGATAGAAATAATATTAAATATTTAGGAAATATTAGTGTGGATGCTAAATATTCCCCAGTAAATTTTGAAGTATAAACAATCATGGAAAAAAATGAGATTGTGATATTTTCCTTTACCTTAGGTCCTATATGCTTCATACGTATCTAAAACTATTGTATAATAATTTAAATAACTTCATTGACTTGTTAAAGAATCATATTAATTTTTATTATATCATAAATGGTGATATTCCTATCTTCTTATTAATAATATATCATTGCTACTTGTTATTCCGGTGTACAATGCTTTATGTTCTTATGCGTGTTTTGTCAAATAAATTCTTATTTTTATTTTTATATTATAGATACGTCATATATAGAATGGTATTAGTATAATATATATTATATTTATTCATTAAATTCTTTTATATAATCATTATTCAATGAAGATCATGTAGAACGAGTCGCATCACATCGTGGAGATGGTAGGCCGTACGTACGCACGAGCGATGATATCATTCCCATGTTTGTGGAATTATGTTGAAGTGAATGATAGAATATCTCATAACTATTATCATGTAATAATAACCATACATAGTTATTATTTAGACCATTATACCCATCCATGTAAGTTGGTGTTGGAAAAACATATTACACCACTGCGTGGACACGGTATTCCTTACGTACGCACGCGCGGTGATTTTGTTTTTCGTAGGATGGATAAAAGGTGAAATAGGTTTGTTTCATATCTATAATAACATACCAGTATATGATTGATACTGATGTTATTACTTTATTATGAAACAAAAAAATAAGAAGAAGTATAAGATGAAATGAATTTGAAAGAATCGGTAAAGGATATTACCTCTTCTTTGAGGCGCCTCTTCTAAACCTCCTTTTAGGGCACTAAATATGGTATTTGAAGAAAACCAGAACCTCTATTATGTTTCTAGGGATTTTGATAAGGAAAATGGATAGGGTTTGGACGAGCTTGAAGGCTCTAAATTGTGTAAAGAGGAGAGGGAGGAGGTGCCCTTTTATAAGGGAGGAGAGGGGCACCTTAGGAAAAAACATAAACTATTATTTTATAATAAAGCCATATTCGGTTTTTAATAGCTCCAAATTGATTTATTTAGATTCTAAGGAGAGGATGGGTCTAAATCCTCTCAATAAATAGGTTTTATACAAGTTTAGGTTACTATTTTAACCTTATCATTTAGATTTATCTCTAAGTTAAATAATTTTACTTTTACCTTGTCTTCATGTTTTCTTGCACTATATGGTTAATAAACTTACTATAAAAAGTCAAAATAACCCCAAGTAGTTCATTATTAATATATATAATCTTATCTAAGTCATTTGGATGAACCTTATATTCTTAGGACTACAAAACAATTAATAATATAATATTAGTTTTAAAAACTATTTTATGTCAATTTTGAAACTATTTAGTAATTGATTTTTTAAAAAATTATAACAGCATAATTAGTTAGAAAAATTTTAATTAAATAAATACTATCATGTCATATTAACATAAAACAATTAGTGGAATTTATAAATAGTCTCAAATTACATTTATTTGGGTATTTATAACATCAATTATCTTAATATTTCATTAATAAGGTAATTACTGCATCATCATTGTGTCATAAATAAATTAACTTATTTAAAGTTTAGAAATTATAAATAAAATTCCATTATGTAGGAAATACTTTTATCTTTATAAATAATATTTCTAGTCACATTTATCTAATGTATAACCCTATATTGAAAATGTTTTATTTATTAAACTTTGATTTTAACTCTTTTAACTCTTCGGTAAATAAAATAATAATTAGTGTCCTAATATAATCCAAGTGGACCTAGATGGTCATATTTTATTCCTGAGGTTGTTTTCGGTTGAATTAGACTTATCTGATAGAATTAGGACATGTGTTTGGGTAATAATAATATCATTTTTAACCTTAATTACCATATTTACTTTTCACCGTGGTAAATAAAAGGAAAAAGTTACTATTAACTAAAAAATATTTTTATCTTATTGAACCACATTATAATCCTTGATATTAACTGTTTCTCTTGGATTTTCAAAATTAAACTCACAGAAACTGTAAAATAAATTTTTATGTACAACTGCAAATGCTCCTAAGAGGTGGGTAAAAGACGGTAAAAAGTTCAATAATTTTTTTTCTCTATATTATTCTAAAATTACTCCAATGAATTACATTGAACTTATATAGGTATTATATATCTATTTTGACCTAAAAAAATTTTAATAAAAAATATTATATAAATAAAAATTCGGTTTTAACCAATAACTCAGTGTTTTCAGTATTCATCAAAAATTTAAAGTTTTCCAAAAAATACCAACATTTCACCCTAGGTTAATTTTGATATTTCGAATCCAAAAATATAGTCTATTTTGAAAGAAAAAATTTATAAAATTTAGAAAAGTGGGTATTACTATTTATAACGGCTAGTTTATATAATATTTTAACAACAACTTGTTGTTTAGCGAAACTTGGTATTGCGTACAACGCAAGCTATCGAGGAAGGTTTCTCTTGCGTGTAACGCAAGCCAATACAGTGTTGTGTGTAGTGAAAGATTCCTTTGGTGATGCACATAACATAATACATAAAAACAAATTATTTCTCATAAAATCTCAGGTGTTACATTCTACCCCCCTTAAAAGTAATTTCGCTCTCGAAATTCGTCACTTTGTAACAAACTGATGAAGATTCCCCTCTCTCATCATATCCTCAAGTTTCCATGTACCTTTTTTTAATTGGTGGTTCCTCCATAAAACATTCACCAAGAGAGTGCTCTTGTTCCATATGACCTTTTCACTACGATCCAGAATCTCAATCTGTTGTTCTTCATAAAAAAGATCATGCTCTAGTGGTACAACTTCTGAGCTGATTACATGTGAAGGATCGGGTATGTACTTTCTCAGGAGAGACACGTGGAACACATCATGAACTTGAGAGAGATTTGGTGGAAGCACCAATCGGTAATCTACCTTCCCAACACGATGTAGTATTTCAAAAAGAACAATATACATAGGTCTCAGCTTTCCCTTCTTTCCAAATCTCATTACTCTCTTCTAGGGAGATTTTCGTAAGAACACTTTATCAACAAATTAAAACTCTATTTCTTTTCTTTAGTTATCGACATAACTTTTTTATCAACTTTGATCTTCTCTTATGTGTTGTTGAATAGATCTGACCTTTTCTACCATCTTATCAACAAGATTAGGTCCTAATAGCTTTCATTCCCCAACTTCAATCAAGAAATTTGGAGTTATGCATTTCTTTCCATAGAGATCTTCATAAAGAACCATCTAAATACTAAAGTGAAAGATATTATTATAATAAAATTCCACAAAAAGGGAGGTGTTGATCCCAACAACCTTTTAAATCCATAGAGAAAGCTCTCAACTTGTCTTCTAGAGTCTGAATTTTCCTCTTAGACTGACCATCTATCTGTGGATGATAAGCAGAGCTGAAACTCAACTATGTATCTAGAGTATGCTAAAACTTCTCCAAACATTGACGTAAGCCTCGGATCTCTATTAGATATAATGTAAAGTGGTACTCCATGCAATCTTACCACATACATTTCATATATCCTGGAAAGCTGATCAAGAGAAAAATCTTCTCTAATAGCAATGAAGTGTGCAAACTTTATAAGACAATCAACTATAACCCAGATAGAATTATTGCCTTTGGATGTTTTAAGAAGTCCAGTGAAAACGTCTATAGTGATGTTTTCCCATTTCCATTCTGGTATAGGTAATGGTTGTAACATCCCCTTAGACTTCTTCATCTCATCTTTAACTTGTTGACAAACCAATCATCGAGAGAAATATTAAGTGACATCTCTTTGCATGCCATACCAACAGAAGTACTTCTTTAGTTCCCTATACATCTTCGTGCTTCCAGGGTGAATAGTGAATGAAGAACTCTGAGCTTCATGCAATATTTCCTTCTTTAATTATATTATGGGAGGAACACAAACCCAATTCTTAAACTGTATTATTTCATCACAACCAATTTGGACTTTAGGAACATTTCTCACCTTCTTTTCTAACTCTACATATTCTTTATGTGCCTCTTTAGTCTTCACATATATAGATGGTTGAACATTCATTTGAGAAAGATAAGATTTTCCCCTTCCATTATAATTCCAAGATCCATCCTTTGTAAATCCATAAATATTGTAACTTTCTTATCCTCATCATGGATAAGCTAGCATGGTCTTGTTGACTAAATGTGTCTTCCACCTTTTTTTCTTTACCAGGGTGGTAATGAATTGAGTAGTCATAATCCTTAATCAGCTTCAACCATCTTCTTTGGCACATATTCAGATCCTTTTGTGTGAAAATATACTTCAATATTTTATGATCATTAAAAATATCACACATTTCAGCATAAAGATAATTCCTCCAAATCTTTAATGAAAATATTACCTCAACTAACTCCAAATCATGAGTTGGGTAATTTTGCTCATGTATTTTCAATTGTCGTGAGGCATAAGATATCACCATGTTGTTTTTCATAAAAACACACCCCAATACCTTCTTGTATGCATCACTTTTGATCACAAACCTTTCTCCATTACAAGTCAGTGTGAGCAGAAGTGCAGTGGATTATATTTTTTTTACTCCTTAAAATTCTCTTCAAACTCCTCCATCAAAACGAACATAACTCTTTTTCGAGTCAACCTGGTGAGTGGATTAGATAATCATGAAATATATTTCACAAACCGTCGATAATATGAAGCCAAACCAAGAAAAAATTGGATCTCAGTTACTGTTTTTGATCTTGACCATCTTTCGATAAACACTGATTTTTTTTTGGATCTTTAGATATCCCCTCTTTTGAGATTATGTGACCGAAAAATGAAAATTTTTTAAGACAAAATTCACACTTGGTAAATTTGGAAAAAAGAATCTCCTTTCATAGGGTCATTAATAAAATTCTTAAGTGATATTTATGTTCTTCCTTTTTCTTAGAATAGACAAGAATATCGTTTATAATGACTACCACAAACTGATCAAGGTAGTCTCTAAAGACTATATTCATTAGATCCATGAATATAGAAGGGGCATTAGTAAGACCAAATGGCATCACTATAAATTCATAGTGTCCATACCTTGTATTGAAAGTCGTCTTTGGTATATACTCCCTTTTGAACCTTAATTGATGATACCCTAAACAAAGATCAATCTTGGAAAAGTTTTGAGCTCCATGTAGTTGGTCAAATAAGTCATCAATGCATGGGAGAGTATATTTTTTTATAGTGATCTTGTTATGTTCTCAATAATAAATCCAGAGTCTCATTGATCAATCTTTTTTTTTAAAGAACAGAATAGGTTCTCCCCAAGTTGATGCACTAGGGCGTATGAATCACTTATCAAGATTATCTTGGAGTTTCTTCTTCAATTCCTGCAACTCAATTTGGACCATTCTATAAGGTCTCTTTGAAATGGACATAGAACCCAGTATGAGTTCTATTGAAAACTCAACTTCATGATTTTGTGGAATACCTGGAAATTCCTCTAGATAGACATCATAAAACTCACATATATAGGGTGTATTCTTAATCGTTAGTTTCTCTCCAACCATTTGAGATAAATAACCTTCATTTATTGGTATCATAACCCATAATATTGGTGAAATTTCAACTGGATGGTTATATTTATCCTTGAATAGATAGATGATCGTTGATTGATCAGGAATATGAAATGTTACTTCCCTTATTTTTAAATCGATAAGAGCTCTATATAAAGAATGAAAATCCATGCCAAGGATCACATCAAATTCTAATATAGGAAGGATCACAAGATTTGTAGGAATCACATTCCTACAAACATCAATCAGAGAAGAACTGTAAACTTTTGACTTGACTATTTTTCCATTAGGGGTGATCAAAGCTAACTCAACATATAATTATTGAGGTAATATGGAAATACCCTTAGAAAATTCTTCAAAAATAAAAGAGTTGGTTGATCCAGAATCAAATAAATTATTTTCTACTTTAGAGTGGATGGAAAGTATAGCTTTCACCACTTCGTTAGCGTACTCCATGTTGCTGATAGAAATTTCATGTGACATCCTTTTTCATTGTCCTTAAGAGTTTGTTGACATCAATCATCATCAACAACCCATGGATTAAGGCATTGATTTGCATAATTCCCCATTTCCTTGAACTTGTAGCATTGAAGTGTAGGAGGTGCATTCTGTGTATCATTTTCTTTTTTTGCATCACTAGACATATTTTTCCCATCATTGTGACATTCAAAAGCCCAATGACCTTCTTTTCCACATTTTAAACATTTACTTGTCCCTTTAATACAATTCCCTCCACGTTTCTTTCCACACTTTGAGCATAAAGGAAAACTCATCTTTTTTCAGTGTGGTCTTTAGAATTCCCTTTGAATTCTGTTTTCCACTTTTTATCAAAAACATATGACTGATGGGTTACTTTAATCTCCATCTCAACCTTGAGAGCACATCGAACAATTTAATCATAGCTATTGAAGTCCCTTATGGAAAATGACCTTCGTACACTTGTTTTTATGTCACTAAAAAATCGATCGATCTTACTCTCAGGTTGTATAACACTTCTGGAAGCGTACCTTGCAAGTCTTGTAAAATTTGATTCATAGGTACCAACAGATTCATCATCCTTTTACATAGTTCAAGAAACTCTTTCTCTATCTTTGTTTAAAGAATACGAGGGAAGTACTTACAGAAAAACATGTTCTTGAACTTGTCCCATTCCATGGAATAAATTTCATCTTGGGGCCTTGTATTCTTTATAAGAATCCACCGTTGATTATCTTCATCTTCCAAACGATATACTGCTAAGATGACTTTATCACGTTCAGGACATTCTGGAAATGAAAATAACTTTTCAGTGGTACTGATCCATTGTTCAGCCACTAAAGGATCAGTAGGCCCACTGAATGAGGGTAGACACTGCCTCATGAAGGTTTCAATGTAATGTTGATCCTTCCTTTGCTTGTTTGGAAGTCCAGTATGATTCATAGCTTGAGAAAGTTGTGTGAACATGGCTACATGATTTTTCATTCCAGCTCCCAGAACATTTGGTTGCTCAAGGGGACAATCATTGCATTTCCAATCTCATTCCGCATTAACATAGTTCCTTTGGGTTACAACCATTGACTAAAACAAAGAATAATAGTGTTAGAAACACCGATTATAAGAGGAAAACAACATAATCAGTAATAAAATTTCACACTTTAGGTCTTATCATAGGTTACTCATGGTCATTTCTAAAACACTAAGATTGTGTTCTATGCTTAGACATATCCTTAGGTTTCTTACTATGGGTTTCATATGCTAGTTTCCAATGTTTGACTATACTTTTCCTCTGATACCAACTATAACAAACTATACAATACATACATTGTTATTACTTCAAAATTGAAGCACACTTATTACAACTTATAACAAAACCATGAAAGGATCGTGTAGGTATAGTGTCTTTAAAAACTGGGAAACATAAACAACTGGTTCATAAATCATCTACACTATCTCCCTTTTATTTTATCATATCTAAAGTCTCTTTTGGCATATCTTACTTAATACCCTTCTTCCTGACCTGGGGGAAGGAATACATACCAAAGGGTGAGATCAAATTCTAATAAAGGTAAAAAAAGGAAATATCAATCATATTATATTCATAAGAATATAACATTTTGAAAATATTAACCTGAAAAAGAGATCATTATATCATCACGTGGGATAAATCATGGTAGTGAAATGTAATCCCAATAATCATAACATAAAACATGATAATTTGTGTCATACACAAAAAATCATAGATAATCATTTCTTAGTAGTCAATTCTCATTGCCAAGACTATCCTAGCGGACAAAGTCCAATTTGAACCAAGTTCACTCCTTGTTTCAATCATGTATCACTGAATCGAATTAACCTTCCATTCCAGCCATGTCTATCTAATGAGGTATAAATCTTTACCCAATGCATTGGAGGGAGATATAGGTCCCACCAATCTCATAATTATACCATTTCTATGTGTTCCACAAGATCATAAATCATACATCATTGCATAACCCATGTAATAAAAATGAGATTTTTAAACATCATTCCATCATAACATAATCCATATAAGATAAAAGGACATCATAAAAATAATTCCATCATAACGTTAACAAATCAATATAATAATAGGGATAGAAACATAACCATATATTATATTAGATGGAAAATAATTTTTATAAAATGCCTGAACTCCATTCTTGAGGAAAATATCCTTTCTACTTAAAATTTTTTTTCCTTTCTTAACATGTCATACAATTTTAAACTAAAATAAGTTGATTAAGAATAATGATGAAAACATGTAAAGGAAGCTTCATGGAAATAATGATCTATGAAATCATAAAAATCCATTCATGCTGTATAAGTTAAAAAACATTCTTCTCATACTTTGGCCGAAAAAGTCAAAGTATATCGTACTGAAAACAAAAAAAGATTCATTTCATATATTTTAATAAAAATACACAAATAGGTAAAATTGAATATAAACAATTGTATGAGGATTGAAATAATATTACATATTGAGGAAACATGGATGTGGATGATAAATATTCACCAGTATATTCTGAAGTATAAACAATCTCAGATAAAAATGAGATTGCGAGATTTTCCCTTACCTTAGGTCCGATATGCTTTGTACGTATCTAAACCTCCTGAATAATGAATTAAATAATTTCATTCACTTATTTAAGAATCATATTAATTGTTATGATATCATATATTGTCATATTATAGTCATCTTATTAATAATATTTCATTGCTACTTGTTATTCGGGTGTTCATTGCATTATGTTCTTATGCGTGTTTTGTCGATTAAATTAATATTATTCTTTTTAGGTTATAGATACATCATTTAATGAATGTTATTAGTATGATATATATCATATTTATTCATTTAATTCATTTATATAATCATTATTCAATGAAGATCATATAGAACAAGTCGCATCACATCGTTGAGACGGTAGGACGTATGTACGCACGAGCAATGATATCATTCCCATGTTTGTGGAATTGTATTGAGTCGAATTATATAATATCTAAAAACAAGTATAATTTAATAATAACCATATATAGTTATTATTTACACCATTATACCCATCCATGTAAGGTGGTGTTGGAAAAAAAGATTACACCACAGCGTGGAGACGGTATTCCGTACGTACGCACACGCGGTGATTTTGTTTTTCTTAGGATGGATAGAAGGTGAAATAGGGTTGTTTCATATTTATAATAAAATATCATTATATGAGTGATACTTAAGTTATTACTTTATTATGAGACAAAAAAATAATAATAAGTAGAAGAAGAAATGAATTTGATAGAATTGGTAAAGGATATTACCTCTTCCTTGACGCGCCTCTTCTAAACCTCCATTTAGGGCACTATAGTTGGACATTGAAGAAGAAAAGAACCTCTATAATGTTTCTAAGGATGTTTATAAGGTAAATGGGCAGGTTTTGGCTGAGCGTGAAGGCTCTAAATTGTCTAAAGTGGATGGGGAGGAGGTTCCCTTTTATAATGGAGGAGAGGGGAACCTTTGGAAAAACATAGAATATTATTTTATAATAAAGTAATATTCGGTTTTTAATAGCTCAAAATTGATTTATTTCAAATATTTGGTGGGGATGGGTCGAATAATTTCAACCAATACGTTTTAGACAAGTTTAGGTTACTATTTTAACCTTATCATTTAGATTTAACTCTAAGTTAAATAATTTAACTTTTACCGTGCCATCTTGTATTTCTTACACTATATGGTTAATAAACATAATATAACAAGTCCAAAGAACCCCAAGTGGTTCATTATTAATATATATAACCTTATCTATCTCATTTGGTTGAACCGTATATTTTTTATAATAAAATAACAATTAATAATATAATATTTGTTTTAAAAACTATTTTATGTCAATTTTGATGCTATTTGGTAATTGATTTTTGTAAAAATCATAACAGAATGATTAGATCAAAAAAAGTTAATTAAATAAATACTAACATGTCATATTAACCTAAAAATATTATTCTAATTTATAAAAAGTATCAAATTAAATTTATTTGGGTATTTATAACATCAATTATGTTGATATTTCATTAATATCGTAATTACTACATCATCATTGTGTCATAAATAAATTAAATTATTTAAGTTTTAAAATTTCTAAATAAACTACCATTATTTATGAAATCGTTTGAGCATTCTAATTAATATTTATAGTTGAATTTATCTTATGTATAACCCTATATTAAAAAAAATTGTTATTAAACATTGATTTTAACTCTTAACTCTTCTTGAAAAAAAATAATAATTAGTGTTCTAATCTAATCCATGTGAACCTAAATGGTCATATTTTAATCCTAAGGTTGTTTTTGGTCTAATTAAACTTATCCAATAGAATTAGGACATGTTTATGGTAATAATATTATCATTTTTACCCTTAATTACCCTATTTACTTTTAAATGTGGTAAATAATAGTAAAAAAGTTACTATTCACCACAAATTATTTTTTCTTATTTAACCAAATTTTACTCCTTGATATTAACTGTGTCTCTAGGATTTTCTAAGTTCAACTCACAGAAGAGGTACAATTATGTTTTATGTACAATTGCAAATGCTCCTAGGAGATGTGTAAAAGACGGTAAAAAGTTCACAAATTTTTTTTTGTATCTATATTATTATAAAATTAATCCAATGAATTACATTGAACATATATAGGTATTTTGTATCTATTTTGAAATAAAATAAATTTAAAAAAAATTATTATTTAAATAAAAATTTAGTTTTTACCAATAACTCAGTGTTTTCACTATTCATCAAAAATGGAATATTTTTAGAAAAATACCAAAAAATCACCCTAGGCTAATTTTGATATTCCAAATCCAAAAATGAAGTCCATTTTGAAAGATAAAATTTATAAAATTTCAAAAAGTGGGTATTACTATTCATAACTACTATTTTATATAATATTGTAATAATATATCATTTTTTAGTGTAACTCGGTATTGCGTACAACGCAAGCTATCGAGGAAGGATGCTCTTACTTGTAACACAAGCTAAGATAGTGTTGTGTGTATTGAAATATTCCTTTAGTGATGCACATAACATAATACATAAAAACAAAATATTTCTCATAAAATCTATCCTGTTACATTACATATAGGATTATTGGTTCTTGTTAACACTTAGATAATACTAAAACTTTAGAAAGTTTAGAAACACAGTCTTTGAAATATAGGAAAATTATATTTCTAGCATGTCCATTATTCTCCATAGTCTTATTATATGATACTATCAGGAAATCATCATTAGAAAAAGGGGTCAATCAATATATTAAAACATCCAATAAATCATAACTAATATAAAAAAGTTATGGAATCATTTTTTCCGTCCGTAATGATAAACTTTCCTATCAAATGCAGTCACCCGTTTCTTTTTACATGAATTTAAAATATACAGTCAAGATAACAAAAATCATTGTTCACTTTTTCAAACATATAGAGACTTCAAACACAAACCCCAAAAATAACCAAACATAAATTAAGGCAACCTCGCACTAATAACACTTGTATAAACACCTAAAAAATATATAATGGGTAACTGATAGGGGGTGAATCATTAATCATACTTATTTTTTATGTTTCTTTGAAACCAACCTTCCCCACCTATTAAAATGAGTGATTATTTGTTCACAAACCCTCAACCACATTCCAACATAATGAGTAACTCAATTTATATGTTTTATCAATAAAAATGAGAAGGATAAACATAGATGTGACTTGAAATTGATTGAGGACATTAGAATAAGAAGAATCCCCATATAGTTTTATGAGATCAAGTATTATCCAAAAAAATCATGTTTTAAATGTCACCCAATAATTCTGTGGTGCATCACAAACACAAGTGAATCCCACACATTACAATGATAGTAAATTTTTGTAACAACTAATATTCCTTCCAATAATAGACAACTATCAAGTTATTGTTGTTTTGAGTTCATATTTTACCTCTTTGTGCATAATAGAAATACACTTATACAATGAGAATACATAACACAACATGAAAGGTCTCCACATGGTATTTAAATAATCATAGGTAGTGATGTTCTAAAATATATATGTATCCAACCAATTTTTCTATCTATCATGACCCACCCCACGGTGCCTGGACGTGACTACCCCAAGCCTGCCTTAAATAGGCCAGGGATTAGAATCTAGCGCATGAAGGCTTTTCCCAAATAGGGAATGCATTTCCCTATATATCTTTACACACTCAAAATGAAAAACATATGTAACAACCAACAAAATTAATTTATAACCACGAGAGTAAAGTACAACCAGAAGTACAACTGTAAATTGAAAACAGTGGGCCAGAATACAAGCCTTAGAAACTAAAAAAGAAATAAAAAAAAGTTGCATCTGCTATGGAGATCTACCTGGAGGGTTGTACCTGTAAGTCAGAAGTCGAATAATAGGATCTCGACTGCTCCCGTCGCACCAAGCGTCACCAATTCCCAAACCTCCAAAGTCTTCCTCGGAGCATCAGTAGCCTAAACAAGACACACACGTGCTGGAGGAGCCAATGCAGGGGAGAGTATAACAACTCAGTAGGGGACCCCAAGACCCCCGAAAGTCTCATTGTAATACACAAAGGAAAATATCACATGAAATACCACAAGGGTAACATGACAAGAATGATCTAAATAATAAATCACAAAGCAAAAGAGACTGATCACTCTAACAATATAACAACAAGGTTACTGGTATAAGGTCATAAATCCAGATCATCTTGTCTGTAGTAACTATAATAATGATCGATATAGGTCAATGTATGATGACCCATATTGGTTGATAGATGTTTACCTATATTGGTCACTTGATTCTGACCCGTATTGGTCGCTAATGCTGACCCGTATTGGTCGTTGGTGCTGACCTGTATTGGTCACTGGTTCTGACCCATATTGGTTACTGGTACATGATAAAACATTATTTTGTCAAATATTTTATTTATAATAAATGATATAATGTCTCTCATTGTGTTAAATATGTTTATTTATAAAATATTTGGGATTTGATCATTCATTTGAAAATTTGTTGAAAATTCCAGTTTTACACTTTATAGTGCACTGTAGTATTTCGAAGATAAATATTTTTATATTTATTATTAGAATTTGAAAGTTTATAAGAGTGTTTGTAACTAAATTTTATACAACTTTAATTCAGGACACTAGAGATAAAAAGTTCATTTGGATGGAGTAAAGGGGCCATTAATTCAATGGTAGGCTGGACTCCGCAGAATGGACATTGGTTCTGTATTTGGGCCATATCTTCTTCATCCGGTCTTGGAATGAGCCCACATTTTGAGAACAGCTCTGGGACATGACTTGTCACAAATCATCCTTCTGGAGGTCTGGTCAATTCACGCGTTTTGGAGGTCAACTAGGCGGTGAAACTTGGAATAAAATATTTGGCCACGTTTTTCATTTCACACTTAAATATTTATATAACCCTAGCCCTCCCAAAATCTATTTAAAGGGGGTTTAAATTCTTTGGGAGGGCTGGTCGAGGCTTTGGTAAGGTTTTTCCGAAAGGGTGTCTCTTGGGAGGCCCTCACAACTCTTGTAAGAAGTAATCCTTTGTGCAAACCTCTCTTCCAAAAAGTCTCTCCTCTCCCACCTCCTCTTTGTATTTCTTTTCTTTCATGTTTATTTCTTGAATTTTTCTTCATATAATCTTCTATGCTCTTCCCTCCTCTTCTTATCTTAATCTTCTTAATTGGGTTGGAATCAAGAGTGGAGACAAGATTGAGTTCTACCCTTTCAATCCTTTGCTTATGCAAAACGTCTCCACGATGACTACACCGCCCATGGAGGAGTAGTTCTTTTTAGTAATCGATCGACCTCTATCCTTCTTCATTTAATTATTTTGAATCATTGAGCTACTGTAATTCACTTAATATGATCCATGAATTGTGTTTTTAAATTTTATGAATCTAAGCAAGCAATTGAAAAATTAACACAAAACATGTGAGGTCGGGAATTGTGTAAATTGTGAGAGCGCAATCTTAATCGGTAATATAAGACCATACAGGATAAATTTGTAGAGTTCAAATATAATCCCTAAACACAATTCATCCTAATTTCTAGAATGGATATGTGTTCTAATTAACCACTGAACATAAGCTAACTTTAGAACAACAATCAAAGCAGGGTGCTACGATTTCATGTTCCGAAGCTAGCCTGGGGTTTAAGTAATTTCATCTTTGTGGTTAAGTTAACTCTCATAGGGTTCGAGGGATAACAACTTAGGGGATCATAATTAAGTGGATATTTAATTAATTGATAATTATTAATAAGTGAATGAATATGTAGAGTTAGACATATTACGCCTTTTAAAATATTTTCTAAAAAAACATCTTTTTTTTGTGTCATTTTAATCGAACTTCATTTCAAAACAAAAAACAAAAAAATATATATAAAATATTCTTCCAAAAAAATTCTTCTAGACTAATAAACTATAACAAACACCCATCCTTTCAAATAGTGTTTTTATAATCTATTATTTTATTTTTAGAATACCTTTAAAAATTTGTTTTAAATCTACTTCCTCCTTTGAGAGACGACCTTGGTCAGCCACTCTACTGCACCTATGTACCCCAAAATCACAATAATCATTTGAGGGCACCCACGACAGCGCTCTTTCAAATTGGCACCATTGCCGGGGAGGCAAGTAATTTATTCAACCATTTAGAGGTATTTATTTTATTTTTCATTTTATTATTGTCTTCACCTCTCTCTTTCATCATTCCCCTTTCTCATGTTTTCATTTTTTTTCATCCTTATCTTTTATTTTTGGACCATACACTGTACTTCTCATTTTTATTTTACTATGGTCCACTCACTTTCTTTTTGTTTTTATTTGATTTATGACATGAACTAATCCCGAAGTTCTCTTCGATCTTGACCCTGAGATTGAACGTAGCCTTAGGGCTCGAATCAGACATTTTCAATCTACGGGAAGTTTCAATATTCAACCAATTGGGGAATTCCTCTCTTCTAGAAACATTGAAATTGGAATCTATTCAAATTCAAAATAAAATAGGAACCAATGGCTGGAAATAATGGAAATGAACTTAATAGAACCATTCGAGAATTGGCTGCACCAGATATTAAATATCAACCAAATTGTATTGCATAACCAAACCTCGAATCAGACTTTGAATTGAAATCTGGATTAATTCATCTTCTTCCAAAGTTTCATGGCTTATCTGGTGAGGATCCCAAAAAACACCTTTAGGAATTTAATGTGGTTTTCTCAACCTTAAAACCAAGAAATGTTTCTGAAGATCAAATCAAATTAAGAGCATTCCCATTATCATTTGATGGAGCTATAAAGGATTGGATGTATTATTTACAACCCAAGGATGTAACTTGTTGGAACGATTTAAAACACCTTTTTTTGAAAAGATTTTTTCCAGCATCGAGGACCACTTCCATTTGTAAGAAGATATTAGTGATCAAGCAAGCGCAAGGGGAGTAAATGTATGAGTATTGGGAGATATTCAAGAAGTTGTGTGCAAGTTGTCTAAATCACCAAATCAGTGAGAAACTCCTCATTCAGTACTTATATGAAGGACTCACACCTATGGAGAAGAGCATGGTAGATGCCGCAGCAGGAGGGGCATTGGTGGACAAGACACCAGTAGCCGCACGTGCATTGATCGACAAAATGGCACAAAACTCCCAACAATTTGGAAATTGAGGTACACTACTTGTCAGGGGAGTACATCAGGTAATTCCTTCTCTTGAAAGTCATTCGATTGATACAAAGTTGGAAGAATTGACCACTATGGTGAGGAAGATTGCATTGGCTCAAAAGACATCCCAACACCCTCCTTCAAGGACTTTTGGGATTTGCACTGAGACAAGCCACCCAACTGACTGTTGCCCACAACTACAAGAGACAGAAGATTGCGCAGCAGTATTTCCAAGGAGACCATTTCAGCAGAAACAACAACCATATCCCCAAAAAAGTTTGATTCATTTTCTCCAACATACAACCAAGGGTGGAAAGTTCAGTCGGACATGAGCTATGGATCTGGACAACAACAAAGGCCCCCTTTTCAACAAAACTTCTAGTAGTCTCCACCTTACCAAAAGGGCTTCCAACAACCCCAATGGAGATTCATAGCTCAAACATCAACGATTCAGCAACAAGGGAATATCCAACACAAGGTAGAATCTAACACTGATGATCTTTTGAAACAAATTGTTCTTAATCATCAGAATGAGATGAAGAGTCAAGGTTCGGAGTTGAGAGAGTTGAAGACTCAAATGAGCCAGATTGCCACCGCCCTCCATGAAATTGGGAGTAAGAATTCTGGAAATCTACCTTCCCAACCCACTCCAAATCCAAAGGGGAATGTTAGTGCCATAACATTGAGAAGTGGAAAGCAAATTAATGATACATCTGGACCTACCATTCCATCGGGATTCACCTATACTCCAGACAAGCTGCATTCCATACCAACTGATGAGAAATCCAATGAGAAAGATAAAGGTAAGAAAAAGATTGCTGATATTCCTCCTAAACCCCGTCCTTTTCCAAACAGGGTTGTTCAAACCAAGAATATGGCTGAAGAAGCAATGAAAAATGAGGTTTTGGATACATTCAAGCGTGTGGAGATCAAAATTCATCTACTTGAAGCCATTAAGCAAATTCCAAGGTATGCGAAATTCTTAAAAGAACTTTGTACCAATTGAAGAGGGCTCAAGGGAAATGAGAGGATCAACCATGTAAAGAATGTCTCAGCACTCATTACACCAACTCTAGCAATGCCAAAAAAGTGCAAGGATCCCGGGACATTCACCATCCCATGTACCATAGAGTAGTTGCTCTTCTCTGATGCTCTTTTTGATTTAGGAGCTTCAATATATGTGATGCCTCACTCTGTATTCTCTTCCTTGCCGATTGGTGAGATAAAACATATGAGAGTAGTGGTGTAGTTGGCGAATGGAGCTACGTCATATCCAACGGGAGTTCTTGAGGATGTACGTGTCCGGGTAAGAGACATGATCTTTTCATTAGACTTCTATGTGCTTAACATGGAGGATGATCAGGTAAGTTCTCAGGCCCCCATTATCTTATGTAGGCCCTTCCTCAAGACTGCAAAAACTATCATAAATGTCAATGAGGGTACACTTTCCATGGAGTATGGAGATGAAGTTGTGGTATTTAATGTCATGGAATCCATGAAGTACCCCTCGGAGGACCATTCTGCTTTTCTTATCTCCCATTTTGAACCACCATGTAAAAACACCATGGAATTGGATTGTCCTATGCTTAGAGAGATTATGAGTATTAGTTCTAGATTGATGTCTAAGATTACTTCCACACCCGTTTCTAAGGAACAAGACTCTCTAAGATTTGATTTTGAAATGGAATCATATTCTGATTTTGATCATGTGAACTCTAATTAAGACATGGCTTTTGAGTACACTGATTGATTTGATGCATTATTTTCTAATTGTGATGATTTTTATTCTAATACTGATGTTCATTGTGAAGATATGCCCGTTGCATCAATTTCTCCATCTATACATCACCCCCTACATTGTAACTCAAGCCATTGCCCCCAAATCATAAATATGCATACCTGCAGAGTGGTGATAGATTACCTATTATCTTTGCTAACAATCTCTCTTTTGAACATGAAGAAAAACTTTTGAATCTTTTGAGAGATAACATTATGGAAATTGGTTAGACATTGGCAGACATATCAGGTATTAGCCCATCCATTTTCATGCATAGGATTCTCATCGAGGATGGGGCTAAACCGGTGAGGCAACCACAAAGGAGACTCAATCCAACCCTTCTGGAGTTTGTTAAAAAAGAGGTTGAAAAATTGCTCGAGGCAGGTATAATTTACCCCATTTCTGACTCACAATGGGTTAGCCCTGTCCATGTTGTACCTAAGAAAACTGGTGTTACTGTTGTTAAAAATGAGAAAGGTGAATTAGCTCCAATGAGGGTACATAACAGTTGGCATGTGTGTATTGATTATAGGAAACTAAATTATTCCACTCGTAAAGACCATTTCCCCCTCCCATTTATTGATCAGATGCTTGAGAGACTAGCAGGGAAGAAACACTATTGTTTCTTGGATGGGTTTTCTAGCTATTTTCAGGTTCCCATTATAATAGAGGACCAGAAGAAGACGAAATTCACCTGCCCATTCGGTACCATTGCTTACCGAAGGATGCCATTTGGACTTTCCAACGCCCCAGGTACCTTCTAGAGATGCATGGTGGGAATTTTCTCAGATTTCATTAAGACCTTCATGGAGGTATTTATGGATGATTTTACAGTTTATGGGTCCTCATTTGATGAATTTATCTCTAGTTTGGGTGATGTGTTGCATCGTTGTATTGAGAATAATCTGGTCTAAAATTTTGAAAAATACAATTTCATGGTAAAAAGGGAATTGTCTTAGGTCATATAGTCTCACAACATGGCATTGAAGTTGATAAATCTAGGGTAGACATTATTTCATCCCTCCCATATCCTACATGAGTGCGTGATGTTCGATCATTCCCTAGACATGCTGGATTTTATCGACGCTTCATCAGAGATTTTAGTAAGATCGCTCTACCCTTATCTTGAATGCTTCAAAAAGATATTGTCTTCAATTTTGATGATTCATGCAGGGTATCATTTGATGAGCTGAAGAAGTGTCTGACCACTCCACCAATCATACAGCCCCCACGGTGGGACCTTCCATTTGAGCTTATGTGTGACACCTCCAACTCCGCTGTTGGAGGTGTCTTAATCCAAAGGGTGGAAGGACGTTCACATGTGATCGCCTATGCATCAAGGACACTGGATTCAGCCCAATAAAACTACAAAAACTCAGAAAAGGTGTTTCTTGCTGTCATATTTGCTTTAGATAAATTCCGTTCATATTTATTGGGCTCCAAAGTAGTTGTTTTTTCTGACCATGCAGCTTTGAGGTACCTCCTGAAGAAGCCAGATGCAAACCCACAACTTATCCGTTGGATGCTCCTTCTTCAAGAGTTTGACCTTGAGATAAAGGAAAAGAAGGGGTCAAAGAATTTGGTGGTTGACCACATGAGTAGGATTACTCACAAACTAGAGGATGACACCTTGGACCAGGTACCACTTCGAGACACTTTTCCTGATGAGAATCTTTATTCCATCTCAGGTATGCATCCTTGTTATGCATTTTTAGTGAACTACATTGTTGCCTCTGAAATACCTGAAAATTTTAAAAAACATCAAGTCCAAATATTAAAAAGTGATTCTAGGTTTTATGTGTGGGATGATCCTTACCTCCGGTGCATGTGTAGTGACCAAGTCATTAGGAGGTGTGTTCCCGATCATGAGTTTGAGTCTGTTTTTCATTTCTGACATACACTTGCTTGTGGTGGACACTTTGGACCCCAACGGATAGCTAGGAAGGTTTTGGACTCCATATTATATTGTCCTAGATTATTCCATGATTCCCATATGTTTTGTAAGTCATGCTCTCTTTGCCAACACACTGGGAACATTTCTAAGAGACATGAAATACCCCAACAACCCATATTATTCTGTGAGATTTTTGATGTATGGGGCATTGATTTTATGGTTCCTTTTCCTAGTTCATTTGTATTTTTGTAAATTTTGGTTACTGTTGATTATGTGAGTAAATAGGTGGAGGTTAAGGCCATTAGGAATGATGATTCTCATGTTGTTGTGGACATTGTCAAAGCACAGATTTTTTGCAAGTTTGGAGTACCAAAGGCCATCATCAGTGACCAATGGACACACTTGTTCAATAGGAATTTTTCTTCCCTCCTTCAAAAGTATGGGGTGACACACAAAACATCAACACCATACCACCCCCAAAAAAATGGTCAGGCTGAGGTTTCAAATCGTGAGTTGAAACAAATTTTGGAGAAAACTGTGCAGCCAAATAGGAAGGATTGGAGAAAACACTTGGATGATGCATTGTGGGCTTATAGGACAGCATACAAGACCCCCATTGGTATGTCCCCATTTTGGATTGTTTTTGGGAAAGCATGTCATCTCCCTGTGTAAGTCGAGCATCAGGCATATTGGGCTATAAAGAAATGCAACATGGATTTGGCCAAAGCTGGAATTCAAAGGAAGTTGCAAATTCAAGAGCTTGAGGAGATTAGAATATCATCATATGAGAACTCAAGGCTCTACAAGGAATGATCAAAAGCAGCTCATGACAAAATGATCCCACAAAGGTATTTTCATGTTTGAGAGAAAGTCCTTCTCTACAGTTCACGACTGAAGCTAATGCCTGGTAAGTTGCGTTCCATATGGTTAGGTCATTATATTTTATCTAATGTTTTTCCTTATGGTGCAATAGAGATCACACAAGAGGACATTGGAAGGAGCTTTACATTCAATGGGAAACATTTGAAGAAATAAATTGAAGGACTTCCTACTGATGTAGTGGATTTTATCACACTGCATGACCCCATCATCACTTGATCACATCAGGCTGTTCCTAACCCTTTCACTTTTATATTATTTGTCCTATTTACAAATTCTACATTTCATGTGCATATATCATCTCATGGGTTCACATTGAGGATAATGAAATATTATAAGTGTGGGGGAGGGAACCTTTTAGTTTAGTAATTTCAATTTTTTCCTTTTAAAAAACGAAACAAAAAATTGTGTTTATTTTTCAAATTTTGTGTGTTTATTTTTTCAATTTTCTTTGTGTTTGTGAAATTTTTGAGCTAAAATGATTCTCATCACAATTTTGAAATTCATATCAATGTGTGAAACAATTTAACCCTTGAAAGTAATCTTAAATGAATACTGGAAATGACTTTGTTTCAAGTTCAAATATTTAGTAATTTCAGGGAAAGTACACTGAATTTTGAATCACATGCCAAATCTCACTGTCTTTATATTTCAAATCACATTCCTGTGAGGCTTCTAAACCATTATTTTCATATTCTTTACATTCACTTCACTTCTTGAGAGAACCAAACCCTGCTTGATTTAACCAGAATTTGATTTATTCCTGTCAAAACTTGAGGGTTTGAGGTACTTATGTTTAAATGATTGAGGCATTTGTTTGGTGTTAAAGCCCCTACTTTAGAGAATCCTTTTTTATAATGGTCCACCTTGAACATTTAATCTTTTTAGCCCTTATAAGACATGCATAGCTTGTTAGTTTAGCCACATTAAAAGCCAATTTTCCCTATCTAACCAACTCTTGAATTGAAAGTGCAATATCTAGTTGAGATTAAGTCTGGGGGAAGCTATGTTGTGTTGTGCTACAACATTCTGTGATACTTTGGGTGGAAAATAAAATTCTTAAGAGATGTGTTTTCTAATGAAGAAAGTCATTATATTGAAAGTTGTGCCTTTTCTGGAGCTTTCATGACAAGTGAAGTTTTACCTTTTCTGGAGCTTCTAATTGAGGTGGAAAGCTGTGCCTATCTAGAGCTTTCAAGAAAATCATGTTTGAGAAGATTGACAATTTTTTATTCTGAAATGAAGAATGGTGTAAACTTTTCATGACATTTCATGATGATGGAGCTGAATTGATACAATGTGGATTGAGGAGAAGACCATATTTAAGTGAAAATTAGATTAATGCATTTTTTCTTCAAAAAGAGTCAATCCCTCCTTATTCAGCCTCAGAATTTGTCACATCTAAATCCTACCAACCGAAAGCCACAGAACAACCCTGAAAAGACCTCATGATAAACATATGTCCTTGACTCACATCGGGTGGCGATGTAGGAATCTATCAAGCCTATGGTGGCCCTTGTATGAGTTTGGTTGAGAAAGACATTGCAAAAAAAAATTGATATTTGAGTGATGAGAGAAAATTCAAGCAAGGTAAGTGTTTTGTGCATGGGAGGATAAATGAAGTGGAAATATATTGAATGATATTAATAGAGAACATGAAATAAGTCTTTTAATGAGGCATGATATCTTTTGATTCTTGGTGCGGAATTGATGGATCCCAATGATATGTGTTTTAAAATTGGTTTTGAATTGATATTGATGTTTACTTGATATGAGGTTTTGCCCAGGAGTGCAAAAGGGTTAGTGTGGGGGAGTTGATAAAAAATTATTTTGTAGAATATTTTATTGAAAATAAATGACATAATTTCCTCACATTGTGTTAAATATGTTTATTTATAAAATATTTTGGATTTGACCAATCATTTGAAAATTTGGTGAAAATTCTAGTTTTACCCTTTATAGTGCACTGTAGTATTTCGAAGATAAATATTTTTATATTTTTTATTAGAATTTGAACGTTTGTAACAGTGTTCCTAACTTAATTTTTTACAACTTTCATTCAGGACACTAGAGCAAAAAAGTGCATTTGGATGGAGTAAATGGGCCATTAATCCAATGGTAGGCTGGACTCAGAAGAATGGACATGGGTTTTGTATTTGGGCTATAGATTCTTCATCCGGGGTTTTCTTGAGCCCAAATTTTGAGGACAGTTCGGGGACATGATTTGACACAAATAAGCCTTCTGAAAGGCCGGTCAATTCATGCGTTTTTTAGGTGAACTCGGCGGGGAAACATGGAATAAAATATTTGGCTGAGTTTTTCATTTCACACTTAAAAAGTTATGTAACCCTAGCCCTCACAAACTCTATTTAAGGGGGGTTTTAACTCTTTGGGGGGCTGGTAGAGGCGTTGGGAAGGTTTTCCCAAATGGGTGTCTCTTGGGAGCCCCTAACAACTCTTGTAAGAAGTAATCCTTTGTGCAAACTTCTCTTCCAAAAAGGCTCTCCTCTCCCACCTCCTCTTTGTATTTCTTTTAATACATGTTATTTCTTGAATTTTTCATCAAATAATATTCTATGATCTTCCCTACTCTTCTTATATTAATCATATTAATTGGGTTTGAATCAAGAGTGGATACAAGATTGGGTTCTACCCTTTCAATCCTTTGCTTATGCAAAACGTCTCCACAATGACTACACTGCCCAGGGAAGATTTGTTATTTTTAGTAATCGATCGAACTCTATCCTTCTTAATTTAATTATTTTAAATAATTGAGCTAATTTAATTCAATTAATATGATCCATGAATTGTGTTTTTAAATTGTAAGAAACTAAGGAAGTAATTGAAAAATTAACACCAAACACACGAGGTCGGAAATTGTGAAAATTCTGAGAGCGCAATCTTAATCGGTAATACAAGACCACACGGGATAAATTTGTAGAGTTAAAATATAATCCCTAAACACAATTCATCCTCATTTCCAGAATGGATATGTGCTCTAATTAACCACTGACCATAATCTAACCTTAGAATAACAATCAATGTAGGGTGCTGCGATTGCGTGTTCCGAAGCTAGCCTGGGGTTTAAGTAATTTCATCTTTGTAGTTATGTTAACACTCGTAGGGTTCGAGGGATAAAAAACTAGGGGATCATAATTTAGTGGATATTGATTTAAATGATAATGATTAATAAGTGAATGAATAGGTAGAGTTATATCTATTACACCTTTTAAAATATGTTTTAAAAACATCTTTTTGTTGTGTCATTTTAATCAAACTTCATTTCAAAACTAAAAACAAAAAAAAATATACAATCTTCTTCAAGAAAACTTCTTCTAGATTAATAAACTATAACAAACACCCATCCTTTCAAATAGTTTTTTATTCTCTTTTATTTTATTTTTAGAATACCTTTAAAAAGTTGTTTTAAATCTACTTCCTCCTTTGAGAGACGACCTTGGTCAGCCACTCTGTTGCACCTAAGTACCCTAAAATCACACTAATCATTTGAGGGCACCCACGACAGTGCTCTTTCAGTACTGAGTCGTATTGGTTGCTGGTATAGAGGTAGGGATGACTAGTCCTATAGCTATATTATCCCACTCTGGAGTTCCTGATGCTAACCTGTATTGGTTGCTCTTATTCTTCATGTCATAGCCAGCCACTAGATTCCCACACATAGTAAGATTGATTCTAGAAGAACCGCTCCTCAATACATCAGTCTTATTTCAGCCGTTATGAAGTCCCAAGAATAAGTAACTATATGATTCATCACATCATGAGTGTTCCAACACAACAGACAACACATCAACCTAACGCCCAGTCTGTAAGTTATTGGAATTTTAGTACCGAGGGCCCAGTTCGATTCGAGGTCATTCCAACTAGGTTGTACTCCAACATTCTCCAAAACTCTCATAGAGTATTTCAAAAGAACTCTCTCTCTCCAAGGATCCTAGCGCTGTAGATGGTTCATCAAACGTACATCTAGTTCTCATGTTATGGTCACATAAGTGTTTTTGGGCTCGAGAGGGGTCCCGGTCCGGTCCGACCTGGCATGGGCCATCCCGACCCCACCGGGGCCGACCTGACCTGATCTAGGCCTAACTAGGCCTAGTAAAATTCACCTTGGGATAATCTGGTTGGGCCAGGCCGTTGTGGGATCGGCCAGCCTTGGCTGGGCTAGGCCATGGCCTTCCAAGACACAGGGCCACAGACCTGCCCGGCCTACAGGTGTGCCGCGTGCGGGGCACAAGGTCTATTGAATCTGAACAGCTCAATGGATTTGTTTGACTCCATTAAGGGAAGCACCAGGTGGAACCACCTTGAATCCTACGAGACCAGTAAGAGGCGGGTCCCTACGAGCTCACTATGACGTCAAGCCGTAGATCGCCTTCAACGTTGCACGCAACAAAACACTGCCTCCATCTTCATGACCGACCTTCTACCGACCGCCTATCCGGTCCCCGTAGAACCGAGTAGTGCCACTCTCCCCCATGGCTGAGGAGCACCGGTAGAGATTCTATCGGGATCCAACAATGCTCTGGAGATCCATTTCTATTCATATATATTCCTACCGGCCTCCCAGAATTCCACCTTCACTACGTGGCCCTCGGTTCCGCGTTTTTGGAAATTTCATCATTCTCCCTAGATAATGCATCAAGAACAAGTTCGACGGAGGGTCTGAGCCTTGTTCAGATTGACCTGCACCCTCCACGATAGCATTATAATAGATGGGTGAGACAAAAATCATCATAAGGCTTGATAATACCCCAATATGAAATCCCGTGACAACCTTTCGTAAAAATGAATGGGATACGGATCAACCTATTATTTGGTTGATCTTTTTTCTTAGTATTAATAAAGAAAGAAGATAGAACATTCATTTAATCTCATAATCAATTTAAACCCCATAATTTAAGATTTATTGGGGGTCTCATGGATGGTGGTTCTTCCATGTTTGAGAGTATTGCATAAAAATAATAAGGTTCATGTGTGTTGGCGTTCATCATCTGTCGACCTTTGGATCAATCCTACAACAGGCGTCGTCAATCCTCAGTTCTTTGTCGGTGGAAGGTGTGGCATCACATCATCAGGTGTTCCTTGCTTGATTAAGCCATGCCAAAACCCCACCCTTATCTCTGTTTACAAAATAGGGGGAATGGTGATCAACACCATGAAGAATTAATGCGTTTCATTAATTGACGTAATTAATGTTCCTCATTAATTGACGTAATTAATGTGTCTCATTAATTACGTGAGGGGTGATTATGAAACATAAGTGTATCAATGAAATTTACACTCCATAATTAATGGTCTGAACACCTCTGTGGTCCCCACCAATGTCTCTCATCAGGTGGTAGGAAAATGAAAAAGAAAATAAAATAACAATTTATGTTATTTATTTAATTCTTTAAATATCGCAAAAACTATCTTTTTCTCCTGACCAACTACTGTTAAAGTGAATCTTCCCTTAAGTGAATACTGGCAGTTTGGATTCAACGATGATCTCAGATTTCAATTTCAATCACTGGTTTAAAAGATAGAATATTCCACCCGTGCATTTACTGAACGTACCTTAAAAAAGTTCATAAATTCATTCTGGGCACACCGGGTCTCAGAATCTTGTCCCGTCAATTTTTGTAGACTCGTAAAAATTCAAAATAATTTTAAAAAAATTACATGGAATTTTTGGGACATTACAACCTCCCCAACGTAGGGATTTACGTCCCAGAAATCCAAACAAGTCTGCACAAATAAATAGTGGCACTGGGTATGCATATGAGCCTCTCACTCCCATGTTCTCTCATGGAGATTCTCGTGTAACCAAAGAACGCACACCAGAGTTATTGAATGTACATGAATGATCTACTCCAATCTATCCTATATCTCTACCGAGAACTCCACAGAAGTTGCCCCATCGTCATTGTTTACCTCATGAAGGTTGATTACATGAGAGGGGTCATGTCCATATCTCTTCAGCTAGGATACATGGGGGACTTTGTGCACCCTCTCCAATTGTGGTGGAAGTGCCAAGTGGTACGCCACCATTCCAATCCTATAAAGTATCAGGAATGGTCTGATAAAACTTAGTGTGACTTTTTCGCCTCATCCAAATATTTATAGTCCCCGTCGATGGGAGACTCACAAGAATATGTGGTCCCCCTCCAAGAAGTCCAATAGTCTTTGTCTCCTATCAGCATAGGAATTCTATCGGCTCTGTGTATTCATCATCCTCTCTAGAATGACTTGCACCTTCTCAGTGGTATCTTGTACCATCTCTGGGCCAATGAGTCTGGTCTCTCTTTGATCCATCCAACACAAGGGCAATCTGCATGGTCATCCGTACAACTCCTCAAAACGCGTCATACCAAAGGTGGAGTGATAGTTGTTGTTCTATGAGAAATCAACCAAGGGTATGTGGTCCTTCCAACAGTGACCAAAATCTAGGTCACATGCACGAAGCATGTCTTCCATGGTCTGGATGGTCAGCTCAGTTTGACCATTTGTTTATGGGTGAAAAGCTGTGATCAAGTGATGCTGAGTCCTAAAAGCCTCCTATAATCCTTCCCACAACTGAGGTGTGAAGCATGCATCATGGTCTGAGACTATCATAAAAGGAACCACGTGAAGTTTCCCAATCTCCTGAATGTATAGACATCCCCAGATCTCTACCGAACCCTTCTCTCAAATAACTAGTATGTGGGCTGAATTGGTGATTCAGTCAATGATCACCCAGATGGTATCATTCCCTATGGACATACATGGTAACCCCATCACTAAGTCCATCAATATCGCTTCCCACTTCAACTTTGTTATCTAGAGGGGTTGGCTTAAGCCTGCTTGTACTTGATGATCGACCTTCACTTTCTGGAATGTGAGGCATCTAGAAAAAAACTCTTCTAGGAAGTTATTTGTCTCTGGCTATCAGTACTGACACTAGATGTTCTGATACATCTTCATCACACCTGGATGTAATTCCAAGGGGATGTATGTAATTACATAGCACCTACTCTCATAGCGTCGTTGGTACAAATGTACGTCCTCTAAAGAGAGTAGTGTGCTCCCCACCTCCAGAATATCCATCTATTGCATAGCTTGAATATATCTGATTATGTGTACCCTCGCAATATATATCTTTGAGTTGTGCCTCCCTGAATCACTAAAATAGTGGAGGGGAAAATACCATCCAATATAGGTATACTGTCTCATATCTATACAAGTAGTGTATCTGAAGAGAGTCTAACTTCTCTAAATTCTCATTTAGTAGTTACGAACTCGATCTCTGGCAATGTTCGTCTTCCACTATTTTCCTCTTCCCAAGAGTATAGACTATCTCAAAGTCATATCACTAGAAGAACTCTATCCAATGTCACTACCTCGGATTCAGATTTTCTATGTGATGATATATCTGAGACTCCTTTGGTCTGAGTAAATAATGAAACATTCTCTCATCAAGTAGTGTCTCCACATCTTCAGTGAGAAGACTAATTCTACCAACTCTTAGTCATGGGATCATAATTCTACACATGAGGCCTCATCTTTCATGATCCATAATCAATCACTACACCATCTTACATCAGGACAAAACTGAGTCTGATCCCTGATGCATCATAGTAATCAACATAGTCAGTGCCCTCCTCTGGAAACCTCTGGATGGGGGCACTGGTCAAGCTTTTCCTCAGGTGTTTAAAGATATGTTGGAATGTATATAAACATAATAAGGGTTTCCCCTAATATTTTAAAGTAGTCATAAGTGATACTACTCTAGAGAAATCAGGAACGAACCTCCGATTATAGGCTTTTAATCCACAGGAGCTCTGCACCACTGTAACACTCTTGGGTGGATCCCAAGAAAGTACTGCCTAAATCTTCGCTGGATTCACTAAAACTCAAGACATTGTGATTACATGTCCCAATAAGTGGACCTTCTATGTCTAGAACTAAAACATTGAGAGCTTCCCATATAAATGGTGCTCTTGGAGTGCATCTAAATCAATCATCAAGTGCACAATGTTCTCTTCTTCAGACGCTGAGTACACTAATATGTCATCGATAAAGACCACCACAAAGAGATCAAGCTATGGATGAATGATCATATTCATGAGCCCCAAGATAACTTACGGAGCATTGGCCATGCCAAAAATAATTACCAAGAACATGTAATGGACATACGGAAATCATAATTTTGTCTTCAGTACATCCTCGCCTAAGACCCTGAGCTGGTGATAGCCATATCTAAGGAATATCATTGAAAACGATCAATCTATCCTCAGTTGGTCAAAGAGATCATAGATCCTCGGCTGAAGATACTTGTTCTTCATGGTCACCTAGTTTAGGCACCCGAAGTCCACTCATAGCCTCATAATTCCATCTTCATACTAGGAAAACAGCACCGGGGATGCCCATGGAGAAACACTAGGGCCTATGATCCCTTCCTATGTAGGTTATCCAATTGTACCCTCATATCCTTGAGCTCTGCCGGGGCCATCCAATATTCTAGTGTAGATATCGGTGGTGTTCCGGGGTACATGTCAATGTGGAAGTCTGCCTCTATATGAGGAGGTAGTCCTGCGACATCTTCTGGAATGATGTACTCATACTCATCCACCACCATTGGAAACTATGGAATCACCACATCCACCATGTAAAATTTCATTCAAGATAGTCGATATGTAATCAGCTACACCCTTATGAATGCTTGTCCATCTCGTGCTGCTCTATTTTCCTTCTCACCAGCAATGGATAACTGGCCTCCATCTCTGTGTGTAAATCACAATATATTACTCAATTAGTCAATCTATTCATGACCTACTGATATCATGTCCATTCCAAGAATGATGTTGTAGGGATTCAACGCCACTACTAGAAGATCCCACTTGAAACTCTCTCCTCTGAGAGTAAGAACACATTTTCGGCACAAGTGTGTGACTGCTGAATCTCCTCCTATTGGAGTATCCAAATGAAAAGGTGAAGCTAAAATCTCAGATGGAAACTCAAAGTCTCAAACTAAGTTCACGGCCATAAAAGAATGTCTAGAACCTTTGTTGATATGCACGGCTGCTAAAGTAGAGAAGATGTCGATTATCCCTTGTATCATCTCAGGGGCTTCAGGATCGTGAGCCTCACATTCTTTTAGTTGGGCTTGTCCCCCTCAACATACTCCCTAAGGTAGTGGTGGACCACCTGGGGGTCGTGGTGGTAGTTCCTGGTGACCCTTACCACCTCCGGTTGCATGTCCTACTCCCTTGCCTCATCCGCCACCTGGCTGACACTAATGCACCTCCCACTGTCACTACCTCGATGTCCCCTCCACCATCTACTGATCATCCATGCTGGGAGACAGATAGTCACGAGATTTGTGACCCTTTCCCCCATAGGAAAAATAGATCAGGCCTTGGTGGTGGCTCCCACAACTTCTCAAGCCTCGGTCCTCTGACCCTATGTCTCGGGTTCACCCTCCGAAATGTCTAGCCCTCTCAGGATTCTGCATCGTCTATCTACTGCCAGCTGTAGATGACTCTGATACCTTTTTCAGTAGAGGATCTCACTATAGGTGCCTTACCGGCAAGGAATCTCTACATCACCCAAGATAACTCTAGCACCACACCCTACGTTGAGATTTTGAGAGAAACTGTCACAGCTCTAATCGCTCATCGGAGCCCCTGATCAAAGGTCTAGGCCCCGATGTAAGGGTATCGTACCATGTCGGTGAATTATCATGAGAGACTAGTAAATCTCACTGAGTACAGAGACACATTCTGGCTTCCCTATTGTAGATGCAACATCTTCTGAATACACATAGAGTGTAGTGTCACTAGCATGAACTTCTCCCTGAAAAGGATCTCAATGTCTAGCCAGGTGAGGGTAGTCTCCTCATGCACATAGATTATCAAGATCCACCATCATCTTGTCAAACCCTAAAGAAGGATAGAGGCGAAGATCGCCATATACTCTGCAGGTGTATTTACTAAGTGAAAGACCCATGAAATCTCCTCAAGACAGTCCTCTGTTACCTAGGGGTCTATCTCACATTGAAACCTCAAAGGCCTTTATCTGTAGAACTAATGCAATGCACTCAGCCAGTGTGCATGTCCCACTAGTAGCATCTGCTGCTCAACGGGTGGTGGTGCTGTCGGTACACCACCCAAAGGTTCCATCACTGTGAGTGGTCCATATACTGAAACCTCGTTTGTCGGTGGGCCACTGTCACAATCTCTAACTAGAATCCTGGTTGGCTGTCTTCATGGAGGCATCCTATATGAAATAGATGTGCCATGGTTAATTAGTTGAACATGGTGATCTGAAACAAGAAAGATCAATAAAACTTATCAAAACACTAGCAAACAGTGTTTACATGTACCAAGTCGAAAAATGGAATTCAGGGTCCTGGTGTTTGGATACATCAGCCGCCGCACCAACACTATGATCCATGTACTGAAAACCGAACTCAACACACTATATTACTTACCTCATTAAAAGTAGACTCCTAGCTCTTTTGGTAGAACTGACAGCCCTCTAATACCACATTATCATGACTCGTACCATGGGGCCCGGACGTGACTAACCTAAGCCCTCCATCCATTGGCTAGTGGATGGCAACTAGCACTTGATGGATTTTCCCGAATAGGGAAGGCATTACCTTAAAGATCTGTACCCACTCAAAAATGGAAACTGAAGCAACAACAACAAAAAGTAAGTCATAACCATCAGAGTAACGTATAACCACAAGTACAACTGAAAACTGAAAACAGTGGGTGAGAATACAAGCCCTAGAAACTGAAAAAGTAGTAAACAACTATCACATCTACCCTATAGCTCTACCTGGAGGGTAGTATCTGTACATCTAAAGTAGAATAATAACATCTCGACTACTCCCATCGCACCAAGCTCCACCAATTCACGAACCTCCAATGCCTTCCTTAGAGCGTCAATAATTTGTACCAGACAAACACATGCGGGTAGATCCCATATAGGGGTGAGTATAACAACTCAGTAGGAAACCCCGAGACCCCTGAATGTATCTCAGTAATCCATAAAGGAAAACATCAAATGAAATACCACAAAGGTAACATCACAAGCATGATTTAAATCATGAATCACATAGAAATATAATAAAATCACTCAAATAGTTTAACATAAAGGTTACTGGGATAGGGATGACCAGTGGTTAAGCCAGATCATCCTATCTGTTGTAATTCTACTGCTTACCCGTATATGTCACTCTATACTGACCCATATTGGTTACTAGATGCTAACCTGTATTGGTCACTAGATGCTGACTCGTATTGGTCCCCAGTGCTAACCTGTATTGGTTGCTGATGCTGACTCATATTGGTGTCTGGTGATAACCCATATTGGTTATCCGTAAAGAGGTAGGGATTATTATCTTTATAGCTAGATCATCCCACTATAGTGTTTTTGATGAACACCTGTATCAATCACTCTTTTTCTTCATGTCACAGCTAGCCACAAGATTCCCGCTCATAGCACGCTTGATTCTTGGAGAACCACTCCTCAAACCATTGGTAATATTTCAACATGTACGAAGTCCCATGAAGAAGTCACCTGATGATTCTTCACGTAATGTTGGTCCAAACGCAATTGACGGTGGGTTTACCGGACGCCCGATCTGTAAGTTATTGTCATTTTAGTGTAGAGGGCCCAGTTGTATTCGAAGTCGATCGAACCCGGTCATACTCCAACATTCTCCAGAACTCTTTTGAAGTATCTCAAAAGAACTGTCTTGCTCCATAGATCCAAGAACCATAGATGGTTCATCAAACAGACATTGGGTATGTAAGTTAAGGTCACTTAAACGTTTCTAGGACCAAGTGGGGTCTAAGACCGATCCAACGCAGCCTAACCCAGTCTAGGTCCGACCCAGCCCCTCCCAAACCAGCATGGGCCGGATTAGTTAGCCTGGGCCACGGACTAGCCCAGCTCACCGGCTGGGTGCAGCCCATCAGGCGATGTGGCCCGTCATGCTAGTGCACCTCGCGCGGGGCACACAGTCTACTGAATCCGAACGGCTCAATGGAGCCATTCAACTCCATTATAGGCGGCTCTAGGTGGAACCGCCTTGTCACCCATAGGACCCGAAGGAGGCTTGTCCCTGCCAACTCACCGCGGCTCTCCATCAATGTGGTTTAAGAAATCGTGCCACCTCCACCTCCGCAATCTGCCCGCTTCCAGCTGCCTGTCTGGCTATTGTGGCACAGCACTTTTCTACGGCCAGCGAGCATTGGCCTCCATCTTTGCCGCCGATGACAGTCGCCAGTGTCTCTACCCTGGTGCTACCCTGGTTAAGCTTCCACAGGGCTTTGACAATGCTATGAAGCTTTATTTCTATTCCCATCTGCACCTACGGGCCTCCCGGAATGCCACATTCATTGTGTGGACCTTAGTTCTACAGTGATGAAAATTTCATCATTTATCAATGGATAATGCATCGAGAAAATGTTTGGCAGAGTGTTCGGACCTTATTCGGATAGGCCCATTTCCTCCGCATTAGCATTATAACTTATGGGTGAAACAAAAATAATCATATGATTTGACAAAACCCCAGCATGAATCCCCATGATAACATTCCATAAAAATGAATGAGTCATGGATCAACCCGTTAGTTGGTTGATCCATGTTCTTCATATCAATCAATAACAATGATAGAAAATCCATTTAAATGCATAAAAAATTTAATCCCCCTACCTCATGATTCATTGGGAACATCACGGATGGTGGTGCTTCCAAGTGCGAGGGTATTGAAAATGAAGGAGAATGATCACGTGCATTGGTGTTCGTCATCCGTCGACTATCAGTACGATCCTACAACGGGCGTCCTGAATCCTTGATTCTTCATCATTGGAAGGTGTGGCGTCACTTCATTGTTGGTTCCTAGTTAGATGAACTTGTGCCAAAACCCCACCAAGGGTTCCATTTAAATAATAGGGGGAAAGGCGAGCAACTCCTTGAGGAATTAATGAGTTTAATTAATTGACGTAGTTAATGTGCCTCATTAATTGATGTAATTAATGTGTGTCATTAATTACCTGAGGGATGGTTACGCAACCAAAGTGTAATAGCAAAATTAAACCCCCATAATTAATGGTCTAACAACCTCTATGGTCCCCACCACCGCTCAACAGGTGCTAAGAAAAATAAAAAAATAACAATTTATATTATTTTATTATTTTTTTAAAAGTCATAAACACTATCTTCTTCACTCGACCAATGGCAGTCAAAGTGTATCTCCCCTAAAGTGAATCTTGGCGCTGCAGATTCAACTATGCTCTCAGATTTCAATTATGAGCACCAGTTCAAATGATAGAAAACTCCACATGCACGTTTACTAAACATACCATAACTAATGTTCAGAAACTCAATCTGGGAACACCGGGCTACAGAATCACGCACCGTCTATTTTCGCATACTAGTAAAAATACCAAATAATTAAAAATATATATTATGGAATTTTTGGGTCTTCATACTATCTCACTCTCCTATGAACTTAAAAGGCTAAATGACCTGTTAATCTTCAAAATCATCATCATAATTTTTTATATTCTATATTTAAAAGGTTTCATCAGTTGTTTATTTTGTGATATACATTCACTGTGATGCCTGAAAACACTTTTTTCCCACTATTAATATTTCATTTTAGTCTTCTTCTATAAATACAATATATTTGTGATATTTGAATTTAAATTATTTGATAATTCATCCTAAAATACTTCATGATATATGAATCATCACTGATTTTTATTTCATCCTGTAAATTCCACATAATAATTCTTGTAAAAAATAGATAAAGAAAATATGAATACTAGCATCATATATAACTTCTTCTTTAATCATGGAAATAGACATATTTTTATATCATGAATCCTTAATATTTCAACATAGATTATTAGAATCATTAATAAAGTCTTAGTTGAAGAAAATGATATTTATTCATTGATAATAACATCACACCCTATATTACTGATTTATTATTTTTTTCCAAATAATAACATTCAAGAAAACATGATTGCTTGAAAAACATCATTCCTAAAATTTATCGAATTTTTTACTAATAAAATTTGTAAATGACCCATACACATAGTCCAATTACTTTTAAATATATCATAAATACTCAAAAAGAGTATCAAATGATTCTTATACTTCTACAAAAGACTCATAAATTTATTAAAATCAATCATATATTCATAAAATGGCCCATACATAGAGTCCAATTACTTATACATAGTATGATAACAGACATACACAGAAACCATCACATTCCCATAAATTTATATTTTTTCTAAAAGGACTTATATATATATATCCCCAACACTTATTAATTTTTTAAAACATATGTAACTTAAAAAAATTCACCATCTTATCCTAAACCACATATAGTCCTTTTAAATAAAATATCAATCATCTAAAAACCCCTAAACTGACACTATAAACAAAATTGAATGTGACTTGGAACATGATTTTCCAATTGAAATCCCAATCAGACACATTAGAAACATCAAAATTAAAAAATTAAAATTTTAATTATCTTGTTTATATCCACATTTTAATGGGGATTATTAAATAATATATATATAATTTTCATCATAGGTCTTCAAAATAATCCCCTAGTAACATATTATTCTAGAAAATTCCCCAACTAAAGAAAAGGTCTCAATAATTTTTGTTTAAATTTTGTGTAATGGAAATCGATTGGATATCTATGTTTTAGTTAGTTATTTCACTTTTGAGGTATAATATTTAGCTGGACTGAAATCATTAAATAGTATATTTTACTTTAAATGTTAACTATTGTAACTCGAGATGAATCAATAAATTCGTTTTCTTTAATATGATTAAATTGTGTAGTTTATATGGGTAAAAATATAGTGTTTCATTCTAAGAGTAAACATATTTACCTAAAATATCACAAAGAAAATCATTTATTACGGATGGAAAGTTAGTGTTTTGGAAGATTATTTATTGAAAAAATATATATACCATTTAGAATAAGGTTCTAATAAATAAATTTTAAGGTATCCTTGTGCCTCTATGGGACAGGGGTAATCCGATAGAGAATGGAAAGATCTGCTCATATGTGGAAGAAGGGTAATAATTTTGAATCAGTTAATATGTTAGAGGTTTAACATGGGTATTGAATTTAGTGTTAAAAATGATTATTGTTATTATTGGGAAACCACATAGATTCTATATTAATTTTTCACTTAAATATTGGAATTATTTTACTATATAGATTTAATGGAACTGTAGACATCAACCAATGACAGATATGTTGAGAGGAAATTTTGATGGAAGATATTTTTTAGTATAAGTTAGATCCATCAATATGGTTTTTTATAAAGGCTGATAAGGTGCTAAAATTACTATAACTTTCTATTCATGTTGAGGATTATAATAGGAGATTAGTGATAAATTTTCCCAATTCATAGATTCTTGGAAATATAGTAGTTCAGTGGAATTGGGTTATCTGTTAAAACCCCCTATATATATGTAGTGGGACAACATGATAATTTCTCATGTGTTTAATTTATTTTTGGTGATAAATTTAGTTTATAGAAAATAAAATTAATAATTTTACTTCATGATAAATAAATTTTTCCTTGTTCTACCATCGACGTAGTTTGAAAATCTAAACCACTTAAATCGAAGGGTTATTTTAATTTGTTGTATTTCCATGGTTGTTTCTACACATGTGTGTATAAGTATCAATAGGATTATTTTTTATTTAATTTTTAATGGATTCATATGTACCAAATATATATATATAAATGAATAATTATAACATTTATGTTATGCATGATTTCTGTGTGGCTGAGTTTTTGGTTGATGGATAATTCTTCTTTCAATCATGAACATCTTGTGAACTAACGAATTATAAATGTTCTTTGGTACACCACAATAGAAAATAGAGATGTATTTGTAAATCTAATGAAATATATGAGAATTATTAAAAACAATACATCCAACGGTAGAATATACACCATAAAAATGAAAATAAGTGGTGATTATGGAATTTTCTCATTGAAAGAAAATAGAGATGAGAAAAAATTATATTTTAATAACTTTTAATTTAAAATAAAATTACTTATAAACTAGCTAGAATATATATTACATGATTACATACATTTAAGTATTCATATATAAAATTAAATGGGATTGATGAAAAATGTGATAAAGGGGAATGGATTTTCAAAAATGATTATATCTCAAAAAAAGGGATTTTTTTAATAAAAGCCACTTAATGAATGGAAATTATTAAATAAAAATTCCATAAAAGTGAGAACATGAAATTGAATTTATAAAAATTTAATAAATATATAATTTGGATAAAATATTTCAAATTTGTTGTATAGAAACCATAAAAATAAAAATTTCGGAAAAATATGAACCATATCCCAATGAAGAAATATATGATACCAAAAACCCCTACCTTTAATATTGAATTTCAAAAAATCAATTTAACATATTTTATAATAAAAATTATCATATTAATCACTTATTCTATAACCTTTTTCATATTTATTACTATTTCTAATCTTCAAATACAATATATCATTACACATAAATTAGTTATTTATTATTTATTTTCAACATTAGTTGTTAGTAATTTGGTTTATTTCATACATTTTCTATTATATAGAAGTCAATCCTAATTCCCTAATAAAATGATCATTATTACCATATTAGTAAATGTTGTGGAATAATTTTGTTTCAATGATTTATTGAGTCCCATTTTCATTAGATTGATGGTATGTAAATGGTTTTTGAGAATGGAATTCACAATAATAATGTTATGGGTAATTTACTGATAATAAGTTACTTTATAATGAAAAATATTTTGGTGTCTTCATTAAATAATAATATTTCTTAAATAAATTACTCAAAAATATCATATATCACTATTATTGATTTTTTATACATTTTTATAATGAAAATGATTATTTTGTTATAAATTAGTTTTTGTAGGTCCTTAAAGAGACCCAAACAATAACTTGTTAAACTAATTAATGAATAAGATTTTAGAGTTATATAATTTTAGTATTTCTTATAATGATTTGTAATGATGTTAATAGAAAAACATTAGTATATAATGATGTTTTAAATAGTGTATATTATGGGGTAATAAAAAATATAGAGAATAACATAGATACTTACATTGTTAAATTCTCTCCTTCACAACCCAGGTTCCTTTAGAATAAAAGATTTCATCCTCCTTATTTAAACCAAAAGCTACCCAGTGTCTAAGAAAATATTATTAGATTAAGAAATTATTTAATCAAGATATTTCATAATGTAAAATTAGGTTTTGGGATGGGTATAAATTGAGTCCTTTTAAAGGTGAGTTTTGAGTCTCATTTCTCTAAATATCCATTCGTTGATGCACAAGGATTTCATTATAAATTTAAAGTGGTTAAAAGGTTGTAAAATGAGGATATGATTGGTAAATATCCTCATAAAAATAATATATAGATGTTTTTCATTATAATTTAATTAATTATCACATAGTTTTACCCTTTTGGTCTTATTTTTCCTTTACAATGGTAACTCATTTTTAACAAGGTAACTTATCTTTATACCTACAAATAAAATTAACATTTTGGACTAATTTATAGAGGAATATTAAAAATATTTAAAAAAATTTACCTAATCAATTCCTAAATATAATAAAAATAAATTTCAAAAAATATTATGAAATATATTGGAAAAACATATAGAAAAATTGATTTTCAAACTATTAATGTTGTTATTTTTATATCATATTAATTAATAATAATTGAATAAGTGATAAATTATTATTTTATTCTTATAAAAAAAATTATTATAGACATCCATATAAAATTTTATATGTTTCAATGAATAAATATATTCATTTCACTTTCCCAACGAGTTCCTAACACAGTCATCACTCTAACAACACAAGTCGGGTTTGATTAAAAATGTATATACAAGACCAAACAATGGTGAATCATATTTTGATATTCCAAGTGATTGATCATACATATAAGGATGGAGATTACTCAAAAAAACACAATCTGGTGAAGTGGTTATGATAACTACCCATTGGAATTTAGTTATGGGTTTCACACACTAATGATTAAAAGTGTTTTGAGATCATACAACCTATTGTTTAAGGAAATTTAATAAATTTTGGCCTCCTAAGTTACCTATTATAGGGGAACCAAATATCTAGTGGATTATTCTACATAAAAATAATATATTTTATTTTTTTATCCAAATTTTCATATTTATCAAAATTTATGATCGATTGAAGTTTGGATATTTTCATCAAGAAATTTGAGGTCATGCCCAAGCCCTGCATACATAATTCCTAAATGCTTAGGTCCCAGCACTTAGATCTCCCCTTTATGGACCATTCTACCAATCTATGATTTTTTCAAGGATATTATTCCATGATTATATGACCATGTTTCCTGCACCAATGTTCATTCACCAAGGTCCCTCGTGGTCAATAAATAGACACCCCCATCCCCACCCCGCACTCACCTCTAATTTTAGACACCCTGATGGATTCCTTGTAGATAAAGTTATTTAGGATCTCACTTCACACTATAAATTCTTGATACCCCTCATTAGGTCACCATTAACCCTAGTAATATTATGAATATAATACATAACTACTCCCATTATTCATCCTATGGGGCCCTTGTACTTGGGTAAAACACTTAGATGTCGATGATCCATTCGAGTAGAGATGCACCTAGCCCTCTAAGAACCAAATGATTATTGTAATAAATATGAAAATACAAAACATAGTGAAAAACACCTAATCAACCATCCAATATAGATTTTGGTTCCTTAGATTAGGTGAAACCTCTATTGTAATACTTTACTAGGGTGGGCCTTTTCTACACCCTTCTCACTAGGGTGACCCATCAATCGTGGCCCCTCACTAGGGTGAACCTTATTTGAAGCCTCATTGTAGGGATATCCTCCTCTCCGACCCCCTACTATGCTGAGCCTCCTCACTCAATCCCAATTTGGTTGGACCCTTCTCTATGGAATAATTACATGAGTGACCCTTTAACAAGGTCTCCATATATAGGCTCCAATTTGACATGTTGTACTATCTAGGAGCCCAATTCACCATGGTCCCTTACCTAGAAACTCAATTATAATTTTTATCCTACGCTAGTGCCAAATTCTCTATTATATTATATTAGGGTTCCACTTCACCCTTATTCCATAATTAGCCACCAAATTCTCTCTTTCATAATGCCTGGATACAAAACCCTATTACATATGCCTTGGGTTTTGATAGACCTCTTAGTTTCATTATATTCCTTAACTTTAAATACTCTTCTTGGTATACCTTTATGTGGTCCCCATTTTATGTTAAATCCCAAACAGTTCTAACCCCCCTTACTCCCATAGTTACCAATAGGCTGGGGGGACAACCAACCATATATAGTCATGTGTAGTTATCAACTGACATGATAAATCATAAAGGGAAACAAATTCATAATCCATATTCAATCAATTTTCAAATTAATTTTAAGAAATTGATTTTCTAGTCACATGAAAATATATTATACGATAATGTTTTGATCATAAAATGTAAACCTATATGACAATGTCTGTACCACATGGTTTTAAATAGTTTGGAATGGTCTTATCACATTTACTTATATTGTGAATGATGAACTGATGGGGATTTTATTTCTTCTAACCAAGATACAATTGACTCCTCTATAATTTCCAATCCAAGTATCATCAAATATAATATTAAAATTATGTTATGAGCATAAGATTCCATATTTCCACATTCAATTGAAAATATACTATTCATGTCCTAGCAACATTGAGTAGAGATTCTTATATTGGTTTCAAAACTAATATGAGTTTAGATTATCATCTTATTTTTTAAACAACCTGAATTCTGGAAATTTCTCTAGTTTTATCTATATTTTTCTTCTAACTTTATATAATCCCTATAATTTAGGGATCTACCACTTACATTGTGATCATAAAAAAAATAGGTTCCAATATTGTGGTTACCCAATCCTTCCTTGGGATAAAATCTTATGGTTTCCATGATCAAGCACCCCAATTCAATTATCCTTGGATCGCCTATGTAAAGATAATAAGATCTCTTTATGTTGAAAATCATATATTGAATCATTATTTTCTACTGATATGCCATAGACAATCCAGATTCCCCTTGTGATGAGAATGATATTACGTCATGGAGGATATTAAAATGCTAAAATGGAGCACCTCTTTAACTCTCTGACCTGGACATCCTAAATAGATCCTGATTTTAGAAAACACAAGACCTAACACATTCCTCTATGTTTTCAAAAGGTAATCGACTAGATGAACGGGTTAATGAGTGATGTGGGGAAACTTTACCCTTTTTAATCATAGCCATAAAAATATAATAACAACCAAAATTTTATAGTTTAAGGTAATAAAAATAATTATTTTGAGATGTTACCGAATTAGAGAAAAAATAACAACCCCTAATGTTGGTGTTAAAACTAATAAAGGTAGGAAACCATAATTTCAAAAAAAATGTTGTTTCTATCATGGAATCAACTATAACTAACAAGATATGTCTCTGAGAAAACATGTGGTAGGGATCTTTCCTTAAATTAAATCCAAAACCATGAAATCTACACATGCACAGGAATTTCCATGGAGGGTGTGAGTAATAAAATCTATTGGACCCCACCAGTGCATCCTTATTAAAAGTTCAAAACAATTATCTTACATTTTATGTAATTATATAAGGTAAATTCACAAGTAAGAACACAACAAAAAATGTGTTCATTCATCATGTTCTAACTCGGTTTCCATGAACCCTAACCCCACATGAATCTACATAATTATATTAAGGATTTCAGTTGATATCACTACACATCTGAATATTTTTCATAAGTACCAACATTTGTTTGGTATTATATGTCTATTAGACAGGTCTCAAAGTTCCTATTTAATGTAATTCCACATGCCCACTCAGATGGTGATTTTTAATAGAAACATAGAACACTACACCCTAATAGTGGTTGTAATTATCGAATCATGGTATGTCCCACTTGAAATGTTTGGATTAATGGGATATATACATCACCCCTACATAGAAATCACCCATATCAATTTATAGCCAAATGAAAATCAACACCTCTATATCATCTACTCCCACTTTATCCCACATGTTTATGATCGAACTAATAAAATCAAATGATATATGTTTTGGGAACATTTTCACGTTATCACCCCTACAAGAGGTTATCTAACCAATACTAAGAAACCTATTCAACCTTTTACCAAAAGAACTATTATAAAGGCTATCAAATACCACAAAAAATCATATCATAACATGGAACAATAAGGTATATGAATAAAAACTCTCAAGAGAAACACAAAAATCATTAGAACACATATCAAGGATTTGTGTCAAGGGAAACTCACACACCTTCATATGAAAAAATACAAGGGATAGATTTCAACAAATATTTATCCAATCATGGAAACATCATACACAAGGCCCTATGTGGTATGGTTCTTCCAACCTCAATATTTTAAACATCAACATCAATATTCACTATTATGGAAGTCACTCAAATCAAGGTCACAACCAAATATTCTAATAACGATCTCTAATGTCACGTGAGTGTTAAATAATGGTGACTCTAATAGTCGAACATCATGGAAATAATTCAAGAGACTCACAAAAGAATTTTCACTTAGAAACACAAAACAATGATTTCATAGAACCGCAATGATACTAAAAAAAGTTAATTTTTACACAAATGTACAGAATAATCTCCCTCAAATAAAATATAAACCATAATCTATGATAAAAAATCAATATTCCATAATTATTCATGAAGGAAATAATAATTAAGTTAGAACAAGAATTATTCAATTGAGTTCTCTACTAAAAACCACAATCCAGAAGAACCGTAAATGGATGACAAAAGGAAACCATTGATCAACCCAAGGATAAGATCGATAGATCCAAACACGGAAGAAACTATATCTTTAATGATGGTTTCGTCACCAATCAACTTTCTACCCTGAAATTCCCAAAATCACCAATATCTTATATGGGATGATAATTGAGTTGTTTAATTTGTCGAAATTGATAGAGGAAGGAATTAATCATCCTCTCATAATGAGTAATCTTGATTTGAAGACAAAAACATAAATCATTAATAAAGATCTATGGATGTTATAACCATGTGGATCGAGGATTGAGTGGTACCATGTCCTAGTTAAAGGAATCATTACCATGGTGCTCATATTCCCTATACTATTTAGGTACACCATTTGCAACATAAAACGTCCTATTTCTAAAACCATGATGTAATGGACTCAAAACATATTACGACATGTTGTGTTGTGTCCAATCGAGAAATGGTGGAAAAAACAACCCCTATCTCTTATGGTTTGGACCATGTCCTCTCTTGGGCATGTCACAAAAGTCATTTCAAAGAGAAACAGGAATGGTGGTGTCCACTTTAATGTTTTTTCTGGATGTATAGACCCAAAACACAAAATTTACATATATAATTGAATTTGATGAACTTAAATGGAATTTAATGAATAATAAATAACCATTAAGATGATGATATTAAAATTATACTCCTCTAATTAATTCTCATCCTAGAAAATTATCACTATATTTCTGTTTAAATAAGATGGTAAATTATTCCTGAATGGTAGACTCTCCTCCCCCACGTATCTTTAAAGACCCATATGTATCACCATAAGATCTAAAAAGGTAGAACCATCATCCATTGTAAAACATTCTCAACCAAATCCACCATATAGACTGGGTATTATTAATATGATGCATCCAAATCCAACTCAATGTCCTCATAGTATATTTATTTCATAGGAAAAATATTTTACATATAGATCTAAGATAAATGGAACACATCATGAATAACTCGGTAATTCATAAGAAGACCCAAATGTCGATCCATGTTCCCTATCTACTTGATGGTTTCTAATGATCCAAAAAATATTTGTGTTATTTTTTCCTTTATTATGATTGTGTTGATTCCTCATCCAATGAGTCAGAAATAGATAACTTTAATGGCCCTCTCTTACATTTGGAATACAATCTATGTTAGATCTAAGAAGTGGCCAACCAATTCTGAAAAACAACACTCTATAAAATGCCTCATTCACAATGATATTTTCCACAATAGCTACCTCACCCACCACAATCTATAATAATAGTGACCAAAAATTCAACCATAGAGAGCCTCATAGGTTTCCATTTGGAAAAAATCCTATTAATTATTATTATAGAAAACTCTTTATTGAATACATTCCCAACCCATGATCCTAAAATCTCAGTTATGCAACAATAATGTGTTTCCTTAAGAATTTCGATCATCCAGTGGTATTTTAGAAATGTATGTGGGTGATATCTCATACTCAATCATAGATGAGTCCCCTCATCTTTCTATGAGACCTATAATAATCGTGATGTGAAACATGAATTTCTATACAACAGAAATTCATAGGGAAAAACTATGTAGAGGTAAAATCTCATAGAAAAATATCTTTTCCAATTCATCTATATGAAGGTTCTCCTTGATTTGTAAGATATGGGATACCTTAGTCAGTAGATCCACTATCATGTAAAAATTATCACAATTCCTTGAGGTCCTAGGTAACCCTCTCACAAAATCCACCATGATATCGTCACATTTCATTATGGGAATGATATGTGGATGGACTAATCCATTAGGTAAAACGAAATGATGAGTAATAAATCACAAAACAAAACCAGTCATATCCCTCTACATAACAGTCCACTAAAACTATTTTCCAATGACTTTATATATCTTTATCAACCCAAGATACAATGTCCACCAAGAAGAAAGAGAGTCTATCATTATATCCAAACTAATGGTATAAGGGACTCTAACATACCCATGGATATAAATGTTTTTTTATCATAACATAATTAATATGTTACAATAACAACTCCCATATAATGATCATGCATCGCCAACTCCAGGTCTATAAAAAATTATATCCTCTAACACCACATTATCAAGGAAATCCACCTCTTCAATAACGAAGTGTACATTCAATAACTTTTAATGGATTTAATGTTATATGTTAGTACAAAATACAATATAAATTTATTGAAATACTAATCTACGTTCATGAATAGATGTGGGTGTCATCAATGAAAACCACAAAAATGAATCTAGATATATGTGAAAGATCTAATTCATGAGGTCCATAAACATCACTAAAGCATTATTCTGGCAAAATAACATCACTAAGAACTATTATAGACCATGACTTATAATAAACAATTTTTTTTTCTTCCCTAACATGATGCTAACGGTACCCTGAATAGTGGTAAATTTTTGAAATACAAATTTTTTTTTAAAAATGATCAAATAAATCACAAATCCTAGGAAAATGGTACCTGTTATTCACCACAACCATGTTAAAATTTCAATAATCATAATAGATCCAATGAGTACCATCCACATATTTGGAAAACAACATTTGAGCACCCTCAAGAGATGTTCATGGTCAGATAAGTCCCTTTTTCTCTAATTCATCAAGATAAAATTTCAATTCCATCAAGTCAGCCAGCATGAGTTGTATTTCAAACTCAATCTCTATAATATATGTAATACCTAAGTGTCATTCTAGAAACACATCTTTATAAACATATAAATCCAAGTTAAACATGAGGAAACTAACACTAATCCTTCTGAATTAGCTAAGCTCGCAACATGCACCATAATAGCTCCAATCTAACTCAAATATAGGCCCACACTACCCTCTTCCAACCCCACTCACTTGTGATTAAAAGCATATCCACCTTTGGTGAGGTAACAAATACCCATATCCAATAGTATTTTTTTAAATATAGATATAATCTTGTACATCCCCAAGATCGCATCGAATTTATTGAACTCTAGGATCATGAAAACCCACAAATTCCCCTTGCTTGTGATCAATATTTGAAATTATGGACTTCATTGATGACATTTTACTTTAGTCGCTAAGGGTAAATTGAAAGAAATCATCTATGAATATATTCTAATTGGTAAAACATGAAAATATAAAAACTTTATATATAAAATGAAATAATAAGCAAAAAACATCAAATAAAGTGGTAAATACTATAGAGTTGATCAATATAGTAACATAAACCATAAATAGTCCCTCAGAACCATCATTTGAAGCCTAGTCTACAACAATTAAATTGGTCTACCTGTGCACCAAGATCTTGATCATGGGTCATAAATTTCATGGGAGTATAAATCCCTTATTGTGTTCATCCACCTCCAACATTCCTTATTTTCCAATAATTCTTCTAAGAATCCCCCATGAAAAAATGTCAAAGATAACCAGCCCTATCACATCCGTGTTACTCCATAGGTGGATTATAGTTATAATTTATAAAACTCATTATATTCATTCATTTGAAGAACCTAGTGGAATCACATCTCATATATGATAATGATTATTTTCTACTACATCTCATCTATATATTGTCCTCATACTTCTTATCTACTTTCCTCTTCATAATACGTGAAGAGGACATCATAGTTGTGAGAGGAATCCTAGTGACTGGTCTATTATAGGTTGGAAGTATGTTTGATACCTTTTCATCCAATAGAAACTTCTTGAATTTTATGGAATTTTTCAACACCTCTAGGTATGATATCAGATCGAAGCACCTAAACTACTATTTTTTATCAATATAGTCTATTATCTCAAACATCCTTGCTTTTTGGGCCCCATTTCCAGCAAGAAGTGTGTGGAATCACTACACCTTCAAAAAATTATCATATTATGTTCAAAAAAGATCTCTATTATAACTCTATTGACTAATTTATATAGTAAAATTTTATCACACTAGGAAAATAATTAATTTGAAATATCTCCATGAACATCACCCTTGTAAAACCCTCTCAACTTCCAATATAATTCTTGATATTCCACCGTCTCCTAGAGGTTCCCTATATCATAACAGTCTCCATCATCACTCATACATCATAAGGATTCTAGAATATATTAAAAATAGTATTCATGATGTCCATCAAGTCCTCTGTATTGATTATACGTCATGTACCATAAAATTCTAGTGGATGTTGGAGTTTGAAGTCCCATGCATGATCTGTCATGTTCTTTCAAATACATTTATCTTGAATAGTCACAGTCTGAAAAACACATTGATGAATTGGTTATACATCTTAAATAATTATTATTGATATAGGATATTTATTGGTTATATCCTCTAACACTACTAGTGGTTTTATAATCCCTTTCTCATAAATGATACCATTACTGGTTTCCTCTTCTAGTGGTCCCATCAAATGTCTCTGTAGTGGTATTTCTAAAATGAAAAAATGTTTTACCCATTTTATTCTCTTAATTAAGATACATCATAATTAGTATATGGGATCACACACATGTTCTTTAATAATTCTAATCATCCCATAATGTGTGTCGCTTTTTTCACTACCTAATGCAATGCCATTTTCCCTATACTAGTTTGTTATTCTTAGTCATATAGATATATAAGACAAAACATATATTCAGAATTAATATAATTCCATTATAAATATATCATATAATAATGGATATATCACAAAACATGGGATTCAAATAATTTACCTAATTAATTACTTACTTTTAAAATAGAAAAGGATTGTATATGACATTTGATCCAACATTCCTAGACATGATTCATAAACCTACCCAATCCTATAAAATATAAAGGCTCAAAAAATATTTGAAATAACATCAAACTGTAATAGGGGAAAACATAAAATCAATCGCATCAATGGTAACTCGCAGTTCCACTACATATTTTCAAGCTAGGAAAACCAATAAATCAGCTACTTGTGTCCCTTGTCACCTAAGATCTTTTCTATCATACCCAATGAAATATAGGTAGTGAAAGAGGAAAATAAAAATACAAGGATTTGATAACATTTTGTAATGCCCCAACATAGATTTTCTGATAAGAACGTGATTAGGGATACCATAAGACGTCACACAAACCTCCTTATATGAAAGAGTTTTCCAAATAGTGATGAGGGTTTAAGAGTGAAGTGGGGATTCTATACCCTTATAAATCATATCTATAAAAATATAAAGACAACCCAGAATATAAAAGTTAAAGGTAGAAAAAATAATTGTTTCACTATGTCATCACATTAGAGAAAAATCAATTGACCCTAACAATATAGGTTAAACCAATGAATGCAAGAAAACATAAATACTATAAAATAAAACCATAGATGGTATTTTCTAAAAACACCAAAAACTCTAAATATTTCTCTTCATAGAAAAGTATTGGAGAGATCTTTACATTATTTGAATCCCTAACTATAATGTATACATGAAATGCAGGGTGTGTGTAACAAATCTAATAGGATACCAACAATGTTTCCTAAAATGAAGTGCTGAATAAACATATAACAATGTATTTTAAGATATAAGGTAAATATATATCTAAAAAAATAACCACACATGCATCAAATTATTACTTTCTAATCAAACTTCCATGAACTATAGTTCAACATATATTGAAATGAAAGTACTAAGGATATTATTTTCTACCGCTACACATTACAAGATGTTCCACATATCCCAAAAATTGGTTGGAAACATACAACTATCAGTCCGGTCTCCATGTTCTACCTTTTTGGAATGCCATATTCCCCCACACTATTGGTTATTATTAAGAAGATTACAACAAATAATGCACAAATAGTGGTCATAATCCTTGGGTAATGTAAATTACCAAATGAAATATTTGTTGTATTATGATATTACCATTACTCATTCATGAATATATCTTATATTAGCAAATTGATAAAGGACACTCAACTCCCCTTCATGATCTATTCCCAAATTGGATAGCATGTTTGTGGTCTGACTCAACCCATCAAATGACATATAGTTTATAACACTTGTAAAATTATAACATTCCTTCACCAAGGTGTAATGTAATCATTCATGAGAATCCAGTTCAAAAAAATACTATAAGAAAGGTTTCATAGGCTATTCAATACAAAAAACAATCATATAATTGCAATGAATAGAAAGGAATATCATGAAAAAATATCAAGAGGCTATGTAACAATCATATTAACATATATTAATGGGGTTATAAAGGGAAAATAACACATAAATATAGAGCATATGTCAATAATGGGTTTTATGAATAAATAATCAGATCCTGAGGTAACCATATATAAGGCCATAAGCAAGAATATTATTACAACTTCAAGATCATAGCATTCAATGTCATGTTTTTCCATCAAGGTAGTCACGTAAATTAATATCAAACCTGGAGACCATATGAACAATCCCCAATGTCAAATGAGATTTAAAGAATTTGTATTTTAATAGATGAAGATTAAGCCATAAATGAAAGAGTCTCACCAAAGAATATTCAACAATAAAAAAACAATTGAGATATCATAAAACAGCAATAATCCTCATGAAAGAATTTTTTTACAATAATACAAGGAATCATATCACTATAATAAACAATGAACCATTGTCTTGGACATTATAGCCTTATTCCATGCTTTTTCAGGAATGATAGAATAATTTTCTGAGAAAAAGAATGGCTCATTGGAGGTATCCAGCAAAACACCCCAAAATAGAATCACCAATATTGGAAGATGGAAGGACCTTGAGATCGACCCAAGTAAATAAAAGACCAATCCAATATGGGAAAACATATGTAACGTGAGGTTCTCATCACTAATAATCCTTCTACTAAGAACTCTCCCAAAACAACAGTTTCTGAAGAGGGGAGGAGAATCAATTGTTTTAATCTAAATAAAATAAGTGATTAAGGAATTAATCATACCCTCATAATTCTTGTGCATGAATTAGAGATAAAACATGGTTTATTGATTAATTTTTTGAGATGTTATGTATGTGTGGATCTTGGATCAAGAAGAACCACATCCTAGTACTAGGAACACTGGTTGTGGTTCTCCTAATACCTAAACCACTAAAGAACACCATGGAAACCACAAACATACATGTTTCCCAAAACCATAACATAATAGACTTAACACTGCATGGGACATGATTTGTTTTGTCCTATCTGGCCATGGTTAAAATAGAGATCCACAATCCAATATTACCAAAAACATGTCATTAATGGAATTGTCACCAAAGTTGTGTCCATGAAAAACAAGCAACATGGGGTCCACCAAGACATTATGGTGACTATGGCACCCACAGACTCTAGATTGAAGCAATTTTTTGTAATTTAATTAAATTTAATTTCATTTAAAGATTAAAAAATAACATTTACGATAAAGATGTTTCCTCCATAAGTGTAAACTCTATTCATGAAGTTTCCTCTATAATTAGTATTATAAATTATTATGTAGAAAGGGTCACTTTTGCAAAATTTTGACACCAATCTTCAATAGATCCCATTCTCCTTGTATTACATTTTTATAACATTAAAACTGGTAGAAAATTTTCCATAAAATACTTAATTTAAATGATATGACATGCCCTATTAAAGAGCTTCAAAATAAATGGGTTATGATTCCCTTTATTTGGATACATATAAATCACTCATTAAATTCATGATATTATCTCCTTGACATGCACTACATCCCAAAATGGAGATAAATTCTAGAGTGGCCAATTTTGGATATAAACCCTAGAATTGATAATTAACCAGACAAATACGAAGAACATATGATTCAAATAGTCATTCAAATCAATGCACGGTATTAATCAGATTATTGGAATTGAGGAAACAAATCCCACTCTGTGATTTTAGGATGATACATGCACATATATTAAATATCATAAACCATATTAGAGTAGGTAATAATTCCCATTTAACGGTGTGATAAGCCAAACCAACTTTCCTCTTGACCAATACACATTATGAAGTGTCTCTTGTAAGAACCCCAAAAAATTCCTACATTTTCAAAAATAGCACTTCACAAAATTATAAATTCCATAGAGTGGTAAGAACATCATATTCTCCATTGGAAAAAATATACATTGTTTTTTTTCAAAGATTCAAAATTCATACAAATTTTTTCTCAAAACATGTATTTTGAATCATATAAAGGAATATATTCTCATTTTTCAACCAGGTAACAATATTCAGATTATTTTTAATAACATTTATTATATATGAAAACAAATAATTTCATTAAAATCATTATTTTATTGATATAATTTTAATTTATTAAAATATAAATACACAACATATACAAAAAAATATTTGAAATTTAGGTCTTTACATTAAATGATTTCATTTTTATTTATAACTATTTAAAAATGATCGAATGAATGTTCATTTATTTGAAAATTCAATGAATTTTATTTATTACATGTCAAAGTTCAAATATGTTAATTTTTACACTTCAATAATAACATATAGTATTTAATAAAAATAATATTTGGAGCCAAATAATTATTTTTTAAACCCGAATAATTAAATTATTATTATTTTTTGTTATATATTTTTTTATTTATTTTTATTAATATATTTATCTTTTAAAATATCATTTTTACCATTCAATAAAATTGAAACAATTTATTATCAGTGATAATTTTAACAAAATATTAATATTTTATAAAAATAAATTGTTCAGAATATAATAAATTTTAAAATTTTGATTTGTATCTAATTATTATATTTTAAAATAATATATTTCATTTAAAAAAATTCATTTTATTGAAAATATATATTTTTTAAAATCCAAATAAACAATAATTATGTCAAATATACACCTAAAATATTAATCCCTTATGATATATTTTGGTATAATACCCAACCACTATATACCCTTGTATAATAGTTATATAACGACAATATTACCTCCATTACATCCTGTAAATTAATTACATTCTATCTTATCATGTTACAATTCCCAATATTATAGTATTAATTTTTTAAATTTTAAATATGTCCACCTTTTAAAATGATTTTACTTGTTTTTTTAGTTTTGCTAAGAGTAATTCTCAAGGATGAATATGATCTGAGGGATTTATGAGCTTCAAATAAATTATTTTTTTATATTTATTGAACCATTTTAGTTTGTGTACTTTTAAGGTATGTAATTACCCGTGGTATGTAATACATGTATTTATATACATTTTGTTGTAATGTACCTTCATGAGTGAATAAATTGATGTCAATTAGATTGACTTCTTATATACATTATTTTAAACACAATTTTCAATAATATAAAATGATATTTATAATTGATCAAAATATATTTTATGTATAGATAATGGGTCCTAAATCATGGGGGTTAGATTGAGAGTAATGTCTACCGATTTGAGAAACATTTTCCTATAGTTGGATACCAATTTATTGGCATTACTACTTCTTTTATAAGAAGATACATGGGTAGGTGAATAATTTCCCCATTTAGAAAAATCCATTCTATAGGGGGACTAGCTGGTGTGCACTAGTCTTACCCAGATTATTGTATGAGACATGGAGAATAACATTATATACTCATTAAAAATCTTCATACCATATATAGAGATAGAAATTGTGTGGAAGTCCCACTATTCTATGTGATTGGCACTAAGAATATCAATTTTATCATAATGTTACTTTTCAAATAATGTTAGATTAATTCATTAAAGTGGATTATATAGATTCTGATACCATGACTAGTGTTATTCATGTATTTTAATAGCTCTTATATTCATACAACACATTCACACACATATATATTCATTAGTGGAACCTTTCGTGGTGGTCTATAATGTTTTATACTCACACCATTTACATGCACCCCAATGGATGTGAGACACTTTTTTATAGTAAACAAGATAGGTAAAGGGCCCAAGAATTATTTTGTTAGCTAGATAAGCTCAATTAATATGTTAAAATTATTTTGGGGTGAGGCCAAGGAGATGTAGTAATTTTTTATTCACTTATTTAATTTAAATTTTTCTTATGCAATGTATATGAGTATCTCATCATGTGATCTTTCCAAAATGTATGATAATCCTATATCAATATGTGTTGGTTAATTAAGTCATATATTTGTATTTTTATCATGGTATGACTTATGATTTAATTTCATATTTCACTAAGATGTTTATGTTCATATTATGGTTACTCATTATATATCAGTTGTTGTCTGCAATTATATTGATGGTATAGTTTGTCTATTAGATTTTTATTGATCTTTACATCCAATTGGAATCCTTTAGAGTATGTAGAGGATCCCTTTAGGTCATATGGAATCATAAAATGTGCCAGTGGAGGATTATATAGAGTGAAACATTATAAGAGATAACTCTAAGCCATATTTCGATTTATTGGTTATCATTTCACTTCAATTAATATATAAAACAAATAAGAAAGAATGATAATGTGAGGATGGTTTTTTATATACTATGATACATTTTTAAATTCATATTCCCATTAAAGAAAATTAATAAACTCATACATTTGAATATTTCAAATTTTATGCCATACAAATAACCATTTGAGAAACCTTGTATTTACTATATTTTTAAAGTGTTATCAATCTTATTACATCACTGAGTAATACCTACCATATCTCTATGTGACCATTTGATTAATCCTCCATCTATAGAATTTTAATTGAATGAGATATATTAAGAAAGATTTAATGAATACTTATAATAATAAGATTCACAATCACCATTTTCAACTCTTTGAAAATAATATTAAAAATTATTTACTTCATAACATCCATTGATAAAATTTCAAAAACCTCTTTATCTTAAATACATAAACCTATTTCAAAATTAATAATCATCCTGGATAAATTTCCATCTTATTTTAACTCAAAGATCATAAAACTTCATATAACACTTATAAAAAATACTTTTAATTTACTTAAAACTATCCTTAGTTATTTTAATATAGGAAGAAAATTTTATATTATCTTATTTTTGTATTATTTTTTTAAACTTATTTATGTCCATGTAAACTCCCACTAGCCTCTAAGAGACTATATTTTCACCAAAATATTTTTCTAGGACACAAAATATTTTTTTAATGTAAATTAAAACTTATTTATTTTAGTAAGAATACTTAATAAATAAATTTTATAATAATTCAATAGATGACATTCTATGTGATTAGAGAAATTTTCATAAAATAATTTTTTAATCATTAAAATATGTCATTGTTGGATAGTGGGGAATATTTCCCTTATACATTAAAAAATACCACAAATAAACTCTTTTATCCCATGTAATACATTTCTATCATTGAATTTAATTAAAATTTGTAACAAACATGGATGAATCATAACCCATGTGTATTAAAAAATAGATATTTTTTAGACCCTCTACTCTTATTAGTTTGTTTTAAATTTTTTCCATTTCATACAGTCCAAGAATTACCCAATAATATACCTCCAAATTCATTCTTAGTTATCATTACTGTATTTATAAATTTTTGTAAAATTTTATTAAATTAATTGATATCATAATTCAAAATTAGTTTTCTGAACTTTTCTACCAACTATTATTGAGTGAATTATATTTATAGATTCATCCTAAAATGTGAGATCTCTATGTTTCAAAAAACCATGTAAACCCATTTATTTTGTTGATTCACCAATCGATTGATCATGAAAGATATTATAAAAAACATAATACTATTCTTTTATATTAAGATAAATAATTATATTTATATTATAATACATGAAGTTACTTCCATTAACCTTCTCATTTTCTATTATCAATGTCAATGTTTTGTTTGATGATGTTGTCATTTCATCTAATAATGAATTATTTAGAATATGAGTGCCATTTTTTACCATCATTTTATAATAACATAAATTATGTTTTATCATATTAAAGTTATAACCCATTTTAGTATACATCTTATACATTTATGTAGAAAGATAAATATTACATCATGAATAAACCCAAAAAATATCAAAACCCAATTCATTACTATAAATTGTATAAAATAATTTCAATAATATAATATATTACCCTTGTATATTTGTGTAGAAAACTCATTTCCCAAATCCATCATAAAAATTATCCTAGCTTTATTCCTTTGGTAATCAAACTGTAATTTTTAAAACCCAAGTAAATTATAATAATATGTCACTTTTATGGTTTGTTAATATTAAGGATTATGGTTGTATATATACTCATTAAAAAAATATGATTATATAATTTCTCAAAAAATAACATATATTAATTATATACCCATAATACAATTAATATTATTATGTTTACTTCATATCATGAGGGATTTTATATTTAAATATTAAGTAAATTTGATTAACATAATTTCATATTTGGAAACTTTTAAGAGCATTATATTTCCTATTAAATATGTTTGAAATGGATATTCATGTGAACTAATATTCATATTTATAATGATAAATAACTTTATCAAGGTATGAGATAATGATATGGTTTTTCATTTGAATAATAATGGGTTTTATTTAAAATAAATTAATTTTTGTATATATTATATTTAATTATTTAAAAGATAATTTTCTAAATTTTATATCTAAAATTGGATAAAATGATATTAAATTTTGTATTTAATATATTTTATTCATAGGTTTAGCTTTTAATTCATTTTGGACACTGATTATTTTTACCTAAATAGTGAAAATCCATTTTCTATAAATACCAAATTTTTTGGTGAAAATGTTATGAAGTAATCCTTTTTTAAAAAATATTAATCATTATTATGTACTAAAAATTATATATGAGGTAAAATAAGTAATTTAAAATAAATATTTTATATTTATAATCCATATGTGACTTTTTGGAACCCAAGTTATATTTTACTATGGTAATCAATTATTTTAGAACTTTAACATTAATTTTGATTTCACAATGATCCATTAAATTAATAATTTATTTAAAATTAAAAGAACTCATTTTTATCCACAAGAAAACAAATATCGTGGTAATAAATATTAAAAAATCATTTTTGTTTATATTTATTCAATAGTATATAATTTTTTTTTCCTAAAATCTCTTTTTGTTTCATTATTGATGAATATATTTACATAGTTTTTGGACCAATTGATATAAGGGTAATAATTAAAAATTATTATATGGTATGAAGAAAATTAAAAACTAATAGTTTTCTCATTCATATAAATAATAAACAAGAATTTATTATTGAGTGTGTTTTACTAATTTTAATTATTAGGTAATTCTTTTTTGTCCCATGTTTAATTCGTTCAGGCATATTTTATTTTGGGCATCATGTTTACTTTTACATTTCATTGCTATCTAAATGTATTATATTTATTTTTCATGTAATTCATGGGATTTAAAAATCCAAATCATGATTTTGATTTCATTGAATTTATATTCATGTTTTATAAATGACAAAAGTGTTCTTGGCATAAGTTTTATTTCCCTGAGATATATTTCATGTTATGCGCCTATTTTATTTTTTATGATTACTAAAATTATTATTAGAAATATTATATTATGATTCAATCATTATTCATGGTATTTAAATTTCATTTTCATTTTATTTTTTAAAATATATTTTAATTAAAAGTAATAAGTGGATTTATTTTAAATAATTTTTTAAAATATTTGTTGTCTTATACAAAACTATTTTCCCTCCATTTTCCAATTTTTAATATTATTTCATGAATTTTAAACTATATACATTTAATATTTTAAAATTAATTTTAAACTATATTTATGTTATTATAATGGTTTAAACATGAATGTTTTTATCTTGTTCTATAAGGGTTATTTTTGGAATTCACTTTTAATGATGTCAAAAGAATAATGTTTTAATATTTACATATTGATTAAAATTTTAAAACTGTTATTTAAATTATAAATTATTAATTATATTTTCCATCAAACTCTATTTTTTATATAAATTTAAAATAACATTTTTCTCTATAAAAATGTACTTTTTAAATGTTTACAAAAAGGAAATGTGTACTTTCATTTCAAAGCATATTTCTAATGATTTTATAAAATTATTTTTCATCTATTTCAAAATACATGGAATATTTTTATTCTTCATAGAGGATATTATATAATGATATCATGTAAAATATTTATTTATATGTATTATAATTATTTTTAATTGAAATTTTCAGGAAACTTGTTTCTTTTCCATGGTTTTATTGATCTTTGATGAATTATGATTGTTTTTATGAGTTTTATGATGAAATTGAAAGAGGATATTTTTTTATTATTTTTGTGGTTCTTGGTGATTTTATATGATGATATATGGGCCCATTATAACCCTTTGATTCATTTGTTAATGTTATTTTCTTTGGATAAAATATATTAGAATTAATCGTGTCAGTTATTTAATTAAAAGGTTGGTGTATATGTGATTGTATGTATGATATAAATGTGATGTATCAAGTAACACTAATGAATATTTTTTTCATTATATGAATCTATATAATATTATTTATGAATTTATATTTCTAATAAATTTTAATGAATCCATATTATGTTGACATGTATCGTGATTGTTGAATCACTCTCTCTTTCAAATATTACTTATTTAAAATAGCCAAGATTAAATATATGACTAATGGTTTATGATCTATGTTTTAATAGACATGATTTACTGATTATGAGTTCTTGTAATTTTATTTTGTTATAATACCCACATTTTTATAATATGCCCACTTGTGATCTTCATTTTATATCATTCATGTTTGCCCTTACTAAGAATTTGAGCTCACCCTTCTTTTGTTTATTTATATCTAGCTTCTAAGGACGATTATTATGTAAGATATATCCATAAGTGTATCATGTGTGGGAAATTTTTTTAGGTATGTTTAAGTATTATTCTGTAATAATACACCCTTTATATAGTGGAAAAAATGTCCCTCATAGGATAAATCTAGAGTCTTTTTAGTTAATGGTAATTCCAATGTCTCTAAAACGATAAATATAAAAGCTATTTGGAATATAAGTGACTCAATGTTGGTTATAGATATTTTAATTATAGAAGGTTACATTTGGTTTGATTTATTTTAAATCAATGATAATACATAGATAATATGATTTTAGGACTAGATCTTGGTTTATGGGTTTGGGATATAATAGTTGGTATCAGAGTTGAGTTTACATAACTTTAGTTGTTAGGAAGATATCATATGAGGATAATTTAAGAGTTATGAATACCTTTATGTGTTTATAAGTTTAATTTTTATCATAAGTTATAAGGAATTGATAACACTTTTAATTTATTAATTTTAAGAGATTTATAATATTTCGGGATATTTTTATTATATTTTTGGATTAATACATATTTGAAATTTAGATAACCCTTTGGGTGGGAATGTAAATTGATGTTGAGTTATATATGGTTAATTTGGAAAATGAGATAATTTATTTTTGAAAAAAATATGACTATATTTTTAAGGGACATATGAATAGAATATCTTTCATATTTTCTATGTGATATTATGAGTAACTTTAAACTGCTTTTAGATAATAGTTGAGATGGATTTGGATGAATATGTGACCGTGTTTTTTGAAAAAAAAGGGTTTTTAATTTTTTTTCAATCATGTATTCAAAGATATTAGAGTTTACTTATTTATGAAATTATATAGTTTAAACAAAGGTTTTTATTATTATTTTTAGGTCTTTGATATTAAATTATTACCCTTTATTATGATTTTTTATTCCTATTTTATTGGGTATTATATTTAATCATGATATCCATTTATTTAATTTCTTAGATATGTGAGGAATGAATTATTAAAAACCATTATAAAATGATGAACACTATCTTTTGGTTGATATTATGACCCATTAACATTTAATTTTAATTCATAATGCATGAAATCTTCATCATTTATATTCATTATTTGGAATGTGATATGAAATTGAGGTGGAAACTAATCAATACAGACAACCAAAGTATTATATTGTGCTTATGGAAATGGAAATAAATCGAGTATTCATAGTAAATTAAGTCCAAAAAGTCATGAAAAATGATGATAAATCTATCTTTTTTATATAAGAAAATTAGTTAACTATCAAGGTACACCTTAAAAATCATTCACATGTATGAATATTATAAAATTAAAAACATAGGATAGAAAATTTATATGGTAATTATCTATGTAATAAATTTGAAATGAATTTTACTCATATATGAGAATTATTTTCAAGATCACAATTCTCTACCTCAAATAAGATATTGGGAAATGAATATATTAATTTAATTATTATTAATTTATTTTCTCTTTTCCTCTCTTATGAATTTATAAGTCATATGGAACATTAATAAAAACAATATTTTCTTGACTCTTTCTCTTTTTTATCCTATAGTCATTACTTTTATAGTGTTATTCTATTATATTTATATAATATAATTGTCTTTCTTGAATGATTTTTTATTTTTACCTCAATAGATATTACATTTCAATGTCATTTTATTCTGATTTGATGAATTTTATGATTTTGTTATGAATAGTTTCCCTCCTCAATATTGATTATTTTTCTCCTCAGTGTCTATGTTATTTATTTTTTGAGATTTTTTATTATTTTGGATGATAAATATATCTTATATTTTTAATAATTACTATTTCCCAAAATCAATATTTAAAATAAAATATTATATACTTTTAAAAGTAATTTTCTGTAAAACTAATTCAAAAAGAATAAATTTTATTTTCCATTTTGGTATATTTATTTTATGTTTGACTCTGTATTTATTATCTTTGTCTTCATATCTTTCTTCAGGGTCATTATTGGAGTTCAAATTAAAAATTATTTTTTCTAAATTCCAATTTTATATTTTTTAATTGATTTTATGAAAAACTAATTTCTATCTTCAAACACTATCTTACATTATACATGAGATATATTATGAGTACTTAATTTCATTATGAGGCAGAATGTGATAATCCATCTATATTTTATAGTATATCACTTTTTTAGTTTATTAAAATTCATTGTCAAGACATTATATATAAGACTTAAATGCTTATATATGTTTATATCACATATAAAATGGTATTATAGAATCAATTAGATACCCATAATATTTTAAAGATTATTATTTTCACTTCATCTCAAAAGTGATGATTTATTAAAGTGTTTTTTAAATTTTATTATCATTATTTCATATATTGAAAAAATTAATGGAATTATTTAATTATCAAATATATATATATGGATATTTATATAAATTATTTATTTTATTTATTAGGATAAATAATTTTATCCCAGTATAAATAAGGATATGTAATTTATTTGAACACTAATAGGATTTATTTAAAGTAAACTATTTCTTCATGTATTAAATGATTTAATTTTAAATTTAATTTTATAAATTTTAAATTATAAATTTTATAAAATGAAATTATTTTTTTCTTTCAAAATTTGGAAAATATTTCAGCGGGAATATTTTATATTTTTTTAAATTATTTATTATTATGTGAATTTAAAAATAATATTCTCTACAATTACCATAACGTTTATAACATCATTTTGATAAATTCGTGACTTAAAAAATAAATAATACCATTATATTTACCAAATATTTATATTTGGAGTAAAATAATTAATTTAAAATTAATATGTCAAAATTTGAAAATATCCCTTCAATTTTTTGTACATAAGTTATATTATATTCAAAAAAACTATTTTGTCATTTTTCCTTTAATTAGGAATTTAGAATAATACATTATGTTTTATATTTCATAAAAAGTTACATGAATACCCTTTTTATCCGTAAACCAATAATTGTAATTGGAATCAGTATTATACATGATTTTTTTGTAAATTCATTTTTATGCTTCAAGATGACATTTTTCTAAATACAACTTTTATTGTGTTATTTGTAGTTATATTAAAATAAAAGTTGACCACCATTATTAATGGAATCATAAAACAATATTATTATAATATGAAGGTTAAAATTAAGTAATAAGTTATTATTTTTTAAAATAACTAATTTACCATTGTAATCGTCGTACACATTGGTAATGGCTAAATGGGTTAAAATGTGGTTAAAGATATGGATGAATCCATATATATCAAAACAACCTACCAAATTTTCATTTTACAAGTACATTATCCACATATAATTAATAATATTATGAATTTTACTAATTTGGAGACACATTCCATAAGAATTTAGTTAATTACATATTATGAAAATAAATATTTACAAGACTATCACTAATATCATTTATAAAAGGATCCCTTCACCAGCACTCTTTTCCAAATACATTTAGCAACTTAGATCGAACAATAGATACAAAAATAAGTCTCTAAACCACCTTTTAACATCCTATAGGGTTTGGTACCACTAGAAGTCCAATCTTAGTGGGACAGTAGTGTGATCTAAATGAGGATATCCATAGGCGTATTAATTGTCTTAACTAAATTCTTCCCAGTTTCTTTCATATTCCACCTCAACCAAATATTATAAAAAATACTAATATAATTCCATCCTTTTCACTCATATAAATAAATTATATTATTCTAATAGAACAGAAATTATCCAAGTCATAACCCCCACCCTCCAATGGTACCCCTCCGAGGATAGATATAGAGAAACATAAATAATAACCCCTGAAGTTTGCTTATGGTATCTCACAGGTTGGTAACTAGTGCTAAGAATTTATCAATCACACACATGGTATGAATTTTCCCATATAATTTTTAAATATTAATAGATAAGATGATAATAACCATGGACCAGTGTTATTAAAAAAGTAAATAACCAATCTGAGTACATTTATGCTAGAAAAAAAACAGAAAGGAAAACTTCGAGTAACAAAAGTAAAACTAGGGAATTACCAAAAACACCAGAAACTATTGATATCTTCTCAGTAACCCCTCCAAAATATTAGCATCTATATCGATCTCCAACTTATTATTTTGAACAAAAAATAGTTTTTATTTGTGTAGAGTGATATTTCATGTATACTCAGTAGGATCCTCACAAAAATCACTTGTGAAAAAGGTGAACAAAGATTACTAAATCTGAGTGAATAAAAAATGAAATTAATTCATCACCTTAACGGGTCGTACTATTTCCCATTATCACTACGGTGAAATCACTAAATAGAACATATAAATAATCATTATATATAAAAACATATATATAATTGAAGTTACCTCACCTCCACTTATCTACCACTATCTTGTTCTCACTCACTAATGACTATGTCATGTGCTCATCCCTTGTATGAATAATACTAGACCTTTTGAAACCAAATCATATCCATTATAGGATCACATAAAACATTAAGTGTAAGCATCATCGTATCCTAGTAGTAATGATATGTATTCTGAGAAGCCATTATTGCCTATGTAAGTGAATTATACCAAAATCCATCTGTGTCTACGGAAGTAGGCCAATGGGAAACAAAAACCGCCATGTATAGATACAATTATTTTTATAGATGAAGTCATTACATCCCACAAAAAAATGTTTTTTAAAATTTTTATCTATCGTAGCACTAGTAGGAATTCCCCATACACTATAATACATTATATCAATTAATGTTCCTTCTCATCAGATTATATAGGGGGATTGAGGGAGAGGAAGAAGTAACCAATCTTCTCCCAATATATCATTAATGTTTGGAAAAAAATACCTTAAACATTTTGGTGTCTATTAAACAACCGTTGTGGTAAGGGAATCATAGAAAATTTTGAAATTAATTAATAATATCCCCCAACATGCCAACTAATATCCACTACCTACCCTTATAATCATATATTTCTATCATCAAACAAGACCTCTTATAGCTTCTACTAATGACTAGAGATGAATAAAGTATACAATTTTTAGATTTGTAAATAATTAATTTATACACATTATCATTTTCTATTATTAGAATATTAATCTTCTTAAACCAAGTACTAACATTACTATTAATTCTCTTTCATATATTCATTAGTTTTTATTAAACATCAATAAACTCCATAGACCAAACCCTTTCATTTATTATTTCATTTATTATTTCTTAATCATCCTTGTTCTCTATGAAATAGTCCAAAATACCAGTTAAATGGTTCCCTTACAGTGAAAAACATCAACTACATCCCCTAGACGGAAACGGGTCAAGACATCATCATCCAACCATATGGAAATCAAACAAGAATCCTATAGATCTAGAAAAGATAAACATGTCGATGAGGAATACAAGATTTTTACATGAATTGTCTTCCTAATTTCTGACACTATTATACATAACATTATTTATCATACCATCATTATTGTCGACCATCACAGTAGCTTGGGATCCCTCCCATTACTTAACTAGAGGATCAATCATCAAAAAACATAGACGTGTGCCTCTACCCCATTTCTAATCATGGTTATAAAGATTAATAAATTCATCAAAAAATAAGCATTTAAATTCCTACATAATACAAACATTTAAAAATATTTTACGCACATAAGAAAAGAAACAATGCACATAGAAATGTGGTATTCATGCATCTCATTACCTGGAGTGGTCACATTCATCCCTAGAAATTTAATCTTGATCCGAAACCAATTTAAATTCATCTCTAATTTATTGGTTCATTTAGATTATGATATCCAAAAAAAGAAACCAATGGGAATTATCTAACCATAGATAACCATAAACAAGATTTCATACATTATTATAAATAATATAATGAAATTTGAGTATTAAAAAACATCTCAAGAATATCCTTTTATATGGAAACATATTGGATTTATGTTTTTATAGTATCAATCATCTAAACATACCAAATAAAACACATCGAAAATACTATAAAAAATATATCACAATATCTTAGTAAGCATCAAAATGTATTATAAAACCATAAACAACATGATATCACAAAACCAACCCATTTATTTCCTTTTCCAACATAAATATTAGTTTTCTTGAATATGTGATAACTCACATTTTATTTCTTTAAATTAATGGATTATAAAAAATAACATTATAAAGGAAAAATATATATATATATATATATATATATATGTCATATGATCATATATATATATATATTTTTAATATTTAAAAGAAGATTAACTCTTTTATCTACTACATGTGATTCAATTTATAATTCAATCATTAGAATAATATAAAAAACATGATTACATGGATTGTAATGAACTAAAACTATTTAATTAAACAACATCATCCAACAATCCCTTTATATTCCTTAGATTATTATTGATTTTGTTTAATATTTCAAGATAAAATTTCTTCAACAAATATTTCTCTTGTAAAATTAAATCACACCTATTTAGATAGGGAGATCATTTTTAAATAATTCGCACTTTTATATAATTGAATGGAGAAGTAAAAAATACCCTATCTCTATTAGGAGGTCAAAATTCATCATGAAATAATGGATATGTGCTAAACATCCTCCACTAAAAGAAACACCACACAAACAAAATGAAATTCCATTGGAATATAATTATGGAGACCACCATCAACACTATCTCCAATCCCCACCCAAATATTGACGAATCCTACCAAAATATATATATAGAGGAAAAGAAGATAAGGGGGATGTAAATGGGGTAATAAACAGAAATATAAATTTATTCGAGACATAAATCAATCCATCCATGGGTTTAAGCTCTTTAGTTTCAAAGCTATAGTGTAGTTTGAGGATTAGGGGTGGGATAGAGATCAAGATAATGAGAGAATATATGATCTAGTACTTCTCGGATCATCCATTTACTAAGGAATCCTGAAATCATTAACTATGAAGTGTGAACTCCCAACATTCCTGTAGTTCACCTATTCAATAAATGATCCATTATTCATAGAATTTGAAGTCTTTATATTTCATGGATTTAAAACTAATGTTGAACAAATGTTTCTACCATTATGGCTTCTTCTATAGTGTAACAAGAAAACCTATCCCATTTTACCCTAACCATACCCATCACTATGACATAGTGAGCCTTATAATACCTATGTCTGATAGTGACACTCATTGAGAACTATGCCCATCTTACCTTCTTCAACACATCTTCTTATGTTATTTTACAGTCCCCTTGTTTCACAGTAGAAATACCAAGGCTATATACCTTAAAACTTGTCTGGACAAGTCATTTATCACATTGAAGTTCACTCTAGCCCCCAGTATCCATCACCATAGTCAAACTCTAAGCACAAAAGCCAAGACGTATTGCCCCATGATCATTCTGATATGCTGCTTTAAAACGGCCAGGACCACACCCACCACCATGGGTGTGGTGACCCTAAAAATGGACATAACTATTATATTAGAACCAAAATTCCTTCAAAATCCTTCTAGAAACCTATAATACCCAATAAATTCATTTGGAATTGCATTATAAATTTCGGAACATACACCAGATGCCTCTCAAACAATTATCCTCTTCATGAATTTAAGAAAAAGACCTGAAAAAATAGGAATTTGGTTTAAACTATCACATTATGAAATAAAACATAAGGATCCTTCAACAACATGATCATATCTAGAAAAAATTGCATCATGAGTCCATAAACATATGTGGTTACGAGAAGAGTTTGAGAAACAAACTTATATATAAACACAAAATTAAAATACATTATCTCAATAAAGGGAAACAATAAAGAATTAAAAATATCATGGTTTTAAGAAGTCATTTGTGACTCCCATTCCCATGTCATCTATTCCAACCCATTTTGTCTCTATAATAAATAAACTAAAGGTATTTCACACCCATGATGTACCTTCTATTAATGGTCTGAAATTTTGATAGGTTGTTCCTCAACTGTTTTACTGTCTTCAACATACATCTCACCCCATTTGATTTTTTGAGAATAGATATGATGATAGTAGTGAAGCTATGATACATATAAGAAATCATGAATCTAGATCATCTATATGTTTTGTTTTAATAGGTATTCTATAGGTCAAACCTGATATATCGCATGAAAAGAAACATTGAACCTACAGGAAGGCCTACAACCAAGACTGAAATTTTTCAACCCTTGATGAGGGGTATCTATAAAGGCAGCTGATAATTAATATAAGACTCTAGTGTAATCCTCAAATAATCATCATAGGATTACTAAAAATAATGTTCCACATTCATTCACTTTTTTATCAACTATACATTCTTAGTTGTACTATGAAACTATTCTACTGTAAAATCAACTTACTCTAAAACCTCAGTCTTGTAAAATAGAGGCCAGAAAATTAATCCATAAATATTATCCAAAGGTGTTATATGATAGTGGAGTGGTATTTCTTGTTGTAGGAAAACTATAATAATCGAATTTGACACACCCATGTACCTCTAAAATCTAAAATACATACGTGCTACATTTACTTTGTAGTCCAGATAGCCTACTGGAATTTAACATCTATCTATGTTAAAAATATGTTCTTTTCGATAACAGATATCCCAAACCATTTGAAATACCAATCTCCACTACGGAAGTAATATAAGGATTATAATTATAGATAAAGGTCATTGGAACCCTGTGAAGCCTCATTATCTCATCCAGGAACTACCTCAACAAAAACTCAACTAAGCTTATCTCTATGATGAAAAATAATTGAGATAACTTTTCCAATCATTCTATGATAAAACATAAAACCTCATGAACACCCTGATATCTTGAACAATTATTGGATAAATCCCTCAAAATTTCCTCCCACTTTAACTTGGGAACATCATGAAGCTGAAGTAAACAACCAGGGACATGATTATCATCTTTCGATATCTTTAAGACCAAATCCCAAGAGATGAAATCTTTAATTTAGTGATTTAGACCATACCAACAAATCTAATTCCATAGAGAAAATTTTATCTTTTCTACACCAAGATACATACCACTAAGTTCAAACTTTGGGAATTGCATAGAAACACCTCATGCATCATTGAATGGATCAAAAAATTTCATCATAACATTGTCAAATATTTTCCATCCTCATCCCTTCCCATGGTAGAATCAAAAAAAATTCAATCATGATAAAAATATACCTCAAAACCACACATCATGGACTCCTCCACTTTCAACACTAAGGATGACTACACTACTATCTGGTAAGGATAAAATCTTCCATTAAATACTTTAATATCATTGTGCATTGATGTTATATCCTCCATCACTCTCAGAGAGACTTTCAACACATGAATAATAGTACCTCATGACTTCTTTCTCAAGGAATATGCCACAAAATTATATTAATCAGGTGTAGTGATAATTTTGAATTTAAAATACTAAAAATATTCCACACACCATTGTTGTAGCTTATTCAATCCACTCTTTGAGATGGCATAATTTAGAGTTTTTATTCTTTCAGAAAAATAAAATATTTTCTAATAATATAGTGTCACTATAGATTCAACAAAAATATTACTTTAGAAATTATACGATCATTGGTATTATAGTTACATTCTTGATTTCATGACTACTAGGTACCATAATAAAAAAATCCATATATTATATCAATATGAAATAGAATCCGAAACACACACCATAATACAAAACCTTAAACACAACACCCTCCAATGGATGATAGAGAATGGGAGAACAAAAAAGATTCTATTTCAAATATTAAAAAACATCCTTGAACTAGATAGTACACAAAAACTCTTAATCCTCTCTAGTCAATGATTTCATACTATTCATCATCCATGAAAATTTAGGTATGAACCTCTTATATTTACCAACTAAAACATAGAAGCTCTTAACTTCAAAAAAATTATCTAGATCTTCCCAAGAAACCTATTACTCAATCTTCCATGGATAAATGGTTAATCCACATAGAGATAAGACATTACCCAAGAGAAGGACCTCACGGGCCAAGAAGTCACACTTTTATTGCTTCTCTAATAGATGAGGAAATAGAAGAACTCCAAATAACACTAGTAGATAATCAATATGATCCTCCTAAAAAGAAAATATATATAAGGATTTCATCGATAAAGACAACCAAAAACAGGCCTAGAATTCGACGGAACACTACATTCATCAACCCTATAAACAAAACATTGGTGTCTAGTACAACAAATGATACCCCAATGAACTCATTATTCCCTTAGAACATCTGAATATAATCTTTATAAAATCCTTATCCTTTAACCACTTATGATGATACCCCACCCACATAACAATATTCTAGAACAATATTTATACCTCAAACTGATCAAATAAATAATTAATCATATTGAGATTTTGGGGATTATTAACATTCACCATATTCAAATGGTGATAATAAGCACACAACCACAAACATCCAACTATATTATCTGAAAAAAGATTGGGCCACCCCAAGGAAACACACCCAGATGAATAAATAATCTCTCAAAAAAATCATTAAAATAGATTCATATCTCTCACAAATCATAATGGTACATCCCATTCTAAGACCTTAATATCAATTAAATGCATGGCTTTAGATATATTCCAAACTTGATACATCAATGAGGTAGTAGTGTTATAACATATTTAGAAATGGAACCAGGGAATTCATGTACAACCATGGGAAACACTACATACTAGACATATAAATAAAATAGTATGAAGTCATCCCTCAAAAAATATAAATACTTCTTGTTCCAGTGACCCATCTGAGGGTCTCACTTACCAGCAAACACTGCTCGGTATCCCTCATCATTATATAATATGATACACCTTCTTAATCAATATAAGATATATTGCACTGAATAAATCCAATATATGTAGAATATGAAATCATATAACTGAAAATTTAAACATTTAATGTATAAAAAAGTGAGTTTTTATTAGCACTAACTCATAATATTTTAATATATCATATAGACTTGCTTGACCTCTGACTGGCATAGTCAATAACAAGGGATTTGGAAGTCGCTCCATCTCAAGTACTGAAGTATGGTATAGATATGGTGAAATAGAGTTTGGATATCTAGAATCATGTGAATCCAAAACCCCTGTCAAAAATAGTTAGACAATAATTCTTATTTAATCATTTTCCTGATGCTAGAAACTCTAAACCATGCATTTTGAAATTTCATGCCCCTTGGCCTCTCTAAACCTAATGGAATCCAACAACATGTATATTCTCTTCAATCTATCCCTAAGTACCTATGATATATTAATTATTCATATTTTTGGCTGATTCCTCATCTTCTGATCAAAATATGGAACTCCCTAGAGATGATGTTTCCTCAAATTACATTACTATAAAGGGTATGCCTAGAGTGGGCCACCCATTGAATGCTGAATGCTAAGAATGGTTGGGAACTCTTACATTGGATGGACATGAACTTATCAAGAGAATAAAACTATGCCTAACCCACTGGGAAGGGAATGGGAACTAAAAAATTGTGAATTTAGTATAAGAAGGTTGAAAACATCACCACAATTATAAAAACCTATTCTTATATCCAATCAACATAGAACTCTTTTTCATAACTCATCACCATCTAAGGCCTTGGAGACCCCCCCATCTCATGATTATTTGTTCCTAGAAAAAATCTTCTAAATGGAAACCCATCATTCTAGTACCTCAGTAATTGAATTCTATATAAATAGAGTGGAAAAGAATTGGATATATTAGTGAAAATACCCCTTAATATTAATAACCTTATCCTCATTATCTGAAGAAATGTCTAAATCAAAAATGTTTTAGGTGAAAAACTTTTTTCGCCCATAGTTTGATTGTATGGGAGATTTTTTTATAATCCCTCATACCAGGTTCACCATTTTTGAACAGTTTCCTATAATTTTAATTCATGGTTCTTGAAACACCCAATGGTTCTATATCCAAAAAGGAATTTCATTCCATAGAAAGTCACTCGTGAGAGATTTTGGACAACGGTATATAATAACTCATATTGTTCAAGAGGATGGCAGGTAAAGATCGTCACGCCCTATTAGAAACAATTATTCCCAACTTTGAGACTCTCTTATCTATTTATGGTATATTCACAAATCCTTCATTAAATATCAAGTATGAATTTGGCCACCCTTTAATTAACAACTTATTATTATCATGATTAAAATTTAGAATAACACATATGTATCCATGGTTCCCCATCAATGGAGACATCTCCATGTTTATGATATTCTCTATCAATTATATCCTCTGATATAGTAATTAGAGATTCTTTATTAATTATAACATCGATGATGGTTTTTAGCCATATAGTGGGGGTTCTCTATAGTGTATCGTCTATTAGGTAAATGGGAGCTATTTTGATATTGTAATTGGAACCATTGATGGGATTCATATGTATCCTTATAGAGGGAATCAAAATAGATGTAGTTTATTTCCACGTTTTGGGACACATCATTCATTTTATTGTCTTGTGATTTGGACCAAACCAAATAGTTTAATTTAATGGGGAAATGGAATATTAGAGAATGGTTCTTAGAAAAAGTTTTGTGTGGGACTTATGTTAAATAAGCCTAGTGAACCTAGAAGGGACATTGGATATGAGGTTGGATAAGACCCTTCTGGGAATGTAGCCTAAAGAGAATAGGGTTTATTTTGGGTATTGGGTTTGAACTTCATGGAGGCTTCTTACATATCCCACTTGGATTGTAATAAAATCCTAAGTATATTGGTTTTTGGTACCCACTCATGTGTAGGAGCTCTAATGGTCATTTTCATAGGATTGTATGGACACTAGATAGTATTTAATTGGGTCTTACTACTATAGGGGTGCCCTAATGATTTGAGGTTTGTTTTGGGAATAATCATTATGAGGATGCCCTGGGGAATTTTTTTCCCTTCTTAAAGTATACTCATGAAGAGGATTCACTAATTATTGGAGGTCTTGATCTAGGATTATACTGAATAAGATGCCTATATAATCATTTAGGGCTAAAAAATTGAATTATTTCCAAAAATTTTGGATTTTATGAATTCTATAATCACCACAAACCTCTAAGACCATGTGATTCATGCTTGTTATGAGATATAAGTTGAATTGGTACATTTGTAGAACCACACAATCTACTCTATATATTTAGTGAAGAGATAAAAACTCAATGGGAGAGTGAAATAATGTAGGCTCTAGTGCTCCTTTCCTCTTATCTTTGTACCCTGGGCCTATATGTAGAGAGGTAAGGATTTCAAATACATGTTTCAAACTTTGTTCTGGTATCCATGATAGTCGTTTATGTTGATATCTCTAAATATAATCAATGGGTATGGATGGGGGAAGGAATAAAGGATGATAGGTCTTACAAGAAATCCTATAGTCTTACTTTAGGATGGATTCCCTCAAATTGGTTCTAGGGGGAGTATCTCATTTCCTGTCAAAGGGAAATGAAAAAAGTGATCCTCACCCTCCCCCGAGAACCGGGGGGTCTGGTTCATAAAGACAACATGTGAAGGAGATGGTCATGACCCAATAATCATAGACCAGAAGTTCCCTAAACCCACCCAGAGGGTCGAGAAACTTGGGACCAGGGAATACATACTCACATGCACCTCGAGGACCCTACATGTTAGGTAGGATAAGTGCATGAATTGTCCAATTGAAGCAATTCATAATGAGATGGGAGACACAATGGTGTGATAAATGTAATTGTTTTTAATGTTAGGATGATTTTGTAGAGTTTTCAATTTTTTCCCCCTCAGATGTGGGATTGAAAGGAAGAGGATCCTTGCCATTAGGGGCTTGGAAAAGGGCTTAGAGGGTGGATCATACAGGTCCAATATTAGAGAGAATTTTTTTTATGCTGGGCCTAGGAGGAACTAGAGGTGCTTTACATAAGGGTTTATTCTTGCATGAGATGGATATTCCTGGGGGAATGGGTCACATGGGAAAAACAATTTGGGTGAGACTTTAGCCTAAGCACTATGTCATTCCCATGTCTCCCCTGATGATTTTCACATAGGTCCCTGTTTTTGAAGGGGCTTCACACAAGTGGGTTTTAATTAAGAAGAAATATGGTCCTCACACTTTTTTCTGGAATTTTTGAATAGGGAGAGACTTTCATCCCAATATCCCTTTAATTTATTCTTTTATTAGATTACAGAAGGCTACCTGAGGAATTTTAGAGGACCTGGATGAATGGGTTGTGTAACCAGAGCTTCTAGGATTCTTATGATGTTCTAGTTGTAAAATGAGTGAACTTTGGGTCATATTTATATGAAAATTGTGTACATTGGTCAGAGGAGGTTATCCTAAAAAGTCCACAGCACAGGTACCTGACATAGGTATCATGAATAGGGATGGTTTTCCTTTCAGTGTCAAGCAGGGGGGCTATATGAGCCTTCTGATAAGAATGGGTGTGTGTGTGTTTGTTTAAGATAGATTTGTAAAATTACCATTAATACTTCTTGTGTTTCTTCATCTCTATAACATTATTGAGATACTCTTCATAATTTTTTCTTCCCACATAAAAACATGAGATTGAAGAAAAAACCCACCAATCATAACTTGATCTGATTGAAAGAAGTGGATCTAGTCATAAGGTAGAAAATGGAAATGATTCTGTTGGTGTTGTAGGTATACCATGAAGTGTACACATGTAGGCTTGTGGCATATACCTAGTTTGCAAGTCGGGTGTTCTGAAAAGGGGTTTCTATAAATACCACAATCCCCTTTATAGATTTCTCTCATTATGCATTCGAATATTTTGATCTTTTCACATGGGTATTCCACCAAACCATGCCACACTTTCTATTTGTGAAGGTATTCTAAAGGGCTTCTTTATACACATACTCGGTACACCACCTGAGTGACAACCATAATATTCCATGGAGTATTTGTAGGATCTATTCATGGAAGAACCTTATTTGAATTACTTTATTGGGTATCATGTGTGAAGGACCTAATTGAGGAACCTTCATGAAGGATTTGATCGAGGTGCATGCGTGGGAGTCCTTAGAAAGGGTCTTATGCAAAGTTAATCCTTTTCCAAAATTTATAATTCTTCAATGTCAAAATTTTAACCATTCTATGTCCATATATTAAATTAATTTAAAAAATTGATGCCTTCTTCTAGGTTTTTAGGGGTTCCTCTAATACTTCTCTAGATAATAATGTGGTACGTGAATTGGAGATAATTAAATTTTTTAGGCTGAATTATTATGTTATGTTAGAATCCACTCTCCAAGATTTTGAAATCTATTTTGTGAAATTTCACTTTGATTATTCATGAAGTAACTACCTGCCATCAAATAATCATATACTTATAAGGTATTACATCATCTCATATATTAATATATAATTCTTTCCATCCTAGTTTGTGGAAAATATAAATATTCCTACCACCACTGTATCCTCCAAGGGTGTCTATGTCAAGAAAGGAATTGTTCCTACCAGACGTTTCTTTATTTATAGTTTCTTAACCCTATACCTGAAGATCCACAACACTAAGTTGAAACCACGTTGTTATGATTCAACTTTTTGTGATTCATTGAAGTACTAGTGACAAGGTTGTATGGAAGACTGGGACTTCTGATCGAGAGGCAGAGTTAGATTTGAATGCATTTTTTCAAACAGGTTATCCTAAACATGTGCATACTTGTATGATGATTTTATCCTTCAAAATAAAACATGGGATGATTCCAAAAGGATACTACCTTTGGCCCATGAGCTCTTTAAGGTGGAAAATAATATGTAGGCCAATGAATCTCTCTCTCTAAGGGTAATATTCATCCGCGAATGTGGATGAAGGCTATCCTCATGCCAGAATAAGTAGGTCCCACTTTCCATCTCCCTACATGATGCCTCTCTTTAGAAAATCATTGTGTTTCTAGAACATTCTAGACCTCATTGTTGAAGGGTGAGTATACCATGTGGGGAGACTAGGTCAATTTTAATGTCGATATAAAGACTTTACTAGCCAAATATATCACAATGTGGTTAAGAATTTACATACTAATGGTATGTGTTTCTAAATGTGGCTTAAGGATAGGGATGTTTGTTATATGAGAAAAACTATCATAAGGGATCTATAATGTTTTGTATTCCCTTGTACTAATGAGTATTTATACATTATTTCTACATGCAAGAAATGTGAATGAACCATTTATAATTTAATCTCCATTTCAAGTGTTGTTGGGTGGTTATCAAAACACAATATTTATTATGTTTATCTGATCCTAGTTAAAGACTTTGACATCTGATTTCACTCATTTATACAGGTGGTTTCTAAAATACGTCCTTTGTCTCTGAAGTATGAATAAATGTTTCATATTTTGAATGTATCGGGTTAATTAAAAATTTTCTAATATGGTGATCAACCGACTAGGATGGTTATTGATAAAGAAAAGGCTGGTGATGAATAGGGGCATGCATGGTGTCATTTAGAGATATTATATTGGAATAACACATTAAAACAAATAAAAATTATGAGGATTATGATCTATATTGATTTACCAACTAGGTAAAATATATAAAATAGTCAAACATTGTCCCCCCATGTACGTTAGGCTTTAGATACACCTGGTGTTGGTCTGATAGTTCTAGATTCTAATGGTCAGGTAGGTTTCTAAATTTTCAATTATATTTAATTAATTGGGTACAAAAATTAAACCGTAGGCTAGATATAATAGTGCATGTATTATTTTATACCCTCAAGGGGTATTTAGGAAATGCATTTATTGGTCCATATCCATGAAAACTTGTAGTCATTCCCTGCATGGAATAATGGTTCAAACTAAAGGTTATGGAATTGAACGTCCCACATTTTCAAGGAAACCTTGGGTGAAGACCACCGAATAGGCTAGTGTTGAAGGGATCAGACCTTCTAATCCAAGGGGATCAAGCTATTATCATTGGGAAGTGACATGGGTTCCGGTTGCATGTTCTTCTATGAGAGAACATACTCCTATTAATAATTCCATGTCAAAAGATATCGGTCCATATTCACAAAAAGATTCCTCATAGACAAATTAAATGTGACCCATAGTTTTTAAATCAGGGAGGGTGTATCTAAGAATATCCAGGATCCATGGGTGTTTCTCAAAGCCGACGTGTACATCCTAGAGTTGGGAGATATTAGAGAACCCCTGATTTCTACCCTGATAGTATCTTTGATGAGGTGGGGTAGTATATTCTGTAGTTGGAGGCTTTGATATATGATACTAAGGATCAAAACGTGGTCAAAAAGAGATTTTACAACATGTTTGACTGGGGAGATCTTGAGGGGTAATTGGTCACACTAATGAAGAATGCGATGAATATTTTGACCCTAATGATGTATCTCTCTCTTTCCCTTTCTCTTTTCATTCACATTAATATGTTATCATTAATATTGATGGGATTTATTTAGCATCTCATAGGAGAAAAATAATAATAATAAGATGAAAAAGAAGGAGTAGTAGTATAGGTTCTTTAGTGGCTGAGGTATAGGCCCGTGGGAACCCCTATTGAGGTAGAGGCTCAGTCTCTCGATGCCCCAAAAATATCCCTATGTCAGCGAATAATTATTTGAGAAATAGTTGGAGGGGTCGTTTGACAATTACCTCAAGTGTCTATTTTTTATAGGATAAAAATAGGCCATTTTCAATCCCGAAGGATGATGATAAAGAAGAAGTAAAATCTGAATCAAAATATACATTTTAGTAATTATTTTTGTTTTAATGTGATATCATGACTTGTTAGACGTACACTTTCTATTATTACTTGACATTTACAGAATTTGTAACACATTCCATCCTTAATAAATCTACCATTATTCCTTCAATAATTGATTAGGATACATTGTGGGAGTCATGGACCCATTCTGATGAATCCTTCATCTTGATGGATTATTCATCAAGAGATGTACTTGTATCTTCTCCAATTATATAGAGAGGGGAGAGGACCATGGTAACATCATATTTATATCCTATGGTGTCATGTGTTTTATACTAATTTCCTATACTCATGGTACATCAGATCTATTTCCTTCACCATAGGACCTTAAATTATTAAATATAGTTCCCATTGTCACTTCAGAAGGATCTCTTGGGGATCTCAAATAGTATGATGAAGGTGATGATGCTTAACCTAACTACACAGGGATTAAAAATGGTTTTCCAGTTTCAGAAGTTTATAAATGGGATTGGCAGAGAAGCCAATTTTGGTATTGATAAATGTGCCATGGATACCTATAATGGTGAGTATTCAATGATACATGACTTTATGTATCATCAAATGATGTATTATTTAATCTAGGCATTGTTATATCAATTTCGCTCAAGGATCTTGAGGATTTTCGTAGGAAATTAGATGCACGTGAGTTTTTGAATTCTATTATTTTCTAAAAAAATAGTTCACTTTATTCAACCTAATTATTTACATCAAATTTCAACGTGTATATCTTTTTCTATAGAGAATAATTCCAAGGAAATTCCTGAAGAAGGCATATAGGTCCACCCTGATCCCGTTGTTGAGGCAATGAAAGCTGAGAATCCTGGAGTGGGAGATCGTCAAGATCCCCTAATCCCATTTTCTTTGAAAAAAATTTAGGATGATACTTTTCAATAGGTCCTTTTTCCAAGAACTACAGAAGGGTATACCAGAGAGATTTCAATTCCTATGGTTGATCAAAAAATGGTTGAGTTTTATTAATCAGTTTGGTTGCTTCACTTCCATTTTTCTATTGACCTTCAGGTGTTGATGAGAGGTGTCACATGATATTTAGTGACATTAAGTTCAATAAACAATCCTTATAGGGGGGATTATACTGTAGTTCCATAGACATTGGTAGGTGATTCTAAAGATGATTTGGAGGGAGTGGAACTAAGTGACTCATTGGGTGAACTAATCCTGAAATACATCTCTCCCTTTGAGAATGACTTTGAATCTGACTTAGATACACAAGAGGATCCTTACTCCATGCACCACATTTTATGGTGGGATGTATAAAAGATAGTCAGGGAGAAACCTATTAAATATATTTCATCTAGAATATGTCAACTTCCATTCATGTTTGGTATGTTTGGAAATGGTGGATTTTAGGACCCTGATATCCCACCTATGTTGATGGTGATTGTATGAAAAAAGGTATAGGAATGAAGACATAGTGGTTTTATGTATATTTGGATATAAATTAATAAACTATTAGGGGTACTGTCTCCCAGGTTGAGGTCATCCATACCAAGAAGGTTGAAGAGTATAAGGATCACCTTGATGAGAAATCTCTCCAAATGTTGCACCTTCAGGAAGAATTAAATGTCTTAATGGAATTGGTAATCTATCTCCACCGATCCTATAAGGGGATTTATAAAAAAGAATATAATTTGTTATTGTGGAGAATAAGAAGCTCCATCATACAGTAGAGGTTGCTATAATACAATCTACCAATCTTTGGCTAGCTGTGGAGAATGGTCGAGCTACACTAATATTATCAAAGACAATGTTGAAGGAAAAATTACAATTCGGTAGATATTCATCTGTTTAGAACTTCCCCTATGCACTCAAACCTAAATGAATATGATTGTTTTTCCAAAAAAAATTCTTACATTTCATTCCTCATTATAATCATAAGAAAACATTGAAAATAACTCATTTGATTGAATGTAAACACGTTATAATTAAAATTACAAGGATGAGAGAGTGTTTTAATTATTAATAAGACACGGGGCATAGAGATTTGGATTTGTCTATTACTAAGGTTATATGAAAACCCATTAAAACATTTATTATTTTTATGTCATCACCCTAATTTTATAGTAAGTACAATATGAAGATGACTTAGCATGTGAAACATGGATTTTTCCTATGCCTCTATTTGTTTGATTGATCATTACATGTTTTTTACCTTTTCATTTAATTGGTTGATTTTTTACAAAACCAAACATAATGCAGGTCTAGAAAGCTGAGACTCGTATTTTTTCACAAGTTACCATTGTGGGTTTTCAACCTAGTGGGTATTATATCTATATTCATGGGAAATTTAATGTCTTTATTAATGGACTAGTTGGATGTGTATTTTAGGTGAAATATCTTTGACCATGAGTTTTGGGATGATGGCCCAAACATGTTTTTTAGATAAAAATGGTTTTAAATTATTCAAATACATTATAGAGAATTTTGATCCATGATTTTTTGGTTTTTAACTTTAAAACATGATATTCATGAGTAGACGAGATCTCTCCTGAGAAAAAATATACCCATAGGTGAAAACCCCATTTTCGGGTGAAATTGGTAAAAGAAACCTGAGGTGTATTTCATAATAGTGTGGCAAATAAATTCACAATAATTCATACATTCTACTCATGATGGATGAAGTGATTTTATAAAGATTTAGTTTTTCAAAACCATCATGGGTTGTTTTTCTATAGATCATGTCTATGAATGAAGCAAATATATCAATTAGCATTTTCTAAGAATGGGAAACTACTCCTATAATAGTTTTTTTCAATAGAGGAGGTTTTATTTGGTTAGATGACCGATGTCAAGGGAAGAAGCCTTTGTGACAAGGGTTTAAGAATAATGATTATTAATTTCATGTGACTAGGACATTGACTCTGTCTTTTAATATCTTATGGCAAGGAGGTTGTTGTATAGTTTGATGTCTTGTGACTAGGACATTATGCTATCTAGTTTAATTTCACACAATAAGGACATTATGTTATGCAGTTTACTATCCAATAGAAATAAAATTTTAATGGCTATAATTTAATACCCACATATTTCCTCCAAAGTAAAAAATTATCCCCATTTATGGTTATATATATAGGAATATTCCATCACTTTTAGGTGTATAGACTAGAATATTGTAAGATGTAATCTAGGAATCTCTATATCTGAATAGTGGTATAGGGTAAAGGGGTTATAGAGATGGAGTTGGTCTATCATGAGGATATGTTACTAATCATTGAAAAACCTATTTTGTGGGATACATAATGAAACACCATCTAGCGAATGTTACTAAATCCTAAAATAGTAGAATATTATGGTTGAAATGACCCCAAACATTATGGGTGACTTATGAAAGTCCAACATTTAAGTTTTACTACATAGTCAAGAAAAGGATTTCTAATGAATTTTGACATTCAATTATTGAAGGACGAAGGAAGCCTATGATGATTCAGATTCCCCAGTGCACAAAGTTTGATTTGTGGAAGAAATGTACCTAAATATGGGAGAATCATTTTATGTATAAATGATCCAATAATGGGGGGAAAGGTTTCTAGCATAGGTCTTACCCAATCATATGAAATATGGTGCCTATAGTTTTAGTTCATATGAATTAGAACATAGCATTATTTAAACGACATGTGACATGTTTCCAACAAGACTATGGTAATTTTGGCATACATAGAACCTGAGGGCGAAAATTATCAACAATGGTCTTGGGGGTTCACGTATAAACCTAAAATATATGGGATAAAAATATTAGGGTGATTATAGAATTATTATAATATTGTTACATAACATAATTTCATTAAATATTATGATGACAGAAGATCCTTCTCTATAAGAGGAAGTTACCACAAGTTGGAGAACCTATTTTTTGGGATAAATTATGGATATCTAATAATAGAATGGTATTATATAATAAAATAGTGTAATACTCTAGATAAAAACCCCATTTTATAAGAGACATTACACATATCTAATTGGTATTTTTTACTGCATTGTCAAACAACGATGTCTTCAAGTATCATACACTCCATCACTGAGGGGGTGGAGAAATATTATGGAGATATGAAAGTGTCCAATATTTGTAGTATAATGTGTGGAAGGGATATTTATTATCACAATGGATGTTTTTGTCCCAGAATTGGCCCTGTATTGTGGAGTCCCTTTCATAGACCTGACTCATAGGTCGAAGGGGGACATTTAGTCTTCCTTGGTAGACCCCAGATGAGATGACCCAAATTAAAATATCATGCATAGATATTTTTTGAATGTAAGAGATCATATATTTTCTATTACCATGAGGCTTGAAGTATTCCATGAGGCCTATATGTCATGGCATATCATATTAAAATAATAATCAAGTCACACATGGATCTTGAGGTACCAGGAAGTTTAAATTTATGGAACAAGGACATTATCCATGCATTTTAAATTAATATTTTAATGACATTGGTGAAATTATGTGAAAAAGGAATATTATTACTGGACTCGGTGATATGAATCAGTTGTCACTATGTATATTACAATAAAAATAATCAAGCCACACATAGTTCTTGATGTACCACATAGTTTAGATTCATGTAGCCAAGACATTATTCATGAAATTTAACTTCATGCGGTAAAGAACATTGGTGACTCGATGTGAAAAATGAACATTATTGTAAGACCAGAGGATAGTAAATGGGAATCACTACATTTCTTGATGGTGTAAGAATCATGGCACATGTATTTCATGAAAATATTCCCAATACTAATTTAATTCATTGGTAGAGAATGGGTGTTTTTTAAATACGGGTTCATGCATTGGGTGAAACAACACATTGGATCATCTTATGTATATATTACTCATACATTGTAGTTTGGGGTAGTTTCATGCATTGTTCTTGGGTTGTCCCCTGGATTGAAGATCCAAATTCCACAACATATCTCATTGGAATGATAATCAAGCTATATGGAGTTATCAAGTGAATTTTATAACTATTTTTCATGAAATGATGTAATTTGGAGTGTTTTTTATAGTATTACATCTAGTAAAATTATAACCCCAATGCAAATAGATGTTCCAGACTTATATATAGAACTATTTTACCAAAACTCCAAAGCCTTCTTGAGCTATAATCAACATGGGAAAAATGAGTTGTAAAATATTCCTCCTCAAAAAAAAGGAAATAGAAATGAAGGGTATGGGTATTTAGATTTTTTTGTAGCTTAACTAGGATGTCAGATCTGGGTGTCGCCAAGTATCCCATTAAAATTAGAATTAATCCATTTTTAGTTCTTGAAAAAATAATGTTGTTTATCATACTTAAAAGAGGACATTGGTTTTCTAATTTATCAACTTGGTGTGAGGATGTGGTTCCCCTAATGTGGAAAATAATATTACAGATAGACCAGGGGATGGGACCTAAGTTTCACTGATTATAAATCTAGATCAAGAATAAATCATCACATAGTTCTATAAAATATATCCCCAAATCAATCATGTTTTGATTTGGGGAAATTGAGGCTTTGATATTTCCTAAAATGATGCCTGAGCCCAATACCTAAGGTCTAAAAATCATAAAATATCTCATTGGAATGGGAATCAATCCATACATAGTTCTAGGATAGTTTCATGTGTAGATATTATTCATACATAGGTAAAAGGGGTTTTTTCACCATTGGACTTATGATGGGAGGTTCAGGCATCAACTTTAATGTCATTGGAATGAGAATCAATCCACACAAATTTTTTAAATAACTGTGCAGTGCTATAACAACACTGAATACTATTATCCACTCAAACACAGATTGATATGTTGAGAAATTTAACATCACACAAAAAATACCTGAATTGTGCATTTTAACATCATACGATGAGGATGGTATGCTACACAACTTATTGTATTGATGATTTCATTATTAATTTTATTTAGGAACCTTGAATAATTTGGGATCATAATGATCTCTCAATACATTAAGATTGTGGAATAAAAACTATTTGATTGTACATTTTGTACGGAGTAAGGTCCTTCCCAACATGGTTAATGAATTTGAGGCTTCCATCCTAGTATCATTAGAGTCATAAGGACACACACTAGTTCTCCTTCGATTAATTAACGGACGCAAACCTTCTTGTTAAAGGGTCATGATCTCCGATTTTGATAGACTTCTATGATATGAAATCTGTGCAATGATAAATCACTGAGAAACTCCAATTCATCTAGTTATTTTTGGGATATCACATCTGTAGATGGCTGGTCATACATGGAAATACAAAGTGATGATAATTTAACCTCAATGGAAAGGAATACTTCAATTTTGTATACGTGTGATTTTTATGTCTCTTATTTGGAAGTATTGGTTTGAGTCAGGTAAGACCATAAGGAATATAAGATCTATCTAGGACATGAATATTTATCTTTATCCACTATATTTTGTATATTTTTTATTATAGGTAATTTTTTAAGGCCTTAATATTTTTATTAACCACTACATGTTAGTGAGATGAATGGTTAGATTTGATATTGTACTCCTGGAGTTTCTTCTCAACCTCAATAGAATATAAATTGGTGTCATATTCCATAATTATTTTATAGGGGACACCAAATATAGGAATATTTGTTGGATTTTAGGATTCTAAAAATACTTTTAGCCTTGAGTACTTTTAGGGGTATATCCTCATCACATTTAGAGAATAATTTGATAAAAGTTAAAATGAATTTGAACTAATTGGCCATAACTAGAGGGTATGGCCATAGAATATACATTCCCCATAACGAAAATTTCTAGTTTTATTTGTATTTATGTAGAATACCTAGGGGTTGATAGATTAAGTTTTCATTCACTTGGTAGTAATGACATTTCATAATGAATTCTATTCAATCCTGTTTCATCGTGGACCAGTAGTACCCAAGCATTTAAATTTGTTTAGAAATATTTTATCCTAACCAGTGGACACCACAAGCTCCCAAGTGTACATTATTCATGATATCATCATCCATTTCTACATCAATACATCTATGTAATCCATGAAATTATTTTTTTATAGTGTATTTTCTATTGATTCGGGCCATTATAAAGATTAAAGTTGGTTTCTTGTAGTTGAATTTTCTCTTTACATGCTTTATCCAATGGGAGTAATCCACTATGAAGGTATTACAGGATAGGAATAATCCACTACATGGTTTTACATTTTTGATCAAGGATGGGAATAAATTCATTAATCTCTTCCCTTTTTACTTAAACAAAAGGTGAGAACATTTGGTGATGCACAATGATGGTAATTGTTTCCTCCCGATTTGGATCTACCAAATATATAAATTCATTTTCTAATTCATCATTATAGTAATTCAATGATATTGGGATGTGATTCATTGTTTTATCCAAGGGTAAAACTACTATAAACTCATATAATGAGTCAAGAACGGGAATTAACACTTCTTTCCAAATAGTATAATCATAATTGATATGATTGATCACCAATTATGGAATACTTTTCACTTAAAAAATTAGCACCATTATATAGAGTGTCAATTTCAATCCATTGGTGAGGGACTAATATTCTACCTCATTGTTAGTACAACCCTTCAATAATGGGAATGATTAAGGTAAAACTTCATATGCTGGGGAAATGATAATTATCCCTAACCCAAATTGTTTGAGCTTATGGCTTTCCATTCCCCACCATGTTGGGCGCTTGCATGCACTGTTAAAATAATTTTCCCATGTTTGGGTTCCAAAATTAATAAAGAATATATGATCATCTATAAATTCATTATTCAATAACGTTTTTTTAGAAAATGGGTGTTTTTCAAGGACATCTTACTAGGCTTGGCCTTTCCTAGCATTCTGAGGCACATATAGTCTATCAAAATATTGTATAATAACTTACACCATGCCATACTTCTTATAAACCTAGAATGGTTGAGGATTAATTGAGTGGGTTATTGAAAAGGCTAAATGTACCTCATCATGATAAATGTGGTTCCTTTGTTTTGGATCCATGAAGATAAATGATATATATCTCTTCTCGATATCTGGATAAAGAGTATCAACATTGAGCGTTGTTCTACTCAGATAATGAATGTTGTTTTCATTCCCAAAATCTTCGTTTAGTGAAATTAATATAACTAAATATCCTTCTAGGACTTTCACACCAAGAATGAGCAGATTTCCATTAAATTTGGAATTAATACTCATGGTACCAAGAGGTATTTCTTAAGGTTTTCAAATTCTTTTAGGGAAATTTCTTGTCCACTGATATGTGGCCACCTTATTCATCAGTTTTTTGAAAGGAAAAAACTTTCCCGAAATTTTTTCTATGAAGTATAATATGTATTCCTTTTTTCCTTTAATTCCCATCAAATCCTTAATATTTATAGGTGGTGATCACATTGTCGATCACATCAAATGAGTTGTTTAATTTGGACTAGAATTTTTGTAGCATAGCAGCAACCCTAGGTCGTATCTAAACAGATCCTTAGATAATTAATTACAAAATGTGGTTCTTATTATGTAATTAAAAAAGGGAAATTTGTTTTTATGAAACTTTTGTTTGATTATTAAATATCACAATTGAAAACGAAAGTGAAAAAACGAATTAGAAATAAACCACATTTATTAAATGTGATCAACCCAGGGAAGTCTTGTAATGCTCATCCTTCATAAATTTAGGAGAAATGGTATAGATATTTAATCCCTAGTTTTCAACATCTATTACCATATTTTAACTGAGTTTATGCTCTAATACCTCTTAGGGTTTAGTCAAAACACAAAATTATTCACCAGACACCATCGATGATTGGGTGATTTATCTTCAACTTCATAACTGAAACTCACCAAGACAACCCACAAAGAACTCGATGTGCTTTCCAGGGTTGTATGTTATTTCTTTTTTATACCAAGACATAAATGTAAATGGCCTTGATAGTTCTTATGAGTATTTAATTAACCAATATAAACCACAGAAACACAAAAATTGAATGAGGGAGTAAAAAGGGATGAATGGTGTGTGAAACATCACATGAAAGTGTATCCCCAAACATGATCATTTGAGTTTGAGTGTAACATTATAGTATATAACTGAATTAAATAAAATTATAGGATGATTTAAAACAACATACAACCTGGAATTAAAAATATCATTAAAAATAATAAAAATATGAACCTTGGGATTACATCACGTTCCTCCCCTAGTGATCACAAGGGGTTTAGAAATCCATGGGAGGAGAGGAAGAAGAAGATGTTGAAGTATAACATTCCATAGCCTCAAGAACATATAGGGATGATATAGAGAAACATTTAAGACTCCAAAATGGGTGAACCTTGACTCCTGTACAAACTCTCAAATGCGGATCCAAAGGTTCCATTTTATAGGAAAATTGGAATGTGGTTTTGGGCACACATATTTCATCATAAAACTTTTACCAGGTGTTTCTTCCATTATCGAATAGAGTATCCCTTTTGAAAAAATTGGAACATTGTATCCCCACTTCCTTAATATCTCCACTGAAGGTTTGGTATGAATTGGACTATTGGATCTAGAGATATGGATATAGTACAAATTACCACTTTAGACTTCTCACAAATTCGGTGTTCAGGGAAGATCAGGCCGGTTGGGGCCCTTATTGGAAGACTGGTGCATGGTTTCCTTCATAAGAGTTGTATCACATTAAATTTTGGACCATCACACACACTATGAGCCCATTTGTATGCCCAAATTTTTCTAAACTGGCACAATAGTATATAGGTCATCATGGATCCCTGCAATTTTGTCCTGTTTTTCTTTAACATCATCATGTTCCCTCCAAATCATCTTCTCCTAACTTGAAATCATCAAAAAAAGTAACATTTCCCATTTTAATAGTGATAAGCATAAAATAATGGAATCAAACATGATGTTAATTTTTTTTATTTTAATAATTTTAATACAAAACAAGTTTAGCACAATGGTGTAAGGGTAAAAATGAAACAATGAGTCGTGGTACGATCGCACCGTTACGCCTAAACATTTTCACTCCTGAGAAATATATAATATCCTAATCATGTATCATTAATAAATAAGTGGTGTCAAAACATCCATTATTCTTTTTACCTGAAATTCATCATGTCTCATTTGTGGAATAAATTTTCCAACCATTTTTCTATCTTTAGATTCAATTTTTTTCAACTTCATTTGTTTTCCCATGAAACATGTCGCAACCTACCTCACATAAAAAAATTTCCCTCATCACTCAAGGAACATATGAACATGGATTTATGCTCTTTTCCCAGAGTTCATGAGGTCTTACCATATGTTTACCATGATTCTCATTTCTCTGTCGGTAGAAACTAGTGTGTTAATCAAGAGGACTTCCAACAAGTTGTTCTGAGGTTTAAGGGTTTGTATGATTTAATTTTTAATATTATGAGGTAGAAGAAGAGTTTTTAATATCTTATGTACAAAAAATGTCAAAATTAATCAAGTCTTCGCATTAAATGTACTCACTCAACCCCTCACAAAGTGTATCACCTTTAACTCACTCTTCCTATTGTTCATTATTGTGGGTCACAACCAAGAAGTGAATAATAATGAATAAACATCCTCTTCTCATGAATTTTTAATTCTATTTTTTTCAATGTAACAAACTATTATTTTAATGTATTTTTTTTTGGAGATAAAGAGGGAAACATGTGTAAAACAATGATGTAATATGGCTTGTGAACCCATTGACCAAAGAAAATGTAGGCACCCTTTATATCAACCAATAATAATGATTCTCTCCCTGGAATTCCCCTGGAAACACCCTCTCTCCCACACATAATGAAAATAAAACATGAATATACACAATATATGGGTAGGTAGGGGTATATTAGCTTGTAATTTGGCTACCTAATAGGCATTTTCTGGTATCTAAGGCTTAATAAGTACAGAATTTCAAGGTGGCAAAAAATAGTGGTTCATTGTACAAAGAAATTTTCAATGAACAACCTCTATCATGAATGTAGAAATCTTGAATCTTATGGCTTCAAACAGAATTAATACATTTTCATGTTTTTATACAAGACCCGAGACTCTCAATAAAGAGATTAAAATTATGAATATGCAATAAACAGCTTATAATATCTCTTGGGTAAGGGATTAAAATATTGGTTAGTGCTAATGCAGAATGGATTTCAAAAATCCATTAAACACCTAGGAATTATTTGGAAATAAAAATTCTAGTTAAATATTCCATATCAACATTCATTTGATAACATTTTTTTAAAAACAATAGAATTTTCTGCACAATCAACTCAAGTATTAAAAATGATTTTGGATATTTTTTACAATCAACTTTTATCTAAAAACTAAAAAAAATGAAAACACATTTTTTATTTTAAATTCTTTAAATTTTTTTTGTTTTGTTTAATCCTAACTATGACATGTCACCCTCCCCCACACCTAAAATTTTCACTGTCCCCAATGAAAGTATTTTAAATAAATAGAAAATAAATAAAGGTATGGAGATGCGACAGCCAACTAAGTGGTGTCATAGGTGGCATCTATCTGTTGGATTTCCTCTATTAGATTCTTTGGAAAATCCTCTTATATGTTTTTGAGCCTTTACTCATTAACTGTAATCTATTATCCACTCTTATCATGCATAACATGTATAACACCTAAAGGGGAAACATGAGTAACAATTTAAAGACTGAGCCCTGGGGAATGAAGCTTATATGGGTGGATCTTTAGTCTGGAATTGTAAATGAAGAAATTATCACAAATATGAATCTTCTACTGATGAATCATTCTATAATGGATAGCCTTTGTATTGTCTTTTTAGATCTGAGAGTTCTCATATGCATCACGTCAAATTTCTTCCAACTCTTGAATCTGTAGCTTCCAATGCTCACCTACATCTGAATAATTCATATTACATTGTGTAACATCCCAATATGCATGGTGTTCTACCTCCACTAGTATGTGAAAATCCATTCCAAATACAATCCTGTATGGTGAAATTATAATTGAGGTTTTTAAAGCCATACGGTACGCCCAAAGAACACCATCCAAGTGCAAAGCCCAATCTTTCCTATTAGGTCGTACCATTTTTTCCAAGATTCGTTTATCTTCTTGATTTGAGATTTCTTCTTGTCCATTTGTTTGGGGATGATATCTAGTGGAGACATTATGATCAACCCCATACTTATGAAGAAATTTTTTTTATTATAATTGAAAAATGTGAAACTCAGTCACTAATGATTAATCTCAGTAAACCAAACCTACTAAAAATCTGAGACCTCAAAAAATCAATAACCACTCGAGATTCATCATTCTTAGAGGCCCTTACATTCACCCATTTAAATACATAGTCAAAACCAATAAGATGTAAAATAATCCAAATTAATTTGGAAATTATCCCATGAATTCAATTCCCCATGCATCCAATATTTCACAAAATAACATGGGTTATTGGGGAATTTCATTCCTCTTGGAGATATTCCCTTTGAATTGAAAATAACTACATGACTTGAAAAATCCATGGGAATCCTACACAATGTTGGAAAATAAAGTCATGATTCATGGACCTTTCAAGCTGTATGTTGAGATCCAATGTTGACCCCATATGCAATGGTGTGGCAGAAGGTCAAAACATAGGTGAAGTCAGGGTCAGGGACACACCGACGAACTACTTAGTCACCAAAAATTCTCAACAAATATGGGTCATCCGAAATGTTCCAATGAGAATCATGCATAAGTTTATGGGATTGTGAAATGATGAAATCAGTGGGGACCCCATTTGTTTCTAGAAAGATCAAAATGACCACATACCATGGGGTAAGGTCCACAACATCCCCATGGTTCTCATGAGGTAAGAATTCTATAATGGGGAGGGGTGAGTCAACATGATGGCCCAATATTGGAGAAAACCAACTAATGTAGTCAACTGCCACTTTTTCCACTCCTCTCTTATCTCGAATTTCACTATCAAACACATGGAGGAAGAGCATCCACCTAATGAGGCAGGGCTTAGCTTCAAGTACTTTCAGGTGGAAACGAAGGGCAGCATGATCTGAAAAGACAATGATTGTTAACTCGATAAGATATGAACGAAATGTATCCAAGGAAGACACAATAGAAATATGGTTTTTTCCTGTGATTGTGTAGTTTTCTTGGGTAGGGTCAAGGGTACATGAAGCATACACAATGACATGGGGTGCATTATCAACCCTTTGTGATAAAACTACCCCAACTGCAAAGTTAGAGGCACCCACATAAGCTCCATGGGGATATCCCACCATGGTGATTAGATGAAAAGAGGTGATGTGAGAGTCCTTTTTTGGAGAATATAGAGAATCCTCACAATTTTTATCAGACACAAACTCAGAATCCTTTTGTAATAACATGGATTAGTGAAGTGTGATCTTACTAAAGTATTTGTTGAATCAGTGGTAAAAAAACATCATGGCCCAAGAAATATTGCACCTCACGAAAACATTTTTCATATTTAAGGGTTAAAATTAATTTTATTTTTGATTTATCCACTTGAATTTCCTCTATTGATATAATATTCCCACGAACTATCCCCCGTCCAACCAAAAAATGGAATTTCTCATAATTTAATAAAAGATATTTTCTATGTAACAGCAGAGGACAGAACCTAAGTGAGTCAAATGGCCATCAAAGGAAATTCCATAAAACATGAAATCATATTCAAAAACTTCAATACAATTATATAGGTACTCAAAAAAATACTCAACATACATCGCTGAAAAGTAACGTGAGTATTACATATAATAAAAGGCATCATTCTGTATGAAAATGAGCCAAAAGGATAGGTAAATGTTTTCTTTTCTTGATCCTCAATGGATATAAGGATTTAAAAATAAGATGAATATCCATCCAGGAAACTATAATGGGGCTTCCTAGCCAATCGTTCTAGCATTTGGTTAATGAAATGTAGTGGAAAGATGTTCTTCTGTGTGACTTGATTTAGTCAATGATAGTCAATAAAGACTTTCCAACTATTTTTCACACATGTTGGCACCAATTCATTCCTTTCATTTGAGACAACTGTTATTACTATTTATATGCACTATTTTCACTGGGTTAACCCATTTACTATCAGATATACAATAAATGATCCCCACAACAATTAATTTACTGAATTCCAATTTTACCACTTCAATGAGAGTGGGATTCAACCAACTTTAAGATTGTCTCACGGTCTTAGCCTCATCATACAAAATTATGAGGTGCATAAAAATAGATGGGTTAATCCTGGGAATATCAGTCAATGTCCATTCTATTTCCTTTTTATACTCTCTCCAATGTTTGAGAAGTTTTTATTCCTAATGTTGATAGAGGTTATTGTAAATAATTACAAGAAATTGGTCAATACCCTCAAGATAGGCATATTTTAAATGAGATGGATGTGGTTTTAATTCCTACTCATGGAATTTTTTGATTTGGGGAGAGGATTTATAGGGAATAAGTTCCATTAAACTGTCTATCTGCTCAGGTTTATTCTCTAAAGATAGAGAATCTATTTAAATGTGATTTGAAAAATAATCAACGGTCATGGGTACCTTAGAATGAACACACTAATCAATTAATGCACAGAATTTACACTTTTCAGAACCCACACAAAACTCAAAACCTGAATCAAAACTTAAAACATCCACAGGTGAAGAAGAGGAAAATGAATCATAGTATGGGTTGAGGAAAGATTTGTGTGTGTGTGTGCATAATTTGATATCACTTCCATCAAATAGACATGAAAAGTGGAGTGCTCTTCAATGGGGTATTTTAGAGCCTCAATGATGTTAAAACACACCTTTTCTCCTCTGAACTCCATGGACATCATACCATTGTGAATGTTGATTATTGTATTTGTTTTTTCGAGTAATGGACTCCCATGTATGAGAGGGGAATTTCATTAAATTAGGGTATCTTAAATCTCAAGAATGTATAAATCAGTGGGGAAGATGAGATTCTTCACTCTTACAAGGACATACCCAATCACTATTATGGGATTTATAGTACTCTGATTGGCATGTTGCATGATAATTCCTATTATTTTATGTACTCCAACATGCATATAAGTATACAGGGAGTAAGGTATTACATTAATGGAGGCACCTAAATCAAGCATAACATTAAAAAAGAAGGTCTCCCCTATGGTACATGGTATCGTGAATGTGCCTGGATCCTAGCATTTGGTTGGAATTACTAGTTGAATCAATGTCGAGACATTCCATCCCATGATGACTCCCTCATTTGCATTCAGCCTTCGTCTATGGGTGTAATGATCTTTAATAAATTTGGCATAAAAAAGAATTTTCTTGATTGCAACAAATAAAGGAATATTATCATGAACTTTTTTAAATGTATCTATTATTTCATTATCAATCTCGTTATCAAAATGTTTTTTGATTTTGAGAGTCTTTGGGGGATAGAATAGGAATGGATTGTTCATCCGAATCTTCAATGATAATTTTATTTCACTTTTTATTTTATATCCCATCATTGGAATTTTTTATGGGTGGGGAAAGAGTGTTTTCTAGGAGGGACATACATGTTGAGTAGAATTACTAGGGGTAACTTATTTACCACTATAAAGTGTAATTGCACATACATTACCTTTTTACATCATATTGGAAATGGGTTGGGATGGTAGTTGTCTAGAACCTTGCATCATAAGCTCACCGATGGTGTTCGCCAATTATCCCACATGAGTTCATAGGTCTTAAATTGCTGATTGTGTGGTCTTTTGGAACTGGAGGTTCTGGGTTTCCATTGTTTCACCATGTCGTCGAGGATTGGTTCTGATTTGGGAGGAAGAGGATGATTGTTTTGAGAAGTTGAAGGATAAGAAGGTTACAAACCTTGGCCATGTGGATACCAATTCTACTTGGGGTAGCTTTAGTTTCATCCTTTTCGGTACTGGGGTTGTGCATGACACCCATGGTTTGGATTTAACCTGAATTTACTCGGCTTGAAGGGAGGTTCTTATTGGAATGGACACCCTTGGAATGCGGCTTCACAATACTTAGGTGAATCATGAAGTTGTGGGAACTGGTAAAAATATGAGTATTGTCTGAACAAATACAAAAATGTAATGGAACAGGAAGAGATTATGAGTTACCTTGTGATTGAGATAATTTCCTTAGAAAAGTATGCATCTCATCAAGATTATTATCTACCTTTTGTTCTAGGGATGAATGACATACATCATAAACTCCTTGGGTTGGTGCAATATCTCATGTACCAAATTGTTGTGCATTTTGATCCATATTGGATTTTATGTCACAAGAGGCGGAAGGAGTTTTATCAACGAAGGAACCACAAGCTGCTCCATCAATAATTCCACGTTCCATGGGGATAAGTCCCTTATAGAAGTATTGTATTAATAGTTTTTCCCTAATCTGGTGGTGGGGGTATCTTGAGCAGAGTCATTTGAATCTCTCCCAGTATTCATGAAGGGTCTCCCCTTGTGATTGACTAATTACACAAATATATTTCCTAACTGATGTAGTTCGGGAGGCAGGTAATAATTTCTCTAAAAATAGTATTTTCAGGTCCTTCCATCCCCCAATTATGGTAAGCAAACAGTATATCTAATCTTTGGATACACCATCAAGGGAGATAGGGTAGGCCCTAAACTTAATTAGGAACTCATACACATTTTGGGGTTTCATGGTGGAGAATAAAATGTGAAACTATTTTAGATGTTTGTGAGGTAAGTCACCAGGAAGACCATGAAATTTGGGAAGTATGTGGATGAGGCCTGATCTCGGCTTGAAGTTGGCAGCTTCCTTGGGATATTGGATGTACATAGGTTGGTACTCCACATCTGAGGTGGTTAGTTTTTTTTAATTTTCTATTATATGAAGACTTGTTTTCATAGATAATATTGGGTTCAATTTTTTATTGGTTTATTACCACTTGAGGTTCCATAAGGGGTAACTTAGTGTTACTTGATTTTCCTTCTCTATATGCCTTGATTTGTGTGTGATGTGTCTTTTCAATTTCAATGTCAAATTCATGTAGTTTTTCTTTTTCTGATCGGGTCATGAAAATAATTTGTGATGTTTTTTATTGAATATTTATAAAATCACATAATAATTGTTAAAGGAGAATATAATTTTATACTATAGAATTATAGAAATATAGATGGAGAAGAAGAGAGAGAGAGAGAAAGAAAACAAAAAATAACCAAAAATATTAATAGAAAACTAAAACTATAACAATACAAAAGGGGAGGGGTATTGAAAAGAGTACTAATAAAGAAGTAAAATAAATAAATAAAAGTAAATAAATAGAAAACATGATCGTGGATTCCAAGAAACGGCACAAAAATTTGACTGTGTTGTCAAGCCCGACAAATTAGTTGTTTAATTTTGACTTGAATGTCTGCAGTAAAGCAACAACCCTAGGTCATCACTTTGTGGATGCTTAGATAATTATTTAAAAAACTAGGTTATGATTATGGAAGTAAAAAAAAGGGAAATTGGGATTTATAAAATTTTTGTTTGACGATTAAATATGACAATAGAAAATGAAAGCTTTAAAAGAAAGTAGAAATAAATAAGATTAATTAAACTTGATCAACCTAGATAAGTAGTGTGATGCTCATACTTCATTGATTCAAGAGAAATTATATAGATATTTTAATACCTAGTTTGCAACATATATTACCATAGTTTCTATTTTTATGATAGGATACCTCCTACAGTTCAGTAGACAATACTCAATGATTCACTGGACACTATCGATGATTGGGTGATTTTTGTTTGAATTCATAACTGAAGCTCACCAAGGCAAAACACAAAGAAATAAATGTGCTATCAAGGTTTGTATGTTTTTTATTTGTTATACTAAGATATAAATGTACCTGGCCTTGGTAGTTCTTATGTGTGTTCAATTGACCAATTTGAACAACACAGACACTACAATTGAATGAGGGAGGAAAAAGGGATGAACAGTGTGTGAAACATCATGTGAAAGTGTACCCCCCAAATTGATCATTTGAGTTTGAGTGTAACATACAAGTATATAACTCAATTAAATAAAATTATAGCATGAAGAATAACAACATTAAAACCAGAATTAAAAATATCATTAAAAATAATAAAAATATGAACCTTGGGATTACAAAATGTTTCTCCCCGGGTGATCATAAGGGGTTCATAAATCCTTAGGAGAAGAGGAAAAGGAATATGTTGAATTATAACTTCCCATAATCTCTATAAATTAGAGGGATGATGGAGATACACCTTTGGGACTCTAAAATGGTAGAAACTTGCATCCTAGTCGAACTCTGAAATGGGGATCCCAAGGTTCCATTTTATTGGAAAACTGGATAGTGGTTTTGGGCACACAGATTTCTTCAAACCACTTGTACCATGAATTTAATCCATTATAAAATTGAATATACCTTTTGAAAATACTAGAAAGTCTTATAAACACATCCCTACTATCTCAACAGAATGTTTGCAATCTATTGGACAATTGGATCCACGGATATGGACAGATTACAAAACGACACTTTTGACTTCTCACAAATTCGGTGTTCTAGACTCATCGGGTCAGTTAGGCGCCTTGATAAAATAATTGGGAATGGGTTCTTTCAAAAGATATGCATCCAATTGGAATTTGTACCAGAAAACCAATTATGAGCTAATTTGGATTCCCTGAAGTTTCTAGATTGCCACAACAGTGGACTGGCCATCATGGATCCATGCAATTTTGGACCATTTTTCTTCCACTTCATCATGGGCCCTCCAAGTCATCTCATCCTACATTTAAATAATCAAAAAAAGTAAAATTTATCATTTTAATAGATATAAAAACAAAATAATGGAATGAATCGTGAATATAAATGTTTTATTATTATTAAAATTTTCGATACAAAACATGTTTAGCATAGTGGTATAAGGGTGGAAATGAAACACTGAATCATGGAACGATCAGGTGGTTCCATGATAAGGACAATTTTTTTTTCTCAATGTCAACTTTGATACCACAATTTTCTATGACGAAGCCATGAAATTTTCTCATGGTTACCCTGAAATAATGTTTTATAGGGTTCATCATCATGATATGTTTTCATAATTTGTTGAATATGGAATCCTGGTTATCCATGTGCTTCGAGCATTTTCAGTAATTAACCACTGGATCATCAACATGTCATTTATCGAAATTCTATAAAAAAATTTAGATATGAGGTGCATGTAATTTTTTTATGTAGAACCGTCATTCTTCATGACAGATGGAATTACCCTACAATATAATGCTCCAAGGGGGTCTATGAAGGCAGTTGATACATTCAATTATGGGGGCATCCATATTTGGTTGTACCCTGAAGAAATATCTATGAAGTAGATTTATTGATAATTATACCTCGTATCAATCAATAGTTCTATTATTGGAGCCATGAATTCGTCATTTGAAAAGTTCTAGTTGATATATATGAAGTCAATTCATACCCTTGTTTTACAATTTTTCTTCATTAGTGGAATAATATTGGCTAGAAATCATTGATAATGAACATCCCAAATGAATTTGGACTTGATGATTTTGTCCACAAAAGCCTCAATTTTGGACGTGTGAGTTGGGTGTGTGGGCATAGGTTCTTATTTGTATCCATGATGGTCATATGGAAAACACATGTGATGTGTGGACTCCTCATGATCGATGTCTTCAGTACCTGTGTAATTATAGGATAATAGGACCAATTTTTCATTAGGGAGGAATTATATACCTCCTTCTCTTCATAATTTTTTATGGTACTTATCAATGTGGGTTGTGGATATTTATATTCACCCAAATTTATTTCTCATATTTCATCAATTGTGGTGGATACACCTTCTTCAAATGTATTAGAGGTATCCCTATGGTATTTTTATTATTCATATTGTTTATTATTTACCTCTTCCACCTATTTTGATGAATTAGGTGATGAATAATGTTTCTCCGAGTTAGGAGAGGTGTGAGAATTTTGAAATTTAGAAGGCAAAGAAACTATTTCAGGCTAAATTGATGGTGAAAGGCCTTTTTTAGCTTCTAAGGGGAAATGTGGGGATGAGAATGGCCATATTAATTTTCTATCATTGACAAGAAAAAATCATTCATCCTAAATGAAAAAAATATATACTACTCAAATATCATGGGATTAAATGAAGACATTTTCATGTAGGATTTCATTACTACTTAGAGATTTGATAACTTCTCCAGTGCTATTGGGTTCTATTTTCTTGACTAACATTATAGAATTCTATATATGTGTTAATTAATTTAGACTCATCTCATGGATTTGGGTGGGGGGAAACATGTAAACTACAATATGCTATTTGAAAGGGTTAGCTGTATTCATCTCCCAGCCATTCACAGCATAGATTCTGGAAACATCATAATTCACAAACTATTTCCCATCCCATTGGTAAGATACTATGTCACTTTTCTGTGACTGAAAGGATTTGAATGGGTATTTTCACCATGAAATATACAGATTTGTCCATTCACATAATATTTAAGCATTAGTGGTATGAAAATGGGAAATCCACCTGCTAATGTATCCATGGTATTCCCAGAAGATCATTGAAGGTCACATCTTACCTAAAAACAATGAATTATGAGTCAGAAACAAGATCCAAGAACTGAGTTCTGAGTTTTATTTCACCAAGAAGAATTTTCTCAGCCTTTTTGTAACCTTATAACATTTAAGTGGGGGAGTGAGATTCATTGAAACCTAATTGTTGAAGTATTTGAATTATAGTTTTGTTGATTGTTATATCATTTTAAATGAAATATCATCATATATCAATGTCATTTATCGTTACAAATATATACATGGATCTGGTGTGTCCATGTATGATAGAATCCTAATCGTTATCTCTGAAAGATATAACAGTGTGGCATTCCTCAAGATCATTGTCAACATGATATACTTTAGCAGCGGTATCCTCATCTTCAAATTCCTGAAGGATCGACAAGACCTATATAAGTGCATGCCATATGTCATTTGATATACTCAAACCATGAAGGTTGACAAAATGGATGAAAATTTGGTTAATTGCTTCATAAAAACATACTTTTGATCTAATGGACTTTTATTCCCAACCAGTTCATTCTATTTTTCAGGTGATGTAGGAGCTGAAGTATACGATGTGGATGGATCATCCCTTGGCACTACAACTTAAGCTGTTTCCTCTTTCTGTTGATTAGGTCTACTAGGTCTTCCTGCATGTCGAGGTTGATTAGGTGATGATGTATCCTATAGATGATATTTTTAGTATAATCAGGTCATGGTAGACCCAGTCATGACTAGGGAAATCTTATTACCCATTCTGAGCTCGTTGGAGATATCTCCAATGAGTTTCAGTTGCAAAGATGGTTCAAGCTAGGATGTGGTTAGAGTAATGACTCGTGGAATGAGCATATCTTCCCTTGTATCCTTGACACTGATGGACTCTCCCCCATGTATCCTAAAAAATTATAGGGAATTCAAGTTCATAATCACACCCTCATCTAATAAGGGATCCATTAAGTGAATAACATTCATGGAACTGAAGATCAATTCCTCATCTGATAGAGATTCTATTTGGTGGTTTAACACTTATTATGCCATGTAGAGGGGAAGTTCCCATTATTCTAGGACATTAGGCATGGTTTTCACAAAATTAAAAGAAAAATTAATCCTTGGAAGTATATCATATTTTCGTGTTTTTGTCTTACTCTTCTTCCATGTTTATTTTTTGAAGACTAGATTTTAGAGTACTGAGATTCCAATGGAGTCTGTAGTGTTATAGTGGAAGCTATTGAAAGAATTATTGTATGTTTCAACTATTTTCTGAGGGTAGAATGATTTTGATTGATAATTTTTATATCCATATGTTGATTCCCACCAAAGGAGAAATATAAAAATATAAAAGGATGGAATACATGAATATGAGTACTATTTATCCTGCAAAAAGCAATGGAAGGAGAAGATGGTCGACGCTCGTAGAATGTGAAATCCTATAAGAGACTCGCGATCAAATTACCATCATATGGTCATTCAAAAGAAACATGCGCAGGGCATAACATGCAGTGGATCCCATGGAATCCATTTCAATAAGCCCTTGAACTCATGCAATGACATTCCAGATAACAAGTGGTCATGCGACAACAACCGAATCTTCTCCCCTAGGCTACGTGATTTGATATTGGAGATCTCTTCAAAACCCATATGAAATTAATTTTTAAATAGGAGGAAATTTTCCAATATGTGGAGGCATCTTGCAGTCATAAATATCATACAATGAATCACCTCTGGGAAGGATTATTTTCCCTAAAAACATCCATGAAAACTCACCAGACCCCTAAGCCTTTATTACATAACGAAAAAATAAATAGAATAGAAGGTGGAGAAAGCCTCACACAGTTGTAAACAAAATCTAAATCACCCCTAGTGTACTTCATGTCAACACAATACCTTCGACACATGACTTACACATCCCATGAATGCTCATCTGTATGCCATCATCATCACTCAAAGAGCCTCGGTATGTCTATAAAACCTCACACTCTCCTTTTTCACCATGTGGACATGTGAATGGATTTTTCAATGAAATTATTTCTCAACTACACATGACATTTTTGGGAAATCAATGTATTTCTAAGAGGTAGTGTAATTTTATTTTACATTACTTGTGTAATCATGCATGACACTTATCTATTTGATAATTAAACTTAAATAATTGAAGGAGGATGTAGAAGCCTATCACAGTCATAAAACCAGTGAGATGTGGAAAAGAAGTTTGTATCACAGTCTCACAGGACTCTTAGGAAAGTCGGCTTGATTCTGTGAAGCCCCCTTGAAAAACCATCCTAATCTCGAAAAATTCCTAGAAAAGTCACCCATGATCATCTGAAGTCCATCCAATAGGTACCCTAGTGTTAAAAATGACCTTGTACATGTCAATATGACAATAAGGAATTCCTTAGTCATGTCCCACGTTATTCAAAAATTCCCTATTAATTGGAAAAAATCCAATAAAGGATATGTTTATGGGAGGGATGCATGGTTACAAGAAATAAGTTGAGTCCCTTAGAGTGATCCACGTTAGAGACTCGTGAAGATGTATGGCGCAGAAGTCCTTCACTGACACCATCATGGATCCGCATGAGATATGCTATGTTAATTGGATAATGACCGGGTTGGAGAGTCCTATAAATTCTCCACAACAAAATGAAAAATGGACTGGACTTCTACCCATCATGTTCAAGAGGATGAACTCTCAGAGCCTCGCACCAGCGCTAGAGTAGATTTCTCAAAGTAACTGATTTCGTGATCGACATGTCTTCTATAATGTAATAAACTAGTAAAAAACCATAGTTATCATGCACAAGTAATTAAGAACTTTTCTTGATCACCCGTAGATCACGCGATGGAATTCTGAATGACATGCAGGGAATATCCTGCACATCTTCTAGATCGTGAAAGTCATAAAATTAACTGACACTGAATATGTCTAAGAAATTCGCAATATAATAGTTAGAAATAAGAAAAATAATTTGAACACTTATGCAAGGAAATATTCGCTAATCCTCATATGCTTTGTGAGAACTATCCAAGACATGCGAAAAGCACTAGGTTATGTCACCCATGGCTCACAAGACCCCTTGGGCGTACAACATAGATCACGAAATGTCTTCCAAACATCCCAATGTAAGTAATATTGGACCCCCAGTCCTGACATCCTAGTCTCATGAAACCCTCTTTTTTGTAGTTCAAGTCTTGTTATGTCCCCCAGACATATTTCCTGTCTAATGTAATGGCACTCGGTCATGTCAGTGGTGTCTCAGGGTAGCACACGAGCATGTCAACTAGGTCTCATGATGCCCTTATAGAGAGCCAACCATGTCTTCTGATGCCTCCATACATCTCATCCATGACATGTGACACCCTCCTCGACATGTGACAATGACTCTCATAACACCCTCCATATATATCATTTAACACTTATGAAGACTCCTTGTCAATTCAGCTAGATCATGAGACACCCTCTAAACAATCCAATCCGGTCAAGTAATGAATTTTAGGACAAACCACACAGCTCTTATGATGTCCTCTTAAAAATCCAACCCTAATCATGTAAAACCCCTTATACATGACATCTACGATATGTGAAGTCCTAAATAAAAGACAAATTGAAAACGTGACATCCATTTAACATGCAAGGAAGAAATTCTCGGAAATATTAAGAAGACTACCAGGAAATGTTGAATAGCTAATTAACAATTGATAGGTAAGAAAGTAGGTCAGGAAAACGGTGAATCATAGTGATTGATCATTTAGTCCACCCTGAGTTTTTAAGCCATGACCAAAGGGGAACATTGGTGTGAAACTTGTGATCCAATAAATCACAAGAAATCTGATTCCTGTCATATGTGTTATACATATGATGAATTTATAAGGCCATAGATCCATATTAAATCTCCAAATGGAATCATATGGATAGAAAAAAAAAATTCACCCTCAATGTGTAATCCCCAACCAAAGGGAAATGTCAGTGTGTAGTCCATGATCAAATGTACTATGATAACTCTGATTCACGCCATATATGGGAAATTTTGGATATTTTTCTAAGGCTTGAGCACCATATCAAATCTCAAAAGGGTATCCCAAGGCATGATTACATTTTCCAACCTGAGTTTGAAAACTGAAACCAAAGCGGAACATCAGTGTGTAAGACCTGATAAAATGAAATATGATAACTATGATTCATGCCACAATCGGGATTTGTAAGAATCTTTTCTATGGCCCAAGATCCATATCAAATCTTTGAAGGGAATCCTAGATCTTGGTAACTTTTTCTGCCCCTAATGTGTAATCCCCAACCAAAGGGCAACGTCAGTGTGTTATCCACTGTCAAATGAACTATGAGACCTCGGAATCCATCCATATTTAGGATATGTAGGAAACATTTCTAAAGCCGGATCACTATCTCAAATCTCTAGAGGGAATCAAAATGCATGATAACATTGTCCACCCTTGGGGTGTAATCCTTGACAAAAGGGAAACATTTGTGAGTAAGAACCAATCAAATAAAATATTTGGACTCTGATTCCTAAAATAATTGGGATACATAGGACTACTTTATAAGGCCCAACATCCATATCAAATCTCCAAAAGTATTCCTAGGGATATATAACTTTTTCCACCCTAGGTTTGTAAGCCCCGACCAAAGAGAAATGTTAGTTTGTAAACCCCGATCAAATGAACTACGACACTACTAGAAATAATATCAATACCAATGGTTTTGGGAAAACTGTTGGTATAGTTCTTTTATATGGACCTATACCAACAGTTTTGGACAAAACATTATTATAGGTCACCAATTTGGACATATACCAACAGTTTTCCCAAAAACATTAGTATAGGGGGGACCTATACCAACATTTTTGGGAAAACCATTGGCATAGGTCCCCCTATAGCAACAGTTAGTCCAAAAACATTGGTATTGGTCCTATAATCAAAGAATCTATACCAATGGTTCTCAAAACAATTGGTATAGGTCAATACCAACGGTTTTGAGAACCATTGGTATAGATACATTTATTATTTATGGAATCTTCTTACAAAGAACAGTAAATAAATAAAAATTTAAAATATTTATGATAATTCATATATATATATTTATGAAATTCTGTTTACAAAAGTCATGTTAGGTTAGTGGTTAGGTCGTTTAATCATACACCAGAGGTACTATGATCAATACCAACAGAATGATTCTATTGTGAAATACATATACCAACGGTTTTATGGAACCATTGGTATAGATTTTTCATATTACCTATACCAAACGTTTTGAAAATCATTGGAATATGTCTATACAACAGTTTTTCCAAAACCGTTGGAATAGACCTATCCCCATGGCTTAGTAGCCAACGGTTCTCCAAACCGTTGGTATAGGATATACAAACAGTTTTGGAGGCCTATACCAATGGTTTCAAACCGTTGTTTTGGGGTATTATTCTAGTAGTTTGAGAACTATTATTCCTAACATAATAGAGTTATGTAGGATTATGTTCTATGGCTTGATCTTCATAAAAAATCTCCGAAGAAAATCTTAGGGCTTGATAACATTTTCCACCCTCACTGTGAAATGTCTGACTAATGTGCAACGTTAGTGTGTAATCCTCTGTCAAATAAACTATTATAACTCTCATTCCCTCCATAAAAAAGATACGTATGATGTTTTTCTAAGGCCCAATTTACATAATATATCTCAAAAGGGCATCCTACAAAATAATAAATTTGTCCACCCTCAATGTGTAAACCCTGACCAAATAAAAATGTTAATGCGTAGGCCTTGATGAAAAGAACTACAAGAACTCTGATTCTCTCCAATGTAATGATATATTGGACTCATTTCTAAGGCCCAATCACTATATAAAATCTCTAAAAGGCATCCTGGGGATTGATAACCTTATCGACACATGGTCTAGAAGCCCGGGCCAAAGGGTAATGTAAATGTGTCAGCCCCAATCAAATGAACGGCGAGAACTCCGATTCCTACCATAATTAGGATACACAGGATACCATTATACAACATGATCTCCATATCAAATCTCCAAAGGGAATCCTAGGACTTGGATAACATTTTCCACCCAAGGTGTGTAAGACCCAAACAACATGAAACATATGTGTGTAAGCCCTGATAAAATAAACTATGAGAACACTAATACCCACCATAATCAAGATACGTAGGAAATTATTATAATCCTCGATTTCCATATCAAATCTCCAATGGAAATATTAGGGCATGATAAATGTTTCCACCCTCGATGTGTAAGTCATCACAATTTGAAAACATTAGTGTGTTAGCCCTAATAAAATGAAATTTGGGAACACTGATTCCCGCTATAATTCGGATATATAGAACAAATTTAAAAGGCCTAATATTTATATAAAATATCTAGGGGTAATCACTGGGATTGATAATTTTTCCCACCCACACTTTGTAATCCCAGAACAGAGGGAATAGTTAGTGTGTAAGCCTCGATCAAATGAACTACTAGAACTCTGATTGCGGCCATAATTGGGACAATTAGGACACCTTTTAAGGCATTATATTCATATCAAATCTACAAAGGGAATCTTTGGGATTGATAATGTTGTCCACCCTCAGTGTGTAAGTCCCCACCAAAGGGAACCGTTAGTTTGTAATCCCCAACAAAATGAACTACAAGAACTCTAAATTCTTCCATAATGAGATACATATGACAACATTATAGAGCCCAATCTTCATATTATATCTCCAAATTGTATTATAGGGTTTGATAACATTGTCCACCCTCAGTTTTTATGCCCCGTACAAATAAAAATTTTGGTTTGTAAGCCCTAATCAAATGAACTTTGTGAACTCTAATTCCCTCTACAATAAGGATACATAGGATTCCTTTCTAAGTCCCAAAATCCATATCATATCTCCAAACAGTTGACCCAATTCACAATTCCCCACACCTACCATGTGATTACATTTATTATTTCCCATCCCTTATTTCCTACATTGAGCATAGATTACATGGGATTTGGGAGATGTAATAATCATATCATTTTCATCACAACCCTCAATAAAAGCAAGGGAAATGTTAGTGTTTAATCACCATTCAAATAAATTGTGAGAACTATGATTCCCACCATGATCGAGATACATAGGATTCCTTTCAAGGGCATTATACCCATATCAAATCTTCAAGGGTATTCCCCAATACATAATTCCCTAACCCATTAAGCAATGAGACTGATAATTTTCCTTCCATTATTTCTCACATGGAGAATAGATCACATTTGATTAGGGAGTTATGACAATCATTTCATAGGTCTTGTTAGCCTCTATAAAATAAAAGGGAAATGGCATTGTGTAATCCCCAATTAAGGGAACTGTGATGAATTTGATTCCTTCTATAACTAGGATACATAGAACACCTTTCTCAGGCGTCATTCCAAACACAAATAGGCATCAACTTCATCATAGGTCCTGCAATGTCTTTGACATTTAAACCATCAGGGACCATTCAATCCAAATAATTGATCATCATTATTCATCCAACAATGGAATGAAAACCACCGAACTATGAGAATTCCAATTCCGACAATAACCAAGATACATAAGACACCCTCTTAAGACCCAATCACAAGAAAAACATCTATTTTGATGTAATCAATATGTCTCTGACATTTAAACCATTGGGACTCAATCTTTCCCATGTGAAGACAACACTACTTAATCCTTCAGTGGACTAAGAAATCAACTGAACTGTAATGATTTTGATTCCTTCCATAATCTGGATATATTGGACTCCCATTTTAAGGAACAAGCACTATATTAAAACATCATATGAGTAGTCCTAGTACATAATTCTCCACACCCATATTTCATGAGGCTGATCAGTTTTCATCCCTTGTTTCTCTCAAAAAAATAGCCACTAGGGTTTAGGGTGCCACAGTGAACACCTCATTTGAATTATGAATCTCCACCAGCCATAAAAATCACAACATGTTTGCCTTAATTAGTGGAATGATATAATAACCCCTAATATAATGGTATCCACCATGGAGTGAATTCCAAGGGAGTGATTTATCTATAATAATTTTGATTCCTTCCATAACTAGGATATTCCGGACGACTCCTTGATGATCATGTTCAAATATTTGGAACCTTTGAACCTATATATATTTCCCCTCTACATGATTTTAAACTGAATTAGTTTAACAAACATCATGATTTTTTATTTATATAATGACTTTGATACATATCACATATCATAATGCCTCAATACCATTCTATAAATATTAAACTGCCTCCCTCTATAGTAGCATATTCCAAAGCATTTGGTTGCATGAATTGATCATATAACAATTTTACCCATCATTAGGGAAATGGATGGACAACCTCATATACATACACATGGATTTATTAATGATATACCCATTCCTATCTTCATTAATGAGATTACATTTATTTTACATATAAATAGAGTTAACCTATATTCATTTTGTTAGGTTAAATGGTCTCATATTTGTATTAGAAAGATATTCATGAACATATATTAAATATTTAAGTGATTCCCAGAGTAAGCAACAATTCCACCCATAACGGTGGGATGAGAACAACCACCATTCCACTCGACCAATGTGAATCCCTAAATTTAATTGTTTCAGAAACCCCTAATGACCACATACCTTTAAAACGTAGTTACGTACCCTTTTATAGATGAGGGAATCATTGAATGTTTCCATTAATAATGATAAAGACCTTATGTTAATAATTATGAATGAAATCAGACCCCCACTATAAACCATCAGGCCCAACCGAACCCGCCTCAATGAGGATTTCCCCAGTCATCTCTTCCCTATAAAAATGAAAATGGTGAACCCAATGTGAATAACTCTAAAAACAAAATGATTGTGTAATCATCTATCGTTCAATGTTTTACACCATATGCAGACCAAAATTGTTAAATGTACATAAAAATCTCAATAAATAAAATGATCGGTGAATCATGTGTCCGGTCAAATTGATTTTCATACCCTACACAGAAAAATTAGTATGACTTGATTATCCTAAAGATGATCCTCTATAACTATGGTGTTATTAAAATAATTATATCTTTGTTTTGACTAGTCTAAATGAGTCGAATGGAGAGATCACAAATAACCTGAAAATTGTGTTAACCATGAATCTTTGATTGAGAAAATACTGCCAAAAATATCTCACTAATTAGTAAAATTGTTTATTTTTTCTGCATGACTATAGGTACTACTCTCAGAATCTCAAACCAAGAAAGTTTTTACAGCATCTAGTAACCAAACTTGTAAATAACTTATTGTTGTAACCTCCAAGTGTCATAAAATGATCTCACCTTCTTGACAGCTCTGACGTCGGGTGGTGAAAACCATGGTCTGGGAGTACAAACCTCATGGTATAATCCCGACCCAAGATTCTTCCCATGAGGTTCTCCAAGCATGGAAACTAGTGAGTGTGCATAGCCTGAGGAACATTGTAGCTAATTAGGTAATCCGTATTTCCAAAACCAACAACTTTTGGAGCATATCCCCATAGCATGACCACTACCACCTTTCATATCTAATTAAGCTAGAACATGAAGGTTAATATAGCTCCAGTCCAGTTTAGGGGGTGACCAGGGGCCCCAACATACCACCATCACCAACACTGTCCTTCATTACCCACCATTCACCTATTGAGGGTATCACCAGACACACTACGCTGCATAATGCCCATGCATGGGAAATAAGGAAGACACGTTAGAGGACGATGGAACAGAATATCCAAAAGAGGGCTCATAACCCTACTCCTGCTGAGAATGCTTGTCAGTATATTCTAGAAGAAACCAGCAAGAAGGATCATGGCCCTAATCTCTCATAAAAGGTCTGTGGGAATTTTACTGTAATACGAATGGGGAATATATCTCTACCATGGTGCACAAATTCCATCGACATATTCTAGTTTCCCAAGTGGGCAGAAGTGGGTTCAATTCCAAACTTCAATCAAAAACATCTACCAGTGTATAATGGATATGAAAAATGTTCATGATTATAACCATCCACACAAGTTTCTAGAATGCCAATATATTTTAGCAATAGATGAAGAACTCCACCATCATATTCTTTCACTAATTCAGATAAATGGAAAAAAATATATTCATATCCATACAATAAAGATATTTCAACAATCTGATCACTGTGAACAAGTGGATGCATCAGATAAATCAAACATTCTTTCTCCCATCCAAAAGGATTTTTGGCATATTCTGATAAATTTTGAGGAATTATACTGGGCTCATTTTCTAATTCCTACTGGGGCTCACCAAGGGAGAGTGGCACATGCCTTAGGACAGGAGAACATGTTAGTAAAAATGTCTTGTAGTGTTTTCCAAAGGCCCAGGATCATGTTCATATCCCCATTCTAGATGGTTCTCACCATGTGAGAGGTGAAAAAGCCTCAAGATAGGCTCATATTCTTATTGAATAAGTCTAGAAGCATAATCTAATGGCCTATGATCAGTCATATATATCCCCATTCTGATTTGGGATGACCAAGTAAGAATGGAACAAGCCTCAAGACATGTTCATCTTCTTGTTAGTGAATGTTCTTAGCATATTCCAGTATAACAAGGAAGTCGGTCTCATATTCATAATTCCCCCAATGAACGACTGCATTTCTATAATTCCTAGTCATACATGAAGAGTATTACATTACTTCTCCCATTATGGAGGTCAATCAATAGATTCCCATTAAGAATTCATATTCTGACCAGGATCATATTCATATTCCAATTGGGGCCCACTAGGCGAGAGAGACACATTCTTCAGGGTATGCTCATATCCCTTATAAGAATGACCAGTAGTATATCCCAATAGACCAATACTAGGATCATATTCTTTTGGTATATAAGGCTCACCAAGTGAGGATGCATATTCCTTAGTACATTCTCATATTCCCTTAAATAATGAGATTGATCAATATAATACTCTAGTGTCTTCTCAATAGTAAGCTCATATTCCCAAAACACCAGATGGATATAATAATGTTCTGACAACCGTCAATAATAGGCTCATATCCCATCACAATCCCAATAGGCAAGTCATTATATTCCAAACATGATGTATAAAATGACCATATTTCCAATATGTTCAATTTTAATGCCCTTTTGATAATTTTAGACAAATTATCAACACCCCAAGGGTCTGATAACTCATTAACCAAAGAGGAATATGATGGTTACTATGATAGTCCTACTCATGGTAGTGTGGATATGGATCAAATGGACTCTATCCCTGATGTCCATTGTTGTCAAAATACCCATGGTGATATCTCCCATGGAAAAATAAATACACCCCTTGCCCAGACTCCTCCATATAGAGAGGTGTCTCGAATTCTGGCACCTTCTCATAGAGGGGTGTTTGAAACATCGGGGTCAATGGTATACAGTTCCCCATTAATATCTTGAAGCACCCAACTCTCATCAGTAGGAGACCTTCAAAATATTCATCTTTGGTCTAACCATGTGGAGGCATGTAAGTATGATGAAGAGAAGAATGACATTAATATATGGAGATATTTATCGAGAAAGAACCTCCCCGTCATGTTTTGGTCCCTCACTACTTCTGACTAGCAGACCCTAGATGAACTGGAAATTGATTTAATGACATGTATATGCCAAAATATGTGGGATTCTCATCAATGAATAATGGTTAATAACCTCACTTAAGTAGGATATGAGGGTCACCATAAAATTGTCAAGATACTCAATTATCAGTAAGATATTGATTTTATCTTCATGGCCAAATATCCAAAAAAATAAAATCACATCGAAAATCTACAATACACTATCCACAATTAGATCACAACTCTTCAGAAGATGATCATAAAATCCATATAATGCATTAAAATTTCATGATAGGGATATTATGGAACATTGAACACTGACACACCTCTAGAATAGAAGAAACCCTTAGATACAATGTCTTGTAATGTCATATGCTCTGGTGTAATCAGGGTACCAGGTAACAATTGTCCCAGTTGGTCACTGAAAAGGAATGATCCTACTTCAAAAATTCTCAGAAGTCATTAATAGAAAAAGATTTTATCAAACTCGGTTTCAAACTTAGACGCTCTAATCAATAGAAATTCATTTCAAACACATATTTTGAAGATACAATCAACCGAACAACTTCCTATAAAGAATGTTCTCATCATGGGCTTTCATCTCACCCTACTCCTACACGATCAAAGTTGTTCCACATTAAGCAGGATGTAGTAGTTGCTTATATATCATCCATACAAGATATGATTTATCACACAAGCCCAAAGAAATATCTACAACCACCTCCACCTCTCTGATATTCATTTACCAAGAGGAATTGAGACACATTGGCAGTAGCTGCGAACAAACCCCAGCCCAATAGGCTGGGGAAATTTATATCTCAATCACCATCACCAGGTTCATCATCCCTAGAGAGGGACCTCAGGAAATCAATGGTTAGTCTAGTTCAACCCCACCTCATTGGGATTGGGGAATTTATATCTTCCTAATCATCCCGAGAGACATCAATTCTCCGACTACTGTCATTGGATCCTAAAAAACAGTACCAATCCATTCCAAATTTGGACCCAAATTAACCCCACCCCATAGGACTTGGGTAATATTCATCATCATCATCACCATAGAGAGAATCACTCTTATTCGTATTGGGAGTGAAAATCAACAGTTTTCATCCCATCAATTCTACCCATCGTAAGACAACCCTCTGTTGATTGGGTATCGTTTGGAAATCACAACTGAAAACTCTATCAAGGTCATTATTCATTGACCTAGAGGGGAGGAATATATTTCAAATATAATCATACCCTATTATGTTATCAAGACAAAACATCCCAATATAGAAAAGGGTTCAAATAATGACATTGATGAAGGAAGTATAGAATCATCTTTTTTGCATCGAATGTAATGGAACAACCCCTATATCCTGATATTCCTCTGTAAATGTAATTTGTAACACCCCGACCCCATTTACCCAGAGTCGGTGCATTATTACATAACATTGGCATGATCAAAAAAGATCAAGTCTCGAAATACCAATTAGTTTAGTAGCCTTAGAATCACTAGATATATTCATAAAGGATACATTACATCATAAAGTGAAAACTACCTCAACATAGTCTCCATAGTCCACACTCATATCCCTTCATACTACCCCTACAGGTCATTCATAAAATACTTCTTCACATCCTGGGAAAAATAAAAAATAGAAAGGGGTGAGCTCAGATGCCCAGTAAGGATAACAATATAGCAGAAACTTTCATAAATAAGCATAAACATTTGAGGAAATGTATAACGAAAAAAAAATCCTTTTCCACTTGAACTTCAGCATAATATGGTAGAAATAAAATGAAATAATTTCTTTTAATTATTCACATGGATATTCTACTAGTCTAATAATCAAATGAAATATCAATAACCACTTTCATAATGATGGAATGCATAATGCCAGACAATCATAACAATATAGTCAAGGTCTTGTGCCAAGACTACAAATAAGATTTTTTCAAGGAATTATGCCAAGACACTAGTTTTCTCATGTGACCTACTGATGCATCGAGGATCTATAGCGGGATCCACCCATCACTTATTAAGTCCAATGCATTCCACATATGAACAGGTTTAAACATAACATAAAAATTTGTTTTAAAACTTGCATACGAAATGTCAATAATTTATCCATAAACCATGAATGGTATAAAAATAACAAATCCAAAGTCAAACATCTCACAAAACCTTCAATACAATATGGAATATTTTTATCATAATAAATCACATTCAAATAAGCTTAAAATCCATCAAAGGACGTTGACATATATGAAATCAAAACTATTTGAGAGAAATATCTCTTTTTTTAAATCATTTAAAAGTAACATAATTATAAAATAACACATTTACTTTGAAAATATTCTTATAAACTTTTAAGGTATGCTTTTATGATTTTATAATGGTGGAAAATAGCTGCACCTACCGTATAAGTTAAAAAAGACATTCTTACCTTAATTCTGTCGAAAAGGTTAAAAAGGACATTGTTTAGAAAACAACAAAACGATTCCTTTATAAACATCTTATAAAAAGTCAAAAAGGGTATAAATGACTTTAACCCATAGTCTGTAAAATAGTACGAATGATTTGAAATACAATTTTAAGAAACATGGATGTAGATGAAAAAAAGGTCCTAGTAGATAATTATGTATAAACAACCTTGGAAAATGAAGAGATTGTGAAATAAACTCTTACCTTGTACTTTTACTTGGTTGAGGGTACTTTAAACTCTTGTATAATTGTGAAATAATTTCTATTAAATTATACAAGAATCATATACATTAATATGATATCATATATGATCTTTTAACATTGATTTGTTAATAATATCTTAGTATTATCATCATTTTGGTTGTTAACAGATTCGTTTTCATTCATATTTTTTGTTATGTGAGTCATATTTTTATGGATGGGATGTATATTATTCATATACAAAATGATATCATGTCTATAAAAATTATTTTTAATCATCAAATTAAAGTTAGTCTTGAATGGATATGATGGGGGAATGGATCTCATCATGTTCATGGAAACGGAAATCCGTATGTACGCATGAGCAACAATATCATTATTTTGAAATTAAAACATTATATAATTGGATGTTATATAATATATACAGAATCTTTATCATGTTATATTTATTAATTACATGAATTACACATCATTATTATACCCATCCAAATAATAATTTATTGAGTAACAATTACACTACGACGTGGAGACGGTAGGCCGTACGTACGCATGTATTGTGACATGTCATTCAAAGGATGGATAGAATACTGAATATGGTTATACAATATTTATAATAGCATCAATATATATAAAATATACTGGAGTTATTATTTGGGAATTGAAATAACAAAGAATGTTGAATTTGAAGAAGAAAGGAAATCTAAAGAGGGTGGTGAAAATATTACCTCTTCTTCAGGTTATTCCTTTTGATTTGATCAAAAGGGATCCTTAGGTTGGATTTCAGATCCAACTAAGGCCTCTAGGATTAATTGAGGGAAGTTGATAGAATATTTGGGCAGGGTATGGTCGATCCAAAAGGCTTTGATGGTGTGAATTAGAGGGAAGGGGGAGTGCCCTTTTATAAGAGGGGTGAGGGGCACCTCTGGAAAAGCTAGAAATATTATTTTATAATAAATTCATATTCAGTTTCTAATGGCTCCAAAGTGGATTATATAAAGGTTAAGGTGGGGTGTGGGTATAAATACTCTAAAAAATTAATTTAGATAGGTTTGGGTCACCATATTAACCTTATCATTTATATTTAACTCATAGTTAAATAGTTTGACATTTACCATGTCTCTTTGTTTTTTTATATTATATAGTTAATAAACATACTATATACCTCCAAACGACCCCCAAGTGGTCCATTAATGATACAACTATCATTATATAAGTCATCTAGCAGTTCCTTATATTTTTTGGAATAGAATATCAATTAATAATATAATATTTGTCTTAAATACCCTTTTATGTCAATTTTGTCAATATTGGGTATTTTTTTTATAATTTCATAATGGAATTTTTACTTAAAAAAAATTTATATAACAAATCCTAATATGTCATATTAACCTAGATAAATACTGGAAATCATAAAAAGTCTCAAATTACATTTATTTTGATATTTATAATATCAATTATTTTAATATTTAATTAATTATGTAATTACTGAATCACATTTTTGTCATAAATAAATTAAATTATTTAAAGTCTAAAAATTATAAATAAAATACGATTATGTAGGAAATATTTTTATCTTACTAATGAACAATTATAATCGATTTTATATTATGTATAACCTAATATGAAAAATTATTTAGTTAATAAACATTGATTTTAACTCATTTAACTCTTTTTTGAATTAAATAATAATAAATATCCTAATCTAATCCAAGTGGACCAAAATGATAATATTTTTTTCCTAAGGTTATTTTTGGTCGAGATACACTTGTCCAATAGAATTAAGGAATTTTTTAGGGTAATATTAATATCATTTTTACCATTAATTACCCTATTTACTTTTAACTGTGGTAAATAAAAGTAAAAAGTTACTATTCACCAAAAAAATATTTTTATCCTATTGAACCAAATATTACTCCTTAATATTAACCGTGTCTCTCGGATTTTCGAAATTACACTCACAGAAGTTGTAGAATTATGTTTTATGTGAATTTCCAAATTCTCCTAGGAGGTGGGTAAAAGACAGTAAAATGTTCAATAAAATTTTTATATATATAACATTTTTATAAACTAACACCAATGAATTAAATTGAAATTATATAGTTATTATGTATCTATTTTGACCTTAATTTAATTTAAATAAAATAAATAATTAATTAAATACAAATTCAGTTTTAAACTATAGCTTAGTGTTTTTTCACTATTCATCAAAAATTGAATGTTTTCAGAAAAATATCAAAAATTCACCCTAAGCTAATTTCGATATTCTAAATCCAAAAATGAAGTCCATTTTGAAAGATAAAATTTACATAATTTCAAAATTTGGGTATTTCTATTCATAACGGCAAGTTTGATTGGTTGTGGTGTGTGTTAGAACTCGAAGTTGCGTACAACACACACTACTGTTTTATTCAATGAGAAGCATACAGTGGAAGCTTGGGGTGTTACATTCTCCCCTCCTTAAAATAATTTCTTCCTAGAAATTTCTAGAATACTTACACATGAAAAGAATTGGGTGGTTCTTCATCATATGTTCCTCGGATTCCCACGTTTCCTCTTCCATCTTATTATTTCCCCATAGAACTTTTACCAGACGAGTCGTCTGGTTTCTCTGCACTTGTTATCTTGTATCAATAATCCTGACGAGCTCTTCGCAATAAGACAGATCGCGTTCCAGTTCTAATTCCTCATATGTGAGTACATGCGTTGGGTCAGGCATGTATTTTCTCAACAGTGATACGTGGAACACATCGTGAACTTTGGAGAGACTTGGCGGCATTTCCAAACGGTAACGTATAGCCCCAATTCGTTCCAGAATTTCGAAAGGTCCGATGTACCTGGGACTCAATTTACCCTTCTTACTGAAACGTATAACTCCCTTCCATAGGGATACCTTCAAGAAAACATGATCTCTTACCTAAAATTCCAAATCCTTCCTTTGGTTATCGGCATAGCTCTTCTGCCTACATTGATATGATTTGATGTGGTTTTGGATTACCTTTACATTTTCCATCGTTTCCTCCACCAATTATGGGCCTACAAGTTTTCTTTCATCAATGTCATCCCAACAGGTTGGTTTGTGACATCTCTTTCTTATAACACTTCATATGGTGCCATCTGAATACTTGAATGAAAGCTATTGTTATAGTAAAATTACACCAGAGGTAAATATTGATCCCACATACCCTGAAAGTCATGTGAACATGATCTAAACATGTCTTCTATGGTTTGAATATTCCATTCTGATTGTCCATCAGTTTGGTGGTGGTAGGCAGTGCTCAAAAGATTTTCAGTATCCAGGGATTTCTGAAGACTTTTCCAGAATTTTGAAGTAAAATGTGGATCACGATTAGAAACAATCGATAGGGGTCTCCATGATGTCTCACAACTTCATTAATATATATCCATGGTAGATGTTCAAGTTGTAAATCTTCCCTTATATCATTAAAATGTGCTGACTTGGTAAGATGATCAACAATGACCCATAGTGCATCATTCCTTCTTGGATTCTTTGGTTGTCTGATGACAATGTTCATCGTGATATTATCCCATTTCCACTTAGGTATGGGAATAGGTTTCATGACTCCTCCATGTTTTTTCCTTCCATATTTTACTTTTTGACAAACCAAACATCTTGACACAAAATCAGCAATCTCTCTCTTCATGTTGTCCCACCAAAAATGTTCCTTCAAATCTCTATACATTTTCATGCTCCCAGGGTGTATAGAGAAATTGGAACTATGAGCATCATCCGATAATTGCCTTTTTAGATCACTTATATTGGGAACACAAAGTTTCTTCCCAAATTTCAAAATTCCATATTCATACAAAAATTCACTCAATCACCCATCATTCACAGCTTTAATCTTCTTTTGAAACTCTTCATCATCAGTCTGAGAACTCTTTATCCTATCTAGTAAAGATGGTATGGAAACCATTTGAAAAAGCATTGATATTTCACCTTCTATAGAGATTATCATATCCATCTTTACTAGATCCATGTATTTAGGATCCTTTTCAATTCTCATCTTGTTGAAAACTCCATGATCGTTTCTACTCAAAGCATCTTCCACCTAATTTGCCTTCCCCGGGTGGTAGTGTATCGTGCAATCACAATCATTGAGTTGTTCAAGCATCTCCTATGCCTCATGTTGAGTTTTTTCTGTGAAAAAATATACTTCAGACTCTTGTGACTGGTATATATCTCACATTTATCACCAAAGAGGTAGTGTCTCCAAATCTTAAAAGTGAAGATTACAGTTTCAAACTCAAGATCATGAGTTGGGTAGTTTTTCTCATGAATATTCAGCTTTCGTGATACATAGGCAATGACTCTATCATTCTGTATAAGGACACAACCAAGTCCCTTCTTCGATGCATCACTATAAATAACGAACCCATCATTCCACAATGGTAGAGTCAATATAGGATCATTTAATAATATTCTCTTAAATTCATCAAAACATTCTTCACACTCTTTTGTCCAAACAAATTTAACCTCTTTACGTTTGTTCTTTGTTAATGGGTTAGCCAGGGAAACGTTCTGGATGAAACTCCGATAATAACCTGCTAAACCCATAAAACTGTGTACCTCAGTTATACTCATCGGTTCTGACCATTCGTGGATTTCCTCGGTCTTAGAAGGATAAACAGTGATTCCATATTTGGAGACAATATGGCCAAGAAAAGAGATCTCCTGAAGCCAGAATTCACACTTGCTAAACATCAAATATAATTCATGTATTCTAAGGGTCTTCAGGATAATGCGCAAGTGATTTTCATGGTCTTTGTAGCTTTTGGAATATACCAAGATATTATCAATAAATACCACTAATAAATCATCGAGACATTCCATGAAAACTCTATTAATAAGATCCATGAAGACATAGGGTGCATTAGTCATCCCAAAAGGCATTACTGTAAACTCGTAATGCCCGTACCTGGTTCAAAATGCTGTCTTTGGAATGTCTTCCATCTTCACACACAACTGATGGTATCTAGATAGATGTTCAATCTTTGAAAAGTATGTATATCCATGAAGTTGGTCAAATAAATCATCAATACGAGGTAGGGGATACTTGTTCTTTATTGTTATTGCATTGATCTCCCTGTAGTCGATACATAACCTTATAGATCCAGCTTTCTTCTTAACAAAAATAATAGGGGCTCCCCATGGAGAAACACTAGGGTGAAAAAATCCCTTATTACTCAATTCCTCTAGTTGTTTTTTTAGTTCTACTAATTCCACAGTGGCGATTCTATAAGGGGTCTTCGATATGGGCATCGAGCCCGGAATTAAATCAATGGAAAACTCAATTTCTCATTCTGGAGGATGTCAAGGTAAATATTTTGGAAACACATCAACATATTCTCTCATAATAGGTAAATACTCAATTTGAACATTCCTTTCCTTACACACAGTTATTTAATTCACTTCTTCCCCAATAAATGAATTTAGTTGAGCTACTATAGGTGGATCTAGGTAAGAATCAGGTGGTGACGATTCTGCTCTAAAGATAAGTTGTTCTTTATCATCATCATCAAAAAATGTAACCTACTTTTTCTTACAATAAATCTTCGCATCATGGTTTGAAATCCAATCCATACTGAGGATTATATCAAACTCTATCATAGGTATGACGATGAGATCAGCAAATAAAGAACATTTATATGCCCTAATGGGGACAGATCCACAGAACATTGTAGCAATGATACTTCCTGTAAGATATTTAACTGACAACTCCCTTGTTAAATAAAATTGAAAATATCTAATTTTCTTAGAAAACGGGGACGATATGAAACAATTAAATGATCCATAAGAAAATAATGCATTCTCTAAACATTAGGAAACCATTAAATTACCTGCCACTACGTCTTTCAGATCTTCTACCTCAACAGTAGTGATATCATAATCATGGAATTGATCCCTTGGCCTTTTTTGAGGTAAGTTCCCCTGATGATTAGGAAATTAATTTGCATAGTGTCCCATATCCCTACAGTTGTAGCATTGAACATCGGTAGCTTCTCCCTTACCCTTGCAATCACGAGCTTGGTGGCCTTTTTCACCACACTTGTAACAGACTCCCATTCTTTTCAAGCAAGTCCCGGGGTATTTCATCCCATATTTACTACAGGATGGATAATCAACTTTTTCCTTTCTTCCCTTTATTTCCATTTCCACATTTATTAGAAGATCTATTCTTCTCTTGATTTTCTTTAAAGTCGTAAGACTTAGAGAATTTTTTTTCTATCTTGATAGCACATGAGACAATATCATTGTATGATGAGAAGGATTGTGCCACTAATTCTCGATTAAGAAATGGTTTTAACCCATCAAATAAATGATCAATATTACTTCTTATGATACGTATATAATCTCTAGCATACCTCTCTAACCTTTTAAGGTTAGCCTCATACTTTGCGAAATTCTCATCCTCCTTTTGCCTCAGACTTAGAAATTGTCTTTCCATAACTGTTCGATGGTCACGAGGAAAGTATTTTTCTATTAAAAGAACATAGATATTCATCCATTACATATTTGATACTTCATCATCTTCCTGTGTGGTTTGAATGAATGTCCAACATTGATCATCATCTCCAGTGAGGTGGTAAACTGCCATGATAACTTTTTCCCTTTCACTACTCCCCAAGTAATGGAATATTTTCTCTAAGGAATTTATCCATTTCTCAGCTACTACAGGATTTGTACTCCCATGGAATGTTGGTGGTTGTTTCCTCATGAAGTGTTCTAACATTGATCCTCCATGCTGCGGATCAGGGTGCTCCATACGGGTAATGTTATTATTTATAACCTGAGTTAGTTATCCCAGTATGGTGATTAGCTGATCAACACCTGTTGCATCACCAGCTCCACTATAATTATCCTGAGCAGGAGGGAAGTCCCTACATGGAGTGCGTGAATTGATATGGTTTCCATCTCTCCCACTAGGCACCATTTCTAAACAATGGAATACACTAGATTAGTTTATGAATCGCAGTAGATAAATCCAAACTTGGAAAATACTTAACATAAATTGAACAGTTTATGGATATAATCCATAACCATAAAAATGTTTTCCTTGAGGAAGTATATACTCATGAACCCTTCATAATGGTTTGTAAAGAAAATGATAATTATCCTAAGCATATACCCTGGGAGTGTCGTAACCAAGAGTGCAGCAATTCCCATTGTCATGCACCAGTTCCCATTCGAGTCTAGCTCAAAGTGGTGTTTTCATGTTTTTCCCCTAGGTACATATGCGCCAGAGCCGCCTCTACCTGCTCGTATCCAGAAAGGGATGTATTGCTCTGAAAACATAGAAAATATCTATAATACCAAAATTCTAGGAATTTCCTATATACTAATCCACAAATTCCATCTTAGATCTATGTGCTCTAATCATAGTATATCTAAATATAGTTTCCATCGTTTTACTAAACATCCTCTCATCCCAACTGTAACACCCTAACCCCAGTTACCCATAGTCGGTGCATTATTACATAAAATTGGCATGATCACAAAAGATCATGTCTTGAAAGACTGATTGGTTTATTAGCCTTGGAATCACTAGATACATTCATAAAGGTTACATTACATCATAAAGTGAAAACTATATCAACGTAGTATCCATAGTCCACACTCATATGCCATCATACTATCCCTGTAGGCCATTCATAAAATACTTCTTCACATCCTAGGAAAAATAAAACATAGAAAGGGGTGAGCTCAGACTCCCAGTAAGGATAACAATATAGTGGAAACTTTCATAAATAAGAATAAACATTTAAGGCAATGTATAATTAAAACAAAATCCATTTAAACATTAACTTCAACATAATATGGCATAAATAAAATGAAATAATTCCATTTACTTGTTCACATTGATATTCTACTAGTCGAATAATCACATGCCATATCAATAACCTCTTTCATAATGATGGAATGCATAATGCCAGACTATCATAACTACAAAAGCAAGTCCTTGTGCCAAGAATACAAAAATGATTTTGTCAAGGCCTTGTGCCAATAAACTAGTTTGTCTCATGAGAACTACTGATGCATCGAGGAGCTATAGCGGGCTCCACCCGTCACTTATTAAGTCCAATGCCTTCCTCATATGAACAGGTTTAAACATAACATAAACATTCGTATTAAAACTAGCATACGAAATGTCAATAAATTATCCATAAACCAAAAATGGTATAAAAATAACAAATCCACAGTCAAACATATCACAAAACCTCTAATACAATATGGATTTTTTGTATCATAATAAATCACATTCAAATAAGCTTAAAATCCATCAAACGATGTTGACATAGATGAAATCAAAACTATTTGAGAGAAATATCTCTTTTTTTAATCATTTAAAATTAACATAATAAAAAAATAAAACATTTACTTTCAAAATATTCATATAATATTGTAAGGGATGCTTCAACGATTTTATAACGGCAGAAAATAGCCACACCCTCCATAAAAGTTAAAAAAACATTCTTACCTTAATTCTGTCAAAAAGGTTAAAAAGGACCTTGTTTGGAAAATGACAGAAATATTCCTTTATAAACATCTTATAAAAAGTTAAAAAGGGTATAAATGAATTTAACCCATAGTCTGTAAAATATTATGAATTATTTGTAATACATTTTTAAGAAACATGGATGTGGATGATAAAGAGGTCAGTAGAAAATAACGTATAAACAACCTCGGATAATGAAGAGATTGTGAAATAAACACTTACCTTGTACTTTTCCTTGGTAAAGTGTAGGTTAACATATTTTATAATGGTGAAATAATTTTTATTAAATTATAAAATAATCATATACATTAATATGATATCATATATGATCTTTTAACGTTGATTTGTCAACAATAACTTAGTATTAACATCATTTCGGTTGTTAATAGATTAGTTTTCCTTTATATTTTTTGGGATGTGAGCCATATTTGTTATGGATGGGATGTATATTATTAATATCCAGAATTATATTATGTCCCTAAAAATTATTTTTAATCATCAAATGAAATTTAGACTTGAATGGATACGATAGGTAATTAATCTCATCGCGTTCATGGAAATGGTAATCAGTACGTACGCACGAGTGAAAATATCATTCTTTTTATATTAAAACAATATATAATTGGATGTTATATAATATATACAGAATAATTATCATGTTATATTTACTATTTACATGATGTACAATTCATTATTATACCCATACAAATAATAATGTATTGAATAACAATTACACCATGACGTGGAGACGGTAGGCCGTACGTACGCATGTATGGTGAAATGTCATTAAAAGGATTGATAGGATACTGAATATGGATGTACCATATTTATAATAACATCCAAATATATAAAAGATACTGTATTTATTATTTTAGAATGGAAATAACAAAGAAAGGAGAAGTTGAAGAAGAAAGAAACATGAAAGAGGGTGGTGAAAACATTACCTCTTCTTTGGTTTCTTCCTTTTGATTTGATCAAAAGGGAACTTTAGGTTGGCTTTCTGAACAAAATAATGCATCTAGGTTTAAGTGAGGGAAGATAAGAAAATATTTGGGTAGGGTTTGGCCAAGCCAAAAGGATTTGAAGGTGTGAATTCGATGGAAGGGGAAGTGCCCTTTTATAAGAGGGGTGAGGGGCACCTTTGGAGAAGCTAGAAATTTTATTTGATAATAAATTCATATTCGGCTTCTAATGGTTCAAAAGTGTATTATTTAAAGGTTAAGGTGGGTATGGGTCAAAATCCTCTAAAATAGTAGATTTTAGACAAGTTTGTGTCACTATATTAACATTATCATTTATATTTAACTATTAGTTAAATAGTTTGAAATTTACCATGTCTCTTTTTTTTATATTATATAGTATATAAACATACTATATACCACCAAGAGACCCCCAAGATGTCCATTAATGATACACCTATAATTATATAAGTACTTTGTGTGAACCTTATATTTTTAGAAATAGAATATCAATTAATAATATAATATTTATTTTAAAAACTCTTTTATGTCAATTTTGTCACTATTTGGTATTTTGTTTTTGATAATTTCATAAAATCATTATTACTTCGAAAAAATATTATATAACCAATAATAATATCTCATGTTAACCAATAAAATTAGTTGAATTCATAAAAAGTCTCAAATGAAATTTATTTTGATATTTATAATATCAATTATTTTAATATTTCATTAATTAGGTAATTCCTGCATCCCCATTGTGTCATAAATAAATTTAATTATTTAATGTCTAAAAATTATAAATAAAATACTATTATTTATGAAATCTTTTTATCTTTATAATTATTATTTATAATCTAATTTATCTTATATATAACCCTATATTAAAATTTTGTTAGTTATTAAACTTTGATTTTAACTCTTTTAACTCTTCATTGAATTAAATAATAATAAATGTCCTAATCTAATCCAAGTGGAGCTAAATGATAATATTTTATTACTAAGGTTATTTTTTGTCAATATACAGTTGTTCAATAGAATTCGGACATGTGTTATGGTAATATTAATATCATGTTTACCCTTAATTACATTTTTTACTTTTAACAGTGGTAAATAAAAGTAAAAAGTTACTATTCACCAAAAATTATTTTTATCTTATTGAACCAAATTTTAATTCTTGATATTAACTGTGTCTCTCAGATTTTTGAAATTCCACTCACAGAAGCGGTAAAATTATGTTTTATATGAATTTCTAAATTCTCCTACGAGGTGGGTAAAAGACGGTGAAAAGTTCAACAAAATCATTATATATCTAAAATTATTCTAAACTAACTCAAATGAATTATATTTTACTTATATAAGTATTATGTATCTATTTTGACCATTATTAAATTTAAATAAAATAAATAATTGTTTAAATAAAAATTCAGTTTTAAACTATACCTAAGTGTTTTTTCACTATTCATAAAAAATTGAATATTTTAATAAAAATACCAAAAATTAACCATAAGCTAATTTCAATATTCTGAATCCAAAAATGATGTCCATTTTGAAAGTTAAAATTTATAAAATTTCAAGATGTGGGTATTACTATTCATAACGGCTAGTTAGATTGGTTGAGGCGTGTGTTAGAACTCGAAGTTGCGTATAACACACGAAACTGTATTATTGAAAGAGAAGCGTACCATGGAAGATTGGGGTGTTACATCATCGCTATTAATATGGAATAAATTGTTGATCCATACAAAAATTTAGAGTGAAGAAACATGAAAATAATACCCCAAGATGAGTGTGATTTGGATGAACCAGACGAGGTTGAACGCACCTAGAACCAAAGAAGGCTATAAATGGAACCTCCAAAAATGATTTTCCACCACCTCAATAGAATAATTACAAAGAAAAAGTTAATGTTATGACTACATCCCAATCACCACCATGAAAATTTGATTTTCCTACCATGGAAGAACATTTTTTAAAATATAAGAGTGAGATATGAGCTTTGAGGATATGCAACTAGGAGATACTCAGGGGAGATATTCCCACTGGCTATCATCTTTAGGAAGAGATGAATATTCTCCCTCCCATAGCTGATCATCCATAAAGAGCATAATATGAGCATCATGGTGGATCTAGATCATAGAATTTGGTCTATATATATGAGTAATTTGAAAAGGATCATGACTTACCTCTATTGTGGTGACAGACTCTCCCTCATCAGGTAAATCATTTTGTCTTTGGTGGAATTGAAGATCATCAGGAGAAGAAAGAAGGGAGACATCACCACCCCCCTCCCACTCCATATAGAAGGGAGGTGGCACAAAAAGTTGTACCACCAGATCTACATAATGTCATTGACCCCCTGGCTATATGACTGGAAGCCATGGAAGGGTGACATGCACCTGTGCAGCCTGAGAGAAATCTATATTATAAATTGTTAGATAAAACTATGGCACCACCCAATTTTAGAAATCCATACATATCTACCTTTGATAGTGCTAGAGACCTAGAACATCATCTCACAAACAATTTATCCCAATGTGGTCCCATGATGGGCCCTAGAGATCTGCAAGAGTCAATAATTTTTTGGTGTTTTGTACAAACTCTAATAGAGTTGTCCTTTGTTAAGTATATAAACCTACTATCAGAACCTATTACAGGATGGGAAGGTCTTCATCCTTAGTTCGTTTATCAATTGTGGTCTACACCAAGAAAAATTATGATCTTCGACCTAAAAAACTACAATAAACACAAAAAATATAGGGTGTTTGATTTCATACAAATATTGAATGGTTTAACATATACACTCATCATCCCTCTATTATAGAAGAATCTATTGGAACATTGTGAAGAAAATATTTGGGATGAGTTGCAGATGAATCTAATACTAACATATTATTCATGTGGGATCCATGAGTTCACAAAAACGACACAATGTCTTGAGGATTGCATTCACCAAACTCGATACAAACCAAAAATCATTCCCACATCATATGGAAATGGTCCAAGAAAAGTGTAAGTGGTAGATGTCACTATCAATATGGTAGTGGTTCTTATCCAAGAACCATAGAAGGTCCTAAACCACATAGAACCTCTTGTTGAGTGGTGACAACTACATAAAATCCCTTAGCCCGAAGCATATAGAAACCAAGGTCACTCGAGATCTGATTAATCGGTGAATAAATCATACTCATTATTAAATGAACAAGTCCTTAATTATTTCATGGAATCCATGGATAATAACCTACTCAAGCTGCCATAGCATAGGATTCGCATGGAGTTTAGCCTCCCCGACTGTATTGACTACTACACATTCCATAGAAGTTTGGGTCATAATCCCCAAGACTACATCATCTTAAAAGATGTCCTTCAAGACATGTTTAATTCTGGATATGAGGTATAGATAACTTATTAGAGTAGCTGGCACGTATAACCATTTTGTAGTAAGAAGAATAAGGTGATTGGAAAAAGGATCTAACTAGGCATGAGTAAAAATTTGTCAATTTGATGACTTGAAAACTAGTAGACCAAAGTCATTCAATCAAAAGAGAACTGATATGCATACCCACATTATCCCCACAAACCAAGGAGAATTCTTATGCCTTTCAATAGTGTTCATGAACACTATAATCTTGAATAAATAGAGGATGAGGTGTCAGATTCTTCTCCAATGCATTCTCAAACTCTAGAAAATTTCTTTTCTAAGACATTAGCTGAACGAGAACCACCCCACAGAAAGGATCCCTCGTAATATGAAGGTCTAATATTTGGTTATTTTAATTTGATACACTTAAAACCCCTTATTTGATGATGAATATGCCCAAAGCATGAGTTTCCCGCACATTACTAGGGGAACGGGAGGATGCATGCCTGGAATCCAAGGATACGGGGGATTAGGTGGATGTAGTCACACCCAATATTCTTTTCATATCCCCATTGGAAATATATATGCAGCTGAAACTCATGGGGGAGAACTTCGGGAGGTTCAAAAGAGGTAACAAGGGGTCCTATAACCCTCCAATAGCCATCCATACCCAATTGTCTTTCATGTACTCTTTGATGGGGTTATATCATTGGATCAACCCAGGAAATAGGGAATGTCATCATGAACCACACCACTAGAAGAGAATAATCCATCATCCTTGGAATAATAACCAAGCCCATCCACCTCAAATTCCTTGGATCCTAAACAACATATCCAGGAGAAACCATACAGTAAGAAGTTCCAACCTCAGGCACAAAAGTTTGATGTTCAAAAATAGATGGTTTTGGGCCCATGAAATATTTTATTCCTTGATATGGTACATCATTAAAAATATATTTGGGAGGAACTTTTTGATTACCTTCAAATCCCAAAGGAATTTGAGACAAAAGTCACTACAGCTCGCGTTTATTTAGTGGTGACTATGTCATCAGAAAGCAATGTCATCAATTCATTTACTGAACAGGATCAAAGAGATGTTATTGAAGGGAACATCAAGACCTTTTATGTTTCAAGAAGACTTAATAAAATCAATGTCCAATGGGATCTTATTGATAATGGTTTCGGGATCAACCTCATCCTAGTTTGAACCCTCTAACATTTGGGAAATTTCATAGGGGATCTATCTCCCAAAAAGATGAAAATTTAAGGGTATGTTATGATTGAGAAATGACTTCTTGAGAAGATAAATATCAAAGAATAATTTAGGGATATTACATAAGATGCTGAGTTTATGTTTATTTAGTAAGACACCACATACCATGTACAACTTGGTAGGCCCTTTCTCTATAACCACCTAGTGATACCTTCAACATTCCATCAGTGTATGAAGTACCCAATGAATAGTAAATAAATCATATATCATGGTTATAGTTCCTCCATTGATAATTTGGGATCCACATTGGATGATATATATTTCTATAATAAGGGAGGAAAGTAATTGATGGTGTATGATTATATAAAGGTTGTATCCCCAAATGGATCTAGACCACCCCAGTGAATCCTTGTTTTAACCTCAACAATGAGTATATACTCCCCATAAATCCTGTTGACGTAACAAATCTTAACCCAGAGGTCCAAGCCCATTCTATCCCCAATGACAGTGTCATAGAAAATCCACTCTAGCATGTCTATTTAACAACTCATGTAGTAGGGGATAACAAAGCCTCTTTCCAGGGCCTATCTCTCCATGATGGTGATATAGATTCCCCCATATTGAAAAATTCATCAAGATATGTCCCCAAAAACTCATAGATGGAAGAATAATTGGAAGACCTCAGAAATTATCCTCCCATATTAGAGTAAGGTCTCCCCCCCATCGATGAGCTCAGATAGATACATATAGGAATAAAATAAGGATTTCATCCGACTTTGATTACTACCACCATGCCCCCTCAATGTGAAAGAGACATATATTGCATTTCTGGAAAATCATTGATATGTGTTCACTTGGAACTACTCAGAAATGATAGAACTGAATTGATATGTGGATATAAGCCATCTTGAATTACCTAATGATCATCATGGATTCAATCTAGAATATAGGAGGATGCAACACTCTCATGCAACCATTGTATAGGTGGTTGTCTACAAGTTGATCAACCATACCTTTTTCTATGAAGTACAATACCGAAGATGGTTTTCTAATATCATCCCTGTCATGAAAACAATGGGAAGATTTGGGTCTACATAAATTTTGGAGAACTAAATCAACACATCCCAAATGATGACTTCCCATTACCAATAAAAAATCCATTGATCCATGAAATTACTGTATTAGAGTCCCTTTCCGTTATGGATTGGTACAATAGGTATAGTTAGGTAAAGCGGATCTTCAAGAGGATGATTCCACTGCCTTCCATTCTCTCTTAGGGATCTATTTCTACCAGGTCATGTTTATTGTCCTGAAGAATACTGGTGCCACATAACAATGGGCCATGCATCCTATATTTAAGAAATTACTTTGGAAAGATATAAAAATATTATGTTACTGATTTGGTTTTTATATCCTGCCCGCAATGTTGTCACTTCACAGTTCTCCAAATAGTCTTCGAAAAGATATGACAGTGTATTCTAAAGATCAATATGCTAAATTTAAATTTTTTTTAATATCCAGGAAGTTCTTTGAATTTTTATTATTCCACCATGGCATTGATATTGAACACTATAATACTATAAATATCATAGTAATTTCATCCCCATAATTCTCAAATAATTTAGGTAGCTCCAAGTTTACCTCACCTACATTTGATGGTTCATTTCCAACATGGCGACCAACTCTATCCCATTCAAAAGCTAATGAAGAATGGAATCACCTATCAATGGGATGATGATTTTCATCAGTCCTTCAAAAGACTCAAGTATTACTAGTTGCACCCACCATTCATGATGCATCCTTTGGAAGGGAGGACACTCATCTTGTATGTGGCCACCACGAAAGTCTCATTGGGTTTACTCCACACATAAAAATATAATGTGGGGAGTGAGAACAGTCTCTACTACACTAGACGGATGATGCTAGGTACTATGTATCAATACTCAGATGTCTAAAAGAACATTATTTCACTTGTCTTTGTAGTGCATAAGATGAGGAATTACATCCTTCACCAAAAAACCATTTGGTCTCTCATATTGATCTATTAATGTAAAACCTTTTCATCCCTTTGTTGACTGGGGGATTGGCCAAAGGGGCAGTCATTCTATAGTAATATGACATTCAGTCTCTATCACAATAGTCAGTGAAAGGGAAAGCACTGGATGATGTTCTCATTGAATATCCTTCCCAATATAGTACTCTGAAAGACGCTGATCTTCTATATGAGGATTTCTTCTATACCCATGATACTCCAAAGACTTAGGAGATGTATATTGATAGCACCAATGAATGTCCAACTGGAAGAGGGATGGAAATCCTAATTCTTAATAGGGTTGTCTTAGCTATTGTATTTTTCTATCTAGACAAAGTAGTTTTCCATATTCATTATCACTATCTAAAGGTGGAACAAATAGTGAGGTAGAATGTCAGTCCCTCATTTCTATCTTGGAATTATCCCTATAGTTGTAAATAACTTATTGAAATATCAAATAGGACACATAGTTAGTGATAAAGCCGATCAATTGAAAATATTACATAAAAAATAATGAACTAGAAAATCGAATTCATTAAATATGGGGAATGATGGAGGATTTCCCTCCTAGGCCCACATTTCATCATGTTTCTTTATTACATAATGCTGACACTAACACATTGGATAATGAATCCACCATCTTGGATGACCCTGCTCAAGAAGAAGCAGTATTCCATATAAATAATTGAAGAATGATCTCATTAATAAGTATTTTTTATATGGATAAATGGAATTAGGTCAACATTGCCCCAGATCATGATAAACCAACATCCACACCTAGATGGATAGAGCCCATAACCAGTTATCCCCAAAACTAGAATCTCCCAAAAGACTAATTTGGAAGGGAACATATTTAGTGTTGTGAAACAATAATTACCCTCCATGATTTCCCGAATGGGAAAAACCCTTTAAAAGTAAGGATTTGAATGAACCCTATCAGATTCATAAGATAAGGGGATATGCTCATCATAATGGATGAGTTTTAGAAAGGATCTTCAGGTGACCAATAATCTTGAGAAAGACCCTTCCATCAAATTAAGAGGATGGGATATTACTAGAAAACTATGATAAAAGACTGTGTGAATTTCCCAATAAATTTCATGCATTTTAGATCCATGTAAACACCATTCATCATTATTAATAATTTCTACATTCAACTAAATATTCATGTCCATTTTCAATTTGGGGATTGGATTTTTGGGGCCATATCCCCCAGCAACAACTACGATGTTCCAGTACATCCTTACTGCTACTGAATTCTTTACAAAATAGGAGGATTAAATACCCCAAAATGAATTTGGGATGAAGAAAATCATTAATATACTAAAGTCACATAAGATCACTAGGTTTAGAGTTCCTCAAAAAATATTATTGACAAACCACACCAACTTCTATTCAATGAATTTAAAGAAACTCTTCCAAGAGACCAACATCGATGCCAAACACTCATCTCGCTATCATGTAGTAAAAAATGGATAGATAGAGGCCATCAGTAATACTTTGTCATATATACTCCATAATAAGGTGAACATGGATAATAAGTCATTTTTGAAAAAATTTCTACATTAATTGTGGGCCAACCATACCACCACACATACTGCGACATAGCCAACACCATAAAAATTGGTTTACAGGGCTGAGTTAGTATTAACAATAGAGGTCCATCTTCCTTTACAAAGAATATCCATTTTTCGGATATCTCTCAATTGATGAATAATCACAAAATAGTTCATATGAATTGGAGAGACTCGATGAGAATATGTTGTGTACACTACAATTACTGGAGACCCATCAGAATATGATAGCATGAGTATTTAAAAAGAAAGTTATTCTCGATTCATTCCTCTATAGAGAATTTTTGTTGTCTCTAATAACCCTAATGATACTAGGGAAGAAGGCTCTGAAGTTGTAACCCAAGTGTGAAGGGCCTCAAATCCGACATATGATCAATCAGAACAGAGCATACTCATTAGACACCATGGATGGGTAGTCGGTCCCACCCCTATTAATGCAATGTTTCTCAAGAAATAATTTTTGTAGCCATCATCACATGGGAATCCACATCATATTAAGCCACACAATATATCCTAACAACATTATTTTAAACTACACAGAGCTATACTTACTAATATACATTGAAACTAAATGGATAATGTCCTCTTAACATGACATTATACTACCATGGGTTTCTAGAACTATATACATATTTATTCCTACCATCATAGGATAGGTAGTGACACTCAAAACACTAGTATTGGGTCCAACTGTATTTTTACATTTCCTTTTTTCTTCCTTCACATCGGGTGACCTAGTTCATTACTATAAGATGTTATACAACATGGGTAACGTCCTCAATGCCTGATATTAAACTGCACTCCCATTTACAACTATGTAGAGATTGATTCTCATTTTTTGATTAAATAAATACATATTACTCAATCATATATCTTGGTCTAGAAACTATATGATTCAAAATTCCCTTATCATATGATCAACTACATTTTCATTGTATGATTAACCCTTTTTATTCCTTGTTTCTCACACCGAGCATTACTCACATGAGCATAGGAATTGCAGTAAGGGCTTCCCCGCATGAGCAAAGCATGAAATCACAGGACAGATCCATCACTATCCAGAATGAATGAGCATAAAAAGGCACACCATGAGTTCTTTCCGCATGAAAATAAACTAAATGGTTAATGTCCTTGACACATGATATAAAATTTCACAGTTCCTCAAGAACTATGTACTGATTGATTCTTACCATCACTGGATACATAGTGATTTATGGAACTATAATATTGGGCACATCTAAAACATTAAATAGAAACAATTCCCACATCTTGTATGGGATAGACCTGTGAAGAGAGATTTTATCATTCAATAATTATGTGTGACTTGATTACTATCCTCACATGATATCCAACGACACCAAAATTTTCAACTCTAGGAGTAATCACAACAGATAGGTATAAAAATCCCCATCTCTTGGAGTATGGGTCATGCCTGTGTAGGGAATATCATTAAAAACTATGTGTGGATTTATTCCCAACACAATGGGATACATAGTGATTCACAAAACCCCATTAATAGTCACAACTATATTACCACCATTTCATGTTGAAGAACTCGCATCCTCACTGCAAGACATTAAACTGCACAAAACAAGAAGAATAATGTTTGCCCGTATTCTTAATCTCAGAATATTAGTAGTGACACTCCAATTTCTACCCTTGTGCCCAATTGCAACATTTCTATTCTTTCACATCAGTACGTATTCGTCCTCATTAAATGATTCTAAACTACATGAGATTTCATGAACAACGTGGGTGTTGATTCCTATAATCATACGATATGAAGTGACATTTTGATCCACAATATTATATTTGACTACAACAAATGATAAGAAATGCAACAAAGCTATATAGGAATCAAGTCACACAATCACTATTGCCTATGTGCAAATCCAATCTACACATAGATTAGTAGTGTAGAAAATATATGGTGTAAAAATATTTCAAACCAGTTCCCACATCCTTATAAAAGAACCTTTATCTAAAAGGAAATCCTCCTACCAACATGACATTGAAACTTCACAATAAGAGCATCCTAACTTCCAGATGTTAAACATCATGTAAAGTGTTGTTACCACGTGACAATAAATTGAAAGTAACACATTATTACCAAATGATGTTAAACTACATGAAATAAAATACATCCCCAACACATTATAATATACTTGGCATGCCATAAAAAATATTTCATTCCTTATCAAATGACCACAAGAATCATACCCCAGTTAAATAGAATATGAGGGGCATCCCTTAACTTTTAAAACAACTCGATCCATAAACCATACATCACACCTCAGTCACCTCAGGTTACCAATAATGTTTCGTGGCCCTTAAAAAGGATATTCGGCTTCAATGGAACTGTTTCTGGACTATGCATTCATGACCATGGATCCATCATATTCTTCTATGGTCATCAACCGAATTTTTCACTCTATGAAGGTAATTTCAAATCCTTGTGATCCCTGACACTACTGTAGAATAATTAAACACCCTAGGGTGATTTGAACCTTTCACGATATGACTATCTCATATCATCACTCATTACCTAAGAACCATGATCCATGATTTATAATATCTTCATTTACCACATGGAAGGGTAATGGAGTACTCCTGACCCCAGGTACCCTAATTAAGAACTTATGGTTCATCCCCATATTAGGCCCATGTGCCTCATGACCATAAACTACCAAAACATTGGTCAAATTTATACTACCAGGAACTATAAAATATAATGGTCCAAATATAAAGACCATAAACTAATATAAAGAGAGATAAAAAATTGGATGAATCCCCAAAATGGGAAGGCTAGGAAAAATACGAAGTATTCACTCACTAAACTATTCACCATCATATTTTTAGAAAAAATTACAGCACAAAAAAATTATGGAATAAAGTTCTTAGGTTCTACTAAATAACCCTAGTAAAATTTAATATTTTCTCATTAGACACCCTAGTTCAAGAAAAGCTTAGATCAATGATTTGTCATATCTCCTCCCCATGAATGTATATTCACTTGTATGTGGTGAAAATTTTAGAGTACTTAAACACTTCTTGTATCATAGAATTTCTATAATAAGAAATTCATGATTTGGGTGACTCAGATCACCAGACCGTTACTTATCCCCTCGAAATGATACCCAGCCTCAAGGGAACCTTTTCTTGACTATTCATACATACCCATCTCCCCTTCATATGCGCCTATGGATGTCAACCAAATGTGTCACTCTGCAAAAATCTCTTTCAAATCCTTGGGATCCCTAATATCACTCCAACAAAACTCAACACCCTAGTGTGATCTGAACATATTCTTATATGACTGTCTCATATCATTATCTTGAACCAATAACATTAAGCCTGAATTTTCAATCCTCACAACAAACTATCCAAGTGGATTCAACATCCTCGACTATACATCACAATGTTTGGTACCCATTCTCATGGTTGAAATCGACTCTTCATTATAAATCCTTTGATGGATCATGCTTCGTGATTAAAAACCGCCAAGAATAGGGCTGGAGCTTCACAAATAGAAGCTAAACTACCCTAGGGTGAAAAAACACTTCTTGGATTTCCTTTCTTCCAATACTAAACCTTATAATTTGGATGTTTGAGTCTTCATAAATCAATCATGGACCTCATTGAGGAGTGTAGATTATCTTCTTCTCAGAAATACTACCAACATATATGGTCCCTGAACCACCCTAAGAATCCATATCCTCATTTCTAGAAAAGAGCTTCAATCCTTGTGAGCACTAGCAACACCTCAGTAGAACCGAGCATCTCAAAATTTCATGGGACCAACCAAACATGTCTACCCCATATTATATTCACATACTCAAACTTTTGGGTCCTGATAAATGTCACTGATATTCCAACTAACTATGTGGACCTTTCATTTCTATTATTTATCCCTCAAACCATTACTTCCTCCATTAATCATCCATGGTACTTGAAATTGATACCCAGCTTCATTAACACTTTTATTAATAATGCATGTTATCATATGGCTCCTGCATATGAACCTATGGTCATCAACAAAATGTGTCACTCTACCAAAAGGGATTTATGATCCTTGTGATGCCTTGGAACATCATGGATAAACCCATCACCTAAGTGAGTTTTGGGTCATTCCAGGTATGTCTCCACCACATCCCATGATCATCAATCAGGTCTAATCTAAAATATCCTAAACTAAAGAAAAGTAATCTCTAAGCTAAAATACCCTATCCTAAAGCAATATCAGGTCTCTGCTAAAAACCCTAAACTAAAGCAACAGCTGGTTCAAGATTAAAGACCATAAACTAGGGAACAATTACGTCCCATATAAAAGACCCTAAAGTAAAGCAATATGAGGTCTAATATAAACCACCCTAATCTAAATCAATATCATGCCCGATGATGTTCGAGATAAATTACCCTAAACTATGTAAATATCATGTCCAAGCTAAAATACCATAAAATAAATAAATATAATGTTCGAGATAAAAAACCCTAATCTAAAGAAAAATTAGGTCTGAGATAATATACCCTAATATAAAGCAATATCAGGATGAAGATAAAGACCCTTAACTAAATAAAAATTATTTCTGTGCTAATATACCATAAAATAAAGAAATATAATGTCTAAGAGAAAAGTACATAAACTAAATAAATATAGGTTCTGAGCTAAAGGACACTAAACTAATGAAATAAAAGGGTTGACCATAAAGAACATAAGCTACAACATGACAGAATTGATCTTGAAATTCCCTAGACATCGGCTTGGGACACTACTAAAGACTCAATTAGGATTCTAATTTCCTTAGAACTAAGACCTTGTCCCTGAAAAAATCACCCCTAAGGGGGGGGGGTGGTTGATTCCCTCTAAATAAGGATCGGAAAATTTTAAAAGGATAGACTGCCTGAATATGGGTATTATATACATACAAAAAAAATTATGGAGAAGGTGGCCAAATATCATAGATCGTGAAAGCCTTTAAGAGACTCTTAATCACCTAACCATCATATGGTGATTCAAAATAACAATTTGTAGTGAATAACCTATAGAGCTTCCAATGGAATCCATTTCAATAGGCCCCCAAGCTCTAACAAAGGCACTCCAAACAACCAGTGGTCTCACAAAGGCATCCCGATAAACTACCCTTGGTCACACATTTTGTCAACAATGAAGCACCCCTATTGATCTAGAAGACACTGTGATACCAAGATCACATGAATTCCTTGTCCTAAAAAAGATAATCAGTATTTCATCCTCATCACAAAAAGATCCTTGGGTCTGTCCACGAAACCTCATTCTCTCATTTGTCTAACTAAAGAAAAATGAATGGATTTTTCTAGAAAAATTTCTCATGCATCTCTATAGGACATTTATTGGTCATGAGATGTATCTCTTTGTGGTAGAGTAATTTTCTTTGACATTACTCTTGTAATCATTTATGACCCTAGTCCATTGTAAAATAAAAAAATAAATTAATAGAGGGAGGAGGTGGAAGCCTCTCACGATCATAAAACCCTTGTGATGCACTATGGATGTCTGTAGTATAGTCTCACAATACTTCTATACAATTCTTCCTAATCCCATGAAGGCCCGTTGAAAAAAAATCATTTCCTCGCATAATTCCAAAAAAAATATCCTAAGATCCTGTGAAGGCAATCCAACATGCTCCTTGATCTCATGAAATACCTTCAAGATATCAATATGACAACAAGGAATTCCTTCATCATATCACTCATGATTCAAAAAACCACCATTTATTTGGCAATAATCTGATAATGAAAAAATTGATGATAAGGAACCATATTTCATAGAAATTAAGTGACACCCTCAAAGTGATCCATGTCAGAGACTCACATAGATTATGGACACCGAAGTCCTTCACCAACTATAGCCTAGATCTTTTTGAGATACTCAATGTAAAGCAGTGAACAAACAAGGTGGAAAGGCCTATAAATTCCCAAACCAAGAATAAAAAATTTAATGGATAACAACCTTTCACATTCAAGAGGAAGAACTCTCGGAACATCACACTAGTGATAGGGAATATTTATCAGAGTGGCTGATCTCATGACCAAAAATAATTTCGTCAGTAATACACTGAAAACCCATAGAGACCATGCGCCATGAATAAATCACTTCATGTAATCACAAATAGATCACTTTATGAAATTATGGAAAGGCACATGAGGAAAATCGCACACATTTTCAAGATCGTGTGAGAATAAAAATAAATAGACACTAAATTAGTCTAAGGTATTCACAATATAAGTTCAAAACTATGACTAAAAAGTAGTATACATTAGAGAAGAGGTATATGATAATCCTTATATGATTCCCATGAACCATCATGGACATGAGATCAACACCATGGTATGTCACATATGTCCTACGAAACCCATTGAGAATACTACATGGATCACACAAAGTATTCTAGACATGTTAAATAAAGTCATACGGAATCCCCTTGTCATGTTATCTGAGTTTCACAAACCCTGTGGGTTTGTAGTTAAAGTCTCACAATTTCCCTCATTCATATTTCATGACTCATATAATGGAACCTATGCAAGTCTCAATGTAGCACCCAGGCATATTAATTGGATCACGCTACAGCCTCTGGCCATGACAACCATGTATCATAATTCCATACTAACATGTCATCTAAGACATGAGACACCATTTAGAAAGAAATGAGAAAGGAAGAAATCCCTTACTTGGAAGTGTGATCCCAAAGGCTTGGGAGAGGCTTGAGAGATCCATATTGGGATCTTGGTGCACCTTCGGAGGATTCTTGAGAGAGGAGGGAAGGGGATGGTCAAACTCCAACGGTTTTGAGTGAAGAGAAAGTGGGAGCATGGGTGGGTTTATATAGGAAAGGAGATGAAATTCTTTATTATTTAGAATTGGGACACGTCACATTAAACAAATCAAAACCAAAAACCACCCCATTGTTTTTCCCACAGTTTATTCCAAAGGGGGTGAAAAATCATATTTTATAAGTCCAATGGCCGAACTTCTTAAAATAATAGGGTTTCTTATGTGGAGGTGAGTCACACACTTAAGGAAAACAATTTAAAAAGACAAAATGATTTATAAGTCTTAGAGGGTCTACTAAAGCATTGTAAAATAAATTAAATAAACACAAAACCACATTATTTTAATGGTAAATCATATATTGGCTGAACGTAATGATTATATTTTTTATGACATCACTATTGGGTCATTATGATGTAATAAAACAAATTATATATTTAAACGGTATTTAATTTTACCCAAAAATTCGAGTATATTAGAAAATTATGAAAAATTCACTGTTGTATAAATTCGACGTCCTTATTCCAAAAATAATATTCATTTTATCTAAATAATTTTCAAAATATTTAAATTTTTACTCTTAATATAAAAACCGACATTTATCAAAAATTCATGGGTTTTGAAAAAAATAGCTTTCAAACCATAATAAAAATTACAATTGAATTCATAAAATTATATGATAATTTATATTTAATAAAAGGTAATTTAATAATAATAATAATAATTTATTAAAATAATATTGAATTAAAATGTGCATTAATTCATCCAAATATATTTCTTAGTTGAATATTAACTAAAAATACTATTTATGCTTTAAAATCTATTTACAATATAACAATAATAAAATTAATGCTCGTTCTTTATAAAAATTTATGTGCATAGTCATAGTTCTATGGAATTCCTATATATCCCCTTATAACACCCTCATAAGACTGAAGGGTAAGGTGTGCGATAGTGACAGACTCTTGGAGTGGCTCCGATAACATAGCTCGGGTGGTAATCTCTATTAACTTCCACTTATCTCATAGACGGTCTCATTCAAGCTTAATGTTTTCAAGCTAAGCTTGGTATTGGTTAAGAGCGAAGACCAATGAATCCACCTACTTTCTGAGCTCCTAAAAATGGGCTCCGTACGGGGAATGTCTACTAGATAAGGTAATTGCTTCCTTTGTTTGAGTAAATTTGATTTGTTAAAGCCCTATATTTATACTAATAATGTGACCACTGTTCAACGGCTATATTATCAGTGGTCACAATTCATAACTGTATTTTAAAAATCCAAAAACATAAAACCAATGAAGTTCACATTTTATATAAACATAATAATACATTTAATTAGATCAATAAGAATTTCCATTAATGAAAGTTCGGGTCGATACAATCTTCCCCCCTTAAGAAATTTCACCCTCGAAATTTTCTTTTCCCACACTAAAACAGACGTGGGTAACTCTTCTTTATCATTTCCTCTAATTCCCAAGTCACTTTTTCAAACATGTGGTTTCTCCATAACGTTTTTATGAGGGGCATTATCTTATTTCATACAACATTTTCTCTACAATATTAGATCTTCACTGGTATCTCTTAATAAGAAAGATCATCCACTAGCTACACTACCTATGAAGAGAGTACATGTGAAGGGTCTGATATGTACTTTATTAAGAGGGATACATGAAAGACATCATGTACTTTTGTAATGGAAGGTGGAAGTGCTAGTCGATAGGCCACAACCCCAACACGATCAAGAATATCGAAGGGGTCGATGTACCTTGGACATAACATGCCATTCATTCCAACCTTCATGACCTTATTCAATAGAGATATGTGTATAAATACCATGTCTCCATCTTTAAAGTAAAGGGCTCGTTGACGGTTATCTATATAACTTTCATGTCGACTCTGGGCTACCTTGATATTCTGCTGAATGGTTTTCACCATCTTTACCATTTCTTTGACCTTTTATATTCCAAGCAGCTTACGCTCACTAACTTCATCCCAACATGACGGTGTTCTTCACCTATTCCCATACATGGATTTATAAGTTTTCATTCAGATGATCTAGTGGAAATAGTTAATGTATAATAATTTAACCAATGGAAGATGATGGTCCCACACTCATTTGATGTTTATTAAACATGATCTTAACATATCCTCCAGTTTCTGAATAGTTTTCTCAGATTGGCCATCTGTTTGAGGATGATAAGCCATATTGAAGTTTAGTTCAGTATCCATAGCTTGTTGAAGACTCTTCCAAAACATAGAGGTGAATCTTGGATCTCAATCGGATATAATAGATAGGCGTACTCCATGAAGCCTTACCACTTTATTGATATATATCCATGCCAGTTGATCGAATGAGAAATCCTCCTAAATTGCAATAAAGTGTGTTGACTTTGTAAGACGATACACAACAACCCCGATTGCATTGTTTCCTTTGGATGTATTTACAATTATGGGGAAAATGTCCATGGGGATGTTTTTCCATTTCCATGCTGGTATGGGTAATGGTTACATCATCCCCTTAGACTTCTGTCTCTCAGCCTTCACTTTCTGACACACCAGACACTTTGATGTAAATTCAGAAATCTCCTTCTTTGTATTATCCCTCCAATAATGCTCTCGGAGACCTCGATACATCATTTTGTTTCATGGGTGAATAGGGATATTTGATATGTGTGCCTCATCCAAAAGTTCATTCTTCATCTATGAAATTAATGGAACACATGTTTTTTCCCAAATCTCACAGTTCTTTATTCATTAACATTGAACTCTGAGGATTTCCCTCTTCTGATATATTCCACTTTCTTCTGAATTCCCACATCATCCTTTTGAGCATCCTTTTACCTTTACAAAAGATATGGTTGACCAATAATTTTTGAAATTATTGATTATGTTCCCTTCTTTATGATTCCCATGTCCATCTTCACTAAATATAAGAAGATTGGATCCTTCTCAATTCCCATTAGTGATAGAATATCTGTCTCCATTCTTCATAGAGAATCATCCACCTTGTTTGTCTTCCTATTGTGCAAATGGATTGAGCATTCATAGTCTTTGATCAGCTCTAACCATCTTCATTGGGGTATGTTCATCTCTTTCTGTGTGAATATATAATTGAGTCTTTTGTGGTCCGTATATATTTCATAATTCTCCCCAAAGAGATAATGTCACCAAATTTTTAATGCAATGATCACTACAGCCATCTCCAGATCATGTGTTGGATAATTATACTCATGAAAATTCAATTAACTTGAAGCATATGCAATGAATTTTTCATTTTTCATCAACACACAGCCTAGGACCTTCTTCAAAGCTTCACTGAATGCCACAAAAAGTTATCCACTTGTGGTTAAAGTGAGCATGGGCGTAGTATTAATCCACCTTTTTAACTCCTTGAAGCTTTCTTCTAATTCATCACTTCAGGAAAACTTGACTCCCTTCCGAGTGATCTTGGTAAGAGGGTTGGACAATCGTGATAAATTTCTCAAAAATCATCTATAATATATAAATAACCCCAAGAAGCTATGGATATCTGTTACCGATATTGGCCTCATCCATCCCTTAATTGTATCTATTTTGGAGGGATCCATAGATATCCCCTTTATTGTGATGATATGGCCAAAGAATGAGACCTCCTACAACCAGAACTCACACATGCTATAGATTTCATGGAGATTCACCTTATGCAAGGTCTGTAGTGCAGTTCTTAGATGATCCTCATGATCTTCTTTGGTTTTGAAGTATATAAAAATATCATAAATAAAGACTACCATAATGTTTTTGAGGTAATCCCTAAAGACTTTATTCATAATTTATATGAATATTGTTGGAGCATTAGTGAGTATTAAAGGAATTACTATGAATTCATAGTTCCCATATCTTGTACAAAAGGTAGTCTTGGGGATATCATCCCACTTCACCCTTACATCATAATATCCTGAACTCAAATCCACCTTGGAGAATTATTGTGATCCACATAGTTGATCAAAAAATTCATCAATTTGTGGGGGAGGATACTTGTTCTTTATCTTGATTTTATTAACCTCACAATAATCGATGTAAATGCGTATTGACCCATCTTTCTTCTTGACAAAGAGGACTGGTGCAACCCATGGTGAAGCACTTGGGAGTATAAACCCTTTATCCAGATTCTCCTGTAGTTATTTCTTCAGCACCTCAAGCTCCACAATATCTATTCTATATGGAGTCTTGGATATTGGATACTCTCCAGGTTTGAGATCAAATTAGAATTCAACATCTCTTCTAGGAGGAAGACCAGGAAATTACTCAGGAAACACTTCAATGAATTCCCTCACAATAGGAATGTATTCAAGGATGGTTACTTCCTTGGACACAATCATTTGAGCCAGATACGTGTGCTTATAGGGAATTAATATCCACAATTGAGATTATGGAGCTAAAGAGGATTTATCTTCCTCCTTGCACTTGTATAGAATCAGGGGTCAATTCACCACATGAAGAGTGATTTCCCTATCATGGAAATTTATGTTCGCTTTATATAAAGAAATCCAATCCATTCCCAGAATTGCATAAAATTCTACCAGAGGGAGTATGAAGAGGTTATATATAAAATTAAATCAATAGATTATAACATGGGAGGAGTTATATTCATTCGATGCAATTATTTCTCCATTTTGCATACTCATCGACATCTTTACTTCCAAGATTTGTGGTGGTATTGGGATTGTTCTGCTAAAAATTTAGGATATAAAAGATTGCGTAGAACCTGAATCAAAAAGTGCGTTCTCTATTCTGCCATAAATAACTAGTGTACCTTTAACCACTTCATTCATGGTGTTAACTTCAGCTATAGAGATGGAAAAAATCTCTCTCTTGCTACCTAGGAGGTTGTTGGTTGCCTCTAAAAACCATTGGCTTAGGGCACTGATTTTCAATATGCCCTGGTTCTTTGTAGTTTTTGCAATGAAAATCACATTGAGGTTCGAACGGAGAGTTCCTCTACTATATTGTAGCTGCCGGTTTTTCGTGTTAGTAGTTAACAGCTAGGTTACCTTCACTTCCACACCTAAATTATTTCCTTGTCCCCTTCATGAAAATTTCATTGTGCTTCTTTCCGCACCTTTGGCTAGTGGGGTGCTCGATCATCTTAGCACCATTGGATTTATCCATCAGACTGCCAGCATTGAAGTCCACCATACGCTTCTTAACCCCATGATACAGTTGGTATTATTCGATCTCCTTTTTGACCTTGAGGGCACATCAAATAATTTCATCATAGCTGTCAAAGTTACAGATCCCCAGTTCTTTCTGTAGGCTAGGTTTTAACCCACCAAAGAAGTGGTCAACATTGAATTCGGGGGTGATGACAAAGCCAAAGGCGTGTCATGCATGCCTTGTAATGTTTTCCTTGTATGCTCCAATAGATTCATCATCTTTTTTTAAGGTAAAGGAAGTCACTTTCTATCTTATGTCGGAGGGTGCGCAGAAAATATTTATCAAAAAAAATCTTCTGGAAATCCGTCCATTCCAACACCTCAATATCATCCATAGGCTTCATATTTTTGGTCGACATCCACCATTGATCAGATTCACCCACCATATGATAAGCAGCTAGGAGAACCTTCTCTTCTTCAGAACATTGAAGAATGGAGAATATCTTTTCAATGGATTTGATCCATTGTTCAGTGATTGAGGGATCAGATGATCCATTAAAATAAGAATGTATTTGTCTCATAAAGCTCTCGATATCAACTTGTTAAATCTTGTGGGAGGTGGGGGGGGGGGGTTGAACATTCCTCCTGACCCATGTTTCTATTCAAATCTTGATTTAACTGAGAGAGAATCATGAAAACGTTCGTGATTCCTGCTCTCATTGGATTGGGAATCTCATTTTCACATTCATCACATTGATCATCACATCGGTTGTTAGCCCGAGTCCTCCAATTACTAGCCATTAGCTAGAATAAAAGGAAATTTAGGGGTAACGCATAATGGGTTATCCAAGGACAAAACTGATGACTTAGAAATGAACATTATTTCAATAACTTATGAATCTAGAGGATTCAATCTATGCTATTTAGGATCTACATTCTAACATATATTCTTAGGGTCAATTTTTTATGTCCCTTAATAATGGTTTATACAAATCTTGTGAATTTACCCAGGAATATCCCACGAGGGTTTCATAATCAAGAGTGTAGCAAGGCCTGATGGTGTGCACTAGTTCATGTTCGAGCCTATCTCAAATCAGAGTTTTTGGGTTTTACCCCTAAAATACATCTATTCTAGAGCCACCTCTACCTACTCGTATCCAGGCAGGGATGTATTTTCACGATTAACCACTTACTCAATAATCACCAATACATAGGGATGTATTTATTATACTTATTCATGTCTCGATGTCTTCACTAGGGTTTTCTAATTCTAATCCCATAAATAACTAAAACAATCCTCTGATACTAACTGTATCAAACCTGCTTTTTTACTATAAACTTAAACATGATTTATTACATAAATATTTCACCTGATACAACATGAAATATTGAGAGGTCTAGTGTATTTGGGGATAAGTAGCTTTAAATAATATCTTAGAATATAAAATACACAACATCTTTATTGAAAACATCCTTTACAAGACCACTACATTTCCTCGTACTTATCATTTCATGGGATAACCAAAGGACATGCATCAGAAAAGGGTGAACTATAAAGGCCAGTAATGGAATAAACATGGAATAAATGAGGAATAAAATACATGTTAGTCAATAGTAATATCAATAGAGAATAATAGAAACAAAAACATAAAGGCATGATAAATCATTATAATCATAACATGGAAATGTGGAAACAACACATAACATGGTATTTGTATGAGCAATGGATCATTGCACAAGGAGCATGAGTAAACCCTCATTGCACATGAATCACGAGTAAACCATAATTGCACTTGAATTATCATGGTTCAACACTCATTTCACATGATTTATCATGATACTATACTTCACCCATTGCATTGGAGCGCTCTCAGGGTGTAAACATCTAAAACATTTCATTTCATGCATAAGAGTGCCACATTGAACATACAACATGGAATCAAACATCATCATTTATTACATGATAAATAGATGTGTAATACATAAATGAATTTTTATACTCAATATGTAATTGTTCATAAAGGTGAATACCCTTAATATAGAGATGAGCTTGGTATTCACTACACAATGACATTTTCTTGGAAAATCGTAGTTCAATTCCAGCAGCATAAGGGTGAGAAATACGAACTCATAGAAAATGGTTGATGAGAGCGAAAGGGGTGTATAATAATATTTACATAAAATGGATAGTAAGGGGTTCATATAGATATGTGTACCAACAAATGTAATGGAATTTTGAGGCATAATTCAAAAGAACTACTCAGATGTAAAAGAGGAGGGAGAAATCCCTCACAAAATTTTGACATGGTAATGGGTGTACATGGGCAACATTAATGAGAGAGAAAGGGGTCTCCCATCATCCAAACATAAATATGATAGTATGGTGGAGGTTTGAAATCATATCCCAATATTTATAATTGAAAAGAAAAGGTCATAACAACTTAAATATAATTGGAAAAAATGAGAAAGGAAGAAATCCCTTAAATATAAGTGTGATCCCAAAGGATTGGGAGAGGCTTGAGAGAGGATTACTGGGATCTTGGGAACCTTGGGAGAATTATAGAGAGAAGAGGAAAAGGGTTTTTCGAACTCAAAAGTCTTTGAGTGAAGAGGAATTGGGATCTTGGGTGGGATTATATAGGAAATGAGAGGGAATTCTTTATTATTAAGGTTTGCGACACCTCAAATAAAACTAATCAAAACCACAAACCAGCCCATGGTTTATGCCCATGGTTTTTTCTAAAGGGGGTGAAAGAAAATATTTTATAAGTCCAATTTCCATGGTTCTTAAAATAATAGGGTTGCTTATGTGGAGGTGAGTCACACTCTTAAAGAAATCAATTTAAATAGACAAAATGTTTTATAAGTCTTGGAGGGTCCACTAAAGCTTTGTCAATTAAATAAAACAAACCAATAATCACATTATATTAGTGTTAAAACATATATTGGCCGAAAATAATGTTTATATTATTTTATTACTTTACTATTGGGTTATTATGATGTCATAAAACACATTATATATTTAAACGGTATTTAATTTTTACCAGAAAATTCGACTGTCTCAGAAAATTATGAAAAATTCACCGATGGATATTTATGACATCATTATTCCAAAAATAATATTCATTTTATCTAAATAATTTTATAAATATGTGAATTTTTACTTTTAAAATAAAAATGGTCATTTATCGAAAATTCATGGGTTTTGACAAAAATAGCTTTCGAACCTAAATAGGAATTATAATTTCATTCATAAAATTATTACATAATTTATATTTGATAAAAATAAATTTGATAATGATAATAATAATTTAATAAAATAATATTATTTTAAAAATTCATTAATTCCTCAAAATATTAACTAATAATATGATTACTACTTTAAAAACTATTTACAAAGTAACAATAATAAAATGAATGAACATTCTTTATACAAAAATAATGTACATAGTCATAATGCTAGGGTATTATTACATAACCCCTTATAACACCCATATAAGACCAAAGGTTATGTTGGGTGATGGTGAAAGACTCTTGGGGTCACTCGGATAACATCGTTCGGGTGGTAATCTCTATTAACTTCCACTACTCCCGTAGTCGGTTCTATACAAGCATAACATGTTCATGCTCGGCTTGGGCTTGCTCAAGATCGAATCCTAATGATTCCACCTACTTTATAAGCTCCAAAAAATGGGCTTATTATGGGGCATGTTTACTGGATAAGGCCATCATTTCCTTTGTCTGAGTAAATGAGATTTGTTAAAACCCTACATTTATATTAATAATGTGGTCACTATTCAATGGCTATATTAGCAGTAGTCACAAATCTAAAAAGTAATTTTAATATCCAAAAACATAAAACCAATGAAGTTCACATTTTATATAACGAAAATAATAAATTTAATTAGATGAAGAGGAATTTCAATTAATGAAAATTTGGGTCATTACAAGTGTTTGATCCAGGTCCATGGAGTTGGTAACCAATGTTGTTATAGTAAAAAGCGGTGGACATCCTTTTAGAGACACACAGTGGGGTTGTGCAGGCCTTGTGATGAACAAGGGAATCCATGCAGGACAAATCTAGGTAATTCACTTTGGTTCTTATTGGGCCTCTTCGTATCTATAACATTATTGAGATACTCTTCATTATATTTTCATCCCACTAGGTAAAATAGATTGTCTATAATAATGTATAAGAATATTATAGTGAATACCAAACTCACAAAAATTGGAATTCCTCTATGTAAGGGTACTTATTTTCTATTTGAAATCCACCTTATTTGTTAAAGATAAACACTAAACCAAAAATTGATCCTAGAAATTGTTCCTCAAAACAGTTGAATCATCTTAATCAGTGAGGAAAAAAATCAACCAATTTTGATCTGACCCATGTAGGATCATTATAACTAAAGAAAAAAAGTTCCCATACAGATCAAGGATAAAAATAAAAACTATCCCAACCACCTATGTACAATCCCTTATCCCATGATCTTATATAGATACTTCATACTTCATTAAACCCTTGCATTGAGACACTCAAATTGGCTTCCCCTATGTTTTTTATTCTTCATCCAACACTCTATAATGATTCTTTGGAATATCTTGCTGAACAAATTCTTCAAAAACTAGATGAATAATTCAATATAGTTCCATATCAATATAAAATAGTACTCTTAGACTCAGGAAAACATAAATTTTGAAGGTTGAATAATTTATTCATTAATTTATTTTAACTTTTTTCACTTTGTCTACCAAAATTCATACATCAGTATAATACAATAGTTAATCAAGATCATTAGCTGGGTATTTACCCTATAAGTACCATTTCATCACATATCATATTTAATGATAATTTAGGTCCTTGAATCAGATCATATGTGGCCATAAAATGTTATATAATACATGTTCTTCCTTATTTTCAACCAATACTAAGACATGATAATACTATTACCCCACCAATACAGGCATCCCTGTTAGTTCTTAACTCCAAAATCCATCCTATATCATAACCATCACCCATAATACCACTCTATAAGGACCCACTGCCTCTAAAGACATCCCTCTTGTGCTACAAATTGAGAAAGATTGATAGTGAACCCCCAATCACCACCTCTATTAGGACACAGGCTGGTGTCCAGTTCTGAGGGTATATAAATCATACACATGTGAGGAATTACCCTCTATAAATATTAATGAGTATGTGATAGTATTAGATGAAAAAAACTAATTTCACATAAAAACTAAATAATAATTAAAAATACAAGTTAATCCATTCATATGCTAAAATGAAACCCACCAGTACCAAAATTGAAACTGGTTAAAAATCATGAACTCTATAAACTCCCAATAATTGATAAAAACATTCTATAATCTCATAAAATCCATACTGAAAACCTCTGTGTTCTTTTTAAACTAATATATATTTCATATATACATAGGGTATCACAACATTTATACATATAATGATCCTCCATAAAACTGATTTTTTAAAATGTGAAAAAGTATATTAAATACCATGGAATAAAAAAATGAAACAAAATATTCTCATAGGTAGGTTGTACTAGTATCCCATTATCACCATGGAATACTCACCAAATAATTTATACAATTAATTGTTATATTTAAAATTTTATATATAATAATGGTACCCCACTTCCACTTCTCCCCTAGTTTTTTTCTCTCATTCCCTAAAAGTTACATCATGTCCCTATCCCTCCAATGAATAATCATGTCCCATATAAAAACTTATTATAACTATTTATTAATGATATGAAATTCAACAATTAATCATCATATATATCAGTATTAACTAAGTGTATTCTCAAAATCCATTTTAGCCCATGTTTTTTCATTATACTTCAAGTCATCCTATCCCACTACTATACAACTATGATAAGATGAAACCACAATTTCTGGATACAAGTACGTGTTGTACCTTAAGCTAATAAATCCCACACATTAATTTGTAGTAAAATTATGACCCATCATTTCCCTTTTAGAAACAAACCATATAAAAAATGATATTATATCCTACAATATATCAACTCACTTATATCTAGAGGCAAATAATATTAGAGGGATAATTCATCAATTTATTCCCTCCCCATCCAAGATGTTTTAGAAAGCACCATCCCAAAAGTTTCAGTGTTAGTTTCCCAACTGATAAGGTGGGGGTGGTGTATAGAATCAAACAATATTGAATAATTTTACACACAAGCACACTAACTGTAATTGTGTTTCCCTAAAATCATATCTCACTATCAACACATAAGACCCACAGCTACCACTATTTAAAAAAACATATGATACATACATATAATAATTAAGATCATTATCAATTAATTATTTAACCATTAATTAATTCATAGAATAATTTTATATTATTTAAATTTTAATCAACTTAATTCATGTTTTGATAGAATTTAAAATATTCCTTCTTATATTCTGAATTCTTTCATCATCATCTATGAACAGTAGGAACCATACTCATCCTTATATTATTTCATTTTTTATTTCTTATTCATCTGGGTACTCTACCCAAAATCAAAAACTAGCACATAAATTATTCCCTCACTATGAATAACATCAACCATGTCCCAAAGTTGGAAACTGATCAATAAAACCTAATATAGTCATATGGACATCAAGAATTCATCAAAGACATCATGAGATTTTAAACATATCAGATAGAATTCCTCGATCTATACTCATCTCATCTAACTGGTGTACCAAAAAAGGTGCATAACATAATTTTTCCCACCTTCCTCAGTATTGAACATCATTGTGGCCTGAGCTCCATATCAATCTCTCATCTACCAAATCAATCATCAATCCACACATCCCTGGTTCTCCATACCATTACTTTTATGTTTCCAAACAATGAAAAATTCATTAATAACAAACATGTGTCTAAATATTTAGATCTCACATACATTTAAATTGTATTTTCTATACACTAGTGATGGAAATGAGGCCATGTAATTGAGGGATTCAAGGCACCTGCAATAATAAATGATCTCATACATCCCCCCAAAAACTATTCTTCATCAAACAACCATTTTAAATTCATCTTGATTTTAATGATTCATTATGCTTAAGTTATCAGGATGATGAAACATAATTAAATCGTCTAACCATAGATATCCTTAACCAAGATTTGATAAATTATATAAAAAAATCTATTACTTAATGAGAAGTAGATAAAGTACTCATTCAGATTCATTGAATTAAAATCATGTTGTCTTTAATTTTTAATATTTTCATGAAAATAACCATGATAAAAAACAACAAAAACAAAAATAAAAAACATATATCACAATTCCTAGTAAAAATCAAAAGGGAATAAAAAATTATAAATCATAATAGATCATAATACCCAAACATTAATTTAATTCTCTTAAAAGAAAATTTAGTTACATGGAGATTTGAAAAATCTAATTTCAATTTTTTTAACTGATAGGATTCTATAAAATTTCATTTGGAATAAAAAATATACAAAACATCAAATGAGGTAACATCTTTTTTGTTTTTATTTCAATATTTTTTAGGATAATTAATTATTTTCCTAGGTAATGTGATTCAATTTAACATTAAATTATTGAATTATATACTACAACATTATTCCATGGCTTGAAATTAAATATAATAATTAAAATAAACAATGTTTGACAATAATTCATTTCATGCCTTATAATATTCCCAATTTTGTTTGATGGTTCTTCATGAGATTATTTTTTGGATTATTATATTCATAAGTTCAATCTCACCCATTTAGATAAGGAGATAATGTACGTATAACTCACACTTTTAAAAAAATAAACTAATAATTAAAAATCATCGATCATTATTAAAAGATAAATATTCTCCATGAAATAACAACAAAGCATGAAATTACCACCACTAAAAAACAGTAAAAAACCAAATTAAGGAATACTGAAACCAAACCATGGCAACCACCTTCAGTATTAGAAAGAAACCACACACCAAAATATATAATTCCTACCAAAAAAACATTTCTGGAAGAAAACTAAAGGAAGGTAATTAAAATGTTGGAAGAAAGAATAAGATTCATTAATCTCGGACTTTTATAGATTAATTTAAGGTGTTTAAAACTCTTTAATGCATGTTCTCTATGTAGCAGAATCATGTGATGGGTCATTCAATACATTTCTTTGTTTTCATGATTGAAGATTACTCTATGATTTTAAACAATTTTGAGTATCATGATCAACAGAATAAAATCAAAGAATATAGATAAAAGAAAAACACTATATCCAGAGAAAGGATCATCACATATTATTTATAAAAAATTTAATTAATTAAATAATTACCCGATTAGAATTATTTATTCATTGACGGATTTGTTAATAGATATTGGATGTACAATCATTTGATTTGTGGGAATCAAGATCAGATTTGCTCTAGGCGTGATCCACATGTGTTCCACAAATCTCTGAATTTCTTCAAATGGATTATTGTGTGATAGCTCAGTGTATCATATCACTCTCATTTTATGCCATTGATCACCATGAGAAACACTTACAAATCATTCTCCTTGATATCAAAAGACTTGAGAGTGAGTGGTAGAGAAATATCACTCTCCATTATTGGGAGTGTTCTTGGTTAGGGGATCTTGATATGGCTTGATAGGTTTCTCCAAATATGTTGTGTACAACCAAAAAAAATGAACTACCTCATAGAGAAAATAACATAATTGGGTTTATATATAGGTGGGTTTAGAAATAAATAATTTCACAATTTACCTTTGTAATTTATTTAATCCTTCTATAACCCCATGTCAAATAATAATAATAATATTATTATTAGTATTTCATGAAATGTTTTTTACTTGTGAATTAAATGAAATATTATTTAATAAAATATTGTTCAATATTTATTATCTCTCACTGGGCCATTAAACTCGGTTCACCATTCGTCCGCAATATATATCAAGCCTTCAATAATGATTATTTATTTACTTTAAAAAAATATCACTACTTTATTCTTCAATAAATTAATAAATATTACATTAAGAAAATAGAAAATAAATATTTATCCCATTATATTCTATCTAATAAATGGTGATGAAATATATGTGATCAATAATAAATGAATAATTATTAAACTACATGATGGAATGATATTTAATCAACTTTTTAAATAATAAATAATAATATATATCATTTAACTGAGATTCTGGATACACTTAGAATATGACCCTCTAGACCTCTTTCTCATTCGCATTATGAAAAGTAACTTAAAGTCCAATTTTTTAATCTAGAAACATGTCAACGAACCCATAGAGAAATAAGTGAATGAAACAGCCACATAATACCTCATATGAATGCTTATTGTGTAATATAATCCCTGTAACTCCATATCTCTAATCAACAAAGTTACATGTCGATGCCATCAAACTATTTTCTTGATGTCTCATCCTTTCACTTCCATGAAATAAAACATGTCAATAGAACACCATGGACATTGAATTATTTATTTTATATAGTTTCCATAAAAGGTAATAATATATCATATTATATTAAATAATAGAAGGGAAAAATCCTTTCTATCATTATTAATTAATGAAATATTACTCGTAATGAACCCAACAAATCGTACCTCATGTGGAACAAATGTTGTCAAGGTTTTTTTCGATACATAAAATTAAATGAATCATAATACTCATTAATAATAATAATCATAAAGTCAATGGATAAATACACGTGTTTGTATATAGGAACCTCCAATAACACTTATATATGTGGATTTCCTAATGGAGGGTCCCATTATCATGATAACCTACATAATATATTAACAAGGGAATACCCCCTGAGAAGGTGCTTTAAAGTCTTATGAGTCTCCACCCATGATAGATGATATCATATGCGTCACTAAAATGATATCATTCATCTATAGAACGTATAATTTAGAAAAGTGTTGTATAATATTTGGGTTCTGATCATATCAGGGAACTTCTAGGACCTTTTAGTGAAACAACTACTCTTATGAAATTTTCAAATCATTATCATTATTCTGCATAACATAGTATGTGATAATTTTATAGTATTAAATGTTGCACTAAAAGGTCATAGATGTTCTCTACTAAGATGAAAACCTAGAAGTTCTATGAAACTATTCTTAAATATTGGTTCTATAGATAGATAATACCATTTGATGGACATATACGGTATGGGATCTCATTTTTGAGGACTCATAGAAATTTGAGGAACCTTATCATGGATTCATTAGAATATACTATATACATATACATTAGTATATAATTAGTGAAAACCAAATTTTTGAACTCTTAGAACTCACAACTCTTTCATTGGGAGAGAAGACACATCCTTACTACCACTTCATATCATTCTGATCTATCTGAAAACTACCCTCAGTATTACACATGAGGACCAGCTCTTTATTTCCTCCATAGAAGGGTAACATATCATTAGTTATTATCACATACTTAAGTACATCATTTATAGAATACCAATGTTGTTCTTCTAAATTTTCTATATATCTTCCTACCATGCTCAATGAATAGGAAACATCATGTCCAATGCATAAAATGGAATATATAATTTATCATATCATGGAAGTGTATGGGATCTTTTTCATTATCTCTTTATCTTATTGTGTGTGAGGCCACATTTTTTAAAAAATATATAAACCATGTGAAAATGGAATGAATCCCTTGTTCGGTTGTTTCATACTAAATATATTTAGTATCTATTCAATATATGTACATTGACTTGTTCCAAGTAACCTCATGGATCTATCTGGAATGATTTTAATCACAATAATGTTGGATTTTCACCTAAGTCATTTATGGAGAAACACTTATTTATCTAGTCCATAATAGACTATAATACTAGTCATTAATTTATAATATGTTATATTTCATAAACATATACTACTAGGTTAACAATCAAATTCACACAAAACATCTTGTAACCATGCCACTCACATTCATTCTTAATAGAACAAAACAAATTATGGATTCATTGAATCGAATGCTCCATGATTTGATTGTTTACTTTAATCCATTAATGGATCTATACAACTTTATATTCCTCTTGGATACAATTGGAGTCACAAACCATTCTTCATGTGTCATATATACATTTTCTTGAAGGTTTTCACTAAGGCATGTGGTTTTGAAATCCATTTTCCAAATCTGATATTCATGGTAAGATGCTATTGCAAGTATTATTTTGATGTGTTTAAACAAGTAATCTAGTGAAAAGGATTATTTATTATCAATTCCTTGATGCCTATTAAACCCTTCATCCACTATACTTTCTTTATATCTATTTACTTTAACTTTCATGTCTAATCTTCTCTTGAATACACATTTTAATGCAACATGCTTTATGTCAACTAGCACATCAACCAGAACCCAAACAAGGTTCTGATACATGGAATTTATTTCAAACTTTAATGATTCTTTCTATCTAGTAGCATCTAATCTCTCTATTGTATCTTTATTTTAGACATGTTCCTCATTTTCAGCCAATAATGAGTCACCATATTCATTGATTTGAAATCCAATTCTCTAATGTTCTCTTACATAAATTGTGCTCCTACGCAATACTTCTGTTTCAGGAACTACTTCTTCCAAGGGGACCTATGGAAACTATTCATGTACCAACACTTTTGTATCATGATCATCAACATCAGTAATGTCCAACATTCTCTGACTATCGTTTTTGTGGATGTTTTCCTTCTCATGAAAGACAGATTTTATAGAGACAATAAATTTATCTGAGGGGTTCTATAGGTATTATCCATTTTCCATGGTATTCCCTATAAATATACATATTTTTTCCATGAGGTGCTAGTTTTTTCAGATTAGGATTTAAAAAAATCATCACAACCCCATACATGTGTATTCGAAAAAAAAACAAATTTCTATCTACCCCATAACTCGAAGGTAATTCTATTTTCCTGTTCAATTGGTAATCGGTTTAATGTATATTCTACAATTTTAAATTCATAACCCCTAAAGGATAATGGAGTTTTTTCATGACTCATCATCAACCTTACTATCTCTAACATTGTATGATTTCTCCATTCACTATCACAATTCCACTGTAGTGTGTAAGGTAGAGTGAGTTGATATAGAATCCAAAACTCCCATAGAATATCACTAAACTCATGGTTATGATCTCAACCACCTCAATCTGATCGAAGCTTCTTTATCTTCTTTTAAAATAGATTCTCTTTATCATTCTTTAATTCCTTGATTTTCTAAAATAACATGGGCTTATACCTCATCAAGTAGACATAACCATATAGAATAAATTCATCAATAAAAGTTATGAAGTATGAATATCCACCTTTATCTTATACTATAAATTTTACACTCATATAAGTGTATACCAAGCCTTGATGCTCTATAGTCCTTCTACCCAGTCCACCACATAAGGGTTTTTTCATGACCCGACCCAATGGGTCCTAGTCCGCAACTCCTCTAGCCAACCTCCAACTAGCCAGGGGCTGGCGACTATCACTGAGAAGACATATAACATAGATGGGAGGACTTTTCCATAAGTACTTGTACACACACACACCCACAAACACCTTTATACAACAGTTTCTAGATATAAAAAGATGGAAAAAAATTACATGAATAAAACTATCCTAATCCAAATTGCAATATGAGTACTAATAGTGTAATTCGGAAAAACACACACCCACTAAAAGAAATCTATTAAAGCATCAAACCTTCATTGAAGGTGGGGGTTGTTTTCTAATGAAACTATTGTAATGATCCTTAAACTCGATATGGTAAACACCTTGGTTGTTCAAGATCACTATGATATTCTTTCCTCATCTCTTATGTGGACACCATTGAAAGGCCTATCGTCTACATAAGAAAAAACACATATAGGAAAATCCCATTCAGGTGTGAGTATAAAAATACTCAATAGGTTCACTAAAACCCCCAAAAAAGGGAGAAACTTAAAGGAAATGATCTACTCAACCTAGCCACATGGAACCCAATCAAGTGATAAACTACATCTCAAACCACCCTTGGATATACATGACTAGTCATCTATGTCCATAAATAGTGTCAAATCAGATGTGACATGTAACACCCTAGGTAAATAAAGAATATGACATCATTATATTTATCCATATTTGTGAATCAAATATTAATATTACTTTAAAGGGGATGCTATGCTCGATGGCGTACCCAATACGTAACAACGAGTTTCTTGGGAATCATATGTTACACTCTAATAATAAAATAATATTATTTTAAATGGTAGCTAACATATAGACGTTGTATTGGAGGGAATGGATAGAAATAACTATAATATTATTATATATGTTTTTTAAATGTTTTTACATTTATCCAATGGCTTAAAAAACGGAAAGAATTCAATTTTAGGCTTTTATACCCTAATTTTCACTAAAGGTTCACTTATCGCCTTTTGATGGAGAACTGTCATTAAAAATAGTTTTGATCACTCTTATACATTCTTTTTGGCCAAATAGAACTCTTCTTTAGAATCAGGACATAAAATTTTAATTTGTGTAAATTTTTGGTATTTTTCCGATAAAGTTCATTTTTTTAATGAATAGTGTAAAATGTTGTTTTTTAATTCAAAACCTCTTTTTAATCTAATTTATTTATATGATTAGATTATCTTTTTAATTGGTTTTAAAGTGAAATTAGAAAATATTTTTACCATTAAATCCAATAGTGGACGTTGGAATTAATTTCACTTTGAAATCGGACTTAAACTAGTGTCAATCTTTTGATACTTATTGTTTCATAAAAACACGCTATTTGCTCTGACAGCGGGAATTAATTATTAAATTACTTAATGCAACTTATATGTTGTGAATTTTGTAAAATGGACTTCATTTTTGAATTTGGAATATCAAATATAGCTTAGGGTGAATTTTTGGTATTTTTCTGAAAAACTTCAATTTTTGATGAATAGTGAAACCACTAAGTGGTACTTATATTAAACTGATTTTTCGTTTAAATGAAATTTTACCACTTCTGTGTTTTGAATTTTAAAAATCCTACATGCATGGTTGTCATTAAGAAGTAAAATGTGGTTCAATGAGATAAAAATATTTTTTTGGTGAATAGTAACTTATTAAGTTTTTAATCGCGATTAGAGGTAATCAGTGCAATTTAAGGCAAAAATGATATTATTATAAAATGAAAATACCTTGACACATGTCCTACCCTTATTGGATGTGCCATGGACGACCATGAAAAGCCATGGGTCAACTTGGGGACCCCATGGAGCCACTTTGGTTGGAAAATGACATAAATACCTTTTATTTAATGTTAATGTAAAAAATGGCACAAACATGATATGTTTTACTAAAACAATTTTTTAATGGGATTATACAAGTCAAATTTTTTATTATAAATATTAATTGGAAATCTAAAAAGATATCCTACATCATAGTAATTGTTTTATAATTTTTAGACATTAAATAAATTAAATTATTTATGAGATAATAATGATGCAGCGATGACATCAATATTTGACGATTTAAATAAAACGGAAAGATAATGTAAAATATATAATATACACATGTCCAAAACTTATTGGATGGGTGTATTTCGAACCCTTATCACCTTATCCACGAATTATATCAATTTGGGACCTTTTAAAATCGAAACACATTTTCAAATAAAGTAATATTTCTTTACTTTCCAAAAGTGCCCCTCCTCTCGTCTTATAAACAGCCCCCACCTCTACCTCATTTCACACACTCCTCAAGCCTTTGGCTCGGCCAACCCCTTCCCATTTACTCTCTCCACATCCCTCTACTCATCTTAGAGGATTCACTTTGGGCATAATCCTTTCAAAGGAAGCCTTTAGGCTCAAATCAAAAGGAGTTACACTTTTAAAGGTAATTCATTCTCTCATGTTCATTTATATTATTTTGCTTCTCCAACCCACTAAACTCTTTTTATTTACTTATTTTGTAACAACATCAGTATCTTCAATATACTAGGATGTTTTTATAAGATTTATTCGAGCTACACTCTCACACAACTACATCAAATGGATAAACAGCATACGGTTTCCGTGGATGGCGAAATTCTGCCTCCCGAAATGATGATTGTTCAATACTCATTTAACACCTTCAAATGTGGCCATTATGATGTAACTATTTTTATATATGATATATAATATGTTTATGTTTTACTTAAGCTTCGTTTTTTTCATTTTGGGCATACCTTTAATGTTTCCATTATGGGTAAACGCGATATCTTCATTTAAGGAAGTGCGGACTACCGCCCCCTCAAAGTGATTTGATTCGTTAAATACCATATGTGGGACGTATAAAGGATGGAACTATGATATTATATATGATATTATACTGTAATTATAATATACCTTTATATCATTATTATTCCATTCTATAAAATACGAAATAGAAATGAATGTAGCGTTCATGCGTACGTACGGCTTACCGTCTCCATGAACGGTGCATTTCATTTCTTACCTCTAAATGATTATGTAATGTTATAAATGCATGCATGTACTTGATATATATGACATATATGACATCTAAATCATGAATAAAATTCTGTATATAATAAACATTTGGCCTCACGAACAACATGTAATTGTAAGAAGTCCACTTTCGACTTAACAACAAAATATCGACAAAACAAATATTATTAACTTAAATGATTACATAATGTTTATGACATGGTAATAAGTGATATAAAAGGAATAATGCACTTGAAAAAGGTTCTTAAGGATGTAGAAATTAACTCATATTTATTATTCAGGAGATTAAAGAACGATCGAGTCAAGTCGGACCCGAGGTAAGGGATCTTACTCCTCTCTTTATTTTTTTAAGTACACTCTTTTATGTCATTCCCTCTAAAGATCATCTTTCTTGTTATTGGGATGTTATTATATATTAAACTTACTGTAATTTTTATGTTCTTGTGATGAGAGACCCTATTCTCTCTCATCATTCCATTTTGGAAGTTTTGAGTGGCGCCGTTAGGCTGCCGAATTTTCATAAGAGATCTAACCTCTCTCTTTCTTTTTAAGTACTCCCCTTTATGTCACTTATTTTATGCTCCTATTTGTTACGATGGGGGCTTTTATTTCATATTCCTCTTGCTTTAAATTTTTTTGTAATGTGATGAGATACCCTATTTTATCTCATCAATCCATTTTTGCAAGTTTTAAGTGGCGCTGTTAGGCTGCCGAGTTTTCGTAAGTGATATTTCATCTCACTTTTATTCCTGTGAGATTTATGCTACATTTGCCACAGTTTCCTTTGAGTGGTGTATGTACTGACCATTATTTTACTCATTGTGTAATATTTCTTCATTTATGAGTATTTACAATAATGATGTATTGTTATTCTTTCACGGGTCGTATGTTTCGAAAGATACCCAAGTCGGTAAGGGAACCTTTCACCCTCCTTTTTTTAAAAGACTTCTTTTGTTGGGTCTTTTAATTTACATATTATTATGTTGGGATTTGTTCTCATATATCCTTATTGATGTAAATTTTATGTCCAAGTGATGATATACACTTTTTATCTCTCATCAACTCATTTTGATGTGATGCTGTTAGGCTGTCAAGGGAACTTCTTTACCAAATTTCGATTTCTTTGGGTTCGACACGTAGTTGTTGAATATGTCATCCTTTGAATATGTGTGAATGACCTTTGATTGTTTTACACTCAATATACACTTATATTTTTTGTATTCGTTTGTCACACATAATTATGTCATTGATTTATCCTTAAACCAAGGATACCGTCTTTGTAAGGGACTTCATTTCAATCTCCTTTCATTGAGGCATATTTCGTTTTATACACAACTTCTTTTATACGGTGTATAAACCCCTTTGACTTTTACTTTTATACAAAAGGAATCTTTTTCTACGAAGAATTTTACAAAACGACAAAAAGGAATGTTTCTTTTAACGTACGCGGTGACAACGACCTTTTCCGCCGCCGCGAGTATTATTTGGTCTTTGGCTTCCTCAACAAGACATAATGTTTTTAAAATAAAATAAATACCATATACTCTTTTATGTATTTTGGTATTGAAAATGGTTTTGATAAAGGAATATATTATGACTGAAATGTGGAAATGTTATCATTCCTTTATATTGGTTTTATGTTTTATGATTTTATTATGGTACTTGGACATTTTAACGGGTGGTTACGTTATAAACCATATGACGGTGGTGTCGTGAATACCAGGACGGGTGGTTACGTTATAACCTCCAATGCATTGGGTATGGAAGTCGGCCGTATGGCTATTCCATTTAGTATGTATGGAAATTGGTCGTATGGATATTCCATTAAGTGATATGTGTGGGAGTTGACCGTATAGTTATTCCACTTAAGTATGTTTATGTCCCAAGTTACCTCTATATATGTTATGTGTTCTTTATATGGGTTTTATGGTAATCCTTTGGTTACAAAAAGGTAAGTAATGATATTTTATTCAGTGAAGAGTTTTTACTACTTCATAAAGGTGAAAATTATTACCTTGATAAAGTATACATGGTTTACTTTTTGTTTTGATAAACTAACAGTTTTTTGTGTATCCCTTACTGAGTTTTTATGCTCATCCCAAGTTTTTGAAATGTTTTTCACAGGACTTAGCGTTGAATAGGGTCAAGGATGGGATCAAGGGAAAGTCATGCTACCTAAAACATGAAACTAGACATGTTTCTTTTTAATAGTTTTTTATTTTATGGAAATTTAGTAGAAGAGACTACTTTGTAATCTTTTGAGATGTAATAGTTATGTCCTAATTCTCTAAAACTCTAAACCTGAAAAGATCCTCAATGTGAATTATTCATTTAATTCAATTTTAAGTAAGGTTTAAGGCTGGGGCCTTATAGTTGGTATCAAAGGTCGGTTTAGATAACTTTAGAGGTTAGGGTATTCTTTAAGCACAAGTGGCATTACCATAATGGTTAGGATTTCAGAAAGAGTCCTAATTTTAGATAAAGTGAATGAGTAAGTATATCTTATTACTTATCTTCCACATTAGTACATGATGTTTATGTTGATATACTCACACTGACCGTTTTTTTTAATAAATGGCTGGATCTAGCAGGCACCAAAGTGACAATGGGTTTGAAGGAAACTGTGGTGGTTCTCTGATTAAGAGACTGGATGAGATGGGGGATTCAATGAGGAATCTCATAGTTGTTCTAAACCAACAATCAAGGAGTCATGATCAACCACTTCAACCTTGGTGAGTTCTCTAATGCATCATGTACGAGATGGCCAACTCGATGTGGAAATTCAGGTAATAATTATTAAGGTAACCATTAGGGTATATATGATCCTGACTTTTTAAGTAATTTTGGGTTACTCTATGATATGATGGAAAATGAAATGAATGAGATAAACTTGAGGTTAAAATTTGTTATGATTATTCTTCAAGATTTTATCTCATTTTGGGGAATGTTTTAAGAATTATATAGTTTTGGAAAAACGGACAACACGCAGACCGTGTGACAACCCGTCGCGTTGGACAAAGCCGTGGGAATCGAACCCACAACCAAAGTGCGACTGGTATTTATCGCCTACCACTGGACTATGTGAAGTCCCTGGTTAGTTTGACTGATTCTTTTTTTTAAGAGTAAGTTGATTTTGGGTTATTTATGAAAATGATTAACCAATCATGGAGGATATGTGATTAGGATAATTACTTTTCAATGCGAGACTTTAAGAGCAACTGATTTTGTTTGGAGATAAATGTTACGATTTAACTTGGAAGACTATGTGACTAAATCCTTCAAATGTTTGTGTTTCAATCTTATATTGGTTTACTTTGAGGAATTTTATGGAAAAATTGCTTATCGGATGGTCCTTGTTGAACTTTGGGTTTTGTTGAACAAATTTTGGAGATTATGAATAGATTTTCTTTCTAATGGGTTATCCTTTTCTGGGTTATCTGATCTTGTACTAATCTTTTGGTTTTTGGTTTTGGTTAAAGTATAAAGACCTTGGATGTATGTAGTTCTATTTTTTTGGGTTAGGTAATTCTCTAGAAGTTGATTATAGTACTCTTAATGTGAACAAGTCTTCCTAAATACTCGCCTTTTGGAGAAAATATGAGTTTGTGTAAGGAATCTAATAAAAGTTGAGAATCAACATGATAAGTGATTATGTTTCCTTGTGAATAAATTCCTCAATAAAAAGTAACTTAAAACAAAAAATTTGTCTATTAACTTTTCCTACCGGGGAATCAAATACCGTTTAACCCATCACATGTTTGTGATTTTCTCATGGTTAACTTTCACCTAAACATGTTTTCTATCACTCTCCATCAGAACATGACCCTATGTTTTCTCCTCCATGTCCATGTTTTCATACTTGGAATCCTTGTATGGGTTAACTTGGGTGACCTTTTTACTTATCTTTCTTTATTTTAAAGTGATTGTTTTACCGACTCTTCTCCGATGTGGGACTTTCAAGGATGTTTCCAAGCCCAATTTTAAAATTGCGAGGACACAATTCCCAAAAGGGGGGAAGGATGTAACACCACAGGTAAATAAAGAATATGACATCTTTATATTTATCCATATTTGTTAATCAAATATTAATATTACTTTAAAGGGGATGCTATGCTCGATGGTGTACCCAATACGCAACAACGAGTTTCTTGGGAATCTTACGTTGCACTCTAATAATAAAATAATATTATTTTAAATGGTAGTTAACATGTATGAAGTTTTATTGGAAGTAATGGATAGAAATAACTAAAATATGATTATATATGTTTTTTAAATGTTTTTATATTTATCCAGAGGCTTAAAATACGGAAAGAATTCAATTTTAGGCTTTTATACCCTTATTTTCACTAAAGGTTCACTTATCGCCTTTTTATGGAGAACTGTCATTAAATATAGTTTTGATCACACTTATAAATTCTTTTGGACCAAATAAAAATCTTCTTTAGAATCGGGACATCAAATTTTACTTTGTGTAAATTTTTTGTATTATCCCGATAAAGTTCATTTTTTTAATGAATAGTGTAAAATGTTGTTTTTTAATTCAAAACCTCTTTTTAATCTAATTTATTTATATGATTAAATTATATTTTGAATTGGTTTTAAAGTTAAATTAGAAAATATTTTTACCATTAAATCCAATAGTGGTCGTTGGAATTAATTTCACTTTGAAATCGGACTTAAACTAGTGTCAATCTTTTGATACTTATTGTTTCATAAAAACACGCTATTTGCTATGACAGTAGGAATTAATTATTAAATTAATTAATGCAACTTATATGTTGTGAATTTTGTAAAATGGACTTAATTTTTTAATTCGGAATATCAAATATAGCTTACGGTGAATTTTTGGTATTTTTATGAAAAACTTCAATTTTTGATGAATAGTGAAACCACTAAGTGGTACTTATATTAAACTGATTTTTCGTTTAAATGAAATTTTACCACTTCTGTGTTTTGAATTTTAAAAATCCAACATACATGGTTTTCATTAAGAATTAAAATTTGGTCCAATGAGGTAAAAATATTTTTTTTTGGTGAATAGTAACTTATTAAGTTTTTAATCGCGATTAGAGGTAATTAGTGCAATTTAAGGAAAAAATGATATTATAATAAATTTAAAATATCTTGACACATGTACTACCCTTATTGGATGTGTCATGGCCGACCATGACAAGCCATGGGACAACTTGGTGACCCCATGGAGCCACTTTGGTTGGAAAATGACATAAATACCTTTTATTTAATGTTAATGTAAAAAATGGCACAAACATGATATGTTTTACTAAACAAATATTTAATGGGGTTATACAAGTCAGATTTTTTATTATAAATATTGATTGGAAATATAAAAAGATTTTCTATATCATAGAAATTTTTTTATAATTTTTAGACATTAAATAAATTAAATTATTTTTGACATAATAATGATGCAGCGATGACATCATTATTTGATGATTTAAGTAAAATGGAAAGATAATGTAACATCTATGATCTACACATGACCAAAACTTATTGTATGGGTGGATTTCAAACCCGTACCACCTTATCCACGAATTATATCAATGTGGGACCTTTTAAAACCGAAACACATTTTCAAATAAAGTAATATTTCTTTACTTTCCAAAAGTGCCCCTCCTCTCCTCTTTTAAAAGGCCCCCACCTCTACCTCATTTCACACACTCCTCAAGCCTTTGGCTCGGCCAAACCCTGCCCATTTAATCTCTACACATCCCTCTCCTCATACTAGTGGATTCCCTTTGGGCAGAATCCTTTTAAAGGAAGCCTTTAGGCTCAAATCAAAAGGAGTTACACTTTTAAAGGTAATTCATTCTCTCATGTTCATTTGTTTTATTTTGCTTCTACAACCCCCTAAACTCTTTTTATTTACTTATTTTGTAACAACACCAGTATCTTAAATATACTAGGATGTTTTTAAAAGATTTATTCGAGCTACACTCTCACACAACTACATCAAATGGTTAAAGAACATACGGTTTCCGTGGATGGCGAAATTCTGCCTCCCGAAACGATGATTGTTCAATACTCATTTAACACCTTCAAAGGTGGCCATTATGATGTCACTATTTTTATATATGATATATAATATGTTTATGTTTTCCTTAAGCTTCTGTTGTTTTCATTTTGGGCATACCTTTATGGTTTCCATTATGGGTAAACGCGATATCTTCATTTAAGGAAGTGCGGACTACCGCCCCCTCAAAGGGATTTGATTCGTTAAATACCATATGTGGGATGCATAAAGGATGGAAATATGATATTATATATGATATTATACTGTAATTATAATATACCTTTATATCATTATTATTCCATTCTATAAAATACGAAATAGAAATGAAAGTAGCGTTCATGCGTATGTACGGCTTACCGTCTCCATGAACAGTGCATTTCATTTCTTACCTCTAAATGATTATGTAATGTTATAAATGCATGCATGCACTGGATATATATGACATATATGATATCTAAATCATGAATACAATTCTGTATATAATAAACATTTGGCCACACGAACAACATGTAATTGTAAGAAGTCCACTTTCGACTTAAGAACCAAATATCGAAAAAACAAATATTATTAACTTAAATGATTACATAATGTTTATGACATGGTAATAAGTGATATAAAAGGAATAATGATCTTGAAAAAGGTTATTAAGGAAGTAGAAATTAACTCAAGTTTATTATTCAGGAGATTAAATAACGATAGAGTCAAGTCAGACCCGAGGTAAGGGATCTTACTCCTCTCTTTCTTTTTTTAAGTACACTCTTTTATGTCATTCCCTATAAAGATAATATTTCATGTTATTGGGATGTTATTATATATTAAACATACTGTAATTTTTATGTTCATGTGATGAGAGACCCTATTCTATCTCATCAATCCATTTTGGATGTTTTGAGTGGCACCGTTAGGCTGCCGAATTTTCGTAAGAGATCTAACCTCTCTATTTCTTTTTTAAGTACTCTCCTTTATGTCACTTCTTTTAAGCTCCTATTTGTTACGATGGGGGATGTTATTTCATATTCCTATAGCTGTAAATTTTGTTGTAATGTGATGAGATACCCTATTTGATCTCATCAATCCATTTTTGGAAGTTTTAAGTGGCGTCGTTAGGCTGCCGAGTTTTCGTAAGTGATTTTTCATCTCACTTTTATTCTTGTGAGATTTATGCTACATTTGCCACAATTTCCTTTGAGTGGTGTATGTACTGACCATTATTTTACTCATTGTGTAATATTCCTTCATTTATGAGTATTTACATCAATGATGTATTGTTCTTCCTTCAGGGGTCGTATTTTTCGAAAGATACCCAAGTCGGTAAGAGAACCTTTCACCCTCCTTTTTTTAAAAGACTTCTTTTGTTGGGTCTTTTAATTTACATATTATTATGTTTGGATTTGTTCTCATATATCCTTATTGATGTAAATTTTATGTCCAAGTGATGAGATACACTTTTTATCTCTCATCAACTCATTTTTATGTGACGCCGTTAGGCTGTCAAGGGAACTTCTTAACCCAATTTGGATTTCATTGGGTTCGACACGTAGTTATTGAATATGTCATCCTTTGATTATGTGTGAATGAACTTTGATTATTTTACACTTAATATACACTTATATTTGGTGTATTCATTTGTCACACATAATTATGTAATTAATTTATCCTTAAACCAAGGATACCGTCTTTGTAAGGGACTTCGTCTCAATCTCCTTTCATTGAGGAATATTTCGTTTTATATACAACTTTATTTTATATGGTGTATAAACCCCTTTGACCTTTACTTTTATACAAAAGGAATCTTTTTATATGAAGCATTTTACAAAACGACAAAAAGGAATGTTTCTTTTAACGTACGCGGTGACAACGACCTTTTCCGCCGCCGCGAGTATTATTTGGTCATTGGATTCTTCAACAAGCCATAATGTTTTTAAAATAAAATAAATACCATATACTCTTTTATGTATTTTGGTATTGAAAATGGTTTTGATAAAGGAATCTATTATGATTTAAATGCGTAAATGTTATCATTCCTTTATATTGGTTTTATGTTTTATGATTTTATTATGGTACTTGGACATTTTAATGGGTGGTTACGTTATAAACCATATGACGGGTGGTGCCGTGAATACCAGGACGGGTGGTTACGTTATAACCTCCAATGCATTGGGTATGGAAGTCGGTCGTATGGATATTTCATTTAGTATATATGGAAATTGGCCGTATGGCTATTCCATTAAGTGCTATGTGTGGGAGTCGACCGTATGGTTATTCCACTTAAGTATGTTTATTTCCCAAGTTACCTCTATATATGTTATGTGTTCTTTATATGGGTTTTATGGTATTCCTTTGGTTAAAAAAAGGTAAGTAATGATATTTTATTCAGTGAAGAGTTTTTACTACTTCATAAAGGTTAAAAGTATTACCTTGATAAAGTATTCATGGTTTACTTTTTTTTGATAAACTAACAGTTTTTTGTGTATCCCTAACGGAGTTTTTATGCTCATCCCATGTTTTGGAAATGTTTTTCACAGGACTTAGCGTGGAATAGGGTCATGTATGGGATCAAGGGAATGTCATGCTACATAAAACATGAAACTAGACATGCTTCTTTTTAAGAGTTTTTTATTTTATGGAAATTTAGTAGAAGAGACTACTTTGTAATCTTTTGAGATGTAATAGTTATGTCCTAATTCTCTAAAACTCTAAACCTGAAATGATCCTCAATGTGATTTATTCATTTAATTCATTTTTAAGTAAGGTTTACGGCTGGGGCCTTATATGACAACACCCTAAGGAAACCAAAAAAAATACACCAATATATACTCATCTTAGATTCTAAGTCTCATGAGGTTCCAAACTCATTACCAGAACTAGTATTCTACTCAAGCCTCTAACAGTGACACAAAATATGGGGAACACACCCCACAGTCTTAACCATCCCAGATAGAACCCTTCCAAGAGATAAGAACCATCTAAAATAACTCCTCGGGTTCAACACTAGTTCCCAGCACTAGAGGTCCATCAATTGCTAACCTGAGCCCTATCCAAGGCTATAATAAATTCCAATAGGAGAGGCTCGTCCCTCAACATTTCCCATAGTTTAGATAGAAATAATCTAGAATATTCACCAAGTGAATCCCCTCCCATGAGAGAAAATATTCTAACTCGTACCTCACTATATCCCTGCAGTAAATGGATTACTAACTCCTAACATACTTTCGAAACCTCTGTCACTAATATTTGGAGTCGACCACACCTATATATGTCAAAGGAGAACTAACTCTTAACTAGTTATCACACATAACTCTTATTGGGGCCAACACCTCATAATTATACTCAACAAATGAGGGAGAACTAACTCTAAAAGAGTAATTTTTCCCCACAACTACTCAGATACATGGGCAGTACTAATCCATAGGGTATGACTAGTACCAAGGAAAGATAGGGGAGTTAAAATCAGTTGATAAAGGACTCACACCCCAGTATGATTGGGGAGTACAACTCTACCAGAACATTTACTATGGGGCAATCATTCCCTGACGCAATATGGGTTACCGACCCCATGCTTGAGGACCCACTCCCTAGTTTGAAACGAGAGTACCAACTCTATCAAAACAACACATATTGAGGAACCATTCCCTGGAATGATAGGGGAGTTCTTAATCCATGGATAATTGACCTACACCCATACACGATAGGGGAGGGGTACCCACACTAACCATATGAAATATCTAGAGGACCTACACCCTAACACAGTAGGGGAGTACCGAATCCATGGATAGAGGACCCATACATCTGTCCTATATGAGAGTAAATACTCTATCTAGCCAACAAGTATAGAAGGACCACACCTTGTCACAGTAGGGAAGCACTATTTTCGACTACATAAACCAAACAGGAAACCCACTCCTTAATCCATTAGGGGAGTACCATTCAATAATATCTACCCAAATGTATAGATCCCACACCCATGATGTGGGGAGTCTCCTACCAAAGAAGAGGGGTTAGATAATCCCATGATATGGTGCCATAGGGGATCATCAACCCCAACACATCTACTATAAAATTACACCAATCTCGAACATCGATCGCTGAACACTATATAAGAGAAATTTTAGAAACATCCACCAAGTTTTTTGTAGTCCAAAATGGATACCTCCATCTCATTAAACTTGTAAACCCACTCAATATAGGCTACTTAGAAGACTAAATCCAAGTCTCAAAAAAAGATACACAAAAGAAAAAAATTCTCAAGAAGATCCAAAAGGACAAAACAACATGCACTGTAGTTCCCAAAACATGTGGTCCCAACCAATCACCTAGCTGTGTATCCAATATATATAGTTTTCTAACCCATGTAGGGGTACACATAATGTTGAGAGGGTACATGTTGCGTCCTGCTTCACCTGGCGCCCGACAATGTTTTTTGTTCACACGGCCTTTCCAGCCGTGTCCCTAAAACATCGTGTATCCCATACCACATAGTTTTCAGGACAATGGGCTACCTAATCATGTGGTTTGACAATTTTCTTGTATGAGACCAAATTTAGGTGTACTTCTGTTGTGTAGATTTACACGTCCATGTTCTTTCACACAGAAAAGACAATCCTTGTCCCATGGTCACATGGTTTGTGGTACTACATGGCATGTAAACCCAGTACATGGCATGTATACTTCAAAAGTCTTATTACCAAATAGGAAGGGACACATAGTGTGTCTCTATGGACTAGACTCTATATTTAGGGTAATTCCAGTCAGGAACTACCTTCAAAAAACACTCGATTCAACCTCATTTTCCCTAAAACCAACCGAGAAACCATGGAGGGACCTCTATCAATGGTATTTGGGATCTAAAGACTAAAAAAAGAAAAGTAAAGGGGATTGAAAAAAAACTCAAACTAACTATGTCTTTGTATAATGATCAAAGGTTAGGGTGAAGAATGACAAACAGATAATGCTAGTCCTCGATTTGATGATAATCAACGTCAGAAACTGAGACCGGATACACCTCATTGTGCTGATTTCTTATTAGTTGCTCATTTCCAAAACTGAGGATAGGATATGATCTATCCTCTTGGATATTTTTGCACCAAAACATGAGGGTGACAAGGATTATGTTTTAGAAACTAATTAAATTTTAGTTATTCATTTAATTCCACCTCATAACAACCAACGAACTCACCTCCAACCAAAACTCCTTGCATAGTTGTCTTTAGATCATTTGTAAGGTAAACATGATGTTCTATACTCAAACAAAGTATCTTTAATATGATATAAGTCTATTATTTGGATTTATTTATTTTTCAATAAAAACTATTAGTGCAGGAAAAAATATAATTAATATTTATAAAATCACCACTCTAGTGCTCTCCAGCCCAAGGATTGTCACGCTGACTTAGCTTATAACTTTGAATATATTATCATAAACATTCCAAAGACACATATGAAAAACTAGAGTCAATATATTTCCCCAAAATTATTTATTTTATTCACAGAAATGATAAATCATAGTAACGAGGGAAAAAACATAGTTCTGTACTGGAACCCCCATGCCACAAATCTCCCCATGGGTTCTCATGCTTCTTCCAAGCACACACTTTGGGGAACCACCAAGTATAAACAAAACTCACATCCATATATATAAATTCCAAAATCATGTTACATGTGACTCAGTCTCCTCAACTATTATATGTGAGAAGGAACCAAGCACTACATTCAACCAACTGTCATTGGGTATAGAGATACACCACCTCGATAACCTGATGTAGAAACCTACGTAATATTTTAGATCAAATCCACCACAAGATGAATGGAACCCCAACATAGTCAATTTTCTTTCATTAAAGGTTGATGTTGAGCACATTAGGGTACAAAATAACAAGACAAGGCTTCCTGAGTGTAAACATTGTGTCTTACTAGGCCCTTCATATGTGAACCTCTAGCCGTAACACAGCTCGCCAAACTAGAAAAAAATCCACACCCACAAGTGTAATACAATATTATTATGGATGTAATGAAAGTTATCAAAACATTAGAATCATTTTAGGTTCTAAATAATTTGATACATAATGGTTTAATAAAGGATCTCCCTCCCTCATGGTTTCCAAGTAAAAAGGTCAATCAAAAAAGATCTAATGTAAATTCCAGGTTCTACTCTGAAACTCCCAAAATCAAAATCACCCTAAGAACATAAATATAAGGAACTCATCCATCACACCTAGACACTACCAAATTTGGGTGGAACTAACTTGCCAACATGGTTTTGTCCCATCACAAACCTGGGTCTTGGTGGGGAAAGTGTTCCTCTTTCTCATGACTCCAAAGCTATGTCAAACTAAATCATCTACTCATCATGTATCTATCATTATAAGATACAACTAGGAATACATGGGAACTAATGAACATAAAATGGATTCTCATCACTCAAATGGGCCTTATAGGGTCCTTTTTCATAACCAGAAACACAAAAAAGGCCCTGAACACTCAAGTAAGGTGGAATAATCTACAACACCTTGATATTATCCTCTTTGGGTGGCACTGACTCACCCTTTTGTTTTTTCCCACATCACTCAAACAAATATCTATTTTGGAAGCACCCTCTTCCTTGTTCGTTTGGTGATACTTTGAAAAACACCACCATAGGGTTACACTGACTCCCTACGTCACCCCCGTTAAACCATGATCAGGAAGCGTAATAAAAAGGTGCCACAAAATAATGACTAATAATTACTATTGTATAAAGTATAAAGTAAATATTTAATACCTATATTAATTCATGGAACATCATTATAAGGACCATGACTTAAACATTACATAATCTTAAATTAAATGAATCATTTACATTGTGGATCTTTTCATCTTCAGAGTTTTTGAGAATTAGGCCATATCTATAACATTACAATTCAAAAAAAAAACAAAGAAGACACTTCAACTCATTATAAATTATTTCATAAAATACTTAATCTAAAAATACATGTCTACTTCCATGTTTTAGACAGCATGACTTTTCCTTGACCACATCCTTAACACTATTAACCTTTAAGTCCAGTGAAAAACATTTCATAACATGGGGTGAGCATAAAAAGATCAGTAAGGGTTATTAAAAAAGGAAAGGAAAAATTAACCAATTAATAAATACATATCTATGAAACCATACTTTTCAATCATAACATACCTGAAGAAATCGTATGATTTATGAATAACACATAGAAATCATAAATCATAAAGGTAACTTGTGGCATCCATATCATAATTATATTATAGCTATCACCCCTAGGTAGGAAGTTATGATCGAATAACCATCACATTATATTCCCTATATCTCTTAGTATATACATTAATGTTTACCTCCATTACGTTACCCAATTCATTGGAGTGTTTTATCTCGGGCTCACCCGCCCTAGGTTTATCATCGAACAAGATATATATGTAAAAAATTTCCAATAACCATAACATAATCATAACACATAACACCAGCATAAAGGAAAGATAACATTTCCAAATTGAAATTACAATATATCATATTAATATATTTAAATAAAAAATGCTTTATCAATCCATTTTCAAAACCATTTATAACATTTAATAAATATATTTTGGAATCATAGTGTCCAATACCACATTGAGATTTTAAAGCGTTTTAAATTTTAAAATATTAATGTCCATATAATTAAATACTTAAAACCATTTTTAAAACATGGACATTATTTATAAATATTTAGAAAATTTAATCTTTAAAACAATATCTTAGTTAAAGAGTTATTAACCAAATGAGAGATGCTTGACTACAAATAATTGAGAAATAAAATTTAATAAAAGCCTTATAATATCATGATAATAAAGGTATTCATGATAAAATATGTAAAAGGGAAGTATATACAACATATAAAAGTGAATTAGAGTATAACAACAAATAAGTCTCAATGGAATGTAAATTGAGACAAAGTCCATTATAAAGATCATATCCTTAAATAAAGTAAAATCAATGAAATTATTATGAGTGAAAAATAGAAATACACCTAATATAAGTGGATATTAAGTTTAAAACAATAATAGGCCCTTAAAAAATATTCATATAATGAAATAGTCTAGAAGTATAAGTTTAACCCAAGGAATTGAAATTGTGTTAAGAAGTACTCTCACGGAAATTCGACAGCCTAACGGTGTCGCATTAAAATTCAGAAAATAAGTTGATGAGAGAGAAAATGGTATAAAATCAGATTTTCATAAAATTTAAAGCAGTATGGATATAAAATAACATATCCCAACATATAATAATTGAAATTTAAGGACATAACATAAAATAAGTCTTGACTAGAAGAGGAGGGTGAAAGGCTCCCTCACCGATTTGGTAACTAATGAAATATACACACCATGAAAGATGGTTCATACGATAAAGATGTAAATACCAATTAATTAAATAATATTATATAATTAATACAATATTGGGTTGTACATACACCACACAAAAGAAAATAGAGGCAAATATATCATGAATCTTAGGGTAATAAGAAGTGAGATGAAAACCCCTTACCACATTATAATCATTTGAGTTGTATGACCAAAAGTTAATAACCACAAAATTAATCACAAAATAACATGAATATAAATACATTAATGAAAATATATGTAAAGACCCGCAAATTTCAAGGAAATTTTTTTCTTAATTTTCTTTGGAATTTTACAAGAGCGCAGCTTCAGACGGCACCTGATTCCGAGGCCCGGTGTGCCCGGAATCAATTTCCGAAGTTTGGCTCGGGTACGTTCAGGGAACGGACGAGCGGGTTTTTCTATCTTTTGAACCGGTGCCCGGAATCAAATTCTGAGGGCACCGATGAAATCGCAGCGCCGGTATTTTCTTAGAAACGCCTCTTCCGGAGTTGCGTTTGCTCAGACATGGTTTTTAAATTTTGCGGCTTTAAGTCAGAAATAAAATAAAGTTTGTACGACAACTTTATTTTATTTCACTTAAGCTGCTTGGAAGCCACTTGAAGCCACTTAAGGACGGCTTGAACTGAGTGGAACTGGATAGGAGGCTATCCAGAAATATCCTACCCCCTTGGTAGGATATTTGTGCGGTGGGGCCCGCACGAGCCCCGCCGTTTCTTTCGCTAAGTAACGCACCCGCGAAAACCCGTCAAAGTAACTGAAAAGTCATCCGACGCGTTTTCTTAAATTCTTAACAGACCATTTAATTGGGCGGTTTATTTCGTGAATTAAATGGGCTGTTTTATTCGTTGAATTAATTCAACGAATTAAATGGGTCGTTACTTACGCGTTTTGCGTTTGTCGGCAAAATAATAAAATAGACAAACTTGTCTATTTGGGAGGATTGCTATTCCTCTGAGCCTCCACCCTCTCCGCGAAGAACGCGAAGAACGCGAAGAACGCGAAGAACGCGAAGAACGTCGGCGACCGGAATTCGACGACGCACGCCGTGATCTGCGACGTCGACGAGCCCTACCCGCGACGTTCTTCGGCGACGTCTTTCTTCCGCGGCCGACCCTCGTTCGGCAACAAAGGTGAGAATCAGATCTTTTCTTCTCCCTTTTTAATTTCAATATCAACGGAATTAAACTAATTAAATCCGTTGATCTTGATCCGGAGATTGGCGACGCGACGAGCGATTCCGCGACGAAGCGACGATCTCCTTCCTCCGCGACGAGCAATTCCGCGACGACCCCTCGTCCGACGACGACGACAAGGTAAGGGTTGTTGGATTGTATTATCCTTTTCCCGTGTTTATTCTTTTCAAGTAAAGAAAATAATCTCCGACAATTTTAATTTAATTAAAATTGTTGTTGATTTTCCCTCCCGGTGACGTTTATGACTAACGCGGAGGGTGCGGGTCTAACGAACAAGACCCGGCAACCCTCCGCCGATCTTCTTTTTGTTGTGCGGATATGGCGGACGACGACGAACCGTGCGGCAAGGGCAATTTGTTGGTTCCGCAGTGAAGATCGTCCCCCGGGAGGAGCATCGGCGCAGACGGGAAAGAAATCGGGCCACCGGAGCATCTCCGGCGGCCCGCGGAAGGAGGCGGCGGCGCGGGTCGCCGGCGCGGCGGCGCCGGCGACCGGAGGCGGCGGCGCCCGGCGCGCCGCCGTGGAGGAAGCCCGCCGCGGCTGAAGCCGCGGCGGCAACGGCGGCCGGTTCCGCGGCCGCGCGGAACCGGGACGGACGCGGCGGCCCGGCCGCGTCCGCGTGACAGGCGGCCCCCCGCGGGGGCCGCGTTTCCTCAAGCCGCGGGTTCAACCCCGCGGCGGCGGCAGTTCGGCCGCGCGGCCGAGGCCGAGCCGGCCGGTCCGGTCGGCCGGGCCGCGCCCAGGCCGGACCGGACCCGGCCGAGCCGGTTCGGGCCGGGTCGGGCCGACCCGGTTCGGGCCGACCCGGTTCGGCCGACCCCAAGGGGGGGGTTCGGGCCGGGTCGCCCCGGGCCCGGAACCCCCGTTTCGGGCCCTCTACGGTCTTTCGCCCATATCTTGGGCCTGGGACCTCCGATTGACAAACCGTCAGCGGCTACGCGATCCTTGGATCGATACGGTCGTTTCGGTATATTATACTCAAGGTTTCGGAAGACTTTGGGTTCGGCCGGGTTGGTTCGTACACGAAACCAACCGGGCCCTCGGAGCGGAAACGCTCATAACTTGAGCTACGGACGTCCGAACGACGTTCCGTCAGCTGTGGTAGTTTCCTCTAAGTGAGAAGGAACTTTTGGCATACCCCGCCCGAGGATCGGATACAGGCGGAGTACGGTCGGGTTGGTTTTGCCCTAAAAACCAACCGGGCCCCTGGGACGAAAATGCCAATAACTCTCAGACCGGGCGTCCGATTGACGCGCCGTCTGTCGCGTTGAGATCCTGTTGTCGATACGGAACTTTTGGATACATCAACTTCGGACTACGTGTCAGTTGATGTATCAGCCCCTCGGCTCGTGGAGCGGACCCTCCTAAACGAGCTCGCTACGTGCGGGAACCCTAGCGCTGGCTGTGACCTCGACGACAGAGCAGAGATCCTCCGTGGACTGCGACGACGGCAGAGCAGAGATCCTCCGTGGACTGCGACGACGGCAGAGCAGAGATCCTCCGTGGACTGCGACGACGGCAGAGCAGAGATCCTCCGTGGACTGCGACGACGGCAGAGCAGAGATCCTTCGTGGACTGCAGCGACGACTGTGCAGGGACCTCAGTGGACTGCGTTGACTACTGCACTCAGCGATCCTACGCGGATCAGTGCCCGGTTCTGTGTGAGCCACTGCCTACCGGTTCTGTGTGAGCCACTGCCTACAGGTTCTGTGTGAGCCCGATCCTGTGTGGGTCTTTTGCGGGGGTTAGTACCTATCGATCCTTCGTGGGTCCGACGACTTAGACGGATCAGTGATCGTCTTTGACGTCATCTGAAAAAGTATACCTGGTCGAGCTGAATCTTATGTTACTCTCCTTTGTGGATTGTGTTGAACTATCCTTTGTGGATTTACTGTTTACTCTCCTTTGTGGATTTGAGTCTTGCTTTCCTATGTGGATTGAGTTGTTCTTGAGCTCGTGAGCAGAGCTAGAAGTGGGGACTTAGGTATATGTATGGGCATATACCTAAGTCAAGTCAGATGTTACTTCGTGATTGCATCTTTCTTTTGTGCTATATCCTTTGTGGATTTCGGGAGACCTTCGGGGGTCTCGGGGTCCTTACTGAGTAGTTGTACTCACCCCTGCACGGGCTATGCCCGCACCTTGTTGTGTTGGTTGCAGACGACGGACAGCGCTGATCACGGTTGGGGCGTGGAGCAGGACGGTACCTGGAGGTGGACCACTGGGCGGTACGTACTCGGAGCGGACGTGGGACCCGAGGAGCTTGGAGGCTATCTGTACCCACCCTTCAGGTGGGATTGCCAGTGGACGACACGAGGCCGCCGTCTTTTCTTCAGTTGCTGTTTTTCTTTTCAGTTGTACTTTACAGTTGGGCTTGTATTTCCGGCCCCTTTACTTTTCTGCACTTTACCTTCCACTTGCTGACTCTGTGTGGTTGTTACTTATAAAGGCAATGCCTTCCCTGTTTACTGGGATTTTACGCCTTGGTGCTAGTCGCCAGCCCCTGGCCTATAGAAGGCGGGCTTGGGGTAGTCACGGCACGGGCCCCGAGGACGGGTCGTGACAAATTGGTATCAGAGGCGGTCGGTTCTACCGCAGACTCTGATCGTCCTTTCTTCTATGTGAAGCAATAGTGTTTAGTGTATTGAGTGTGGTTATCAGTTCAGGGAGCCCAGTGTTGGTGCGGCGGCCGACGTATCCGTACACCAGGACCCTGACTCCTGATTACCGACTTAATGCATGAAAACATTGATTGCGTGTGTGTTTAAAGTTTTTCTTTGTGATTACTTGTGTCAGCTCACCGGGTATACTGATCTGCTTTATGAAAGCCTCAAGTTTTCCTTGTGATTACTTGTGCCAGCTCACCAGGTATACTGTTCTGACTGTGGTGCTCTTGTTCTCCTTTTCAGGATGGCCCCGCGATGACTGCCAGCTAGGGTTCCGAGTGTAGGGCGCGATGGCAGCCCACCGAGCGACGAGGCCTCGGTGCAGGGCCCTTTTCCAGCAGTGGCACCGGCGGTAGCTTTACCCGCCGAGCCACCGATGCTGCCAGTACCAGACGCTGACGATGCACGTCGCCTCAGGGCACTGCATGAGTTTCAGAGCCAGCGACCGCCCAGGTTTCGCGGTGAGGCGGACCCCCAGGCCGCTGAGGACTGGCTAGAGGCGGTGGTACAAATCTTTAGGCTAGTGAGGACACCAGCGGATCTCATGGTGATTCTTGCAGCGAGCCTCCTGCAGGCAGCGGCAGGACGATGGTGGAGCCTGATGCTCCAGGTTCACGATGAGGCATCCTTGCTCTGGGCGGACTTCGAGAGCCTCTTCCGCTCTGAGTTCGTCCCGGCCACCCTCCGAGCGGTGCGCATCCAGGAGCTTCTCCAGCTGCGCCAGGGCAGCATGACGGTCGCTCAGTACGCGGCGAGGTTCACGGACCTATCTCGCTACTCGACCGACATGGTACGGGACCCCTTCTTCCGGGCCCGGACCTTCGAGCAGGGCTTGCGACAGGAGATTCGGGCGTCGCTGATCTCCCTCAGCATTCCGACCCAGGCGGGAGTGCTGGAGCGAGCCCTCCTGATCGAGAGCTTCCTGGCAGAGCCTTCTTCAGCAGCGAGACCTAGCGCAGGGCGGCAGGTAGCTGAGTCATCGGCAGCAGGCAGCCGACGGATGACTCACGGGTCCAGGCAGACCAGACCCCCTCGCAGACGGCCTCAGGACACCGGCTCAGCAGTACGAGGCACACAGCGGAGTGCCAGCCTTTCGAGAGGCAGGCTGTGCTACTCTTGCGGCGGGCAGGGTCACATGGCTCGTGATTGCCCGACTCGCCGACCAGAGGAGCAGCAGACGGTGGAGGGGCCACCCAGGCAGAGGCAGAGGGTCGACCGTGGTGGTCCGCAGGGAGGAGGCGGACGAGGCAGAGGAGCTGGCCGAGCAGCGGGTGGTGGGCGACGCTTCCAGGCTCTACCCCCACCGCCACCAGGAGGGCCACCTCGACCACAGGGAGCTGGTGGGCAGGGGCAGGCCCAGCTCCAGGCAGTGGAGGCCTACGACCCCGACATGCCAGAGATGATTCGAGGTACGATCTGTGTCTATTCCGCCCTTGCTGCAGTACTTATAGACACAGGAGCGAGTCACTATTTCATAGCCTCTGCCCTTGTTCGGAGCTCGGAGATTCCGACTGAGCCGTTGGCTCGATCCTTACGGCTAGAGACTCCTACGGGATCAAACTCGACGATTACGCACTGGTGCCGGCAGTGTGAGCTTACTCTAGGAGGCGAGAGCTTCGGCTGGGATCTCCTTGTAGCGGCGTCGAGGCCTTACGACGTCATCTTGGGCATGGATTGGCTATCCACAGTTCATGCCCAGATCGACTGTTTTAGGCGCAAGGTGCGATGTGTTCGCACCGACGGGAGCAGGTTTACCTTCACCGGCGAGAAGGGAACCTTTGCAGCACATGATGGACTTCCGCGGAGGAGAGTGCAGCCCATCTCTCATCAGTTGGCTAGCCTCATCCTAGGAGCAGTGGACGTGCGGAGTCCGGCTTTTCCTGCAGTGGTGGACCAGTACGTGGACGTCTTTCCCGACGACGTTCCAGGGCTACCTCCTCGTAGAGAGGTAGACTTTTACATCGACTTGTACCCCGGGACAGCCCCGATATCTACTCCAGCATATCGGATGGCCCCCGCCGAGCTTCGAGAGCTGCGGGTACAGTTGGAGGACTTGCAGAGCAAGGGGTTTATCCGACCCAGTTTTTCACCCTGGGCTTCCCCGATTTTGTTCGCCAAGAAGGCGGACGGGAGCTTGCGACTATGTGTCGACTATCGTCGCCTGAATCAGGTGACGGTGAGGAACAAGTATCCACTGCCATGGATTGATGACCTCTTCGATCAGCTCAAGGGAGCGCGGTGGTTCTCGAAGATAGACCTCCGGTCAGGCTATCATCAGCTCAGAGTTCGAGACGAGGACGTGCAGAAGACGGCCTTCAGGTGTCGGTATGGCCATTATGAGTTCTTGGTTATGCCGTTCGGCGTAACCAATGCTCCAGCAGTGTTCATGAGCCTCATGAACAGGATCTTCCAGCCATACCTCGACCGATTTTTCGTTGTCTTCATTGACGACATTTTGATATACTCGACGACTGAGGAGGAGCATGCCTACCACCTGCGAGTTGTGCTAGACACACTCCGAGAGCACCAGCTTTATGGCAAGCTCTCAAAATGCCAGTTCTGGTTACGTGAGGTCCATTTCTTGGGGCACGTCATTTCTGAGGCGGGAGTTGCAGTAGATCCCGCGAAGATCGAGGCAGTGCTAGCTTGGGAGCCACCCAGGAGCGTGACAGAGGTGCGGAGCTTCTTGGGCCTAGCGGGATATTATCGGAGATTCGTGCCAGACTTCTCCAGAGTTGCAGCACCACTCTCAGCCTTGACGAAGAAGGGGAAACCCTTTGTGTGGTCAGACAGATGTCAGCAGAGCTTCCAGGAGCTGAGGCAGAGATTGACCAGCGCACCTATCTTGAGGTTGCCTGAGGAGGGAGTTGGGTACGTAGTTTACTGCGATGCATCAGGGACTGGACTCGGGTGCGTCCTGATGCAGGAGCGGGCCGTGATCGCCTACGGATCACGTCAGTTGAGGCCGCATGAGCAGAACTACGCCACTCATGACCTGGAGTTAGCAGCAGTGGTCTTCGCTCTGAAGACTTGGCGGCATTATCTGATGGGCGAGCGCTTCACAGTCTTTTCTGACCACCAGAGTCTCAGGTATATCTTCTCTCAGAAGGACCTGAACCTGAGACAGCGGAGATGGCTTGAGTTCCTCCAGGACTATGACTTTGAGATAGTCTATACTCCTGGGAAGGGGAACGTGGTAGCCGATGCCCTCAGCAGGAGGACGGGCATTCAGCTGCTTGAGGAGGCGACGGAGCAGCTAGCCTCCTTGCAGATATCCTTCGTGGATAGAGACAGAGCAGCCTTTCTTCAGTCTCTCACAGTCTCTCCTCCACTTCTACAGCGGGTCAGAGAGGCTCAGCGTGGGGACGCTGACTGTGAGGCCCGGCGTGCACTGATATCCTCAGGTCAGGCGCCTGATGGCTTCTCCCTTGGAGCAGAGCATGACATCCTTTTAAGAGGACGTACCTTCGTACCAGTCGCTCTACGAGAGGAGGTGCTGAGAGAGTTTCACACTTCTCCCTTGGCGGTACATCCCGGAGTGGCGAAGATGTACCAGGATCTCAGACGACAGCACTGGTGGCCGGGCATGAAGAAAGCTGTGGCAGAGTTCGTTTCACGATGCCTCACCTGCCAGCAGGTGAAGGCAGAGCATCAGGTACCAGCAGGCTTGGTACAGCCCTTGGAGGTCCCGGAGTGGAAGTGGGATAGCATATCTATGGACTTCGTGACTGGACTTCCACGCACTTCCAGAGGTCACGACTCCATTTGGGTGATTGTCAACCGACTCACCAAGTCGGCACACTTCTTACCCATCAGAGAGCAGGGCTCAGTGGAGAGCTTGGGACGTCTTTACGTCCAGGAGATCGTACGGCTTCACGGTGTGCCATCATCTATCGTCTCCGATCGAGATGCTCGTTTCACTTCCCGGCTTTGGAAGGGGTTGCAGGAGGCGTTCGGGACGCGGCTCCATCTGAGCACAGCCTTCCATCCTCAGACGGATGGTCAGACGGAGAGGACCATACAGACACTCGAGGACATGCTCCGTGCATGTGTTCTCGACTTTGGTCGCAGCTGGGAGGACCACCTACCCTTGGTGGAGTTCGCGTACAACAACAGCTACCACTCCACCATCGGGATGGCACCATACGAGGCGTTGTACGGCAGACCCTGCAGATCACCGTTGTGCTGGACAGACCCTGGGGAGTCAGCACTCGTGGGACCAGAGATGGTCCGAGCCACGATAGAGAAGGTCCAGATCATCCAGGAGAGGATGAGGACAGCTCAGAGCCGGCAGAAGTCATATGCTGACAGGAGGCGGAGGCCACTAGAGTTCGAGGATGGCGACCACGTCTTTTTGCGTGTCTCACCTCGACGTGGTTTACGGAGATTTGGCCGAGGCGGCAAGTTGTCTCCACGCTTCATCGGGCCTTTCCAGGTCCTCAGCAGGATAGGAGAGGTGGCTTATCGCCTGGCTCTACCACCTCAGTTGCACCGGGTGCACGACGCCTTTCACGTGTCTCAGCTGAGGAGATACGTGCACGACCCGACGCACATCATCGACTTTGGGGAGCTGGACGTGGACGATGGGGCGACTTTTGCGGAGGTCCCAGTGGAGATCGAGGATCGACAGGAGCGGGTCCTACGTGGGCGGTCGATTCCTCTTGTGTGCATCAGATGGCAGCACGGGAACCTCCAGGAGAGCACTTGGGAGCGGGAGGCTCAGATGCGTGCTCAGTACCCCCATTTGTTCCCCTAGTTTTTGATGTATCTTTACGGGGACGTAAAGCCCTGAGGTGGGAGTAATGTAAAGACCCGCAAATTTCAAGGAAATTTTTTTCTTAATTTTCTTTGGAATTTTACAAGAGCGCAGCTTCAGACGGCACCTGATTCTGAGGCCCGGTGTGCCCGGAATCAATTTCCGAAGTTTGGCTCGGGTACGTTCAGTGAACGGACGAGCGGGTTTTTCTATCTTTTGAACCGGTGCCCGGAATCAAATTCTGAGGGCACCGATGAAATCGCAGCGCCGGTATTTGCTTAGAAACGCCTCTTCCGGAGTTGCGTTTGCTCAGACATGGTTTTTAAATTTTGCGGCTTTAAGTCAGAAATAAAATAAAGTTTGTACGACAACTTTATTTTATTTCACTTAAGCTGCTTGGAAGCCAATTGAAGCCACTTAAGGACGGCTTGAACTGAGTGGAACTGGATAGGAGGCTATCCAGAAATATCCTACCCCCTTGGTAGGATATTTGTGCGGTGGGGCCCGCACGAGCCCCGCCGTTTCTTTCGCTAAGTAACGCACCCGCGAAAACCCGTCAAAGTAACTGAAAAGTCAACCGACGCGTTTTCTTAAATTCTTAACAGACCATTTAATTGGGCGGTTTATTTCGTGAATTAAATGGGCTGTTTTATTCATTGAATTAATTCAACGAATTAAATGGGTCGTTACTTACGCGTTTTGCGTTTGTCGGCAAAATAATAAAATAGACAAACTTGTCTATTTGGGAGGATTGCTATTCCTCTGAGCCTCCACCCTCTCCGCGAAGAACGCGAAGAACGCGAAGAACGCGAAGAACGCGAAGAACGCGAAGAACGCCGACGACCGGAATTCGACGACGCACGCCGTGATCTGCGACGTCGACGAGCCCTACCCGCGACGTTCTTCGGCGACGTCTTTCTTCCGCGGCCGACCCTCGTTCGGCAACAAAGGTGAGAATCGGATCTTTTCTTCTCCCTTTTTAATTTCAATATCAACAGAATTAAACTAATTAAATCCGTTGATCTTGATCCGGAGATTGGCGACGCGACGAGCGATTCCGCGACGAAGCGACGATCTCCTTCCTCCGCGACGAGCAATTCCGCGACGACCCCTCGTCTGACGACGACGACAAGGTAAGGGTTGTTGGATTGTATTATCCTTTTCCCGTGTTTATTCTTTTCAAGTAAAGAAAATAATCTCCGACAATTTTAATTTAATTAAAATTGTTGTTGATTTTCCCTCCCGGTGACGTTTATGAATAACGCGGAGGGTGCGGGTCTAACGAACAAGACCCGGCAACCCTCCGCCGATCTTCTTTTTGTTGTGCGGATATGGCGGACGACGACGAACCGTGCGGCAAGGGCAATTTGTTGGTTCCGCAGTGAAGATCGTCCCCCGGGAGGAGCATCGGCGCAGACGGGAAAGAAATCGGGCCACCGGAGCATCTCCGGCGGCCCGCGGAAGGAGGCGGCGGCGCGGGTCGCCGGCGCGGCGGCGCCGGCGACCGGAGGCGGCGGCGCCCGGCGCGCCGCCGTGGAGGAAGCCCGCCGCGGCTGAAGCCGCGGCGGCAACGGCGGCCGGTTCCGCGGCCGCGCGGAACCGGGATGGACGCGGCGGCCCGGCCGCGTCCGCGTGACAGGCGGCCCCCCGCGGGGGCCGCGTTTCCTCAAGCCGCGGGTTCAACCCCGCGGCGGCGGCAGTTCGGCCGCTCGGCCGGGCCGCGCCCAGGCCGGACCGGACCCGGCCGAGCCGGTTCGGGCCGGGTCGGGCCGACCCGGTTCGGGCCGACCCGGTTCGGCCGACCCCAAGGGGGGGGTTCGGGCCGGGTCGCCCCGGGCCCGGAACCCCCGTTTCGGGCCCTCTACGGTCTTTCGCCCATATCTTGGGCCTGGGACCTCCGATTGACAAACCGTCAGCGGCTACGCGATCCTTGGATCGATACGGTCGTTTCGGTATATTATACTCAAGGTTTCGGAAGACTTTGGGTTCGGCCGGGTTGGTTCGTACACGAAACCAACCGGGCCCTCGGAGCGGAAACGCTCATAACTTGAGCTACGGACGTCCGAACGACGTTCCGTCAGCTGTGGTAGTTTCCTCTAAGTGAGACGGAACTTTTGGCATACCCCGCCCGAGGATCGGATACAGGCGGAGTACGGTCGGGTTGGTTTTGCCCTAAAAACCAACCGGGCCCCTGGGACGAAAATGCCAATAACTCTCAGACCGGGCGTCCGATTGACGCGCCGTCTGTCGCGTTGAGATCCTGTTGTCGATACGGAACTTTTGGATACATCAACTTCGGACTACGTGTCAGTTGATGTATCAGCCCCTCGGCTCGTGGAGCGGACCCTCCTAAACGAGCTCGCTACGTGCGGGAACCCTAGCGCTGGCTGTGACCTCGACGACAGAGCAGAGATCCTCCGTGGACTGCGACGACGGCAGAGCAGAGATCCTCCGTGGACTGCGACGACGGCAGAGCAGAGATCCTCCGTGGACTGCGACGACGGCAGAGCAGAGATCCTTCGTGGACTGCAGCGACGACTGTGCAGGGACCTCAGTGGACTGCGTTGACTACTGCACTCAGCGATCCTACGCGGATCAGTGCCCGGTTCTGTGTGAGCCACTGCCTACCGGTTCTGTGTGAGCCACTGCCTACAGGTTCTGTGTGAGCCCGATCCTGTGTGGGTCTTTTGCGGGGGTTAGTACCTATCGATCCTTCGTGGGTCCGACGACTTAGACGGATCAGTGATCGTCTTTGACGTCATCTGAAAAAGTATACCTGGTCGAGCTGAATCTTATGTTACTCTCCTTTGTGGATTGTGTTGAACTATCCTTTGTGGATTTACTGTTTACTCTCCTTTGTGGATTTGAGTCTTGCTTTCCTATGTGGATTGAGTTGTTCTTGAGCTCGTGAGCAGAGCTAGAAGTGGGGACTTAGGTATATGTATGGGCATATACCTAAGTCAAGTCAGATGTTACTTCGTGATTGCATCTTTCTTTTGTGCTATATCCTTTGTGGATTTCGGGAGACCTTCGGGGGTCTCGGGGTCCTTACTGAGTAGTTGTACTCACCCCTGCACGGGCTATGCCCGCACCTTGTTGTGTTGGTTGCAGACGACGGACAGCGCTGATCACGGTTGGGGCGTGGAGCAGGACGGTACCTGGAGGTGGACCACTGGGCGGTACGTACTCGGAGCGGACGTGGGACCCGAGGAGCTTGGAGGATATCTGTACCCACCCTTCAGGTGGGATTTCCAGTGGACGACACGAGGCCGCCGTCTTTTCTTCAGTTGCTGTTTTTCTTTTCAGTTGTACTTTACAGTTGGGCTTGTATTTCCGGCCCCTTTACTTTTCTGCACTTTACCTTCCGCTTGCTGACTCTGTGTGGTTGTTACTTATAAAGGCAATGCCTTCCCTGTTTACTGGGATTTTACGCCTTGGTGCTAGTCGCCAGCCCCTGGCCTATGGAAGGCGGGCTTGGGGTAGTCACGGCATGGGCCCCGAGGACGGGTCGTGACAATATATATAATATTTCTGTACAAAATACACCACATGTGATAAATAATTGGTGAACAATAGAAATCTCACAGAATTAAAAGTGAGATAAGAAACCCCTTTCCATGTTGTAATCAATCGAGTCATAAGAACAAAAGTTAATAACCACTAAAAGATTCATAGAATACCATGAATATAAATACATTCATGATAATATATATAAAATGGATGTAAATAATACACCACAAGCAATAAATAAGTCTCAAACAATGGAAATCTCACAGAATTAAAAGTTGGATAAGAAACACCTTACCACTTGTCCGACTTGACTCGATCGTTCTCTAATCTCCTGAATAATAAACAAAAGATAATTTATAATTTCTTAAGAAATTTTTTAAATTTTATTATTCCTTTTATATCAATTATTACATTTCTGTAAAAATTATTTATTTTTTTGATTTCATGTCAGAAATTTTGTTGATGTTCGGAACATGAGTTAAAAATGAACTTGTTAGAATTATAAATTGTCCATGTGGTAAAAATTCCATTATCTCATGAATGATATTAATGATTTATATATCATATATAGAATATATACCCATTATATATATATATGTATGGATGTATTTATAATAGTATATATCATAAGGAGATTAGAAATGAAATGCACCATTCATGGATACGGTAAGTCGTACATACGCATGAATTCTACTTTCATTTCTATATCATATTTAATGGATTGAAAATGTAATGAAAAATATTTATATTATAATTCCTGTATAATATAATATATAATTTAATTATCTCAATCCTTTATAGGATCCACGTATGGCATGTACAAGTCATTTCACTTTGAGGGGGCGGTAGTCCGCACTTCCTCAAATAAAATTATCATATTTACCCACTATGGAAACCATAAAGTTATTCTAAAAATGAAAAATAAATAACCATAGATACAATATAAATATATTATATATCACATATAAATACATTTACATCTTAATTTCTACAATAAGAGGTGGAAGGAGATGATTGAACAACCATCATTTCACGTGGCAGTGGTTCGTCTTCTAGAGAAATAGTATTTTATTTACCCATTAGATGGAGGTGTGTGTAAGTGTAGTTCAAATAATTCTCATTAAAAATACTATTATATTTTGGAAAATTTTTTTGTTCTAAAGGATATTAATAAAAATATTTTTGGTGGCCAGATATGTAAAATAAAACAAAATAACTTAAGAGAATATGTTACCCTTAAATTGGGTGTCTTCCTTTTGTTTGAACCAAAAGGTTTAATTGAATTGCATTCTACCAGTGGAAGGATTCAATGAGGAGTATAGGGATGTAGGTATCATAATTTGGCAGAGGTTGGATGAGCCAAGGGGCTTGAAAAGTGTGAGTAATGGGTTAGAAGTGAAGAATTTTTCTAATGGGGAGGATGGGCTCTTTAAGAATATTTAAAAATATTATTTTATTATTTAATGATTTCTGGTTTCTAAAAGTCTGAAACATATTAAAGTAGAATATTAGATGACTAAGGTTTGAAATAAAATCAACCGATAATATTTGGATAGGTTTTGTATATTTTTTTAATCATTATAATCTTATTTATTTAAATCATTCATTAATGAGGTAAACACTGCTTCATTATTGTGTCTTAAATATTTTTATTTATTTGATGTCTAAAAATTATAAAAAAAAATATCATGATGTAGTAAATATTTTTATATTTCAAATTTATATTTATAGTCGAATATGTAACTTATATAACCACAATTAATAATTTATTTAGTAAAAGATATATGTTTGTGTCATTCAAGTCTTTACATTAAATTAATTAATATGAAGTGTTATTATCACTCCAATGTGGCTCCATGGGGTCCCAAAATTGACCCAAGGATGAACATGAATAGAATTGTATCCCAAAATAGTATTAAGACCCATATTAGGGTAATTTAATATTATTATTTAATATTTTGTTACCCTTATTTACCAGATTTACCCTTTAACCATGGTAAATACAATTTTTACTGAAATAAATATTCATAAAGTCTAAAAATAAAAGGTATCTATTTACACAATTTGTAACTCTTGATTCCAAATATGGAATCCATATTTCCAAATTCAAAACACAGAAGTGGCATATATTAATTAAAAATTAATTCCCGCTGTCAAAAAAAATGCGTATTTATGAAACAACAACTATCAATAGATTGACACTTATTTACGTCCAATTTCAATGTGAAATTATCTCTAATGACCAAAATTGTGTTAAATTGTAATAACATAATATAAATAAACTTTAAAACCAATTATAAAGATAATCTAACCTTATAAATAGATTAGATTAACATGATGTTTTGAATTAAAATATAGTATTTTTTCACTATTCATTAAAAATTAATTTTATCATAAAAATACCAAAAAATTACCCAAAGTAAACATTGATGTCCCAATTATAAAGAACAATTTTATTCTGTCCAATAGATCATTTAAAAATGAGAAGAACTATATTTAATGAGGGTTCTCCATCAAAAGGTAGTAAATTTACCTTTTAATGAATATTAGAGTATTTATGCTTAAAATAGCATTCTTTCTTATTTTTAGCCACTAAAATTTATTGGGTAAATGTAAAAACAATAACAAACATGCATATTCATATTGTAGTTAGTTTTTTCCATTCCTTATAATAGAGTGTCTAGGTGTCAACTACCATTTAAAATAATATTATATTATTAGTTTTCAGTATGAATTAGCATTCTGTGCAACATAAGGTTTCAAAGAAACATGTTGTTGTGTATCAGGTACGCCATCAAATATATCACCCCATTTTAATTAAAATTAATATTTTATTCACAAATTTTAATAAATAATGAAATTTTATATTCTTTATTTACCTATGATGTTTCATTCTTCCCTCCTTTTGGAAATTTCATCATCGTAATTTTAAAATTGGGCTTGGAAACTTAATTGAAAGTCCCACATCGGAAAAAGAGTCAATAGAAATATCACATTAAAATAAAGAAAAAGAAATAAAAAGGTCACCCAAGATATCCCATAGTAGAATTACATGTATGAAAACATAGATATGGAAGAGAAACAAACCATCAAGGTCTGATGGAGAGTGGTAGAAATCATGATTAGGAAAAAGTTAACCACCAAAAAATCACAAACATGTGATGGGTTAAACAATCATTGATTCCTCAGTAGGAAAATATAAAAAACAATGTTTTTTTTAAGTTAATTTTCATAAATTTGAGGAATTTATTTAAGATATTGAATAAGAACATAAGGAAACATACTTACATTTCATGTAAACTTTCATCATTTACTAGATTTCTACCACTACCTCATATTTTCTCCAAACAATGATTATTCAAGATGACTTGTTCACATTGAAAGCGCCATAATCAACTTCTATAGAATCACATAATTCCAAAAGGATGATCAATATATTTCCCTTATCTTTAGACATTAACCAAAACCAAATTTTTTAGTACAAGATCTGATAATCCCCAAAAAGGATAATCTTTTACAAGAAGAAAAACAACTATTAATCTCTAAAAAATTACAAACAATACCCAAAGATCAACAAAGACCATTCAATAAAGAATTGTCTATAAAATTATTCAATTTAATCCAAAGTAAGATTGAAACACAAATCTCAAAAAGATTTATTCACATAGTCTTCCAAGATTAATCTTAACATTTATCTCCAAATAACATTAGTTACTCTGAAAGTCTCATACTAAAAATTAATAAACCTAATAACATATTTTCCATGATAGGGTAATATTATACATAAATAAACCAAATCTTCATATGTCTACATTAATAAAATATACTCTTCCAAATAAAATATCAAACATTACTCCATAAATGAGATCCCATAGTATTCTATTTCCCTTAATCATAGAATGTTTCCAAAAGGGAAAACATCTTCTAAAATAACCTTTATCACTTATTCGCCAAATAATTTTCCTATATTAAGGATATCCATTTGAAAAAACATAAGTTCCCAAAATAAACTTATTCTTGATCCATAAAATCATTTAACATAAAATAATAAATCATACTAACCAGGTACTACACGTAGGAAAGTGGTAGGAGATGCACCCTTGTCACCCTTCGGTTGTGGGATTGATTCCTGTGGCCTTTCCGGATGTGATGAGTTGTCACCAATCATATAGGTTTTCCTTTTTATAAAACTCAAAAATAACCCTAACATGTTTTAACCTCAATGGTTTTTTTATACCTTTCATTTTCATCCCAATACATTATGACCTCAACATCATATATATTGTTATATTTTTTCACCTCTATATGTTAAAATAAAACAATTCCCAACTGAAGGAACACCATACCTTGATCATGTTGTCCATATGGTTTCATCATCATCTTGTTCACGTAAGTAGAAGGTCCCTTCTTTGCAATAAAGATTTAGAGATCATTCAAAATAATTTTCTTCATTCATAAAAATTCACCTTGTATAACTTGGGTCATATGGGTGTTCGTAGAAAAATAGTTCTGGAAAATAATCATGTACGACATATAATTTCAAAACATCAGATAAAACATGATTTTCATAAAACGGTCGGACCAAATTTGTGTTGAAACGTTCAATCAATGGTTCATTTAAAATACCATATGTATGTGCTGAGAGAATATATTGTAAATCATATAGAAATTTTTTGAGCAAGGGTCTCCTTCTTCAGTACCTTTTTCAAAATCATAATATGCTCCAAAATATTCTTATATGGTAAAATATTTTAAAATTGCTTGATAATATTTACCTTTCATTAAAATATGTGAATATTGAGAAAATATTATTTGATTAAATACAACCCATGATCTAGAATGATATCGAGGTATAGTGGTGGTATTTTATATCTCAAACAACTGATTTCATGTGAGTTGTATGCTATAAAAAAGTTTCATCATTATCTGAACTTGAATTTGGAATAATTATTGCAAGCATGTCATCAGGAAGAGATAGGAATGTCTTTTAAGATCCTCCTCCTTCAATTTTTAACCAACTCTCCTTGATCTTTTAAATTTAAAAAACAAGGATTTAACTGAAATAGTAGACATAGAGACTAACCATGTATTTAACAAAAACTCATATTTCTAAAGTTGTCTAAACCGACCTTTGATACCAACTATAAGAACCATGCCTTAAACATTACAGAATCTAGAAATAAATAAATAGTTCACATTGCGGATCGTTTATGGTTTACAGTTTTAGATAATTAGGACAAATCTATAAATTTCATTTCAAAAATAATACATATTAGACACTTCTACCCTGTATCAATTTTTTCACAAAATAAAAACTCTAAAATAAACATGTCTAGATCCATGTTTTAGACATAATGACTTATCCTTGATCCTACCCTTGACCATATTCATCTTTAAGACCATTGAAATACTTTTCAAAACATGGGGTGTGCATAAAATGCTCAATAAAGGTTATAAAATAATGAAATGAAATATTAACCCATCAATAAATACAAATCAATGAAACCATACTTTTCAATCATAACATAACTCAGGAAATCATAAGATTTATGAATTACACGTAGAAATCATAAATCATAAAGGTAACTTATGGCATCCATATCAAACATTCAATGAAGCTATCATAACTATATAGGGAGTATGTTGTAATACCCATCATAGTATATTCCCAAAATATCGTAGGAGAAACATTAACATTTACCTCTGTCACGTTACCCAATGCATTAGAGAGCTATCTCGGTCTCACCTGCCCTAGGTTTATCACGGAACCACCCGTATATGTAAAAAATTCCCAATAACCATAACATAATCATAACACATAACAGAAGAATAAAATAAAGATAACATTTCCATATTCCAATCAAAATATCTCATATCAAGATATAGAAATAAACAATGTTTATCAAACCATATTCAAAACCATTTAAAACATTTAATAAATTGATTTTTGAATCAAACTATCCCATATAACATTTACGATTTTAAAGGGTTTAACATTATAAAACATTAATTTCCTGATAAATAAATACATAAAATCATTTTCAAAATTTTTCATTAATGTGAAGTATTTAAGAGATTAAATATTTAAAGTAATATCTTAGTTAAGGAGTTCTTAACAAAATGAGAGATGCTTGAATACAAATAATTGAGTAATATCATTTAATCAAAGCCTTATAAAATCATGAGAATAAAGATATTCATGATATAATATGTCAACGGGCAGTATATACTCCACATAAATGTGAATTGGTGTATAACAACAAATAAGACTCAATGGAATGTACATTAAGACAAAGTCCATTGCAAAGATCATTTCCTTAGATTAAGGATAAATAAATGACATTATTATGTGTGAAAAATAAGAATACACCCAATATAAGTGGACATTATGTGAAAAATAATCATAGTCCATTCACACATATTCATACCATGGCATAATCAAGAAGTATATGTTTAACCCAAAGAATTGAAATGGGGTAAAGAAGTTCTATAACAGAAATTTGACAGCCTAACGACATCACATTAATATTCATAGAATGGGTTGATGAGTAAGAAAAGGGTATATCATCACTTGAAAAAAAAACTTTATACAATAATGATATATAAGAACATATCCCAACATTCGAGAATTGAAATTTAAAGACATAACATAAAAGAAGTCGTTAACTAGAAGAGGAGGGTGAAAGGGTCCCTTACAGATTTTGTAACTTATGAAACATACATCCCATAAAATAAGTATCATACAATTAATATGTATATAATAATAAATTAAATTATATTACACAAGGAATAAAATCATGGGCAATACCTACACCACAGAAAAGTAAATAGTGGCAAATATAGCATGAATCTCATGAGAATAAGAAGTGTGATGAAAACCCCTTACCATATTCTAATCCATTGATTCATATGACCAAAAGTTACCAAAAACCAAATTAATCCCAGAATACCATGAATATAAATATAATCATGATAATATATATCAAATGACAGTACATAATACACCACATGCAATAAATAAGTTCCGAACAATGGAAATCTCACGAAATTAAAAGTGAGATAAGAAACCCCTTACCACATTGTAATCAATCGCGTCGTAAGCCCAAAAGATAATAACCTCAAATTGAATCACAGAATAATACGAATATTGAGAAAATCCTTATAATATATATCAAATGGCTATACAAAATACCCCACATGAAATAAATAAGTGGCGAACAATGGAAATCTCACAGAATTAAAAGTGAGGCAATAATCCCCTTACCTCATCTCCGACTTGACTCGGTCATTATTTAATCTCAAGAATAATAAACTATAGTTAATTTATACTTTATTAAGAACCCGTTTAATTATTATTATACCCTTTATATCAATTATTACCTTTCTATAACAATTATTTAATTATTTGAGTTCATATCAGACATTTTGTCGATGTTCGGAACATGAGTTAAAAATGAACTTGTTATAATTAAAAATTGTCCATGTGGTCAAAATTCCATTATATCTAGAATGATATTCATAATTTATATTTCATATATATCATATATATCCATAATATATATATGTATTTAAAATAGTACATAACATTTCTAGTTTAAAAAATGACACACACAATTCATGGTGACGGTAAGTCGTACGTATGCATGAACACTACTTTCATTTATATTTGATATTTAATGGGATGAAAATGTAATGATTAATAGTTATATTATAATTCTAGTATAATATCATATATTATTTAATTATCTCCATCCTTTATAGGTTCTACGTATGACATTAACGAGTCATATCACTTTTAAGGGGGCGGTAGTCCGCACATCCTGAAATGAAATTATCTTATTTACCCACTATCGAAACCATAAATATTTCTATAAATTTAAAATATAAAAGACAATAAAAAATATAAACATAATAAATATCACCTATAAATTCTGTTCCAACGTAATGTCCACCATAAGAGGTGGTAGGAGAAGATTGAACAATCATGGTTTCGTGAGACAGTAGTTCACCGTCCACAGAAATAGTATGTTCTTTACCCATTAGATAGAGGTTTTTGTAAGTGTAGTTATAATTAAACTCATAAAGACAACCTAGTATATTTAGAATACTGGTTTTTTTATAAAGTAATGGAATAAATAGAGTTTAGGGGGTTGGAGAAATACAATAAAACAAAAGAAAATAAGAGAAGATGTTACCTTTAAATCAGGTATCATCCTTTACTTTGAACAAAAAGGTTTAATTGAATTACTTTATGCCTAGGGAAATACTTCTAGGAGAAGTATAGGGATATAGGGATCATAATTTAAAAGATGTTTGATGATCCAAGGGGCTTGAGAAGTGTGATTAATGGGTTTGAAGTGAGGGACTTTTATAAGGGGGGGGGGAGGGGCTCTTTAGGAATGTTTAAAAATATTATTTTATTATATAAATATTTTTGGTTTCTAAAGGTAAGACACTTTTTAAAGTCAAATATAATAAGAATAATCTTTGAAATAAAATCATCTAATAATAATTGGACTGTTTTGGGATATTTTTTTAATCATAATAATCCTATTTATTTAAATCATTCACTAATGATGTAAACACTGCATCATTATTGTGTCATAAATATTATTATTTATATTATGTCTAAAAATTATAAGAAAATATCATGATGTAGGCCATTTATTTATCTTTAAAAATAATATTTATAGTTATTGATATAACCTATATATCCCAATGTAATAATTGATTTACTAAAGGATATATGTTTCTGTCATTTTTGTCTTTAGTTTATATTAATTAATATAAAGTGTCATTATCAAATCCAAGTGGCTCCATGGGTCCCAAAATCAACCAAAGGATTCCCATGGCCGGATATGTATCAACCAATAGAATTATGACACATTTTGGGTAATATAATATTATTATAATAATATTTTGTTACCCTTATTTACCAGATTTACCCTTTAACCATGATAAATAAAATTTTACGAAAGTAAATATTCATAATGTCTAAAAATAAAAGATACCTATAAACACAATTTCAACCTCCATATTCCAAATAAAGAATCCATTTTTCCAAATTCAAAACACCAAAGTGAAATAAATTAATTTAAAATTAATTCTTGTTGTAAAAACAAAAAACTTGTTTTTAAGAAATAATAACTATCAAAAGATCGACACTTTTTTATGTACAATTTCAAATTAAAATTACTTACAATGACCAAAATTAGATTAAATGGTAAAAAAATTATATAATTACACTTTAATACCAATGAAAAAGATAATCTACTCTTATAAATAAATTAAATTTAATGGAAGTTTTCAATTAAGTTACAGTATTTTTCATTATTCGTTAAAAATGAATTTTATCAGAAAAATACAAAAAAATTTACCCAAAGTAAATTTTGATGTCCTGATTCTAATGAATAATTTTATTTTTTCATATATAACATTTAAAAGTGGCCCAAACTATATTTTAGCAGTTTATCCTTCAAAAGGCGGTAAATCGACCATTTGATGAATATTAGAGTATTTTTGCTTAAAATAGGATTCTTTATTATTTTAACCATCTAAATTTATTGGGTAAATGTAAAAACATTTAACAATCATGTATATTCTTATTGTAGTTTGTTATGTCCATTAACACCAATAAAACAACAAGACATTAACTACCATTTAAAATAATATTATATTATTATTTTTTAGTATGACTCTGCATTGTGTGAAACATAAGATTTCAACGAAACCCATTGTTGCGTATCGGGTACGCCATTGATCATATCATCCCCTTTAAAGTAAAATTAATATTTAATTCACAAATTTTATTAAATATTAAAATTTTATATTCTTTATTTACCTGGGATGTTACAATCAAAGTCAAAGGCCTTTGTTGCCTGTAGTTTCCAATGCCAACATCCTCCGGCTCCATGATCCAGGCCTGTACCACATAGGGGTAGTGGTGGAATCACCACAAATTTCATTCCACAAGATGCTTCTCTCTCAGCTCCCTCACCATATCCTCTATCTTAAAAAACTACCTACTAAAAAATTTTCCTCTTCTAAGGTGTCCAATCAGATGGCTCCCCCACAGTAGCATGGCGGTTTAGAAAATATCTTGCAATGTATTCCTAGCCAACTCAAGTGTAACAAAACCTCCCATACTATGGAAATAATACATAGTGATTCTCCTATTCTACATCCCCATGCTCCTAATCAAGGGTATGGGTATGGAGAATTCACCGTGATCTAGTAATATTTTGTATTCCATCTATTGTAGATTCTTTAGCCTCATGGAAACCATTATAGGACAGAACTGCTTGTCCATCTCATAAGAAGTCATTTATGACCAAATATCACTCTAGTATCCCTTCATAAGAGTGAAGGCTCAAGAATACCACACCTCCTTTAACATCTCCATGGATTCCCTTATCAACGGTCCAAGCTCTGAAGAATAGCTCTTGGATTATTTCTAGGATGTAATGGGATAGATCTTTGTACCTATCCTAATAATCTTCCATAGTCATGTTACCCTGTCAATGATGAAGAATCTCTTGGATATGGACCAACCACAATGTGGCTGGGTAGAACATTCCCTTAAATATTTACATGATTTCTACTCATGTAATATTCTACTCATCATGGTACTGTGTTACTGAAATCTACCATCATATGGCCAAAGCATGTTGAAGGCTCGCCACTAAGACCACCATCTAATTGGGAGGTGTAATCACTAGTTGAAAAACTCATGTGACTACCTCCATCCAGTCATCATCTTCCGGGGGGACTAGATCACCCTATTACCTTAGATGTCACTTCCACTTGAACTCATGCATCACATTCTTCCTGTTCTCATCCTTAAACTTACAAAACAACAAGCTACTCAGCAGGTGGTGGCTCTATTAGATAACCCCCTAGTGGTTCTTCCTCATAAATAATACAATGCACTAAATCCTCTTCCCATGTAAGATTATTACCACATTCTCATCATGTAATCCCGTTTGCCTGTTGTCATAGTGGAATCTTGAAACAAAATAATGATTCACCATGTTCAAGAGTATATCATGGGTTCCGACTCAAGAATGAAAAGGGAAAATAAAAACCCAGTAATATATAATGCATGTAAAATTATTTCCTTGTGAATAGTGACATGATTTAGTGAGTTGAAAAGAATGTTATTAGAGTTATATGAAATGGTTGTGTCAGCCAACGCCCCAACACTTGATCCTCTGTACCAAGATCTATACTCAAAACACCATAACACTTTCACTAGGTAACTCAGACCAAGCTCATGACACAATAGTCCGAAATTGGTACAAGCTCTAATACCTCTCTTTAAAGACTCAACCTAATGGTTCCTAGAACACAACTCCCCAATGCCACCTTCAATAGGCCAAAGGATAGAGACTATTTTTGAGAAGTCATATCACAAAGATGATAGGACTTTAACTAAGGTACATGTATGCATAAACCCAAAAACACCTCAATGAAACAATGAAGAGATATAAAAAAGGAAAGTAAAATGAATGGATACAACTATCGCAAGCCATAGTATTATAGAAGTTATGAAGGTGTAAAAGGAAAAAATAAAAACCCATAAAGAGATAACTGTAAAATCATCCAACCTTCTTTGAAGGAGGGATCACTGTGAAATGAATCTACAAGAAAGCTCTTTATCCTGGCTTTTATAAACACCTTAGTCACTCAAGATCACTAAGATCCACCTTCATCAGGTCCTCCAAAGAAACCATCAAATAATATGGTCTAAAAATGACACAAAATGTGTGGGAAAATACTATATAAGGGTGAGTTTAAAAAAATCAGTAGGAACCCCAAAACACCCAAAAAATAAAGAAGAAACTGAAAGTCTATATTCCTCTCGACCTAGCTAGAGGGAAACCAAACGAGATAGAAAATCCATCTCAAACCATTATCAATTATACAAGACAGATCATATAAGTCCATAATAGGTGTAAAATAATATGTTAAAACACCAAAATGAAAACCCAAAAATATATCCATATATAATCGTCTCAAACTCTAAGTATCATGAGGTTCAGATCTCATTGCCAACAAAAGGATTCTACACCAAGATATAAAAACAACAAAAAACTAGGATAAAACATTCTATGATATTATACATTACAAACGGCATAAATTCAAGAGAATCTATCCACCATGAACTAATCACCAGGTCCATCTCAGCACCCAACAACAGTTGTACAACCATATATAACCTACGCAATATTAAAGGATATAAGAAAACCCAAGTGGAGAGTCCTGCCCCTCACCACTGCAAACAGTTGAGGGTGCAATGTTCTAGATAGGGAATCATGTGCATCTTCTCTCACAAAAGAGAACAATAGGACTCACACCTCACCACTATCCCATATTCAATGGATTACTTTCTCCAAACCAACTTGTGAAACCTCTTCCTCTCCTGTATGGAGTGGAACCCACCTTTTTACATTGAGGGAGCACAATATTCTAACCAGGTATTGCACCTAACTGGTAAAGGGTCCCACACCACATAATTATACTCAACAGATGAGGGATCACTAGTTTTAATGGAGGAATCTCTGCACTTGGGTACTTATAGATGGGGAGTACAAATCCATTGGTGAGGACCCACAACCCAATACGAAAGGGGAGTGTGACTCAGTGGCCAGAGGACCCACACCCTAGTATTCTATGGGATTATACCTATACCAACATGTTTACTATGGGGGGACCACACTTTGACACAACATGGGAGTACAAACCCTAGGCTAGATGACCCTCTCCCATGTATGACAGGGGAGTACTAACTTTTTTTATAGCAAAACGTATAGAGGACCCACACCCTGGAATGATAGGGATGTTCTGACTCTAAGGAGATATGACACACACTATACAATGATAAGGGAGTTTCTACTCTATTTATACATCAAATCTAGAGAACCCACATCCTAACACAACATGGGATTACTAATGTCACAAATAGAGGACCCGCACCATGGTCAAATAGGGGATTAACTACTCTATCTATTCAAAAATTATGGAGGAATTTTGACCTAACATAGAGGTGTATAACTATATCCAACTATATAAATTATATGGAGAACCCATGCCCTAATCCATTATAGAAGTACCATTCCATAAAAACTATCCAATGGTAAATAACATGCACCCACGTCATGGGTATTCTTGTCTGTACAAAAAAAGATGTAAGGAAATCATGTTCCTTGGTTCCATAGGGGTGTACCATTCAAAATTACTCTCATATAAAACGAAACTGATCTCCATAATCAGTCGAGCACTACTACACAAGAGTATTTATCAAAAAAATCAACTCATATCTTGTATGTGAAAATGGGTTCCACCAAAATTTTCTATGCGGAAAACTACTCAGGAGAGATTACTCAAAAATCCTAAATCCAAGTCCCAAAGAAAGAGATACTAAAGCGTAAAAATTGGAAGAATATCCTCAAGGAGTACCCAACATGCACTGGGGTCCACACTTCATGTGGTCCCACCCAAGAACCTAGTTCTGTACCTTGTCTACATAGTTTCCCAACCCATGTTGTGTTACACTGTGTGTGGAGATGATACACTATGTGTCCCACTTCACCCATCCCATGATAATGTTCCAGATTTATACGCCCTGACCAATCATGTCCCTAACACAACATGCATCCCATAATACATTATGTGTTTAAGATAAATGACCACCTAAACTTTTGGTTCACTCATGTCTATATACCAAACCTCATTTCCATTTACCTTGTCCATGTAATTTTACATGCCCATGTTCTTTCACAAATCTAATTGAAGCAATGTCCCATGGTAACACAGTTTAGGATACTAGATGATGTGTATCTCTGATACCTAGGTTATAGACCAGAAAATTATTCTTCCTAGAAAAGGAAGGTCTATACACCATATCCCTCTAGACTACACACCATGGAGACCGTAATTTAATTCCTGAATTACCTTCTAAAAATCGTAAATCACCCTTGTTTTCCCCAAAACCTATAGATCAAACTCGGAGGGATATCTAGAATGTTTATTAGGGATTTAAAACATTATAAATAATAAAAATAATGGGTGTTGGGATAAAATAATAATAACCTCTAACCTATAGGGTGAAATGATGAAGCTTCAAGTGAGGAACGACGCCTAGATCGTGCTTCTCCCCAATCTGATGATGATTGGCTTTAGAAACCGATATATGCATCACCTTATTGTGTTGATTCATCATTTCTTCACCATCTTAAAATTTGAATAGAGAAAATGAGATATCCACTAGGTTATGTTTTCAACCAAACATGATGAGGAGTGGGAATAGGTTTTGGAAATCAATTACATATTATTTAGTTAATTTATAACACCTCAAAACAAGATGCAACTCACCTCTAATGAATAATCTCATTGCAGATGACTTTAGGTCAGTCTAAGGGAAAACATGGTGTTCTAAAAACAACAAAAATATCACAATTATGATATGAAACTATTTTTAGGATTTATTTACATTTCAATAGAAACACTGTTCACATGAAAAAATTTACATAATATTTTTAAAATCACCACTCTGAAGGTCTCTATGCTCTGTATTCTCATTCTTAATTAGCTCCTAGCTTCACAAATATTATTAAAAATATTTCAAATACTTGCAAGTAAATCTTGAGTCACTAAATATTTGTTCATTTTTCCTTGTAAATGATTATAATATCATTCCAGTGGTTTTATCTCAGATGAGTTTAAATAACCATCTTAACCAATCTTTTTCAAACACTTATAAATAATATGACCAAGATGGGGATTCCATAGTTGGGTGTTAGATGTGTCATGTTACCAAGATTCATTATCAATTAAAAATAATTGTTTTTCTATTTTAATACCTAGAGAATGTAATTTAATTGTTCATACAGTAACATATGTTTTCCTTATAAAAGAAACAACTTTTATTTCCAAACATGAAAATAAATCAATTTGAATATTGGAATGATACAAAAACTATGTTAATGGTAACCTTAGGTATATAATAAAAATATTTCCAAACAAAAATCATTCATGTTGGTAATTAATGGTACTATTCACCAATGGCTAGAGTATCCAACCACACACCATTACCAGCTCACAGATCCACCTCTCATCTAGAAATCTTTTGGAATCTACCAGGTTCATGAATTGGGATACAGATTTAATCCCCACAATCTATATCTAATACCCAATGTGTTGATATTGTAATATTACACTTGATATGGAATTCACATTTAGAATCCCCTCACAAATGGGTGTAGTTCCTCTTCCAATGTCACGGATTTCCACATGAAAAATATTCTGCCTCCTTTTCCTTACCCTACCTATGGAAGTTTCTCTTCATGAAAAAATGGTTCTTGGGAGCTTTAGACATGTTATGAGACTTGGGAACCATTTCCTTGTTCATTATTTTTTTTTTCACTGTGAGTATTGCAGGTTTATCTCACCCCACATACTTTATTAACTTGGAGAATCAATGTAAGAAGTTGTCAATGACTCTTCCCATTACTGTTCATTTTTTAAATAATAATAAAAGTAGATAATTTTGTAAATGTGATGAAATTATGAGATCTATATGTAACTTATACAGTAATTTAATCCCTATTATGTATAACAATTCAATGTTTCCAATTAGTTTTACAACATGATACCAAATTGGTGCATACTCTCTAAGATATGTTGTGAACAAATCATTGAATTTCTCATATCTATCTTGTCTAACCTCTCATGATAGTGATCATGAAGGTGAGACATCATGGTATATGAATCCATGTCCTCGTGTTGATTCAAAAGATCATTGGTCATAGGCAATAGCATGAAACAATGTAAATATGTGGAATTATTCAAATGTTTCTCTTGTGGAGATAACACTTCATCACTTTGCTCATTACATAAAATATCAGGAATAAGATCTTCTTGTATGCACAATTTCCTTTCATGATAATGGATAACACATAAGCACAATTTACAATATTAGAAACTTGTGCTGGTGTTATGGTTATCCTTCTCAAGTATGGATCAAAATGATATTTTTGATGTCATTTTAAAACTATTTCTACAAAATAAGATGAGTATAATTTTAGTATATTATATGATAATGATTAGATAAATAAAAATATAATATATTTATTAGTCTCTTAATATTTTATTAACCCCCTATATCCCTCACCATTAGATTCATAATATACGGTTTCTTGAAGATTCTAGTGGAAAGTATCTATATTACCCTTTTAATTACCCAAAATTTGGTTGGTCATGAAACACGAATGGTGTTGGGTAGGAATTCCAAATGCCAATTTCATTAACCCACAATTCATTGATCTATTTAGTGGACTCCGCAATCCTGGATCTTTAAAATATATTTCCTCAATATTCGGGACTCAGTTACACTAAGGCATACATTAGTAGTCAACACAAGATGTAAAATAGGTTAAATCAACTCATAACTTCAAGTTATAATTCCCCGATAATTAAAATCACCCCAACATTGGCTAGTCAAGTACTTTCAACTATTGTCCTATTTTAACTGATGTGGTGGAAACCTATATCGAAATAATATATATAATTTATAGATTTAATACTTTTATAATTAATTAACAATTATTATCCAAAAAATGATCATTAATATTAAGTGGATTTACTTAATTGATTAACCTTGTCTTAGATAATATTTACACATAAGCCAATTTATTTTACATGTATCATTCATTCCTGTTAATTTCATTAATTCATGTGATTACAAAAAAACAATAGTCAAATAACCATGGAACATTATAGAAATAAAATAATTTTAGTAATATAATCATGATAATTTACTAATGTTCTATTTATCTAGTGGTTAATAAAATAACCATTGGACATGGAGAAAACTTATTAAACCAATTAATGATTGTGTTATAGCATTCCACATTTCCACCTATGTATCTCTCTTGGATTGGTTTCACCTTTGCTCAATGCTTTAGCTTCCTATTCAAACATAAGAGATTCATTTGTTAAATATGATTTTACTCAAATTTATGTGAGGGGGAAAGGGTTAAAATAAAATAATCCAGGTCACACAAATCCATACATAATTTGATGAGATAAGGCATGAAATCCAATAATTTAATTTAATAATAAATTAAAAGAAATCAGTCACAGACAATGGTATGTTCTATGCTCATGATCATCAACATGTGTGAAACTAATTACTCAATTAATAAAACTAGAATTCAATTTTTAATCATTCTTGTTTAAGATAAATCATAATCGAATCAATTAATTAACTTCTTTAATTATTTAATTATTTTATATTAATTTTCATCATAATTTCCTTGTGATTCTCATCCGTCAAAATTTTGATAAAATTAAAAATATTAATTTTAAATTAAATTTATACATTAATATAACATGGAGGAAACACGGTTAAGACCCATCATAATCTACCCAACATATATTATACACATATAATGTTTAGACTTTTTTACCTATGCAATACACAAATTATAACATACATTGATTATGTGCACATTCAACTTCCTGATTACACAAATTTAATGGTTTTAATTCGTCTGTTATTCTTCAATGACCTCAGAGTAAAAACTGTAATACGACTCATAAATGATATGTATATATGAATATTATGCAAATACTCATTAAAAATTGGTATATACATATTAAAACTCACCACATAGTGTGTCCTATCAACATAATGACCATAAAAAAGAATATTTCAATAAGTTTTACACAGTATAATTAATATATTTTAAATATGTGTAAATCTATGTATGTACATGGATTGTATAGGAGAGCTACACAGTAGATACATCTCTCAATATCTATCTGAAGAACATATCTAGGTAATTTTCATGTAAACCCTGCCTCACAAAATTTGAGTACACAGAATATATAATAATTTACAAGGGATGTGGTCTCTATGTTACAAGGTCACCAATCAGTTAGGTTTTGTATGTTATTACAAGACCCTTCTATATCTCAATGGGACAACCCGCCATGTATGTGGACTACATAGAATGTAATATAGTTGACTATGACTTAGTCTATCCTGGTCAACACAAGGTGTAAGATATAAATACATCTTTTGTCATCAATAGACACAATTTGAATTAATTTTTGAATTAATTTCTTATGCATTGAACACAGTTACATGACACATAAATCTAGTTACACAACATGTACTTCTATTTCATTTTTCCAGATTCATCAACACCTATGGATGAGTTCCCTACTTTTATGTCATTCATATAATTAATCTTTTTTATTATATTTATGATAAATAAAGGTGGATGAAGAAGATATCATAAATTGATTTAAAATAATGATTAAACTAGAATTTAAAAATATGTGAAAAATGAAAAAATAAATCAATGGTATTTAAATAATTTTACATAATTTTGTGATCTTTTGAATACTACTTGTAGGTTCCAGAAACAGTGGAGTCATGTAGAGGGTTGTGCCAGTTTTTATGTTTTTCACGATCGATGATTAATTTGAGATTTTTCATAATGTTGAATGTCACGATCAATTGAAATCAATCAAATATTATCTAAAAGGGAAGATATTCTAAAACTTGAGAGAGTATCATCACAAATTAATTATAATCAAATAAATTAATTAAATAATTTACTTTTTAAAATTATTTATTCATTGATTGATTTTTCAATAGAATGTGTTGTACCATCATTCCATTGTTAAAATAATGAATATATTCCCTCTATTAGTGATCCACCCATGTTGCAAAAAATTATGAATGTCACCATAGGTGTCTCTATGTTCTATCTTTATAGATCCAATTGCTTGAGTCATCCTCCATTGATCCTCATGGAAACTGCTTCTAATGTGTTCTCCTTGATCTCTTTATACCTGAGAGTGGGAGGTGGGGGAATATCACTCTCCATTTATGGGAGAATTATTGGATAAAAGATTTAACTAGGGCTTGAGAGGATTATCTATACTAGTTGTTCACAACCAAACAAATGAATTGGCTCACAAAGAAAATAATATAATTAGGTTTGTATGTCTCTATGGTAAGAAATAAATTACATCATGTGTGACATTTATTATTTATTAAATCCCAGTGGAACCCCGTGTCAATTAATAATAATATTTTTATTATTTCTTGACATTCTTTTAACATGTGAATTATGTTAAATATAATTTAATGAAACATTATTCAATATTTTTTATGTCTTACCGAACTATTAAACTCAATCTTTCATTCATCCACAATATTTTTCCGAACATGAATGAAAATTTATTTTTTAAATAAGTATCACTACATTATTCCCCAATAAATTAATAAAAATTATATTCACTAAATTGAAAATAATTATTTATTTGATAATATAATCACATTATATTCCCATGATTATGTGTTGATAGAATATACGTGATCAATAAACCATGAGAAATTACTAATCCATATGTTGGATTAATATTTATAAAATTTGTTAAATAATAAATAATAATATATATCGCTTAACTATGATTCTAGATACACATAGTTGGAGGCCCTCTAGGCCCCTCTCTCAGTGGAATTAGGTGAAGTAGCCTAAAGACCAATGTTAGAACCCAGAAAAACACAAAGGAACATATAGATATAAAAGATAATTCTGAAATGACATATTTCCTCATACGGACACTCACTGTGTAATATAATATATCTAACTCAATATGTTTAATTAATCAGATTACATTTTAGAGCCATCGATCTATGTGCTCAATGTATCTTTCTTTGAATTCTAGGAAATCAAACTTTCCTACAGAACACTATGTGCATTGACTTATTTAGACTATATAATTTTTATGAAGGGGCCTATGATATCATCTTATATTAAAAACATAAGGGAAAAAATATTTCTCACACCGTTCATTAATTTAATATTATTATTGATGCAACAAACGTATCATACCTTACCGTGAAAAAAATGTCATCACAGATTTCATCAATACATAACTGTATGCACCTCAAAATACTCATTAATAATAATCGTAAAGTTAAAGGATTAAAAACCACATCCACTGATCAGAACATCCAATCATATATATATATATATATATGGATTTTCTACTGGTTGGTCTCCTTCTGATAATATCCTAAATTGGATATTAGTAACGTAGTACACCAGGAGAAGGTTCTCAACGTAGAATGAGTCTCCACACATGATAGCCTATATCATTAATGCTCCTCAAATAATATCAATCGACTATATAGCATATAATTATGAATGGTGGTATAACACTTCAGGGTCATCATCATAGAGGGGATCTTCTATGACCTTTTATTGTGAAAACTAGTCTTTGGAAATTATCACATACTTTTTTATACAGAAGAACAACCATGATGCGATAAGAATTTCAGTAATATTAAAAAAAATACTAGTTATCATAAAGTGCACAAAATATTGTTATAGGGAACCAATTCCATTATTTAATCAAAGGATGGAGGGTATTGAGAGGTATAATAGTAATCTAGGGTTCGTGAGATAGAGTGAAAATTTGAACCAAGACCACTCGGGAAATCCATTTATAGTGGAAGCCCAAAATCCTTCACCGCAACATGGTGAACTCCCAATTCTCTCATGGTTACCTTGTTCAACGTGTGATATAGTATTCAAGGAACTTTTACTCTATGTATAGTGAACCTTTATCACCTTTTTTGAACCACTTTGATGACTAACACAACTGCCACTGGGGTATATAAATAAAACCCTTGTCATTTACCCTAACCACAATAGGTACTACAACATGGTGATCCTTATGCTACCCATGTCAAACAAGGGGATTCATTGCACACTACTCCCAGCCTACATTCGTCAACATAGCCTCCCAATCCATTTTCTAATACTCATGTATCACAAGAGAAACCATTTGGATACATGAAACAAGGATAGGCATGTTGTTTCTCTTGCAATGGACCACCCCATACCTATATGGCTAGAACCATGACCAAACATCAAACACCCATGGTCCAAATTTAATTCCCAATTCTCAATCCTCCAAGAATTTTCAAATTAATAGAACCATACCCACTGTCATGGGCGTGGTGACACTAAAAAGGAAAAAATGTCTTCTCTAACCTCTAAAATCCTTCTAAGATCCCACAAAACACCATTGATCCTGGTTCAAAAACCTAAAGAGTGTATTTAGAAATATAAGAGCTTAAAATTTATCATTCTCCCAACAATTGGAAAATAAATAATTCACTTGTGTTATGTTCGAACTATTGTATCATTGAATAATGATTTTGATTTTTCATTAATGTTTAACATTGATGGTTATAATATTGAATTTAATGAGAAAATATGATATATATAACACAAATATGATATTGAAAAAATAATTTCTACATTAAATTAATAATATTGTCAAAGAAATATCCATTGTAAAACTTAGATGTATAAAATTAGAATGGAGGGCCACTTTATAAGTAATAACATCTTCACTTCCACTTTCACTTATCTTATTCATCCTGCACTAATTGAATTTTATTTATCACATTAAAAAAAATTGAAACCATTAAGCCTGTATAATAGATATTCTATCATGGTAAAATAAAATGTTCTTACACGTCTAATTTTTATAATGTGTTCTTATTTTGGATGATTTTACCACCTATATGGTCATTTTTATATATTTTATATAATGAATGATCAAGGAAACCTAAATTATAGTTATAATATCTAATATTATTGACATTAATATTTTTTAATAATCCTTTCCTAGTAAGATTAACATATATATATATATAATTCAATTACTTTATTAATTCGATAATCATCAAAAAATGTAATTTTTAAGTTTTTCATGAAATATGTCAACATAAGTTCCACAAAATAGATATGGGACTCAATATATATTTAAAACACATGAATTAACATATCAATAACATTAATATTTGATGAAACTATGAAAACAATTCGAGGATCGGGACCTCCAATATAAAGCATGTGTGGGAATCAAAATGGTTTACACTCGAATGTTTATTATAACAATGAAAAATTAATATAAGGCTAATAAATACAGTTAAATTTATGGTATAAATTAAATTATATTTGATTAAGGTTCTTATTCATATTAATAATTAACCAAAATTTGTTATACATGGGTGTTAAATTGTGTTTGACTAATTTAGTGTCTGAAGTAAGGGGGGTTTAGTCTAAATGTCAATTTCATGAGACATATTTAATTTTATGAACCACATTTACTCTTATATGGTGTTATTTTTATTCACATACCTTTGAATATTGTGGGGAAATAATACCTAAAGGTTCTATATCGGTGTTTTTGTAGTGGTTATATTTTCTAAAATTCAAGATAACCACGTTTTAGAATGGTTGGTGTTGTAGAAGCATATATTTAAGGTGGTGCAGTTTCCTGGTGTTTTCTAAACTTTTTGGGCATTATAATCACGTCTTTGTTTTATGGAAAAGGATTTTTTTTCTAAAAATGAGTTTTTAGATTGTGAAGCGTGGAGTTTGTGGACCATATATTAGAGAAGATTCTCTATAATGAGTACAAATATGGTATGTGGAACAGTGATGGATAATTAGTAGAGGAAGAGTTTTGGAATTGTATAACTAGGCGAATCAGGATGTTTTCTATGAGAACCACATAGAAAAATGAGTTCTCATGAGCATCTATATTCTTTATTTGTTCACCATCCACATGTGGTAAATCATTTTTTGAATTGAGGAATTGAGTTAAGGAGCACTAATGGGTTCTCATTTTTGTATGGTATAGGCTGCCTCAAATGATTAAGGTGTTATTTTTCTGCATCGCAGTTTGCGATGAAGGTTAAACCGCATTGAAGTTTTTGGTATTTGTGATTTAAAGATTTTGTGGGATGTATTTTCCTATATAAAATAATCTAATCACATCAGTATATAAAGTGAATTACATAAGATAATAAAGCCACCTCCCTATGAATTTTGGAAGTCTGAAGTATTTCATGAGGGAAGATTCCATGATGTAAGAAGCTGTTTGTGAGGGATCCATTCTGAAATGGAGGTTGTTTTCTAAGACAGTTCACAAAATGGAGTTTTTTGTGCACTATATATCGCAAAGTAGTAATGAGTTTACAGATCATCATCCATCCATGAATTGAAGGTGTTCGGCTAAGAAATTTTATATCGGGTAGGTTTTTTGTGAGTCATTATAGTTAGAAAAGGAGAACCAGTTCATGATGCAAAGGTGGACCAGTTAGAAAAATAAGTATGTGAACCACTCACACCATGCGGTGCTAGGAGGTTCACAGAGAATACAAGGTAGTTTATAGAGGATGCAAGTATGTTCTGGAACACTTATGTGTGAATGTATTATAATATCCATGTACAAGGAGATACGTTCAAAGAATACCCATTAGAAAATAACCTTTTCATAACTGAATTCTTAAGTGGGAGACTGAGAATCATCATCATCTGACTATATTTTTAGAATGATTTTATTCAATGAAACATTCAAGGAAGTGAAATGAAGACATGACATATCTTGAAAATATTTTCCAAAGAGGATGTAATTGTTGTGTTTATAGAAAAGATAATTCCATAATAATTGTCTACAAAGTGGATGTACTTCATCTAGGTGTTTTTATGAATGGAAAGGAGCATCCTAGGAATAAGATCAATAGATAATCTACCTAAAATTGGGGATTCATTCATTATTGATAATGATGGGAAAAACATGTACATAAATATTTTGTGGATAAATTCTAGAGATGTGAGAAAAGGAAGAGGAAGGAAGAAATATGTTCCACTAGCTAAGAGCCATAAAAATATAGTTAGGGAGTGATCCTTGGTAATGAAGTGAGATTAACATAAACAATATCAAGTCATGTGTCTGGGAAAATAATTTTTCTCTCTCAAACGTAGATTTTACAATGAGCCATAGCTAATTCGATACATTAGTACATTGTCAACATATTATCCATGGATGTAGCCTAGTGAGGCTAAACCAAGTAAACATATCATTGTTCTTATGATTTCTTTCCTAATTTACATAACATGAAACATCAAAAAATAATGTTAGTACTGAAAAGGGAAATATTTAAACTTGCAATAAAAAAGTGAACCATATATTAATGAGGCCATGATCCAGTTGGGAAAGAATAAATTCTAGGAAAATATCCATACCCAGATTCAACCCCCCCAGAGTATAGTCTCTATTTGGACATAACATTTGGTACTGCAGAATTTGTTTCTTTTATCTGATATTTTTTCTCAAACTTGGATTCATCAATTCCTAAAATTAATGTTTGAATTTTCTATTATCATGGTGTGCCATGGAAAAGGAAATTACTTTGAAGAAGATGTAGCAAACTAGTGGAATTTCTCAATGTGGAAGTGTCTATAGAAATGGAGTGGTTTAGTTAAAGGAAAAAAAATAGTATACTAAATAATGGTTTGTGTGAATCATATTGTGAAAATATTTACTCATTAAATGATGTTGTAGGAATGATTTAATGACATAATATTAAAAGTGATTTTGAAACCACAGATGATGGAGAACCTCGGAGAAGAAAAAAAAGAGTAATCATTCCTTCATGAAAAGGAATTAGACAATAATTTTGATGAATAAATTAAATCTAATTATATCAAAATATACGTTTATGGAACTAAAGTCAATAAGCTAATTTTTTAAAAGTTTTTGTTGAAGTGGCCATCTATCTGATAGATAGGAATGATTCCTCAGTTAAATAATATTAAAAACTAAACTATAGTAAAATTGGAAAGACTATATACTTAGATAAAATTTAAAATTTGATATTGAGAAATGATGATCATGCTATAAACATGTTTGGACTAGATCAAGACAAGAAAAGGCTGTAACAGGAGAATGCATGTTATAATTATTTTTATCCTTGTATGAATTATAAAATAAAGAATAAATATGACATGATGTATAATATCTCCCTAAAGTTTGATTAATATTTGACTAGAGGGAACAATCTCAATAAATTAATTAATTATCAACTTGAACCAATCAATAATAATATTCAACAATTGGGATATGTGATAGAGTTAGTAAAAATTAAGTGGATCAATCTAATGCCCAATGAATTCCAAAATTGAATGATTCATTGGATTTATTATTTGAATTTCGTTTATATGGTAATAATGAAATAAAAAAAAAATTATTCAATTTCATAAGAAAAACATAAAATCGTCGTCTCTTTCAAAAGGCCAAGATCTTTTGGAAAAATATGTATTTGACATGATGAAACCTCTCCCATGTATGATAGGATGAGATCTATGAATAGTTATAGAAACATGAAAAATCATGTAGGAATTGAAGATATAACTGAAAATGATTTTAAAAGAAGTAATGAAAACATTTCTATTTCTGTCCGATTCATTGTCTATGTTCTTCGTTTTTTTAGGATTTGGAATTTATTTCATACTATGAAGAGAAGAATAATTATAAATATGAGAATAAAAAGAAATTTCTAGAGAAATATGAATGAAATATCTCTCAGAATAAAATATACATCAAATTCCAATATTTTGGAATACAAGGAAAAAAAATGAGTATGTGTCAGGAATATTGAGGGCTCAATATCAGAAGAAGAACTCAGGATGCATCAATATCTCAGTTGATGAATAATAAAACAAGTTATGTTTTTTATGGAAGATTTTTTGGTTTTGGTAATCATGGGAATTTGGAAATAAATTGAAGTTGGAAGAATGAATGGAATGAAAAGGAAGTCTGAAAGAGATCCCCAACTCATGTAGTATATAATGAAAAAGTTTATATCAAAAGACAATAAGATAAATTGAAAAGTTATATTACAACCTCCGAGGAATCCCAAGGATTCCAAAAAAAAGTCATATCAATAACCTCTTCTATTACACTCAAAACAACTCCCATGGAAAGAATGTAAACAAACCTAGAATAAAAGTAAAGGATATGTTCTAGTTGTGATTAAAAAGAATGTAAATGTTGTGGCAGTATCAACCCAATCAAGAAAGGGTGTCATGACTCAAATAACTAACAAAAGAAAAATGAATAAAGAATGGATTTTGAATTTCACATGTCCATGAAAATGGATGGAAGTGAAGGTAAGAGAATGATCTCTCCAATGGAGGAAGAAGAAAAATCACATGAAAAGATGAATGATTCTTACTCAAAGAAAGTTTTCTGAAAAATGGAATCTTTGTGGAGCATCAAGGAAATAAATTATTAAAAATGAGTTTAAAACAAAAATTGTTAAAACAATCAAGATTAATAACCTAAATATCATAAGAAGACTTAACATTTGGGTAAAGAATGATTTTTCGTATAGCTAGAATAGCTGTAGTTAGCTGGGAATTTTGAAAGATAATATAAATAGTACACTTCTTTACAATAATGTATCAATGTTTTGATCCATCATAATCGACCACAACACCATTGTAGAGGATTCGAAATGTACACCTCTCGGAATATATTAAATTATTCTCATATCTTATAGAAGTTGTATAGGAAAAAATGGGTTGATAAAATCTATTGTGGGTATGTGTGAAAGGGAATGAGTATAGTATATGAATGAGATACATGCAATAAGAATAATCTAAACTCTTTGAATTCACATATGCAATCAGATTCAACTAGTGGTGTTTATTTATATCAGTATCTGAATGATGTGTGCTTTGGAAAAATGATATTACATGCTAAAGCGAAAAATGTGAAACTAAAGAGATGTTGAAGCTGTACATAAATGATATAGTGGTTCAATGTATCATGGAATTTTTACCCATTGTAATCATGCCAATGCTCAAGTGTTATTTTTCAACACAGAAAGGATTGATTTTGGGAGGAGTCGTAACACTCATGTATTTCATGATTATCTATTTTGTTCAAAAAAATGGCATCAACTGGCTATTATCATGATACCAATAAGTTGTGAAATAAGAACAATTTTTTTCAGCAAGTGATATCCTGATTCTGAAGAGTAATTAAAAATTTAAATTTAGATCAATAATCAGTATTAATTATTTGAGTAATTATAAATATGATAGAATTTAGTGAAATATGGTGGCATCACACAAGGTGATATAGCGTCATCTGATAAAATATTCCTATATTGAATTTTTTTAATTCATTTTAGTATTATTAATAGATGTAAGTTTGAAACAAGAAAAATATTGATATTTATTGTCTTAAACTAATTTTTACTACAAAGAGTTATTACTCAGTAGGATTTGGGGATCTATCATTGACTCATTGCTAAGTGGTAATTTCACTTCCTATATATCATAAAATTGTGTGGAGATACAGAATAAGAATATAACAGAAATCATAAATGGTGATAAACCAAACAAAGTTTCAATTCCATGATAATAAATGGAGTAAAAGTTTAAATTTCTTATAGTTAATATAACCTGGTGGTGTTTTAATTTTAACCTATGTTGTCTCCTGATCTATAAAAAAAATGAATGCACATATAGTGAGAGCAATTTATCATTATCTGGATTCCAATTTTATTGTAATGATGGGGGAATCACCTCAGGGTAAGTTGAAGTAGAAAATGTTGATTCAGAAGAAGAAACTAATAGTGAGTATAGGGGTAGTAAAATCTATGTCAGTATGAAAATAGAAGACTATAATATATTTTTCATCATAAAATGATTCTATAACTGTTTTGAGAATATTTGAAATGGATAATTCTTAAGGGATGATGACTCTGGTGGCTTCTCAGATAATACATTCATGGGATGATGAAGGAAATGCAACTAACGTCATAGAATATAGGAAAATTGTTAGAATTCTACTATACATGACAAAAACTATAACAAATATTGGTTTTTCACATTCCTAGCATCATGATATTAAATAAATCCCAATTAATGAAGATTACATCTGTTAAAAAAATTATTTGGTTTATCAAGGGAATGGTGGGTTTAGATTATCTCACCATGAGTTATTGGGCTATATAGATGCAGCTTGGCCTGGATGAACATATATTAAAAAAATAAATGTTTGGTAGTGAATTCTATATTGGAGACTTTTGAATTTCTTATCTAAGAATGAAACAATATTTAATTTCATTGAGCACCACGAAAGCTAAATATAATGTGGCTACTCAAGCATGCACATAGTTATTGTGGATGATGCAGAATTATGATGATATGATATTGGATGTGAAGTATCCACTTGGAATTCATTAAAATAATTCAATTTTAATTAATCTTATAAAAATGTATTCCATCAATATAGTTAAAGGAACATTGAAATCAAGTATCCCATTATCCAGGATATGGTGGATACAGGGCTTGTGATTTTGGATTATGTACCTATAGAACTAGACGTTATAGACATTCTAATGAAGTCCATACCCAAAGAGGTGTATGACCAGTATTGATTGGATCTTGGAGTTCATTCAACTAAAAAAAACTAGAAAAAGTGTGAATTTGGTACCCCTATCCCCATGATATGTTGTGTTTTCCCTAATCGGTTGATCTTTGTTCTTTACCCTGTAAAAGACCACAATGAAGTGACATTCGGGTTCATTGACAGATGGGGAGAAATTGTTGTTATAAAATGTGATAAAATGACTTAATCAATACATTGGGAGAATATGATAGGGGTAGAATCAATGTAGGGGGAGTATAAAATTAGCTGGAGTCTTAAATATGACGATTCTAAGGAAGATCGATCAAAGGTTATATTTCACGACAGATTGGGTTTGTGATGAAAGAAGATGATTGTTTTTGGGAATGAAGTGGATCATTGGTGAAATATTCATACCAATATTATTTCTCATGATGCGAATGGATCATGTGGGCTTAGAGTGTGGGTTGAGAAAATCATTGATCGCAATTGGAATTTCTAGTAGTGAATTATGGTAGAATATTCAAAATTATTTATCTATGTGTCAAATTGTGAAGAGTAGTCAACAAACCCAATAGGGGGGATCCCAAACTATTTAATCTTGGTGTTTTGGGGTGATTTTTTTTGTTGAAAATGTTAAATGACTATGTTTCATTATGGTTGGTGTTGCAGAAAAAGATATTTTAGGTGGTGTAGTTTCCAACTGTTTGCCAAAAAAATGGCCCTCAAGATGAAGAGTTTTTTATATGGAAAAGGGGGGTTTACACAATGGACATCAAGGAATGTGAATTATGGTGATCATGAACAGAAATTTAGCAAAAATTTTCCATGAAAATATATAATAATGTATGCATAAGGGAGAAGAAAATTGGAAAATCAAAAATTTCCACGTAGTACTGTTATGCCAACCGTGAAGCACTCTCTATGAACTATTAAGAGAAATCTATACATGATATCCATCTCATTAATTAGAGGTTCGTAATTAATAGAGGTATTTTTTCTTTCAAAATTTATGTAGTGATTTAAGGATCCAAATATGGTTTTGTTTTTAGATTCCATCTAACACTGCCAAGGGTTAACATGATATAAAGATCACATAGTAGTTTGCGGTGAAGGATGTACCACATTAGTGTTTTTGGTATTTCTGATTAGTGAATTTGAAGTATTTATTTTCCAATATAAAGGAACCTAATCATATAATTAGAAGAAAAAAAATTAATTAGAGAATATCGTTGCTACTCAAAGAATTCATAAGTCCAAAGTAGTTCACGGGGTATGATTCGATGAATGTGGATAAAATCTGCGAGGGATCAATTCTATGAAAGAAGTAGTTTTCAATGATAGTTCTCAAATGAAAGTTTTTAGGAACTGTATCCTGTAAAGGAATAAATATTTCATGGATAATCAACCATCCATGAAGTGAAGGGGGTCCACAATGTATTATTATTTCACAAAGGTTTTTTTCCTAACACTATATTCTATAATGGCAAACCATTTCTCGTAGAAAAGGATGATCAGAAAGAAAAGGAAATATGAGATGTCATGGGGTGTAATGTAGTGTATGGACAATACATGTATGTTTTTAGATGATGAAGTTACATTCATGAAGTGACTTATAATAGTTAATGAGTAAGTGGATTTCATCAACTAGGTCAAAATAATACTTCGTGTCGCAATTATTTTTGAATCTTTTATAATAGACATGTGCAATGAGATATGTGCCAAGAATACCCATGGGACAATATCCTTGTATTATATGACTTATGAAGTGATTTATTGAGGATTTGTATCATCTGAATATATTCCTAGAAGGATTTTATTCACTTTTACATTGAAGACAGCGAGATAAAGACATAGCATCTCTTGAATATATTACTAATGAATAGGCAATTACTGTGTCTACAACATAGAGATATATTTTCCATTTATCTAAAATGTGGAAGTATTTAATCTTAGTGTTTCCATGGAATTTAAGGATAATACTAGAAATAAAATAAAAATATAATCTACCTACATTCTAGGATTCATTCATTATTGATAATGAAGGTACCTACATGTACATAAACTGTATGTGGATCCTTTCCAGAGCAATGAGCAAGGGAAGTGGAAGAAGGTTACCCATTCCATTGGTAGTGATCCATCAAAAGAGTGTTTAGGAGTTAGACATGGGTAATTAGTGAGTTGACTCTAATGATTGTAAAGCTTGTGATCCTAGAAAGAGAAGTGATATATCCTGAATATGGATTTCGTAGTGAGCCACAATAAATTAGGTACATCACTACATTTCAGTTATATTATCATTAGACATAGCCCAATTATGGTTAACCATGTAAAAATATGAGTGTAATTGTTCCTGATTTCATTCATTGCATTATATGCACCATCATTAGATAAATTTTTAAAGAAAAAGATAAATATATAAACTAAGGATAAAACATAGTATCCCTTATAATTATAATGTTAAGATCCAGTGGGGTGGGATGAATTTTTCAAAAAAAAACAATCTATACCCTCATTCACCCCCTTCTCATGGTATATAAGAACCTTTTGGACCTAAAGAATTTTTCATAATATATTTTCCATGTAATTTGTTTGATTTAGATATCTAAATCATATTTTTTATTTCAATTACATATGATTCATGTGTTACAAATTCCAAAATAGTTCTTCATTGTAATTTTGTTTCCTTGAGGTATATTCCATTTTATAAACCTATATTCATTTTCAGGGTGCATAAAATATATATATTAAATATTATATAATCATTCACTCTTTCTATATGTTATTCAAATTTCCTTTTGATGTTATTATTTTTACGGGATTTTGATTTAAAAATTAATAAGGTGTTTTAAATTTAATTGTTCTTTTAGAAGTTTTTAATTCTTACCTAAATAATTTTCATCAATATCAATATAACTGTATTATTTCAAGAATGTGATTATATATACTTAAATAAATTTGGAAATTCATTTGAATCTATTTTTTACTATTTACTATTGTTTAAAAAGGAATCATTTTCATGTTTTTCATACGGTTTAATTTTAACTTTCTTTATAAATTTATGATAAGAATTTGTTTAAAATGTTTTTCTAATAAATTATTTTTCCTTTCCATGATTTCTATTCTTTATTATTATGAATATTTTCCATGATTCCATTTTTTAAATATTTTTTTCCATTTTTCAATGATTTTTTTTATGTTACCAAATAAAAGGGATATTTCATTATGTTTTTCAATTCATATTTTTTATAATATTAATTAAATTTCAAGATACTATTATTTTTATTAATATTATGGTCTTCCTTACTATTTATGATTATGGGTACGTCTTCTATATCCCTCAATTGTATTGGGTAATGATTTATTCTATATAATTAATCTGATAAAATTAAACTACTTGGATTTTCCATTATAAGGGTGATTTTATGTAGGATATTAATAAGATGTACCAAGTAACCTTCAAGCTTCTTATTTTTCAATTATGATTTATTAAATTATCATTACATGGAATTCATAAACTATGAAGTTAATGAAGATCTAGGTTTTATTTTAATGGATTATGATTTTCCGCTCATGATATCTCCCTCATTTTACTCATTCCATATTCTAAGCTTCATGATATGAATACTGTTTTATGATCCATGATTTATTGGGTAATATTTATTTATTATATGATCATGTAACTTGATTTTGATCTCTTTATATCTTGTTCTTCTTATATTCACCTATGATTCTAAATTAAAATTGATTAGGTTTAACCTTATAGAGTGTTTCAGTTGACCCATCTTATGTTTCCTTTTCCACATGTCTTGATTATGATAATTATGTATGTTTTTTCATGGATGGTATCACTTGTGGGGAATTTTCTATGAAATTATGAGTGAATATTATTGAGTAATAAGATCTATTAATAAAAGGAAAAATTTACACAAGATGAAAAAATATATATATGTTTATTTAAAGGTAATTACTTTTTATATAAATATATTAAAGTAAAAGGTGGTAGGAATTTAAGTTACTAAATGTTGGATAATTATATTACATTTTGGGTGGTTAATTACGGTCTTTTTAGTTTTCATAAAAAATATAATGAAAAACTATATTTTAATCACCAAATTTGGTTATATGGGTTTGGGAATTTTTTTAGGTTTTCTATGGTATGTTAAATCGAAATATCATCCTAGGAAAAAACACATAACCATTAGGTTTATTTATATCTTTATTTCCCTACAAAAAATAATACATGGGTTTAAATATTTTTAATAACTCTACATTATGGATGATCAACTTCTTAACAAGTATTTACTTTTGAAAGAAATTAACATATAATTTTTTTAATGGATTTAAAAATCTATTCATCTTATCTCACATGTACCTTTCATGTATACATGACTCTAATGATTTAGTTTTATAAATTATTTCTTTATGGAAGTTATAATATTTTTATGAATTGAATGGAAATGTTGAAAAATATTTTACTAGTTTCCATCCATGAGTATGAATTATTTTAATGTTATTATGCATGTTTTTTATTTTTCTTGAACATTCCAAAAATGAAAATTCTTGGTGGGAATGTGTAAGGAAGATGGAACAGAAGTGGATAGTCGATGTTGCATTGGTCACGTAATGGGTTTTAGTGTGGAATACAATATTTTAAAATCATTCTGGGAATTTTTTTCTCCTTACTTAGCTTTTTTTGGGTGGAAAGAGAGGAAGATGGACTTCGATGTCACATTAGGAACGTAACGGCCTTCTGTGCAGATTTTGGTCTTGAGTGATACTCTCTAAACATAGGCGTGATTCCCTTAGGGTTTTCAAGATTGTCCACAAAGTAAAATTAAATTTTTATGCTTCTCAAATATGTCTTTATATGGATTCAAGAGGGATTTAGCACCAAAAATCCCCACTAGAATCAAAATTTAATGGGCATCATAAGTTTGGGTCTTGAGGGAGATGTCGAAGTGAATGATGCGCTTAAGGAGGTGCATTCAAAATTATAAATATGGCGTATAAGGAACCTTGGGTAGACATTAAATACCTATTCCATTCTTATAAATACTTGGGGGAGGAGGGAAAGGCATAATACCTTGACTTTCCATATGAAAAGTGATTTATCTCATGTGCATAAGTTGTGGATTCTCACATGAAATAGCCCATGTTTTGTCGCATATTTCCTCACAACTATTGAATCATACATGCTTCACACTTATCTAATTTTTCTCGATCATCATCTGATCTTGCACCCAAACCTCTTTTATTCATTCCAAATCTCAATCATTCATCTAAAGCCCTTGTTACTTTCACCCCATGACAGACATGGCCAGTGAACAAAGCACTACTAAGAGGGAGGCTGCAGTTGTTACATGGAGAACTGAGATGATTGTTAACCCTCTTATACTCTCTTTCATAATAGTTCTATAGGATAATCATATTATTTAATGCATGTTGACACATGATTAGAAGGATTACGACCTGATTAATATACTTCCAGTGTGGAACTTTGATATTCTGGAGGAAGTGTCCATTTCGAGTTTCAATGCGGACTCCCCATAGTCGTGGGTCACCTGTGAAGATAGATTTTATTGTGATAACATCACAAAATATTTCCACCCGTCTAGGGAGATTTAGGATATGGTATTATACATCCTATATATGAAAACAAGGATACTCACATGGAGTGAACCGATGGTCGAGAAATTTCCTTCCCACTACGCTACCACTTTTTTAAGAAGCATCACTGACGAGAGAAAAGGATGGAAATAGGAGTGGGAAATGAGGTTCGGGGGTAATTTTATGAGTGAATGGGCATGGGCGTACTCAGTTTTCCAAAGAGGTGATGATTTTTGGGAATATCTACAAAACATCAGGATGTTTGAAGATGTGCGGATTTCATAATTTCACTTTTATCATCATCAATACTTGGTGTCGTAGTTGGTTATTCAGTGGTCCCATGACACAAATAATTTCCACCACCTCCATGGGGGTCTATATCAGTCTTTAGGAACACTGTTTAAGCAGATTTATTCCCCTAAATGGGATTCAGTGTGATGAGTTCCTATAAATGAAGAACATCTTGGGAGATAGGACACAAACCCATATTTCCAAGTGGTATATACTGAACATGGAAAGGAAAACAATGAAGATTTATTACATACAAAAGGATATATCCAACCCATAATGGTTTAGTTTTCTCCCCAAGAGTCATAAAGAATTCAGGATACTTGGATGAGGAAAAAAATGCTCAAACACGTCGTAGAGGGGAATGTCTATATCATACTACGTGGTCCTTGAAGCAGCTGAATACCACTCATGTGGATTTAGGGTGAATGAGAGCTGGGATCCATAGGAATGATATGCATGCTTCCTTTCTACCTTCCTAAGTGGGTGGCTACTTCTAGTGAGGGACACAATAATGGGGGTCCATCTTGGGATGCTGGTAATGGCTGGTATCATGGAATCCTATAAAAATGTTATTCTTGGATGACCTATACTAGCAGGGGTGTATAGTATCCTAGGGCACATTTTGAGAGGAGTATTTCCCAATAGAATATGTGGACGATTCTAGATCTTCTATGGCTATGTTGTAGCTATAATTGGAAGATATGACTTCGCGAATTACATCTATCCCCTAGGAAAAGGTCTAAAGTGATCATTATTGAATATTACAGGGGTTCGGCTGCTAATGCTCAATGAGGTAGGGATCAATATCTAGATTGAAAATCTTAAAAAATTAAACTTACACACATTCCACACCCCAATCGTCCAGATGGTGTATGATCTGTGAGGTCCACTAGATCATAGGGAATATTTGTGGAGTATCAAGTGGGTGTTCCAGTAGCCCAAATTGATTGTATGATATTTTTTAAACCATACATGTCATAAGACATCACCATATGGTTTGGGTTCTATAAATGAATAACAAATAATGTGTATACAGTGGTTTGGGAGGAGAAGCACCCTTGTATACTCTTCCATCTATGGCTCGTGTTTACAACTATTATCTTTGGTGAAACAAACACACTTCCCCTTCTAATGTGAAAATGGAATGGACACGAAGTATGTTGATCACTATTTTTTGGTAAATCAAGAATTAATTCTTAAAAAGAGCCTTTGGAAAATCTAGGCAGTATGCATGGAGTCTGGGTGGTGAGAAACTAGGTGATATAATGTTATAGAATCAATACGAGAGGCAAGAAAAATAGTTGGGGTAGCATGAACTAGGACCTCTATGGTAGGAACATCCCAAGGTGTGGCCACACCACCGCAATATGATGAGTGGTAGTCCGGAATATGGATTTTCAGACCAGCCAGAGAAGATATTATAAAGTAATTGAGATACCTACTTCAACACACTATAGATACAATCATCCCCACTCTATGGTATGCCAGGAAAGCACTTTTTAATCAGTAAGTCCAGAAACCCTATGGAAACATTTGACATGAGACGAGATATAGCTACTAGAAATCGGGCTTATCTGGGTGGTAGACAAGGTATATTTTCATTTGTGACACCCATATATGAAGACAATGGACATGCATTTTCACCAACAGGGTTGATAAGAAGAGCCGAATCTTTTGGTGATAGGGATTCTCATCTAAGAGCATGACCTGAACGAACTTCCAGCTGAGGATAATGGTGATGATGATGAAGAAGAAGAAGAAGAGGGGGAGGAGGATGAGCAGAAGGAGGAAGCATAAAAAGAAGAATATGAAGAGGATCAAGAACACCAAAGTGGGAAACCTTATGAGACAATGGATTATTAGAGGATCCCATGTGAGAGTTTATAAATTGAAGGCTCTGATGAAGATCTTACTGAACATCTCAATGTAAGTCTCGACCCATATCTCTATTGGTCAATTATTGATCTATAATTATGATCCACTAACCAAAAATTTTCATGTTGAGGAAAAATCGGTGAAGACCCCGGGGATACTATTTAAGGGGATGATATTATGCCAATAGACATGGAATTTTGTCTCTATAAGCTCACATCTAGGGCCATGCAACGTGGAGGACCAGTTGTGATCGAAGTGGCCAGAGGTGGGCCAGTGGAATGGGTCAATGTGATGTCATCAGAATCTTTTGGTGTCCTTTATGTTCTTAAGGTTCCAATTTTTATAATTTATATAACATGCACTGAGGGATATCAACTGTTATAAGTTCCCATGTTGACGAAGGAACATGAACTGGTATCACATATCTCTTGTAAGTATATATTTTTTACGAGTCCACACCTGTTATATGAGAACCCAATGAACCAAGGATTCCATTCTATGCAGTGCGCGTAAGACTCTAGTTCCAGAAAATGGAAGAGTATGGGGGAACTTCGATGGTTATTTTGGAGGTTTTACCTATCCATGAGGAACCATCCATTCAAGTCAATTCGGCCTTTTCACCTAGTTAGTAGGAAGTAAGGGATTTGTTGAGGAAACTTCTAGGGCAGAGCCTGATGCTAGTTGAGGTGAATTATTTGAAGAATAAATGATTGAAAAGGGTCACATGTCTGTCATTGAGACCATCCCCTCATAGAGGATGCCGGAGGAAGATACTGCAACAGATCTTTTGGTTATCGTCCCTGAATACATACCTATAGACCCTAAGGAACTGAATAAATTTGATCTAAACATAGTCGAGGAGATCCTTATGACATGGTTCATGGTTTAGAAATGTATCAGGAATTTACATGACATCCTGTAGAAAGAATGGTTGATTCCTACGAGGATACTATGTACCTGGCTACTATGACTTTGTGCTGGAGGGGTGGATGCTCACCATTTTCATGGGATGATTTACATCTACCTTGAAGGAAAGATGCATGATAGCAGCCAATACCTTGATGCTACCTAGTGCCAAAATAAATCTAAGAACATCCAAATGGTCTATGAGGTTGGGAAATAAATATAGAATATATATGAGAAGATGAATGAGTTTTTCATATTCATCACCAACTAATTAGAACATCTTGAACTATTGAAGTCCCAGCTGACAGAAGCCCAAGAGCATCCGGAATAAGAGATCCATCATGTTGAAGAGTTTTGTGTTGAATTGGATCATATGTAGATCCAAGATAATGAGATTTTCTATTCGGATATCAATGTAGAGAAGGAGATTTGTAAGAGGTAGGATATTTTTTAAGGAACACCCAATAAAATGGCAGTACTGAAGCATTCCACTAAATAATAAGATCACTACGGGTTGTCTTTTGACAAAAAATTATGATACATACATAATATTTATTTCTTGAATTTTTTTAGCAGTGTACATGGGTAAATTTCCTTCCTAAATTTCTTCATCATTATCATATTTTTCAGGAAATTAATGTCCAATTTCAGAGCTCATGTGGGTCACGCCTGATGTGAGAAACAAGGGATGACCACATAATTGCTCACTTTGTATAAGAGTGCCAACTAATCATCAAATATTCAGTGTCTTCTACTATTGACTAACAACCCAGATATGACAAGATGAGTGAGCCAACTATTAAAGAATAGGGATCTCAAAATAGTCAATTTTCCTTTCCCAATGCTCATTATCACTTGAATAGGATAATTCCAAGGGTGTTGTAATCAATTTTAACAAAGGAAAGAAACAAAAAATTGTTAATCAAAATTCCCATGATTCAGAATACAATGATGTTTGCGTCATGATACAAGAAAGCTGCTAAATGTATTCAAAACAGAATATTTATACCAATATCCTGAGATATGGATAAATAAACAACGTACTGTTGTTGACTGTGTTTCAAACATAGGACCTGTCTTGAATTATTGTTTGATGTCTAATGGAATGTTGGTTCATGATCACATGACAGAGAAAAATGAATGGGACTAGGATGTTAGTGGGTTCCTTCATTTTTGAAAAGTGATGAGGATCTAAATAAAAGTCCCCCAAATCATATATGTTGGGTTATGGAATGTTTTAAAATAATCCAACACACTTTAAATTAGAAAACCATGCCTTAGATCACAGTGGTGTATGTACATTGTTCTGAATAAGAATTAGAACATATCTTCTAAATTGTGTCATCTCAAATGTCGAGTGACAATTGAATATGTGAACACCACAGTAGACAAAAAGAATTATGGGAGAGGACCTCTTATATGAGGGCCTAATATTCTTTGATGTTTTATGTCATGAATGTGAAGACAATGCATAGTACAATTTACTTTCATATGATCAGCTTATCCTTTAGTTTAATGTCATGTTATTGGGATGTTTTCACATATTTTAAGGTCATACTACCTAGATTGTGGCTTCTAGTATAAGGTTTGAGATAATGGACCATGATGTCTATTCCTATAGTATTTTCATGGCATGGAAGATAGGAACCCAACATGAATTAACCAAAAGAGGAATGTGCACTATAAAAAGACAAAAGAACATATGAAAAAGAGAAATATAAGATCCAGTGAGGATAAAACCTGATATGAAAGAAGGATAAAGAGATCTACCACTACACCATTTATCCATGTGGGGATCCTAGTTTACATTGATATATTTTTTACTACAATCAGGTCCTAAAGTCCCAAAAGGTTAATGAACCTATGGAGGGGCCCAACGAAATATTTTAAGGAATCTATACATATCCCATAAGGATGGGAGTCAAGCCATATGTAGTTCTTGAAGATTGAGTAGTTGGATACCAACACTTATGGGGGGTGTCCACTCTGGTGGAAAGGCTGAATCATCCAATAACTATCATGGTCCATCCAAAACTTGCTTAGGATATGGCCATTGTTTTATGTCTTGCATTGTGGATGATATGTTCTTAGTTAATAGTCATAGAGTTAGGACTATTGAGTTTGTGTTTGGGCCTAGTAAAATGTCTAGGAGTCACTATGTATCCCATAAGGATGGTAATCAAGCATCACATAGTTCTAGAAGAGAAATTTCAACATGTAAATCTGACCCAAGCATGGAGAGAAGTGGAAATAGATATTTCTTATTTGTCCCCTGGTTCTTTTCAATCGTTTTTTGAGTAGTTGGACCAAGTTGAAATGTTCAAGTGTCTCTATAAGAATCAATATATGTGTACGCCTTGACAGGTGGCATGGTGGATCACCAATTCTAGGGTTGATACCCTATCAAATAGGAACAACACAATTCTGATCCATTTTTTATCACACATCTAGGATGATGATTTCATAGTTTAAGTTCATATGACAGGGCATTTCAATGCCTTTTTAAATCATATGGTATGTACATAATTTTTTAATGTCATGTGGGTTGGAAGAGATCTTAGTTTAAGGTCATATAAATCAGACCAGAAGGTTTCATAGCTTTTTGTTGTTTGTATAACCCTACCAAGAACACTAGGCCCTTGTGACCATGCTCGATGTGGGAAGAAATGAGTGATGTAAGGATTTACCCCATCATATGGGATCACACAACAATATAAAGGGAATTTCATGTGAAAAAATCCCAACTATTCCAACATTCCTACTCAATAAGAGGGGGTGCATGGAGGGATGAAACCAGGGGTGTTTGAGATCCACAATAATAAGAGGGAACTGGGAAAATGAAAATCAAAACATATGAAACCTAAGACACCATGACGGTGGGATAATGATGGAGGATAACTACTGACCCTAATCAAAATAATGCATCCATATCGTGTAACATGGGATGGGAATAGTCAAATGACGGTCATCCACTGACCGTGCTAAAAACATAGTAATTATCTAAAAATTCCATTCAAAATCCTATTTGGTGTTGTCCCAAGGTAGTTGGTGATACATAAGGCCAGGCACTATGCCTCTAAGGGTTCCCATTAGAAATGGAAGATGAAGAAGACCCAAATAAAGGATTTGTAAGGGATATAAGTAGAATGGGTTAATATTCCTATGAAATCCAATGTTCCAAGTTTCATGTTATCGCACAATCAAACATGATAGTTTGGAACATATAGAGGTGCTATTAGTCCTATCTACAAGCCTGGGAGGTGTTGTGAATAGTTTAATGGTCTTGTTTCTCAGAATAAAATATCTTAGTTTAATTTCATAGAGTATGGACCATTGGTTCCCAGTTTAACATCGTGTATGTGGGATATACCCATGTTGTCTAATGTCATATGGTGAGAATGAAAATGTCATGTAGTCTATAATTATTTACTAGGAAATATACTTCCCATGGTTGAAGTGTGTGGTGTAGTAAATAACCTAATGTGAATGAGGACCAGAGATATCCACACCGCACCAAACATCCTCAAGGAGGGAACCCATACCAAAAGGGGGTGAATAGGATCATGATTATTCAACTGGGCCCAAGGAAAATATTTCTTCTCATCACTTTGTATCCCATAATGATAGTAATCAAGAAACACATTGTTCTGAAAATGGCATGGTGAGTGACAAATGCAAATAGGGAAACTATCCTCTCAAATAAGAAAATAATGGCTGTTATGCAGTTTATTGTCACGTGAACCAGTACATGGAATATATTAGTATTAGTTCTTAGAGTTATGACCACTTAGAGGAGAGATATATGGTGTGGTTCCATGGTATAAACTAACATGAATGATGATAAAGGATATCCACACCACACCACACACTTCTAGATAATATCCAGGCCAAAAGGCTAATGGGGTGAGTTTTTGATTCTTTGGCTGGGTCTGAGGTAAGATGTCCAGGCATTTCTATTTATCCCATAAAGATGGGAATCAAGAAACATGTATTTCTTAGCATATGGTCTGGTAGGGTACTGATTCCAAAAGTGAAATGTATTCCTATATGAAGATTTTGTATTGTTGTGTAGTTTATCATCCTATTTCTCATATATAGAATGAACAGTTTAACATCATACGATAAGATGAGTATGGTTGTGATTTTTTACATTTTCAAACAAATAAGTTAAGGATCTTAGTTTATGGTCATAGAGCTCAGACCAAAAAATTATGCTTCAAATGGAGAAATGTCTAGTACATTACCATGAAGTAACCTGACATGAATGAGGACCAAGGAGATCCAAACGATACCACACATTCCCTATTGAAACCCATGCACAATTTAAATTCATAAGGGTTAGACTTGGAAACTCCGTTTAATTTAATAAGCTTTGGATGGGAACTCTTAGTTTAAGTTCATAGAGTTTGTAACATATTATGGTACAATTTTTTCATGTGTGTACAAACCCAACCACGAGCCCTAATCCCACATGATCCATGATTGTTTTGGGAAACAAGGGGAAAAGACTGTTCTTATAAAAAAAGGATACATTAAACATGGTAATGGAGATTTTGGGTTATGGATGTCCCAATGATACTGATCGGCCATCTCTACATGGAAATGTGCACTAAGGGGTAGAACAAATGTTGTTGATTTACTTTATAGACATAATGATGTGGAAATGGATGTAAATTATAGTGATTAATATTTGGGATATAATAGGGGTGACATAACAATGGATTATTACTACTGACCATGTATGAAACACATCATCCATATCATGTAACATGGAATGGGAATAGATAGATGAGGATTGGTCACATACCATGTTCGAAACATGGGACCAATCAGAAAATGTCATTCAAAATATTACGGGGCATTGGCCCAAGATTATAAGTGATCCATGGTGCTAGACAACATACTAATAGAGGGTCCATTCTTTCATGAAATATGATGGATACCCAAACTAAAGTCCCATGATGTGTGGACAAAGAGTGAAGAAAAGTCCACGTAGAACTGAGCACTGTAAGTCCTACACCACATTGAATCTAAAAATGTTAATGGTGCATATCAGAAAGAGGGATCTGAACCCCTTATTAAAGGATTAGGCCTCGAGTGGTATCTTATATATGGATTGGTAACAGACTAATTCCAAATTAAGTGGATGGGGAGAAACAAAAGGGGGTTTGATGAAAAATGGGGTAGACCCAAATAAAAATATTCTAGTAATTTCTACGTATCCTACAATGATGGGAATCAAGCCACACATAGTTCTTGATGATTCATTGTAGTTTGACTTCATGAAATAAGGATGAGGATGGAGGGGTATTTCTGGGGGAGGTACATGGTTTAGCTATTTTATCTCGACATGAATGAAAACCAAGGAGCTCTTAGAAGCACACCAAACAATCCCAAGAAGAACCTAGGCTTAGAATTTGAATAAATCTTATGGATGGACCATAGAAATAATGTCTAGGAGTTCCTATGAATCATATGAATATGGTAATCAAGAAAAATTTAGTTCTTGAACTCTTTATAGTTTATCATCATGTGGTAAGGACGGGGGATGTAACACAGTTTAAGATCATGAAACTAGGATTCTGGGGGGAAAGTTATCCCAAAGGGGATGCACATTTCATGGAAAAGTAAACCAAATGTGAATGAGGATCATGAAAATACACCCCACAAGATGCATTACCAAGAGATATCTTAGGAAAAGGGTATGAAAAGATGAAAATTTGCTAGTCCCAATGACTAAATATCTTGGTGTTCCAACGTATCCCATTAGGATTAGAATCAATCCATATGTAGTTATGGAAATGGTATGGTGAGTGACTAGTGCCAAAGGTGATGCCATATCAGATGAGGACATTGAGGTGTTGTGTAGTTTATCATCATATTTCTAGGATAAAGAAGCTATTTTAACATCATGTAGGATGGGTAGTTTAACTTCATGTATGAAAATTGATAAAATTCATTTTAAGGTCATGCAGAAAGGACAAAATTATATACAGTTTAATGTCTTCTCGGTATGAATCAACAGGTCAACGTTATGCGGGGTGTGAAAGATCTTAGTTTAAGGTCATAAAACTCGGGACAGGACATGAAGATATCAACTTGGGAGGTGTATTATGGTGTCATAAAGAAATATGACTTGAACAAGGACCAAGGAGGTGTAAACACAATACCAGACACACCTGAGGAAGAACTCAGGACATGAGGCCAAAATTTTTAATTAGTGCAAGTTCCATATACAATGTGTCTAAGAATTTTTATGTATCCCATAATGATGGGGTTCAAGAAACATGTAGTTCTTGAATATTATATGCAGTATAATTTCATGTGTTACGGAAGAGTGATATCATAGTTTATGTTTGTTGTAGAGACCCTAATCTTAACGTACATTGACATTACATTACTTTTGCGTAATACTTAGTACATAACAAAAACACACACACAAGGACCGTAATAGTTTAGTGTCTTTGGAAACTCGGAATATAATCTTCTAATCATGGTGAAAGATCTTCAACATCTCCCATAAAGATCTTCCTTTTTTATACCTAAAACCTTTCTTTATATCCTGGGGAAAATAAAACATAAAAGGGTGAGCTCAAATGCTCAGTAAGGGTAAACAAAATAAATATCAATCACATCATATTCATAAGAACATAACATTTTGGAAATCTTAACCTGCAAAAGAGATCATAATATCATAACATGGGATAAATCATAGTAGTGAAATGTAATACCAATAATCATAACATATAACATGAAACTTTGTTGAATACACACATAATCATTGAGAATCATTTCTTGTTAGTCAAGACTCATTTCCAAGACTATCTTAGTGGACAAAGTCCACTTCTGAACCGAGTTCACTCCTCGTTTCAGTCCTGTTTCACTGAACCGGTTTAACCTTCCGTTCCAGCAATGTCTATCTCATGAGATATAAAATCTTTACCCAATGCATTGGAGGTAGATATAGGTCCCACCCATCTAATAATGATACCATTCTTATGTGTGCCACAAAATCATAAACCATACATCATAACATAACCCATGTAATAAAAATTGGAATCATAAACATTGTGACATCATAAAACAATTCATATAAGATAAAGGAATTCATAAAAATAATTCCATAATAACATAATCAAATAAATGTAATAATAGTGATATAAACATAACCCTTTATTATCTTAGATGGAAAATAATTTTGATAAAACACATGAACTCAATTCTTGAGGAAAATATCCTTTCTACTTCAAAAACATTTTCCTTTCTTAAAATGTCATACAATTTTAAACTAAAAGAATATGAATAAAAATAAACTTGAAAACTTGTAAAGGAAGCTTCTTGGAAAGATTTTTTTAAAAATCCATTCATGCCGTATAAGTTAAAAAACATTCTTCTCGTACTTTTGTCGGAAAAGTCAAAAAGTACCTCGTACGAAAAACGACAAAAGATTCCTTTCATATCTTTTACTAAAAACTAACCAAAGGTTAAAATTAGATTTAAAATTTTTTTGGTGGATGGAAATAATATTACATATTGAGGAAACATGGATGTGGATCATAAAATACACCCCAGTAAATACCAATGTATAAACAATCCCGGATAAAATTGAGATTGTGATATTTTCCCTTACCTTACGTCTGATTTGCTTCGTAAGTGTTTGAACTTCCTGTATAATGATTTAAATAATGTTATTGAATTATTCCAGAATAATATTCATTGTTATTATATCATATATAGTTCACTTATGACTTTATATTACCCGTTCTTTTATAAATTCCACGTTAAAGAGCGTTTTTGGTAAAACGTTTCATTTTTCGTCCGTGTTTTGACTTGTAATTATTCATATGATTACGTAGATCATGATTAATTAATTCCAGAATATAAAACATGATTTATATATAATATATATTCAGAATATACATATATATAATAGTTTAGAAAATGTAAAGAAATACACTGTTCATGGAGACGGTAGGCCGTACGTACGCATGAACACTGTTTTCGTTTTCTTATTGAGTTGAATGGAATTAAGTAGATGACATACACATACATACACATAAATCTAGTATCATTATTATGTCATATATTTCATGATTACTTATTATATATACTTTATAATCATTCATGAATGGTTAACGTGGAGAATGTATCTCATCGCGTCGTGGAGACGGTAGTCCGTACGTACGCACGAGCGATGATATCGTTCTCATGATCATGGAATTGTATTGGAGTGTATGTATACTATATCAGAATCAATATCACTTTAAAATAATCATATATAGTTATTATGTACACCATTATACCAATCCAAGTAAGGTGGTGGTGGAAAATAGATTACACCACGACGTGGAGACGGTATTCCGTACGTACGCACGCGCAGTGATTTCATTTTCCGTAGGATGGATAGATGGTGAAATAGGGTTGTTTCATAATTATAATAACATATCAGTATATTAGTGATAATGATGTTATTACTTCATAATTAAACAACCTAATAAAAAGAAGTGGAAGAAGAAATAAAGTTGAAAGAATCGGTAACGGACATTACCTCTTCTTTGAAGGGCCTCTTTGTGATCTCCTTTTAGGGCACTAAAATTGGTCTTTGAGGGAGACCAGAACCTCTAGGATGTTTCTATGGAAGTGTAGAATGGAATTTATCAGGGGTTGGACGAGCATGAAGGCTCAACGTGGTGTGAGGAAGAGAGGGAGGAGGTGCCCTTTTATAACGGAGGAGAGGGGCTCCTTTGAAAAAACTAAAAATATTATTTTATTATAAAGACAAATTCGGTTTTAAATAGCTCCAAATTGATTTATTTCAAAGATAAGGTGGGGATGGGTCGAAATCATCTCATCCAATATAATTTAGACAAGTTTAGGTTCCTATTTTGACCTTATCATTTAGATTTAACATTAAGTAAAATAATTTTACTTTTACCGTGTCTTCTTGTCTTCTTATACTATAAGGTTAATAAACTTACTTTAAGTAGCCAAACGAACCCCAAGTTGTTTATTATTAATATATATAACCTTATCTAAGTCCTTTTGCCGAAACATAGATTTTTAGCAATAAAATAACAGTTACTAATATAATATTTGTTTTAAAAACTATTTTATTTCAATTTTGACACTATTTAGTAATTGATTTTTGTGAAAATAATAACAGAATTATTAGTTCAAAAAAAGTTAATTAAATCAATCCTAACATGTCATATTAACCTATAAAATTAGTGGAATTCATTAAAAGCCTCAAATTATATTTATTTGGGTATTTATAATATCAATTATTCTAATTTTTCACTATTATGGTAATTACTGCATCATCATTGTGTCATAAATAAATTAATTTATTTAATGTATAAAAATTATCAATAAAATATCATTATGTAGGAAATCATATTAGATTTCTAATTAATATTTACAATCTAATTTATCTTATGTATAACCCTATATTAAAAATGTTGTAATAAATAAACTTTGATTTTAACTCTTAAAACTCTTCTTTGAATTAAATAATAATAAATGTCCTAATCTAATCCATGTGGGCCTAAATGGTCATATTTTATTCCTAAGGTTGTTTTTGGTCGAATTACACTTATCCAATATAATTAGAACATGTTTTAGGGTAATAATAATATCATTTTTACCCTTAATTACCCTATTTACTTTTAACCGTGGTAAAAAAAAGTAAAAAGTTACTATTCACCAAAAATTATTTTCATCTCATTGAACCACATTTTACTTACTGAAATCAACCGTGTCTCTCAGATTTTTGAAATTCCACTCACAGAAGCGGTAAAATTATGTTTTATGAAAAATTCATTTTTTTTAACTACCACTTAGTGGTTTCACTATTCATCAAAAAATGAAAGTTTCCAGAAAAATACCAAAAATTAGGCCTAATCTATATTTGATATTATGAATTGAAAAATGATGCCTATTTTACCAAATTCAAAACATATCAGTTGCATTAATTAATTTTAAAATTAATTCCCGTCTTCAAAACAAATAGAGTGTTCTTAAATGATAATAACTATCAAAAGATTGAGATTTGTTTATGTCGGTTTAAATGTGAAATTACATCCAATGACCAACATTGTATTAAATTGTAAAAATATATTTTAAATATACTTTTAAAGCACTCAAATTAATAATTTATCACTATTAATTATTTTGATTAAAAAGGTTGTTTTTAATTAAAATTTAGTAATTTTCACTATTCATCAGAAAATGAAAGTAATCCGAAAAGTACCAAAATTTCACCCTAAGCTAATTTAGATATTCCAAATCTAAAAATGAAGTCCATTTTGAAAAATAGAATTTAAAAAATTTCAAAAAGTGGTTATTACTATTCATAACAGCTAGTTTTAATAATATTTTAATAGCATATCATTGTTTAGGGAAACTCGGTATTGCGTACAACACACGCTATCGCGGAAGGTCGCGCTTATGTGTAATGCAAGGCAAGTCAAGGATGCATGTTGTGCATGCTTCTTTTGGTGTAGCGTACAACAGAAGACATTAATGAAATTAAAAAGAATATTTTTCATAAAATCTCAGGGTGTTACATTCTACCCCCCTTAAAATGAATTTCGCCCTCAAAATTCGTCGGGGTTATAAATGGTTTATTACTAGAAAGTTTGTTTAATAGAAACCCACATCGTAAAAAAGGAATACCCAAAATTGGAATTAAAAACTAAAGTATGAAATTTAACTGTTACCCAAATTAACTCATCACTGGGTTTCCACGTAGGAGAACATAGGTGAAAATATGGATATGGAAGAAAAATCTAACGATCAAGTTCTGATGGAGAGTGGTAGAGAACATAGCTATGAAGTAGCCAACAATCACAAAGCCATAGATTTGCGATGATCTAAGGTACCATCTGATTCATCAGATATAAGGGAACTAGGACCACATTTTTGGTTTTCAAGATCATTTCCCTAAAGTTAGTGAATTAAAAGAAATACTTACATGATTTTGGTACAATTTCACTGTTGTTAATGCTTTGAACAATTTCCACTTCATCTCATAAAGAAATGAATTTGAATTTGTTATTCATGAAGTTTTAATAGATCATGTGATAGAATGATGGGTCATTCCATCAGTTTCAAACAAAAGGTTAGCAAAAGTTATCTAATAAACATAAGTCCATATATAGTGAGATTAATCATATATGGTTCCTAAAATGGACTTATACTTCATATATCATACTGCTTAATATAATAAAACTAGTTTCTACTAAACAGGTACTTCCTGTAGGCCAGTGGTAGGCGATAAAGGCCAGTCGCACTTCGGTTGTGGGTTCGATTCCCACAGCCTTGTCCAACACGATGGGTTGTCGCATGACCTGCAGGTTGTCATTTTTATAAAGCTATATTACTATAACATCCCATCAATAATATTGAAAAAAGTTCTATCCTAACTTATGTCCAACATAATCCATTCCAATCTTTTGGCTTATCTAAAATACTTCGGTCCAAGCTCATAGTATAAAGAAAATGATTACTTGAAATGTCACATAACAATAACATGAATGCCATCATTTATACCCCATATATCATAAGATAAATCTTGTTGGTCAAATTACAAAAATGTGAATACCTTAATCATGTATTCTCTTTAAGAATAAATACCCATTAATTGAACCATAGTGAAACCATGAATGCAGTCAAAAGTTAACTCTTTACACATACCAAAATCCAAAAATTTTATATACAGAAACCATGATATAACCTTCTCCTTATATCAGTCATGAGCTCATGAATACGGTCAAACATTTCATTTTCTTGTTTTCCTTTCATTATGAGCATATCATCTTTTTTTCAAAAATATCTCAATCACATTCTATGGTTACCGGTACCATTGAAAACAACAATAGACCAATACTTAAATATTCCAATATTCCACGATACTATATACAACATTATTTTGGAATCCCATTACATAAACACTTAATCATTCCACCACATCGTTGTCATATTCAACATCACCAATAGTGATCGCATGTGACTTCCCTTTGTCCTTTGCCTTAAGTGGTTGCTCATGTTGATCATCACTAACCCTTGGATTAGGGCATTTATTAGCATAATGCCCCATTTCCTTGCACTTGAAGCATTGAAGTGTTGGTGGTGCTTTCTCTGCAGTCTTTTCTTTATTCACATCATTAGAAAACCTTTTTCCATTACTTCGACACTCAGCTGCTCGATGACCTTCTTTTCCACACTTAAAACATTTCCTAGTACCTTTAAGACAATATCCACCATGATTCTTTCCACACATTGAGCATGAGGAAACATTCATCTTCTTTTCACCATTATTCTGAGATTTCTCCTTGAACTCCATCTTTTGTTTCTTGTCAAAACAATGAGATGGATAAGTAACACCAACTTCCATTTCTACCTTGATAGCACAATGCACAATTTCTTCATAGCTACTAAAGTCTCTTATAGATAATTCCCTTCGAAGATTTGGTTTTAAGCCACTTAAGAATCGATCAACTTTACTTACAGGTTGGATGATAAATCTCAATGCATACCTTGCAAGCCTTGTAAAATTCGCTTCGTATATACCAACAAATTCATCATCCTTTTTCTTTAGTTCAAGAAACTCCTTCTCCATATTTGTTTGAAGAATACGAGGGAAGTACTTATTGAAAAATAAGTTCTTGAACTCTTCCCATTCCATGGACTAAATTTCATCTCTTGGCCTCGTATTCTTGATAAGATTCCAGCATTGATCAGCATCACCTTCCAAACGATACACTGCTAAGATGACTTTATCATGTTCAGAACATTGACAAACTGAAAATATCTTTTCAGTAGTACTGATCCATTGTTCAGCAACAAGTGGAACAAAAGACCCAATGAAAGAAGGTGGACGTTGCCTCATGAAGGACTCAATAGAATATTGTTCCCTTCTCTGCTCATTTGGAAGTCCAGAATGATTCATAGCTTGTGTAAGTATAGAAATAAGATTTTTCACTCCATCTCCCATAACATTTGCTTGTTCAGGAGGACAATAATTGCATTTTCCATTAAATTGATCAACATGGTTCCTTCGGGTTCCAACCATTGTCTATGACCCAAAAAGAATAGTGTGACAGGAAAAAATCATAATAAATGGGGAGTAACTTCAATATATAACATCTTTGTTTTAATCTAATATCGTTACCATAGTTCTAGGACTATATCCTATACGTATAAATATCTTTAGGGACATCCCAAGACATACCTTAGAAATATCTCTAGGGATCTCACTAAAGTTCTCGCATCCTAGTTTCAAAAGGTTGACTAAACCTTTCCTCTGATACCAACTGTAGAGACAGTAAGCTTAACGTACATTGACATTACATTACTTTTGCAGAATACTTAGTACATAACAAAAACACACACACAAGTACCATAATAGTTTAGTGTCTTTGGAAACGCGGAATATAATCTTCTAATCATTGTGAAAGATCTTCAACATCTCCCTTAGAGATATTCCTTTTTTTATACCTAAAACCTTTATTTATATCCTGGGGAAAAGAAAACATAAAAGGCTGATCTAAAATTCTTAGTAAGGGTAAACAAAAGAAATATCAATCACATCATATTCATAAGAACATAACATTTTGGAAATCTTAACCTGCAAAAGAGATCATAATATCATAACATGGGATAAAATCGTAGTAGTGAAATGTAATCCCAATAATCATAACATAAAACATGAAACATTGTGGCATACACACATATTCATTGAGAATCATTTCTTATTAGTCAAGACTCATTGCCAAGACTATCTTAGTGGACAAAGTCCACTTCTGAACCGAGTTCACTCCTCGTTTTAGTCCTGTTTCACTGAACCGGTTTAACCTACCATTATAGACATGTCTATCTCATGAGAAATAAAATCATTACCCAATGCATTGGAAATAGAAATTGGTCCCACCCATCTCATAATGATACCATCCTTATGTGTGCCACAAAATCATAAACCATACATCATAACATAACCCATGTAATAAAAATGGGAATCTTAAACATTGTGACATCATAAAACAATTCATCTAAGATAAAGGAATTCATAAAAATAATTCCATCAAAACATAATCAAATCAATGTAATAATAGGAATAGAAACATAACCCTTTATTATCTTATATGGAAAATAATTTTGATACAACACTTGAACTCCATTCTTGACGAAAATATCCTTTCTACTTCAAAAACATTTTCCTTTCTTAACATGTCATACAATTTTAAACTAAAAGAAGTTGATTAAAAATAAACTTGAAAATTTTTAAAGGATGATTCTTGGAAATAATGTTTTAAAAATCCATTCATACCGTATAAGTTAAAAAAAACATTATTCTCGTACTTTTGTCGGAAAAGTCAAAAAGCACCTCGTATAAAAAACGACAAAAGATTCCTTTCAAATCTTTTACTAAAAACTCACTGAAGGGTAAACTTGGATTTAAACAATTTTAGGTGGATGTAAATAATATTACATATTGAGGAAACATGTATGTGGATGATAAAATACACCCTAGTAAATACCAATGTATAAACAATCTCAGATAAAAATGAGATTGTGATATTTTCCCTTACCTTAGGTCCGATTTCCTTCGTAATTGTCCGAACCTCCTGTATAATGATTTAAATAATGTTATTGAATTATTCCAGAATCATATTCACTGTTATTATATCATATATGGTTCACTTATGACTTTATATTACCCGTTCTTTTGTAAATTCCATGTTAAAGAGCGTTTTGGGTTAAATCCTTTCATTTTTCATCCGTGTTTTGACTTATAATTATTCATATGATTACTTAAATCATGATTACTTAATTCCATAATATAAAACATGATTTATATATAATATATATTCATAATATACATATATATAATAGATTAGTAAATGGAAAGAAATACACTATTCATGGAGATGGTAGTTCGTACGTACGCATGAACGCTGTTTTCGTTTCCTTATTGAGTTGAATGGAATTAAGTAGATGAAATACATATATATAAACATAAATCGAGTATCATTATTATGTCATATATTTCAGGATTACTTATTATATATAATTTATAATCATTCATGAATGGTTAACGTGGAGAATGTATCTCATCGCGTCGTGGAGACGGTAGTCCGTACGTACGCACGAGCGATGATATCATTCTCATGATCGTGGAATTTTATTGGAGTGTATGTATACTATACCATAATCAATATCACTTTACAATAATCATATATAGTTATTATGTACACCATTATACCCATCCAAGTAAGCTGGTGGCGGAAAACAGATTACACCACAGCGTGGACACGGTATTCCGTACGTACGCACGCGCGGTGATTTCGTTTTCCGTAGGATTGATAGATAGTGAAATAGGGTTGTTTCATACTTATAATAACATATCAGTATATGAGTGATACTGATGTTATTACTTCATAATGGAAAACCCTAATAAGAAGAAGTGGAAGAAGAAATAAAGTTGAAAGAATCGGTAACGGACATTACCTCTATTTTGAAGCGCCTCTTTGAGATCGCCTTTTATGGCACTAAAATTGGTCTTTGAGGAAGCCCAGAACCTCTAGGATGTTTCTATGGAAGAGGAGAATGTAATTTGGCAGGGGTTGGCCGAGCTTGAAGGCTCAAAGTGGAGTGAGGAAGAGAGGGAGGAGGTGCCCTTTTATAAGGGAGGAGAGGGGCTCCTTTGGAAAAACTAAAAATATTATTTTATTATATAGACAAATTTGGTTTTAAATAGATCCAATTTGATTTATTTATAAGATAAGATGGGGATGAGTCTAAATCCTCTCATCCAATAGAATATAGACAAGTTTAGGTTCCTATTTTAACCTTATCATTTAGATTTAACATTAAGTAAAATAATTTTACTTTTACCGTTTCTTCATGTGTTCTTATACTATAAGATTAATAAACATACTATAAGCAGCCAAACTAACCCCAAGTTGTTTATTATTAATATATATAACCTTATCTAAGTCATTTTGCGGAACCTTAGATTTTTAAGAATAAAATAACAATTACTAATATAATATTTGTTTTAAAAACTATTTTATGTCAATTTTGACACTATTTAGTAATTCATTTTTGTGAAAATCATAAAAGAATTATTGTTCAAAAATATTTAATTAAATCAATACAAACATTCCATATTAACCTATAAAATAAGTGTAATTCATAAAAAGTCTCAAATTATATTTATTTGGGTATTTATAATATCAATTATTCAAATTTTTCACTATTATGGTAATTACTGCATCATCATTGTGTCATAAATAAATTAATTTATTTAATGTCTAAAAATTATAAATAAAATATCATTATGTAGGAAATCTTATTATATTTATAATGAATATTTACAATCGAATTTATCTTATGTATAACCCTATATTAAAAATGTTGTAGTAAATAAACATTGATTTTAACTCTTTTAACTCTTCTTTGAATTAAATAATAATAAATGTCCTAATCTAATTCAATTGGGCCTAAAGGGTCATATTTTATTCCTAAGGTTGTTTTTGGTCGAATTAAACTTATCCAATAGAATTAGGACATGTGTTAGTGTAATAATAATATCATTTTTACCCTTAATTACTCTATTTACTTTTAACCATGGTAAAAAAAGTAAAAAGTTAATATTCACCAAAAATTATTTTCATCTCATTGAACCACATTTTACTTACTGACATCAACTGTGTCTCTCGGATTTTTGAAATTCCACTCACAAAATAGGTAAAATTATGGTTTATGAAAAATTCATTTTTTTAACTACCACTTAGTGGTTTCACTATTCATCAAAAAATGAAAGTTTCCAGAAAAATACCAAAAATTAGGGCTAAGCTATATTTGATATTATGAATTCAAAAATGATGTCTATTTTACCAAATTCAAAACATATCAGTTTCATTAATTAATTTAAAAATTAATTCCCGTCGTCAAAACAAATAGCGTGTTCTTAAATGATAATAACTATCAAAATATTGACATTTGTTTATGTCTGATTTAAATGTGAAATTACATCCAATGACCGACATTGTATTAAATTGTAAAAATATATTCTAAATAAACTTTAAAACCACTCAAATTAATAATTTATCACTATTAATTATTTCAATTAAAATGGTTATTTTTAATTAAAATTTAGTAATTTTCACTATTCATCAGAAAATGAAAGTTATCCAAAAAGTACCAAAATTTCACCCTAAGCTAATTTAGATATTCTGAATCCAAAAATGAAGACCATTTTGAAAAATAAAATTTACAAAATTTCAAAAAGTGGTTATTACTATTCATAACGACTAGTTTTAATAATATTTTAATAGCATATCATTGTTTAGCGAAACTCGGTATTGCGTACAACTCACGATATCACGGAAGGTCGCGCTTGCGTGTAATGAAAGGAAAGTCAAGGATGCATGTTGTTCACGCTTCTTTTGGTGTAGCGTACAAAACAAGACATTAATGAAATTAAAAAGAATATTTTTCATAAAATCTCGGGGTGTTACATTTGTAGAGCCTGAACCATGTGTAGTTAATCATCATGTGGGATGTAACAGTAGTTTAACATCATGCATGATGCTGGAACCCCACTCATTCAAAGTACTATATGATGATGTAAGAATTTGTGGGAGGAGTTACTCACTAGCTATCCAAAGTGACCAATGAGTACACACTGTTAAGGTAAATCTTTTGAATGTGGTAGGGTCTTTCCCATTTTGGCTCCAACATTGTTGGATTCCTACTAGGTATCATCAACATCCTCAGAGCCAACACTATATCACCTTTAATGAAGGATAGTAGATGAATGTTTTTATTTTAATATCTAGTAATCTTGTTCTGGTGCCTCTCCAGATTATGCTTGAACTATATCATGTTCTCATAACAGGATTGTAACTCATCTAGAAGGACTTCTACTAATCTATCTGACATCTTATAATTGTAAAAATCAATGTAGATTGATATAAACTTGATATAGATGGGATGGGCTTCCTCATTTCTGTAAACTAGGGTATATGGGGTCACTTAGGCAGATTTTTGAGTTTTTTTCTAATAGTGATAGAGAGAATTGGGGATCTTGTCTGTCCAATTCCTCTTATTTTGTCCCACCATCTTCTATAAAATATTAGAGGTTCTTATTGAATTCCTCGATCTTTCCACTTTTTACAGCATGGTAAAATGAAGTGTGGTTTGACCATATGGAGTCCATGGTGTATAATTTCTTCATATCAGAGACTCAAGTGTTGCTTCCATTATATTTGAGAACAGTGTGAGGGATGTTGAATTGATGGATGATATTCTAGTGCAAGAAATAAAAAATAGAATGGGACTTGAACTCCTCGAGTGTAATTTCCTCTACCAACTTGGAAAATAAATACAATGTAGTTAGAATAAACCTTCACTTGAGAGCTGTTGTTGGTGGATATGGTCCCACACCATCGACTCCCTAGACTATGAAAGTCCATGAATACATGGTGTTATGGAAGGGATATAGTGTCATATGAAAAAATTTGGAATGAATATAACATTCGTAGAACCTCTTGAGGAACTAAATTCAATCATAGACCATAGTGGGCCAAAATTATCGCAACCTTGGAATCTGGAGGTAGAGTTTTGATCATGTCTGATGGGATCTACATAAACTGGCACAAAATTACTGCATAACCAGAGAAAACTTGTATCCCTGAACGAAATAAAGGATAATTCCATAAAATATATGTTTTTAGAGGTCATTTTCATGGCTCGGACCAATATAGAGGGTGAACTATACTATACTCCAATGGCGTCAGTAATGCTCGTCTCTGTTTTCTGGGAGGTTGACATGATATAGGAACTCGATGAATGGAATTTCCCAGTCCAAGTATTCTTCTAATACAGTAGGGGGTCTGGAGGTCTTGATGTGGAAGCATCATTGATTAGCTGACATACCACTGGTTTTCATCATATTCTAGTGATATGGGGGTGATTACCCTTCAATTCCTCACATGGAAAATCAAATCTCCCTGGTCATTTTCTATGATAGATGTAGGTAAACAGGCTGGGGCATCAACTCAACCATTCTATGACTGGTGAAAATGAGTAACCTCTGGTTGATAAGGGAATGAAGCCATAAACTACTGAACATTCTTACAAATGGATATAATCTAGAGCTTTTTGAGGATATAATCACCATTGATATACTTGATGACTAGATTAGAGTCCCTGTTTACATGTAGGTGGAGAACATCAATCTTGATAGCAGTCTTGAGAGCAATGATGACAGCTTTATACTCTACCTTATTATTGGTACAACCTTATGAAAAAAAGAATGAATAAGTAAATAAAGTTTGTGTCGGTGTGATGAAGAAAACCCTGATGCCTACTCTATTGAGTCGGGGATCATTGAACGTCCTGCTAGTTGAGCTTTGGGAGGTACCATCATAATGCATCTTCCAACATGGAATAGATTAATCCACTAAGATAAAGGCCTAATCTGGACATTAATGATATAGTTAATTCTCTTCTAGGCTCTGATGGGTGTCTAGAAATTATGCCAGTTCTTGACCCTTGATGGGATTCTACAGGACAAACCTAATGTCGAACTGTAGAAGGATCACTTCCCACCAATCTAGAAATCCTATCAAAAAAGGTAAATTCAAATGTACATTAGTGGATCCATGTGGGGAACGAACTATATCTCATTGTTCTATAAATAATATCACAACTCTTCCACTGTGAAAACTAGCATGAGGCAGTTCTTCTTGATGGAAGAATATCTTGTCTCTATATTGATGAGCATGTAAATGAGATAGTAAAAACTATTCTCTATATCCTCATTATTATTTTGGGTGAGAAGGGTGTTGAGGGATCATTCCAGGGTTGTTACATAAATGATTAGTGGTTTTCTAGTGATGGGTTCTAGTAGAACTGGAGCATACAGTAGATACTTCTTGATCACCTAAAAAGAGATATGTCACTCTTCATCCCATTGGTAGACAACTCCTTTCTTCATGAGTCTAAGAAAAGGGATTACACTTTCTTTCCAAATTCACAATTAATCGACATATATAGGATAAGTGGCCTTACATGCCTTGGGTATCCTAACAGTTTCTCAGAGGAGGGATCTAACTAATGGCCTTGATCTTCTGTAGGTCAATCTCAATGTCTACATATCTAAAAAAGAAGCTGATAAACATCCCAAAAGTAACCCTAAATGCCCTCTTTAATGGATCCATCTTCAAATGGTGGGATCAAATGAATCTAGACACTTTATCAATATATCTAATATGGTACAGAAATAGTTGGGATTTGACAACCAAATCATCCATGTATCTTTACACTAGTGTCCCAAGGATCCCTTAGAATATGTGGGGAATGGAATGAAAATTTGTGTCCCCTATATTCTTCAAACTGAAGGGAATTACCTGATAGTAAAAATTATCAAGTGGCATCCTAAAGGAAGTTCACTCTTCATCTTAGAGGGATTTTGGGATCTAATAAAACTCGATGTAACTGTCCATAAAGGATGGATATTGGAATCCATTAGTGACATCAATCAACAACTCCATCATAGGAAGGGTAAAATCATCATTATAATAGTTATAGTTGAGATCAGGGAATTTGATGCAAGCTCAGATCTATCCATTCTTCTTCCTAATGGAAATGATGCTAGACAACCACATAGGGTACTATAATTACTTGAAATGTTGCCTTTCATGATCTTATCAACTTCTACCTCAACCGTGGAACTATTAGAGGGGTTAATCATCCTAGCAGGCTTCTCGATCTCGGGATGTCTTACACAAATTCGAAGGTGGTGGACTGCTACCTGAAGATCTAGTATAATAATCTCTTCATAACTATTCTATAATGCATCATGATGAATCTTCAAGAAATTGACATGCTATTTTTGTTCCTCTATATGCATCGATTCACTGATAAATGTTGTAATTGGCACTTCCCCGGTACTGAGACTCACAAGAACCAACTCATTTATGGTGGTGGATACACTCTCTTAAATTACGGGTGGTTCATTCTCTAGGAATTCCTCAACATTTAGAATCGGGGGGTTAATGGGAGTAAATGGTTCATCCCTGCCAACAGATCCAAGAGGAATGTTGGTTCCCACATGGGTGGATGTAGAACTATTCTTGGGAGAATCCCCCTTTGAGACCATAACAATATATGATGTAGAACTGATCCCATAAAAATTTCGAATGAGGGGTCCATGCATGATGATGTCAAAGCAGTGGTGGAGGATCACTCTGTGTCAACATATCCTGGCCTCACAATACAAGTAGGTGTAGTGCACTTCTATAGCCATGGGGTGAATGTCTCAACACCTAATAGGGGTAAGGGTTCTAGTATCACCCAAGCCTGGTCTCTATAGGAGTATGAGGTAATCCATAAATGTCCCATGTATTTGGTAATGTGTCTTCCCATCGTCTTGGAAACAACAAAGTAGTATCCCAAGTATTGGGTTGTGGCCTCCAACTAATGAATCGGGAGAATGAAGGCATTATCCAAATCCATCCATGGGTTGAAAATATTATTATTGTGTTCAAACAAATTGGTTTCAACCCACATTACCTTTCTCTAGTAATTTTTGGCATCTAAATAGTGGAATTTACAAGAGGAAAAGGGATAAGTTTCACCATGGAGAACACCCACTTGACCATTGTGTTAGTACTTGAGCAATTTGTGATATGAGGAGGGATCTACGACATACAGATAAATCTGAGATCAAACCACCAACTCATTTTATAGGCCGTGTATTGTGAGACAACCATGAATTTTGTGTTAACATTCATGCCACCAAAATGGCACTTCAGGTGAATCATTTCACATCACCTCTACTCGGTCCTATCATAACCTTGAATTTTTAGGTTATAAGGACTCATATCTACTTCAAACAATCCTATCTTGTGGAGAATCTTGGTTGGGATGGTATTGATCCCATAACCTTTTTTGATAAGACAATGGAGGACTTCCATGACATTAATCTGGATAATGATGTACAAGTGTTGGATGTGCCCCTGTATAGGGGTGCCTTTATCTTCTCCTAATAATGAGATGATTCCTTGTTATTATGCTCGCCCAAATTCCCCAACATGAAAGGCAATTTCTTCATCTATCTCTATTTTGAAAAGAATGGGGATTTTAAAATCCCTTTAGAGGGCCTCTTGCATCTCTTATGATGAGCATAGTGACCAAAAAATAAATTTCTTGGTAGTAATTTTGGAATTATTTTTAATCACATCATACATATTTTCTAGATGCTCATTTATTCAAACGAAATGCCTCCCTTTAGCAAGGGTATGATGGGAACTATGGTTGATTAAACTGGAATACTTTGGCTGGTACTGGGGATATCCCATTGCACACTAGTTGAACCAGGGAAAACAATTATCAGATGACTATCACATGACAGAGGCCTATCCATGACTGGATGTACCTAATCATGAAACGATCCCAACATCTCTATGTGATCGAGTATTATGAACGATGGTGGTAGAAAACATGATGATATGGGATGATTAGGAAATACATTCTCAAATAAATGTTGATCACATTGTCTGGTATTAGTAGCATGCACATCTTGGATGGAAGGACTAGCCTAATCATTTTGATTGTTCACATGTCCACAGACTCGTCACCAATGGAATCGACATACAAAACTAGTATGATGTTCCTGACCTCATCACTGGGAACTATTTAAGGGCCCACCAGTTCAATAGTATTCACTAAGACATACTCCTAATACTCTCCTATGGAACCCCTTAATACTAGGAAAATTCTATGCTCAACTCCCATCTTTGGGAAAATTATGTTGCCAATTATGCATGATGACTTTGGAACAAGCAGGGGGATCTTCTTTCTTGGATTCAATCATCACCTATTCTTTTAATATGTGATAGGTTGTGATGTGGATATTGTAGTGGTAGTGGGAGGAGGCACAAAAACATTCAAAGGATCAGGAAAATTCAAACAGTCACTAATGACAACATGGGGTAAAACGACTACTCTTAAGCCTAACTAATCATCATACTTCTGTGACCCGTAGCTAGAGACCTACTACAATTCACCTTCATTATCACTGTCATGCTTCATAGAACACTCTCCACCAAGGCTAGGTAAGGAACCAATATAAATAAATTATCTTAAATATAGTCTTAGATATGGAACATGAAATCATAGAATCACTGGATGGTGTGTCTAAGGATACTATAATAACGGAATTATTGAGGGCGATCTGTGAGGTTAACATCCTAGGGATTCCTACATTCTAGATATTCATGGATTCCCCGGTCCAAGTAATTTATGAAATAACCAGGTACCAAATATTAATCGAATGAGTAGGTAATATTTCTCCAATCAAGAAAATGAACTCTGGGAGCCTAGACCTGGAGAGGGGTTTGGGCCTGAATAGGGGCTTAACCCTGATTATTTCTCCTAGGAGGTGGTACTTGATGGGGGTGGTTTCAACAGATTTAGAGGGGGTTATGATAAACCTAAGGCTGTGCATGAGGCTTTTTTCCTCAGTGAGGTTGTGGATGAGGTTCTATCAGTAACAATTCTAGTGGTATTGGAGCATCTACATATGAAATGGTAGTAGTCTTGGGATTGGAATCTCTTATTTCGTAAGTAGTGGGAGGCAGCAAGAGTGCCTATTTTGCTTGCTACAGTGCCTACTCCAGGCGTTGATCCTTGTCAAAAAAATCCTAAAATGCACCTGGAAAGTTCCGATTGATGAGGGAGGGAATAAATTCTTACATTACATTCCAAGAAAACATCATCATCAGCTATTCTTGAGTCAAAGACATATCAAGAGAACATTAGAGGCCCTTACTCAAGGAAACAAAGTCTCTGACTCACTCTTCTGGTCATTATTTTCACCTAAAAAGGTAAAAAATATAATTATTGCAAGTGGTGTATTTGAATTGGTAAAAAAACTAACGGTGAATATGTAACGACCCGAAATTTTTTAAATAAATTTTGTTTCCCAATTTTATGTGTTATTGTTATAATCAACAAAAACGTTTTATTTGATAAACATGATTATAATTAAAATGAGATCAGTGGGTTTTGACTATTATATAACCATCGGTCAATATGACCGCTGTGAACAAAATGTTTTGATATAAGTAATCTTGGTTAATTATTATAGAAAGAAGATTCGATGGCCTCACCTAGTAGTCTTGGACCAATCGAAGCCCATCTAACAGAGCTTTGGAAGGAGGTAGCACCACTGAGCTTTGCTCTGGATCAAATCCAAGCCGAACTTCATCATGTGAAGCTGGAACGGAATCGCCTTCGTGAGAAGTTCAAACTGATAGAAATTACTACTCGGGCAATGTTGACTGAGCCGCCCCAAGCTTCTATCACCCTAGCACACCTTACTCTTAGGTCCTATGCTGGTATTATAAGGGGTTATGTAACGAGACCGTAACTACCTTGTGTAATCCTTGTTTTAAATAAAAATTGGGATTTCTTCTTATGATGAAGTTTATGAATTTTGAAATGACCGGATAAATATAGTATGCATATTTTTGATGAATTTTAGAGAAAGGATATTTTAAATATGTTTATGTAAACCCTAAATAATTAAAAATGTGTAATGGTTTTCGAAAAATGGTCTTCTGCAATTATGTTCAGTACTAAATTTAGAGTCTAATAAGATCAACTTGATTTTTGATGAATAGTAAATTATGAATAGTGATTTTATGATTAGGATTGGTAATAGGACCAAATGGATTATTAATCTCACTTAAAGAAAGTTTTAAAATAATCTAGGCACCTTGATTAAGTAATGTGATTCAATAAAATAGTTAAATAACGGTTTCATTAATTATTATTCAAGTATTAGTTTTTTCGGGTGAATAGTGTTTTTTAATTAAAAATTTAATTAAAAATAATTAGAAAATTATTTTTATAAAAATGACTTTATTTTTGAACTCAGAGCATCGATATTATGTTATGGTAATTTTTAGGGTTTTTTCTGAAAAAATGAATTTTCGATGAATAGTGTTTTTATTTAAAAATTAAATTAAAAATATTTAGAAAATTATTTTTATAAAATGGATTTCATTTTTGAAATCAGTGCATTGATATTTGTTTAAGGTGAAATTTTGGTATTATTCTGAGAAAGTTGAATTTTCGGTGAATAGTGAAAGTATAGTTTTTAAGTTACGGGTTTTTAATGACATCATTAAATGATGTATTAAGTATATATTCAATATGGTCGAATTATGAATAGTATTATAAGGTGTGAGGTGTCCCAAGTGGCCAATACCATGGGCAAATACCATGGGAAAGCCCATGGTTTTTCCAAAACCACTAGTGAGGTGTCCCTTGGCCATTAATGCTTTGTCCCCTCACTTTCCCTATAAATACCCACCCTTTCCTCCTTTAGTCTTCACTCCCAACTCTCCCCCAACGAAGTTCTGGTCTTCTTACCTTCCAAGGAGTCCTCCCAAGGTGCCCCCAAGCCCTCAAGGTCCAATCCTTTGAGTTTCAAGAGTCACGTTTTAAGGTAAGGGATCCGACCCCTCTCTTTCTTTTCATGTAATCTCTTTTATGTCATTCCTATTATGCTCCATGTTTTTATGTGAGAGGATGTTCTTTTATATTCCTCGTACTGCCCTTTAATGTTTATATGATGAGAGATCCCCTCTTACTCTCATCATTTCGTTTTATGAAAGTTTAAGTGACGCCGTTAGGCTGCCGAATTTTTAAGGGATTCTTTCACCCTTCTCATTTTTCAAGTTCGATTTTCATGTCAAGTCTTTCAAGTTCCTTTTTATTATGTTGGGGTATGATCTCTATATCTATCATACTGATCTCTTATGATCATATGATGAGGGACCCTATTTGATCTTGTCAAATCATTTTCTTTTGAAGTTAAGTGACGCCGTAAGGCTGCCGAAGTTTCATAAGAGAAATCTAATCTTTTATTCCTTCCATGTTTTTCATTTCAAATGGTATTTCCCTAAAATTTCATTACCATGTCCATATGTCCTTCTTATTCTTTCACCCTACTGTTTTATGGATCATTTATGAGTGGGTGACCCATGTCCCCTCTCATTTCAATGTTTTCTAAACCCCCGAAACTTAGCTGTTATGCTGCAGAATTTTCACCTCAAAATGCCTCTCTCTTTTCTCAAAAATTATTTTATGTTATAAAGTGAATACTCAAAGATCATATCCCTACAAGGGTATTCACATATATATCAAAATTTTCCATTTTAAATTCTGGGATTTACATACATGAGACCCGCTTTCCCTTTCCGTGGGTTTAAAGTGACGTAAAGATCATGTCCTTAAAGAAGTTTTTAAAATGTTATGATTATGAAATGAAACCCATTTATTTTATGCTATATGGGTTATTTATGAAATGTTTGATGATGATATATGTGGCTCACATGATAATAAAGGCAAATTTAAGGGTGCACCCTGATAGCGCTCCAATGCATTGGGTAATGATGTAACCACTAGAGATTACAATTTTCATGATACCTTGGTGAATAACCTTGGTAATTTTCAAATGACACCTTAGGGATGGACCTTGGTGATATTTTCATGATTGTCTATGTTAAATTATTTAGCCACATCTTCAAGTTATGGAAAATGTTGTTTTTATTATGAAATGCCTCATGATTTTCTTTCTCATGCCTTAAAGTTCTTTTCATGTCCTTATTGAAGTATATCGAGTTCACATGTAAAATGTTCCTCTTGTTTCCCTTACTGGGACTTCTGCTCACCCTTTCTTTTGATGTATGTCCCCAGGTTATGAGATGCAGTAATGAACCTAGGATGAACTTAAGGAGAAGCCTTTCAAGTGTTTAAGAAGAATGCTTTATGTTGTTTTCATGTATTATTTTCCTGGTTTCCAAGACACTAAACCCTAAAGATCCTCAGTTGTGTGTAATGTAATGAAAGTTTATGTTATAAAATGGCGGGATGCTATAGTTGGTATGAAAGTATGGTTTAGTTATTTGTGGAAATTAGGATATCAAAACTCTAGGAGGAACCCTATAGAAAAGTTTAATATAGGAAATCTTCCTGGTATTTTGGTGAGTATTGAGTAAGGGGTTGCCAATAAAATACATCCCTGTCTGGATACGAGCAGGTAGAGGTGGCTCTGGAACAGATGTACATAGGGGTAAAACCCGAAAACACCGCTTTGAGCTAGACTCGAACGGGAACTGGTACACGACAACTGGCCTTGCTGCACTCTTGGTTACGACACTCCCGGGGGATATGCTTTGGTTAATTCATAAGCTTGGTATGAACCATTGTTAAAGGAACAAAGATAAAATAAAATAAAGGTTCACATAAGAATATATGATCATTCATAACCTAGATGGGAACCTAGGAGATCACAAGTTAGGGTATACCTTTCATATAGAAGTTATCCTTATATGATTTCAGTTCCTTTTCATGATTATTAGCTAAGTACTTAAGCCCCTAATTATGCTTCCTCTTCTTAGTTAATGGTGGGAAATGGAAGAACATGTTCCGACAACCAATGTGATAGGAAATGCGACGATTTTCGTATTAATATGACAGGGATGATTAGGGGATTAAAATATGATTATTATTTTGGAAGACGTTCATTATTTTGGGAACCATATTTGATCGAGGTAAATAGATTACTACGGTATTTTCATTGAGGAGTAAGGTTGACTTATATTTTGAAGAATCGATGAATTTAAGGTGAACTTATAGTAATTTAGGTTACTTATGGAAATGACTAACCTATCTTGGGTAAAATATGTTTAGGTTAGCTACCTTTTTTATAAGATGTTAGGAGTGGTTGATGTTGTCTGGAGATGAACAATGAAGTTGTTTTGGAAGACTATGTTATCAAATCCTTATTGTTTTTGGGTTTCAATCTTAGTTTGGTTTGATTTGAGGAATTTTAAGGACCGTTATTTAGGGAATGGTCTATGATGAAATTTGGGTAGTACCATGGAACTTTGATGATTTAAAAGTAGTTTCCATTCCTATGGGATTCTTTCTTTTTGAAGAGTTGTTTTACCTTAACCTTTCTGTTTTTGGGATAATGTTTAAAGATAGAAGAAATAGATAGTTAATCTTTTGTAGATTATGTGATTCTATAGAAGATGATTCTTGTGCTTTTATGAGACCAAGTGTTTTTGAATTCTCATCATTTGGAGAAAAGATTAGTGTTGGTAGGGACTTGTTAAAGGATGAAACTCTACTTGAAGGTAGGTATATTTTCTTATGTTTTTGTTCTATGTAGTAAATGAAATCCTCAAAATTATGAAAAGAAACGTAAAACAAAAATGTTGTCGGTTTACGTTTCCTACTAGGTAATCAAAGACCGTTTACACACATCATAAGTTTGGGATTTTCTCATGGTTAACTTTCTCCTAATCATGTTCTCTATCACTCTCCCTCAGAACTTGACCCTTTGTTTTCTCCTCCATGTCCATGTTTTCCTACATGGAACCCTAGTGTGGGTTAACTCGGGTGACCTTTGTACTTCCCTTTCTTTATTTTAAAGTAATAGTTTTACTGACTCCTTTTCCGATGTGGGACATTCAATGAAATTTCAAAACCCAATTTTAAAATTTCGAGGATGCAATTTCTTAAGGGGGGAAGATTGTAATGACCCGAAATTTTTTAAATAAATTTTGTTTCCCAATTTTATGTGTTATTGTTATACTCAACAAAAACGTTTTATTTGATAAACATGATTATAATTAAAATAAGATCAGTGGGTTTTGACTATTATATAACCATCGGTCAATATGACTGCTGTGAACAAAATGTTTTGATATAAGTAATCTTGGTTAATTATTATAGAAAGAATATTTGATGGCCTCACCTAGTAGTCTTGGACCGATCAAAGCCCATCTAACAGAGCTTGGAAAGTAGGTAGCACCACTGGGCTTTGCTCTGGATCAAATCCAAGCCGAACATCATCATGTGAAGCTGGAACGGAATCGCCTTCGTGAGAAGTTCAAACTGATAGAAATTACTACTCGGGCAATGTTGACTGAGCCGCCCCAAGCTTCTATCACCCTAGCACACCTTACTCTTAGGTCCTATGCTGGTATTATAAGGGGTTATGTAACGAGACCGTAACTACCTTGTGTAATCCTTGTTTTAAATAAAAATTGGGATTTCTTCTTATGATGAAGTTTATGAATTTTGAAATGACCGGATAAATATAGTATGCATATTTTTGATGAATTTTAAAAAAAGGATATTTTAAATATGTTTATGTAAACCCTAAATAATTAAAAATGTGTAATGATTTTCAAAAAATGGTCTTCTGCAATTATGTTCAGTACTAAATTTAGAGTCTAATAAGATCAACATGATTTTTGATGAATAGTAAATTATGAATAGTGATTTTATGATTAGGATTAGTAATATGACCAAATGGATTAGTAATCTCATTTAAAGAAAGTTTTAAAATAATCTAGGCACCTTGATTAAGTAATGTGATTCAATAAAATAGTTAAATAACAGTTTCATTAATTATTATTCAAGTATTAGTTTTTTCGGATGAATAGTGTTTTTTAATTAAAAATTTAATTAAAAATAATTAGAAAATTATTTTTATAAAAATGACTTTATTTTTGAACTCAGAGCATCGATATTATGTTATGGTAATTTTTGGGGTTTTTTCTGAAAAAATGAATTTTCGATGAATAGTGTTTTTATTTAAAAATTAAATTAAAAATATTTAGAAAATTTTTTTTATAAAATGGATTTCATTTTTGAAATTAGAGCATTGATATTTGGTTAAGGTGAAATTTTGGGATTATTCTGAGAAAGTTGAATTTTCAGTGAATAGTGAAAGTATAGTTTTTAAGTTATGTGTTTTTAATGACATCATTAAATGATGTATTAAGTATATATTCAATATAGTCGAATTATGAATAGTATGATAAGGTGTGAGGTGTCCCAAGTGGCCAATACCATGGGAAAATACCATGGGCAAGCCCATGGTTTTGCCAAAACCACTAGTGAGGTGTCCCTTGGCCATTAATGCTTTGTCCCCTCACTTTCCCTATAAATACCCACCCTTTCCTCCTTTAGTCTTCACTCCCAACTCTCCCCCAACGATGTTCTGGTCTTCTTACCTTCCAAGGAGTCCTCCCAAGGTGCCCCCAAGCCCTCAAGGTCCAATCCTTTGAGTTTCAAGAGTCACGTTTTAAGGTAAGGGATCTGACCCCTCTCTTTCTTTTCATGTAATCTCTTTTATGTCATTCCTATTATGCTCCATGTTTTTATGTGAGAGGATGTTCTTTTATATTCCTCTTACTGCCCTTTCATGTTTATATGATGAGAGATACCCTCTTACTCTCATCATTTCGTTTTATGAAAGTTTAAGTGACGCCGTTAGGCTGTCGAATTTTTAAGGGATTCTTTCACCCTTCTCATTTTTCAAGTTCGATTTTCATGTCAAGTCTTTCAAGTTCCTTTTTATTATGTTGGGGTATGATCTCTATATCTATCATACTGATCTCTTATGATCATATGATGAGGGACCCTATTTGATCTTGTCAAATCATTTTCTTTTGAAGTTAAGTGACGCCGTAAGGCTGCCGAATTTTCATAAGAGAAATCTAATCTTTTTTTCCTTCCATGTTTTTCATTTCAAATGTTATTTCCCTAAAATTTCATTACCATGTCCATATGTCCTTCTTATTCTTTCACCATACTGTTTTATGGATCATTTATGAGTGGGTGACCCATGTCCCCTCTCATTTCAATGTTTTCTAAAACCCCAAAACTTAGCCGTTATGCTGCAGAATTTTCCCCTCAAAATGCCTCTCTCTTTTCTCAAAAATTATTTTATGTTATAAAGTGAATACTCAAAGCTATTATCCCTACAAGGGTATTCACATATATATCAAAATGTTCCATTTTAAATTCTGGGATTTACATACATGAGACCTGCTTTCCCTTTCCGTGGGTTTAAAGTGACGTAAAGATCATGTCCTTAAAGCAGTTTTTAAAATGTTATGATTATGAAATGAAACCCATTTATTTTATGCTATATGGGTTATTTATGAAATGTTTGATGATGATATATGTGTCTCACATGATAATAAAGGCAAATTTAAGGGTGCGCCCTGATAGCGCTCCAATGCATTGGGTAATGATGTAACCACTAGAGATTACAATTTTCATGATACCTTGGTGAATAACCTTGGTAATTTTCAAATGACACCTTGGGGATGGACCTTGGTGATATGTTCATGATTGTCTATTTTAAATGATGTAGCCACATCTTCAAGTTATTGAAAATGTTGTTTTTATTATGAAATGCCTCATGATTTTCTTTCTCATGCCTTAAAGTTCTTTTCATGTCCTTATTGAAGTATATCGAGTTCACATGTAAAATGTTCCTCTTGTTTCCCTTACTGGGCCTTCTGCTCACCCTTTCTTTTGATGTATGTCCCCAGGTTATGAGATGCAGTAATGAACCTAGGATGAACTTAAGGAGAAGCCTTTCAAGTGTTTAAGAAGAATGCTTTATGTTGTTTTCATGTATTATTTTCCTGGTTTCCAAGACACTAAACCTTAAAGATCCTCAGTTGTGTGTAATGTAATGAAAGTTTATGTTATAAAATGGCGGGATGCTATAGAATATTTTAAAAACAAGATATAGACCAAATGGGTAACTGGTGGTACTAGAATAATTTTGGTCCTTCCAATTCCTGTATGAAACAATGGAGCTTGGTAACTGTTTGATTCGTTGGAGTCCCCAACATAGGTATAAACCTTGAAATAATGTGGGACAGATGCTACATTGGGTCACCCATCACATTAAAAGAGGTAATATGTAGCATAACATAAATCCAACGGTGTCGGCATATCATCCACCCATGCCAAATATGCTTACCATCAGGTTGGAATTCCACATTTTTCCTTTTAAGGGGAACAAGGAAGAAATATGAGTGGCCATCAGATCACCCTAGCAAGTATTCCTAACCACCATTGGATTAGAATTCTGTCCAACATGATATGAAGGCTCATTAGATCAGGAAGGAACTAAAGCGGCTAGTGGATCCACTATAGGAATAACCTGAGGAACCACAAAAGGAAAAACTCGAGTTGGGTCTCGAGAATGATACTATCATAGTTCAGGTGGATTTGGTGATGTATAATGTGGATTTTATCCATAATATATGGAATACATCTTGTTTGGATGAGGAGGGTTCTGAGGATTAATGGGAAGTAACTCGCTGAAAAAACATGAAACTAACCCTACTACCCCAATAGAGGACGAACGAGATCGTACTGAGGATCACCATAGTCTAGATGTTTTTTCAAAAGGTTCTCAACAAGGATCTCATCAATGACCTTATTATGTTCTAAAATCTATTGGAGAAACACAGCCTTATCGGGATCATCCTCCATCATTGGCATAGAACCAGATGGTTCTGATGGATTAAGGGTCCTAATATGGTTTTTAACCTTTTTAGTGTTTTTTCCAATAAGCAATGATGTAGTAGGGTCTCCAAAGCCAAGAAACTATCATAAATGATGAGTGAGGAAAACTATAGGGTCAGATGGGTGTTTTTCTAGCCTAGGGATGTTTCATCCTCCTTAGAACCTATTCCAACACCCCCACCCCTTTGGGAATATTTTAGGGATGACCATTTTTATCCCAATAGTAACTGAAGAAATTTCATCTATATTGTAGAGTAGGTCCAGCTATTATTGGATTGTTCTAAAAGGGAGAGTACATATTTTTTCAATCCCCAGATCTGTACAAGAGGATATTCCACTTTGATAATTATGAAGAGCACAAGGAAGCATTGGATGCATCTCTAATGAAGAGTTAGGTAATAGTCGGTCAATGCAGGGAGTTTATCCACAGGAAGCATGGCTAGGCCAACCATGCGACACTATTTTATGATGTCTTAAAAGTGATCTCAACTCTTAAGATAAACCAACTGGTAGTTCTGGAGAAGAAAATTTGTTTCCCAGATAGTCTGAAGGAAGCACGTGGAATCATTCTATGTGATAGATTTCAAAATATTAAATTTTGGTGTTCTGATCGGCTATAACATCATAGATAACTGTTTCACCAAAAGAATGTCCCATATGATTCTTTGCGCAAAATTGGGATACTGCCCTTGGTTAACCTTTTCTCTGACTGATGGAAATTGAGGAAATGGTAATGACACTAATATAGACTATTTTGTTGAAAGAATGGTTGGTTGAGAGAACATTGTGTGAGCTAATATACCACTACAAACTGGGTCATCTCTCTTGGACAATACCGATCGCATAATTATGTCTGATAGGATGGGGAGTTGACCATAGCTTTATACATGAGGAAGTCAGTCGTTGGTGGTGGATCAATCTAGTTCTGATCATCTTCCAAACACCATAACAACTCTCCATGATCACATGTAATGTTATAGAATGTGTTTGGTAATCATAGAGAGGAATACACGATAAGAGCCTGGATGAGAGCAAAACCTGACTCCTCCTGCATGTACCTGTAGAGGGTTTTGAGGATCTCGTGCATCTAACATTACAAGAGTATGAAACTAATATGTCAGGTTCCTAAGATAGACTATTATTCCCAGGATTTGGGTGAAGGGTCTATCATAGAGTAATATTATTCTTCAGAATCTATGAAGCAGATAGTATTGACAACGATATGACAATTCTCGATGTTCTTCCTTTGGTAAAGATGGTTCTTCCTTCTTCCCAATGATGGTTCTTCAGGGTAGGGTAAATATTTGATGAGGGGAGGACCTTTTTTAATGCTGGTATTATAGTGGGTAGGATCTCTACTTGATCTAGTTGTGATATGAGGAGTACCTTTATATCAGTTGTCATTGGAGTGGAGAAGACCTCCACTTTTTTTGAGATGTGGTGCATAGAAAAACTGGGTATATGTCAAACGGAACACAGTGAGGGCCTCCTCGTTGATTTCTTGATGTGTGGGGATGACCTCCACAATGGGGAATGATAGAGTGGGGAGGACCTCTACTAGATATAATTAGAAAATGGGGATGACCTCCATGTATTCTACCAATGTCATGGGGAGGACCTTTGTCTGGGTTGGTAGTGGTAGCCCAATAAGGACCTATGTACTGATTGAATCCAACACATGGAGGACCTTTTTGCTTTCCATCGATGAAGTGGGGTGGGTTTCAACTTGGATGGTTGCAGGAGTGGGGAGGACCTCCGCTTGAGCTAGACAGAATATAGAGAAGACCTACATGCTAACAACTGGTGGAGAAAGGATTTACTTCACTATGGTCAGTTTTGTTGTCAGGATGACCTATGATTCAGTTGTGGAAGATGGTAAGAACATCATATTGATGATTTGATACCTGAGGATAACCTTTATATATGGAATCATATGTATAGGTTGGACCTCTATGCTGAGTTTCGACTAGACAGGGACAGACTCTGCTTGGACAGATGCTAGTGAAATGGGGAGAATATCCATGATGAGTGCGAGAGAGGGGAGGACCTCCACTATGGCTTATTCGGGTATGTGGTGGAACAACACACTGAATATCATCATCACATATTAGACTTTTATGGTTTCTGATCGTGAGGATGACAAAAAGAGTCAACCAAGCCTGCCCGTTGGGTGGTTGAGGTCTCGATCCCGATCAGGCATTGATGGGCCCCTGCCCTATAGTTGTAGGGAACCGGTAGTATGTGTTGGTGGTAGAATGGGCTACAACAGCTATAGATGACGATTCCCTCTGACTGGTGTCTTCTTGCACTTGCTCTGGATGTTGGCATTGTGTCATCCAGACTAGGGCTAGTGGAGCAAGGGCGTAATACACCTTTTCTTCGGCCTTAGGGGCAGATAATTGTTGGCATTGACAAGACCTGGTCAAATCCCTCCTTTTTTGTTCTTTGGATGTAGTCATCACTAGGATGACTTCAACATCCCATAACTCATTATCATAGGGGAGTGAGTCATAGTAATTTTTTTGGGAGAGGCTTCTAAAATGGTTGAATGTTAGAGTGGCTAGTAGGGGATCCATATGCGACCTTTGAGGCGATGGTGATAGTGAGGCACAAAAACCTCCAGTTCATGGAGATCCATAACCCATGTGGGAATGACACCCACCAGCTAGTATCAATATATAGGATTTTCTATCACCCTCCTCTAAAACATTTTGGGTCGTGATGTGGGGTATATGTGCCCATTAATTGTGGTGGTTGATTACATCATCGCAGAGGTGGATCCATGTGGGATTTTCATATAATCATTCCTCATGTCACTACATCTGTGGGTTGGGGTGATTGATTTCCAATAGCTTGGGTTCTATAAAGAAGAACGATTTAGCCATCATTATAGATATTAATAAAAGAAATTCTCAATTCCATATCATTGTACACTATTCCACGGTTGGATAGAGAGAACTTCCTTGAAATTTCCATAGACCATAATTCCCAATGATTAACTACCTCTAATTTTGGTGATTTTCATGTTAGGCCCACTATTTTCATGGTGGGACAAAGCACACGATATCTATATCTAGTGTCATGATCATATGTCAATGTATCGAGTGCTACTAATCCACATAGTTGGAGGAGAACCAGTTCACATAAGGTTCACCATTTCTATTTTAGATGCTTTCACTAGGGCATTCCCACCTGGTTCATTGTGTTGATTCTCACTAATGGTGCATTTTACCCTGCATTCCTATTTTCTTATGACGTGAAACATTCATCACTTATTCATATATGTCAGCACCTTGATTAAAACAATATGATTGGATGTATATCCCTCCATACATGGATTCATCCTCAAAATTCATCGCCTAGTATGTGTCTCCCTTATAGATTAAAACATTGTTCGTGAAACCCATTCTTGGTACCATCTCTATGTAAATGCTAGTTAATTAAGATTCCTCTTCTAGTAAATTCCAAAGAACCATGTCTGGAAAGAAACCTTTCGTTATTAGAGTTGTCATGCTGGGCATCGATGGCATGTATGAACACTGGAAAAATTTTATTCTTCCTCGTCGGATGGATTCTCAAGGGTGCAGAAACACGAAAATTCCTATGTCGATTACGTGGTATTTTATTTGATATGTCTTTCTATGAGATTTTCCATGACTTACCATATTTGAAACATGGTATGTGAAGAGTTTAATATCTATCAGAGATAGATTGGACTAATCTAAAAAGTTATGAAATTGAGTAGGTCGGTGCATCTCTAGGATGGATCACCTGAAAGTCTTATCAAATGAGTAGATCATAACCACCAATGAGGACAGACCTAAAAGTAGTGTGTGGTAGAAAGGGAATATATAAAACGATGAAGGATAATCTGGACATAATAGAGTGTGTATCAAAGAAGGTATACCCCAATGAGGGAGACACCATTTTTTACCATTGGATGAGATTTATCCTCATGGAGGATTTCAGTGTACACTTTTTAGAATAAAGGGATCAAAACCCACGTAGATCGAGAGAGAATGGTTTGGTTCTTACAAATGGCTAGCAGAAAATCACAAGAGGATTACTCTTTATTGAATTATTTTGGATTATGTTGGTATTACACATGGTTAGCTACCCAGGTTCCACAGGGAGTAGAAATGTGGTGAATGGAGATTATGCACTAAGATAAACAATTTGGATCTTGTGACCTCACAGTGATAAGGTCGGGGTGACGGATCACATGATTTGGGACATATCAATGGTTAGTTATCTAAATGAGTGGAATGATACCACTGGGATGCGGCAGTATTGGAAGGAATTAGGATAGATGATGGAGGGTTGGATGAAGTGTATGGAATTAATGGGATTAACTGACTTGAATATGATGGCGTTGGTCTTTAACCTCTGTAAGGATCCTACATATCTGAGCTGGTATGGAATCAAATTCCTTGTTGTTCAGATGGGGATGTTGGGGCTTACACATGGTTAGTGGCCAAGTAAGAATGGGACAAGTTGTTGCATCTTATCCATGGCTAGCCACCCATGTGGAACCAAAGTAGATGTGACCTTTATGTGATGAATGATCCTCCAGATATATAGTGGCTCAGGGGAATGATTGGGATGGTAATAGATGGGGGTAGACATTGAGATCTAGATGATACACCTCCAGGAGGAGGGAACCAGAGTTTATCGATGGTTGGGATTGAACCTCAAGAAGACTTCCTACATACCCTATTTAAAAGATAGGGATCAAATAAAACATAGTTCTATTGTTCGTGGATTATTCTTTGAGATGTACCATGAATGTGGAAACTAGGGATTAATCCTAGTTGGATTCCCAATGAGTGGTTTCATGGTCACTAATAGCCTCTAACCTTACATGATTCATGCTCGGTGTGACAAACTAGATGAAGTATTAAACCAGACAGTCATGTCATGATAGATTCATACGCAATGGATGGAATGGGGAATATACATGGTTATAAGCCCATGGATATGGATATTGAGAAAAAATGGATCATGGGAGATATATTTGGCAATAAAGGCTAGGGAATAACACCTGAAGGGTTTCCCTTCCTCGCGAGAAAATTTCATTCCATATAGTGAGGATCCCATCCTATGTGAGGGAGATCTCACTGCTGTAGAGATTAGTGGGTGTGGAAAATAATCGTGGTGGGGAACCCCATGAGAGTTTTAGGGGGAGAATAAATAGTTTATCCTCATTTTATGAGTATTTTGGTGCTTATAATTTGAGAATCCAGTAGGTCAGATGGGGGAGACTCGTTTCTCACCCCATGAAATTACATAAAAGGCTCTATTTAACCCTTGATGATGGGATGAAACAAGAAGTACCCAGAAATAATGGGGTGGAAGAGTGGTTAGTTGAGGGGTAAAAATTAGTGTAGATATGTGAAGAAACAATAGATATTAGAATAATTAGGCGAAGAATCATTAAGTAGAGAAATGCAACATTATACATCGCACGAGGAGCCAGGAAGTCACTATGCACAATCCTGGAGGGATGCACAATAGAGGTTCATGCTTGATGTGGGTGTCGCACATATGAAAGGCACAAACATGGTTCTTTATGTTAGAAGAACCCCAAAAAGATTATAAGAATGGGTGCACACAATATCGGAGGCATGCATGCCAAATGGATGGGAAAGGGCGAAAGAGGTACTACAATAGGGGTCTGTCTTGTGTGCCAGAAGAATATCTTCCTGAACATGCCTTATGTTAAAAGGAAATGGTTGAGGTTCAGACCCTTGTGGTCCCAGTCAAATGTGGACCCATGGGGGACCTATTGCACAAGATCTTATACCTTGAAATCATGACTTGCGTGCGGTCATAGAAGCAGTTTTCTTGTGCACATAGAAGCATCAGTTTACTATACATAGCATTATTTTTTAAAATGGATGGGGTTCCATTCTATTTAAAGGAAAATTTAATTATGAGAGTTTATAAAGAGGCTTGGGTGGTAGTTTTTGGTTGGAATCAGATTGGTCCAATAGGGGGTTTGTGTGCAGATTCCCATCTTGCGTGTTCATTCAAGGACTTTCACATTCCATACCTAGAGTTTTTTGGGTGGCTAGAGGAGAAAATGGAATTTGATGTTTCATTGGGTGCATAAGGGCCTTGCTTGTGGATTTTAGTCATATGTGAAACACTCCAAACATACATGTGGATCCGTTAGGGTTTTTTGGAATGTTTGTTAGGCCAAATTATGGTTTAAAGATGCTCAAATATCTCTATATATGAAGTAAAGGGGGATTATGCACCAATAATAGTTATCAGATTAACCAGGATAAAATGAATTAACAGATAAACAAATATTTGGGATACCACTAATGTAACACTCATAATTATGGTGAACTAGTGTGAATATACTAAGTTAGTCTATCAGGTGGTGAAAATAAGTGTATAGACAATTACATTATTACTTACATTTGACAAGCAATGATCATATAAACAAAATCAAATGTTTCTAAGTGAAGTTTTATTCATTAATAAAATATCACAATCTATTTTGGATTTTATTAAATATTAAATTTTGATGAAGATTAATTTTTTTGTATGTATGTTTAATCAGCTTAAGTCCAAATGGGATATTGAGGAGTGGCTAGGCAATGTTCTAGGCATAGAGATATTTATGATCTGATTGATCTCTACTGGAAAACAATTGTATATAATCGTGAAGTGATTATTAAATTTAAAAAAATAAATTTATGAATTATATTCAAAGAAATTAAAAAACATGAAGATAAAAAGTTAAGATGTTTTGATGAAACAAATGAAGGAAGCTACTAAGGTGTTTATAGCAAACAAAAGGATGTATAAAGTCTAGGACATGAACATGGTGCATCAATAAATAGACTTCATAAGTCGGAATAATATTTATTATGTATGATGGACAATGGATATCCTTTTGAAAAGAACAATATGTGGAGAAGAAGTGGTGAATTAAGGAATTATGTTTAGATGATAATCATTTTTGACTGATAAGACAGAAGTTTCAAAATAGGAATTAGAAGAATAATGTGGGGATCATTAGTTAAAATACTATTTTTTTTGTGTATAAAATCCAATAGATGGATGTTTTTGAAGAATGGTAAGTGATAAAGATATAATTAATTAAGGAAGAAATTTTATTTTACAAATGCTTCAAAATGAGGAGACATGTATTTCTTAACAAAATTTGGTGGAAATATATAGATATTATCATTCAGAAGTTACCAATGCTTTCAATAAGTTGGATCAAATAAATGTTTCCATATGAAGGTATCATATTAATGTTTTTGAGTGAAATTAATTTGACTTATGTTTACAAGAAGTGTCTTCAAATTATAAGTTAAAATGAATAATAATGTTTTCAGTTCTACTAAATTAATGATTATGGGATCCTTAGACTAATATTGTCAAATGAAATTCGTTGTTCAATGGTTTCCAAGCCATAGAAATAGATGAAGTTTTTTGGATAATGTCAAAATTTAGAGGAATAATATTTCTAAATATTTCAATATGTTTCAATAAATTGATGAAGGAAGGCCAAATTAATTTTCACTAGATGTAATATGTGTAATGAATTTATACCAGACTAAAGGTTCAATGGTCTTTACAAAGTATTCACAATGTCATTAATTGAGAAAATTTTCAGTTGGTAGTTCAAGGTTTCAAAAATCTTGAAATGAAGGGTGTGATTCGAGATAACAGTTCGAGATGGTTGAGTAAGAACATTAATGCTAATATTAATTAAGTTTCATAAAAATATTTGTTGAGTCATATATTGTAGGAATTTTTAAGGTCGTTAAATGATGGGAGAGTCAAGCGGTAGATTCTAATTGGGAAGTGTTATTTTAAAATTTTTGTGTTCATGTTTTCATATTTTTTAGGAGAATCATTTCCTATATAAGGGGGTTCGGTTTAATATCTCTAGATTTTAAAAATAAATTCTATGTTCGATTGTATACCAGATACGCAACATCGAGCTAAAATGACCATTGAAATATTATTATTTAAATGGGTCTCTTATAACCTAGATATTAAATTAAAGTGAAAGAATATTTTCAACAACATTATGAAATATAAATAGTTAATAATAATTTCTATTATATTAATTAATGATTCATAAATACACACTTTTTTTAGTGAATTCATTTTATTATTCAAAAAATGTTTTCTTCACAAAAATGGGTTTTCTTGCATTTTATCAGAGAATAATCTAATTAATTTCACTTAACATTATAATATTTATTTGAAAAAGGAATGTAAAATTTTTAATTAATCATTTCAATGTTATTCTATCTTTATTTTTTTAAATTTTCTCAAAATATTGATTTTTTAATTAATAGTGAAAATATTGATTTTCATTGAAAATATTATTCTTTTATGAAGTATTTACAAAATAAAATTTTATTTTAGATTATTTTATGATTTTTATTAGATCATTTTTATATGTAATGATATAATATTCATTTTTGAAATTAATTTTATACATGAATTTAGTATAAAAACATTATATATTTGCAAATTAACATTTTTTTGGAAAATAGTTTTTTCATTACATTTTTCTCGTTTAATTATAAATTAAATTCTTCCGCATATATTTTTTAGATTTTTACAAAATGATTTCATATTTGTAATATTTATTCCAAAATTTGTGTAATAGTTCCCTTATATTTTTTGTCAATGTGAATAGTAACCCTAATAATTCATGTTATCACAATAAAAGCTAAATTAGGTAATTGAAGTTACAAAAAATGATATGGACTATAAAATGACAAAAACTCGTGCCTTAATTTTAATGGATTATTATATTTAATCCATACTGAGTTTTTGGTTATATTGCATTTTTGTCCATTTGGATGAGATTTTGATCATTATAATATTATATTTATAAACCAGTATCAAACATTACTTTTTTGTTATTAACAATAATATTTTAAACACAAAAATAACTACTGGATATGTTGTATTATAAATAGTATTTGGATTGAAAAAATAATTTATCTTCATTTTGATAATTTATTTTTAATTTTTAGAGAAGAAATATTTACCAAACCTTCTTTTACATTTCTAATCCATTAATTATTTAATTATTGGAAAAAATAAATAATATTAAATTTTTTAAAATATTTATTATTTGATATGATTAATATGAATAAAAAATTTTCTAGATAACTATGAAATGTAGGGTATTTTATAATTTTTTATTAATTAAATTTTTTTCTTAATATGATTACATTCAAATTAATGAATAGTTTTAAAATTTGATGTTAATGATATTTTGTAATAAATACTATTTTATTTAATGATATAAAATTTATAAAAATATTATATTCAATAAATTTAATATTATATGGTTGATAATATCAACCATTGTCCATTAATGGTTTATTTCCGTATTATTAGTAACAATCCTAACACTCAAATAGGAAAAATAAATTTATCACAATGAGTTTAAAAATGGGTTAATAAAGAGATAAAAAATGATACTAATGAAAGCATATTGAAAACATATATAATTTTTATCAGATTATATTTTTTTAAACCATAATAATCTATATTCTAATAAAATCAGTTTGGAGCAATTTTGGGTTGAATATTAATTTATATTGATTTTATATTTTAAGAAATTCCATGAGCACCCCTCTCCTCTCTTATGAAAGAGAACCATCTAATCTTAATCCTTAAAAATTAAGAAAACATTTGGATCATCCAATACCTAATAAATTCACTTAATAAAATCCATCCCCTCATTCTATACGTATATTTTTAGGAATAAAACCAAACTTATGGGGTTTAAAGTGCTAATCAAAGGAGGGTTTCCAAATTATAGTTATAGTTTTTGGCTACATGTTTTAGTTTTATTTATTCTTCAAAAACCATAAAATAATATTCAACCTGGATCATATGATAACATAATTATATTTTATGTATAATACTGTTTTCATATTAATGGAACAATTTATATTCATTTTATCTTCCATTAAATGAGAAACAAAACTACCATTTGTGTGTACGAAAGACTTCGACATCATGAACCGATGGAATTTATTTTCCTTCTACATCACTAGTGAATGGTTATAATAATGTATCTAAGTTATATATAATATTATAATGACAAAAGTATCATTATATAAATATAATATAACACATATTTTCTCACCATTCCATGCACCAGAACATGGAAACTTTATTTGTGTTTATGTGTGGACAGCACCTCTAAGTAGAGATGCGATTCCTTTTTCATCACCACATCTCATGGGTGATATATATAATTATGTTTAAATTTCTAATATTATTTTTTTAATACCATGATAATTTAATAAATATAAATTTTTAATTACCTTGTTTCCATAATAATCATTAAAAAGGGAAATATTAATCATGCGTATGTATGGCATACCATCTCTGTTGTTGTAACATATATCATTTTTTCATAACCAAATTTTTATACATGTTTAAAAATTATTATTGATGTATAAAATTATTATTATTTCATTATTATTATTCTTTATATGATGTAATATTGACCTTTTTGACCATTGTCAACCTACCTAAGTCATTTCTGACTTAGGATCCGAATATCGTCAGAAACATATGATGTGAACTAAATTATTAAGTAATTACATATATAATGGTAAAATGGATCATTAGAGATATAATAATCATGAAAAATATTCATAATATATTTTATAAATAAAATATTTTTATTATTCAAGGAGATACATAACGTACATGATGATTCAGACACAAGGAAAGGGTCTTTTAATTAAAATTTATCTTTGAAATTATTTCATAAAATTATATTTTTCTTCCCTATAAAAATCATCTAAAATTATATTAAATAATTTTATTACTATTTTAATATGATTTATTAATGATATTTTTAACCATATATGAATTCTTAAAAAATGTTTTGAAATGAATCTTTTTTCCATTTTTGAAATTAGGTACTTTTTGTATTTTTAGACAAAAGTAAAAAAAAGTTGATTTTTTAATTTATACGAAATGATTATATTTTTCCATTTTTGTTAATTATATTTTATTTGAATAGTCCTTAAAAATTTATCAAGTATATTTTCAAATAAAATTTTTCCAATATAATTTTTTATATTTTTAAATAAGTGATTTTAAACTTGAAAATTTATTTTCCTCAGGAAATGATTTTATGACTCAAGATTTTATATATCATCTTAAGGATTTTGGAAGTTGTTTATAATGATGGGGGTTATATTATAAAACAAATGTGTGTGGGTATGTTATATCCCTTTGATGAATGGGGTATATAATTTTATCGTATGGTTATTCAAAATATGGGACAGAGTTAACCAATTTCGTTTCTCCAAAAAGATAATGAGAATATACTGTGGTGGTTATTCCATGATTAATTATAATTGTCATTAAATGAGTATATATTATGGTTACTCTATGTTAATGATTAAAATTTAACCATGAAGGTCTTACATGAGTAGTTGTGAGGGTTACTACCTATGATGGTTTTTTCATATGTAAGAATGAAAAGTGTAACTGTTTTTAAAAATATTTCATTTGATTTTTTAATTTGTAAAGAAACCATTTTGAGTGTTTGTATCAGTAAATATTTATAACTAAATTTTTTATGAAATATTCTCTATAGATATTATAATTTATTAGGTAATAAAAAGGGTTTATTTTGGGCCAAAAGTTTATTTTGAAAAATTATATTTTTTTATAATTATTCTCGAACTAACGGTTTATTTATATCTTTTTATATACCATATTGGGATTTTTATTCTCATCCAATATTTGAAAATTATTTTATAGTATTTTTGTATGGGTAATGGTAATTAATATGTCATGTTTAATTTCATAAATACCTTTTGTCAATAAAAAACATGTTTTGTATTAAAAGATTACATTTTGGAAAAAATGGATTCATATTAGAAGTGTCAACATTGTATATATATGGGTTTTTTATCTAAGGTTTATGAACTAACAGTCTAAAAATATAAACCTAAAATATATTTTTTAATTAAAGGAAGTGAACTATAGTCTAAAGACACTATATTATATAATGTATAAGTATGTGTCCTTACAAGAAGTATCAAATCATGGTTTTAATTTCAATGCTTTAGACAATATTTTTTGTTAAAGTGATGTATTTTGATGTGATTAAATATATTTTTTTAAATTTTATTTTTTAGGGTAATCTAATTTTGTTTATTGTTTTTAAGTTTAAAGTATTATAGTGTCTATAAGGGCATAATATTTTAAAGGACAATTTTCATTTTAACCTATAATAGTTAAATTCATGATTTAATGATTTTCTTCTACAGACTCATGTTAACTCAATAAAAAAGAAAGTTAAAGGAAAAAAGATAACTAGATTATCCCTATTAATGATTTAATTATCAATATCATGGAAAAATATTATTCAAATGATTTTTAAAGCCTTTGGAACAACCATATAACCAGTAAGAAAAATTTTGATTTATCAAATACATTTTCATTTCTCTAAATTTTATATGGATCATTTATTCTCATTTATCTAATTTCAAAATCACAATTTATCCAACTCATTTAACAATGTAAATACCACTAAGGACTTGACTATCTCTTTAATGGAAATATGGACTTCATGTAAGAAGATAATGTAGATATCAACTAAAAAAAGAAAGTAATGATATCTTGATTTATGGTTTGAATTATTTATTTATGATATTACTATGATAATTTTAGGTTGATATTGATGAATAGTAAGGATATATTTTATATCTTTGATTTATTGAAATAAATTATTATAGAGTAAAAAAACATGTCAGGGATAAATTTATAAAATGTATGTTGATTCAAGGATGAGGAATCCATGATATTATGATATATTCTGAATATCATGAGAATCATGAAACACATAAATGACATTCCAAATTAGATTTTGTCTTTATATTTGGAATCATATGTTAGATGGAATTGATGCCCATGAAAAGTTGTGTAGTGAAAAGATGATTGTTTTTTGGATACATTTATTGAGTTTTGATTAATGTTTTATGAACATATAACCCTTGAGATTAAAATGGGAAAAAATATATCTAGAGAAATAATTACTATATGTTTTGTGGACATAAATATGTGGAAAACACTTTAGGTATTATCTGATCATTTATTTTGATGTAATTATGGGTTATTATAATTTTGGTGATCAAAATTTAATGGTATGATATAAAATTTGGAATTAAAACCTTTCATGAATATTGAATATATTAAGTTTAGGCTTGAGTATTTTTATCACATTTCTTGGAATGTTATAAATATTACATAAATAAAATTTTAGAAAAAGGGAACCCCACATGTCAGGAAACAACCCATTTCATTTGGAAAGGCTGCAACATTTATCCCACCACTGAAGGGTGTTAAGGGTACATCACCGATCACTGGCCGAAATGATTTCTTGGACAGTATGATACTATTTTCCATCATATAAATGACACAAAGAGTAAAGGTTAGGTTTATTTTGGGAAGATAAGTTTTTTATTATAGATAACCAAGGGTTTAGAAATTTCTTTGGTGATTAAGTGATTAATTTCATTTCAGAAGAAGATAACTATAATTTTGGGAATATTAAATGATTAAGGTAAAAAGTTTAATATTTTATTTTAATTCCTAAATTAAGGTTGAATTATGTTTTGGAATAATATATTATTTTCTCATTAATTTATGGTGATTCTGCTTATTTATAAAAATGACTTGAATATCTTGGATATTATGTGATTTGGGATATAATATTATTTTTATGAGCCATTAATATTTATTGAAGTTATTAGAATATAAATGATAAATTGATCCTCGAATTTGATAAAATAATTTTTATTATTGGGTTTTAATTTTATTATGGAATATTTTTATGAACATTAAAGATATTTATTTGTTGAATGATCTAATTTTAGCTTTTTGGTAATATTGTTTAATTTCGGAAATTTATGTAGCTTCTCATAGTTTGAAGGATTATTAATTTTGGTAATTAGCATATATTTTACTACAATTTTTCGTTTTAGTTAATGTATAAAGACATGAGGAATATCTTTTTAACGTTTTATGGATTATTTGTTCCATCAGAAGTTTATTCAAATGCATGAGGCATAAAAAATCATCATGAATACTCATTATTTGAAGAAAAAATGGGTTTGTGGTGGAAATGGTTAAAAAATGAAATTATTCTTGAAATGTAATTATTTTACCATATTTTCTTAGATTAGGATGTAAAATAATTCCCCATATATATGAAAATATGCTTTAAATAATAATATTATTAGTATACCTTTCATTTAAATAAATAAATGTTCTCTTTACCCATCATAATTTTATGGTTTTGTAATGGTTATGTTTTTTATCACCGTGTTCTATATCATTTTCTAATAGTCCATTGAAGTATGTCTTTTATTATATATCCATCTTTTCTCATAACATAATTTTTTTTGTATATGGAAACATAGTATTTGTTATTCTAGATGACCATCATAATTCCCTTTATATCTTTTTAAGTGGATGTTTTTTTGACCATTATTAAACCTTAGTTACCAAGATTGAGTTAAAATTTTGAGATATAAATTTCATAATGGAGGGGGGAATTTAATATACTAAATTTTTAAAAGTATAGACTATAATTGATAGCATACAAGATATTGAATCCTAGGATTAAATAAACAAGGAAATATTATTATTTATATGTGACTATTATAACATTGCTATAAAATTGGTGGAAATAAATAGTATTACCCTGGTTATAAAAATATATTTGTCCTCATTATTTATAATATATTGAATAATTATTTTTAAATAATTACTTAATTATTAGTTAATTTAAAAGTATGTATTCTTCAAAAAAAATATTTTTTTCTTACTCTTTATGAGTGAATTCTATAATTATTTTCTAGAAAATTTAGAAAATGTATTTAAAAATAATGATTTCATTTTTTAATTCAATATTTTTCTATAATCCTATAATTAAATTTTAAAAAAATTAAAAAAATCTAGATTTTTCAATGAAAAGCGGAAAATATAAATTTTTAATGGAAACATTATTTTCTTTTATCTACATTCAAAGTCAAGTTATATTTTTGATACTTTTAAAATTTTAATTTGCTAAATTTTGGTATAATATTAAACAATTATGGTTTTTGAAAAGAATTTTATTTCTATTCAATATGAATAGTAACCTTTGTAAATTTTGTTACCACGGTAAATTGTATATTTTGTAATTAAAGTAAAAAAATAAATTTATATGGATTATAAAATTGAAAAAATTAATTAATTTTATTTAATGATTATATTTCAACCATAATCATCCAATATAATGTTATATGGAGTTTGTTTCCAATTGGTTGAGATTATGACCATTCTAATATTTTATTTAAAGAAAAGTAAAAAATATAACCCTATTATTTTTATTAAATATAATATTTCAAACATAGTGATTAACAAAGGATATGAACATTAATAATTAATATTTTGAAATTTAAAAAATTTATAGTCATCATGGAAATTTATTTTTATTTTTTATTGTGAAAATAATTACCTTAAATACTTGTTCAATGATGATGTAATAATTATTTATTTATTGGAAAAAATAAATTATACATAAAATCTTAAAAGAGTATAAATTTGAGATAATTAATGTAATTAATTAATTTAATAGATGACCATGACTTGTTTGGGATCTATTAGAATACCTAATTCTAATTCTATGTGTTGTCTTGATACTATTAAGTTCAATGAAATAAATATTTCTATAAATTGAGAATTTTGGCATTTTATAATAAATAATATTTTATTAATTGACATAAAATTATTAAAATTATTATATTCATTAAAACTTTTATTAAATGGCTGGAAATATACACCATAGTATATTTTGGGTCTATTTTTTCATTTATATTAATAATCTTTCCTCTCAAAGAGTAAAAACCTTTTTGACCTTGTAAGTTTAAAAAGGGTTAGAGAGGGGTTATGAACAAAAGAAATGGATAAAAACATAGTAAAAAATTCTCTAATTTATATTGGATAATAGAATTTAAACCCAAAATTATCTTATATTTTAAATTAATTAGTTTGAATAAATCATTTTGTATCCATGTTTATTGAATATTAATTTAATATTTGGAGAAATTCTAATAGTACCTTACCCTATCTTATAAAATATAAGCTCATGTTACCAATAATTCACACATAAAAACCATTTTGGTTTAGTAAATAACTACATAAATTCCTTACTAAAATACATACCCTAATTATATAGGTCATGGTTTAGGTAAAACACCATCATTATGGGGAATAAGATGTTAATCAAAGGAGACATCCTGAAGAAGAGGTACAGTTTATAACCACATGATTTTGTTTAATTTATTATAGAACCTATTTCAAAAATTCATTAACAATGATTATATAATAAAATAAATATATTACATATAATAATCTGTTTTTATGTTAATTTCATAACACATTTCCTTCTCCACTTTCATCAAATGGGAAATAAAACCATCATTTGTGTATATGATAGACTACTGCCTTGCGAACTGATATAATTCATTTACCATCATTGTATCTAAGGAATATTTATAATAGTTGAATTAATATATATATATATATATATATGATACTCATGACATATTTATTATTTTTGATATATTATATAACTCTTATTTTCTCACCTTTCTACACACTGAAAAATGATAACATCATTCCTGCATACGTGTGGACTACCACCTCAACAAGTGATATGATTTATTTTTTATCCCCGCATCACATGGATGATATATATCAATATATTTAAAGTATTAATATCATATTTATTATATCATGATCATTATGTAACTATAAAGAAACACTAACCTTCCTTCTGTAATGATCATTCAAAAATGGAATCATTAATCCAGTGTATTTACGGCCTACCGTCTCCATGGTTGCAACACAATTCATTTTTTCATAACCATATTTTATAAATGATTTAGAAATTATGATTTATCTATCAAACAAATAATTATGATATGATTATTAATCTGAATATGATGTAACACTATCCTCTTTGACCATTTTCAACCTATCGAAGTCATTTCAGGCAAGCGAGTCGAATATCATTTGAAACATCCAATGTGAACATATATTGTTATGTAATTATATATAACAAGTTAATAAGTGATATAATAGAAACAATAAAAATGAAAATTATTATTAATAATTTAAATAATTAATGTATTTTTTTATGGAAGATAAATAATATATGTGATGATTCATACTTAAGGAGATGGACATTCTTTTAAAAAATATATTTTAATGTTTACATTAAAACTATTTCTTTCTTCAATATCCATATTTTATAAAAATGTTTTAAATAAAGTTTTTAATATTATTCAATAATTTGTAAAACTCCTTTATACCCTTGTATTACTTTTTATAAAATTATTTGAAATAAGTTTTTTTCCATTTTCCAAATGAGGTACTTTTAGGATTTTATGAAAAAAAGTCTGGAATTGATGTCTTTTGACTTATATATAATGAGAGGATTATCCCAAAATAAGGAATAATATTTTCTATAAATATTCCATAACATTTTTATATGTTTTTTTAAAATTAAACTTTTTTCCTTTATAATTGCATAGATTTTTAAATAAGTGATTTCAAAATGGAAAAGTTATTTTCCTCATAAAATGTTTTTATGATGCTATATTTTATAGACAATGATAGGGTTTTGGAAATTGTTTATGATGATGAGTTTTTACATTTTAAATTAAATATTTATGGGTTCTTGATCAATGTATGATACTTTGGTTATAGAAGTTGATCGTATAGTTATTCTGAATATTGGAATTTTTTAACTGATTAGGTTTCCCCAAAGAGATCATGGGAATATACTGTAATGGTCCTTCCATGATTAAAAGTTATCATTAGTCCATGTTTAGATCTAATGGTTTATATAAGGTAATGTTTGGATGTTAACCAAGATGTTATTCCATGAGTATCTTTGATGGTTACTCATAATTTAACTATGATAGTTATTCTATATGTATAAATGAAAAGAATAACTTTTTCATAAAGATTTAACGTGATGTTAAAATTTGTAAAGAATCCATAATGAGATTATTTTTACATAAATATTTATAAGGGAATATTTTTGGAAAATTTTTGTAAAAATTAGATTAGTTATTTGGTAATAAAATGTCTTTTTTTGATCCCAAATTTTATTTTCAAAAATGAAATTTTTTATAAATATTCATGGAGTAATAGTTAATTTCATTATTTTTATGTCACTAACTCAGATTATTTGTGCACATAACACATTTTAAAAAAAATTATAGACATTAAATATTATAAAGGTAAAGTAATAAGTTAATTTTAATGTCATGAATATTTTTAATTAAAACAAAACATGTTTCATTTTAAAATATATATATTATGGGAATTGTGGATACTAATTAGAAGTGTACACTTTGTATATGTTATTGTTTTCTTAATAAGTGTAATGAATTAACACTCTAAAACTATATATCTAAAATATAATTGGGAAGTAAATAAAGTGTTTTAATATATAAAGAAAACAAATTATATATTTTTTACCATTATTTTCTAAATGTTGGTGCATGAAGAGTTGGTATGAAATTATTGATAGTTGGGAGAAGGGAACTAGAATTGGACAGCTGATCAGATGAAGAAGTGTGTTGCCGCTGCACAATATAATGAATAATTTGAAGCACCATAATGATGTTCTAAATCAAAAACATAAGATCTATTCCCATATTGGTCAAACAATTTATCTAAGATTTATTTTACGGTGTTGGGGGTACAATATGGAGTTAAAACACCAAACTGATAAATTAATCACTAAACGAAGAAAAGAAAAAATTGATCAGATATAAACAAAGCAGATTTAGAATAAGGTATCATATGAAGAAGAAGAACCATATGAACAAATATTGTATTAATTTGAATGGAAATACATTATATTCTAGATACTAGACAAATTTTTCTTATCAATTGGAAATCAGAAGAGCAAGAAGAATGAGAAGAATGAAGCCAAAGAACTATCATTGAGAGAACCACCACTAGACAAATATCATTCGAATGACAAGATTAGACTAATTGGATCAGATGGATGACTAGACAGTCATGTTCAAGATGAAAATAAGTATATAAATAAAAAATTATTTCTTGTTATTATTCACATAACAAGTGAAGAAGAAATAAATGGAGAATAAAGTAGTAGTCCAAAATCCAACATAATTATCATCGAGTGGTATAATTTGTTAGTGTTGAAAAGTATCTAATTATAGAAGCTGAATAATATATATATACTTATTATAATGAACCATCATGGATCTTCATGTTTTACATGATTCTTACTAGTTTAGGGATTCTGATTATTTCTACCCCACCTCCTAAATTTTTTATATCCATAATTAGTATAATGATTTTTTTTTCTATCCAAATCACTATTACAGATATCTCATTATACTGGATAATCCATGTAATGGTCATCACCATAAAAAATACTAAATACTCATATTGGTGAGTTAACCCTATAAAATATCATTTTCTATATTTTACTTCTTTTTATATACTTTCATGTGGTAAAAATATTTTAATACGAGAATCTAGATCCCAATAGCTCTATGAGGTAAAGGGATACCAATTTATAATTGGATGAAACATTATCATCACTAATTGACCCCTTAGTTTTGACTATATCTTGAAGTGATCCTCTCAAAATGATGAATAAATCTAATAAATGTGACTTTTAATTCATATATTTCATTAATGATTATAAAAGAATAAAAAAATTAGTTGTTTTTAATGAAAAATTAACAATTTGTCAATATGGTTTAGTATTATATAAAGATAAACTAAAATATTTTTGGGTGTTCATATCAATAAAATATGTAAATACAATGAATGGTTTTATAATTGAAATTATTTTTACTCTGGCCTTTATAAATTCGGGATAAACCACATATATAGTTCTCCATACACTCCCAATCAAAATAGAGCTAATAAATAAATGAAAAGATGTCTTGTTGAAATAGGAAGAGAAAATATTTCTTAGCTCAATCAATTTGAGTTTTTCAAGGTAGAATAATTATACATGAGATTTTTTTATAAAGTAATATAATTTTTAAATACATGAAATTATTTGGAAGTCCCTGTATGATAAAGATCATGAACTCTAATCTGTAAATTTTTTTGGATAAGGATGATGAAATTATTTTATAATGGTTAATTATATATTATATGCTTGAAAAATAATCATCACAAGATATTTTACTATTATGATGTAAGGTATTTTGAAAATCATCCAATTATTTATCATCCAAATAAAGAAAATTTTAATGAATATAAAAAAGATAGTGAGTGGGTTCTTGAAAATAAATACTTAGTATAAAGCTAGGAATTTTCCACATGTTTCTCATATTAATTTTTATTTGTCTACTGTTGAAGAATATATATCTAAAATGATAATTTAAAGTAATAAAAGTTATAGAATCAGGTTGTAGAAGAAAATATAATTATTAATTATAGTTCCCTAGTTTAAACCAGTAGAATATTGAATCTTGAAAATAATAGCACTTGTATCTCAAATAGAACTACATTAAGTAGTTAGGACAATAAAATATAAAAAATTATTTAATTATATGAATGAGGAAATAGATTATGTTTATAAAAATGAAAATTGGGATGTTTTACATTAACCAAAATTAAAAAGTGTAATTGGTGTAAGGAATATGCTTTTTTAATTTATCCATTCTCGTAATCCTAGGGTTTAGAGGCTTCAAGAGGATGTTTGGGTTAATTATCTTAATTATTTATAATATTACTTATTTTGAATTTAATTAATTTTAATAAAATTACCAATACACAACACCCTCTCTAGTTAATGTAGATCAGGGTAGTGTAAGGGTAAGCTGGATTTTTTATTTGAATATGTAATAGTAAGACTAAATTTTCTTATCTGTGTAAATGTATTTAATTTGTTGTGAAAATGTATCCTTCTTCTTTTAAAGGCCATCCATCATGTGTATGGTCAGTTTCCCGTTTAATGAGGGTATAGATTCACATCAAGGTACCTCCATTGCTTGAAAGAAGGTGACCTATCTCATATCAACGTAATTCATGACACATATGTGGGTTGTTTAATATCATGTTCCTGTGTATTTAGTCCTCACATTTCGGTATCTCATTTAAGGGTATACTACTGATGTGTAAAGGTTATTATTTTCCAAATAATTATCCTAAATTTTCCAATATTTCATTCTATAATGTATTTTAAATAAAAAACATAGAAATAATAAGGGAAAACAAGGATTCAATATAAGTTATGAAGAAGATGAATACAACCTTTAATATCCTAACAATTAAGAGATAAAACTCTATCATGTAGGGTAATTAAATAGAATTGAATTAACATGAAATTAAAAGGAAACTTTAGCTAATTATTTGGGATATATCCTATAGAAACACTATTTGAAATTTCAAAATATTCAATTATTCCACTTAATTTGTGTTTCTTATTTTCTCTTAATCAAGGGTGATCGAGACATTAAAATTTTAATCTAGTAAGACTTATATATATTATACATTGCCTTTTTCTGATTTCTTGGATGAATTTATCCTATCTATATCTCTCTATTTTTTATTGAAGACGTGATTCAAATTTCAAGGAAAAAGATTCATTGTATTCATTTTTTACTGGAAGTGTAAAAATATCAAGCATTAGTTTTCACTAAGTATATGGATAAGAACATACCTAGGAATATGATAATCTATTAGTCAATTTAATGAACGAAAAACTACTAATGCAGGTAGTATAAATAGAATATCACAATATGGACATTTAATAAATGAATAAGGAATTGTAATTTTTTTTGATCACATGTGATTTATTCATTTAATTTGATTTCCAATTGAATTAAAAATTAGAATACTATATGTTTTGAAGTTGTTATTATTTTTTATAATGATTAACAAGATGTAGATTTGATAAATGACATTAATATAGAATTATGATCTAACTAAATATGAAATATGTGTGTATATTGATTACCACATGATGGAAAATACAAGCTATGGGTATCAAATAAAAGATGATTCCCCTTTTAAATATATTAATGTTTAACCTATAGTTGAATCTCCTGGAGGTTATTACACATATGTTTCAAACTATAACTTTAGTTTGAAATTTTTATAAATAAATTTTAACTTCATTAGACATTTACTTGACTTTGGTAAAAAATAAAACTAAAACATAAGAGTATTTGAAATTTAAAATACAAAAATATTCAGATTTCCAACATATTGTAAATAATGAGTGAAAATTAGATTAAACTAATTATATGTAGAATGTTTTGATACCTTGGACTCTTCATTATTCCTTATCTAAAATTATTATCAAATTGTATTTTCCAATTATTACCCAATGAAATTTTGGTATAAACCTAAATATACATAAATAATATACCAAGACCATAATGTAGTTGTATCTCACTTTATAAAAACAATTCATAATCTAAATTACCTCTGAGAAATTGAATGCAACTGAAATAACTATTATCTATAGGAAGAAAATTCCAAATCAGTTTAGATATTAAGAACTACCACTTTACATTTATAAATTTTGGAAAACAATATTGAAATTATTATAGGAAAATCATCCAAGAAACAAGAAAAACTCAGTCATTCAATAAAATATAAGAAAATACAAGAGAGATACCATGAAAACTTAAACTCAAAAAAGTCTTGTCCTTAGATCAGACGTCCACAGCCACTTAATAATTTATCTAAGCTTGGATAAATCAACTCTCATATTTATTTTTCTTCTATATAGCCACAATAGAAGAAGATTTCGACTATAAACTTTTCACAACTCATGCACTACCCATCTATCCATTTTTCAGCCAACCTAGTGTCCAATTTTTATGGCTTTGATATTCCAAGAAAATATATGTAAAATAATTTACATTTTATTATAATAATTTATCACATCTCTAGAGTCTTTTTATTCATGTAGAAACTCATATGGTAATTATTATTATAGAAATAACAACGACATATATTTTCGTGTGAACATATATGTTTATAGAATTCATTTTTCTAGTACATAGAATGTAATTATTAACATTTTTTATTCCTCTCCCATTAGTAATGACTCATTATATTCTATCTAAATTAATCCATGAGCTTTAATATTTGTCACAACCAAGAATCTTTTTTGTGGAACCCATATTTCCTAAAATCACAGAAAATTTTGAATGTAATTATTTGGAATATTCATCATTTGACTTCCCTAGTTATAGGGCTTTGAAGCCTTATGGTAAAGCTCAATAATTTATAGTCATGTTGGAAACAACATTATGATACTGGTATTTCAAATATTGGAAAATTATTATAGGTATTAAATCCTTAATATGACAATTTATGAGAATAATGAGATGTATAATGCTACAGTACAAATCATTACAACTGGACTTAAAGTCATATGATTTAACTAGACCCTTTATGATCTAGTATCACAACCAAGGACTATCCAAATTTATTATTTAATGTTCAAAGTCATAGTTTTCATGTGAAAAATAGAATCAAAAACCAAGTTATGGGTTGACCAATTTACTCATGAAGTAATTAAAAATAATTAAAAATTATAAATTAACTCATTTCTGTTAAATTCCCAAAATACCCTTGAAACCAATAAAATGATGAAAATAAACTCAGATTGAATTTTTTTTTGTAGATTTATTCATTTAAATACTCATAAAAATATTTTAATTTTTTTTAATTCCCCCATGCTTAAGGCCTAGACTTCTACAAGACAAAGATAAAAATACCAATCAAAAATAATATTAACATAAAAACCAATGAGATCCAATAATTAGATACTAAAAAATAAAAACTATCATGAATTTTATATAATGATAATTTGAAATTATCTATTATCTTTAGTCAATCCAATTCCACTTTATTTATCATTCCATGTCCATAAAGTTATAATCTCATATTAAATTTTTCTTTTTCACATGCATATGGATTTGCAATAATTTTTTTATCATAAAAAAGATATAGTTACCATAATCTTTATAAGATCCTAAAAATATTCTATAATTGGATTTAGAACATGTTTTAAATCAACATGTCTTCATAAATTTTCTTTAAAAGATTCATTGTTTAATGTTTTTTTATATAAATACATCTAGGACATAGCAGGGAGGTTTTGTATTTTTTAAGAACAAATATAAATTAATTAGTATTCATTCAAGTGTGGTATCCTAGAATTCTTAGAAAACCAATTAGATCCAGTATCTCCAAAATATAAAGGGATAGTTTACACTTTAAAGAAACTAGTTAAAACATGGAATCTCTTCCTTATTTCGACACTTTATAATATTGTGGTTTAGTTTTTGTTAAAATTTTAAATTCAGTATGTTTTTATATAGTTAACGTGTGAGAGGAAAATTTGGGCCCTATAAAGATGTTTGAACTCCCAATCTCTTTATCAAATTAGAGTTCTTCTTTTAATAATAAAAAACTACTATTTATTTTTATATTTCAATAGTTTTAGTACCTTAGAATTTTATAAAAGTTTTTCTCTCAAAAATATGCTTCAAAGACTCCAAAAAGGAATTTATTTCATCCTAATAATTTTTTTATGAACAAAAAAACGTATTCCGATTAGTATTTTTCATCCCACGACCACCTAAAATGTTTTATCAATTCACAAGATATCTCCCCCTCACATAACACAACAAATTCATTTAATTTTACTTCATAGATCATGTTGGATAGGTAAAAGAGAAAATAATTTGTCTAATAGGTTATTCAAAACTTATAATGGGATTACTAGGAAAAAATGTTTAGGTACTCTTGAATAATAATTAAAATACTTAAAAGAATATTTTGAATCACAAATAAATTTCCATAATAATTTTAAAAACATGTCTCCCAAACTCCCAAATTTGATTGAAGTAATGAACATTTTGGTTAATCAATAAATTTTTATTTCTCTCAATAATTAAGGTAGAAGTTGATAAGATTTAAAAATAGATTAGTGGTCACCCTAACAGGTTAATTTAATATTAGGATAGTAGTTTAAATTATCATCTTCTAATCTTTTGTGGGTCTTTAATGAGATTCAAAAAAAATTAGGAAAACTATTATAGCAGCATTTAATTAGTTTCAATTCTATGTGAAAATCATTTCCATCATTTTTTTGGCATTTAATGATTATGTATTGTTAAATTTGATCTAAACATTCTTCTAAAAATACAATAAACATTAAAAAACATTAAAATATGAAATAAATACTGTGTAAAAATAGGATGAGAAAGAAAGATGAAAGAAAAACTTTAATGAAAAGAAAGCACATGATGATTATAAATTAAAACATTTGTTCTTCCCCCACACAATAATTTTTTGAAATTAAATTGTTAATAAATATTTAATAATCATGAATGTTTTCATTTAATAGATTAAATATATGTCTATTTTATATGATTTTCTTTTGTTATTCAAATCTATATAACACCAAAATGAAAAAAAAATCATGATTAAAAATGTATCGTCCTCACCACATGTAATGAAATATATCTAAAAATTATTCATTTTTCAGTCATACAGTAGAAAATTATCTATATCTAAAAAGAACTTTGATATATTCCTCTAATTACAAAAAAAATTTCTTTGTTATTTTATGTCCTAGAATATTCATAAGTATTGTTTCCAATTTCTTCCTACTATTACAAGAAGAGTTTTATTTTTTTTCATATAGAAAATATATTCATGAAACATGTTTTCACAACCCATAAACACAATGTTCTAACAAAATAGGACAGAGATAGAATTTAACATTGACTAATCGAAATTTTAATATTCATATTGGGGGTTTAAAATGAGTTCTATATGCCCAGAGTGCATCATCTAGCCTCAAACATTAGTCTTTTCTATTTGGGTTCCCTATTGTCTCCATAATGTGTTTGACTTCCCAATTTCAGAATTCATCCATTCCATAGGGTTTTTAGTAATATGGTATAAAACCCCCCATTAATTTAATATATAATTATTTATTATAAATTCTATGGACTTATTGTAGAAGTGGGTTCATTTTTTATTAAAAATAATGGCAGATCAAACCTATAAAAAATATTTTTTATGAATTTTGAAATGAAATTATCATCATTGGTTCGTATTGATATGAATTCCATTCAATTTTAAACATAACACATAGGAAAACGTATATAAATTCATACTAAAAAGTTTTGAAAGATTCCCAATAAATTCATTCCCCGTACATCAAATACATCAAAAAACAAGAGGGTTAGTTATTGTAATTCATTTCTCATTGAAATATTTCCATGTAATTAGAATATTTAAAAATAAAAAAATAATTTAAAAAACATCTTTAAAATGGATAAGTAGATATAAAACACAATCCAACGCTTTTCTTTTTGTTTATAAAGATTTCAAGTTTTATCCACAACATATATTGTGAAAAACATTTGGAATGTTTGTTATTTACAATTAGGAATGAATATTCTATTCATTTTTTCACTTAAAACATGCCATAGGTATGGGAAATATCAAATTTAATTCATTGAGTCACTAAAAAGTTTGTATTTTTTTAGAGAACCATGAGTGTATTTAACAATCATCCAAATAACTCACTACCACTAAAAACTAATGTCTCTCAATCCTAATAGAATTCAATTCCTCCTTAAAAGGGTTTTCCTTTATTGAAGAAAAAATATGAATCTTTTCTTTGAAAATTGTGGGTATATCGCTTATATATTCATCCCAAATATTTTTGGTTCCTTTATTATCCTATACTTCAAGATCAAATTCTTTTCACAATAAGATACATCTAAGAAGTGTTGGTTTTACATCATTATTCTCATTAAAAATATTTATTTTAGAATCATATAAGAAAATAGTCCCTTCATTGACTTGGAAGTAACATTTGATCTTATCCAAATTAAATATATTATCCAACAACACATTCATTATAGATGTGTAATTTTCTCAGGATTAATCTAAATTTCTAGAATCATAGGAAACAACATGAGATTTTCTTTTCGGATTTTGACTTAAGACATCCCAAAGGAACAAATAAAAAAGCAATATTCATGATTTCAATGTTTAAGTGCTAATTTGGTGTTTAGACTATGCATTTAACTCTTTGAAATTTTATATTATATTTATAATTAAATAAATTGTAAGTGTTTGACTGATTACTTATCTCATAAAACTAAATATAAAATGAAACATGGTATATTGTAACATAACTTTTAAATTGATGGGTATTAATAGGATAAACCACATTATGAGATATATATTATTTTATTCCTTAATTCACTATTATTTATTAATTCATAATAATCAAATTCTAAATTTTTTAATGTCATTTTATTCTTAAAAAAATATGTTATTTTCAAAACCTGGGTTTTGTTGCATTTTATGCATGGATATATTAATGATATTAATAAATTTTAAAATAATATCCATGGAAAATAAAATAATTTCTAAAATCATAATGTCAGTATTATTTTAGGGTGCATTCTTTGAAGTTTTCTGAAAAGGATTACATTTAATTAAATAGTGAAATAAACTTATTTTGTAAATCAATCATTTCATTCCATTAAATCAAGAAAATTTAAAAGTACCATTACATTTTAAATTTTATTTTAATTTATTATAAGATTAATTTAATTATATATAATATAATTAACTGTATGTTAACATACATTTGGCTTGATTTTTTTGGAAGTTCTTTTTTATATTGAAAACACATTTCACTTAAAATTTACTTTTGTCATGATTTATGAACATTTATTAAAATTGATTTCTTACAATAATATGAAATGAATTTTAAAAAATGGATTTGATATTTGTAATAATGTTGTTAAAATATGGTAAATAGTTCCCTTTTATTTTCAGTCATTATGAATAGTGATTATGAAAAATATATGTCATCTCAAAAAGGGTAAAATGGGTAAAATAGCGTTAAAAATGAGGCATAAGGATGATAAATATCCAATAATCTTTCTTTTATTATATTTTATTATTGGAGTACTGAAATTATCTTTCATGTTTTGAAACTATGGAAACATGGTTCCTTCTTTTATTATTCCCTTTATATTATTTTAAGTAATGAATGAATCCAAAGTATTTTTATATTTGTAAAGATAAATATAATATTATATCATAGGGATAAAAAGAGTATATTATCACTGTTAAATATTTTTTTGAAATATTATTTTCTGCATGGTAATTTTTTTTTATTTTTTATTGATATAATAATTACCATAAATACTTACGCAATAATGACACAATGTTTGTTCATGTAATAGAAAAATAAAATAAATTATTTTAAACCGATTAAAAGTAATAAATTTTTTATGAATTTTCTTGTTCCACAAATTATGTAGGAAAATATATCAAATTATTTATTTTTTAAATGTTTTTATTTTATTTCCATATAAATATTTTTATCTTTAAAGTAAACTTAGTGAATATTCCCAAAATAGACTTTAAATCTATCTTATATTAAATGATATTGTATTTAATTAATTCACATTCAAATAAATATTATCTTTCGAAAATTGAATGGTATTTATTATATACCATCAACCATTATCCACTTATATGTCCCTTTTGTTTTCATATAAACATTCTTAACCCCAAAATAGTAAAAAAAACATTGACATCGCTTTTTAATCATGTTTTTTGAGGTGTGGAATGGGTTTTTCTAATTGAGATACCATTTCCACATTTCCCAAAAACTCACAATGGTTCCCCCACCTGTAGGTAGTTATAGACATTCTTTCCAAAGGCTAGCGGTTATCTCGGTTATCAGGCCCAATGACTCTTGGGGACAAGAATTTTTTTGGGAGGATGGGAGATCAGGCTAATCATACCATTTTGAGGATAATTTTTTCCTATTATGGGACTCTCTTATAGATTTACTTATGTTCATTTATCTATTCATAATCCCATATTGGATTGGTTACCCTAAAAACAATTTATTGGTTAGTTCCCTCATTAAACAATGGAAGGGAGCCACAATGATGAATAGAGGGGAGTTTAGTCTCATTGGTGGATCCATATGTATGTATCTGAGGTTCTTCATTGATCCCATTAATGGTGAATAACAACATTATGTGTTGAAATTGTATAACTAAATAATCTGGAATGTGATTTCCATCCGAGGAGCAGGCTAATATCCTGGGGAGGGTATTTATCCATTATGAGGTGTCCGACATATCCTAGTTATTGAATGAATCAAACCCCATGTATATCGTTGATCCTATAAAATTTAGTGTCAGGTAGAGAGGAAATATTTATGGGTACTTAGTCACAAAATATTTGAATTTAGGTCTCAAGGATAAGTCCTACGTATCCTTGTTATGGTAGGAATTAGAGTCATCATAGTTAAATTACACCCTTGGTACTAGCCAAAAAATATACACATATATCGGGGATGTTCATACAATAACACACATTGCGGATTACATGCTGTTATTTCCCTATTAAGTAGAGATTCATAATGTCCAATGAGATATTCATTACACCCACCTAATCCTATGTATGCAATTCTTGACGTGAGAAACATGGGGAGATAGATGATATGTCTCATGGAAAAAAGACATGGTACTTAGGTACTGGGATAGTATTTGTGGTGTTTGGTATTTATCTTGGTACCTAGAAAGGCACCATCCATATCCTATATATAGCGGGAAACATAACTCTCATAGTTCTTTTACTCTCCTGGGATTGTCCCCAAGGTATATACCCTTATATGAGGGGTGTTCATACAAATTTGTACACCCTACTAATCAGGGACATACCATATGATGTTGGTAGGTAGGGATTATGCACTGAATCATCCCTTGTAACCCTATGGTGTATATTGAGGATTCCATGATGAGTGAAACTCCCTAAGATCACATGATCTATGATTTTTGTGAGAAACAAGGGTTATAAATTGATCAATTTCATTACATTGAATAAGGGCTTGGATACAGAGACCACCCTTGACAATCAATGTGAAGCTCGAACCCTGATGAGGCGGCATATGTATTATGAGTATGGATTATATTAGATTTTTCGTAGTTACCTTTATATTGGGGAATAAATAATGATAATGGATAGAAGAATAAAATCATTGTATGCCCTTGTGTATTGGAATGCATTTCTAGAGGGTAGCGCATGACCCATTTGAGTTGTATGGGGGACATCGCATGACCTAGTTGGCTTGTCCTGCAGTCCATCATATCACCAGTCTTGACACATGTGGGGGTATCGTAAGAGTTATCGCAACATGGTCTGAAGGTTGCCACATGTATTGAATAAAATCCCTAGAGATCATCGCGAGACCTGACTGTCAAGTTTGGAGGACATCAGAGGTCTCAATTGGCTTTCCCAAAGGGTGTTGCGAGATCTTGGTTTTTATGCCCAGATTCAATGGAGATACTTGATTGATATGAGAGAACATGGAAATATGTGTAAGGATATATATCTTAAGGTTGTCTCATGGCAAAGGTGATAGACCTATAAGGTTTCTTGAGACCAAGGTGGTGTCCCTTGAGGGGTTTTGTGACATTCTATACATGTCAGAGGGATTTCATGTGTCCCAAATAGCATATTGAAGGAATCTCATGAGATCTAGGTGATGTATGCTAGGGTTTTCTCATGTAACTATATAACTCAGAAGAAATTCATGAGGACCTGCAAGAATTTATATCATTGTAAGGATTCCACTTTTGATCATGGTTCTCTCCCTTGTATTGTGAATGACTTAGGTTTGATCAATATCAGTTTATTTAGAGTCTCATGTGAGCTGGAAGACAGGATGTATGGTCTTTTCAAGCATTTCTAGTATCCATTCATGTGATCTCTAAACAATCACGTGAATTTCCTTTTTGTTGGTATATGATTTATCTGGCCAGTCACCACTATATTACCTAATGTAAAGCTGGTTGATAACATGATTTTTTTCTCCAAGTAGTCTACTCTGATGCTTGGGACATTTATGCTGAAGAGTTTCTTTTAGTTATTATCTAGTCATCTTAGAGATAACAAAACACAACCCCACTTTTTTGATTGGGGTGGGGAATTTATAGGCCTTTCCAACCTGATTTTTGGATGCATTTTGTGACATATCAGGTGTGGATCCATGTCAGATTCAGTGATGTTGGATGACACCACATGGTTTCACAAGCCTTTTTTATGGGTCGTTCTGAGTGTGTCTCCTAATTTTCCATGGTCTCAAGTCTCTCCCACAAGTGCTTACATTATTAGATTATATTTTATTTATGAATAATTTTTTGGTCATGTGGGAATGTCAATTTACTTTTTATAGTATCCTATAGACATTACCAAGGTCCTTCAAGAGTTCCAAGGTGCCTTTTGAATGGAATTATTGAGGGGCTTGATGACTTGTCTAGTATTTTCCATGGGACAAGGATGTTTTTGCACGGCTCTCATGGGACTGTAACGAGGAATTCATTAGCACGTCAGGAATATTTTATGAATATAAGTACCTTCCACTATTTCCCTCTATTATTTCCATTATTTAATGTGAAAAAAGTTTTAATTCATTTGACATTTCATAATAAATTTCATGGACAATCACTCTATTTTTTGGTCATATATTGCATGACCAATATGGGCCATATAGGGTTGTGCAAGCTTGACATGGAAAAATTCATCCATTTTCATTAGAGTTTTGTAGGGGAAATGTGGAGTTGCATGGACATACCCAGGGACCTCCATGCGATGAGGCTAACAAGTAAAAGGGGCTACATGAGATGATGTAGACATGTTTCTAGGGACTCAAGGTACCTTGTGGATTATCGAGGGCATGTCGCATGTCCTTCAGTAACAGTGAGTACCTATTGCCTCCCCTATGTTAACCCCTTTGTGTTATTATACAACGGTTCCAGAGTTATACTAATTTTCATGAGTAATTTCATATATATTTACTCTATTATTTAATGATGCCTCACACGACCAATATTCATCATATGGGGGTGCTTGAGAGTTCCTTTTTGAAAATCTATCTACTTTTTCTTAGGGTGATGAAGGGAAAGCACAATGTCCCCTGGATGGACCCGAGGACTTATGTGTGGAAAGGTTGATAAGCTTAAAGGATTTCCGGATGCAAGGAATACATGTCGTCAAGGTCTTTTAGTGTCTTTTGATTTTTCGAGTGGTGCGCCACATATCCTCCAATGACCACGAGTACCTCTCATCTCTTCCCATTTATATCCTTTTTTATTCTACAAAGGATTGGGAGTTATCCAAATTTTCATGTATATAAATTTGTAAATTTATTCTTTCATATGATGATATATAGAATGAACTATACAACTACTAGGGTTATCTCCCTTTGGATACCATTTCTCTTTATTCTCATGGGAATTTTGGATGGTCTGTCAGGAGCATTCCAATGAAAAACCATGTGACATAGGGGAATTCATTCAGCTGCCACAGTTTGACCATTGACTATCTAGAGATCCATCATGAGGGAAAGAAGATATATTGTAGGGGGATCTATTTGATTCATCATAGGTTATTATTTTCCCATAAAGTCCTAATGAGGCCTAGAAATGGTCACATTATTTTGAGTCCCTCCGAGGTTCAATTGATTCATGAGGATTGGATCCTTTACTTTAGTGGTGAATATAGTAATCATATTCAGGTATTTCATCATTTATTAATTTCACTAATTCTTATTTGGATGGTGTCAACAAATTCCACCCCAGGAGAGACATCTGCAAGCACAAGGACTCATTTTTGTGCGAAACCAATGCCCTCCAAAGACTTTAGAGATACGAAAAAATGGTTCCTTGGGTAGTGTCTAGTATTCTTGGGGATGTTTGGTATTACAAAAAGCATACAATATATTGGGGGTGGAGAGTAACTCATTCCACAAAACAAACCATCCATAGAGCACACCTCTACTTGACTCCATTGCAGGACCATGGCACAAACCTTGACCACGAGCTTTGTTCACAAGTCTGCACCACATGTCAATTTTTTCAAAGATTTTTTCCAAGGCTGCACCATGATCATATGCCTATCTAATCAATCCATTAATTATACCTTGGAAATTTCTCAAACATTGGCTATGAGGTTTGTGGTTGTCTAGAGGACTTCAAGAGATCCACTACACTAGTCAGCGACTCGTGTGACCACGTTTAGTCCATGAAATCATGTGTCTTCGTAGAGGTCATTCAGCTTGAATGATGCCTCGTGGGGGCTATATGACCAATGAGTTCTCTAGAAGTTAGGTGATCTGTGAATTTATAATGTTTTTTTCAAATCTCCAGCTGATTGATGCGACACACATGATGTCACGAGAACCTTCACGCATTTATTTTTTAAACGATTATATGTTCAATTTGTCTGAAATGTTTGACTGAATTATTTTCAATTGGATTCTGGTTCTTGTCATGGTTCCTCATATTTGACCAATCAAAGGTCCATGGTCTCTATAAATAATAACTTTGATATTTGATATCAGGTACATATTGATAATGAGATTCTTAAGGGATTCCTTTCACCCACATTCCTAGACTGCCCCTTCACTCGTTGACTCCCTCTATACATGTTTGTATTTTTTGATGATGCTACCATTCCCCCTACAGATTTTAATCTACCATCCCACTGTGTTATTTATTCTCTTGAATTCATTCAATAAAAATTTTAAGATGGTTAGTTGGTTACACCTCGATCCTAGGGATGGTCTTATCTATTGGCCAACTATCTTATAGGTCCATATGGTTATGACTTCACTAAAAAACCAATCACTCAATGTTATTTGAGTATACTCACCTATTCTCTAGACACTTCTAGTGGTGGGTTGTATTTGAAATGGGATCTTCATCCTGGTGGAAACATGCCTAACTTATCGAAATGGCCATTATGGATGAGGTAAATATATTTGTAGTTTTTTATGATCTATTCTAAGTTCATCCTTCTGATGTCATATGTATCTCTCAATTCATCATATATCTCTTATAGGGTATCCTTATATAGATGATTAAACATTAGTGCCTGGGTAAAAATACATTTCACTTGCCCCATGGTGAAGTAGGAATCAGCCCATGGGGAATTTGTTAGCTAATATGAATTACCCCCTTGGGGAAATTAATGATGAATTTCTCCCTGTGATAGGTTTTTGGTATATCCCTCAGCTGACCCCAGTTTTGGAGAGGGAGATACTTATCATTGTTAGGAAGAAATTACATAAATATACAATGATTCAATCACTTATCTTTTTCAAGGATTGGATCAATATCTTCCTTTGTAAGAGTCGAGTTAGGCCAAACACTATCCTCCCTCATAGATTCCCATTTCAATAAGTCCTTGATAGAGATGGCTCCTACTGGGACACCTTGGGATCTGGGGATTATACCTCATGGGGCTATCAGGTTATCCCAAAAGTTTCTTCGGACCTTTTTTTGTAAGTATTTTTAGCTTTTTTTAACGTATGAATTTTCTCGGATGGGGATACATGTTCTTGAATTCTTGATAGCATGAAGTTGATTTCTATGAAACATGAGGAAGGTAAGTAGATTAACATGGATGTAACCTTCCATGAATACCATTATCATATTATGGGTAATATTCAATAGCGTAACACCCCTTATAGGGTCAGTGGTTCTCTTTAGTTCTTGTTAGGCTAGATAGGGGATATTTTCCAATGTTTTGAATATTATAATGCCTCTAAGATCTTGGTTTCAATATCCTATCCTATATTTTAGTACATACATGGGTTGAGGATATGTGCCTAAGTTTCAATAAGTTCATAGGTTCACTGTTTTAATCTGATTGTTTTGACTTTTCTACTTTATGTGCACTGGGTGGCCAGATTAGTGATGATGGCAGCAATTCTCTTGATGAAATATCTTATATGATATAGCATTGATATGGAATCCTCACAGCTAGAGTGGATGATCTGGCCATCTACAATCCATACACACTATATTGATTCACAGGAATGTTTGGTAACATTCTGAGATTTTCCCTCCTTCCCTTATTCAGTGTACGAGGGGAAGGGGATCCGAGAATCATTTATCGATTCTAGATGATACATTCACATGAGGATACCAGAGCTGAGATTGTTCTTATTCCTACTGATGCTTCCACTCTCCTTACCCAGTACAATGGCCCTGCTAGTATAAAAGGTTATCCCAAAATTGTGATAGGCTAGCTGGGCTATCCTTTTTGTAGGCCTCTTAAATCATCAATGCCTTTATATGTGGCATCAATCGAACTGATCGAAGAATTAGGTGAGGCAACAAGGAAGCTGTCTCATTCAGGTGATGACCACTCAGACAGTGAAATTGATTCTGTTGAAGGATTTTATCCTCCAATATAGCCTATAGACTATGTGACTATTGAGATAATAATACATGAGGCATCCTCTCTGGTTTCAACATTCATATGATTAGCCAGTTATTCTACTTCAGTGTCTACCATATTGGATGCCGAGTCTCATTAACACTGTAGAATGATTTTGGAATGGATTTATACCTTGATTAATTAGACCCCCTAGGAAATGTTCTTTAACCATTGGGAACACCTCCATCATTTATTTCATGAAATAGTGGAAATTTTCTCTATTGATAGCCTTTGCATCAAATTATAGAGAATATTATCTTGGCTCGAATAGACTTGGACATGAATAAAAATGATATATGCAATTTGGAGAGTGGGGCTTCCCATGTTAAACAAATTAGGGAGATAGTGGAGGCATTGGAATAGGGTCACCAGTTACTATTTGAACTACAAGAACATATGGATTCATGGACTGTGGAGGTATGGAGGTATGAATAAATGATTTATCATCTATAGTCCAGCCATTTTACATAATCATCCACATTGGACAACTGCCATTGGAGGGTTGAATAATTGACCACTCTGGTCGAAACACTCCATCCAAGGGTACAAGCAGAAGAAGCCGAGAGAGTGGAACTACAACGCTCAATTGATGCCTCCCATCAGACTCTTTCATATCTTTCTAATTCTACCGATAAACTTTTTCTTGACTCACCTTTGGAACTGCACACATTTTTCTGATGAGGCCTTAGAGTGACTCTGAAATGTGTAGATTCCTTCCTCATTTTTATATTGTGAATGGATTAATTTTATAATCATTCTATAATATTAATCAGTTTCTATTTCCTCATGATGTGTATGATATCTTGTTCCTTTTTTATTTTGGAAATTTCCCTCAATATCGATCACTTTCATTAAATTGAGTGAACATGAATGCATGAAATTGAATATTAAAATTATTACATATTTCTTCTAATAGATTCTCATTAATGCCCATAATCATGGGATTATTTATTGATAATCTATTCTAGGTGTCTTGAAGCAAATTATTTTGTAATGGGATCACCCATATAAGAGATATGTTCTGAATGGGGAGTTCTTTGTTTTTTTCCAAAGTAGAAATGCTTTGTTAGAGTAGCTCGATCATGTCAAGACTATATGGATATACTTATAAGACCATGTAGAAATAATTTCCATTGTGCTTTAGTTTATGGTCTTTTATATCAGATGTGGTGTCACTATAGTTTATGGTATTTTAGCTGAGACTTGATATCGATTTATTTTATGGCCTTTTATCTTGAACCTTCTATTTCATTTTTTAAGGTCTTTTATCATGGACCTTTTATTAAATTAGTTTAATGTATTTTAGATCAGAAAAAAATATCACATTAGTTTTAGGTATTTTAGATCAAACCTTCTATTTTTTAGTTTAAATTTTTTTAGCTCAGACCTAACATCGCTTTAGCTTAATTTTTTTAGCTCGGACCTGATATCGATTCAATTTAAGGTCTTTTATCTCGGACTTGATATAGCATTAGTTTAAAGTCTTTTATTTGGGACCAAATATTTCATTAGTTTAGGGTCTTTTAGCTCGGACCTGATATCAAATTATTTTATGGTCTTTTAGCTCAGACCTGATATCAATTTAGTTTACATTGTTTTATCTTGTACTTGATATCTCTTAAGTTTAATGTCTTTTAGCTCAGTCCAGATATTGTTTTAGTTTAAGGACCTTTAGCTCGATCCAAATATGTATTTAGTATAGGGTCTTCTAGCTTAGACCTAATATATATTCATGGGATATGATGAATACATTCTAGGAATGACCTAAAATGCTAGGAGGTGCTGGTTTAAGAAGCAGTGATACTAAGGATCATGAGCATTGGAAATCTATTTTTGCAGAGTGACACATTTCGTTGAAAGCCATATGCGCATATGTGGGAGACAAAAGAATGTATTCATAGTCAACTAAGGGTCACATGAAGATAGGTGTATTTTACCAGGGTTTCAGATGATTTATTGAAGTGATATTGGATGAGGAGAAAATATTCAGGAAGTTGGATCCTCCTAGATAGTTTGAATATGGGTGATGTAAATGATAAGTCAAAAATTCTGATTCCATGAATATGCGATGGTGCAGAAATTCCAGGTATATTCCCTGACATTTTGAGATTCCAGGCTCCACCATAGGGTCGCAATGGCTCAGAATGATTGAGGATACATTATATAAAGGGATAGATTCCTTTAGTTAGAATATCATGGCTTGTGTGAAATTGTAGCATGCCAATAGAGAGATAATATCTACCTCGCTCTGAGGACCGTGAATGGTTTGTACACAATCAAACTTCCAAATTATGAATTTGGATATGTAAATAGGTTCACCTAGGAATGGTTTTATCACCTAGGTGAAATTATATGTCAAATCATGAAGCTTGATCCATATTTCCCATGGTTTTGAATCATGAGTTGTGGGTTATTAATGTAAAGGGCGTGAAGGGTCACAACCCTTACATTAGAAAGGGTATCAAACATGGTGACATAACATCAAATAAATCGAATAATCTTGGTTAGTTTGGTTCAGGGATAGTAAATCATGACCCAAAGTGCACAGATCAAGAGAATTATATGGGACACTCTTACAATGAATGGTTTAGAAAAACGGTGGTGTTGAGTGCTTCCGCGATGATATCAGGACTCATTCAGAACAAGATGTTCTCTTTTATAGTAACAAATTCTATTGACATCCATTGGAACAAATGAATGAACCATGGTCATGTACACATATTCATGCAAAGGTTCCTTGAATCCATATATCCTTTCCAAGTTCCATAAAAGGTCGCAATGATCTGAGACTTCCCAACTCAGGATGTATGATCTGTGGAAAGTGTAAAATAAAATGAGGGTGTAACTACCCTAAAATTTGCACCTCCACATAATGGATGTATTCTCATGGAGAGAAAATTTGAAAAACCATTAATCTAAACTTTTTAATGGACTAGGGTGTCTAGAAATTACATCTTATCTTTTAATAGGGTTACAAAGTAGAGAATAGAGATTTATTCCGTATATATTTTTGCCTCAATTTTTTCCTAAAATAATGGAATGAAGAGTTTAGTGGGTGGAGACTCAACTATTTCTTGTGTCTCTCCATTTGCGGGATTTCACCCTGAAAAGTTTTGTGTCCCTTTTTTTAGGAGTTTAATGTCTTGATATTTGGACCATTATGTGATAGTGTTTAAGGTTTCATAGCTTTGACCATAAAATTGGAAATTTTGGATTATGAATCACATGGACCTGTTATAGGAGATGTTACACAAGAGCCTAATTAGGATACCTAGGGTCAAGAGCACCCCAAAATCCTTCTGGATGGGAGATGGTAAATTTTATAAATCATGGATCAAGGATCTCGGGTCCTGATTAATGATATGAGATAGTCATACCGGGAGTAGTTCAGATATGATGAGTTTTTGAGTTTTTTTAGTGATATTAGGGCTCCCAAGGATCATAATTTCATTTTTCACAGTGACACATTTGGTTGAAGGCCATTAGCACATATACTGGATCTATAGGAATACATGAAAAGTCAGGAAAATGGTCCTTGAAGTCATGTATCCTTTCATAGGGAAATGGATAATTTTAGCAATCTGGGTCACCCAAGACATGATGTTTGGTTTTTGGACCGTGGTTCTTTAAAATATGGTGGAATCACCCTATACATTGGTGGACTAGGTTATATCTCTTGTGGTCCTTTGATAAAGAATAAAAAATGGGTGATGGTTCTCCCATTTTAACGTCACATATTGGGTACATACTTGCCTCCATGTGGATTAACATCATATGGTAAGGATGTACTTCCATTTAGTTTAACATCATGTTGTAAGGAAGCAAATCCTTTCCGTTTAAGGTTATTTGGTAAGGACGTACTTTTGTGTAGTTTAACTTCATGTGGTACGGATATGGGAGATGACGTGAAAGTGTGGAAATGTCGTGGCTGATCCCAAAGATAGAAACTTGGGCATCACTATGTATCTCATGAGGATGATAATAAATCCATGTGTAGTTCTGAATAAAGTCTCCCACACAGGTCTGTCTCATAAGTAAGGAGGGGGAACCTTTATATTTGTTTTTTGTGGCTGGTCTCAAAGTGAGAAATTTGGGAATCACTAGGTATCTTGAGAGGGAAGGAATAAGGTCACACATATTTCTAGAATGGGAACTACTCTAAGTATGTTTGACCCATATGTAGAGGTGGGAATTATTTTTTTTCACCATCATAGATTGTTCTAGGATTAGAGATCCAAGAATCACTACATATCCTATAATGACAAGAATCAAGCTATATGTAATTCTTGAGGCACCATGTATTTTAACGTCTTTCAGTGCGGACAAGGCTGAACTAACATGAATGAATGGAAATTTTGTGGTTTTTCCAAAATATGGAAGTCTAGGCATCACTACATATATCATGAAGATGATAATAAAACCACACATAGTTCTTGAAATCACATGTAGTTTAATGTCATGGAGTGAGGAAACCGAAGGACTAACCTGAAATGATGGGAATATTTTAATTTTCCCCAAGAATGGAAGTATGAGTTTCACTATGTATTTCATGAGAATGAGACTCAAACCACGTGTATTTTTTGAACAACTGTGTAGTTTATCATCAAGAGGTAAGGGAATAAACCATGAATTTTAACATCATGTGTAACGGGAACTGAACATTCAGCTTAATGTCATGTGACGATGACTTATAATAGACATTTGGTGTACCTTTATGACTAGCATGTGAGAGTAACTCACTTCCCAAATTCCTAAGCTCACATGAGCTATGTTCGGTGAGAGAAACAAAGAACTACATGAGTTTCACTACAATCCAGAAGACAAAGGGGGTATGATAATGTAATTTCATATCATGTAGTGGATGGAACTATATATAATATCAAATCATCCCTACATATCCCACAAAAATGGGAATAAATCCATATGTATTTCTAGATAAACTGTGCAGTTTAACGTCTTGTGTAAGGGACATAGGTGGCTCAATTTTAATGGAGATGAATATCATAGATCCATATATATTTACATCATGAGATATAGAAGTTGGACCACCCATTATGAAAGAAAAATAATTCTATTATTGGGGGCAAGAATTAAGGTTTGGGTGTCACTATGTATCCTGTGATGATAGAAATCAAGCCATGTGTTGTTCTTAAGAAACAATGTTGTTTACCATCTTGTATCAAGGAATAACACCATATAATTTAGTGTAATGTAATCAATATTAATGATAAGACTTACTCTGATGTGGATGCCCATGATAACAGCTTATAAAATATATTTCTTGAGAAACCTTGCATTTCTTGGAGGGATGACTTGTTCCCCATTCATTGTGTCTAATGTGTAATCCTTATTTTGGTTAAACTTATATATGATTCAAGGCCCCTACCATTTAGATTCTAGATCTGGGAGCTTCTTTCCAAGTATCACTGAGATTCTAAGGACAAACATGAGTTCTCTATCAAGGAATTAGTGGAGGTGAACTTTTTTTTATTAAATTCCCAAGTTATCTGATTCTGGTGGACCTTGAGGTTATGCAGTGTGTGCATCCTATTCTCATAAAGCATTAAAAAATCATCTAGTCACAGATATAATTTATTTTCTTTGGTGATTTTACTTTATATGGGTACTCGGAGTAATGGCGGCAATACATCCATGGAAAACACTGACTTGGTACCATACACCAAGGAGTATGGTGCTGCTTGTGTAATATTATGCATGGTAGCACGATAGTCCCATAAATCCGGGAGGGGTTTTTCTTGCAAATTCATCTTTTAATTTTTGACCATATTCATTAGTTATTTTATAGATTCTTATTTAAGGCCGCTATCTTCCGATTAGAGTCTACATGATTGAAATATGAGTGATTGGACTTGATGTAGTAAACCTGGTAAAAAAAATTAACTCCATCGAATAAATTATTTTCTTGTTCTACATCAATATTTTGTGTAGGTATCCATTCCTGGTGATGATATGGGACATAATTAAGTTGATTATATTCTTCATTACTACCTCCTTAAGGGGTATGGCCTCAACCCATTTGAAAAATAAGTTTGGAGCAGTAATGATGTACTCGAACTGCTTAGCAGTAGTTTGGGATATGATCCCATGACATCAATCGCCCAAACGGAAAAAGTCCAATAATATTTGGACGTATTAAGATATTCTAGTGGTTTATTGATAATGATTTCATGGATTTGGCGTGCATCAAATTTCTTGGTGAATTCCACACATTCATGTATCATGGTTTAACAATATTATCCTAACCTTCTAGTATGGTTGGAGAGCATGATACTAGATTCAGGGGAACCACAAGAGCCCATATGGACTTATTTCATAATGGTAGGAATCCCTCTTTATTCTATGCATCTAAGAAGGATCTCATATAAGCCATTCTTATCTAAGGTTTACTTCTCATGTAGGCCATTCTAGAGGGTAAATATGAATACATGACATCAAATTTGATCCCTTCTAGCTCTATCCATTGGGAGAGTCTGATTCCGAAGATATCCAATTATGGGATCCATCCATCTATGGGTTAATGTTGTTGAATCACAATCTGGGTGGTGCTGACCTGATTGTTCTATTCTATATCATAGAGTATGGTTTCTAATACCATACTCTGATGTGTAATGTGGAAGATTGTTTCATTTGGGTCAAGATCGGCCAAGAGGGTGGCCACATTGGATAATTCTCCAACATGAGCATTCATTGATTGGGGTACATGATGTAATATTGGCTAAATGGTAATTCATCCATTAGTCCCCTAATATAGCCTATTAGAGTGTCATATTAATATTTCTTGATATAATATTCTCCATTGACGTACTTTATCAAAAACTCTGAATCCCCTTTGATTTTTATGTCAGGTATTTAAAACTGTAGGGCCAATTCCAAGCTAGTGATGAGATCTTGGTGTTCTACCTCATTATTTTTGTGACATTAATATAGTGAGAACAAGATGGGAAAACTGATTTTTTAGGGGAGACAAATACAATACCCAGCCCTACCCAATTGAGAATCAGGTTTTCATTCTTTTATAAATAAGAATACATGAGGTGCCCTCAAAATACTACTCCCATGTTTATGGTATATCATTTTCATAGAAAACCAATTCATCTAAAATCATAGTGTACGCCAGTATATTGGGGGGGGGGGGCAGGATGTGCTTTGAAGAAATCAGCTAGGTCATGTCCTTTCACTGACTTCTGTGACACAAACAAAATTTCATGTTGCTAAATAATGACTTACCATCGGGTCAAGAACCTTATTAGTATTAGATGAAAAAGGATATAATTGAGTAGATCGATATGAGATATTTATTGGAAATCATTTTGTTGTAAGTAATGCCTCATATTTTTTACTATGAAGATTAGTGCAAGGAAAAATATTCCCAAAATAAGAGTATCAAGTCTCAATAACTAGCATTGTCTGACATAGGTAATAGAGACTATTCTCACTCCTAGAATCATTCTTTTGTGTGAGTAGGTCACCAAATATAATTCAATGGTGACCACATATAAGATGAGTGGACTCACATCATCTAGAGGCATCTAAACCAGTGGGTGAAAAAGGGAATTATTGAGACTTTTTAAGGATTTCATTTTGAAATCATCCTCCCATTGGTAGGAGATTCCCTTCTTCATAACCTAATTAAGGGGAGATCTTTTTGGAATAAGTTTTCAATGAACCATTGAATGTAATAAATGTTATCTTGAAGTCCCATAATTTCTCTATGATTTCTATGGGTGGCATTTCTATGATTGCACTAGTCTTCTCTAGGATAACCTAAATTCCATGATGGTGTACCCCAAAACTAAGAATTTTTTTTGAATTTACATCGAAAGTGTATTTCATCAGATTCATCTTTAGATTTTGTTGTTTCATCTTGTCAAAAATTACTTGAGGATCAATGGAGTGATCACAATGCTATCAGGATTTAACCCCTAGGTCATCAATATTAAATTTTGCTCTCGGTCCTAAGAATAGATTAAAGATATGGTGCATGGAAAATTGATTTGCAGTTCTAGTAGTCTTCACGCCAAAGGGAATGACCTAATAAAAATAGATCCCCTAAGGTGATCTGAAGGCAGTGGATTCTTTATATTTGATGTCCGTCATTATCTGATTATACCCTGAGTACCCATCCATGAAAGAAATATCTTGGAAATAAGAAATTTTGTCGATAAAGATTTATGTGATCAGCTATGGGAATCATCCATTGTTCAATACCAATTAAATTCAATAAAATCAATGTAGAACCTAATCTTCTCATTCATCTTCTTGAAAGGGATGACAGTGGAAAGACATCTCTGGTATTACACTTCTTGGAAAATTTTGGCATTGATCAACTTCACAACCTCTACCACTATATTGGTGGCATGAGGTGGGTGTCTTCTTCTAGCTACCTACTTGAAACCTCAATTATAATCTAGTATCCTGAGATGGTTCAAAGCCTTATCTTGGTTTAGTCTATGAATTTTTGGGTACTTCCATGAGAACACATATATGTTCTTCTTTATAAATGTGATGTACATCTCTTACTATTCGAGGGACATGGAAGAAGTCATTATTGTAGGCCCTAGTTCTTCTTATGTTCCAGATTTATCTACCTATGTTCATCAATGGTGGTGGAGACACCTTCCCTGAATACAGGAGTGGTGGTCCTGATTTCAACCTCATCTCCATTGGTATTTAATTCTATGGATTATATTTTAGATGGATATAGTAATTCGGGGGCTCTATTATCATTGTCACGGTGAAAGGGACCATGATAAGAGACATTATCATCCCATGTTTACTGAGTCATTGTATAGAGATGTTAGAGTTGAAAGTATTTGATGTTTTAACTGGTGACGGGAGGGTTTGGGACCGCCATGATTAAATATTTGACCTTGACCTAGCTTTTGGGGGGAACATAGTCACCAGTGAGCATACTCCAAGGATTCACATGGGTTTTGTTGAATCCATTAGGAGAGGAATCCTATATATCATAATCCACCATTTCATGTTTTTCCCACCGTTTTTAGAATTATTCTTCAGCATATATGGCCCCACATGTCATGAAGGTATAACTATCACCATGTAGTATTCCAACATTTCTATTAATGGGATACTTCAGGAACATGTGGAATGTTGAAGGTATCACTAGGTGGTGATGGATCTAGGGCCTTCCTATAATGACATTATATGCATTGTACTTCTAGAATACCATAATCTCAGCGTATAAAAAGAGATCCCCAAACTGGGCTTCAAGACATATTTTCCTAAGAGGCCTTTTCTCATACTTATCATACCCTTGGATGGTTAGCTTAGTGGGATAAATATCCCCCTAACCTTATCACCAATTTCTAAATGTTTGGAGTTGTAAAAGATTAATCCCATGACCATTATAAATCATATCCCATTGAACATTGAAATTATTTAGTCTTCTTGAGACATATAGGGGTATGATGTGTCATTGAAGAGATTGCTCCTGATCATGATCAGTGAATGAGATAGCCTCACGACATTATAATTCCATGGTCTCCACTCAATAGACCTCAACTACATCGACATCTACATCAAACTCTTGTGACCTCGGAAGGGCTTTAATAAGTTCATCCCTATGTTCTTTTGAAAGATGGAGTGCGTCGAGGGATGAGAGCTTAATTAGGACTGCATCCAGCTATTTTAGAACATATTATTTTTGTTCTAGAGGTCAGCACAACACAATATGGGGTTTCTATAGGAAGTGTGTATGATGATCCATGGATTTTGGGATTGAAGAACTTGGTGCTTGTGCAGAGGTTAAGGGAGTATCTGCTTCTAGTGGTGCATGTCGCACCGACCTTACCTATTTCCTAGGTTAATTTGATTGGACCCCTCTATGTTGTCATGCAAGGAAATTCAGTGAGAAAAGCTACTAACGGTCTTTGAGATGCCTACTTGAATTTTTTGGGCTTGCTGGAGTGTTTTCCCACATGTGTCAACTACATATTCATTTTCTATAGGGACATGACCTGTATATTGGGACTGACAACATATGGGGTTTCCCCTATATCCTTAGGTCCATCATATATTTCCACCAGTTCCCCAGTTATGTGTGGGAAACTCATTATATGGGGAGAAAACATCATCATATAAGGGTTATGAAATGTGTATCATGTTAACAGAACCTACTATGAACTCTTTGTTTGATTATAATTTCATTTGGTGGGGAGATGTTAATTTCTAAGATGTTGATGGGAAAAAGTAGAAAATAGTTAATTCTCTCTTTATAGGAGAATATGGCTCTTCCATTTCTATTTATTCATACTTCATTTGGTCTTACACACCTTTGGGAGGCATATTTTGTGTCTCCTACTTAGGTGGTGGAGCGATTTTCGGATTCTGAAACTATGCTTTCAAATTGGCATAGGTTCAATCAACAATCTTTTAGGTCATCCAATTGAAAAACGTTCATGCACAACTGGTTGAGAATTTTTTTCCAATCACTCTCTTCATCTGGTTGGATCATAGTTATGCAACCCATCTGCTCTAAGGAGTTATCAAAATCCACTTGTCTAGAATCGATCATACCTTGAATTATGTATTTTAATATGAAATAGTTCCAGATATTATAACCCAACTTTCTATGTAAATAGCAGTAATAGGGGTGATCAGTGAGGTCCACCTCATCAGGCTTCCTGGTATGTAGAAGTGTGAGAAATTTTTTTTCCATAGATTCCAAGAAATTACTGAGGACATCTTCATATTGGAAGGATTATACATTGTTCATATATTCCTCCAATCGTCAGTGACCTTGATTTCTCTTTACTTCTAGATGAGTGAGATTCTATGGTTGTCACCACTCGATAGGAGGTGTTGGGCAGTTTGGGGCCTGCCTAGGTATTTGGACAGGCACTTCTGCTGTCTTAATAGTGACAACAGTAGCTTCTAATTTCTATATTCTAGGGGCATGGGTCAAGATTTAGATATGGTCCATTGGATGGATTCTTATAAATGTTTCTATGTTTCAAAAAAATCTTAGAATCGACCTGGATAATTCATTAGAATCATAGGTGTCTACAACTCATCCCTAATATTTTCATCATAGAGTTCCAACAGTAGCTCTTGTGGGAGAGGGACTATGAGTGAGTAGGTCAGACCCTTCCACATTTCAATGAATTTAGACATCCTATCATTCTCACTTTATTTTTATTTTGTCAGTTCAATGATCATCATATTCCTAATCATAGAACAGAACTAATAAATTAATTGATGACAACTATTTTCTCATCCTTACATGGATCTTACCGTTATACTGGTATACCAGACAAATGATGTCCTTGTCAGAGTCTGTACATAACTCCTCATCTTTTTGGCCTCCTGTTGATATCAAGGGACCATCATTGGGCCACATCATGATATGAAGTGTGTGAGATGTTTTTCGGGGTTTCACACACAATCAAATATATAAAATGTACGATTTAAAAAATTGGGTGGAGTAAAAGTGTCATCCACTCAATAAGTATATAATTCATCTCAAGATGAATTAGTGTGCATTTCCCTTCCATGACATTCATTCAAGTAGATAAGGACACAATGATGATAAATATAACTGGTGGAACTATTTCCTAAGTCATCTCCCATCTATAGGGAGTTAGTGGGGGTTGAAGTGGTGGCCCCACTTCTATTTCCTATCAATTTACGATTCACCATCTAATTTAATGGGTTTCTTGGAGATGGAGACATTTTTGTTGTAATAGAGGGAAGTCACAATCAATTTTTACTTCCTCATTTTTGTGTACTGGCTATCTGTACCATGATCCAACATTATGGTCTGATACCGCTATTGCGGGAAGATAATCCATGAGAGGAAGTACATTCATCTCTACCTAAAGATGTTACCTAGTGTGGATATTTCCTCTAAGAATTATTTCATTGAGTTATCCAAGAGTTTTTATTTTTCTCTAATATTGTAACAATTTTTCCATTGGATAAAAAACCTCATTTCTTCTAGTAGTTGATTGGTATGTGGTTTGTAAGAACTCGGTTCTTATTCTTGAGGTACGGTTTTCTTCTTTTCCTTTTCCTTTAGTGTTGTTTAGAAAACAAGGGAAATGTGGGGAAAATCCAAAATTTATGGGTACACGCCTTGTACTTTTTTATACACGCCATGTAATTTGGCCGTGTGGGATAAAGATACATGGAATGTGGGATTTTTAGTGATTAATTCTGTAAAATCTAACTACATGTTGTTTACTTAGTAATACACACCTTTTAATCAGTCAGCAGATAAACTGCGAGGTGGTGCAATGTAGCCGCCAGTGGAAGAGTTAAAAAAATAGTACACATAGTGTACTAAAAAGTGCATGTTCTGTAGTTATGTTTTTTCATTAAAAACATGCAGTAGCCTTCTCATTCGATAGAGGAGGCAGAGAACTCACCAGGAGCCGCAGGAGAGGTGGTCGGGACTTCTAGGAGCTCTCGATCGCACACTGGGACTCTAATTCTTTCGTTGTTAATCTCGTTTGAACCGCATGGGTAAGGCCTTCGCTATTCTTGAATCATTCATTCTTATTATTTCCCTATGGGATGATATTTAGGATTGAATGGGTAGTCATTTATCTCAAATCTACACTGTTCATGTTTGTTTGAGGAGGCGCCTTACACGTATATCGATCAGATGAGATTGAGGTAGGTGGTCTTGTGTTTTATTCCATCTTTTGAGTTGATTTTGTGTACCATTGTGCCACACACCCATGTTCGGGGTGTCATGTGACTAAGTCCTTGACTGTTTAGATACCTAGAATTGCATAGGTAATCTTATGATTATGTATAAACTGTTGTTGGGATTGTTGCTTGGATCCAGGGCCACCCTGAGGGTGTGTTTCCCTTGTTTAGCAATTTGGCAAGGATGACTATGGGTATGCCATGATTACAATATGTTTTGAGTTTTCTTGAGAGGAATCATATATAAATTTCTTTCTTATGCTTTGGGCTCAGCCCAGTTACATGATTCTCTTCTATTTAGCATGAGGGCAAGGTTCTGTTTTTCCTGAAGGCAAGGTTCTGTTTAGCTTGAGTGCAAGGTTCTATTTAGCCTGATGGAAGGGTTTTGTTTCGCATGAGGGAAAGGTTTCATTTCTCATGAGGGAAAAGTTTTTTTTAGTCTGAGGGAAAGGTTTGGTTTTTCCTGAGGGCAATAGTTCTTATGCCTGAGAGAAATATTCTTTATGCCTAAGGGCAGTCACCTGAGGGTTTCGTTTCTATTTTCCTGAGGGTAAGGATTTGCACGTCTGAGGACAATGGTTAATTTGAAAATTCACTATGTTGATTTCTTATTTTGTTCCTCCAAAGATAAAGCAAAGGCTTAGAATTGTTAAATATTTATTAAAATGGCAATGTAAATGGTAGAGGTAGTAACATTAGAGTACTTCCTACTTTACTGCATTTCATTATTGCACACTATTGTTGCACATTTTCTCTGACAGTTGTGCACATGCCTTTTTTGGTTTCCCACTAGGATTTATTTCTCACACCCTTTTTGGGTCATGTCTTGGGACCAAAAAGATTATATTACTGTCGGTGTCAATAAGGGCAAGGGTCCCTACATAGGTACATGATTTTTTTAGAGGAGTGGGATAGCATGGGACTAGGATTAGGCTTGAGATGATGCTTCCTTCCTATTTCACTGTTTTGATTTAGTTTTTCCAAACTTTTTACTTTGTGTTGTATTTTATCTGATGTTATTGAATCCTATTTTGGCTTCTTTATTAGAATTAGTGACACGTTTCATCATTATATATATAACTGTTGGTTTTATTTTACATCAGTTCTGTTTTCCATTTCAGGTTTATATTGCTTACTGCTTCTGCTTTGTGTTTTTATATTTACTCTGCTACACTACACTTTGAAAAATGAGGTAATAGTTTCCCCGCTATCATTCATAGGCCCTCACTTCTTGTTGGTAGCCTTTGGCATTTTGGAAAATGTGCTTGAGGTCATGTGACCAACTGGGTTCAGGTCACCCGTTGTGTGGAACCCGGATCTGGGACGTTAAAAAGTGGTATCAGAGGAGGTTCTTTTCTTTGACTTACTATATAGAGCATATAGCTAGGGTTAGGAAAGAATTGGTACATGTTAGTAAGCTGTGCTTGGGAGTAGCTAACCCATGTATAGGGAAAACCCAATCTACCTTGTTTAATTGAAATTTTTTGGTTTTTCAATTTTACAGTTGATTTGATTTTCACTGTTGGGTGACGCACTTATGGTGTGATATTTATATTTTATACTTGGGTTCTATTTAGTTTAAACCCGATGAGATGAGGGAATGCTATCACATGCATCATTTAGGCACATGTTATAATCACATGTAATGCATAGTTTCCATGACATGTTGGTGCATTAGAAATTGCATGTTGTTGTGATAGTTGTTTGGCTAGAAAATGAATATTGTTGTGGTAGATTCCTTGATAAAATACCTTCTATTTTATAGGGTATTGTTATATAAGGTTTTGTGAATGAACGCCAAACTTTGGTTCTTGAGGAGTATGGGCCCTCAACAATCAGAATTTGCGGGATCTTCGACTTGTTTACCTTGATATAACATGTATAAGATGCCAAGCTTTGGTTCGTGGGGAGTATGGGCCCTCACGGATTGAAATTTGGAACCTTGGTGTTTGTTTCAGTGTTTTTATAGACTCCATATTAGATTCAAAAGCATACAATCTGAAATAACCTAGAATACATGTTGTGTAGTTTTGACAACACGCTATGTGTTCTTCTGTTCCGGAGGAAACTGTTTTTCTTAAGTACACGCTATGTACCTTGTGTACACGCTGTGTAGTCTCTAACCATGTCATAGGCCATGTGGGAAAAGATACAGGATGAGGAAGTTATTGGGGAAACACATTGTGTACCGGTTGTACACGCAGTGTAGGGATGACTATGTGTCTACCCATGTAACTAACAACACGAACGATTAAACCATAAGCTATGCACGCCGTGTCAGGATTGAACATGCCGCGTTCTCTTTCCCAGGTAGCCAGCCATGTATCCAACAAAAATGGTTGGTTGGGGCTTCTTAGTACATGTCGTTTTCATCTGGATCATGTCGTGTAGTGTAGACTAGGTACACAGGTCATGTCACTAACAACACAGGATGGTAAAGCTTGTCTAGTACACGCCTTGTCTACCTTTAACACATCATGTAGTCTTGTCTTAGGAGAGCCGTGTGGATTAACCGTGTAGAAGTACTTGGGTAGGGAAAGAATATTCAAGTACACGCCCTGTGTTTGGGGTGTTACACGATCAGTTCTAGCTGAAGTACACGCCCTTGTGAATGGCTTATGGGAATATGGCATGTAGAAATTATACAAGCCGTGTAGTAAGGTTTTGTAAAATTTTAGTGATTTCCTTCTCTTTTTCCCTTCATGGTCTCCTAGTTTTCAGTCCTTGATAATCTTGATCTAAGGTGTGCGTTTGACCTTGTAGATTCATGCCGCCGAGACGACCATGAGTTGTTCTCCAAGAGAGTGGCGACGATTATACCCCAGAGATGGTAGGCCATGGACTACTGATGGATCCACCAGTAGTTCCAGATGTGGTGCCCGCTGTAGATACCCGAAGCTTAGCATACATGGACATTACATTACTTTTGCGGAATACTTAGTACATAACAAAAACACACACATAAGGACCGTAATAGTTTAGTGTCTTTGGAAACTTGGAAAATAATCTTCTAATCGTGGTGAAAGATATTCAACATCTCCCATAAAGATCTTCCCTTTTTTTCTTACCTAAAACCTTTCTTTATATCCTGGGGAAAAGAAAACATAAAAGAGTGAGCTCAAATGCTCAGTAAGGGTAAACAAAAGAAATATCAATCACATCATATTCATAAAAACATAACATTTTGGAAATCTTAACCAGCAAAAGAGATCATAATATCATAACAAGGGATAAATCATAGTAGTGAAATGTAATCCCAATAATCATAACATAAAACATGAAACATTCTGGCATACACAATAATCATTGAGAATCATTTCTTGTTAGTCAAGACTCATATTCAAGACTATCTCAGTGGACAAAGTCCATTTCTGAACCAAGTTCACTCCTCGTTTCAGTCCTATTTCACTGAACCGGTTTAACCTGCCATTCCATCCATGTATATCTCATGAGATATAAAATCATTACCCAATTCATTGGAGGGATATATAGGTCCCACCCATCTCATAATGATACCATTCTTATGTGTGCCACAAAATAAGAAAAGCATACATCATAGCATAACCCATGTAATAAAAATGGGAATCTTAAACATCGTGACATCATAAAACACTTCATATAAGATAAATGAATTCATAAAAATATAATTCCATCACAACATAATCAAATCAATTTAATAATAGGGATAAAAACAGAACCCTTTATTATCTTATATGGAAAATAATTTTGATAAAACACTTGAACTCCATTCTTGAGGAAAATATTCTTTATGCTTCAAAAACACTTTTCCTTTCTTAACATGTCGTACAATTATAAACTAAAAGAAGTTGATTAAAAATTAACTTGAAAACTTTTAAAGGAAGCTTCTTGGAAATAATGTTTTAAAAATTCATTCATGCCGTATAAGTTAAAAAAAAATTCTTCGTACTTTTGTTGGAAAAGTCAAAAAGTACCTCGTACGAAAAACGACAAAAGATTCCTTTCATATCCTTTACTAAAAACTCAATGAAGGGTAGAATTGGATTTAAAAAATTGTAGGTGGATGGAAATAATATTACATATTGAGGAGTCATGAATGTGGATGAAAAAATACACCCTAGTAAATGCAAAAGTGTAAACAATCTCGGATAAAAATGAGATTATGATATTTCCCTTACCTTAGGTCTGATTTGCTTCGTAAGTGTCTGAACCTCCTGTATAATGATTTAAATAATGTCATTGACTTATTCCATAATCATAATCATTGTTATGATCTCATATATGGTTCACTTATGACTTTATTTTACCTGTTCTTTTGTAAATTCCATGTGAAAGAGTGTTTTGGTTAAAATCATTTCTTTTGTCATCCGTGTTTTGATTTGTAATTATTCATATGATTACTTAGATCATGATTACTAAATTACAGAATATAAAACATGATTTTTATATAATATATATTCATAATATACATATATATAATAGATCAGTAAAAAGAAAGAAATACACCGTTCATGGAGATGGTAAGTCGTACGTACGCATGAACGCTGTTTTCGTTTCCTTATTGAGTTGAATGGAATTAAGTAGATGACATAATTATATATACACATAAATCCAGTATCATTATTATGTCATATATTTCATGATTACTTATTATATATACTTTATAATCATTCATGAATGGTTAACGTGGAGAATGAATCTCATCGCGTCATGGAGACGGTAGTCCGTACGTACGCACGAGCGATGATATCATTCTCATGATCGTTGAATTGTATTGGAGTGTACGTCTACTATTTCAGAATCAATATCACTTTACAATATTCAAATATAGTATTTATTTACACCATTATACCCATCCAAGTAAGGTGGTGGTGGAAAATAGATTACACCACGGCGTGGAGACGGTATTCCGTACGTACGCACGTGCGGTGATTTCATTTTCCATAGGATGGATAGATGGTGAAATATGGTTGTTTCATACTTATAATAACATATCAGTATATGAGTGACACTGATGTTATTAATTCATAATAAAACAACTAAAGAAGAAGAAGTGAATGAATAAATAGAGTTGAAAGAATCGGTAACGGACATTACCTCTTCTTTGAAGTGCTTCATTGAGACCTCCTTTTAGGGCACTAAAATAGGTATTTTAAGAAGACCAGGACCTCTAAGATGTTTCCATGGAAGTGGATAGGAAAAATTGGCAGGGTTTGGATGAGAATGACGGCTCAAATTGGTGTGAGGAGGAGAGGGAGGAGGTTTCCTTTTATAAGGGAGGAGAGGGGCACCTTTGGAATAACTAAAAATATTATTTTATTATAAAGCCAAATTCGGTTTTAAATAGCTAAAAATTGATTTATTTCGATGATAAGGTGGGTATGGGTCAAAATACTCTCATCCAATCGAATTTAGACAAGTTTAGGTTCCTATTTTGACCTTATCATTTAGATTTAACATTAAGTTAAATAATTTTACTTTTACCGTGTCTTATTGTGTTCTTAAACTATAAGGTTAATAAACTTACTATAAAAATTCAAACGAACACAAAGTTGTTTATTATTAATATATATAACCTTATCTAAGTCATTTTTCTGAACCTTAGATTTTTTGGAATAAAATAACAATTATTAATATAATTTTTTTTTTAAATCTATTTTATGTCAATTTTGACACTATTTAGTAATTGATTTTTGTGATAATCATAAAATAATGATTAGTTCAAAAAAAGTTAATTAAATCAATAATAACATGTAATATTAACCTATAAAATTATTGTAATTCATAAAATGACTCAAATTATATTTATTTGGGTATTTATAATATCAATTATTCTAATTTTTCACTATTATGGTAATTACTACATCATCATTGTGTCATAAATAAATTAATTTATTTAATGTCTAGAAATTATAAATAAAATATAATTATGTAGGAAATCGTATTATATTTCTAATTAATATTTAAAATCGAATTTATCTTATTTCTAACCCTATATTAAAAATGTTGTAGTAAATAAACTTTTATTTTAACTTTTTTAACTCTTCTTTGAATTAAATAATAATAAATAACCTAATCTAATCCAAGTGGGCCTAAATGGACATATTTTAATCCTAATATTGTTTTTGGTTGAATTAAACTTATCCAATAGTATTAGGACATGTGTTAGGGTAATAATAATATCATTTTTACCCTTAATTACCCTATTTACTTTTAACTGTGGTAAAAAAAAGTAAAAAGTTACCATTCACCAAAAATTATTTTCATCTCATTGAACCACTTATTAATTACTGACATCAACCATGTCTCTCGGATTTTTGAAATTCCACTCACAGAAGTGGTAAAATTATGTTTTATGAAAAATTCATTTTTTTAACTACCACTTAGTGGTTTCACTATTCATCAAAAAATGAAAGTTTCCAGAAAAATACCAAAAATAATGCCTAAGATATATTTGATATTATGAATTAAAAAATGATGTCTATTTTACCAAATTAAAAACATATCAGTTGCATTAATTAATTTAAAAATTAATTCCCGTTGTCAAAACAAATAGAGTGTTCTTAAGAGATAATAACTATAAAAAGATTGACATTTGTTTATATCTGGTTTAAATGTGAAATTACCCACAATGACCAACATTGTATTAAATTATAAAAATATATTCTAAATATAATTTAAAACCACTTAAATTAATAATTTATCACTATTAATTATTTCTATTAAAAAGGTTGTTTTTAATTAAAATTTAGTAATTTTCACTATTCATCAGAAAATGAAAGTTATCTGAAAAGTACCAAAATTTCACCCTAAGCTAATTTCGATATTCCGAATCCAAAAATGAAGTCCATTTTGAAAAATAAAATTTTCAAAATATCAAAAAGTGTTTATTACTATTCATAACGGCTAGTTTTAAAAATATTTTAATAGCATATCATTGTTTAGCGAAACTCGGTATTGCGTACAACACACGTTATCGCGGAAGTTCGCGCTTTCGTGTAATGCAAGGAAAGTCAAGGATGCATGTTGGGCAAGCTTCTATGGGTGTAACGAACAAAAACAAGACATTAATTAAATTAAAAAGAATATTATTCATAAAATCTCGGGGTGTTACATTCTTCCCCCTTAAAATGAATTTCGCCCTCGAAATTCGTCGGGGTTATAAATGGTTTACTACTCGAAAGTTTGTTTAATAGAAACCCACATCATAAAAAGGAATACCCAAACTTGGCTTTAAAAACTAATGTATGAAATGTAACGGTTACCCAAATTAACTCATCACTGGGTTTCCACGTAGGAGAACATAGGTGAAAATATGCATATGGAAGAAAAATCTAACCATTAAGTTCTGATGGAGAGTGGTAGAGAACATGGCTATGAAATAGCCAACAATCACAAAGCCATAGATTTGTGATGATCTAAGGTACCATCTGATTCATCAGACATAAGGGCACTAGGACAACATTTTTGGTTTTCAAGATCATTTCCCTAAATTTGGTGAATGAAAAGAAATACTTACATGATTTTGGTACAATATCATTATTGTTTGTGCTTTGAACAATTTCCACTTCATCTCTTAAAGAAATGAATTTGAATGATGGGTCATTCCATCTATTTAAAAAGGTTAGAAAATGTTATCAAATATACATAAGTCCATCTATGGTGAGGTTAATCATAAACGATTCCAAAAATGAACATATACTTCATATATCATACCGCGTAATAAAATAAAACTAGTTTCTACTAACCAGGGACTTCCTGTAGACCAGTGGTAGGCGATAAAGGCCAGTCGCACTTCGGTTGTGGGTTCGATTCCCACAGCCTTGTCCGACGTGATGGTTTGTCGCCCGTCCAGCAGGTTGTCCTTTTTCTAAAGCTATATTACTATAACATCCTATCAATAATATTGAAAAAAGTTCTATCCTAACTTATGCCCAACATAATCCATTCCAATCTTTTGGCTTATCTAAAATACTTCGGTCCAAGCTCATAGTATAAAGAAAATTATTACTTGAAATGTCACATAATAATCAGGTGAATGCCATCATTTATCCCCCATATATCATAAGATATATCTTGTTGGTCAAATTACAAACATTTGAATACCTTAATCATGTATTCTCTTGAAGAATGAATACCCATTAATTGAACCACAGTGAAAACATGAATTCAGTCAAAAGTTAACTCCTTCCACATACCAAAATCAAAAAATTCTATATACTCAAACCATGATATAACCTTCTCCTTATATCAGTCATGAGCTCATGAATACGGTCAAACATTTCATTTTCTCGTTTTCCTTTAATTAGGCACATATCATATTTTTTTCCAAAAATATCTCAATCACATTCTATGGTTACCGGTAACATTGAAAACCACAATAGACCAATACCTTAATATTCCAATATTCCACGATACTATATACAACATTATTTTGGAATCCCATTACATAAACACTAAATCATTCCACCACATCGTTGTCATATTCAACATCGCCAATAGTGATCGCATATGACATCCCTTTGTCCTTTGCCTTAAGTGGTTGCTCATGTCGATCATCACTAACCCTTGGATTAGGGCATTTATTGGCATAATGCCACATTTCCTTGCACTTGAAGCATTGAAGTATTGGTGGTATGTTCTCTGTAGTCTTTTAATTATTCACATATTTAGAAACCCTTTTTCCATTACTTCAACACTCAGCTGCTCGATGACCTTCTTTTCCACACTTAAAACATTTTCTAGTCCCTTTAAGACAATCTCCACCATGCTTCTTTCCACACTTTGAGCATAAGGAAACATTCATATTCCTTTCACCATTATTCTGAGATTTCTCCTTGAACTCCATCTTTCGTTTCTTGTCAAAACCATGAGATGGATATGTAACACCAACTTCCATTTCTACCTTGATAGCACAACGCACAATTTCTTCATAGCTACTGATGTCTCTTATAGCTAATGCCCTTCGAAGATTTGGTTTTATGCCACTGAAGAATCGATCAACTTTACGTTCAGGTTGGATGATAAATCCAGATGCATACCTTGCAAGACTTGTAAAATTCGCTTCGTATATACCAATAGATTCATCATCCTTTTGCTTTAGTTCAAGAAACTCCTTCTCCATCTTTGTTCGAAGAATATGAGGGAAGTACTTATTGAAATATTTGTTCTTGAACTCTTCCCATTCCATGGACTCAATTTCATCTCTTGGCCTCATATTCTTGATAAGATTCCACCATTGATCAACATCTCCTTCCAAACGATACACCTCTAAGATGACTCTATCATGTTCAAAACATTGAAGAACTGAATATAGATTTTCAGTAGTACTGATCCATTGTTCAGCAACAAGTGGATCAGAAGACCCACTGAAAAAAGGTGGATGTTGCCTCATGAAGGACATAATTGAATATTGTTCCCTTATCTACTCATTTGGAAGTCAATAATGATTCATAGCTTGTGTAAGTATATCAATAATATTTTTCACTCAATCTCCCATAACATTTGTTTTCTCAGGAGGACAATAATTGCATTGTCCATTACATTGATCAACACGGTTCCTTCGGGTTCCAGCCATCGTCTAAAACCCAAAAAGAATATTGTGAGAGGCAAAAATCATGCTAGGGAAAACAAAATAATAAAGGGGAGTACCTTCAATATCTAACATCTTAGGTTACCATAATTCTAGTACTATAACCTATACTTATACTTAACCTTAGGTACATCCCTAGACATACCTTAGAAATATCTCTAGGGATCTCACTAAAGTTCTCGTATCCATGTTTCCAAAGGTTGACTAAACCTTTCCTCTGATACCAACTTTAGAGACCCGAATCTTAATGTACATGGACATTACATTACTTTTTTGGAATACTTAGTACATAACAAAAACACACACACAAGGACTGTAATAGTTTAGTGTCTTTGGAAACTCGGAATATAATCTTCTAATCGTGGTGAATGATCTTCATCATCTCCCATAAAGATCTTCCCTTTTTTTTCTTACCTAAAACCTTTATTTATATACTGGGGAAAAGAAAACATAAAAGAGTGAGCTCAAATGCTCAGTAAGGGTAAACAAAAAAAATATCAATCACATCATATTCATAAGAACATAACATTTTGGAAATCTTAACCTGCAAAAAAATCATAATATCATAACATGGGATAAATCATAGTAGGGAATTGTAATACCAATAATCATAACATAAAACATGAAACTTTGTGGCATACACACATAATCATTGAGAATCATTTATTGTTAGTCAAGACTCATTGCCAATACTATCTTAGTGGACAAAGTCCATTTCTGAACCGAGTTCACTCCTCGTTTCAGTCCTGTTTCACTGAACCGGTTTAACCTGCCGTTCCAGCCATGTCTATCTCTTGAGATATAAAATACTTAACCAATGAATTGGAGGGAGATATAGGTCCCACCCATCTCATAATGATACCATTCTTATGTGTGCCACAAAATCAGAAAACCATACATCATAGCATAACCCATGTAATAAAAATGTGAATCTTAAACATCGTAACATCATAAAACAATTCATATAAGATAAAGGAATTCATAAAAATATAATTCCATCACAACATAATCAAATAAATGTAATAATAGGGATAAAAACATAACCCTATATTATCTTAGATGGAAAATAATTTTGATAAAACACTTGAACTCCATTCTTGAGGAAAATATCCTCTCTGCTTCAAAAACACATTTCTTTCTTAACATGTCGTACAATTATAAACTAAAAGAATTTAATTAAAAATAAACATGAAAACTTGTAAAGGAAGCTTCATGGAAATAATGTTTTAAAAATCCATTCATTCCGAATAATTTTAAAAAAACATTCTTCGTACTTTTGTCGGAAAAGTCAAAAAGTACCTCGTACGAAAAACGACAAAAGATTCCTTTCATATCCTTTACTAAAAACTCACCGAAGGGTAAAATTGGATTTATAAAATTGTAGGTGGATGGAAATAATATTACATATTGAGGAAACATGGATGTGGATGATAAAATACACCCCAGTAAATGCCAAAGTATAAACAATCTCAGATAAAAATGAGATTGTGATATTTCCCTTACCTTAGGTCTGATTTGCTTCGTAAGTGTCCGAACCTCCTGTATAATGATTTAAATAATGTCATTGACTTATTCCAGAATCATACTCATTGTTATGATATCATATATGGTTCACTTATGACTTTATTTTAACTGTTCTTTTGTAAATTCCATGTTAATGAGCATTTTGGGTAAAATCGTTTCCTTTGTCGTCCGTGTTTTGACTTGTAATTATTCATATGATTACCTAGATCATTATTACTTAATTCTAGAATATAAAACATGATTTATATATAATATATATTCAAAATACACATATATATAATAGATCAGTAAATCGAATGAAATACACCATTCATGGAGACGGTAAGCCGTACGTACGCATGAACGCTGTTTTCGTTTCTTTATTGAGTTGAATATAATTAAGTAGATGACATGCGTATATATAAAAATAAATCCAGTATCATTATTATGTCATATATTTCATGATTATTTATTATATATAATTTATAATCATTCATGAATGGTTAACGTGGAGGATGAATCTCATCACGTCGTGGAGACGGTAGTCCGTACGTACGCACGAGCGATGATATCGTTCTCATGATCGTTGAATTGTATTAGAGTGTATGTATAATATTTAAGAATCAATATAACTTTACAATAGCCATATATAGTCATTATTTACACCATTATACCCATCCAAGTAAGGTGGGGGTGGAAAATAGATTACACCACGGTGTGGAGACGGTATTCCATACGTACGCACGCGCGGTGATTTTGTTTTCCGTAGGATGGATAGATGGTGAAATATGGTTGTTATATACTTATAATAACATATCAGTATATGAGTGATACTGATGTTGTTACTTCATAATAAACAACTAAAGAAGAATAAGTTGAAGAATAAATTAAGTTGAAAGAATCGGTAATGGACATTACCTCTTCTTTGAAGTGCTTCTTTGAGACCTCCTTTTAGGGCACTAAAATTGTATTTGAAGAATTCCAGGACCTCTAGGATGTTTCTAGGGAAGTGGAGAGGAGAAATTGTCAGGGGATGGCCGAGCTTAAAGGCTCAAATTGGTGTGATGAGTAGAGGGAGGAGGTGCCCTTTTATAAGGGAGGAGAGGGGCACCTTTGGAATAACTAAAAATATTATTTTATTATAAAGCCAAATTCGGTTTTAAGTAGCTCCAAATTGATTTATTTCGAAGCTAAGGTGGGTATGGGTCGATATACTCTAATCCAATAGAATTTAGACCAGTTTATGTTCCTATTTTGACCTTATCATTTAGATTTAACATTTAGTTAAATATTTTTACTTTTACCGTGTCTTCTTGTGTTCTTACACTATAAGGCTAATAAACTTACTATAACAATCCAAACGAACCCCAAGTTGTTTATTATTAATATATATAACCTTATCTAAGTCATTTGGCCGAACCTTAGATTTTTACGAATAAAATAACAATTAATAATATAATATTTGTTTTAAAAACTATTTTATGTCAATTTTGACACTATTTAGTAATTGATTTTTGTGAAAATCATAACAGAATGATTATTTATAAAAACTTTAATTAAATCAATAATAACATGGAATAGTAACCTTTAAAATTAGTGGAATTCAGAAAAAGTCTCAAATTATATTTATTTGGGTATTTATAATATCAATTATTCTAATTTTTCACTATTATGGTAATTACTGCATCATCGTTGTGTCATAAATTAATTAATTTATTTAATGTATAAAATTTATAAATAAAATATCATTATGCAGGAAATCTTATTATCTTCCTAATTAATATTTACAATTGAATTTATGTTATGTATAACCCTATATTAAAAATGTTGTAGTAAATAAACTTTGATTTTAACTCTTTTAACTCTTCTTTGAATTAAATAATAATAAATGTCCTAATCTAATCCAAGTGGGCCTAAATGGTCATATTTTATTCCTAAGGTTGTTTTGGGTCGAATTAAACTTATCCAATAGAATTATAACATGTGTTAGGGTAATAATAATATCATTTTTACCCTTAATTACCCTATTTACTTTTAACCGTGGTAAAAAAAAGTAAAAAGTTACTATTCACCAAAAATTATTTTCATCTCATTGAACCACATTTTACTTCCTGATATCAACCGTGTCTCTCGGATTTTTGAAATTCCACTCACAGAAGTGGTAAAATTAAGATTTATGAAAAATTCATTTTTTTAACTACCACATAGTGGTTTCACTATTCATCAAAAAATGAAAGTTTCCAGAAAAATACCAAAAATTATGCCTAAGATATATTTGATATTATGAATTCAAAAATGATGACTATTTTACCAAATTCAAAACATATCACTTGCATTAATTAATTTAAAAATTAATTCCCGTCGTCGAAACAAATAGCGTGTTCTTAAGAGATAATAACTATCAAAAGATTGACATTTGTTTATGTCTGGTTTAAATGTGAAATTACATCCAATGACCAACATTGTATTAAATTGTAAAAATATATTCTAATTATACGTTAAAACCACTAAAATTAATAATTTATCACTATTAATTATTTCGATTAAAAAGGTTGTTTTTAATTAAAATTTATTAATTTTCACTATTCATTAGAAATTGAAAGTTATCCGAAAAGTACCAAAATTTCAACCTAAGATAATTTCGATATTCCTAATCCAAAAATGAAGTCCATTTTGAAAAATAAAATTTACAGAATTTCAAAAGGTGGTTATTACTATTCATAACGGCTAGTTTTAATAATATTTTAATAGCATATCATTGTTTAGAGAAACTCGGTATTGCGTACAACACACGCTATCGCGAAAGGTCATGCTTGAGTGTAATGCAAGGCAATTCAAGGATGTGTGCTGTGCAAGATTCTTTTGGTGTAGAGTACAACAAAAGACATTAATGAAATTAAAAAAATTATTTTTCATAAAATCTCGGGGTGTTACACCAGCCGTTATACCAGATGCAAGAACAGATGCAAAGTTCAGTGAAGGATTCATGTGGTTCATGTAGACCATTCAGGGAACACTGCAGGTTTCCGCATCTATGGAAGAGCTGACATCTATATTCCTACAGCAGCATCTGCTAATGTTTCAGGGGATGGAAGATCACAGGTTGTGTAGTCATGACTGGATTCTATGAAGATGATATTTGAGCATCTGGAGATGCCTCCTGAGAGGAGGGTGAAGCTTGATACATACATGTTGCGTGACTCCACCAAGAGATAGTGGGATGTTACCACCCAGATAGAGCATCATTGAGACATGGTGTGGGATAATTTTTATGCAGTATTCTATGACTTTTTCTTTCCAGATACACTGAGGGTAGATCGAGCTCGAGCGTTCATGAATCTGTAGCAGGGTGCTATGTTAGTGATGGACTATTCTTCTGCTTCACCGAACTACAACATTTTTCACCTATTCTGGTGGGTGATGAGATTTTGAAGGATAGACTCATTGAGGATGGTCTTTGATATGAAATTCAAGCGATGTTGAATGTTTTCAGGATTCCTATAGTGCATGCTATTGTGAACCAGTAGTTGATTATATAGCAAAACCTGCGGGAATCTAGTGGCATGGACCAGGGTGTTCTGACACCGGTCTATGGTACTATTTTTTCTGGAAAAAGGAATATGCAAGTAGATTTCTCTCATGGTGGTATTACTAGCCAGAATAATTCTTCAGGTGTCCTGGTAATATGCTACCGTGTGGTATAGAGAGGCATAAGAGACCTCAGTGTCCCTATGACCCAATGGAGTGCCGAGCTTGGGGAAATATGGGTCATCTTTACGATTTTTGTAGGGTGTTTCTCCTAGTGACTAGTGAGAGGGGTTCTTTACAGACTTCGCGTGCAGGAGTAGGACCAGTAGATTCATACCAGTCATGGAATTGGAATATGTCAGGATGATCAGGACAAGGTGGTGGTCGTGGCCATGGTAGCTAGACACCACGATTTAAGAGATAGAAGGGTGGTTCAGCTTAGGGTAGCCAGGCTATGTCATAGGTCTGCGGAACTAGGTAGACATATGCAGTGCAACAGACCGAACCGGAGCAGGATCTCAGACCTTCCACTGTCATAGGTACTATTATAGTTTCTTCTAATTTATCTTCTGTAATCTTCTACACCAGTGATACACATAGCTTTATATCTATGCTTACTGTGGAGAGCCTCGGGCTATGTGTTTCTTCTTCTTCTTATATCATGATCCTAGAAACTCTGTTGGTAATTACAATGGTAGGTGTGCATCAGTTCAAAAAGTTCCCCCTAGATGTTGGTGGGTGTCACTTTATTTGGGACCTCAATGTCTTAGAGATGACGAGCTATGATGTCATTCTTAGTATGTACTATTTGGTACCCTTTTGAGCCTTTGTAGACTACTATCATCGCAGGGTGAGTTTCACATCACCATAGGGCAGAGAGTTTCTATACATGGGTGAATAGGATGTCCAGGCGAGCCGAGCTAGACTCGAGTGTTATGGGTGAGGTGGAGTGACCAACCAGATTGCGAGTGGATGACCGGGGAAATTTTCATAAGGATTTTCCTCCAGTGGTAAATCATTTCCGATATATCTTTCTGGATGACTTTTCAGGTCTACCTCCGGAGCAAGAGGTGGATTTCTCTATTGAGATTGTTCCAGGAGCGGTGATGGAGTCCATTCCTCCTTATAGTGTGGCTACACAAGAATTGCAGGAGCTCAAGAGGTAGTTAAGGGAGTTACACACCAATGGTTTTATCCGACCTAGTATTTCTCTCTAGGGTTTGCCTATCCTTTTCGCTAAGAAGTAAGATGGTACCCTTAGACTATGCATGGATTATCAGAAACTAAACCAATTGACGGTTAAGAACTACTATGCTTTACCAAGAATTTATGATCTTTTTTATCATCATTGAGGAGAACGAGTGTTCTCGAAGATTGAATTGTTACTTGGATATCATCAGTCATGTATTAGACCATCAGACATACCTCTTATAGCCTTTTAATGCAGATATGGTCTATATGTGTACTTGGTCATGCCGTTCGGACTCACAAACGCACCAGTAGTTTTCATGGCTCTGATTAATCATGTGTTCCACCAATATCTAGATTCTTTTGTGGTAGTCTTCATGTATGATATCTTAGTGTACTCTCACACTTGATAGGACCATGCCACCCATCATGAGATCATGCTGATTACACTGAGAGAGAATCAGTTATATGTTATGCTCTCAAAGTTCCACTTTTGGATGGACAAGATTCACTTCCTGGGTTATATTATCTCAGAGGCAGGAGTTGTGGTAGACCCGTAGAAAGTGAGAGCAGTATTTTTTTGGTAGAATCCTAAGAATGTGTTTGAAATACAAAGTTTCTTAGGGCTATCTATTTTCTACAGGCACTTCATATAGGACTTCCCCCTCTTAGCAGCACCATTGATGGGTTTGACTAAGAAGGGTATGAAGTTCATTTGGCCAGAAGCTTGAAAGACAGCCTTTCAAAAGCTGAAGAAAGGTTGACATATTCACCAGTAGTGATACTTCTTGAGAAAGGGAAGAGCTATATAGTTTAATTTGATGCATCAAGTATTGGGCTAGGAGTAGTGTTGATGCATGGTGATCAAGTAGTTGTGTATGGGTCTCAGCAGTTGAGGCCACATGAGAGGAATTACCTGACGCGTGATCTCGAGTTGGCTATAGTTGTTCATGCGTTACACTGTTGGATACATTATCTCTTGGGAGAACATTTTGTGATGTTTACAGACCAAAAAATTCTTAAATACAACTTTACCCAGCATGAATTGAATTTGATACAGTGAAGGTGGGTTGAATACCTTCAGTTTTTCGACTTTGAGATTTCTTATACACCTGTTAAGGGTAACGCAGTAGCTGAGGCACTGAGTAGGAGGACTCAGATGCAGGGAGTATAGGAGGCCAGTGTTGACTAGAAGCTTATGGATTTCTTCTCAGAGATGCATTTGGAGGTGCACGATAGTCAGGGGAGAGCCTATATTTCATCCTGAACTGTGACTTCTACCCTCTTCGATAGAGTGAGGATGAGACAGATATCACATTCAGAAGGCCCGGTTATATGGGAGTCAGTTGCAAGTAAGGACCCTCTTCATAGTTAGATGATAGTTGATGATTAGGGACTATGAAACCACAGATGAGTGTCAGTTCTAGGGGATATACGTGAGGATTTGATGTGGTAATTTCACACTTCAGCTTGGGCAGTGCATCCTGGAGTTACCAAAATGTACCATGACTTGAGACGTCAGTATTGGTGGATGTGTATGAAAAGGGAGGTAACTGGTTTTGTTACGAGATGTTCCACCTGTCAGCAGGTGAAGGCAGAGCATCAGAGGAAAGGTGAACTGTTACAATATTTACCCATTCTAGAGTAGAAATTGGATGATTTCGCGATGGAATTTGTGACCGGGTTGCTGAGATCACCTTGAGGCAGTGATGCCATATGGGTTTTTGTGGATAGACTTATGAAGGTAGATCACTTTTTTCCAATCAAGGAGACCATCGGTGTTGACGATCTCAAGATGTTGTATATCCGAGAGGTAGTACATCTTCATGGGGGCCCTCATTATATAGTTTTGGATAGGGACACCAATTTTATGTCTTGTATCTCGCAGAGTTTTTAGAGGGCACTGGGTACGCAGGATCTTTTTAGCACTGCTTACCACACTCAGACTGATGGCAAGTCTGAGTATATAATAAAGATACTATAAGACATGATGTGTGCATGCGTCCTGGAATTTATGGGTTCTTGGGAGAAACACACACCCCTTGAAATTTTTTTCTACAATAATAGTTTTCTTACAACTATTGAGATGGCACCTTACGAGGATTTATATGGTAGGCCATGTCAATCACCCTTGTATTGGTTGGAGGTAGGTGAGGCAGATTTACTAGGACCATGTCTTGCCCAGGAGACTTAAGAGTTGGTCCAGTTGATTCAGAAGTGGATGGCTACTACATAGTCACATCAGAAATCTTATTCTGATCACCACAGATGACCCTTGGAGTTTGTGGTCAGGGATCGGGTTTTCTTGCGTGTTTCCTTGATGTTGGGATACAGGCGGATCAGGAGGTAGGGTAAACTTTCACCAAGGTATGTAGGTCTGTTTGAGATTCTGGAGAGAGTTAAGCCAGTTTCATATCAGTTGCAGTTACCACAGAGGTATCGGGCCATGAATGACGTCTTCCACGTATCTCAGATGCGCCATTATCACTCAAACATATCTAACATTTTTTCTACCCAAGGAGGTTGAACTTTAGGTTGATGCATCCTTAGAGAAGCATCAAATTATTGTTGTTGATAGGAGCACAAAGGTTCTCTGAGGTCATTCATTACCTCTCATATGTGTGCAATGGTAGCATAGCCGAGTGTATGAAGAAACCTTGGAGCGGGAGACCGACATACGTGCTCAATGGCTTGAATTATTCCCACTTATATCATCACCACCCTTGGATGGGTAATTCAGAGATGAATTTCATTAATGGGGGATGTTTTTAAGAACATAGTTCTTAATCTTAAGGTACGAGTTACTTCTTTTCCTATTCCTTTAGTGTTTTTGAGAAAACAAGGTAAATGTGAGAAAAATCACTATTTTATGGTTACACACCATGTAATTTTTTATACACGCCATGTACTTTGGCCATGTAGGATGAGAATAAATGGAACATGGGATTTTCAGTGATTAAGGGTGTAAACACTTACTACATGTCATTTACTTAGCAATACACGTCGTGTAATCAGTCGGCAGATGAACAGTGATGCGGTGAAAAGTATCCGCCAGTGGAAGAGTTAAAAAATAGTACATGTTGTGTACTTGAATGTACATGCCGTGTAGTTATTTTTTTTAAAAAAAAATTGGTATTAGCCACCTCATTAAACAGAGGAGGCATAGAACACACCAGGAGCCATGGGAGAGGTGGCCGGGACTTGGAGGAGCTCTCGATCGCACACCGAGACTCCAATTCTTCAACCGTCGATCTTGTTTGAATTGTGCGGGTAAGGCCTTACCTCTTCATGAATAATTCTTTCCAATTATTTACCTAAGTGAAGTTATTTAGGTTTTAATGGGTAGGCATTTCTCTAAGATCTACGTCGTTCTTGGTTATTTTGGGAGGCACCTTTCACGTATATCGATCAGAGGAGATTGAAGTAGGTGGTATTGTGTTTTATTGAAATTGTCAAGTTGATTTTGTATATCTTTGTGAAATGCACACATGTTCGGGGTGTCGTGTGCATGAGGCCTTGAATATTTCGATACCTATAATTGCATAGGTAATCTTATGATTATGTATTATTTGTTGTTGGGATCGTTGCTTTGATCCAGGGCCACCCTGGGGGTGTGTTTCCCTTGTTTAGCCGTTTGGCCAAGATACTCGTGGGTATGCCATGATTATAACATGTTTTGAGTTTTCTAGAGAGGAAACATATATAAATTTCTTGCATATTCTTTGGACTCATCCCGGTTACTTTCTTCTCTTCTGTTTACCTTGAGGGAAAGGTTCTATATAGCCTGGGGGAAAGGTTCTGTTTAGCATGAGGGTAAGGTTCTCTTTCACCTGTGGGGAGGGTTTCGTTATGCGTGAGGGCAGGGTTCTGTTCATCTTGAGGGAAAGGTGTTGTTTTGCCTAAGGTAAATAGTTCTTACGCCTAAAGGGAAATATTCGTTATGCCTGAGGGGATCCACCTAAGGGTTTTGTTTCTTTTTTCTTGAGGGTAAGGATTTGAACATGTGAGGACAATGGTTACATTGAAATTTCAATTTGGTGACTTCTTATGTTGTACCTACCAAGATAAATCACAATCTTGGAATTGGTAAATAATTATTAAAATGGCAATGAAACTGGTAGTAATAGTTACTTTTTAGTACTTCCTACTTTACTTCATTTCATTATTGCACACTGCTTTTGCACATTTTCACTGACAGTTGGGCATGGGCCTTTGGTGGTAGCCTACTAGGATTTACTTCTCACACCCCATTTGTGTCATGTCTTGGGCCTAGATAGATTATATTTATACAGGTGTCGATAAGGGAAAGGGTCCGAACATAGGTATATGATTGTTTCAAAGGAGTAGGAGAGCATGGGACCGAGCTAAGGCTTGCGATGTTGTTTCATTCATGATGCACCATTTTGGTTTAGTTTTTCTGTACATTGTAACTTGTGATGTATTGTATCTGAATGAAGTGTATCATTTTTTGGATGCTTTCTTAGAATTAGTGACATGTTGAATCATCATATATAACACTATTGGTTATCTTTTAATTTAGTTTTGTTGTCCATTTTAGGTTTATATTGTTTACTACTTCCACATTGTGTTATTATATTTACTCTACCGTGCTATACTTTGACCAATGACGGCATAGTTTCCCAACTATCAGTCATAGGCCCTCGCTGCTAGTCAACAGCCTTTGGCATTTGGGGAAATGCACTTGGGGTCATGTGACCAACCGAGTTCGGGTTACCCCATGTGTGGCACCTGAATCTGGGATGTTAGATGGTTGTACCATTATCCTTGGTGAGATACTATGGTGGAGGTGGTAGCTCGATAATTGGATGTGCCATGTTTTGGAGTTCTCGTTGGTTCTTAGTGTGTGTGGCCTCATTTTATGCATCCAAGTCACCCTCCTCCTAAGGCATGTTTTCTATTTTATGGCCTTATGGACTATTTTCTTGATCAATATCTACAATGTTTTCAATAACAAAATTTATAGAGTCATATCGAGCAATGGGTGGTGTGATGTTACTTACAATACAACAAGTTGATTCTCACTATCTTCATCAGGGTTTTTATTCAAACCCTAGTCTATGTCAAGACATTTTGTATTGTGACCTCGACAGGGTCTAATTTTCTTCATCATACATTCCTCCCATTATTTATGAATAGTGGCTCTAAGGGAGTTTTTGGTGATGGTTTCCATATGCGCCCTTACTAGTAGGGATCTTTCTTGTGGTGGGATGAGCTAATGGAATGTCGACTACTGATTAATTCCTCCTAACCTAGTGAATAAAGGTTCCCTTTGTGAGTACAATGATGAAAATTCCTACATCCCTACATGATGAAATCTATTTACTATCTTAATTGGCATGTATCAGTCCAGTTGTTGAGGATCCAATGACTCCAGTACAAGAATTGATGAATCTTAGGATAGACATGAACATATAATTGACCCTATCCCAGTAAGGTGGGTTGATATAGAATCACTATTGATATATTCGTGGTCCTCTTATGGAATGTGTTGGGACCAATTTGGCTAATGAAGTTGTTGGACTAATGATGTATTGTCTTTTTTTGTCCAGAAAGATTGAGAAGAAAGGAAATAACTTCATTTTTTATAAGTGGGTGAGGAAAGATAGGAATGTTACCATACATTCCATGGTAAATCTGGATATGATTTTCTACTATGTATTTCAAAAAGATCATTAGTTGGTTGGATAACTTATGATTCAATCATTATAAAGGAAAGAGGGAAAAGAGGTAGATAATCTACAAGGTTGGTCTGGTAAAAGAAGGTGTCTAAGGTGGTATAGTTTCCCAGTGTATGTCAAAGTTTTGGTGTCCAAAATTTGGATTTAGTATAGTATTGCAAAGGTATATTTCCTTGAATAGAACAAAAAAATATGGAAAATTCATGAATTTCATGAATATGGGCTTCCTAAAATAGACTATGAGAAGACATGAATAATATTGATGATTCCCTTTATGACACTGATGAGCTTCATGAATGGTAGTGGTGAAGATATTTACAATGCAAAGAAAGATTAAGCATCATGACAGCACAATGAAAGAAATAACATTGTGGAGGTAAATTGGATTTGAAGGAACACTTCATGATTACAACGATCTTTGTGAATCTAAAAAATAGCCATGGTGCTATGCAAAAGAGAGTAAATTTTGGAAAAAATTACGGATCTCTGCTATTTGATGATTACGTGGCACTAAGGTGGATGTAGGATTCTAGATTCGATGGGAAATCCATATAAATAGGCCCCTACACGCTTGAGAGAAGAAGAGAGAATTAACAAAAAAATTTAGAGCTATCTAATAGAGAAATAGGTTTGTGGAGAAAGCGAGCTCTGCGAAGGTAGTGAGCTCTATGAATGAAAGGAGATTCACATTTTGTCATTGAGCTTTGTGAAGGAAGTGAACTTTGCAAATACCAATCTGTACTCTAAGGAATAGTGAGATCTATGATCTCGTCGGCTTTGTGAACTAGATAGAGTTGTGAACTAGAGTGCTCTGTGAAGCTGGGAACTTCGCGAAGGAGCTCTAGGAGCAGAATATTTGAGTACCCAAATTAATTGAGAAGTGATTTCAAGTGGATAAAGATATGAATGGGGTATCAAACTATGTATTATTACAATGTCCAAGTAGTTTCTATCAGCTTCTGAATTGGAAAGAGAAGAGTTGTTTTCAAAGATCATATTTGTGAGTGGTTGACAATAAGCATAGAGATATTTCTTTATACTATGTTTGCAATGTGGGTACACACATACATAGGATTATATCCCATGTAGTACATGAGTGAAATGTCATATCCTACTTGATGTATTTTACATAAAAAATATTTTTTTCTTTTGGATTGTGTGGTATGTATTATTTCAATAATATACCAAGGACGTATCTACTCTAGTTCAGTAGTGATACTTTGTAAATATTGTATTCATGTGGTTGTGTGAGTTCAGTTGGGAACGAACTCCTTAAATAAAGGTGGAGGTTATTTAAAAAAGGGGAAACATAATATAAAAAGATATCATTGATTCACCCCTCCCCCTCTAAGTGATACTTGGATCCGAACTGGGTAACTTCAATTGGTATCAAAGGCAGGTTCCCTATGATTGTTTTTTCTGATGTTTTAATGAAACGTTTTGATGGAGAACATGAATTGTGTGAATATAAAATGGATTCCGATATTTTATGGGAATAATTATCATATCAACAAATATATACTAATTCCTTATCTTATGTCTCTTGGATATGAAGTTCTTGAAACTACAACAGATGGATTTCCTACTATTGATGACATGGTTCTTCTTACTTCTGCAGATAATAAGAATCATGAGAATGATGGAAGAGCTAAAAATTCATCACTCTTATCTCTTTATGAGAGTAAATTTCTAATACTTAAAGGTGTTTCTACATCCAAAGAAGTCTGGGACAAACTATAAAACATATATGAAGGAAATAAAAAAGTGAAGTAGGAAAAAAATCAAATCTAGAGGTTGAAGTACGAAGACTTAAAGATGAGTGATCATGAATCAGTTATGGACTTATTTACTAGGATAAATGAAACTTTTAGTACAATTAGATGTCTTGGTTAAAATTTTGATGATTCTATAGTTGTTGAAGAAATCTTGAGAATTCTTCCTGAAAAATTTGATGCTAAAGTTTCATCACTGGAAGACAAAGATCATAAAACTCTATCGTTGGGTGGTTTTCATGGAAATTTCATCACTTAGGAAAAGATATGATAGAAGACTATTAACAGAAAAGGAAAAGCTGATAGGGAAGTTTCTTTCAAGAATTCAAAGAAATATCAGATAAAGAAAATTCTTATTGAAAATGAAGCTAGTGAATATAACTCTAAAAACGAGGTATCTCAAAATATTGATGAAATATTTTCCTTTTTTTCTAAAAATGTGAAATGAGGCATAAGGAAATAAAAAGGGAAACTCAGTTTGAAATGTTTTTAATGTGGAGTTATTGGAAAATTTGCAGCTAAATTCCCTAAAAAAGATAAAAATAACGATATTGATGAAGAAGACAGATGATCAAGAAGGTCCTAGAAGAAACATTGTGAAAACGAAAAATATTCATGAAGAGGTAAGGATAAAAATTTCATTAAATAAAAAAGAAGAATATTTTTTTTCATAAAATGAAGAAGATGGTGATAGTGAGACTGAATCTGAAAAATATGTTGCTGAGAAAGCTGGAGAGATTGCCTTTTTTGAAATAGTGAATAATGATGATTAGGAGAGTAGTAGTACTGAAGAAGAAGAAACTCAACTTGAACAGCATCTAAAATAAGATATGATAGAATATTTGAGAAAAATCAGAAGTCTTGAGACGTAAAACAAGAAATTGACAAATAAAAACTCTTCATCAAATGATCAAGAATGTTTTCCAAACAAGAAATAAAATTTTAAAAAGGAGATTGATGATCCAAAAAATTATCTTTAGAGAGAAAACAATTGTAATGATCATCTGGAAGTAAAGTTGAAAGAAAAATGAAGATGATTTGGAACTTGTCCAACATAAAATTTATAAAGACAAGGAAACTAACAAAAGGATCAAAACTCCATTACAAAAGTTGGTGAATGTTCTGTTAAGAATGATCCTAATAAGGATCAACACAGGTTTCTTTCAATGGTTAAAAAGAAAGATAGAATGAGTACTAATAATATAAATTTTGTAAAGGATACCTATATGGTAAAATTTATCAATACAGAAAAATCAAAAGCATCTAAAAATATTGAGTCTGGGAAGATGTCTACCACTTCTGGTTCTAGTAAGACTGAAAAGAAATCTAAGATGAAGATGAAAGTTACAATTGAAAATATAAAGGCCGGTGTATAGCAGAATTATGGTAAGAGGATTTTGGACAAGCATGTCCACAAATCCAGTTAGTATGAATTTTTCCGAGGAAAAAATTCATTCTATGGCAATTGATTTTACTGTGGTGGATTTGGACACAAGTAAAATATGTGTTGGTTCAACCAAAAATATTCTAACTATTCCACAATTATTGAATGAAAATTATTGAGGGGGATTCAATTCTTTCAAAAGTTAAAATCTCTAAATAAATTTTAGATGATATCTGAGAAGGTTGGTGTGAAAGTTGATAATAGGTTCCATCCACTAGAAACTATTTGTGAAAGATGTGATCGACTTGGAAATATTTTTAAGGGTTGCCTTATTATGTTACCAGAGAAAAAACTGTTTCTTAATAATCCTTATAAAAATTAGTTTTTAAAAGCTAAAAGTGACAAGTCTTCTATGTAAGAAAAGAAAGAGTACATGGTTGTTTGGATAGAACACATTTACTTGGCTAGGAAATTAAAGGAATCACAACATTAAGTGGAAGAAAAGGAGAAAAAAATCTCTTGTTGTCGAAACTTCTTTGAAAGATACAAATGGAGAACATCCATTGATTCTTAATAGTTGGTGTTCCTCTCATAAGACATTAGACTTAAATATTCTTAACAATGTGAATGACTTCAAAGAAAGAACCTTGACATTTGGTAATGATGAATCTTTGAGGATTAATGGTGTTGGATTATCCATCATCAAGATAAAAAAGATGAAATTCAAAAAGAAATTAAATGTTAATGGGCTAAAGCATAATCTGCTTAGTGTTTCACAACTCTGGGATGAGGGTAACAAAGTTCTCTTCAAAAAATATTAGTTTGTTGTGAAAATTAAAGAAAATGGAAAGGTCATTACAAGAGCCCGACATAAAAATTTATACTTGTTTCAAGTTAGATAAGTACAAAACTCTTATTTCATGGGTATGGTGAATAAAAATTAGTTATAGAATAAAAGTTTGGGGAAAATGTGTCAGAGAAATATGTGAAAATAATCAAAGCGAGATATTGTTCGAGATATGCCTAATTTATCAATAATTCGAGATTGGGGACGCACTATTTGTGAGAAAGGAAAGATTAAAAACAATGTGCCTAAGAGAGTTGGCATTCATTCAAACCGACCCTTGGGTCATATTAAATCTAATATCTATGGGCCCATGGGAAAGAAGTAAACAAATGTGGACAAGTATTTCATCACTTTTCATGATGACTTTACTCACATTACTTGTGTTATGTACATGACACATAAATCAGATGCTCTTAAAATGTTTAAGAGTTTCAGGAGGAAAGCAGAAAAGGAATGTGAGTATGTAGTAAAGAATTTGAGAACTGAAAATAGTGGTGATTATAAGAATGATAAATTTGAAAACTATCTTAAGAAACATGGAATTTGTCATTAGTTTAGTTCACCATACACACCTTAGCAAAATGGGGTTTCTGAAAGAAATAATAGAAGTCTGGTAGAAATAGGGAGAAATATGTTACTTGGACATGTTATTTCTCATTACATTAGGAGTAAATCCATGAGAACTTCTGGGTATATATATAACCCATGATTCTATAGGAAAAATTCAGATATGACTCCATATGAAATGTTTTATAAAAAATCCCCATGTCTGAAACATTTAAGAATTTTTGGGAGTCCATGCATTGTAAAGAAAAAGGGTGGAAACCTGGGAATGTTTGATCAAAGAGGAGATGATAAAAATTTTCATGGTTATTCTCTAGAAGGAAGAGGATATAGTTGTATCTATAAATAATCATGAAGAATTACTGATTCTGCAGATGTGAAATTTGTTGAAATTATTTAGAAAGAAAAACATTCTCATGCTATTGTGGAAGTTGAGCATGATAACAAGGAATTTGTTAACTATTCTGATAATGCTGCAAATTGTGTTAATCCTACTCAAGAAGAGGAATCAGACTCAACAATCTCAAGTGATGATGATGAAATTTGACCATCTCATTCTAGGCATAGGAATCAAGTGGAGGCTCATAACATTATTTTAGATCTACATTAGAGGGTTCATACAGGAAGAACAATGAATGCTATTACACATACTTCTCTTTATTTGAAAGTTAAACCGAATGATGTAAATGAAGCATTTGAGTATCTAGAATCAGTTCAGGATATAAATGAATATCTTGATTAGATAGAGAAAATTGATACTTGGGAACATGTTCCCAAGCCGGAAAAAAAGAACGTTATTAGTACAAATGGGTTTTCTAGGGAAAACTACATGATGAAGGTAAAATAATAAGAAACAAAGCATGATTGGTTTGTAAAGGGTATTCAAAAATTGAAGGCATTGATTTTTATGAAACCTTTTCTCTAGTTCAAGATTAGAAACATTCATAATTGTTCTTTCTATTTTTTCACAACGAGGATACGAAATATTTCATATAGTTGTAAAATATGCATTCTTGAATGGTGATCTTGACGAAGAAGTTTACATTGATCAAACATTATGATTTGTTATTGGGAAGGATAAAAGTTATGTGTGCAGGATGATGAAGGATGTATATGGGTTAAAACAAGCTCTGAGGGCATGGAATTCTAAATTAGATACATTCTTGAGGCAGATGAATTTTAAAAAAGGTTGAATTGGTAGAAATATTTATATCAAAGAGTGACAGTAGTTTTCTCTTATCATAATTGCTTATATCGATGACATTATATTTGCTGGGAATGATGACAGATCAAGTGATAGATTTTATTATGAGATGAAGATGTTATTTGAGATGTCTATTCTTGGATAAATGAAATACTTTCATAGGCTACAAATTTCACAGAAGAAGAATCATGTTTTTCAATCTTATGAAAAGTGTGATAACAAACCTCTAAATATTTTTGGCATGAAAAATTTGAAATCAGTGTCCACACCAATTTCAAGTGGGAACCAAGTTTTCTAAAGATGATGATGGCTAAGAAGTTGATCAGAAAGAGTTTTCAAAGCTGATTGGAAGTCTGTTATATTTGACATCCCCAAGACCCAACATCGTCTATGTTGTTACCTTATTTTCAATATTTTAGAGTGATCCTAAAGAGTAAAATTTTATTGATGGAAAAATAATTCTTAGATATATCTATGGAATAATGAATTTTGGAGTCGGACATGATGGCTTACGAAATATTGATATATTCGGGTATTCAGATGCTGATTGGGTAGGAAATGTTGATGATCAAAGATCCAAATCTGGTGGAGTTTTCTTTATGGGGAGAAGCTGTGTTAATTGGCATACCATGAAATAGAATTTAGTAACTATTATCATAGCTGAAGCTAAGTATGTTTCTTCTACTCAATCTCCAACTCAACTAATGTGGATAATGACTTAGTGGGAAGATCTACTTGTTAAATTAAAGATACCCTTGCACTTGTGTTGTGATAATCAAAATGAAATAATTTTTACAAGGAATATGGTACAACATTCTCATTAAAAATACATTGACGTAAGGTACCTCTTTGTCAAATATAAGTTTGAGAAGAATGAATTGAGGTGGAGTATGTTCCTACATCGGAACAAGTTGCTGACATATTCACAAAACCATTACCGTATTAACCATTTTAAAAATTTAGGTTGAACAAGGGTGTACAACCTCCTTCTCATCAATGTTGAGGTACGTGTTTCTGTCCCCTCTCATCATACCTTTGGATAGTGTTTTCAAGGGGGATAATTGTCATAAATCTATCCTTATGGATGCATGCATAATGGGGGAGTTGTGGGTAAGCTATGAATTCGACATGTTAGTGTGTGAACAATTATAATTGTTTGTTGGAATGATTGAAGAATGGTTTTAGAGTGATTATAGGAAGAATTTTTTTTATTTGCAGAAATTTTGATTAAGGATGAGAAGGAAAGATGATGTGATGTCGTTTTATAGTCACTTCTTTTGGACTGCATGGTTTTTTTTCAATAATTCTTGTTTCCTATAATGAGTTAGCTCACGTAGACTTAGAATTGTTGATAAGTGACCCATTGCCTGAGGATTCAATGTTTAGTGATTTATGAATCATAGTTGAAAAAAATCCAATGTGGGGATTATTGGGACCAATTTGGCTGAAGAAGTAGTTCAATGAATGGAGTATTGTCCTTTTAGTCAAGAAAGTTTGAGAAGAGAGAAAATCAATTCACATTGTATAAGTGGGTGAGGAATGACAGGATAGTGACAATACTTTCCATAGTAAATCTCACAATTCTTTGCTGGTGTGTATTTCAAAAATATCATAGGTAGGTTGGAGAACTTAGGATGCAAGCATTAAAAAGGAAAGGAGGAGAAAAGATACAGCCAATATACATTGTTGTTCTTGCAAAACAAGGTGTCTATGGTGGCGTGGTTCCCTAGTGTTTTCCAAATTTTTGGAGTCCAAAATTAGGAGTTTGGATAGTATTTAAAAAAGTGTATTTCCCGGATGAGCACAACAAAATATGGAAAAATTGAATTTCTTGAATATGGGCTTCCTGAAATAAATTTCGCGAAGACATGAAGAATGTTGACGATGTTCTTTGCAATTATGACTAGCTTTGTGAATGGTAGAGGTGAATAGATTTGTGGCACAAAGAATGAAGGATCATCGCCGTAGTGAAATGGAAGAAATAGCATCGTGGTGGCGCAAAGGATTTGATAGAACACATAGAGATTACGATGAGCTTTGCAAATCCAGAAAATTGCCATGGTGCTTCGCAAAATAGAGTGAATTTTAGAGGAAATTATGGCTCTCTATGATTTGATACTGAGGTGGTGCTGAGGTGGCTATAAGATTCTATATTTGGTTGGAAATTCCTATAAATTGGGCCCTACCACCTCGAGAGAAGAAGAGAGACTTAACTAGAATTTTAGAGATTTCTAATTTTGATGAAGGTTCACAGAGAAAGCGAGATTTGCGAAGGCAGTGAGCTCTGTGAATGAAAGGAGATTTATGGATAGTCATTGAGCTTTGAGAAAGAAGTGTACTTTTAATATACAAATCCATACTCGGAAAAATAGTTAGCTCTGCTATCTAGTGAGCTTTTCTAACTATAGAGCTTTGCGAACTAGTGTGCTATGTGATGATGGTAGCTACACAAAGGAGCTCTGTGAGCTAAGCATTTGAGTTCCCAAATTAAGTGAGATGTGCATTAAAGTAGATCAAGATATTACTAGGGTATAGTAGTAAGTATTATGAAGAATTCCATGTAGTTCCTATCATATTCTGGATTGGAATGAGAAGATTTGTTTTCAAAGATCTGATTTATGAATGGTTGTCAAGAAGCATCGAGATATTACATTACCCTATTAGTTGTAAGAGGGTGCACACATACATGAGGATTGTCTCCCAATTACTACATGAGTGGAAGAGAATATCCTACTAGTTTTATTTCACATCAAAGTATTGTTTTCTTGTGGATTATGTGGTACTAGATTATTTTCGTACCATACTAAGTACATAGCTACTCTTGTTGAGTAGAGAACCTTGTAAATCTTTTGTTCCTATGGTGGTGTGTGTTCAGTAAGGAAATAACTCTTTAATAGAGGTAAATGTTATTTCAAAAATGGGAAACATAAATGATAAAGATAACAAGGATTCCCCCCCTCCCCTTCTTAGTGATACATGGATCATAACTGGGTAACTTCATGATGATGAACCTTGCGAGAGTGATTGTGATATAAATGCCCTAACCAAGTGGATTTGGGTTCTCCTAAAGCTACGGACGGTACATCCTAAATCCTATCAGTATTTTCATATATGATGGGTGGAGGTGGTGTTAGATATTCTTCAAGTATATGTTGTCAAGTCCACTCCTAGATGGCTACCATGGCAGCTGCTAATTCGTTTAGTGTGATGTGGTGCAACTGTGCTCGTATAAGAGCTGGGTGTGATGGAATCCCATGGTAAGAACCATTCCCTACAGGGAGTTTTTAGGGTGATCAAAAAATCAGTTTCAATGTTTTTAATGTCCTACAACTCTATTAATGGGCCCATTTTTAAATAATTTTTTCTATCCTCTCTTCTGTTCCATGGTGTTTGTTCACCATTCAAGCGGGGGCATTCTGTTGAAGTGACCTACTGGCCCGAGCATTACCTGGTCCCCTAATCTGATCGGAGGCTATAACATTGTAAGATTCCATATTTGAGAGGTTCTACTATTCCAAGGGAGTATAAAAGTGTAGTGGTCTATATTTTCCCAATCCTTGAATATAGATTCATGATGAAGCTTTAAAGATTAGTTGTAGAAGAGTTGTAACTCAATGGCAGCAAACATGTTGCAAATATTCATTGGATTTTCTAGTTTCGGATCCTAGGCCATGAAGATAGAAAACATGTCTAGATACCAATATATCATTCTGATTATATAAAGGTTACACTCATATCCGGGATAAGGTATGTGTCAAGCCTTCAATCCCAAATGAGTTGCCCACATATTTTGGCATAAGTAAGGAATGAACTACTTTTCTACGTCATCTGGTTTATAATAACTGGAATTAGCAAGGGCCCATTACATGATAGGATGGTTTTTTCTGGATAACTCTCTCCATATGTAAATTTCATCTTACTCCTCATCAGACTTATATGCATCTTTATGGTCAGACCAAAGAATATGGATCTAATGGTAACTTGTTGAGGGGAGTGGGGTGCTACTGGAAGTTGATGGGGAACCCTATAAGGTAGAACCTAATGATTTGAACACCACTCTATATGAATTTGTTAGAGTTTTGGACACCCATCAATATAGAGGAATCTAGGAGAAAAGACTATTTCCTTGCCCATGGGAGACATCACTAGGGGTTGGTTGATCACGGAGGATATCAAGAGTAATTTCCCTACAATCCATCTTTACACTTCCATAAAGAGAACTATCATTGTAATAAACATCATCAACTTCTTCTTCAATCGAAGATTCAATGGACCCTTGTGATATTGAGAATGTGTATCAAACAAAATCATGGACACTAGAATTGATGATATTAAGAGCTTGGTTCATGTCCTACATGATGGTCATAATATGATGACTTTCCTTTTTTAATTTTGTATGGATATGAGAATGTTGTGTGATGATTGTCAAAACATGTATATAATTGTATAGTGGTGTAGGATTATGGGCCAAATACTGATTAGATTCAAAAGTATGATGATGATCCCTTTCATTTTTTTAAATAATGTGAGCTTTTCCCGAGGCACGTTTTATTATCAATTGGAAAGACTCAATCAGGATGGGAATGTGAACTCGATCCCGAGACTCAGGAATATACCATTGGTCATCCTTGGCAGTAATATAAGCCTACCATAAGACTTGTGCCACTCTCACTTGGTGGACCCCAATAGGATCAGGAATATGAGCCTAGTCCACATATACATTTCCCATTGGAATATGCCAATGGACAGTTATAATGGGTGAAGGAATATGATCCTCCTTCTATATGGCCATGGAATGATGCTGGAATAGTCATTCATTTCTAGAAGTAGGAATATGTATCTAACTTATGAGAATCACCAAAATATGTTAGTTAGTTTCACTGACATGAATGTGATCATGTCACATAGCTTGTTCCATTATCGCTTGATTATCCCAAGCCAAGATGGAAATATGTGCCAAATCAATGGCCATTGGAGAATGCTGCTTGACTTTTTTGATTAGAACTGATGCCTTTCCCAAGCCATGTTCTCCTCTTCCATTGCGATCCTTAGCCAAAATGGGGATATGTGCCTATCTCTGGGCCTTTAAATGATGTCTCCAGACTTATTCAAAAGGCATGTTCCCCCTATCCCAATGCATGTACCACTCTAACCCAGTAAGTCATGGTTGGATCAGGAATATGAGTCTTTTCCAATGTTGCTCCCTTCATCAGATTATACTGATAATACTCCCTAGTGGGAGCAGGAATGTGAATGTTTTTTTGATATAGCCACTTTTTCATGACGAACATAGTTTTTAGCTATCTTTTCTATAGAGATAAGAGTTTCCTCCTGTCCCTTTATCTACAGCAGTTCTGAAATATGGCAGTGGAGTTTTGCAGTTTCTGCTAAAATATATTGGCATTTTAGAAAAGTGTGTGTAGGAATATGAGAATGCACATTTTATATCTCTAGGATAAGCTAGAAGATGTCTTCAATTAAAGTAGTTATATGTCCCCACTTCCTTCCTCCTGATGCAACTAGAATATACCGATGAGCTTCATGCATGGAGTAAGAGTATGAGCCTCTCCCATGCTTACTGTAGAAATATTCTTGTAGACATGTTCTGAATTATGAGGAATATGAGCCTTCTTACTGGTCCCTTATAGATTATGATGGTAGGTATCATTAGCAGGAATGAGAATATGATCCATATCCAAGATATTAAGTGCTTTCCTCCTCCGATGAGTCATCTATGTAGCTCGTTAATGGGAATCATATGTGGTTTTATGTTGGATGTTACCCCCATAAAGTGACTGATGGGTACTAGTAGGATGGTGTTGGTGATGGAGTTCAACAAGTACCCACCTCGGTGGTGCCTAAACCGAAAGGGAGGCTTATTCGGACTCCTCATACACCTTCATCATATATAGCTTATTATGGTTATCACACTCTGGTGATAAGCTCCTGAAGCTATTGGTCATAGAGACAAGATCCACGGGCTTAGCATCAGTCATTATCAGGCGATGCAGACTCTCCATTCATCATGCAGGTAGAACATCATGAGTTAATTCCATGGTTGGGATTGTACCATGTCTGTGGTACTCTCAGACCATCCTAGCTTCCACCTATCATTGGATTTGTTTATTAGGTGAGATTATCCAGCAAACCATAGAGTTTTCAGTCACATAAGATTTTATGTATAATATTATAAATGATGAATACATTGTCAGGAATTATGATGTTTTCAATATATTTATTTATGATGACAATAAGGAACATGGTTTCAAATTAGTGCAATATCATAGGCATAATGCACTCAATCAAATATGAATAGTTAACAAAATTTTCCTTATATTACCTTATTCGGCCATTCTTCTCGTTTGGACATCTAAAAAAGTGGATGGGCTTATTTCATGAGAACCCTCATTATAGGGGATGATTTATAAGATCATGATGGGCTTACTTAATTGTTTTTATAGGGTTTTCAAAACAAAGTGGAATGATTCATTATAGCCTGATCATATATTTATCATAGAGAAACATGTCATCTTTACCATTTTGTTTGTATATACGGGAAAAATAAATGGCCCAACAGATAATCAATCATCAATTTTAAATTAAAGAGATTCATGTTGGTTTCATCGTTTTTGTCAATTTTTTGAGGCATGTAATGGGTTTCACTCATTGGGATATAATTTTTGCTTCCCAAATAATCCCAATAGTGCCCATTCTGTATCTAGGTATAGACCTTCATTCCAAATGCTGACAATCGTTTGGGTTTTTAGGCCAAATGACTGTTGGGGACTCACATTGATATAGAGGATACGAATTTCGGATCATCGCACCATTTGGGGGGTAATTATTTCATACTATGGGACTCTCTTATAGAATAATGATATATATATATATCTTTTTTTAATATCGATACACAACTAGTTACCTTGACAAAAAAATCTTTTGTTAATTATCTTATTAAAAAAAAGGGAACCTCATTGATGAACTTAGGGGAGTGTGGTCTCATTGGTGAATATGTATATATGTGTATGAGTTTCTTCATACATCTCATTAATGGAAAATAACTGCTTTATGTGCAAAAACCATATGACCAAATTCTTTTTATTGTGCTTCCACATGAGGAGGCGATTAATATCTCGAAGAGGGGATTGATTCATTATGGGGAATCCTACATTTCCTATTTATTATATGAATCATAACCCACATAGTTCATTAATCCCATGAAATTTAGTGTCATGTAGAGAGGATATATTTATTCATACTCATACACTAAATATGTTAGCTTCGGTCTCACGGATATGTCCTATGTATCCGAGTTATGGCAGAAATCAAGGACATTATAGTTCTACTACTCCCATAGGACTATACCCAAGGTATATACCCTTATATGATTGGTGTATATACCATACCACTCATTCGGGCATTCATACTAGGCTTTACCTGATGAATGGAGATTCATGATTTCCAACGAGATATTCATTTCATCACCCTAACCCACATGATCTATGATCGATATTTAAAATAAGGGTTAACAGATGATAAATATCATGGAAGATAGACATGATACTTTTTTATTGGGTCAATCGTTGTGGTTTTTGGTATGGAACTTAGGCCTTGAAAGGTTCCCTACGTATCTCGGTTATAGTGGGAATCAGATTTTTCAGAGTTCGGTTATTCCCTTGGGACTGTCCCCATTGTATATACCCCTGTATGATGGGAGTTCATACAAATTTTGATTCCATACTAATATGGGACATACATATGATGTCAAAAGTTGGGGATTATGCACTGGGGATTCCATTGTATCCTTGGGGTGTATAGTATTGATACCATGATCAGGGAAACTCAGTAAGCTCACATGATCTATGCTCATTATAAGGATCAGGGATTAAAAAGTGATCAATTTCATTACTTTGGATAAGGCCTTGGATACCGGGATCACCCTATATTATAAATAAGGAGCATAAATCTTGATGAGGTGGCCAGTGTATCCTATGTATGCTAGGAATTAGAGTCATTATAGTTCTCCTTATATTCGGGTATACACACTATGTATGGATATAATCATCATATCATGGAATGCCCTTATGGACTAGCCTTATTGTCTAGATGATATTGAATGACCCTGCTGACTTGTCTGGGGGACATCACATGCCCTGGTTGTCTTGTCCTCGAGGACAACGCATGACCTATCTTGACACATATGGGGGATGTTTTAATAGTCTGTGCGCCATGGTATGAAAAATTCTGTGTATCATGGATAACATCTGAGTATAACATCGTGAGAGTTTACCATCATGTTTGGAGTAAATAACAGGCCTCAACTTGATTTCTCGGAGGGTGTTACAAGAGCCTGGTTGTCATGACCATATGAAACAGTGAGACTTGAGTAATATGAGCAAAAACCATTATATAATTAATGTGATGTATCTGAAGGACTTTGTACATATCTTGTGACAGAACCACGAGGTTTCCTGAGACAACGGTGGTGTTCCCATAGGGGTCGTGTGAGTTGTTGACCTATTAGAAGAATTTTGTGTGTCCCAAATTGAATGTGGAAGGAATTTTATGATATCAAGGATATCCATCCTAGTGTTGTCATTAGTCCCAATATGACTCATGAGAAACTTTTGAGGGCCAATGAACATGTATTTCATTTTCTGTCATAAAATTTTGATCTGGTTTCTCACCCTTATATTGCAGATGACTTAGGTTTGTTTAGTGTAGGTTTATTTAGTGTCACACATAATCTGTAAGACATTTGATATGTTCTGTTCATGCCTTGGCAGTATCCCTCTATGTGACCTATGAATGATCATGTGAAGTACCTTATGTGTGGCACATGAACTCTCTGGCTGGTCACTAGTATATTACCTGATGTAATGTTGGCCAATAGCGTGATCAGTTTCTTCAAGAAGACCACTCTGATGCTTGGGAAATTTATGTTCAAGTGTTTCCTTTACATATTAGTTAGTCATTTATGAGATCAAAAATCATACCCCCCATGAGGTTGGGGTGGGATATTTGTAGGATTTTCCACCATAATTTTCAATTTCATTTTGTGTGATATATGAAACGGATCCTTGTGGGAGTCGGTGAAGTGGGATGGTACCATGCAGTTTTGTGAGCCTTTTCAAGGGTCTTTCCTTGTGTGTTGCATGATTTTTAAAGGTCTTAAGTATCTCCCATCAATTCTAACCTTATAGTATTATTTCTGATGAATGAAGACTTGCTTGATCATGCAGGCCTGTCAATGTACTTTTCATCTTGTCCTATGGTCATTCCCAATAGCCTTTGTGATATCCAACATACCTATTGAAAGGAATTTTAGAGATTCTTGATGTCTTTTTTGGGTCCTTCTGTGATACAATGATTCTTTTTTTGGGGCTCTCACATGACTGTGTTCTGGACTTCCTTGGTTTGTTGTATGTGTTTTATGACCATGTGTTCCTTCCACATCATTCCTATTTTATCTCGTTTCTTTTGTATGAAAAAGGATGGGAGTCATGAGATATTTTATAAGTAATGTAGAGGAAAATAACTATATTTTTTGGTGATGTGTCATGTGACCAATAAAGTCCATATGGTTGTGCGTGAGCTTGTCCTGAAAAAATCCATCCTTTTATCCTTAGAGTGCCGAAGTGGAAACACAGAGTGGCCTATACATACCCAATGACCTCTGTATAATGAGAATAACATGTCAAAGGGACTTCGTGATATGATGAATAAAAGTCTCTAGGGACACAAGGTGCCTTGGGATCACCGGGGGCACATCACATATCCTTCAGCGACTGCAAGTACCTCTCGTCTCCTCTCTGTTAGCCCATTTGTTTTGTTTTACAATGTTTTGGGATTTTTGAAATTTTTCAAGAGTAATTTCAAGGATATTTACTCAATTTTCTAAGGATGCTTTTCCTGACCAATATGGTTCATATGGGGTTTCTGAGAATGTTTCTATTAAAATCTATATGTTTTTCCCTAGTGCACCAAAGGGGAAGTGAAGAGTCTCCTAGACATACCTTATTAATTATATGTGGTGAGGATGAAAATAAAAGGGATTTTGTGAGGTGAGGGGGACATGTCACCATGGTCTTGCAGTGTTTTGTGGTTTTACCAGGGGAATTCTGCATGTCCTTCAATGAGCACGGGTACCTCTCACCTATTCCCATTTATCTATTTTTTTATACTACATATTTTATGGAGTTATTTTAATTTTAGTGTATATCACCAAGGAAATCTATCCTTTCGAACAATGATATGGAATATGAACATTACAACTGTTGGGTGTTGATCCCTTTGGATACCATTACCCATCATTTTAAAGGTAACTTAGAAGGGTATGTCAAGCACTTTCCAACGATAGACCAAGTGACCTGGGGGAATTCATTCAGTTGTCACCATGTGTCCATTAGTTGTATGGATAGCCATTGTGGGAGAAGTAAGGTCTGATGAAGTTGGATTCGTTAAAGGTAATTCACTATGCATGAAGTCTTTACATGACCTTGAAATTGTCACATGATCGTGAGTCCCTCAGAGGCTCATGTTGTACCCAAGTATAACCTTCTTTACATTGGTTGGGAATTTAATACCCATATTCATGTATTTCTCCATTTTTTATTTTTTCTGATGCTTATTTGGCGGGCATCAACAATAACGCTAATTGATAGATGTATTAACATGGATTTAAACTAAGGAGATAATGGTTAAAACATCACCAAAGCTCATGTATATATTATTTTCATCATAATATTTAGACATTAACTCCTGGTATATTTGAAATATATCCATTGGGATCCACTTAAACCAAAAAAATTATTGTAATTTAATACATTAAATAATTACAAGGGTACCCCAACCCTCATTTATAAAAGGGAACCTCCTCTCCTCCCATATTCAAAAAATTTGAGCATTATGTCTCAATAAAATCTTACCCTTATATAATAATTACATTTTCCCCACATCTTATATCTTCTTTTCATTCAAAAATACCATTATCTCATGGATTAGGGTGTAATTCAAAGGTGGTTTTCCAATGAAGTGGTACAACTCTTAATTGAGTAATTTCAATTTCATTTATTCCCCGAACTCCTATAAATGTATGTTATCAATTAAAAATTTTTAATTTAGTATTTTAAATAAAATTAATTAGTATTATTATTATTTATCAACTGTTAAATACCTCCTTTACAACCTATGGAAAATTGAAAACATCGCTTGTGCATACGTGTGCACTTCAACCTCTATAAAGCGATATGTTTCGTTTTTCATAATCATTTCATAGTAACAGTTATAATTATGGATTTATTTAATATATATTATATATATGAAATTATTATAGGCATGTAATGTTGAATTATTATTTAATTTTCTTTTGTTCTATCCATTAAAAAGTGGAAACATCACCCATGCAAATTTACAGACTCCCATCTCTACAAAGTAATGTAATTTATTTTTCACCAATGATTTATATCAATATTAAAAAAATATATATAATGATTAAATATAAAATTAATTAAATGGTAAAAATTATAGATATTATGGATCCATGATAAATGTGCAAGGACTAGGACTATTGTACTGAAATATCTATAAAAAATGAAGTAGTTATCAACGAGAATAGTGATTTTAATAAAGAATTGTTCATAAATATGTAATTAAATATCATATTTAATCATATACTTTATTATATATAGGATTATTTTTTCAGAGTATATTTATAATAAATAAATATTTATTTAATAGGTGTTTAAATTTATACAAACTAAGACGAGAATTGAGTCATAGGTTTCTCCTCTCACTCTTATTTTTATGAGACGTATTCCATATTCACCACTTGTATCCTTTATAACGTGTATATATATACAATTAAAGTTTTTTTTTATTTTTTTAATGAAAATTATGGGGATTTTAATATATATAAGATTATATCTTTTAAGGGGTTTTGATCCAGAGATCAGTAAAGTTGTAGGGGTTTCTTGTCTCACTTTTATTTTCATGAGACATATGCCATATTCACCACTTTTCACCAATGTGTATTGTACATACATCCCTTGAATGTATTATATGATGATTTTAATTAAAATTATTGTTATATACAAGTAATTATTATTTTATGTGTTTCATTGTTTTTTATTAAAATATTACCCAACTTATAAGTGTTTATTATCTCAAATATTCTTCATTGGTACATTTTTTATGTTATGCACCTGTCTTATTTTATGAGGTGTATATACATCCTCTTTCAAATTTTATTTTATTAATATAATTATTTTAATGATATTTGATGTTTAATTTTAATTTATTTAGTCATGGGGATTATCATTATGAAGTTTTTAAAGCGGTAAAGATTTTATGTTTCAATCTCATTATTTACCAAAGCGGTAAGGGTTTTATCTTAGTCAAAGACTATGGTATGATAAATTTCTTTGTGAGAATACTTGTAATAATATTTAAATGATTTTTATTATTACACACTTTATTCCACTCTTTTATAACATGATCTTATTCCAATATTTTACACTCATGGATAATGTTCTTTGATTCCTTTATGATTCATGTATTAAAAATTACCAATCATTATGCTATGAATCATGATAAATATATATGAATTGTTCAGTATTATTTTCAAATGATAATATAATAATATCATAGCCTTATATTCATGTCATCATTAAATGGAAATTTATACATCCCTTATTTACCCTTATGGATAATTTGAGTTCAATTTTTCTTATGTTTCCTTTCCCTGGGTTATGAATAAAGATTTTATTTTGTGATTTCAAAGAGGTGTTCTATCAGAAAAGTTATTTTTTGGGATATGGTAAAGATATTTCATTAAATAAGAGCATTATGTATCTACCCACCAATGATTCTAAACCATTACAGTTCTTTAATAGATCATAATGTTTTGTAATGGATAATCATCTAAAATGTCGTAATATTTATGCATAAAATATTGGGTCACCTCATTTTTTATTAGATCATGATATAGTAATTTTTGGATATAAGGATTAATTTTTTTTATTGAAACTCTTTATTATAAACCTATGTATAGGAGAAAATCCTATGTTATAGTAAATAGAGGAGTGTTTTTCCTAGAAATGAAATATCTTTTTCTAATTAATAGAATGTGGATGCTACTATAGAGAAGATTCCCCAAGGTGTAACAAATTCGAAAGAGGTGTACTGGGTATTAACTCAATATTTACCAGTTTATGATAAGGGAACTTAAGATTAAACACCTGGATAAATCTACTAGGTGATATTCTTGGGTTAAATAACATATTATTTATAAATGTCTATGATGAATGAGGGTACAAAACATATGAAAACCTATTAAATGACAAAGTGATATGAGATTAAACTAAAGTGTAATGAGTTTATACATCCAAGATATATCATAATTTTAAATTCATACATACACATTTTGAGGGTTTATATGATGGGGGATTAAGATGATATAGAATATTTTGTGAGAAATTTATGGGAATAAAACCCATTGGTTTATTATATCTATTAGTAAAAAGATTATTTGTGGAATAATGGATTTTATTTTGTGGATATATGTATAATGTTACATGAAGAAAATGAGGGTTAATATGATCATTGATATTATGTTAATTATGTTTAATTGGAATAAAAGAGATGTTATATTTTAGGAACATGTTTTTGTTGTATAGATAAGCATGGGATTAAAAAGATATTTTTTGAATAAGTGATATATGTTATTTTTTAATAAGTTTACTCTATTTTGAACATTATATGATTAAGTAAAACATAATTTAGTGAATGAATATTGTATTTACATATGGAAGAATATATGATTCTATTGTGGATTTAAGGGGATTCAGGTTATTTTAGGAAAGGATTGACATGTTTTATGAGAATATATTATTATGGTATTCATTTGATTTCTATGTGATAGTATGAAAAACATTATAATATTTGAGTTAAGTGATGAATTTGATTTTAAAAAAAATGTACTGAACTCTTCAATATTTTTTGGTATTGAATTTTTTTCAGACATATTTTGGAGGATTCATTGGGTTATCTATTTATGGAACGTTTTATGTTGAATTTCAGGGATATTTTACAGATTAATGTATTTTTTTACTATATGAATATTTATCCATGTTTTATTACTTCATATAACCCTTGTTTTTTATTAAAAATATAGAGATATATGAATGATTTTTTATTCATTCATGGATATTATGATATATTAAAAGTTAATTTTTGTTATTCATTATTGAAAAATTCATCTTGAATATTCAATAAATTGAGTAAGAGATGAGATAAAATTTTAAATGGATTGAATCAAGGAGAAATGAAAAAAATTATGCTTATAAAATTGATCAAAAATAAGTAAGAATATTATCTCATATTCACTACCTAAATTATAAATGATTTCCTCAAATAAATTAATAGAAAGATGAATCATTAGATTCTTATGTGAAAGGCGTCACTCAAATATCAATGTATGTTTTTGTAAACTCATGATTATTATAATGGTACATCCTTTGTTTTATAAATACTTAATTTGGAAATATTATGTTTCCTAGTAGTGACATAGAAATTAGTTATCATGATAATAAAATAATTATTTTTTCTTTATCCTGATATAATAATTCATATAAGTAATAATTAAAATTATGAGGGTTTAATTTATTTAATGGTGTAGAATGTGACACCTTGATATCTTAGATTATATTTCACCTTAAATAAATTTAATGTCTTAAATTTATTTAATGACACATAAAATCAAATATAATGTGAACTGTGATATATTATATCATTTTTGATACGTTAATGGTTATGAATATGATTTACTATAGTATAAAATATATATTGAAAATTATTACTCTATTAAAATTATTTTTTAATGCATAATAAATAAAAACAATTTTTTCTGAAGTTATTTTCTGCTTTCAAGAAAAACGTTTTCTTAAAAAATGGGTTTTATTACTTTGTGTGCATGGATGTTATAATTAATTTAGTTCATTTTTTAAAATTTTATTTGAGAAAAATAACATAATTCTTAAAATCGTGATTTAAAAATTATATTTGGGTGAATATTTTTATTTTTTGAAAGAATTTATTTTTATGTGAATGCTGAAAACTACTGATTTTTATAAAACTATGTTTTTTTCATTAAATTAATTCATTTAAAAGTAACATTATGTTTTTCATTTTATATTAATGTAAAATAACTATCCTTTAATTATATATAGTCTAATTAATTACATTGAAATAAGTAATATGCTTGGTATTTTGTATAAGATCATCTTTAAACTTAAAAATGGTTTCATCTAAAAATTGTTTTTTGTTCCATTCTATAAGTTTTTGAAAATTGATTATGAAAATTTTATAAATTGAATCGTAAAAAAACATTATGTCATATTTTTAATTCGGAGGATCAAATTTTGTTAATTTCCACATTTTTTAGTCACTGTGAGTTGTACATATGGTAAATATTTTTCACCATGGAAAGGGTAAAAATTGTAAAATAGGTTTAGCGCATTACGATAAGGATTAGAAATATCTAATAAAAATTTTATTATATTATTGGAAGAGTTTATTTCAACTCAATGTTTTAATAATATGGAAACTTGGTTCCATTTCTCTTGTATTTTAATCTTTTTATTATTTTATGTAAATGATAAATCTAAAATTTCATTATCTTTGTTTTAGTAATGCTAATATTTTTTCACAGGGATAAAATGATCTCATTTTTGGTTATAAATGGAAATTTGAAATATAGTTTAATGTTTTATCATATTAATTTATTTTTATTCTTTATTGGTAGTATAATTACAAAATGGTAATGAAATAATGATAAAATACCTATTTAAGTTATATGAAAATAAAAGAAATGATTTTGAAACATTTAAAATAATTAAAATTTGGTCGAATTATTATGTTTCATTAATTATATATATATATATCATATTATTGAAGTTTTAAAAAAATCAAATTCTATTTCAATCTAGTAATCATTAATGTCAAAATTAGTGAATACAACCTCAAAATGCCTTCAATAGTGTCTTATATTAAACAATATTTTATTAAATAAATTAACATTCATAAAAATATTGTATTAGTCTAATTTAATGTTGTATAGTCTATAAAATAAGATATTTTATTCATATGGGTTACATTAAATTTTATAGTAACATTTTGGACCATTGTACAGTAAAAAACATTGATATCACAATAATTGGAAAAAGGGTTATACAAGGATTTAGACTCAGAGTTATGGGATGAAAAATAATTTATATATTTGTAAATATTATTTTATGAGATTATTAGGAATTAAACTAATCCAAGATTCTAAATGTATAATTTTTTCCCACTTAATCATGTTAATCAATTTATTAATTTAATACTTTATGTTTTTCTTCTTGTGCCCCTCGCCTCACTTATAAAAACTCACCTCCTATCCCCCTAATTCAAAAATTATGAGAAATTTATCATTAAAAAACCATAACATAATATCATACTATATTATATTACCACATACTAAATATTATTCACATTACAAAATACCATCCTTTTAGGGGTCAATGTGCAATCCAAAGGAGGTTTCTCAATAAAGTGGTATAACTCTTGACTATGTACATTCATTTTTATTAATACATATACCTCATATGAATATATGGTTTAAATTATAAAATAATGAATTAATTATGTAAAATATAAATAATTTTTATTATGATAATGTAATAAAAGTTATACACCTCATTTCCATCATATGGTAAATGAAAACATTACTCATACAAATGTGTGGACTACCACCTCCATGAAGTGATGTGTTTCGTTTTTCATCACCATTTCTCATTGATGGTTATAATTATACATTTAATTAATATATATGAAATTTATTATATTATTATATCTTTGGAAAGGTGACATAATATTTATTAAATTTTGTTCAATTATTTGAATAGTGGAAACTTCACTCATGTGTAAACACAGACTATTGTCTCCATGAACTGATGTAATTCATTTTTCATCACTGATATATATGAATAGTTATAAAAGATCATTTAATGACTATATATGATTAAAATTTCTTTATTAACATTCTGAATATGATATAACCATGATCAAAGAACACGTATCATGAATACCAAACAGAAACATGCATGAAAAAAAAGATGCAGTTATAACAAGGAATGGTGATTTTAATAAATATTTTTTAAAGAACAAGTGATATGATTATTTTAATAAATAATATATGATATAATATATATTATTATGGTACTATATTATATTTAAAAGAAATATAAATTTATTATAAAGGTTGTTTGAATTATTATGATGTAGTCTAAGGCTTCAGGTAAGGGTTTCTAGTCTGACTTTTATATTAATTGGACATATGCCATATTCATCATTAATCACCTTTTAGGGTATATATACTCACAATGAATGAATTTTATTACCATTTTTATGAAAATTGTTTTTATTTAAAAATATATATGATGATATATATTTTATGGGGTTTGGATTCAGATATTACCAATGTTGTAAATGGTTTTCATCTCACTTTTATTTCTATGAGACATATAAAATATTAAATACATGTCTCATTTTATGTGGTGTATACACTAAATAAAAAAGTATTTTATAGTCATTTTAATTAAAATTATATTAATTTAAAAATACATATATTTTTCCTTCATTTATGTGGCTCTAATTAAGCGATTACAAATGGTGTAATGGTTTATCATCTCAAATTGTATTATTTAGGACATATGTCATATTATGAAATTCTCTTATTCTACGATTTTTATATACATATCCTTTGGAGTTTTATATCATTTATATTGTTATGTAATTTATATTCAATATTTCATTTTATTTTATATATTATTGGGGCGTATTATTCAAAAGATACCAAGGTGGTATGGGTTTAATGTAGCAATCCATTTGTTTATCTCTATTGTTTAGGTGTATATTTCCCACGATGAGATGTTACCATAACTCACTAAAAAATGTCTTTTATTTTATTCTAATCTATTTATTTTTATATAATACATTTTTTACGTTCATTTTACTCTTTTTTTGTACACATGGGGCATAAATAACGTTTTAAAATAAAGCTAATTTTGTTTTAAAATTCGGTCAGAAACCATTTTCTTAGTTGTCGACAGTTTCATTAATATGTTTTCAACAATATTTTTATAATTATTATATAATTGTTAAAATTAATTTAACACGTGTTTAAATTTTTATGATATTTTTTAATAGGAATATTCTTTTTATTTTTTGAATGATGATATTTTGAGTTTTTACCAAAAAATGTGGATAGATTCTTTATTTTAACATAAATGGACAACATATAATTTTTTAACCTAAATACCACTATATTATTGGAATATTCCTTTAAATCTATCCTTCATTCATATAAAATAATTTTTTACCATAATATTTTGTAAATTATTATATTTTAAATAATTGATTTCAAAATTAAATGTTTATTTTCCTTGAAAAACATTACAGTGATAATTTAATGAAATTTTTAATCAAGGATAAAATCTATCAATGTTACTTTTACTTCATTGGGGGTATGATCTGATAATTCCATCCTTATTCTTTCTGTGTATGTTTTTTGGTTGTGATGATGAAAAGTTCATGAAAACCATTTTATTTTCCTTGGGTTAAGTTATGATGGAATGGTAAACATAATAATTATCTAATGGAATACATATGAAATGATATTGAAAATTTGATGGATGGATCTGAAACTATATATCCGTCAAATGAATTGGGTAAATATTAATGTAATATGGGATCAAATGGGTATATAGTAGTTAATAAAAAGATAAAAATAATGTACAGAAAAGGTTATCCCCAGCCAGCAATATGGTTCATAAGAGGTTATCCCAATACCTTAATGGGTTATACCAAAGGTTATCCCAAACCTAAAGAAGGTATACTAGTGATTATCCCAATATAATCATGTGATTAATTCATCTATGGATATGCTTGATTTAATATTTCCATGATCATGATTATTACAATCTTTATCCACTCTTTTAGGAAATGATCTTATGCCAATGTTATGCTATCGTGGATCAAGTTCATTTATTCCATTATGATTCATGTATTAGGAACTAAAAATATTTATTACATGAATCATGATTGTGATCTATGAATTTATGGGTATGGTTTTAAATTCCTTAGACTATTTTATCGTACCATTATTCACATGTTATACTTGAATAATCAGTGGTATATCCCTTTTTACCCTTTCTAGACATTTGAGCCCACCCTTTCTTATTTTTACTTTCCTCGGGTTATGAAGAAACTTTTTAAGGGGGATATGTCTAAGAAGTGTTCTATATGAATAGTTATTTCGGAGAGATAGTGATGATTTTTCCTGAAATAATAGTATTATATATATAGTCTCGAAAGACACTAAACCTTTACATTCTTAACATGGATTAAATGTTTATTTAATGTATATTTATCTAAAATAATGTAATATTTATGTATGAAATTCTTGGATTTATTCAATGGATGTAGTTATCATGTTTTTTCAACTCTTCAATTTCTCATATACAATTATCATCAATGAAAAAAACTATTTCTTTGTTATGTTTTATAGGCAAGGATAAATTAGTTTTAATTGATTCTTTTATAATTATTCTATAGTATCCATCATGACCAATAAATGATCTTGTAACACTCATATTTTTTTGGTACAATAGTAATGAAATAACAAAAAATTTGGAATTATCAACTTTGATCCCAACATGATACATTAAGAGATCAAGAATAATTCCATTTTTCACCATGAAATGACATTTTTTATAATTCAATTTATTTTTTCAATGTATGTTTCATATTAAGTATTCATAATATTTAGGAAAAACATAATATATGATTTTTAAATAGTTAATTCATACATAAAAACTTCTATATAGCTTTATAGAAACTCAAAAAATACTCATAATGTATATTTGAATAGTTCATAGTGCATTACAAAAAAAAGGGTATTCTCCAATAACCAAATGTTCAAACATGGTATCTGAAAGTGGTTTTCTATTGATCATTTGGTGATATATGAATTTGAATGTACCTAGAAAAATTCATCATGAATATAATAATTAGGTTTTTATATATTCTTGAAGGAACATAATAAACCAAAGGAAGTAGGATATAATCATTCATAGTTATCAAAGTGAGTGTTATATCATCAACACAAAACCTCTATTTTTTTCAAGTATAACAAGTGCTAGCTCATAAAAATTATTCATAGAGTCTGTTAATACATTTATCTTATTAAAACCATGAATTGTACAAGACCATTATAAAAATTAATATATTTGAAAATAAATTTGAATCCCTTTATTAAAAACATCTAACGAGGTTGGCATTGGCCCTCTATGAAATTGTCTCATGGGTTTCATATTTTCCTTTAATAGAATACTATGAATAAAAGTAAAATGTATGATTGTAGTGAGATTAGATGAGGTTCTATCATGAGGCTTTCTTGGGTAAATAAAATCTCCTTCTATTTGGTTCTCTTGGTCCTTTAATGGATCATTGGAAATAATAACAATAAATTTTCCATTATCACCTAGAAATAAATATTTGAAGTTTTCAGGTAGTTTTTATATATATATATATATTATAAAGGAAAATTTTATTTGGTCAAAAAAGGGTTATGCGACCCATCAACACCAATTTCAACTCCCATATATAAAATAAAACGAGCATATCCATGTTTTATGTTGGGGAAAATATATTATCAAATAATATTTTTACATGATAAAATCTTAGAGAAAAATATAGATTTATAGTAACTTATATGATCTAAATTTATAGAATGGGGTTATCGGTTTTACTAACCTATGTAGTTTTTTGAGATTTAAAATTTTCAATTAATTTCAAATATAGACAAGATTATATCAAAACAACAATAGGTTCTTAAAAAATAGGTTCAAGACTTTCAAAAGTAGTAGGTTTACATGTAAAAGTTTCAAACATTATTTAGAAATAATTTTTAGTGACTTCAAAATCATAATGTTCATATAATTTATTTTCAAAATTAAGAAACATATTCTCATAAAAACAACCATATTAACATTAGAGGTTAAATGGTATTCAATAAGGTGGTTCATAGATTGAAAAAAAATTAAATGAAATACTTATATTCTAAATTATAATGATGAGGTTCCTTTATTGAAATTAATGATGTATTTAGTAGTTTTCAAAAATGTATTATCATGAATGAGAGCTGATTGTGTTATAAATTGATCATTTATACAAGTAGACATAAAAATAATTTAGTAAAACTATGTTTCTTATTTGAACCAAAATAGCTTCAACAACACTAGATAGATTTATTATATATAAATTTGAAATTTGAATGACAATTATAATAAGCTTGAGGCCCCCAACCAATAAATATTAATATACGTAGTGTGATATAACATTTATAGAATCTCTTCAATCATTCTAAAAATCCTTGAACTCAAATTTTTCTATTGTGAAATGAATGTTGATTTTTTCTCAATATTTACATTTGATAGGGAAATCATGTTGAATCCTTAAGAAAAAATTCTTTCTAAAAATAATTTCTCTCCTTTAAATTTTTTTTATGGGAACACATTTTTTTAAAAAAATCCACATTTTGGTATTTGATTCCTAGAATCCGATAAGATATATCAACATGAAAATTTATGAAATTTTATCAGACATATTTTTCAAGTACTATTACTAATGTTTTTTCTATTGAGTGTTACTCATATGAATGGGAAGTAGTGGTTTTAATATTTCGTGGAATGTTTTAACATTATGACCCAACATCCTTTTCCAATATCTCTTGATCTTTTTGAGAGAACCAACTTTTTTTTAATAGCGACTTATCATTCAATACAAATTTTAGTTTTTCCAAACCATTACATATATTAGTAGTATATTAAGGATTTTTTTCTCAGCATGTATAAATAAATTAGTTTAATGGGGTTTGGAAATATCTTGAATAGATATTGGTTTCGACTCAAATTTTTAATTCTCAATTTTGAAGTTATTCAGCTTGGTTCCACTTTTATGTTAAATATAACTTACATTTTCCATTCCTTTATTTTGGTTTCTTAGTTTTGGTAGTATAGGTAATCTTCAAATGATTTTATTGTAAATTATACATACTTCAGTATCTAATTGAACACATTTTTTCGTCAAATTATTCATTAAGATATTTTTTTTCAACTAGTCTTGGTATTTCCTAATTTTTCTATCGTGGATTCCTGAAAATAACTTTTATATTTTTGGACATGATGAGAGGGTTGTAAATCATATCAAGTCAAGAATTTTATTATTCACTGAAGTATCTAGATTGATAAATTCTATAATTATTTTGAAAAAACATATTAGGTTGTTCAAGATATCGAAATTTTTCATGAATTAGAATATTCAATATTTGGTTGTATTTTTTGTATGTTTTAAATGCACTTTTTTTGTTAGAGGTAAATTTTCTTCCAAGAAACCCAATGTTAAAATTTTAAATAGGCTCTTTCATTATACATAATTAGTAATTAAAATGTTCATTTGAATATAACTTTATTCATTGTAATTATACATTAAATGTTTTTTCGTGTCTTGGTTTGGGTATTCATGTATTGGATGAAAAAATCAACCACACCACGGTAGTAAGATCATTATGTTTTCTTATAATCATGTTTTTTTATATGTGGGAGTTATAACTTCATGGATATATTTGGCATGAAGAATGAATAATGTACAAAATTGATGATCATTTTGGGCCATGCTGTAAATTTAATTTATGGTAAAAACATGTGTTTTATCAAATAAATACCCCTAGTAGTAGCATCAATCATACTCCAATTGGTAATTAATAATGTTTTATAAAAATATTGGATCAAATTTTGACCACATATTTGGGGATAAGTATGAAATAAAATAAATTTTCTTTAATATTTCCCAGTGTTCATTTAAAGATTCTTGATGGGCAAGCCTAGTTCAAAAAATTTCATTCCTAAAACATACAATTCCTAAGGAATGGATAAAAATTGAAATGAAATATTTTTAAATTCATGGAAATCTCAGATCAAATTTTAATGTGAATAATAGAACCATACTTTGGAAACTCCTTATAATGAAACATTAAAAAATCTTAAACTCATTTTATTTTCATCTATTTGATGGGGTTTCACATTAACACACAAACAACTAAACTCTTGAAGATTCTTGTGGGGATCTTTACCTAGAATTACATTGAATTTTTGATGTTGGTAAATAAAACCAGATAATATTTCCAAACCAAAAGGTTAATTAGATTTTTCTATTGGTGTCTTTTATTATATTTTTAAGATGTATGCAATTCTTTAAATGTCTTTTTATCATCCATAGGGATGTCATGTTCATAAATTTTTATTTTAGGGATGTATGTTTTAGTCTAAAAACTATGAATAAAATAATCAATAATAGTTCTCAACCTAATGTTTTGAGTTTAATCATTTTCAAGAACTAAAGGAAAATAATTGTGGTTCTGAAATTCTTGACATACAAAAGAAAAATATAAAACATAATAAACCTCCTAGAAAACAGCTACAGTTGAGAGAATAGATCTATCATGGATCTCTTATAAAAATATTATCCACTTATAAATGAAGTAAATCATCCTCTCAGGTTATCTCTTAGGGAGGCTAATCAAGTAATGTTTTAAATTGTAAAATTTGTTTTCTATTTTTTGGGAAATTATAAATAAATTGGTGTTTTATTGAGTTTGAAAATAATATAATCTAAAAGAGAATATAATTTTACCATAAGAAAATAAAAATATTTATATTGGATATAGATTTCAAAATTTGATTGAAATTTGATTTTAAAGTAGAAACCAAGGTAATTAGGGATACTTTGGAATATATCTTAATCCATTCCTTAAATTACTATCCAATATTATTTATCAATTTGGACCCAAATACCCCAAGGAAAAAACCTAAAACCACTTAAACAACATATAAATAACTTTTTATAGGGTTTTCTCCTATTATAAAATGTGATTCGAATTTTCAAAGAACTATAAGTAATTTATCCTGACCAAACTCATAATACTCAGTGGAAAGAACTTTCCAAATGAGTTTAAATAATTAGAATGTTCAATATTAATTTATAAATTTGAAAATGACATAGAATTCTTAAGAAGAAATATCATTCATGAATAAATGAAAACTCCATCATTATGTAAATATTTCTAGGAATATAAAAATGATATAAAATGAATTTAAATTCTAAAAAAGCCTAGTCTTAGGATAACACTTCTACATACACTTAGGATGTTTGATAACCATGGCTAATCCCACTTCCATCTTTCAATTTTATCCTTATTTCCATAGAATATTGTGATTATGACTATGAACACCACACACCAATGAAACTTATTATCTGTCGTTTTTTAAACCCACATAATCTAGACACTTTTATGGATTGGTTATTTTAAGAAAATATAGTGAAATTTTATTTTAATTAGATTCCATCCTTTAATAAAATCTTGAAAATCATTTCATGAACGTACAAACCCCTAAAAAATTCTCCATTTTTTGGTATCAATAACAAGTATTTCCTAGTACGCATGTGGGTTTACATCCTTAAATTCTCATGTAAATGGAATGAATTTATTCACTTTTATTATTATTTTCCCTAAATAAGTTACTCTTCATCGTATATTTAAAAGAAATCATGTCGGGCAAACATTTTTAGAGAATGGATTTATTTTTGCAATGCCCATATTTCATAAAATCTAAGAGATTTCCAAGAATAAATCACTGGATAATTCATCATATGAATTTCCTCATAGTAAGGCTTTAATCATTATGGTAGAGCTAAAATAATTATTTTAAAGATGGAATAATCCATATGATGATTGGTTCATGATTTTTAAAGAATTCAAAGTGGGATTAAAACCTTATATTCATGTTTTATTAAAATATTAAAAAAAATTCTTATAGAGTAAAAATCATTTCAACCAAACTTAATGTCTTGCAATTCTTCCTGAATGTTTATTTTCATTCTTTATTCTCAAGAATATTTCAAAGCCTTTATTTTATGTTCAAAGACAAAAATTTTGAGAACAAATTAGAATTAAAAAAAGTATTCCAATATCAATTTACTGGGGAAATGTTTCAAAACAATTAAAAATTCTGAATAAATCTGTTCTAGTTTAAATTACCAAAATAAATTGGATAACCAAAAATCATGCCAATTGGACCAAATTGAAAAACAATTGGACCTTAATTCATTAAAATTAATTATCAAAGCATGTTTAAGACTGGTTTTTAGATTTTTATAGCCATTAAATATTGATTTTTTTACCTATGATCAGAGAATTGATTAATTGAAGAGCGTAATAAAATAGTACTTTGATAAATATAATATATTTGAACTTAGTAATCCATTTATTGTTAGATAAATGATTTATTTCCTTAGTGATATTATCTTAGTTTCTTAATGATTATTTCATTTTAAAGTATTTATGTTACTTAACTCTTTTAACTAGGATGGAAGATCCTTGATGTGATTTGAGGGATTACCCTAAATTGTTAGGATATTTATGAACAATGGTATAGTTTTCATAGGATTTTGGTAATGATTGATATTGGTAATATAATGATGAAAAAAGATGTGCACAATGGTGTCAAGGATATAACTATGGTGTTTGATATGAGTTGAGAGTCTTGGAGTATCATTTATTGATTCTTAGTGATTAAATTAAAATATCTAGGTTACTAGATACTATTTGGTTTAATTATGAAATGTATGTTGCAATTGGTATTATGCACAATAAGTGATTCTTTTCATGCGGTGTATTAGTTTTAATTATAGAGTACATAGATATTCATGGAATGAAAATTGGATTAATAAACTGAGCCACTAAATGATATTTGGTTGAAGGAATATATAATAAATTATATATATATATATATTAATTGAAACCATGAGATTGTTAAATAAAATTCTAGCAAAGAATAGACAGAAAATATAGAATGTAAATATGAATTAATAAGAAGTTTGTCTAAAAATGAAATGGAATTTTTTAATCCATAAATTTAAATCATGCCTAATAGAATATTAGTAAAAAATGAATTATTATATAGTAATTTTATATTATTTAGGCATACATAAGATGTGATGGCTGATTTTTTAGGGTATGGATTTTTATTGTCTATGATCGATCTAAATTTGATGTCCACATGTGTATAGGATATAAAAACATGATGTTATAACACACATTTGAATCCAATATTGTTGGATATGACTTTTTATTTGATTAAATGCATGGGTTGTGATATATTGAGGTAAAAGTTATGATACATGAGTTGTTGTGGCTTCTATACTTTTACATGGTGATGAAATAGATAATAATCATGATTTAATAATAGGCTGCATTGGATGAAAATTGAAAAATATGTGATTTCTCAGTTTAGGGAAGGATGTATTATTAGAAGGATAATCACAAGATCTAAGTCATTAGGGTGTGATAGGGACATATAGCAGGGAAGTGGAAGTAGGGTAACTTTCAATTATATATTTATATATGATATGGATTATATTACTTATATGTTTTACATGGTAAGTGATCCTTAGTCGATATGTGATATAGTGTCACCTTCTAAGGTAATGAGTTGGTTTCATTTTTTCATTCACTAAGATTTGGTATGATTCTTTCATATTTTTCAATGAGGTGTTTTAGGGAGGTTCTTACTGATTATACATGTATGCTCAACAAATATATATATATATATATTCGATCATGGATTGTCCTCATCATCATGTAAATTTTTATTATGAGGATATGGTCATTATAGATGACTTTCTTTTGGTACTTTATAGTTTTCTTTAGTTATGTATGAAACTATTTTCATGTATTAATATTTATTATTTATTTATTCATGGTTTTTATTGGTGGTATCTTATCTTTTATCGTATTCCTTCTCTTTAGATAAATAGGGCAATGTGTCCCACTTGTAATTTATACACCCCCAATGTTATTAACCAACATATGGCCTATTTGATGTTGTCTTTTGGGTTCATCATCACTCTTTTAATTTTTTAGCATTGGTGTGTTATAAGTAGAGGGGGTGTTTTGGGAAAGTGTTATTAGATCTCTTGGTTGAGATATATATTGGGGTTGAAGATAAACATTGGTGAGGATGCATGGATTGGTAGGGAAACAATATCGACTGATCTTAGTACATGATGTAAGAAAGGGAGATAGTCAGGGACATGGGTTTTTAGGGCCACATGTGATTTAATTAAATTATCTTCCTATTTATTGAACATACTATAAAAATTTATGCTACTTGTTTGGTCGAGACCTATGTGAGTGTCATATATAAATTTTATTTTTAACTTCGATTGAATTGGGTAGATTATAGGAATTATGTTAAATTAAATCGAATAATAAATAATAAATAATCCATTATTCATGTTTAGGTTGTCTTAAATGTATATTCATTTATATGAATTAATTCATTTTTATGTTCACATCATGTTCATGCTGAATATTTTCAACAAGATCATATAGTTACTTGTCATAGAATATAGTTCGATGACGATGATTCTTGGAGGTGGACACAATGATATTTTTGATGCCATAGTCTATACAATTATGAGGGATCTATTTAAGATTTGGATACTATGGATGTTTTAGATGAGGTTTATTTTTTCTTTAGTTTGATTCATTCTTGGTGTGAACACTGTATTTCATTGGCTATGTTGATGCTCTATGGGGAAGCTCATCAGTGGTGGTTTTTTAGCATCATGGATCGTGAGGAGTCATCTGTTTGGTTGGTGAATATATAAGATCAGTTTTAGTATGAGTATATCTCTTCCATGAAAAAAATATCCTTGTTGATAATACCCATCATCATGAGAGTTATAGTGTGTATAACTTACAAATGTGACATAAAAATCTGTTAATTTTTTAATCAAAATATCTTAAAATGACAAGGTTTTTGAGAGGCATTTCTATGAGGTTCTACATTCGAGGATTAAACATTAGGTAAACCCATATATATTAATGTCATATATCACGTTACTAGCAAGGGAATAAGTCATAGAAAGGTTTATAACTAGGACTATATTATATCATGAAGGTAGTTTTAAATATTCTTAGTGGAGCATTATTATAGCTAGATGTTCCTAGTTTCCAAGTTAAAATAAGTTTCAAAATTAAAAGAGTCATTTTTAGCTTTCCCATTATCATTTTTCTTGATCAGGCTAGTGACAGACCTCTTCTAGTTTATTAATCATGGTTTTATACTCTATTATATTTCATCACTATTAAAATTAAGTGTTTCAATCCTTTATCAAAATTCAACATTTTTTTTGTCTCTTTTATGTATTATCCATCACAACTGTTTTTCTTCATGTCCATAACATTAGCAAGGATCCCCGGGTTATTATTAGTAAATAGGGGATTTGGTATGAAGTAGAAATCTCCATCATTCCCCTAATCCTAAGGGTTATTAAGAAGTTCATAGTTGTGTCAGTGATTATTAACAAGGTCCAAGAGACTATAGAGAATGTTGTGATTAGATGGATGCCATATAGTTTCAATATTCAAGAGAGATAGACATCAGGAATTCCACTGTCTACATGTTTTTAACATTTCCTTGTAAATTAGTTGATTCAATATGTATAGACTCATTTATTATACTCACCATATCGCATTATTTGGGACATGAGGTGGAGATACCTCTGATACCATTAGAATTTATTATTCCATTTGGAGGTCAAGCTAGCCTGTATAATTTTTATAGAGAATATGTGTTTATGCTAGGGAATCATAACTCTTGGGGATACGTCCAATTTTTTTTCAAAATAACCAAATGAAATTTTACTCTTCATGGATTAGTTCTATTATATTCATGATAATGTTGATAAACTTATGAGGGGTGTTATATTTTAGGATTTTAACAGAGACCAAGTGGTCTTAATTGATGAGAAATACCCTCAGATGGATTAGACATGTGTTGAGTGTCTACTATCTATATTGGTTCGGCTTATGTAGAGTATAATTGATGACCACGTGATGGTATTTCATATGGTATTCAAGGAGTACCCTAATGTAATTATAGAAGAGTTTTATATTCTACTCCCTCAATGTGAGACCAATATTGGGATAAAGCAACATCCAAGCATCCCCCCTATATCAATTTCTATACATAGGATAGCCCATGTATGAGTTGTAAGAGCAACAGATTTGAGTTGGTGATCACCTATAAAGAGGATTAATTTAACATAATACTTCATTAAAGTGAACTAATTCTTTTTGAGAAGATATAAGATGGAGTTCTATGTTTATTTATCAATTATCACCATTTGAATAAGGTTATTGTCAAGAATCATTATCTTCTTGTATGGATGGATGATCTATTCAATCTGTTGAATGGATCTATCTTGTTCTCAATGTTTTATTTGTGTTCTAGGAAAAATCATATTTGAGTGAAGGATGAGTATATCCTAAATAATTCATTAAAAATATATATTAATCCTTAGTTTATTTGGATGTCATTCAGATATATGAATGTTATATCCTTTTCATAGGACTACTGAATGAAGTGTGCCAAGAGTTTTTGTATCAGTTCTTGGTGGTGTTTATCAATTATAACCTTGTGTTATATAAGTTTTGGGGGAACATGTAGATCATCTATGAGTTTTTTTTGAGCTCTTCAACACCAACAACTATTCAGGAAGCTATCAAAGTGCGAGTTTGGGTCCCATGAGTTCTGTTTCATGGAAAATGTTTTCTCAATATGGAGTAGTAATGGATCATTTGAAAAGTAAGGTATACTTTTCAGTGGCTTCATCCAATAATGTTGGAGAGTTACCAATTTTCCTTGATCTTCAAAATTTCTACATGGGGTTCATTACCAATATATTTTGGATTTTTTTAAAGATCCTGACCAAAGTAGCATAGAGTTTGCGCCTTACAATATTACATTGGAATAATAAACAAAGAATTCACATCCCAATAGTCTAAATATTTTAGTTGATTTGGAAGTATATATAAAAATATAACTATTATATTAAAACATGAAATGGAATTCAATATAGAAACTCCATTGAAATCATTCCTATTCTCATCAATTATCCAATCACAATACACAGCTTGCAAACTAGGAGAAAATAACTCATAAGAAAGGGGTGCGACAAGATGAACAATAAGGTAATAATACCGCGAAAGAAATCATAAATAATCATACCCAAAAATGAAAAGTCAATAAATTAAAATACATACCATTAATATATAATCATGAGAATAATATGGAAGGAATAAAAACTAATAAAATTACACCATATAAACAATCTGATTAAAATGAAAATTACATATAGATATTATACAAGTAAAATAATTTCAAGGATTTTCAATAAAAATTATAATAATGAGAGAATACATAATGTGTGAGATCATAAACACACCATCAAGGCCTCTACCAACAAGTCCACATAAATGGGTATGGAATTAACCAAAATCAGCTTTCTTTTGTCTCGTGAGACCTACCAATAAATCAAGGGACCAAGTCGGACCCACCAAACACTTACTATATCCAATACATTTCTCAATTGAAAGGGGTGAAACATAATCAACATATACATTGATATTGAAAATAGCATATGAAATGTAAAAAATTTCCTCCTTAAGTAAACATATTCATTAACTATATATAGTAATATGAAGAATGGTATCATGATAGTGCATCATCAATCAAAATTATCATACGCCATTAAATAATATATGGAATATGGTATCATAAGGTTTCAACCTCAATTAAAAATAATATTAAATAGAGGGTGTTGGAATATATGAAAAAACTCTGACAAAATCAGTGAAAATTTCATTACAGAAATTACATTTTTAACTTTGGAATCATTTATTTAGAAATCCACACAATTATAAAAGAAAACACTTTATTTGAAAATAAACTTGTAAACAAATAAAATATTCTTGAAAACACTAATTTTTTAGGAAACATGGAAAACCTGATCATGAATAATATGTTTAAAAGGACATTACATTTAAATTATGAAAAAGAGAAACATTTAAAAGGCTATTTTTAAAAGAGAATGTGAGTGTCAACCAAAAGAATAAATTGTATGTATTAGTTATAGATCAACATAAAACATGTGTAAATACAACTTAATTTAATAAAAATTCATTTGAAACATAATCATAGAATTACATAATCATTGGAGAATATGTTTAACCCAATGAATGATTTTTTTTTAAATTTCCCTTACTACAAGGAAAATGTGGAACCATATGCCCCATAAATTAGAGATTTTCAAATGAAACATTGGAAAAATATAATATAAAGATATTAATCATATGATATATCAAAGGGAATTAAACATACACCATACATAAGAAATAAGTGGTGAATAAGGCATATCTTATAGAAAAAAAGTGAGATAAGAAAACCCTTACCTTATGTTTGAAAGCGCCATTCCCTTGTACTAAATTTTCTAAATAATAATATTAAATTCCATAATTACTTATTAATTAACCTATTAAAGATAAATTATATTTATTATAATTTTATTAATGTCCTTTTGGATATTGTGATGGGTTATATATTTTAATTTAATTGTTCAGAGAGTGTTTATTTCATGGTTTTATGGACAGTTCACTTTTGAAGAATTATAAAAAATTTTTTCAAATAGTAATAACTTCTACATAGGTTAAATTATATAGTATTAATGAACTTATATAATTTTATATGCTAATATATATCATTTGTTTATATGGTATGATGATGATTCATTAGATAAAACCTCAATGAAAATGATATAATTTCTTATAGTGGTTTTTACGACCACCATGCATTAATATCATTTAATTTAATAATATATTAATAAGCTAGTTCCAAAATAATAAATAAGTTTCAACATAAATATTATAATATATTTTAACTGTAAAATGGTTATATAACCATCCTTGATGGCGGTAATGACTGAATTTGTTTTTGAACATAATCCACCTTTTAAGTGACAAGGGGGAACCCAATTATGAAATTAAATACATAAAACAACAAAAATTACACTCAGTCCAAAAGTCCAAGGGAAAAAACATACCAATTAAATTCTATAATGAAAATCCCCTCCCTAGCGTCAAAAATGTGAATACCAGTTTCCACCTTTTCATCACTGCATGGAAAGTTGTCCCGTACATGGATGCACAAACCTTGTACAGATGGAAAATTTCATAGCCTTTAAAAATTACAATTCCATATAGCAATATTCTAGGGTAAAATACATTATATGAACCTCCTCTAGAGCATCCCCTTGTAGGTGAACTGGTTTCACAGTCCCATAAACTAAAAACCATAGTGCCATAAAGAAAAAACCACCAGTGCAAATACCATGACATGAATTAAAACATTCATCACCATCACAAAAAAATCACTTCATAGACAAGAAAATCAATTCATCCATCACCATTAAGAATTGAAAATTTCTCTACCACCATACTGAGCTACCCGGTCACCAGAACCGTAGCTGGGAGATAACACCACCGCAACCATGGGACTTCCTTCAAAAATTCAGCAGCAAAGAAACCCAAAGAGGAAGTAATTCCAAATAGCATTAAGTCAATCCATCATCACCCATATTTGTATTTACCAACACCACATTGTAGGAGCATTTCTGATAGGGTGGTCTATGCCTATCTGAAACAAAAAAGCTGCTCTGGGTAAGGATTTGGTCAGATCTGAAGCACGGAAGAACCCTCACCAGAATCCAAATTTAGCTGACCATGGGAACTAATGGAAACCTACGAGGAGGTGTAGGTTCACAATGACAATTTCAATTATGAAAATCCATCTTCAGTTCTTCATAAAGAAAATGAAACAATGTTAAACAATCCCCTTAGGATGTGAAATCCACCGAACGCCAAACCTATGAGACCAAAATACAAGAACAGAGGGGAGGGGGAGGAACCCTTGAGACCATCCAGTTTAATTCTGAAGACACTAGCCTCCTCCACCCTCTGAATAGAGGCCGAAGGGAACCCAAGATTCATGATAAGGGTAAAGGAGATAATGATAAATAAAAATCTCATCATCCATGAAGGCAGTGAATCGACACCTCATAGATGATGTATTCATTTTTAGAAAAATATAAGAGAAAAAAAATTGATGATGGATATTCCATTAACATAAAAAATTATTGTACTTGTATTATACAAGAGTTACCATGTTACAATGTATATGGAAGGAGATGGATAGATAATAAAACAAAATAAATCAAAATAAAAAGAGGGAGGGTTTTACCACAAGAGTGTCCCATCCTTGAGAATCTCTTTAAGGAACTTGGAAATGGTGTTTTGGTGAGACCAGAAAGACCAGAAAGTGGGGAGGGGTTTGGGAGATGAATTTGTAATAATATAAGAAAGAAACAAGTCTTATAATGTGTGAGTTGATGGGGTGGTGAGGGGTCATATATATAGTGGAAGAGAAGGGTGTGTTTTGATTATTTTATTTATTAGTTTATGATTTTGGTTCAATGGTATCAATAATATTGAGTCTTATAACAAAATAAAATAAACATAGCATGTGATTTCTTGATAATGGACACTAACATTGTCCATGACTCAACCATGACTCCAAATTAATTTATTTAATAATAATATTAAATACCATGAATTATTGTACTTCACTATTCACCAAATATTCAACTATTTTAAAAAAATATCAAAAATTCACCCAATTTTTTTTTATGTGTGGATTAATAAATGGACTCCATTATTTGAAAATAATTTTCTAAATATAAGAAATTTAGTTTTTAGATAAAATATTTATTTATTTAAAAAATACTGATTTTAAAATTATAACTGATTTTATGACACATTGAAAATCTTAATTAAGTTCTCATAAAAGTATATTATAATCATAAGAAAAAAATATTAATTTGATAATATATTTTATGAAAATAAATTTTCTATTAAATTAATATATTAATTATAAAATTATATATAAACACACATGTTTCAAAAAAATAGAAACACATAATTTATATTTTTAAATCATTTATTTACTTATTCGAAGATATAAATATATCATATTTTATTTTATGATAATATTAATTCTTATTTATAATTTCATAGGTGGGGTAAATATCTTATTTTCTATATTACTATTCATAATGGTCCCATTACTATTCAAAAATTCATGTTAATATATTAGGGTATATCATGGTTTATTTAAGCTCAGTCCTTAAGATATCGAAGATGTTAAATTTAAAAGTGACATACCATAGGATATTGGGGTTTTAAATTCTCGAATCCTTCATAAATTTCATCCTCAATTTTATATAATGTTATGTCATAAAACGATATGGGTAGTTATTCATCATAATTTCTTCTGGCTCCTACATTTCCCCTTCGATTTTATGATATTTCTAAAGTACTTTTACCATCATAGTTGTCTAATTACTCAAAACCCATTATCTACTGTATAAAATTAATAAATTATCTTAAAAGTAAAAAAAATAAGGTTATAATTATATTTCTTCATATGTGATAACATTTTTTGGGTCTAGCATATACATCCTTAAAAAATAGATTTGGAAAACATTATGTAATTTAGAAAGGATATTAAGCATTTTTAAATGACAAGCCACATCACCAATTATTTCTAAAATTTAAAAAGGTCTAATATACCTAGGCTTCAATTTCCTTTCATACCCAACCTTAGGAAAACCTTCCATGGAGATGCTTTCAGAAATACAAGATCTATCATGTGGAACTCCAAATCCTTTCTCCGATTGTCAACATAACTCTTTTTCCAACTTAGATCTTTTTTTATATGTGCTTGAATAATATTTACATTTTTCCTTGTCTCTTCAATAAGTATTGTGACAAAAAGATTACTTTCACTAACATAATCCAAACCAGTTGGTGAAAGACATCTTTTTCCATATAATTGTTCATACAGTGCCTTTTGAATACTTTAATGTAAACTATTATTATAGGAAAATTAAACCAAAGGTAAATATCGATCCCACATACCTTTAAAGTCATGTCATCATGATATCAACATGTCTTATACTATTTTAATAGTCCTTTAATAATTTCTATAAGTTTAAGGGTGATAATAAGTAATCAAATGAAGCTCAGTATCCAAAGCCTTATAAATACTTTTCAATAATATTGATGTAAAACAAGGATCCAGATATAATACAATAAATAAAGGTAGACCATGAATTCATGGAAATCAATTACCATAGATTCATGAATGGTGATCAAACAGAAAATCCTCCCTTCTTGAGATAAAATTAGTAGATTTAGTAAGTCTATTTACAATTATCCATATCGAATCATTCTTTCTCAGATTCATTGGTAATGTAGTGACAAAATTAAATTAAATTTCATCACATCTCCATGATGGAATAGGTAGAAGTTTCATGGGTCGCATAGAATGTTTTCTTTTATACTTTACCCATTGAAAAACAAAGCATCTTTATACATGATCAAAAATTCACCACATCATTTTATCCCACCAATAATGTTCCTTCAAATATATACACTTCATAGTGCTTTGAGGGTATATTGAAAAACATGACCTTGTGAATCATCCAATAATCCCCTTTTTATCTTTAGTATAGAGTGATCACAAATCCTCCTTCCAAAATTCAATATTCCATCTTCATATATGAAGTCTATCAATTTCTCATCATTTTGGTCGTTAATTGTCTTTAAAAAAAATTCATCATCAGAATGGTAACATTTTATCCTTTTCAATAAATATGATTTTGTTACCATTTTAAAAAAGTGTTGATATTTCACCTTCCTTCATAATTATCATATCCATATTTAATATATAGATGTTTATAGGATCCTTGTTGATCCTCATTCTGAATAAAAATCTGTAATCCATCTTGCTTGGTGCATTTTCTATATTATTTTCGTTACCTGGGTGGTGTTGTATTGAAAAATCATAATCCTTGAGTAGCTCGAGCCATCTCCTTTTCCTCATGTTGAGTTCTTTCTATGAGAATATATAATCCAATGAATTGTGATTTGCCTAAATCTTACATATTTTACCATAAAGATAGTGTCTCCATATCTTTAGAGTAAATATTGTATCTGATAACTTAAAATCATGAGTTAGATAGTTATATTCATGAGTTTTAACATCATATAAACATAGGTTATAACTATATCATTCTTCATAAGAACATAACCAAGCCGTTCATTAGATGAATCACTATAAATCACAAATCCACCATTTCTAGATGGTAGAGTCAATATTGGAGGATTCACTAATATATTATTCTATTCTTCATAAAATTTATCACATTCCATTATCCAAATAAACATAGACTCTTTATGATAAATATTATTTAATGAGTTATATAATCAAGAATATTTCAGAATGAAATTTCTATAATAACATTCTAAATTAATTAAACTACATGCCACGATTACCTTTGTTGGTTTAGGGAATTCCATGACTACCTTTGTATTCATATTATCAACTTATATTCTATACTTAGAGATAATATGGCCGAGAAATGAAATGGTCTGATTCCAGGATTCACAATTGATAAACTTACCATATAACTATTTCCTTTTAAGAGTCTCATGAACAATCTGGAAGTGGTTTTCATGATCATTATTACTTTTGGAGTACACCAAGATAGTATCAACAATTACCAAAACAAAATTATTAGTATATTCCATTAATACAATGTACATTAGATCCATAAAAATAGGGGATTAATTTTTCATTCCAAATGGAATTATTATAAACTCTTAATTTCCACACCTTATGTGAAATGATTTTTTGGAATATTTTCATTCTTCTCACAAAATAGATGATATCCGAAAGAAGGTCAATATTTTAAAAAAATTTAGCTCTGTGATGTTGGTCATATAAGTAATAAATGTGTGGTAGTGGATACTTGGTCATTATCATAATATCATTTTTCTCCCTATAGTAAATTCATAGAATCATAGATCCATCTTTCTTCATACGAAATATAATAGGAGCTTCTCTAGGTGAATCACTAGGTCGTATAAACCCATTATCAGTCAATTACTCTGTTTCATTAAATATATTAACTCCACTATTTAAATTATATGTGTTGTATTTGATATAGGTCTTGAATCAGGGATTATGTCAATAGAAAACTCAACTTCCTACTCTGTAGGATGTCTTTGTAATTCCTTTAGACATAAATTGATTTATTCCTATACAATAGGCATATCCTAAATTTGAATATCACATTTCTCAACAATAGGTTTTATCTTATCTTATTCTCTAATAATTGAATTTAGAAGTGCTACTGGACGTGGATCCGAAATGACTCAGAAGATGATGTTTCACCTCTAATGATTATAAATTCAATGTCTTCATCACGAATCATAATTTCTATATCTTTGTAATAATGTTTTTCATTATATATTGAAATTCACTTCATACAAAGTATTATATAAAAATCAACCATAGATATGATAAAAAAATTGATATTAGAGAATATTTGTGTGTCTTAATAGGAAATGATGGACACAACGTTTTGGAAATAAGGTTTCCACTGTGATTTTTGACTTACAAATACTTTGTTATGGTGAATTGGAAATATCTATTTTTTTTAGAAAATTGGGGAGGATATAAAAAAATTTGATGATACAAAATCAAATAAATCATTATCTAAATTTTAGTAGATAATTAATGTACCTACCACAACATCATTAAGAAATTAAAACTTATCTATGGTTACTATATAATCCAGGAATTTTTCCCTTATCATTTTCTAGGGAAAGTTACCATGATGTCTAGGAAATGCATGTTCATAGTGTCCCATCTTCTTACAACTGAAGAATTGCACATTTCTAGATTTCTTATTTCCCTTAAAATCATGGTCCTGATGGTATTTTCTACACACTTGTAACAAACTCCCAATCCCAATAGGAATATTCCATGATATTTCTCTCTATATTTATTGAATGTTGGAAATTCTATTCTTCAGTTCTTCCCTTTTCTCTTATTTCCTTTTGTATAGTACTCAGCATCCCACTTCTTATCCTTCTTCCATTTGATTCCATACACCATGGAAAAAAACTTATACATATTCATGGATCATGATACTCTGTACTCATATGACAATAATGTTTTACAGGTAGGTTTCCTTCTTATACATTTCTTAAGAACATAAAATAAATAGTCAATGTTGGTCCTTGGATTATATATGTAGTCTGTAGAATGCCTTGCTAACAATGTAATTTATTATTCACAAATAGAAATGTTTTTATACTTTTTCTATCTCAAACTCAAGAATAGTCTCCCCACATATTCTCTCTATTCACAAGACAAATAATTATCTAATAAAAAATCTTTTAAATCCATCAATTACTTATTTTCAGTTTCATCATCCTCCTTTATGTTTTGAATTAATAACCACTATTGATATGTATCTATTGAGAGATAATAAATAACCCTGATAGCCTTCTCCCTTTTGTTACTTATCAAAGAGAGAATTATGTTCTCTAAGGAACTTATCCATTTCTTTGCTACAAATGGGTTGGTAGTCACATTTAATGATGGATGTATCTATCACATGAAGCAGTCTACAATTATTACACATCATTGTGGATTATGCCACTCCATATAGGTAAGGTTATTTCTCATAACCTGAGTCAGTTGTCCCAATATTGTTATAAGTTGTTGATCTCTAGTTATAGCTCTTTACCCAAAATCATTGTCTTTTATAGGAGAGAAATACCTATATGGAATACATGCGTTGATATAGTTTCATTTCCATCCACTATGTGACATTTCTAAACAAAGACATACAAAATATTAGATTATGAAATTTTAAATCCATTTAGACACTAAAATTATAACTAATATCAAAATCATAATATTGGTTACCTCAATAATATTATCAATTTCAGATATAGAGTTATATTTCCATAATCTATGTTTTTCTAAATCTATTTTTCAATGTTTCTACTAATAATCCTTTGATACCAACTATAAATACCCTCGACCCCATTATCCCGGATTATGTACCTTACATTATAACATTTATATAATATGGAAGGAAGTCAAATCCTGAAGAACCAAATATTATATTATATTTTGAAAACTCGATAAAAACATAAATTTTCCATTACAACTTCAAATGGAATACAAAATAGAAATTCCATTGCAAATATCCTTATTCTCTTAGACTATCCCTGCAAGTCAATCATAATACACATATTTGTATACATAGGGAAAATGAAACATAAGAATAGGGTGATATCATAATATCAGTAAGGTTAATAATACAATAGATTATATCTTAAATAATTTTAATCAATAAGGAAATTAGAGTAAATAAAAAATAATACAATTAAAACAAAATCTTGAGCCTAATATAAAAGGAACAAAAACTATTCAAAGACCACTATATATATAATCACATAAAAATGATACTTACCCATGGAGATTATAATAGTAATATAATAACATGTATTATCATTAAATAATCTCATAATGAGGTAATTCATAATTTAGGACATCATAAACAAACCATCAAGTCCTCTTCCATGAAGTTGAAATAAATGGGTAAGGCCTTGGCCAAAACCTGGTCTAGTTTGTCTCATGAGACCTACTGATGCATAAAGGGGCTATAGTTGACCCAGAATGATACTTACTAAGTCCAATGAATTCCTCATATGAAAGGGGGGAAACAGAATCAATATATACATTCATATTGAAACTAGCATATTAAATGTAAATAATTTCCCCAATTAGTAAAGAAAATCATAAACTATCCAGATTAATATGAAGAATGGTATCAATATAGTACATCTCAATCAATATAATACTAAAAAATTAATTATAATATGATATATGGTGTCATATGATGTCAAAATCTATTAATCATATGATTTTATTGAGTTTTTTGAAATAGATTCAAATACACAAACAAATCGCTGAAAAGTTCTTGAGAGAAATACCCATTTTTACATTGGAATCATTTATTTAAAAAGCCAATTTTTTTTTAAAATAAAACCATTTATTTGAAAAAAAAACTAAACTTATAAATTATTACATAAAACATTAATGTGGCATGAAATTTGGAAAATCCACTCATCCTATATAAGTATAAAAAAATTTAAATTTAAATTTTGAAAACAAGAAACATTTAAAAGAGTGTTTTTAAAAGTAAGTGTCATTATTAAACAAATTAATAAGTTATTTTTATTAGTTAAAAATAGACACAAATAAGTTTCAATACAACATAATATGATCAAAATTCAATTAAAACATAATTATATCCTGACATAATCATTGGAGTAGATGAATAACCTAAAGAATGGAAATTTGGTTAAAAACACCCATACAACTATAAAATGTGTCTAACCATATGCCCCATGAATTAATGATTATCAAATGAAACATTTAATACCGTGATGATAATAAGAATCAGGATATTATATATAAAATAGAATTATATTAACTCAATGCATAATAAATAAGTGGTGAATAAGGCATATCTCACAGAAAGAAATGTGGGATGAGAAAACACTTACATAATGTCTAAAATCATTATCCACTTATGCTTAATATCCTAGATAATAAAATTAGATTCGTTAATTACTTAGTAAATAGCCTTTCAAACATATATTTTACTTATTAAAATTTTCTTAATTTCATTTATGTCCATTGTGATGGGTTATATTTTTTAATTTCATTGTATTGGGAGAATTCATTTCTTGTTTTTATAGAGGATTCCCTTATGTATAATTATGAAAGGTCTTGTAAAATGTGAATAAATTCTCTATATGTGAAATTTTATAGTATTAATTTTCTTCCATTATTTTATATGTTAACAAATATCATTTGGTTATATGGTGTGAGGATGTTTCATTAGATAAAACGTTAATTAAAATGATTTAATTTATTTACGAAGTTATTACGACCATTAAGAATTAGTATTAGTTAATTTAATAATATATTTATATAATAGTTACATAACCTTAAATATGTTTTAATAAAAAATAATATCATCATTTTAACAATAAAAATGGTTTTATGACCATCCTGTAAGGAAATGAAAAACAAAAACTCATTATCCATGATGGTAGTGAATCAACACCTTACATGCGATGTATTCTTCTTTAGAACAAAATGATAGGATAATAGAATTGATGATGGATGTTCCATTTAAAAAATCACATTATAGTATAGGTATTTTACAATAGTTTATGTTGAATCCTCTGGAATTAAGTTTCTTTATTATGTTTTGATAATCCCAACCATTCCTTTTTTATATCATGATTTTGCATTATCGGATATATGTTTACTGTGACTTAACTCATTCTTCCAAGAGAATGCTTAAACAGTTTATAGCTACCATTACAGATAGTAGCTACCGTTATGACTTAGAGCTACCGATACGAAGTTCACCGCTACTCAAAGTCTACCGCTACTCAAAGTCTACCGCTGCATCGAAGTAGACAGTTATCGTTACAGCAAAGCTAACAACTACCGATATGCTGAAGTTCACCGTTATGTAAAGTCTACCGATAGAGAGCTACTTCTACCGTTACAAGGCAGAGCCACTGCTACCGATAAAGAGCTACCGTTACAAGGCAGAGCCACAGCTACCGATAAAGAGTTACCGCTACTGGTAAAGGTAGAGCCACCGCTACTGTTACAAGTCCACCGCTACCGATACATCAAGTCTACCGACAGACAAGTCTACCGTTACAGATGCCTACCGATACTCAGACCTACCATGACAAAGTCTACCGTTATCATGAGAAACCGTTCAGAGACAGAACCCCGACATGCTTTAAATTTCTTTATTATTATTTAATCTAACCAACGGTCACATTAGGTATATTTTAATGCACTGACATTTATCTAATATGTGTTGCTGGTTTTCAGGAAACCGTACCTCATACATTAAAAAAGGGAATCATATCTTTTGCCGAAGCTCGTGCTTTAAAAGAAGGATGCAGAAAAGAGCACAGAACATATACGCTGGCGATCAAGCTCAAAACGTGCAAAAAAGAACAACTGGAGAACTTGCACTCACGAGACTACTACTACCACCCTCCAGAACATAGAGCATACGTCGAGCAATTTATGCTAAAGAATAACTACACAAATCTCTTCATTATCTGAGCTGATAAGAAAGCTGAACCTGGAAGTCAAGGAAACAGATGATACTCTGTTTTCCAGACAAAAACCAGAAGAATACTCAGAACGAATTCTAATCAAAAAAAGGAGTCCAGAGCTGCACGAAGATCACTAGAGCCATTTCTACACTCTAAATATTTGCTCTGTGATTTATCTTTTTACATATTGAGCAGTGTGTGTTATCTGCTGTATTTAACACACACACTGTCTCCTGTGCTTTAACTGGAGGATTTGTAAATCCTCACTCAACACTCTTACATATTTTTTCTCCTACTGGGACAGTGGTAGAGGTCGTGTGACCTGAACAACTGGTTGCTGTTGTGTTTGTTCCCACGAATAACTGTGGTAGAGGTCTTGGACCTGGACAGTTGTAAACTGTTGAACCCTGATTCAGGGTGTGGATCATCCTTATATAAAACTTTTGAGAGGACTAAGTCTCGGCTTGAGACTGAACCTCTTGGTTAACTCCTCTGTGTTTTTATTTAAAGTTTATATCCATACAATACTTATCTATTTCATATTCTGCTTCTATTACTTTGAAATATAATTTATTTTCAAGGCTACTTTGATAGCTAAACTCCCAAGTGTTTATATTTATTGTAAATCAGTAAGTTAGTTTCAAAAGTTAAATTAATCATCAGATTATGTTAACAAAGAACTAATCAATCATTGAGAAACTAGGTGAACCTTTATAATCTGTATAAATTCACTACAGTTTAATCTGTTTTTGAAATTGGGGGATTTTAATAGAAATTGTTTTTGCAGAAATTTTAAATTGGAACTCAATTCACCCCCCTCTTGAGTATCCACTCCGACCAACATTTGGTATCAAAGGAAGAATAAAAAAATTCTATATTACTCTGCTTTTTAACTGTGATTTTAGTTGTATATTAAAGTTCTTAAAATTTCTGTTATTTCTAAATTCTTATCACTTTAAATTTTGTTTATAATGGATAATAGACTTGAGGGTGCTGCTACTAACCGGCCACCTTTCTTCAATGGAAATAACTATGCTCAGTGGAAACTTAAAATGAAAATCCATTTAGAATGTATGGGTTTTGATATCTGGACTGCTATAGAATCTCAATACAAAATTCGAGAAACTGAAAGAAAAACTTGGGATGAACCTACTAAGGCTGCTTACAATAATAATTGTAAAGCCATAAATGCCCTCTGCTGTGCTTTAGGAGATGAGGAATTCAATAGAATTTCTGTGTGCAAAACTGCTTTTGATATTTGGGATACCTTGGCTGTTTCTCATGAAGGAACAACTAATGTTAAGGAAATTCGGTTAAATACTTATACTATTAAATATGATAACTTTAAAATGAAAGCTGATGAACCCATCTCTGACATGTATCTCAGGTTTAATGAGATAGTCAACACAATGAGCTCACTTGGAAAGGGTGTTCCAGTAAAGGAACAAATCATGAGAATACTGAGATGTTTGCCAGATAGATGGAGAGGCACGTCTGTCTCAATCAAAGAATCTTGTGACATTGGAACACTGCCTGTCAAGGAGTTAATCGGTAAACTAATGATGTATGAAGAAGAATTGAAGGTGAACCAAGAAGAAGATGATGAACCCAAGAAGAAATCTGTGGCATTTAAGACTACTGCATCAAAGAGTAAAGACAAGGAGAAACTACATGTGCCTACTGAAAGCTCGTCTAGTGAAGATTCAGATTCTGACAGTGATGAAGAAATGGCTCAAATAGCCAGGAGATTCAAGAAGTTCTATAGGAAGAAAAAGTTTTTCATAAAACCTAGCTACAAAGGTAAGTATGATCTACAAGGCAAGTGGAAGAAGTCGGATAAAGAAGATGATATAGTCTGCTATGAATGCAATAGGAAAGGACACATCAAAGCCGACTGTCCTAAGTTAAAATTCAAGAAACAATATGACTATAAGGACAACAGGTACAAGAGAGCTATGAAAGCAACCTAGAGTGCTTAGGAGGACAGCACAAGTGAATCAGAAGCTAGTGAATCTGAAAGAAATCGTGCTAATATGTGTTTCATGACTAACACATCTGAGGTACCTATTTCACCAGCTTTAAACAATTTTTATTCTGGAAATGACCATGATTCAGACAATGAGGAAAATATGTCTAAAGCTGAACTGTTTGAATATTGAAATATGCTAGAAGATAGTTGCAATGAACTAAAGAATAAATATAAATCCTTGAAGAAACAACAAGCTTTGACTAGTAATATTGAAACAGGTTTAAGTGTGGAAAAAGAGAAGTATGCTCAACTATTGAAAGAGAACACTCAACTTAAATTATCAAATGAACAATTAAGAAAATATATTGAGAAGTTCACTGCTGGTAGGGATACCTTTACACAACTTCTAGGAAAACATATTGCTCCCAAATATACAACCGGTCTAGGATATCAGCCTGGACAGAGACAAGTAAGCAAAACCAAATTTGTCCCAAAATCTGGACAGTTTTCTGCTAGTTCTAGTTCAGGACCATCTTATACAAAACAGTTTTCTAAAGGACCCAACAAAGTATTTTTGTCTCAAAATATGCTTTCTGGTCTTAGAAAAACTATAAAGCAAATATGGGTTCCCAAAGTTTTATTATCGAACCTTTCTGGACCCAAAAAGATCTGTGTACCAAAATTATCCTATGTCTAATCTGTTTTGCAGGGAAATTGTTTAAAGAGCATCTGTAACACTCTATGGTATTTGGATAGTGGATGTTCAAGACATATGACAGGAGACTATTCTTGCTTCAAGAGTCTGATTAAGGTTGAGGGTGGGCATGTCACCTTTGGTGACAATGCAAAAGTAAAAATCATCGGCTTAGGCCAGATTGGTAACCCTGATACAATTTTGATTTCTAAAGTACTTTTTGTTGACGGATTAAAGTATAACTTACTTAGTATACCTCAGTTGTGTGATGATGGTTTTAATGTTAAATTTGAAAATAATTCATGCAATGTTTTTAATTCAAAACATGACTTATTTTTCACTGCATCTAGAAATAAGAATGTATATGCTGTTGATCTAAATTCCTTGGTCAAACAAAATGTTTCCTGCTTAAATGCTTTGTATAAAGAGTCTTGGTTGTGGCATAGGAGACTAGGACACTGTAATGTTCACTCACTTAGGAAACTTTCTAAGAAATGCTTAGTTAGAGACCTACCCAAATTAGAATTCCCAAATGATAATGTGTGCAATCCCTGTCAAAAGGGAAAACAACACAAAGTTTCTTTTAAACCAAAGAAAGAAGTTTCAACTTCTCAACCACATGAATTGGTTCACATGGATTTGTTTGGACCTTCAAGAGTTTCAAGTTTAAATGGGGAGCACTATGTTTATGTTCTTGTAGATTATTTTTCTAGATACACTTGGGTATACTTTCTAGCTCACAAAAGTGAAGCATGTTCCTACTTTGTTAAATATTCCAAGACTGTAGAAAATCTTAGTGGACTCAAAATTAAGACCCTGAGGAGTGATCATGGGCGTGAGTTTGAGAATCATGAATTTGAATCCTACTGCTCACAAAATGGCTATAATCACAACTTTTCTTCTCCTAGAACACCCCAACAGAATGGTGTAGTGGAAAGAAGAAATAGAACCCTTCAAGAAATTGCAAGGACTATGCTTAATGAGTATGACTTACCTATTTATTTTTGGGCTGAATCTGTAAATACAGCTTGCTATGTCATTAATAGAGTTTTAATTAGACCTATTCTAAAAAGGAACCCTGATGAAATTTGGAATAATAGGAAGCCTAAGGTTAATTACTTCAATGTTTTTGGTTGCAAAGTCTTTATCCTTAACACTAAAGACAATCTTGACAAATTTGCATCCAAGAATGATGAAGGAATTTTCCTAAGTTACTCTATCTCTAGTAAAGCCTATAGAGTTTTCAATAAAAGAACCAAATGTGTGGAAGAATCAGTTCATGTCAAATTCGATCAGACTGATCCACATGAGCCTAAATCCTACCTTGAAGATCTTGAGGAATATTTGTCAAATCTGGACCTAAATGATAAGAATACTGAATCCCCTGTAAAAGAATCCAGTTCTGAAAATTTTCCAGAATCTGCTAATACCAATTCCAGACCTGTAGACAACTCTGAAGAAGCCAGTTCAACTCCTTATAAAGGTGTTAGAACTCTCAAGAATCATCCTCTTGATGCTGTTGTAGGTGATTTAAATAGAGGAACACAAACTAGAGCTTCTCTAAGGAACCAGGTTGAACGTCAATCTTTTCTGTCAAAACTTGAACCCAAAGATATCAATGATGCTATCAATGATGAATTCCGGGTAATGGCTATGCAAGAAGAACTAAACCAGTTTGAAAGAAACAGAGTTTGGGAATTAGTGGAAAGACCTAAGGACACTCCAACCATAGGCACTAAATGGGTGTTTAGGAACAAAGTTGATGAATATGGAATTATCATTAGAAACAAGGCTCGGCTAGTTGCACAAGGCTATAGTCAAGAGGAAGGAATAGACTATGAGGAAACTTTTTCACCCGTAGCCAGATTAGAGGCCATTAGGATATTACTTGCTTATGCTGCTCATCTGAATTTCACACTCTATCAAATGGATGTTAAAAGCGCTTTTCTCAATGGATATATAAATGAGGATGTATTTGTTGAACAAACTCATGGTTTTACAAATCCCCATTTTTCCAATCATGTTTTCAAACTATCTAAAGCTTTATATGGTTTAAAGCAAGCTCCAAGAGCTTGGTATGATAGGCTCAGCTCTTTTCTTATTTCAAAAGGATTTACTAAAGGAATAGCTGATCCTAATCTTTTCATTAAATGGATTTCTAAAAAAGTTTTAATAGTACAGATCTATGTAGATGATATTATTTTTGGTTCTTCTAAAAATTCTTTATGTATTGATTTTTCAAAAATAATGCAAAACGAGTTTGAAATGAGATTAATGGGAGAACTCAAATTTTTCCTTGGATTTCAGATCATTCAAAACAAAAATGGTATTATTTTGAATCAAAGTAAATATATTAAAGATCTTCTAAAACGTTTTTCATTGGATAGTAGTAAAGGCAGTGATACACCTATGAGTACCACCTGTAAGTTGGATAGTGATGAAACTGGAGAACCAGTAAATCAAACCAACTACAGAGGTATGATAGGAAGTCTACTGTACCTTACTACCAGTAGACCCGACATCATGTTCAGTGTATGCATGTGTGCTCGATTTCAAGCAAACCCAAAGGAGTCTCATTAGACTGCTGTTAAAAGAATTTTCAAATATCTAAAACATGCTCCCAATTTAGGAGTATTTTATCCAAAAGGACAATCATTTGATTTATTGAGTTATTATGATGCTGATTTTGCTGGTTTAAAGTTAGACAGAAAAAACACCTCTGGAACATGTCACATCTTAGGCAAATCTCTAGTATCTTGGTGTAGTAAGAAGCAGAATTCTGTTGCATTATCTACTGCCGAAGCTGAGTATATAGCTGCTGGTAGTTGTTGTGCACAAATCTTGTGGATGAAACACACTTTACTAGACTATGTATATCAATTCAAACATGTCTCTATAAAGTGCGACAATACAAGTGCTATTAACATTTCCAAAAATCCGGTATCTCATGCTAGGAAAAAGCATATTGATGTGAGACATCACTTTTTGAGGGATCACTATCAAAAGGGTGATATAACTCTTGAATTCATTGGCATTGAACATCAGTTAGCTGATATTTTTACCAAGCCGTCAAAATCGGAGAGATTAAACTACATCAAACATGAGTTAGGTATGATTAACTATAGTTTAGAGAAACCTCACCGTTAGAGAAACCTCGCCGTTAGAGAAAGCTCACCGTTAGAGAAACCTCACCGTTAGAGAAACCTCACCGTTAGAGAAACCTCACCGTTAGAGAAACCTCATCGTTAGAGAAACCTCACCGTTAGAGAAACCTCACCGTTAGAGAAACCTCACCGTTAGAGAAACCGCACCGTTAGAGAAACCTCACCGTTAGAGAAACCTCACCTTTAGAGAAACCCCACCATTAGAGAAACCTCAACTTTAGAGAAACCCCACCATTAGAGAAACCTCGCAGTTACAGAAACCTCACCGCTAGAGAACTTTACCAGTACATTTGCATTTTTTTTAAAGTCCGAGACATCGAACCGTTTTATTTTATGATTTATGTGATTTATGAATCCTAAATGATATTAAAACTCGAACTAGACTCACTCAATATCATCGCGAACTTGTCTGCTCGAACTCTCCTAAACCTAAACCTCTCGACCTTCAGAACCCTAGCCTCAAATCCGTAATGGCCCGAGTCAAGAGACCTCAGATGACTGATGGAAGTGAAGCGCCGGCACCGAAGAGACAAAAAGTAGCTAGTACTGATGCCAGTGGAAGTGTCAAGGGATGTTTAGCTCATAGAAGATGGGTAAATCCACACCTATCGAAGCGCGAGATAGTTGTTGAAAAAGAGGTGTGTGCAGAATGGGTTATGGAAAGCAAGTCGCTGGTTCTTAGAGTGTTAAAAGAACAAGGTTGGATAGAATGCTTCGAGAAAAACAACGGACCTTACTATCCAGGATTGGTGAAACAGTTCTACGAATTCGTTCGTTTTGAAAAGTCTGAAGAAGAAAGCAGAATGGTTTCTTATGTGAATGGTCAGGAAGTATCATTTACTTCAGGAGAATAGGCTGAGAACCTAAGAGTTCCACATGAGGGTGATTTTACTTTTTATTCCAAGTCTGTACCTTTGACCAGTGATGTATTTCAATATGAATATGCTTTGCTGAAACTCACAGGGAATGGGACCCCTAGAAAGGTGATTGCTGCAGAGATGGAAGGAGAGGATAAGCTGTTATTTAAATTTATTCAGCATGTTGTTAGTCCAAGAAGAGGAGACTTTGCCACTTTATGATTCCAAGACATATATTTGTTACATTTTCTGAAGCACAGTGTGAAAATCAATCTATGTAGATTGATTATGGTTCAAGTAGAAGAGATGACTAGACCAAAGTCAAAATCAAATGCCCTATTTTTCTCCAAACTAATTTCTTTGATGCTGAATGTGAGGGAGATAGCTGGACCTCAGGATGAGCTTTTAGTGGTTAAGAATAACTTCTGTATTACAAGAACTATTTGTAAATACATGAAAGTCAGCTGGAATCCTTGGAAGAAATCATGTGTAAATGATGATGGAAAAATTTATGAGAAATTCACTCCTGAGAATCATCCATCCAGACCAAAAGATGTTAGAGATCCTGGTCTTAGACCAGATGAACCAGAACCAGTTTACAGTGATGATTAAGCTGAGGAGGAAGAGACATCAGTTGAGGAAGGAGGAGATCCAGACTTACCCCCTAGTCCGTTGCATCATGTTATTTCTTATGGAGTATCTAGCCCTCCAAAAGCACTACCAAAGAGAGAAATTCTCTTGAAGGATAATGATTCAGAGAATACAGAAAGAGGAGAAGAATCATGCCAATATGTTGTCAAGGACACCTCTGAGGAGGATGAGACAACCGAATCCAATCATAGAGAACAGGAGGCTGATGATGAAGCAGATGATGAGGAAAATGTTGAAAGAGAGCTCAGTTTGAGTCCCCTAATAGTCAGTACAGTCAGGATAGTGCCTGAGCAGGAAGATATAGCAGCACAACCTGTTGGTGAAAGAGTCATTAATGACTTAGAACTAATGGCTACTGAATTTGCTGAAATTGTGGAGAAAATTGCAGAATTACCTCAGGGAGAAGAGTTTGGAGAGATACCTCAGGAGAATGTTCCAAGAGAAGGAGATAATCTCGACTCAGTATCAGTATCATATGACATTGAAGGTTGGAAATCAGCTCCCGGATATATGATTCTTGGACTATCTTATGGTGATTCTGATGAAGAAGACCAAGCCCAAAGGGAACCAGTTACCTTACCCACTATGAATGACAATGTGGCAACAAAAGATGACCTTAAGTCTTTAAAAGCCAAATTGATAGAAGTAATAAGAGAATCAGTGGGAGATATGAAGAAAAGTATGTTTGAAGAGATAAAAAACATGGAGCAATACCTTGAGTTATCCATTGGATGCAGTATATCCAGTCCTGTGGAACAAATAGTGGACAAACTTAAGGTGTGCCACACTCAGATTGAGAGTTGGACAGGAGATGTAATTGCTCTTAGACAATCAATTGCCTCCTTGACGGCTTTACACAGTTCTCAAACCCAAGTGCACACTGACATTCGCTATATCAAAGAAGTGGTCAAACAGTTTGTGGAAGTTTTTGAGTCTTTTAAGAAGTCAGTTAATGAACATCTGAACATTCAGGATGAACTTGTACAGAAGATGTTTAGTAGTCTGACTCACTCTTTCAAGGAAATAGTGGCCTTTTCAATGAAACCTCTTCCCTCAACCAACACAAGTTTGAACCTTGACCAGATCCGCACTATTCTTCAGGAAGAATTGGCTAAGGCCAGTCCTAGTGGTGCATCAGATACTAAGATTCTTGCTACCACTAGGGAAGTTAGTAGTTTTGTTCGTGATCACCTGCGGGCAGCTACTGCTTCTCAAGAGGCAATCAAAAATAAGGTGGATGCTTATTTTAACAAAGTTTATACCAAGCACCAAATGACAAACCATTTCAAGCTTTTGATTGAGAATATGAAGTTACCTCCTGTTACCCAAGCCTCCAGAGAACAGGTTAGTAAGCTCCGGGAGCTTACTCCTGCTTTAGATAAGTTTATTGAGAACATAGATTATTTTGTCTCTGCTATGGAGCGAGGTGGAAGCATCATCATGGATTTCAGGAATCTCTTGCTGCCTTTCCTACATGTGGATGCTCGACCGGTTATTGTACCACCTGCCCTTCCACCATCTGCCTCTGGGAGTACTCCTCAACTGACTCCAGTTCAAGCCATCAGGAGCTTGACACCTTTGATCCCTCAGAGAGAGACAGATTACAGATCTGGTGCTGTATTAGTTGCTGATCCACCAATCGTTCTTTCCGGAATTCCCAAGCCTGCTGACTCTACCTCTGCACCCTCTGCTGATCCCAAGGGAAAGACACCTGTCCGAGAGGTTGATTGAGTGCTTATTTTTTTTGATGGGATTCATTGTATTTTTGTACTTTTCTAATTTTCCCAAATGTATCTTTTTGTTAATCACAAAGGGGGAGAAATTCTTGGAAAACCAAAAGAGAATGTTGTTCATTTTTTTTCCTCTGATATATATTTTTTATTTTATTTTATTTTTTATTTCTCTGATACTATACTGTTGATATCATAATTTGATATTTTTTTTGGCATAAGTTGTGATTATCAAAAAGGGGGAGATTGTTGAATCCTCTGGAATTAAGTTGCTTTATTATGTTTTGATAATCCCAACCATTCCTTTTTTATATCTTGATTTTGCATTATCGGATATATGTTTACTGTGACTTAACTCATTCTGCCAAGAGAATGCTTAAACAGTTTATAGCTACCGTTACAGATAGTAGCTACCGTTATGACTTAGAGCTACCGATACGAAGTTCACCGCTACTCAAAGTCTACCACTACTCAAAGTCTACCGATACTCAAAGTCTACCGCTGCATCGAAGTAGACAGTTATCGTTACAGCAAATCTGACAGCTACCGATATGTTGAAGTTCACCGTTATGCAAAGTCTACCGATAGAGAGCTACTGCTACCGTTACAAGGCAGATCCACAGCTACCGATAAAGAGCTACCGTTACAAGGCAGAGCCACAGATACCGATAAAGAGTTACCACTACTGGTAAAGGTAGAGCCACAGCTACTGTTACAAGTCCACCGCTACTGATACATCAAGTCTACCGATAGACAAGACTACCGTTACAGATGCCTACCGATACTCAGACCTACCATGACAAATTCTATCGTTATCATGAGCAACCGTTCAGAGACAGAACCCCGACATGCTTTAAATTTCTTTATTATTATTTAATCTAACCAACAGTCACATTAGGTATATTTTAATGCACTGACATTTATTTAATATGTGTTGCTGGTTTTCAGGAAACCGTACCTCGTACTTGAAAAAAGGGAATCATATCTTTTGCCGAAGCTCGTGCTTTAAAAGAAGGATGCAGAAAAGAGCACAGAACATATACGCTAGCGATCAAGCTCAAAACATGCAAAAAAGAACAACTGGAGAACTTGCACTCACGAGACTAATACTACCACCCTCCAGAACATAGAGCATACGTCGAGCAATTTATGCTAAAGAAGAACTACACAAATCTCTTCATTCTCTGGGCCGATAAGAAAGCTGAACCTGGAAGCCAAGGAAACAGATGATACTCTGTTTTCCAGACAAAAACCAGAAGAAGACTCAGAACGAATTCTAATCAACAAAAGGAGTCCAGAGCTGCACGAAGATCACTAGAGCCATTTCTACACTCTAAATATTTGCTCGGTGATTTATCTTTTTACATATTGAGAAGTGTGTGTTATCTACTGTATTTAACACACACACTGTCTCCTGTGCTTTAACTGGAGGATTTGTAAATCCTCACTCAACACTCTTACATATTTGTTTTCCCACTGGGACAGTGGTAGAGGTCGTGTGACCTGAACAGCTGGTTGCTGTTGTGTTTGTTCCCACGAATAACTGTGGTAGAGGTCTTGGACCTGGACAGTTGTAAACTATTGAACCCTGATTCAGGGTGTGGATCATCCTTACATAAAACTTTTGAGAGGACTAAGTCTCGGCTTGAGACTGAACCTCTTGGTTAACTCCTCTGTGTTTTTAGTTAAAGTTTATATCCATACAATACTTATCTATTTCATATTCTACTGCTATTACTTTGAAATATAATTTATTTTCAAGGCTACATTGATAGTTAAACTCGTAAGTGTTTATATTTATTGTAAATCAGTAAGTTAGTTTCAAAAGTTAAATTAATCATTAGATTAAGTTAACTGAGAACTAATCAATCTTTGAGAAACTAAGTGAACATTTATAATCTGTATAAATTCACTACAGTTAAATCTATTTTTGAAATTGGGGGATTTTAATAGAAATTGTTTTTAGTAGAAGGTTTAAATTGGAACTCAATTAACCCCCCTCTTGAGTATCCACTCCGACCAATAGTTTACATGGCACAATGGATAGGGTAGGTGAGGAAATGATAATAAAAATAAAATAAAATAAATGATAATGAGGGTGGGTTTTGCAACTTGAGTATCCTCTCCTTGAGAATCTCCAAAACGAACATGGGAAGGGGATTTTGTTGATACCAGCAAGAAAAAAAATGGAGGAGAGATTTGGGAGAGAGTTTTTTTCCAATATAATTAATCTCTATGGATTATAAGGTGTGAATAAATGGGGTGGTCAGGGGTGGTATTAATTTTAGAGTAGATGGGTTTTTTTATTTATTTATTCTTTAGTTTATTATTTTGTCTCAAGAATAAATATTTTATTTATTCTTAGGATTAAATATATTGAATATATAATTTAATTTAGATATAATGTCAACATACATCTTTCATGACTCAACCATTACTCCAACATTAATTTATTTAATTATAATTTTAAATACCATAAATTATCATATTTCATAGTCACAAAAAATCATCTTTCTGTGGAAAATAAAACAAATCACCCAATCCATGGTTCTATGTGTAGATTTAAAAAATGGACTCCATTTTACAAAAATAATATCCTGAATATGATACATTTATTTTTTTATTTCTAATTATCATTTATTTAAAAAATATCATTTTTAAAATTATAAATGATTTTCTAACACTTTGTAAAATTAAATAAGTTCTCAAAAAATTATATTATAATAATATAAAAAATATATTAATTTATTAATCAAATTTTAGATAATAAATTTTATTGTAAATTATTATATTAAGTATCAAACTATAAATAAACATTCACATTTCAAAAAAATTACCGACACTAAATTTATCATTTTAAAACATTTATTTACTTATTCTATGATATAAGTATATCATATATTCTTTATGAGATGCCTAAATTCTATTTATAATTTTCTACTTGAGTTGACTATTCTATTGTGTAGATTACTCTTACTAATGGTAAAATTACTATTCAAATTTCCATGTTAATATTTTATATTTTATCATGGTTCATTTAAGCTCGGTGCATAGCCTATCGAAGATGTTAAATTCAAAATAGACATACCCTAAGATCTCAGGGTGTTACAATTTTGACACTTATTATAACCATGACCTGAAAGGATCAAAAATTCATTTTCACTAACTAGTTCTTGGATTCATTTGAGTATTTATAGGATATGTTGGTTAGTCCTACATTTCATTATTTTCTAGAGGAGAGAAATGAGCATGAGGTTTATTGTTATGATTCACAGATTCTATTTGGATTCTTTCTAATGTTTTAGTGGTTGGTTATCAATTATAGTTCTTTCTAGTTAAAACCTAAGGAATTAAACTACACTGCACATAATATTGAGTTATTATCCTTTTTTCGCATTTTTGATGGAAAATTAACTCATTTTTGAGTGATTTTTGTTGTTAATGTATCATTTGAGTTTGAACTATGTATTCTCCTAGTGTGATTTGAATTCATATTGGTAGTTGTGAATGAAATTTTTGGAATAATATAACTTCCAGATTTTGTAGACAATGGGGAATGGAACTTTTGTGGTTTATTCCTTAAGTTGGACGTCACATGGTGGAGATTTTAATGAGTTTAAAAAAATCATGGAAAGTAATGGAATAGTTGGATGTGATGTACCTAGATTTGGGAGTAGTTGATCAAAGATATTAATTATTGATATAATATGTTGATGCCGTCATCTTTGGTACTGTAGGTAGAGGAGCCTGAGCCATGGGATTCTGGGGAATAGTTTTTTCATTAGTATTTTTTTATTACCCTATGGGATGGTCTTAGGATGGTTAATATTAGGAATCTTTTGGAGTTTCACTTCATTCCTTTGATAAAGTGTAATGTGGTTCTCCATGAGTTATATAGTTCACATATGGTGGTACAAAATAGAGTAAAAAATTTGTATCATTCCTTTTGATTTTGGTTTAAGTGGTATAAAATAAAGAGGCCAGTTGTAGATCTTCTCCCTTGGTGTCTGTTCTGCTATAAAGTGAAGGTAGGTCACCGTGTTCTGATTGGTTCTATTTAGCTATTTTATATTCCCTAGTATAAGTTAGAGGAAATTTATATGGACAACATAATCATTTTTTCTTGCCCTCATGGTGTCCATGATGTGATATGGGTGATCATGGACTATTTAATTAAGTTATCTCAATTCTTAATGATTTTTTAGAAGAGATCAATCGAAGTCATTCTGAGGCAGTATCTAGATGAGGTTGGGATTCTTCTTGGGGTTCTAATGATAATCATCTCAGATCATGATATATGGTTAACCTTAAAGGTTTATAAATGTATCCAGTATTTTTCGGCTCTTAGTTATTCATTATAACTTATGTTCATTGATATATTTACATCTAATTTTAATGAACTATCCAAGATATAGAGAACATGCATCCAGAAATCATTCATGGTTTTGGATGTTTTTGGGAGATTTGTGTACCTTTGGAAGGGTTTTTATAATATAGTTTTTATCACACAATAATTAGTGTAGATTAGTTTTATGAACTATCTAGAAGACCATCTAGATATCTCTTATGTTGGATCATGGTTGGAGAGTTATCTATTCTTGGAATAAAATTAGTTCAGAGCATGAAAGAGTAGGTATATGTGATCCAAAAGATAATAAATTCAATAAAAGATCATCATAAGTCATGTTTTATTTTTAGTTGTAGGCCTCTGGAGTTTGATTTTGGAGATCAAAAGTTCTTCATGGTGTCTTCTCGTCATGGATAGTAAAATTTCATTCATGGTAGTAATCTCCCTCCCCGATTTGTTAGAACTTTTTTATAAATTGTAACATGTTGAATTTATTGTGTATGAGATATAAATTACCTTTAAGGGGAACTTGATACATAATGTCTTCCATGTATCATAACTCCAATGGGATCTTCATAAAAATTCACACATCATCAATTATGGAAAGCTATATTTTCAAGCTGATATAATCATTAGGAAGTGGCCTATGGAGATGTAGAATCATTGTAAGGAAGTGTTGTACCCGAATTCCATTATCTTGTTTCATGTCATAAGGTGTAATTGTGGAATAAAGTAAAGTACTTTTCAAAACATGATATTCTCTTATTTCTTATTTTATCTTAGTTTGGGTTGATTGAAATATATTTATTTGAATATAGTAATCCTTTTTCAATTCTAGTGATCACTTCTTGTGATTTAGAATCCATGTTTGTCCTCTTTATTTCTCTCTATTTTGTGGAGTTCATGTGAATCTTCATTACATATAGGGGATTCATTATATCTATTTAATTTTGTGAAAGGGTGAATATAATATGCTTTGGATTCATATAGATTGATATATGAGATCAACCATAAGAAAATATTATAAAATTCTTGAAGTCTATAAGAATAAAAATAATGTGTTATTTCAAATAATATATATATTATTTTCTTATGTGTAAATTAATAAAATGAATATGGAATTGGGATTTCGTAATCACATGTGAATTATGGCATGATTTTGATTGCACTTGATGTAACATCATTGGTAATTATAAAATAAGACATTTTTGTATCTATTAATATTTATGAATTATATATTAAATTTAATTAAAAAGGTAATCTATGTACAATAGTCTACTCGACATGAAGTAATGGTTTTCTCTAAAATCTTAGGTTACACACAAGACTATGTTATATAAATAAAAAACATTATTAGTATTATTATTTTAAATGATAGTTATCACATTGTCATTATATTGGAAGAAATGATCATAACTAACTATATTATGTTTACACATGGTTTGTAATTATTTTTACTTTTATCTAATAATTTTTAGAGGTTTATAATGGGAATAAATAAAGTTTTAATCATAAAATACTATAATATTTTTAACATGTAGTTTTACCGCCTTTTGATGGAGAAATTTTTTTAAATATAGTTTTTTTAGTTATATATGTTATATTTGTCAAAATATTCTTCTTATTTAGAATCGAGACATAAAAATTTACTTTGGTTGAATTTTGGTGTTTTTGTGATAAATTTTATTTTTAATAAATAGTGAAAAATAATATATTTTAATTTATAAATGACTTTTCATATAATTTTTTCATATAGATATATTATCCTTTTAATTTCCACTAAAGTTTAATTAGATTAATTTTTTATCATTTAATCCCTTGTTGTTCATTTTATGTAATTTAACATTGAAATTTTATATAAACAAAATTAAATATTTTAAGGGGTTTTACTTCTAAAAAACATGTTTTCTCTTTTAGGAAATTGTAATTAATTTTAAATTAATTACTATAACTTATTTGTTATGAATTTGAAAAATTGGATTCCATATTTGGAATCCCATGTTCCAAATTATTTAAAAAGTTACCTTTTATTTTTGTACACAATGAATAGTAACTTCAGTATTTATTTTTATTTTCCACGGTTAAAGGGTAAATTTGGTAAATAAAGGGAAAATTATATTATCATAATATAAAACTACCCTAACAGTTTTCCTAATCCTATTTTATGAGATATGTTTGACAATGAAAACCCTTGGGATGAAAATGTTTCCCTTAGAAGCCAGTTTGGTGTGATTATGACACTTATTAGTTTTATTTTAAAGTAATGGAAAATATAATATAATCATATATCTTCTTACTAAAAAAATTTTAATATGGATTTATATGAGTTATATATTTGACTAAAAAAATTGATTATAAAGATAAAAATATTTCTTATATCATGGAATTTTATTTATAATTTTTAGAAATTAAATATTTAAATTTAATTATGACAAAATGATGATACAATGATTCTTCTATTCAAGAAGGATTCAAATAAATGATGTTATAAATATTAAAATAAATATTGATCTATATAATTTATGTCATCCAAAATTTTTGTAGGTGAATATGAAATGATATATGACTATTAAAATGTTTTTTATGTTACCACTCTCTTTATATTTTATTTATATTGAATGAAATGAATAGTGTAAAAAACTGACATAATTGATGTTTTATAAAAATATTAAATTATTATATTATCTAAAAATTAAAATAAAATATTTTAAAATCACAAAGTGACTATGATATGGCAGAAACGTTCAATATGTGTCCATTTATGGGAAATTTATCTAATATAAGTAAAATTAATAGCCTCTTAATAGTTAAGATGTTGTTACCACTTTTAAAATTTAAAAAGAATAATTAAGGGTAAATCGAAAAGATAAGATTTAAAATAAACTCAATACATGACTAAAATTTTTTGGATTATAGGATTTGTGACTATCCTAATATTATATTATATTTTTTCATGTTGGTTCAATTTTAATTAAAAAATTTATTTATATTAATTTAATAATTAATAATTTTCTAAGGGTGCCCCTTCCATCTCCTATAAAAAGGTACCTTCTAATCACTAATACTCACACGTAAAAGAACCCTTTAGCTCCAAAATTCCCTATACAAAACTATTCCTATAATACCTCCTCACATTATTGAGTCCTTATATTTGGTAGAACACCCTTCTTAGATTTGTTATGGTGTTCTTCAAATGTGATCAACCAAAGAGGAGGTATAGTTTTTTAAGAGTTTCAATATTTTTTCTTCTTCCAATTATTTTAAATATTTCTCTTCCAAGATGAAATAATAACTCCAGTCACCTCAATTTAATGATATTTTATTATGTTATTATCATCCCCTAAATCAATCTCTACTTTCATCAAATGGGAAAATACTTAATCATTCGTGCATATGTGTGAATTATCACCTCCACGAACGGATTTAGTTCCCCTTACATTACCTTCTATAAAGATTGGTTATAATGATGGAAATAAAATTCAGATTTGATATTCATGAAATATTTTTTGTTTTGAAAGATTAATATTTCAATTATGTTCTAATCGTGGATTCACATAAAAATAAGGACATCATTCATGCATGTGTGTGAACGATCACCTCCACGAAACGTCGTGTATCGTTTTAATTCACCACATCACTTGTATGATATATATACATATATAAGTATATTTAATTGATTATTATGATTCTAATAACATTATGATCATTATGGACAGCGAATTAATAATTACCTTATTTCAATAATGTTTAATTAAAAATTAAAATGTTGATCTTGCATTCGTTTGGCCTACCGTCTCAGAGATTATAACGTTATTTATTTTTCATAAAAATAAATAATAATTTTATTTAAAAGGTATGATTAATTTATAAAATAAATGATTTTGTAATGAATACTATTCTGGATATGATGTACATTTGACCACATTGACTAGTGACATCAAAACCAAGTTCATTTTCGACTCGAGTTCCAAATATCGACAAAACATATGATATGAACTTAAAGAGTTATGTATCTTTTATAACATCATATTAAGTATTATAAAAGGAATAATAAATTTTAATAATGTTCTCATGGATGTAAAAATTAACCTATGTTTATTATTCATGAAAATAAAAAAAAATCGAGAGATGTCAGACTCAAGGTAATTGAATTTCTCTCAATCTCCTTTCATTGAGGCATATTTTGATGTTATACACCAACTTCTATTATTAGGTTTATAATCAATACCATAGACTTATAATTTAATTCAACTATTTTCTAATGGAATATTCTTTAGGAGAATTTTTTTACTGAATGAAAAATGAATGTTTTTTAATATATGTGGGGATAATGATCATTTTTTTATAATGACCATTATTTGGTATTTGGATTACTCTACAAGATATAATATTTTTAAAAGAAAAGTAAATACCATATTACCTATTTAGGTATTTTCATACTGAAAATTATTTTAAGAATGGACAGATTATATCAATATCTGAAAATGATATATTATGATTGCAATGTGGAAATTCTATTTTTCCTTTTTTTCATGTTAATGTGTTATGAATATGTTATGGTTAATGGGAATTTCTTATGTATACAGGTGGTTTAGTGACAAACCGAGGGTGGGTGAGCCTGTGACAGATCTTTAATGCATTGGGTAATGAGATAGAGGTTAAAGATATGGTTTATCCTATGAGATTTTGGGAATATACCATGATGGGTATTCCAAATGTAACCATGAAGGTTACTCATGTTGCTGTGAAAGATACAAGGTAAGTATGATATGGATTTCACAAGTTACCTTAATAATTTATGAATTGTATTTAGTTTTTTAGGATTCATATGATTTCATGGGTTTTTAAATAGTCATCGACTAACATTTTCTTTCCTTATTTAATATCCCTTTACTAAGAGTTTTGTTCTCATCGCAATTTTTAAAATTTTTTCATAGGGTCAAAGGATGGGTAAGAGAACAGAAGAAGTCAAGAATAATTTTATCAAGAAAACAAATCATGTTAATTTTTAAAATGTTTTAAAATTTTCAATTAATTTAAATTATTTTAGTTATTTGCACTTTTTATAAATTTGAGCTTTTATGTAATAGTTGTGGCCTAATTCTCTAAAACTCTAAACTTGAAAAGATAAACAATGTGAATTCTTAATATTACTCAATATTATGTAATGGACAAGGTTGTGTCCTTATAATTGGTATCACTGGTCGGTTTGGATAACATTAGGGGTTAGGATTTTGTTAATATAATATCCATAAATGATCTTTAGTTTATGGTCAAATTCAAATGATATAGAATTTTAATATTACCATATTGATTCATAAAAGTTATGTTTTTTCTTAATGGTTTTCCATAGAAAAAATAGTGCATCCATAGTTAGACATCATCAAGAGGAAAGAAACCTTCCAAATAAGCTACCTAAGGTGGTCAGAATCGGAACAGAACTATTTGTTACAGTGATGGTGCAATTGAATCAGGCTATAAATAGTGGTGGTATCCAAACACGATGTTAGCCTAATATTCTTCATAAGAACATGTCAGTAGTGGATGATTTAATAAAGCAAAATTCTCCACCATTCAAGGGATAATATGACCCTATTCTAGATTTAGGGTAGATTAAAGCACTGGAAAATATTTTCTATGTTATAGGGTGTTTAAAAAATCAAAAGGTTAGTCTTTTTGTTTACCATTTTCAAGGATAATCTGATCTATGGTGGTTTATAGTTAAGAATATTAGTGATAGTCAAAAGATTAATGTTATTTATTGGGATGAATTCAAAGGTATGTTTCTTGAAAAATATTTTCCTATGGATGTTCAACATTGGATGGAAAACAATTTATGGAATTAAGGTATGAGGAGGACATAGTGGCTTCTTTTAAAAAAAATTCACTCGACTTGCGAGGTATGCTCTATATTTAAACATAAATGTTTATTGTAAAATCAATTCTTTTTACTTAGGATTAAATCCAAATTATTGAAGTGAATTAGCATTTCATGAGTTCAAATGTTATCAAAATATATTTTGATGTGAGAGTAGGTGGAAGTGGAGTTTTCCAATCATCATGTGTTTCTTTGACAGAAATTAGAATAAGAGATAGAGGTGGTAGGTGAATGTGAATAATTATTTGAAAAATTATAATGGTATGAAAATTAATTATACAGTTTTTCAAAATTGTGGGAAAAATAACACTATAGAATTCCATTAAATTTTAATCAGTGCTTCTGATGTGGTAAAATGTTACATAAGGATAGGTGTTTCGCTAAAAAAGATCATGGCAGTGGAAAGCAAATATATGATTTACATTTAGTAAAAATTTGTAAGTTTAGTGAGATGGGTGATGAAGCTCACATTTTCATATATTTTATACTGTAAAACATTGTTTATAATCCTACAAAAGTGTTATTGAATGGGTAATTATCATGTTTTTAGGTTTTAGTGCTATTTTGAACCCAAATGTGAAAAACGACTAATTCTGGTTTTTTGACAGAATTTTACGTCAGGGGTATTTTGGTCATTTCAGGAAAACTAAAATTCCAAATTTTCTAATTAAACAATTGTTAGAATCCTTATTTTTTTCCCTAATTTTTTTATTCTGGACCAGGAGCTTATTCGGACATCTAAAGGGTCTAAAAAATCATTGAAGATTGGAATTTTTCCAGGCGGGTAGCATGGACCCACCCAATGTAACGGACATAAAATGCGGCCTAAACATATCCAAATAATGTGTTTCCACGTGGGATACCTCTAGGACAGATAGGTACGTCTCTAAAATAAATTCGGAGGATTTTGGAGGTCATTAAGGAGGATATTGAATGACATTAGTTTGGAGGAACCTTCCTAGATGCTTCGTCCAGAAACAGCAACCAAGAATTCAGAATTCATAACTCCTATATACGGTTTCCAAATTATCTGAAATTTGGAGAGGACACGGAAAAGACATTTATCAACAACATTTATGAAGGGTGGAACGCATGAATATGTCATTAAAGGGGTCTAAAACGCCTAGAAATTTGAGGGGAAAATTCTGCCTATAAAAGGAGGCCCTCACCTCCTTCCCAAAGCATCCATTTTTCCATCCATTCCATCAAGGCACCAAGGAGGAGATCCCCACCGAGGGAGGCCGGCCGCAAATCTTCCACCTTTCTTTTTATTTTATTTCTTTTCTTTATTTTTAGTTTTTAATTGTAATTTAGATTTCTAATAAATTCATGCATTGTTTTTATTTTTGTCCACCGATTCACCCTCTTTTCTTCCTCTCATCTTACCATCGTGAACTATAATACTCATTATCATGAGTAACTAATCCGCGGATTATCTTGAGGGAGTAATCAGGTTCTTGAACCCAATACAATGTTTTTAATATTCTTTGAGTTAATTCTAAGGATAATTTATAGTGGGTGTAATCCTTACTATGGTTGTCTAAAGATTAACTTCTTAATCTACAACCATTTTCCCTCGATTGAGGAGGTGGATGGGAGGTGTGCTTGGAGATCGCTAAGTAGACTATTCATTCATAACCGGTGTAGAATAAGGTGTGCACACATACGATGGAGTGTGTAAACTAAGAATATTTGAAGCTGGCCAATGAAGGTGCTCCCTGAATATTCTCTCGGGAGAACTTCCTTTCTTCCCTAATTACATTCTGTTTAGCATTGCATGGTAATTTAGAATTAAATTTTAGTTTCTTATAATTTATGAATTTCATTTATTTTATTAAATTACATTTCTTTCATAAAATATTAAACAACAAAAAAAGAATTAGATTAGGTTGAATAGAAGTAGTGTTTTATTAACCACAAAAGCTCCTCAAGAGAACGACCTAGGTCAGCCCCTGTGCTGCACTTACCTATAAATATTTTTGAGAGTGTGCACGACAATGCTTCGTCAAATTGGCGTTGTTGCCTGGGAGCCAAGTGGTTTTAATTCACTATTTTTATTCACATTGTGTAAATAATTTTCCTTTCATTTAAAAAAACAACAAAAAATTCATAAATTTCAAAAACTAAAAAAAAAACCTTTTGTTCATGATATATTTCAATGGTGATTATTCTGCATAGACTGACCAATCTCAGGTGCCAGAAAATGTTTTCTATGAAATTGATGCTCAATTTCATAGGATTAGTGATAAAGTTCAAAAACTGGAGAGCCAAATTGAATGGATTGCTGAATATGTATGCACATCCCAAAAGCAATCCAAAGCTGAGCCTGAACCTAAACCAGAACAAGTGGTGGAAGATATTTCACCGAACAAATTTTATGTTAATAAACCTGAGGCAGGTGAGAAAGAACTTCTAAAGGAACTTATCACATCATCCCGCACTCAACCATTGCTCAAGGTGGTCCCAGAAGTACACATTCCAACTGATGCACTGATGGGAGGTCAACATTTTTTCAAAGAATCTTGGAATAACATTGTCGAAGATAACTTGAAACATGATCTTCCCATGCTTGATATTGAACAATCAGTACCTTTTGACCTCTCTCTTGCTTTGGAAGATGAATAAGAAGATGCACCTGCTGAGATGGAGTTTCCAATGGTCATGCCTGAAGAGATCAATTACCAAGCTGAATTACTTGAAAGGGAAGATTTCTTTATTGATTCGTCATGTTTTAATTTTATTCAAACTGAATTGTTTTCTGAATTCTCCTTTCCTGAAATTTCAGATACAACAAAAATGGATCAGGCCTTGGATTTTGATGATGATACCACCAAAGTGGTGGTAATCAAGGAAGAAGATCCGAAGAAGCTGGCGGTGGTGCGACTACCTCCTCAACAAAAATTTTCATACCATATGGAGGAGGACACCAATGAAGTTAACAGGGAGAACCCTTATCTTTTATTCCCTCCCACTTCAAACCTCAAATTTCTTCTTTATTCATTCTCGGGGGTTGGGAACATTCTTATCTTATTTGGGGTTCTCTACTTTCAGTGTTTAATCATGGACATCGGGAAAACTCACATGTGGTGGTTCATCTCAAAGAAACCACATCCACCTTCTAATCGGGGATAATCCACTGAAACTGCCTGACTAGGGGCAGTAAAAACCAAGCACCCACTTGGGGGTCTAAACCAAGCATTATCTCTTTTCTATTCCTTTTCTCATTCTTTTTATTTATTTTTATTATTTATTTTTATTACTTTCTTGTAGTATTAAAGTGGCGGCTTCTAGGAGCTTAACTCAAGGCATCCACTTCTAAAATAATGTCAGGTTTTATCTTTCCTTCCCTTTGATTTTCTACCATTATATTTATATTTTGTTGAGTTGAAATAAGGGGTAGTTAAATTTAAGTGTGGGGGAGAGTCAACCTTATTATTTCTTCTCGTGTGATTTTCATTTTATTATTATTATATTTTTAGGATTTTTGAGCTTTAATGAATATTCTTATCACTTTTCACACAACAATTTATTGTGAAAGAGTTGAATTTTTTTTTTGAAATAATGGATTTTAAATGATTGTTGATGTGAAAACATTTTCTTGAATTAGATTATCAATCATTTGTATGATTTTGAATGATTTTTGAAATCCATGACCATGAAACAACTGACTCAAAATATTTTTTTTTCCAATCCTGTGAGGTATTCTAAACCACTTTTACATATTCTTCCTAATACCCACACTTTCTTGAGGGAAACTTGAATTTAGTGTGAGAACCAGAATTTGTGAATATTCTCTTTCGAAGCTTTGTATTTCATGGAATTTATTTAAAATGATTGAGGCATATCATTGGCTAGCCACATTTTATCCTAAGACCAACCTTTACATTTATCCTTCGTAATCCCTTAGATTCCATGAATTTCCTTATAGGTTTAAGCCACATTACAAGCCAATTTTTCCATACCTACCCGCACTTTTAGTATTTTTGCATGGATATTTCATGTTTGAGTGTGGGGGAAGGGCCTTTCGTGTGCGTTAATTGGGATTTGTATCATTTATGGGTAGTGTGAACTATGTGTCAATATTTTTGGCAGTGGATAACAAGAGAATTGGGCATGTGTCATCATTTCATTGTGCTTTATTTGGTTCATCCATTTCTCCAAAAAAAAGAAAAAAAAACAGAGATGAGCTTGAATTCATCATTTTAAATTCTTTTATGACTCATGTCCCTCCCAAAAATCAAGGGCATGAATTGTCATTCATTCATTGTATTCAATTTTTCAGCTCATCCTCTATGAAAAAAAAAGAAAGAAAAAAAAAGAAGAAAAAAAAAGAAAATAAAGCTGTTCCTTTCTGGAGCTTTGAAAAAAAAGAGAGGAGAACTTAGATGATATCATTCATTATAATCACTTATTGGCTCATGTACCATGTCATAATGATGGGTGGGGTTGTTTTTCACATTTACAAGCAGTATTGAGTGAGAAATTTCCTGTGTTTTCACTTGATTTAATCATGGATTGTACTTAAAAGTTCAACATCCTCTTTCTAGCTTGGAACATTTTTCAATCATTTTACCACCGACCCTAAGCCACAGAATAATTTTAACCTTTAATTAAAGACCTCATGATTAAATTCATTTTCATGTTTCACGCTGTGGAGAAATGATAATTTTCACAAACCTATGGTGATACAGGCGATTTTCAATTATGAGTATAACTCTAGATTCAATTTCTCTTGAGTGAGGAGTGACATAAAATTCAATGTGAGGTAGGTTGTGATTGGGCCGTGGATTGATTTATGAGGTTGAAAAAAATTTAATGATTGAAATGAAAATGAGAGAATTATTATTCATAAATGAGACATGATGGAATTATATTTTTGATAAAATCATTGATATTTTCTCATTTTTGATTGTTGTGTGGATTTTGATTTGGATGTAAGATGATTGCCCAGGAGTGCAATGTTTAAGTGTGGGGGAGTGATGAAGCTCACATTTTCATATATTTTATACTGTAAAACATTTTTTATAATCCCACAAAAGTGTTATTGAATGGGTAATTATCATGTTTTTAGGTTTTAGTGCTATTTTGAACCCAAATGTGAAAAACGACTAATTCTGGATTTTTGACAGAATTTTACGTCAGGGGTATTTTGGTCATTTCAAGAAAAATAAAATTCCAAATTTTCTAATGAAATTTTTTTTAGAATCCTTATTTTATTTACTTCATTTTTTTATTCTGGACCTGGAGCTGATACGGTCATCTAAAGGGTCTAAAAAATCATTGAAATTGGAATTTTTCCGGGCGGGCAGCATGGACCCACCCAACGTAACGGACAACAAACGCAGCCTAAACATATCCAAATAATGTTTTTCCACCTTGGATACTTCTAGTACAGATAGGGACGTCTATACAATAAATTTGGAGGATTTTGGAAGTCATTAAGGAGGCTATTGAATGACATTAGTCTGGAGGAACCTTCCTGGATGCTTCGTCCAGAAACAGCAACCGAGAATGAAAAATTCATAACTCCTACATACGGTTTCCAAATTATCTGAAATTTGGAGGGGACACGGCCAAGACATTTATCAACAACATTTATGAAGGGTGGAACGCGTTAATATGTCATTAAAGGGATCTATAACGCGTCTACATTTGAGGGAAAAATTCTGCCTATAAAAGGAGGCCCTCACCTCCTTCCCAAAGCATCCATTTTTCCATCCATTCCTTCAAGGCACCAAGGAGGAGATCTCCACCAAGGGAGGCCAGCCGCAAATCATCCACCTTTCTTTTTATTTTATTTATTTTCTTTATTTTTAGTTTTTAATTGTAATTTAGATTTCTAATAAATTCTTGCATTGTTTTTTATTTTTGTCCACCGATTCACCCTCTTTTCTTCCTCTCATCTTACCATCGTGAACTATAATACTCATGATCATGAGTAACTAATCCGAGGAATATCCCGAGGGAGTAATCAGGTTCTTGAACCCAAGACCTTGTTTTTAATATTCTTTGAGTTAATTCTAAGGATAATTTATACTGGGTGTAATCCTCACTATGGTTGTCTAAAGATTAACTTCTTAATATACAACCATTTTCCCTCGATTGAGGAGGTGGATGGAAGGTGTGCTTGGCGATCTCTAAGTAGACTTTCCATTCATAACTGGTGTAGAATAAGGTGTGCACACATACGATGGAGTGTGTAAACTAAGAATATTTGAAGCTGGCCAATGAAGGTGCCCCCTGAATATTCTCTCGGGAGAACTTCCTTTCTTCCCTAATTACATTCTGTTTATCATTGCATGGTAATTTAGAATTAAATTTTAGTTTCTTATGACGTATGAATTTCATTTATTTTATTAAATTAAATTTCTTTCATAAAATATTAAACAACAAAAAAAGAATTATATTAGGTGGAATGGAAGTAGTGATTTATTAACCACACAAGCTCCTCAAGAGAACGACCTAGGTCAACCCCTGTGCTGCACTTAGCTATAAATATTTTTGAGAGTGTGCACGATAATGCTTCGTCAATGGGTCATTACAGAAATGAGTGTCCAGTGAAGTACTAAAACGGGTGGATGTATCCAATCAATTTGGATAAATGTGTAGTGAAATACCTTTCAACAACTTCAGTATATGTTGGGACATAAAATTAAGTGGTATCAGGTACACTGCTTTTTTATTCAGATTAGGCCAATGTGTTGTTTGATTCCAGATCTACACATTCTTTCATTTATGATACGTTTTCATGTAAATTAGAAATTCCACCTCAAGAAATGAATACAGAACATATGTTAATAAAAAATGTCATAAATGTTTAGAAAAAAAGAAATTATCAGAATCTTCATATCCTTACATGTGGAAATAATTTACCTAAAAACCTTTTTGTTTTTCCTCTAGTAAAGTTTGATGTTACTATGGGTATGAATTGGATTTATTTTTAACATGTTAATATTAACTATAGAGCTAATGAAGTTTCTTGTTAGAAATACATTCAGTTTGTAAGTAATAATGAACCCATACCTCTCACAATATATTAGGAAGATAAGAAACTATTAAAAATTTAAATGAATGCTACCATGAACATATTATTTATAACAAAGGAATTTTTTAGATTAATTTTGTTTTATTGGTAAATGATTATCTTGATTTTTTTCCCGGATGCATTCCCAGGTATTCTACCTGATCATGAAGTTGAATGTATAGTTGACTTAGTTCCTAATTATAATACAATTTCAAAACCTCCTTATCAAATGTCTAAAATTGAAAATTTTGGGTTAAATAATAAATTGAAAGAGTTATTAAAGAAAAGATTCATTTGACCTAGAACATCACCATAGGGTTATCCTATCTTGTTTGTTAAAAAATAGGGTTAAATGAGACTTTAGAATGATTATAGATCATTGAATAGCGTTACTTTTAATAACAAGTGTTCTTTTACCCATATTAATGATTTTTTTATCAGTTCTAGGGAGCTCAGTGTTTTTCTAAAGATGACATGTGGTCGGGTTACCATCAGTTGAAAGTAAGGTAAGAACACATTCTATCGACTTTGTTTCATACTACACATGACCATTATGAATTTTTAGTAATGTTTTTATGGTTAACTAATAAACTTGTTATATTCATGGATCTTATGAATAGAATATTCTTTTCAGTTCTTGGATAATTTTGAGGTTGTGTTTCTTGATGAAATTTTTGTATATTAAAAAATTAATTGGGAGAATGAAATCCAATTAAGGATGGTCCTCCAAACCTTTAAAGAAACAAAATTGTATGGTAAATTTGTAAAATGTGAGTTTAGGTTACAAAAACCTTTCTTCCTTGGACACATTGTTTCAAAAGATAGCATAACTATTGATCCTTCTAAAACAAAAGTTATTGAAGAATGACCATGACCTAAAAATATAACCGAGATTCCTAGTTTTTATGGTTTATCAGTGTATTACTGGATGTTTCTTGAAAAAATTTCATAGTCATAAACCCCACTCTCTAAGTTAGCTCAAAAAGGTGTTCAGATCATATGGAAAAAAGATTGTGATGATTGTTTTTAGGAATTGAAAAGAAGAAATTTGAATGCCCTGGTTTTGGCATTAACTTTTCGGAATGGTGAATTTTTAATCTACAGTGATGATTCGTTGAAAGGACTTGGTTGTGTCCAAATGTAGAATTATAGGTCATTTCTTATTCTTCGCATCAATAGGAAACTAATGAGCTAGATTACCCTACACAAGATTTGGAATTAGCTGCTATATTTTTTTTAAAAAAAATTTGGTTGCATCATTTTTATGAAGTAAAATGTGAAATATATACTGATCATAATATTATGAATTATATATTCACATAAAAATAATTGATCATGCGACAAAGAAGATTGTTCAAACTAATCAAAGATTAAACTTCTTGATTCATTTCTATCCTAGAAAAGAGAAAAAAAATTCTGATGCTTTGAGTCTGAAATGTAATGCTACCTTAACCTTTATATTATTGGAATATGTTCCTTTAGTTAATGATTTGATGAATTTTGGATTTGTAGTTGTTCGTGTCGAAAATTCCTATGTTTATTAGTGTCAATGAAATTATTTATATCAGAGAGAATTAATCTAGGGAATAAATAAGATAGTGAGTTGCAGAACAATGTATTATTGGTTCATAATGGTTTGTTTCATGAATTTAACATTTATAAATATTGTTTTTTGAGATTTGGGAAGAGATTATGTGTGCATTTTGATTTATAGTTGTAGAAATATTAGTCATTTGAAGCTCATAGTTCCTTACATTATGTTCATCCTAGAAGTAATAAGATGTACAAAGACCATAGAGAGTATTATTTGTGGGATGGAATACAAAGTGATATTTTTTACTTTACTGTGAAGTGTTTGACTTTTCAGAAGGTGAAAATAGAATGACAGTTACCAAAAGGAATTCTTCATCCACTTCCTGTACCATACTGTAAATGGAAAAATAAATCCTTTGATTTCATAGTGGGATTACCAAAGAAATATCAAGGTAACAATACGATTTGGGTTATCATTGATAGATTGACTAAATATTCTCATTTTATTCCTATTAGACATACACTATATCTAGATCAACCTTATCAGTTATATCCTTATGAGATACTCATGTTACATGGAGTTCTTCTCTCCATTGTATCTGATCATGATCCCAAGTTCACTTCTGATGTTAGAAAGGGCCTTCGAAATTCGTTTGATACAAAATTAAATTCTAGTATAGCTTTTCATCCTCAATACGATGGGAGGATAGAATGAATAGTTTAGAAATTAGAGGATATGATATGTGCTTATTCTAAATATTACCCTTGAATTTGGGACCAACATATTACTTTGGGTTGGTTTCCTTATAATAATATTTGTCATTCTAGTATACATATGGAACTATTTGTGTAATTATATGGAATGTGGTTTCATAGTCCCGCTTTTTGGGATGAAGTAGGTGAATGGAAGTTGATGGGACCAGAATTGGTAGAAGATATGATAGAAAACGTCCAATTGATTCATAAACACATGAGGAAAGCTCAGAGCAGAAAAAAATATGCGGATAACTGGAGGAAGGATATTTCATTCGAGGTATGTGATCATATCTTTCTAAATGTTTTCCCAAGGAAAAGTGTGATCTGTTTTAGAAAAAAGGAAATTTGAATCTATGGTTCATTGGACCCTCTAAAATCTTAGAGAAAGAAGGATCAGTTTCTTAAAGAGTGGACTTACATACAATTGTATCCCATGTATAGATATTTTTCATGCTTCATTATTGAGAATGTATTTTTTTTGAATCCATGTCATGTTTTGATTCCAATTGTAGTTTGGTTGAAATAGAATCTTTCTTATGAAGAAAAAATAGTCTAGATTTTTTACCATAGAGAGCAAGTGTTGGGAAATAAGTTGATTCATTCTGTCAAGGATTTGCGAAAATACTATATGGTTGAAGAGGAAACATGGGAATCTAAATATGATATGAGGGAAAAATACCCCCATTTATTTGATAAGTGAATAAAATTGTGAGGATTCAATTTTCAAAAGGGGGAATGATGTTACACATTATGTAATTATAAAATAAGACATTTTCATATCTACTAATATTTATGAATTATATATTATGTTTATTTAAAAGGGGACGTTATGTATGATACCATACTCAACATTCAATAATGGGTTACCCTGGAATCATATGTTTCACACAACATTGTGTTATACCAAAAAAATAATACATTATTTGTATTATTATTTTAAATGGTATTTATCGCATAGTTGTTGTATTGGAAGCAATGAACAAAACAAACTATATTATGTTTACACATGTTTATTCAATGTTTTTAGTTTAATCGAATAACTTTTAGAGTCTGAAAATGTGAACAAATCCAGTTTTAAGCATAAAATATTGTAATATTTTTAAATGATAGTTTTACCACCATTTTATGGAGAACCATTTTTAAATCTAGTTTGTTTCAATTTTATGTGTTCTATTTTTTAAAATAAAAAAAATTATTTAGAATATGGAAATAAAAATTTACATGGACATTATAAATAAAAACATTAGTAAGTTTAAAATTATGTAAATATATACCTTTTATTTTTGGACATGATAAATAGAATCATTTGAAATTAGTTTTATTTATTACGGTTAAAATGTAAATCAGATAAATAATGGTAAAAAAATATATTATAATAATATATAAGTTACCTAACACATGTACTATTAATATTTTATGAGATATGTCTGACCTAAACAACCCTTGAGATGAGAATTTTGACTTCTGAAAGCCACTTGGGGTTGATTATGACACTTATGACTTTTAATTTCAAGTAAACTATGTTATAAACATAAATATTATTACGAAAATAATTTAAACATGGGTTTATATAAGTGATCTATTATACTATATATAGTAATTATAAATCTAAGAAGATTTCCAACATCATCGTATTTTATTTATAAATTTTATACAAAAAATAAGTAAATTTAATTCTGATACAAAGATGAAAAACTGATTGATCTATTAATGATGGAATGAATTAAATGATATTATAAATTTATAAATAAATATTATCTTACATAATTTATGTCATTAAATATTTTTATTGGTTAATAATACATGTTAAAAGACTATTAAATGGTTTGTTTTTAATTTATCTCTATATTTGTATTTTATTTAAATTCAATAAAAAGAATAGTGTAAATATTCACATAATAGATGTTTAATAAGAATATTAAAATATTAAAATATTTAAAAATCATAAAAAAAATTAAAATAAAAAATTGAATATTATAAGGTATAAAATTTAATTATGTGTCTAATTATGATAAATTTATCTCATATAAGTAAAAATAATAGTCTCTAGATAATTATAATGTTGTCACCACTTTAAAAACTAAAAGAGAATAATTAAGGGTAAACTAAAAAGATAATGTTTAAAATAAAAAATATATATGTCTAAAAATTATTGGATGAGACGATTTAGAACTATAATCATTGTATCTTATACATTTCTCGAGATGGATTCATTTTAATATAAAAAATTACTTCAATATTAACATAATAATTTAAGAGTTTCCACGGGTTCCCCATCCCTCTCCTATAAAAATTTACCCTCTATTATCTAATAATAAAACATCATAAACCATTTGGATCAGCTATTCCCAACCCAAAACTCATCCTATAATCCCTCCACACATTCTTGAGGCCTTATTTGAGTAAAAAATCCCTTCATAGTTGTGATTAAGAGTTCTTCAACGGTGATCAACGAAAGAAGTGGTATCATTTTTTATGAGTTTCTATTTTATATCTTCTTAAACTTCCATTAAATATTAGTCTTACTGTAAGAACCAAAATCTTCTTTTCATGTATGTTTTCTTTTATGGTTGTTTTTTGATAAAAAGAGGAGTTTCTGGAAAATTTTGGAGTACACTCCGTGTAAATGTAAGTACATGTCGTGGTCGCGGTTGTCGTGGGTGACCATGTGTTGGGTGGGTAACAGCCGAGTACATGGTCCTATGTCGTAACCTAGAATCTGCTTAAAGATGAGGCCAGAAAAGGCACGTATATAACGACCCATACTTTACATACATTGTTAATACTTCAAAATTGAAGCACACTTATTACAACATATGACAAAACCACAATGGACCGTATAGGTATAGTGTCTTTAGAAACTGGGAAACATAAACAACTGGTTCATAAATCTTCTACAGTGTCTCCCATTTATTTCATCATATCTAGGGTCCCTTTTAGAATATTCTACTTAATATCCATCTTCCTGGCCTGGGTAAAAGAAAACATAAAAGGGTGAGCTCAAATGCTCAGCAAGGGCAAATAAAGGAGATAAAAATCATATCATATCTTTTTGAAAATCAAAACCTGCAAAAGAGATCATAATATCTTAACATGGAATAACTCATAGAAGTGAAAATGAGATCCCCATAATCATAACATAAAACTTGAAACTTTGTGGCATGCACACATAATCATGGAAAATCATTTCTTGTTAGTCATGACTCATTTCCAAGACTATCTTAGTGGACAAAGTCCCTTTCTGAACCGAGTTCACTCCTCGTTTCAGTCCTGTATCACTGAACCGAAATAACCTTCCGTTCCAGCCATGTCTATCTCATGAGATATAAAATCTTTACCCAATGCATTTGAGGGAGATATAGGTCCCACCCATCTTATAATGAATCCTTTCTTATGTGTGCCACATAATCATAAATCATACATCATCGCATAACCCATGTAATAAAAATGGGATTCTTAAACAACATGACATCATAAAACAATTCATATAAGATAAAGGAATTCATAAAAATGTTTCCATCACAACATAATCAAATCCATGTAATAATAGGGCTAAAAAAAAGAACCCTTTTATTATCTTAGATGGAAAATAATTTTGATAAAATACTTGAACTTCATTCTTGAGGAAAATATCCTTTCTACTTCAAAAAATCACTTTTCTTTTCTTAACATGTAATACAATTATAAACTAAAAGAAGTTTATTAAAAATAAACTTGAAAACTTATAAAGTATGATTCTTGGAAATAATGTTTTAAAAATCCATTCATGCCGTATAAGTTAAAAATAACATTCTTTGTACTTTCGTCAGAAAAGTCAAAAAGTACCTCGTACGAAAAACGACAAAAGATTCATTTCATTTATTTTACTAAAAACTCACCGAAGGGTAAAAATGGATTTAAACAATTGTAGGTTGATGGAAATAATATGACATATTGATGAAACATGGATGTGGATGAAAAAATACACCCCAGTAAATACTTACGAATAAACAATCTCGGATAAAAATGAGATTGTGATATTTCCCCTTACCTTAGGTCCGATTTGCTTTGTTCGTGTCCGAAGCTCCTGTATAATGGTTTAAATAATGTTATTGACTTATTCCAGAATCATACATATTGATATGATATCATATATGGTCATATTATTAGCTTCTTTTTAGTAATATTTCATTGTTACTTGTTACTCGGGTCTTTATAACTTTTTGTTCTTATGCGTGTTTTGTTGAATAAATTCTTATTCTTATCTTTAGGTTATAGATAATTCATTTCCAGAATGGTATTAGTGTAGTATATACCATATTCATTCATTCAATTCATTTATATCATCATTATGAAATGAAGATCATATAGAACGAGTCACATCACATCGTGGAGACGATATTCCGTACGTACGCACGAGTGATGATATCGTTCCTATGATCGTGGAATTGTATTGGAGTATATATATATATATATATTATTTCAGTGTCAATATTACTTCATAATAATCATATATAGTTACTCATTACACCATTATACCCATCCTTGTAAGGTGATGGTGGAAAATAGATTACACCACGGCGTGGAGACGGTATTCCGTACGTACGCACGCGCGGTGATTTCATTTTTCCGTAGGATGTTGAGTCAATAAGGTTTTCCTTATGAATTTTCCATTCCTTCTTGTTTTGAAAATCACAAACACCTTATCTTTAAGGAAAATCGCTTTTATAAGGAAAAATGCTTTCTTAAGGAAAATTGCTTTTGTAAGGAAAAATGCTTTCTTAAGGAAAATTGCTTTTATAAGGAAATTTGCTTTCTTAAGGAAAATCGCTTTTATAAGGAAAATTATCCTTATCATATTTTCATTCATATTTTTCTTAAGTATAAGTTTCGGATTCATTTTGTCGGAGTCATTAAAACTTTGATATAAAAGCATTCTGTTTTAGGATTCGGTTCTGGACAAGAACTATAAGAAAGTTTCATTCCGAATTCCGGATATGAACTCTGACTAAGTTCTATTCCAGATTCAGGATACGAATTCTAAAGAAGAATTCTCATTACGAATTCTAATGAAGAAATCCCATTCCTAATTCTCATTACGAATTCCAATGAAGATTTATCATTACGAATTCCAATGAAGAATTCTCATTACGAATTCCAATGAAGAATTCTCATTACGAATTCTAATGAAGAAATCTCATTCCGAATTCTCATTACGAATTCTGATGACGAATTCTCATTGAGAATTCTGATGACGAATTCTCATTACGATTTCTGATGACGAATTCCTATTCCGAATTCCTACTCCGAATTCTCATTCCGAATTCTCCTATTAAACAGAATCTGATTATCATTGTTTTATACACTCTAAATTTATTCACTCCGAAACTTCACTCCGAAGTTTCTATTCCGAACCTTTATGTTAGAGTTTAAAACGATGTCGTACATTCTGTTACACTTGTTTTGTTATAAAACGATGTCGTCCATTTTGTTATAAACTAACCGTTGTCTAAGTGACACGTGTACAGGTCCCTCCGAACATTAAGGAAAATATGACCGTTGGAGGAGGAGCCGACCTTACCTATAAATAGGAGCTCATTTGAAAGAGCTCGATGCTGATGAATAGCTGTTGGAAAAACAACTGAGTTTTGTGCCTACATGCTGTTGAAGTGATTTCTAGAGAGAGAGTCTCTTATCAACTCTCAAAGCTTTGTGCGATTCCGAATGTTGGTGATTAAATTAGAGGGCTTCCGGGGATAGGAAGACAGAGGTGTCGACTACCTTAAAGATCGAGGGCTTTCTTGCTGAGAAAGACAGAGGTTCCGACTACCTTAAAGATCGAGGGCTTTCTTGATGAGAAAGACAGAAGTTGCCAACTACCTTGAAGTTGAGGGCTTGCGGGGATAGCAAGACAGAGACACCGATCTTCGTATCGAGGGCTTACCCTGGTGTGGGTAAGACAGACTTGCTTGAAAGTATAAATCAAGGGACCTTTATCCAAGGTTGTTGGATACCCTTCTCTTTGGGTTAAAAGACTATTATCTTGTTACTAATAGTTTTACTACTTGTCTTTATTCCGCTGCATTTTGTATCTTAAGGAAAGTATAACTTTCTTATACTTCCTTACTTACTCTGATTGGTTTAGATTCTATACGCTCTAAGGTAGAATCTTATATTGTAACTTTTGTTAAGTTTCAATTTCCGGAATCATATTTCTGGAACCTACTTTTGGAATCCCTTTCCAAGTTCAGTTCGGTGTTAGAGGTGTTGTGAATTTACTTAGTTTAACTTTGTTAAACTTAGCCCTTTCCTTTTCTTAAGGAAACTCTAGTTATTCATAACTAACTTTAAAGGTTCCAAAGGAATTTTTAAAGTATACAATTCACCCCCCCTCTTGTATATTGAGAATCTCATATTATATTTCGATCCTACAATTGGTATCAGAGGTTGGAAACCTCTTACTCTATACCATTCTTACATTTGGTATCAGAGCCAAGGTTACTGAAATACTTGTACTCACATACAAGTTTTTCTTGCTCACTTTTCTATTCCGAACTTTGTCATTCCGGATTATCCATTCCGAACTTTTCCCATTCCGAACTTTGTGATTTCGATTCTAAGCTACTAACAAGTTTGTGTGCCAAGTTATTTTTAGTATGGCAGGAATTAATGTTGGTTCTATTGACAATCTGAATCCTACAAGGCCACCTATATTTGATGGTAATGACTATGAGTACTGGAGAGATCGTATGAAGACTTTTGTTATCAATACTGGAGTAGATAACTTTGTGATGCTTACTGGTGATTATAAAATTCCTGACAAGGAAGTCAGAACCTTTACTAACCAGGAAAAGCAAGAATATCAACTCAACTATAAGGTACGCAATACTTTATTATGTTCAATGACTAGAAATATATATAGCCAAATTTCTTCTTGTGAAGCAGCTAACTGTATATGGAAGAAGTTAGAGGTTACACATTTTGGGACTTCTAAGGTGATTGAGACTAGAAGAGCTATGCTTAGAGCTGAATATCATGGCTTCAATTTTCCTTATGGAGAACCTATCTGTAATGTTCAACAAAGATTTATAACAATTGTCAACAGTCTACAATCTATGGGAGAGAATGGTTTAGATGATGAAGCTCTTGTGGACAAGATAATTGACATTATGCCCAATGAGTGGGAATCCAAGAGAACAGCTATAGATGAGAACAGGAAGGTCACTCAAATTACTCTTGATGAATTATTTGGAACTCTTCTACAACATGAGACCAGAATGAAGAGAGATGCTGACAACATCGAGAAGAAGAATGGAAATGGTACTGTTTCTTTTACTACAACTTCAAATCAGATGAAAGCTAAGACTCCTGAGAGAGTAACCAGATCCAAATCGAAGAAAGTCATTTTCCAATACGAATCTAGTGAGAGTGAAGTTTCAGAAAATGAATTATCCAATCTTGCTCGAAGGATGAACAAGATAGCTGGACAGAGAAACTTTCAATCCAAGTATAAGAAGAAGGACAAGAAAGATAAGAAAGATGGAGAAGTTACATGTTATGAATGTAAGAGAGCTGGACATATTAGACCAGATTGTCCTATGCTCAAAAAGAAAGAAAGGAAGGAAAGGAATTCAGACAGGAATAGGAAGAAGTTTTACAAAGCCAAAGATAAGAAAGTTCTGAAAGCTAATGACACCTGGAGTGCCAGTGGTGGTGACTTTTCAGATGAATCTTCTGAATATGAATCTTCAGGACAGAATAATCTTGGTCTTATAGCCAGATTACCTATTGATAATCATTGTCTTATGGCTAAGGTACGAAATGCTGAATCATTGACCAATGTTTCTCTAAATCCTAATGATAGTAAGTATTATAACTCTTCTTATGAAGAATCATCTTCTGATGAGGAAAATACTTTACCTTCTTTTGAAGAAGTCTCTAGATTTGCTGAACTTCTTGAGATTGAGAATTCCAAACTCAACAAGAAACTTGATAAGGCAAATTCTAGGAATTCTATTCTTACTAAAGAGATATCAGATCTTTCTAAAGATCTTGATAAGAAAAATGCTGATTTTGAAAGTATTTCAAAAAATCTTGAGGAAGTAAGTTCTGAGAAGAATAAACTTTCTAAAGAATTAGAAAAAGTAATTTCTAAGAAAAATGTTCTCGAGCCTAACTCTAGTTCAAAAACTAATGATTTTGAGGATAAAAACTTGGTTGTAAAACTCAAGTCCGAAATTTTTTCCTTAAAAAAGTGTTTATCAAACTTTACCCATGGTAAGGAAAATTTTGATAAGATGTATTCTCAAATACGACCTTTAAGAAATAAATCCGGATTTGGTTATACCCATGCAAAACCAGTTTTTAGTAACAATTATTTTGTTCCTCAAAGTGCCCCATTTTTCAATAAATGTCAATGTGGTGGTCACTGGGCAAGAAGTTGTTCTTTAAACAAAACCCAATCCTTAGGTTTTCATAAAGCTCACTTTTCTAAGAAAATGTGGATACCTAAAATTTTATTGTCTGGAAATCTCGGATCCAAACAAGTTTGGATTCCGAAAATCTAACTTTGTTCTTAATTTCAGGAAAATAAAGAAAGTTCCAGCAACAATATTTGGTACATGGATAGTGGATGTTCCCGGCACATGACTGGTAACAAAAGCTTTTTTGAAAAGATTATCAAAAAGAAAAGAGGAAAGGTAACTTTCGGAGACAATGCTAAGGGAGAGATTGTTGGTATTGGTAATATAGTTCTTTTGGGTAAAACTTTGATTTCAAATGTTCTTTTTGTTAAAGGTCTTAAGAACAACCTCATTAGCATAAGTCAGTTATGTGATGAAGGTTACCTTGTGAATTTTAGGAATGATAAATGCTTAGTTCACAATTCCAAGGAAGAATTTATTCTCTCAGCCAATAGGCAAGAGAATGTTTACACCTTAAACTTAGAAGACCTAAGAAGCTAAGATTTACCTTTCCTAAGTGCAATGGAAGATCATTCTTGGTTATGGCATAGAAGATTGGGACACTGTAATCATAGAAACCTATGTAAACTCTCTAAGAAGAAACTTGTTAAGGATCTACCGGAGCTTAGATTTGATTCTTCTAAAGTTTGTGATCCTTGTCAATATGGGAAGCAACATAAATCTAGTTTTAAATCAATCGGTGAAGTCTCAACAACCGATGCATTACAGTTAGTGCACATGGATCTTTTTGGTCCAACACAAACTGGAAGCATTGGAGGCAAATACTATGTGTTTGTTCTAGTTGATGATTACACTAGATTTACTTGGGTCTATTTTCTAGCAAGGAAATCTGAAGCTTTTTCTTATTTCAAAAGTTTTAGAGCCCAAGTTAAAAATGAGAAAAACCTTCCATTGAAAACTATTCATAGTGATCATGGAGGAGAATTTCAAAATTCAGATTTTGAAACTTTTTATAGTAAGAAAGGTATTACTCACAATTTTTCAGCACCTAGAACTCCTCAACAGAATGGTGTAGTTGAAAGAAGAAATAGAATTCTTCAAGAAATAACTAGAACCATGTTGAGTGAATATTCTATTGCTAGACATTTCTGGGCTGAAGCTGTAAGTACTGCTTGTTATACTATAAATCGAGTTTTGATTAGACCTTTTCTTAATAAAATTCCTTATGAGTTATGGAATGGTAGAAAACCAAGACTTTCCTACTTCAAGGTTTTTGGTTGCAACGTATTCATTTTGAATACTAAAGATAACTTACATAAATTCCCACCAAAGTCTGATGAAGGAATTTTCTTAGGTTATTCCACAACCTCTAAGGCTTATAGAGTTTTTAATAAAAATACTTGTACTGTTGAGGAAACAGTACATGTAAAATTTGATGAGTCTGATCCTTTTGTTTTTAAAACCTCCCAACCTACATCCTCGGATGTGTTTTCAAAAACTGATTGTCAACCTTTGATAGAAGAACCTTTTGATAAGGAAATTGTTCTAGAAGATACTTCTGAAACATTTACCCCAGAAGACTTTCTACCCTATGTTGATGAACAGGTTTTACAAAACCCAAATCAGGTGTTTCTTAAGAATCATTCCAGTGATAGTATCATTGGTGATGTAAATCAACCTGTAAGGACTAGAAGTTCCTTATGAAATGAAGTAGAACAACTAGAATTTCTTTCTCAATTAGAGCCTAAAAGCACTGATGAAGCTTTAGGTGATGATGATTGGATCAAAGCAATGCAAGATGAACTAAATGAATTCGAAAGGAATAAAGTCTGGACCTTGGTTGAAAGACCTAAGGAAACTTCTATTATTGGAGTAAAATGGGTTTTCAGAAATAAATGTGATGAAAATGGAGTCATTGTTAGAAATAAAGCTAGACTTGTTGCTAAAGGCTATAATCAGCAAGAAGGAATAGACTATGAAGAAACCTATGCTCCAGTAGCTAGACTTGAATCTATCCGCATTCTACTTGCCTTTGCAGCATTCTTTAATTTCAAACTTTTCCAAATGGATGTGAAATGTGCTTTTCATAACGGTTATGTTCAAGAGGAAGTTTTTGTTGAACAACCTCCTGGCTTTGAAGATACAAAACATCCTGATCATGTTTTTAGACTTACCAAAGCTTTGTATGGCCTTAAACAAGCCCCACGAGCATGGTATGATAGACTTACTGGATTTTTGCTTCAAAATAACTATGTTAAGGGAAATGCAGATCCAACCCTTTTTCTAAAGAAAGATAAGAAAAATGTTTTGATTGTTCAAATTTATGTTGATGACATTATATTTGGTTCAACTCAGCAATCTTTGACTGACTCTTTTGCTAGTCTAATGAAATCTGAGTTTGAAATGAGTATGATGGGTGAGTTAACATTTTTCCTTGGTTTTCAAATTTCTCAAAAACCAGAAGGAACCTACATATCTCAACATAAGTATATTAAAGATCTTCTTAAAAAGTATGGTTATGACAACACTAAGAGTATAAGTACTCCTATTGGTACCTCAAACTCTTTAGATCTTGATGAAGCTGGGAAACCAGTAGATCAAACATCTTTTAGAGGTATGATTGGAAGTCTACTTTACTTAAAAGCTAGTCGACCAGACTTAATGTTTTCTGTATGCTTATGTGCAAGATATCAATCCAATCCTAAGGAATCTCACTTAAAGGCAGTAAAAAGAATTTTTCGCTACCTTAAGGGAACCATGGATCTAGGATTATTTTATACTTCTGGAAATGATTTTGTTCTAAAAAGCTATTCTGATGCTGACTTTGGTGGATGTAGAATGGATAGGAAAAGTACATCCGGAACTTGTCATTTCTTAGGAGATTCATTAGTTTCTTGGTCATGCAAGAAGCAACATTCTGTTGCACTTTCCACTGCTGAAGCCGAATATGTAGCAGCTGGAAGTTGTTGTGCACAAGTGTTGTGGATGCAACACACACTCACAGACTATGGCTTGAGTTTTACTAAAACTCAAATTTTGTGTGATAACACAAGTGCCATTGCCCTAGGTAAAAACCCTGCACATCACTCCCGTGCAAAACACATAGATATTAGGCATCACTTTCTTAGGGATCACACACTCAAAGGAGATATTATTCTTCAGTTTATCAGAACGCAAGATCAACTTGCTGACATTTTCACAAAATCATTGCCTTCTGATAGATTTGAATATATTAAACAAAAGATAGGAATGATAACCGTAAGGTAATCTTCCTTAATTATCTTTTTGTTGAAAAAATCTCCTTACAGTAATAAACTCCTTTTCATAGGGGGAGTACATTTGATTGTTTATTTAACAATGTTTTTTTTTCAAAATTTGTTTTCAAACTTTTCGGAACGAAAATTTCCGGAATGGAACTTTCGGAAGTACAATTTTCCAGAAAGGATATTTTCACACAGAATACTTCTGGAATGGAAGTATTTGTATTGAAAATTTCCGGAATGGAAAACTTTCGTACGGGTATTTTCATAACGAAACTTTCGTACTGAATTTTCCATAACAACTTTTCGTATTTACTTTATCGTATTGAGTCTTTCGTATTGACTTTCCGTATTTACTTTTTCGTATTGAGCTTTTTGTATTTACTTTTTCGTATTGAGTTTTTCGTAGTCGTCTTTATATTACCCATTACGAATAACTTTCCTAAGCTAATCCGAAAGGTATGATTTTCTTACTGAAGTTTTCGTAATCATATTTTACTTGCTGGCAATTTCTTATAGTTTGTTTTTGGTTTTTGGATTTCTTAATTCATTACTTTAATAAAACCTCAAAAAGATCGGATTCAAGCATTCAACCGTTAGATCTGATCTCAGATCATTCTAGACCGTTAGATCAACCGAGGAAGTTGAACCGTCACCCCATTGCCTATATAAAGGGGACCCTATTTTCTCGTCCCACATCGATCTCAAGCATTTGCGTGCTGAAGCTCTGACTCTCCGATTTAAGGCCGTTCCGAACCACAGTTTTCTCAGTTCCGAACTTCAGTCTTCTCTGTTCCGGATATCTCAGAGGACTTCTAATCCGAATGTCTGCAGAGTTAGCTTCTCAAGAAATGTCTTCAACCAAGCCTATTTCTCAGTGGTTAGTCTACAGAGAGAGGTTAGTTCATCCGAATTTCTTCAGCAACTACGATTCTATTATTTCAAAGAATATCAAGCTGAATGGCTGGGAAGGTGTTGCGGTATCAAAAACCGGAAACCAAGATGAAGTCTACTCTGACTTGCTTGTCGAGTTTTATGAGTCGGTTGCTTTCTTCGAGGAAGATAATAGAGAAAAATTTTCTTTCAAATCGTATGGCAAGACATATAAGCTTTCTTACACCAAGGCTGCAAGCTTGGTAGGGCTAAGTTATGAAGGGGAAGCTGAGTTTATTTCCCACGTATTGCCAGACTCTTTGGGTAGTTTCAACAAGGAGAAAGCCTTAGAAATTCTCGGATTGGATGATGACAAGGCTCTGAAAATAGCAAGTCTTTCTACAAACTTTCAGATCCTGGAGTTATGGGTGCAAGGGCTTATTGTACCGAGAAAAGGAGATAAGGATAGTCTGAAGAAGAGTGAGATATATATCTTAGATTTCCTGATAAATCTAAGGATGTTTAACTTGATTAAGCATATCCTTCTTAATATTGAGAATTTGAAGAAGGGGAATCTGAGAGCTCAGATTGTGATGTACCCAGAAATATTGTCAAATCTCATAGTTCGGTGCCTAGAATCCTTCAAGGTAGCTTGCAGTTCTAAGCCGAAAGTTTGTAAGATCATGTTGCTCAGTGATGCCACTCTTAAGAGAATGAATATAGCTTTTGACAAGGAGTCAGGGAAGTTCATTGATCTACCTCTTCAAGTAGAAGTGACTCCGAAAGTGGCTGATCCGGAATCATCCAAGCCGGTAAGGAAGAGGAAGCTGAAAGAAGTGGTTGTCGAAGCTGAGGAACCCAAGTCTAAGGAAGTCCACTCCGCACCTCCTAAGTCTAAGAAGAAGAAAACCTATACTGATGAGGTTGCAACGAAGTGGAGAGCTGATAAAGAGAAGAGGAAGAAAGGAGATCCGCAGTTCGGATTGGGTCCTGCAGAGGCTAAAGCTCTGAAAGAGAAGGCTGCTGATGAGCTCGAGAAACAAGCAAAGGAGAAGAAATTGAAGAAGAAAATGTCCGAGGCTGAGGTTGCTCAGGCCTTGTTAAAGTTCATCGAAATGGTTTCAGCAACCATTCCCGTTCCGAGATCTTTTTCTCTGGAATCTCTACCTGGGACTCCAGGAAGAAATCTTGTTACTCCGGAAGAGGCTGTTGCTACTGAGGAAGTAGAGCAAGTAGAAGAAGTTGAAGAAGCTGCTGAAGGATGTGGTGAGACAGGAGATGTGATCAAACAAGTAGATAAATATAAAGGAACTCCTTCGGAACACCTGTCGCTCCGAACATCTGAAGCTCAATCTTCAAAGCTTGTTACTCCTGAATTGGAAGAAGAGAAAGGTGAAGAAGAAGTTTCTTATCTGAGAGAAGAAGAACATCTTTCACTTGATGCTGCTCAGAAGGAAAATGTAGAAGTTGCTGATGAGGAAGATTTGGTTGTTCAAGTTTCTGACAGTGAAAAGAAATCTCCGGAACAGGTTTCTATTCCGGAAGAAGATAAGGGGAAACAAATTCTTGCTGATACCCCGAGTTCAGAAAAGAGTATGAGGAAGGAAGCTGGTAGTTCTTCTAAGAGGAAGTTGGAGCTTATTGAGGAAGAAAACTCTCCTAGCAAGATTTCAGATTCGGAGTCATCATCGTTGGGGCACGATTTTGTTGTTCAGTCCTTGAAGAAGTTGGTGGGAACCATTCCAACCTTCTCCAGTATTGACTCTAGATGCCAGATGCTTCAACATGCGCTGAATCAGAAAACCGACTCCGTATCAATGGTAATGGATAAGTGTGTTGAGATTGAAGCTTAGTTCAAAACATTCCTCGTTGGTTACGAATCCCATAGAAGATCTTGCAAGAGGATGACAAGCTGGTCTAAGAAAACTGTGGAAGAGATGAGGTTGCTGGATGAGTTTCAGGAAAATGTTAAGGATGCATTTCAAACCGAGGACAACAAGTTTCATGAGATGACTGCATCATTCGATGAGAAATTGACAGAAGAAAAGAACATTCGGATTCAGGAAGTGAGAGATCTGAATGGAAAGCTCAACTCCGTTAATCAGAGTTGGAAATTTGAAAGGGATCATCGGATCAATTTTCTAGAAAGAATGAAGGCTCAGGAAGAGAAAATGAAAGCTCAGGAAGAAAAGTTAAAGGCTCAGGAAGAAATCATTGAAGCACAGTCAGCAAGAATAGTCGTCTTAGAGAAGCAAGCAGAGGAAGATCATAAGGACCTCAAGATCAAGACAATTCTCAAGGGGCTAATGTCGAAGGAGAAAGTTCTGAAATAACCAATCCGATCTTTTTGTTGTAATCTGTTTTTGTTGCTGACATTTCAAATCTAATGAGAATCGTGCTTGTTGTTTCTATTGTTTTCATTACTAATTTTTCAGGTACATTGTTATGTTTTTCCATTACCTCCAATTCTTTTTGAAAATCACAAAGGGGGAGAAGGAAAAGATCCTTAAGAAAAAGAGGAAATCTAATAAGTGCTTATCAAAGGGGGAGAAAGAAAAATACCCAAGGAAATAGAACTCTAATAACAGTTTGTTTAGGGGGGAGTTTTTCTTAAAGAAACATCACTCCGGAAATATGAATACGATCCTTAGAGTTTCAAAGCCTAAGGGGGAGTTAGTCGTATTCATCTATATCCTTAAACCAAGGGAGATAAGCTTTAATGTGTTTCTTTTTTCTTAGAATAGCTTTTTCGTAAGGATGTTTGTGCTTTCCAAAAAGGGGGAGATTGTTGAGTCAATAAGGTTTTCCTTATGACTTTTCCATTCCTTCTTGTTTTGAAAATCACAAACACCTTATCCTTAAGGAAAATCGCTTTTATAAGGAAAAATGATTTCTTAAGGAAAATTGCTTTTGTAAGGAAAAATGATTTCTTAAGGAAAATTGCTTTTATAAGGAAATTTTCTTTCTTAAGGAAAATCTCTTTTATAAGGAAAATTATCCTTATCATATTTTCATTCATATTTTTCTTAAGTATAAGTTTCGGATTCGTTTTCTCGGAGTCATTAAAACTTTGATATAAAAGCATTCTGTTTGAGGATTCGGTTCTAGACAAGAACTATAAGAAAGTTTCATTCCGAATTCCGGATATGAACTCTGACTAAGTTCTATTCCAGATTCAGGATACGAATTCTAAAGAAGAATTCTCATTACGAATTCTAATGAAGAAATCCCATTCCGAATTCTCATTACGAATTCCAATAAAGATTTCTCATTACGAATTCCAATGAAGAATTCTCATTACGAATTCCAATGAAGAATTCTCATTACGAATTCTAATGAAGAAATCTCATTCCGAATTCTCATTACGAATTCTGATGACGAATTCTCATTACGAATTCTGATGAAGAATTCTCATTACGATTTCTGATGATGAATTCCTATTCCGAATTCCTACTCCGAATTCTCATTCCGAATTCTCCTATTAAATAGAATCTGATTATCATTGTTTTATACACTCTAAATTTATTCACTCCGAACCTTCACTCCGAAGTTTCTATTCCGAACCTTTATGTTAGAGTTTAAAACGATGTCGTACATTCTGTTACACTTGTTTTGTTATAAAACGATGTCGTCCATTTTGTTATAAACTAACCGTTGTCTAAGTGACACGTGTACAGGTCCCTCCGAACTTTAAGGAAAATATGACCGTTGGAGGAGGAGCTGACCTTACCTATAAATAGGAGCTCATTTGAAAGAGCTCGATGCTGATGAATAGCTGTTGGAAAAACAACTGAGTTTTGTGCCTACATGCTGTTGAAGTGATTTCTAGAGAGAGAGTCTCTTATCAACTCTCAAAGCTTCGTGCGATTCCGAATGTTGGTGATTACATTCGAGGGCTTCCGGGGATAGGAAGACAGAGGTGCCGACTACCTTAAAGATCGAGGGCTTTTTTGCTGAGAAAGACAGAGGTGCCGACTACCTTAAAGATCGAGGGCTTTCTTGCTGAGAAAGACAGAGGTTGCCAACTACCTTGAAGTTGAGGGCTTGCGGGGATAGCAAGACAGAGACACCGATCTTCGTATCGAGGGCGTACCCTGGTGTGGGTATGACAGACTTGCTTGAAAGTATAAATCAAGGGACCTTTATCCAAGGTTGTTGGATACCCTTCTCTTTGGGTTAAAAGACTATTATCTTATTACTAGTAGTTTTACTACTTGTCTTTATTCCGCTGCATTTTGTATCTTAAGGAAAGTATAACTTTCTTATACTTCCTTACTTACTCTGATTGGTTTAGATTCTATACGCTCTAAGGTAGAATCTTATATTGTAACTTTTGTTAAGTTTCAATTTCCGGAATCATATTTCCGGAACCTACTTTTGGAATCACTTTCCAAGTTCAGTTCGGTGTTAGAGGTGTTGTGAATTTACTTAGTTTAACTTTGTTAAACTTAGCCCTTTCCTTTTCTTAAGGAAACTATAGTTATTCATAACTAACTTTAAAGGTTCCAAAGGAATTTTTAAAGTATACAATTCGCCCCCCCTCTTGTATATTGAGCATCTCATATTATATTTCGATCCTACATAGGATGGATAGAAGGTGAATTAGGGTTGTTTCATATTTATAATAACATATCAGTATGTAAGTAATACTGATGTTATTACTTTATCATGAAACAACTAAAGAAGAAGAAGTTGAAGAAGAAAGAAATTGAAAAGATCGGTAATGGATATTACCTCTTCTTTGGAACGCCTCTTTGAATCCTCCACTTAGGGAACTAAGATTGGACTTTGAAGAAGACCAGAACCTCTAGGATTATTCTAGGGAAGTGGAGAGGAGAAAATGGCAGGGGTTGGCCGAGCTTGAGTGCTCAAATTGGTGTGAGGAGGAGGGGGAGGAGGTGCCCTTTTATAAGGGAGGAGAGGGGCACCTTAGGAATATCTCAAAATATTATTTTATATTAAAGTCAAAATCGGTTTATAATGGTTCAAAAGGGTCTTATTTCGAAGATAAAGTGGGGATGGGTCGAAATCCTATCAACCAATAATATTTAGACAAGTTTAGGGTATTATTTTAACCTTATCAATTAGATTTAACTCTAAGTTAAATAATTTAACTTTTACCATGTCTTTTTGTTTTCTTTCACTATATGGTTAATAAACTTACTATAACATGCCCAAAGAACCCCAAATTGTTTATTATTAATATATATATATCCTTATCTAAGTCATTTGGCCGAACCTTAGATTTTTAGAAATAAAATAACAATTAGTAATATAATATTTGATTTAAAAACTATTTTTTTGTCAATTTTGACACTATTTGATATATGATTTTTGTGAAAGTCATAATAGAATTATGTGTTCGAAAAAAGTTGATTAAATCAACACTGATATGTCATAGTAACCTAGAAAATTAGTGGAATTCATAAAAATTCTCAAATTACATTTATTTTGGTGTTTATAACATCAATTATGTCAATATTTCATTAATAAGATAATTACTGCATCATCATTGTGTAATAAATAAATTAAATTATTTAATGTCTAAAAATTACAAATAAAATACCATTATGTAGGAAATCCTTTTACCTTTCTAATGAATATTTATAGTCGAATTTATCTTATGTATAACCCCATATTAAAAATGATTTACTTATTAAACTTTGATTTTAACTATTTTAACCCTTCTTTAAATAAATTAATAATAAATGTCCTAATCTAATCCAAGTGGGCCTAAATGGTCATATTTTATTCATAAGTTTGTTTTTGGTCGAATTACACTTGTCCAATAGAATTAGGACATATGTTAGGGTAATATTAATATCATATTTACCCTTAGTTACCCTATTTACTATTAACCGCGGTAAAAAAAAGTAAAAAGTTACTATTCACCAAAAAATTATTTTCATCTCATTGAACCACATTTTAGTCCTTGATATTAACCGTGTCTCTCGGATTTTCGAAATTCCATTCACAGAAGCGGTAAAATTACGTTTTATGCAAAATTCAGTTTTTTAACCTACCACTTAGTGGTTTCACTATTCATCAAAAATTGAATGTTTTCAGAAAAATACCAAAATTTCACCCTAGGCTAATTTCGATATTCTGAGTACAAAAATGAAGTCCATTTTGAAAAATAAAATTTATAAAATTTCAAAAAGTGGTTATTACTATTCATAACGGCTAGTTTTAATAGCATAATGTTGTTTAGTGAAACTCGGTATTGCGTACGACGCAAGCTATCGAGGAAGGTCGCGATTGCGTGTAAAGCAAGCCAAGCAAGTGTTGTGTAGAAAAAGATTCCTTTGATGATTTATATAACATAAAAGTCTCGGGTGTTACATTCTACCCCCCTTAAAAAGAATTTCGCCCTCGAAATTCGTCACTTTGTAACAAACAGATGAGGATAATTCTCCCTCATCATATCCTCAAGCTCCCATGTAGATTCTTCAAGTTGGTGGTTCCTCCATAAAACTTTCACCAAGCGAGTGGTCTTGTTTCGTAGGAATTTTTCGCTACGATCCAGAATCTCTATCGGCTGTTCTTCATAAGAAAGATCTTGCTCCAGCGGTACAACTTCTGAGCTGAGTATATATGAAGGATCTGGTATGTACTTTCTCAGGACAGATACATGGAACACATCGTGAACTTGAGAGAGATTCAGTGGAAGCGCCAATCGGTAAGCTACCTTCCCAACACGATCCAGTATTTCGAAAGGACCGATATATCTAGGGCTCAACTTCCCCTTCTTTCCAAATCTCATAACCCTCTTCCAGGGAGATATTCGTAAGAACACTTTATCACCCACTTCAAACTCTAGGTCTTTTCTTCGGTTGTCAGCATAACTTTTCTGTCGACTCTGAGCTGATCTTATGTGTTGTTTAATAGATCTGACTTTTTCTGCCATTTCATCAACGAGATCAGGTCCTAATAGCTTTCTTTCCCCAACTTCATCCCAGAAAGTTGGAGTCCTGCATTTCTTTCCATAGAGAGCTTCATAAGGAGCCATCTGAATACTGGAGTGAAAGCTATTATTATAAGAAAATTCCACCAAAGGTAGGTGTTGATCCCAACCTCCTTTGAAATCCATAGAGCAAGCTCTCAACATATCTTCTAGGGTTTGAATTGTTCTCTCAGACTGACCGTCTGTCTGGGGATGATAAGCAGTGCTGAAACTCAACTCTGTATCCAGAGTATGCTGAAGACTTCGCCAGAACTTCGAGGTAAATCTCGGATCCTGATCAGATATAATAGAAAGTGGTACTCCATGCAATCTTACCACTTCCTTTACATATATCCTGGCAAGCTGATCTAGAGAGAAATCCTCTCTAATAGCAATGAAGTGTGCAGACTTTGTAAGACGATCAACTATGACCCAAATAGCATTATTGCCTTTGGATGTTTTAGGAAGTCCTGTGACAAAGTCCATGGTGATGTTTTCCCATTTCCATTCGGGTATGGGTAATGGTTGTAACATCCCCTTAGACTTCTGTCTCTCACCTTTAACTTGTTGACAAACCAAGCATCGAGAGACATATTCCGCAACATCTCTTTTCATGCCATCCCACCAGAAGTACTCTTTCAGGTCCCTATACATCTTCGTGCTTCCAGGATGAATAGAGAATGATGAACTATGAGCCTCATCCAGCAGCTCCTTCTTTAATTCGGGGATGGTAGGAACACAAACCCGATTCCTGAACTTTATTATCCCATCACAATCAAGGTTGAATTCAGGAACATTTCTCACCTTCTTTTGTAACTCGACATCTTCTTTCTGTGCCTCTTTAATCTTCACATGTATAGATGGTTGAACATTCATTTGAGAAAGATAAGATTTTTCCCCTTGCATTATAATTCTAAGATCCATCCTTTGTAAATCCAGAAATATTGGATCTTTTGTGATCCTCATCATGGATAAACTAGCATGGTCTTGTCGACTTAATGCATCTGCCACCTTGTTTGCTTTCCCAGGGTGATAATGGATTGAGCAGTCATAATCCTTAATCAGCTCCAACCATCTTCTTTGACGCATATTCAACTCCTTTTGTGTGAAAATATACTTTAAACTTTTATGATCAGTATAAATATCACACCTTTCACCATAAAGGTAATGCCTCCAAATCATTAATGCAAAGATTACCGCAGCCAACTCCAAATCATGTGATGGGTAATTTTGCTCATGGATTTTCAACTGTCGTGAGGCATAAGCTATCACCATATCATTTTGCATAAGAACACACCCCAATCCCTTCTTGGATGCATCACTGTAGATCACAAACCTTTCTCCACTACAAGGAAGTGTGAGCACAGGTGCACTGGATAACCTTCTTTTCAACTCCTTGAAATTCTCTTCACATTCCTCCGTCCAAACAAACTTAACTCCTTTCTGAGTCAACTTGGTGAGTGGATTAGATAATCGTGAAAAATCTTTTACAAAACGTCTATAATATCCAGCCAAACCAAGAAAACTTCGGATCTCAGTTACTGTTGTTGGTCTTGACCATCTTTCGATAACCTCTGTTTTTGCTGGATCCACAGATATCCCCTATTTTGAGATTATATGACCCAAAAATGCAACTTTTTGAAGCCAAAATTCACACTTGGTAAATTTGGCATAATGCTTCTCCTTTCTCAGGGTCTTCAATATAATTCTCAAGTGATCTTCATGCTCTTCCTTGCTCTTTGAATAGACAAGAATATCGTCTATAAAGACTAACACAAATTGATCAAGATAGTCTCTAAAGACTCTATTCATTATATCCATGAAGATAGCAGGGGCATTAGTAAGACCAAATGGCATCACTATAAATTCACAGTGTCCATACCTTGTACGGAAAGCCGTCTTTGGTATATCCTCCCTTTTGACCCTTAATTGATGATACCCTGAACGAAGATCAATCTTGGAAAAGTATTGAGCTCCGCGTAGTTGGTCAAATAAGTCATCAATGCGTGGGAGAGGATATTTGTTCTTGATAGTGATCTTGTTATGTTATCGATAATCAATGCAGAGTCTCATTGATCCATCTTTCTTCTTAACAAATAGAATAGGTGCTCCCCAAGGTGAGGCACTAGGGAATATGAATCCCTTATCAAGATTCTCTTGGAGGTGGTTCTTCAATTCCTGCAACTCAATTGGGGCCATTCTATAAGGTGTCTTTGAAATTGGCAAAGCGCCCGGTACGAGTTCTATTGAAAACTCAACTTCACGATTTGGTGGAAGACCCGGTAATTCCTCCGGAAAGACATCATCAAACTCCCGTACGATAGGCATATTCTTAATCGTGAGTTTCTCACCAACCATTTGAGATAAATAACCTTCATTTAGTGGAATCAATACCCATAAGATGGAAGAAATTTCCACTGGAAGATTATGTTCATCCTTGCATTGATATACGACCGTAGATTGATCTGGAATGTGACTTCCCTTCTTTGGCAATTGATATGAGCTCCATGTAGAGAAAGCCAATCCATGCCAAGAATCACATCAAATTCCACTAAAGTAAGGATCACAAGATTTGTAGGAAGCACTTTCCCACAAACTTCGATCGGAGAAGAATTATAAACTTTTGATGCGACTGTTGTGCCATTAGGTGTTGTCACAGCTAACTCAACATCTAATTGTTGAGATAATACGGTGATACCCTTAGAAAATTCTTTAGAAATAAAAGAGTGGGTGGATCCAGAATCAAATAAAACATTTGCTACTTTAGAGTGGATGGTAAGTGTACCTTTCACCACTTCATTATCGTACTCCACATCACTGATAGAAATTGCATGTGACTTTCCTTTGTCTTTAGCCTTAGGATTTTGTTGACGTCGACCATCATCATCAACCCTTGGATTTGGGCATTGATTGGCATAATGCCCCATCTCCTTGCACTTGAAACATTGAAGTGTAGTAGGTTCATTCTGTGTATCCCTTCCTTTGTTTGCGTCATTAGACATCTTCTTCCCATTATCACGGCATTCAAATGCCCGATGACCTTCTTTTCCGCATTTAAAACATTTACTTGTCCCTTTAAGACAACTCCCTCCATGTTTCTTTCCACACTTTGAGCATAAGGAAAAGATCATCTTCTTTTCCGTGTGCTCTTTAGATTTTTCTTTGAATTCTATCTTCCTCTTCTTATCAAACCCATGTGACTGATGGGTTACTCCAATCTCCATCTCGACTTTGAGAGCATATCGAACGATTTCCTCGTAGCTATTGAAGTCCCTTATGGCTAACGCCCTTCGAAGACTTGGTTTTAAGCCACTAAAGAATCGATCGATCTTACTCTCAGGTTGGATAATAATACCAGAAGCGTACCTTGCAAGTCTTGTAAAATTTGCTTCATAGGTACCAACAGATTCATCATCCCTTTGCTTCAGTTCAAGAAACTCTTTCTCCATCTTTGTTTGGAGAATACGATGGAAGTACTTATTGAAAAATAAGTTCTTGAACTCGTCCCATTCCATAGACTCAATTTCATCCCTTTTCATCGTATTCTTAACAAGATTCCACCATTGATCAGCATCTCCTTCCAAATGATACACTGCTAGGATGACTTTATCATGTTCAGAACATTGAAGAACTGAAAATATCTTTTCAGTAGTACTAATCCATTGTTCAGGAACTAATGGATCAGTAGACCCGCTGAAAGAAGGTGGACGCTGCCTCATGAAGGATTCAACAGAATGTTGCTCCCTCCTTTGCTCGTTTGGAAATCCTGCATGATTCATAGCTTGAGAAAGTTGTGTGAGCATGGCTACAATATTTTGCATTCCAGCTCCCATATCGTTTGGTTGCTCAGGGGGACAATCATTGCATTGCCCATCGCATTCCGCATTAACACGGTTCCTTCGGGTTCCAGCCATTGACTAAAACCAAGAAGAATAGTGTGAGCAACACTAATTATAATAGGAAACCACATAATTCAAGAATAAAATTTTCATGCTTAAGGTCTTATCCTAGGTTATTCATGGCCATTTCTAAGATTGTGTTCTATGCTTAGACTTATCCTTAGGGTTCTTACTAAGGCCTTCACATCCTAGTTTCCAAAGGTTGACTATACCTTTCCTCTGATACCAACTATAACGACCCATACTTTACATACATTGTTAATACTTCAAAATTGAAGCACACTTATTACAACATATGACAAAACCACAAAGGACCGTATAGGTATAGTGTCTTTAGAAACTGGGAAACATAAAAAACTGGTTCATAAATCTTCTACAGTGTCTCCCATTTATTACATCATATCTAGGGTCCCTTTTAGCATATTCTACTTAATATCCATCTTCCTGACCTGGGGAAAAGAAAACATAAAAGGGTGAGCTCAAATGCTCAGCAAGGGCAAATAAAGGAGATAAAAATCATATCATATCTTTTTGAAAATCAAAACCTGCAAAAGAGATCATAATATCTTAACATGGAATAATTCATAGAAGTGAAAATGATATCCCCATAATCATAACATAAAACTTGAAACTTTGTGGCATGCACACATAATCATGGAAAATCATTTCTTGTTAGTCATGACTCATTGCCAAGACTATCTTAGTGGACAAAGTCCCTTTCTGAACCGAGTTCACTCCTCGTTTCAGTCCTGTATCACTGAACCGAAATAACCTTCCGTTCCAGCCATGTCTATCTCATGAGATATAAAATCTTTACCCAATGCATTGGAGGGAGATATAGGTCCCACCCATCTTATAATGAATCCTTTCTAATGTGTGCCACATAATCATAAATCATACATCATCGCATAACCCATGTAATAAAAATGGGATTATTAAACAACATGACATCATAAAACAATTCATATAAGATAAAGGAATTCATAAAAATGTTTCCATCACAACATAATCAAATCCATGTAATAATAGGGATAAAAAACAGAACCCTTTTATTATCTTAGATGGAAAATAATTTTGATAAAATACTTGAACTTCATTCTTGAGGAAAATATCCTTTCTACTTCAAAAAATCACTTTTCTTTTCTTAACATGTCATACAATTATAAACTAAAAGAAGTTTATTAAAAATAAACTTGAAAACTTATAAAGTAAGATTCTTGGAAATAATGTTTTAAAAATCCATTCATGCCGTATAAGTTAAAAATAACATTCTTTGTACTTTCGTCGGAAAAGTCAAAAAGTACCTCGTACGAAAAACGACAAAAGATTCCTTTCATTTATTTTACTAAAAACTCACCGAAGGGTAAAAATGGATTTAAACAATTGTAGGTTGATGGAAATAATATTATATATTGATGGAACATGGATGTGGATGAAAAAATACACCCCAGTAAATACTTACGAATAAACAATCTCAGATAAAAATGAGATTGTGATATTTCCCCTTACCTTAGGTCCGATTTGCTTTGTTCGTGTCCGAAGCTCCTGTATAATGGTTTAAATAATGTTATTGACTTATTCCAGAATCATACATATTGATATGATATCATATATGGTCATATTATTAGCTTCTTTTTAGTAATATTTCATTGTTACTTGTTACTCGGGTCTTTATAACTTTTTGTTCTTATGCGTGTTTTGTTGAATAAATTCTTATTCTTATCTTTAGGTTATAGATAATTCATTTCCAGAATGGTATTAGTGTAGTATATACCATATTCATTCATTCAATTCATTTATATCATAATTATGAAATGAAGATCATATAGAACGAGTCGCATCACATCGTGGAGACGGTATTCCGTACGTACGCACGAGTGATGATATCGTTCCTATGATCGTGGAATTGTATTGGAGTATATATATATATATATATATATATATATTATTTCAGTATCAATATTACTTCATAATAATCATATATAGTTACTCATTACACCATTATACCCATCCTTGTAAGGTGATGGTGGAAAATAGATTACACCACGGCGTGGAGACGGTATTCCGTACGTACGCACGCGCGGTGATTTCATTTTTCCGTAGGATGGATAGAAGGTGAATTAGGGTTGTTTCATATTTATAATAACATATCAGTATGTAAGTAATACTTTTGTTATTACTTTATCATGAAACAACTAAAGAAGAAGAAGTTGAAGAAGAAAGAAATTGAAAAGATCGGTAATGGATATTACCTCTTCTTTGGAACGCCTCTTTGAATCCTCCACTTAGGGAACTAAGATTGGTCTTTGAAGAAGACCAGGACCTCTAGGATTATTCTAGGGAAGTGGAGAGGAGAAAATGGCAGGGGTTGGCCGAGCTTGAGTGCTCAAATTGGTGTGAGGAGGAGGGGGAGGAGGTGCCCTTTTATAAGGGAGGAGAGGGGCACCTTAGGAATATCTCAAAATATTATTTTATATTAAAGTCAAAATCTGTTTATAATGGTTCCAAAGGGTCTTATTTAGAAGATAAAGTGGGGATGGGTCGAAATCCTATCAACCAGTAAGATTTAGACAAGTTTAGGGTATTATTTTAACCTTATCAATTAGATTTAACTCTAAGTTAAATAATTTAACTTTTACCATGTCTTTTTGTTTTCTTTCACTATATGGTTAATAAACTTACTATAACATGCCAAACGAACCCCAAATTGTTTATTATTAATATATATATCCTTATCTAAGTAATTTGGCCGAACCTTAGATTTTTAGGAATAAAATAACAATTAGTAATATAATATTTGATTTAAAAACTATTTTTTTGTCAATTTTGACACTATTTGATATATGATTTTTGTGAAAGTCATAATAGAATTATGTGTTCGAACCAAGTTGATTAAATCAACACTAATATATCATAGTAACTTAGAAAATTAGTGGAATTCATAAAAATTCTCAAATTACATTTATTTTGGTGTTTATAACATCAATTATGTCAATATTTCATTAATAAGATAATTACTGCATCATCATTGTGTCATAAATAAATTAAATTATTAAATGTCTAAAAATTACAAATAAAATGCCATTATGTAGTAAATATTTTTATATTTCTAATGAATATTTATAGTCGAATTTATCTTATGTATAACCCCATATTAAAAATGATTTACTTATTAAACTTTGATTTTAACTATTTTAACCCTTCTTTAAATAAATTAATAATAAATGTCCTAATCTAATCCAAGTGGGCCTAAATGGTCATATTTTATTCCTAAGTTTTTTTTTGGTCGAATTACACTTGTCCAATAAAATTAGGACATGTGTTAGGGTAATATTAATATCATATTTACCCTTAGTTACCCTATTTACTATTAACCGCGGTAAAAAAAGTAAAAAGTTACTATTCACCAAAAAATTATTTTCATCTCATTGAACCACATTTTAGTCCTTGATATTAACCGTGTCTCTCGGATTTTCGAAATTCCATTCACAGAAGCGGTAAAATTAAGTTTTATGCAAAATTCAGTTTTTTAACCTACCACTTAGTGGTTTCACTATTCATCAAAAATTGAAAGTTTTCAGAAAAATACCAAAATTTCACCCTAGGCTAATTTCGATATTCTGAGTCCAAAAATGAAGTCCATTTTGAAAAATAAAATTTATAAAATTTCAAAAAGTGGTTATTACTATTCATAACGACTAGTTTTAATAGCATAATGTTGTTTAGTGAAACTCGGTATTGCGTACGACGCAAGCTATCGAGGAAGGTCGCGATTGCGTGTAAAGCAAGCCAAGAAAGTGTTGTGTAGAAAAAGATTCCTTTGATGATTTATATAACATAAAAGTCTCAATTGTTACAACGTACACATCGTGTACATTTAAAATACACGCCGTGACATTTCTTTTTATTTCATTAAATAGACAGGGGTCGCGTCTAATGGAAGGAACCATCTACTTCTTCGCTCATCTCATCCGAGAGCATCTGTATGGTCGCAGATCTTCTCCGAGCCCCCGACTCACCATATGTACTTCGATTCGACCGTCATCAATTACGTTGGAATCGCATTGGTGAGTTCTTCTTTCTTCTTGAACATTATCTCTTGATTTCTCCTCTCTCGTGAGTTATCCTCGGTTGAGAATTTTAATCATTTTTGAAGATCTACGGTGTTATTAGGCGATTTAAGGCCTGGGGTTCACGTATATCGATCCCACGACATCAAAGAATGTGGTGTGAAAAATTTTGTAGACAGTCTTTCTATTTTTTTTTGAAAAATTTCCCAATTCCAAATAAAGGGGTATTTCGTGTTTATTGTTTTTCACTCTGTTTTGCCTTCTATGCCTTGTATGTTTGGATAAAGATTGTTTTTTTATGAATAGGGTTAATTTTTCCATGGTATGGAAGTTTTTCCCTTGTTTTCTTGTTTGGACTGTTTAGTCCAGCTTGTCTGTTAGGCTTCTTTTCTTCCCCTACCCAGTATTGTTTAGATGGATTGATTATTATCTAACATGCTATGATATGTGGTAGATTGTTTAGCCAATTAGTTCTTGAGTTTTACTTTGGGTGCCATGTATCATTTGTTCATGAATGACATACACAGGGTTATGTGGACCTGGTGTAGTTTACCATTGGGAGAATTGACGTCGAGGGCTTCTCGAGAGTGTCTGTTTACTTTTATGTTCTGATACCATAGTGGGGATAGACATATGTTCTCCATCAGAGTGTCTATAGTTTCCTCTACATGGGACACAAGGTGAATTGGATGTTCAGTTCTTCCTCAGAGATCCTATTGCTTACTGATACAAGATCACAGGGAGAATTGTTGGTGAGTGCTTCCCCAAAGTTTCTTTGCTAAAGCTAAACCAGAGGGGTTAGACTATGGGTACCTCCCAAAGAATTTGAAGTGTTTTTTTTGTTAAACCAATGTGGTTAGGCTGTGAGTAATTCCTAGAGGGTTACCTTCTTTTGATTATCTTCTTACTTGGTATAGGAAAATGAATGAAATTGAATTTGTAGGATTGTAACTATGTGTACTTCCTTACATTCAGCATTATTTTTTTTTATTTCCTACCATATATATTCACTAACTATAAGGCACATATATTTGGGTAGTTGCCTACAGGGATTCGTCTCACACCCTTTTTGGGTTATGCTTTTGGGCCCAAACAGATTATATTGTTTCAGGTCTAGATGAGGGAAAGCACCCTTCTACTTCAGGTACATGATTATTGTGGAGCTGGGAAGAATGGGACCAAGCTGAGGCTTGCGATGTTGTAGAGCTGTTTTCTTGCTTTTATTTTTTACTTGGGATTAGTACTATATTACATCATTGGGATTTGTTTTTCTACTTTCCAAGACATATATATCATGCATCATTTATATATGTGTGCCCCAGTTATTATTTCTAGTCTTCTTCTGATTACTATAGTATGGTGTTATTACTACATCTACTGATTCTTTCTATTTTACTTTTGATGTGGTACTCAGACAATGAGGGAATAGTTTCCCCACTATCACACCCAAGGCCCTCCCAACTAGTCGGCAACCACTGGTTTTCAGGGAAATGTGCTTGAGGCGATGTGACAAACCTGGTACGGGGAGTCTCTGGGTGGCTTTCAGAACCAGGATGTTACAAAGTGGTATCAGAGGAATTATTTTCTTCATGACTTTCTATTTGGAGCCTATAGTCATGGATAGGAACAAAATAGGTAATTGGTGGATCATTACTCTATTATGTTTATATATAACATGTATTTGATTCCAAGATTTGATTTGCGGGGAGTATGGGCACTCACGGATCGGAATTTGGAACTTTAATGTTTGTTTTGGTGTTTTTCTGGGTTCTAGAGTAGTTTTTAAGGCTTACTATCCAAGAAAAACCCAGAATACACAACATGTAATGATAAATACTCACCATATTTCCTTTTGTTTGGGAAGGAACTGTTTTTCTTAATTACATGTCATGTACTGTATGTACACGCCATGAGTCTCTAATCATGTCACTGGCTGGGTGGTCAGAGACACGGGGTTGGGAAAGCATTGGTGGGACAGGCTGTGTTCTTGTTGTGCATGTCGTGTTGTGAAGACCATGTGTCCACCCGTGTGACTAATGACATAGATGGATAAAACATAAGTTATACACATCATGTCAATATTCAACACGTTGTGTAGTGTAACCCATGTATCCGGCCATGTAGCTAATAACACGAGTTGAGGAAATATTTCTAGTACACACTATGTCTAGAATAAACATGACATGTATAGTCAGTCATGTGTTCACCCGTGTGACTAACAACCCGGGTAGTAGAAATCCTTTTAGTACACGATGTGTCCATATGGAATAGGTCGTGTATAGTGGTCCGTGTAACAGGTCGTGTGACGAACAACACAGATCATTGAAGTTTGCCTATTACACATCGTGTTTGTCACTAACACGTCGTGTAGTCTAGTTTTAGGAGAACCGGGTGGCGTATCCGTGTAGAATAACTCGTAAAAAAGTCGAGGATTCAAGTACATGTCGTGTGTTAGGACAACACGCCGTGTGTATGGGGTGTTACATGACCTGGGTTGCCAGAAGTGCACGCCCCTATGAATACTTCTGGGAACACGTCGTGTAGGAATTATACAGACCGTTTATCCATGCATTGAAAAACATGAAAGCTAATTTCTCCTTTTCCCTTCTTACATTTCTAAGTTTCAGTCCCTATTAATCTTGATCTATGGTGTGTGCTTGACCATGCAGAGTCACGCCACCGAGACGTCCTCCATTTGTCAGCCAGTTATAGGGTAGTGATCAGACACCAAATATGGCTGATCATGTACTACCAGCAGATCCTCCGGCTGTGCCAGTCTTGGAACTTGTTGTCATTCCAGACATAAGTGCTAATACACAGTACTGATAGGGAATTATGTGGTTTTTAAAAACCTTCTGAGGAGTACCACATTCTGCCCCTTCTAGGGCAAATTGGATTTCTAAACGAGTAGAGTGGGACCCGAGAATCATGGGTTGGGAGGAGTTACAGCCTAGTTTTCTAGTCAAAATCCGGATGACTAGGGGACTTCACAGATGGAATTTCCTCCAGTGGTTAATCGTTTCATGGACCTCTTTCCAAGATGAATTTTCTGGTTTTTTTCTAGAGCGATAGGTTGACTTTTCGATTGATAATTTCTTAAGAGAGGCACCAATTTCTATTCATCCTTATAGGATAGATAGACCAGAGTTGCAGGAGCTCAAGTAGCAGTTGGAGGAGTTGTAGGAAAAGGGTTTCATCTGACACAGTACTTTTTTTTGGGGTTAACCTGCCCAATTTTCAATGAAGGCAGGTGGTTCCCTCAGACATTGTGTCAATTATTAGAAGTTTATCCAGTTGATAGTCAAGAACTGATATCCCATGATGAGGATTGATGATCTCTTTGATCAACTTGGAGTATCTTGGGTGTTCTAGAAGAATGACCTGAGGTTTAGTTACCATCGGTTTTGCGTTAGACCATCATATATACCATTTATAAACTTTTAAAGCAGGTATGGTCTATATGAGTATGTGGTTATGTCGTTCGGTCTCACGAACGCACCTAAAATTTTCAAGGAACTAATGAACCAGGTGTTCCATCCATATTTAGATTCTTTTGTGGTAGTATTAATGGATAATATCTTGGTGTACTCTCACACTCAACACAACCATGCCACATATCTTGATATCATTTAGAGTACATTGAGAGAGCATCAGTTATATTATAATCACTCAAAATGCCACTTGTGGATGGAAAAAATTCACTTCTTCGGACATGTTATCTTAGAGGCATGAGTATCAGTAGACCTAGAGAATGTTAGAGCATTAGTTTCCTGGGAGCAGATGTAGAATGTATTTGAGGTATGGATTTTTCTAGGGCTTGCTTGTTACTACATGCATTTTATACAGGACTTTTCATGCTTAGCAGTGCCACTGAGGGACCTGACTAAGAATGGTGTAAAGTACTTGTGGTCAGATTCTTGTGAGTCACCCTTTCAAGAGATAAAAGGGTTGTTGACTTCAGAACCCATTCTAATATTTCCAGAGCCAAGCAAGAGCTATATTGTGTATTGTGATACATTAGGTATTAGGCTGGAAGCCGTGCTAATGTTGGGATAAGGGGTCATTTCATACGGGTCTAGGCAGTTGATGCCACATGAGAGGAAATACATGACGCACGATCTCCAGTTGGCTATTGTTGTTCATGATTTACATTGTTGGAGACACAACCTATTGGGATAGAATGTTTTGGTTTTCATTGACCACAAAATTCTCAATGATATCTTCACTCAGCATGATATAAATTTGAGACAGTGAAGGTTGGTTGAGTACCTTCAGTCTTTTGACTTTGAGCTTGCCTACACTCCTGAGAAGGGAAATGTAGTGGCTGGTGTATTGAGTAGGGGGGCTAAGGTACATGCAGTTTAGGATTCCCATAGTGAGTGGAATCTTAAGGCCATGTTCTCTAAAATGTATTTGGAGGTGCACGACAGTCAAGGGCCGATGTTTCTATATTCTGTAGCGGGTACCTCTACTCTTCTTGATCGAGTGAGAATGATGCAGAAATCATATTAAGAAGGCCTAGTATTACGGAAGAGTGTGTCAGTAGAGGGCCCTATTCCTATATAGATAGTAGGCAAGGATGATATCTTGTTTTTTCATGGACGTTTGTCGGTGCTGGCGGACATATGCAAGGAGTTGATGTGGGACATTCATTCCTCAGTTTGGGCAGTTCATCCTAGTGTCCTGAAGATGTATCATGATCTACACAGTCAGTATTGGTTTCTATGTATGAGAAGGGATTCTGCTGGATTTTTTCATTAGATGTTTCACCTGTCAGTAGGTGAAGGCGGATCACCAGTAAGAAGCATTACTTTGGTTGAATTTACCCATTCCTGAGAAGAAATGGAACAATTTTGTGATGGAATTCAGGATAGGTTTACCGAGGTTTCCTCAAGGTTATGATGTAGTTTGGGTGGTCATTGAAAGACTCATGAAGGTTTCCCACTTCTTTCAGATCAAGGAGACCTTCGGTGTTAATGAGTTGGGATGGTTGTACATCCGAGAGATTTAATGATTACATAGAGTTCCGAACTCTATTGTTTTAGATAGGGACACCCATTTTACTTCTCCGGTCTACCAGGGACCTTAAAGGGATTTGGTTACACAGGTACTTCTGATTATATCTGACTACCCTCAGACATATGGCCAGTCCGAGCATATAATTCAGTTTCTTGAGGACATGCTTCCATCATGCATCCTTGATTTTGGAGGTTCTTGGTAGAAGCACATACCTCTTGTGGATTTTGCATACAATAATAGTTTTTAAGCAAATATTCATATGGAACCTTATGAGGATTATTACGATAGGCCATGCTGACCAACCTTATGTTGGCTGGAGGTAGGAGAGGCAGCACTGCTGGGACCTCGTCCTGTCCAAGAGACCCCGGAGAAGTTATTGTTGATTCGAAATAGGATGACTACTGCACAATCAGGACAGAAGTCTTATGCTGATCGAGGAAGATGACCATTGGAGTTCGAGGTCAGGGATCAGGTTTTTTCTATTTGTCACACCGAGTTTGGGAGGTAGGAGGATTAAGAGATAGGGTAAGCTTCTACCAAGGTAAGTCAGGCTGTTTGAGATTTTGGAGAGAGTCGGACTGATTGCTTCTTGGTTTTAGTTACCATAGAGGTACCGAGAAATGAATGATGACTTCCACGTTTCTCAACTTCGACATTATTTCTCATACCTCTCTCATGTTTTCCAACCCGAGTAGGTTGAGTTAGAGGATGAAAAATCCTTCAAGGGGCATCCTATCCAGATTATTGATCGATGTTTGAAGGTTCTCCATGCCAGGTCATTTCATTTGGTACGAGTGCTATGGAAGAATGGGTGAGTATAGGACAAGGCTTAGGAGAGGGAGGCCGATGTACGATCACAGTGGAAGAAGCTTTTTCGGGATTTTCCTTTCACGACCACCTTATTAGGGAAATTCAGGGACAAATTTCTTTAGTGGGGTGGTTTTTAAGAACTCGGATCTACTTTTTAGGTATGTTTTATTTTCTGAATGTTTTTTCGGAAAATAAGACTTTTTAGAAAATTATGGAGTACATGCCATGTACTTATAAGTACACAGGATGTCCCCGGTTGTCATGGGTGACCGTGTACTAGCTGGGTAATGGCCGAGTACATGGTCATGTGTGGTGACCTGGAAACCACCTAATGTGGAGGCTAGAAAAGGAAAGTACACACCATGTACTTTTAAAATACATGCAGTGTACACTCTTTTAATTTCATTAAACGGACCAGGGTCATGTTTGATGGATAGAACCTTCTTATTATTCACATGTCTTAACCGATAGAATCCATATGGCTGCAAATATTCTCCAAGACCCCGACTCACCAACCGTTCTCTGATTTGACCATTATTTATTGCATTGGAATCGCATTGGTGATTTCTCCTTTCTTTCTGAACATCATCTCTTGATTTCTCCTCCATCTTGTTCTATACTCGGTTGAATGTTTTAGGAATTTTTTTTGATCTAAGGAGTTCTATTGTGATTCAAGGCTTGAGGTTTATTTGTTTTGATCTCACTATGTTGTGGTAGGTGGTTTGTGCCTTTTCGTAGATAGTCTTCAAATTGTTTTTCAAAAGTGTCCAATACCCAAGAATGGGGTATTGCGTGTGTATGGTTTTTAGCCTTGTTTTTCCTTCTATGCCATGTTTGTTGGGATAGAGGATTTTTTGTTTATGAATAGGGATAATTTTTACATTCTATGGAGTTTTTACCATGTTTTATTATTTTGACTTTTTCGTCCAGCTTGTTTGTTAGGCTGCATTGCTTCCAATTCCAAGTATTGTTATAATGGAGTGATTATTATCTGACATGATATGATATGTTTTATATCGTTTATCTAAGTAGTTCATAAGGTTTAATTTGGCTAACATGTATCATTTTTTCATGACTGAATCACACAGGGCTATGGGAACCTAGTGTAGTAGACCATAGGGAGAATTGACGTTGAGCACTTACCCGGAGTGTCTGTTTACTTTTACTTTGCAAGACCATAGTGGGGATTGATGTAAGTGATCCCTTAGAGTGTTTTTATTTTTCTTGATATATCCCATAGGGATAATTGTAAATCGAGTGCTTCCTCAGAGAGCCTATTAGTTACCGATACGACACCACAGGGGGAATTGACAGTGATTGGTTCCTTAGAGTTTCTTTTCTAAAGAACCAGAGGGGTTAGACTGTGTGTACATCCAAGAGGGTTTCTTGTTTTTGTTTGGTTTAACCCAAGGGGTTAATCCATGAGTACTTCTAAAAGGGTTACATGATTTTGATTAGCTGCTTACTTGGTATATGAAAATGATTGCAATTGAATTTGTAGGATTGTTACGATGTGTACTTTTTTACTTTCTGCTTCATTTTGTTTATTGCCTACCATATATATTCACTAATTTTTAGGCTTAGATCATTGGGTGGATACCTACTATGCTTCATCTCACACCCTCTTTGGATCATAATTTTGGGCCCAAACAGATTATATTGTCTCTAGTTTATTTAAGGTAAAGAACCCTTCTACTCCAGGTAACATGATTGTTGTGGAGCAGGGGAACATGAGACCAAGATGAGGATTGTGATGCTGTGGAGCTTTTTACTTGATTTTCATTTGAAATTGGGTTCATTACTATATTCCAGTATTTTGATTTTTTTGTGTTCTTTCCTAGACATATGTATCTTTCATCATTTATATATGAGTGCTCCAGTTTTTACTTTCAGCCTTCCGCTAATTACTGTTGTATGGTGTTATAAATACGACCGCTTTGGATTTCTATTTTACTTACACTGTTTTACTCTTCCAATGAAGGAATAGTTTCTCCACTTTCACACCCTAGTCCCTCACTGCTAGTCAACATCCTCTGGCATTCGGGGAAATGCGCTTGGGGCCATGTGACCAACCGGGTACGGGGCATCTGTAGGCGGCTTTCGGAACTAGGATGTTACAGTTACCAAATGAAATAATAACTCTATTATACTCAATATAATGTTATGTTATTATGTTAATATTATCCTCTAAATCTATCTCTACTTCCATAAAATTGGAAATCATTTAATTGTACGTGTGTACGTGTGAATTATCACCTCCACGAACCGATTTAGTTCATTTTCCATTACCATATATCAAGATCGATTATATTTATAGAATTATTATTAATATATTATATTCATGAAATACTTATAATTTTAAAATAATAATATTTTAATTATTTTTTTACCTTCCATGCATGTAAGAAAAATAAAGTCGTTTGTGGGTATGTGTGAACTATCACCTCCATAAAGCGATGTGAATTAATTTTATTCACCACATGAAATATATGATATATATATATACATAAGTATATTTAAATGACTTTTATTATTTTAATAATATTAATTTCATTTTGTAATGAGAAAATAATAATTACATTATTTTATTAATGATTAATGGAAAATGAAGATGTTACACATGCATACGTACGACCTACCGTCTTCATAAATATAACGTTATTCATTTTTTATAACCATAATTAATTGTTTTATTTAAAAAGTGTGACTAATGTATAAAATTGATGAATATTTCATGAATAATATTATTTAGATGATTTCATTATGACCAAATGGACTAGTGACATCAAATCCATGTTCATTTTTGACTCGAGTACCAAATATTGAAAAAACGTCCAATATGAACTAAAGAGTAATGTAATTATTATAACATGGTAATAAGTGATAAAAAAAGAATTATAAACATGAGAAATGTTCTCAAGAAAGTATAAATTAACCTAAGTTTACTATTTATGAAAATAAAGAATGTATGAGAGACGTCAGACTCAAGGTAAGAGACTTCTTCTCAATCTACATTCATTGATGCATATTTTGATGTTATATAACACATTCTTTTATAAGGTGTATAATCAATCCCTTTTACTTTTAATTTTATTCAACAGTTTTCAAATTGATTATTTTTTATATGAAGTGTTTTACTAATTAATAAATGAATTTTTTTTCTAACATATGCAGTAAAGATGACCTTTCCACCACTATGACCATTATTTGGTATTTGGCTTCCTCTAAATACCATAATGATTGTAAAAGAAAGTTAAATTCCATATTACATTTTTAGGTATTTTGGTAATTAAAATGGTTTTGAGAATGGATTGAATATATCAATATCTGGAAATTATATCTTATGATTTCAATGTGGAAATGTTATTTTCCTTTATGCTTGATAATGTGTTATGAATATGTTATAGTTTTTGTGAATTGCTTATGTATTTCGATGGTTCTGTGATAAATTGAGGGTGTGTGAGACTGTGATATCCCTCCAATGCATTGGTTAATGAGACAAAGGTAAATGTTATGTTTTATCCTAATATATTTTGGGAATATACTCTGATGGGTTTTCCAAACATAACCATAATGGTTACACCCTATATAGCTGTGAAAGCTATAATATAAGTACAATATGGATGCCACAAGTTACCTTTTTGATTTATGATTTCTATGAATTTTATTAGGATTCATATTAGTTTTTGGGATTATTAATAATCAAGGACCAATATTTTCATCTCTTATTTTATATCGTTTAGTGAGGTTTTTTGTGCTTATCCAATATTTTAAAATTGTTTCATAGGGTATAGGGATGGGTAAGAGAAAGAAGGATGTTAAGAAGAATTTTTTAAAGAAAGACATCTTTTTTAGTTATATATATATATATATTGAAATAAATGGAAACTATTTTAGTTGTATGCAATTTTTATAAATTTGAGTTTTTATGTAATAGTTATGGCCTATTCCTCTAAAACTCTAATCCTTAAATTATCGTCAATGTGAATACTTGTGTTAACTAAAGATTATGTAATTCTTAAGGTTGGGTCGTTATACTTGATTTCCTTGAAATTATTTTATCTATTTTTATAGAGTTAATTTTTTTTTATTTTTCATTATTAATTTTCTGTAAAGCTGGTAAATAATTTAAATATTGAATTATGATTTAAAGTTCAATGATTGGGGAATTTTAAAGTATTTTTTATATTTTTTAAATAAAATAAATGTATATGTAATTATTGAAACATGTATATGACCAATCTCTAGATATATATGCTTTTCAATTATAGGATTCTTCATTAGGTTGAAACATTGAATAATGAAATGGTTAATTAAAAAGGTTAATTAAATGGTTATTTTTTGCAATCATTTCATTGGTTTTAAGTGAGCCTTTTATTATTTTATAATGAATGTAATGCCCTGGTGATATGGCCTATTTTTACCTATGAAAATATTATGCAGAAAATATGTATACAACTTGTATGCTTTATCTAAGATGATAGAGCCTTGATGTGATTTTATTTATAACTTGAAACTGTTTGAATATTGTTAAAATGGTACAGTTTTTATAGATTTTCTAATAGTTCCTAATTCTAATAATATAGGTATTGAATGTGATTTGAAAAATGGTGTTAGATATGATTCTAAAGTGGTTGAAATGAGATGAGAGATATGGTAGATCTTCTGTTAACTCATTGTGATTTGTTTTAAATGGTATAATGCATGATAAATGATCAATAATAACATATAGACATATAATTGGTTATATATGAGACGATGTAAATGAGGATATGGAAGGTTGTATGGGATGTAGAATCATTATGAAACGATTCCCATGTTTAGGGTAGGATGACATATGAAAGTGAAGAGAATATATTGTAATCCATTTGGGAGTGCGATTGACACACCAGTAAGGAAATGGAAGTAGGATACCATTCATCTGTATAAATAAGTTTTATATGAATATTCTTACTTTTATACATTACTTGGTGAGATATCTATAGTGAGGGTGGGGTGTAGTTTTACCTTCTTAGGTAAAGAATTGGATTTATTTTTTTATTCAGCGGGATTTAGTATGCTTATTTCACATTTTTAATGAATGTTGCTAGGGAGGATCATAATGAGTATACATAAATTATAACCCAGTTTATATATAATCAATTTTGGAGGTCTTTAGAATTTGGTTGGGCATTAATTTAGTATTTACAAACATGGAGTTTTTTAGGATATGTTTGAGCTCATGATCGCATATTAGGATTTTGTACTAATCCTTTTTAGTTGTTTTATTTATGTATGAATTTAAATTATTGTATTAAAAATACTTATTTATTTATGAATGTTGTCGGTTGGTGGTATATCATATTATCAATTATTCCTTTTGTTTACATAAAAATGGTAATGAATCACATTTTTGATTATAGACCCCTAGTGTTAGTCAGTAACTCGTGGCCAATTATAGATAGTCTTTAGGGTTCATAATCTATCTCTTAATTTTTGACCCATGAGTGGTTCTAGTAGAGTAAGTCATGAAAATTGGTACTAACTAGTTATTAAAAAATAAGTTTATTTATGAAGGGGAAATCTCATGGAAAAATTCCACACTTATATATAAAGGAAATTCAAAAGTATAATGAGTTGATTATGAGGAAACCCTTTCTCTGGTTGTAATACTAAAATATATAATGAGTTTTGAGTACTTTCAACCTTCAATGAATGTAAAATATATCAAATTTTGTTAAATATACGTTCTTAAATAGCTATTTAGAATAAGAATTATATATTGATTACCCTGAAGTATTTCTTCTAGAAAATGAAAAAATAATGGTTTACTCGATAAAAAATGATATTTATGAGATAAATCAATCCCCAATATCTTGGAACTCAATGATATATGGTTATTTAAGAGAAATGATTTCCAATAAGGTAATATAAGATAGAAACAAATACATAATGGAAATGGAGTTATGTACACTCATTGTAATTTTTTTTATGATATTATCTTCACAAGAGAAAAATAGAGTCCTTGTAATAAATTTTCTAAATAAATGAAGAATGATTTTGAGATATCTATATTGGTATGACTATTATATTATCATTGATTTCTGATTTTGAAAAAGAAAAAAATTATTTCTTTCAAATGAAAATTATGCTACTGAATTATTGAAAAAGGATGAAATTGAAGACTCAAAACAACTATCCACACACATACATATAGAAATAAATAATAGAAAAGATTATAAATGTAAACGTGTAAATCCAAGAGAGTATAAAAGAATTATTGGTTCTTTACACTATCTACATGCATTAAGTACTGATGTTTTCTATATTGTCATATTTTTTGCAAGGTACTATGGTGATCCTAAAAATCACATTTAATGGCTCCCAAAAGAGTTCTCAATTACATCAATGGAGCTATGGATTTTGGGTTGATGTACAAGATAATCTATCATTTGAATCTATCTATATTTATTTATGCCCACATGATAGGTGACTATGATGAAAGAAAATCAAAATTAGGTGGATTTTTTATATTATGAGAAATCTATGTGGGTTGGACCTATAAGGGGAAGAAATTATTTGCCTAAAAACACGTAGATGAAAAATATGTGGATTATATAAGTTCGTGTACCCAGATGATCTAAATGAAATAAAATGTTAAAAACTCCTACGTGAATAATAAAAAACTGCTCAGAATCACATGTGAAAATAAATTTGTTATAGATCCCTCCAAAAAACTAGTGAAATAGTTTTTTTTATAAGCACATTGATATAAAATTTCATTCCATTGTATAAAACCTTGGCATGTGGACGTAAATCAATAATTTTTTCTTACCAAAGATAAACTTTTTAATATCTTAACCAAGGAAATTTTTGAGATGTTAAGGCTAAACATGAACATTTAACACTTACTGTTATATTAAAGGGAATAAAGGAATATACCCACTATTCTTTGATTATATTTTAAATGGGGATATTACACAACTATATACCTTTTCTTTTGTTAATCCAATGTAATATTTTTGAAAAGAGGGGAGAAAATTTTGAATGATTTTAAATATAATGGGAAAAATAATCCCAACCAATTGTCCATATTTCATGTCACTATGGATGTAATTCTCTAAAAAACTAAATTGTACAGTGTTGTGTTGTTAGCATCATTCTATTTGTTAAATTCTACAATAACAATTTTTTTGTGTGTGTTATTTAGGTTAACAAAAAATACAAAGGGGAAGATTGAGGGACCTAATGTAATTTTTGAAGAATGTTGTACATATTTTGAACTATGAGTGAGAATAATTGGAAAGATATTAGTTAATTTTTTTGGTTTACATTAACTTGATTAATATTACAAAGTTGGGTTGAGATGATTTCAATAAGTTATAAAAATTATGAATTAGTGTAAATTTCCTAATACATATTGTATAAGAGAATTCCTGACATTCTCATAAGATTTGTTTTCAGACATTTGATTTGTAGTATTCAACAAATTTCTAAAAACCTTTGAGTATGATAAGAATAATTCAAGAATAAATAAGAGTAATTTTATCCATCGACCATAGAATCATAAAATTCATTAAAGCTTCATAAGAATAATTTCATGATACACTGAAGATATTAAGATTAGTTTCACTCTAATGGAATATCAATTGGATTGAAAATTGAAAAATAAAATAATAATAATGGTCTTCCATAGATTTTGTAATAGTAATTCAAACATTAAATAAGAGTCATTGAGATTGTGTAAGTGTCACGCTAAATTTTTACAAGAGTCATGGATAAAACCATAAGAATGACTTAAAAAAATTTTATAATATTCATTTACATTTACTATAATAGAATCTAAAGTTAAAAATAATCAAAATGAAGAAATTTAATTTAAAACTGTAAGATTAATTTTACTCTTATGAAATAATATTTTCAAAGAGTTTGATAAGTCTTATCTCTTTTGTAAAAATTATAAAAAACATATAACCCTCTGAAAGATACTTCTATATGATGTATCTGATGATTCCTAGATGAAATTCAAAATAAATTACAATTTATTGGCCAATCCATGATTCTAACAAAAACCTATGGATAATTACTTGAGAAGATTATAGGGGAATGTTTTCATGAATTTCAAATTGAATATTTGAAATTCATTATCAAGATCAAGGATTAAGTGTTTTTAGGTAACTATAGACTAGTTTTTATGAGAAGAATAATTATATGATCGATCAAATAAAAATAGAGGAATATTTTCCATAAATATTTATGAAAATTACATTCAAATTATTATGTGAATATAAAATATGAAATTGAGGAATTGGATATTTATTTAAAGATTGAGTATTAAATTCTAATGTCGTTGGATATTGGAGAACTAGTTTTTTGAACAAATATAGATGTAGATAAGACCGATCATGGATAAACCTAATATAATCTACTTGATTAAAGAAAGAGAACTTGTTGGTAATTATTGGAGGGATTTTTTTAGGAGGAAGAATAAAAATGTTTTCTTGAATACTCTTAGTAGAGTTCAATAATTTTAATGGATTGAGATGGAAGGTAAGTATGTACATTCCTAAAATGATTTTATTCAAGGATTCAAAAGACGGACTGAAATATGAATAGTTTTTCAAAATATTGATACCTTTGATAGAATAATAAATATATTGTTTACATACAATAGAAAAAGATAATATTTGGAGACTGGTGGTTCCAATATAATCAATGTCCAACTACATTCTATAAATACATAATATCTACCGTTGGAAGTGTATGATACTTATTAAACCATTATGGAAATAATAGAGTAATTATCATCAAGGAAATTTATAAAGTGATATAATTTGTGTCATGGAAATAAAATGAACATAGAATGGAGTATGATTAATTATTGGAGCTAAACTATGTCAAATATTATTGTGATTTACATTTTCATTATGATTCTATATGGGTGGGAAAGAGTGTAATAAATAGTGGATCGTGGCATTAAAAGTTTACAAAAGGATACTTTCTAAAAGAATTTTTAAAAGGAAATACCACTAATTCACCCCTGGTGGTATACCTATTTACCTAGGATCTTCATGTTAAAATCATATTTTTAAAATCTTGTCCCTTAAAAAATTATTTATTTATTTAAAATTATATGATTAACCTTATTGAATCAAATAAAGTCATATATTTCTATGATTTAATATTTCTTTAGTGGTTCGAAGTGGTCATGAGAGTGAACAAGGGTTCTGAGATAGGAATCAAGACAACATCATAATATTTATGTGCCCCAGCAATACAATGGGAAAACCAATATCCCAAAAGGGATAATAGGATTATAAACTAGTTACTCTGATCCAAAAGGCTACCCACTGAGCTTCTATGTTATTTTTAATGGATAATTTAGTAATTATTTTCCATTTCCAAATAATACACATACACAATTTGATTCCTCCCATTTCACCTATGTAGTATCCCATGTATACCCCTTTCTTCTTTTACTTCATCTCCATGGATCTCCATGGATTCATGGATGTTCATATTTTCATTAGATATGTTAGAGAAATTAAAGTGATTCTAAGAGTATTCCAAATTTTATTATTCATTTCATTCACTTCCAAGCATTCTTAATCTGTTTAGCTGTGTTATTCTCTATTTACAGTGATTCTATTATCCTTTTTAAGTTTAATACATTATAGGTCAAACCAAATGGTAATATTTTAGGTGTTTCATCATCTAAGTCAATGTTAGGTGTCCCCTAAATTTTATACCATTGTCTTGTATTGTTTTCAAGGTGTGTGCATTGGAGTTTACTTCGATTCACCAAGAGATTACCATGAAATTAATTAAAAGTTTTCAATTTTATTATTACTATTTATGAATCTTCTTAACACGATTTCACATTTATAAAAGTTGATCATAGTGGAGTTATTTAGGGAGGTATTGACTTTGTAATTTAATAAAACAATGGTAGGCTTTTTTTTACAAATAGTGGTTGGGTAATATTAATGGGATGATTCTAGTAGAAACATTAATTTTGATTTGGCATGATATCATTAATTTCCTAATACATTTAAATTGGACAAATGTTGTATTATATTTCTAATAATGGATTATGAAATATTATTTCACAATGATATTTATTCTAAATAAAAGTAATTTTATGTTGTGAAATAATGTTTGGAAATTGAAAGGATCAATTGTTATAGTTGAGTTAAATATTTCATCTTTAATTAGAAAATTTATATGTAGATCTTGTTGTGTTATCATATGAAATAAGAGGGTAGAGTTATAAAATACCCACACATTACTAATAGTTGAGAAATATCTTATAAAGGCAAATTAGACAAGTTATTTGATATATTTTTATAAAAAAAATAAGAACGTATAGATTGAACTGATAAACTGTGTAAAGGGATTAAAAATTAAAGAACCTTAAATAGTAATGTACTTCATGACAAGAAATGATAGTTTTATAACAAATTTCCAATAGTAAAGTTAGTTGGTAAATTCTATATATGGAATGGGTTCAATGTTATAGAGTATTATGTAATTAAATTATGACTTAAAATAAATGAGATGACTAATTGAGAATATAGGAATGAGTGCTTGGATTTTGTATGATGCTAAATAATTTGGTTTTCAAAGTTTATCCTTAAGATTACATATAATGATTACTAATTGGGAATGATGAGATGAGAACTTAGATTTAGTATGGATTTAGATTCTAGGTAATACTAGGATGATCACCTCGATTCCATGTGACACTTGGGAACCTAGATTACATATGAAGATGGTTCTTAGTAATTCCAAGATGGATGAAAATATTTCATATGATGATGATTCTTGGTAATATCGACATGTTCACCCAAATTCCATATGATACAAGTTAAATGGGAATGGTAGGATGAGATGTTAGATTATATGAGATTTTTTGATGATTGGGATTGTTGGGATGAGAACATTGATTCCATGTGAAATCTTGGATGAGTGATTATATTTTATGTGAAAGATTATCAAAATGAGGAATTCTAGGATGAGTTCCTAGATTCATTGTAGTTACATGTAGATGTATGTTCATCAAAACATTCTTATGGAAACCTAGACATTTCTAGAAGGATTTATGATATAACTTCAGGTGTGACCGTAGAGCCTAAGAAGTAATTATTTATTTATAATTCTTTTATATTGATTAATTGATTTGAAACAGCTCACATTCACTTGTTTATGCCATTGATTATATATAGAGACATCATTAGTGGTGTCCCCCTGAGTTGTACTCAGACATTGCCTGGGATGCCATTGCATTAGGGTATCCAAGAATATTCTACCTAGTTCTAAGAATAGTCATGGGAAAGGATTGGTGCTTGATGATAGACTTCCTAGTCTAGAGCATGTGGATGGGACTGGACCTTACTTGGGACTAGTTGGGGTTGAGATTTTGCAATCATATTTTTTTTATTTTAATACTAATTCTACAAGATCTTCTATGGGGGTCAGTTATGGTATATACAAAACATTTATTCATTATTGTATGTGATTTTTTATTTATTTTATTTGAATATGTTATCATTGTGATGTTTATCCATGATATTGTATCTAATTTTTTTTATTTACATTAGTTTTGCACAACCTAATAATGAAGCAATAGTCTCCCCATTATAATTTAATGGGCCCTAGCTACTAGTCAACAATCTCTATCATATGGGGATGTGTTCCTGAGGTGATGTAAAAATTTCAACTTGGGAACTAATGAGGGCTATAGGTGGCTAGATGTTATCTTATTAATGTAGAACACATTATATTATTCATTATTTATATTATTTATCCAAAAAATTTACTATATACACATATATCCAAATATAACTCATTCAAAATGTACATGAAACTCTTGATGTAAATGTTTAAAATCATATAAACCCAAAACCCATGGATGTTAAAGTATGGTGTAATAAGTATCCAACCCAATATTTCTAAGAAATGTGAAAAAAACCCTACTTTAATAGGAAGCATGATTTTAAATCTAACAATACGCATATCAATACCTAAAATAGATTTCAATAATAATAAAATCATAACCCATAGTATATAAAAATCGTAATTAAACTTTAATTTAAAGTTTGTAATAAACAAAGAAATCATAGTTATGGTTGAATGTAACCAACTTTTCTATCATAAGTTTTGGGTTTAAATATTAGTTTGGATTATATTGAAGGATTTAAAGGGCAATTGATTATTGAATGGTATTTATTTATCTTTGGGGTATTGAGGGTTTAATTTTAGAAATTAAGATTAGTGTTTTTTTCTCTAATGGAATATCAATTTGGGGGATCATCAGATATTATACTAAAAATTTTGGTTTTGATTAATCTCTAAAGACAAGGTAAATATATAGTTTATCCTACATGGGTCATGTATTTCTATAGAAGTTTATTCTAGCTCTTCTATTGTGACCAAGTCTTCTTGAATACTCATTGTTCAAAAAAAATGAGTTAGTGGTAAAAATTTTTTGAAGAATGAAACTCTACTAAAAAAGTAAGTATATATCTTTATATTCTCAGTCAATATCATAAATGAATTCCTCGTCCTTATGTAATGTAACTTAAATCAAAAAAAAATTGTCTGTTTACTTTTCCTACTGGGAGACTAATGACTGTTTGTCCCAACACAAGTTTGTGATTTTCTTATTGTTAACTTTCTCCAGATCATGTTTTCTATCCCTCTCCATCAGAACATAACACTTATTTTATCATCCATATCCATCTTTTCATACATGGAATCCTAGTATGGGTTATCTTGGGTGACATTTATACCTCTCTTCATTTCTATTAAAGTGATAGTTTTATTGAATCTTTTTCTGATGTGGGACTTTCCATTATATTCTCAAGCCTAATTTTAAAAAAATATTGTGAGGACGCAATTTATTGAAGGAGGGTAGAATGTAACACCCCAAGCTTCCACAATACGTTTCCCTTTGAATAATGAAATGGCGTGTGTTGTACGCAACATCGAGTTCTAACACACACCGCAACTGATCAAACTAGCCGTTATGAATAGTAATACCTACTTTTTGAAATTTTATACATTTTATCTTTTTAAACTGGACTTTATTTTTGGATTCGTAATATCGAAATTAGCTTAGAGTGAAATTTTTGTACTTTTCGGATAACTTTCATATTTTGATGAATAGTGAAAATTACAAAATTTTAATTAAATTTTTTTTAATAAAAAAAATTAATAATGATAAATTATGAATTTGAGTGGTTTTAAAGTATAATTAGAATATATTTTTACCATTTAATACAATTTTCATCATTGGACATAATTTCACAATTAAACCGAACATAAACAAGTATCAATCTTTTGATAGTTATTATATCTTAAAAACACGCTTTTTGTTTTGACAACGGGATTTAATTTTAAATTAATTTCTGCCACTTATGTTTTTTGAATTTTATAAAATTGATTCCATATTTTGAATCATGATGTCCAAATTGTGTATATAGGTAACTTTTTTTTGAAATTTTGAATAATTATTTCGGTAAATATTTTATTTGCCATGGTTAATGGGTAAATCCAGTAAATAGGGGTTAAAAATAATATTATAATAATACTAAATTACCATAAAACGTGTCCTAAGATTATTGGTGGATACATGTCCGACCATGGGCATATTTGGGTTGATTTTGGGACACCATGGATCCACTTTTAGGTGATAGGGACTCTTTATTTTAATTAAGTTAAAACAAATACAAAAATGACATAAGCATATATCTTTTAGAAACACAATTTTTACAAAGGGTTATATATGTAGGATTTTTGACTATAAATATTCATTAGAAATCTAACAAGATTTAATACATAATGGTATATTATTTATAATCTTTAGACATTAAATAATTTAATTTATTTACGACCCACTGATGATTCTGTAATTAGTAAATTAATGAAAAATTAGAATAATTGATATTATAAATACCCAAATAAATATAATTTGAGACTTATAATTAATTACATTAATTTTATTGGTTAATATGACATGTCAGGAATTATTTAATTTTCTTTTTTTGAAGGAATAATTCAGTTATCATTTTCACAAAAATCAATTTTCCAAATAGTGTCAAAATTGACATAAAAGAGTTTTTAAAACAAATATTATATTATTAATTGCTATTAAATTCATAAAAATCTATGGTTCGTCCACGAGACTTATATAATGATATAGGTATCATTAATGGACCACTTGGGGGTCTCTTGGATGTATATAGTAAGTTTATTAACTATATAATATAGAAATACAAAGTGACATGGTAAGTGTCAAACTAATTAACTAAGAGTTAAAACTTAAAGATAAGGTTAATATAATGACCTAAACCTGTCTAAATTCTATTGGTTGAATTTTTTTTGACCTATCACCACGTTAAACTTTAAATAATCCACTTTTGAGCCATTAGAAACCGAATATGAATATATTATAAAATAATATTTCTAGCTTTTCAAAAGGTGCCCCTCACCCCTCTTATAAAAGGCCACTCCTCCTTCTCATTACTTCACACCATAAAAGCTTTTTGGTTCAGTCAAAAACTGCCCAAATACTCTCTATACTTCCCTCAATACAACCTAGAGGCATTAGTTTGATCATAAAGCCAACAAAATAGCCCTTTTGATCAAATCAAAAGGAAGAACCCGAAGAAGAGGTAATGTTTTCACCACCCTTTTTCAAATTCATTTCTTCTTCAACTTATTCTTTCATTGTTATTATCATTCTAAAAAAATAATTCCAGTATATCCTATGTACTTTAATTTTATTATAAACATGGTACAACCATATTTAAATATTCTATCCATCCTTTGAAGGACATGTCACTATACGTGCCTACGTACGGCTTACCATCTCCACGTCATGTTGTAATTGTTATTCAAAACATTATTTTTTGTATGGGTATAATAATGATGTGTAATTCATGTAAATAATAAATATAACATGATAATGATTCTGTATATAAGATATACCATCCAATTAAATATTATTTTAATATCAAAAGAATGATATTGTCGCTCGTGTGTACGTACGGACTACCTTCTCCACGAACGCGATGAGATGCATTCTGCATCATATCCATTAAAGTATAATTATCATTTTATGATTTAAAAATAATTTTTAAGGACTTTATATCATTATGTATATTAATATGATACATCCTATCCATGAAAAACATGGCTTACATAACAAAACCTATCAACTAAAATGAGTAAGTTAACACCCGAAATGACGATAATACGAAGATATTATTAACATAGCAATGTTAAAAGACCATATATGATATCATATTAATATATATGATTCTTTTATAATTTAATAACAATTATTTCACCATTATACCTGAGGTTAACCTACCCTCGACCAAGGAAAAAGTAGAAAGTAAGGGGTTTTTTATCTCACTTTTCATTCCATGAGAATTCCATTGTTCACCACTTATTTATTACATGTGGTGTGTGCACTGCCCATGTTTGTATTCATTGTGTAATATACTTTAATTCATTTATATTTACATCATCATTGTATGATAATACTTTCATGGTTGTATGTTTTGTATGTTACCAAATCAATAAGAGAATTTAAAATTTCAATTTCCACTCATTCGGCATTACACATACTTCATTGATTATTTTACTCCATGATTATGTGTGGAATCACTATTCATTTGATTATGTCATAATTTCCACTCTCCTTTCTGTGGATATAATTTTTATAGAAATAATAACTCCATTGATAAATTCTCAAGTCATCGGTATGAACTTGATAAGATTAATTTTTCTCAATCTCGATTTGTTGAGATAAACATCCAATTCATTGGTGTTGTTTTTACTAGAATATGTGTGAATGTCCCTTTATTGTTTTACACTGAATATCCAATCATATTTAGTGTATTTATATTTTCCACACATAATTATGTCGTTGATTTATCCTTAACCTAAGGATACAGCCTTTAGGAGAGATTTCATCTCAATTTACATTCCATTGAGACTTCTTTGTTGTTATACACCAAATCACTTTTATGTGGTGTATATAATGTACTTTGACATAGTATATCATGAATCACTTTATTCTCATGATATTAAAATGTTTTGATTACCTCAATTATTTTTATTCAAGTGTCTATCTTTTGGTTAGAAACTCTAACTAAAATACCATTTTTAAATGTTTTAAAGACTTATTCTTCTAAATCTTGATCATTAATGTCTATGTTTTAAAAAATGGTTTTAGGGATTTATTTATATGGACATTAAAGTTTTAAAGTTAAAACTCCTTTTATAAGTTTCAAAGTGGTATGGGACACGTTGATTAAAAAATATATTTTTAAACGGCTTCTTGAAAAATAGTGTGACTTTTAAATGATTTCAAGAAAAGGGGGACATTTCTCTCAAATAGTTTTGATGGTTATTTTCATCTATGTCAAAATCATTCATTATTATCGATTGAGGTTAATATGATACAATACAATCTTCCATATTTTATCGAATGACTTATGTTTGACTGTGGATGTGCTATTTTTATACCATTCATGGTGTGTGGTTATAGTATTGACATTTAGTATTCTAGTTTTAATACGAATGTTTATGTTATGTTTTAATGTGTTCATATGAGGAATGCATTGGACTTAGTAAGTGACGGGTGGATCCCGCTATAGCTCCTCGATGCATCGGTAGGTCTCATGAGACAAACAAGTGTCTTGGCACAATGCCTTGACAAAATCTTATTTGTATTCTTGGCACGAGGCCTTGGCTATGTGGTTATGATAGTCTGGCATTATGCATTCCATAATTATGAAAGTGGTTATTGATATTGCATGTGATTATTAGATTAGTAGAATATCAATTTGAATAAGTAAATGGAATTATTTCATTTTATTTTTTCCATACTATGTTGAAGTTCAAGTTTAAAAGGCTTTTGTTTTAGTTATACATTGCCTTCAATGTTTATTCTTATTTATGAATGTTTCCGCTATATTCTTATCCTTACTAGGCATTTAAGCTCACCCCTTTTCTATGTTATATTTTTCCAAAGATGTGAAGAAATAATTTATGAATGACCTGCAGGGATAGTATGAGGGGATATGAAGACAAGATGTTGTTGTAGTTTTTTACCTTATGATGTAATGTAAGACTTATGAATATATCTAGTGTTTCCAAGACTACTAAAATAATCTGTCTTTCGACACTTGATCCTTTGTGATCATGCCAATGTTATGTAATAATGCACCGACTCTGGGTAATTGGGGTCAGGCGTTACAGAAAAAATTACAATTAGTTATATTTTTTTTGTATAAAATGATTTGTAATTCCAAATATACACTATAATAACTATTGTACAAAGAAAATTTTACAAAATATCATAAGTTTCAAAATGTAGTATTGGATCTGGAAAAAACTACTATGAAATTGGAAATTCAAAGTGTTGTGTCTCTAATATCTTTTAAACCAGCCCAGGAAGCGAGGATGTAAAAATTCTTATAGGGGACTGATGTATGACACATATGATGGTTATGTCATATTATTATCATTAATTTCTAATGTAATTTGTGGATACAACATTGGGATAGGGATTATTTTTACATGTTTCCTCATCTTCAAAAAAATTTCAAGGAGAAATTAAAGTAAGATATGATGAAAATAATGGTTTGCACCGAATACATATAAATATGAATGGTGGATCATGATCTTTCCCAAAAACTCATTCATACATAATTTTCACCCATTTATTCAAGTTATATTGGAGATTAAAAAATGAATAGTATAGAGAAAATGATACATGACATTCTAGGTAAGGTAATCCAAGCAACAAGAACATTAAATAAATATTAGTAGTTACTTCATATTGAGAACAAGATGTTAGAAAAAGTAAAAAGGCCAATGGAAATAGTAACCTAAAATGACCCTTTTTAGTGTCCTTCAAAACAAATGGGTAGTAAAAGGAGGTTAAATACATCAAATAAAATTTACAGAGGTTTATATTCAATTAACTGAATCAATGAAGAATGTAATCCCTTCATATTTGGGTATATTCATAAAAAATATGTAATGTTTATGTTATAATTTTTCGGTATTAAATTCAATATACCTAATATATAAGAGAATTTAAATATAGTGTCCATGTATAAAAACATTACTATAAATAAGGTGTTCTCTCAATGTGGCTGAGAAATGGTGGCTCCTAGGTCATAAGTAAGAAGCACACAACTTCTTTACAAACATGTTTATTGATTATAATTGAAATTTTTCATACTGTCACCAAAATATTTTTCTCATGTGTATATTGAACATAAGGAGAAATTATTTTAGTTCATGAATGACTGTTTTAAATGGTGTTTAATACTCGACAAATAGTTCGGTAATAAATGAATCATATGTAATACGTGATGAATATAAAATATAAAGACATATATACCCAATTGTGGAATGATATTCTTTTGTCAATTAAAACTAAAAGTGGACGTCAAGAATATACCCGGTATTGTATTTAGACTTAGTGGAGATAAATATCTTAGGTATTATCAACATATATTATAATTTAGTTTTGTCAAATAAACCATTATAAATAAAGGTACACCATAAAGAATTTAGAATTAGTTCAACTATATAGATTTAACTATTCTAATTTTTATCTAGTAGTAAATATACTTCAATAAATTCCTTAAGTTCATATTAAGGAATAGAAAAGTTAATTACTCTATTTTCATTTTAAAAGATATAAAATTATTTGAGATGGTGTTCCAAAGAATATATTGATCAACAATTCCTCTATCATTATAATGTAGCACAGAGAAATTATTAAAATAACATTACCTTATCCACATCAAATCTATGATGTTAATAAGAATGATTGACGACGAGTCTTACATTTTAACATTGATCAACAAAATGTTGCATGATGAAATTCCTAAATTCACATTCCCTTATACACATCATAGTTATGATATATTTAAAATGAGTATCAATGTTCTAAAAAAATGCATTGTAGACACTTCCATTATTTTCAAGACATGCTTTTCAAATAACAATGTTATAAAATAACCATATTCCAACTATCTTGAAAATTGATATTATATGAGTTATAGTATGATGGAATTCCATTATTCCATAAGAACTTGTTCTTAAATATAATGATCTTATTTGGGATATAAACAAACTTGAATAAAGCAAAAGAAAATGTGCATCCAATGTATAAATACAAAATTTCTCTAAGGATATTATATAAAACCATAAAATATAGAAGACTTATTCATGTGATAGACTAAATTTCTATAAGAGGATTCACATGTCTACTTGAGATAGTGGGGGAATGATTGACTTGGGTTTAGTCAATACTAGTGATGTACAAATAGTTGACATAGGATTGAGTTCTGTAGGAGGTGTGTAAGAGGAATGTTCCCCAAACTCATACGGTGTAGGAAGGTTAAAAATACTGTCATGGTTATATATTCATTATGGCTGGTGAAAAATCATTCATTGCGAATAATAAATCCATTAATTAGTATATGGAATCTCACTAAGATTGACAAGATCAATTAAAACATAATAGAGGATTCCAGGTATCAAAGTACATGGGGATTATTATTTTGAATACTATGGTGGTTATTCAAATGAGATTATTCATGGATCGTACTGGAATAGTTCCAATTAGGATTGATTGGTAACTTCAAGTACATATGTATAAATCAATTAAAATTTTACTTGTTATCAATAATTTTCTATGTTTATTTTATTGATAATTGTATTTCAAGACCACCAATCTTAAAAGGTTTCTATACGATGCAACCAATATGATATGGTGACACAATAGAATCTCAATAAGGGGTGTAAGTTACAAAATTTAATTCTAGATTTATGTAAGCAACAAGATCATAGAATATTAATTTGGAATGAATCAATTCCATGTGTCTACCTAAGGCTAATGTTAGTGTCCCTGTATTCCAAGTAAAATATGTTTAGTAAAAAATGGAAAAAAACTGATGGTATTACAATTAATTAACACCAAAATGAATGTATCTCTCCAAAGATTGAATTAAAGTAGAAACTTATGTTTTAAGAAATAGTATCTACTAAGGTGGATCTAATGGTTGATAAGACTTATTCAATCATACTTATATTGAGAAGGTATTTAAATTACATGTTAGAAAAAAGAAATATAAAATTGTTACTAATGTAACATGGCATAAATCTCTCCCTAAAGACATGCATGATATTAAGTGTAAATTAATGTGGTGAGTTAAATTACATAGGCCTATATTATGGATCAATCACGTACATCATGATATGTACATGAAAAGATATACCCAACATAAAAATTATGGTTAGAAAATATCAGTTAATTCTAGGATAACTAAAATAAAAAATGTTCGAACTATCTAATAGTACTTGAACTACTGAAAAGGATATGTACCTTTTTATGGATAGTAAATGAAACTAATTTTAAAGGGACACAAACCAATATTCCTTAGATCAATGTTATCTAATATCACCACCATGATAAGGTAATGAGTGGGAGAATCTCATAAAAGATAGTGGTTTCCATGCATACAAATACAGAGGACATTGTTTCTTTTAATGAAGCTAAAAAAGTAGTGTCAATTTCACAAGTATTTATTCTAATTATTAGAATCACACCTAGTGAGTATAGTTTTATCATTATGATAAATAGTTTACTGGTCTAGGTATATCATAAAGAATGGACATAGTTTATAAATAACTATTAGGTTGTGGGTTCTCATAATCATTTAGACATCTTCTAACGCAGTTTTAATTTGGTGATCTTTGGTTAGTGAGATCCTGAGGGAAGACCTTCCAATAGGAACACAACATGTTTCGTGTGTTTTTGGTTATTTCTATATATGGATAAGTGTATTTGTCTCCTAACATGATATCATTATCAATGTGTTCCACTTAATCAAATACTTAGACTTAATATAAAAACCATTATAATTAAGTCATGTCAAGATATCTTGTGTTGGGTGATACATTCATGGTATGACATTGGTTGAATGATCCATATAGATTTTTTCGATTCCGAATTGAGAAAGTAATATATCGGGATTTTTATAGGGATGGTAGTACATTCATAAATCTTTGTACAATTTATTAGAAGGTATGACAAACCATTTATTTCAATAAATAATAAATTATAAATGGATGATGATGAAAGTGTGCCTCTTTCTTTATCATATATCTAATGACAAATAGATTATATTACAAAGATCATGTTCATATGTTTGTTTTCATTGATATTAACAGCCCTTATCACTTTAGTGCCCTTTATGGGATTCTAGACACCACTCTTGGTCTATGGAAACTTGTCATGACCCCCTCCCCACAAGGTATACCCCTCATGGGCTGGCAATGTGAGATGGGAGATAATGACTCCTGAGTCCCACCTCCTGTAGGCCTCGGGCTAGCGACTATCACTGAGGGTATAGTAACACACAAATGAGAGGAATTACACTCTAAGAGAACACATATGAATGGGAGAGATATTATAGACACCAACCAACTCCAACTCAGACTAAAATATAAAAGAAAATCCAAGTGCACATATGTAATGTCATGAAATAATACTACAGCTGAAAGGGGAAAAATTGCAAATACCCCAATGAAAGTAAAATCATCAGCAACCACGAAGCCTAAATAGCTACTACAACCCAAGGAAAGTAGAAACAAGAATTATCTCCAACATGATATAACTGACCTGAAAAATAGTTTATATATACATAGGGTGAGTATAACAATATACTCATTAGGATCCTCCCCAGAGCCTCTTATGCCAACGTAAATAAAGCATGATAAAGCATAGTGAACAACATGTGAAACTAACTCATCACCTAAATAGGTATACTAAGTTCGCAGCCTCACTATGGTTACTGTCACCATGTATATCATACTGGATTATATAATATAATAATGAATATCATGGGTACCCTGCTACTACCTCCCCACCGGTGTGCCGCTTTTCCCCAACATCACACATCCTAATCCATATCTCTCTAAAAAAATCCTTTCCCACAGACACCTGGGGGAAGCACCACAACATGCACCACGTGTAACAAAACCACCACATCCTCATAATCAAAGTAACCATGTAGTTTATGGGAGCTACCACAACTCGAATAATGGGTATCATACGTTGGGAATTATACCTCAAGCCTTTACAACCCACACAATGATGTAGGATCCTCAAGCCATCACAGCCTATACACATTACACCTATAATAGTTCATAGGAAACTATATCTATGATACATGTGTGAGAATTAAAAAAACCATTATGTCCCTCTACACCCATATATGGGGAAAACTAACTGTTGTGCCTACCAGCATAAGTAACTACCAAGAAGAGAGAGTGGGGCCAAAGGGGGTAGTCATCCATCCATCCTCCCACCAGAATGTTGGGGAAAACACCCCCCAAGTCTCATAATCCCTAGGGTGTCATTTTCTCTAACTAACGGGGTAGATTAGCATATAGTAACACAATAAAGTACAGAATATACTATAGCTCACAACCACACTATGGGAATAACTTAGTCTTAGACTCAACAACAGCTAATGTCTCTCAAACTCTTGGTTTCCACTTCTAAGAATAGAAATACTATAAGCACACTATCATTTAAATTTCTTAATTGCATTAATTCACTCCCTTTTTATTAATTTCACATTACATTAATTAATTCTTTAAACATTAATTAACCATTTACAATTTCCAAATATTATTTCATTAGCATCATACCCAAAGTTCACTGATCTTTTAAATTGAAACCTCAGCATTGCATCCCAGCAAGTTCCAACCCCATGGGTTAACATCATTTATTCTATCATTTGTTAACATCATTGTTTTCCCATATCCCAAAGAATTATAGAAAGTCATTCAAAGCTACTAGACACAAGGGGATCAACATGACGAGTAGGTGAACTACCTGTTGATTCATTTCCACCTATAACAAGAGCCTAGACTCATCCACCACTGAGAATCTAAACACGGAAATCACGTGGCATACCATGCATGTCTTCACCCCTTTTTAGAAGAAGGTTAAGGAAGACCTGTTGCCTTCATCAGTTGGGAAAGTAAATAGATAAACAACCAACAAGAATCATCAAGAATCCAAACATTCACATACAACCTGATTCATCATCTCCAGTGTCCTCGCTAAAACCCACATGCATAAACCAATGCTTCTCTCCACTCTAGGTGTCAACTGCTACAACACCCAATGGGATCTCTGCCCCCACATATCACAACACCATCTAGGATCACATCATAATACAATTAGTAGCAATACAGACATCATATCAACTAGGCTCTTGGACCTTAAAAAAGCAAGAGGGTAACTCAGAACCCTAAAAGGAATTATATTTTATAAAAAAAAGCCATTTAATCCATCTTGAATTAACCGATTTATTATTCATAGGTTCTAACATCAAAAAACCTAAACAGTAGTCTATCAAAAATTCATTAAACATGCTTACTACATCAATTTGGTTAACACCAAATTACAATAACAACAACAACTAGATTCCTTTACATGCATCTATATCTGTATCCAAACAATTATCAATTAATTCCAGCTTTACGTTCATTACCAATTTTCATCAAGAAAGTAAATCTAAAAAAGAAATCATAGCTATCACACTTTCTAGAAAACAATAGGCAATAACGTACAAATAGATATCAATTTATTAATCCAGTTAAAATATTTAATATGTCAATTCCATTGTGATCTTGTGGGATAAAACATGTTAACTCTATAGATGCATGTAAAATAATATAGAAGCAACAAATACCCTACCTAAAATGGTTCTTTTCAATCTTTATACGAGAATGATCCTCACAAAGGATCATGATCACCTCCTCCTGTGACAATTGCTTATACCTGAGGATGTCGTAGTGCAACCGCACTATCCAAAACCCAAGAAAGCTCCATTTAAATCATTGAGATCACATACCATAACATGTAAAGGAGAAACAAGATACGATGAACCCAAATGAGTCACAATAAAAAATTCCTTATATAAATGAAGGATCGACACTTGCTGCTTGCTCCAAAACAGTGGGTGAACAAACAGGAGGAAGAAACATCAAGGGGAAATAATCTGAGGATTAAGGTTCGATCCCACTGATCCTATGGGAAGAAGGAATGGATCGAGGTTATCTAACAAGAGAACAGAAAGGTATAACAAGTGAGAAAGATAGATCATCCCTCTTGAAGATTTTTGGTGCTGCAGTTTAAGGTACACTAGATTTTCTATTAAAAACTGATCGCTTTAAACCACATTATTTGATAGGGTAAAGACACCACGGGCCTTAGGAAAATTAATATAGGAGTTATAAGATTTTATTTTCCCTTAACTTCCTTAAAATAATGCCTTGAATGCCTTTTACATCAAATAAAACTTCAAATGGAGAAATTGTATGAAGCTGGAAACACTGTTCATGATCCTGGAAACATTGTACACCTACCGATCCTCGAAACACTATTCACATAATGACACACCGATGCCGATGGTACTGTTCACAGAAAAACACACCGATCAAATGGTACTATTCACAGAACAACTCACTGATGTCGATCATACTATTCACAAAACGACTCACTGATCTGATGATATTGTTCACAGAATGACTCAACGATACCGACAGTACTATTCAAAGAAAGGCTCACCGATTTGATGGTACTTTTCACAAAACACCTCACTGATGTCGATGGTTCTATTCATAAAACGACTCAGTGATGCCGATGGAAGTGTTCACAAAATGACACTCTGATGTCGATGCTACAATTTATAGAATGACACACTGATGCTGATGGTACTATTCACAAAATGACTCACCGATTCTAATGGTACTATTCACAGAATAACTCTCCGATTCTGGTGGTACTATTCATAGAATGACTCAATGATACTAATGGTACTGTACACACAATGACTCACTGATCTGATGGTACTGTTCACAATGAGACTCACTGATCTGATGGTACTATTCACATAGAGACTCACCGATCACATGGTACTATTGACAGACAGACTCACCGAAGTCAATGGAACTGTTCAAAGACCGAATCACTGATACTGATGGTACTTTTAACATCAGTCTCATCGATGGACTCTTCACATCGGTTTCACTGATGGAACTATTCTTATAGATCTCATAGTGGAACTTTTCTCATCGGTCTCACCGATGGAACTATTCGCATTAGACTCACGGTGGAACTATTCCCTCCAGTATCACCACTAGAACTGTTAACATCAGTGTCACAGATGGAACTATTCACATCGGTCTCATCGATGGAACTTTTCACATCAGTCTCACCGAAGGAACTGTTCCCATTGGTCTCACCGATGGAATGGTTTGTATCTGTCTCACCGATGGAAGGGTTCTCATTGATCTCACCGATGGAAGGGTTCGTGTCGGTCTCACCAATGGAATGGTTCCCATCGGTCTGAATGATGGAACTCTTCCCATCGGTCTCACCGATGAAACTTTTCACATTGGTCTCACTGATGGAGTTGTTCACATTGGTCTCACTGATGGACCAATTCACATCAGCCTCACCGATGGAACAGTTTGGAGAATTGGAAATTTGGGAAAGTGTCAGGGATAAGCCACATTGGCCCCCCCAAAACACCTCAAACACCATATTTCCATAAAGTAATGGACCAGAGGGGTTTGGTCCATTAAATCAGTTACCTCTCAATACATTCTCATCCTCAATAATTCCAAACCCACCGAAAGGGAAACCAAATTGGGGTCCGAACAACAACCCATCGAGATATATCTCAAAGGAGATAAAGACATAATAAGAAACCAAAGAAAACTATCTCATAAACATGGAAGGGTTACAACCACAAAGTGAACATTTTTACATGAAATGAGTTAAAAATCAAAAAACTCGGGGTACTAAGAACGTATCTGTGACTCACGTTCCCAGGTACTCTCCTTCATGCCACCGTGTCTCCAGAAGACTTGAAACAATGGGATAGAATGTGCATGCAATACCTTCTCTTTACAGTCATTGATCTCCACAGGACGCTCCCTGAAGGACACTTCATCATCAACATCGATCTCTCCATAATCGATAAAGTGTGAGTCATCCTAAATATAATGATGGAGATGTGATACATGGAAAACATCATGTATCTAGATCATCTGTGGAGGAATTGATACTCGATACGCCATAGTTGCAACATGATCCAACACCTAGAAAGGCCCAAAAAACAAAGGAGAAATCATACTCCCATGACCAAACCTTCTCTTCCCATGATAGGGAGTCACCATTAGAAATAGGTGATCCCCAACATCAAACGCCAATGGTATCCTCATTTTATCGGCATATGATTTCAGATGACCTTCTATTATCTCATCCTCTCACGAATCACCTGAACTATCTCTGTTGTATTCTTCACATGTTTTGGTCCAAGAATTGCTAACTCTCTGACCCCATTCCAGCACAATAAAGAATGGAACGGTTGGCAATACAAGGATTCAAATGGTACCATATTGATGGTGTAGTAAAAATTACTGTTTTAAGAGAACTCCACCAAGGTTAAGTGCTTCATCCATGAACCTCCAAAATACAAGAGAAAAGATCGCAACTTGTCTTCAAAAGATAGGATGGTTCGCTCTATCTGACCGTTTGTATGTGGATGAAAAGCAGTGTTAAGGCATAGCTGAGAACTGAATGCATGTTAGAGACCTCTACACACCTTAGCGGTAAAAATAGGATCTCTATTTCAAATAATAATCCTTGGGACTCTATGATGTCTCACCAACTCCTCCTGATACTACCTTGACAAAACTTCCATTGAGCTTGACTCCTTGATCTCTATGAAGTAGATTGATTTTGCTAAACGATCCACTACCACCCAAATATCATCATGTCCTCCTTGATCTCAAGGTAAAACAAGAACAATGACAATTGAGATGTCCTCCTACTTCCATTTAGGAACATCTAACAGCTGGAGAAGACCACCAGGAACACGGTGTTCCACCTTCACATTCTGGCAGACCAAACATCAAGACATAAACTCTGCAACTGCACGCTTCATCCCAGGACACCAAAAACTAACTCTTCAAAGCTCGGTACATATTTTTCATGCACGGATAGACCGCTAAAGGTATACTATGGAGCTATCTTAGAATCGTCTCATGCATCACCAAAGGAACAAATAGCCTTCTGTGATATAAAACTCGGTGTTTTTCATCCTCAGACCAACCATCAGGTGCCTCACCACAAACAACTCGGTCTCTCTAGACCTCCACCTCAAGATCCCACAATTAGGACTCTTCCACCTACTGCACCATAGATGAATTGAACTTCATCTGAGAAAGACAACATATTCCCCCAACATCTCCCATATCGAGATGTAATTCTAATTTTTCTTCCATAACTTTCCAAGAATCACCAGATTCACGCACTGTATCACAACGTGACTTCCTGCTCAGTGCATCAGCTGCAACATCCCCTTTCAATGGGTATAAAATATTTCAAAGTCATATCCTTTAAGAAATCCATCCACTAATGATGTGGTATGTTTATGTCACACTGGGAGAAATCATACCTCAAGCCCTTATGATCGGTGAAAACCACAATGCGCTCGCCAATGAGGTAATGCCTCAAAAAATTCAGAGAAAACACCACGACATCCAACTCGAGATCATGGGTGGAATATTTACATTCATGGGGACATAACTATCGAGACCCATAAGAAACAACTGATATCTTATCCATCAGAACACAGCCTCACCTCAGTTGGGAAGCATCATAGAAAACATGAAACTGAACTCCATCTTCTATAAGACAATGAACTAGAGCACTTACTAACTCCTCCATTAGAAACTCAAAATCTTCCTAACACTGATTAGACCACATGAATTCCTGATAATTCTTGGTCAATGCTATCAGAGGAGTAACAACCCTAGAGAAATTGGCTACAAACCACTTATAGTAGCCTTTATGGCCAAGGAAACATCGCACCTCTCCCACTATCTTGGGGGATGCCCAAGACCCAACTAATTCAATCTTTAATGGATCCACAACTAATCATTTTTGGGACACAACATGCCCTAGGAAAAAGACTTCTTGATACCAAAACTCACACTTCGACAACTTCCCAAAAAGCTGATGTTGACTAAGAATGTAGAGACCCGTATCTTGACGTACATTGACATTACATTACTTTTGCGGAATACTTAGTACATAACAAAAACACACACACAAGGATCGTAATAGTTTAGTGTCTTTGGAAACTCGGAATAAAATCTTCTAATCGTGGGGAAAGATCTTCAACATCTCCCATAAAGATCTTCCCTTTTTTTTTACCTAAAACCTTTCTTTATGTCCTGGGGAAAAGAAAACATAAAAGGGTGAGCTCAAATGCTCAGTAAGGGTATACAAAAGAAATAAAAATCATATCATATCTTTTTGAAAATCATAACCTGCAAAAGAGTTCATAAAATCTTAACACGGAACAAATCATAGAAGTGAAAATGAGATCACCATAATCATAACATGAAACTTGAAACTTTGTGGCATGCACACATAATCATGGAAAATCATTTCTTGTTAGTCATGACTCATTGCCAAGACTATCTTAGTGGACAAAGTCCCTTTCTGAATCGAGTAACCCTCGTTTCAGTCCTGTTTCACTGAACCGGTATAACCTACCATTCCATCCATGTCTATCTCATGAGATATAAAATCTTTACCCAATGAATTGGAGGGAGATATAGGTCCCACCCATCTTATAATGAATCCTTTCTTATGTGTGCCACATAATCATAAACCATACATCATAGCGTAACCCATGTAATAAAAATGGGATTCTTAAACAACATGACATCATAAAACAATTCATATAAGATAAAGGTATTCATAAAAATAATTCCATCACAACATGATCAAATCAATTTAATAATAGGGATAAAAACAGAACCCTTTATTATCTTAGATGGAAAATAATTTTGATAAAACACTTGAACTCCATTATTGAGGAAAATATCCTTTCTTCTTCAAAAACATTTTTCCTTTCATAACATGTCATACAACTTTAAAATAAAAGAAGTTGATTAAAAATAAACTTGAAAACTTGTAAAGGAAGCTTCTTGGAAATAATGTTTTAAAAATCCATTCATGCCGTATAAGTTAAAAAAACATTCTTCGTACTTTTGTCGGAAAAGTCAAAAAGTACCTCGTACGAAAAACGACAAAAGATTCCTTTCGTACATATTACTAAAAACTCACCGAAGGGTAAAAATGGATTTAAACAATTGTAGGTGGATGGAAATAATATTACATATTGAGGGAACATGGATGTGGATGATAAAATACACCCCAATAAATACTTACGAATAAACAATCTCGGATAAAAATGAGATTGTGATATTTCCCTTACCTTAGGCCCGACTTGCTTTGTAAGTGTCCGAACCTCCTCTTCTTTGAAGTGCCTCTTTGAGACCTCCTCTTAGGGCACTAGAATTGGTCTTTGAGGAAGACCAGAACCTCTAGGATGTTGCTAGGGAAGTGGAGAAGGGATTTTGGCAGGGGTTGGCCGAGCTTGAGTGCTCAAATTGGTGTGAGGAGGAGGGGGAGGAGGTGTCCTTTTATAAGGGAGGAGAGGGGCACCTTAGGAATATCTCAAAATATTATTTTATATTAAAGTCAAAATCGGTTTATAATGGTTCCAAAGGGTCTTATTTAGAAGATAAGGTGGGGAGGGGTCGAAATCCTATCATCAAATAGAATTTAGACAAGTTTAGGATATTATTTTAACCTTATCAATTAAATTTAACTCTAAGTTAAATAATTTAACTTTTACCATGTCTTTTTGTTTTATTTCACTATATGGTTAATAAACTTACTATAACATGCCAAACGAACCCCAAATTGTTTATTATTAATATATATATCCTTATCTAAGTCATTTGGCCGAACCTTAGATTTTTAGGAATACAATAACAATTAATAATATAATATTTGATTTAAAAACTATTTTGTGTCAATTTTGACACTATTTGATATATGATTTTTGTGAAAGTCATAACAGAATTAAATGTTCGAACCAAGTTGATTAAATAAACATTAATATATCATAGTAACCTATAAAATTAGTGGAATTCATAAAAAGTCTTAAATTACATTTATTTTGGTGTTTATAACATCAATTATGTCAATATTTCATTAATAAGATAATTACTGCATCATCATTGTGTCATAAATAAATTAAATTATTTAAAGTCTAAAAATTACAAATAAAATACCATTATGTAGGAAATCTTTTTATATTTCTAATTAATATTTATAATCTAAAATCCAACATATATAACCCTATGTAACAATTGTTTTGCTAAAAGATATATTCTTGTGTCATTTTTGTATTCATTTTAACTTAATTAAAATAAAGTGTCATTATCACTTACAAGTGGATCAATGGGGTCCCAAAATCGACCCAAAGATGCCCATGGTCGACCATGTATCAACCAATAGGGTTAAGACACGTTTTAGGGTAATTTAATATTATTATAATATTATTTTTTAACCCTTATTTACCGGATTTACCCTTAACCATGGTAAATAAAATATTTACCGCAGTAATTATTCAAAATGTCTAAAAATAAAAGTTACCTATTTACACAATTTTAACATCCTGATTCCATATATGGAATCCATTTTTCTAAATTCAAAACACAGAAGTGGCAGAAATTAATTTAAAATTAATTCCCGCTGTCAAAACAAAAAGCGTGTTTTTAAGAGATAATAACTATCAAAAGATTGACACTTGTTTATGTTCGGTTTAATTGTAAAATTGTGTCCAATGACCAACATTATATTAAATGGTAAAAATATATTCTAAATATAATTTAAAACCATTAAATATTATAATTTATCCATATAAGATATTACGATGAAAAAAGTTGTTTTTAATTAAAATATAGCGTGTTTTCACTATTCATTAAAATATGAAAGTTATCGGAAAAATATCAAAAATTTATCTAATGTAAATTTTTACATCCTGATTCAAAAGTAGAATATTATTTTGTCAAATTGAACATATAAACATGTCAAAAACTATATTCAAAGTGGGTGCGCCATCAAAAGGCGGTAAAACTGCATTTTTTGAAAAATACTTATTTTACCCGAAAAATTTATTTTGTTCTTATACCATGTTCTAGAAATGTGTAAGATGAATAATAATGTTATAAAATTCAAAATTTAGTTAATACTATTCATAACGGCTAGTTCATGACAATATTATAATAATATAACATTGTTTATTAAAACCCGGTATTGCGTACAACACACGCTTTCGAGGAAGGTCACGATTGCGTGTAATGCAAGCCAAGTCAGGGTTGCGTGTTGTGAAAGAATCCTTCATTGTTTCGTATAACAGAATCCAACCATATTTAATTTATACATTTAATATATATATATATATATATATACTCAATGTTGCGTAGAATAACTATTATCAAAATTGTGTGTAACACGATCCAAGAATAGTGTTGCGTATACTGCAAGCTAATACGGTGTTGCGTATAGTGCAAGGTAATCTTGGTGTAGAATAAAACACAAGACATTAATGAAATTAAAAGAATATTTTTCATAAAATCTCGGGGTGTTACATTCTACCCCCCTTAAAATGAATTTCGCCCTCGAAATTCGTCGAGGTTATAAATGGTTTAATATTTGAAAGTTTCTTTGATAGAAACCCACATCGTAAAAAGGAATACCAAAACTTATCTTTAAAAACAAAAGTATGAATCATAACGGTTACTCAAATAAACTAATCACTGGGTTTCCACATAGGTGAAAATATGGATATGGAAGAGAAATCTAACAATCATGTTCTGATGGAGAGTGGTAGAGAACATGGCTATGGAAAAGCTAGCAATCACAAAGCCATAAATTTGTGACGATCTAAGGTACCATCCGATTCATCAGGTATAAGATCACTAGGACAACATTTTTGGTTTTCAAGATCATTTCCCTAAAGTTGAAAATTTTGAATTAGAATAAATACTTACTTTATTTTGGTACAATCTCACTGTTGTTCGTGCCTTGAACAATTTCCACTTCATCTCTTAAATAAATGAAGTTGAATTTGTTATTCGTGAAGTGTTAGCAGATCATGCGATAGAATGACGGGTCATTCCATCTGTCTCAAACAAAAGGTTAGCAAAAATTATATGCATAAGTCGATCTATAGTGAGATTAATCATATATGGTTCCTAAAATTGACCTATACTTCATATATCATACTGCTTAATATAATAAAACTAGTTTCTACTAAACAGGGACTTCCTGTAGGCCAGTGGTAGGCGATAAAGGCCAGTCGCACTTCGGTTGTGGGTTCGATTCCCACAGCCTTGTCTGAAGCGATGGGTTGTCGCCCGTCCTGCAGGTTTTCCTTTTTCCAAAACTATATAACATCCCATCAATAATATAGAAAAAAACAAACAATACTAACTTATGTCCAACATAATCCATTCCAATCTTTTAGGCTTATCCATAATACTACAGTCGACTCTCATAATATAGTGAAAATGATTACTAGAGATTTAACACCATCCTCGATCCCTATATATCATAAGATATGTTTTGTTGGTCACATTCCAAACATTCAAAGTCCTTAATCGTGTATTCTCTTGAATACCTTAGTGAAAACATGAATGAAGTTAAAAGTTAACCCTTTTCACATACCAAAATCCTCAAAATTCTATATACTCAAACTTAGTCCTTATATCAATCATGAGCTCATGAATACTATCAAACATTTAATTTTCTCCTTATCCCTTTATTATGCGCATATCATCTACATTCCAAAAATATCTGAATAACCTTCATGGATACTGGTAACATTAATCATATACTTTAAAAACACAAGGAAAGACAACAGTGTAACAATCCATAGATGTCTCTTTATTCCAAAATTACACATGATAAACATGTAATCATGCCACTACATTCTCAAACCATTGACCGAGCTTCAAAAATTCTTTCATATCACATATCATTTGTAGTCTCTTCATCATCATCCACATAAATACTACCCATATGACCATACTGATTCTCTTCATGAGTCTTTCCCTTAGGGAATTTGTTTTCATAATGCCCATACATTCCACATTTAAAACACTTAACCATTTTTGATGTCGTAGCAATACCATTATCCTCTTCCATGGTGTTAACCGACCCTTTTCCATTGCACTTACTTGCTTTGTGTCCTTCTTTTCCACACCCAAAGCATCTTCCAGTTCCCTTGAAACATTCTCCTTGATGCCTCTTCCCACATGATTTACATAGGGGAAATTGAACTTTCTTTCCTCTATGATCATCATGGAACTCCATCTTTCTCTTATTAGTCGAGTCAGGAAACTTACCAAATTTTACTTTATTAATCATGTTGTGAGATTGTTTATTCGGCATAATAATGATGTTTGGACATCCAAATCCCATTTCATTTGGTTTCTCATGAAGAATATCATTCCATTGTCCATCATATCCTCCATTATTGTGAATCATCTTGTTTCCAGCCATTTTCTAAAACCCAAACAGAATAGTGTTAGATGCAAAAATCGTAATAAAGGGGGAGTAACTTAAATATCTATCATCTTTGGTTTAATCTAATATCGTTACCATAGTTCTAGAACTATATCCTATACGTATACTTAACCTTAGGGGCATCCCTAGACATACCTTAGAAATATCTCTAGGTATCTCACTAACGTTTTCGCATCCTAGTTTCCAAAGGTTGACTAAACCTTTCCTCTGATACCAACTGTAGAGACCCGTATCTTGACGTACATTGACATTACATTACTTTTGCGGAATACTTAGTACATAACAAAAACACGCACACAAGGATCTAAATAGTTTAGTGTCTTTGGAAACTCGGAATAAAATCTTCTAATCGTGGGGAAAGATCTTCAACATCTCCCATAAAGATCTTCCCTTTTTTTTACCTAAAACCTTTCTTTATGTCCTGGGGAAAAGAAAACATAAAAGGGTGAGATCAAATGCTCAGTAAGGGTATACGAAAGAAATAAAAATCATATCATATCTTTTTGAAAATCATAACCTACAAAAGAGTTCATACAATCTTAACACGGAACAAATCATAGAAGTGAAAATGAGATCACCATAATCATAACATGAAACTTTAAACTTTGTGGCATGCACACATAATCATGGAAAATCATTTCTTTTTAGTCATGACTCATTTCCAAGACTATCTTAGTGGACAAAGTCCCTTTCTGAATCGAGTAACCCTCGTTTCAGTCCTGTTTCACTGAACCGGTATAACCTACCATTCCAGCCATGTCTATCTCATGAGATATAAAATCTTTACCCAATGAATTGGAGGGAGATATAGGTCCCACCCATCTTATAATGAATCCTTTCTTATGTGTGCCACATAATCATAAACCATACATCATAGCGTAACCCATGTAATAAAAATGGGATTCTTAAACAACATGACATCATAAAACAATTCATATAAGATAAAGGTATTCATAAAAATAATTCCATCACAACATGATCAAATCAATTTAATAATAGGGATAAAAACAGAACCCTTTATTATCTTAGATGGAAAATAATTTTGATAAAACACTTGAACTCCATTATTGAGGAAAATATCCTTTCTTCTTCAAAAACATTTTTCCTTTCATAACATGTCATACAACTTTAAAATAAAAGAAGTTGATTAAAAATAAACTTGAAAACTTGTAAAGGAAGCTTCTTGGAAATAATGTTTTAAAAATCCATTCATGCCGTATAAGTTAAAAAAAACATTCTTCGTACTTTTGTCGGAAAAGTCAAAAAGTACCTCGTACGAAAAACGACAAAAGATTCCTTTCATACATATTACTAAAAACTCACCGAAGGGTAAAAATGGATTTAAACAATTGTAGGTGGATGGAAATAATATTACATATTGAGGGAACATGGATGTGGATGATAAAATACACCCCAGTAAATACTTACGAATAAACAATCTCGGATAAAAATGAGATTGTGATATTTCCCTTACCTTAGGTCCGACTTGCTTTGTAAGTGTCCGAACCTCCTCTTCTTTGAAGTGCCTCTTTGAGACCTCCTCTTAGGGCACTAGAATTGGTCTTTGAGGAAGACCAGAACCTCTAGGATGTTGCTAGGGAAGTGGAGAAGGGATTTTGGCAGGGGTTGGCCGAGCTTGAGTGCTCAAATTGGTGTGAGGAGGAGGGGGGGGAGGTGTCCTTTTATAAGGGAGGAGAGGGGCACCTTAGGAATATCTCAAAATATTATTTTATATTAAAGTCAAAATCGGTTTATAATGGTTCCAAAGGGTCTTATTTAGAAGATAAGGTGGGGAGGGGTAGAAATCCTATCAACCAATATAATTTAGACAAGTTTAGGATATTATTTTAACCTTATCAATTAAATTTAACTCTAAGTTAAATAATTTAACTTTTACCATGTCTTTTTGTTTTCTTTCACTATATGGTTAATAAACTTACTATAACATGCCAAACGAACCCCAAATTGTTTATTATTAATATATATATCCTTATATAAGTCATCTGGCCGAACCTTAGATTTTTAGGAATACAATAACAATTAATAATATAATATTTTATTTAAAAACTATTTTGTGTCAATTTTGACACTATTTGATATATGATTTTTGTGAAAGTCATAACAGAATTAAATGTTCGAACCAAGTTGATTAAATCAACATTAATATATCATAGTAACCTAGAAAATTAGTGGAATTCATAAAAAGTCTTAAATTACATTTATTTTGGTGTTTATAACATCAATTATGTCAATATTTCATTAATAAGATAATTACTGCATCATCATTGTGTCATAAATAAATTAACTTATTTAAAGTCTAAAAATTACAAATAAAATACAATTATGTAGGAAATCGTTTTATCTTTCTAATGAATATTTATAATCTAAAATCCAACATATATAACCCTATGTAACAATTGTTTTTCTAAAAGATATATGCTTGTGTCATTTTTGTATTCATTTTAACTTAATTAAAATAAAGTGTCATTATCACTTACAAGTGGATCAATGGGGTCCCAAAATCGACCCAAAGATGCCCATGGTCGACCATGTATCAACCAATAGGGTTAAGACACGTTTTAGGGTAATTTAATATTATTATAATATTATTTTTTAACCCTTATTTACCGGATTTACCCTTAACCATGGTAAATAAAATATTTACCGCAGTAATTATTCAAAATGTCTAAAAATAAAAGTTACCTATTTACACAATTTTAACATCCTGATTCCAAATATGGAATCCATTTTTCTAAATTCAAAACACAGAAGTGGAAGAAATTAAATTAAAATTAATTCCCGCTGTCAAAACAAAAAGCGTGTTTTTAAGAGATAATAACTATCAAAAGATTGACACTTGTTTATGTTCGGTTTAATTGTAAAATTGTGTCCAATGACCAACATTATATTAAGTGGTAAAAATATATTCTAAATATACTTGAAAACCATTAAATATTATAATTTAACCACATAAGATATTACGATGAAAAAAGTTGTTTTTAATTAAAATATAGCGTGTTTTTACTATTCATTAAAATATGAAAGTTATCGGAAAAATATCCAAAATTTATCTAATGTAAATTTTTACATCCTGATTCAAAAGAAGAATATTATTTTGTCAAATTGAACATATAAACATGTCAAAAACTATATTCAAAGTGGGTGCGCCATCAAAAGGCGGTAAAACTGCATTTTTTGAAAAATACTTATTTTACTCGAAAAATTTATTTTGTTCTTATACCATGTTCTAGAAATGTGTAAGATGAATAATAATGTTATAAAATTCAAAATTTAGTTAATACTATTCATAACGGCTAGTTCATGACAATATTATAATAATATAACATTGTTTATTAAAACCCGGTATTGCGTACAACACACGCTATCGAGGAAGGTCGCGATTGCGTGTAATGCAAGCCATGTCAGGGTTGCGTGTTGTGAAAGAATCCTTCATTGTTTCGTATAACAGAATCCAACCATATTTAATTTATACATTTAATATATATATATATATATATACTCAATGTTGCGTAGAATAACTATTATCAAAATTGTGTGTAACACGATCCAAGAATAGTGTTGCGTATACTGCAAGCTAATACGGTGTTGCGTATAGCGCAAGGTAATCTTGGTGTAGAATACAACACAAGACATTAATGAAATTAAAAGAATATTTTTCATAAAATCTCGGGGTGTTACAAAGAACTCCCGTAATGGTGTGTAGATGCTCTGCATGCTCCTCCTAAGACATCGAGTACTCAAGGATTTCATTAATGAAACCACCATGAATATATCCAGGAACTCACAGAACAATGTGTTCATCAATCCCAGGAACACATCTGGATCATTAATTTCATCAAATGACATTTCAACGAACTCATAATGCCCATGATGACAACTGAAAGAAGTCTTCGGGATATCCACATTCTTCACACGCATCGGATGGTATCCTGATCAAAATTTGATCCTGGAGATCCAACATTCACCCTTCGGTTGATTGATTAAATCATAAATCCATTGAAGAGGATAACGATTCTTCATCGTCACTTTGTATAAGCACCAATAATCCATACACAACTACAAACTGTCGTCAGCCTTCTTCACTAACAAAACTGGTGCACCCCACAGAGACACACTTAGCCAAACCAAACCACACTATAACAAACCATCAAGATATATATGTATCTCTTGAAACTCAGAAGGGTCTATCCTATATGGATACATAGAGATATGAGATTCTACTAGTTGTAGATCGATCCCAAACTCGATCTCTTGTCTAGGGGGTAATGTTACATCCCCCTCTGGAAAAATATTAGGGTACACTTATATGACCATAGGATACTCCAACTGTTTAACCTTTGAAGAACTCAACATCTGATCAACTCCAATGGATGATAAGGATGAAACACGCCTCTGACCCATCTGAGTGTCTTTATAGCCAAAAAACACCACTATCTCTCCATCCACATCGAAAAACACAAACTAACTTCTGAAGAAATCCACAATAGCCTGAACCGAATAAACCAATACATGATGAGGATGACATCATATGGTTTTATTCCTAATCATAGAAAATCTCCCCAAGAGTGGTGCTTCCCCACCTCAAGCTCATAGTCTCTACATACTTCGAACAAGTCAGCTCGACCTCCAACTGGCATAGTCAACGCCAAGGGCAGTGGAAGCCTCTCTACCTCAAACCCCAAAGCATGGACTATGGTAGTTGATATGAAGGATTCAGTCAATCAAAAATCAAATAAGGCATACAGCAATGTAGAAAATAAGAAAAGGGTACCTCGAATGACGTCTGGCTTGCCTAGGGATGGAAAAGATAAAACATGAAGTTGACCATGAACTCCTCCACGGCCTCTCTGACCTGAATGATTACCCCCACTATGTCCATGCTATTCTCTCTGAGTATTGAGAGTTTCATGGGTCTGTCCTATGCCTTCCCCATCCACCCCTTGCTAATCTAAACCTAGTGCAACATGCTACTACTACCTCGGTTGAAACTGCCTCAATGGAGGAACTTGGAGTGGAAGGCATTGTGCCTGATGGCTTCTCTGAAAGGTCGGGCACTCACACAGCTGATGTCCTCGACCATCAAAATAAAAACATGTGTATGATCTCTTGGCATAGGCCTGAGAGCCGCCTCCCCTAAATAAATGAGTTGTTGAGGACTCGGACCTACCCCTGTAAGAACAGAAGCTCTTATGCCCTAAAAACCGAGAACCCCATACCACATCTCTAATTTGAGAGTAATCATAATAATACCCCTCTCGTGATGATCCAGTTTGGGCCAATGTCCTCTCGATGACCTCTACCCTCGCCAGCACCTCAATATATGTCTTCAGCATAAGTGGGGTGACATGTATCTAGATCTCTAGAAGCAAATACTCCTCAAAATTTCCCTTCCTAGCCTTCTCATCTGGAAACAAGTCCGAAGAATATCGTAAAAGGTTCCTATAATTGATTCCAAACTCTTGCACACTAGATCCCCCTTGTAAAAGAGTAAGAATCTCTTTGTGACTCGACGCCTTCGTAGTGGAAGAAAGAAACTCGAATCTAAAATTGTATCTAAACTCCTCCAATGAGATTGTCAACTCCTCACGATCCACGAGGAACAAGAACGACCACCACCTTGGTGATCCATACAACATTGTCACAAAAAAGGACACCCGGTGCTCATTTTGAGCACATATCGAACTGAAGCCTATCTCGACCTCATCTAACTAGTCTTCCTTCACTACATCAAAAACATATCCCTCATACATCTGTAGACTCTAGCACTGAAATTCACGGAGTGTCCTCCTCCATGTGTCATCATCATCAACCTCTACCCTTCTGCGATCTACTAGAATATCCAAATAGTTATCATCCATGCAATCCTGATGGGGATGTCGACCTGGAGCCATACCTACAAAATAAAAAATATTTAGATCTCCGAAACCAAGAATATAGAAAACTTGGAATTAATTAATTAATTTTTTTCTTTTATTAATTTTAGGTTAAACTATCCCAAGGTCTACCCATTCAAACACTGTCACAAAGAAGAATGATGCATGATCCTTTCCTAGGTCTCTACCCTGCAACTAGTATCACCTCATTTAGTGGCCATTGTAAACTTAATGGTCCATCCATCAGATCAAATGGGTCCCTAAAGGCATATGTCTCAACCAGTCTGATGTGTTTACATCACTTATTAAACTTGACTGACATTGTTTCCCTACCAACCCATGAAACTTCACCTGTTCCTTACACAAAACAACATCCTATCCCTCAACCAGACCTCTGATACCACTATATCATGACCCCCTCCCCACAGGGTGTACCTCTTCATGGACAAAAATCTGATAATGGAGATAAGGACCCTCGAGTCCTTCAACCAATAGGCCCTGGGTTGGCGAATAGCACTGAGGGTCTAGTAAACACACAAATGGTAGGCATTACCCTCTAAAAGAACACATGTGAAATAGAGAGATAAGATAGACTCCAACCAACTCCACATCAAACTAAAATTTAAAAAAACCCAAGTACACATATGTAATGTCATGAAAAACTACTACAACTGATAGGGGAAACAACAAATACCCAAAATAAATTAAAAACAACAGCAACCATGAAGCCCAAATAGCTCATGCAACCCCAAGCTAGTAGAAACTAGCCTGATCTCTAAACTGATCAATGTGGCCTAAAAAATAGTTTATATATAGATATGGTGTGTATAGTAGTATACTTAATAGGATCCTCCCCAGAGCCTCTTGTGCAAAAGTAATGAATGTGTGCTAAAGCACAGTGAACAACAAGTGAAACTAACTCCTCACCTAAACAGGTATACAATGTTCCTAGCCTCACCATGGATACTCTCACCAAGTATTACATACAAGATTATATAATGTAATAAAGAATATCATGGGTACCCAGCTACTACTTCCCCATAGGTTTTCCTGTTTTCCCAAACATCGCTCATCCTAAGCTATATCTCTCCAAAAAAGGGATTGCCCATAGACACATGGGTGAAGCACCACAACATGCACCTTATGAAACAAAACCACTACATCCACATAAGCAAAGTAACCAGGTAGTTTTTGGGAGCCACCACAGCTTTCATAACGTGTATCATATGTTAGGCTGTGATGGCCTGAGGATCCTTACTCGGTTTGTTAACTCTTCAGTTGAAAGTAAAAGAAATTAGAAGGAAGGAATCCCTACCTCAGATATTTCTTGTCGTTCTTTATACATGAATGATCCACACAGAGGATCATGATCGCCTCTTCTCATGACAACTGCATCCACCAGAGGATTTCGTGGTATGACCACCCCAACCGAAACCCAAGAAAACTCCATTAGAAGCATGGAGATCACATAACATGACATATAAAGGAGAAATGAGAGAATATGAACCCAAATTAATGATGATAATAAATACCTTATATTGATGAAGGATCGACACTTGATGATTTCACTAAAATAGGGGGTACGCATGCAAAAGAAAAAAACTCCAATGGGAAATGATCTGAGGAATAAGGTTTGACCACACCGATCCGATGGGAAGAAGGAAAGATTCTAGCATCTCTCACTAGAGAACAAGAAGGTAGAACATGGAATGAAGATATATTATCCCTTTAGAAGATTTACGGAGTAGTGGTTTAACGTATGACATAATTTCTATTAAAGAGGATCACATTAAACCACATTGTTTTGACAATCTAAAGACACCCTAGGCCTTAAAAAAATTAATATAAGAGTTATGGAATTTATTCGGCCATAAATCCCTTAAAATAAAGCCTAGAATTCATTTTACACCAAAGAAAATGTCTACGGGGTGAAACTCTGGGAAGCTAGAAACATTGTTCATGATCCTGGAAACATTGTACACCTACTGATCCTAGAAACACTGTTTACAGAATGACACACTAAAGCTAATGGTATTGTTCACAGAACGAAACACTGATTGTAAGAACCCGGATCTTCTTTTTCAAGTATGTCTCTACTTTTTCTGATGTTTTTGAGAAATGAGGAATTTCTGGAAATTTTTGAAGTACACGCCATGTACTTTCTGAGTACACGTCGTGTACTCCCCTGTCGCACAAGGCCATGTGATGTCCGTGTTCGGGCCACACACATGGTCTGTAGGAATGAAGTAGAGGCCATTTTAGGAGGAGTACGGAAAAATAAAGTACACGCTGTGTACTTAAGAAGTACACACCTTGTATTTTTTTCATTAAACGGTCTGGGGTCGTGTCTAATCGACAGAAACGTCTTCTTCAAGGTCTCGTCAGACTGAGAGAAGCCGTATGGATGCGGATGTTCTTTGAGCCTTCGAGCCACCATCCGTTCTCCGATTCGATCGTCATCGATTGTGTTGGAACCACAATGGTGAGTACTTTCTTCTCCTAGATCCTTGTTTTCCAATTCCTCTTCTTTCTCAAGTTATCATCGGTTGAACATTTTAGACATTTTCTTAGATCTTCAATGTTCTAAGGAGAATAAATCTTCGTGGATCATGTATATTTATCTCCTAGCATCCAGGTAGGTGTTTTGTCCCTTACCTTTCGATGTATTTGAGTTTTATGTGCAAATTCCGCCAATACCCATGAACAGGGTATTGCGTGTTTATCGTTTTTCCCTAGTGGTTATTCCTACCTTGCTTGCATGATTGTGTAGAGGTAAATTTATCATGTTTGTGGATAATTTTTGTTCTTGGATGTTTTTCACATGCTTTTTCTATTTACGACCTTTGGGTTTTTGTTAGCCTTGGCTATTTTCCCTATATCCATGCCTAGTGACCGTAAGATGGAGTAATGATGATAACATACTTGTTTTGTGTAGAATGTTTTTCCAATTGTCTCTATTTGTGTACTTTGGATAGACAAGTAGCTTTATAGGTGTACTTTGGCCTTATAGAATTATTATGCACTAATTTGTACGGGGTTGTGAGAACTTGGTGCTATAGACTATAAGGGATAGAACGATTGGGCTTCCCTGGGATTCTTTGACATTATAGGATTCATGGGATAGACCATTGGAGCTTCCCAGAGTGCATTTGGACATTATAAGCTATATGGGATAGATCGAGTGAGCTTCCCAGAGTGCCTTGGATCTTATAGACTAAAGGAGGTTAGACCGAGCGAGCTTCCTTAGAGAGTCTTTACGTGTTGAATTTCTTTAAAACTTTTTCCTGGCTAGAGATAGAATTGACTGAGTTATCTTCCTTAGAGAGTCTGTGATAGACCAGAAACTATAGGAGGAATTGACCAAGTGAGCTTCCTCAGATAGTTTCTAGACCTTGGGGCCACGAGGGTTAGACCACGTGATCTTCCTCAGAAAGTTCCTGACTACCCTATACTATAAGGGGAATTGACCAAGTGAGCTTCCCTAGAGAGTCTTATAAATTCATAAGACCAACCCAGAGGGGTTAGGCTGAGTGAACTGCCCAGAGGGTTGTGGTACTTCTTGGTTAGGACCAGAGGGGATGGCTGCGAGTACTTCCCAGAGGGTTTCCTGTTGTGGTTAGCTATTTGCTTACTGTTTCTTGTTGTTGTTATGTGGATTGATTACTGTTGTGAATCATCCTGTTTACTGCTTAGTGAATACTGCCTGCTGTTACTGCTACTGTTTACTACTTAATGTACTATTACTTGCCATATACTCACTAACTATTAGGCACAAATCTTTGGGTGGTTGCCTATTGGGATTTAGTATCACACCCTATTGGGGCCATGCTTTTTGGCCCAAGTAGACTATGTTGTTGTAGTTATAGACAAGGGAAAGCGCCCTTCTACTTCTGGTACTTGATTCTTGGAGCAGGAGAGCATGGGAACAAGCATTGGTTTGCGATGCTGAGGAGCTGTTTACATTATTTTGTACTTGTTTTGGTACTGTGGTGTTTTCCATCATTGGGACATGTTTGGATGATTTCCTTGATATGTAACATGCATCATTTAATATATACATATGTTCTCTAGTTTGTTGATTTAGTATTCCATTGTTTACTACTATTGGTTATTTACTGCTTCCGCTATTGCATGTTTATTTACTTCTGTTGTGTACTCTTCCAATGGGGGCATAGCTTCCCCACTATCACACCCAAGGCCCTCACTACTAGTCGGTAGCCTTTTGCATTTTTGGAAATGTTCTTGAGGCCATGTGACCAACCAGGTATGGGGTACCTCTGGGTGGCTTCCATAACCGAGATGTTACAAAGTGGTATCAGAGGAGTTCTTTTCCCTTGATTTACTGATTGGATCCTTAGCCAGGAATAGGAAGGATTCATTACTTGGTGTTAAGCTATGCTCGAGAGTAGCTAACCTGTGTATAGGGAAAATCCAATATACCTCGAGTATTTCAGTTTTTTGGTTTTGCGATGTTATAGTTGATATGATTTCACCTAGAGTGATTCACATGACTTGTGTTGTTATTGTTGTTGGTATTATTGTTCTATTACTATCAAAACCCTATGAGATGAGGTTATGCCATCTTATGCATCATATAGGCACATGTTGGAAATAACATGCCATGCATTCTTTCCATGTCATCTAGGGAGCATTAGCGATTGCATGTTGTCGTGATAGACTTTGTATAGATTATGCATGCTATTGTGATAGATGCTTTATAGAATCCCTGCTATTTGTTAGAGGACTATTTGTATCGTACATGCTTATATGAACACCAAATATTGGTTCTTGAGGTGTTATGGTCCCTCTTGAATTGGAAATTGGTCGATCATTGAACTGTTTTTCCTTTTATATGACTATATTGGATTCCAAACTTTGATTTGTGGGGTGTATGGGCCCTCACAGATCGGAATTTGGCACCTTCATGACTTGTTTCTATGTTTTATGGACTTTAGTGCAGTTTCTGAGCTACATCCCAGAAAAATCCAGAATACAAGGCGTATACATTATATATACACGCAGTGTAGTTTTTAAAACGTTTCACTGACTGTGTGAGCAAGAACATAGTGTTGTGGAAACTCTTTCAGAACATGCCGTGTACGGTAGGTACACACCGTGTAGTGGAAAGCCGTGTACCTAGATGTGTCACTAACAACACGGGCCGAGGAAGCTCAAGTAGAACACGCCGTGTTTGATAGAAACACTCTGTGTAGTTTTCTTCCAGTTACCCAGCCGTGTCACGAACAACACGGGTCGGTGTTATCTTTTCCTATACACGCCGTGTTTGTTCGGAACATGCCATGTAAGGTTCAGCCGTGTATCCGGTCGTGTAACTGACAACACGGGTTGTCAAAACCTTCTTTAGTACAGGTCGTGTCCATGGGGAACACGCCATGTAGTCTCTGTTTAAGTGGACCGTGTGGGTTAGCCGTGTAAGGATACTCGTGAAGGGGAGTAAAGTTCAAGTATATGCCATGTGTGGGGACAACACGCTGTGTAGTTTGGGTTGTTACTCGACTAGTGTGGTAGGAATACACGCCCATGTGAATGGCTTAAGAGAACATGTTGTGTAGTTTTTATACATACCGTGAAGTCATGTTTTGTAAAACATGAATATTTCCTTCTCCTGTTGCTGTTTTGTACTCCGGTGTTCTCAGTCTTTCATAATCTGGACCTGAGGTGTTATTTTGATCTTTTCAGAGTTATGCCTCTAAGACGTACTCCGGTTCTACGTTAGTTTCCAGATGGTGATCAGACACCGGATATGGCCAATCTGGAACCTCTTACAGATCCTCCTACTGTGCCAGCCTTGGGGCCAGTAGTTATACCCACCGCGAGAGCCGATACGCAGTTCAGGGAGGACTTCCTGAGGATGATGCAGACTTTTCAGGGAGTGTTGCCTCCTGCCCTGTTGATGGCCAAATTGACGCGGGCCTTTTAGCAGTAGTATCCTCCTACTTTCTCAGGGGATGGAGGACCCCATGCTCCCACGTCTTGGTTAGAGGCCACACTGGCTATCTTTGATCATATCGAGATACCCCTAGAGAAGAGGGTAAATCTGGCCACTTATATGCTCCGAGACACCGCCAAGAGGTGGTGGGAGGTGATCTCATAGTCAGGGCGCCAGTAGAGTATGTCCTGGGATGAGTTTCGGTGCACCTTCTAGAACTACTTCTATCCGGAGACCCTGAGGGAAGATCAAGCCCAGGAGTTTATGAGTCTGCAGCAGGGTACTCTTTCTGTTATGGAGTACTCGTCTCGCTTTACTAAACTACAGCGTTTCACACCGATCCCAGTAGGTGATGAGTTGTTCCTTGATAGAAAGTTCAAGGATGGTCTCTGGTAGGAGATTTGTTCCCAGGTGAATATCTTCAGGTTGACTTCGATATCCACTATCGTCAACCAGGTTCTTATCACTGAGCACAATCTAAGGGGTTCTAGAGCAGTGAGCCAGGGAGGTTTGACATCCAGAGTTGTTATTCCTCCTACAGATAGTAGGAAGCATTTCATAGAGTCTTCTCGAGGAGATCAAGGTCCGCGTGATGTATCTTTTGGCAGCCAGGTTGTATGCTACCAGTGTGGTAGGAGCGGTCATATTAGGCCTCAATGCCTGATAGATCCGATGGAGTGCCGATCTTGTGGCAAGATGGGCTATCTACAGCGGTTTTGTCAGATATTTTCACCTTTAGCTGGTGGTAGGGGTTCTTCTATAACACTGTGTTCTTGAGATGATTTTCTAGTTTCTCACCAGTCTGGGAACTACAGTTCTTCTGGCCGTTCGGGCTGAGGTGGAGGCCGCTGTTGTGGTGGTCAGTCACTCGGTCATTAGCGACATCAGATTGAATCAGCTCAGAGTGGTCAGTTAGGGTCACACGGCCATGGGGCATGCCAGACTTTTGCTGTGGGGCAAACCTATCAAGAGAAGGATCCCGAAAATTCGACAGTTTGAGGTATGATATTAGTAGCCTCAGTTTTATCTTCATCTCTTTATGATACTGTGGATTCTCATAGTTTTATCTCTATTTTTGTTGTGGAGATCCTTGGGATCTGTATCTTTTCATCTTCCGACATGTTGACTCTTGACACGCCGTTGGGAGCAAGGACTTCTAGAGTACGTCAGTTCAAAGAGTTCCCTCTCGTGGTTATAGGGTATAGTTTCATATGGGATCTCTATGTCATAGAGATGACAGGTTATTATGTCAGTATCTGGGTGTACTGGTTGGTTCCCTTCGAGGTGGTCGTCGACTTTTATTGCCATAGGGTGAGTTTCATATCACCAGAGGGTGAATCCTTTCTTCATAGAGGCGATTGGAATCTTCATGCGAGTCGAGTAGGACTCGAGCATCACGGGCTAGGAGGAGTTACAGCCCAGATTTCTAGTCTTTATCTGGATGACCAGGGGACTTCATAGTTGGACTTTCCTCCAGTGGTGAATCATTTCAAAGACGTCCTTCCAGAGGAATTTTCAGGTTTACCTCCAGAGTGTGAGGTACACTTCTCAATTGAGCTCATGCCTAGAGCGGCACTGGTGTCAATTCCTCCCTATAGGATGGCTACACCTGAGTTGTAGGAGCTCAAGAAGAAGTTGGAGGAGTTGCAAGCAAAGGGTTTTATCTGACCCAGTACTTCTCCATAGGGTTTTCCTATCCTTTTTGAAAAGAAGGTAGACGGTACCCTTAGGCTTTGCGTAGATTATTAGAAGTTTTACCAGTTTACGGTCAGGAATCGATATCCCTTACCGAGGATCGATGATCTCTTCGATTATCTTCGAGGATCCAGAGTGTTCTCGAAAATTGATTTGAGATCCGACTATCGTCAGTTGCGCGTTTGACCATCAGACATTCCTCTTAAAGCCTTCAGGAGAAGTTATGTTCTATACAAGTATACAATCATGTCGTTCGGTCTCACGAATGCGCCAGCAGGTTTCATGGCACTGATGAACCGAGTGTTCCATCCTTACTTGGATTCCTTCATCGTGGTCTTCGTGGATGATATCTTGGTGTACTCTCACACTCAAAATGACCATGCTAGCCATCTTGAGATCATTTTGAGTACAATGAGAGAGCATTGGATTTATACTAAACTCTCAAAGTGCCACTTTTGGATGGATCAGATTCACTTCTTGGGCCACGTCATCTCGGAGAAAAGAGTTTCAGTGGACCCAGAGAAAGTGAGAGCTATATTTTCCTAGGAGCAGCTGAATAACGTCTATGAGGTGCAGAGTTTCCTAGGGTTGGCTGGATACTACATGCACTTCATTCAAGACTTCTCGTTCCTAGCATCACCGTTGATAGGTATTACCAAGAAGGGGGCGAAGATTTTATGGTCATATTCTTGTGAGTCGGCCTTTCAAGAGCTGAAGGGGAGGTTCACTTCAGCACCTATACTAGTCTATCCATTACCAGGAAAGAGTTATACTGTTTACTGTGATGCTTCATGTATCGAACTGGGCGTTGTGCTTATACAGAGAGATGGATTCGTCATGTATGGGTCTCGGAAGTTGAGGCCACATGAGAGAAACTACCTAACACACGATCTGGAGTTGGCAGCTATTGTTCATGCCTTACGTTGTTGGAGACCCTACCTTCTGGGAGAGAACTTCATGGTTTTCACCGACCACAAGTGTCTCAAGTATATCTTCACTCAACATGATCTGAAACTGAGATAGCGCAGTTCGGTCGAGTATTTTATGTCCTTTGACTTTGAGCTTTCCTATACGGTAGGAAAGAGCAATGTAGTGGCAGATGCGTTGAGATGGGGAACTCAGATTCAGGAAGTTCAGGAGGCCAACAACGAGTGGTAGCTTATGGATCTATTCCTTGAGATGCACATGGAGGTTCACGATAGACAGGGATAGACTTTACTATATTCTATAGCTGGTACCTCTACTCTTATTCATCGGGTACGGATGAGTCCGCTATCAAACTCTGAAGGCTTAGTCCTGCGGGAGAGTGTGTCAGGAGAGGACCCTCTTCTAGGATGGACAGTGGGTGAGAATGAGATCGTGTGTTTCCAGGGATGCGTATGGGTGCCATCGGACATACGCAAGGAGTTATTGCGGGATTTTCATTCCTCAGTTTGGGTAGTTCATCCTGGCGTCACCAAGATATATCAGGATCTTCATTGCCTGTACTGGTGGCCAGGTATGAAGAGAGATGTTGCTAGTTTTGTCATGAGATGTTCTACTTGTCAACAGGTGAAAGCAAAGAATCAGAGGCTAGCAGGCCTTTTACAGCAGTTACCCATTCTTGAGTGGATGTGGAACGACATCGCTATGGACCTCATAACAGGGTTTTCGAGGTCACCCTGAAGGAGTGATGCTATTTGGGTTATCGTCGACAGATTTACAAAGGTTGCTCACTTCTTGTCGATTATGGAGACCTTCAATGTCGATGATTTGGGATGGTTTTACATCCGAGAGATTGTACGTCTACATGGAGTTCCACGCTCCATTGATTCATACAGGGATGCACGCTTTACTTCTCGGTTCTGGCAGGGACTTCAGAAGGCCTTGGGTACATGGATGCTTTTGAGTACAACATACCATCCCCAGACTGATGGCCAGTCTGAGCGCACGATCCAAGTGCTTGATGATATGCTTCGAGCATGCATTATATACTTTGGCTGTTCTTGGGAGAGGAATATACCTCTTGTGGAGTTCTCATGCAACAACAGTTTTCAAGAGACAATTCAGATGTCACCTTATAAGGCATTGTACGGTAGGCCATGCCGATCACCCTTATACTGGATGGAGGCAGGAGAGGCAGCTTTGCTGGGACCTCATCTTGTTCAGGAGACCACTGAGAAGATAGTGTTGATTCAGAAGAGTATGACTATGGTACAGTCTCGACAGAGGTCTTATGATGATCAACAGAGATGACCTCTGGAGTTCGAGGTTGGGGATCAGGTTTTCCTACATGTCACACCGAGGTTGGGAAACAAGAGGATTCAGAGACAGGGTAAGATTTAAACACTGTATATCAGGTCGTTTGAGGTGTTGGAGAGAGTTGTGTCGGTTGCCTATCAGTTGCAGTTACCTCTGAGGTACCGGTCTATACACGACGTCTTCCACATATCCTAACTCTGACATTACTTTTCAGACCCATCCCATGTCTTTTAGCCTGAGGAGGTTGAGGTCGAATCAGATGCATCGTTGGAGGAGAATCCTATCCAGATTTTCGATCGCAGTACGAAGGTTCTCCGAGACCGGTCTGTTTCTCTAGTACGGGTGTTATGGCAGCATGGGCGAGTACAGGACGAGACTTGGGAGAGGGAGGTCGAGGTACAATCACAGTGGCCAGATCTGTTCGGGGATTCTTCTTCTACACCTCGCTAGGGAAATTCGGGGAAGAATTTCTTTAAGGGGGGAAGTTTTTAAGAACTCGGATCTTCGTTTTCTTGTATTTATTTACTTTTTTTAAAAAAATTTAGAAAAGTGGAATTTCTGGAAATTTTTGATGTAAACGCCGTGTACAATATGAGTACACACTGTGTACTCCCTTATCGCGCTAGGCCATTTGTTGTCTATGTCAGGGCCACACACATGGTGTATAGGGATGAAGTGGAGGCCACTTATGGTGGAGTACTAAAAAATATATTACATGCCATGTACTCATGAAGTACAGGTCGTGTATTTTCTTTTTTTTTCATTAAATGGACCAGGGTCGCGCCTAATTGACATAAACTTCTTCTTCTAGGTCTCGTCCGACAGAGAGAAGTCGTACGGCCGCAGATCTTCTCCAAGCCTCCGATCCTCTGTCTGTTCTCCGATTTGATTACCGTCGATTGTGTTGGAACCATAGAGGTGAGTCCTTTATTCTCTTAGAGCCTTGTTTTCCAATTCCTCTTCTTTCTCAAGTTACCTTCGGTTGAACGTTTTGGGAATTTTCTCAGATCATCAATGTTCTACGAAGAATCAATCTTTGTGGCTCATGTATATTGATCTCCTAGCATCTAGGTAGGTGGTTTGGGCCTTACCTTTCGATGTCATTGAGTTTTATGTGGAAATTCCACCAATACCCATGAACGGGGTATTGCGTCTTTACCGTTTAACCCTTGTGGTTATTCCTGACTTTATTGCATGCTTGTGTAGAGGTAAATTGATCATGTTTGTGGATAATTGTTGTGCTTGGATGTTTTTCCCATGATTGTTCTGTTTACGACCTTTGGGTCTTTGTTAGCCTTGTCCGTTTTGCCTGTTTCCACGCCTAGTGACCATAGGATGGAGTAATGATGATAACATGCTTGTTTACTATAGACTGTTTATCCAAGTAGCTCTATAGGTGTACTTTGGTTAGCCAAGTATCTCTATATGTGTACTTTGGCCTTATTGCATTATTTTACACTGAATGGCACGAGGCTGTGAGAAATTGTTGCTATAGACTATAAGGGATAGACTGAGTGAGCTTCCCAGGGGATCTTTGACATTATAGGCTACAAGGGATAGACCGAGTGAGATTCCCAGAGTGCCTTTGGACATTATAGGCTACAGGGTATAGACCGAGTGAGCTTCCGAAAGTGCCTTGGATCTTACAGACTATCGGAGGGTAGACCAAGTGAGAATCCTCAGAGAGTCCTTAAATGTTGAATTCCTTTAAAACATTTTCCAGGATAGGGAAGGAATTGACTGAGTGAGCTTCCTTAGAGAGTATATGATAGACCTAAAACTATAGAAGGAATTGACCATGTAATCTTCCTTAGAGTGTTTTTAGACCATGGGACCACGAGGGTTATACCACGTGATCTTCCTCAGAGAGTCCCTGACTACCCTAGACTATAAGGGGAATTGACCGAGGGAGCTTCCCCAGAGAGTCTTATAAATTGGTACGACCAATCCAGAGGGCATAGGATGAGTGAACTGCCCAGAGGGTTGTGGTACTTCTTGGTTAGGACTAGTGGGGATGGCTGCGAGTACTTCCCAGAAGGTTTCCTATTGTGGTTAGCTGTCTTCTTACTTCTGCTTGTTGTTGTTACGTGGATTGATTATTGTTGTGCATCAACCTGTTTACTACTTACTGATTACTGCCTGCTGTTACTGCTACTGTTTACTACTGACTGTACTATTACCTTCCATATACTCACTGACTGTTAGGCAAAGATCTTCGGGTGGTTTCCAACTAGGATTTAGTCTCACACCCTGTTTGGGCATGCTTTTGGGAAAAATAAGACTATGTTGTTGTAGGTATAGAAAAGTGAAAGCACCCTTCGACTTCTGGTACTTGATTGCTTGGAGAAGGAGAGCATGGGACTAAGCTTTGGATTGCGATGTTGAGGAGCAGTTTACTTTCTTTTGTACTGGTTTTGGTACTGTGGTTTTTTATAGCATTGTGGCTTGTTCGACTGATTTCCTAGATATGTAGCATGCATCATTTTATATATACATATGTTCTCCCTTTTGTTGATTTAGCATTCCGTTGTTTACTACTGTTGGTTATTTACTACTTCCAATATTGCATGTTTATTTACTTCTGTTGTGTACTCTTCCAATGAGGGAATATTTTCCCCACTATCACACCCAAGGCCCTCACTGCTAGTTTGCTGCCTCTGGAATTTGGAAAAATGCTCTTGAGGCCATGTGACCAACCGGGTACGGGGTGCCTCTGGGTGGCTTCGGGAACCGGGACGTTACACTGATGCTGATAGTACTATTCACATAACGACACACTGATCTAATGGTATTGTTCATAGAATGACTCACAGATGCCGATGGTAATGTTCATAGAATGACTCACCAATACAATGGTACTCTTCCCAGAATGAATCACCGATACTAATGGTATTGTTCACAAGGGACACACCAATCTGATGATACTGTTCACAGAACAACTCATCGATGCTGATGGTACTTTTCACAGAACGTCTCACTAATTCCAATGGTACTGTTCACATAAGGGCACATCGATGTTGATGGTACTGTTCGTAGAACAACACTCCGATACCATTGGTACTGTTTATAGAATGACTCACCAATTCTGATAGTATTGTTCACAGAATGAATCATCGATTCGGATGGTACTATTCATAGAATGACTCACTGATACCAATAAAACTGTTCATATAAAAACTCACTCACCTGATGGTTGTGTTCACAGAAAGACTCACCAATGCTGATGGTATTATTCACATAATGACTCACAGATACTGATGGTACTATTCACATTGGTCTCACCGATGGAACTGTTCACATCAGTCTGCCCGATATAACTATTCTCATCGGTCTCACTGATGGAACTGTTTGCATCAGTCTCACGATGGAATTGTTCTTATGGGTCTCACTGATGGAACTCTTCCCTTTGGTCTCACTGATGGAACTTCTCACATCGATGTAATGAATGGAACTGTTCACATCGGTCTCATTGATGGAACTGTCGACATAGGTCTCCGCAATGGAACTATTCACATCGGTATCACCGATGGAAGAGTTCGCATCAGTCTCACTGATGGAATGTTTTGCATCAGTCTCACCGATGGAACTGCTCCCATCATTCTCATCGATGGAACTATTCACATCAATCGCACCTATGGAACTACTCACATCGTCCCACCGATTGAACTGTTCACATTTGTCCCACTGATTGAGAAGTTCACATGAGTCCCACTGATGGAACTGCTCACATCAGCCCCACCAATGGAACTGTTCATATCAGTGCCACCGATGGAACTGTTCACATCAGTCTCATAGATGGAACTGTTCACATCGGTCTCACCTATGGAACTGTTCAATTAGGCTCACCGATGGAATTGTTCACATCGGTCTCACCGATGGAACTCTGCGTAGAATTGGAAATTTGTAAAAGTGTTGGGGATAACTCTTCTTGACCTCCCAAAACACCTCAAACACCAGTGTTCCACAGAGGAATGGACCAGAGAGGTCCAAATTCTTACAATACTATTCACTAATATCAATATAAGGGCCTAGAGTGTCACACACAATACCTTATTCTAGAATCTACCATATTCATGTGAATATGAATATTGTACATGGTTGGTCCAACAATGGGGGTCAAGATATGTCTAAGTAATCGATCACTGTTGAATAAATAAATTCATTATTATTCAAGTATAGAATAATTCGGTTGAATTTATTTATTAAAATTGTTCATGAGGTATTTAGTGAATTCATAAAAAATAATATACGAAGATATATTATTTTGATATTCAAATTTCATTTAAAATTACAGGGAATTATGTGTAGATATAATGACTCGAGTTTAAAACATAATATATTTAACATATATTAGAAGTATGTTTTAAAATGTAGATAATATTTATGATGTATTTATTTCATCATAATTATTTTTATATTTCTTATTTAGTGGGAATCTTTCTTCTAGGGGTTAGGGAACCCTTTCAGGTATTTTGAACATCCCACTATATAAGATTCAGAGAGGATCTAATTTTGTAGTTTTTTTCAACCAATTGAAATGAGAGACTAAATATCCTCCAATTTTATGGATATATAACATTGCTCTCCTAGAAACTGATATAAGAGAACCTTTGACGGATCGAAGGCATGGGATTTAGGTAATCAACACAACAATGATTAATTCATCAGAGATTTGTACTAGCACCTGAAATTCAATGAACATAAACCACAATTATTCTTAGGTCGTTTGGGGATGATATTTTTGGGATCCCCATTAGATCTTTCAATAAAATATCACTGATGAAGATATGTAGTAGAACTCTCCATCTAATAGAATGAGGTACTCATTTATTTAATTTTTTTATCTTTGAATAATTCACATGAGATCCTCATACTTATATCAGTGATCGAATCCCCAAAGATGACAAGTTTAGTCTCTAATGGGATAATACATTTAAATCCCCATCCCAACAGCTTCTGCTGCACCCATGGTACCTTTAGTACCCATGTCTCATTTATTCCTTTTTTATCAATTCATTTTATACTTTACATCATAATTCAAAATCATTTAAAAACACACTCTAAACATAATCATTAATGTAATGTCAAATAAAATTAATAAATGAATATCTATTAAACATATAGATCAATTAAAAGATGGTATTATCTTAATCGTTAATAATAAACAAGACATAAAATACTATTTATTTATAATTAATCTCTAAACATATATAAAACATTAATTAATTCCAATATTTAACAAAACACCCATGTAAAAGCATAAAGGGTATCTCTTTTTACCTACATGTTTATATATATAGATGCTTACTCATAAAGAATAAGACACGAAGGGATCATTATAAGTCTAATAAATTTTTTAAATAAACCGATACAAACCCTAGTAAATCAATATTCATCCAAAATTATACTAGGAATGCATATTTATATCCTACTTCCCAATTCCCTTTGATCATATATCATCATTAGTTCCACCTTAATATTCCTAAGATCTATTTCATTCCATTTTTCAACAACCTAAACCATATAACTCATTAACCCAACCCAGATTTCCACAACACCATAGGTGTGATTAAATACTTTCATAGCTAGGTATAATTGTTGATTAAAAATGGTCATGTAATAGTGAGAATTTTCCACCATATAAATCAAAATATTTCACTATAAAATTCAATAAAAAACTAATATAATCCAATCATACAAACAAATATCTTAAAATAAGAAATTTTTTAACAATAAATGACTTGTAAACCAATGGTTTCGGAATAGTAACATAAAACAATTATATGCATTGATATCAAGAATATGAATTATCCAAAATAAACGTTCAAATATATTTTACTACTAATTATATCAAAATGACCCAATAGTTGGGTGAATTGAGTTCCAAAATTTACCATTACATATATCAATTTTCCACTTCAATTTTTTATTCATAACATACACTTATTTAATTTCTTTCATAGTAGATATAAATAGAATTTAAAAATAAATACAATATATTTTTTAATAGTGCTTCAAGGTCCATAAGAGGATCCCTTACTCTTCTCGACTAACACCAAATGCAAGCTTGGTGATTTTATTCAAGATACTTTAATCCATTTATCTTAATTGTTGAGTGAAAAGAATAGATTATTTGATTTTATATAAGAATACGATATTTTAATCAATATCTTTTTATAATAATACATCCCATGTTCATTTCCCCAGCACTTATTTAGAGATGTGTTCGCATGGAGTAATTAAAAAATAATATTTTTCAAAAAAAATATGAAGCTCAAAATTATATTGAATCATAATGGATAAAATTTAATATTTTCAATGAAAAATATTAAATAAAATATATATATATATATCCTCAGTAATTATTTTAAAAAAATAGTATAAATAGATATTTTCAAATAGGCACATCTTTTCCTTTTTAATAAGAATAATATTGTAGTAATTGATCATTGTTTTTTTGTTCTTCATTAGATCTCCAGAACAAGGTTCTGGTTAATAGAATATTAATAATAAAATAATATAGCATTTTTTATTCTTCTCATTTTTAAAATAAATAATTTTCACTATTAAATATATCTTTTTGATAAATAAAATTTGAATAATAACTCAAAACATTATCTAGTTTTTGAAATCCTAGAAAACAGACCTCTAAAATCCATAAATGATCATATTCAATATTACATAAAAATTTCATATATTATTCAATAAAAATGTTATTTAAAATAGATTTAAATAAAAAAATAATATGTAATTTAAAAAATAATTAACTCAAATCATATTTTAATTAAAACCATTATATATCAATAAAAATAATTTAAAAGCATCACATATTATTAAAATATAAATGTTTAGAATTTCATAACATTGAATACAGAAATATTTATACCATTTAAGATTTTATTTAATATCCCCCATAACAAATAATATTTAATTTCCAATCCTTCATTCCATGTATGAATAAACCAGCATTTCGTCATTTCATGTATGATTGAATACTTTATCTATCACTCTATATAAGATTAACAGTTTATCTAGAATGATTAAAAATGAATTGTGTATGGTAAAATAGAAATGTAATTTATCATGTAATATTGAATTTAATATTTGATGGATTGAATAATATAGACACAATAAATATATTACTCATGTCATAATAAAATTTACTAGTATAAGATTAAATTCTAACTTCAACTAAAATATTATTCCTTAAGAATGTTTTTTAAAATCTTGATTCCTCAACCATAAATAATTATTCCATGAAAACATCATAAAATCATGAATTATAAGAAATAATAACCCCTTTTAAAATATTCATTAATTACCTATAACATTTAATGAAAATAAATAGTAACAGATATGATTATTTATTTATTATTGTTAAAACTAGGGTAAGTTGGTATAAAATAAAGAATCAAATTTGACCAAAAAAACCACTACATAAAAAAGAAATATATATAATATACATATAAAAATCCATTAGAAATAAATAACATATTGAAGAGTAAAAACTAAAGTACCAAATACAAGATATCTCATAAAGGAAACCCGTATATAACCAATAAAATCATCACCCAACTCATCAATGAATTGATCAAAAAGTTTTATCACCACTCTAAACATTAATTCATATGTTACCTTATGTATTTATACATTTCCGTTACTATTATCCCAAATAATGACTTCAAAAAAATATTAAGGTGAAACTACAATCCCCGACACTGATTCATTAGAACAGTAACCAGACTGGAGATACAACATGGACTCAAGTGTGCCTCCTCATACTCTATAGGTTATCATCTAGTAGTGAGAGAATAAACCATATAATAGGGGGAGTATCCCCTTTATTTCATAACTATCCAATAAAAATAAATAAATGATACATTAAACCTTCCGTTAATCCATGATATGTAGTAACATAAAAATTATATCAATAATTATTTGAGGAAAAATGATTCATCAAAATTAAACTCTTGTGAAATTCATAAACCATGTTATATAGGATTTCCTACAGTGGGACATTCATATACAAGGAAGGATATAATAAAAAATTAAAATTAAATCCGAAAACCCATTCCTATTTACTTCCTTGATCTCTCCTCAGAACCCACACTCTACCTAGACATGCTACCACAACATAAATCCATAGAAAAAATAACATGATCTAACCTAAAACTCTATTATAATGGTTTCATGTCCACCAAGGTTCACATATATGGCGTGAATAATTTTATTGATATAACCATGAGTGGTTAGTAAAAGAATGCTTGGTCCTAAGGGAAACCTAATTATTTGGTTATCATATATATTTCACATAAAGCTCACCATTTTTGTTCTCGATGGATACTCAGATGAGTCTCTCTCCAAGAATTTTAGGTTAATGGAGACCTTATTTCTTAAGGTAGGTAGCTTCTAGTACATTCAAATTGGCACTATGGAATGCATGTTAGTTGAGAGGTTCAGAGTTTTGGATCATCCACACCTTTTGAGGGGGAATTATTTCCCACTCTCAGACTCTCTATTATATTTATATCATATTTCATGAATCCTTCCCAAACCATATTGTGAGACTATTTGTCTATTTTACAAAAATGGATCGAATAATTTATTTATGTGAAAAAATATATATAATATAATTTTTACATCAATGTGAGTAGTTGTATGTGTCATTAGTTCTCTATTTATGGAACCATATGTATATATAAAACCCTCTCCATGTTCCCATTTTTAGTGATGTTTTTTTCTTAAATCCACAAATCATTTTACTCTAGAATTTATAACCATATATAAAGGAATTATATACTCATGGGGTTTTTATTAGCTTTATTATATTAGATTTATATGTATCCTTGTGAAAGGAATTAAACCCCATGTAGTTTGGTACCATTTTACAGAACATATTTGAGCTTTTATGGTCATGTAACAAAGACAACATACATGACATTTAATGTCATGTGGATTAAACATAATTAATCATACTATGACCACTATATAATATTTTTAGTCTTTCACCACATCAATGAAATGATCACTGATGTTGACCCTCATTTTCATGACATAATCACTTCACACCATCGAGCTCTAGTAAATTTCCTCAAATTAGAGTTAACCAAATATCCAATTTCAAACAGACTTCCATTATATGGATTCATCAATAATAACAATATTATATTACCAGATATAGATCTCTTTACCATTCATTTTTGAGATTCATTAGAGAATATATTTCACTCTTTGAGAATATTACCTAATAATCAATCAATGAGGTAGCATACAGTAAAGACCTAGGTATTTATAGAATAATACTTTTGATTTATATTAATAATTATGTATACTATATTAATTTTATGAAAAAGGGGATTCTTTTTCTGATAGCATGCTCAACATGCAACAACAGATTTCTCAGAAGTCTTACGTTGCACACAATGTTGAGTTGTACTGAATAATAATATAACAATATTAATTTTTTAAATGGTAGTTAATGCCTACCTGTTTTATTAGAGGTAATTAATAAAACTAAACATATTATTATTAAAAAAATTAAATTTTTCGACATTTATCTCATAAAATTTAGAGGCTTAAATAAGAATTAATCCAATTTTAAGCATAAATACTCTAATATTTTTAAAATGTTGTTTTATCGCTTTTTGATGGAGAACCCCTTTTAAATCTAGTTTTTGTCACTTTTATTTGTTCCATTTGACAACATAAACATCTTCCTCATAATTGAGGCATCAAATTTAACTTTGGGTAAATTTTTGGTTTTATTCTAATAAAGTTCATTTTTTTAATGAATAGTGAAAACACTGTGTTTAATTCCACACTCTCTTATCATCTGATTTTTTTATATGGTTATATTATATTATTAATTAATTTTTAAGAATAATTAGATTATTTTTTTACCCTTTAATCCAATTGTGGTCATTATATGTAATTTCATTATCAAATTGGACATAAACGCATGTAAATCTTTTGATAGTTATTATTTCATAAAAACACACTTTTTGGTTTGGACCACTAGAATTAATTTTAAATTAATTTCTAAAAATTATTTGTTTTAAATTGGGAAAAATGGATTCCATATTTGAAATCAATAGGTACAAATTGTTTAAATAGGTAACTTTTATTTTAAGACATTATGAATAGTAACTTCAGCAAATATTATATTTACCATGGTTAAAGGGTAAATCTTGTAATTAAGGGTAAACAAACAATAATAAAATAATATTAAACTACCCTAACACATATCTTAACCTTATTGGATGACAAATTTCAAACCATAGGCCTCCTTTGGTCTATTTTGGGACCCCATGAGTACAATTGTAAGTGTAAATGATAATTTATAAATATTAATTTAAAGGTAAGGAAAATGTAACATAAACATATATCTTTAACTAAAAAAAATTTTATATGGGGTTATATAAGTCAAATATTATATTATAAATATTAATTTTAAAGATAAAAAAAATTAATATATCATGATATGTTATTTATAATTTTTAGAAACTCAATAAATAAATTTAATTATGACACAATGACGATGCAATGATCACTTATTTAATAAAGGATTCAAAAAAATGATATTATAAATGTTAAAATAAATATAATTAGGTTATTTTGATATCATCCACAAATTTTAGGGATGATATTTACATTTTTTATTTGTATAAATGAAGTTTTTTTGGAATAAATAATGTTTTTAGGGATTTTTAAAAAGCCATGATATGAATAGAGTCAAAACAAACATAATTCGTATTTTAAAATATAGAATATTTTATTAAATATTATAAAAATCAAAAATAAATATAATATTCATTGAAATAGTTATCTTAAGTCTAAAATGATATTATTTAATCTTTAATTGGATATTATTTATGTTTTAAATACTATTTTTATTCTCAAAGTGTTAAAACCTTGATAAAATGGTAAGAGAAAAAATGGTTAAAAAATAAATATAAGGATTAAAAAATATCCTATTACTGTCCAATTACTATTTTATGACTTTATTTGATACAATAGTAATATTATATTATAATTTATTGATTTTGTGATATTTTAAAATGGAAAATAATTTTATATTAAAATAATTCTTTCAAACTTTCCAAGAGAGCCACTCCTCCTTATAAAAGTCCTTCATCTAAAACCCATTACTCACACCTCTAAATGACCATGGATCATCCAAACTATGCCCAAATTATCTCTCAACATACCGATGTTAGTACTAGAATCATTATTCTCAGTAGAAGGCAATTTAAGAAATCCCTTTTGGCTCAAATCAGAAGAAGTTACACGATTTGAGGTAACGTCGTATCGCTAGTTCCTTTCCATTATTTTTCCTTCTCTTCTCCCTATTATATTTTTATTATTTGATTATATAACAACACCGATATACTCAATATACAAGTTTGTTTTTATTTGAAGTATTATAACTAAACTTTCAAACACCTATGCCTAATTGGTATTGAACATACCGGTTCTGTGGACGGCGAACTACTACTTCGCGAAACAATGATTGTTCAATATTCACCTACCACATCTAATGGTTGACATTATGATGGCACTATAATTATATATGAAATTTATGATATTTATTTTATATTTATGCTTCTGTTATTTCCAATCATATTATACCTTTATTCTTTTCATGTTGTATAAATATGATAACTTCTTTTATGGAAGTGCGGACTATTTCCCCCTCAAAGTGATATGCCTCGTTCATCCCATAAATAGAACGTATAAAGGATGGTGTTAATAAACTTATGAAACATATATAAAATATTATATTAAACAAGAATTATAATATACCTATGTATCATTTGGTTTTCATTCCTTGGAAAATGAAAAAAAGAAATAAAAGTAGCATTCAAGCATAGGTACGACTTACCGTCTCTATGAACAGTGCATTTAATTTTCATATATCCAAATGATATGGACTATTATAAATACATATATATAGAATATATATGATATATATGATATCTAAATCATGAATATCAAATTGGATATAATTTAATTTTGACTACATGGACAATTTGACATTATAAAAAGTTTATTTGGACTCAAATACCAAACATCAACAAAAAAGACCGATATGAACATGAATAATTACATGATGGTTATTAGATGGTGATAAGATAAATAAATGGAATAAGAAACATGAATAAGGTTCTCATTAATTTAAAATTAACTTAATTTTATTATTCATGGAGATACTGAATGAAAAATTAAAGTCGAACACAAGGTAAGGAACTTCATCTCAATCTCCTTTCATTGAGGCATACTTCAATTTTTACATGAATTTATTTTATAAGTTGTATAATAAACCCCATTGACTTATAATTTTATTCAAAAGGAATATTTTTTTACAAATCATTTTAATAAATGGAAAAAATACTGTTTCTTTTAAAAGTACGTGCTAACGACTACCTTTCCTCCACCGTGAGAATTATTTGATATTTGGCTTACTAAACAAGCCATAATGTTTTTTAAAAGAAAAATAAATAACATATACTCTTTTTACATATTTTTTTATTGAAAATGGATTTTAAAATGGATTGAATATGTCAATATATTGAAATTTTATATTGTGATTGAAATGTAGAAATGTTATCTGTTGTTTATAATTGGTCATGTGTTATGATTATGTTATGGTTCTTGCAAATTGCTTATTCATATGGCTAGTTCCATGATAAACCTAGGGTGGATGAGCCTGATATAGATCTCGAATTCATTGTGTAACATGAAAGAGGTAAATGTTAATGTTTTACCTAAGAGATTTATGCAATATGCTGTGATCCGTATTCCAAACATAACTCTATAAATAACTATGAAAGCTAAATTGTAAGTATGATATGGATGCCACAAGTTACCTTTTCAATTTATGATTACTTTGTGTTATTCATAAATTATATGATTTCATGAGGTATGTTAAAGAGATTATGTTTTGTATATATTGATGGAATAATGTTTTCTTTATTTATTTTATAACCATTACTACGCTTTTTATGATCATCCCACATTTTTGAAATGTTTTCATAGGGTATAAGGAAGGATAAGAGAACAGAAATTTTCATGAATATTTATATCAAGAAACTAATTCTTGTTCTATTTACCCTAATATACTGAAGACCGACATTTTTATTTATTTTAGATAACCCCCTTTCATGGGATGAGGGGGAACCCTTACTATTCCCTTAGGATTAGAGATTACATACACCATAGGCTTAAGAGACATTACATGGCCTGAATGTATTTAGGGAATTCAACCAAAATATAACTACAAGGAGCTGCCCCTACCCAACATCTGTATATTGATGGCAGCTCTACACCTTCACATTATCTTCTGGATGAAATTATCGTCCAAGAACAGGCTGGCCCTGATGGATTATTCATACCCTCTCAATCTTCAAAATTCATTGGTTCTACTATGGTGAGTGCACCAGCTCTCAATCCTCTTTTGGGGATGCTCCTTTTTTATAGAGTCTGTCTAGGGAAACTGCACTGATCATGTGGCCCGAAGTCCTGGATATGGCCTGACACCCTTAAAGGTGTCCTAAAATCCTTACTGACCTAACGGCATGGGTGTCCCAAAGGCCTTAAGGACTCCAATCCCAAACCTGGTGTCCCAAGGTGAATAGTTCTAGCTACTATAGTACCGATTAGTATTTGATATAGTACTACTACAATGCCTACTATATCCCTGATACAGTACCCTGGAAATATGCCTCCACCAGGTTTTGAACCATAGTCTCGTGGATTCACATAATGATACCTCACTAACATTGATGAGGCTCATGTGAAATTCTTGTTTTATTTATGTTTTTTTTTATTATTGTGAAAAAATGGATATAATAAAAGTGTCTACTTTGTCATCTATTGGGATTTAATGTAATAGTTACAGCCTAATTATCTAAAACTATAATCCTTAAAAGATCCTCATTCTGAAATCTTAACTTAACTCAAGATTATATAATGTTTAACGCTAAATCCTTACAGTTGGTATCAGAGGTTGGTTTAGATAACTTTAGAGGTTAGGATGTTATTTAAGCATAAGTGACCTAGCCATATGGGTTATCATATTTGAATGATTTGTAGTTATTTTAGATAAATTGAACAAGTTTAAGGTAACATGAATAATTATATCTTAGTGTTTAACCTCCTCATAAGTTATTATATGATGATTTTACTACTATACTTACACACACCATTTTGGTTTTAGTAAATGTTTGGATCTAGTAAGCACCAAATTAACAATGTATTTGAAGGAAACTATGGTGGTTTTCTTAATGAGAAACCAAATGAAATAGGAGATTAAATGAGAAATCTTGTGTTTATTCTTAACCAACTATTTGTAGTCATGATTGACCAATTGAAACTTTGTGATTTTTCAAAGGTATCATCTATGCGAGAATCGAATCCCAATGTAAGTTCCGGTAATATTCATAAAGGTAAGTATATTAAAAAACTTATGTGTCCAGGATTTGGAATGAAACAGCAAGTAAAATACATCAAATGGATGGAAAGATGTTTTAGATGTGGTAATTAATGTCATCAAAAAATAACCTGCCACGGAAAAAGGTAGCGTCCAGTTGACTCTGGTAAAGGGAAAGACGTTCTTTCAAAATGATCAACTAAATTTCTTAAATGTGGTGTGCATTATCATTATAAAAATATATTCCCTATGAAGAAGGTTTTTGAATGGGATTTTCCTAAACATAAAAATATATGTCTACCAAACCGTAATTAAATTCCCATTGAGGATGAGGAAATTGACAATGGTCAAGGAAAGGTAGGGATTATTTCATAGCTATTGTTTTGGCATTATTGAATCTTAGGATACGATTCATGATTTTTTGTTGGAAAAATGTATTACAAAATATGTTGTAAAAGAATGGTTAATGAACCATGAACAGCATTGAATCTGTAAGAAGTATACATATAGGGTATTCCAGAGTAATGGTATATTTGAGAATGATGAAGTGCTTAAAATTATTAAGGCTCTTTTGCAGATGGGATTACTTTGGATGACTTTTCTCGTTTGTGTAACACTGAAGTTTGATATGTGAAATTTTTATTAAAAAAAGAATTTGATTTTCTCATGTGGACATAATAGATAACCTTAGGGTTTCATAGGATCTTTTGTTTTTGATGTGATAAATGGTTATTACATTTTGGGATTCCAAATGAAAGGCATTAGATAACCTTTGAGAATAAAATAGGTTATGGTCATATTTGAGAAAATTATCTTATTTTTTAGAATGTTAAAAGAATTATATGGTTTTACAAAAAGGACAACCTGCAGGATGGGTGACAACTAGTAGGATGGGTGACAACCCATCGCGTCTGTTAAGGCTATGGGAGTCGAACTCATAAATAATGGGTTACAAGGGTGTATCGCATACTGCTGGCCTCTGTGAAGTCTTTGTAAGTATGACTTATTCATTTTAGTTAAATGATTTTATTGACCAAGAATAAGTTTATTTGGGATCTTATTTTTTATCCAATGGATATCCTTAGCATAGGAAAATGAATTGGTGATTAAGTAATAAAGGTTATTTTAGAATACATTTTCTCTTTTGAAAACACTATATGCCTAAGAAAAATAGAATACTTTGGTATTTCAATTGAGGATTAATGGTGGAATTTTATTTAGGAAAAATCCATTTTTTTATTGTGGAAATATAATGATTTGGTCTATTTATTTAATTGACTAACCTGTCATAGATTATATGTGATTAGGTTAATTACTTTTCAGTATGAGACTTTAAGAGTAACTGATGTTATTTGGAGATAAATGTTATGATTTTTTGAAAGGATATGTGATAACATCCTTCTGAATTTTGGGTTTCAAACATATTTTGGATTATTTTGAATAATTTTATGGAAAATTATATATTGAATGTTCTTTGTTGAGATTTGGGTATTGTTAGTTAAATTTTGGAGATTAAGAGTAGTATTTCTTTTTATAAAAGATTACCCTTTTGGGGTTTATCTAATCTTGTACTAACCCTGTTGATTTTGGTTAATGTATAAAAATGGGGGAAATATATGGTTCATCTATTTCAGATCATGTTATTCTATAGAAGTTTATTCTAGCGCTTTGGGTGGGACCAATTCATCTTTAATACTCATCGTTCGGAGAAAATATTAGTTTTTGGTAGAAACATATTAAGGATGAAATTATACTTGAAAGGTACGAATATTTCCTTATTTTCTTATTATATGTAGTAAAAGAATTAATAAAATTTATGAAAATGAAAATAAAACAAAAAATTTTATCTATTTACTTTTCCTACTGGGGAATCAAAGACCATTTAACTAATTACAAGTTTATTATTTTTTGGGAGTTAGCTTTCTCCTGATCATATTTTCTATCACTCTCTATCAGAACATGATGGTTAGTTTCTCTTCCATATCTATGTTTCCTACCTAGAATCTTAGTATGTGTTATCTTGAGTGACCCTTATAATTATCTATATGTCTTTAAATGTGATAGTTTTATTGAATCTTTTTTTAATATGGGGCTTTCAAAGAAGTTTTCAAGCCCTATTTTAAAATTGAAAGGACGCAATTTCCCAAAGGGGGAAGGATGTAATGACCCAGGTATTTCATGAATAATATTATTGATTTACATTAATACTGATGAATAAGATATTAATTTTATGATAAAGGGGAAAATTTTTACAATAGCGTACTAAACACGCAATAATTGATTTTTCTGAAATCTTACGTTGCACACAATGTATAGTAGTGCTGAAAAATTATATAATAATCTTATTTTTTTTTAAATTGGTATCTAACATCTAGCCATTGTATTGGTGGGAATGAAAAAAACTAACCATATTATGATTAAACACGTTCGTTAAATGTTTTTACATTTGTTCATTAAAATGTAGAAGCCTAAAATGAGAATCAATCCAATTTTAAGCATAAATACTCTAATATTTTTGAAAGGTAGTTTTACCACCTTTTAAGGAAGAAACCACTTTAAATATAGTTTCTATCACTTTTCTATGTTCTATTTTACAAAGTAGACATCTTATTTAGAAGCAAGATGTTAAAATTTACTTTGGGTAAATTTTTGGTATTTTTCTGATAGAGTAAATGTTTTAGTAAACAGTGAAAAATACTGTATTTTAAGTCAAAACTGTCTTTTCATATGATTTATTTATATGTTTAAATTATCTTTTTAAAATGTTTTAAAGTGTAATCAGATTATATTTTTAACATTTAATCGAATTTTGGTCCTTAGAAGTAATTTTATTCTCAAATTGGACATAAACAGATGTCAATATTTTGATATTTATTATTTCATAAAAACACACTTTTTGGTTTTGAGAGTAAGAATTAATTTTAAATTAATTTTTTAAACTTATGTGTTTTGAATTTGGAAAAATGGATTCCATATTTGAAATCAGTATATCCAAATTGTTTAAATTGGTAACCTTTATTTTTAGACATTATGAATAGTAACTTCAGTAAATATTTTATTTACCATGGTTAAAGGGTTAATCAGGTAAATAAGGGTAAAAAAATAAAATTATAATAATATTAAATTACCCTAAAACATGTCCTATCACTATTTTATGATACATGTCCGACCATGATCATATTTGGGTCAATTTAGGAACCCCATGGAGCTACCTGTAAGTTAAAATGACATTTTATAAAAAATAATTTATAGTTATGGAAAATGTAACATAAACATATATCTTTTACTAAAATAATTCATTATGGGGTTATAAAAGTGATAGATTTTATTATAATAAATAATTTTAAATCGAAAAGAATTTCCTATATCATAGTATTTTATTTATAATTTTTAGAAATTATATAAATAAATTTAATTATGACACAATGATGATGTGGTGATTTCTTCATTAATAAAGGATTCAAATAAATGATATTAGAAATGATAAAATAAATATAATTTGGTTATTTTGATGTTGTCCATGAATTTTTTTGGATAATGGTTATATGTTTTATTTGTATTAATGATGTTTTCTGGAATTAGTAATTTTGTTATGGTTTTTTAAAAATTCATGATATGAATAGGGTCAAAATCGACATAATTCATCTTTTAAAATATAAAATATTTTATTAAATATTATAAAATTCAAAAAAATATAAAATTCATCAAAATAGTTATCATAAGTCTAAAATGTTATTATTTAATATTTAATTGGATATTTTTCATGTTTTTGAAACTATTTTTAATCTCAAAGTGTTAAAATATTGATAAAAGGGTAAGAGAAAAAAATAGTTAAATAAAAAAATAATGATTAAAAAATATCCAAAACTATTCCAATAGTTATTGGATGATTTTATTTTAAACAATATTCATATTATATTCTAATATAATGAGTTTTTGACCATTTTAAATTGAAAATAATTTCTTAATAAAATAATTCTTTTAAGCATTCCTAAAGAGCCCCTCCTCCCCCTTATAGAAGGCCATCACCTATAACCCATTATTCACACCTCTCAAAGCCCTTGGATAATATAACCTATTCCCAAATAATCTCCCAACATCCCTCTATTCCTACTAAAATATTTCCTCTATACAGAAGGCAATTAAAGAAATCCCTCTGGATCAAAGTAAAAGAAGTAAACAGATTTGAGATAATGTCTTCTCACAAGTTCCTTTCCATTATTTTTCCTTCTCTGCTCCCAATGATCTTCTTATTCTTTTTTAAATAAAAAATACAGTATCCTTAATATACTATGTTTTTATATGAGAATTATTATAAATACACTTGCACACACCATCATCTAATAGGTATAGAACACACTATTTCTGGGGACGGCGAACTACTACTTCATGAAGCGATGATTGTTCAATCTTCTCCTACCACAAATTATGGTGGAAATTATGATGGAAATGTAATTATATATGATATATATGATATTTATTTTATCTCTATTATTCTTTAATTCTCATTTAGAACATACATTTAGGATTTTCATGTTGTATAAATATGATAATTGCTTTTGAGGAAGTGCAGAGAACCACCCCCTCAAAGTTATATTACTAGTTCATGAAATTCATGGAAAGTAAAAGATATTGTGTTAATGAACTTACGTAACATATATAAGATATTATATTATACTTGAATTATAATATATCTATTTTTGATTTAATTTTCATTCCATTAAAAATGAAAAATGAAAAGAATGTATCCTTCATGCGTATGTACATATTACTATCTCCATGAATGATGTATTTCATTTTCATATATCCAAATGTAATTAAATATTCTAAACACATATATACTGGATATATTTGATATCTAAATATTTATTATCATTCTGTTGATAAATTAATTTTGACCACATGGACAATTTTTAATTATAGCAAGTTCATTTTGACTCAAGTACCCAACATTGACAAAAAGACTGATATGAACTTGAATAATTATATGATTGTTGTCGCAATTTTATAACTGATATAAATGGAATAAAAAACATGAAAAGTGTTTTAAAGTAAGTATAAGTAACTTAAGTTTATTATTTATTGAGATAAATAATGAACAAGACAAGTCAAACACAAGGTAAGGGACTTCGTCTCAATCTTCGTTCATTGAGGCATAATTCAATTTATACGCGACTTTGTTTTATAAGTTGTACAATAAACCCCTTTAAAATTTACTTTTATTCAAAAGGAATATATTTTTTAAGAATAATTTTACTAAATGACAAAAATAATTTTTATTTTAAACTTACGCGATGAAAACGACCTTTCCACCACTTTGGGAAATATTTAATATTTGGCTCACTCAACAAGTCATAATGTTTTTTAAATAGAAAATAAATACCATATAATCATTTAACATATTTTTGGTATTGAAAATGGTTTTGATAATGGATTAATTATTCCAATACTTTAAAACATTATATTGCGATTGAAATGTGTAATTGTTATCTTTCCCTTATTCTTGTTCATGTGTTGTGATTATGTAATGGTTCTTGGGCATTTATTACGAGTACATGTGGTTCCGTGATAAACCTAGGATTAGTGAGCCCAAGATAACTATCCAATTCATTAGGTAACGTGATAAGGGTAAAAATTAATGTTTTTTCTAATAGATTTAGGAAATATACTATGATGCATATTCCAAATATAACTCCCTACGTAGCTATGAAAGCTACAATGTAAGTATGATATGGATGCCAAAAGTTACATATTTGATTTATGTTTACTATGTGTTATTCATAAATCTTATAATTTCATGAGGTATGTAAAGGAGATTATGTTTTTTATGTATTGATGGACAAATGTTTTCTTTCTTTATTTTATAACCCTTATAGATATTTTTATTCTCATCCCATGTTTTTGAAATGTTCCTCATTGGGTATAAGGAAGGTTAAGAGAATGGAGGTATTCTAGAATATTTATATCAAGAAAAGAATTATTTTTTTATTTAAGAAGTTTTAATATTGTGAAAAAATTGGATAGAGTATAGTAGTGTATACTTTTTGATCTTTTGAGATGTAATGTAATAGTTATGGAATAATTCTATAAATCTTAACTAGAAAATATACTCAATGTGAATTGTTGAGTTAACTCATGATTTCGTAATGTTTAAGGCTAGTGCCTTACACATTCTGCTTATCCAACTATAAAATAAACATTTTTTACATAGTGTAAAACTATTCTAATATGAGAAAAATCATTTAAATTGTGTAATTAAATGAATTACTCGAACTGTGGACCCTTCTCCCATTTCAATATGTTCCATCTACTATCCATGGGTAAAAATAGTGAATTTATGTGACTATGGGCACAATCCAGGTGGAATATGGCCATAAGATATTTTAACATAACCTCTTTACATGGTTTAGTATACCATGGTCATAGGTATTATATAAACATGGTCTACATGGACTGTGGACATATAATTCATTCCATATACATATTTCTAGGGTTTAGTAAAATTTGGTGTTAGCCTTGGAAAAAATAAATACACCAATCGAGGTTTGATCATGGTATCTCTTCTATAATCCTTCTAAAACCTTACCATTATATAAAACTCTAATATATGTGTTTATATATATATTTATATATGTTCATATAAATATAAATATATATAATTATAATTATTAATAATTTAAAATAATAAAAAAAATATTTTTTGGGGGAAGTCTATTCCCAAGGTAGACCAAAACTATGGCTATAGGAGGTATATTACAATGGATTATAAAAACCATGAAAATATATCATTTTCTAGATGGTTATATGAGTGGTTAAAAAAACAGTTCCAATACATTAATTTATATAGGGTTGTCTTTATTTTTTTAAAAACTACGGTAATTGGTTGGTAAATTTTCATGGTTTTCTAAAATTGTGGAAATATTTATATTTCTAGAGGATTTTCCCATAGTTTTCTAAAACTATTGAAATGGGTAATTTTTTTGAGGAATATTTACATGGTTTTAAATAATTGTGGAAATAATTGATTTTTTTGTGTCTATTTCTACATTTTATAATGACATATAAATAGGCCTTTCTCACTAATTTTCTAACTTTTTGGGCTTCCTATCTAACCAACTAACACAATTTCCTAAAACTATGGATATTTGTTATCCTATATCCATGGTTTTAAAAAATCATTGAAATAGGGTGCCTACAACCATGTTTTTCTAAACCGTGGCTATAGAAATGTGTTCAGAGGGTCATTTTCTTATTGTTTTATTCCATGTTATAGAATCAATTAATGGAAAACCAAATTCATACTCAAACATTAATTAAAAATCGATGTGAATTCAAGATAGAGTATATATCCTATATTTGGACTTTAACATGGAGGAGACATATGTGAAGAATTGTTGTAGACTTACTATGTGAAACAAACCTATACTAAACCAGAAGATCTCATGTGGGCTACTAGACTCTACGAGGTTTACTGAAATTTGAAATTTTTATTTTACATCCACCTAGATATAATCCTCAATATTGGTAGCTAATGGTATATTGAGACTAACATTTTTCATTTTGGACGTGCCCAGGTTGGTTTCAATCTCAAGGATATCCCCAATTTCATGGGAATCCCCGTCTTGGGGGATATGTACGAAAAATTTCACCCCCTCTTATTGTTTGAGATGATTTTAGGAGGAATAAGGCTTTATGAAATGATTTAATAGTACTTATTATAGTAGAGTTGAAAAATAAATTTCATTCATCCCACAAAATTCTTTTCAGCATATAGAAAAAAAATTCACTACTTCCTCATTGATCAATACATATGTGAAAAAAAACATATTTCACTACACAACATGCTTGTCAGTATTAGAATACGTATTGATACATACATGATGGAACCATTACATGAATTGGGATTAGAAAATAAATCAAAATCTTGGATCTAATCTTTTGTTAGTTTGATTTTTATCCATGATATTTAGTGGGTAGTTATTATTTTATTTAAATGTGCATAATGGGGTAAGGGTAAAAACATTTATAATGGCTACTTAAATGGCCTCTAGAATTGTAATGAATCTTATCATTCTATCATAACAGATACTTTACAAAGTGTCTTTTCCTGTTCAATGGTTTTAATCTAAATGTAAGACTTATATCCCAACCCATCTCTTACATAGATGGATAGTAGTGAACCTCATTGGATATGATCTAAGGAACATGTCATTGGGTCCTCAATTCCCATGTAATCATACATTTCTATAGATCAAAGGCATGAAATTTGTAGGAATGTATTTATATGTTCTAGATTACCTTTTTGGTAACCATTATCATTTTACCTTACATAATTAAAATCTTTCCTTGGAACATTTCTAATTGGAAACAAATCGTCCATTTCACGCTCATAACATGTTATGTTGAGGGGTTGAGTTCTTACTTAAAGGATTAACAATGTAAAAAAAAACTATCCCCACATGAAATTTCAGTTAAATCTCTAGTTATTATTCATTCTAGATATGGTAAATTTCCGTTTCATGGGTAATGTGGTGAGAAATATTCATTTTTATGTCCTCCATTCTAGTTTATGTTTATGCAAATAGACATAATCACCCCAATCACTCTACCTCCCACAGAGGCAATGATTATCTTTTCCACGGATTATTTTTTATCATGGGCAAAGAACTCCTATGCAATTGTTTTAAATTGAGTTCCTCTAAAATTTGTTTGCCACTATTTCAAATTCAAGTGGCAAGTCAGGAGGAAGAGAAGTGGGATGATGAAGTCATTGAGAAAGACTCCTTAGTCGATAAAAGAAAAAACTCAACTCCGCGACATGATATCATGATCATTGATTCTCCATGATAATATATTCAAATGTAATATCTATATTTACTAGTAACCAATGAGTTCCACACCAATTTTTATTTTCAATATTCATCAAGGAAAGATTCACTTAATCCAAAAATCCTACATATCTTTTTTATCACATCCAAACTAGTTGATCAGACTCATTTTGAGAGTGGTTATATCCAAGATTAAGTAATTATTCATGATTATGATATATCCTATAATACCTAGGATTCCATTTTCAATTGACTTATAAATGAAAGGTATTTTCATAATATATATTCCTTGATCACTAAGACCCTGATTTTCAATATTAGGAGGAAATTCAATAGTATCAATCAATTGTTGGTTGGTCTCAGAATAGTTGGATTTAATGATAGTAAAATATATTTGATTGTTCACTAATTTATTTTTATCTAAGACAAGCTTCAAAATCAAGAGAAAACCCTTCCTAACATTAATAGTGAGAACCATTAGACGAAACTCAAGGAGAATATTACCCACGAGTTGGCTTGGAACATTACTAAAGAATCAAAACTCCTTGACAAGGTTTCTACCCTGATTGAGGATATGAAGGAATACTAAAATCACATTATAAGGATGAGATTATTAATTTCATAATAATCACTCATCCTTGAGGCCCCTATGTGGGGGAATCAAGAGTTAGTCAAATATATTAAAAAGATTCATCCCCTAGCTATTTCTAGGGCTAACATTCATAAAGAACTTCAATGAATAATTGACAATTCTCATCATGCATTGAATTACCTAGAGAATCTTGATGAATAGATTCAAAATTACCATTTTCCACCTACTACCAATTATTTATGTTGTCAGAAAGAGGCTGAATCTAAATTTCTGTTCCATCAAGAACCTATTATTGATTTTATGATATTTATAAGGGTTCCAAAACCTAATGGGACAATGCAATTGTCGAGTTTTAAAATATAAAAAATTTCAAAACACTGTGAAGGGTACTTTTTAAAGAATGTTTTTATGATGAGAGACTCTAAATTGAAGGTTTTATTCTTCCACATTTTAAAATGAATTAATCCAGGTTATGTTTTAAATTATTGTTCATTCTAAAATATATTTTACTCTAAATTTTACCTTTTAATGTCATTTGAAATATCTAAAGTGAAAAATCATGAAAAATTTCACTCAATTGAATGTTGAAATTGCATAGATATAGTAAATTATGGTCATGAAACACATTATCTATTGAAATTATTTTCTCCAAGGCATGGATAATGGATATGTATATACTCATGTCCCATTATCATACAATATAGTTCATCTATTTAGATGTGAAATATTTCCTCCTGTTTGTGGCTCACATATGGGTATAGGCATAGGTTTCATCACCATAAATTGGATTTGGTCCATTCAAAATGGAATATTTCCTATTAAAAATGGATCATAAATGGTTATAGGTATAGGATTTATCGCCAAATTCTAGATTTGTCCTATTCTAATATAAATGATTTCCAAACGAGAATGGCTATTGGATGGGTATAATCATAGGTTCTATCACATTACACAAGATTTGGACTCTTATGATATAAAATGAGATTACTAAATGTGATGATAATCAGGAAGGTGAATACACTTAATGAGGATTATTATGATCAAGAGGCATCTAGTGCTCTAAAACCACACATTTGTGAATTTTGTGTGAATAGATAAATTGATATGTCAAGAAAAGGGGAGTGATATAATTTTTTCCTAGTATAAGGGACCTAGAGATCACAGAATAACTTTTTCTATGTTCATAGGGTGTATCATATTTGATTCGTGTCTCTTTTTTATATCCCAAAACATTACATAAGCATCAGATGGGATAATATTAATGGTTATGAAGTCATATTTTACATAGGTATCCCATTTTATATTTTCAACATAATATGATTTTTTTATCTTCATTTCTTTCTAAATAATAAATTGTTTTAAGATAGTAAAAGTTACATTTCTAGTGAGTATAGACTCAACTTTTTCTCAGGAAACCCTTTCAGGGTTTTAGCATTGTTAGTTATATGCCCCTTTCATTGGTCATTTTCCAGACCAGTTATTCTAATCAATAGATTCGGTTCTTAAGATCATACATTTTTTACCTAAAATAATAAGGTGGTATGCAAAGATGGGAAAATAAAACATTGTCTGAACAGAGATCTCGATGTTACGAATTTAATAGGGATAACAGACTGGTTCATGTAGATTAAGGTCATATTACATGGACTATAGATTGAAAAAATAGGTCACAAAGCTTTCAACATAGATTTTATTTTAGTATTATATATCTTTGAAAAAATAATGTAGGGAAGATAATATTTATATTAAGGTTAATGTGAAAAAAAAGTTGAATAAAATCTCGATGCCAACATAGAAAACATCTTAAAGGGGGGAATTCAGTCTATAGTCTTGATTTATGAAAAATTATGTCACATGTTTTAGGTTCATGTAATGAGGAAATGTCAAAGGATCATGAATGAATTTCAAAATCATTACCAAAAATTTATTATGATACACAGATGTGTAACATCAATGGTACAAAATTCACATGAATAATTGATTTATAGTTTCTGTAAAACATGACATGGAGAGTTTGAATTAAATATGATGAGCACATTCTCAAGGTGGTGGATAAGACATGTGACAACTCTTTATTTTTCTTGAAAAAAATGATGAATTGGGAACAAATCATATTTCTCTAGGAAAATATGTTCCGACCCATAATATTTGTGAATTTTTTATTTTTCCTATAATTTTATCCCAATCAATAAAAATGAAAATATAATTGTGTTGAGACTTGAATTTTACACAGATCTCCCTTTATGGGTTTTTAACTAAGGAATGTTATGACTATTTTACTTGAATTGTAAGGTCATGAGATTGTGAGCATCGAGGGATAGAGTTTAATGTATTATAGGTTTAACTAACATGTGTTAAATTTAAGGTCTTATAACTTTGAAAAACTATTTCTTTGTTTAAGTACACACATCATTGACCAATAAGTGTTGAATGTAAGGTTGTAGGTCCTTGACTATAAATGTGATAGAGTTTAGCAAAGAAGAGATTTTAAAGAACAAATATGAATGAAAGGATCATTTCCATTATAGATTTTCTCAAGGGGAGGGTACATAGAGTTTAACTTCTTTACTCTTGGACTATATGTTGAAAGGGGAGTGTGAAACTATAGCTTGATTAGGGTTCAAGGGCTATGAACACCCCAACACCTTTTGAATATGGAATGATGATGTTATAAATCACCACCTTAGGTTTTTCGATCAATATTTATGATATGGGATAGGTATGTAATAATTGATAATTGACCACATTTGAATGACGGTTTCCATAATGGTGTTTTCAGGGAATACATAGATTATAGACCCATTTTATTAAGACTAAAGCACACCTATGGTCTGTATTACATATTGGGTACACATATACATATCCATATTTGGTGTGTATGTATATCAAAATAGAGGTGTCCCATGAATCATGATGAACACTTTATTTATATCCATGAAAGTTTAATAGGAATCTATGACACTCGAGAGAAAATGTGTTTTTTATGGGAATTCTATGTTCATAAGAGATATTGAATACATTTTTGTCCTAAGGATACCATATATCTGTTATTGAGATCATTTATAGAAGAGTGAAAATCAATGATATTTTGTCATTTATTGTAGAATATTTGATTTGGTAATTACTAAAATTAATTAAATAAGAAGGGTAAAACCACACATACTTCTTAATCAATTTCTACACAGCCCTTAATCTTGTATCGAAGTGAAGTATTTTATATAAAAATTGGTTTGGAAATTTAGTGAGATATATTTTTATTCCAAAGAAAAAAATTAGGTTCATACCATAATCTTGAAGATAATAATCCTGAGTACTAGGATTTTGACTCCCATATATTTTAGAAGAATAAAATTATGTTTCATAGTGTACACATCATGAAACTGCAAGCTTAAATAAACAATGAAATGTTATTAATTAAATATAATCGATGTAACCTAGAAATTGAATAGGAGGGTTTGTATAGGATTAAAAACATTTTAAAAAATATATATAAAGGTCCAAATAAAAAAATTATTAATTAATTCTTATTAAATTAAAATTAAATTTTTAGTAAAGTCATTTTATGCATCAAAATATTTTTCCATTAAAAATGATATTTATTGTTCACTGTGAGAAAATATTATAATTAATTTATACAAATTTGAGAATTTTTATTCCATATATAGGATATAATTTTTTTTCTTCATCACATAGAAAAATGATAATTATTAATTTTGAATAATTTTCAGAATTGTTTGTTTTTAATTGAACTATGGAAAAAATTGATTTTCATTACAAATCATGTTTTTTTAAGTATTTTCAAATTAAAATTATATTTTGAATTATTTTTACAATATAATCATATAAATTTGATTAAAAATCTAATTATTTTTTTGAATGAATTTTATAAATAAATGTAATATGAAAACATATTTATACTTAGAGGGCCATTTTTATGAATATGTGTTCTACAATGTGGTTGACATTTTTATGTCAAATTATTTTCTAAAAATAATATGAATTGAATATAAAAAAATGGAATCAATATTTATAATAAAAACATCCACAAAAATTATAGTTCTCTTTTACTTTGGGTCATTATGAATTGTAACCATAGTAAATCTGTATTATATTTGTAATAGTAAGATGAGTTATTAAGGAATAAAAATAATATAATAAGGACTCAAAACCAACCCAAAACCTACCATTGTCATATTTTATGTGTTTATATCATAAAATACCATAACATTATATTTTATATTTTATATTTTATATTTTTCCTTCATATTGACATTTATAATATTTTGGAAATATATAATGTCAAAAATGACATTCTCTTTAAATTAATATCTATTAAATTGTTATATTAAGGAAAGATATAGTATATGTTTTTTTGATGTTTTTATATTTTAAATATAAATGATTTTATTATAATGGTAATTCATTTATAATTTTTTAGGAACGAAATAATTACCTTAATTTCTAACGCTACACAAATAAATTATTTAATCAGTTAACATAAAAATAAAAGAAATGATATTTAATTATTATAAGTAATGTAATTTGGAAAATTTAGTGTGCCCCGTGAATTTTTAAGATTATTATAATTTATAATTAATGTTCTAAAGACCAATATTAGAATTCAATATTTGTATTGATGGCATTAAAATTAAAATTAAATGAATTGTTTTGGAAATGAAATAAATTTTATTTTATCGAAATAATATTTGATTAAATTATTTAAAAATAACAAAAATATTTAAAGAGGAAAATTAGTGAATTATATGGTTAAAAATGTAATTTGATGTCTAATTATGAGTTAATAGTTTCCTAATAAGTAAAATTATAACCCTTTAAGAGTGAAAAATTTATTATCATCATTAAGTTTAAAATTTGTTAATTTGGGGGTTTAACCAAAATATATTGTGTAAAACACAACATGAACCTATATAAATTAGATTTAATGAATGGATTATAATAAAAAACATCCTTTTCATAAATAATATGTCCATTTTGAATAATTTTTCTCTAGAATCACTTTATTATAAATTAATCTTTTTAGAAATTACAAAAGTGGTCCACAACTCAATTATAAATGGGAACCTACACTTATCACTTATTAACTCATTTTAAGACATATAGCTCAAAAAATCCCTAAATAAATACCTCTCCAACATCCATTTATACATAATATATATTTAGGTCTTCCCAAAATATTAACCCTTGTATCCTTAGTATGATATTTAAAGGAGGTATTTCATAAAAGAGGTAATCACATTAACTAATCAATTAGTTTTTTTACTTCTTCTTTTTTACTTCTATAAATATGTGGTATTTATTAGTAAAAACAACTAAATTATCAGAATTATACTTATATGATAATTTGTATATGAAAGGACCATTATCTACCTTATTTACCATCAAATTTGAGGTGAAAGTATTACTCACGTGTACGTATGACAGACCTTCTCCATTAATTGATATAATTAATTTCTCATAAAAAATATTTTATGATTGGGATTAATTTTAATATATTTTATTTAGGAAATATTTATTCTTATATAATTATAATATCATATTTACATTCCTACCTTCCACTCTATTGGAAAAGGATAATTTCACTCATATGTACATGTGGACTTCCACCTGCATGAAATGATGTTATTCGTTCCTCATTTACATTTTACAAGGATGAAAATAAGGATGGATTATATGAATATATATTATATATATTATATAATAGTGATTCTTTGAATGTTAATTATTATTTACCTTTCATTCATTCCACCATTTGAAAAGTGAAAATAGTGTTCATGCTTACATACGACATACGGTCTCTAGGAACGATGTATTTAAATTTTTTATCTCTACTCTTTATTAATGACTATAAATATGTATGTAATGAATATATATGATATTTATATCATATTAAAAATTTATTATTTTATTTTGACATGATTATTTTATAAGGACGAGGACTACCAAACCGAAACATGAATGAAAAATAAAGAAGTTGACGCACTGAATGGTGATTTTAGTATCAATTTGTTAATTAATGGTTGATAAGATGTCATAAGTAAATAATAAATGGTATTATTTTTTATTATGGTTATGTTATATATTTATAATGAATATATATTTATTATAAATTTTATTCAAATTCATAAAACTAAATACGATATTTTAGGTAAGTTATTTTCATCTCTCTTTTATTTTTGTGAGACACAGGCTGTATTCCCCACTTAGTTATTTTATGTTGTATATGTATGATCCATGAATGTATTTTATTATTCTTATTATAAAATTTATGGAGATTTAAAAATACATAAAATTTTATTCCTTTCATGGATCTTATGATTCAATTGTTATCAGGGCGATAATGGTTTTCTTATATGATCTCATTATTTATCGGTATTGTATATGATTATGTTTCCAATGATTAATTCTTATGATATACCTCTCGATAAATTTATGAATTATCTTATCCTATGTTTATTTCCTTAAATTACATGTTTTCCATTCATTTTCTTCAACCTAAGTACTTAAAAGACTAAAAATATTTTTTTAAAGAAAATCAATTTTATTTCTCTCTTCAGTCAAAAAACCTTTTTATTCCATACCCATGTTTTCTAAAAAAAAAAAGTTGTTTTTTATATTAAGCTAGGATTTTTTAAATTCATTTTTACCAAATTATAAAAATTTAATAAATGATTTAAAAGAAGTATTTTGTTTCATTTTCTAAAAAAGTTACATATTCACTTTCTCAAAAATCTGAATGAAATTTTTTATTTTATCTTATGCACCATGAAAATAATTTCCTAACATAATGGACACTAAATATTGTAAATATTAATTTATGAATTTTAATGTTTTTTGAAAAAAAAAATTTGAATTACATTGTTAATTTTCAGTTTATAAAAATTTGTTTTCAAATTATAAATGGTATTTTCCATGATAATTATTTAATAATGTTATCCTAGTATTTCTTTTCAGCAAAGAAAATATCCCTTTATTTCACGTATTCATTCATGGGATATGATCCAAAGATGCCATCTTTATTCATACTCTATATGGTTTATTATTATAAGGACAATATTTTTATGAAATCTTTTTATTTCCCATGATTTATGCTATGACGAAATTTTTATAAACCCCATTTTTCTTAATCAATTATAATATGATGATGGTTTTATGATATATTTTCACACATATTTTTGATTTTCATAATGCGATGGTTGTTCCTGAGATTATACATCCGTCCAATGATTTTGGTTACATTGGATAACTCATGAGGTAAATATTTAATGTGTGAAAATGATTTCTGTTAAAATTTTCATATGTGGACCTGGATTTCATATCCATAAGATGATGAATGGGCCTTGTTTTCATATCCCTATGTTTAAACATCTACAGGGAATTTATGTTCAGAATATTATTTGTGGACCTGATTTCAGGTCTATAAATTTATGTTTGAGCCTAATTTCATGTCTTTAACCTAATGAGTAAACCTAATTCATCTTATGCATGTTCACAAATTTATATTGTTATGTGTCTACCACAATTAAATATCTTATGTCAATTTTATTCTCTCATGATTCATGTTCTCTGATTCCTTTATGTTTCATGCCTCTGAAACATCTAATATTTATTCAATCACACAATATTATGATCTATGATATATGGGGTATGGTTTTCAAAAGATATGATCTTGATCTCATACCCTTATCATCATGTTATGTTTATGTGATAATTGTATCTATTTTTTACCATTAATGAGAATATGAGATGACATTTTATTATGTTTTATATACCTATGTTATGAATAATGGTTTTAATTAGGCTATGTCAAAGAAAATTACCATGTACGAAGCTCTTTGTGGTAATTTTTGGTATCATTGCTAAAAATAGAAGATTGTGTATCTATTCTCTAAACACACAAAAATGTTATGGTCCTCAAATGTGTATTTAAAAAATATATTGAATATTCATCTATTAAGAGGTAATATCTTTTTATGAAAATAATGTGTTGATATTGTTGGTATCGGAGGAATGGTTTCATCTATATTTGGAGATTAGAATTAGAGAACTTTATTGAAAATAATTGGGATAAGACTTAGTATAAGATAACATCCTAATGCTTTAGTAAGGGAGTGATTATTTGATTATGCTAGAAATAAATCTTTCTATAGATACTCTATATGTATATGTTATTTCAATAGATTCATCTAAAGGTAATATACACAAACCAATTAGTCTATTATATCTCAGCAATAATTCTAGTGCATGAAGATTTTTCCCTTACAAAACAACTAGTTTGACACTCCCTCGGTATATACTGGGGTTAATTCCAATTTTATTTATAAAAAAATATGAAGGATTTAAAATTTTGATGATCATGGATAACCTATATTAAACCTAAGGTGTCATAGTTTCAAAATAAGGTGTATTTATTTAGATATCTTGTGATTTAAATTTCAATATTATCTAGTTTTTCAATTGGAATGTTTTTTCTATCACTAAAATTTTTGGTTTTATTCAATGGCTAGAACTCTAAGGAATCATGTGGAAAAAATGTGATGACAAAAGCAATGAATTCTATCATGAGAAAACAAACATCGTTGTAATTATGATGCAATATTTTTTGAATATTCTCACTCAATTATCTCAAGATATAAGGGGTAAAACATGTCATGTTGATCTTCCAAAGGTACCAAGTAGGGGGAAACATACCATAGATTATTTTCTGCAATAACATCCACCTTAATTTTATGGGACTTCGAATCCAGTGATTATTAGGAAATGCATAAATGCGATGGAAAATATATTTTTCATTCCTTATTCCTCAGAACATGAAAAATTTATCCTAGACACCTATCATTTGGAAGAATAAGTAAATAAGTGGTGGAATATTATTAAGAATATGAGGAAAGTGGTTGAAACTGACTATATATAATAGGATGAGTTTAAGGGGATATTTTTCCGTAAGTAATTCCCTCATATTTTACATAGAAATATACATAATAAATTAATTGATATTATAAATAATAATTATGATTCTGTTAGTACTTGATGTGGCTATTTTTAATAACATTTGCCACATCATTGCTTTTTTTGAGTATTTTATATGTCAAAACATTGTATTTTAATTAACAATAACTAACTGTTTTCAATTATGTACATTGATTTTTAAAATACTCATTTTTTATGAAAATATGTATTTTATTGATTATTTTTGTCAAATTAAATTATTTTAAAATTAGTTCATTAAATCTTCTTCCATTTTTTTATTCTTTTGTTTTTTTCATTTTAAATTTTAATTATTTCTATTCTTTTATTATATCATGTATTTTGTTTTTTGGTAATTAGTTTATTAATTATTACAATTTATTAATTATTTCTGTTATTAACTTTCAATTTAATAATGATAAATTCATTAATTTAATACTTAGTTATTTGATTTAATTTTAAAATTGTTAATAAATAATTCACTTTAGATTTTAATTCTTTAAATAATAAAATTAGTTTTAAAAAATTCATTCTATTCAAGTAATACTTTAATTTTATGAAAATTATTTGATTTTATTAATTATTTTAGTTAAATAATTTGATAACTAATTTAGGAGATTTTATTTCCATAGTTTTAATCATTTTAAATTAATTTGTTCGTTAATAATTATTAATGTTATAATAATTATTCCTTCGAAATAAAGTGTAATTAATTTTATTTTGTTTTTTAACTTTGTTTAATTTTTATTTAGTTCCTAATTGTATTTGTTAATTTAATGATTTAATTTATTTTTTGTTTTTGTTGTTGTGTAGGTGTTGCTCACTTTCCAACACCACCCATTTGTGACTCAAATGAGTGATCGACACCAACCATCAGTAACTCAAATGAGACACTAACGCCACCCATCAGTTACTCAAATGTGTCTCTGATGCCACCCATCGGTGACTCAAATGATTCACTAACACCTTCCATCCATCCCTCGAGTTACCAATACCACCCAATGATGACTCAAGTCATCATTCCTTCCCATTGAAATTTTTTTATAATTCATTATCACACCCATTTTCACCACTCACTATTGCTGCCATCGGTGATTCAACCTACTGACACCAACCAATGGACACCCCCATACTTCCTCAATCCATTCACCATTATCAACCTACCAACACTATCCCACACCTTCCAGTATCACTGATGACTCTCCATGGACTCACTAATGTCTACACCACCGACCCTGTCACCCCTCTATTTCACACTAGTAAACGAAACATAAAAGAAATATCATGAACAATGAAATTAAAACTACAACAATAATGAAAACAAAAAAATGTTCTATACTGAAAACTAAAAAATCTTATCACCATATCTGAACTAAAGTGACTACTCCATTGAAGACCACTTCACCCTTATTTAGAACCATCGTGCTGGTCTTCCTCTCTCGATGTATGCCGCTCTCTTTCTGCCATGTGCCTCATGACCCCCTTCTTCCTCAAGATCTAAATTGTCGGACCACTAAATCACCTAAACTGAGACCCCAAACCCTGAGCAGCAGTAACTCCCCATCCCCACAGTTGCTCCCTACCCACACCATTGATCCCTTCTCCCACCGAACCGAGGCGCACGATCCATCCACATGCCTCCCTTGATCTCTACATTACCTTTTTGAACCATCCCTTACATCTGGTCAAAAGACATGGCAACACTATTCCATAAGAACCCATCGCCACCCCCTTCTTCCCCATTCTACACAACCACCCCTCCTTTTTCTTTTTGTTTTTTACTTTCTCTAATTATATGTATTTTAATATATATATATATATATTAATAATAATGATAATAATATATTAATAGTTTATTAACAATTTTAAGATTATATTTAATATTACCTGTATACATTATATTAAACATAATATTTTTAATAGGTTAATAATTAATTCTATTATTTAATATATTAAAAAATTATTATTTATCTGATTATAAATAATTATTTTAATTGTAATTATAAATTGCATATTTATTATTTCATTTATATAACATTAATATTTACATGTATCTAAATTTATGTATATATTTTGATTTATAAACATAATACTTGTAATAAGTAGTTTAATTTCTATTATTTAGTTATTTTAAATTTCATTTACATTTAATAATTATTTAAAATTAATTAATTATTTTCTTTTATATTTTTATTTATTATAATTTTCTATATTATAATGAAATATATAACAATAAAAACATGTATATTAAAATATTAATTTTTAATTCTAATAAAATTTTAATTTAATTTTGCTTGTTTTCTGTTTTAGGGGGGATAGTGGTTCTTTGAGGGGGGTTGGGTTTCATTCAGTTATGGAGCATCAGTATGTATGACAGTTGAGGTGGGATTTCATTTTGAAGCCACCGAGTAGAGGGTGGGGAAGTGATCGATATGATTCTAGGGAGTTCCACAAGGTGAGGAGTAGAGTTGAATTAGGGAATTAAATCTTTTTTGGAGGGGGATACTTACACACACACTTACACATCTAGTACCTTCTATTAAAGATATCCAATTTCATCCCCAACATCAATGAACTCAAAAAAGTAGATTCCATGAGCTGGTTAGAGTAGACCATCACACTTCTCAATTCCCTAAGTGGGAGATCATGAGACATTCATCACATCATTCACCAATAAAGAAGAGTAGACCAAAACTGATCAGGCATATTGTTAGTGTTATCTGGAGATCAAACATGGAGATGAAATACTTTTCTTGTTACTCTATTTTGTGCATTTTTTTCTTTGATATGAACATATTTGTGTTTAACTTTGTTAATACATTGAATTAAAGAACTATAATCCACTAATTTTCTTTTGGGGGAGTTATCTGAGTCAGTTACAGTTGTTTTTCGCTTATTCATGCTCATTAATAAACTACATTTCCTCTCTCTCTCATTCACAATAGTAATTTCTCTCAAATCATCAAGAATAATTGTAAACTAATCTTGATCAAATCCTCACTAAAAATGTTCTTAATTTGATGTTTCTATTACAAATTAAATCAAACTCAAAACAGAGAGGCAACATTGAGTTCAACTGATATATAGAACTCAGTGATTTTCTGGTTTCCTCTTTACCAGTGATCAAGAGACATCTATAATTTATAAACTATGGAAGTCACCTAGTCACAAGTTGTCCAAATGAAAAATATATGTAGATTCTTTTAATCAGATCTAGATAATTATCTCTACTCCTTGAACAGGGGAAAACAAAATTGAAGATGAATAGTGGACTTCCCCTAGTTATCCATTTGTTATTTTGGATGTTTCATGCTTGTTGTCTACCTTCCTTTCTTGTCTTATTTCCCTCACTCACTCTCAAATGCACTTTTTCACTGAAAAAATTTCATCTACTTCACAGTTTCATTATCACCACTACTGTTTCACAACAATTTTTTGTGTGTTTTCCTTATTGGTCACTGAACACAAAATTTCCCATTCCCTGTGGCTCGACCGTATCTTACCGATGTACTAGGTGGTTAGTAGGATTATAAATTATAATTTATTCCCACCCTCAACAATTAATAGTGAGAAACTTTTTGCACCATTTTATAAGAGGAAGCATGCAATCACTAAAAAAATAAAACAAAAAATCACTTAAAAATAGATATTATTTAAAAAAACATAAAACTGCTAAAAATATTAAAAATAAAAATGTATAAAAAATCATAAAAAACCTCGAAAATATAAAAAATGGTTTGACTCTTTCCTCATGAAAACGTAGTGTATGTCTAAAAAAATAAGACCTTTCAATCCTAAAACTGAAAATCATCTAAAAACTTGAAGAAGAAAAAAAAATAAGTTAAAATAGAAATCAATAGAGATTTTTAAAAGGAGAACGTGAAAATCCACCAACTTAAAATTTTAACCAGCCTAGAATGATTAATCAACCAATAAATAAAACTATTGAGAGACACATTTCGAGAGAATTACTTCTTCCTTCAATCTCAAGCAACCCATCCTGCATTAGGATCTCGCCTATGTCTAGAAACTATTACACCATATAGTTCATGTTGTCTGAGTTTCAAACCATGAAAGGTATTCCTATTGAAGACTCTCTTTACTTCATTATATATTTCATTTTTAGTGTCCAACAGCTTCCACTAAGAAGTATAAGTTAAGAAGAACTTAAGCTAATAGTATTTCACTTTTACCACAAGGGAAATTCTATATCTTGGTCCCAACGGTTATAAGAAGATATATTTGTCACATGAGATAAAGTCTGTAATGTTTTTACCATGAAATTATATTCTAGGAGGTTAACATTTGAGATTAGGCAAAAAAACACTGGATTCCTATATATTTAGGGTGACCTATTTCAGGAATCCTAGGAAAATATAAGGGATTATTTAGGTAGTGTCCTAACCACTAGTGTACCGCTTGATTCATTATGAAAACATTCTACAACATCCCTACTCCTTACCACCAAAACGTGGTGGACCAGTCTGCTAGAGGGGACTTTAGTGATAGGACAACTATTGAGCTTAAATAAATTTTCGACACCCTAGTACAAATCTCTACGCACAAGTTCTCTAGAAGAGGAACCATTATTAAGAAGGAAACTACCCCTTCCCCATAATTTTAAGTCCAAGATACTGGGTCCCTCAATTAGAACAGTCACACCACACTTAGGAAGTAATTCCATCACTGTGGCATATATGGGAACTCACAGGTTTGTTTTCCCAATGTTGAAATACCCATTGAGTCTCTTTAGAGTTTCAGCTTTGTTGGATATGTTATAAGGATGATTCTTAGTGAAGACCCTTTTTCAAACACCTTTAAATATGGGTATCATAACCACCCAAACCATTCAGGTAGTGTATTCGGAGTCCTTCAACCTGTTGCCCCTCCTAGATTCTAGCAGCCTCATAGTCATCAATTCTAACCCCAACACCAACCTAAGTTTGAGTCTTCCAATTCCAAAGATGAGGTGAGGGGTATGTTTCACCAGTTGATAGGTGTATTTTATGAAAAAAATACTAATCAATATTTTGGTATTATTGAAAATTGATGCAGGAATGATAAACCTAGAAATTAAAATGGGGAATTTAGCTGGGGATGCTACAAATATAGTAAAAGGTAGACTACCAAGTACCACTGAAGTCAATTCCAGAGATAAAGTAATCTATATGACCCGAAAAGTGGTCTCTAAACCCATAAATAACTGAATAAATAATATCAAACGACTAGAAATAAAAATATGGTTGAATCTTAAAAGTTAAATCTGGAAAACTGGACAGAAGCACTGTGAGCCCCATTGTTTCTGCCATTCTAGATAAAAAACAGAAAAAAAATTTATTGAAAAAAAAATTAATAAAAAACAAAGAAAACAAATTGAAGGAATTTTTTTAATAAAAGGGTATAGGGATCCCCCCAATTATGAGAAACATTTCCCCTGTAACCCCTTTCCCATAAGAAATTAAAAAAATAACTCATAATTATGAAGTGATTAGATTTCTCAAATAAGTTTAACCTTTAAATCATATTCCTAGAATCTCTCATTAAAATCCAATCATTCTTAAAATAAATCAAGAAAATATGATCAAATAAAAATAAAATGGAATAATTTTCCACCTATAAATTAACAGAGGAGCGTAGTGTTGTTTTGAAAAATAAGATACCTCCTAATCTTTATGACCCAAGAAGATTTTCCATCCCCTACACATTTGGCGATATAGGTGGTAAGTTTAAATACATGTGTGATTTGGGAGATAGCATCAATTTGATACATCTTTCCCTTATCCAATACATGAGATTTGGAGTTCCACATCCCACCACTATTGTGCTATAGCTTTTTAAAAGAACCATCCATCATCTAGAGGGTAGGGTTGATGATTTTTTAGTGGGAGTAAGAAAGCTCTTTTTTCTCAATTGAATTTCTAATTATTGATATGGAGTGTCTAAAGGAGTTTCCTATCATCCTAAGTATGCCCTTCCTGGCTAAAGGGGGATCCGTGATAAGGGTAAGTTTGTTTTTAACTTGGGTGAAAAAAAATCAATGTTTTTAAGAAAATAAAAGAATGCACACACCCAATATTTCCAAAATATGAGCTGCAAGTTATTGAGGGTACTGTTATTGAGGTGGAAGAAGTGTTTCTAAGGATGATAGAGGAAGTCAAGAGTGAACCTGGGATTCCTACTACAACATGCATGGGGATCAGTTCTTGTAAAGTGAGAGTCTATTGATGAGAATGGGGGACTATTTTTAGAGAATCTATATGAGTTTTCTATGAAACATATTCTATACCAAATAGAGGATGCTATGTTTAGGGAAACTTTTCTTGAAGTTCTAGATATGAGGATGACTCCTTCTATACTGCCTTCTTCATGAGGTAGCATGAAGACCATGGCCCACCTGGGCCTAAGTGTCTTCCATATTGTGAATCATCACCCATTCTTGTACTCAAATGCCTCCCTACACACCTCGAATATTCCTTTCAATGAAAGAGTTACACACTGCCTATGATCATTTCATCAAATCTGGTGGTTGTCTAATAGGAAAACTTCTTAATAGTTTTAAGGAATTACATGTCTGTCATGGTCTATAAAATTTCTAATATAAAGGGAATAAGTCTAGCCTTGTGTATGCCCAAAATTCTCATGGAACCTATGAGTAATCATTGAGTGGAATCCCAAAGGATACTAAACCCACACATAAATGAAGTAATTATAAAAAAAAAAATTATAAGGAATCTTGATGCTAGGATAGTTTTTCCCATTTTTGACTGCCCTTGGGTAAGTCCAATCCAAGTGGTTCCGAAAAAAGTGGAGTTATAGTGGTCACTAATGGTAGAAATGGGAAAATCCAAATATGGTAAGTGAACAAATGGAGAGTATGTATAGACTATAGGAATTTTAATGGTACCTCAAGAAAGTAACTCTTTTCCATGACACTCTTTGACCAAATGTTGTAGATATTGGAAGGAAATGAATATTTAGGTTCTCTTAATGGTTACAACTAGATTTCCATTTCTCTTAAGGATCAATAGAAAACCACCATCACTTCCCCATTTGGGGAATTCTTCTACCCTCAGATTCCATTTTCCTTGTGTGGTTCTTATGCAACATTTCAGAGGTGCATGATTTTTGTATTCTCATATATGATTGAAAAGATAATTGAACTCTTCATGGATGAATGTTTAGTAGTGGGAGGTAATTTTATAAACTGCCTAGAAAATTTTGAACTTGTTCTAGAAATATTCCAAGAGACCAATATAGTCCTAATCTATAAAAAGTTTTAATTCATGGAAACTGAGGCCACTGTGTTGGGTCACAAAGTGTATAAGAATAGGTTGGAGGTCTATAATTTCAATGTATAGGTCATCCTAAAGGTACCACCATATGAACAAGTCAAATGAATTAGAAGCCTTTTAGGACGTGTTTTGTTTTACAAGAGGTTCATTAATGACATTTCTAAAATCACAAGAATACTATTATCCAAGCTAATGAACAAAAGTCCCATTTTTTTATGAAAACTTTCTAGAGTTCTTTAATCTACTCAAGGATAAGCTGAAAAAATCACATGTTATCACTTCCCATGACTAACCACTCCCTTTTCAATTAATGTGTCATTCTAGTGATTTGGTATTAGGTGTTATTTTGGGGAAGAGGAAAGATAGGAAACCACATGTTATTTATTATGCTAGAAAACTGTTGGATGTTTCCCAAAAGAATTATTCTTCCATTGAGAAGTAATTTTCTGTTGTGATATTTCTTTTGGAAAAGTTTAGGTAGAACTTTATAGGGTCTAGATTTTTCATTTTCTCTAATCATATATCCCTTAAGTAGTTTTGTGATAAGAAGGATTCTAAAGCAAGAATGATGAGATGGACCCTTTTTTTATAGGAGTTTTAATTAGTTATGAAGGATAATAATGGGGCAGAGAATGTTGTGGTAGAACACTTTTCTAGGATTCCAAATTCTCAATGTGAGTAGCAAAGAGAGATCAACACCTCATTCCCTAATGAACAATTGTGTGATGCTTCTATGCAGTAGTCTTCTTGGTTTTCAAATAATGATAATTTTATGGTAGTAGGTTTCATAACCTAGGACCTATCACACAAACAAAGAAAGAGGTTCATTTCGGAATTGAAATATTTTTTTGGGATAACCCTCTTCTCTTTAAGATGTATACTAATGGTATTTTAAGTAGATGTGTTGCTGAGGAAATAATATTTCCCATACTTGGGAGCCAAAATTCATCACATTAGGGTGGGAATTACAGATTATAAAGGACTACATATAAGGTTATGTAGGATATTTATTATTGGCCTATATTATTCAAAGATTCTAGGAGTATGATCATAGGATGTGAAAAATATCAAATGATGAGAAATGTAGAAAGAAGGTAAGAGTTTCCACAAAAAGGAATTCTTAAGGTTAAAATTTTTTATTTCTAGGGGTTGGATGTCATTATAATATTTCCATCCTCTTATGGTAATGAATACATACTTGTTTCTATGGACTTTGTGTCGAAGTGGGTTGAGGTAGTGGCTCTTCCCAACAACCCTGCAGCTATTGTGGCCAAATTTATCAATAAAAACATTTTTCCAAGGTTTTCTGTGCCAAGAGAATCCATCACTAACAATGGTACTCACATAAAAAAAATTAAATTCAGGATATTGATAGAGAATTATAGGTGTTTATATAGGACATGTCCCACATACTATCCACACTCTAATGTCTATGCAGAAGTTTTGAATAGGGAGCGTAAAGGGATTTTGGAGAACACAATTTCCAACTCTAGGAAAGATTGGTCAGTGAAGCTAGACGAGGCTCTTTGGGCCTATAAAACTGCTTATAAGACTCATATTGGTATTTCACCTTATATAATGCTTTTTGGGAAATAATTTCATCTACTAGTTGAGTTTTAGCACAAATCATTTTAGATAGTGAAGGCCCCCAACTTTGATTTCAAGTCTACTGGTGAAAGGATTTTGTTAGAACTGGTTGAGAATGAGGAGACTAGAATGGAGTCTTATGAAAAAGATGAAATTTATAAATAGAAAAAAAAGGAATTTCAAGACTAAATAATTAAAAATAGGAATTTTAATGTTATTGAGATGGTATTTCTTTTTAATTCTAGACTTGAATACTTTCTTGTTAAGTTAACACCAAGTGGGATGGACCTTTTACCATTTTGAGAGTTTTGGTAAATGGAGTTATGGAGCTAGTTGGAGAAGAGAACAAACCATTCTTGGTAAATGGTTAGAGGATCAAGAATATTTTAAAGGGCATCCAAAGGTCTTTGATTGCATCTCTATGTTGGAAGAATGATCCTTCTCATGTCCAAATGAGGAGTATAAACTATGAGTTTCATGGGAACTTAACCATGATATTTATGATGTTTTATTTTTTCTTTTTTGAATAAAAATAACTATTTCTGCTTATTCTATAATGTGATCCCTAGTCTTTATGAAGGTGCCTCATGACCTACTACTGCTATATAGAGCTATTAATTCGAGAAACTTGGTACAGGAAACCCAAGGGAGCAGTCCACTACTTCGTATAGACAACATATCTTCAACAAAACCCTTGGATAAATTTTCTTCTACTTAATATTTTGGATTCTTAGGTTCACTTTCGGAACTTAATGGTATTTAATAGGAATAAACACATAGTGCATCCAAAGAGGATATTTCAAATGAAAATTAATGGTTAAAGATTTAATTTTCTAGGGAAGTGTTTTTTTCTCCCTTTAAATTTAATTTTATATTCATTTTATACTATCTATTGCATGCATGCTACTAGGAATTAATTTTATGAGAGTCCCTCTGGTATTTTTGAAAGGTGTAATTTATATTTTTCAGATTGGGAGCTTACTAATTAAAATCTATTGAGTTGAACAGTTTGATAAATAGAATTGTGGAACATAATTGCACCCAATGCACTCACATTGATTCAACAATTATTATGTATTCATTTCATTACACGTTTTTCTTGTTCAAAAAAATACCTATTTTTTGTTTATATATATATATATATTTATTTATTTATTTATTGTGTGAAAAATATTTCCTTTTCAACTTTACTTCCACCCCTAAAAAAGGTTTTCAAAGCCTGATCAATGTCCCCCATCATAGAATTGAACATTGGGAATAATGATGTGATTTAATTATGTGGGAGAAGGGTAATTTTTTGGTCATTTCAAATTAACCCTAATGTTTTTGTCAAAAAAATGGTCATAAGTTTTAAAAAAAATCAAAAAATTTCAAAAAATTCAATTTCATTCATCACCAAAGAGTAGTTTGAGTCCAGTTGGAACTTCAATTTTGTTATGCCTAATAGATTACTACTTCCTAGATGTAGAGAGTGGAAAATTGTCTGAAACTGTTAAGGAAGAATAATTGTTGAATTGTGTGGTTCACTATCTTATGGAATTTCATGATTAGAAACTGATGAAATGACTATGATAAGAATTTTTTTTGGATTGTGATCAATTACTTAGGTAAATAAAAATTTTCATTATAACCTACGAGACTTACTTATTTTAATATATATATATATATATATTTATTTATTTATTTAATCACTTGAAGAAGTCAACTCAACTGATAAATATTTAAGTCTTTTTTAACTAGAGTAAAATAGGTTAATGGCATCCCATGGTGTTTCCCTAGGATAAGATGGACTAGGTGAATTTCATTTAATAAGTAAAAGCCAATTTTAACTTGAATAAGTGTTATGCACAGTGCCTTTCACATGGAATATAGATGGGGAAAATTGAAATAATTTTTCCATGTCAAAAATGAACTCACTAAGGTGAGGGGAATTTTGAACCCAAATGAATAAGGGAATAATTTACATAATTTAAATTTATTTCAGTTGAATCAATTATGTGATGAAATTATTGGACACTAATTTTTGGAACCTATGATAATGTGAATCTGGATGGTGCCTTTGGTTAAGGTTTTAATTCCACTTAATTTAATATGTCACCACACCTTGAATTAGAACATCCATGGAAAATTGGTTTATTACAATTAATGATATCATATAAGAGGCACAACATACATGAAAGTGTATGACTTTGTGCAACCTTCAATTTCCAGAGAGTTTTTGAAGCTAGGTAGGAAAAAAATTTTGAATATATTCTTGAAAATCTTAAATTGTCTACAACTCTAATTTTTAGAGTCATGGCATGCACTTTTTGAACTCAATTTACCAATCCATATTTTATGTTTATAAAATTTAAATGGAATGTATTTGTTTGAGGAATAAAAAAGACTTAACTATGGGGGAGTTTTTTGTGGCTGTTTTTAATAAAATTTTCTACAACATTTACTTTTTTTAGTGTATTTTAAATGCCAAAACGTTTTATTTTAATTAATAATCACTAATTGTTACCAATTTTGATCATTTATTTTTTAAAATAGTCATCTTTTATAAAAATGCGTATTTTGTTGATTATTTTTTTCACTTTAAATAATTTTAGAATTAGTACATTCATTCTGCTTTAACTTTTTGTTATTCTTTTTTTATATATATATTTTATTCTTTTTATTTTTCATTATATCTTTTATTTTATTTTTTTTAATATTTATTTTATTAATTTTTTTAATTTACTAATTCATTTTTAATTAATTTTCAATTTAATAATGTTAAATTCATTAATTTAATACTCACTTATTAGATTTAATTTTAAAATTGAAAAATAAACAATTCACATTCGTTTTTAATTCATTAAATAATCAAATTAGTTTTAACAATTTAATTTTATTCATGTAATAATTCTATTTTAATTTAATTCTATAATTTCATTAATTTTTTTATTAAATTGATTAGAGAAATCATTTAATAAAATTTCAATAATTTTTTTTTTGTTTTGAATTAATTTATTTGTAAATAATTTTAAAAGATAAATAAATTATTTCTTTAATATAATGTGTAATTAATTTTATTTTGGTAGTATATTTGTTGATTTTTATATAGATTTTTATTTTACATGTTAATTTAATTTTTGTCTTTTTTTTATTGTGCGGGTGTTGACGACTTATCGAAACCACCAATAGATGATTCAAATGATTCCCCAAAAGCACCCATCAGTGATTCAAATGGGTTACCAACACCACCCAACAGTGACTCGAGCCATCTTTCTTTTGATTTTATATTTTTTCATGAGTCACCATCACACCCATATTCACCACTCACTGTAGCTACCATTAGTGACTCAACCTACCAACACCAACCGACAAATACCCCCATTCATCCTTCAGCCACTCAACATCCATTTACCTACGGACACTGCCTCGCACCTTCTTGTCTCTCTGACGCCTCTTCGTGGACTCACCGATACTGACACCACCAACCCTGTCACCCCTCCATTTCACACTATCAATTGAAACAAAAAAGCAATAGCAACAACAATGAAATTCAAACCACATGAAAAAACCCAACCATAAAATTGTTCTAGACTAAGAACTTAGAAATCAAATCACCAGATCTGAACTAAATATGTGTCGTCATTGAAGACCACACAACCCATGTTAAGCGCCACCACGCCCATCTTCCACTCTGGATTTCTATCATGTGTCTCCATCTATGTGCCTCACAACTCTATTCTCCCACTAGATCTGAACCATTGGACCGTTAACTCACCATAATCGAGACCCCAATCCCTAGGCAGTGGCAACTCTCCACCCCCACTGTCACTCCCTTCCCACATCGTCGATCCCTTCTCCCACAATCTTGAGTCACCTATGCCATCCACACCACCTTGAAGCATCATATACCTTAATATCTATCTTCCCTTGATGAACTAGCCCTTGCCTCCGGTCAAGCACCAAGGTGGTGCTACTTCGCATGAACCTGGTGTCTCCCCCTTCTTCGCCATTCAACCTAAAACCCCACTCCTCCTTTTTCATCTTTTTTTTTGTTCCAATTATATTTAATTTAATATGTGTGTGTAATAATAATAATATATTAATAACTTGTTAGTAGTATCATGATTATATTTAATAATACTTTTATACATTATGTTTACCATAACAACTTTTTAATAGTTTAATAATACATTATAATTATATTATTTATTTAAAAAAAATTCATTTTTTATTTGATTATAAATAATTATTTTTCTTTTAATTATAAATTTTACATTTATTATCTAAAATATATAACTTCAATATTTATATGTATTTAAATATATGTGCATATTTTAAGTTATAAATATAATACTTGTAATTATTATAGTTTTCATTATTCAATTTTTTTTATTACTTTTTATCTATTAATTATTTCTTTCCTTTTCCATTTATATATATTATAATTATCTAAATTATTATGAAATATATAATAATAATAACATGTATATTAAAATATTTATATTTAATTCTAATATAGTTTTAATTTACTTATATTTTTTCTCAATTTTAGGGGGACCATGGTTCTTGGGTGGGGACTTTTCATTTGGTTACACATCATCATCTTCAGGGACAATTGAGGGGGAATTTCATTGTGAAGGCATGTGGTGGAGTCTGGGGAGGTGATATGCATGATCCCAAAGAGTTCCATAGGGTTAGGAGAGGAGTTGAATTGGAGGCTTCATCAATTTTAGGGAGGGGACACTTACACCCTCCCTTCCACATCTAGTACCATTCATTCACGACTTCTAGTTTTTTCCACAGCTTCTTTATCCATGTGCAATAGATTCTGTGAGCCCATCAAAGAACCCCATCACTCTTCGCGATTACCAAGGTTGATGATCCAGAGACATACGTCACTTCATTCACCATCAAGCAGGAGTAGAGCACAACTGATTGGTGAGAGAGTTAGTGATTTCTGGAGGTCAAGAAATCAAACAAAATTCTTTTCTTATTTCTCTATTTTGTGCATTTTTTCTTTGATATGGACATATTTATGTTTTTAATTTTTATGACTTTTAATTCAGTGAAAATGTACATCTAATTTCCTTCTAGAAAGTTAGTTGATCCATTTTAAGTTTTTTTTCTCTAGTTCATGCACGTTTCATAACTATATTGCCTCTCTATCTCAATTTTTAAATAGTAATTTTTCTCAACGAATCAAGAATCAATGAAAACTAATCTTGATAAAATACTAATTCAAACATTTTGATATCAGTTCTTCACTAATTGGATCTTAACTGGTGATCAAGATACATATGTAGTTGATAAACTATGGATGTCACTACGTCACAAGTTTACCAGATGACAAATCTTAACAACTACCATAAATCAGATCAAGAAAATTTAACTCTTACACATGAACACGGGTAAACAATATTAATGTTTTCTAGTGGACTCATCCATGCTTATCCATTGATTATTTTCATTGTTACATGCTTGGTGTCTACCTTTTTTTTCTTCTTGTACTCTCTAAATCTCTCATTCACTTCATAACTTAAAATTTTTTATAAAATTCACAGTTTCATCATCACCACCATTGTTTCACCACTATTTTTTTGTGTGTTTTTGTTTTAGTTTTGATTGTGTTTTTCGGTCACTAAGCACAAAATTAATCTCTCCATGTGGTTTGACACAGTCTTACCACAATACTATGTAGTAAGTAAGTTTATAAATTCAAATTTGTTCCCACGCTCAACAACGCATGGATTGTAGTACCTCATAGGAGAGTTTTATAAGATGTGAAATGTGTATGTATATATTAATCATCAGACAAGAAATAAAATTTAACCATTTATTTAATGTTTTAAATCCAAGTCCATGAAGGGAAATATCTGCAAGGAACATTGGAAACTATAGATAAATAATTCTATGTCCACTCAATGTTGAAATTTAAAGTGGAAACCGTCATGGTTCTGGTGAGAATAAAAGGAAGATGGAGTTTCCTAGAAGCTATAATGGTATATCATAGAATGGGATGAAAAAATTCAAACTTATATTTTCCAAAAATGTAGTAAGGATCACTCAAGTGAATTATTTAAATGAACTAGGGGATTCTTCAAGTGTGCGAGTCCTAACCATCAAGCAAAGTAATGTTGAAGTAATGTGAAGAATCTCGTTAATGGAATGAATAGAGAGGGAGTTCAATAGAATACACCACTCACACATTAATTCTATAAATGAATGGATTTTTGGAATTATGTGAATCAATTACCTAATCCATGATCTAAAAAAGTAAATATTAATTAAAACCACTAACTACAATGGAAAAAAGATAACTATTATGAAATAACAACAGTTTTGGTGAATCATGAAAATTAGGGCACACTTATCCTATATTGACGAGTTATAGATTTTTTATTGAAGTTTTTATGAAAGAGACCTATAAATAAATTTATCTTGTAGTGAATTTTGATGTGATTATGATAATTCATTATGTCTCCATATCTATATTTTAGAATAAGGGAATCAAATTGGATTTTCTGAATCAACTCATGTACATATATTGGTGAAAGGGTGAACCCATAATCATAATGGAAATTTATTTGTCTAATATATGATCTTATTTAAAGAATAAAGGGAGAATTAATTTTTGGATCATATAGTATTTTAATGTGTATTTATGGTGATTTATGTTATTAATAGAAATGACTAACCTATTTTGAAGATTATATTATTTGGGAAAATTTTTTAAAAAAATTAATATGGATTGATGTTATTTGGAGGAAATGATAAATTTATCATTGAAGAATATTTTTTCAAATCAGTATAATATTTGTATTTAAATCGTAATATAGAATATTTTTATGAATTTTAATTTTGGTTATTTATACAAATATCTAATTTATGTTTGGGTGTTATTGTTAAAGATTTGGTGGTTAATGTTTCTTTTATTCATATGATGGTTTATTAAATTTTTGAATTATCTTTTGATATCCATTTTATTTTTGAATAAGATTTAAATATATTATTAATATTTTGATATTCTTTTTTGATAATGAAGTTAATTTTAGTATTTCTGGCATAACAATTTCATCATGAATAATCGCACATTGAGAAATGATGATTTTTTATAGAAAATGATTAATGGATGAAATAATACTTGTAAAATAAGTAAAATTCATTATATTTTTTATAAATAGTAAATTAATTCTTAAAATATATGAAAAGGATATTAAAATAACAATTTTTTCATATTAACTTCATTTATGATGAATCATTGGTTTTTTTCCCATCACAAATTCATGGTTTTGTGGTCGTTGATGTTCCCTTTAATGTATTCTCTATCCCTCATTAATAGTACATTGGAATTAGTGTTTTCTTAAATCTATATATTTTTAATTATCACTAAAATTATCATATTTGGAAACCTGGTTTTTTGTTGTTCAATATTACCTTAATGTTTCTCTTTCCCTCTTTTTAAGAGGTAGTTTTATTAACACATTTTACGATGTCGGTTTTCAATAATGAAATTTTATATTGTTTTTATGAATATGGTGGGTGGCGCTTTGGTCAAAAGACCAAATAAATTTTATTTGCAAAAAAAAAAGAGGTTACATGAGTTGAAAAGAAGGAATCATATTACAATCTTTAAAATGCAAAGGAATCAGGTTTTCTAGGAGCTCCTCCAGCCAGGTTATGTCCTGGGAAACTCCTTTATTGGAGAGACCATCTGTAACCATATTTTCTTCTCGATAGTTATGTGTTGAAATGTAGTTGATGTCATTGAGAGAGTGAAGACATTTCATCCACCACGTAGTAAGTGGGCAAGCTAGTTGATTCTACCCCTTCCAGATGTTCTGCACTACAGTAGTATAATCACAAATTTTATATTGTAAAAATCATTATTAACAAGAAAATTTTCAAATAGTTTGGGGGGATTTACAAAAATAAGGATACTTTTAACACCCTAAGATTTTATTAGAATAATATTATGTCTGATAGCATATACAACCTGAAATAATGATCTTAAAAGAACGACGAAAAACTATTATTTAAAATTTACCATTATAACCTAACCATTGAATATGTGCGTCTGAATAATATTAACCAAGTTATTAAATAAATATGAAAAACCTTCCAAATAAAAATGTATTCATTAATTCTTAGTAAATGATCATTTAATTTTTACTAAATTCATTTTATGCATCCAAAATAAAGTTTCTTTAAAAGTGATATTTATTGATTATTTATGGGAAAAATATTAAAATTCATTATTACTACTTCTAAAAAACATATTTGAGAAAGAGGTTTATATTTTTTAATTAATAATAAATAAATAATATTATGATCAATTATTGATAATTTTACGAATGGTTTGACTTTTCAATAACTAGTGAAAAATAATAATTTTTATTAAAAAAATTGATTTTCTTATAAAGTATTTACAAGTAAAATTATATTTTAATTTTTTAAAATATAATTATTTAATTTTTTATAAATAATATAATTATGGTCTTTAAAAATAATTTTATCCTTTATTTTGATATGAAAACATTTTTATACTTACCGAGTAATTTTTCTGAAAAACAGTTTTTCATTGTATTTTTCATTTTTATGTTAAATTAATTTATAAAACTTTTAAAAATCGAATCCTTATAAATAGATTCCATATTTCGAATCTGAATAATTTTTTTGAAATATATAACTTTTACTTTTTGGAACATTGAATAGGGACCATAATAAATTTTAAATATCACTATAAAGGTAAAATGTGTTAATTGTGGTTAAAACTAATATAATAAGGTCTCAAAATTAATCCAAATCATTATTTAATCCTATTATATTAGTTTATTTTGTTAAATACCTTCCAATTTGTGAATATATGTCATTTTTGTTCTTTTCTACCTTGATAATGACTTTCACCATATATATGTAAAAGATAAAGTCAAAAATTTCATTCTCTTGTCTTTAATATCTATTAAATTCTTACATAATTAAAAAATATTATAAATTTAGTTCCAAATGTGTATTTTAAATATGAATGATTTCTTTAAAATTTTAATTTATTTTAATTTTTTTGAATGGTATAATTACCTTAAAATATTATGCAACGCTAATATAGTAATTATTCAATTAACAAAAAAATATAATAAATGATTTAAAAAAATTTCACCATATTGTAATTTGGACAAATTAGTGGTCCCAATGAATTTTTAATATAGTTATTATTTATTATTAATGTTTTAATGTCTTATATATGAATTAAATATTTCTATTGATGTCATTAAAAGTAAAATTATATAAATTGTGTTAAAAACAAATTTAATGATATTTTATGGAAATAATATTTTTTTTTTAATTATTTATAAATTATAAAAATAAAAAAATAATAAAACAATGATAATATATTTTAAAATATTTTATCCATATTACATCATGTGTCAATATTTAGTTTATACATAAAATTATAAACCTTTAAGATTTAAAATGTTGTTACCATTGTTAAAGTTAAAATGGATAATCTAAGGGGTTAAACAATAAAATAAGGTTTAAAACACCACATAAACCAATGAAAAATATTTTTATTTATGGTATTAAAACAAAATAAGACATTATGTTTGAATATATTTCAATCTTGATGAATTTTTCTTGTGAATTAATATATTTTAATTTACTCTTTTATGAAATTAGGAAGGTGTCCCTTTCCTCAATTTTGAAAGGGTGCCTCCTCCCATCACTTATCCACGCATTTTGAGACATATATCATTAATATAACCTACAAAAATAACTACCAAAAATCCTTATAAAAATAATAGAGTTTATTTTCTTCTTCAATGACCAACCCTATGATCATTAAGAGGAGATCTAAAGGTGTTCTTAAAAAGAAGAGGAGTTTCCCTTAATCAATCACAATTATTTTAAATCTTAATTTATCTAAACTAAATATATGGTATTTATAATAAAATAATTTGTTCATTATACTCAATATAATTAAATATTATTATTATTATTATTATTATGAAACCACCATTATCCACACTCCTTCCCATAAATGGGAAGTCAAAGTAGTGATCGTACGTACATACATCTCACCATTTCTACATAGAAATATATATTTTTTATAATCACCATATTTAATATATTTTTATTATGATACATAACTATGATTATGAAATTATAATATCATACCTACCGTCTTAACTTATAATATTTTGGGAAACTGTAACATCGCTTATGCATACATGTGCACTACCACCTCCTTGAAGTGATGTGATTCTTTTTTCATTTTCATTCTACAAAGATGGTAATAATGGTGGATTTACTGAATATAAAATCCCTATATGATATAATAATTATCCAATTAAAGTTATTTACTATTTAGTTTCCTTTAATTCCACTCATCTAAAATAAAAAATTGGTTACATGCGTATATACAGTCTACCATCACCATAAATAGTGTAATTAATTTTTCTATCTATAGCTTTTTCGAATGGCTTTATATATGTATAAAATGAATAAATATGATATTTATATCATAATTAATATTTTTTAGATTATTTATCCATGATAAATGTACATGTACTTAGAATGGAAGACTGAAACCTGTATGAAAAACAAATAAGTTTTTACCCAAAAAGTGCTTGTAATAAAAAATTGTCGATAATCAGGTGATAAGATTTCATAAGTAAACCATAAATTATAGGATAGATGTTATTATGGTTATATAATACAATTATAAAAATATATATATTTATCATATAGTGGTTTTTAATTCATAAAAATAATTACAGGACTTAAGGTAAGGGATTCACATCTCACTTTTATTTCTGTGAGACTAATTCCATATTCACCACATGTTTGTTTTATGTAGTGAATATACTACCCAAGAATTTATTTAATGATTTTTATTATCTAATTTATATATATTTACATATACATATAATTTTATATATTTCATGATGCTTACTATTCAAATATTACCAATGCGTTGAGGTTTTTATGTTACAATATCATTATTTATTGGGATTAGTTTTGATTATGTTTCTGATGAAAAATTATTATGATATTTCTCTCAAAAAACTAATTAGTTTAATTTTTATATGTTTATTTATTTAAAATATATGTTTCCTTTAATTTTATACAACTTAATTACTCAAGATACTAAAAATATGTTTTTGAGGAAATTTGAGTTTATTTCTCTCCTTGGTCAAAAATATTTTTTCTTACTTATACATAATTTATAAAAACGTTTCAAAGAAGGTTATTACTATAATAATATGGTTTTCTAAAGTCATTTTTACAATGTCGACCTTTTTACAAAATAAATTAAATTTAATATTCTTATTTTTTCAAAATGTGGTACTTTTTTTACCTTTTATAAAAATTTGTGAAGATCGTTTTCTTTTAACTTATAAGGAAAGAATAGAATTTCCCATCATTATGAATGATAAATATTATAAAGGTTAAAACTTTTGTTTCCAACTCTATTTTCAATAAAAATGATTTTTTTAGTATTGTGTGATTTTTTATTTTTTTAAAAGTGATTTTCGATGTGGAATCAGTATTTTACTCGGGAATATTTTAATTATATTATAATGGAATTTTTATTCATCAAATACAACAACTATTTATTTCACATATGATTTAATATGGATATGATCCAAGTATAGCTTTCATATAATTCTCTATATGATTTATGTTCATTATGAAAATATTTTTATGAAACTCATTTCATTTCCACAGGTTATTCTATAATGGAATTATATAAAACCCACTTAATTTCATGGGTTCTAATATGATAAATTTTTATGATATTATAGAATAAATTTGTATTATTTTTATTATTTAATGTGTGGAATTATAATTACGTACCTCCCAAATGAATTTGGTAATGATGGAAAACTTGTGGGATAAATTGTTTATGTGTGAACCCAATTTTATGTTCACAATTTTATATGTGGACTTTGATTTCATGTCCATAAGATTATGTATGCCCTTGGGTTTTATGTTTACAATTTTATGTATATAGATTAATTTAATGTTCATAAGATAATGTGTGAATCCATTTTCTTGTAGATAATTTTATGCGAGGGCCTTATTTCATCACTTTAACTTAATAAGTGATCCAATTTTTAATTATACATGTTCACGAAGTTATAATTATATGTATATTATATAGACCTATGTATTATAACACTATTATTCTAGAATGTCTCCTATTCATTGATTCATTTATGTTTCATTTATTATAAACTACCATGATTTCTTCCATGACTAAATTTTAAGATATAAGGTATGCAATATATGGTTTTCAAATGTTATGATCATATTCTCATAACCTTATACTCATGGTATGTTTATATGATCATCAGTGTCTCACTTGTTTAACCATACTAAGCATCTTAGATCACCATTTCTTATGTTTCTAATCCCCGGGATATGGATATTTTTTTAAGTACGGTATATCTTAGAAGAGTTCTATGTGGGATTATGTTTTTGGGATATATTGAAGATCATTCATGAAATCAGAATATTGCATATCTAGTATCCAAAGACACTACAACATTATATCCATAGAATTTTTATCAATAAATTATACTGAATATTAATATATTACTATGTAATATCTATGTATAAAAATCAAGGGTTTCTAGAGGGATTCTCAAATATGTATAGTCGTGTTGTCCTGATGTATGGGCCTGTATGTCATGCACTGCCACATGGATTTGGCTCTCATGTAGGATAGATGATTCATTTGGAACAGGTTACTCTGAGATTTTATGTTCATGAAGGATAGAAATTATTTTGTGCATTTTGATTTTATACATCAATGACTTGAATGGCGTAAAAGTTACTATCATACAAAAAAAATTACATTGGTTTCATAGTGTTTAATGTCATGTAATAAGGACCATAATAAAATATAGTGTCACTAACCAACCCACTAGGGTCCCCACATTAACCAAAAATATGAAAAGTGTGACATCCAAATCCTAACTTTAATATAATAGGGGTTAGAGACTAGCACCAAGAAACCATAACCATCACATGGGAGGTTTCAACATAATAATCCTACATCAATAGAAACATATAAAACAAACCATAAAAAGGCTGAATTACCACATATGATATAAATAACTAGATAAAACATAAATATGCATGTGTACCTCTCAAGTGGATAAGATAAGAGAGCCACTGTGTCACATAATCTCTAATTTAGACTATTCTGACCCTAGAATCTCACTGGCTCTACCAAGATCCATCTCCACATTACTAGGTCCAAAATTCCTCCAATTTGTATGTTATATGAAAATTCACACCAACAGTGGACAACAAGGCTCATGTAGGGGTGGGTAGAAAAAATACTTTGAATGATTACTATAAAATTTATAGGAAACATGCTCGTAGGTTTTCTACAATAAGGTCAAACAATATGACCACTTAATAGAACCTAAGGGGTACATGGCCTGAGAAGAATACATCATTAAACACCCACACATAATCATTAACCTATGTGGAATGGGAAACTGGGGAAAACACAACTAGTAACTCATTTTAATTGTGGGTACACTCAAATATGTCTTTCTCCTTAGGTGAAGACACTTATATCCTCAACATCCACCATAGAAAACTAACTTGATCAGTCATGGGAAAAAGTAATTCCTCTCAACACCATCAACACTCCCAAGGGAAACTAATGTGTTTCTTAGTCAGTGATGGTTATAGTGAACCATAAGTTTCATACATAAATATTACATCTTAATATATTAATATTCATTACATAACATTTAAATCCATGAAATAATCACATTTAAAATCTTTGGAAACTTATAAACATAAAAAACTAATTCATAAAATTTCTACACTATCCTTACTTATTTCTTCATAACTAGAATCATTCTTAGACATATTATACCTAATACCATTCTTCATAAATTGGGGAAATGAAACATAAGAATAGACAGAGCTCAGATACTTGTTAAGGGTAAGCATGGGATATATTAATGATCACATAAGAATAACATGATATTAAGAGTATAATACCATGATATTAATGTTTGAAAACCATACATTTCATATAAAATATCATAATATTAATTCATGGAATAAATCATTGAAGTTTATTAAACATGAATCATAATGGAATCAAATAACATGATCTGTGAGAGCATAATATAGGCAAATTACATGGAGTTTTCTCATAAAAATAAGAATAAAAAATCATTTCCTTAGTAGGAAAGGATCATTTCCATGACTATCATAGTGGAATGTGTTCACTCCACAATCCATCATAGTTTTCAAGGTTCACTCCCAATACTATCATTGTGGAAAAATTACACTACTAAAATTTGTTCACTCTCTATTCCAGTCTTATTTATCTCAAGATATATCAATATTTACCCAATTTATGATATAGAGATATAGGTACCACCAATAACATAATTAAAATAAACCTTATGTGTGTAATGAGATTATAATTAATTCATCATATCATAACCTGAGATAATTAATGGGCTTCATAAAAATTTTATCATACAACAACATGTGGAAAAGAAATAGGTTTTGTAAACATTTCATCATAACAAAACCCATGGAAAAGAAATCGATCTTATAAATATTTTGCCATTATTTTCCAAAAAAACCATAAAAAGAATAAGGATGGTATCCATAGATCATATCCCCAGTAAATAATTTAAGAAATCATGGGTTTTTTTTCAATGAATATAAATACCATTAAAAGATCATTTAAATATTCTTAACAAAAATAATCATTCCATATTTTAAATCAGTTATTAAATAACTACACAATTATAAAAGAACAAAATTCATTAAAAAGAATATTGTATACTTATAAATCCTGATTCAATAAAATTAACCATGATGGTCGGAAAATCCAATCATTCCATGTAAAACCCCGAGATTTTATGAAAAATATTCTTTTTAATTTCATTAATGTATTTTGTTGTACGCTACAACAAAAGGAGCTTGCACAACACGTATCCTTGACTTGCCTTGCATTACACGCAATCACGACCTTCCTCGATAGCGTGTGTAGTACGCAATAATGAGTTTCACTAAATAACAATATACTATTAAAATATTATTAAAACTAGCCGTTATGAATAGTAATAACCACTTTTTGAAATTTTGTAAATTTTACATTTCAAAATGGACTTCATTTTTGGATTCGTAATATCGAAATTATCTTAGGGTGAAATTTTTGGTACTTTTCGAATAACTTTCATTTTCTGATGAATAGTGAAAATTACTAAATCTTAATTAAAAACAAACTTTTTAATCGAAATAATTAATAGTGATAAATTATTAATTTCAGTCGTTTTAAAGTATAGTTAGAATATATTTTTACAATTTAATACAATGTTGGTCATTGGATGTAATTTCACATTTAATCCAGACACAATCAAGTGTCAATCTATTGATAGTTATTATCTCTTAAAAACACTATATTTGTTTTGACGACGGGTTTTAATTTTTAAATTAATTATTACAACCGATATGTTTTGAATTTGTTAAAATAGACATTATTTTTGAATTCATAATATCAAATATAGCTTAGGCCTAATTTTTGGTATTTTTCTGGAAACTTTCATTTTTTGATGAATAGTGAAACCACTAAGTGGTAGTTAAAAAAATGAATTTTTCATAAAACTTAATTTTACCGCTTCTTTGAGTGAAATTTCAAAAATCCGAGAGACATGATTGATGTCAGTAAGTAAAATGTGGTTCAATGAGATGAAAATAATTTTTGGTGAATAGTAACATTTTACTTTTTTTTACCACGGTTAAAAGTAAATAGGGCAATTAAGGGTAAAAATGATATTATTATTACCCTAACACATTTCCTAATTATATTGGATAATTTTAATTCGACCAAAAAAAGCCTTAGGAATAAAATATGACCATTTAGGCCCACATGGATTAGATTATGACATTTATTATTAATTTATTTAAAAAGGGTTAAAATAGTTAAAATCAAAGTTTAATAAGTATATCATATTTAATACAAGGTTATACATAAGATAATTCGACTATAAATATTAATTATAGAGCTAAAATTATTTCCTAAATAATGATATTTTATTTGTAATTTTTAGACTTTAAATAAGTTAATTTATTTATGACACAAAGATGATGCAATAATTATCTTATTAATGAAATATTGACATAATTGATGTTATAAATACCCAAATAAATGTAATTTGAGACTTTTTATGAATTACACTAATTTTATAGGTTAATAGGACATGTTATTATTTATTTAATAAACTTTTTTCGAAATAATAATTCTGTTATGATTTTCACAAAAATTAATTACTAAATAGTGTCAAAATTGACATAAAAGAGTTTTTAAAACAAATATTATATTATTGATTGTTATTTTATTTATAAAAATATAATGTTCGGCCAAGATACTTATATCATGATATGTGTATAATTAATGGACCACTTGGGGGTCTCTTGGATGTATATGGTAAGTTTATTAACTATATAATATAAAAATACAAAGTGACATGGTAAATGTCAATCTAATTAACTAAGAGTTAAAACTAAAAGGTAAGGTTAATATAATGACCTAAACTTTCCTAAATTCTATTTTATGAGATGATTTCGACCCATCCCCACCTTAGCTTCGAAATAAATCAATTTGGAGCGATTTGAAACCGAATTTGGCTTTATAATAAAATAATATTTTTAGTTATTCCAAAGGTGCCCCTCTCCTCCCTTATAAAAGGGATCCTCCTCCCTCTCTTCCTCACACCACATTGAGCCTTAAAGCTCGCCCAAACCCTGAAAAATTATCTTCTCCACTTCCCTAGAAACATCCTAGAGGTCATGGGCTTCTTCAAAGACCAATTTTAGTGCCCTAAGAGGAAGAATCAAAGAGGCGCTTCAAAAAAGAGGTAATGTCCGTTACCAATTCTTTCATCTTTATTTCTTCTTCCACTTATTCTTATTAGGTTGTTTCATTATGAAGTAATAACATAAGTATCACTAATATACTGATATGTTATTATAAGTATGAAACAACCTTAGTTCACCATCTATCCATCCAACAGAAAACGAAATCACCACGCGTGCGTACGTACGGAATACCGTCTCCACGCCGTGGTGTAATCTATTTTCCACCACCACCTTACTTGGATGGGTATAATGGTGTAAAAAATAACTATATATGATTATTGTAAAGTGATATTGATTCTAAAATATTATACATACACTCCAATGCAATTCCACGATCATGAGAACGATATCATCGCTCGTGCGTACGTACGGACTACCGTCTCCACGACGCGATGAGATTCATTCTCCACGTTATCCATTCATGAATGATTATAAAGTATATATAATAAGTAATCATGAAATATATTAAATAATAATGATACTGGATTTATGTGTATATATATGTATGTCATCTACTTAATTCCATTCAACTCAATAAGGAAAAGAAAGCAGCGTTAATGCGTACGTACGGTCTACCGTCTCCATGAACGGTGTATTTCTTTCCATTTACTGATCTATTATATATATATATATATTCTGAATATATATTATATATAAATCATGTATTATATTTTGAAATTAATTAATCATGATCTAAGAAATCATATGAATAATTACAAGTCAAAACACGGACGACAAATGAAACGATTTTACCCAAAACGCTCTTTAACAATGAATTTACAAAAGAACGGGTAATATAAAGCCATAAGTGAACCATATATGATATCATAACAATGATTATGATTCTGTAATAAGTAAATGACATTATTTAAATCATTATACAGGAGGTTCGGACACTTACGAAGAAAATCGGACCTAGGGTAAGGGAAATATCACTATCTCATTTTTATCCAAGATTGTTTATACTTCAGAAATTACTGGGGTGTATTTTATCATCCACATCCATGTTTTCAAAATATGTAATATTGTTTCCATCCACCTACAATTTTTTAAATAAAATTTTACCCTTTGGTGAGTTTTTAGTAAAAGATATGAAAAGAATCTTTTGTCGTTTTTCGTACAAGGAATTTTTTGACTTTTCCGACAAAAGTATGAGAAGAATGTTTTTTTAACTTATATGGCACGAATGGATTTTTACGGTTACATAAAGCCTAATTTTAATGAAACTTCCTCCAAAAAATTTCATGACTATTTACAACAAAATATCTTTCTTTTAAAATTGCATGGCATTTTGTGAAAAGAAAATGATTTTCAAGAAGAAATGATATTTTCCTCAAGAATTCATTTGAAGTGCTTTATGAAAACCATTTTTCATCTAAGATGAAATTATTTTATATGTGTATGTTTCAAGTTTAATGTCTCTATGATTTACATGGTTCAATTTTTGTATGATGAAATGTCCATTTGTTTTATATGGACTATGAAATGATGGGATGATGTTTATGAAACCCATTTTATTCTTTGGGTTATGATGAATGTTTTATGTTTATTTTGTTGCAAAAGTAAGAATGATTTCATTATGAGATGGGTGGGACCTATATCTCCATCCAATGCATTGGGTAATGATTTATATCTCATGAGATAGACATGGCTGGAACGGAATGTTAAACTGGTTCAGTAATACAGGACTGGAACGAGGAGTGAACTCGATTCAGAAAGGGACTTTGTCCACTAAGATGTTCTTGGCAGCAATGCCTTGGATACTACGGAAATCATATCATGTGCTTAATGTTTTCCACAATTACATGTTTTATTCCCATGCTATTTTATCATTATTAATGTTTCATTATGATCTATGTCTTGCTTACTTCCATGTTTTATGTCATTACTCAAGATTTTTATGTTTAAACATTATGTTCATGTTTTTATGTTCATATGTATATGGTATGTTTTATTTTATACATGCTTACCCTTACTGAGCATTTGAGCTCACCCTTTTTATGTTTTCTTTTGCCCAGGATATAAAGAAATGTTTTAGGTAAGAAAAAAAAGGGGAAGATCTTTATGGGAGATGTCGAAGATCTTTCACCACGATTAGAAGATTACATTCCAAGTTTCCAAAGACACTAAACTATTACGGTCATTTTATCTCTGTTTTTTTTTATGTATTAAGTATTCCGCTAATGTAATGTAATGTCCATGTACGTCAAGATTCGGGTCTCAACATTTGGTATCAGAGGAAAAGTTTAGTCAACCTTTGGTAACTAGGATGCGAAAACGTTAGTGAGATCCCAAGAGATATTTCTAAGGTATGTCTAGGGATGTCCCTAAGGATAAGTATTAGTATAGGATATAGTTCTAGAACTATGGGAATGATATTAGATTAAACCAAAGATGTTAGATATTGAAGTTACTCCCCCTTTATTATGATTTTTTCCACTCACACTATTCTTTTTGGGTTTTAGAAAATGGATGGAAACAAGATGATTCACGATAATAGAGGATATGATGGACAATGGAATGATATTATTTATGATCAACCAAATGTAATGGGATTTGGAGGTCCAAACATCACTGTTCTTTCGGATCAGAAATCTCATAATATGATCAATAAAGTAAAATTTGGTATGTTTTCTGACTCGGCTAATAAGAGAAAGATGGAGTTTCATGATGATCATAGAGGAATGAAAGTTCAATTTCCCCTATGTAAATAATGTGGGAAGAGGCATCAAGGAGAATGTTTCAAAGGAACTGGAAGATGCTTTGGGTGTGGAAAAGAAGGACACAAATACAATAAGTGCAAAGGAAAAGGTTCAGTTAAAACCAGGGATGAGGATAATGGTATTGCTACGACATCAACAATGGTTAAATGTTTTAAATGTGGAATGTACAGGCATTATGCAAACCAATGCCCTAAGGTAAAGTCTCATGAGGAGAATCATTATGGTCGTATGGGTAGTATTTATGTCGATGGTGATGAAGAGACTACAAATGATATGTGAGATGAAAGAATTGTTGAAGCTTGGTCAATGGTTTATGAATGTAGTGGAATGATTACATGTTTATAATGTGTACGGTTGTATAAGTAATCTCATGGTACTATGGATTAAAGAGAAATCTAAGGATTGTTACACTGTTGTCTTTCCTTGAGTTTTTAAAGTGTATGATTAATGGTACCAGTATCCATGAAAGGTTATTTAGATATTTCTGGAATGTAGATGACATGCACATAATGAAGGGATAAGGATAAAATTAAATGTTTGATAGTATTCATGAGCTCATGACTGCTATAAGGATAAGTTCATAACATGGTTTGAGTATATAGAATTTTAGGATTTTAGTATGTGGAAAGAGTTAACTTTTGACAGCATTCATGTTTTCACTAAGGTTTAATGGGTATTCATTTTTCAAGAGAATACATGATTAAGGTATTCACATGATTGTAATGTGACCAACAAGATATATGGGGGATAAATGATGGTATTCACATGCTTGGTTGATGACATTTCAAGTAATCATTTTCTTTATACTGTGAGCTTGGACCGAAGTATTTTAGATAAGCCTAAAGATTCGAATAGATTATGTTGGACATAAGTTAATATTTTTTAAGGATAAAACTTTTTTTTAATATTATTTATGGGATGTTATAGTAATATAGCTTTAGAAAAAGGACAACCTGCAGGATGGGTGACAGCCCATCGCGTCGGACTAGGCTGTGGGAATCGAACCCACAACCAAAGTGCGACTGGCCTTTATCGCCTACCACTGGCCTAGAGGAAGTCCCTGTTTAGTAGAAACTAGTTCAATTATATTAAGACGTATGATATATGAAGTATAAGTCCATTTTAGGAACTACATATGATTAATCTCACTATAGATTGACTTATTTATTTTTGATAACTTTTATAACATTTTGTTTGAGACAGATGGAATGACCCATAATTCTATCACATGAGCTGCTAACACTTCACGAATGAAAAATTAAACATCATTTCTTTAAGAGATGAAGTGGAAATTATCCAAAGAATGAACAACGGTGAGACTGTACCAAAATCACTAAAGTATTTCTTCTATTTCCAATTTCATCAATTTTAGGGAAATGATCTTGAAAACCAAAAATGTTGTTCTAGTTCCCCTATATCTGATGAATCATATGGTACCTTATATCGTCACAAATTTATGGTTTTGTGATTTCTGGCTTTTCCAAAGCCATGTTCTCTACCACTCTCCATCAAAACATGATGGTTAGATTTCTCTTCCATATCTATATTTTCACCTATGTGGAAACCTAGTGATTAGTTTGTTTGGGTAACTGTTTCATTTCATAATTTTGTTTTTAAAGATTGGTTTTGGTATTCCTATTTATGATTTCGGTTTTTATTAAAGAAACTTTCGAGTACTAAACCATTTATAACCCCGACGAATTTCGAGGGCGAAATTCATTTAAAAGGGGGGTAGAATGTAACACCCTGAGATTTTATGAAAAATATTCTTTTTAATTTCATTAATGTCTTGTGTTGTATGCTACACCAAAAGGAGATTTCGCAACACGCATCCTTGACTTTCCTTGCATTACACGCAATCGCGACCTTCCTCGATAGCATGTGTAGTACGCAATAACGAGTTTCACTAAACAACAATATGCTATTAAAATATTATTAGAACTAGCCGTTATGAATAGTAATAACCACTTTTTGAAATTTTTTAAATTTTAGTTTTCAAAATGGACTTCATTTTTGGATTCGGAATATCGAAATTAGCTTAGGGTGAAATTTTGGTACTTTTCGGATAACTTTCATTTTCTGATGAATAGTGAAAATTACTAAAATTTAATTAAAAACAACATTTTTAATAGAAATAATTAATAGGGATAAATTCTTAATTTGAGTGGTTTTAAAGTATATTTAAAATAAATTTTTACAATTTAATACAATGTTGGTCATTGGATATAATTTCACATTTAAACCAGACATAAACAAGTGTCAATATTTTGATAGTTATTATCTCTTAAAAACACGCTATTTGTTTTGACAACGAGATTTAATTTTTAAATTAATTAATGAAACTGATATGTTTTGAATTTAGTAAAATATACATCATTTTTGAATTCTTAATATCAAATATATCTTAGGCCTAATTTTTGGTATTTTTGTGGAAACATTCATTTTTTTGATGAATAGTGAAACCACTAAGTGGTAGTTAAAAAAATGAATTTTTCATAAAAAATAATTTTACCGCTTCTTTGAGTGGAATTTCAAAAATCCGAGAGACACGGTTGATGTCAGTAAGTAAAATTTGGTTCAATGAGATGAAAATAATTTTTGGTGAATAATAACATTTTACTTTTTTTTACCACGGTTAAAAGTAAATAGGGTAATTAAGGGTAAAAATGATATTATTATTACCCTAACACATGTCCTAATTCTATTGGATAAGTGTAATTCGACCAAAAACAACCTTAGTAATAAAATATGACCATTTAGGCCCACTTGTATTAGATTAAGACATTTATTATTAATTTATTTAAGGAAGGGTTAAAATAGTTAAAATCTATGTTTAATAAGTATATCATTTTTAATACAGGGTTATACATAAGATAAATTCGACTATAAATATTCATTGTTAAGATAAAATTATTTCCTACATAATGATATTTTATTTGTAATTTTTAGACTTTAAATAAGTTAATTTATTCATGACACAAAGATGATGCAATAATTATCTTATTAATGAAATATTGACATAATTGATGTTTTAAATACCCAAATAAATATAATTTGAGACTTTTTATGAATTACACTAATTTTATAGGTTAATAGGACATGTTAGTATTGATTTAATTAACTTTTTTCGAAATAATCATTCTGTTATGATTTTCACAAAAATCAACTACTAAATTGTGTCAAAATTGACATAAAATAGTTTTTAAAACAAATATTATATTATTGATTGTTAGTTTATTCTTAAAAATCTAAGGATCGGCCAAGATACTTATATATTGATAGGTGTATCATTAATGGTCCACTTGGGGGTCTATTGGTTGTATATGGTATGTTTATTAACTATATAATATAAAAATACAAAGTGACATGGTAAATGTCAATCTAATTAACTATGTGATAAAACTAAAAGATAAGGTTAATATAATGCCCTAAACATGTCTAAATTATATTGTATGAGGTGATTTCGACCCATCCCCACCTTTTCTTTTAAATAAATCAATTTGGAGCTATTTGAAACCGAATTTGGATTTATAATAAAATAATATTTTTAGTTATTCCAAAGGTGACCCTCTCCTCCCTTATAAAAGGGATCCTCCTCCCTCTCTTCCTAACACTACATTGAGCCTTCAGGATCTGACATCCCATGACAAATTCTCTTCTCCACTTCCCTAGCAACATCCTAGAGTTCCTGGGCTTCTTCAAAGACCAATTTTAGTGACCTAAGTGGAAGACTCAAAGAGGCGCTTCAAAGAAGAGGTAATGTCTGTTACCAATTCTTTCATCTTTATTTCGTCTTCCACTTCTTCTTCTTAGGTTTTTTAATTATGAAGTAATAACATCAGAATCACTCATATACTGATATGTTATTATAAGTATGAAACATCCTTATTTCACCATCTATCCATCCTACAGAAAACGAAATCACCGCCCGTGCGTACGTACGGAATATCGTCTACACGCCGTGGTGTAATCTATTTTCCACCACCACCTTACTTGGATGGGTATAATGGTGTAAATAATAACTATATATGATTATTTTAAAGTGATATATATTCTGAAATATTATACATACACTCCAATTCAATTCCACGATCATGAGAACGGTCTCATCGCTCGTGCGTACGTACGGACTACCATCTCCACGACGCGATGAGATTCATTCTCCACGTTAACCATTCATGAATGATTATAAAGTATATATAATAAGTAATCATGAAATATATGAAATAATAATTATACTGTATTAATGTGTATATATATGTATGTCATCTACTTAATTCCATTCAACTCAATAAGGAAAAGAAAACAGCGTTCATGCGTACGTACGGTCTACCGTCTCCTTGAACGGTTTATTTATTTCCATTTACTGATCTATTATATATATATATTCTGAATATATATTATATATAAATCTTGTTTTATATTCTTTAATTATGTAATCATGATCTATGTAATCATATGAATAATTACAAGTCAAAACATGAACGACAAATGAAACGATTTTACCCAAAACGCTCTTTAACATGGAATTTACAAAAGAATGGGTAGTATAAAGCCATAAGTGAACCATATATGATATCATAACAATGAGTATGATTCTGGAATAAGTAAATGACATTATTTAAATCATTATACAGGAGGTTCGGACACTTACGATGCAAATCGTACCTAAGATAAGGGAAATATCACAATCCCATTTTTATCCGAGATTGATTATACTTCAGAAATTACTGGGGTGTATTTTATCATCCACATCCATGTTTCAAAAATATGTAATATTATTTCCATCTACCTACAATTTTTTAAATCCAATTTTACCCTTTGGTGAGTTTTTAGTAAAATATATGAATGGAATATTTTGTCGTTTTTCGTATGAGGTATTTTTTGACTTTTCCGACAAAAGTACGAGAAGAATGTTTTTTACTTGTACAACACGAATGGATTTTTACAGTTTTATAAAGCCTAATTTTCATGAAACTTACATAAAAAATTTCATGAATATTTACAACAAAATATATTTCTTTTAAAATTTCATGGCATTTTGTGAAAAGAAAATGATTTTCAAGAAGAAATGATATTTTCCTAAAGAATTCATTTGAAGTGCTTTATCAAAACCATTTTTCATATAAGATGAAATTATTTCATATGTGTATGTTTCAAGTTTAATGTCTCTATGATTTGCATGGTTCACTTTTCGTATGATGAAATGTCCATTTATTTTATATGGATTATGAAATGATGGGATGATGTTTATGAAACCCATTTTATTCTTTGGGTTATGATGAATGTTTTATGTTTATTTTGTGGAACAAGTAAGAATGATTTCATTATGAGATAGGTGGGACCAATATCTCCCTCCAATGCATTGGGTAAAGATTTATATCTCATGAGATAGACATGGCTGGAACGGCAACTTAAACCGGCTCAGTAATACCGGACTGGAATGAGGAGTGAACTCGATTCAGAATGGGACTTTGTCCACTAAGATGGTCTTGGCAGCAATGCCTTGGCTACTATGGAAATAATATCATGTGCTTAATGGTTTCCACAATTACATTTTTTTATTCCCATGCTATTTTATCATTCTTAATGTTTTATTATGATCTATGTCTTGCGTACTTCCATGTTTTATGTCATTGCTCAAGCTTTGGATGTTTAAACATTATTTTCATGTTTTTAATTTCAAATGTATATGGTATGTTTTATATTATCCATGATTACCCTTTCTGAGCATTTGAACTCACCCTTTTTATGTTTTCTTTTCCCCAGGATATAAATAAAGGTTTTAGGTAAGAAAAAAGGGGAAGATCTTTATGGGAGATGTCGAAGATCTTTCACCACGATTAGAAGATTACGTTCTAAGTTTCCAAAGACACTAAACTATTACGGTCCTTGTGTGTCTATTTTTGTTATGTATTAAGTATTCCGCTAATGTAATTTAATGTCCATGTATGACAAGATTCGGGTCTCTACATTCCATATAGGTTAAAAACAATCCTTCTATACTATTTTAGAAAAATTAAAAAGTAACTCGTTTGGAAAAAAATAAAATGAATCATTTAAAAAAAATTAAAATTTCAATAATCTTTAAAAATGACTTTATAAAATAATAGGATAATATAAAAAAACATTTTTACAACACTTTTAGAAAACATTTCTATAGAATAAAATGTATTTCCAACAAAAGAGGGAAATAAAGTCGGTTTAATATAAATATATATTTTTGGTCCTTGTAGTATATAATATTGAGAAAATGAAAATAAAAAATGTATTTTAAACAAAAACCCATAGAATAATAAATTTACTATGTTCCTTTATAGATAGATCATAAGATTTTGTCTTGGTAAAATTAATCACAAAAAATCTTGATAAATAATGAGATTGTAACATAAAATTGTTACCTTAAGTTTACCTTGATTTGAAAGCACTCTAACAACCTATATAATAAATTTTAATTTATAACAATTATATCAGATAGTAATTTAATGAATTATAAAATCATTTATTTCCTATTTATAAAATTTAAAAACCTACTTTTATCTACAATTTTTTTTAAAATCGTCATTTTTGTTTGTTAACTATTTCGTTTATCATGAGTTTTTCATTTCAGTAGTTCCAGTCCATTGACATTAATCTTGGTTCCATGATCTCCAAAATGTTAATCATGATATATATATATATATCATATATATTAATTACAATAATTTTTATATCCTTACATAAAATTAATAGATATAAAAAATAATTACACCACTCATGGACATAGTAAGACGTACGTGAGCTGGAACGTTGTTTTCATTTTCTCTGCTGATGGAATGAATGAAAGTTAAATATTAATTAAAAATTTTAAGATAATTATTATAAGATATTTATAATATATATTAATATAATTATTATTCATTACCATATAAGAAAAATATAAATAAAAAATGAATCACATTGCTTCTTAAAGGGGGTAGTTCACACGTACGCCTGAACGACTTTATCATTTTCCCAAGGATTGGATGGTATGATGTTATACATGATATCATGATTATATAAGTATAATTATATCTTACATATAATATTTAAATATTAAACCTTTGATAACACCGATCCATTAAATATAGTGATGAAAAATTAATTGTATTACTACATAGAGACGGTTAGACATATGTACGCATGGGCGATACATTCACTTATCATTTAATGGTAAATAGGGTGTATAAAGGTATTATCATGACAATAATAAAATTAAATAATAATTATTATACTTAATTTATTATTTTATGATAAATACTAAATATTTTTAGGATTTAAATAAAAGTATAATAGAATGCCCAATGTAGTGTGAAGGTGAATTAATATGATAAATATTTTATATAGTTCATCTAAAATCCATATTGTGTGTAACACAAGCTATCGAACATATCAAATTATAAAAAAAATATATTTAATAATTTACTCAATGTGCTAAATTATATCCACATAAAATTAATTTCACATTAGAAATTCTTCACTCTAATACAAAAATATGAGGATACTTCTACCTCATCACATCCTCAGGTTCCCACATATGTTACATAAATTGGTGGATTCCCCACAAAACTATAAACATGTTGGTGGTATTGGTTCATATCATTTTATCTATAATATAACTACCTAAAAATAGCCCTTAAATATCACTATAAAATTTATCACTAATAGAAAGATGATAAAATCCCCAATCTTTTATCTATGTTAAACAAGTGATGTTAAAGGACCCATTTATCAGTGCTTCTAAAAGCGTTGATAATTGGGCATACTACAATATACTATAAGAGAACATTGTAGCACTAGGGTAGTGTGATGCAATAGAACACCACAGCATGAAAACCACCAAAAATCATGGAAATAAAGTAAGAATACAATATTTAAATGACATAAAATCGACTACAAAAATAAAATAAAATAACAATATATTATAGACATTATAGACATTGGTTTATATTATTTACTAAGTACTAATTATTATATACATTATAAATAATAAATATTCCATTTTCTATGAATTATAAACCATGTTCGATCAAAAAAATCCTATATAAGAAAAAAAATTATTTTAGTAACAAAATAAAGAAATAAATTAACAAAAAGTTTTAATTTCAAACTAAAATTTGAGTCATACCCAGAACATTGTGTATCATATTGAGTTGTAGTTGATTCTATCATGTCAAACCATTTCATAATCATATTCAATAATTATCTAAATAAAAATTATCTAAATATGTACAAGATAAAAATGATGATAAAATTAAATAAGAAATATCATATAGAATGATGAGAACAATATATGCTTGTATTCTTAGTTTTGGCGATGTGTTGCACATTTTAAATTAAAATGAAACTTATATATTGAAAATATGCACTATGAGTCATATTGTTCACATTGTATGTCATATTGATGTTTGAATGGTTCTTAAACATCTCAAATGACCTATAGATCATTTAATTAATGTATCAAAACATTCTTAATGTGCTTCCTTGGTTTTGGGTATGTTATTTTTTTTACTAAAATGTCATTTTAAACATGAAACACACACTCTGACTGATACCGATTGCATTTTTTATCAGTTTGATGTGAGACTGATTCCTTAAAGTCAAAAATTACTTATGAATCGATTTCCTAAGTTAGAAAGAATTTTCTATCTTGTTTTCTCTATTTTCAGTGAGTGAATAATTTTGAACTAAAATTCCAATTTTAACCTGATAATGGAAACATTTAGTCATACTAGGAACATAATGTATCTTATTGAGGTTAAACTGATTACTACATATCTAAAATGACTTATAGATCATTTCCAAAAAGTATCATAATAATATGAATGTGTTTGCTCTATTTTGAGTTGTCTAGTTGTCCTTTTAACTATAATTGATGTCAATTTTAAATAAAAAAGACACACTTTGAGTCATACCAATTAAACCATTCATTAGATTAAGTTGAGAATGATTTGAAAATGTCAAAACTGACTTATGGATTATTTCCATAAAATATCAAAAATAAAATAATTGTGTTTTCTTGGTTTTGAGTATGTCGGTTTTCCTTTTTAATGAAATTCAAATCAATTTTAATTAAAAAGACGCACTTGGAGTCATACGTGTCACATATGTATCTGATTGAGGTTAGAATGATTCTGACACATCGAAATTACTTATAGATCATTTTCATAAAATATCATAACAATCTGAATATGTTTTCATGTTTTTGAGAAGGTTAATTTTTCTTTTAAATAAAATTGATGTCAATTAAAAAAAGACACACTTGGAGCCATAATGGTCACACCATGTGTTGTAATAGGGTAAAGATGCTCCCTATATTTCACAAATTACATATGTATTGTTTCTATAAAATTTTAAAATAATCTGAATGGGTTTTCTCAGTTTTGACTGGTTAGTTATCCTATTTAATAAATTTGATGTGAATTTTAAATAAAAAGACATACTTAGTGTCATACCAGTCACAACATGAATCAGGTTGAGGTTCGGATGATACTTATATGTACCAAATGGCTTATGGATCATTTTCATAAAGTATAAAGACAATACAAATATTTTAACACTATTTTGAGTATGTCACTTTTATTATTTACTAAAATGTCATTTTTAACTCGAAACATGCACATTGACTCATAGTGATCACATCATGCATCATTTTTTTGCGAGGACCAATTCCTACATATCAAAAAAAATTATTAATGGTTTACTAAATTATAAATAAAATCTGAGAATGTTTGCTCAATTTTTAGTGACTGGTAGTTTTTGAACTAAATTTCCGATTTTAAAGTGATAACTAACACATTGAGTCCTACTGAACACAGCGTGTACAGGATTCAGATGATTCTAATTCCTACAAATCAAAAATAAATTATGTATTATTTCACTAATGTATTAAATTAATCCAAAAGTGTTTTCTTGGTTATAAGTGGTTCAGTTGTCCTTTCCCCTAAAATCGATGCCACTTTTAAATAAAAAACACACTTGGATTCATACCGGTCACGTCATGTGTATCATTGAGGCTAATATGATTACTACATTTAAAAAATGACTTATGGATCATTTCCCTATAACATCCAAACAATATTAATGTGTCTGATCATTTTTGAGTAGGCCATTTGTCATTTTCTCAAAAATATATGTCAATTTTAAATAAAAAGACTCACTTGGAGTCATACCAATAAAATCGTACATCGGATTGAGGTGTGAATGATTTATACACATCAAAAATGACATATGGATCATTTAAATAAAATATCAAATCAATATGAATGTGTTTTATTTTTTGGACTCTGTTAGTTGTCGATTTTACTTAAATTATTGTCAATTTTAAATAAAAACAAGCACTTAGAGTCATAAATGTCAAACCATGCATCAGATTAAGGTCTGGATGATTCTTACACATCAAAAATTTATTATGGGTCATTTTTATATTGTATAAAAATAATTGAAATGTGTTTTCAATGTTTTGAGTACATTACTTTTCTTTTTACTAAAATTTGATTTTAAACTAGAAACACACACATTGACTCATACCGATCACATCATGTTTCGATTTGATGTGATACTAATTCCTACATGTCACAAATGACTTATGAATCTATTTCCTAAATTATCAATAAAATACGAGATCTTTTTTTTGTTTTTAGTGAGTGACGTTTTTTTATGTAAACTGTTGATTTTAAACAGATAATGGAGATAGTGAGTCATACCAGGAATATTGTGTATCAAATTGAGGTGAGGATGATTCCTACAAATCCAAAATGACTTATGGATCGTTTACATAATATATCAAAACAATATGTATGTGTCTTCTTGGTTTTGAGTAGGTTAGCTTTTCTTTTACTAAAATTGATGTCAATTTTAAATAAAAAGATTCACTTGGAGTCATACCAGTCACACTGTGTGTTGGATTGATGTGAGGAAAATTCCCAAATTCCTAAAATTCCATATTAATAATTTTATTAAATTATAAAAACAATCAGGATGTTTTTTCTAAATTTTGAGTACGTCACTTATTTTTTTAAATAAATTTTCATTTCAAAATGGAAACATACACATTGAATATCACTATTCACATCATGTATCAGTTTAATATGAGACTAATTCCAACACCTCAAAAATTTATTATGAATTTATGTACTAAATTGTAATGAAACTCCAAGAGTGTTTGATCTATTTTTAGTGAGTGATGTTTTTTTGAACTAAGCTATCAGTTTTAATCTTATAACTAACACACTAATTCATAGGTGTCACACAATGTGTCAAATTAAGGTGAGCCTAATTCATTACCATCACAAATGACCGATGGATCATTTACCTAAATTTTCTAAACAGTTAGAATATATTTTCTCAGTTTTGAGTATGTAAAATTACATATTTACAAAAAATAAGTATAAATTTTAAATAAAAAAGATTAACTAGGGGTCATACCAGTCACACCATCTGTTCAATTGAGGTTAAAGAGATTCCTACAAATCCTAAAGTCTCAAAAAATCTTATCTACCAATGTTACCACATTTCTATTTTCTTTGTATGTTGAACTTCCAAAATTTCAATCATATTGAATAGATGTTGTTAACTAAAATACATTCTTTTTTTAATCCATAAGAGAAGAGGATTATCATATTCCTACTATATCATTATAAGTCCCCATAATGGGTACACGAGTTTCCTTTACTTTTTTGTCTTTTAACAATAAAAAAATTAGTTATCAACATTGAAACCATATGAAGCATTGGTAGTTCAACAAATAAAGGCAATAAAAATTAAATAAGTTGTGACATTGGCAGAAAAAATCATTTTTTCTCTTTTTTGGATTGTTACGTATAGTTGAATGAAAAATATTACATCACACAATATCTTTGAAAAAACAAAGTAAGTATTAGATAAAAATTATATTGAAATTAACATAAAAAAATTTTAAAATATAATGACAACATTATTTAAATAAGTAGTAGAAATTCACCTTTTCCGGATTTTTGTATGAATTCTTGACACATTTCCTTGTTCTCATTATCTCAATTGTAGGCTTGAAGGCCAATCCCTCACGATCATGATCATTTTCGAAAAAACCACCCGAAATCGAACAAAAGAATCCACATGTACAAGAAAATAATTATTATATAAATAATACTAAAAATAAATAAATTAAAAATAATTATAAAAAATAGATTAATTATATAGATTATGATTTTACTATGAAAACATTATTGACCATAGCAGTATTTTTATATTAAAGAATGAATAATGATAAAAAAGAAAATAGATCTCACCAAAAAATCAATAAACAAGTGTGGAGGATAATGAGAAAATAATATATATTGGATCAATACTTTTAATAATTAAAGAGAAATTATAGATATACTATTGGGTTCATAAAATATTCATTTTTATAATAAATAAATAACAACATATAAGATATTAATTATTAAATATGAAAGTTATAGATTATTCTAATTAGGGGATCTCAACATTTGACTATTTCAAATAATTTCAGTATGATTTTAAGAAAATGTGAAATTGAATTTAAGATAATAATTACTCCATTATGGTCGGTGTTATGCTCTAAATTCATCCAAAGGTGAAAGCTATAGATAATTTTAATCTTCATCAACTCGTTTTCTAAATAGTTATCATTGTGTTTTGTTGTTTGTCCCTCATCGTCCATCTCTTTTAGGATTCCACCTATGTTTCTTGAAATTTTCAAAGTAGTATTAATCCACATGATTAATAATGATCAGAGTAGTACAAGAAAAAAAAGATATAGGGGATGAGTCCTAAACAACATACAAGGATAATAACTATTCTAGAAATGAAAATAACGAGGTTGAAAGTTATAGTCTATTATGTTCTATAGAAGGGGTAATGCCTCCCATTTGTGACAATTACTTAGATTGTATTTAGATATTCATAAGGGTGGGACCAAAAGGAAATGTTAAAGATTGATGTATTAAATGAATTGATTTTTAAGAGGAATTAATTAGTGGGTAATAATTTCAAATATGGCTATAATTTTACAATCGTATAAAAAACTAGTCGAACCATTTTTTGATTTATGGTTAGTAAGAATTAATGGAAATTGTGTTTGAAAGAGGAAATTTATTTCTGGTAGTGAAATTTTGATCATATTAGATAATGTGCCAATTAAATACTAACATAAAAAGGGTGGGTTGAGATGTTTTACTAATGAAAACATAAAATTGTTAGATATTTTTTACTAATTAGAATGGGGAGATTGTTAATAATTAATATATGATGAAACATCCGAGGAAATTAATGTTGAATTTAGTATCATAGAGGGGAGAATATGGGGGAGAGGTAGACTCAAAATAAGACATTGATGGTGTGGAAAATGAAGAGGGATATCAAATACAATTAATACACTCAAGGATGAATTCAATGAATATAATTTCATTGGTGATAGGATGGTTTTGATTAAAACTCAAATGTGTAAGACCTGATATTTAAGGATTGAAAAAAGCATAATGAAATTTTATTGTAGATCATATGAGGTTTGATATTGAGATATATATGATTGGAGAAAAAATTTCCATGGTTTAATGAAACATCAAATAAATCATAACACAATTATTTCTCAATAAAAATATGAAAAAGAGATTCAAAAGTGATTTGCAATGGAATATTCCAAACCAATGACAACATTTTCCGCTATATGGATGATTTTTTTAAAATTTAATGATTTTAAAGCGGTAAATGTCCAGAAATATTTGTATTAGGGGCCCATTATACCACAAAACAATACGACCCAGCATTGTGTTCAATATATTATAATTCTCGCAATACCAATGTTGTCCTAAGGAGAGACACATGATATTGGGGAATTCAATTCTTTAATATATATAAAAAACAACTAATATTGGGATGTTTTATTATTAGATAGTGCAACTGGAGTTGTTGGGATTCAAGGATGTGTGATGATAAGGATCATTGGATAACCGAGTGAATGTTGGGATGTTGAAAAACCTGGATTTCCTCCGAGCCTTATTTTCTTTCCACCCTTGAATCGCTAGAGCCATGGATTCAAGCATTGGAACAGTTAGGGCCTTGATTCTAGCCTAGATTCGATCTTGGATTTCACAAAATTGAGCACCAGCAGCATGATGCTTCCTTATATAGCTTTGGAGATTGTGATATGGTATGTGATAATTAGGGTTCTTAAAATATATCAGAATAATTTTTATCAACACTTCCAAAAAAGTGCAGATGAAGATACCTTTTAACCATACTAATTTAGTATTCTCTGATAAAAGGAATATTTATCTTCACTAAAACATTAGTGTTGATTAATCTTTATCTTTATCAGTGCTAAAAAAAGTTGATATATAGTTATAATACTTTTCTAACAAAAAAAATAATTTTTTAAAAAGTATCATTATTATATATAATGATAATACTTATTATAATAATTGTATAATTAATTCAATATATAATTAATTATTTATAATGATTTAAAAACTTTATTAAAAAAATAATAACTATGTCCTTATATATTTATATAATTATATATATATATATTCATTAAATATATATAAAAATATAAATATATAAAATATATTCATTATTTAAATAAATATATATAATTCTTTTTGGATAATTATATAAATATTTTTTAAACCAATATTATTTATTTAATTATAATTATAATTATATAAAACAAGTAAATGTACATTTATAAATATATTTAGTTATAAATATTTTTTTACAAATATTTTTTTCAGATTATTAATGAATATTAAATATTAAGTGCATGCATGTAAAAAATGCGTAGAATTGAATAATTAAAAATGAGTATGCTTTAATTAAAAATATTGAAAAATTGGATAATTTTGATTAATTAAATATAAATTACTAAAAATGCATATATATTGAAATAAAGGCGAATAAATGTTGAAAATATTAAATAATGGTAAATATATATATATATTAGTAATTGACTTAATTCCTAGAAGATTATTTTGTGTGTGTGCATTGTATATAAAAATTTATTATATGTATATGTGAAATCAATATAACACATGTTTGATCTTTGTTAAAATGAAAAACCAAACGATAGGCAATTATGTATTTTACTCGATGCAATTAGTCTGTGTTTTTAATTTATATTAATTTTTATTCATGAACCATTAGTCAAAAAATATATCACTATTTAATGTAATATATATATATATATATATATATTATTATATAAATCATATTTATATATTTTCATATATACATATATATTTAATATATACTATTGATTAACATTATCAACAACTATTTAATTAATAAAATGTTTAATATTTATCTTAATTTATTTATTTTTTATTTTATTTGTATAGTTTTTATTTAACATATAACTATACATTTAATATATACTATTTATTAGTATTTCTAATTTATATATAGCATAACCAATTTATTCATGTTTATCGATAAATATCTAATTAATTTTTTTATTAAAATATTTTCTTTTTTTAATTATTTCATTTCATTCTGACTTTCATCAATCCTATAAAATTGATGATAAAGAATTAATTTATGGGCACTAAAAATAAATCTCTAATAAAGGGTCCCATTTATCAACGCTTAAAGAATGCACTAATATTGGGCCTCCTTTATCAACGCTAAAAAAATGCATTGATAAAGGGTTCCTTTTATCAGTGCTAGAAAAAAGCACTGAAAAAAGGGACCCACTATCACTGATTGTTTTAGTGCTGATAAATGAAACCTTTATCAGTGATTTTTTCTAGCACTAATAAACTACAGTGCTATTAAAGGCCAATTTTGTAGTAGTGGATCTTGAATATCTACCTATTTTTCTTTATAAGAAATTTCTTTCTCTAGAAGTATGACCGTAGAGTTCAAAATAGGTGAAGGATTAAGGATTTACATTATTAGGATAGATTCATGGATCACATCATGAACATGATAGATATTCAATGGAAGCATAAATCAATACTCTTCCATCCCAATATGATCAAGAATTTTAAAATGATTTACATAACTATGTATTAGAATTCCCTTATTTTAAAATATCTTCACCCTCTTCTAGATAGATATTTATAAGAATAACTTCTCATCAACATCAAAGTGTATATCATTCCAATTATTATCAAGATAAAATTTTCTTATCAACTCTGAGCTATTATTTTTTGTTGCTGAATGTATCTAACCTTCTCTTACATTTACTCATCTAGACCAGGTCATAATATATTTGTTTCTCCAACAACATTTCACAATATTGTAGTACTAAACGTCCAACCATAGAGGGCTTCATAAAAATCCATATGAATATTAGAGTGAATGGTATTATTGTAATACAATTCTGCCAAATGATGTTTTTGATCCCAACCACCTTTGAAATCAATGGAAAAAACATTCAATATGTATTCTAGAGTTAAAATGGTCCTCTATGACTAAACATATATCTAAGGATGATAAGTATTTCTGAAACCTAACATTGTATCCAAATTCTGAAGAAAAGTTCTCAAAAATAAAAGGTAATCCTTAGATCTTGATCAGATATAATTTATTATGGTACGCAATTAAATAGTAAAACTTACTTATCATATAATTTTTTATGATGATTAACAGATATATATTATCGAATATAAATATATTGTGTTTAATTCATAAGGTTATTTACTAAAACCCATATAGCATTTATTCCATTTTGTTGTTTTGGGGACATCGAAAACAACAACAATGGTGATGATTTCCCATTTCCATTCTAATGTGGGTGTTTATTGCTACATCCCATTAGACTTATGTCCCACAGACTTAAATTACTGAAATACCAAGCACTGAGAAACATACTCTACAATATCTCACTTTCTTCCATCACACCAGAAATATTATTTCAAATATTTATTTATATTAGTCCTTCTATGATGAATAGTGAATGATGAACTATGATCTTCATCCATCAACTCCTTGTTCAAATCTAGTATGGAATAAACTCATACACAATACCAGAATTTTATCATTCCACCACATTTGATGTTGAACTCAATAACATTTTATACCATCATTTTTACCTTTACATATTTCTTATATGCCTATTAAATATTCACTTATATATACGGTTGAACACTTATTTTAGAAAGATAAAATTTATCCCCTTCCTTTAATATTTCAATATTCATACTTTGATATTTTAGAAATATTATATCTTTTTCCCACATTATAGATAGGCTAGTATGATCCTTTAAACTCATGCAATCTTACAACTTGTTCACTTTCCCAAAGTGGTAATGTATTGAGAACTCGTAATATTTAATAATATCCAACAAAATTCTTTGGTTCATGTTTATCTCTTTTTGAGTGAAAATGAAATTTAAAATTTTTTGATCAATATATGTGTCACACCTTTCTCCATATAGATAACATTTTCATATCATTAATGAAAAAATTACCATAGCTGGATCCAAATATTTAGTTTGTTAATTTTTCTCATGTAACCTCAATTTTCATTAGGCATAGTCTATAAACATATCATTCTACATGATAATGTATCATAGAACCTTTTTGGTACATAATTATATATTAAAATCCCTTCTCCACTATATGGTACAGAAAGAAAAGGTGTACTGACTATGATTCTCTTCAATTTCAAAAAACATTCCTCACATTTATCCATCCAAAGAAACATAGCTCCCTTCTAAGTCAACTTGTTGATGGATTTTTTATTTAAGATAAATTCTCTACAAACCATCAATAATATCCATCTAAATCATGAAAACTATGGATTTAAGTCACATTTTTTGTCCTAAGACAATTTTAATGTATTTTTTCATTAAAGGGTCTACTGATATACCCCCACTTGAGATTATATGACCTAATAATGAAAAATCCCAAATCCCAAATTCAAAATTTGTAAATTTTTCTTAACCCTTTTACTTCATTATGGTCTTAATTAGAATTCTCAAATAATCTTCATTCAATTCCTTTCTCTATGAATTAATAAAAATATAATCTATAAATACTAGCACAAACATTTCAAGGTAATATCACAAGTCTCAATTATTTATATCCATAATGTGAGTAGATGCATTAACTATACCTAATGGCCCCACAATAAAATCATAGTTTCCATACCTTGTATAAAATGATGTCTTGGGTATTTCCTTCTTCTTGATCCTTAATTTATGATATCCTTAATGAAGATAAATCTTAAAAAAGCAATGAGCTCTATGTAGTTGATAAAGTAAGTCATAAATATAGGTTAGATGACTTCAGCTTTATAATAATCTTATTATGTTCTCAATAGTCAATGTGGAGTCACATTGATCAATATATATTCCTACCAAACATGAAAAATTCACCCCAAGGTGATTTATTTTTCTGAATGAATCCCTTTACAGGATTCTACTAGAGTTTCTTCTTCAATTCTTGCTACTCAAATGGGTTCATTCTATATGGATTCTTAGAAATTTTTGTATCACAATGTATGAGTATTATTGAAAACATAACTTTATTATTCATAGGAATATTAGGAAAATCATATGGAAAGACATTAATAAACTCTAAAAAAATAGGCAAGTCTTCAATAGAGAGTTTCTACCCAACCATCTGAGATAAATTTCCCTTTTTAATAGGAATTATAACCCATATTATCGATGAAATTTCCATGTGAAGTTAACTTTATTCAACACACTGATACTCAATCAGAGGTTGGTTATAAATATCCAACATAACTTACCTTCCTTGGAAATTGATATGGTAATTATGTAAGTAAACACAATCTATTCACAAAAATTATATTAAACAAAACTGAGGGATGAAGGAGGAGCATTTTTGGAAAAACATTCAAAAAAACTAACCAGAGAAGAATTATAGACTTGGTAATAAATCATCATACCATTATGGATTATTACTACAAACTAAACATTTATTTTTTAAGGTTATACTATGATTCCATTATAAAATTATTTATATATAAAAGAGTTGGTAGATCCAGAATCAAATAAAACATTAGAAGTTATAGATTAGATGGTAAGTATACCTTTCACCATGTTATTATTATACACCACATCAAAAATAATAATGAAATTATATTTACTTTTAACTCAAGGATTAATAGGTTGTTGATGTCTCTCATATCAATTCACCATTGAATTTTGGAAGTGGTTAGAATAATTCCTACACTCCTTTAATTTGAATCAGAAGAGTGTGGGTGGCCTATTCTATAGAGTTTTCTCCCCATTCACATCATCAGCTTACTTCTTCAAAATAATTTCAACATTAAATTGTTTAGTGAACTTAATTTCCATGTTTAAAATATTTACCAATTCCCTTAGGAAAATTTCCCCCATGTTTCCTTCCACACTTCAAGCATAAATATAGGATCATCATCTTACCAATATGGTTTTCATTATTCCCTCTAGATTTGATTTTTATTTTCTTATCAAAACCATTGCATTGATGGGTATCTTCAATATCAATCTAAAACATGAGAACACATTAAACGATTTATTCATATTAATTTAAGTATCTTATTTATAATTCCCTTTGGAGAGTTGGTTTTATGCAACTAAAGAATTTATAAAAATTACTTTAAGGTTGGATTAAATCACTAGAAGCATACCTCATAATTATTATAAATGTATCCTCAGAAGTACCAATAGATTCATCATCCATATTATTTAGCTCAAAGAATTTTTTCTCCATCATCATATAAAGAATATATGGAATAAACTTGTTGAAAAATAATATTTTAAATTTGTCCCATTCCATAGATTAAATTTCATCTTATTCATTCATGTTCATGATAAGATACCAACTATGAACAATTTATTCTTACACAAGATAATTGAATAGAAAAAATTTATCATCATTTAAACATTGAGAACCTAAAATATCTTTTCAATGGAATTGACCCATTTCTCAGTGACTATTAAGATTATTGGAACCACTATAATGTGGTGGTTGATTCCTCACGATGGACTCAACATAACATTTTCCGATCATTTTCATATTTGGAACATCATCATGATTCATTAAATGAGAACATTTTTATCATATAAATAAGAAATATAGATCCCATAACATTTATTTTCTCAGTAGGACGATCATTTAATTCTCCATCACATTCTTTACTAATATAATTCCTTCGGGTTCTATTCATTGGCTAAAAAATCATTTTGTGAGAAATAATAATCATAGTGTGAAACCACATAATCTTAAAATTTCATTTATATAATGTTTAAATAATGAAAACATATTTTATTACACCTTAGGTTTAACTGAGGTTATTCATGATCATTAAAATAAAATTTGGATTTATCTTATACTTAGAAATATCCCTATAGTTCTTACAGAACTTTTCTTATCTAATTTTCCCAAGGATAAAAATTATTTATCTAATACCAACTGTATTGACCCATAATTTAAATAAATATATATTACATATTAAAATATGAACATTCATTACATAATATTTCAATCCACACTAGAATCGTTTATCTAACGTATCTTTAGAAATGTGGAAACATAAACAATATATATTTATAAAATATCTATATTGTTTCCTTATTATTTATTCAAAACTATAACCCTTTATAGAAATATTATACGTAATACATTTTTTGATAACCGTAGGAAAGTAAATATATCAAAATAGTGACCTTAAATGCTCAGTAAGGGTAAATAAGGGATATATCGATGGTCAAATTAGTATAACATGAGTATAGGGGAATATGAACATGATATTAACATGTGAAAACCATACCCATCAAATCAAAGATAATAATATTATTTCTTGTAATAAACTATTAAGTTTAAATGATATGAATCATAAAATAATCAAATAACATGAGCCATGAGTGCATAATATAGGTAAAAGGCATGGAATTCTAGCATACACATAAGAATATAAATTCATTTCCATAATAGTAAAGTCTCATTTATAAGAATATAATGTTGAATAGGTTCCCTCGTAAAACCATAATAGCAGTAAAGGTTCACTCTCAAGACAATCATAGTATAAAATTTCCATTACTGGACTGAGTTCACTCCCCATTCTAGTCATGTTTATCTCATGAGATATTAATCCTTACCCAATGAATTGGAGGTATATATAGGTCCCACTATTAATATAATGAAAATAATATATTTTTATTCCAAAATATCCTAAATAATTCATTATGTCATAACCCATGAAAATAAATGGGTTTCATAAACATTTCCTCAAGTTATTACTCGTGGAAAGGATATGGGATTCAAAAACATTTCATGATACTGTAACCCATATAAAAGAAATAGGTTTCACAAACATTGTGCCATATTATTCATAAAACATATTGTTAAATAATATGTATGGTATCATTTTATCATATCCCAACTAAATCATAAGTTAAACCAAGGTTTATTGTCTTTTATAAATAGAAATACCATTTAAATACCATTTAAACATTTTTAAGGAAAATAACCTTTCATTACTTTTGAAATCACTAAATATTAAAACCTATGAAATTATAATGTGATAATTTTATTTTAAAATAACCATGGAAACATTTATATTAATCTTCAAATAAAAAATCTCTCGAGGATGGAAAATCTGATCATGTCGTATAAGTTAAAAAATAGTTCGTCCATACATTTGTCAGAAAAGTCGCAAATTACATTATTTGTAAAATGAAAAAATATTACATTAATTTCATTTTTTAAATATTAAAACAATATTAAAAATGACTTTAAAAAATTTTAGTCTAATCTTCAAAACCTTTTTTATATCATTTTTTAAATTAAGGATATAGAAGAAAAAAAATCGATGAAATAGTGATAATGAAGTCAATTTTCCTTAAAACTATTTTTAGGTATCTTTAATACATAAGATGAGTAAAATGGAAATAAAATATTTATTTAAAAAAATAAATATATTATAATTAAATTCATAAGTTTATTGAGATATAGATCAAAATATTTCCTCATTAAGAACTTAATCACAAACAGTCCCAATAAACAATTAGATTGTAAGAAAAACCCCTTACAATGAGTTTGATTTGATTTAAAAGAACTATAAAATCCTTTATAATAAATTTTAATTTATCTCAATTATATTTAAGAGTCATTTAAAAACTTATAATATAATATATTATCCCATTATGAAATTTCAAAACACCATTTTATCAATAAATCTTTATTAAAATCATCATTTTCCAGTTTTAACTATTTCGTTTATCATGAGATTTTTAGTTCAGTAGTTTAGTACATGTAAATTTATCGTGGTTTAATAATATCCATAATTTTAATCATGATAAAAATATGATATAAATTAATTATATACAAATTTGGATTTATCCATAAAATTTATAGATATAAAAGTGAATTACACCATTAATTTAGACAGTAAGTCTTACATACATGTGAATGTTGTTTTTGTTTTCAATATGGATTGAATAAAATAATGTTTAATATTAATTCACAAATCTTAAATAATTTTTATATAATATATATCATATATATTCACCAAATTCTTCTCCGTTACTATTCAAGTAAAATATTAATGAAAAATAATCGCATCACTTGGTGGAGGAGGTAGTCCACACGTACGCAGGAACAAAGTTGTCATTTCTTGAAGGATTGGATGGTAAGATGATAGACATGATATTGTATGATAAAAGTATAATTATTTGATAAATATATTATATTGATATTAAACCCATGATAATTACCTTCCATAAAATATGGTGATGAAAAATGAATTGTGTCTCTACATGGAGATGATAAGTCATACATGTGCATCATCTATACTTTACCTTGTAATTTGATGGGGAAGATAGGGTATAATGGTGATTTTAAAGTAGTAAAAAAATTATGAATGTTTTGGATAATAATTGTTTTATTATAAATACCACATATTTATAGGTGGTAAGAACATTATTGAAAAAATTGATCAGTTAAGTCGGTTACCTCTTTTTTGACAAGACTTCTTAAGATCTCCTTAAAAAGGATCTAGGTTTAGACTTTTGGGAATTCCAAAACCACTAGTATGTGTATAGGTAAGTTCAAATTTAAAATTTTAAGAGTTTTTGAGCAATAATGATCAAATTTATGAAAATAAGTGAGGGTGGAGGTACCCTTTTATAATTGAGGTGATCATAACCTTTGGAATTTCTCTAAATATTAAATTATAATAAATTAATTCTCAAGATAAATTACTCATGATGTACATAGATTCAAATATAATGTAGGATAGGATTTTTATCCCACCAACCAATGTAATTTATACAAGATTTTTTCTCATTTTAAACCTTTATATTTTGAATAACACTTAGTTAATCATTTTTAATTTTAACTATGAAAACAACTTTTTCAATATTAATGGTTTTCAATTTTTACTTAAAATGTTAAAATTCTCCCACAAATGACTAATTTATGAATTCATAGACTATATAAAATTATTATTTTCTAATTTTAATATATTTATGGTTTTTAAATAATTTAATAAAATGCTATTTTTCTAAAATATCATTATTGTCAATTTTAAAATTATTCTTTTAATTTGAAAAAAAAATATTAAAAGAAAAAACTTAGATAAACTTGTAATATTTATTATTTCATTTTCTCCAATAAAATTTTTTTAATGCTATAAATTACTCATATATATCACTTTTAATATTTTTAAAATAATTTATTTTACATTTCTATTAATTAGATAAATATTGTTTTGGAATTGTGTAAGAACTTAAAGGTAATTATATAATACCTAAAAACTATAATTAGATTACCATAATGAAAATAATTTTCATGTTAATAAAATTACAATTAATATTCATACATAACTAGTTGTTTTCCCAATTTGAACACATAAAGTATATTTAAAACTAAGAGAGTGATATTTTGTAACTTTATTTGATTTAAATAATATATAAGCCATTTTGATGCTCAAATGTCCATTAAACTAATCAATTTATATCCAAAGGTGAAAATTTAATAATTCCATTTAACTAATAATAATTTAGCTGAAAAATTATGGCCTTATCACATATCATTAACCTAGATTAATCAGATTTCTCCTTTATTGAGGTGATAAATTTTACCATAGTTACTATTAATATTGGCTAAAAATTAATGGGGTCAATTTAAAAAATTTAAACCTTCTAATTATATAAATTTTATTAATTTTATCTATTTAAATATTTAAAAAAATATGTAATTAATTTTAATTTAGGAGAAAAAGGTTGAGAAATACTTATTTTTGAAAAATTATTTTTTTTAAACATAAAACTGGATTTGTTCTTATAATATTTCTAGAGATATATTTCTTGATTATTTATAACATTTGATCAAGTAAATAATTTATAAATTTTATTAAAATCGTTTATACTTAGTGATTAATGATAATCATTTGTTTAGAATACATTGTGTGCATAAAAATTAGGAAAAACAATATGTTACATTTCAAATAATTTCTGTTATTAATTATAATCAGTTGATAACTAATGAATTCATTTTTTAAATGTTTAAACCATATATTTTTCATAATTTAATTTTCACAATTCATACCATAAAATCCAATGTCTTTTAAATAATGTAAAAATAATATTTTAATAATGTTTCTCATTACCTTTAAACTAGTTGTTGCATGCAACACAAGCTGTTGAAGAAATCAAATTATTTGAAAATAAATATTTCGTAAAAAAATTAGGTTTTTACAAAGGTAAAATTAAACATGATCCACATTTTTTACCCTTTAAATATCACCATCATGTATGGTGAGTGACTTGAGCTATTTCCATTCTAATATTCCTTAATTGAGGTCTTTTTTGTAACAGCCCGAGATTTTATGAAAAATATTATTTTTTATTTCACTAATGTCTTGTGTTGTACGCTACACCAAAAGGAGCTTGCACAACACGCATCCTTGACTTGCCTTGCATTACACGCAATCGCGACCCTCCTCGATAGCTTGCGTCGTACGCAATACCGAGTTTCACTAAACAACGATATGCTATTAAAATATTATTAAAACTAGCCGTTATGAATAGTAATAACCACTTTTTTAAATTTTAAAAATTTTATTTTTCAAAATGGACTTCATTTTTGTATTTGGAATACCGAAATTAGCCTAGGGTGAAATTTTGGTATTTTTCTGAAAACTTTCAATTTTTGATGAATAGTGAAACCACTAAGTGGTAGGTTAAAAACTGAATTTTGCATAAAACTTAATTTTACCGCTTCTGTGAATGGAATTTTGAAAATCCGACAGACACGGTTGATATCAGTAAGTAAAATGTGGTTCAATGAGATAAAAATAATTTTTTGGTGAATAGTAACTTCTTACTTTTTTACCGCGGTTAATAGTAAACAGGGTAACTAAGGGAAAATATTATATTACTATTACCCTAACACATGTCCTAATTATATTGGATAAGTTTAATTCGACCAAAAACAAACTTAGGAATAAAATATGACCATTTAGGCCCACTTGGGTTAGATTAGGACATTTATTATTAATTTATTTAAAGAAGGGTTAAAATAGTTAAAATCAAAGTTCAATAAGTAAATAATTTTTAATATGGGGTTATACATAAGATAAATTCGACTATAAATATTCATTAGAAATCTAAAAAGATTTCCTACATAATTATATTTTATTTATAATTTTTATACTTTAAATAAATTAATTTATTTATGACACAACGATGATGCAGTAATTACCCTTTTAAGGAAATATTAACATAATTGATGTTATAAATGCTCAAATGAATGTAATTTGAGACTTTTTATGAATTTCAATAATTTTCTAGGTTACTATGATATATTAGTGTTGATTTAATCAACTTGGTTAGAACATATAATTCTGTTATGACTTTCACAAAAATCATATATCAAATAGTGTCAAAATTGACACAAAATAGTTTTTAAATCAAATATTATATTATTAATTGTTATTTTATTTCTAAAAATCTAAGGTTAGGCAAAATGACTTAGAGAATGATATATATATTAATAATAAACAATTTGGGGTTCGTTTGGCTTGTTATAGTAAGTTTATTAACCATATAGTGAAAGAAAACAAAAAGACACGGTAAAAGTTAAATTATTTAACTTAGAGTTAAATCTAATTGATAAGGTTAAAATAATACCCTAAACTTGTCTAAATCCTATTGGGTGATAGGATTTCGACCCATAACCACTTTAGCTTCGAAATAAGACCCTTTGGAACCATTATAAACCGATTTTGACATTAATATAAAATAATATTTTGAGGTATTCCTAAGGTGCCCCTCTCCTCCCTTATAAAAGGACACCTCCTACCCCTCCTCCTCACACCAATTTGAGCACTCAAGCTCCGCCAACCCCTGCCAAAATCCCTTCTCCACTTCCCTAGTATCATCAGAGAGGTCCTGGTCTTCTTCAAAGACCATCCTTAGTTCTTTAAGTGGAGGCTAAGAAAAGGCGTGTCAAAAAGAGGTAATATCCATTACCGATCTTTTTCAATTTCTTTCTTCTTAAACTTCTTCTTCTTTAGTTGTTTCATGATAAAGTAATAACATCAGTATTTCTTATATACTGATAGGTTATTATAAATATGAAACAACTCTACTTAACCTTCTATCCATCCTACGGAAAAAGGAAATCACCGTGCGTGCGTACGTACGGAATACCGTCTCCATGCCGTGGTGTAATCTATTTTCCTCCACCACATTAATTGGATGGGTATAAAGGTGTAATGAGTAACTATATATGATTATTATAAAGTGATATTGATACTGAAATAGTATACATACACATCAACACAATTCCATGACCATGGGAACAATATCATCGCTCGTGCGTACGTACGGACTACCGTCTCCACGACGCGATTAGATTCATTCTCAATGATTAACCATTCATGAATGATTATAAAGTATATATAATAAGTAATAATGCAATATATGAACTAATAATGATACTGGAATTATTTATACTTATATGTATGTCATCTACTTAATTCCATTCAATTCAATAAGGAAACGAAAACAGCGTTCATGCGTACGTACGGACTACCGTCACCATGAACGGTGTATTTCTTTCCATTTACTGATTTATTATATATGTGTATTATGAATATATATATAAATCATGTTTTATATTCTGGAATTAAGTAATCATGATCTAAGTAATCATATGAATAATTACAAGTTAAAAACACGAACGACAAATGAGAAGATTTTACCCAAAACGCTACTTTAACATGAATTTACAAAAGAACGGGTAAAATAAAGTCATAAGTGGACCATATATGATATAATAACAATGAATATGATTCTGGAATAAGTCAATAACATGATTTAAATCATATACAGGAGGTTTGGACACTCACAAAGCAAGTCGGACCTAAGGTAAGGGAAATATCACAATCTCATTTTTATCCGAGATTGTTTATTCGTAAGTATTTACTGGGGTGTATTTTATCATCCACATCCATGTTTCATCAATATGTAATATTATTTCCATCCACTTACAATAGTTTAAATCCAATTTTACCCTTCGGTGAGTTTTTAGTAAAAGATATGAAAGGAATCTTTTGTTGTTTTTCATACGAGGTACTTTTTTGACTTTTCCGACAAAATTACGAGAAGAATGTTTTATTTAACTTATACGGCATGAATGGATTTTAAAACATTATTTCCAAGAATCTTCCTTTACAAGTTTTCAAGTTTATTTTTAATCAACTTCTTTTATTTTAAAGTCGTATGACATGTTATGAAAGGAAAAATGTTTTTCAAGAAGAAAGGATATTTTCCTCAAGATTGGAGTTCAAGTGTTTCATCAAAATTATTTTCCATCTAAGATAATAAAGGGTTCTGTTTTTATTCCTATTATTACATTGATTTGATTATGTTGAGATGGAATAATTTTTTATGAATTCCTTTATCTTATATGAATTGTTTTATGATGTCATGTTGTTTAAGAATCCCATTTTTATTACATGGGTTACGCTATGATTTATGATTTATGATTATGTGGCACACATAAGAAAGGATTCATTATAATATGGGTGGGACCTATATCTCCCTCCAATGCATTGGGTAAAGATTTTATATCTCATGAGATAGACAGGGCTGGAACGGTAGGTTATACCGGTTCAGTGAAACAGGACTGAAACGAAGGTTACTCGATTCAGAAAGGGACTTTGTCCACTAAGATAGTCTTGGCAATGAGTCTTGACTAACAAGAAATGATTCTCTATGATTATGTGTGAATGCCACAAAGTCTCATGTTTTAAGTTATTATTATTTTGATTACATTTCACTACCATGATTTATCCCATGTTATGAAATTATGCTCTCTTTTGCAGGTTATGATTTCCAAAAGTTATGTTCTTATGAATATGATGTGATTGATTTTTCTTTTGTATACCCTTACTGAGAATTTGAGCTCACCCTTTTATGTTTTCTTTTCCCCAGGATATAACGAAAGGTTTTAGGTAAAAAAAGGGAAGATCTTTATGGGAGATATTGAAGATCTTTCACCACGATTAGAAGATTACGTTCCGAGTTTCCAAAGACACTAAACTATTACGATCCTTGTGTGTGTGTTTTTGTTATGTACTAAGTATTCCGCAAAAGTAATGTAATGTCAATGTACGTCAGGTTTCGGGTCTCTACAGTTGGTATCAGAGGAAAGGTTTAGTCATCCTTTGGAAACTAGGATGTGAAAACGTTAGTGAGATCCCTAGAGATATTTCTAAGTAATGTCTAGGGATGCCCCTAAGGTTAAGTATACGTATAGGTTATAGTCCTAGAATTGCTCTAACGATCATAGAATTAAACCTAAGATGTTATATATTGAAGGTACTCCCCCTTTATTATGTTGTTTTCCCTAGCATGATTTTTTCCTCTCACACTATTCTTTTTGGGTTTTAGACAATGGCTGGAACCCGAAGGAACCGTGTTGATCAATGCAATGGACAATGCAATGATTTCCCTCCTGAACAAACAAATGTTATGGGAGATGGAGTGCAAAATCTTATTTCTATACTTACACAAGCTATGAATCATTATGGACATCCAAATGAGCAGAGAAGGGAACAATATTCTATTGAGTCCTTCATGAGGCAACGTCCACCTTCTTTCAGTGGGACTTCCGATCCACTTGTTGTTGAACAATGGATCAGCACCACTGAAAAGATATTTTCAGTTCTTCAATGTTCTGAACATGATAAAGTCATTTTAGCAGTATATCGTTTGGAAGGTGAAGCTGATCAATGGTGGAATCTTATCAAGAATACGAGGCCAAGAGATGAAATTGAGTCCATGGAATGGGACGAGTTCAAGAACATGTTTTTCAGTAAGTACTTCCCTCGTATTTTTCGAACAAAGATGGAAAAGGAGTTTCTTGAGCTGAAGCAGAAGGATGATGAATCTGTTGGTATATACGAAGCAAATTTTGCAAGACTTGCAAGGTATGCATCTGGCATTATCATCCAACCTGAAAGTAAAGTTGATCCATTTTTCAGTGGCTTAAAACCAAGTCTTCTAAGGGCATTAGCTATAAGAGACTTTAGTAGCTATGAAGAAATTGTGCGTTGTGCTATCAAGGTAGAAATGGAAGTTGGTGTTACATATCCATCTCATGGTTTTGACAAGAAACGAAAGATGGAGTTCAAGGAGAAATCTCAGAATAATGGTGAAAAGAAGATGAATGTTTCCTTATGCACAAAGTGTGGAAAGAAGCATAGTGGAGATTGTCTTAAAGGTACTAGAAAATGTTTTAAGTGTGGAAAAGAAGGTCATCGAGTAGCTGAGTGTCGAAGTAATGGAAAAAGGGATTCTAAGGATGTGAATAAAGAAAACACTGCAGAGAACGCACCACCAACACTTCAATTCTTCAAGTGCAAGGAAATGGGGCATTATGCTAATAAATGCCCTAATCCAAGGGTTAGTGATGATCGACATGAGCAACCACTTAAGGCAAAGGACAAAGGGAAGTCACATGCGATCACCATTGGCGATGTTGAATATGATAACGAAGTGGTGGAATGATTAAGTATTTATGTAATGGGATTCCAAAATAATGTTGTATCGTAATGTATTTATGTATTGGTCTAATGTGGTATTCAAAGTGATTGAGATATTTTTGGAAATAAGATGATATGCGCATAATGAAGGGAAAACGAGAAAACGAAATTTTTAACAGTATTCATGAGCTCATGATTGATATAAGGACTAAGTGATATCATGGTTTGAGTATATAGAATTTTGAGGATTTTGGTATGTGGAAAGAGTTAACTTTTAATTGAATTCATGTTTTCAATAAGGTTCAATGGGTATTCAAGAGAGTACAAGATTAAGGCCTTTGAATGTTTGGAATGTGACCAACAAGATATATCTTATGATATATGGGGATCAACGATGGTATTAAATCTCTGGTAATCGTTTTCACTATGTTATGAGAGTGGACTGCAGTATTATGGATAAGCCTAAAGATTGGAATGGATTATGTTGTACATAAGTTAGTATTGTTTAAGGATATAAGTTTTTTCGATATTATTGATGGGATGTTATAGAAATATAGTTTTAGAAAAAGGACAACCTGCAGGACGGGCGACAGCCCATCGCTTCGGACAAGGCTGTGGGAATCGAACCCACAACCGAAGTGCGACTGGCCTTTATCACCTACCACTGGCCTACAGGAAGTCCCTGTTTAGTAGAAACTAGTTTTATTTTATTAAGCGGTATGATATACGAAGTATAAGTTCATTTTTGGAACCATATACGATTAATCTAACCATAAGATGAACTTATAACTTTTCAAACCTTTTGTTTGAGACAGATGGAATGACCCGTCATTCTATCACATAATCTTCTAACACTTCACGAATAACAAATTCAACTTCATTTATTTAAGAGATGAAGTAGAAATTGTTCATGTCACGAACAACAGCGAGATTGTACCAAAATAAAGTAAGTATTTATTCTAATTCAAACTCTTCAACTTTAGGGAAACGATCTTGAAAACCAAAAATGTTGTCCTAGTGCTCTTATACCTGATTAATCAGATGGTACCTTATATCACCACAAATCTATGGATTTGTGATTACTGGATTTTCCATAGCCATATTCTCTACCACTCTCCATCAGAACATGATGGTTAGATTTCTCTTCCATATCCATATTTTCACCTATGTGGAAACCCAGTGATTAGTTTATTTGGGTAATCGTTACATTTCATACTTTAGTTTTTAAAGCCAAGTTTTGGTATTCCTTTTTACAATGTGGGTTTCTATTAAAGAAACTTTCGAATAGTAAACCATTTATAACCCCGACGAATTTCGAGGGCGAAATTCATTTTAAGGGGGGTAGAATGTAACAGCCCGAGATTTTATGAAAAATATTCTTTTTTATTTCACTAATGTCTTGTGTTGTACGCTACACCAAAAGGAGCTTGCACAACACGCATCCTTGACTTGCCTTGCATTACACGCAATCGCGACCCTCCTCGATAGCTTGCGTCGTACGCAATACCGAGTTTCACTAAACAACGATATGCTATTAAAATATTATTAAAACTAGCCGTTATGAATAGTAATAACCACTTTTTTAAATTTTAAAAATTTTATTTTTCAAAATGGACTTCATTTTTGTATTTGGAATACCGAAATTAGCCTAGGGTGAAATTTTGGTATTTTTCTGAAAACATTCAATTTTTGATGAATAGTGAAACCACTAAGTGGTAGGTTAAAAACTGAATTTTGCATAAAACTTAATTTTACCGCTTCTGTGAATGGAATTTCGAAAATCCGACAGACACAGTTGATATCAGTAAGTAAAATGTGGTTCAATGAGATAAAAATAATTTTTTGGTGAATAGTAACTTCTTACTTTTTTTACCGCGGTTAATAGTAAATAGGGTAACTAAAAGTAAAAATGATATTACTATTACCCTAACACATGTCCTAATTATATTGGATAAGTTTAATTCGACCAAAAACAAACTTAGGAATAAAATATGACCATTTAGGCCCACTTGGGTTAGATTAGAACATTTATTATTAATTTATTTAAAGAAGGGTTAAAATAGTTAAAATCAAAGTTTAATAAGTAAATAATTTTTAATATGGGGTTATAAATAAGATAAATTCGACTATAAATATTCATTAGAAATATAAAAAGATTTCCTACATAATGATATTTTATTTATAATTTTTAGACTTTAAATAAATTAATTTATTTATGACACAACGATGATGCAGTAATTACCCTTTTAAGGAAATATTAACATAATTGATGTTATAAATGCTCAAATGAATGTAATTTGAGACTTTTTATGAATTTCACTAATTTTCTAGGTTACTATGATATATTAGTGTTGATTTAATCAACTTGTTTAGAACATATAATTCTGTTATGACTTTCACAAAAATCATATATCAAATAGTGTCAAAATTGACACAAAATAGTTTTTAAATCAAATATTATATTATTAATTGTTATTTTATTCATAAAAATCTAAGGTTCGGCCAAAAGACTTAGATAATGATATATATATTAATAATAAACAATTTGGGGTTCTTTTGGCTTGTTATAGTAAGTTTATTAACCATATAGTGAAAGAAAACAAAAAGACACGGTAAAAGTTAAATTATTTAACTTAGAGTTAAATCTAATTGATAAGGTTACAATAATACCCTAAACTTGTCTAAATCCTATTGGGTGATAGGATTGCGACCCATCCCCACTTTAGCTTCGAAATAAGACCCTTTGGAACCATTATAAACCGATTTTGACATTAATATAAAATAATATTTAGAGGTATTCCTAAGGTGCCCCTCTCCTCCCTTATAAAAGGACACCTCCTCCCCCTCCTCCTCACACCAATTTGAGCACTCAAGCTCGGCCAAACCCTGCCAAAATCCCTTCTCCACTTCCCTGGTATCATCATAGAGGTCCTGGTCTTCTTCAAAGACCATCCTTAGTTCATTAAGTGGAGGCTAAGAAAAGGCGTGTCAAAAAGAGGTAATATCCATTACCGATCTTTTTCAATTTCTTTCTTCTTAAACTTCTTCTTCTTTAGTTGTTTCATGATAAAGTAATAACATCAGTATCTCTTATATAATGATATGTTATTATAAATATGAAACAACTCTAATTAACCTTCTATCCATCCTACGGAAAAAGGAAATCACCGCGCGTGCGTACGTACAGAATACCGTCTCCACGCCGTGGTGTAAACTATTTTCCGCCACCACATTAATTGGATGGGTATAAAGGTGTAATGAGTAACTATATATGATTATTATAAAGTGATATTGACACTTAAATAGTATACATACACATCAACACAATTCCATGACCATGGGAACGATATCATCGCTCGTGCGTACGTACGGACTACCGTCTCCACGACGCGATGAGATTCATTCTCAATGATTAACCATTCATGAATGATTATAAAGTATATATAATAAGTAATAATGAAATATATGAACTAATAATGATACTGGAATTATTTATACTTATATGTATTTCATCTACTTAATTCCATTCAATTCAATAAGGAAACGAAAACAGCGTTCATGCGTACGTACGGACTACCGTCTCCATGAACGGTGTATTTCTTTCCATTTACTGATTTATTATATATGTGTATTATGAATATATATATATAAATCATGTTTTATATTCTGGAATTAATTAATCATGATCTAAGTAATCATATGAATAATTACAAGTTAAAAACACGAATGACAAATGAGACGATTTTACCCAAAACGCTACTTTAACATGAATTTACAAAAGAACGGGTAATATAAAGTCATAAGTGGACCATATATGATATAATAACAATGAATATGATTCTGGAATAAGTCAATAACATGATTTAAATCATATACAGGAGGTTTGGACACTCACAAAGCAAGTCGGACCTAAGGTAAGGGAAATATCACAATCTCATTTTTATCCGAGATTGTTTATTCGTAAGTATTTACTGGGGTGTATTTTATCATCCACATCCATGTTTCATCAATATGTAATATTATTTCCATCCACTTACAATATTTTAAATCCAATTTTACCCTTCGGTGAGTTTTTAGTAAAAGATATGAAAGGAATCTTTTGTTGTTTTTCATACGAGGTACTTTTTTGACTTTTCCGACAAAATTACGAGAAGAATGTTTTTTTTAACTTATACGACATGAATGGATTTTAAAACATTATTTCCAAGAATCTTACTTTACAAGTTTTCAAGTTTATTTTTAATCAACTTCTTTTATTTTAAAGTCATATGACATGTTATGAAAGGAAAAATGTTTTTCAAGAAGAAAGGATATTTTCCTCAAGATTGGAGTTGAAGTGTTTCATCAAAATTATTTTCCATCTAAGATAATAAAGGGTTCTGTTTTTATTCCTATTATTACATTGATTTGATTATGTTGAGATGGAATGATTTTTTATGAATTCCTTTATCTTATATGAATTGTTTTATGATGTCATGTTGTTTAAGAATCCCATTTTTATTACATGGGTTACGCTATGATTTATGATTTATGATTATGTGGCACACATAAGAAAGGATTCATTATAAGATGGGTGGGACCTATATCTCCCTCCAATGCATTGGGTAAATATTTTATATCTCATGAGATAGACAGGGCTGGAACGGTAGGTTATACCAGTTCAGTGAAACTGGACTGAAACGAGGGTTACTCGATTCAGAAAGGGACTTTGTCCACCAAGATAGTCTTGGCAATGAGTCTTGACTAACAAGAAATGATTCTCTATGATTATGTTTTAATGCCAAAAAGTCTCATGTTTTATGTTATTATTATTGTGATTACATTTCACTACCATGATTTATCCCATGTTATGAAATTATGCTCTCTTTTGCAGGTTATGATTTCCAAAAGTTATGTTCTTATGAATATGATGTGATTGATTTTTCTTTTGTATACCCTTACTGAGCATTTGAGCTCACCCTTTTATGTTTTCTTTTCCCCAGGATATAACGAAAGGTTTTAGGTTAAAAAAAGGGAAGATCTTTATGGGAGATATTGAAGATCTTTCACCACGATTAGAAGATTACGTTCCGAGTTTCCAAAGACACTAAACTATTACGATCCTTGTGTGTGTGTTTTTGTTATGTACTAAGTATTCCGCAAAAGTAATGTAATGTCAATGTACTTCAGGTTTCGGGTCTCTACATTTTTCTTCACCATGTTCACTAAATCAGGATGCTGACAGTTCCCAATACTCATTCTGCATTGAAGTGAAGTTATGATTTTATAAAAACATGTGTAGTAAAAAGGCTCATCTAGCCCATGAGAATGATATTATCCTAGAGTACTAGATACACATTTATGAAGAAGGGAAAAATCATTGGAAGTGTACCACTACCTGAATTCTCCTTTTCATAAAATGTGGATTGAGTAGGAAAGAACTAGAGCACCCCACACTCCACAAGCCTCTATACACAACAAACATCCATGAAAGTTAAAAAAATACATCACTAATCTATGAAATATAAAAACTTCGAAGAAGATATATTCTACTTAAATACATGTAAAATGGATAAGGGAGTACTAACCTTGGAAAATGGTATAACTCTATCAGGAAACCATTCCCAAAATTGAAACCACATTGGGGATATCACACCATAACAAGGTTCATGATAGTATATAAAGAATAAATTATCCTTTCGTGAAAGAACATTTCATACCCCACGAGAGGGGAATTGAGCAGCCACAATCCAAAATGAATGAAGGATCGACACCCTAACTTATTTGGGGATACTGACTCCATCAAATAAAAGGAACTATCTTCTCTTTGACCAAAAACATAGGCACATACAAGGTATATAAAACTAGATACTATGATGAAAATGGTACTTATGAAAGAGATTTTATGGTACTATGAAAGGGATTGTAAACCATGATCCACATATATTTATCCATATCCTTCAATCATAACTCAATATGTAATATAAGGGTCAGAGATTAGATATGTACCATTGAACGAATAAAATCCATATTGGCTATATCGACTTAGGAGATACCATCCAAATCCTTCATCCTATAAATCTATTAAACATGCACCAATACTAACTCTGAGGTGTATGGAGGGAATGATATATGTCTCCATGAGTATTGTGTCTATATATGAACCTTGGAACAACTATGATGAAAAGAGAGTAGGGATCATGTATTGATAAACATCATCACAAATGACCCCCCGTACTCAAAGTTATGGAGGTATATCAATTTAAATTTCAGAGGTTGTTGATCACATGAAACATACAAGAGTCTCATGTTTTTATTCTGATTTCACCATAAGGAGTTGGTATCTTTTGCACCCACACTACAACATCATATGAGTGACATCATCATTGTAGTGGATTAATATCTGAAACCAATCTCTAATCATAACACGAAAGACCTATGATTGAAAATAATAAATCATTATCTTGTTAAAAAATGAAAGATACTATCAGTGGTCTTCTTCTATGTCTAAATCTATCTCCATGGAGAGAAATTATATAAACTAATAATAATGCGAAAGTACAAAACATATAATTTTATTACATGGTGTTTCCATCAAAAATTATGACTCCGGGAATTTCCTCGGACCAACGCTGTGTGTACTTCAAAAGTTTATGTTATGTCTCTATACTACCTCGGGTGTGGGGGTACACATGTACTTATCCATGCACCCAAACATTGGATATTTCATGTTACATAGTATTGTGTGTACAATTACATGCTTATGTTTCAAATCTTGTCTAGAACTCAAACAGAGATTATTTTGTACCTAGGTAAAACCTTTTGTTTTGGATTCAATTGAAAAGTTGTAATTCCAATTCAGATCTCAATTTACACTATATCATTATTCAAACCCACATAAAAAATTAATATTTATTTAATAAATCTTAAGTACATTGAATAAATCTATCTACATAAAATCTCACAAAATTCTTTACCTGTGTAAAATGCTTCATTTTGGATTCAACTAAACCATAAAAATTGATGTTATTTGATAGGTGAAAATTATAATTTTACCCATAAAAAAGTAATGGGGACCCATGTCTCTGAAATTTGATAAGTTTTACATGTTGTAAAAATATGGTAAATTAATTATCCCCACTATAAAAGAATCACTTGTAAAGGAACAACCAAAATAACTCTCTTGTAATCCATCAAGATAAAATCATGTGGGAAAATAGGCACACCAACACACGATCTCTTCCATCTTAAAATGTCAATCGCATGTAAGGATCACAAATAGTCCCCACTCGGGATAATTTCCCTTTCCAAAAACTCTGATCAGGGATAATGTATCAAATATTCAATTTCATTTTTATTTTTATATTTCCATCATGATCAACCCATTATTTGGGAAACATTATACCCATGTGCAACTCACATTGTTTAAACTCACCAAGGATTCTTTATAACAATGATTATATTTCTATGATGAGACACCCTTAAATTATATTATTTAGAAAATGTAGAAACCATATTTGTATATTAGATATGGTTTAGTCTCAAAGTTACATTTTAGGGGTATCCAAATCCCATCCATAAAAGGTGAAACTCCAAGAATTACTTTCAAATTCAATTGATTCACTTCTACAACCTCAAATAACAATCTAAATAGGGGCACCATACCACACCATGAGATATCACTAATACACCTACTAAACATTATCTATGTGAATATATCGATGACAACTAGTACAAGGAATCAGAGTAGCATCAACACTCTCATACTACTCTCCTGAATGGATATAGGGATGGCATATAACACATTTAGATTTTGGATTATATTATTCTATAAATTTAAACAATGCTCGATAGCTTATTATTATTGTGACACAAAACTATAAATATCCATATAATATTAGATGAATATTAATATAAAAATTTACCTTTATAAAATAAAAGTATTGTAATAAATTATAAATTCCCAAAAAATAACACTAAGAACACTTAATGCTTTAAAAATCATTTTTCTAATAAATGTGGATTTTTGTTATATATTGAATTTTAATTTAAAAGTTAATTTTTATAATTTTTAAATAATATTTTATTTTTAAAATTTTGAATGTAAACATTATCTTACTGTAAATTTTTCATATTTTTAAAAGGTAATTGATTTTTATGTGAATAGTTAAATACCTATTTTCAAATAATGTCACTTTTATGACACTTTCATAATAAATGAATGATTTATAACTTTTTGGATCCACTTTTATATCAATAAATATATTTTAAAATTTCATTAAATAATTATGAAGTAATATGTTGAATTTAAAAAACATGTGTTTAAAATTATGGAAGCTTAAGTAACGTGTTACTTTGTAAATTGTTTTTATTCAAAATTAATTTTCTTAACATAAGGATTTAAATATAAAAAAATTGATTTAATATATTAGATTAATATGTTCATATGATAGCTTAGGTTCAATTTCATTTTTAGTTATTAAATTATAACTTCTATAATAAATTTTTATGACCATGATAATGGTAAAAATGTCATTTTCAAAGAATTGTTTTATTAACACTATGTTATTTATATATAATAAAATAAATTAATCTATTATAAATGATAAATATAATATATTTTTTAATCCGATATGTCAATATAATAACACTAATTCAACTGTTAATCAATACCACATTAAAGTAATAACACTTAATGGTGAAAATAACATTTCTTCTACAAAATAGTTTTGAATATTTTAATGTTTAAATTTCGAAGTTAATTTTCACTTATTGAGAAATTGAAGATTATATGAAGAGTAAATTTAATTTCATTATATAAAAAGATTTAATATGGTTTTCCTTGTATCATTAAATAAATATAAATTTCTTTGGAAAAAACATGTTACGAAACTAAAAACCAAAATGGTGAAATGTAAAAGTAATGTGGTAAATAGTTTGAAACAAGTTTAAAACATCTGTGAAAATCAGTGTTAGAGGCTTTATCGAAATTATTTCACTCAATAATTATTTAATTTACAATTTTGGTTCCATTAAATCTAGAATAGTTTCATTCCATCATGGAAAAGTTAATTGGTATTTACAAAAGTTCCATTTTCTTTAATTATAAAAGGAGTTCACTTTAACAACATTTTTCTACCCCTTACAAAAACTTTACTCTATCAAATATCTACCCTATTTTATCCTAAACCATATCCCAACTTCCTAATGTAATTTTTCTTTCCATAAGACCATGAAAAATTTCCTTAAGGTGTCACCTATGGGAGAACATCCAAACAAAGAGGTAGTGGTCTCAACTGATCTCTTTTAATTATTAATTTTTCTCTCCCCCTAAACCCCATTATAATCCATTAAAATGTGATAAAATAAGTTTTAATAACATGTTTAAATGTTATTATAAAATTTTAATATCAATTTTATACCTTCCTCTAAATCCATTTTATAAATGAAGACATCTCTATGAGTAGTTATAGAATACCACCTTCATTAATAGTGTTGTCTATTTTTCCATTTCCACTTATCATAGATGAAATTAAAAAATTATTTCATGTATAAAAATTATATTTATTACAATATTAATAACATAGTAACAAACTATTATACATTCTATAAGTTATATTAACCATAAATATTCTTCGTTAATTTAACAGCCATAAATTATCACATCGAAGAACCTTTATTAATTTAAATATATTTTGGAAAAAAATCTAAAACTATGTAAATTTTGTGATAATTTAATAATAAAAAATATAAAAATTTATAATTTAGGATATTATAAAGCTATTTAATTAAACATATGACCATATTCAATATACCAAAAATGTTTCAGGGAGTTCGACTGAACGAACTCAAGTAACCTCTATTAGAAAATATTTTTTAGTATATATATAACATGTGATAATAAATATATCATTGAAAAATTAAATATAGTTTTAAATTTTTCATAAGGAAGTTTCTATTAAACTTAATTTTATTATTTAGTACTTTATGACAATGTGTATAATTAATCAGAACCCATAGTAAGGGTTATTTTTCTCTATTTTCAATTCCATGAGAAATGTTTGATATTGATGGCCATAATTTATTTTTATGGTGTCTTGACTACCCAATTACCATAATTATAATTAATATATTTAATTTAATTATATCTAAATTTATATTTCAGTGTAAACATCTTCTTCTTATGATACTATTATAATAATATTTTTTTCATCTCAATTTTTCTTCATTGATATATGATTTGTATTCACCACTTGTTTTGTTTTCAATTTTATATATTAAACATTTATTTTTTATCATAATTTTCCATGAAATGTAATGGGTTTAAAGACCCAGATCATGTTTTCCCTCCATGGATTCTCAATTCAAAATACTATGATATTGTAAATTTTATTTTTCACTATTTTCAATACCATGAAAAAAGTTTTATAATTCACACTATACGATATATAATAGGGTGTATTTGATGCCACATTTGCTTCAAGTATAATTAATATATTTAATTTACAGATATTTTAATGTTCATTTTCTTCTATCCCTCTTATGAACTTTTTATTCTTGTATAACAATCTCTGTAAGGGGTTTTCAACTCAATTTATATTATTTGATACATATTTTGTTTATAAACATTATATAATTTAAATGGTTTGTATGCTACCTATTTTATATATAATATAATGAATTTTATTTTATTTATTTTATCTGATGTTAAACTTTATGAAATCTCTTATGATTTATTTCTATTAAGAATTTTCTGAATCTGTTAGTGTTTTTCCCAACTCAAGTACTTTTCTTGATTCATAACAATTACTATTTGACTATGATTTTAAAATATATTTTTACCCTATTATGTGATTATATTATAATTAATTTCCCAATTATTTCATTGGTAATTACATCAATTTATTTCTTCCTTTATAAAATTTTATAATTTTATGAATAATTATCATCCTTTCCAAATGATATCTTTTTTTATTCTTTCATAATCCAATGTTTTATCTTCTAATGCGCATTTTTCTATATAAAATAATCTGGTATTATTCAACGCTCCACAATTTAATTTTATTTTTAAAATTATATAATTTTATATGTTTTCACTTGACCTTTTCAAAAACTACATTTCAAATTATTTTATCTTTATATTTTACACTAAAGATAAATGAATTTTCTAAAAAAACTATTTTATGATTTTTTTTCAATTTATCTTTATAACTAAAAAATTATTTATTTATAAATTATTTTTTAATAAGTAACCTCTAAATGAACATATAAAATAATATTTTTTAATGATTTAATTTTTTATATCATCCATTTACATTATTTAGGTCACTTTTTATGATCTTATTTGTAAATTTTATAAAACCCATTTTTATTTACATGGGTTCTAATTGATATGAAGAATGATTATTTTCAACTATAAAACTTATTTAAGATTTTTTAATGGGTGGGTTCCTATATTTCACTTCCATGAACTGGTAAATTATATATCTCATAAGTTCAGAAAGGTACATAGGAGGATTATCCCAAGCTAAAGGGAACACGAGAGGATTATCTCAATACTAAGTGAAAAAGGGTGTCCATCCCAAGACCAAGGGTACACAAGTGTTAATCTCAAGACCAATAAGTTACAAGGGTGGTTATCCCAATACTAATACATAATTAATGTCTTTGTGGGTATCCTAGACATATGATTTCTATTCCTAAATCTATTCCATGCTCTAATGCCATAATCTTATGCCTATGTTATGCTCCGCAACTCATGATTATTATATAATTATTCCACAAACATTTTTCAAGGTATATTTTTGTTCATTTTAGATTACTAGTCCTTTCATGACATTTGGAAAAATAATATTGTTCCATTTAATTTTTATAATATATTTCGACCAGGCTCTTGTTTTCTCATATTCTTATGGTTTAACCCTTGACATAGTGTTGAGAATCATTCCCTTACTGGGCATTTGACTTGACCCCATTCTTATGTACCCATTCCCTCAATTATGAAGATGATTGTAACTTGTGATGAGTCAATTATGGAGTCTGGTTTGGTTTTATTTTAGAGAAATAAACACAAGTGTCATAAAAAAGTTTCTTATATAGTAGATCCTCAAAACTCTAAAGATTACATTCCATAAATTGTGTGATTATTTATGAGATTTAAAGTTAAAATTATGGAAAGGTTTTCAAATAAATATAGGTTTACATATCATTGTAACAAACCCAGTGTTTAAATAATGTGTTTTTATCCCTTGATATGAGAGTTTAGGTCTATGAAACATCTGTTTTTATTTGAGAATGTTTAGTTATATTTCAATATTTGTTTAGTTGTTTTGGAGATTAGTATATGATAAATTTAGTGAAAACATTTGGGATAAGTCTAAGGGATAATTATACATAAAGGATGAAATTATAATGATTTCATAAAATATACATTTTACAATTTCCAATAAATTTCATCCTTTCCTCAATTATAGAATGTGGATGTGGTTGTGGTATAGATGCACCTATGGGTAATCACCATGATAAATACCAGTTGAGTATCAACTCAATATTCACTTAGTGCTCTTTTAGTGGGCCTAATACTACCTAATTTTCTAAACACTGTTGAGGGATATTATTTGGTCAATCGAATTATATATACAAGTAATTATGAATGATTGATTATGTTATGAAATCACGTTGTATAATTTGAGAGTGACCAAACTAAATAATAATAAATTCATACAAAAGTGGTATGGGTTATACTGTATGTTTCCATGCATAAAATTTTCATACTGTATACATTCATAATATAGACTATTCTAAATTTTTATATATTTTAATCTTGTTATAGTTAGATATTATTGATCAATTATGATTAAATATTTTGGTTTTATTTACTGATTGGAAATAAGAGGTATCAAATAACATTATATTTAGGCAGTACTTAGTTTATTTGATTAATTAATTTTTTTAATATTTTAAAGATCTGTTATTGAGATATAATGATGATAATATTTCACAAATCTCATATCCCACATATATTATTTAACTATAATCATTCCTGTAAAACCTAGTTTTTTTTATCATTACAAATTTTCAAGAATTCATCTCACTTGTGAGTTACTATACAATAGAGTTAACTCTCATACAATTATTCAATATTATAATGTTGAATTCAATGCATTTACCAATATTTTAAAGACACAAATATTCATATTACTCAATTTAGGAATTACCACTATAGACATTATCGATATTCCTAGTGTGACAACCAAAAGGTGGTACTATAATCATTTATAAATATCTTGAAGAAGATGGCTGATAAGAATTTTATATCTATATTAATCTAAAAATTATATGAATTTTTAAATATTTCAAAAACCAATAATGTGAAACTATTTCAATCTAACCATGTTCAAAGGTTTTATTGAAAACATGTTTGAAATTACATTTCAAAACTATTTGTTCAAAATCTATAACTACATAAAAGTATTTTCCAATTTTCATACTATTTTCAAGAAGTATTTAACCTATGTTATTGGGAATAAGAATTTATAGAATTTATAAACATTAAGGCACATTGTGTTAACTCATGGATGCAGACTAAGGAACCATTGAGCCTTCAAAAGTAATTATATAATTAGATTACCTAGTGATCTTAATTTTAAAAATGTTTGACAATAGGAACTCATATGACTCATAACTATATAATGAATCATATATGGGACAAATAGTTGGAAATATTCATAATTAGTAAAATGAGGGGATAGAGGTGTTACAATGTCATGCCTAAAATTTTAATGTACAAAACTATTTTGAAATTATATCTTGGGTTATAAGAATCATTCAGATATCCTTAACTAATTTCTATTAGTAAGTGATAATTCAAAATTATGATGATATTATTTATTTATTGTGAGGAGAATTTCTAACCTTTAGAATTTGGAATATATTTTTCTCAAAAATTAACACTATGTTTGATAGCTTTCATCACTTGCTACACTATACAAAAATGATCCATAACATCTTAGATAAAAATTATTAATAAAATTTGAAAATAAAAAAAAACTCTAGAAAATAAAAATATTTTAATCAATTAAAAATTCATAACAAAAAGGATTAAAAACACTTAGTGTTTTAGAAGGTAATTTTTCAATAAAATTAGATTCTCATTATATATTTTATTTTATTTTAAAGGGTAAAATTATAATTTATTTTATTTTAATTATAAAAAATAACTTCATTCTAGAATTTAGCATGTCAAATTTATCGTAGGGATAATTTTTCATATTTTTCTAATATAATTGATTTTTAGGTGAATGATGAATTTTTTTTGATGTTGTCAATAATGTTACATTTATGATATCATCATAAAAAATGTTGAATTAAAAGATATTTAAACCCATTTAATATTAAACATATATTTATAAATTAAAATTATTTATTTTTGAAGAAAATTTTGAGTTTATAAAACTCATATTTACATTTTTTGAATCTTATGTAATTTTTTATTCTAAAAACAATTTTTAAAAAAATTATTTTTCATCACTTTTAGAAATTAAATTTAAAAATATATATTTTATATTTTAGGTAATAATGTTCATTTTATTTAATAATATGAATTTCATTTTTAGGTACAAAATTATGATTTCTAAGATTAAATGCAATGATCCTGATAATGGTAAAAATCTAATTTTCAGAGAATATTTTTATTAACATTGTTAATTTTTATCTAATAAAAAAATATAATATTCTAAAAAATGAAACTAATATAATTTTTAATCCTATATATAAATATATTAACGCAAATTATATTGGTAATCAACACCAAACAATATTTAGAACACTTAATGGTAAAAACTAACATTTTTTCTAAAAAATAGATTTCTTATATATTGATTTTTTTTAATTTTAATGTTAATTTTATCTTATTTATAAATATTTTTAGATTATATAGATAATAATTTTAGCTATATAAATTTTAAATTTTTAAAATAAGGGTTACATAATTTTGTGAAATATAGTTTATTTTGTAAAAATGAGTTACCAGTGTAAAAAAACCAAAATGGTAAAAAGTAAAATTTTAGTGGGAAAAGACTTGAAACATGTTTAAGACATGTATATAAATGAGTTTTAGTGTTTTTATAGGAAATATATAACTAAAAAATTCATTATTTGCCTTTTTTTATCCATTTACCATTCAATATTTCAATTCCACCATGGAAAAGCATTTGGTATTTACAATAGATCCATTTTATTCACCTTTAAAAAGAGATCACATTAAAAAAACATTTATCATCCCATTAAATTTACCTATATCTACCATAAATCCTCCTTAGTTTAGTATAAACCCTCTCTCGACACCCTAAAATACTTTTCATTTCAATAGGACCAAACAAAGGAGCCTTAACCAGTTACCCAAGGGAGAACATCCAAAGGGAGAGGTAATGACCTCAACTAATATCTCTTAGTCATTAATCTTTCAATACCCCCTAAAACCCATTATAATACATGAAAATATGATTCCCTCATTTATATAAATATTATTAAATGTAATTATACTAATTCAATATCACATTCCTACATTCTTCTAAAATCATTCAAAAAATAAAGACGTTGTCATGCGTTTGTGTGGACTACCACCTCCGTGAATAGTGTATTATATTTTTCCACAACTGTATAACAAGAATGAATTTAAAAATTATCTAATTTATAAAATGTATATTTATTACACTAATTCTATCTTGTAATAATAATATCGAAAATTTTATAATTGATATTACCTATAATCATTCATAGTAAACTTAGCCACCTTAAATAAATATATCAAGGACCATATTTTAAGTTGAGTCTATTTTGGGAAAAAATATGAAACAATGTAAATTCTTTTATTATTTAATAGTAAAATAAAAAAACCAATATAATTTCTAATATTAGGAATATATTTTAATTTTTTTTACCATGTTCAATATAGCAATGATATTTCAGAGAAATCGTCTAAACCACCTCAACTAACATCCTAAAGAAAAAATTATAAAATAAATAAATAAAATATGATAATATATATAACTAAAAATGAGATTTTCATGGAATTTATTCTTATATAATTATTTAATAAACTTAATTTTTTATTCACAATGTTAGACGGACATACATAATGAATTAGGACCCTATTTAAGTGTTATTTTTCTATATTTTAAAGTCTCTGAGACATGTTTGATATTTTACACCATAATTTATTTTATATTTTGTATCCACTAACATATTTGATTTAATTATAATTAATAAATTTTATTTCATGATATTTTAATTTCTATTTCATGGTAACTCTTTTTTTTACAGTTCAATTACTGTAAGGGTTTTTTCTAACTCAATTTTCCTTCAAAGAGATATGATTTGTATTCATAGAATATATTTTTTGGTTTATATGTATTACAAGGATATATTTTATCATAATATTTCTAAAATTTTATCATATTTAAAAATAAATATCTTGTTTTTCCATCTATGTATTTTATAATTGAAATATTATTATTTTGTAAGTGTTATTGGTCTCTATTTTTAATTACATGACACATGTTTGATATTATGCACTGTAAATTCTTTTATATGGTGTAGTTTTTTCAATATTTCCTTTAAGTATAATAAATTTATTTAATTTAATGTTAATTAAATTTACATTTCATTTTATCCCTCTAAATTGCATTTGGTTCTTATATTACCATTTATGTAATGGTGTTTCATCTCAATCTCTATTATTTAATATTTCTTTTGTTTATGAAACTTAATTCATTTAAATGGTGTATATTATTCCAATTGGATATATAATATCATTAATTATATTTTATAAATGGGATTTTAATTTTCATATATAGATATTTATTTTAATATATTTATATTAATTAGTTTCTTAATCTGTATGGTTTTTTCTTCACTCAACTTATTTTATTCAGCCATAATTAATATAATTCGACTGTAATTTTAAAATATGGTTGTATCCTATTTTATGATGATATTATATTTCATTTAATCCTTTTTTGGAATTAAATTCATTTATTTCATTCATTTTAATTTTTTAAATGTCAATAATAATTATCACCCTCTCCAAAGGAGTTCTTTCTGCATTATTTATCAGTCAAATATCTTATCTTCCACTAGAAATTTTTATTTAAAAAATATATATTTATTTTAAGGCTCCACTATTAAAATTTTACTTTACAATTAAAAATTTTCAAATTATTTAAATTCACCTTTTTTAAAATAACTTTTCAAAGTGACTGTAACATTAGGAAAAGATAAATGTGTTTTCTAATAAATTCTTTTAGGACTTATCATCTATTTTATATTTATCTCTAAATAATTTTTTCCTATGGAAATTATTTTAAATTAATCACCCTATATATTTTATTATGAAATAATCATTGGGGTTATTTAAGTTTTCTTATCAATCATTTACAAGTTTTAGGTCACTTTTTGTGATAACATCTAGAAATGATATGAAAACCATTTTTCATTCCATGGCTTCTTAATGATGTGAAAAATCAATTTTTATGTGGAACTCATATTTTTAGATGATTTATTAGTGAAATCCTATATATTATTTCAATAAATGGTCAAATGTTATATCTCATGAGCTCAAAACAACATGCGAGGGGATTATACCAATTCCAAGGGTACTCAAAAGGATTATCCCAATCTAAGGGGTACACAGGAGGATATATCAAGAAAAAATGAACATGGTTGGATAATCCGAAGATCAAGGGTAAAATGGAGGATTATCCCAATCCCTATAAGGGAACACAAGTGGTAAGACAAAGCGCAAGGATACACGAATTGTAACACATGATATTTTTGAATGTAATTTTCTCTAATATAAAAATGTGTATGATAGTTTGGGAAGCTCATTAATATGAAATTTGGAGAATAATGATTATAAATTATAAAATGATACACATTATCTAGTTTTTAAATTTAATAAAATTTTAAAAAATAATTTCTAATGACCTTTTGAAATACTATCAATCCTATAAGACTCTTTCGAACATTATTTATGAGAACTATATTTTTCATTTATATTTTATTGAAAAATTAATTAAAAGTATTAAAATTAAGAATAATTATTTTTTACACAAGTATAAAATGAATTTATTTATTTAAAATAGGTTATAAATGAGAATAAATTAATTTAAAGGTTAAAGGAAAATTTTTTCCTGAAAAACAATATTGTTTTCTATGCGCATTATGATTCTATATTATTAAATTCAATTAATTGCTATTGATGAATGAATTTGATGAAACATTTAGATAATATATTCTATATATTTTTTACCATTTATTTAATTACTTTTACTAGAAATGAAATGAGAATAATTTTAGTTTTATTCTAAAAATTATATTTCTCTAAAAGTAGTTTTCATTGTATTTTGCATGCTTATTTTAAAACTAATTTTGTCTTAATATATATATTGATTTTTATAAAAGAAATTCACATTTTGAATCAGACCATACAAATATGGTAATGATTCTACTTTAATTTTAGCTAATAATAAATAATAATTGTTATTATAATTGTTTACCTTAGATACGTTTAAAATGGGTTAATGGGGGCTTACACTGTAAGATAATGTTTAAAATATTAGTTAAACATGTATAAATTTGATGATTTAAATATATTTAACATTAAATTATCTTATATTTCATTATTTGGATACTTTTTTCCAATTTCACTTGAATATTAATTTATTATATTTTAATGTTATTACTATTTACCAGCTTTCCAACCACCTCACTTATAAAAAAGTAACCTCCTCTCAACTCTTCTTTACACAATAATCAGAAATTTCTGTCAAAACAATTTTCATAAATATATTTTAATCTTCTATATCTATGTTATAGAGGTTTTTTTATTCTTAAAAGACGATCCCATTGGTTCTTAAGAAGGGATCCAAAGAAGGTTTTTCCAAGAAGAGGTAATCATCTTCATAGAATCCTTTTATGTTTATTTACACTTATAACACATAAAAAACAACTATAACCATATAAATAGGATCAAATAAGTATCATTAATATAATTTAATTTTTTTTATGATAATTTTACAATCATTTTATGCCTATTTTCCATCCTATGAAAAATGATAATGTTGTTTATTCATTTGTGTGGACTACCTCCTCCACCAAATGAAGTGATTCATTTTTCATATTCTCTACACATTGATGGTGATAAAAATATCTTTAACAATTATATATATTATATTAATGATATTATTATGATTATATAATATATATTAATATTTACATTCGTTTCTTTCTATTCGTTAAAAATGAAAACATTAGTTGTGTGTGTGTACGGACTACCATCTCCAGGAAGTGATATAATTAATTTTTTGCATACACCTTATAAGAATGGTTATAAAATATTATATATTGAATAAATATGATACTTATAAAATGATTAATATTATTTTTATGATTAAAACCTTAAAAAAGATCAAGTATTCAAACTATCAAACTGAATCATGAATGGAAAACAATCAATTTTTCAAACGAATGTTTATTTTAATGAAGAATTGTTAATAAATGCTTAAATTAAAATTATAAGGAAATGTTATATATTATTATTAGTTATAATATTATTCTATAATATATTTATAATAAAACTAAAAATATTATATAGGATCTTCATGAAATGTACTCACCCAATGAAATTTTTTATTATTAAAATGCTTTTAAGGGGGAAGTGAGAACCCTCGCAACTAACTAGGCCAGGCAGCAAAAGAGACAATAGACTTATCTGATAAAAGTTTAATCCATTTGGACTCAATTTCTCAACATAATTTCCATGGAATAAAATTTACCTAGATGTATGGTTCATCCTTCATGATGTCTTCATAGCTTTTCACTTGATAATCCCAAGAGTACATGTACTCCCCTTTGATAGTCTTCCCCATGATAAACCCTCTAATCAATATGCATTATTAATTATCTATCCAATCACTTTGCTCTATAGTAATAGCCACTTGGATCATTATTTCCATCATTTGATCAACCTCTTCCTTTGTCACCTTAATTTTCAAGACGCCATCTACTGTCTCTTCTCCTGAATGTGTGAGCAGTTCATTGTTGGGGTCCATAGACACATCTTCCTATCGTTGAGTACCATCAAGAGACCCTGCCTCATGCTGTTGTGTAGAAGGGTGCACAAATATCTCCACTAACCATGAATCCCCTAGATGTAGTGTAATCACCCCAAGTTAACCCTCATTCTTCTCAATTGCATCATCCTGAGGAGACTCCAAATCTTCCACGTACCCCTCCACCTATTGCTTTGGTGAACTGTTGTCACCTACTTGTTGAACCTCCTTTCCACCGGTCATGGTTCCCTAAACCTATGAAAACTCCCCTTATACCATAGGTTGAGGTTCCTATTCTATGGATTTACTACCTTTTTTGGCTGACCTTGTCTCCTTCATCCTAGGAATATATGAGTAGTCTTTGTGTCCCTATGATTTCTGCTTCTTGGTGACAATGAAACTCACATGGTATATGTTCCCTTTATTTCCCTTCTTCCTCCACAGGCAGTGCAGTCTAGTACCATACAATCCTATTTCAGTTGAGGATCATTATACATCGGACTCAGCTTCTGAGGGATAGGTGTTGTTATATTCATCCCCCCCTTCGAAACTCAGTGTATCAAAACAGTTGTTCAAATTAAGACAGACCAAATTTCTCAAAGGGATCTGTTTTTTATTCAGCTGATATGTGTTGTGACTTGGAACCTCCCACTCATGAACAACATTGAAACATCCCAAATCTGTTAGTGGAATCCCCTCTCTAGGGTTGATAATATATTTTACATGCACAACCATGGCATGGGTGTCAGACTTCTTGGCCCCCGTTTTATTTGAATTGTCGGCCCCATATGAGGCCATGTGAGTTGATTCACTTGATGTATGCCAATAAATCATTGTTCTATTCTTTGTAGCACCTACTTTCAAGATAGGGGAAACTAGATCTAGTATCAATATATTAAAGATATCAATTTATCTCATCTCTCGAGGTAGCATCATGTCCTGCTTCTGAGAAACTTCAACCGAGCTCACATTGCCAACCACCTAATCATCACTTCGAGATACAGTTCCATCCCCTGCTGCTTCTATCCATGGGCATAATTCCTTGGAAAAAATCATGTAAAAATAAACTTGAGGAGTATCAATAGGATGGTAGCATCGGGCCCTTCACTATTCCCTTGTCTACCCCTACTTCCTCTTTGGCTTGATTTGCATAAGTGCCCAAGGCAAGAACACCTTGAACTGATGTTCATCTAGGATTCGAACACCACATGTTGCTTTAAACGAAATTCTTCTTCTACTGTAATCCACTCCCATTCAACTGGAGGTCTAGAAACATCAACATCAACACAAATCATTGGGGAAATATGATGAAAAATGGAGCTGGTTCTTGAGTCAGAGCACATGTAGCATCCCGCCATATTCCCAAGAATACCGATTATAGTGCGATTATGGAAAGGAAGAGGGTGTTCAAGAAAACATACACACAATTCCGCAAATGGGTCATCTTCGTTAATATAGAGATCATAAGACCATTGGAAGAGATGTAAGAGTAGGACGTTACATGATCGTGGATCTTTGGACCACGCTATGATCAGATACTCTATAGATGTGAAGTGAATCATGATATGTTGTTTTTTCATAAGTCTAATAGTCACATGATCTTGAAGTCCCCAGGATTCGAAAAAAAACCTATAAAAGTAGTCAACCAATGGAATCCACAATGGAAATTGAGCAACTAGAGTGTGATCATGGAGAGCGGAAGAATCTGTGAATTCTATGATAGAAATCCCGAGATGATAGTAGTCATCGTGATGTTTTGAGACCTTAGGGTGGATAGAAATATCGTGGAACAGAGGTAAGAAATTAGGGTTTGAAAAAAAAATAAAAGTGGAAATCTTCTCTGATGTGGAAGGGCCACCTTACCCCCCTGGAGGGGGAGGGTCCGAGATGTCAGCCATCATGTGCTGCCTAGGTCAGGGACGAAGCGCGCCCCCTGCCATCTCATAGTAACACTAAATAACAAGTACAATAAATTTTATGACCTAAGGAAAGGGTTTATATTTCTATCTCATTTTTAATCAAGATTATTTATGGTTGAATATCCTTTAGAAAAATAATATTATATTCATATATTGAAACCCATATATCTTATTTTGATCGGTTTATTTTTTGGTGTTTTAATATTTAAATTTCATTATTTTCTATTTTTCTCTTAAAATAATTTATAAAATGCTTTTAAGAAAATTTTTCTTTATTAAGTATTTGGAGAATGATATTTTTCTTCCATTTCCATGTTCCTTAAAATGTTTTTAATAATATTATTTTTTAGATCCCATAATTATTTAAATTCATTTTAATAAAATAAAATTTATTTTCAAAGAATTAAAATGTTATTTTTTTAAAAGAATAAAAGAAAATCATTTATAAAATTTTACAAAAAATTGTGAAAGGAATTATTATTTTTACATTTAACATATGAGCAGAATTTTATTAATTCTTAACCATTTTTAAATTTATATGTTCTTTTGTAAGATTCTACTGTTATTTCTAATGAAAATAATTTTATTAAAATTATGTTAATTTTTATTTAAAATTTTATAAATATATAAATCTAATTTTCCCATTTTTCAAAGAATGGTTGGAATATTATTTTAAAGGTTTTTCTCATCTATGTTAATAGAATTTTATGTTTCATAAGATTATATGTGGACAGTAACTAATGATATCATCCTTAACATTTCTATGGATGGATTGTGATTATGTGATAAGAAAATATTTTTGAAACCTATTTATTTTCTATAGGTTATGTTATTATGGAATAATGAAGGTTTCTTTGATCAGGTGGCACACATATGTATTGTTGTAATTATGTGAATTGTGGTAATAGAGTTATATAGGTGAAAAATTAATTGGGTAATAATTTATATATCATGAGATAATATAATGAGGATGGGGAGTGAACTCATTCCAAGGAAAAAAGATGTTGTTTAGTAAACTCAATACATTCTAAGACATTGTCTATTATGTGTTAATAGTCATAGTATTAATCCTTGACCAGTGAATTTATATTATAATATTATTAATATTCATAATTTTATTTTCATGTTCTTAGAATAATTATATACTCTGATTATGTGTTATTGATTAATGATTATTAATCACCCATAGGACTGATGTCTTTTAAAGTACTAAATCTATATGCCAAGGCTCATAATTTATGATCTATAATTGATTAAGTATATACTTCATAAGTTATAATTATTCTCTTATAACCTTAGTCATGCCTTATTATTTTATATGATCATTAATTGATGCATCCAATTTTTATGCTTATTGTGAACCAAATCTCACCCTATAATATGATTCCATTTTACCCATGTTAAAAAATGTTATTAAGTAATAAATGTTTATGATTGGTACTCTAAGAGAAGAAACTTTTTTGATATATTCAATATCATTCAAGAAAAAAGTTAATTTTGTATCTAGTATTCAAAGATACAAAACCATTACAGTCTTTGGTCATGTACTATTAAAAAATGTATTGAATATTCATACCAAATGAAAAAAAATTATATTTTTTATTCTAGGGTCATATTAATTATTTTTAGATTAAGGTTTAGTTATGTTTGGATATTATGATATGAATAATATAAGAATAGGACATAATAAATCTTATGATTAACTGAATGTTATATAAGCTTAACCTAAAAGTGTTATCTTTTGATAAGAATGCTCCATAATATTTGACATATGAAGAATTATTTTCGTGATTAAAGGATTTCTATATTTTATTATTGCATCTTGATGTATACACTATTCATTTTTGTTTTAGTAAATGGATGGAACCAAGAGGAATTATCTTAACTTATAATGTGGTGGAAATTTTATAATTTTAATGTTCATCAATTGAAATAAATGGTATATGTAATGAAATATTTTTTTTATCCCATAAATCTATAAATCTATGAATCATGATGAGATTTAAAATGATTAAATAAGGGAAAATGGACTGTTGAATCCTCTATGTGGAGACATCCACCTTATTTCAGGGGGTTATCAGATCCACTATTTGTCTAACTGTGGATCAGTACCATTGAAAATATATTTATTATTCTCTAATACTTAGGATATGAAAATGATGTCTTTGAGTTTTATCTTTTATAAGAATAAGTGGATAAATAGTGGAATAGAATTAAAAATATAAGGTTAGCGTATAAAATTGACTCAATAGAATAAGATAAGTTTAAGATGCTATTTTTCAATAATTTCATTCCAAAAACAAATTGCAAGAAAATGTAAATGGGTTTCTTTAATCTTAACTAAAAGGATGATGAATCATTTGGTATATATGAGGTAAACATTAAAATACTTGGGAGGTATGCTTTAGGTTTTACAATCAACCTTGAAATAAATATTTATCATTTTTAAAGTTAAATAAACCCAAGTCTCTCAAATGAGTATTCTAGAAGATAATTTTTTATCTATGAAGAAATAAACCGATGATATCCTAAGGTATAAATACTGAGTAAAGATCCACATTATTCTCATGGTACTGAGAATAAATCAAATGTGGAGTTGTGGGAAAATTTTAGAAATAAAACCCATGAAGGAAAAAAATGAATCTTCCTTTATTCCAAAAGTGTGGAAATAAGGATAGGGGGAATTATTTTAAGGGAACTAGTAAGTGTTTAAAATTTGTAAAAGAAGACCATAAAGTAAGTAAATATTGATGATATGTAATTAGGAAACTAATTAAATGAATGTTAATAGATCTTGACTAAATAAACCTCCCACACTCTAATTATACAATTGCATCGATTATAGAAATTATATCAATATTTGAACAAATTCAAGGGTTAATAAAGCAAATTAGAAACAAAAAACACTTAATAAAATAGATAAAGTTAAAGATCATGTGATTTGAACCATCAAAGTTGGTAATGATAATTAAGGGCTGAAAATTGCACTTATCATCAACTCTATAATTGTAAACGTCTTATTTGATTATGGTTCTACTGACTCATTATATCTGAAGAATTTGTTAAGGTTATCACATAAATTCCTCAATTATTAAATTTTGAATTATATGAATATACTAAAAATGGTACAATTATTGTACCTAAAGTTAATAAATCCTCTCTGGTATAATCTTATGGGAATATGATTCTTTAAAATCTTAAGATTCACCCAAGATTTTAATTTGATGTTATTTTTGGAATGAATTGATTTTATTTATATAGATCTCATATCAATTTTATTGTAATGAAATTCACATTTTATATTAGAAATGAACCAATGATTATCTATCATTGTGAGGTTAAATATTAAATTTCAATGTGAATTAATTAAATTATGTGGGTCTTATTACTTATTTATGAGGCATATCTATCAAAAATGGTAGGTTAGAAACCAAAAATTGAGGATATTCTTATTGTATGGGAATATTACAATGTATTTACTAAATATTTTCCTAATGTTCCCCTGAATCATGACTTTTTTCAATATTAATCATAACTAGTGCTATAACTATTTCAATTATTCTTTATAGAATGTACTTTATTGGGTTTTAATAATTGAGGAAGCAACACTAGGAGAATATTGATAGAGAATTAATTTGGAAAAGGTCATAGAAATATGGTGAACCTTTTATTTTTGTTAATAAAAAATATTAGTTAATGCATCTTTTCATTTACTATTATGATCATAATAAGATTAATATCAAGAAAAAATATCTCCCACCCTGTATTAATTATTTTTTTGATCAACTATGAGGAGATCAATAATTTTAAAAGATTTTCCTCGGATATATATATCATTAGTTTAGGGTCAAAAGGAGTAAATAACCAATAATTCCATTTATATGATGTATGATCACGCTTATAAATACCACAACCCTAGGATCCCCAAGTACGTGGTTACATTATTTAATTTTCTTTAGATACAAGAGATTACATCACATAAGACCAAATCATTTAGTAGTCTTGGTAAAATATATACATACTTGAATTTAAAAATATATTTAAAAGAATGAAATAAAACATAGTGATAGTAAAAACTCATAATATTTGAACTCATTCAAATATTCATTCTTTATATACTAGGAAAAGGAAAAAAATAAGGGGGAGTTCAATTATTCGGTAAGAGTTCCATAAAGTAGAAGCTATAAAGACTAAATAAATAAATATCAGTAAAGAATAATCAAAATGGAAAGGTAAACATCAAAACAACCATTTCATTTAATCAATAACTTAAATATCATGATTAGATAAGGAATAATCAATTTTGCACTAAAACAAAATTGGAAACACAAGTAATTTAATAAATATCTTGAGAACAAATTTCATCCACAGAAAATATCAATGCAATAAAATCAGGGATAATAATAACTAAATTACAAATGAAGAAAATTATTAATATTAGATTTCATGAACTCAAGAATCATGATATCTATACCGACAATTACATTAAAAATATAGTTTACAAAATGTGTAAAAACTCATTTAATACTATCTTACTAATTCAGTTCTTGAGAATAATGAGGCATCGAGGGGAAACAAAATTCTAGGCCCCGCCATTCACTGTATGTCCAATAAATTCCTCCTATATTTAATGATCTATTTAATTCATGATAAATACTCCTTATAAATATATTTCTATGTTGAATATATAATATGGAATATTAATATTTTCCTAGTCTATCAATTATCATAGAAAGTAAAAAACCATTTCTATAAATTTTATATGGTTAAAGATATTAGCATGTGTATGACAAATAATATATTAATTTATGGAAAATTTAAAGTCCAATTATCACAGGTTATATAATATTTAAATGGATTTTTAATGAGTAAAAAATTAATCAATAAAGTGAATTTCAATCATTTCCCTAGTCAAATTGATATTAAACCATCACGATAAAGGATAAGGATGGAATAGTTAAAATATATAAAGGGTTTTCTCATTGATGAATATAAATACTATTAAGTTATCATGAAATATATTTTTTATAAAAATACCCATTTCACTATCTAAATCACTTTACAAAAGAAGAAATTTCCAAAATATTAGGAAAAATATTTTCTTTGAAAAGTACCATATAAACATGTAAAAGATTATTCAAAGTAATGACAAGATCATGATTATGGAAAGGTTCCATTAATTAAAAATACATTAAGAAAATATTCCTTTAATATTTTTGTAAGAAAATTAAAAAATACTAGATTTGGAAAAAAGAAAGGATCTTTATAAAATTGTAAAAATTAATTTATGGGTAAAAAATGATATTAAACAATCATAGTAAAACATTTTTTTAATAAACATCTACAAAACATGGATTTTGAAGGGAATGATTTTTGACCAGAGAGATAAATAAAGTCAACCTTTATTTAAAATATTTTCTAAATAATTTTAAGTACCGAATAGAGGAAAGTTGTACTATAAATTAAAACATTATGAATAAAAATTGGATAAAAATTAAATTATTGTTTTATATAATTATAAAATAATTTTCTTCGATTTAAATTCAAGAAAAAAATCTAGTTTAAGATTAGATTGAAACATAAATATCTTATCACTTGGTATCTTTAGAATTTTAAACCCCATAAAAGGAATAACATAAAATGATACAATAATTACCATTAATATAAATATAATCATGATATAAAAATACATGGTTCAATTGCTACACATCATAAAATAATCTAGTTTTATAACATGAAAGTTTTCCCAAAAAATACAATTTCAAAAAACTAACCCTTACAATGATCATAATGTTGAAATGATAATTAATCGATGACTCAATTATATGTATAAAATTTAAATCCATATAAAACAAGTAAAAATAAAACATAATATAATAAAAATTAATTACACACAAAATCTTATAATATCAAATAAAATTAATAAGTAATATAACCCAATAAAAAAGAATTGAGTTATTAAATTCTCTTGTACTTGGTATTTGTCAAGTAAATTACACTTGGATGAAATAATTAAAATTAAAACATAAAATGACATAAATTATAAAGGATTCATATTTTTAAATGTAAAATTCTATGTATATACAGCATATATATAAATTATTTTCATAATGTTAAATATTCTTCAATGAACGGAAATTGAGACAAAATTATTTACTTGACACTTCATTTTGTTTAAAATGTAATTTAACCTCCAATATAATAATTTTAATAATGTTATAAATTTATAAAAGAAAAATATTCATCTGTATAAATTCATATATTATCCCATTATAATATATTAAAACCCCTATGTTAACAACGAGTTATTATTATTACTTTTTTAGGTGTTAATTGTCATGTTTTCTCATGTGTGTTTTGTCATGAATGTTATGGTTATTTTTTATAAGAAATGGTTAAACCGTATCCATAATTATATTAATGTTATATATATCATATTTACTTATTTTATTCAGTTTTAAAACAATTATTGAATGATGTAAGTGGATAATGATTCGAATCTCTTTGTAGAGATGGTAGGACATACGCACCCACATGTGACAATATCATTCCCATAATGGGTGAAAGGGTAAAGAATTGTATAGTATGTTAATTTAATAGAATTAATATAATATAATATTTATAATATATATTAATTCTTTAAATAATTATCACTATGCATGGGATATGAGGATTGAAAACAAATTATATTGGTTCATAAGGTTGTACTCCTCCATAAATACTAGTGATGATTTTATTTCCCATTTGAGGGAGGAGGATATTGAGAATAATTAATACATAAAAAAAATATAATTTTATATTTTATATTGTTTTTATTATATTATATGTTTTAGTACATAATTTAGGGTTGAAAATGAAGAATTAAAATAAATCACTTAGTGAAGGAAATTAACTTATCTAAGTCAAACCTCTATTGGATATCTTATTAAGAACCATAGGTTTGGTATTTTGGGAATAAAATAACATCTATAATGTGGATAAGGATATTTTTTAAGTTTATAGTCTATTAAAATGAATTTATAGGTGTGAATAGTGAGGTGAGGGGGTTCTCTTTTATAATTTAGTAGGAGGACACACGTGGAATTTTAAAAAAAACAATACCCACATTTTCACATAAAATAGTTGTCATAAATTGATTATTATTGAAACTTATATGTTATAAGATGTAATTATTTCTATAAAATAGTATTTAGAAATGTACATCGGTTACTTTAACCATATCTTCTTTGTTTAACCCCTCGGTAAACCCATTTTTACCTTAACTGGCAAAATATTTTTGCAGTTTTCACTATTCATTATGACCAAAAAGTAATTTACACTTATTTAAAAATATAAATTATTATAATAATAAGACATAAATCCATTATTAGTAATTATATTCACATAATTTTTAATATTTAATTTAAAATAAAACACACAAATTTGTCGAGAAATGGGTGTTGAAGAAATGAATTTTGCAATCATAAAATGATCTAACATTAACTATATGACTAGTAATCATCATTAAATACATTTTTATAGATATATTTAGGTATATAATATATAAATGTATTTTAAATAATTAATCATTAAATATTATTTTAATTAATTAGAGTGGGGGAACATTATACATTTAAAAACAATTTTTAGAAAAATAATTTTAAGCCTAAAAATAAACATATATAAAAATCCAATATAAAAATGATTCAAATGTAATTATTATTTTAAATATAACTAAATATTACTTTATTTATTTTAAATATATTTAAAACCATAATGGTACTTTTAAATTTCTAAATTTATTGAAGATAGATGATAGTTTTAAAAAACAAAATCGATATATTTATTTATTCATTGAATAAATCAATGGTTTTAGAAAAATACCAAACATTATACAAAATATAATTTTTATATGATAATTTATAATATATATTTTATTTTAATAAATAAATTTTATAAAATTTCAAATAATTAGTTATATTATTTTCTCACAATGGAAAGTAAGAATCATTTTTACTGAAAACCTATTTTTTGAATAATAAATTAACTTTACTAAAATTTTAATGATTTTAATCAATAAATTATATTGATTAAGAACTGTATATATATTTCATTATTTATTTAATCTTATTTACACGCAAAAATTCAATAACTAGTTTATAATGATCATATTAAAATAATATTTTTCATAGGTCGTTTAAGCTCAGTGTTACTTATTGTATACACTATCAAATATAGTGTTTGTATTTTAAAATATTAGGGTTGTTTGTACTAAAAGATATCAAATAAATTAAATTTATTTTAAATGATATAAAATATATGTTTCTAACAACTATAAATTTACATTGATTCCATTTGAACTTAACAATTCCTCTACGGTCTTCACGGGTCTAATGGATAAAGTCCTATATATTACCTTGATCGGTTTTTGGTAGTATTTATAAAATAAATTCTTATACATATCAAGATCAGGGGAGATTATAAATATTAATTAACGATAGCTTTTAAGACATTGATGAAGGATAATTTTCATGTCAAATTTAGTAATTTTTTATTTTGGATGTAGAAAGTATCATTATTAGCCCACGTAATTACAATTCATTTCTTATCAATGGATCCATAAAAAGATGAAATTGGACTAGACTAACCACATTGACCAGAATCCATAAATTTCTCATGTTACTGTATATTATTGACACTTTACGATAAATATTTCATGGTTATCAAATACGCTAACCATTTTTAGGTAGAAAATATCCATGATCCCTTAAATGGATAAATATAAAAAAAAATCAAGGGTCTAAAAAGAATATTTCACAATGAACATATTCTTACACTACCCAACATTAGATAAGGTATTATGATCTATATTTTTTCATCAATTAGGGGAATAGAATGTGTTTTCGTGTATATTGACATGGTAGTAGCTTATAACCAAATAAAATTTATAATTCATAATCAGAACTACCAAACTCATGATTTGGAACTAGAAGTGGTAATTTTTTACTTAAAGATTTGAATGTATTATAATTATGGTGAAAAGTTCAGAATATAAGATGATCATAAAATCTCAAAGTATATATTCAAAAATAAAGAGTTAAATAATCGTCAAATGATATGGTTGTAACTGATTAATTATAATGAGTGTTCAATATATTACCACCTTGGGAAAGAGAACAAGTTTGCTGATGCTCTGAGTCGGAAGGACCGTTTTAGCGTGTTCATGGTTAGGATTGAAATAGAACTGTTACTTATAAATTTGAAGAGGACAGATCTTCAAATCATGATATAATTAGATCAACACAGTTTTTTAGATGAATATCCAACCATCTATTCATGTAAATATTAAAAATATGTGCAAGTAAGATGTAGAGTTGAAAAAAAGTGAGGAATGTTCCTTAGTCTAGTCATGATAGTGATGTAATGATATGATTCAAAAATTGAGTATGTTTCTCATTTATAAAAAAATTAAAAAACTATTTTTTGATGAATCTAAAAATATATATTTATCCATTCATCCTGGAAGTACAAAGACATATTGAGTTATTTAATATCATCTATGATGGGGAAAATAAAGAGAGATATGGTAGATTATTTATCTTAGTTCTTGGTATTCCAACAAGTTAAGGTCAAGAGATCGATGTTTGAGGGGATGTTACAACCATTACTCATACCTAAATGGAGATGGGAAAACATAAGCATGGATTTCCCCATTGGACTCCCTAGTTAATTTAAATGTAATAATTATATTTTGGTTGTAGTTTATCACCTTAGAAACTAATCACATTTCATTATAATTATAGAATATTTATTTCCTGATCATCTCACAATATTATATGTTAAAGAAGAGGTAAGGTTGAATGGATCACCACTCTCTATTGTATCCAAATGATTTTTGAGGTATACCTTGAATTTATATATAATACATTTGTATGATTTGAAAATATAGATTACTGTTATCATTGAATACCATCCTTATATATATGGTCAATATAATAGGACAATTAAAACCCTATAATATAATTTAATATATTAATTGATGGTTTTCAAAGGAGGTTGAGATTAATAATATCCACTAATTGAATATTCTTATACAAATAACGTTCACTGGATATTTTAGATTTATCCTTACAAATCCCTTTGTGGAAAGAAGTGTAGGACTCCACTGTGTTGGGATGATGTTAGGGAAAAATCGATTAGGGCATAAGCTAACTGAGGAAATAACATAGAAGGCTGGATCCATTCATCAACACATACAGGAATCTCGTAACTGATAATAAAAAATTTTATTGTTAATAATCTATGAGATATAGAATTCAAATATATTGATAAATTGATATCACCTTGAAATAATGTTATGTTATTCGGAAAAAAAGGATAGTTAAGCCCCATATATATAGGTCCCTATGAAATTCTTGATTGTATCGAGATGGTAGCTTATCACTTAAAAATTCATATAAACCACTCTTCAGTTCATGATGTTCTCTATGTATCTATTTTTAGAAGTTATATACAAAATACTTCATGTGTACTAAATGAATATTTCATTGTAGTGGAACATGATATTTCAAATGAATAATTACCAACTTCAATCATAGATTTTAGGGGAAAAGTGTTACAAAAAAATACAACTCACATGGTTAAGGCTCTCTAGAGGAATCAAAAATTAGAGGAAGAAATGTGTGAACCAAATGATTTAATTAGGCATAGTTATACTCGATTTTTTGTGTTGGAGTGATAGAAATCTGAAGAGAAATTATCATATGGGGGTAGAATTTAACAACCTAATATTTTAAAATTAATTTTGATTTAATAAATAAATGAAATTGATAGCTTTTGATGAATGAAACCATAAAATTATGTGAATAATGATTATAAATTATGAAATAAATCACACATTAAGGTATTTAATTAAATATAATTTTTCCATAATAATTTATAATTCATTGATAAAATATTATTTATTCTAGGAAACTATTTTGAAATATATTTTTTATGGGAAATGTTTTTTTTTGTATATATTTAATTTTAAAATTAATTCATAGTGTTATAATTTTGAAAAAAATATTTCAGAAACATGCATAAAATTAATTTATTGGTTATCAATTGGTTAAAAATATAAATTAAAGTATTTGAAGATAAAAGGAGTTGTTTTTCTAACAATGATACTTTTATACACATAATGTTTTTTATTATAATAAATTAAATTAATCAAAATTGAAGAATGATTTTATTGTAATATATATACATAATATTCAATAAAAAAATTTATCATTAATTTAAGGTTTATTACTAGGAAATTAATGAGAATAATATCTATTTTAGACATAAAAATAATGTTTTCTAAAAATATCTTTTAATGTGCTCAACACACTTATTTTAAAATTAATTTATTTATACATATTTAATTTTAAATTTTTTTAACTCTTTTGAATCATCATGTCTAAATTTGGTAATTATTCTAATTTTAGTTTACGCTATAATGAATAGTAATTTTGTACAAATTTTCTACTTCTATGAAGGTTAAAAACGGTTAATGAGGGTGTTAAACTAAATTACAAGGATTAAAATATCACCTAGACATGTCTAAATTTTATTATTTGAAGATATTTTAAACTTACCTTATCTTATATTTTATTATATTTCCAATTAGTTCCAATTTATTTGGAATATCTCTTCTATATTTTAATGTTTTAAATATTTAAAAGTTTTCAACCCACCTCACATATAAAAATTTAACCTAATATTCTCTCTTATTCACACCTTCTTGACAAACTTATCTAGAAAGAACTCTACTTAATAACTTTTAAACTTTATCGTACATGTTCAAGTGGTTATTTTATTATTAAAAACCAATAAAAGGGTCCTTAAGAATTGATATAAAGTAGGATTCTCAACGAATATGAAATCATCATTATTTAATCCTTTTAAGGTTATTTCTTCTTCTGTCACATCTAAATATTCTATAAGAATCATAAAAAGAAAATAATTGTATCATTACTACAATTAAATTTTGTTTTGTTAATGGTAAAACCATTCTCTGTCTTATTATAATCATATAAGTAATTCAAATTTCATTTGTTCATATGTGTGGAATACCACTTCCATGAAGCGATGTGACTCATTTTTCTTTCTATTCATTCTAAAATAGAAAAAATTACTCATCGGTACATAGAGACTACAATCTCCATGAAGTGATGTAATTAATTTTTCATTATAAGAATATATGAATGGTTATTAAAGTTCATATAATGAATGAATTTATTTCTTATAACAGGATTTAGATTATGGATATTTTGAAACCATGACCAAGGGGAAATGAACGAAACTGTTGAACTGAAACATGCATAAGCAACAAAAAAGTTTTCACCTACTTTTTTATTTTAATGATGAATTTTTAATAAATGAATAATTTTATATTTAAATGGAATGATATATTATAATAAAAATATGAATACGGTATTGTGGTAGGTTTATAATAAATCAAAATTGATTATATATCATCCTAACAATGTATACAAAGAATGCCAGGACCCGAGGTAAAGGGTTTATGTTGCAATCTCATTTTTAATCACACTTTTCAATGATTGAATATAATTTGGGGTAATTATATATTATTTATCTAATTTAACCCATATTGTTTCTTTTCATATGGTTATGTTTGGAGTTTTTCATGTTTTTATTTTATTCTTCTCTCTTTGTTACGTACAACAATCTAGAAAATGTTTTTACCAAATGTTTACTTTATTTCATAATTGGTCGATGAAATTTTTCTTATATGCCCATGTTATTTAAAATGTTTTAAGTAATTATATTTTATATGATCCAATTTTTATTAAAATCAATTATTTATCATGTCTTCTTTTCTTTTAAAATGATTAACACTGATTTTTTTAAAAAAAATTGAATAAGTAATTTTTGAATTTAAAAAAAAAAGTGTGAAATGCATCACTGTTTTAACATGTATCTCATGAATATATTTTGTTGCCATGTTTTCCTTTTCTTAATACTCTGTCACATTTTTTATGATTACATTCAGTGGAAATACTTTTCACAATATTCTATGAATTTTTATTTAAAATGATATCGAAATTATATAATATTTTTCTCATGTATTCAAATAAAAGTTCTATTGTCCTTCTGAAGTTATTTTTCATCTATGTTATCATCGTTTGATTTTTAGTATTCTTAAATATAAATAATACATAAATAAATATTATTAATCTATATGAATAATGATTATTTGATGGGAAAATATTTATGAAAATCATTTCCCTTACACTGTTTATGTTATTGTTGAATGATGAATTGTTCTATAATCTTATATAATACTATTGTATGGTTTTCATTATGTGACTTATATAATTATTTATAACTCAAATTAATTATTTAATTATTTATATCTCATTAGATGATATGAATTGAATTGAGATTTAACCTATTCTAAGGATAAAAAGAAGTTATGGAGTGAACCTAATCCATTATAGGTCTTTTTCAACTCTATGATAAAAACCATGGAAGTGATCCTTGAATGATAAAGTAATTTTATATGATTATGATTATTCCATAATTAATATGAAGTTTTATTATAATTATGATATGATCTCATGGATCTAAATTGATTAATTATAATTTCCCACTCTTATGACTTGTGTATTTAGAAAATCTAAAGCTTTATTTTGTTATATATAATTTATGATTTATGATTGATTGGGTATAAAAAAAAAGTTATGATCATTCTCAAATAACCATATTATTTTCATATTATAGTATATGAAAAGCAATTTATATCTCTCTTATTTACCCTTACTAAGAATCTGAGATCACCATTTCTTTTGTTTCAATTTTTCCCGAGTTATGAAGAATGGTATTAAGTCAGAAATGTAAAGGAAGGGTACCATGAGAGAAGAAATTTATGGGAGATATATAATATATTACAAGAAATAAGTTAATTATTTATCTAGTTTTAAATGAAACTAAAACTTTATTTTTATGGGATGTGTACTTTTATGAAATCTATTAAATATTCATCTAAAACGATTCAATTTTTATATAATTAATACTCATAGCACCCCATGGGTGGTAATACCAAACCGAATGGTATGTTGCTGGTAAGATCAGGCCCAAAATGGTACATGAATTGTTATCCCAATTGTATTTTGTAATTAATCCCTAGGTGAGTAGCCTTGAAAAATTATTTCTATTCTTATGTTTATTAAACACACTTATTACATAATATTATGTCTATGTTATGATCTATAGATCATGTTTTTTATCTCGTGACTTTGAATACTTTTTTGTTTCAAATGATTATTAATTTCATATTACATGTCGTTATTCTAGGACTTATAGAAAAATATTATTGTTCCTTGAATTTTTAATAATATATTTCTCATCTTGTAACAACCCAAAATTTTATAAATTAAATTCCTATTTTATTTTTACTAAATGTCTTATTATTGTCATAAAAAACACATACACTTCTTTTGTCTTCTTATGCCCATTATATTTAAAATACTGTTTTGTATCATTACTATTGATAATATATCCATTGAATAGTTATCACATGATTAATATACAAATAGGGTTTTAACAAATCCAATTGACTCAGAAAAAGTATGTGATGGCCTCAACCAGTATGATCATACCCTATGAATCCCATTTATCCAAGTATCCGATAGAGATATAATTTCTATGATTTTACCTGGACCAATCCAAATAATTTATCCAATAACTTACGTAAGAGAAACCCCATTTATGGTAGAAGTTAAATCTCATCAAGATCATGGACCAAACCATGTTTGTCAAACCACCCCATGAAATTCTCACCATCTGGTGTATTAAACAGATATGTAACAAGACTCTATAAATATGAGTATGAATATTATTTGTTGGTTGGAGTGGATACTCAAGAGGGGGGTGAATTGAGTTCTAATTAAAATTTCTGTTTTAAAAACTCTGTCTTAAAAACCCCAAAATAAAATACTGAATTAAACTGTAGTGAATTTATATCAAAGTAAAGGTTTTGTTGGGTTCTCAAGGGATTGATTATTTCCCAGTTAATCAAAACAGAAAGGTTGATTAAATTTTTAAACCAACATACTGATTTACAACTAATATAAACACTTGCGAATTTAATTATCAAAGTGACTTTAAAATAGTTTTGGTTTTTAAAGTAATTAGCATCGGAATAAAAGAATAACTTTGAAAGATATAGCATAGCAGATATAACCAAGTGGTTCAGTCTCAAGCCAAGACTTAGACCTCTCAACAATTTATATAAAATTTTATCCACACCCTGGATCGGGGTTCACAACAGTTTACAACTGTCCAGGTCCAAGACATCTACCATTGTTATTCATGGGAAACAGAACAACAGCAACCAGCTATCCAGGTCACACACGACCTCTACCACTATTACTGTGGGAAATGAAATATGTAAAGATTTTACTGAGGATTTACAGATCCTCCAGCTAAAGTATAGGAGACAGTGTGTGTGTTAAATACAGCAGATAGCACACACTGATCGAAATGTAAAATAATGAATCACAGAGCAGAGATGTAGAGTTTAGAAATAGATCTAGTGATTTCAGTGAAGCTTTGGACTCCTTGAGTTTGATCAGAAGTGATTCTAATTCCTCTTCTGGTTTTTTTCAGAAAAACAGAGTGTTGTCTGCTTGGTATCCAGGTTTAGAGATAGTGAGAAATGTAGTCAATGATGTTCTTCAAGATCCTCGTGAATGTACAGAACTCTTTTTCAGTAAGTATGAGTGTGTATGAGCTTATGTGTCTTCTTATTGTGTGGTCTTCTCTTGTCTTCCACAGCTATATCATCCACCACTTTTTGCACTCATATACGTCTTGTCTTTGTCACATGTTATGTTTTCACCAACAGGGACTTCTTGTATTTATGGCACGAGCTCCAGCAAAATAAATGATTTCTTTTTGCAGGTACGAGTTACGGTTCCCGGACATCCAACAACCTTCATTAAATAAATGTCAGAGCATTAAAATATAACTAATATGACCGTTGGGTAGATTAAAAAAAGAAAAAGAAATTCAAAGAGTCGTTTATGACTATCGGTGAGTCAAGTGATCGGTAGCTCATCAGTATTAGCATCGGTGGCTAGAAATCTTCAGTGACTCAGATGATCAGCATTAGTGTGTCATGATCGGTGACTCATTTGATCATCATCGGTGAGACATCTTCGGTGACTCAGATGATCAGCATCGGTGTGTCATGATCGGTGACTCATTGGATCAGAATCGGTGAGACCATTGTATTTTGATATGGATCGGTTCGACTGTTGTCCTTTGATATGGATCGGTGCGACCATTGTCCTTTGATATGGATCGGTGCGATCGTTGTCCTTTGATATGGATCGGTGCGACCGTTGTCCTTTGATATGGATCGGTGTAACCGTTGTCCTTTGATATGGATCAGTGCGACTGTTGTCCTTTGATATGGCACAAAGTGTCTGTTTGATCCAGAATACTTCCAGAATACTTTTAAATCAATACCAAAGAGATAAAAACATGATCAAACCGATATAAACAGATTTACTAAAAGATCGTGACTATGTATATGAGAAATTCAACCGGATTAAGTAACAATGATTTGTGATTATTAAAACAGCAATCATAGGAAGAATTCAACAATCTTTCAGTGGGTTCGACAATCTCCCCCATTTTGATAATCACAAAACATCGTCATAAATAAAAATAATATAACATCAATAATAGTGACCAGGCAGAAAGGCACAATGAGATATAAATCTCCCCCTAAATTTATGCCTTTAAACATTTATGCAATCATTGCCATAGAAAGGTTCTCCCCCATAGATAAAAAAAAAATTCTCCCCCATACATATTTCTCCCCCTTTGGGATAATAAAAAAGGAGGGAAAACAGATAAAGAAGACATTAAAATAAGACAAAAGAGAGAATAAAAAGAAAAGAGAATAAAGTTTATAAGGTACATCACAGTACAAACACAATAGGGTTCACCCTATCAACAACAACGCACAACTATTTCTTGGGATGTAACAGGGATTTTCCTTTGTCAGAAGGATCAATGGTTGGTAAGTTGGAAGGCGTGGAGGTAGGTTTAACTAGGCGAATTTGAAAAGATGGTAAGATGACTCTGGAAGGTGGAGGAGAGGATGCCACAGGGATTTGTTATGGAGCTGTAGGAGCCGGTTGACAAGATTGCTGAGGAACTGGTCATAGGTGAGATAGAGCTTGAGGAACAGAGATCTGATTTGGAGCAACATCAGAGGCACTGAGAGGTTCAGTAGTATGAAGCACAATGGCGGTGGCTTATTCATTCAGATAAGGCTTCAAAAGATTTATGAAATCCTGAATAACTTCTGCACCACACTGCATAGACTTCTCAAAATCATCCTTATTCTCCATGAACCGTTCAAAGGTAGGAGTAGAATCTTGCAACTGACGAACTTGAGTCCTGAAAGATTGAGTGACTGGAGGTAGTCTCAGATTGTCAGCTAACACTTTGAAATTCGCGGTCATCTCATTCTTGGTATAGATTTTTGAAAAGTAATGATCAGCATTTTCCTTTTTCTCCTTCTGAGCTTTAGTGGAATCTGCTGAATATATTTTTACCATCTTATGAATGTGATCACTGTGCTCCTTCATCTTTCACAATGAGTCCAAATCAAGAACTTGTCTAATGGCGGCCAATTCATCATGCACAATCTGCCTTAGAGCCTCTAGCTCATGAGTAGTGATCTTGGTTACTTTGGCTGTACTGGCTTGAGCAACTATTTGAGTTATCTCAGCTTTCAACTTTCTCAGATCAGACTTCTTAAGATGTTCAATCAGATTCCTCAACACTTCCATCATACCAGAGATGGTTGATCTAAATTCGTTTGATAAAGAAACTAAGATAGATTGTAGATCCTTCACAATCTGATTTAGAGAGGATATGTGCCTTCCAATAAACTCACCAGTATTGGCCAGGTCTAGTCTAATAGCATTTGAAATTTATTCTCTGACTGTATCTTTCACAGTAGAAAGCAACTCACTTTTGAACTTATCAAAATCAGACTGAGAGACAGTAGAACTAGGTAGATGAGCATCTGCTGCATCAACAGCATGAGAAACCCTTACCTCAACTAGTTGGCATTCCTTCATAACCGCAGCAGATTCTGATTCTTCCTCTTCTTATTCAAAATACTCTAAACCCAAAACAGCAAAACCAGGGTAATCATCCTAGACAGCAGAACACAGAGTATATTTCGGTTTATCATAACTTGCTTTTCCACTTATTTCTAGATAATCTCTCTTCCCATTGGCATTTTTTTCTGGTACAGTTTGATGTGTTTCTGTTAGAGGTACAGTAAGACCATCCACTGGTCGGTTATCACCATCATCATCATTATCATCAACATCATCATCTCCATACCCATTTCTATTCATCAAAGAAACATCACTGTCAGATACTTCAGTGTCACTAGCTTCTTCATCACCAAGAACTGGTTCTGATTTAGGTAAGGGTAAAGGTAGACTGGCAGGTCCAAAGTCTATTATTCTCATAGGGCTCACAGTATCAGGATCACTCCTAACATCAGGAGGTGACATACTTCCTTCTTCTGTTTTAGCTTCTTCCATACCTTGTTTACTAGACTCTTCAGTGTCTTTATTCCTTTCAATATCTACTTCTTCATCATCATCAGAATAAATTGGCCCCTCATCTGATTTCAAACCAGGTTCTCTCAAACCCTTCGGCCTCTTTCCATGATCAGTGGGATTGTAGGATTCATACAACTTTTCCTCATCACCAACCCAACATTTCTTCCATGGTTACAATTTATTTTCATCCCTTTACAAATTTCTTTTTTAACACAAAAAGCACTATTAGATTCAGCTATCTCATTAGCTTTATCAACACATTCCATATTCTTTAACATAGCAGTGATCACTTTGGAATAGAACAGGGCAGTGGCTTTCTTAAAAGGTTTCACCATTCCAGCTATGTGCACCATTAGATATCTACACAAATATATCTTCTCATGGGTCTTTAGTAAAAACAATAGAAAAACATCCTGATATCTTACAGCAGCAAAATATCCTTTCCTAGGGAAAATTTGGTGCTGAATAAACTTAAAGAGAAGTCTACATTCACCATCCAACTCTGAGGCTGTGATTCTCCTTGACTCTCTGTTTCCTGTCAAAATCTCTAAATCTAACTCATAAGAGAAGTATTCAGTGGTTAGAGGAATGTTTCCAACATAATCCTCATACCGACCCTCATGGGGTACATTCAAACATTCAGCCCATTATTTAGACGAAAAAGATATTTTCTTTCCTTTCACTACAGAAGACATTCTGGCAGCCTCTACACCATCTAAAGTAACTTGCAGATTTATATAAAACTCATGCACTAGCTTTGGGTAGTATACATGAGTGTTATCTGAGAACCAGGATTTCCATCCTTGTGATTCTAAAACTTGTAACAACATCGAATTACTTGTCAAAAGCCAGGCAGAACTGACTTCATTTTCTACAGCAACAATCCGAGCATCAAGGTTCAGATTTACTGGTCTTTGAGTGGTACTACTCGACTCGCCTCGAGCACGCTTTGAAGGTACAAGACTTTCTGATCCTTTTCTTGGTCTCTTTTTCTTATACATTTGAAGATTCTGGGGAATGCAGGAGTTCGAAGGTTCAAAGTAGAGGAGAAGAGAATAAATAAGGCTTGGTGGGGAAAAAATGAAAGGTCGGCGGTTTTGGGAATAGAAATAGTCGCGTATCATTTATTACATCATTTAGGGTTTCCATAATAAAGATAAAAGTAATTAATTAATTATAACATAATAAAAAGTAATTGAAGGAGAGATCGGTTTTACAGATCGGTTTCACAGATCGGTTTCACAGATCGGTTTCACAGATCAGTTTCAAAGATCAGTTTCACATATCAGTTTCACAGATTAGTTTCAGAGATTGGTTTCACGGATCAGTTTCACAGATCGATCATACACAACTCCTATTTAATAAAATTCATTCTTTCAGAGCACAAAAGCTTCGTAAAAATATAAGCTAATTGATGTTCAGAACTAATAAATTCTTGGGAAATATCACCTTTCTGATAATGATCTCTTAGAAAGTGATGTCTAACATCAATGTGTTTAGGCCTAGAGTGAGACAAAAGGTTATTAGATATTTTGATCACACTAGTGTTGTCACAGTTAATTGAAACATGTTTAAAATTAAACCCATAGTCCAATAAAGTGTTTTTCATCCACATAATCTGTGCACAGCAACTACCAGCAGCTATATATTCTGCTTCAGCAGTATATAATGCAACTGAGTTCTGTTTCTTACTACACCATGATACTAGGGACTTTCCAAGTAAATGACATGTTCCAGATGTGCTCTTCCTATCTATCTTACATTCAGCAAATTCATCATTTGAATAACTAGTTAGGTCAAATGATTATCCTTTTGGATAAAACAAACCTCAATTCACAGCATACTTAAGATATATAAAAATCCTTTTAACAGCCAGTATGTGTGATTCTTTAGGATTAGCTTGAAATCTATAACACATACACGTACTAAGCATAATATCTGGTCGACTAGCAGTAAGATAAAGTAAACTCCCAATCATACCTCTGTAATAGGTTTGATCAACTGGTTTCCCAGTCTCATCAACATCTAATTTATAGGTAGTACTCATAGGTATATCACTTTCCTTTATACTATCTAAACCAAAACGTTTTAATAAATCCTTAGTATAATTAATTTGATTTAGAATAATACCATCTTTGGTTTGAAAGATTTAAAATCCAATAAAATACATAAGCTCTCCCATTAAGGTCATTTCAAACTCATTTTTCATAACCATTGAAAATTCTGTACATAAAGAATTTTTAGAAGATCCAAAAATAATATCATCAACATAGATTTGTACTATTAACACATCTTTTGAGATACTTTTTATGAAAAGAGTGGGATCATCTATTCCTTTTGTAAATCCTTTTGAAATAAGAAAGTTTGAAATTCTTTCATACCAAGATCTTGGAGCTTGTTTTAAACCATATAAAGATTTAGAAAGTTTAAAAACATGATTTTGAAAATGAGGATTTGAGAAACCAGGTGGTTGTTCTAAAAAAACATCTTCAACAACAAAACCATTTAAAAACGCACTTTTCAAATCCGTTTGATATAACTTGAAATTCAGATGTGATGCATAGGCAAGTAAGATCCTAATAGCCTCTAATCTAGCTAAAGGTGCAAAGGTTTCATCATAGTCAATTACTTCATCTTGATTGTAACCTTATTCAACTAGCCTAGCATTGTTTCTAATGATGTTTCCAAGATTCATCAACTTTGTTTCTAAACACCCATTTTGTTCCAATGGTTATAGTGTCCTTAGGTCTTTCTACTATTTTCCAGACTTTGTTTCATTCAAATTGATTTAGTTCTTCTTGCATATCCATTACCCAAAATTAATCATTGATAGCATCATTGATATTTTTAGGTTCTAACTGTGAAAGAAAATCTTGATGTTCAACTTGATTTCTTAGAGAATCTCTAGTCTGGGTTTCTCTATCTAAATTACCTACAACAGCATCTAAAAGATGGTTCTTTATAATCCTAGTTGGTCTAGAAAAGGTAGGACTAGATATTTCAGATTCATATACAGGTTGAGGTTCAACAGAAGCAGGTTCTGGAAAATTTCCAGAACTGGATGTTTTAACTGCAGTTCCACTGTCTTTATCATTAAGGTTCAAAATAGAGAGATCATCTTCAGGATTTTCAAGAGAGGTCTTAGGTTCATGGGGATCTGTTTCATCAAATTTGATGTGAATAGATTCTTCCACACATTTTGTTATCTTTTTGAAAACTCTATATGCTTTACTAGAAATAGAGTAACCTAGGAAAATTCTTTCATCACTCTTGGATGCAAATTTTTCAAGATTATCTTTAGTATTAAGAATAAAGACTTTGCATCCAAAAACTCTGAAGTAGTTAACCTTCAGTTTCCTATGGCTCCACAACTCATAAGGGGTTCTCTTAAAAACAGGTCGGATCAAGACTCTATTAATAACATAACAAGCTGTATTTATAGCTTCAGCCCAAAAATAAACAGGTAGGTCATACTCATTAAGCATAGTCCTAGAAATTTCTTGCAGGGTTCTATTCCTCCTTTCTACTACACCATTTTGTTGGGGTGTCCTAGGGGAAGAGAAATTGTGACTATAGCCACTGTGTGAGCAGTAAGATTCAAATTCATGAATTTCAAACTCACGGCCATGATCACTCCTCAGGTTTTTAATTTTAAGTCCACTAAGGTTTTCTACAGACTTGGAATATTTTACAAAGCAAGAACAAGCTTCACTTTTTTAAGCTAGAAAATATACCCAAGTATATCTAGAAAATTCATCTACAAGAACATAGACATAGTGCTTCCCATTTAAACTAGAAACTCTAGAAGGTCCATATAAATCCTTGTGAACCAACTTGAGAGGTTGAGAAGTGGAAACTTCTTTCTTTGATTTAAAAGAAACTTTATATTGCTTTCTCTTTTGACAGGGATTACAAACTTTGTCTGCTGGAAATTCAAGTTTCGGTAGGTCTCTAACTAAGTTCTTCCTAGAACGTTTTCTAAGTGAGTGTACATTGCAGTGCCCTAATATTCTGTGCCAAAGCCAAGACTCTTTATGAAAAGCATTTAAACATGTAATATTCTGATTAGCTAAATAATTTAAATCATCAACATAAACATTTTCATTTCTAAAAGCAGAAAATACTAAAACATTTTTAGAATTAAAAACATTGCAAGAATCATTTTCAAATTTAACATAAAAACCATCATCACATAACTGAGAAATACTTAACAAATTGTATTTAAGTCCATCAACAAATAAAACTTTAGAAATAAATACTGAGTCAGTGTTACCAATCTGGCCTAAGATGATGATTTTTCCTTTTGAGTTATCACCAAAGGTGACAAACCCTCCATCAACTCTGACTAAGATTTTAAAGCATGAGAAGTCTCCTGACATATGTCTTGAACATCCACTGTCCAAATACCAGGTCTTCCTACAGGAGCTCTTTAAGCAGGTTCCATTCAAAACAGATTTAGATAGGAAATGATTTTTGTACCCATATTTTCTTGGGTCTAGACAGGTTAGCCAATAAAACATTAGGTACCCATATTTGTCTAATGGGTCTCATAAGATTTCCAGAGTCAACAGATTTTGAAAGATAAATCTTATTAGATCCATAACTATGAATATAACTAGTTGAGGAATATGAAGTTTCAGAACATGCTACATTTTGTCCAGATTTAGGAATGAATTTAGTTTTTCTAATTTTCCTTTGTCCAGGTTGGTATCCTATACCAGTTGTGTATCTAGGTGCTATTTGCATACCTAGAATCTGAGTAAGAGTATCTTTACCATTGGTAAATTTCTATAAGTCTTTCTTGAGTTGCTCATTAGATAATTTCAGTTCAGTGTTTTCTTTAAGCAACTGATCATTCTTTTATATTTCAATATCAAGATCAGATTTATGTTTAACAGTTCAAGCATATTGTTTCTTTAAACCATTGTATTTGTCTTTCAGCTCATTATAGGTTTCTTATAACATATCACAGTATTCAAATAGTTCAGAGTTTGACATGTTTTCTGAGTCAGAATCATCTTCAGAATAATATGAATTTAAAGTAGGAGTTTCATATGTTACCTCAGATGTGTTTGTCATAAAACACATGTTTGCCTTATTTCTGTGTTCAGTTTCAGAAACTTCAGATTTAATGGAGCTATCCTCAGAAGCACTCCAAGTAGCCTTCAGGTATTTCTTAAACTTATTGTCCATGTATTCATACCTCTTCTTGTATTTCAATTTTGGAAAGTCTGCTTTTATGTGTCCCTTTCTTTTGCACTCATAGCAGATAACTTCATCTGATTTGTCAGATTTCTTCCAATCCTTTTTCCAATGTCCCTTGTTATCATACTTACCTTTATAATTTGATCTTATGAAAAAGTTATTTTTCCTATAAAACTTTTTAAAACTTCTGGCAATGTGAGCCATCTCAGCATCACTATCAGAATCACTTTCACTGTCTTCAAAGCTTGAACTCTCATTTATATCTTGAAGCTTCTCCTTATCCATGTTCTTTGAATTTTAAGTCTTGAAAGCAACTGACTTCCTTATAGGTTCATCTTCTTCTTCTTTATTGACCTTGAGTTCCTCTTCATGCATCATCAACTTTCTAATTAGTTCCTTGACTGGCAGTTCACCAATATCACATGATTCACAAATTAAGACAGAATTTCCTCTCTATCTTTCAGGTAGACATCTCAGAATTCTCATAATTTGTTCCTTTGATGGAACATCCTTTCCCAAAGAAGTCATTGTGTTGACAATTTTATTAAACCTGAGATACATTACAAAAATGGGTTCATCAGGCTTTATCTTAAAATTATCATATTTAATAGTATAAGTGTTAAATCTCATTTCCTTAACATTAGTTGTTCCTTCATGAGAAATGGCTAAGGTATCCCAAATTTCATAAGCAGTTTTATTGGTAGATATTCTATTAAATTCCTCATCTCCTAAAGCACAGTACAAGGCATTCATAGCTTTGAAATTACTATTATAGGAATCATTAGTAGCTTCATTCCAAGTAGATCTAACAGTAGTAGGAATTTTATATTCTGATTCTATAGCAGTCCAAATATAAAAACCCATGCTCTCTAAATGAATTTTCATCTTGATTTTCCACTGAGCATAGTTAGTGCCATTGGAAAATGGTGGTCAATTGGTAGAAACACCGTCAAGTCTTTTGTCCATGATAACTTAATTAAAGAAACGATTTTAAATGGATAAAAATTTAGAAATAACAGAAATTTTAAGAACATTAAAATACAACTAAAATCACAGTTGAAAAACAGAGTACATTAGAAAATATTTTGAAACCTATGATACCAAATGTTTGTCGGATTAGATACTCAAGAGGGGGGGAATTGAGTTCCAATTAAAATTTCTGTTTTAAAAACATTGTCTTAAAAACCCCCAAATAAAATACTGAATTAAACTGTAGTGAATTTATATCAAAGTAAAGGTTATGTTGGGTTCTCAAGGGATTGATTATTTCCTAGTTAATCAAAACAGAAAGGTTGATTAACTTTTGAAACCAACTTACTGATTTACAACAAATATAAACACATGTGAATTTAATTACCAAAGTGACTTTAAAATAGTTTTGGTTTTTAAAGTAATTAGCTGCGGAATAAAAGAATAACTTTGTAAGATATAGCACATCAGATATAACCAAGAGGTTCAGTCTGAAGCCAAGACTTAGTCCTCTCAACACTTTATATAAATTTTGATCCACACCCTGGATCAGGGTTCACAACAGTTTACAACTGTCCAGGTCCAAGAGCTCTACCACTGTTATTCGTGGAAAACAGAACAACAGAAACCAGATCTCTAGGTCACACACGACCTCTACCACTATCACTTTGGGAAATTAAAGATGTAGAGAGTTTACTAAGGATTTACAGATCCTCTAGCTAAAGTACAGGAGACAGTGTGTGTGTTAAATACATCAGATAACACACACTGCTCGAAATGTAAAATAATGAATCACAGAGCAGAGATGTAGAGTTTAGAAATGGCTCTAGTGATTGCAGTGAAGCTTTAGACTCCTTGAGTTTGATCATAAATGATTCTGAGTCCTCTTCTAGTTTTTTTCTGAAAAACATAGTGTCTTTTGCTTGGTATCCAGGTTTAGAGATAGTGAAAAATGTAGTCAATGAAGTTCTTCAATGTCCTAATGAATGTACAAAACTGTTTTTGAGTAAGCTTGAGTGTGTATGAGCTTTTTTGTCTTCTTATTGTGTGGTCTTCTCTTGTCTTCCATAGCTATATCATCCACCACTTTTTGCACTCATATACGTCTTGTCGTTGTCACTTGGTATGTTTGGACCAACAGGGACTTCTTGTATTTATGGCACGAGCTCCAGAAAAAGAAATGATTTCTTTTTGCAGGTACGAGGTACGATTCCCTGACATCCAACAAACTTCATTAAATAAATCTCAGAGCATTAAAATATACCTAATATGACCGTTGGGTAGATTAAATAAATATAAAGAAATTTAAACAGCTATTTATGACTATCGGTGAGTCAAGTGATCGGTAGCTCATCAGTATCAGCATCAGTGGCTAGACATATTCGGTGACTCAGATGATTAGCATCGGTCTATCATGATCAGTGACTCATTTGATCAGCATCGGTGAGACATCTTTAGTGACTCAGATGATCAGCATCGGTGTGTCATGATCGGTGACTCATTTGATCAGCATCGGTGAGACATATTCGGTGACTCAGATGATCAGCATCGGTGACTCATTTGATCAGCATCGGTGAGACCGTTGTCTTTTGATATGGATCGGTGCGACCGATCACCTTTGATATAGATCGGTGCGACCGTTTTCCTTTGATATGGATCGGTGCGACCGTTGTCCTTTGATATGGATCGGTGCGACCGTTGTTCTTTGATAGGGATCGGTGCGACTGTTGTCCTTTGATATGGCACAAAGTGTTTGTTTGATCCAGAAGACTTCCATAATACTTGTAAATCAATACCAAAGAGATAAAAACATTATCCAAATGATATAAACAGATTTACTAAAAGATCGTGATTATGTATATGAGAAATCCATCTGGATTAAGTAGCAATGATTTGTGATTATTAAAACAGCAATAATAGGAAGAATTCAACAATCTTCCAGAGGGCTCAACATTATTTTTTATAGAATAATTAATATATTTCTATCTTATTTTTGTTACTTTATAAATGATTTTTATTTTGATACAATAAAACACATAAGGTATTTTTTCCTTAATATTCAAATTCAATTAAGATATATATTTTCCTGACATAATAGATTTTTGACCTGAATAATATTTTAGTAAAATAAAATTATTAAATAATATTTACTAAATATAAATGATCATATACTTTTTCTGAAGAAAATTTTAATTTTTATAGGTGTTCAAAAAGTGTAATTTTCAAATAACCAATCATTTTCAGTAAATGTTAGTTTCTATTTCAAAAGTTAAAATTAAAATATTTAAAAAACTGGTTATATAAAATGAATATTATTATTGGAATAATGACTTTGAAATTATCCAATGGTTAACTTTTTATAATTTTCTGAGACAGCTGAATTTTCAGGTAAAAACAAATACTGTATAAATATGCATTGTGGTTTATGAAATCAAATTGAATAAAAAGTGATGTAATAAGTAATATAAATAGTATAAATAAACAAATAAATGGTTTAAATTTAAAATAATGTTCTTTTATTTTTATTTGATTTATTTTTTAAAGCAACTATTAATCCTCTAAGAGTTGTAATATATTTTAATATTTTAAAATCATTTCTTTAAGAGTATGACTCACCTCCACATCCCCAAGGGTATTATTTTAATAATTTCGGCCCTTAGACTTCTATAATAATAAAAACACTCTACTATGGAATAAACCATGGGAAAAACCCCTGTGATGGTTTGTGATTTTGGATTATTTATTATGTAGAATCCAAAACCAAAAAATAATGAAATCTCCCTATTTTCATATATTATCCCAACCAAGTTCTCATTTATCTTCAATAAAAATTCTTTTAGAATATCATTACTCTACCCTCTACTCTTTAGAGTCCTCTCAATGTTCCCCCAATCTTTAATGAATCTTCTCTAACCCTTTTGAGTCACACACTCATGTAAGTGATCTTCCACTCTCTTATATTATCAAGCACTCCATTTATGTTTTTCCTTTTAATTTTCATTTGATTATGATAGTATATGATAATACTTGTTCCCCTTATTCTCCATTTTATGTATAAAATATGATATCTCCCTTTCACCCTTATTAATCCTCCCATTATCCATTATGTACACTCATTACCATGCCGAAATTTCGTATGGATTCTTTTCTCTATTGACGTTTCTTCATTAACTTATGCCTTTTATTTACAAATTTATAATGTTGGGATATTCTTTTCCATGTCCCAATTACATCCCATTTTATGTAAAAATAATTAGAAACCAATTTCTCTCCCATAAACCATTTTTAAAAGAATAATAGTTATGTTGTTATGCTTCCTAAATTTCATCATGATTTTCAATGCCAAAATAATTGTGTAGTGAATACCATACTAATTATTATATCAAGGGTATTCACCTTTATTCACATATACTTATTTATTTTTGTAATTAAATTTATTCAATTCAAATTAATTGATTATGGAGTAAATTATAATGATGATTTAATCCATATCATATTAAATATGTGGCACACTAAAGCTTGATAATGAAATGGTTATGATGGGTGCGCCCAGAAACCACTTTAATGCATTGTGTATTTTTTAGTATCTTGATACTTCATGTTGGGAAAGGTGTGTACCTAATTATTTATGAGACTTTGATCACCAAGAATGCGATAGAGTAAATGAATACTCTAACAGACCATCAGTGCATTGTCCATTGCTTCAACTATAAGTATCCATGGCACTTTGCAATCCAATTCCCTAAGCCAAGGGTTTTTAGAGACCACCAACAACCTCTAAGGTAGCAAAGGTGAGATTTTTCAATCACTACCATCAAAGTGAATCCCAAAAATGAGGTGGTGATAGGTACACCAGTTATTCATTCATGAATAGTGAATACACTTATTTATTGTGGTTATATGTATTAATTTATGTCATGAAATTTTTAAAGAACTATCCAAACACCACTGTAAATCATTGTATTACAGATGTTAGTGAAAACAAAAAATGGGGAAATTATTGCATCCCATGTTTCTAAATCGACCTTTGTCAATTTTTGGGGGATAAACCTCATGGGGAACCCTTTTATACTCCCTTTAGTAAAATTTGTTGTAATATTGGGCATGGATTTTCTTTCCTAATATAGATCCAACATAAATTTCTGCCATAAGGATATCACTCCCCATATAGAGAATCAACCCCTAATTCGATAAAATTTCAAGGAGGATGATGAATCTTCTTTAGCTGCATCATATCAAGCATGGATATTATTTCCATACGAGTAATTATATCTTGCTCAAATGATTTAGTATATGGAAAGAACCATCCTCAAATACATGCCTATTTTGAGGAATTACACAGTTGTATTTCCCATGGAATTCCATGGCCTTCTTCCTATTAGGGATTTTTATTTTTCAATTGAGCTTATACCTAGGTTTCTTAAATTATCTAAGACTCTATATAGAATGTTTTTTGTGGGACTTAAGGAGAAGAAGATACTACTTTAGGAAAATATGGATAAATGGTTCAAACGCCGAAGTGCTTTAGTATGGGGTGCACCAGTCCTCTTAATCTAGAAAAATGATGGGTCAATACACCTTTTCATTGATTGTCATGAGCTCATCAAGATCATGATAATGAAAAATTATCTGATGCCTCGGAATGATGAATTATTAGATCACCTACATGAAGAAAAATACTTCTTTAAGGGGGATATTTTCCTCAAATATTATCATGTATGGGTAAAGAAGGATTATATCCCCAAGACCACTTTATGTACAAGGTAGAACCACTAATTGTTCATAGTGATGCCATTTGGACTAACTAAATCTCCAAAAATCATCATGGATTTGATGAATAGAGTATTTAAATATTACTTCAAAAAATTGGTAGTCTTTATAGATGATGTTCTAATAAACTCTAAAAGAAAAGAGGAGCATGAAGAGAATTTGAACATTATGACAAATACATTATAAGAGGAGAAGTTTTATGCCATAAATAGAAAATGTGAGTTCTGATTGAATAATGTTTATTTCTTGGGGAATATCATCACAAACAATGGGATATATGTGGATCCTTAAATTAAAAAGCAATTGTAGGAAGGGTGAGGCCAACAAATGTGATAGATATCCATAGTTTCCTTGTGTTAGCTGGTTATTATCACCTATTTTTGAGAAATTTATAAGGATTGTCAAACCCTCTTAAAAGGCTAACTCAAAAGGTAAATCCAGTTTTCTTAGAGTGATGAATGGGAAGAAAGATTCCAGGAGCTAAAAAGGAGGTTTATCACTAACCTTATCCTCACACTACCCTAAAGTGAAGAAATTTTCATAGTATTACATGAATATTAAAATAAGGGATTGGTTTGTGTGTTAATTAAGAATACAAACTTTAATACATACACCTCAAGGTAGTTGAAAATTGATGAAGAAAACTATCCCATATATGATATGTGGATGGTAGCTAAGCTATTTGCATTGAAAATCTTGTGACATTATCTCTATCGGGAGAAGTCTGAGATATAAACTAAACAAAAGAGTCTCAAATATATATATATTCACATGGAAATAGCTTAATATTAACTATAAAATATGGTTATAGCATATTATGGACAATGACTGTTCAATTCACTACCATCCTTTTAAAGATAATAAAGTAGAGGATTCTCTAAGTAGAAAAGATCCATCAATTTTTTCATTGATGGGAATTGAGAATGATCTAATCTTGACACCATTGAAGATGATGTAAATGAGAATCATAATGGAAGGAACATCATTAATCCATTCACAAATGATTTATCAACCATATCTTTTTGGAAGGTTAAAGGATGCTCAAAAATGTGATGTGGGAATTCAGAAGGAATTAGAAACTATAACCAAATATAAATCTTCATAGATCAATGTTAATAAAGAAGGAATGGTTATATTTGGGTCAAGAATATGTGTTCCATCAAATCCTGAGTTAAATATGGAATTGTAGGATGATTCACATAGTTCACGTTTCTCCATTCATTAAGTAAAAACAGAGATGTATCATGATATCCAAGAGAACTATTGGTGTGACAACATAAATAAGGGGATCACAAAATATACATCAATGCGGATGGTATTTTAGTAAGTAATGGATAAAAGTAAAAAATCATAGGGGATGATGAAGCCATTACCCATACCAACATGGAAATGGTAAAACATCCCCACGGACTTTGTCACCATACTTCTAAAGACATCTAAATAAAAAAAATATGGGTTATTGTGGATTATATTACAAAAATTGCACACTTCATTGGGATTCGAGTGGATTTATCACTAGATAAACATTTACTGATACACATCAAATAGGTCGTGAGGTTTTATTGAGTACCACTATCAATTGTTTTAATTAGAGATCCAAGATTCACCTCTATATTTTGGAAAAACCTCCAGCATAATCTAAAAATTGATCTGAACTTTTTTATAGATTAGCACCCTCAAACTAATGGCCAATCTGAGTGAACTATCCAAACACTTAAGGAAATATTGACAGAATTCATATAGTTGATTTCAAAAGAGGATGTGACCAACATCTTCCTCTATTCAAATTCTCTTACAACAGTTTTCGCTCGAGCATCCAAATGGATCCCTATAAAGCTCTTTATGGGGGGTGTAGAGCACATACATGTTGGGATGATGTTGGGTAACACAAAATCTTGGTCTTGAAATGGTCTAGGAAATGGTGGAAAATGTTACGACCATTCATCATTACATCATTTATACATAGATACAAAAAAATAGTTTTGATGACAATCATCTGTGATAAATGGAGTTTGATTTTGGAGACATGAAATCCCTTTGCATATCTACGTGGAAGAATGTGATACGATTTGGGAAGAAGGGTATGATTTTTTCAAGGTAAATAATCCCTTTTTAGATCCTTTATCTTATCAAAGTGGTGTCCTATTTACTAAAACTCCAACCAAACCTATATCAAGTAAATGGTGTATTCTATGAATCACTCTTGAGAATGTACATTCCAGATCCCTCCCATGTACTCAATCTAAAGGTAGTACCATTAGATAATGATCCTTCCTATAATGTGGAGTCGGTAAATATCCTAGGCAATAGAGAAAAATTTCTACAAAACAAGAAAATTCCCCTTTTTAATGTGTTGTAGAGAAACAAAAAGTTTGAAGAAACAAGGAGGGAACCAGAGAATGTGATGAAATAGAGTTACCCTCATCTGTTTTAGTGTGTGAAAAATGATGTTGAGTTTGGGGCACCTCACAACACATCTCTACCACTAAACCCATATAGGTCCTCATCACCCCTAGATAAAGTATTCTATAAACTCTAAAATTAATGGTCAAAATCCTCATGATTTCACACACCCACAAATGATCTTGTGAAATAGATATTCACATCCTCATATATATAGAGCTCCTAAAAACCATCAAACAATGTTACACTACCAATGAGGTCACATCTATAAGGAAGATGACTACAATTCTACCTGATAATCCTAAATACCAAAATCATATTTTAAGGCATCTTTACCCAACCCTAGTAGATTTTAATTCCATGAGAATCATTTTCCACTTATAGACATAGATTTTTTCTCTAACCAACAAAAAATACCAACATAAATCATTTTATACACTATCACCTAAAAATACCTGAAGCATTTCATAACCAAGAATTGGTAGAACAGTTCCTTGCTCATGTAAGTAACATCACTATGGAAAGGGGTAAAATTCAATATCCTATTTTAGTTGGCCTAATCATATGGAAACCAGAGTTTATGAAATTATGCATGAAAACCCATGAAGTAACTTATTGAAACATATAACAGTTGGTCTAATTCACTAGCTACCTCCCACTCTAGATGTAGTGTGTCATGATCCATCTTCTCAATCCTCTAAAATCCCCATAAATCTATTCAAATAGTGAAACCTGATCAGAGGGTGATCGTTAGATTCAATTATAGAACCACTATGCCACATACTGATATGAAAGAATTATTAGGTAACTCACTAGGAAAACATTCTACCACAACTGAAGATATAAGGATAATCTTTAACCTTTTATAGATTTTTTTGGCCTTGCTAAATTGGTCCAAAGGACCTACAAAGATCTATATCATAATGACCTGAAATTTTGTAATGGTAATTGTTTCTTCAAAATTTATGTTATATTTTTTTCTTCACAACAACCCCATGTTTATTTTAATAAAGTGAATATAAAGGGAAATGTGACCATCTAGTTTCAACAATTATATGACTGTTGGTCAATTATGGCCTTTGGAAAATATTACCATTAGAAATTATATACTCTTGTTAATTATTTTAATGTTATAATTATTTTTTATAAGTAAAATTTTAACATAGAAAAATTGTTTTAGAAATAAGATTTGATGGTCTCAACTAGTAGAGTCGTTCCATTTGAAACCCATATATCAAAACTTGGGAGGTATGTATCATCATCAGGGTTCTCCCTTGACTAATCCCAAGTCTATCTTCAACAAGTGAAGCTTGATCAAATTCCCCTATATGAGAAGTTCAAGTTAGTGGAGATTACCACTAAGTCGATATTAGCTGAATCACCCCATGAAATTACTACCATCACACACCTTACTCTTAGGGTCTATGAGGGAGTAATAAGGCATTAAATGTCCCAACCATATCATTTATTTCTTTTGTATAAATAAAATTATTATTCCATCATTTTCGTTTTAAGAAAAATTTTTATTAATAAAATTGATATACAATTTTAAAATTTGATTTTTCAGTTAGAAATTATACACTCTAGAAAAAATATTTACTATAATATATCAATATATTATGAATATTTATTATTTTATTAAAATATTATGATTACAACACTTTTATTTAAATATAAATGATAAAATAATTTTATTTTTTTTAGGTGTCAAAAATTTCACTATACACTTTCTATTTTTTATTTTTTTAATAAATAATGTTTTTTATATTTTAATGTTTTAATTATATTATTTAGAAAAAAATTTATGCTAAAATAAATATCATTTTTAAAATCAGCATGTTGAAATTTGTTTAGGGTAAATTTATGTGAATTTTCTAATAGACTTTATTTTTTTTATAAACATTAAAACTACATTTTGATTAAGTTTAATGAAATCATAATTATTTCATAATGATATAATAATTATTTAACTAAAATAAATGACTTGAATCATGTTATTTTATTATTATCAACTGTTATAATAGATTTCATTCACTTTTAGAAAAAAATAATTTTCTTTCCAAATTCAAAAATGGAAACTCTAAATTTAAAAAAAAAATTGTGAAATATTTAATTTCCCTATCCAAAATAAGTAATATAAAATTATGGTCGACTCATTTGGATTAAAATAAGATTAATTTTTCCCAAATTCATGGAAAAATACCATGGCAAAGCCCATGGTTTTTCATCTACAACTGCCTAGGTGTCCAAGAAAATTAATAAACAAATCCTCATATTTTAGTTTAAATACACACTCATTCCCCTGTTTTATTTCAATCACATTTTATACTCCATGAATATATGACAAATTTACATCCCAAAGATTCCTAACAAGGTGTCTTCAATCACCCATGGTCACAATCCTCTTGTTTTAGGAGTCACTCTTCACGGTAAGTGAAATATCAAATTCTCATTTCCTTTTCAAGTTCCATTTTTTTTTGTGGTATGTCTTTCAAATTTCCAAACTATGTTCTTATATAATTATTATTATATCATTTTACTATATTATGATTATTTTCGGAATTGGAGACGCTTTTCAGCACTTTTTTCAGTTAATAAAACCATGTTTCATACCTGTTATGTTGTTGAATTTTTTTCTAAAAATTTCACTCTTTTTCTCAATAAATTCACTTATTTTATTCTGAAAATATCCAAACATATTTATTTTCTAAGGTTATTTACCTATATTTCAAATCTAAATATTTTATTATAGTATTAACATGAATGATACCTTCCTTACTTTTTCATGGGTCAACAATGACATAATGATTTGGTCTTTAAGCATTTTTTTAAACGCTGTGATTTTGATAAGAAACTCATTTACTTTATTCTACGTGGGTTATTTATGAAATTTTTAATGATGATAAATGTGTATCAAATTTATTAATACATATGAAGGTTTCACACTAATATCACTGAAATTCATTAGTTAATGGATTTAATCTATATAGATGATATGTTTTACAATACCTTGGTGAATAACCTTAGTAATTTTAATGACACCTCTGTGAGAAACCATAGTGATATGATTATGAATGTATAATTAAAATTATTTATCCACATTTCAATGTTATGATTCATGTTTTTTTATTTTTATATTCCGATTTATCATGCCTTTATTATATTCCTCACGTTCTTATTGATATTTCTCAATATTACATGTAAACTATTTCCCTTATTTTCCCTTAAAGGGAATTATGCTCACACTTTTGTTTATGTATGTCATTAGGTTATGAGATGTAGTAAATTTTATTAGGATTAATCTATTACAAAACCTTTAAATTTAATTTTAATTTTTTTTAATCTTTCATGTTTTATATACCCCCTTTTTACCTAGAAACTAACCATTAAAAGATCTTATGTTTCTACCATGTAAATGAAAATTTTTGTAATAAAAAGGAAGGATCTTGTAGTTGGTATCAGAAGATTGTTTAGTTATTTTTGTATATTATGCTTTTATGTATTTAAGAACAATCAAATAAAAATGTTCAAATATAGGAAAAAATCCTGGAATTTTGGTGAAATATTAATTAAGTAGTTTATGATAAAATAAATCTCCAACATGATACAAACAAGTGGAATTGGTTCTAGCATAGATGTGCCTACAGGTTGAAACTCTAATGAGGTGTGTTGGGCCTGACTCAGAGTAACATGGTACATGAAAACATGCCTTGCTACGCACCTGGTTTGACAGTCAATGGTAAAATGTTTGGTCAATCACATGCTTTTTATGAACAATTATGAAGGATTTATAGAAAATGCAATTATTATTAAAGAATTAAATATTTAAACATGATGCTTTAGGATATAAAATACATTCATAATTATAATATTATTAAATGAAACAAGTTTCTAACTAAGGGTTTCTACTTTTATAAAATGGAACGAAATAGGAGAAACTGTGTAAATGGTGAGCAAAAATAACCATGTACTGACGACCCTCTGATAAATGAAAGAATGGAAAATTTCAGGAGAATGATGAATAAACTAGCTTGAGTTATGAACAATTACTTAAATCAAGTTTATTGACCATATTAACCTTAACGGGAACCTATTTATGTTGATTCATTTATAATTCAATGAACAGTTTCTTTTCATGTATCTACTGGCCCATTAATTTTTGAACAAAGGATATGATCTATGTAAAATGTCTTTTCAATAATTCATTGTTAAGTATAAGAAAAAGTCACCCTAGAAGGTTACCACTTAGAGGGAAAAGATGATCAATGGTGGTCAGTGATTGAAAGCATGAATCTAAGGGGGTGGATTGATTTTATGGAGTGAGAATAGTTCTGGGGAACCTTTCTCAGAAAATATTACCTCCATTTGATCCTAATGAAAATAGAGGAGGAATTCCTAGAGATGAAGAATAAGGAAACAGAATTTATGGGAAGCTATGAGATGAAATTGACAAGTCTTTCATTCCAAACCTATATCCTTTTCATTAATCCTAATGGAAGGGTTTATAGATTATTTGGTGGACTAAGACCCCATCCTCAGAAGAATCTTTTCAATAAAGACTATGATAGATATGAGGACATATTAAAAAGTGCTATAAAGGTTGAATCATTCCAATAAGTATGTTTAAGGACTTTATAATTATGTCATAATGATATAATAAATTGTTAATCATAATCCACGGCCCAAAACATGTTCTTTTATTAACATCAACTATTATAATAGATTATAATCAATTTTAAAAACATTACTTACTTTCAAAATTCTAAAATTGAAACATTAACATTAAAATTAATATTTTTTGAAAACATTAATTTACCTTTAAGAAATAAGAAATACAAAATTATGGTCAAATATTTTTGGTAAAAATAAGATAAAAGGTGTAGTAATTTTCTAATACCATGGGAAAATTCCATGTTAAAGCCTATGGATTTGAATTTACCACCATCTATGTGTCCAAGGAAATTAATAAACAAATCATCCTCTATTTCTATAAATAAAAACCCATTTATCCATTTCAATTCCCTACATTTCATCTTTCACTATTCTCTGATTGTTTGACATCCCAATGAGTCCTTTTAAGGTGTCCTCAAGCCCCTAACGTCGCAATCTTCATGTTTTAGGAATCACTCTTCAAGGCAAGATAAATATCATCTTCTCATTTCCTTTGAAGTTTTTTTATGTGGTATATCTTTAAAATTTTAAAACAATGTTCTTTTGTCAATTTTAATCTATACCTTTACTATATCTAGTGTCTTCTATTAATGTTAGACCCTTTTTTCCTCTCTCTTATCAATTTTATAAAACCATGTTTCATACCCATTATGTTGTTGAAGTTTCTTCTCAAAATTTCTCTTTTTTTCTCAAGAAGTTATCTTATTTTAACTTTTTAATACCCAAACCTATTTATTTTCTAGGTTTATTCACCTGGATTTAAAATTGATCTATTTTATTCTGTTATTAACATAAATGAAACTATCCCTCTTTTTTGTGGGTTAATATTGATATAGATATCTTTTCTTTATGAGTTTTTTTAAAATTCCCTGATTTTGATATGAAACCCCTTACTTTTGTTCTCAAAGTGTTCTTTATGAAATGATTTACTATGATATATTTAGATCAAAATAATTTGTACATATTAAGGGGAATCCCAGATACATCTCCAATTCATTGGTTAAAGAATTTATTCTCTATAAGTGATAATTTTTAGGTAACCTTGATGAATAAACTTAGTAATTTTTATGGAACCTCAGTGAAAAACCTTGGTGAAATGCTTATGAATGTCCCATTTAAGTGGTTTATCCACATTTACATGTTTTTATTCAGGTAATTGTTATTATTGTATTCCTCTTTATCAGACCTTTATGATATTCCTCAAGTTCTTATTGATATTTCTCAAGATCACATATAAATTGTTTCCGATGTTTTTCATTACTGGGAATTATTCTCACAATTTCCTTTATTTTTTGTCCAAAGGTTATCATATATTGTAAATATACATATGATGAACCTTTGATGAATCCTTTCCAATGGATTAAAATAAATTTTTATGTTATCATCTGTTATATACAACTTTTGATCTAAGAAACTAAACTATAAAAGATCCTCTATTTATACCATGTAAATGAAAAGTTATGTAATAAAAAGGATGGATTTCATATATAGAACCCCAATCCAACACACAACATCGATAATAATTCATTTCTATGTATTAATGATCACAAAAACTCTTAAAAAGGGTTAGAGACCATACCTCAATCCTATTGATCTTAGCCAGGCTTATCAATCCATGGCCCGTAATATGGGGAATTAATTATATAGATTGTTATATAACACCATACAACAATAAAATAGTAACTATATTGGTAAAATATATTAACCACATATTAAATGGGAGTGGCCATATATCCAAGGTTCCCAAGACTATCATCTAACACATTATACCCATCACTGTCCAATTAAATGATCCTATTAGGAAACATAAATCATGAAAAATGGGACATCCATAACAACACTTTTGGTTAGGATATCACAACTAAACATTGCATCAAGACAAAATCACTTCGATCAATTGTCTAAGGTAAAGGACCCACACCTCATCAAGTGTCTATAGACATGTAATGTGGATATCGACCTCACCATTGGTGAACTTTTTCCACACCAAAAATCTATAGTATGGGGATCTATACCTTATCTTAGTAAGATACAAACTCCACTATTTTATGGGGGGCCCATGACTCATCGAGAACAAGGGAGTTCCTACCCCATGCCTGATTTTCAAGGGAAAATTTACCACTCTCACTGTGGTCACACACCCCATAGATGGTATTCATGGCCCTGATATCTTTGAGGTGGTACCAACTCACGTGAATAAAAGATCCACACCACATATCTTCAAAAACACCCACATCTATAGATGGAGTATCATTCCCAATCCAATATGAGGTACTGACCCCATCATATAATTTGGGACCCACTCCTCATTAATATTGAGGGGGTATTTACCCCATGCCCAAGTGAAGGACCCACACCTCATAAATGGTATACATGTCCCCTATATCAATGAGTGGATACCAAAATCCTTGACCTCATATAGGGGACCCAAAAATCACTAGAAGACACTTAGGTCGGGGGTGTACCAACCCTAGTGGAGGATCCCATGCATTGTTTGAGATCTATAGATAGAGGGATACCGACTCCCAAGATAGAGGATCCCATAACATATGAAAAATTGTAGGGATAAAACCTATCTATATATGGAATTCACAATCATAAAATTTGAGATATATCCCCCTAAAATGCACATGCATCTGTGATTATTCTAAGGTCTATCATCCTTTATAGAAGGTCCAACATACACCCCCATAGAAAACATTTACATGAGGGAAATCAATATCCTCATTTCATTGTTCTACAATCTTTATAGGATTTCATTCCATGAGATCAACAAAAGAACATACCGCTATATGATGCATGGTCCTATAGAACATTATCTAAATAAAAATTTTATAATAACTCATGTTATTCACCATGATTATAATTTTCCTCGTATATAAATTCATAATCTTCTAAACCCTACCTTGTTTCCCTATTCTGATAACTAACCCTATGAACCTTAGGCATTGTCACCCCACATGTCCTAATCCTAACACAGGATACACCTATCACTAAAACTAAATCCCTAGGAAAGCTCCACTTTGATACCACTCTTTCATTACCCAACACACATGGGCCCCACCTATAATGGTGATAATTTAAGTGTGAATCCCCTAGACTATCTCAAATAGTCTATGAGATAGAGACTAACAAGGATAAATAATAAAAATCACATGGTAGCCTTATCTTAATCATTATAAAAAAATAGATACACATACAATGAACTAAAAAAACTATGTACAAACAAATAAGATATACCTAAAAAGATAAATTATAAATATTCATGTTTAACTATCAAGTTATTTGGAGAAGAGATACAACACATCACATCATCATCAGTCTAAACCCTAGGAGCTCTAGAATCACACTGAATCCACAAACCTCCCAATCCATGATATCATGTTTGAGAGGCCACAAATTAGTATTTCGTTTTCATAGTCACAACATGTATAGATAATAAGGCCCATAAAAGTTTGAGCATAATTAATTACAATTACAATTCCATAAAATAAAAAGGTAAATAGTGTAACATGTCATCATGAAATAGGTTCGAACAATACGACTGCCCAATAAAACCCTACTGAAACTCATTCAAGGAAGAAGACATCACCTAACACCTATACATGGTTTTAATCCAATCTGGAAATGAATACCAAGTACAACCCATCTCCTCGAACATTTTCACCATGGGGACACCTTAATAGGTCCCATTGCATAGAGGAATACACATCAAAACTCAACATCCACCACAAAAGACCAACTCTATTTGTCATGGTAAAGGGTAAAACCACTTAATTCCTTCAAGATAGACAAGTAAAACTATTGATTTTTTCAGTAATTTAAGTAACACTAAACCAGGAACCACCTGGTTCCAATTTTAACTTCCTCCAGAACATATGATGAGTTACTGGATCTACAATAAGTCCATAATTCCCCTAATGATTCCCTATTTTCAATAAGATCACTAGAGCACACTACTAATATCACTAAATTCTCATAAAACATTGAATAAAAGATCAAGTTTAATAAAATTTTCAGGGTATAAATTCCTTATCCAAATTTATAATAATATGGGATCCAGGAATACCAAGACCATTAAAAAAGGAAATAATCCTTGAATGAGTACCACCATTTGAATCAGGCCTTATTCAATAAAAAACTGAGAGGTCAAGAAGTGGAGAACCCCATTTTCTATAAGCCTCTTCACACAAGAAACATCCATGGAAATCAACCATCATCATTACTAATTCATAAAACCTAAAACTGTCATGGGAGACCCATCACTCATAGGTACACAAAACAAAGTTGAGGGGGTACATACCCAAGATATTGATATGTATTTACAAAGAAACCTCTACTAATAGGAAACCAACCTACAATTATGTCTGGGATATTGTGATATAAAAAGGTGAGAGATCAGTTATAATGAATATTATCATCATCCATAAAATAATATCCCATCCCTTATAAGTTGGGTAACTGTGAAACCGTATCCTAAAATGAATGAAGGACCCACACCCTATCCTAAATGAGGACACCCACTCTTTCAATGAAAAGAAACTACCCACTAATAAACCCAGCATATGAGCTTAGGTAAAGTCTCCAAAAAAATAGATACCAAATTACAGACACTTATTAGGCATTGAATCGGATGGTCTAGTGAAATAAACCATTCAGAATGTCCAAAAAATGTTTCTCTATATACTTAGGTCATAACATCAGATGCAACATGAGGTGGAGTGAGAATATATCTACCCATGAATGAAGACTAGCTACAATGACCATCTTTACTAAGGAGAGAACATACAACTCTTTTAATATCTAAATTGAATTCACATGTTAATACTAATTCTGAGGATCATAGAGAGAAGGATAGATTCCATCCTAAGGTATGTTCCAATCTAAGACCTCTCAAAATAATCTATTATAAATAGGGTAACACACATTTATAATTGAGCAGAGGTATCCACAAACCACTATCCATTGAGATATCAAATTCTACCAATAAATCTCAAAGGGTACCAATCACCAAATACAAGAAAGTAACCCACATCCAACTTATAAGTGTGCCAAATGGATTACACATCTCTTTAACCTACTCAGTTCCATCTTCTGACCTACAACATCATTATCACAGGGTTAAGAGCTAAAACTAATCCCAAATCATCACAAAAAATACCTTTGAGAGTAAACTCGTATTCACCATCATGTTCAAAACTGATAGTTATTTTTAATAAACTCATATGATGTCTAAATATATATCCCCAGTGAGAAATAGCATAAACCAAGGTTAATGAGAAAGTAGATGGAATATACTAAGTGTACACAACATTTCTATCAAAATATTGACTCTGACCATGTCCTCTAACTAAGCCAACATGTACTTACCCAATACACTATGTGTCTATATACTATAATATATGTTGGGTTATATGGGTACCTAGCCATGTACCTTTACCTGAGTCATTCAATGCCACCTAGTATGGTGTGTACAGGTTCACGCCTATTTTCCACACATGGATGTCTGGTCATGTACATGGACAAAACCCCTTTTATGTTTCCCAGGGTCCTACTTTTCATGTAAATAAAAATAACACACCATACGAACCACATCTTTAACCTTATGTGCCCAAATAATCTACATGGTGTGTTTTTTTGAGACTAATTAACATTTAATCATAAATTCATAAAATTCTCCATCAGTGATCAACTCGATTTCTCCTAAAAACTGGTATTTTATCTAAAAAAATTGATGAAATATATAAATTCTGGAAACAATTATTAATGGAAAATTAATAAAAATAAGTTACAATAGAAATCTATGGGATATTCCATATGTTTGGTCACTGATGTTTCTTTATTGTATGTTTTTTATTTGTGATTCATGGTCATTGCATCAAAATATATGATCCGATCATCCCTAGAAGAACATTTCCCCTTGATTAACTTCTATTGTGTCTTATCATCATTAACATGTAAGGGGTAGGATATAAATTCATGTACATTCATATGGAGAGGGTGGGAATAGTATAGGGGTTTAATAAAATAAAACCCTAATTAAACAATAATGGATACTCTTAACTGGGCTCGAACCAATCCTAAAACATCAATGAAGATTATACCTCATCTATGTAACACCCCCCCCCCCATTAATATTCAAAAAAAAGATGGAATTATAATATATAGCTCCATTTTCAGAGATATCATCATTTTAAATCAAGTAAATAATTAATATTTATTTAATAAAAGTTAAATAATCTGAATAAATTATCAAATTTGAAATCTCTCTATAGTTATTCCCTAGGGTAAATTTCATATGCCATAAAAAATTCAAACATTATAAAATTTTATCATGGTAGATTGATTAGTGTAAATTACCATTTTACCCTTTAAAAAGACTGGATTTCAAAATAGTGATAAACACAAAGTCATCTATGTACAAAAACTATGATCATTACATGTAGCTTATAATCATGAGAAAATCGATATGGTGACCTATAATTTAAGGTCATGTGATTAGAAACTAGATGACGTCTATTTTAAATTCATGTTACATGGACTCATGCCATGCAGTTTGACATCATTTGGGAGGGATTCGGAAATATAAAATTTCATTTATATCTAAATTATGTGTAAGAAAAAACAACCCCATATCAGAACTAGATTCATAAGGTCTAGTAACTTGGATGAGACATATTAAGGTGGGGAAATGTTTTAATGGAATGGGTTTCTTTTAAAAAACCATGTACTAGGAGAATTTTCTTTAGAAAAATGTAACAAGTTTTCCTAAAATTAAAACGAGGTGTGAAAAACTAAGATAATAGATCCAGTATGTTGAGTTTTGATTGGAATATATAGGTTGGATTAAGATAAAGAATCCAATAATCACTATATATTCTATAAATATTGGAATAAAGAAACACATAGTTCTTATAAATTCTCTACAAAGATCTATCTAATGCTAAAAGGAAAATTATTTGGTGCTCTTACACTAACATCATATGACTATTAGAAACCTAACTTGAATTTAGAGGAACCAGATCACCAGACACAAAAATGATGGGGTTTTTGGTAGGGACTTAGATAATATATCTAGGTATAATTACATATCATATGATAATGGTAATCAATCCATGTGTAGTTCTAAAGTATGGAGAACCTTTTACACCAGTCCCATGGATGAGGAATTCTATGTTGATGGTTTCTATGTGGATTCAGAACATGAGTAGAATAGTGGAATTTTTGTTGATATAATTCATGGTTGGGAAAAGGATTAGAGATCTAGGAATCACTTTATATCACATAATAACAAGAATCTAGATAGACACATTACTTAAGTAGGAGGTATTCCATACCATCATGGAGTCTAATGTAGAAGAACCAGACATGAATAAAAATAATACAGGAAGGTAAAATTTTTGGTTGGTTCCAAGATAAAAAATATTGATATCACTACATATTCTATAAAATACGAATTAAGACACACATGGTTATTTTAAGGATGGGTCTTATCTAAATGTAAAACAATTCACCAAGAAGCTATTACTCTGACTAATATCTTGTATAAGGGTAAGGGTCTCATGCATAGGCCACCCCAAGTGATTTTAGCAGTCATATATCATAGATATTGTGTATTATAGTTTAACATCATGATACTAGGATTATATTCCTTACCTTTTAAGATATCACATCTCAATGTTTTTGTTCATATTGACTCTTTGGGACCTAAAAACTGAAACGATTCATGCATGGAATGAGGAACAAGACGTAACTAGGAGATCTTCTCAATCACATGATCATTCATGAAAGGGAATGTATAGGTTGAATTTTTATCCTGATTAAAGTATGTAACTCTACATAAATGTGTATCTTATATAGTGAAAATGGTTTGAAAGTGATGAAAATTTATGGTCAAGATTAGGGTAGAAGATCAAGGTGTCAGTACATAACCTATAAGAATAATATTACAGTGACACATAGTTCATATATATGGAGAATATTTTTACCAAGGGTTAGGATGGTTGGATTTGGAGACTATACACTAATGATTATTATATAGACTGATATAACATATAAGGGAATCAAAACATACAAGTTATTCCACTCTAAAAAGAAAACGTTTTTGAAAGAGTTGACCACATGTCATGTAGTTTAATATCAATAAACCATGAATGATTTTTAGTTGTTTAATTTATTATATAATTTATGTAAGGTGGGATGCAGTTTATGTTCATGATACATGGAATGATGTTTCATGTAGTTCTGGGTCTTATATTGAGGAACATGACTATATTGTTTAATTATATATTCTGAGGATATTTTTTTTTAGCTATACACTGTGAAATGAGGATGATGTCATGTGGTTTTACATATTTCTATAAGGATGTTCATGCTATAAAGTTTGAATTCATACATCTCAGACCTATATTGTATAGTTTAGTTAAATATTGTATGGATGTTTACAATATATTTTAAAATCTATTAATATATATAATTATAACTAATGTAATGGTTTTTTTATTATTTCATGAGAAAATTTTCATTGGTGTGGGATGTGATATACTCTCCATCCATGGTGGATAAGCATTAATCTCTATTAGAGTAGACCTTTCATATGATATATGGTCCCTCCCAATTTGGTTAGAGTTATGGAGGATTCTTCTCATGTATCATGGGATTTCTTTGTTCTTGAACTAGTTTCCCTTGAAGGAATGAGTCAAGAAAGACACTTTTATTGAAGGGTTATAAGACTTGATTCTGATGGACATCATAGGTTATAAATTGTAAAGACCTGGATTTTCATGTAATTTTTTTTAATTATATGGAATTATTACGAGCCTATGAAAATTGACGTCGCATGACTATGAGGCCCGATGTTCCTGGAAAAAATTTATGAACATTTTTTAAGGTACGTTTAGTAAACGCAAGAGTGGCATTTTCTAACTTTTGAACGAGTGCTCAGATTAAAAATCTGAGGCCACCGTCGAATCCGCAGTGTCGGGATTCGCTTAAGAGAGACATTACATTGATCGTAGTAGGTCTGGAATTTTTTTTTGTTTTGTGATTTTTTAAAAGAAATAAATAAAATAACTTTTTATTTTATTTGATTCTAACTTATCCCCTAATGGGAAAGAAGAGGTGGGACCAACAACATGTCACACCAATAATTGGATTGACCGGTCAATCTTAAGTAACGACGTCATTTCCGAATTAAGAATGTTCATAATTAATGATCCCCCATTAATTCACCACGTCATTACTTACCCTCCAAATCTATGATTTATATGGATCTTGGGGAGAGGTGTTGGAATAGATTCACCATGAAAATAGGTGCTTTAGGAGTATTGAGACACCAAACCCTTGAAGGATGGAGCTGGCTCCGGCGAGAGTTGACAAGTGACACTGAAACCCCAAACCGAAGGAAGAAGTGCAAGCGGCATTGTTGGAAGCCTCTGGTGGGAATGAAGATCATTTATCCACCTTCATGTGTGGACGTTCTCCAATTTGTTTACGAGGTAAGGGTTTTGATTCTCATTTATTTTATGTCAATTTATTGAACACTTTTGCCTCCCTCCTGTTACGAGCTAATGCGGAGGGCGCTGGCCTAACAGACCTGACCCAGACCATCTGTTACAATGCTACACACTTGTGTTCACCAATGTGGAAACACAGACCAATTTCAAATAAGGCGAGCCCCGACACATGCCTCAAGAGGAGGTCGTGACACAAAGCTGTGATGGTCATTAGAGTGGTCAGAACCAAACGACTGGGGAGGATGTGCTGCATGTCGTCGCGCACCGCTGGTAAGTACGGGGTTGCGACTCATCCACCACTAAAGAGAGAGGAGGCGGATGGCACATCGTTCAAGCCTCCCCTTCTGTGTCGCACCCAATGTGGCCAAGTCGCCCTATTGGGGCCTGGTCGTCCCCTTGCGGGCCAACATTTGCAGGCCACCCCCTTTCGGGACTAGTCATCCCTTGCGGGCCTCCCTTTGCAGGCCGACCCCCTTACATGCTGGGCCAGACCTCAGCCCAGTGGTCCATACCCTTTATTTCCCATCCTAGACCAAGTTGGGCTGGTTCGTTCCAACCGGGTCGAACTGGACTCAGGCCCCACTAGGCCCAGAAACACTTAAAAGGCCATATCTTGAGAACCGGACATCCGTTTGATGAACTATCTACTGTGTTTGGATCCTTGGATTGAGAAGGTCCTTCTAGTATTCTACAAATGAGTTTTGGTGATACTTAGAGTATGGATGGGTTGGATCGAACCTGAATCCAACTGGGCCGCCGGAGCAAAAATGCTTATATCTCCTAGACCGGGCATATGATTGGCTCACCATCTATCGTGTTGAAACCCTTAAGACATAGAATTCATTTGGGTTACTACTTTTTGGAGCTTAGTGGCAGTCATGTTATGACATATATCTTAAGGGGTAGATACTATGGAACTTGAGTGCACCGGGTGTGAGGAATCTAGTGGCTAGCAGTGAGATGGAGGTTGGAGACAGATCATACAGAGGTTAGTATTGAGCGATCCTGTGTGAGTCAGCACTGATCCTATGTGGGTTAGTTCTTCTGTGGTTCAACGATTAGTGATACTGTCTGGGTCAGCGCATAACAATCCTATGTGGGTTAGATCCTATGTGGGTCAGTGCACAGTGATCTTGTGTGGGTCAGTGCCTATCGATCCTGTGCGGGTCAGATCCTCTGTGGGTCATTGCAGGGGTTACTTACCAATCATTCCTATGTGGTTTATATCCTGTGTGGGTCAACGGGGGTTAGTTACCTATCGATCATGTGTGGGTCAGACTCTGTATGGTCAAAAATAGTGCCTCTTGACAGAATAAGATGATCTAGCCTCATGAATAATCATATGTACTTATTTACATCACAAATACCTGTTTCGAGCTGAGACTCTATTTAAACTAAGTATTTTACCTGTTTGGGACTTCTATATTTATGGTGTAACCTATATGGTACTTCTACCATCATGGTGTTACCTTTGTGGTATACATCCCTCATGTATGAGGTGAGTATATCTTGATAACATAGGTATTTGTATGGGAATATACCTAAGTAGAGTCGATCTCTTGCTTTTTGGTTTTCCCTTTGGGGAACTTTTGTGGACCGGCGGGGTCTCGAGGTCCCTAATGAGTATCGTTATACTCACCTATGCATGGGATTTTCCCAAACCTTGCGGTGTCTTGTGTATACAACGTACAACATTGATCGAGACTGAGGGATCCATGACTGGACGGTGTTCATAGGTGGACCATTTGGTGTGACGTGACACAGGAAATACTGATCGTGAGCTGTACCATCCCTTCAGGTAGGATCCGTGGTGGATGATCCAGAAGCTTCTTTTTACCTTTCTAATGTTTGTACATATTAGTTGTACTTGTACTTTTCTAGTTGGGCTTGTATTCAAGCCCCTTTTTACTTTCATCACTCTTTTACTATAGCAGTTTACTTCGTGGTTGAATCTTGTTGTGTTCTTTTCTATTTGTTTGTACATGTTTAAGGGAAATGCCTTCCCATTATAGGGATATGCCTTTATAGTGCTAGTCGTTAGCCCCTGGCCTATGGAAGGCAGGCGTGGTGTAGTCACGGAACAGGCCCCAGGGGATGGGTCATGACAAAGTGGTATCAGAGGTGTCAGTTCTACCAAAGAACTAGAACCCAGATATTTTCAATGTAGAAATAGTGTTAAGTGTTATGAGTGTGGTTTTCAGTTTGGGGAGTCTAGTGTTGGTGTGGTGGCCGACGTATCCATACACTAGGAACCTGAATTTGGATTTCTGACTTAGTACACGGAAGAAAAAATTTTGTGTGTTTTTTTAATAGCTTTTCTTGTGATTTCTTTGAGTCGGCTCACCAGGTATAACTTATTGAACGAGGAACATATGTATTATTTTAGGATGCCTCCATATAGACAGCCATCTAGGAATCTCGAGAGAGTACGTGATGACAGCCCACCGAGCGATGAGGCCTTGGTGTAGGGCCCTATTACGGCGTTAGCACCTTTGGGTGGTGTACCAGCAGTGCCACTACCGATTGGGTAGTCATTGCCACCAACCCCACCAGCAGAGGGTGCACGCTGACTGAGCGCGTTACATGAGTTTTAGTGCCAGGGGCCTCTGAGTTTCCGAGGAGAGACAGACCCACAGGTGGCTGAGGACTTGCTGGAGGTTGTAGTGAGAGTTTTCTTCTTGGTTGGGATGCTAACTGACCTTATGGTGATTCTAGCAGCCAATATTTTTCAGGAAGCAGTAGGGAGATAGTTAAGCTTCATGCTCTAGATGCATGACGAGGTGATGCTAGTCTGGGTGTACTTAGGGAGCCTTTTTGGGGAAGAGTTCATCCCAGTGACCTTACGCTCAGTGCATATACAGGAACTGTTTCACTTACAATAGGGTAGAATGACTGTGGCCCATTACATGGAAAGGTTCACTGATCTCTTCCATTACTCCACTAACATGGTATAAGACCCTTTCTTCAGGGCCTGAACCTTTGAGCAGGGTCTCCAATGGGAGATCAGAACATCAATGATATTGCTCATCATACTGATGCGGGATGGGGTACTAGAGCGAGCACTTTTGGTGGAGAGATTCCTAGCAAAGAAGGCAACGATAGTGAGACCCTTCATCGGGCGACACGTAGAAGAGTCATCTTCATCTGGTAGTAGGCAGATGACATAGAGGTCCAAGAAGACCAAGCCTTCTGGTAGATGGCCCCGGGATGAAGGGTCAGAGGTGCGGAGCTCCCGAGGAAGAGGAGGTGAGACGAGGGACAAGAAGTGATACACGTGCTGGGGGAAGGGTCACATGGCTTGCGAATACCCAACACGCCATACGGACGACTATAAGACAGTTGAGGGACTACCGGGGTAGAGGTATAGATTTGATCGAGGAGGTCTATAGGTGGATGGCGGATGTGGTAGAGTATATGGCCATGCAGTAGGCGGTAGGTGGTGATACGAGGTTCTACCACCACCACAAGGTGGTCCACCCTAACCACAGGGAGTAGGGGGATAGGGATGAGCTCATCTCTAGGTAGCTGAGGACTACAACCACAATTCTCCATATATGATTAGAGGCATGATCTGTGTCTACTACATCTTATATGCAATACATATAGAAATAGGTGCTAGTCACTCTTTTATTTCCATGACCCTCGTTCGGTGTTCGAAGATTTTGGTGGAGTCATTTGCTCGATCTTTATGGCTAGAGACTCCTATGGGAGAATATTTGACAATTAAGAATTAGTTCCAATAGTGTGAGCATACTTTAGGAGGCGAGAGCTTCCACTGGGATCTCCCAGTAGAGGTGTTGAGGCCTTACGACGTCATCTTGGCTGTGGACTGGTCATCCATAGTCCATGCTCAGATTAACTATATTAGGCACAAAGTCTGATGTGTCTGCACGGATGGGACTAGCTTTTCCTTCACCGGTGAGAGGGGAACCTTTGCAGCATAGAATGGACTTACCCGGAAGAGGGTGCCACTGGTCACTCATCAATTGGCTAGAATTACCCTCAGAGCAGTAGATGTTAAGAGTTTGAACAATCCTATAGTGGTGGACCAGTATGCTAATGTCTTTCTTGATGATGTTCCTGGTCAACATCCACGTATAGAGGTAGACTTTTACATTGTCCTATACCCTGGGATAGAACCTATATAAACACCAGCATATCAGATGGGTCCCATGGATCTTCGTGAGTTATAGGTAGGGTTGGAGGACTTGTAACGATAGGGGTTCTTAAGGCCTAGTTTTTCCCCATGGGAAACCCCGATTTTGTTTTCCAAGAAGGGAGATGACAGTTTGAGACTCTTTGGGGATTACCGGCGCCTGAACCAGGTGACCGTGAAGAAAAAGTACCCAATTTTGAGGATTGATGATATTTCCGATCTTCTAAAGGGATCATGTTGGTTTTTGAAGATAGAACTCGGATCAAGCTATCATCATCTCAGATTACATGATGAGGATTTTCATAAGACAACCTTCATATATCGGTATGACCACTATGAGTTCTTGGTTATGCCTTTCGGTGTGACCAACGCCGCAACAGTGTTTAGGGGACTCATGAACATGATCTTTCAGCCATAACTCAATCATTTTATGGTGGTATTCATCAATAATATCTTGATATACTCTGTGATGGAGGAGGAGAATGCCTATGATCTACAGGTAGTACTAGATACACTCTGAGAGCACTAGCATTATGGTAAGCTCTCAAAGTGCCAGTTCTAGAAAATAGAGGTCCACTTTCTGGAACACATTATCTTAGAGTCCAGAGTTGCGGTGGATTGAGCAATAATAGAGTGTTTACATTCTTGGGAGCTACATAAGAGTGTGAACGAGGTGAAGAGTTTCCTGGGGTCGGCTGGATACTACTTAAGATTCGTGCCTAACATTTCTAGAGTTGTATCACCCTTGTTAGAGTTGACAAATAAGGGACAACCCTTTGTATAGATGGAGAAATGCTATCATAGTTTTCAGGATCTGATGCATATATTGAAGAGTTACCCCATCCTGATGCTACTAGAAGAGGGTGTTGTGTATGTAGTCTACTACGATCCATCTGGGACTGGACATTGGTGTGTCCTGATGCAGGAGCGAGCAGTGATCGCCTATGGCTCACAAAAGTTGAGGAAGAAAAAGAAGAACTACACTACACATGTCCTGGAGTTAGTAGCAGTGGTATTTTCCAAGAAGATGTGGAGACATTACTTGATGGGCGATCATTTTATAATCTACTCTGATCACAAGATTCTTAGGTATATCTTCTCTCATAAGGACCTGAACCAAATATAGTGGCGCTAGAAAAAGTTCCTCTAAAACTATGACTTCGATATATTCTATACTCTTGGGAAGGGTAATGTGGTAGCATATTCACTCAACAAGAGGTATGGTTTGTAATTACTAAGTGAGTAGACAGAGCAGCTAGCCGTGATGCAGATATCCTTTGTAGATAGAGATGAAGCAGCTTACCTCTAGTCTGTGACAGTCACTCCCCAAATCCTTCAGGGAGTCAGGGAGGTATAGCTTGGGGAAATTTAATGTAAGGCTTGACAAGCATAGATATCCTTAGGACAGGCACCTGATGGATTTTCTGAAGGTGGGTAGCACGTCATCCTCTTCAGAGGGCGTACCAGGGTACCAGTGGTGCTACGGGGGGAGGTGTTGAGGTAGTTCCATATATCCCATCTGGCAGTGCGTCATGTTATAGATAAGATGTAACAGGACCTCTAGCATCATCACTAGTGGCCACAGATGAAGAAATCAGTGGTAGAGTTTTTTTCAAGATGCCTCACTTGTCATCAAGTGAAGGCTGAGCATCAAGTACCAGCAGGCTTAACATAGCCACTAGAGGTGTCAGAGTGGAAGTGGTATGAGATCTCCATGGACATTGTGACAGGGCTTATATATATGTCTAGGGAACATGATTCTATCTAGGTGATCATTGAATGACTCGTCAATTCTTCCCAATTCCTACCTATCCGAGAGCAGGGATTAGTAGAGGGCATGGGACACCTCTACATACATGAGATTGTATGACTACATGGGGTGTCATCAACGATCATCTCCGAATGGGATGAACATTTTACATCCCACTTGTGGAATGGATTACATAAGGTGTTCGGGACTCAGCTACATTTCAGCACCACCTTTCATCCTCAGTGGGATGGTCAGACCAGAGCGAACCATTCAGATGCTAGAGGACATGCTTTGTGCAAGCGTCCAAGATTTTGGCTATAGTTGGGATGGTCACTTTCCTTTGGTGGAGTATGCATACAACAACAATTATCACTCCACCATCAGTATGGCGCCATTAGAGTCCCTATATGGACAGCCATTCATATCACCTCTATGCTTGACTGACCCAGGGGAGTCATCACTTATGGATCTAGAGTTGGTACGAGATACCACTGAGATGGTGCAGGTCATCTAGGAGCGGATGAAGACTACACAGAGAAGACCAAATTCTTATGCTGACAGAAGATGGAGACATTTTTAGTTCCTGGAGGGGGACTACGTATTATTGCGAGTCTCCCCTCGATGGGGAATAAATAGATTTTTTCGAGGCAGTAAGTTATCATCGAGGTTTATCGGTCCTTTTTCTGATACTTCAGAGGATTGGCGAGGTGGCATACCACTTGGCTCTTCCACTACAGTTGGATAGGGTGTATAACATCTTCCATGTATCCCAAATGAGGAGATACATGCATGATCCATCTCACATCATCGACCACAGTGAGCTAGACATTGATTATGGGGAGATGTTTGTGTAGGTTCTAGTAGAGATTGAGGATCGATAGGAGCGGGTCCTTCATGGGTGGTTGATACCTCTGGTGCATGTTCCCTGGAAGTATGAGAACCTCTATAAGAGAACATGGGAGTGGGAGGATTAGATTCATTCTCAATACCCCCATTTGTTCTCTTAGTCTATGTTGTTGCTTTCAGGGAAAAAACCCCTAAGGTATGGAGAATGTAAAGACCCATATTTCCATGTAATTTTTTTATTATATGGAATTATTACGAGTATGTGAAAATTTATGGTGCATGATTCTGAGGCTGATGTTCCCATAATGAATTTATGTTCTTTTTTAAGGTATATTCAGTAGACGTGTGAGCGGAATTTTCTAAATTTATAATTGGTGCTCGGATTAAAATTTTGAGGGCAGCGTTGAATCCACAATGCTGAGATTCACTTAAGGGAGACTTTAATTTGACCGCAGTAGGTTCGGAGAAAAATTTATGTTTTTTGACTTGAATAGAAATAAATAAAAAAACTTTTTATTTTATTTTATTCTAGCACATCCTCTAACGGAATAGACGAGGTGGGACTAGCGACGTGTCAATCCAATAAATGGCTTGACCTGTCAATCTTATGTAATGAAGTCATTGGGGAATTTGGAAGGTTCCTAATTAATGATCCCCCATTAATTCCCCATGTCATTACATACCCTCCCCCTATCCTATTTATATGGAGCTTGGGGATAGGTTTTGGCACATCTTTTTCAAACAACAAAATATTGAAGGAGTGTCGAGATGCCAAACCCTTGGAGGAAAGAGCCGGTTCTGGCGAGGGGTGACAAGCGACACTGAAAACCCGAACTGAAGGACGTCGTGCAAGAGGGGTCATTGGAATCCTGTAGCGGGAACGAAGATCACTAATCTAAATTCAAGCGTGGACATTCTCCAAAGGGTTTACAAGGTAGGGGTTTTGATTCTCATTTGTTTCAAGTGAATTTATTGAACCATTTTTCCTCCCTCTTCTGATGAGATAATGCGGAGGGAGCGGACCTAACCAACCTGGCTCAGACCCTCAACTACTTTTCTACACCCTTTAATTCTCTGTGGAATACTTCCAGCGTGGCAACACCGACTGACTATGATGAAGGTGAGTGTCGATGCATGATACAAGTGGAGGTTGTGGCACAAAGTTTTAGTGGTCATCAGAGCGGCTGACATTGGACGATCGTGGAGGAAGTGCGGCGCACCCCCACGCGTCGCTGGTGAGAAGGGGGTCACATCTCATCAAATGCGAAAGATGGAAGAGGTGGTCAGCACCTCAGTCGGGTATGGAAGGGGAGGCAGCATGACCAGTGTGCCGCTGATGAGGGGGAGAGGCGGCATGACTAGCCCGCCGTCGGTGAGCTGAAGTCGTGGCAGAGGAGGAACCCGCCACGTGGGTTCCACGGTGACCGAGTGGCACCCACGTGGAACTATAGTTTTGTGAAGCTGAACAACCTTTGGGAAATTTGGGATACCAGGGGGAATGTTTCCCCTATTTCTAGCTTAGGAAGTAAACGGCCAGGCCACCCCATTGCGGGCCTCCCCCTTTCGGGCCAGGTTTCCCCCTTTCAGGTCGGGCCGCCCCCTTTTCGGTCGGGCTTCTCCCATGTGGGTCAGGCTGACCCCTTTTGGGTTGGGCCACCCCATTTTGGGTCGGGCCTCCCCTTCTGGCCTAGGATAAACCTCAGCCCTACGGGCCAGGTTAGTCCGACCGGGTCAGACCAGACCCGGGCCCAACCAAGCCCATAAGCAGTTAACGTGCCGTATCTTGAGAACTATTCATCCATTTGAAAAACCATCTATGGTGTTGGGATCCTTGGATCAAGAAGGTCCTTTTGGTATAATCCACTTGATTTTTGGAGATAGTTGGAGTATGGTCGAGTTGGATCGAACTCGAATCCAACCGGGCCCCGGGAGCTAAAACGCTTATAACTCACAGACCTGGCATCCGATTGGCGCATCGTCTATCACATTGGTACCCTTACAACATGGCGGTCCTTTGGGTTACAAATTTTTAGAGCCTAGTGGTGGAGTGGTATGACCGATATCTCGAGGCGCAGATATTTTGAAACTCAAGTGCACCGAGTGCGAGGAATCTTGTGGCTGGTAGTGAGGAGGAGGTTGGAGATAGATCATACGGAGGTTAGTACCAAGAAATCCTGTGTGGGTCGGCACCGATCTTATGTGGGTATGCTCTTAGAGAACCTGTGTGGGTCAGCGCATACTGAACCGGTGTGGATGAGATCCTGTGTGGGTCAGATCCTGTGTGGGTCCGCGCTCAGCAATCCTGTGTGGGTCAGCACATATCGATCCAGTGTGGGTCAGATCCTGTGTGGTTCATTGCGGGGGTTAGTAACCTATCGATCCTATGTGGTTCAAGTATTATGTGGGCCACTGTGGGGGTTAGTTACCTATAGATAATGTGTGGGTGAGATCCTATGTGGGTCAGCGGGGGGTTAGTTACCTATCGATCCTATGTGGGTTAGACTCTCTGTGGTCAGAATCAATGCCTCTTGACAGAATAAGATGGTCTATCTTCGTGACTAATCATACCTGGTTTGAGTTGAGACTCTGTTTTAACTATGTCTTTAACATGTCTGGTACTTCTCTCTTCGTGGTGTTACCTCTGTGGTACTTCTACCATCATGGTGTTACGTTTGTGGTATACTTACCTCTTGTATGAGGTGAGTATATCTTGATAACTTAGGTATTTCTATGGGAATATAACTAAGTTGAGTTGGTGTCTTTATTTGTGGTTTTTCCTTTGTGGAAATTTAAGAGACCTACGGGGTCTCAGGGTCCCTATTGAGTGTCATTATAATAACCCCTACACGATCTTTTCCCGCACCTTATTGTGTCTTGTGGAGACAACGTACAACATTGATCAAGGCTGAGGGAGCCAGGACTGGATGGTTCTCTGAGGTGGACCATTTGGTGTGACGTGACATAGGGACTACTGATCATGAGTTGTACCTACCCTCCATGTACGATCCATGTTAGAAGATCCAGGATATTCTTTTCACTTTTTAGTTGTTTTTACTTTTTAGTTGTACTTGTACTTTTCTATTTGGGCTTGTATTCTGACCCCTTTTTACTTTCAGGACTCTTTTACTTCAACACTTTACTTCATGGTTGCATCTTGTTGTGTTCAAGTTTGTGTGTTTGTACAGTTTTAAAGGTAATGCCTTCCCATTATATAGATATTCCTTTCCATTGCTAGTCATCAGCCCCTATCCTATGGAATGTGGGCTTGGGGTAGTCATGGAACGGGCCTCGGAAGATGGGTCATGACATAAAGTGTGCGATACCTTTTCAAATGTAGTTTCTGTAACTCATATAGTTTATTTTGGGGCTTCTAATATTCAAATATATGATTGTATATGGATAATAGAAATGAATTTAATTGGACCTCTATGGGTAAAAAAACCTTCATCCCATAGATAAGAAAATATGGGGTCACTTGCATTGTAGTGGGAGTTATGGTGTGGTAGTCCCACAAAGTGTATTGATATTTTTCTAGAGAGTACTTCTTATTATGATCTACTATATTATGAAAAAATATTGATAAATATTCTCTAAAAGCCTCTATTTACCTATTTTTAGTTGTATGATATCTGGATGAGTGGTTAAAATTGATGTCATATTCCTAATATATCATTCTCAACTCCAGGGTACGGAAATCAGTTTCACCAAACATCAGTATTATATGAGGGACACCAAACCATGTGATGATATTTAACATCATGATGTTGATTATTGTTTTTTTCCAGCATCTATGATGGGTATTTTCATGGTATATTTGGAGAAGAATTCATGGGATTTAAGTATGTACTTGAACTTCCTATATATAACTGAGGGATATAGATCTAGGATACCTATTACTCAAATGGAAACAAACCAAGAATATCTAGTGGTATAAATCATTTCTAGAGGTTTATGAATGATTCTAGCATGAATCTAGAAGGAATGAAACTTTTTGGTAAAATCCATGTAGCCTTGCATCCATGATGACCAATAGTACCCATTTCTCTTTATTTAATGGGAGAGAATGGTTCTTGACTAATGGGAATAAAAAGTACCTATGTTAATTCCTATATATAAATAAGGGTCTCTCATGCTTCAATTAATCAAAGGATAACTCCACCAAATCCGTATTCATATAGAAATTTCTATGAATTTTAGTAAATGTAGAAGAATAAATTTACTACCCAATATCAGATCTTATCCCTCTTAGCATGATATGGTGGAAGGATTCCATTATAGAGATGTTATATTATGCAATACATCCATCTATTTCATCATCTATTGATAGGGATATGATATTTTATTATTTCAGTGAAACATTAATTTCATTGATTTCTCTAATTTCATAGTCAGGGAAGGGGGTACCACTTTATGATGTGGAATATGGATAAGAATATTGTTTTCATCTTGACCTCCCAATGTTGTAGCTACATTAGAAATGTGTCAGTGTGGGATTCTATGAATTTGGAACATGGGACATCATTGGTTTTTATTGGAATTCGACCCTCAAACCTCATATTTAACAAAGAAAAAATCACTCCCCTTATTAAAGGATAATTTTATTAATCACAAATTATGATTAACCTTTAATTCTTAGGTGTTCCATCAATGTTTCAAGATCAATCTCTAAACCTGCAATGAGGGTTTGATATTCTACATCATTGGTAGTGCACCCTTCATGTAGTAAGGATGAATAAGGCATAACCTCCTTTAATATGAAGATGTGCCTAATCCCCAAGCCTTCTATATTAATCTTAGGATTACCAATTCTCCTCCCATTCAAGTTCATGAATGAAATACATCTCACATGTTTTGGGAGTATCATGGATTGAGAAGAATTATTTGTTAGGGATATTTTTGTTTTTCAATGATTCTTTTAGAGTAGGATGTGTTATAAGGGAATATACTAGTACCATCCATTTAATATCCTTTTAAGGAATAAAACAAAGGTAAAACAATATCTAGATATCCTCCCACTATTACACACATCCAATTAGAATTTTAAAACTGAGGTTGTATTTTAGTTTGTCATAACGATAGACCAAGTGAACCTCATGATGTTGCAAGTAGTACCTTATCTTTTGCAATGTGAATATTAATGCAAGAAATTCATCTGGATATCAAAGTACCATGTCTCCATATATAGAGTATTTTCCTCAGATTTTAAAGACTATTTTCCTCGAACATTTCATTCTTATATTTAAGAAGAGCACCAAGTGACCATTCTAGTGCTTCAACATATAAGACAAGTGGTTAATCATAAACCAGTTGCATTAGGAATAGTGGTTGTAGATGATACTGCATGGGATTATTAAATGATTCCAAAAAATCTTTATACCATTTATATTCTACCCCCTTCTTCTTCAATATTTTGAAGGTAATTTATTTTCTAGAGAGGTTGGAATTACCTGCCCAATATTGGTAAGATTACTCTATAGTTCTCTTACCTATTTGAGGTTTCAAGGAGGTGGAATATCAAGGACCACCTTAGGATTTTCTAGGTCAACTTCAATGTATTTATGACTCACTAAAAGGTTGAAAACACTTTAGATGTCACCTCAAAAGGACTCTTAATGAGATTCATTTTCTTGTTGTTCTTCCATAATTTATTATAAACTTTCTAAAGGATTGTGAGATAATTATAGAGAAAATATAATTTTACCACCAAACCATTGACATAACATTCCATGTTCTACCCAAATAGAGGATTGAATATGCATTTCTTGGTATGGACATATGTGGATCATGTATTTCTCAATCCCAAAGTAATCAATTGAAAAAAAAACAACTTGAGGTGATCTGAAATTATTGGCATCATCGTAACTAGGGGAAATTTTGATATAATTGTATACCAAATATCTATCCATGGAGGAGATGGATTGAAAACATGATGTCTCATTGATATTAAATTATATAATATGAATTGGGAAATAATCCTTCAGGAAATTTCTTTTGAGATCCCTAAAGTTGATACAAACCCAAATTATCCCATTATTGTTTTTAATGAGAATTATTTGGTTAGTCCACATAGGATACTCAACCTCTGGGATGAATGAAGCTTTAAAAATATTGTCAAATTGGAACTCTAACTTAGTATCATGAGTATCATGCATTTTATTTGGTGTCTAGTTGATACCACAATGGTCCTCTAGTAAGCTCAAATGATGAGTACCCACATCAGGATCTAATATAAGAATATTTTTATAGTTAAAAGAAAAAAAAATAAATGTTGTTTCAGGAAAGTTATGTGTATAGCCTATTCTTCTAGATTCATGGTTGAAATAATGAAGGTAAGTTATACATATTTATCTATTCCTATGTTTAATTCCCTGAGATCATCAATAGTGGTTGAGATGCCTTCCTAATTCTAGAGGTGAACATATAAGATATTATTTTATATCTTCCTTACCTTATATTCCAATATTATAAAAAATGAGGGATAAAGGGGATTTTTTGGATTCATCGGACAACAAGAGGATATTTCTACCTCTGATAGACATTGAGGGTGTAAAGACCCGAAATTCAAGACATTGTAAAACTGATGTTTTGTTCTATAATCAGAGTTACATGATTTAGCCAATATAATAGAAACCAAAATATTTGAATAATATTATCAGTAAAAATATAATAATCACTGAAATAGTAAATAATTAAAACTTATTACCTTTGGATGATAAAAATTTACTATGAATTAATATTGAAATGGATATTTTCAATAAAAAAATCCTATATAATTTATTTTATTTTAAAAAAAATTAAAAATTATATAATTTTAAATTTTCAGAATAAAATTCATTTCTGAATTCCTCACTTAAAAAATTATGCAGTTTTAATGTTAGAGTTTTTTTTCTAAAAAGGTTGATTTTTAGTTGAAATTATGTTTTGTCAAAATTATAATTTTTATTATTTCATAAATATGTAAGTTTATCCTATAAGATTTAAAAACATATTATGTAATAAAATATATATTTAAGTAACAAAATTATGTATATTAAAATATTATTTTAACTTATAAATCTTATTTCCAACATTATTATAACTAAATTAAAAAGTTACTTCAATAAAAAGATATTCATATTTGATTTTAATTATGTATTTGGATGATGGAATTATATTTTTTTCTTGACAAGAAAGACAAATATATTTTATTTTCTATATAAGAATCCAATTTACATCATAAAAATTTAAATCTATGATAAACTTATCATGAACATAACATTTTAAACAGAAAACCACACGTTTTCTAAAAAATGTATTTACTTATTATGTACTTTGATCATAAAATTAAAATTTCAAACACATAAAAATTTTATTTCATAAAATGATTTCTAAATTTTATATAAAAAAATTAAAATTAGGTAATATGTGTAATTTTAATTTTTTCCTTAAAATTAATTACTAAGGTTGAAAATTAATTACCAATGTAAAAGTAAATTAGGGAGAATTTTTAAAAAGTTAAAATTAATTTCCATAAAACACCCATGTTTTTCTATATAATTAGTGTACAAAGAGAATAATGACTCACACACAGTTACCCTCCACTTTCCCTTTTTGGATCAATTTACCTTGGAATAGTAACATTACATTTCTGAAAATGTAATGGATACTTCAGAAACTACAATTCTCTTAACTTATAAAAAGTTAACACTTACACCACTTCCAGAATCACCTTCCATTCAACTTTTTTATTTAAAATGTACCTATTCTATCCTCCTATATCCTTATCCAATGTTCATATGCTTTTGGTCACATTTAGTTTTCTTATGTCCTGCATTTCCAAGGATTTTTCCAAGAGAGAACTCAAGATTCCAATGTGAGTATTACTTTATTTTAGACATCATTTAATATACTTATTCCTAAATAATATTTAAAATTATTAATATAGTAAAATGATTATATTTAGTATAATTAAATTTAATTATATTAATTTTCTAACAATTATTCAATCCTTTCTATCCACTAAGAAAACAAATAACATCGATCAAGCATACATGCAGACAATCATCCCCATGAAGCAATATTTTTTGTTTTTTATAAATGCCTCTCATGGATGGAAAGAATTATGGATTTAAGGAATTATAATTTTTTATATGTTAAATTTTTAACTATAAAAATAAAATTTGTCCTATACCATAGTTACCTTCATTCATTGAGAAATGGGATCGTTAATCGTGTGTCTGTTCGGACTACTGTCTCCACAAATAATGAATTTATTTTTTCATTACCAACCATCATAGATAGTTATATATATGGATTTACTAAGTATATATTATCATTATTTAATTCATAATAATCTTAATATATCATATTATAATTATCTAAAAAATTTCCCTTACTCATGAAAACATTATAATATGTTACTATTTGGGTCTCTTTTTCCACCTAGGTAAAAAATGTTTGAATGATTTTTTCCTACGTAATTTTTGTATTTCATATAATTAGAATATCTTATAATAATAATACATTTACGTTATTAATAATATTATATAAATGTGTGGTTAATATTTGAAATAATTATTAATATATAACTTTTTGATCATTAAACATGTCAAAATCTAGTTCATCACGATTTCCATTCTCACAATCTGTATTCATGGATTCAAAATAATAAAAATTAGACCAAAGTAATCAAAAAAATTATTATTATATATTTAATGATATATTAATTATGTGATCAAAACATCTTATTGATAATATATAATGTCTTTTTCAAGTTTGTATGAAGCAAACAACTAAAAGTTCTAACACTTGATATTGAAAATAAATTATAGTCGAATAATATATTTTAAATATATGGTAACAAAATTATTATAATAATGTTATTATGTTTACATAAATATTCATAGATAAGTTATTAATATATTTATTTTATTTATATATTTGGTTAGATCATGGTTTAGTAAATGGGAATATAAGTTAAGAGTTTTTCATTTCAAATTCCTCTCCTTGAGACATGTTTTGTATTAGGCACCTAAATATGTTTTAGTGGTTTATATACAAACTAATTGAAATTAATATCATAAAATAAATATTATTAATGGTAATTAATGTTATTTTTAAATATTTATTTCTTTCAAGAGTTCTTGAGTTAAATTCTCCTCAAATTGTAATGGGATTACTTGACACAAATCTCATCTATCAGTCCTAATCTATCATATTTGACTATTATCATTCACTATTGATCTACATAAAAATTTTATAATGTTATGTTGTATTCATAAATTCTTTTATTATAAAATCTTGTTTCACACCAATGTATTCACTCTTTTATGAGTCTATTTCTTTCTGAATATGATATTTATTAAAGAAAATTTCGCATTTCATTTAATGGAGTTGTCCTCCATATCTATGTTTTCAATTCCCACTGATGCTGTCATTTCAATAGTAAAAAAGAAAATTGTTTTTATCTCTAATTATCCTTATATTCCTATTTTTTTATTTTTCTAAAAAAAATTATTTACCTTTTAATGATGTGGGTTTTCAATAAAGGAATTCAAAAAAACAATATGTTTTTCCTTACCATTATCTTATATTCATTTATTTTATTTCACATTTTTTCCAAATGTTTTATCCCTTATCAAGGACACTTAAGTAAAATTCTTTTTGAATAATGATTTATAATGTTTTAAATTTATCTTCAAAAAAAATTTCTTTGAAGGGGGCTTTAAAATCACATCTTTCAAAGATTATGTTATGAAATAATTTTTATGAAAAATAATTTTTATGACTTCACTTCAATTTTAATAGATTCTTCTCTACTGGATTAATGGTTTATAAATCATCCTATATGTATTATTTATAAATACTCCATGATATTCTTTTTTGTATAAAATTATTAGGTTTTATTATATGTTACCATTTCTAAAAGTTATGAAACCTGTTTTCTTATTATGAGTTGTTTATGAAAAGATGAATGATTTTATTTTAATTATAAATCATATGTATAGATGATGATATGAAAGGTCTTATATTTCCCTATAATTAATTCATTAATGATTTATATTTCATGATATATGGATTTTTAATGTGAAAAAAATAACAACATTACGCTTGAACATTTAGTTTATTCACTTTATAGATCATAAAAATTTTATTTGTTCACAACAGGAATCAGGGGAATTTTGTTTGATAAAAACAAGAATAAAGGTATTTTTTGTTCATGAGATGATGCATGGGAATTTTTTTTATTCACAGCATGAATCATAGGTATTATGTTTGTTCACAACATAAATTTTATTCATTTGTTATTTTTTCACAACATGAAGAGTGGGAATTTATTTTTCACAACATCAAGTGTGGGAATTTCTTTTAAAAACATGAATCATGAGATTTTTTTGTTCACAATGTGATTAAAATGAACTTTTCTCATAAAATGAGGCATGAATTTTTTATGTTCATAACATAAAGAGTGGGCATTTTGTTTGTTCACAACATGATGTGTGGAGATTTTTTTCACATCATGAAGTGCTGACATTTGTTTGTTCACAGTATTATAATTTCAAAATTATTATGTTTTTTTCAAAGATATTGGTATACTATGATTTAAGGAAATATAAAATTTCAATCCATAATCCTTTGATTATTCTCTATGGGTCATGTTTTTTATCTCATGATTAGGCTCACTTTTTCCATGTTATATTCCATTCATTTGAAATTACATGTTCTTATATCATGGCTTGTGGAAACTGTTATTTTTCAAAGTAATTTTAAATTGATATTCATCCCCTACGCAAATTATTATGATATACCCCTTGAAAACAAATTGATAAGTCTTCTCTTATTATGATTTAAGCTCACTCATTTATTATATTCTTTTTACCTATGATATAAAGATATGTAGTGTAAGAAAATTGTTTTTTATGAGGCATGTATCCATTAATTATATGTATAAATATTGTTTTTTGACCTCTTATGTATTTTTAGTGTGGTTATGGAGGAAATAGTGGAGTATGGGGATTGTTCGGAGCTCCGAACCCCCACCGGTGGAAGAATGCATTGTGTCGCAAAGTTAGTAGAAATCAAATAGCCCAGCTCATAGTGTTTCTCCTTACCCTATGGGGAATTTTAGTTTGTAGAAGAGGAACATGATTCTCCATTCCTGCCCACCTAGGGTTTCACACCCCTGTATATTCACTTCAATTTTTGAAAGAGGCATATAGTATGGTTGAGAAATAGTTTTCCAAACCGTGTCCATGAACCATGCTGGTCCCCTAATTGGATAATGGGAATCACGTAGTTGGTGCTTTGTTTTTCTAGCAATGTGTCCAAACCATGCAACCCATTAATTTTGGGAGATTTAACATTTTTTATCCAAATTCTATTTTAATGCAACCCATCTCTCCTTTTTTATATTTATAGGGACATGTGCTTCATTTCTCCTCCCTTTAACCTCTCATGCTCCTTAAACCTTGGTTCTTGGATAAGACATCTATCTAAACTTTGATTCAAGTTCTTATCATTTCATTGGATGCACCTTAGTTATTTATCTAATCACCTTATTCCTTTATTAAATTTTCATCCTCCTTACATAATTATTTAGGTCCATGATAATATTCCCTATTTTCAAGGTATTCATTTATTTTCCATTTTATTCCAATCTACACCAAAACAAAGGATTATACTAGATGACTGCTTCTATACAGTATTAAGGTTGGTGTTCTAGTAATTATCCCTCAATTTTGATATTATTTATACTATGCATTATGTGCCACATTTCATTTTCATCATGTGTTTCCCCTAAATTGAATCTTCCTTAAATTGGTTTTATTGTTTTAGAACCCAATGATTATATTAGATCCTAAAAGAAGTTATAGGTATTCAACCTTAATGGGATCCACCCCTTTGGGTGTTCCCTTCATATTCTTATTTGATATTCATTTCTATATAGCCAAAACACCTATTTTTTGTTTGTTTTGACTTATATGTTGATATCATAAATGAAGTGGATAATTGTTATGTTGTGTCATAACACCCTTATAAATCTATAATGAATTGAAATTAATTGAGTTGTATGACCACATTACATGATTAAATAAGAACATGGTTACACCATTATTATAGAGAAATTATATTGAATTATGAAATATTAATTGGATTGTATCAAATACTTTGACTACTTTTAAATATTATGATAAATGGGTATGAGTACCAATATTATTAATATTTTAAAGGCATGGTGTCTCTTCTAATATTGATATATATATATATGTGGTTATTGAATCCCTACTACTGTGTTTTTATGAGCATGGAATTCCTATGATAATGTGATATATATGCATGAAGTCCTTTTTAAAATTATGAATCATGGGAATGGATAACCTATTGTTATGATTCGGGCATGAAAACCCTAAAATCATGATTTGGGTATGGAGACTATGTTGTTATGATTCAGTCATGGTGACCCTATTGATATGTTACTAGTCATTAATAAATGTATAAATTTGATATATGATCATGATGACCCTCACTATTATGATTCAAGCATGGTGACCTTATTATCATTATATAGACTTGATGACCATTACTATTATTATTCGGTTATGGTGACCCTACTTTTCTGATATTGGTCATGGAGTCTCTTACTCTTGTGATACCAGGAAACAAGTCCCTTTACCCTTATGATACTCATGTCATAGACCATGCATACTGGAGTTATATATAATATCTAGGATAGTAGTAGTATCCATATATATTGTTTTAGATGTCACTATATATACATATCATATATATTTATACATATGGTCACTTGTTCAGATAATATCTAGTTTGGCCTAAAGAATGTAGTGTCAGTCAGGTGTCCTTCTAGAACCTTTGTTGACCCCCTTTAATGATTTCATTACTTCTTATCATTCATTATATCCACACAATCTTTATATTATATGTACTAAATGTATATTTATAAACACCTTGGAGGTGGATAACTATCTTTATCTCACACCCTATCCAAGTTGTCGATGGTACCTAGTAAGAGTATCTACATGTGGGTAGGGATAGGGTAAAGCACCCAGTTTTTGATACTTTAGTTTCTTATGGAATTGGATCGAGGAAGAAAAGGAATAAGATATGGCTCATGATTATATTGGAGATAGTATTTTTGGTATTTTTGTTCTTTTGAAACCTGTATTCTATTCCAAACATACTTCCATGTCATTCATTTTCCTTTTGATACACACATGACATTACATCATTTTATATATGAAATTGGATATTTATATGGTTGGATATTTATTTATTTTGATGATTTACCTTCCGAAGTTAGATATTAATCATGATTTTTCAATTTTTATATCTTTTTTCCACCATTTTGTTACTCTGATCATGAGGGTATATTCTCCCCATTGTACCACCATAGATTCTCTCTACTAGTTGGTAGCCTCTGGAATACAGGGTGGTGTGCTTAAGGCCATGTGTCTCATCGGACCAAAGCACCATTTGAGTGCAATCTAGAATAGGGAATCAAAATTATAACCTATGACTTTTCTATTAGAGGATGTAGTGTGGATTGAATGTGGAGAAATGTTCACTAGTATAATAAAATTTGTTTCTTATGTAGCTGATTTCGAAATACACTAAACCTTTAATTATAGGTATTGTAAAATTATTTATTAATTTTAATGTTTATCCAAAGAAAATGTTCTAAAATTAATATGGGTTCATCTCAATTGATATATAAGTTTGTTTTTAAAGGAATTTCTTTAATCCCTAGACATTGGAGTGGGTTCTAGGGTGATTAATTGGTATCAGAGATATGTTTATTTATTTTCTTAGGATTGGTGTTTTTATTTTTTTGGAGGTTATTTTAGTTACCTTTGGTGTTAAGGTTAGAAAAACTCACTGAAAAAACTAGAGATGAACCTAAGTATATGATGTTATCATTAAATATTAGTTATGTATTGATTAAGTGGTTTTTCCTATAAATACATCCCTATCTAGATACCACATATTGATAGACACTCTAGAATAGATGTACCTAGGGTAATAACCCTCAAAAAGGGTGGATTGGGAATTAACTCAATCATTACCCAATTCACAATGAAGAGGCCTAACTATACTCCAGGACTGAAACTCCCTAGGAATTTTTTTGGTTGATAATATTCTCCTTATGAACCACTATAAAGTATTTCTTTCTAGTTATTTTTAGGAATTATAATTATGAGAAACCCCATTCAAAGCGTAAGAAAATTTGACCAAAAATTAGATAAGTTGACTGATAGATGATATTTTTTGATATATGAGTGATATAGTTTGAACTAAAAGAACTGTAGGACAATAAGGATGCTAAATATCAGTATCCTCTAAAATAAAGGAAACAAGTGAAAAATTATGCTACACCTTCTATATAAGTTGGTCATGAAGATGAATGGAATGAGGAATATTTACCCTATACTCAATAGTTGTGGATTCATTATTAGATTATTATTCTATCCACCAGTGTGTATATAATATGTTCAATATGGTTATTAAATTACAACCTTGATGATTTTATTTTCAAAGGACAATTCTCATATAAATATTATTAAATCACAAGTTTATGATTAGGGAAATATTAATCTTTTTTTATTACATTAAATGGAATTGATGTGATTTTATTAATGGGTAAAGAATTTCAATATAGACAAACAATTAATTGAATCATGGATTGGTTATCCAATGCATATTCATCATTATAATATTGATGAGGGTGGAAATAATAGTTGGTTTTGGGAAAAAATACCTCAATACATCCTCTCGGTATGTTTTGGATGTGGTTGTGTTTATTGACAAAGCCAGATAACTGCATGTGGGTATGGTTGGTGTTTTTCGAAGACTAGTTTTTAAGGTGGCATAATTTCCTAGTGTTTTCCAAATTTTGGGGTCTCAAAATCAGGAATTTGTGTGAATAATGGCAAACAAAATTGGAAAAGGAAGAGGAGTGAGGAGCCCAGGACATGGATCACCTACTATGTTTGGGATGGGAAGGAGACCACGTACCAGGTAGTAGTAATGGTACATGAATGCAGTTTGTGAAACCAAAAATTGTTCACATTGTATGGTGGTGCAGTTCGTGGATGCACTAAAGTCAGTGGAGGAAATTGACCACATAGGAGAAAAGGCGGTATACAGAGCGTGTAGGAAAATGTTTCACGAATGGATTGAGGTTCATGGAGGCATGAGTATCAGTACGCGGTGGGGGCTGCATCGAATCAAGATTTAGTAAATATTTATTTAGCAAATTAAGAGGGTATCTTTGCCTATATATGAAACGATAATCCCACCAATTACAGTGGAGATTGAACTTCATTAGAGAAAATATTTTGCTCCAAGATTTCAGAAAAGGTTGAAGGAAGATTGCGAAGGCTAAACAGTTCTTGAAGGTAAAATTGGCTCGTGCTAATGCTGTTTTTAGGGATTCTTAACCCACAAAGGAAGTCCAGTGTGAGGAGGAGGATGTCTGTTACGTGGAAGTAGTTTTATCGGTATGAAGAGGAGGAATCTCTAGTACGTGAGAGGTATTGTTCCGGAAGTAGTACGTGGATGAGGGACTCTATTATGTGGAGGTGAAGGCAGTTTGTAAACAAAGAATAGTTCGTAGAAAAAAGGGGTTTTGCATTGGAGGTTTACGATGTTTTTGAGCAGTAGTTGTACGAGATAGCTGAGGCAGAGGTAGTATGTGGAAAGGGGAGGTTCACGGAAGATGAAGTCTGCGGAAAGAGGAGGTTCATGGAAGAGTTATTAGTACACGGAGAAGGTGATTCACATACCAAACCCAGTACTCAATATTCATGAGAAACGAGGTGGTTCTCAATTTTCACAAGAAGCTTGTGAAAGCTTCAATTATGTTTGCAGAAGTATTTCTTGGTACCTAAACTTACTCAGGAAGGTGGAATTCATCTATGGGTGAAAATGGAACTTAAACAAAGCATTTAACTATAGTTAAAGATGCAGGAATTCATTCAAATGAATGGACCAACATGTCCATAAATAGTGGGTGACCTAAAAGTCGATAAACTATGAGTGGATTTCTTTCCAGGAGTAGTGAGCGAAGGAAGAGGAAGACTGTGACACTTTCCATCGACAGTGAGCTAGAGAAAGAGTCATAGGGAGTGACCCTTGGTAATGTAGTGAGAATACCCTAAATCTTGTAAAGGTAGTGTGGTTGAGAATAGAAGATATATCCCAATCATTATACACTTTATTTGAAGTGAACCTTAGTGAATTCGGTACAATGGTATATTGTCATTATAGGCTCTTTGGATGTAACCCAGTGAGGGTGAACCAAGTAAAAATTGATGTGTCATGTTCAGGATTTCATATTTATTCATACATTGTTATGGGAGGAAGAGAGAATTGAGTTTTTTCATACAAAAAAACAATATCTGAACTGTATAATGTTTTATTCTACCATACCCTTATTCTCCCCCCCCCCTCATGGTATTCGACCTAGTGTACCTAACAGTTGGAAACTTATATAAAGATATCTTTATATCACTTCAATGAAAATAGAAAACAAAATCATCTTCTCCATCACTAATCAATGCACTGAAACCATGTTTAATCCCTAATGACGCTAGAGAAGTTACATGCAACATTCTAATAGTAGAAGTGGAATGCAATCCCCTGCCACAAAAACAAGCATAAAAAGACATGAGATGGAGGTGGAAAAGGGGTAGGTTGTCCTATGACATCAACGTAACGATTAGTTTAAGAATCGGGATCCATGTCTCAGAGGTTGGAAGACCATGTTTTGTGTCTGGGAAATAGTTTGGGTCTTGTAAATCTTTGTTTGGGAAAATGAAGTTTCATCCAAAGAGTAATTAGTGGTAATCCATCCCCCCACCCAAAATAACCTTTATCTTATAGGTGTTCATGGAGTAAGTAGTGTAGGGTCTAGTAAAATATGTGATCAAAGATATGGGTGGTTATTTGTGTTATGGACAAGATGATAATGATGATCATATTCAAGTGTTGTATTTTAATTTCAATGATGTTTAAGAATAAAAGCAATTTTAAGAAGAAAATAAATCAACTCACTTTTTTTTTGTGAAAATTGGACAAGAAATCATTTTTAAGAAATTGGACTCACAACAATTGATAAAGTCCATCATATTGAGATGTTGTGTTCTAGATGAAAAGGATCATCAGACCCATCTTGAGACTGATCTAGAAAAAGAGATCGTAATGGGGTAGAATCAGATAATTCATGGCTATGATATAAATGTAATGATTCTTTGTTGATCTTATAGTTCTCATAAATGAGAAGTATTCTATAAAACTTGTGATTAAATCTTGATGAAATAATGCGGGGGTGAAAGAGATGCTTCCAATATTATTCAATATGATTGTAATCACACCTATCCTATTTATTCCAACATTATTTAGGACAATCATATTCAGGATGAGTGAGAAAGAAATATGGTGCTTGATTAATAGGAAGTTATAATACTTCCTAACGAAAGTAAGAAGATGTTGGAAAGGATGGGAAGTTAAAATAATTTACATGGAATGTTAGGAAATGTTGAAGATAATCTTCAATGTAATAAAATTAAAGAAGGAATTAATGAAATAAGATAAAGTTAGTGGAAGAATAATGTTGGTGAAGCAAAAGTTTTCTAGTCTCAAGATCATCGTAATGAGTTTTTTCAAAGGAAATTTTTTTAAAGGTTGAGAATGATGATCATTATAATGAAATGAAAGAAGTTTTTGAAGTTGAAGTTATTGATTATGATCCATCATGTTTTTTTGTCATTATATTCATAAAATAAATAATTGTTCATGTAATAAAATTCATTGGTATTATATTTAGAAGAGAAATAAGTTAATGAAGTTGTTGATACCAATCAATCATACTTGGTATTCCATGATAATGATTAGAAGAAGTTTTTTTGGGACTGATGAATACAGTTAAGAAGAACAACATTGCATAGATATTATTGTACTTTTTTCAAAGGGGATTCTTGAAGCTAGAATAATATGACTGTTTTCATTAGTTGGTATAGATAATTATAATGAATAAATTTTATTGAGCAATTTGAGTTGTGTCTACTTCTTTATATATGCAATGGGTATAGAGAATCATAATGAAGAAATCCTACTGAGCAAATCAGAATGGGAAATCAGAATTGGCCTAGTTTTTCTGAAAGAAGTCTGAAGATAGTTGAAGTGTTTAGAATATTTGAGAAGAATTGAGAAGAAATTAAAAGAGTTGAAAACATTGTTGAAGTCAAGATGCACCTTAAATGCAAGAAACCATGCAAATTTGGGTATTTTGGTTGAGCATGAAAATTTTAAGGAATCCCAACAAAACCACATATGGGGTGAGTATAAAAGGAAAAGCTACATTGTACTTTTTTGATAGAAGTATTGTTCATGAGAAATAGAGAGAAGGAAAAGCTCTAAAGAGAATAAGGGTATCCAGGTTGTTTTTCTTGAAGAAGCATTACTGGATATAAGAAAAAGGAGATGAGACAAGATTTTAACATATTTATCTGAACATTGTATTTTTCTGATTATCATATTCAGCTGATTGTCATATTTGGAAGGATTACTGTATTCAGCTGGAAAGATTATCATATTGTGATTTTTGGTATGATGCGGAAAGTTTCCAGAATTGCCTCAATTGTATTCTATAGTGATATATTTTTATATTGAGAAATCATACTGGAAAATTGGATTGGGAAACTAGAATCAGTTTTATTTAAATGTTTAGAAATTTATTAACATATTCTAGGTAAGAAAGTGAATAATTTCTTAGAAAGTAAATATTTTTTAATGTTCATAAATAATAATTGTAATATTATATGTTAAAAAGCTTTATAATACATTAGTTGTTCTAGAATGAGGACATACACTATTGTATTGTTTACATAGTTCTACCAGAGTGAAAGAGAATATCCTACCCATTTTATTCCACTTAAAAGGATTCTTTTCTAGTGAATTTTGTGGTATTTGATCATTTAAAAACCATACCAAGGATGTTGATATTCTTATTTAATAGTGAACCTTGTAAATTCTTATATTCCTATGGATGTGTGTTTGATTATTTTAGCAGGGAAAGGAATATTTAAGAAGTGGTGAAGGCTATTTATTTTTATAAGTAGTCATAAAAGAAAAATATATCACTGATTCACCACATCCCACTATCAGTGCTACAATTATCTTGACTCATCACTTACAATTGGTATCTGAGAAAAGGTTTCCTTCTTTTTAATTTGTTCAAGTTTTTTAAATGATGTTGATAGAGAATCTAAATTATGATAACAATAAATGCATCCCAGTTATTTTTCAAAAGTTCTATCATATCTTGAAAGATATAATATTTCTTTATCGTATGTCTATTAGTTATGAAAGTCTTTTAGCTACAACAGATATATTTCCTCCTATTGATGATAAAGTTCATCTTACATCTATTGATAAGAATAATATTTATAATGATGTAAGGGAAAAAAATTATTTACTATCATCACATTTTTAAAGATGATTTATATGGGTAAAAGTTTTTTTCATAACTAAAGTTATATGGGACAAGTTGAAAAAATATACGAAAGAAATACCAAAGTGAATAAGGAAAAATTAAAAATCATTAGGCTGAAGTATGAATATATGAAAATCAGTGAGTATGAATCTATTAGTAAATTATTTTCCAAGTAAAAATGAAATTTTTATCACAATGATATGACTTTGTATAAATTTATAAGTTTCTATAGTTATTGGATATATTTTGAAAATCTTTACTGATAAGTTTAATGTTAATTTTTCTTCATTGGAAGATAAAGATCATAATCAATTATATCTAGATGATTTTAATATCACTATCATCACTTATGAAATGATAAGGTAGAATTCTATAAAATTAAAAAAAAATATAGATAAATGTCTATGAAAGCTACCAAAAAAGATATGTCAAAGAAGATTTTTATTGAAGAATAAACTAGTGATTCTAATTCCAAAAATATGCTATGTAAAAATCATGATGTTGTTATATCCTTTTTTTCTAAAAATGTGAGAATAGGTACTGGGAAATATAAAGGGAAAATTCCCTTGAAATTATTTTAATTTGGATTCGTTGGTAACTTTACATTTTATTTTCCTCCAATAAAAAAATAAGTGGATAGTGATGAAGAAGAATGAAATCCAAGAAGAAGATGGAAGAAACATGGTGTTAAGATAAATATTTTTCTAAATGGCAAGATAATATGTTCTTGAAATCCAATAGGTGGAGCTTCTTATCTTAAGCTAAAGAATTAGAAGATGGTTATGATAAATTCAAAAATTCTACTAAGCATGTTGGTGAAAAAACATTTATTTCAACAATGAATGATGATGAATTCAGAAGCATCATTTCTGATGAAGAATAAACTCTAATTGAATTTCATTTGAAAGAAGAGTTCAAAGAATGTCTAAGAAAGATCAAAAGGATTGAAAATGAATAATGGGAGTTGGAAGATGAATATTCCTATAATACTCAAGAAAGTATTTCATAAAACAAGAAAAAGTTACTAGTGGAGAATAAAGAATTTATTAAATATCTTGAAGAATAAAATAATCATAATGAACATCTGGAAGTGAAGTTAAAGGTAAAAAAAAGAAGAGTTGGAACAAGCACAAATAAACACTCTCTAGATGAACAAAAATGTGAAGGTTCCATAAAATCTATGTCTGAAGTTGTTGAATGTTATTATAAAGAGATACTTGAGAATGATCAACAAAAGTTACCTAACTCAAGGGGCCCAAAGGCCTTATTTATTATTGATTTTTGATAAACCCCTTTGAAGGGATGAGGGTGAACCCTTACAAGGCCCGTAAGGTTATATATTACATGACCCATAAGCCTTAATTGTACATACTATACATTGAACTCCTCCTCTAAGATTCTTCATCGTGATATCGTCTATCCACCTTTCGCATGGTGGATTTCCAAGGATCCCCATGCAAACAAATGCTGGTCCTGATGACAAATCCATACGCTCTCTTTCTAACAAATCCTCTTAGCTTCTTATATGTTGAATGCACCTACTCTAGTCTCCATCTAGAGTCTTCTCCTTAAAGAATCTATCTGATCATTAAGCATATTTTGAGGTGGCCCAAAGGCCTTGAGGTGGCCCGAAGGCCTTGAGGTGGCTCAAAGGCCTTACTGTACTAAAGGCCTTGGGTGACTCGAAGTCCTTAAAGGACCCGATGCCCAAAGTGGTGGGCCGAATGACCAAACAGATGAATAGTTTCAGCCGCTAAAGTACTAAAAAAAATTTCATAGGGAATACTACATTGTCTACTACAGTACTGCTATAGTTACTCAGAAATATGTCTCCACACAGTTTTGAACTTGGGTCTCTTAGATTCACTTGTCGAGTCTTCACTAAATGGACTGAGGCTCTTATGCCAAAAAAAGTTACCATCAAAAGTTGAGCATAAATATAGAAGTGTTTCTGAAAAGAAGAGTGTTGGGAATGTTATGTATGTTTGAAGGACGAAAAAATTTGGGAATTTATAAGTTTCAAAAAATCCTCAGTCTAAAATTGTTTCTATTAGATCTGGTTCCAATAATGATGAGAATAAAAAAGTGGATTCTAATTGATAATATAATGTTTTTTGGTTTAGATAAGAAACACAAAGAGGTTGATGAGTATTATGTTCAAAACTCTGATCAGTATAGATGTTTCAGAGGAAAATATTCTTCTTATAGTTACTACTAGAATTATTGTTTATTAAGACATATAAAAAATATTTGTTGCTTTAACCAATAGAATTAATATTATTTTATGGGTTATGGAAGGGAAATATTGATGGGGAGTTAATCCTCTCCAATGAAGAATTCTAAGAAGAAAGTTTGAAAGGAACCTGAGAAGGTTGGTGTGAAAGTTAAAAATAGGTTCCAAATTTTGGAAACTATTTATGCAAGATGTGACCCACCTAGACCCCTTAAAAAATGATGTCTTGTTTTATTGTCAGAACAATAGAAGTTTCCTAAAAATTCTTAGAAGTTGTAAGTGAAGAAAGAAAAGGAAGAAGAAAAGGCACATGTTGGTGATACCACTTTGAAAGCTCTAAAAGTTTAACGGCCTTAGATTGTTGATTATTTATATTCTTCTCATATTATAGGATACATAAGGTTGGTGACGAATGTGAGAATCTTCAAGGAATGAAAATTGAAATTTGTTAATGACGAATCATTGAGAATCAATGGTGGTGGTTCAACTGTTATTGGGAAACAGAGATGAAATCCAAGAAAACTTTTTATGTTGATGGGTTGAAACACAACATACTAAGTGTTACAAAAAAATTTGATGATGGTAACAATGTTATCTTCTACAAATATGGGTTTTTTTTGGAAAAGTGAAGAAGATGAGAAGATAGTTATAAGAGGCCAACGTATAAAAGGAAACTTGTTTCAAGTTGGTGATTTATAAAAACCTCATTACATGATTAGGATGGAGGAAATAGAATTGTGTAATAAAAGGATAGGATACATCGGTCAAAGAAATAGAATAAATTTATCAATTTGAGATAGTATCCAAGACATTCTTAATTTTCTAAGAATAGATAGGTGTTTCACTATTTGTCAGAAAGGAATGATTAAAAATTTTGTGCATAAGAAAGTTGACATTTGTTCAAAATGACCCCTAGAACATATTCATTATGGCATATTTGGGATGATAAGAAAACAATCAATATATTGATATAAGTATTTCATCAGTTTTATTGATGATTTTACTTGTATTAATTATGACATGTATATGAAACATAAATAAAATTGTCTAAAAATATTTAAATGTTTCGGGAGAAAATCATAGAAAAAAAATGTGAGTATTCCGTGAAAAAGCTGAGATCTGATAATGGTGGTGAGTATAAGAATAATGAATTAAATAGTTATCTTGAGAAGCATGGAGTTTGGAATGAGTATAGTTCTGCAGACACTCCACAAAAAAACATGGTTTCTATAAGATTTATTTTATGTTTAGTGGAAATTGGTAGAACTATGTTATTTGAAGATGGTCTTCTCATTAATATTGGTGAAAAGCCATGAGAACAACTTTGTATATTCAAAACCAGTGTATCTATAGACCAAGTTCAGATATGGATTCATATAAATAGTTTTCTGAAAAAATCCATGTTTGAAACACTTAATAGTTTTCAGGAGTCTCTGTATTATATAGAAGAAAGGTGAAATCTTGGGAAAGTAGGAGTAGAAAGGTTAATAAGGGTTCTTTCATGGTTTTGGTTAAAAAATAAGAGGATACAGATGTTTGAACAAATAAAATGGGAGAATTATTGATTCTATTGATGTGAAAGTTATTGCTAAGGAAGAGGAGTATATACATACTCATAAAAACAAGGGTGTTTTGCAGGTTATGGAATGTTTTGTTAACAATTTTGATAAGGATATAGACAATTATAATCCTACTCAAGAAGAATCAGACTCATATTTTTTATTATGATGAGGAAGATACTCAAAAATCTCATCCAAGGATGAGGATGCAAGTGGAAGCTGAGGATATTATTGGTGATCTAAATGAAATGTTTCAAACAAGAATAATAACAAATACCATTACACATACTTACATATATTGAAAAGTCAATCCAAATGATGTGAATGAAGCTTTTGAGTATCTAGAAGGGTTTCACGATAAGAATACAAAGCTGAATCATATAAAAAATAATGATACATCGTAACTTATTCCTACGCTAGAAGAAAAATGTTATTGGTAAAACATGGGTTTTCGGAACAATCTAAATGATAAAGATGAAGTGATAAGAAACAAATAAATATTAGTGAGAAAAAGGTTACTCAATAATTAAAGGTTTTGGTTTTTGATGACACAATTTCTCTAGTGTCAAGGTTAGAAATAATCCAATTTTTTTATATTTCTAAACAATGAAATTACAAAAAATTACAAATGGATATAAAGTATTCATTTCCGAATAGGAATCTTGATGAAGTAGTTTACATCTAACAACCATATATCTCTATTTTTGGGAAAAATTAAAGTTATGATTTCATATTGAAGAAAAACTTATATTGTATGAAACACGCTTTGATATCATAGTATTCCAAATTGGATAATTTCTTATGGAATATGAGTTTTAAGAATGAAATAATTGATATCAATATTTACATCAAAGAAAGGTAAGAGTTTTTCTTCATCCTAATTTTTTATGTTGATGATTTTATCTTTCCTAAAAAATGTTGAAAGGTCTGATGAAATATTCTCTAAATACATGAAACATTTATTGGATATTCCCATGCAGGGGAAAATGAAATAATTTCATGGGTTTCAATATTTACAAAATAAAAACACATTTTTCTATCTCAATATATGTATGCTACAGAACTCATTAATAATTTCTTCATGAAAAACATGAACCACATTAACACACCAATTTCATTAGGAAGAAATTTTTCTAATGATGGAGAAGGAATGAATGTTGATAAAAAATAATTTCAACAGCTGGTAGGATGTTGGTTAAATATGAGTACAACAAGACCAAAAAAAATTTATGTTATTACCTTATATGAAATGTTTCAAAGTGCTTCAAAATAACAACATTTACTTGCAGGAAAAATAATCCACATATGCCAAAAAGGTAAAAAAATCAGAATCAGGTATAATTGCTTATAAAGTATTTATTTTTTTAGGTATTTAGATACGAATTTGGTCGGAAGTGTTGATGACAGAAGATCGTAATCTAGTGTATTGTTCTTTATTTGGAAAATTTATGTTATTTTTCATACAAAGAAACATAATTCAGTGACTCTTAGTATGATTGTAGCTGAGTATGTTGCTTCTAATCAATCTACTACCCAACATATGTAGATGAAAATACAATTAGAATACTTATTGAAGTGAAGTTACCCTATATTATGGGTTGTGATAATCAAAGTGAAATAAATCTCCCCAAGAATCCATCTCAACATTCCCATTCAAAAAATATTGGTATCGAATATCATTTCATTAAAGATCATGTGGAGAAGAATGAATTAATACTAAAATATGTTCCATCATCAGAACAAGTTTCTGATATTTTCACAAAACCTTTACAAAATTAATCCCTTATGAAATTGAGGTTAAAAATGGGTGTCTAACCTATTTCTCATCAAGGATGAGGTATGTTTCTTCCCTCTATCATCTTACCTCCAGATAGTGTTTTCAAGGGGAGTAATTGTTTCATAAATTTGTCCTTATAGAAACATGTAAATATGGGGATTTGTGGGTAAGTTATGAATCCATTATTGAATGTGTGTGAACTATTCTAATTTTTTGTTGGATTGGTTGTAAGAAACAAAAAATTTGTATGCCAAGGAATTAAAAGAACTGTAGAAAGCTATGGAATAAAGTTATGAAGTAATTATGAAGATGTTTCATGATCACTAATTTTAGACAGCCTGGTTTTGGGGTTAATAATTCTTGTTTCTGGTAGTGATTTATCTCAAGTAGACTTATAGTTTTTTATAAGTAATCCATAGAATAAGGATACAATGTTCAGTTATTTATGAATATTATTTGAAAACAAACTCCAAAGGGGGAGATTGTTTTGGACAAGATGATAAGGATGATCATATTCAGGTGTTGAATTTTGTATTCAATAAAGTTTAAGAAGAAAAAGAAGGTTCAGAATAAAAGAAATGACCTCACTTTTTTTAGTGAAAATAAAACTAACCATCTTATTTAAGAAAATGTGACTCACAATTTTTGAAAAATTACTTTGTATTGATAAGTTGTTTTTTAGAGGTAAAAGTATCATCATAATCATCTCGAGACTAGACTAGAAGAAGATATTTTAATGGGGGAGAATCTAAGTCTGCATGAATATGATTTAAAGGGGAATATGTTTTTCTAATATTGGAGTTATCATAAATAATAATTATTCTATAATACTTTTTATTAAATCTTGATGGAATAAATGAGGGTGAAAGATATGAGAACAATAATGTAACACCCCGAGGTTTTATGAGAAGTATTCTTTTTAATTTATTTGATGTTTTGTGTTGTATGGTACACCAAGATTATCTTGCGCAATACGCAACACCGTATTAGCTTGCAGTATACGCAACACTACTCTTGGATCGTGTTACACAAAATTTCAAGTTCTTTTAATAGAAGTTATTCTACGCAACATTGATTGTATATATATATATATGTATGTATTCAATGTCTAAATGAAATATGTTTGGATTCTATTATACACAACAACAAAGGAATCTTACACTACACGGAACCCTAACTTGGCTTTCTTTACACGCAATCGCGACCTTCCACGATTGTGTGTGTTGTACGCAATACCAAGTTTCACTAAACAATGATATGTTATTAAAATATTATATAAACTAGCTGTTATGAATAGAAATACCAAATTTTTAAAATTTAATAAATTTTATCTATCAAAATGGACTTCATTTTTGGATTTGGAATATCAAAATTAGCCTAGGGTGAAATTCTGGTATTTTTCTGAAAACTTTAAATTTTTGATGAATAGTGAAATCACTAAGTTATTAGTTAAAACCAACTTTTTATTTAAATAATCATTTATTTTATTTAAATTTATATTATGTTAAAATAGATACATAATACTAATATAAGTTCAATTAAATTCATTGGAGTCATTTTATAATAATTTTAGATTTAAAAAAATTATTGAACTTTTCACCATCTTTTACCCACCTCCTAGGAGCATTTGCAACAGTACATAAAATATAATTTTATCGCTTCTGTGAGTTTAATGTCAAAAATTCGAGAGACACTGTTAATATCAGGGAGTAAAATTTGGTTCAATAAGATTAAAATAATTTTTGGTGAATAGTAACTTTTTACTTTTATTTACCACTGTTAAAAGTAAATAGAGTAATTAAGGGTAAAAATGATATTATTATTACCCTAAAACATGTCCTAATTCTATTTGAAAAGTGTAATTCGACCAAAAACAACCTTATGAATGAAATATTACCCTTTCGGTCCACTTGGATTAGATTAGGACACTAATTATTATTTAATTTAAAGAAGAGTTAAAAGTGTTAAAATCAAAGTTTAATAACTAAAACATTTATAATATAGGGTTATACATAAGATAAATTCATCTATAAATATTCATTACAAAGATAAAAATATTTCCTATATAATGGTATTTTATTTATAATATTTAGACATTATATTATTTAATTTATTTATGACACAATGATGATGCAGTAATTACCTTATTAATGAAATATTAACATAATTGATGTTATAAATACCCAAATGTAATTTGAGACATTTTAGGAATTAAACTAATTTTCTAGATTAATATGAAATTTTATTATTGATTTAATTAATTTTGTTTGAACTAATCAATCTGTTATAATTTTCACAAAAATCAATTAACAAATAGTGTCCAAATTGACATAAAATAGTTTTTAAAACAAATATTATAGTATTAATTGTTATTCTATTCCTAAAAATCTAAGGATCAGTGAAATGAATTGGATAAGGTTATAATATTAATAATGAACCAGTCGGGGTTATTTTGGCTTGTTATAGTAATTTTATTAGCCATATAGTGTAAGAAAACAAGAAGACACGGTAAAAGTAAAATCATTTAACTTCTAGTTAAATATATATGATATGCTTAAAATAATAACCTAAACTTGTCTAAAAATTATTGGTTGAAATTATTTTTACCCATACCCACTTTATACTCGAAATAAATCAAATTGGAGCTGTTATAAACCGAATATGACATTATTATAAAATAATATTTTAATTTTTCCTAAGGTTCCCCTATCCTCATTTATAAAAGGGAACCTCCTCCCTCTTCTCTTTACACAATTTTGAGCTTCCAAACACGGACAAACCCTGACCATTTCCCTTATAATCTGTCCTAGATACATTTTAGATGTTCTGGTCTCCTCAAAAGACCAACTCTAGTGCCTTAAGTGGAAGTTTAAAAGCGGTGCATCGAAGAAGAGGTCATTTATTCTACCGATTCTTTCAAGTTTTCCTTCTTCTTATACTTCATATTATTTAGTTGTTTCATTATAAAGTAATAACATAAGTATAAGTAATATACTTATATGCTAGTATAAATATGAAACAACCCCATTTCACCCCTTATACATCCTACAGAAAATGAAATCACCGCACGTGCGTACGTACGGAATACCATCTCCACGCCGTGGTGTAATATGTTTTTCCACCACCACCATACTTGGATGGGTAAAATGGTGTAAATAATAACTATATATAGTTATTATAACATCATACTTATTATGATATATTATATCATCCACTCCAATTCAATTCAATAAATATGGGAATGATATCATCGCTCGTGAATACGTACGGATTATCGTCTCCACGACGCGATGAGATTCATTCTCCATGTTAACCATTCAAGAATGATTATAAAGTATATATAATTAATTATAATGAAATATATGAAATTATAAAGCTACTGGATTTATTTATATATATATGTGTCATCTACTTACTTCCATTCAAGTCAATAAGGAAAGGAAAACAGCGTTCATGCGTACGTACGTCCTACCGTCCCCATGAACGGTGTATTTCATTTCATTTATCTATATTATATATATATATATACTGAATATATATGATATATGAATCATGATTTACATTCTATAAGTAAGTAAATCATGATATAAGTAATAATAATATCATGAACAACAAGTCCAAACACGTACGATAAATAAAACGATTTTACCCAAAAATGTTGCTTTAACATGGAATTTTTACAAAAGAACAAGTAAGATAAAGTCATCAGTTAACCATATATGATATCATAACAATGAATATGATTTTGTAATAAGTCAATGACATTATTTAAATCATTATATAGGAGGTTCAGATACATACGAAGCATATCAAAGATAAGGTGAGGGATAACTATTCCAATCTCATTCTTATTTGAGACTATTTATTCGTAAGTATTTACTGGGGTTATATTATTCATCTGTGTCCATAAAAAAATTATTTTCATAAAGTTTTTAATATTATTCCATGTTTAACCCTCTTTGACTTTTAATTTGTGTTATGGAAGTAATCTTTCTTTTGTTTACCATATGTTTTATTTTTTGAATTTTCTGATAAAAGTACGAGGAGAATGTTTTTTTAACTTATACGGCATGAACGGATTTTTACGGTTTCATAAAACCTTATTTTTAGGAAGTTTACTCTATAATATTTCATGTTTATCTTCAATAAAATCATTTTATTTTAAAATTGTGTGGAATTTTGTGAAAATAAAATTATTTTTAAGAAGAAAGGATATTTTCCTCAAGAATTCTTTTCATGTATTTTATCAAAACCATTTTCCATCTAAGATGAAATTATTTCAAATGTGTATGTTTCAGGTATAATATTTCTATGATTTAATTGGTTTCACTTTTCTTATAATGAAATGATATCCATTTGTTTTATATGGATTATGTTATGATGGGATGATGTTTATGAAACCCATTTTTATTCTTTGGGTTATGATGAATGATTTATGTTTATGTTGTGGAACAAGTAAGAATGATTTTATTATGAGATGGGTGGGACCGATATCTCCCTCCAATTCATTGGGTAAATATTTATGTCTAATGAGATATACATGGCTGGAAAGGTAAGTTAATCTTGTTCAGTGATACTGGACTGGAATGAGGAGTGAACTCGATTCAGAAAGGGAATTTTTCCTCTAAGATGGTCTTGGCAGCAATTCCTTTGCTACTATGGAAATCATATCATATGCTTAATGGTTTTCCACAATTAAATTTTTTGTTCTCATGCTATTTTATCATGATTGTTGTTCTTTTATGACCTATTCCTTACGTACTTCCATGATTTATTTCACAACTCAAGATTTTGATGTGTAAACTTTATGTTCATGTTTTGAAGTTCAAATGTATATGGTTTATTTTATTTTCTCCATGCTTACCCTTCTTGAGAATTTGAGCTCACCCTTTATATTTGTTCTTTTCCCCTGTTTACAAAGAAAGTTTATAGGCATGAAAAAGACAGGGAAGATCTTTATGGGAGATGTTGAAGATCTTTCACCAAGATTAGAAGATTATATTCTAAGTTTCCAAGGACACTAAACTATTATGGTCCTTTACTGTATTTTTTTTATGTATTAGGTATTCCGAAAAAGTAATGTAATGTCCATGTATGTCAATATTCGGTCTCTACATATAATATTATGCCTGATTGTAACAATACCAATCTGATTCAGGTTATCTATATTTTGGATAATCGTATTTAGGATGAGTAGGAAAGAAAGATGTTGCTGGAAGAGTATGAAGTTATAATACTACCTAATGAAAGTAAGAAGATGTTGGAAATGATGGTAAGTTATAATAATTTTATTGGAAATTATAATGACACTAAAGCTAATTTCCAATTTAATAAACTCATAAAGAAAGAAAGGATAAAAGATAATGTTTGGGAAAGAATAAAGTTGGTGAAGCTGATGTTTTTTAGTATCATGATCATTGTAATATGTTTTCTAAATATATATTTGTTTAAAGGATGAAAAGGATGGTCCTTATAAAGAAAATAAAAAAAATCAGAAGTGGATGCTTTTGATGGTGATCCATCGTATCGTATTCAACAAAGGAATAATCTTTTGTGCAGTAAAAAAGAATGGTATCATATTTTAGAGAGAAATATGTTGTTGAAGCTACTGATACTGGTCTATAGAATCCATAATTCCATCATAATCATTATTGGAAGATTTTTTTGGGATCTATTAGTACAATTAAGAAGTATAATATTACCTAGGGATTGTTGGATGTGTTTTCAAAGGGGGATATTAATGTTAAAAGAAGATGTTTATTTTAATTAGTTGGTATAGAGCATCATAATGAAGAAATCGTATCTGGATATCAGATTAGTGTCTATTTCATCAAATATGGAATTGGTATGGAACATAATAATGAAGAAATCATACTGAGAAAATCATAATGAGAAATTATAATTGGTCTGCTATTTCAGAAATAAGTGATAAGAGATATTAAGTGTATAGATGGTTCGAGAAGAATCAAGAAGAAAAAAGAAGAGTTATGAAATGTTAAAAAAGTAAATATACACCCAAAATTAATGGAAATATAAAATTTAGGGTAATTTGGTGGAGCAAGAATGTTTTTAGGAATCCCTCCCAAACCAAATTTCGGGAGAGTATAAAAGGGAAAAATGTATATTCTACTTTTCTGATAGAAGTACTCTTCATGTGAAGTAGAGAGAAGTTGGATCTCTAGTGAGAATTGTGGTTTATATACTATTTATCTTGAAGAATTCATTATGGACAGAATATAGAGGAGAAGAGACAAGATTGAAACATATTCAGGTGATCATCATATTCATATAATTATCATATTATTATGGTTATGATATTTGGAAGGATTACCATATTTAGTTGGAATGATTATCGTATTGGGATTTTCGGATTGAAGAAGAAAGTGTTCAAAATTTTCTTAATTGTATTATGTAAAGATATATTTCCATATTTATCAATCGTACTGGGAAAAATTAGACTGGGAAATCAAACTATGTAATCATATTGAGTTTTATTTAAAAGTCCAGGATGTTCTTACAAATTTATGCGTAAGAAAGTGAATAATTTATTTGAAATATTATATTTGTGAAGAAACATTTTAACATGTTATGTTATAAAAACATTTTATTACATCATTTGTACTAGAAGAAGCAAATGCACTATTGGATTTTTTAAAAAGTTCTACAAAAGTGAAAGGTCTTATCCTACTAATTGTATTCCATGCAAAAGGATTTTTTTCTAGTGGATTGTATGGTATTTGATCATTTCTAAACCATACAAAGGACGTATCTATAATTATTGAATAGTGAACCTTGTAAATTCTTGTGTTTAGTTGGATGCATGTTTGAATTTTTCTCATTAGGGAATTTAATCATTAAAAAAAGATAATGATATTTTAAAATTATAAGGAAATATAAAAGTAAAATATATCATTGATTCACCCCCTCACAATCTTAGGGATATATTTATCTTGATTAGGAACTTATAATTTGTAGAGGATAGAAAATCTGGGTGAAGGGCATTTTGGAGAGGTTTTGGGCTAGTATAATGAAGTAGGATACTCTTGAAAGGCCAAAATTGGTCTAAACATGGGCCTAAATGAGCCTTATTATGAGGAGATTCATTTTTCATCAACTTCATCATTCATCCTCAATTCCCACTGGCGTCACTAAGTTGAAGAATCATTGGATTGTGAGATGCATGTGTGTTATTTCTAAAAATATATATGAATAGTAATTTCAAAAATAAGTGATTTTATTTTGTACAAAAAATTGATAATATGTCTCTAGAATTATGGCTATAAACTCATGGAGGAGTAAAATAAGTCTTAACGCCAAATCATTAAAGGTATTTTTCTCAAATGCTTTGAAATAAACTTAATGAGGTGATATGAAAATAGTTGAGTTTCATATTCTAATCTATGTTATTAATATTGATACATCAATATATTTATAACTTATTTATACCCATATATATATATATTAGTTTATAATTAAAATTGGGAAGTTGCAATTAATTCAATGGGGGATAATGTAATGACCTAAAATTATCAACCTTATAAAATTGATTTTATGATTGATAGCTTCCATTACATAATACACCCAATGTTAAATAACTCCTACATATTAGATTAACATTACTAGTAAATCTATTTTAACCTATAATATTGTAAATCGTTCAAAATTATTACATTCAAAAGATAAATAATTACTCAGACTTAATATTAAAATTTTTTATTTCCAATAAAAGTTGTTTTCTTTATATAAAATATCTTACCTTAAAAAACTAAATTTAAAAATTCTATATTTTAATGTTTTTTTTAAAATAATTTTCTAAATCTTCACATCTAAAAGTACTTACTAGGATTTTTTTCCCTAAAAATGTTAATTTTTTATAAAAAAATAGATTTTTTTAAATATATATAAATTTTAGGATTTTATCATTATATAAGAGTAACTTAGAAGAGTAAAAAATCACTAAAGCTATAAAAATATGTATTTAAAGATTGAAATTATTCATTTTGAAATATTATTTGAACTTATAAAGCATATGTCTAAAATTTCTTGAACTAAATTAAAAGGGTGTTTTAATAAAAAATAGTTTTTAGTCCATTCTATTAATTAAGTGTTTTGATACTGAAATTTTTATTTGGATTTAATTTAAATTCAAATACAATTTATTTTTTTATAATAAAATAATTTATTTACTATAAATAAGTATCTTTGATAATATTATACTATATATGAATTTTTAAACATAAAAATACCCTTTTTCTAAAAATAGATTTTACATGTTATGTGGGATAATCATATAATTAAATTTTAAAACCCATAGAAATTTTATTTGATAAAATTATTTTAAAATCATAAATATAAATTTTCAAATTAGGTAAACAATTTAATATTATTTATTTCAATAAAAATAATTTCAAAAGATAAAATTTAATTACCAAGGTAAAATAAAATTATGGTAACAGTTAAAAAAAATTTAAAAGAAAAATTGATAAAACACAAAAGGTTATATCCAATATGAGTTCTTGAGGAGAATATCACTAAAATCACAGTTACCCTCTATTACATCTATTTTTTACCAATTTAGATTTGAATAGTAACATTACATTATTGAAAATCTAATTTTTACTTAAAAACTACTCTTATCTTCACTTATAAATAGGTAACAATTCCACCACTTCAAGACTCACATATATATAGAATTTAAAAATTAAAATCTTAAACATATATTCAAATATCACCCTCTTATTATTCTTTAATCTTATAATTACCATTAATTTTCTTATGTCCATTATTTCTAAGGAGTGTTCTAAGAGAAAATGCAAGCTTCCAAGGTGATTGTAACTTTCTCTTATTTTTTTTACACTAAAAATTTCCAAATAATCTATAAAATTATAAATATAATTAAATATATATAATTGTTTACTTAAATATAATTATATTAATTCTATGATAATTATTTGATCATTTTGGTCCTCCAAGAAAAAAAACAACAACGATCATGCGTATGTGCAGACTACCACCTCCACGAAGCATTGTTATTCATTTTTCATCATCAAATATCATGGATGGTAGAAAGGATGGACTTCATTAATTAAATTTTTTTATATGTCACATTTATAACTCATAAATAATAACATATCATATACCATATTTTTTCCTTTCATTGAGAAATGGGATCATTAATCAAGCGCATGTGCGGAAAACCGCCTCCATGAAAAATGAATTTTTTTTATCATCACCACCCATCTTGGATGGTTATAAGGATGGTTTCACTGAATATATATTATATTTATTACATTGTTAAAATTCATAATATTCCATATTATCATTTTGTAAATTAATTACCTTACTCATGGAAATGTTATAATATGTTACCTCTTGAATCTGTTTTTCCCACCTATAAATTATGTCATTATGATTATGTCATAAATGAATATGGGATGTATATAATATTAATATCATGTAAAAATTATATATTTAAAAAAATTTAATAATTTTTTATTTTATTTAAAAATTTTAATTTATTTATTAACAATTTAACTTTTTATCGTTAAATGCATCGAAAACTAGTTCATCGCCATTTTGATTTTCACAATTCAAATTCATGTATTTCACCTAATAAAAACCTATATAATGAAAAGAACTATATTATTAACTTATATATGAATCTTAATATTAACATACTACAATTTTTATATTTATTTTATAACCATATATTACAAAGATATCAACTTATTATATTGTTATAAAATAAATATAAATATTTTAGTATTTTAATATTAAGATTCATATATAAGTTAATAAGATAGTTATTTTCATTATATAGGTTTTTATATCATGGTCAAGTAACTAATAATACAAGGTAGGGTTTTTTCCTCTCAAATTTCTCTCTTTGAGATAGTTTTGTATTATGAAGATAATTTCATATAAGTGGTGTATATGATACATATTTTAGATTCATATCATGAAATACCAATTATAGTTAGTAATTTAAGTTCCATTTAAATTTCTCCCTCTATCTCTAAATATTTTTAATAGGTTTCATGACTCAAATCATTTCATTGGGTTATAATCACTCTGCTTTGACTATTGTATATCAGGATTGATATATTCTAACTAATTATGATGTCATATTTTATTTATTCTTAATTTTCATGGGGAATTATGTTTCAAACTAATGTATTATTCTTTTTATGAATATATTGTTTTTTAAATGAATTTTTTTAGGAATAATTGTCATTTATTTTAATAGATTCCTTATCTATATCTATGTTTTTACTTCACCTAAATGTTATCCATTCACAAATGGAAACTCAAATGTTCTTACATCTAATAATACTTATATTCACATTTTTTTAATTTAAAAATAATGGTTTCATTTTCATTTTGATGATGTGTATCTTCAATAAAGGCACCTTAAAATATATGAAAGTTTTTCCCTTACCAAGATATTAAATTATTCTATTATATATCATATTTTGACATATTTTTTATCTCCTAAAAAATTATATTTATTAAACAAAATTCTATTATTATGTTATAAAGTTTCCTCTTCATCTTAAAAAAATTTATGTGACTTGAAAATCGCATTATTTTAAGATGATATTAAAAAATCATTTTTAAGAAAAAAAATCTTGATTTTTCTTCCATTTTCAATAGAATCTTATCTAATAGAAAAATGGATCATTAATCACCCTATATATACTCTTATTAAACACTTATTTTGGGATATTATGTTTTATAAATGAATGATCATGTTTTTTATGTGTTTCTATTTGTAAAAGTTGGGATACCCATTTCCTTTTCCTAGGTTATTTATGATAATATGAGAGATTTGATTTTATGGGCAAATAATATTTATATATAATGAAGGGTGTGGTATTATATTACCATCCATTTAATTTTTTAAGGATTTATATCTCATAGTACAAGGATTTTAAGAATTTTAATCGTATTTTTGTAATAATATGAGGAGTGGATATTTTCTTTGTTCACAATACAAAGCGTGAACATTTTATTTGTTCACAACATGAAGAGTGAGCCTTCTGATTGTTCAAAAAATAAAGTTTGGGAATTTACATAAATAACAATTATGGGAATTTATTATGTTCATAACATAAAAAATGAGATTTTTTTCTCACGACATGATGTGTGTGAATTTTTTGTTCCAAAATATGAAGGGTTGGAATTTTTTTGTTTCAAATAATATAGGTGGGAATATTGTTTGTTCAAAAAATGATGTTTGGAAATATATTTGTTTCCAAATGATGCATGGTAATTTTTCTTTGTTCACAACATGAAGCATAATATTTTTTTTATTCACCACAAGAAGTATGGGATTTTATTTTTAAGGAAATGAAGTGTGGGCATTTTTTCCACAATGTGAAGCATAGAAATGTTGTTTGTTAATAACATAAAGAGTGGAATTTTTTTAGTTCATAATTTTATAATTTCTGAATTACTATTTTTTTACATATATATTTTGTATCTATGGTTTCAAGGGAAAATAACATTTCTAGGATATATTGTTATGATTATACTCATTTTCTAATGATTATTATCCCTATATTTCACACTATTTTCCCATGTTATACATTGTTAATTTTATATTTCTTGTATTTCTATCATGAAACTATAAAAAATATTATTGTTCTACGTTATTGTAATTTTATATTCCACCACTTATAATTGATTATCATATTCTTATGATCTAACCCTTAATAACATATTTTTATGAATTCTATTACTACTAATTCATGCTCACCCCTTTCTTGTGTCTTCATTTACCTGGTTATAAATATGATTATATCCACTGATATGTCTAGAAGTGGATCTAGTGTGGTTTTAATGTGGATATTGTTCACAAGTATAGTAAAATAAGTTGTTTATGTAGTTTATCCTCAAAGAGACAAAATCATTCATTCTTGGGATTGTGATATGATTTATGTGCCATAATTTTTATACATCGCAAAACTTATAAAATAAATGTAATTTCATATCACTTTGTTTCATTGTTAGTGTTTAATGAATGTGTTTTAACACCCGAATTGGGAGCACGGTTATGGGTCACTTCTGAGGGGATGAACCCATATTGTGAAATTGATATTGTAGATGATTTATTAAGCGATCCATTCAGTAAATTCTACCTTCCCACTCTACTATCATCAGGAGAAGATAATTCATTTATGCCATTAAATTTTGGTGATGATATGGTGGAATTCTCTCATACTTTGAATGAAAACAAGTTTGATGATGATGTAAAATCCTATAGTAATTTTAGAGAAAATAAGAAATCATCTTCTTATATAGAACCATTGATTGATATATATAATATCATAAAAACAAGTTTTATGATTCCATAACCTCATATTCATATTCTCTATTTAGGGGTGAGGTTTGTTTGATTTGATAATGTAATTTCCTATACTCTAGTTGGCCATTGTTGGTGGATACATTGTTAAAGTAATACTAGGTAGAAGTGATTTCATCCCAAAGGAAAAAATAGTTATTTACTATCAAAAAACTAGATACAGACATTCATTCTATTTTACATTGAAAATAAACTAAATAACAATGTGAGAGTAATTATTTTTCATCCCTAAACTAATTCAAAGGTTCCTTCTCCATATCCTGGGGAAAGAAAGAAAAATAAACAGTGATATAAAAAAATTAGTATAGATTATGTATAATGTAACTGTAAAGTCAGTATAATTTTATGAATTTCTTTCAAATAAATTTAATTTCTTGGATACCTTCTATTTTATGCTACATCGAGTTTTAACAAATAACAACAAAAAATTTATATTATTACATAAAACTTATTATTATTACCTAGAAATTAAACATGGGGGAATGAATAAGAATAACCCCATTTTAAAAAATTCATTACAATTATTTCATATAATATAATCATATTGATAAAAAGGTTCTTAATTTTTAATAAATTCTTTTTATGTCTAAAAAATTATTTTTTCCCCGAAAAAAAATTATCTTTTTTATGTGAAAAAAATAATAAAATTCATTTTTCAAACCATAATAAAATTAATTTATAAAAATGAAATAAATTTTTGTTATAAATATATTGAAACTATTTTAGAGATACTTTTGGTATTTTACTATAAATATTAATTTTTTGGATTAATAGTTAAATATATTGATTCTTTAACTGCTTTTTAATTTAATGATTTTTTAAGGTTTCTATTTTTTGTAATAATTTTATAATATATAAATTTTCTTAATTATATCATAATTACTAAAATATAGTTCATTGGAATCAATTTAATATTCAACATTGATATAAGAACTTTTTAAACTTTTAAAAATCATCACTTTGGAAAACCACTTTTTTGTCACATTTATGAGTTTAATTTTAAATTAAAAATTTCCACTTCTATTAATAAAATTTTTAAAATGGATTAATTTTTTTAATAATAAAAAATAATTTTCTATGATAACATGAAATTTCATTTTGGTCAAAATAAACTGTAAAATGATTAATAATTAATTACCGCATTTAAGGTTAAAACGTGTTTAACATGGGTTAAATTGAAACGATAAAGGGGTAAAATAACCTAGACCATTTAAAAAAACCTATATAATAGCCATATTTAGGCCTTATAACCACTTAATATTTATAATGACACATCTTGTAGCCTTTTGGAATGTAAAAAATGTGGTTACACATTATTCCTTTCAAAATTTCAATGTGTGCCATCTCACCCACTTATAAAAAGCCACCCCCTCTTCTATCCCTTTCAAACTTCCAAAACCATTTAGTTCACCTAACACCTAAAAACATTTCTTCCTTAATTCACCACACACATTATAGAGGCATTATGTTTATTATGAAATCCTCATAGTAAGGATTTAGGTATAAACCTAAAGAACTTCTCCGAAGAAGAGGTAAAAATCATAAACATGGGCTTAAGTTTTACTTTTTCCTCAACCGAATTCTATTATTATTAAAATTTTGTAATATAAAAACAATAGTATCTCTCATATAATTATATTTTATTATTTTAATATAATTAAAAATATATATCTTCTAGTCTACCAAATGTGAAATGAAACAGTTGATCATGAGTACAACGAACTACCGTCTTGTGAACTGATGTTATTCATTTCCATCACCACCTCTCATAGATAGTTATAATGATGTATCTAATATTTATATATGATATTTATTATTTTATTATACATATATAATTATAATATCACATATAACTTCTTAATTTACATTGTATGCGAATATGATAATTTCGGTCGTGTGTACGACAGACTACTACCTTGTGAAGCGATATGATTTTTTTTCACTTACAATTTATATGGAAGCTAATAATGGTAAATTTAATGAATATATGCCATATATGTGACATAAAAATTATTATTTTATGGATAATATAACAATTTCCTTCCATTATTTCCATTCTTTGAGAAAATGGAAATAACATTCATGTGTACATACGGCCTTCCATCTCCATTAACGATGTAGTTCATTTTCTATCCCTAAATTTAGTGGATTAATATAAATAAATATATAATTAATAATTTTTATATATATATAATTTTTAAAGAATTTTATATGATGGAACCATGATAAAAAATAAATGAACGAAGATACCAACCTAAAGACTACATGAAATTTGATGCACCTATTACACAACAAGTTATTTTAGCATGGAATTGTAAATGATAAGTAATAAAATGACATAACTAAATTATATATGGAATTATATATATTATTATGGTTCCATAATAGATTTATAATATTTATATTTTTATAATAAAAGAGTTTTGAACATGTAAAAAGTAAGTCATGACTTAGGGTATAAGATTTTGTCTCAAATCGTTTTATTTTGGTCATATGTTATATTGTGAACCTATATTGTTTTATGAGGTGTATATAGAGACCATTTGACATGTAATATATTATATTTATTTATCATAATTATATTAAAATTTTCATTTAAATTTATTCTTCCATGAGGATTATGATTCAAATGTTACCCAAGTGGTAAGGGGTTGATGTTAAAATCTAATTTTTATTGGGATTGGTTATGATTATTATTTTGATGATGAAACATTGTCATATATTTATAAATAAATTCATCAATTTTATCTAATATGGTTATATATTTATAATATATTTTTCTCTTCATTCTCATCTGTTTACGTACTCAGGATTCCAAAATAATTTTTTTAATGATACCCATCTTTATTTCTTTCTTCAGTGGAAAATAATTTTACATACATATCCATGTTTTATTAAAAAAAATTAATGAATTTTTTTATACATATATGATTGTTTAAATTTATTTTTACCATTTTCTTACTCTTAACAAAAAAAATCAAAAGGAATCATCATGTTGTTTTCCAAACAACACCTGTTTGGATTTTTACCAAAAATGTAAAAGGAATGTTTGTTTAAATATATAGAACATGAATAAAATTTTGCAACATCATTAAAAGTGAAATATTTTAATATTTGATAATAATTTTCAAACCAAATTTTAAAAAAATAATTTAAATTTTTCTGTGGACTTTTAGTTTTACAGTGGTGATTTTCGAAGTGAAAATGTTATTTTTCATAATAAACGTTCTAAGTGATATTTTAAAATAATTTTCCATATAAGATGACATCATTTGGTATTCTGTAAGATTTAATGGGTACATATTCCAATTATTCCATCTTTCTTATTTATTTTGATGGTTTATTTCTATGATGAAAAGACTATTATGAAACTCATTCCTTTTCTAGATGTTATCATATGATGAAATTATGAAATTTTTATGAAACTTGTTTCTTTTCTATAGATTATTCTATAACATAATGTTTATGAAATCCAATTATTTTCACATGTTATGATATGATATTTTTTATCTTATGGCACACAAATTAATGGTTTATGTGATGGATGCGACCTATATCTCTCTATAAGGAATTGGGTAATTATTAAATTTATATGGTCTCAAAGGGTACATGATAGGTTATCCTAGGACTAAAAGGGGGTACATGGGAGGTTATACCAATCCCAAAATAAGGTACATATGAGGTTATTCAAAGCACAAAGCAGGTACATGATTGGTTATCCTAAGTGTAACATGTTATGAATTTCTTGGTAGATATCCTTAATATAATATTTTATATGATTATTTGTATTCTAAAAATCTAAATGTTATGCCAATTATATAACCTCTTAGCTCATGTTCTTTGATTACTTTATAATTCATGTCTTATGAACTTCCCGGATTTATTCTGTGACTCAATTTTATGATCTATGATATAGGCGATGTGGTTTTTTAAAGTTAATTATATTGTTCTGATACCCTTATGCTCATATTATCTTTATATCTCCCTTGTTTACCATTAATTAGAATCTAATATCATATTTTCTTATGTTTTCTTTCCCCGTGTAAGAACAGAAGTTATTACGTAAGATGTGATTAATAAGAGTTCAAGTTATGAATAAATTAGTGGGATATAATGTAGCTCCCTTGTAGAAAATTTATATATGTATCACTATTTCTAATGTAAAAATCCCTAAATTATTCTCGTATGGAACATTATATTATGTAATTAGTATTCTTCTGTTAATATGTGATATTTTTTGTAGGAAGTTTGGGTCATTAAAAATGGTATCTGATCATGGTTTGTTTTCTATTGGAAACTATGATGAGAAAACATTAGTAAGATCCCTAGGGATATGTCTAAGGGGGATTCTAAGTATGGGAGAATATAACGGAGTTTTGGTAAAGATATGGAATGTGGTTTCTGAGAAGTTATATCCCTATCTAGATACTAAAACTAGATGTGGATTTGGAATAGTTATTTGTATGGGTGAAAACTTCAAAATGGGTTCATTGATATGGAATCGATCATCACCTTATTCATAACAATTGGCCTTGTTGCACACTTAGTTTGACACTCCCATGGGATTTATTTTGAAAATTTACAAAATCCATACAAACCATCATGAAGGATTTGAATAGATAATGACGATTAATTTCTTAGTTTAATCATATGGTTTCATAGAAAAAAATAAGTTGTCATGATTTAGTCACCCTGTGAAATATATTTCATGATCAATCACTCTGATTAATAATTACTTATGTTCCTGAAATCTATTTTGGTTTCAATGTGGAATCAATGATATAATGATGATGTTGAGGTGGGAAAAAGTATGATCAAATATTTAAGTACCTTATTTGAGAATAGTGATATGAATTCCAATATATCCTTACAAGTCTCGAGGTATGTAAATACCTATATCAATGATTAGGTGTTGAATTAAAATTGAAAACCCCTAATGGAACGATGATAACATCTCACGTCTATGATACTTCCCTAGAAGAAGATTATAGTAATTTTTTCTTACAAATTATATTATTATCTCTCTGGTTGAATATGATTTTATCATAGGCATGCATCGAATTTATCTATATAAATACCATATTAATTTCCAAGGGAATTAATGTTTGATATTTCAAATAAAACATTGATCATCTACCAGTGCGATGATAAATATAATCATCCAATGGAAATTAAACCCATTTTATGGGTCCTTATTCCTATTCAAAATGGGTTTTTATCTCAAATGGTTGGGGAGAAACTAAATATCAATGATATATCTATTATTTATAATCTTTTTATATATTTTTTGAAGTGTTTCATAGCCTTCCACTAAATTAAGAATTTGAGTTCTCAATAGAACTCATGCCTACTTCCACAAAATTTTCAAAGACTCTTTATTAAAAGTCCTTGATTTAGATTCAAGAATTGAAGAAGAAATTCTTGGAGAATCATGAAAATTGATTTATTCCACCAAGTGTTCTATCTTGGGGGGCACTAGTTCTTTTTGTTATGAAGAATGTTTGATCAATAAGACTATGTATTGATTATCAGGAATAAAACAAGATCAAAATCAAGAATAAGTATCCTCTACCCCATATTGATATTTTTTTTGATAAAATACATTGAGCTCAATAATTTTCCAATATTTAACTACATTCTGTGTAACGCCTCAACCCTAGTTACCCAGAGTCGGTGCATTATTACATAACATTGGCATGATCACAAAAGATCAATTCTCAGAAGACCGATTAGTTTAATATACTTGTAAGTTCTAGATACTTTCATAAGGATTACATTACGTCATAAATTGGATAACTACAAAAACATTGTTTCCATAGATAACACTGATATCCCATAGTTTATCCCTGTAGGTCAGTCATAATATACTTCTTCGCATCCTGAGAAAAAACATAGAAAGGGGTGAGCTCAGATGCTCAGTAAGGACAACAATATTGCAAAAACTTTCATAAATAAGCATAAACATTTAAGGTAATGTATGAGACTAAAACAAAAGCCTTTTAACATTAAACTTCAGTATAATATGGAAAAGATAAAAATAAAATAATGACATTTACTTATTCACATTGATATTCTACTAGTCGAATAATCACATGAAATATCAATAGCCACTTTCATAATGATGGAATGCATAATGCCAGACTTCCATAACCACATAGTAAAGGTCTTGTGCCAAGACTACAAATAATATTTTTTCAAGGCCCTGTGCCAAGACACTAGTTTGTATCATGAGACCGACCAATGCATCGAGGAGCTATAGCGGGCTCCACCAGTCACTTATTAAGTCCAATGCATTCCTCATATGAAAAGGTTTAAACATAACATAAACATTCATATTAAAACTAGCATATGAAATGTCAATAATTTGTCCATAAACCTTGAATGGTGTAAAAATAACACATCCACAATCAAGCATATCACAAAACCATTAATAAAATATGGATGTTTTGTATAATAATAAATCAACTTCAAATAAGCTTAAAATACATCAAAGGATGTTGCCATAGATGAAATCAAAAAATTATTTAGAGAAATATCTATTTCTATTTTGAAATAATTTAAGAAAACAAATTTTGAAAATATTCTTATAAGCTGGTATGGGAAGCTTCGGCGATGTTATAACGGCAGAAAATAGCCACACCCACCGTATAAGTTAAAAAAACCTTCTTACCTTAAATTTTTTCGAAAAGGTCAAAAATTACCTTGTTTGGAAAATGATGGAAAGATTACTTTAAAAACATATAAGTTCAAATAAGGGTATCAATGAATTTAACCCATTGTCTGGTAAATATTAAAAAAAATTGAAATACATTTTTATGAAACATGGATGTGGATGATAAAGAGGTCCCAGTAGATAATTACATATAAACAACCTCAGATAAATAAGAGATTGTAGAATTAACCCTTAGCTTGTACTTTTACTTGGTTGAGGGTAGTTTAACATCCTGTATAATGGTGAAATAAGTGTTATTAAATTATACAATAATCATATACATTAATATGATATCATATATGATCTTTTAACATTGCATTGTTAATAATATCTTAGTATTATCATTCTTTTGGGTGTTAACGGATTCATTTTTCTTTATATTATTTGTTATGTGAGTCATATTTGTTATGGATGGGATGTATTGTATTCATATCCATATTTATATCAAGTCTTTAAACATTTTTTAATCATCTAATGAAAATTATTCTTGAATGGATAAGATGAGGAATGAATCACATTGCATTTGTGGGGACGGTAATCCGTACGTACGCACGAGAAACAATATTATTATTTTGATATTAAAATAATATATAATTGGGTGGTATATCATATATAAAGAATAATTATCATGTTATATTTATTATTTAAATCAATTACACATCATTATTATACCCATCAAAATAATAATGTATTGAATAACAATTACACCACGACGTGGAGACGGTAAGCCCTATATACGCACGTGTGGTGAAATTTCATTCAAAGGATGGATAGAATAATGAATTTTGTTGTACCATATTTATAATAACATCACATTATATAGAATATACTGAATTTATTATTTTATAATGGAAACAACAAAGAAAAAGGAAGTGTAAGAAGAAAGGAACTTGAAAAGGGTGATGAAATATTTACCTCTTCTTCGGGTTCTACCTTTTGATTTGATCAAAAGGGCTCCTTATGATGGATTTATGACTAATTTAAGGCCTCTAGGATGAATGGAGGATAGTTGAGAGGGTATTTGGGTAGATTTTGGTTGAGCCAAAAGTCTTTGAAGGGGTGAATTATTGAGAAGGGGAGTGCCCTTTTATAAGAGGGGTAAGGGGAACCTTAGGAAAAACTAGAAATATTCTTTTATAATAAAATCATTTTCGGTTTATAATGGATCAAAAATGGATTATTTAAAGGTTAAGGTGGGAATGGGTTGAAAGTCACTCGATAAATAGGTTTTATACTGGTTTGGGTCACTATATTAACTTTATCTTCTAGATTTAACTATTAGTTAAATAGTTTGACATTTACCATGTCTCTTTGTATTTTTATATTATATGGTTAATAAAATTATAATATACTTCCAAGAGAACATCAAGTTGTTAATTAATTATAAAATTATCATTATATAAGTCTTTTGGTCAAACCTTATATTTTTAGTAATATAATATCAGTTAATAAAATAATATTTTTTTTAAAAACTCTTTTATGTCCATTTTGATACTATTTGGTATTTTGTTTTTCTAAATTCATAACAACATTATTACATAAAAAACATTCATCTAAAAAACCCTAAAATTTCATATTAACCTAGAAAATTAGTGTAATTCATAAAAAGTCTCAAATTACATTTATATGGATATTTATATTTTCAATTATATTAATATTTAATTAATTATTTAATTAATGCATCATCATTCTGTCATAAATAAATTAACTTATTTAATGTCTGAAAAATATAAATAAAATACCATTATGTAATAAATCATCTTTTCTTTCTAATGAATATTTATAGTCAAATTTATCTTATGTGTAACCCTATATTAAAAATGTTTTAGTTATTAGAAATTGATTTTAACTCTTTTAACTCTTCTTTGAATTATATAATAAAAAATGTCCTAATCTAAACCAAGTGGACCAAAGAGATTAATATTTTATTCCTACGGTTGTTTCCGGTCGAATTATACTTATCCAATAGACTTAGGACATGTTTTAGGATAATAATAATATCATTTTTACCCTTAATTACCCTATTTACTTTTAACCGTGGTAAATAAAAGTAAAACGTTACTATTCACCAAAAAATATTTTCATCTTATTGAACTGCATTTTTCTTACTCATATCAACCACATCTCTCAGATTTTTAAAATTATACTCACAGAAGCAGTCAAATTATGTTTTATGTGAATTTTCAAATTCTCCTAGGAGGTGGGTAAAGGACGGTGAAAAGTTAAATAAAATTTTTATATATCTAAAATTTTTATAAATTGACTCCAATGAATTACATTGAACTTATATAGGTATTATGTATGCATTTTTACCTAAAATAAATTTAAATAAAATAAATAATTATTTAAATAAAAATTCAGTTTTAAACTATAACTCAGTGTTCTTCACTATTCATCAAAAATTGAAAGTTTTCAGAAAAATACCAAAAATTCACCCTAAGATAATTTCGATTTTGCAAATCCAAAAATGAATCTGTTTTGAAAGATAAAATTTATAAAATTTCAAAAAGTGGGTATTATTTTTCATAACGGATAGTTTGATTGGTTGTGGTGTGTTAGAACTCAAAGTTGTGTATAACACACACTACTATATTATTCAAAGAGAAGCATACCGTTGAACCTTGGGGTGTTACATTCTCCCCTCCAAAAAAATTCTTCCTCAAAATTTCTAGAATATTTCCACATAAAAAACTTGGGTGGTTCTTCATCATATGTTCCTTGTATTCCCACATTGCCTCTTCCATCTTATGGTTTCTCCATAGAACTTTTACCAGACGATTCATCCCGTTTCTCAGCACTTGTTCTCTTGTATCAAGAATCTAGATAGGCTCTTTGTAATAAGACAGATCGGGTTCCAGTTTTAATTCCTCATAGGTAAGTACATGTGTTGGGTCAGGCATGTATTTTATCAACAGGTGATACGTGGAACACATCATTGTCTTTGGAGAGACTTGGCAGCATTGTCAAATGGTAAGCTATAACCCCAATTCGTTCTAGAATTTAGAAAGGTCTGATGTACCTGGGACTCAATTTACCATTTTTACCGAAACGTATAACACCCTTCCATGGATATACCTTTAAGAAAACATGATCTCCTACCTGAAATTCCAAATCCTTCCTTTGGTTATTAGCATATCTCTTCTACCTACTTCAAGCTTCTTTGATGTGGTTTTGGATTACCTTCACCTTTTCCATAATTTCATCCACCAGTTCTAGGCCTACTAGTTTTCTTTCACCAATATCAACTCAACAGGTTGGTGTGTGACATCTCATTCCATATAAAGCTTCATATGGTGCCATCTGAATACTTGAATTGAAGCTATTGTTATAGAAAAATTATACCAAAGGTAAATATTGATCCCACACACCATGAAAGTCAACTGAGCATGATCTCAACATGTCTTCTATGATTTGAATAGTCCATTCTGATTGTCCATCAGTTCGAGGGTGGTAAGCAGTGCTCAAACAAAGTTCAGTATCCATAGTGTTCTGAAGACATTTCTAGAATATTGATGTAAAATATGGATCATGATTAGAAACAATTGATAGGGTTACACCATGAAGTCTCACAACTTCATTAATATATAGTATTCCAAGATGTTCAAGTGGTAAATCTTCTATTATAGTAAGAAAATGTGCAGACTTGGTAAGACGATCAACAATGACCCATATTGCATCATTCTTTCTAGGAGTCTTTTTTAGTCCCGTGACAGAGTCCATCGTAATATTATCCAATTTCCACTCAAGTATGGGAAGAGGTTTCATGACTCCTCCAGGTTGTTTCCTTCCAGCTTTCACTTCTTGAAAAACCATACATCTTGACTCAAAATCAGCAATCTCCCTCTTCATGTTGTCCCACAAAAAATGTTCCTTTAAATCTCTATACATCTTAGTGCTAACAAAGTGTATAGAGAAATTGGAACTATGATCATCATCCAACAATCCACTTTTTAGATTAGTTATATCAGGAACACAAAGCCTCTTCCCAAATTTCAAAATTCCATCTTCAAACACAAAGTCACTCAATCTCCCATCGTTCACATCTTTAATCTTATTTTGAAAATATTTATCACCGGTCTGAGAAGTCTTTATCCTTTTTAGTAAAGATTTTTTGGCAACCATTTGAAAAAGTATTCATGTTTAACCTTCCATGGTTATTCCCATATCCATATTTACTAGATCCATGAAAATAGCATCCCTTTCAACTCTCATATTGTCCAAAACACCATGATCCTTTCTACTCAAAGCATCTTCCACCTTATTTGTCTTCCACCTATGGTAGTGTATAGTGAAATCATAACCCTTGAGTAGTTCAAGCCATCAACTTTTCCTCATGTTGAGTTCTTCCTGTGAGAAAATATACTTCAAACTCTTGTGATCTGTATATATCTCACATTTTTCACCATAGAGATAGTGTCTCCAAATATTCAAAGAAAATATTACAACTTCTAACTCAAGATCATGAGTAGGATACTTTTGATCATGAATTTGCAGCTTTCGTGATGCATAGGCAATAACCCTATCATTCTCCATAAGGACACAACCAAGTCCTTCCTTTGAAGCATCACTATAAATAACAAACCCCTCATTCCTCGATGGTAGAGTCATGATAGAAGCATTGAATAATATTTTATTTAGTTCTTAAAAACATTCTTCACACTCTTTTGTCCAAAAAAATATATCCCCTTTACGTGTGAGCTTGGTTAATAGTTTATCCAATCGGGCAAAATTCTGGATGAAATGCCAATAATAATTTGCTAAACCAATAAAACTACGTACCTCAGTTATACTCGTTGTTTCTGTCCATTATTGGATTTCATTGTTTTTTGAAGGATTAACAGAGATTCCATCCTTAGAGAAAATATGGCCAAGAAAAAAAATCTCCTAAAGCCATAATTCACATTTGCTACACATCCCATATAATTCATGTCTTCAAAGAGTTTTCAGGATAATGTGCAAGTGATTTTCATGATCTTCGTAGCTTTTGGAGAATACTAAGATATCATCAATAAATACCAATACAAAATCATTGAGATATTCCTTAAAAAATATATTCATTAGATCCAAGAAGTTAAAGGGAGCATTAGTCAATCCAAAAGGCATTACTATAAACTCATAATTCCCATACCTGGTTCGAAATGTTTTCTTCAGAATGTCTTCCTTCTTCACACACAACTAATGGTATCTAGATCGAAGGTCAATCTTTGAAAAGTATAGATTTACATTCATTTGGTCAAATAAATCATTATTACGAGGTAGGGGATACTTATTCTTTATTGTTATAGCATTGATCTCCCTGCAGTCAATGCACAACCTCAAAGATCCATCTTTCTTATTAACAAAAATGACAGGGGTTCCCCATAGAGAAACACTAGAGAGAATAAATCCAATATTACTCAATTCCTCTAGTTGTTTCTTTAGTTCCACTAATTGCACAGTGTTAATTCTATAAGGGGTCTTTGATATGGGCCTTGATCCAGGAATTAAATCAATGGAAAACTCAATTTCTCATTCTGGTGGATGTCCAGGTAAATCTTCTGGAAACACATCAACATATTCTTTCAAAATAGGTACATCCTCTATTTGAACATTCCTTTCCTCACCCATAGTTATTTAACTCTCTTCCTCCTGAATAATTGAATTTAGTTGAGCTACTGGGGGTGGATCTAGATAAGAATCAGGTGGTGACATTAATGCTCTAAAGATAAGGTGTTATTTATCATCATCATCAAAAATAGTAACCTCATCCTTCTTAAAATAAATTTTTGTATCATGGTCTGAAATACAATCCATTCCAAGGATTATATCAAATTCAATCATGGGTATGATGATGAGATCAGCAGATAAAGAACATTTATATGCTCTAATGGGGACTGATTCACAAAACTCTGTTGCAATGATACTTCCCTTAGGAGTTTTGACTGACAACTCCCTTCTTAAATAAAATTGGAAGTATCTAATTTTCTTAGAAAACTGGGAAGATACGAAACAATGTGATGCTATAGAATCAGATAAAGCATTTTCCAAACTTGAGGAAACTATTAAATTACCTTCCATTATGTCTTTCGGAGCTTCAACGTCAGCAGTCATGATAGAATAAGGTTGGAATTGATCGCTTGGACTTTTCAGAGGTAAGTTCCCCTAACACATAGTACATTCATTTGCATAATGCCCCCTTTCTCTAAAATTGTAGCATTCAAAATCGACGGTCTCTTTCTTCCCCTTGCAATCACGAGCCTGGTGGCCTTTTTCACCACACTTGAAACAGACTCCCATTCCCTTCAGGAAAGTAATAGGGTGTTTCTTATCACATTTACTGTAGGATGGATATTCAAATTTTCCCTTCTTCCCCTTATTTCCATTTCTATAGAGTTCAATAGATTTCTTATTCTCTTGCTTTGCTATAAAGTCCTAAGACATAGAGAATTCTTTTTTTGTCTTGACAGCACATGAGACAATATCTTCGTATGATGAGAAGGATTGTGAGACTAATTCTTGATGGAGAAATGGTTTTAACCCATCAAATAAATGCTCAATCGTACTTCTTGGGTTACGTATATAATTAGCAGTATGCCTTGCTAACCATGTAAAGTTATCCTCATACTTTGTGACATTATCATCCTCCTTTTTTCTTAGACTCAAAAATCTCCTTTCCATATCTTCTTGATGGTCATGAAGAAAGTATTTTTCTAAGATAATTTCTTTAAACTCCCTCCCTTCTATATTTGATACTTCATCATCTTCCTTTATGTTTTGAATCAATGAACACCATTGATCAGCATCTCTAGTGAGGCGGTAAACTACCATGACAACTTTTTCTGTTTCGCTACTCTACAAGCTGTGGAATATTTTCTCTATGGAATTTATCCATTGTTTAGCTACTAATGTATTTTTACGCCCATTGAATGTTGGTTTCTATTTCCTCATGAAGCGATCTAACATTGATCCTCCATGCTGTGAATCAGGGTGCTCCATACGAGTAAGGTTATTATTCATAACCTGAGTGAGTTGTCCCAGTATGGTGATAAGATGATCCACACTAGTTGTATCACGAGCTACACTATAATTATCTTGAGCAGGAGTGAAATCCCTACATGGAGTGTGTGCATTGATATGGTTTCCATTCCTTCCACTAGGTGCCATTTCTAAGAAATGGCATAAACTAGAATAGTTTATTAATCGAAATACATAAATCCAAACTTGTAAAACACTTAACATAAATTGAACAGTTTATGGATATAATCCATAATAATAAAAATTGTTTTCTTTAAGGAAGTATATACTCATAAACCCTTCATAATTTTTTGTAAAGAAAATAAGAATTATCCTAAGCATATCCCCCAGGAGTGTCATAAATCAGAGTGCAGCAAGGCCCATTATCATGAACCAGTTCCCATTCGAGTCTAACTCAAGCAGTGTTTTCGGGTTTTACCCCTAGGTAAATCTGTGCCAGATCCGCCTCTACTTTCTCATATCCAGAAAAGGATGTATTTCTTGAAAAACTCACAAAATCTCTCTAATACCAAAATTCTTGGACATTCTTGTATACTAATCCTCAAAGTCTATCTTAGGGTAATGTGCTCAAATCAGGATTTATCTAAATCTCATTTCCAAGGTCTGTACTAAAATTCTTCTGATACCAACTGTAACTCCCTGATCACAGTTACCTAGAGTCGGTGAATTATTACACAAATTTAGCATGATCACAAAAGATCAAGTCTTGAAAGACCGATTAGTTTAGTATACTTTGAAGTACTAGATACATTCGTAAGGTTTACATTACATCATAAATTGGAAAACTATCACAACATTGTTTCCATAGACAAAACTGAGATCCCATAGACTATCCCTGCTGGTCAGTAATAATATACTTCTTCACATCCTGGGAAAAATAAAACATAGAATGGGATGAGCTCAAATGCTCAGTAAGGATAACAATATAGCAAAAAATTTCATAAATAAGCATAAACATTTAAGGCAATGTATAAGACTAAAAAAAATCCTTTTAAAATTGAACTTTAGCATAATATGGCAAAGATAAAAATCAATTAATTCCATTTAATTATTCACATGGATATTATACTAGTCTAGCAATCACATGCAATATCAATAGCCACTTTCATAATGATGGAATGCATAATGTCAGACTTTCATAACCACATAGTCCAAGCCTTGTGCCAATACTACTTATAATATTTTTTCAAGGACGTGTTCCAAGACACTAGTTTGTCTCATGAGACCTATCAATTCATCTAGGAGCTCTAGCGGGCTCCACCTGTCACTTTTTTAGTCCAATGCATTCCTCGTTTGAAAATGTTTAAACATAACATAAACATTAGTATTAAAGATACCATACGAAATGTAAATAATTTATCCATAAACCATGAATGGTGTAAAAATAACACATCCACAGTCAAAAATATCACAAAACCATTAATACAACATGGATGTTCTGTATCATAATAAATCAACTTCAAATAAGCATAAAATCCATCAAAGGATGTTGACATAGATGAAATCAAAACATTTTTTAAAGAAATATCTTTTCCAATTTTGAAATCATTTAAGAAAAAATTTATTTTGAAAATATTCTTATAAGATTTTAAGGGAAGCTTTGATGATGTTATAATGCTAGAAAATAGTCTCACCCACCGTATAAGATAAAAAACATTTTTACTTTATATTTTTCGAAATGGTCAAAAAGTTCCTTGTTTGGAAAATGACAGAAAGATTCTTTTCAAAAAATATAAGGTCGGATATGGGTATAAATGACTTTAACCAATTGTTTGGTAAATATTAAAAATGTTTTGAAATTCATTTTTAAGAAACATGGATGTGGATGATAAAGAGGTCCCAGTAGATAATTACGTATAAACAGCCTCGGATAACGAAGACATTATAGAATTAACCCTTACCTTGTGCTTTTCCTCGATTGAGGGTAGTTTAACCTCTTGTATAATGGTGAAATAATTGTTATTAAATTATAAAATAATCATATACATTAATATTATATCATATATTATCTTTTAACATTTCTTTGTTAATAATATGTTAGTATTATCATTGTTTTGGGTGTTAACGGATTCGTTTTCCTTTATATTCTTTGTTATGTGAGTCATATTTATTTTGGACGGGATTTATCTTATTAATATACTAAATTATATCATGTATTTAAAAAAAATTAATCATCTAATTAAAATTAGTCTTGAATGGATACGATGGGGAATGAATCTCATCGCGTTCATGGAGACAATAATCCATACGTACGCATGAGCGACAATATCATTCTTTTGAAATTAAAATAATATATAATTGACTGGTATATCATATATACAGAATCATTAACATGTTATATTTATTATTTACATCAATTACACATCATTATTATACCCATCTAAATAATAATGTATTGAATAACAATTACACCATGTCGCGGAGACGGTAAGCCGTACGCACGCACGTATGGTGACCTGTCATTAAAAGGATGGATAGAATAATGAATTTGGTTATACCATATTTATAATAGCATCACAGTATATAGAATATACGGGATTTATTTTTTTAGAATGGAAACAACAAATAAAAGGGAAGTGGAAGAAGAAAGGAACTAGAAAGAGGTGATGAAATATTTACCTCTTCTTCGGGTTTTTCCTTTTGATTTGATCAAAAGGGATCCTTAAGTTGGATTTATGACTAAAAAAGGCCTCTAGGATAAATGATGGATAGTTGATATGGTATTTGGGTAGATTTTGGCCGAGGCAAATGGAATTGAAGGTGTGAATTAGAGAGAAGGGGGAGTTCCCTTTTATAAGAGGGGTGAGGGGTACCATAGGAAAAGCTAGAAATATTATTTTATAATAAAATAATTTTCGGTTTCTAATGGATCAAAAATGTATTTTTTAAAGGATAAGAAGGATATGGGTGGAAAACAACTCAAACAATAGGTTTTAGAAATGTTTGGGTAACTATATTAACTTTATCTTTTAGATTTAACTCTTAGTTAAATAGTTTGACATTTACTGTCTCTTTGTATTTTTATATTATATTGTTAATAAACTTAATACATACTTCCAAGTGAACCCTAAGTGGTTAATTAATTATAAAAATATAATTATATAAGTCTTTTGTCCGAATCATAGATTTTTAGGAATATAATATAAATTAATAATATAATATTTGTTTTAAAAACTCATTTATGTCAATTTTGAAACTATTTGGTATTTTGTTTTTTCTAAATTTATAACATCATTATTACTTTGAAAAAAATTCATATAACCAACGAAAATATGTAATATTAACCTAGGAAATTAGGTTAGTTCATAAAAAGTCTCAAATTTTTATTATATGGATATTTATAATGTCAATTATTCTAATCATTCATTAATTAGGTAATTACTACATCATCATTGTGTCATAAATAAATTAAATTATTTAATGTTTAAAATATATAAATAAAATACCATTATGTAGTAAATATTTCTATATTTCTAATTAATATTTATTGTTGAATGTATCTTATGTGTAACCCTATATTAAAAATGTTTTAGTTATTAAACATTGATTTTAACTCTTTTAGCAATTCTTTGAATTAAATAATAATAAATGTCCTAATCTATACCAACTGGACCAAAAATGTTCATATTTTATTCCTAAGTTTTTTTTCGAATTATACTTATCCAATAGAATTAGGACATGTGTTAGGGTAATAATAATATCATTTTTACCCTTAATTGCCCTATTTACTTTTAACAGTGGTAAATAAAAGTAAAAAATTACTATTCACTTAAAATTATTTTCATCTCATTGAACCATATTTTTCTTACTAATATCAACCATGTCTCCCATATTTTTGAAATTATTCTCACAGAAGCAATAAAATTACGTTTTATGTGAATTTGAAAATTCTCCTAAGAGGTGGGTAAAAGAAGGTGAAAAGTTCAAAAACAATTATATATCTTAAATTATTATAAACTGACTCTAATGAATTACATTGAACTTATATAGGTATTATATATCTATTTAGACCTAACATAAATTTAAATAAAATAAATAATTACTTAAATAAAAATTCGGTTTGAAACTATGACTCAGTGTTTTTCACTATTCATCAAAAATTGAATGTTTTCAGAAAAATAACAAAAATTCATCCTAAGTTAATTTTGATGTTCTGAATCCAAAAATGAAGTCAATTTTTAAAGATAAAATTTATAAAATATTAAACATTGGTTATTACTATTTATAACTTCTATTTTGATGTGTTGTGGTGTGTTAGAACTCGAAGTTGCGTACAACACACGCTATTGTATTATTCAAAGAGAAGCATACCGTGGAAGCATGAGGTGTTACATTCTGGATATCAACAATTTATGGTTAAGAATGATTATATACGCAATAAATAATTCCATACAAGGTATCGAAACTATGATTATATAGGGATGAAATTTGGTCTTACTAATTCCCCCACTATCATCATGGATTTAATTAATATATACTTTATAAAATACCATGATCAATTTTTCAAAGTCTTTAAAAATGATATTATTATTTATTCAAAGAGAAATGAATAGGACTAATATCACTCGACAATTGTAATGAATACCAAAAGGAAATATAAATTGTATGCAAAATTTAAAAAATGTAATTTTTTGCTAAAAAGGTTTCATTTTTTGGTTCATATAATATCAAGAGATGGCATATCAGTAGATCCATCAAAGGCGGAGGATATTGAGTGTTGTTCCAGACCTACCATAGTGACTAAGATATTTGTTTTCATGGAATAGTTTGATATTATCTACATTTTAGGAATAATTTCTCATGATTATCTAATCCACTCACCAAGTTAACTCTATAGGGATCTATGTTCCTCTAGAAATATTAATGTTATGGATATTTGACGGAACTAAATAAATATTAGTCTTTTCACCTCTATATACATTCTACTATATTATAGAAGGGTTTATAAACTATAGTGATACATCTGTGAATTTATTGGGATGATTTATCATGAATAACGACATGGTTATAGCTTATACCTCATGAAAATTGAAGGATCATGAGCAAAATTACCCAAATCATGATTTGGAGTTATCTGTGGTAATTTTTTACTAAAGATATAGAATAAAAATATTTATAGAAAAAACTATGATATATATAGTAATCACAAAATATTAATGTATATATTCACATATAATGAGTTTAACAAGTTCTAGAGAATCTGGTTAGATCTGGTTAAAAATTATGATTCTTCAATACATTTCCACCCTAGGAAGAAAACAAGGTGTTCAAAGCATTGACTTAAAATGATTGAGCTAGTTTATCCATGATAATGATTACAAAAAAACTAGTATTAATTGATTTATAAAGGATAGATCTTGAAATATATAAATAAGGTATAAATACTATCTTTCTTAAATATGTTCTTAACCATTTATCCAAATGATGATTAATGTGGTGCAGAAGGAATATGTGGAGCTATAGAAGAAGGTGTGAAATTTTTATGAGTTTAACCTTGATTATGATTTAATGATAAGGTTCAAAAAACCATATATGGGATCCATATATACATTATTTTAGTACTTATCTATTGGAAGTGTCTCACAATTCTTTAGACTCTATTCAACCTGGAAATACAAATATATATTGAGATTTGAAAGAGTATTTATGGTGGGATGGAATGTGTAGAGATATCATAGAGTTTGACTCTCAGTTCTTGTCATGTTATCAACTTATTACTGAGAGAATACATTTGAAGGGGATGTTACAAACATTACCCACAAAAGAATGGAAATAGAAAAACTACACCATGAGTTTTGTAATCAGACTTCCCAAAACATCTAAAGTGAACAACGTTATATGGGTTTTATTTAATCACCATACACAGTCATCACACTTAATAATTATTAGAGAATATTTCTATCTAGAACATCTTTCTAATATATAAATTAAAAAAATTCAAGGTTTCATGGGGTACCAAATTCCATTGTATCCCATTAGGATCTGAGTTTTACCATGATGTTTTAGTGAAGTTTAAAAAACTCTTGATATGGAGTTGACATTCACCACTTCATATCATCATCATATAGATGGTAAGTATGATATTACAATTAAAATCATAGAGGACATATTAAGACATTTTTCTATGGATTTAAAATGTTTTTGGGATCATCATCTTTCTCTAGTTTAGTTTTCATACAATTATAGCTTCCACTTGAGCATTCAAATGACGCCTTGTGAAGCTATCTATGGAAATATGAATATAACTCCAATGTAAATGAATTAAGTTGGAGAAATAAATATATTTCAAATTTATTTATTTAATGAAATTATAGATAAGATATGATGTGTTCAGCAAGACATAAGGGTGGCATAAATTCAGTAGAAAAACATTATAATGAAAATTATAAAATCACCAGATCTAGTACTCTCTCACATGGCTATATCAAGTTAGTTATGAGACCTCAATTGTACCTCCCCATATTAAAAATTCTTCTGACTAGTAGTTGGGTGTGAAGAATCCTTTTTGGATACTATACACTTATGAATATAGTTACAATATAGTGTAAATAAACAATTATAAAAGTAACATAAATAAAAAAACAATATATCATACAACTCGAAAGTAAAAGGTAGAATCAATAAGTCAAATAATACTTAACCATGTAATGAAATGATGCAACGTATTTAAATTTTGACATAAAATAATAAAAATAAAAGAACTATCTAACTCAAATAAACTCAAATGACCTTAATATATAACCTCATGTTAGTCTTGTATCCAAACTCCAACTCATCCAGTAAGCTACAATCAATAACAATGCCCCTTTCTCCTGTCTAAACCTGCATCCATTTAATATGCATGGGTACCAAATGATGACACGAATAGGTTGTGATATAGATTCAATAGGTCAAACCCACCATGTCTAAAAAACAATTAGTTAGATAGTAAAGGCATGTAAAAAGTGATAAACAAGTGTATAAACTAATCAACTTAACATAATACAACAATAAACCCAATTCGATGTCATGACCAAATGTCTCTAATCATATTGAACCACCGTGAAAACCATAACAACATAGCCATAGAATAATCAAATAATTTGTTAGAGACCTTTATATAATCATTTCTATATCTGGGAATTACCCTCTATATGATAATTATAGAATGAAACTAGGACATGCCTGTTATATAATCATTTCATCATGAATCTCATACAATCACACTATATAATTATTTCATTATCCCATGCATATCCCTCTTTATAAAAATTTTAACATCTATACCAAGCCCTCTATATAATCTTTACTGCATGAAACTAGGTCAAGCCAACTATATAAGCACAACAGGTTGATTCTGGGCCTACCCCACAATATAAGTATGACAGAATGAATCAGGTACAATCTTTCTATATAATAATTACATCATGAAAATCAAAACAGGTCCTAACTACAAGGATAACACAAATATCATATCTTAAGTCTCAATGGTTAATTCATAAAATTACAATCTTTCATTCAATTGAACATTCATTTATATATTAAATTGTCACTAGTTATTTTCATAAATAAAAATAGATTTCCAAAGTTATTCTATATAAATAAATCAATTTGGTTCCCATGTTATACAAAACAGAATTTAATCCATTATTCAAATCATTATTATTCAGGGGTTATCTCAATGAATGAGTATCCACGAGCCAAATGACATTAATATATTGTCCAAAGGGTTCTAAAGAATAATCCAATTCATGATTTATCATCATTAAACATTAAAATAATTAATGTGCATGTTGTATTAATCAAATCACAATATTTCACATACTTAACAATTAAACAAACCATAGGGTTAGGTCTTATACCACAAAATATTAATTGCTGATTAACACAATGCTTTTAGCAGGTTATGTAAACAAAAATGAAGGTTCAGAAGACAACAAAAAGAAACCTAGATTACAAATACCCAAATCGACATCTGATTCAATGATGATCAAATGGTTCCACTGCCACAACCATAGAACCATGGAAGAGATTGGAAAACCATATCAAAGAAACTTATCAGATATCTATTTCATGAACAAGATGTTGGAAACGGAGGGAGGTGCTCCAAAATCTCCTAGAAATCACCTAAGGTTAGAGAGGGGTGGGGATATACACAAGAGGTCGAAAAAACATAAGGGTGTTTTGTATTTATAATTTCACATCCAAAGAAGTACACAATATGTAAAAGAATTACCAAGTTTTTAATTCTTGATTTATTGTTATACTTAAAATTGTGCCACCTTAGTTTATTTTAACTATACTAAAACATTACATGTCATTTAATATAGATTCATAAATTATAACCATTTCACACCACGAACTAGTTCACGAAATGTATCCCTTTCACGGTTGTAGAACTTTTTTTTATACCTTGTAGTAATTTTAAATATTTATATATATAATTTCAGATTCATGAGTCCATTTGGTGTGTGATTATGGGGCGTGCTTCGCGTGGAAGTAATTTTTTAAAAATATAAAAAATATTTTACATCATGCTTGTGGTATTTTTCTTAAAAAGTAGAATAATTCCCAAAATTAGTCTCAGATCTGAAATTTGATACCACATTTGTGTCAATATGGTATGGTTTATCATATACATAATGTAAGGATGGTTGGTGAAAGGTGTTTTGATGAGGCAACCCTTGGAAGATACATTTTTTAAAATAAATAAATGATTTATTTATTTTTTAATTAAATGAAATAATTAATCCCTCTATAAATACACTCTTTTGACTGTTTCTTAATGGTTAGATGCAAAAAACTTTCTATATATAAGAGCAGTAGGAGAGCCTTCTTCATTGGTGGATTGACATCGAATGAAGAACGACTAGAAGTGCAATTTGTTGGATATATTGATCTGGTATAATTCTTACCTTTTTACACATGTTATCACCCCATTTTTATAATAATTCCCTAATAATGAATTTCCAATAATGTTTCACTTTGTTATTATGTTATTCGCCACTCTATTTTTCATTTTCTTCACCATTGGCCAAAGGGGACACGATTTGAATTTTTCTGGGCAGATTTGGGCATAGTTGAAGCCCGAAATTCATCATAGAAACACAAACGACACTTGGATTGAATGTTTTTGTATGGATTTATGATAGAGTGGGATATTGTTTTTTGAATATATATGATCGGTACCTTGTGTATGGGGTCCTGCTCGAGGATGTTATTAAGGTGCAATGAGGACTACAGTTGATTAGAGGTGGTTTATGATTAGATCGATGATCAATGTTTTCCCAATCGACATGTTATGATGACATTTGGTGTGACAAGATCAGTTTCGAGGGGTGGTTCGGTGTGGGTTCCCATCGTGAGGAGAATATTCGGCATAGATTTGATGGTGTCTGAACATCAGTCTCCAATTAAGTGGTTGGATATGGTCAATAGGGAGGGTGTTATTATATTTTTCATAACATTAATAACATTACAATAAATTTTGTTGGTTTAAAAGATTAATTGGAATTAATGTAACAAAGAAAAAAAAGAAATGGGGTGATTGGCGAATAGACAAAAATTTGGAAAAGTTTCCCCTTTTTTACTTTAAATAATGGTCATTGTTATTAAATTATTATTATTATTAAATAAATCAAATAATGAATTATGGGGGAGGCATTGGAGGGGAGGCCAGGAATGTCATGTATAGTAAAGTCGATCCTTGTATGTGGCCCTCTCCATTTGAATAAGAATTAACCTAATAAAAATTATAGTAATAATTGTAATAATAATAATAATAATAATAATAATAATAATCCTTTGTTAAAACCATTATTCATTCATAAATGTTCAATGTGACGTCAAATTGGTGGGTCGTCTATGACATCATGGTCATGTTATTGAGATGGTCAATTAAAGACCAATTTGGGATACATTTTTTTGACTCTTGGCTTGGATCCATAAATAACTCATTAATAATAATAATATTATTATTATTATTGTTGTTGTTGTTGTTGTTGTTGTTGATGTTGTTATTATAATAAAATATAATACCCAACACACTTTCTTCAAATGGTTTCAAAATGACTAACCAACTGTGGGATTATGACCCTTATTTTGTGGCAGATGTTTCAAGTCCAATATTGGGTATTAAATTTTGGAATCATGGTTCATGGACATGAAACATTGTTTGATTATGATGTAGTGGAATAAGTTTTTTTCATCAGGTGACCAATTTGGGAAAGTAAATAGCCTATACCAAATTCTTTTCGGTAAGGATCGCAATAGTGTGATTTTTCTACCATTCATAGTCATTTGGGGTGGAATATCAGATGTTTGAATTCTTAGATAATCAAATAGATGGACATCCTAATGTGTTCTCTAGGATTTTGGTTGAGAGATATCTTGTACTACCCTTACATTCAATGCATTACTAAATGATGAGCAATCCATGGGTTTGTGAGGACACTACTAGGAAGAGTATTAGGGCCTCTCACCATGTGGACCCCTTATACATCGTGTGCTTCTTGATAATCTTCTACCTATCGTATCTTCTTCATATTGACTCTAATTGTTTTCCATAAAGTATAAAATACTGATAATTGTTTCATGTATAATGTGATGGTACCTTTCAAAGGGGATATTAAGATACGATGTAAGAAGTTCCTAGAATGATGCTTCTATAGGTGGTGTTCAATAGTGGCAGTGATCAGGAAGGATATTCAAAGAGAGGACAGGGTTGGGAATCCCCCTATCGTACCACCATATGGGTCCCTTAGATACCTCTACCAATATATTTTAACCCTCCTACATGGATAGGGAATGGGTCCTCTATATATTGATGTGGACCCTCCAGTTTTGACAAGACATGGGTCCTCTGCCTACTTAGTGTCACACTCCTACTATGATAGGAAATGGGTCGTATACCTACTGATGGGAACCCTCCTACTATTATAGGGCTTGGGTCCTCTAGATAATGAGTGGAACCCCTGTATTGTAACAATTCATGGTTCCTATACCTACTGATTATTACCCAACTACTATGACATGAATGGTACCTCTATCTACTGAGTGGATATCTAGTGTTGTGACAGGGAATGAGTCTTTTATCTACTGAGTGGAATAATCCTACTACGATAGTTCAAGGGTCCTATATCTACTGAGTGGAAACCCTATTTCTATTATAGGTAATACTTTTTTATACCTATTGATTGGAACCCTCCTGTCGTAACAGGGCTAGCATCCTCTACCAACTGAGTGGAACTCACCTCATGTGATAGGGCAGGGGTCCTCTACCTATCAAGTTCCTCCTTCCTACTATGATAGCTAATAATTCTTCTATCTACTTAGTGTCATTCTAATTCTGTGATATGGCATGGTTCTTGTACCTACTAAGTGGAACCATCCTACTATGAAAGGGCATGGGTCCCATATCTATTGATTACAACCCATCTATTATATCTAGGCATGGGTCCTATACCAACTGGGTGGTACCCTCCCCCCGAATGGACTAGGGAATATATCTTTTATCAACTATGTGGTAGCACCTAAAGGGCTAGGGAATTGGTCTTATACATTAAGATTATGCCCCCTCGACTCTACATCATATTGGTGAGGTGTGGGTTCTCCATGTAGTTACTTCTACATATAGACATATGAGATTCTTAACATTGATGATGGATTCTTAGATATATTTGAAGACTCACTATTCTTAGTTGGTATATAGATATGGAATCCCCTTTCTCTATTTTTGGGGATTCTTTTTTAGAATATCTGGGTTTTTAATTAGGATTGTTGTCTTTTATACTGATTTCCATACCTTTATTATAATAATCTGAGTACTTTAATCATGACTTTTATCAATTATTATTTAGTTTTCAAGGTGTATTAACAATTATGTATATACTCACTCATGCATGGGATTTTCCCCCACATTGTGTTCCTTATATAGATGATGTACTGGTATGTGGTTTCATTGGTGGAGATTAGAGATACTATAGTGATTTTGACTGCATACGGTGGTCAGGGCTTCGATATTAGGAGATGTAATCTCTCTTATTTGTACTATTTTTCTATTTATTGTCTAGATGGGACATATTTTATGGTTTTGAATTTATTTTTCCCTAGTATATTTCATATTGTTCTATCATACTCTTTTTTATTCCCTAGAGGTTATTACATGCATTTTTTTTACTCTAGGTGTCACAGTCTTTCATTATTATTACTCTTCACATCTACAAGGAGATTGTTTTATTTGTGTATACAAGAAAATTAGGACATGGTCTCCAATTTTAGTTATGAATTTGAACACTTTTCACCACCCCCGACCAATATATGTGGTCTTAGAATAGTTGTAACTCAGCCATCCACTAGCCAGATTGGCCATAGTGGGTCGGTTCATGATAGATTTGTATCAGAGGTGGTTCGACCATGGGATAGTGTTTAGATTGTTCCCCATTATTAGGTTTATTTGGGACATATGGAAACAATTTCAATGTGTATTTAGTTCATCTATCATGAAAGAGAACCCAATGATAGTGTGACAGCCGATATATACATTCCCTAGGACTTTGACTACCTTCTTATCGAATTGTAACACCATGAAGTTGGTTGCATTGAACAATAGTGCATGAATCATATAGGATTGAGGCCTTTAGTTTCCCTTATTGATTCATCTCCCTGGGTATTCTTGTTGTCCATAGTATATCTTGATAACTTTTAAGTTGACTCCATGATGAAATCCATTTAGGATTTCAATACAGTGCTCTGATGATGAGTGGTTGAGTGATGAGGCATCATTTTAGGGAGCTACCCATGAGGTGTTTTCTCCAGGTGGAAACTGAGCAGTGGTATCTCCTATTGAGAAGTAATTAGATCTTTCTATGGATATATCATGTGATCATCTACATGTTGAGAATTCAATAGATTTATAAGGACAAGATGTTGGTATTTGTAGGCTTATATCATTACATTATTTCCATCTATATATACCATTGAGGTTTTTTTATGTGATATAAGCTCAACATGTAGAGGTTTGACTTGATACAGTGGCCAAGGTTTTTCTGCACGTGAAAACCCAATATGATAAAATGGTTGTGTTGGACACTAGTATTCTTCATAGAAACACTTTTGGATTCGAAGGTACTGACAGATGACACACCTTTTTTGAGTGTGAATTTTTTGTTTTATATTTAGAGATCTCTAAGGCTTGTTGGTGACCTAGGACTCCTTCTTAAGTGGTAGAGGATTGGATTGAGTGAGTGTTGTTAATGTACCACGTGGATAGGACCCCTCATGATGGTGGTCTGAGAAATGAGACTTCTCTAGGGGGGCATGAAAAATTGGTAGAGGCCCATGTTTTTTTCAATGTGGATTCCAATATTCAAGTAATTTGGATACTTTCTCCAATGAGACTAGTTCTTGTGATGTGATCTAAAACTACAAAAGGTAGTTAGTTCCATTACAAACCGAATAGTAGCAAGGCATGGTTGATGAGTTATTTGAATTGTATATTTGATTTTGTTCTGATGGGAAAGTTTGGGGATGAGCCCCAGTTAAGGAGAATAGTAAATATAGAGGAATAATGGATTCAAATAGTTGGGTCTTCTGACCCTAAAGATCTGGGTGTGTTTGAGGTGAAACATGAATCTTTTCTACTACCGATTGAGGTTCTGGTGCACAGTCATGATCCCCCTTATAGTGATGTATCCCCTGTTTCAGACCTACGAATACTGGTGGAGGAATTTTTTCATAACCCTTGTGTGGGAGGCTCTTTTAGAGAGGATTGGTTATCACACATTTCAATCAATGGAGTGACTTGAATCTAAAATGAGAGAGAGATAGAGATCCTCACTTGAAATCTTTCTATAATGGTAGTGGAACATTAGGATTTTTCCTTAGTAACATATGACAGTTTTTTATCCATGATTATATGATTACTTTAAATGAGTGAATAAGTGTTTTGTTTTTTTGATGGATTTTTTCCCTTTGATTAGAAGAGATCCTGATGAAGGGTTGGTTGATATCATTTTTAAGAGATTACATTCGCTTCTTTATCAATTGGATAATATTACCCTTAGAGTAGTGGATTATATGAACATTCAATTTTCTTGCAATGGTGGACGAGTATAAGGGAATTCATTAAGAGGACTTTCTAGGTTTACCTCACAATGGAGAGTTTTTTTTCTTCATGTACTTCTACCAGGGATGACCAGATATTTTCACTAGCATATCAGATGATATAGTGTAGCTATGAAAGATAGAGGTATGGTTGGAGGAGTTTACAGAGTAGGGGATTCATAAGACCTCATGGGTTTTTCTATGTAGCCCCGTGTTGTTCACCAAAGAGGAATATGGGATATTGAATTTGGTTGTGTATTGGAATATCTGGATAGAGGTGAATATTTGAGAGGAGTATCGACCCTTGAGAATCAATGACAAATTCTCATAGTGGATAGAGGCAAAGTGGATCTTAGAGTTTGACACCAAAATGGGTTATCAAAACCTCTAGTTTTGAGAAGTGGATGCACCAAGAATATATTTCTATATCCACTATGGTTGTTTTGAGTTATTATTAATACCCTTTTTCATGTTTAGAACCACAAAGTAGTTCAGACATATCAAATGGAACCTTAATCTTTTGTGGATTTAATAATGATGTTATTTTGTGAGTGTACCCTCGTGTTCTCGGTGTTATATTTAGGGAACATGAGACATAGGAAAATGGTAATAGACATGATTTTAAAGTGCTATTCATATATAATCTCTCATGGATCCAGTTCTAGATTCGATGTTCCACTTCTTGGGAAAAGTATTATCATACATGGAAATCAAATTTGACCCTATAGAGGTTGAGGTATCCGGAGCTTGAGGTCCACCTCAAATATGGTTGTGATAAAATATTACCAATTTGGGGTCTTTCCATCAACTATTATCGAGTGAGGTGAATGATTAGTTGTCCTATTTGTAGTTAGACGGGTTTCTTGGTGTTCTCCACATGTCATAGTTGAGGTGGTATAAGCATGAATCATTGTATGACAATGACCTGGGTACGTTATGCCCTGATATTAGAGTTTCCATTTTCCTGTATTTGGGGGAATTGATAATAGGTATAGAAATACACTTCATGTGTAAGATTTTTCCTTAGGATCGTGTTTGTTGGAAGTGTAGGAAATTATCAGGGGACCTCAAGGGAACAGGAGATCCAAACACGAGCTTAGTATCACCACATTTTTTATTAGTTTTTTATTTTCAAGGATAAATATATTTTATGAATAGAATAATTTAGATACACTTTTGGACTTAATGTTTTGGCATATTTATATGAATATTTTCATATCCAAATTCCATGATGACATGCGATTTAGAGGCTTGACGAGTCTAGAATTAATTTTATATAAATATTAAATATATTTTATATCATGTACATAAAGATTTCATAAAAAAGTAGAATAACTCAAAAACATGGACTAAAATTAGAAATTTTATATCAATTTTGAGTCAGTAACGTGGGTTTTACCCTAAGATTGACCTAAGGTTGGTCGGTGCAAGATGTTCGAATGAGGAAGTTGTTAGAGGGTATGTTTAATTAGAATAAATAAATAACTAGTTTTTTTGTTTTATTAAATGAACTGACTAACCCCTATATAAATACCATATTATGATGGTTTTTCTAGGTTTATCCACATAACCTTTTCTAGATCTATGATCAGGAGGAGAGAGTTCTTCATCGGTGGATCGACATCGAATGAAAAATGATGATCATATCAAGGGTAATCATCAGACTAAAAACGAACACAGCAGGACAATCACCATCATCATTAGTAGACATTTTTTAAAAAAATATCATTCTATAATCAATGTAGGTATTATAATTTGTGGCTTTATCCCTTTTTATTAGATCATTGATCATTGACATTATCTTCTTTTGATCTATGATAATTTTTCTTCACATGATTCTTGCCATTTGTTGATTATATTGATCTGTAATAATTATTATTTTTTTCATGTGTAATTGACATAGTTATATAATATTTTTCCTGTATTCTTGGATAATTATGGTTCACTTCATTCTTGTTATTTTCCTCTCTCTTCTCATATTGTTCCTAAACTTTGGCCAATGGGGCCACGGTTTGACTTTTCTAGGGTGGGTTCGAGCATGGTCGAAACCTTGGATTCACTGAGGTATCCTGAATGATATGGGGATCTATGGTTTTTTGGATGGATTTATGAATGAGCATGATAGTTTTTTTGAAAAAATTATATGGGTACCATGGGTGTGGGTTCATGATTGAGGGTGTGATCGATGTACGATGAAGATATTAGTTGATCAGAGGGGATTCAGGATCAGATCGATGATCCTCATTTTCTCGGTTGACACAAAGAAATGATGTGAAGTGTGGAGGGATCAGTTACAAGTGGAGGCCCTACATGGGGTATCTGGTTGAGGATTCTCATTATATACATTATAGTGTCCGGAATTGGATCTATGAAGAGGTAGTCACACACGATCAATGAAAGGGGTGATATTACTATTTTTAATAATAAAAATGACATTAAAATAAATGTGGGTGGTTAGAAAGATTCAATGGATTTATTTTAATAAAGAAAAAAACAAAAAACATGGTACATGGCTCATTGAAAACAAGTGATAAAAGCCCCCCTATTTTTATTAATTTTTATTACTGTTATCATTATATTATTATTAAATAAATCAAATAATGACTTGAAGAGGAGGCAATGGAGGGGAGGCCAGGAAAGTTACATTCAACAAAGGAGACCTTGAGTGTCACCCTCTCCATTTTAAGAAGTATAATAATAATAATAATAATAATAATAATAATAATAATAATAATAATAATAATAATAATAATAAAGTGATGTTATTATTATTTATGTTGTTAATACCTTAATTAAACAATAATTTTTTGTGCGACATCACGACTGTGGTGTTGAGATGGTCGATTTAAGACCAATGTTAGATACCATTTTTGAATTTTGGATCTGGTCCACACATATCCCAATAATAATAATAACAATAATAACAATAATAACAATAATAATAATAATAATAATAATAATAATAATATTTTAATTATTATTATTATTATTATGGAATCTAATATTCGGTGTACTTTCAATATATGATGTTTAAATGATAAACATTTTGTAACATTATGACCCTGATATTGTGGTGGACATTTCAAAACCAATATCAGGTATTTAATTTTGACTCTTGTCTCATTTCCATGAAATTTTGTTCGAGTGGGATTCGGTGAATGATTTTATTTTTTTCATATGGTGTTTGATTTGGGAAAGTCAGTAGCCTATGCCGGGTATTTTTTTCATGAAGATCATATGGTTTGATCGGTTTGGGCATTCAAATCCATTATTCATGAAATATTGGAGGTATAAACATTTTATCCCATTAGACCAATGAATATCCTCATGCATTTATCGGTATTTTGGTTGATCTTTGTCGGGTAGTACCCCTACACAATGTGTAGTACTACATGGCTAAAAAACCATGTGATGTAAAGGGATTGACCAGGAAGAGGATAGGGGCTACACACCATGCCAACTCTTTAATTTCATGTACTTCTTGATAAAATTATACCACTTTTATATTCTTTATCTTGATTTGAATTTTGACTCGTGATTAGCTTATCTTGAGTTTTTTTACATAGAACGTGATAGTGGACTTCATAGTGGATTTTGAGATATTATCTGAGATGTTCCAATCATGACACTTATTTCTATGGAACTTGATGATAGCAGTGGTCATGAAATGTCATCAAAGAGAGTTTAGGGTAAGAAATACCTATATCATACCAAGGTGTGAGTCCCCCAGACAACTCAACCAACTTAGTGTCACCCTCCTAATTTGATAGGTCATGGGTCCTCTATCTATTGAGTGGTACCCTATTGTTTTAACAAGGAAGTATTCCTTGACCTACTGAGTGGAACCCTCCTATTGTGACAGGGCATGGTTCCTCAATCTACTGAGTGGCACCCTTATGTTGAGATAGGGAAGGGGTCCTCTATCTACTTAGTGGCACCCATTATGGGGACAAGGAATAGTTCCTATACCTACAGATTGGAACCCACCTACTATGATAGGTAATGGGTCCTATATATACTAAGTGGAACCCTCATACTATGAAAGGGCGTGAATCCTCTTCTTATTGAGTGGAACCCTCTTACAGGGATATGGAATCGATCCTCTATCTACTTTCTATCACCATCCTATTATGATAGGGAATAGGTCCTCTACCAACTATGTGGCACCCACCAGTTGTGATAAAGAATGGGTCCTCTACCTATAGAATGGTGCCCTCATTCTATGATAGGGCATGGGTCCTCTACCTTCCAAGTGTAACACTCTCATTGTGACAAGGCATGGGTCCTTGTATCTACTAATAGTCACCCACCTACTATGATAGGGAATGGGTATTATGCCTTCGTACCGGTACCCTCTTGTCGTGACATGCCATTGGTCCTCTATCGACTGAGTGGAACCCTCATATTGTATCAGGGCATGTGTCCTCTACCAAAAAAGTGGTACCCACCAGACAGACTATGGTGTGGGTCTTATATCTACTAAGTGGTACCCCTTGAAGGACTAGGATGCAGGTCCTCTTTGTCAAGATTGTTCCCCATCGATTGTGTGGCACAATGGAGTGGTGTGTTTCTCTACATAGTTACTTCTATGGATAGAAAGATGATATGATTGGAATCAATTATGGACTCTTGGAACTATTGGCAGACTCATTATTCTTAGCTAGTCTATAGAGATGTAGAACCCCTTTCTCTCTTATTTAGGCATCTTATTGCATATTTTTGGGTTTTTTGTTATTTATTTTTTCCCATATAAATATTTCCAAACATTCTTTGTGATGATATGAATACCTCTATCATCTCTTTTATCTATCCCTATCTTGTTTTTGGGGTTTCCTACAAGGTATTTATGTACTCACTCATGCATAGGCTTTTCGCACACATATCATGTCTTATACAGATGATTTGTATGTTGGTGGTATAATTAGAGGATCTTGGGGATACTGAGGTGCATTTGGCCATGTGTGGTGGTTGGGGCTTAGAGATCAGGAGTCAGTCTCTCTCTCAAATTTCATTCTTTTCCATTTATTATCTAGTTGGGATATATTTTCAATTTGGCTATTTATCATTCCCCATTAATTTTCATATTACATGGTCATGCTCTTTTTTACTTCCTATATGTTATTAAATGAAAGGTTTTTACTCTAGATGTTACAAAATTTTATTATTTTCCCTCTGAGCTTACGAATAGAGATGGTTTTGTGTGTGCATATTGATAAATTATGAAAATGTCTCCCATTTTAGTTATAACCACTGCTGGGAAGTAGACTTTTCCCAATACTTGTATACCAACGGTTCTGAAGAACCATTGGTATAAGTGTATTTTACCAATGGTTTATAAAAACCGTTGGTAAATCTTGGTTTTGTGGACCTTTACCAATGGTTTGATACAAACCCTTGGTAAAGGCCATTTTTTCACAACTGTTTTTACAAACCGTTTGGAAAAGTCATTGTTTCCCAATGGTTTTTACAAACCATTGGGAAATATCTCTTCAAATATCTAGATTTCCAGTAGCCTCCCCCCCCCCCCCCGCAGCACAACAGAAATCGATTCCCCCAATTTCCAGAAGACCCGGTAGGGAGGTGAACCCCAACCCACCCCATGTTCTTCCATCTGATCGGCTGCAAATCCCCCATCCAGGTTAGACTCTTTAATCTTCTTCCCAAATACAAACATTGAATCCCTCTTCCTCCGATTTCTAGATTTATTTCAATATCTAGCAATATCACGTCATTTTTTCCTATTTTAGAGATTTTGGAAAAAATTTTGATTCACACTATTTGATGTTGAATCAATGAAGAATACATGATTGGTAAATTTCTGTGACTAGGGTTGAATTTAGATTCATATATCATTTGTAACTAAACATATGACATATGACCACTAATATGGTGATTCTACCTAAGAATGGTGGAATTTTCCTAGGATCATGGGGATTCCTCTTCTTTTGTTCTATGGAGATTGTAGTTTTATTTTTTAATGTATTTTGTTTTATTATGGATTTATAGTGATTAGGTATTGGGTTCCTTTGGTCATGAATTTCAGGTGAGTTATTCTTAAGTTCTTCTTAGAGATCATTGTATTCATAAATTGTGCCTAAATTTTTTATAGGTGGTGTCGACCCACTGAGTGACTATTTGGTTATTTTTTTATGATGCCAACATTAGATTTTTTTTAATAATGAATCCTATTTATATTTAAATGATATAAATGAGTGGTTTTTAAATATATGATTATAAAATAGGTAAAATGTTTTCTAAGTGGTTTATATGGAACTGTACAATGATAGATCCCATTTTTATTGTATTCTAAAATATCATTAAACATATTTATACTTAGTGAATACTTTATAAGTTTGGATCCATGTTTGAGCATTACCACTAATAACCTATAGCTTAATACAATTTTTAAATTGTGTAAATCTCATTAGATTTTTTAATGAGTTCACTTCTTCCTTCATTAATGTCTTCAAAGGATGTCTTGGAAATATAATAGACATTTGAATGTTTTCCTGGCTTAAATAATGTAATGTATTCCTGGAATGATTACTTCCATATTTGTTTTAATTGCAGGAAATGACACCCATTGAAGAGAGGCGGCAGAAAATGATGACAGAAAAAAATCGTTGCATGACACAGATGGGAATTCCACCACTCATCCCTATTGTGAGTATTTTATTTCAAATATATATATTTAAATAACTTATAATATCATGTGTTTAATTTTTTGTTAAACTTTTTTTTTCAGGATCCACCCCCTAGACGAGAGATATCCCATGAGGAGCCTGATATTTCTCCTAGTACAGAGGCTGGTGGTAGGAGGGGGTGGTGTCAGAGTTAGACGACCATCAGGTGGTCCTAGTACTGAGGTTGGTGGTATAAGGGCTCGTGGAGAGAGAGTTATATGATCCACTGGTCATACCATATTGGATTATGTCCCTACCACATACGTATCTTCTATGACCCATTTTGATTCTATTGTGTCTTTAGGGACACATGGGATATTTAGGCCTTTGATGTTTACACTACCAGTTGGCCAAACGTCTGTGCCATCATCTTTTTCTTCTGGTTCATTATCTCCAGGATATTATATTCCATCTTCTTCAACTCCTGCACTGACATAGTATGTGGATGACGAGCATACATTGAGGGACACTTCACCAGTATAGGATATTCCTTCGGCTTCTTCACATCCAGTGATTCCCATTGATCCGACTACCACATGTATATTTATATAACTCTAACAAATTTTTATACCAAAATTTATTTTTATTATAACTTGTACTAATATTTTTTTCTTTAATAACAGATTCATCTACTGATAATAGGTGGGGTATGGGGCATACTCGCTTGCCTTCGGTATGGAACCGCTAGACACAGTTGATGGTTGAATACAATGATGATGGATAGATGATTGATAAATCTAGGAAGCAATGTCGGGTTCTTTTGGAGATGCTAGCCAAATACTCCGACATCATTCCAGTCAGCCCTCTCTCTTGGAGACATCTACCACACGATGTCAAGGATAATGCGTGGCCACAAATATGGGTAAAAAATATATTGGATTTAATGAAGTATTTTTTTGTATTTATATGAATTAATCTATTGGGTGTCAGCTTCGGTATAACTTCCCTAATGGTGAAGGTTCACGACTGGCACATTTAAAAGAGATAGGAGAGCTTTGGAGAGCTTATAATTATGATCTGTATGTTGGCTAGTGTGATAGAGTGGGAACGGAGTTGGATACATTACCTATCGTGGATGACTAGCCAATAGAACAATATCACCAAATTATTAACCATTGGGAGACTGCCAAATATAAGGTATAAATCTCATTTGAGGTATTTAAATGATAGCTTTCATATTTTTCATTAATATTATCTAATTTATTATTAAACATTATTTATGAATTTTTTGAAAAAAACAAAAAAACATTGATTCAAAACAATACCTCCACAATTTGGGGCGCACAACTATGTCAGATCATGAGAGGCAGCTGGTACGATATAGTTGTTTATATTTTTTCCTTAGGACATTCCCTTTTTATTGTTTCCTACAAAAATTATGTGATTGATTGAATTCTAAATATATGATTATACTTGCACTTTATATTGTTTCAAATTCATTACAGAAGAACAAATTGAATATTGAAGGACGTATCCCTCGAGCAAAAATTTTTTGCTCGAGTAGAAGGAAAAAATATGGAACTATGGTTAATGAACCGAAACAAGAAATGATTGTTGGTTTTAATTTGTTTATTTAAAAGTTTAATATCTATTTTGAAATTCAATAATCTATTAATATTTTTAACAGGCTTCTTTAGAGGCCCTTGATGCCTAGGAGCCTGACAATTTAGGGCCACACTATCATTTATATCAGGTTTTGGGAGAGGAGCACTCTGGTCGAGTATGTTGCCGACCTGGTAAGAATATAGTCTTGACGAGGTATTGGTCCTCTCCAGGTATTCATTCTAGTACCAACGAGTTAGAACAGGTCAAGAAGTATGCAAGACAGTCTGATAAAAGGGTCACAGAGATTTAAGAACAAGTTCAAACTAGGGACAAATAATTTATGAAACTGATGAAAGATTTATCTTCATCACTTCTACTAGAGGCCATCATGGATTTTCATAAATTTATGTCACTTATGGGTGCATTATCCAATGAACTAGGTGGTAGTTCTAGTGGAGGTCGACATGATGACGTTCCTGGTGATGATGAGGATGCTGAAGAGGATGAGGGTGAGGATAAGGATGAGGATGAGGACAAGGATGGGGCTGAGGGAAAGGATGGGGCCGAGGGCAAGGATAGGGATGACGATGAGCATGGGGATGATGATGAGGATGACTAAGAGGATAGAGATTGCAGCGAGGTTTAGGCTGATGATGATAGTGGTGATGGTGATGGTGATCAGGGGAAGATTGATCCAAAACATTTTTGAATTCTGTATAACTCTTTATTTTTGAAAATGATTTTCCTCTTTGGTATGGATATTTTTTAATTCAGTAAAACTCTTTATTTTTGACCAAATATGGAAGCCTATTTAATTTAAGAATTCTTAAAATTGAATTTTTCTTCTTTCTTAATTATGCTTAATTATATTGAATTGCATATCTTGAATAAGTTCTTTAATATAATTGTTTTCATTTGATAAATAAAGTCATGTTTTTATCATAAAACCCCTCCAACGGAGGTACGCTATCTTCAAAAACTCACAGTGATAGTTTAGGGTGTGATAATTTGACTCTCAATTAGTAGTTTCAACTACCTATTACCACTTTTAAAAAGAACAAATAAAAAATATATTTCTTTATCATGCCAGAATCCTGAATCAAGAGTCTGTTTTTTATAACATAAGATCAGTTTCTATAATGTGAAGGACACCTACATAGGATTTATTCAGAATAATGGCCAGAAGATGCTACCCCGCGAATGTCGCTAGACCAGGACAACACGATGTGGTCACGCTGCAGTCACGCCACATTCACACCACAGTAATGCCGTGATTTGGCCCTGGTCTTAGACGACACCCTGCGGTGGTTCGTAGTCTTGTTGGAATTTGATGTATGATACCAAGATAGAGTTTTAGATACATTACCCACCCTCCTTCTGGGAAAGTCCCCCAAGACATCCCCCACCCGCCTCAATTCGAGGCACGGTGTGGCCAGTACCACTCAAAGTGTCTTTCTTTTGTTTAAAATGGATACTCATTTTAGTAAAAACAACTGGCATATGGAAAACTAACCAAACACATTTGGATTGTGTTGATACATTAGTAAAATGATCCATGGGTCATTTTTGACGTGTACGAGTCAACCCCGCCTCAATCCGAGGCGTGGTGTTGCTAGCACCACTCAAAGTGTCTCAATTTTATTTGAAATGGACCACATTTTAATTGAAAGCAACAACTGGCATCCGGTAAATTGAACAAATGCATTCGGATTGTGTTGATACTTCAACAAAACGATCAATGGATGAATTGTGAAATGGTCGGCTAGACGGCACGTCAATCAGAGGTGTCGTGTGACCGTGCTGGCCGAAAACGCACTCAGTGTGTCGTAAATGGCCAAAACATGTGTTTAACGGTCAAATGCATGCTGAACGACATTGGAATGACTTGAAATCACACAAAACACCCCAATTTTTATTCTTGAGGTGTAAGAGGAGACGACACGTCATTCGGACGCGCGGTTTGTGCGGCACGGTTGAATATGTGTTTTTTACGTGTTTGGCGCGCTTGAAAAGCGCACGTGGGGTGGTCGAAACTGGACAAACGACATCGAAATGCCATGAAATCGGACAGAAACAAAGGGTGGGTGAATTTCGAAATGGTCGGCCAGACAGCATATCAATCAGAGGTGTCATGTTACCACGCTAGCTGAAAACGCACTCTGTGTGTTGTAAATGGCCAAAACATATGTTTAACGGTCAAATGAATTCCAAATGACATCAGAATGACTTGAAATCATACCATAACACCCTAATTATTATTTGTGAGCTGTATAATTAGATGAAACGTCATTCAGACATGCGGTTTGTGTGGAACGACTGAATATGTGTTTTTTAGGTGTTTGGTGTGCTTGAAAAATGCACGTGGGGTGGTCGAAACCGGACGAACGACCTCGAAATGCAATGAAATCGGCTGACAAAAATGGGTGGGTGAATTGTGAAATGGTCCAACAGACGACATGTTAATCGGAGATGTCGTGTGACTGTGCTGGCTGAAAACGTACTTTGCATGTCGTAAATGGCCAAAACATGCGTTTAACGGTCAAATGCATGCCGAACAACAATTTAATAACTTTAAATCACACAAAAACACCCTAATTATTATTCTTGAGGTGTAATAGGAGACAGCACATCATTCAGACGCGCGGTTTGTGTGAAACAGGTGAATATGTGTTTTTTAGGTGTTTGGCACGCATGAAACGTGTGCATTGGGTGGTTGAAACCAGACGAGCGACCTCAGAATACCATGAAATAGGATGAAAACAAAGTGTGGGTGAATTGGGAAATGGTCGGCCAGACGGCACGTCAATCGGAGGTGTCGTGTGACTGCGCTGGCCGAAAACGCACTCCGTGTGTCGTCAATGGATACAACAGGCGTTTAACGGTGAAATGCATACCGAACGACATCATAATGACTTGAAATCAAACAAAAACACCCTAATTGTTATTTGTGAGGTGTACGAGGAGACGAAACGTCATTCGAATGCACAGTTTGTGTGGCATGGCTGAATATGTGTTTTCTAGGTGTTTGGCGCGCTTGAAAAGCACGCGTGGGGTGGTTGAAACCATCCGAACGGCCTCGGAATTCCATGAAATCGAACAAAAAAAAATGGTTTCATGAATTTTGAGATGTTCGGCCAGACGGCACATCAATCGGAGGTGTTGTTTGACCGTGTTGGCCGAAAACGCACTCCGCGTGTCGTAAATGGCCAAAACATGCATTTAACGGTCAAATGCATGCCGAACGACATCGAAATGACTTGATATCACACAAAAACACCCTAATTATTATTCATGAGATTTATGAGGAGACGACATGTCATTCGGATGTGTGGTTTTCACGGCACAGCTGAATATGTGTTTTTTAGGTTTTTGGCGTGCTTGAAAAGTGCGCGTGGGGTGGTCGAAACTGGTCGAACGACCTCGGAATTCCATGAAATCAGACGACAACAAAGGGTGGGTGAATTTTGAAATGGTCAGCCAGAAAGCACGTCAATAGAAGGTGTTGTGTGACCGCGCTGGCCGAAAACGCACTCTGCATGTCGTAAATGGCCAAAACATGCGTTTAACGGTCAAATTCATGCCAAAATAAGTCGGAATTACTTGAAATCACACGAAATAAACCCTAATTATTATTTTTGAGGTGTATGAGGAGATGACACGTCATTCGGACACGCTGTTTGCGTGGAACGGCTGAACATGTGTTTTTTAGGTGTTTGGCGTGCTTGAAAAGCGCGTGTGAGGTTTTCAAAACCAAACGAACAGCCTCGAAATTCCATGAAATCGGATGACAACAAAGGGTGGGTGAATTGTGAAATGGTCGACCAGATGGAACGTCAATCGGAGGTGTCGTGTGACTGCGCTGGCATAAAACGCACTCCGCATGTCGTAAATTGCAAAAACATGCGTTTAACGGTCAAATGCATGCCAAACGACATCGGAACGACTTGAAATCACACGAAAACACCCTAATTATTATGTTTGAGGAGTAATAGGGGACGTCATGTCATTTGGATGTGCAATTTGCATGGAACGGATGAATATGTGTTTTTTAGGTGTTTGGCGCGCTTGAAAAGCGCGCTTGGGGTGGTTAAAACTGGTCGAACGACCTTGGAATGCCATGAAATCGGACGAAAACAGAGGGTTGGTAGATATTGAAGTGGTCGGCTAGACGACATGTCAATCTAAGGTGTCGTGTGACCACGCTGGCTGAAAACGCACTCTGCGAGTCGTAAATGGCCAAAACATGTGTTTAACGGTCAAATGCATGCCGAACGAAATCGGAATGACTTGAAATCACACTAAAACACTCCAATTATTATTATTGAGGTGTATGAGGAGACGACACGTCATTATGACACGCGTTTTGCGCGGTACGGCTGAATATGTGTTTTTTACGTGTTCGGCGCACTTGAAAAGCCTGCGTGGGGTGGTCAAAACCAGCCGAATGCATTCTGATTGTGTTGATACTTTAGAAAAACGATAAGTGGTTCATTTGTGATGTGTACGAGTCAACCCCACTTCAATATGAGGTGTTTTGTGGCTGGCACCACTAAAAGTATCTCTCTTTTGATTCAAAAGGACATCATTTTAAGTGAATACAACGACTAACATACGGAAAACTGACCTAATGCATTTGGATTCAATTGAAACATTAGAAAAATGATCCATGGGTCATATGTGATGTGTACGAGTTAACCCTGCCTCAATCTGAGGGCCAGTGTAGATGAAACCACTCAAAGTGATTTTTTTTGTTTTAAATGGACAAGATTTTAAGTGAAAACAACAATTGGCATACTTAAAATGGACCAAATGCATTTATATTGTGTTTATATTTTAGGAAAACGATCAATGGGTCATTTGTGATGTGTAAGAGTCAACCCCACCTCAATCTAAGGTACGGTGTGGCCACCACCACTCAAAATTTCTCTCTTTTGTTTAAAATGGACATGATTTTATGTGAAAACAACAACTGACATACGGAAAACTGACCAAATGCATTAAAATTTTGTTGAAACTTTAGGAAAACAATCCATGGTTCATTTCTGATGTGTATGAGTAAAACACGTCTCAATAGAAGGCGCGGTGTGGCCGGCACCACTCAATGTGTCTCACGTTTCTTTGAAATGGACAACATTTTAAGTGAAAACAACAACAGACATATGGAAAACAGACCAAATGCATTCAGATTCTGTTGATACTTTAGGAAAACAATCCCTGGGTCATTTGTGATGTGTAAAAGTCAACCCCGCCTCAATAGAAGGCATGGTGTGGCTATTACCACTTAAAGAGTCTTTCTTTTGTTTAAAATGGATACGCTTTTAAGTAAAAAGAACAGGAATACGGAAAACCATCCAAACGCATTTGTATTGTGTTTATACTTTATGAAAACGATACATGGGTTATTTTTGAAGTGTATGATTCAACCCCGCCTCAATCCGAGGTGTGGTGTGGCAGGAACAACTCAAAGTTTCTCTCTTTTGTTTCAAAAGGACATCATTTTAAGTGAATACAACAACTGAAATTTACACTCATCAACGATAGTCACAAACTCTTTTTCATGAGTTGGGTAGTTTCACTCATGGGCTCATAAGTGATGAGACTCCTAAGAAAATAATTTTTCAACATATATTATAAAAAATACCAGTTCAATGCAAAATGCATCACAAATCATGACATACCCAAATCTAGGATCAGAAAAAAAAAATTGGGATTTGATCCAATTTCAAACTCTTATTCAACTCTAATAAGTATTTCTCAGAATATTATGCCTATTATAATTTGATGGGGATGTGGGGGGGTTGTGCTGGTTGGGGGGGTTGTGCAGGGGTGAGCTGAATTACTACTGGAAGAGTGGTTGTCATTTGAAGATATAAATGGGTGTAAATAATGTTTTAGTTATTGATACAATTATTAACTTTACTAGATTACTGTTGTCATATGAATATTGAAAAAGGGAATTGTAGTACATGACATGGTTTGAAGAGTTTGATGGTATTATGTTTTTTTTTGTGCTATTTTAGATGTTTTTTATGTTGTTTTAAGTCTGTATGTGGTTTTTTTGATATTTTTTATGCTGGTGTATACTGGAGGGGCTACTAGAGGGCTGTTATGCAATAGTTCTGGAAAAACACATTACCAACGGTTTTAAACCTTTGGTATAATAGTTCTATAAAAACACATTACCAACTTTTTAAACCAGTTAGTATAATAGTTCTTGAAATTAAAAATTTAAAAACTATACCAATAGTTTATAACCGTTGGTATAGTGTTTACTATACAATATATACCAATGGTTTCTAGAAACCAATGGTAAAAACATTTACACTGCCAGTATTGCCAACGGTTTGTAAAACCGTTGGTAATACTCCAATTACACTACCTTTACCAACAGTTATACAAAAACAGTTGGTAATGGGCTACTACCACACCTTACTTGCCAACGGTTTTCGAAACTATTGGAATTCTATTTAACAACAGTTTGGATGCCTTTACCAATGGTTTGAAACCATTGGTAAATTCTTAAATTCCAGTAGTGACCATTTGATACTTGTTTCTAGCCTCTAGACTATGTAGACAGGCTTTAGATAGTGTAAGTTCATCCTTCCACCAGCCAGACGGGCCCTGATGGGTCTGTTCGTGGAAACAAAATCATCTTAGAGATAGTTACATGTTTTTTAACTCATTTACATGGTGTATAAATGTCCTATAGGAAGCTTTAATCTCCATCTTCTACAAAAGAACCCAAACCACCTCTAAGGCCTTCTAAAATGAAGGGAAACCCTAATAATCCCATTTTATACATTTATATCAAAACACAATTAATTAAAACTAACATAAATCTATGAAGTTTAAGTCATTTTCCCTAAAAAAGTTCACCAACTCCAAACAAGACTAAATCACCAAGGTTTGAAGAAAAGTAAAACCCAAAAAAATTATGTTCAGTGAAATAATCAAACAGGTATGTACCTAGAAAAACGAAATATCTTAAAACCTACCCACTATATAATATATCATCTCCCAGATGTTCCATGAATAACTATAGGGTCTTTGAAAATAAGTATGGTAAAGCCACCCTAGCATTTTACACATATCATTAAATGACTTTAAGAATAGTTGAACATTAAATTACAATCCTAGGATCATAAAGTATAGTTTCTATAAAGACTAGGAACATAAAACTAAAAATATGGAACTAAATAAAAAATTAATTATTTAAAATATGTTATGATATCCTAACATCCTTTTATCCTTTAGCACAAGTTGAGGCTCATTGCACATAGAGGAGAATGAGTCATAGCTCGTTGCACATAGAGGATCACGAGTCAAGACTACCACCAAGACAATTGCACATAATGCCTCATGATACTAAACTTTAACCGAGGAATTGGAGCACAATCTGGGAACACCCATCATAACTTTTTCATGAATATTCTTTTCACATAATGAATCGTACATATGTAATCAAAAATAAAAATAAGGGATATCCATAGAAAGAATTGGGTATCATAATCATGTCAAAAGCATAATAAATGGGAGTATCATAAATTTATCCATGAAATAATGTAATTAAATCATACATGGACATTCATAAATTAATATAGGCATATATAATTATAAGATATGTCAAACTTAAGAGAAAATATTGTTTAAGATATTTTAGAAATAGAAAATTTTTATACGGTTTAAAGAAAACATTTCAAGATTATTTAAAACGGAAAATGAATAATAGTCTGTATTTAAAAATAATTTAACCAATGTCTTTTTTCAGGTTTAAATGGGTGGTTTTATAAATTTAATGGTGTCTTAAAAAATATTTTGTAACACACTTTAAAATGGGTAAAAATTCAGGAAGTTCCCTTAAACTGGCTTGCTTATTGGCAAGAATTGAGTAGGGAACTATTTAAAAAAATGTATATCCTCAAAGAGAAAGATTAATGGAACTTGATAAATGATTTTGGAAAATATAAACATAATTTATAATATTTAGATAAAAATAAAAGAAAATTTAATATAGGAAAAAATAGATATTTAATATCCTGAAGGATTAATGAAGGTGTGGGTAGAATCCCCTACCTTAAGTCCAAAATGATTACGCACTAGATCATAATGTCTTGAATAATAAAATTACATAAATTAATTAATAATTCCATAACCATTTATAAATTTATTTTATTTTCTATAATTTTATAAATTTCATTTATGTTCCTTTTTCATGCGTTTTGAAATTCAATTTCATCATTTGGGAGCATTCCTTTCCTTTGTTTTCATTATCAGTTTACTTGTATATGAGTATGTAGAATTATTTAGAATGAGTATAGTTGTAAAAAATGAACTTATATATTATTAAAGAACTTATGTAGTATTAAAATATTATTATTTTCCATTATTATGGACGTTTAATTAGATAAACCATTAATGATAATCGTTTAGATTAATTTAGTATTTTTTATCACAACAAACTCATCTAGTTTTATAAATTATTATCATGTGTAAGAAATGAATATAGGACATCACATAAGATATAATAAAAATATTATAATAAATTTTAATCATAAAAAAGTTTTCATGTCCAAACTTTAAGATGGAATTGAATGATGAAAGCACGTCGTCCACAAAGGTGGTAAATCGGCACCTCACGGATGATGTTTCCATTCTTAAATTAAAAGAGAGAGGAGATGATATTTGATGAATAATTATTCCAAAAACATGATAGAATTCTAGTATTTTTAAGATAATATTTTTTCCATTCCCATTTGGTGAGTGGAGGTGAGGAGAGAAAAATATTAGAAAGGAACTTGAAATGAAATTGATAGAAAATAGAAGAGGGTTTTACCTCTTGATTCCTTCTTCTTGAGAACCTCCTTAGGGGATTGGTTTTGGTATTTTGTTATGAAAAATTTCTCTTGGACGTGTGGGATAGTTTTGGGAAGAGTATTGTGTAGAATATAGATAAGTATCATTTCTTTAGAGGTGTGAGGAGAAGAGGTGGGGAGGGGTGGTATTTATAGTGGAGGAGGGGGTGTTTTATCATTATTTTATTCAATATTTTATAATTCCATTCCAGAAAATCAATAATGGTGATTATTGAGAAAAAAATAGAGTAATGTGTGCATGCTAATTCTAAAAATTGGGCACATATATCATCCAAGACTTAACAATTACTCAAAAATTCATTTATGTACTTATACCATAAATTACCATATTTCACTAATCACCGGAAATTCAAGTATTTTATAAAAATCAAAAAAATAACATATCCATTTTTTTTATTTTTTATAATTAAAAAAATATTTCCATTTTAAGAAAATAATTTTCTGAATATGATAAAACCAGTTTTTTATTAACATAATTATTGACTTGGAAAATAAAACTTATAAAATTAAAACTGCTTTTCTAACACTTTAAAAATATTATTAAGGTCTCATAAAATTATCATATAATCATAAGACATAAAAAAATATTTATGAATAAAATTTATGAAAATAAATTTTCTTTTAAATTATTGAATTATTCATAAATCTGTAATTAAATATTTTTGACTTATAAAAATACCAACACTTAATTAATAATTTTTAAAATATTTACTCACATATACTATGATATAATTATATAATATTTTCACTTATAAGTTGGATAAATTTTATTTATGATTTAAATGGTGATGTTATTATTACATTTACTAGTTTATAGTTCATAAGGTTAAAATTACTATTCTGAAGGTCAAGTTACTATTTCATTAGTATATGTTTCTTAACTTCTAGAAATGACTTTTATTTCATTCATTTTTCATTTATAATGTTTTTATTGTGTTCTTAATTTAATTTTATGTTATTACACTATATAAAAATATTATAAGAATGTAATTCCATTTATAAAACATTAGTTCATTACATTCCCCCCCCCCTTAAAAAATTTCTCCCTCGAAATTTCATTTTACATTTTAATTTGAAAATAGGTGTGGGTATTTATCCTTCATTTATTACTCTAGTTCTCATGTTTCCTCTTCGTACTTAAGGTTCGACCATAGTACTTTGACCAGGTAAGTAGTCTTTTTACATATAACTTTATCTCTATGGTACAATATCTTCACTAGATAATCCTAGAAAAAAAGATCATTCTCCAACTTTACTTCATGTGAAGTCAGTACATGTGATATATCGGGTATTTACTACTTTAATAGGGATACACAGAATACATTGTGTAATTTATACATGGGGGGTGGAAGTTCTATTTGATAGGATATACCTCCAAAATGATCAAGAATCTAGAAGGGGCCTATGTACCTAGAAATTTTCTTTCCATTCTTCCCAAATCTCATGACCTTCTTCCTTGGAAATATTATGAGTAATACCATGTCTCCAACTTTTAACTCAAGGTCCCATGGATGATTTTATGCATAACTATTCTATTGACTTTGGCCCACCATGATGTGATGTTAAATGTTTTTCACTTTATCTACCAATTAATTTACCATTTCAGGTCCTTTCACCTTAGGCTCACCAACTTCATCCCATTATGTCTTTGTTTGGAACCTTTTCCCATAAAGGGATTCATATGGGGCCATTCATATACTCGATTGGAAACTTTTGTTGTAACAGAACTCCACCAGAGGCAGATGTTGGTCCTTTCCTACTTTGAAGTCTATAGAACGATATCTTAACATGTCTTCCAATGTATGAATAGTTCCCTCATATTGGACCTCAGTTTGAGGATGATAGGCCCCACTAAAGTTCAGCTCAATTCTTAGAGCATGTTGGAGACTTTTTCTAAACATTGAGGTGAATCTCATATCTCTGTCAGATATAATTGATAGTGTTACTCCATACAGCCTTACCGATTATTTTATGTGTATTCATGCAACTTGATTCAAATATGATTCCACTTAATGTTCTATAAATATATTTTTCTTTTTAATATGATACACTATAGCTCATATAACATTGTTTACTATGGATGTATTTGGAAGTCCAGTGACAAAGTCCATAGTGGCTTTTTTCCCATTTCCATGTTGGTATGGGTAATGGTATCATCTTCCATTTAGACTTTTGTCTTTCAGACTTCACTTGCTAACATACCAGGCACTTTGATGTATATTCTAGGATCTCCTTTTTCATATTTTACCACAATAAGTTCTCTAGGAGATCTCGATACATCTTTGTGCTCCCAAGGTGAACAAAGAAGGTTTATCTACGTGTATCATTAATAAAATATTTTTTATCTCTATATTTGATGGTATAAATAGTCGTCACCCAAATATTATGACTCCATCCTCATCGATCTTGAGCTCGGAGGATTTCCCATTCTTGATAGATTCCACCTTTTTATGAATTTCTACATCATTTCTTTGAGCATCTTTTATATTCTCCACAAGGTATGGTTGATCAATCATTTGAGAAAGGATTGATGATGTTCCTCCATTAAGGATTCCCATGTTCATCCTTTGAAGTTATAAGAAGATTGGATCCTTCTCATTTCTCATAATTGATAAATATGTAGGATCCTTTCTACTTAGATAATCTGACACTTTATTTTCCTTACCAGGATGGTAGTGGATCGAGAAATAATACTCCATGAGGATCTCTAAAAATATTCTCTAGTGAATACTAAGTTCCTTATATGTGAATATATATTTTATAATCTTGTGATTAGTATATGTCTCACACTTCTCCCCATAGAGATAATACTGTCAGATTTTCAACGAAAAGATCACAGCTACCAACTCCTGATTATGTGTAGGATAGTTTAACCCATGAATTTTTAACATCCTTGAGGCACAGGATATCAATTTAACATTTTTCATCAATACAAGGCCTAATACTTTCTTTGAAGAATTTATTTATACCATAGACTTCTCTACTTTTCGAGATTGTGAGTACTGGTGTAGTGAAAAGAATCTTTTTGAGCTCTTTAAATATTTCCTCACATTCTTGAGTCTATACAAACATAACTCCCTTCTATTTCATCTTGGTTATTGGTTTTCACAATCATGAGATCTTATTCATAAATCTTCGACAATACTCAAACAGACAAAGAAAGTTGTGGATCTCTGTTACTGGTATTGGATAGGGACAGTCTTAGATTTCCTTTGTCTTGGAAGGTTCTGCAGATATTCCTTTGCTGGTGACTATATTCCCAATGAATGATACTTTCTCTATCTAGAAATCACATTTATTGTACATTTCATAAATTTTATCCATTCAAAAATTCTTCAACATAGTTTTCAAATGATCCTTGTGTTACTCCTTACTATTATATTATATCATAATATCATCGATAATGACTACCAAAAATTTGTCGATGTAATCTCTAAAGACCCTATTAATTAATTCTATGAAATTTGATGGAGAATTATTAAGTATAAATAGAATCTCTATGAACTCATAGTGTCCCTACCATGTTCAAAAGGTAGTCTTGGTAATATCTTCCTTCATCACCTTTAATTGGTGATAAACCAACCTAAGGCCCACCTTAGAGAAATAATTAGCCCCACATAGAAAATAGAACAATTCAACTATTTTTGAAATATGATACTTGTTTTTTATCATGATTTTATTACCCTCATGATAATCAATGTAGAGGTGCACTGATCCATCCTTCTTCTTAATGAAGAGGACCGCTACACCCCACAATGAAGCACTCAAGTGTATAAAACATTTTTCCAGATTCTTCTATAATAGCTTCATCAGCTATTCCAGCTTAATGGTGTTCATTATATAAGGTGTCTCGAATATAGTTACAGGTCCATAAACAAGGTCAATTAAGAACTCCACCTCTCTTTCGACAAAAAGGCCATGAAACTATTCAGGGAATACATCAGTATAATCCCTCATGATGGGAATATCTTCAAGCATGATTCTCTCCTTTGTCTCAATCATTTGAGTGAGATAAACATGATCATAAGCTATTAATATCCACAAATGATATTATGATTTAGAAGGATATTCATCTTCCTCCTTACACTTTTATTAAAATAGAAGATACTTTGGGATGTGAAGAGTGGTCTCCCTTTCCCAATAATTGATGTTGGATTTATATAATGATAGCCAATTCAAGCCCAATATAGCATCAAACTCCACCAAATGGAGTATTAAAAGATTCATTGGGAGGTTCAGTCGACATAATTTAACTGGGAATGACTTATATACATTAGAATCAATAATTTCCCCATTTTCTATTCTCACAGTTAACTCAATATCCAAATGTTGTGGTAGCGATTGAGTAGTTCCACTAAACTTTAAATATATGAAATTAAGTGTAAAAAAGAATCAAATAGTATGTTTTATATTCTTGAATGAATATCCATTGTATATGTGACCACATCATTATCCAGATCCACCTCAGCAGTAGCGATATCGTATTCATTTCCTTGTTTCTTTGGAGGTTGTGGTGGATTGCATTTAAAAACATTGGGATTAGGGTGTTGGTTTGCAAAATTACCATGTTCCTTGAAGTTGAAACACTATACTATAAGTTGATTTTTGAACTGAACCTTCCTTTATTATTCCACATTAGTAGAATTATCTATATCCATTCGGCAGTTCTTAGCCAGATTCCCCATTCTTCCACATTTGAATCATTTCCTAGTTCCCTTCAAATAGTTCCCATGATGCTTCTTCCACAAATTTTGACATGTAGGATGTTCAGGCTTCATTTCATCATGATATTTATTTTATGATCCAACCATATTAGTCTCCATTTTATGATTTTTTTTCATTGTTCTCTTGAGACCATTAAGAGTCTCTGATTTCCATTTCATCCTTGAGGGAACAACAGAACATCTCCCCATAAATTTCAAAGTCCCGAATCACCAAATCTTTTCATATACATGTCTTTAGTCTGCTAAAGAAGTGATCCACCTTTACTTATGTGTTCACGATAAATCTAGAGGGATATATTGCAATCTTTGTAATGTTTTCTTCATACACCCTGATAGACTCATCCTTATTCTTCTTAAGTTTGAGGAACTCTATTTCCATTTGGATGTGGAGGTTTCATGGAAAATATTTATTAAAAAACATTTCCTGAATTCTACACAATCCATGGAATCCATTTCCTCCTTCTACTTTGTATTTTTTATTAGTGTCCACCACTGATCATCTTTCCCATTCAAATGATAGACCACCAACACAATTTTCTCTTCTTCTAAGAACTAGAGGACAAATAATATCTTTTAAATGGAGTTAATCCATTATTCTATGAGGAGGGGATCGAAAGATCCACTATTCATGGGAGGCCTTTACCGCATTATGGATTCAATAGAAACATTCTATTTCATTGTACAATGAGGGATTTACACATGATTCATGTTAGTAGTCATAACTTTAGAGAGTTGTGTATGTAATGACACAATGTTTTGAGCACCTATTCCTATCATATTTGGAATTTTATTTAGGAAATAATCACATTTTCTATCACTTTATTTTTTGGCACATGTTAATCTATTTCTCACCATTAGAAAAGAAAAAAGAAAGTGAAATTATAGGGATTGAATTATTATCATGATAAAAGGAAACTTTTGAACATAATGGGATAAAATTGTAGTGTAAAAGTATAACCTAAATTGTGATTATCAAGGTTCCAATCTAGGTTATCCAGGATTTGTTTCCTAACTTATATTGTAAAGGAAATTATATTTTCTCCCTTAATTATGGTTTTCAATGAGATTTTTAATTTACCCAATCATATCTTCTATGAGTGTCAAACCAGGTGACCATTAAGGGTCGTTGTTGTATCCTAGGTTACCTTAAGTTAGGCCCAGAACACCTTGTCATAGTTTTCACTCCAAGGTACATCTGTGTTAGAACCATGTCCACATATAGTATCCATATAGGGATATTTGTTTTTTTATAAATCACTTACTCTATACTTACCAAAATTTTGGGATTTTTTTCTCATATGTAGTCTTTTCTAAGGGTTATTACCAAAATTATTTGTTCCTAGTCTCCAAGAATAAAAAAAAACTTTTATATGATACCAACATATAAACCTTATCCTTTTACACAAATCATTACATGATCTTAATCAAAATTAACCATCAAATTACAAAAGGATCGTAAAGTCTTGTGTCTTGGAAGATTAGGTACATAAAATTGAAAACGTGGAACTATATAAAACATTTATTTATTAAACGTTAGTTATGATCACCTAACATACTTTGATCTCTAACATCTATGTAGGATAACCTGGGGATAACATGAATAAAGGGATGATCTAAAAATCCCAGTAAGTGAATAAACAGTGAAATAAATCCTAGCACACTGGTTAGAATTCATAACATAATGATATAAAAAGGAATGAAACATAATTAAATGTAATAAATAATAACATTGTATCATATAATAATGGATTCATAGTAATGTTTTATAAACATAAATCATGAATTTAGCATAATTCGAGGCTCGTTGCACATAGAGGATCATGAGTCATAGCTCATTGCACATCGATGAGCACGAGTCAATGCTACCACCAAAACAATTTCACATGACATATCATGTGAATAAACATTACCTAATGCATTGGAGAACTATCTAGGAACATCCATAATTACATTTTCTTGAATATTCTTTCTACATAAAAATCAAACATAAGAAATCAAACATAAACATAAGGGTTACCCATGAAAAGAATTGGGTATCATAATCCTGTCAAAAGCATAATAAATGTGTGTATCATAAAAGTGTCCCTGAAGAAAATGAATTATATCATTAATGAAAATTAATAAACTAATATAGTAATATATCCTAATAAGAGATGTCAATCTAATGTGAAAATAATGTTTAAGAAACTTTGGGAAATAAAATATTTTTGTACTGTTAAGGGAAATATTTTCGAGATTATATAAAATGGAAAAGGAATAATAGTTTTTATAAATCCAAAATTGAACCAATAGAGTTTTTCATTATAAAAATGGTGATTTTATAAAAATAATGGTTGTTTAAAATAGATTATGGATCACACTTTAAAATGTGTAAAAATTCGGGAAGTTTCCTTAAACCGGCTTTCTTATCAGGAAAAATTTAGTATGGAAACTTTTATAAACATGTATATTCCAAAAAAAGAATTAATGGATATTGATACATGAGTTTGTAACATTTAAATAGAGTTTAAAAGATTTAAATACAAATATAATATAATTTCATTTGGGTAAAAAAAGAATTAATAACTTGAAGGAATAGTGGTGGTCAGGGTAGAATACCTTACCTTATGTCTGAAACAATTCTGCACTCAATCTTAATGTCTTGAATAATCAAATTAGATTTGTTATGTAATAAGTAAAATACCATTTAAAAATGTATTTGATTTGGTATAATTTTATAATTTTTATTTATTTCACTTTTCAGTTGGTTATTAAATTCAATTTCATCATTTGGGAGCGTTGATTTTCTTGGTTATCATTATCAATTTACTTATATATGAGTATATAGAATTATGTAGAATGAGGATAGTTGTACAAAACTGAACTTATATGTTATTAAATAATATATATAATATTAAAATACCATTTTTCCATAATTGAGGATTATTCATTAGATAAATCATAAATCATAATTGTTTATATTAATTTATCATTTTTTATCACAACAAACTCATCTTATTTTATAAATTATTATCATGTGTAAAAAATGATTTCATATAATCAAATAAGATATAATAAATATATTATAATCTATTTCAAAAAAAAAATTGTTTCATTACCAGCCTTGGAGATGGAATTTAATGATAAAAGCATGACATCCATGAAGGTGGTAAATCGGCACCTCAGAGATGATGTTTTCATTCTTAAAGTAAAAGAGGGAGGAGAGGATATTTGATGAATAATTATTCCATAAACATGATAACATTATATTATATATAATATTCTTGAGTTTTAATTACCTTTGAATGAGGGGAGGTGAGGAGAAAAAATAAAATAATGAAACATGAAAAGAATTTGAAATAAAATCGAAGAGGGTTTTACCTTTTGAATACTTCTTCTTAAGAACCTCCTTATGTGATTGGTTTTGGTCTTTTGTTTAGACCAAAATCTCTTGTTCATGGGGAATATGTTTGGGAAGATTATTGGGTATAATATAGAAAGGTTTCAAGGCTTCGGATGTACGAGGATAAGGGGTGGTGAGGGGTGGTATTTATTGTGGCGGAGGGGCGGTGTTTTCTCATTATTTTATTCAATATTTTAGGATTTTTCTCAAGATGAAAAATATTTCTGATTCTTGAGACTAAATAGAGTAATTTTTTCATGTGAATTAGAAAAAAAATTCACCTACATCATCCATTACCCATGTATGACTAAAAAATTCATTTCTTTACATATACTATAAATTACTGTATTTCACTCTTCACCAAAAATTAAAGTATTTCAGAAAAATCCCAAAAATTCTCTCTAACAATTTCTTGATGAGAAGAATTAAGAAATGACTTAAATTTTATGAAAATAATTTTCTAAATATGATAAATTTATTTTCTAATAAAAAATATTATTTACTTTTAGAATAAAAATTTTAAATTAAAAACTACTTTTCTAACACTTTGAAAAAATTATTAAGGTCTCATAAAATTATATTATAATGATAATATATACAAAACTAATTTATGGATAAATTTTATAAATATAAATATAAATATAAATTTTTAAATTAGTCACCAATTTGTAGTTAAATGTTTATGACTTATAAAAATACCAACAATTAATCAATAATATTTAAAATATTTACATACTTATACTATGTTATACTTATATCATATTGGAACTTATAATATGGTTAAATTTTATTTATAATTTAATTGGTGAGGTTACTATTACATTGGATGGTTGATATTCAAAAGGGTTACATTACTATTCTAAATGTCAAGTTACTATTTCATTGGTATATATTCCTTTACTTCTATAAATACCTTTTATTTCATGCATTAATCATTTATAAAGTTTTTATTGGGTTCTTATGGTGCTTTTATGTGATTGTACTATATGAAATAATTATAATAAGGGAATTACATTAAATAAAACATTGGGTCATTACATCTGGACACTATACTCACACATCAGACTACCTTTCCTAAGTCTCCTCTAAAACATGCCCATGCTGCCACTTTACTAAAACCATAAGTATAGTCCTACCATAGAGAAAAGTCTCACAATGGTCCACAATCTATATCAAATTATCCTCAAATAACACATCTACAAAAATCTATATGACCTCGATGTCTACTACATGAGAAGGGTCAAGATGATATATTTGAACCTTCAACACATGAAACACATCATGAGTGGAACTATAGCACTGTGGAAGGGATAATCAATATGCCACTTGTTTGACCCTTTCTAATATTTCAATCAGACCAAAAAAACCTGGGTGTTATATTTCCATGTTTCCTTAATTAGTTTTCCCCCAACCTAGAATACACATAAAGGAAGAAAATGACCAAACTCAAACTCTAGAGCTCATCTTTGATTTTCATCATAATTTATCCTACCTTCTCGTCATGGTCATGAGCCACCTCTTGACTAAATGAACTTACTCAGACATCTCTCACACGAGACTAAGTCTAACAAGCACTAAATCACCTTCCTCGAACCAAAATTGTGTAAAATCTAACTTCTAGCCATACAAATCCTTGAAAGTTTTCGTTTGAATCGATTCGAAGAATATTTTATTAAATAAAAACTATATGATTTCCATATTCTGCCCCCAGAAAACAAAAAAAATAAAAAACAAATGCTCTTAACATATCCTCTAGAATCTAAATAGTCAACTCAAATTGACCATCATTTTGAGGATGAAAGGTTGTTCTCAAAATAACCTTCAATCCCAAAGGCTTCGAAATACACTAGTAGAACTGAGATATGAAATGGGGATCTCTATCAGGAATGATAAATCTAAAAACACTGTGTAACCAAACTATCTCGTGCACATAGATACTGCACATATCATCAACAATGAAGGTGTGCCTAATAATCAATAAGTTGGTTACCTTCATCATTTGATCTATGATCACCCATACTACATCATTCCAATGGTTTTACCTGGGTACTATTATCAAAAAAAATCATAGTGACATCATCCCATTTCCACTCAATAATGGGAAGAGGCTACAACGCCCCAATAGGTCTCTGAGGCTTGTATTTCACTTATTGACAGGTGAATCATCTTTCCGAAAATCCCACTACCTACATCATCATTCCTAACCATTAGGTATATCTATGGAGATAATGATATGTTATTTTCATGCTAAGATATACTTCCCACATAGAAGTATTAGTCTCTCTCATCATCTCTTCACAAAAACCTGTAGGAACCCATAATCGACCAAAGAAAATAATATAATAGTCGCTGCTAAGAGACCATCCTACTGATGTCTCCCCACCATTTAAGTTGTTTCTCATAAATAAGCCCATATGATTAGATTACCACTCTATATTAATACATTCAATAAGAACAGGTATGACAGATGTTGAAGATATATCTACTCATCCTTGGGACTCTTGAACATCAATATGCATGTCTATAAAGAGTTCCAGCATCCACCACTCATTGCAAGACTCCCACACAACCTCTATCTTTGCCTTTCAGATCAAGGTATCAGAAAAAAAAATTTCCTTTCTTAGTGCATAATCTATCTTAATGTTGTGAGACTATAGATACTTGAACCACCTCCTGTACCAAAGGTTTAGTTCCCACTAATAAAATATGTACCTGGGGCTCTTATGGTCCATGTACACCACAAATAACTCACCCATATGATTATGTGTCCAAAATCTCAGGGCATATACCACATCAGCTAACTCAAAATTGTGAGTATGATAATTCCTCTCATACGGTCTAAGATTTATAGAGTTATAAGTAACCACTCGATCCTCCTGCATCATAACTACTCCAAGTCTTACTTTGGATGTGTCTCAGTACACATTGTATGATTTACCCATCATAGATAAAGAACGTATTGGTTTTGAGCTCAACATACTCTGAAATTCCTAAAAATATCCCAATAAGCATCTGACCAAAAACAATTCTCCACTTTCTTGGTCAGCCTCGACATCGATGCTTCCATATGAGTTAATTCTTGGATAAAAAACTAATAATAAACTTTTATAAAAATAAAACTCTAAATATCAAATACATTCTCGGGCTGCTCCCAAGATACCACAGCTTTAACTTTCTCTAGGTCCACTAACACTCCAGTCATTGAAATGACATAGCCAAAGAAGTGCACTTTTTCAATCTAGAAAGTTCATTGGGTTAGTTTTTCATAAATCTGAGGCTCTCATAATGTACTCAAGATTATATTTAGATGTTGGGAATGATCATCCACTAACTGAGAGTAAACTAAGATTTCATTGTTGAAAACTACCAAAAACCTATCCAAGAGGGGATGAAATACCTAATTTATCAAGGTCATGAATATTTTTGGTTCCTTTTCAAACCAAAAGGCATCACTATGAACTCATATAATTCATACCTACACCTAAAATAATTTTGAGGTATGTTTTATGGTCTCACTATAAACTTGTGGTCTCTTAGTCTCAAATCAATCTTGGAGAAGATCTTAGCACCTATCAACTTATCGAAGAGATCATTGATGTGTAGAAAGGGATACCGATTATTGAATATCATCAGGTTCAATCTATGTTAATACAAACATAGTTGTGAAGTCCCATAACCCTTCTTAGAAAAGAGAATTGGATAACCCAATAGAGATATACTAGGATGTACGAAACCTTTAACTTCCACCTCTACCAACAAGATATTAAACTTATGAATCTCTTCTTGGACCACTTTGTAAGCTAGGATATAAACTGGTTATACTATTAGAACCAACTCAATAATTAAATTGATCTCTCTCTTGTGTGATAAGTTGTAAACATGCCATGAATGACATGAATAAAATGGTCTACAACTAGAAAAAATGTATACTACTATATCCATCCGTCTTCCAGAATAAGGATTTCTATTTGATTTTTGAGAAAAGTCAATCTACATTGAATTGACCATCCATGACCAGCCTAAAGATCAAAATCACCCTAGTGAGAATAGATTTCTCCTTCTATAGATAGAAAGGTAACTATACTTCATTAATTGTTGATATGTTCCTATTTATCAAACTATTATATTCATACCAAGAATCAAATTGAATCCTTTAATTTCCAACATGAATGGTTCCTAAACGAAATTCTAACAACCAATATCTTGTGAAATATTTTTTTCATTTATTATTCTCTAACGACACTCTAAATGGTGTATTGATTGTTAAGAAATCATCCAAGAATTCCCCAAACAAGAAAAACTATTCAAAAAATGAGAATATAAAAAAGGAATGTAATTCTCCAATTTCAAAAAATATAAAATAAGTCATAAATGATATAAGATTCATACCACTCATGATAGAAAGTAATGATCCACACTAGTAGGGGTAGACTGCATAGGGTGTAGCTAACTTTCCCCTCTTCATTTGGATTTAGTCTCACTTCCCTAAGCTATAACCTCTATCGGGTACTACCACACCTACATTGGGGTACCACATCCCCTACCTCGACCAGTTCATCCTGTAGAACTCTATCTTTCTATCTATTAAGGGGTAGCTGAGTCGTTATAAGACTATAATATATGTCCCAATCCCCCACCACTACTTTTCAATGATAAGTTCCTAAAAAATATAATGATGACCTAGTTGACTATAATCATGACAATCCAAGGTGGGATATATACACTAAGTTCATTTGTGGCCTAACATTCAACACTAATAAAACTTCTAGGTAACATTATCTTGAGATGGATTCCCAATTCCCTAATTTCTATGCCCACTATTTCATTAGTAATAACTATTATAGTGTTTCTTCTTTCCACTAGAGGATGATCTCCCAGGTCACCCTACTAAAACATCTTGTTCATTACTTGGAGACTCTCTCATATTCCCTTTTTTTGATGAGTTATAGATTCATCAGATCTTAAAAATACTAAAGATAAATACATTCATCTATGACATGATCTCATAGCAAAGCCCATCTTGAAAATTTCTCACACAAGAGATCTCATCAATTGATAAGGCTGGTGAAATGCAAGCCAATTAATCATCGATCATTGTCCATTAGTGACATTTTATCATGTGTTATATGTATGAACTTGTGATCCTTATCATCCCTCAATTTATTTGGATAGAAGTGGTTCTGTTACATAGCCTTGAATACCATCTTGGATAGCTCCACTTACTTCTCAAATTACTCTGGAATGTATCAACAATGCATGGAAGGTCCATTGTAAGTGTGTGCAGTATGCTTCACCCTCCTATACACAAGAGAATAAAGATTATTAAAGATCTTATAGAATGACCCAATCCATAACATGTATAAATTGGGGCCTCACTCCCCAATGAATGTAAGTCGATGCTGTAGAAAAAAAATCTCTCATCAGTTCATACATCAAAGGCACAGTGAAACAGTATCCCTTTCCATGGATCACATGACCTTAAAACAGCTATCGATAAGATGAACATACATCTAACCATCAATATCTATAGGAAGGTTCCACTTGTCTTTACTATGATAATACTGATTTCCACTCTCTTGGTGTACATTTTTATGATGAAAATGATGCATTTTGCCAACAAGACAAAAAAATCCTTAAAACTTAGTGTAAAAATAATGTCAACCTCAACAGGTGGAATCGACATAGAAAAACTAGTTAATGGATGAATTAAAAGCGTTTTAGAATGACATAATAGTTCTTTCATTTTTATTTATCTGATATAAAAGGTATCTCATTTAAAAGTTCATATAGGAAATTATATATCACATTTGATAAATATATCTTTATCATGAACAATACATGTTAAGATATTTACCTATGTACCTATCATGATGCATGCATACTCAGATCATGTCATACCAAGACAGGAGTTGACATCTCAATAAATAATAACATCACACAACATGTTAATCACCCTTGGTTAAATATCATTAAACTATAACAAGAGAACATCATAATTGGAAATCTCATACCTGGGTACTCAGGTTTTCCCTTAAACATGGGTTAGCTACTCCAACACACAATATTGTTACCATGTCCTGACATATCCTAGTCTCCTTTATACCTTTCCCAAATATTAAAATAATAGAAAAGAAGAACTTGAGAACCTCTAATACCACTTTGTAACATCCCCTGATCTAGCACTCTATCACATGGACAAATTAGGTTGTTTATGAGACCTCAAGTGTGCCTTCCCATATTCCAGTGGTTGTTGACTAGAAGTGGGGCGGAAATAATGTATTTGGGAGAAAATAAACCCTCTTACAAAGCTAAAATATATTTTAAATAAACAAATATCATAGTAACATAAATAGAAGAAACAATTTATCATGCAACTAGGATGTAAAAAAGAGGAATTAATTAGTAAAATAATTGTGAAATACGTATTGAGAGGATGTAATGTATCTAAATTTAAAATTAAATTAATTCAAATTAAATAACCATCTGACACAAATAAACTCAAATAACCTCAGTCCCAAAACCCATGTTAGTATTATATCCAAAATCATTCCCATATAGTAAGAAACAATAAGTAAAAAGGTCCCTTTCTCTTTTCCAAACCTTCATCCATATAATCTCCTATGGTACTAAATGGTATCCTAAATAGGGTGTGAATGAAACTCAGCAGGTCGAAACCACTATGTCTAACCAAAACTAGTATGATAATAATTGCATGTAATAAAGTGGTGAAGTGGTGTATTAATTAATCAACATAATATAATAAAACAATCAACTTATTTTGATTCCATGATAGAATGCCTTTGATCATGTTGCAAAATCATGCCAACAGTAACCACATATCCATAGAAAAATAAAAAAACCAGGAAGATCCCACTATATAAGCATTTTTGCATCCAAGAATATCCTTATATATAATCATTACAATGTAAAACTAGGCCACACCCACTATATAATCATTACAGCATGAATCAGGTCCAATACCATTATATAAGAATTTTAGCATCCCAAGCATAGCCCTCTGTAAAAGAATTTTAAAATATGGGTCACGCTTTCTATATAAGAATTACAGCATGAAACATGGTCAATCCCTCTATATAATAATTACATCATCAATCTAGTTTAGTCCCACTATGGGATCATTACATCATAAATCTGGTACAATCCCTCTATATAATAATTATATCATGAAACTCAACAAATTTCATAATAGTAAGGATAGCATAATATTATGTCATTTGTCTCGATGGTTAATTATAAAAAATATCATTTTTATTTCATTTCAAAATTTACTTATATATCAAATTATCACCAATAATTGTGATAAATAAAAATTATTTTCAAAAGCGATTCAATATCAAGTAATAACCTAAGCTCTCATGTTATGATAAACTCACTATAATCCATTATCTAAATCATTATTATTCAAGGTTTCTCCCACCCTACAAGTAGTCATAAGCTTGGTCACATAAACATTGAATCCAAAAGATCCAAGGAATTATAAAATTCTTGATTTATCATATTTGATAATGAAATTAATTAAGGTTCACATTATCTTAGCAAAATAGCAATATTTCACATCCTTTTCAATTAAATAGACCATGGGTTTAGGTTTTTTATCACCAACCTTAAACAATGATCAACAAAACACTTCCAATAATTAATATCGACATGAATGAAGGTTGAGAAAATTTCAAGAAGAAAAGTATATCAAAAAATTCATAGATCAACATTGGATTCCAAGGTGGTCAAATGTTTTCACTACCACAACTAGAGAACCATGGAAGAGAAGGGAAAACCAAATAAATTAACTCTCAAGATTGATTTCTTGAATGGGACATCCAAAATGGAGGATGGAGCTCTAAAGTCACCTAGGGTCTAAGATGGGTGGATATGCATAAGAGGAATGAGAAACATAAGTGCATCATGTTTTCAAAACCACCAATTTTGAGAAGTACATTGCATGTAAATGATGTACATGCCATATAATTATCAATTTATGAGTATACTTAAAATCAAGTCACCTCAGTTGATTCTAACCCTACTCAAACATTACACATCATGAAATATATATTCACAACATGTGACCAGTTCATGTACTATATCCCCTTCATGACATCTACTTAGTGACAGTTAGATGTGTTATAACTCATTTACATAGCACTTAATGTCTTTCATGCAGCATTTAGCACCATCTTCAACAAAATATCATGAACCACATCGTAATCCTTAAAATCTCACAAGAAACCTCATAATACTCTTTTACATGTTTATATCTAGAATCCAATAATTCAAAAAAAAACATACATCACTAAACTTTAGGTAATTTCACATGACAAAAGATCTCAGTCTCTGAACATGGTTCAACAACCAATTTTTAATTACCACAAGAACCCAAACGGAGGATGTTCAATGAAAAACTAAAAGAGGGGAATTCCTAGAAAAAGAATGGATCTTAAAATAGTCACTCTCATGATCTAGAATTTAAATCTTATGAAAAGGTGTCTCTAAGAATTCCACCATGGGATAAGGTGGTGGTATTTGGAAGGTAAGGAAAACTGAACCCAAGATATATAGGTACCATTGAAATTATTTATCATATCAAGACCATAGCTTTCCAATTTTCACTTACGTGAATCCTCTGTCAAGTTTATGATGTACTATTTGTTTATCTCTTGAGGATGCATCACATGTACTAAACTAATTGATCATACCACTAGAGCGTGATCTTTCTTATGAGTAACAATAGGTGGAGATTTTGTATTTTTGGTAAAGTGTTAGGAAATAAGACTACTCATCTTAATAATGTTTTGTTTCAAACCCACCAAATAATAAAAATTTTGGTGGAATCAGGATGATATGATGACATTGAAGTATCCTCTCATTCTTGTATTATAGTGACAAATTTCAAGGTAGAAATTCATTTTAAGGGGGTATATTGTTAAACCATAAGAATGTTATGAATATTTTTTGATGAAATTTAATTTCTCTAATATCTTTTTTTACACACAACACTGAGTTTAATTAACCATGAAAAATTAATAATATTATTATTTAAACATGGTCATTATTACCCATATGTAAAACATAGAGGGATGAACAGGAATAAACAAATTTTTAAAAATTAACTATAATGGATTTATATAAATATATAATTTTGAAAAAATTACTAATTTTTTGTAAAGTCTTTATAAGCCATGGAAAATATTTTTTCACAAAAAAATTATTCGTATTTATTTTTGTGAGAAAATAATAAAAACTTAATTGATACTTTTTAAAACTTTATTTGAAAAAATTAAATTAATTTTTGGAATCAACATTATAAAATTATCTTTGGGTTAATTTTTTTGTATTTTTTCGAAATGACGAATTTTTTGGTGAATAGTTAAAAACATTAGTTTTTATTGAAACCTTCTTTTTTATTTAAATAATTTAAATGTTTAAATATTATTCAAAATGGTTTAATATAATAATGAGTTTACCATGTGTTAAACTAAAAATATAATGATTAAAATGAACTATAAACATGAAAACAAAAATATATAGTTATGTTTAGACCTTATAACCAATATTATTCTATAATTATTCATTGTTTTCCTATTTTATGTAAAAAATTTGGATACACTTTCATCTTTTTTTCATAATTTGATATGTGTCCTCTCCCCCACTAATAAAATGCCACCCAATCTCCTCTCCCCTTCACACTTACAAAACCATTTGTTTTGGCCAATAACTACCCAAATATATTCCTTACTTTACACCATGCATCCTAAAGGCATTATCTTTATTATAAAACCCTCCTAAGAAGGCTTTAGGTATACACCTTAAGATGTTCCTTGAAGAAGATGTAAACTTCTTAAACATGATTTTTTTGTTTTCATTATTCTTCCACCTCATTAAAAATTATTCTATATTCATAACATAATAAACCCATTTTCTAACATATATTAATATTTTATAATTTTAATTTCATGACCAATATATGTATCTTATTCTATGAAATGGGTAATGAAACTATCAATCATGTGTACAAAGTACTACCACCCTACAAACTAATGTTATTCGTTTCCCATCGCCAACTCAAAAAAATAGATATAATAATGTATTTAATGTTAATATATGATATTTATGATATTATTATACTTCTGGAATTATAATATCACATATACCTTCATACATTCCATTATGTGGGAATAAAATAGCATCGCTCATGGGTATGTAAGACTATCACCTCATGAAAAGATGGGATTTATTTTTCACTTACACTTCATATAGAAGGTAATAATGGTAAATTTAATGATCATATAAAATATATATGACAAAAATTATTTTAAAAAGATAATATATAATTTAACTTCTTTTGTTTTCATCTTTTTTGAAAATGGAAACAACATCCATGTATACGTATGGCCTACCGTCTCCTTATATAGTGTAAATCATTTTCCATATCAAACATTAATTGATTCTTATAAATACTTATATAATTAATATATATATATAACTTATATCATGGTTGAGAAATTATTATGGAACAATGCTAAAAATTAATGGATCAATGATACCAAACCAAAAATACAAGAAAAATGAATAATTGATTACCCAAAACATCATTTTAAAATGTTATTGTTAATAAATGAGTAATGAAAGGACATAAGTAAATCATATATAGTATGATAAATATTACTATGGTTATTTAAAATATTTATTGTAAAACTATTTTTATTATATAGTATTTTCTAATGTGTGTGAAGGAAGTCAAGACTTAACGTAATGTATTTTGTCTCAAGTTGTCTTCTTTGGGACATATGTCATGTTATGCACCTCTCTTCTTTTATGAGGTCTATATAAATCCCATTTGATATGTTATATATTTATTTATTTATTATCATGATGTTTTGAAGTTAGTTTTAATGTTTTTATTTAGTGGGTCTTACAACTAAAAAATTTCTAAAGTGGTAATGGTTTGATGTATTTATCTCATTGTTTATCAGGATTTTTTGTGATTATGATTTTGATGATGAAATATTTTAATATTTTTATGAATAAATTCATGAATTTTATTCTCAGATTGTTATTTCTTCAGAATATATTTTATCCCTTCATTTTCCTCTCTTTATATACAAAAGATAACAAAAGAAAGTATTTAATGAAAATATACTTTATTTCTCTCTTAGATCAAAAACAATTTTTCTTTCATATCAATGTTTTCATAAAATGTTTTGAAGAAGTATTTAAAAATATTCATTGATTTTTTTGTGGACCCCAAGCCACAAACCTAGGAAATGCTTCTACACTTATAGTTTGCTATTAACTATGATATAATTTTTCTCTACCCAATTTTACCCATTTTATCAGCCTCATCATATAACCTCTTGGGCCTCAACTAATAGCTTGGTTTCATTCCTAACACACCATAGGATATTAATAAATAAGGATTCTTATCAGACTAATGACTGCCTCCATTGGCCAACGCATGTTCTTTCAGTTCCTTTTTCCCTCACTCACACACACCTTGAGAAAATTATAAAAAGGTTTCTCATCCTAGGCACTACTAATAGGAACACATTCTTAACTATAGAGTACTGATCATGTTAGATTACAAAAATAAAGGTGCACCTTGTTGACTTGGGTAGTAAAATTTTTCACTTTAAGAACCCCCTTTCTAGGGGTGTTACAATATCTAATACAACAAGGTGTTTATAAAACTTGTTCATTTTCCATGGGTTATGATATGATGAAATGATGAAATGTTTATGAATATTGTTTATTTTCCATGGGTTATTCTATGAAAAAATGTTTACTAAAACCATTTATTCTCATAGGTTATGATAAGATGAATGTTTTATGATCATTTGGCACACAAATTTATCTTTTATGTGATTAGTGGGACCCATATCTACCGTCATTTAATTGGGTAATGATTAATGTTATATGAGATTAAAGGGTACATAGGAGGTTATCTCTTGCTTGAAATCTAGTACATAGTAGGTTATCCCATGACCAAAGTATTTTCATGTGTTATTATCTCAATAATAACATGTTATGAATGAATTTATGGATATCCTTACATATGTTTTTATATCCTTATGCGTATTCCAGAAATATATATCTTATACTTATTATATGATATCATGGAGCATGTTTTTTTGTTAATTTATGATCCATGTCTTATGAACTTATATTATTTATTCCATGACTCGTTTTTATAATATATTATGTGCATGGTATGTTTTTTAAATGTTATTCCCATGTTATCATACCCTTGTTCACATGTTATGTTGATATATCCCTTGTTTACCCCTACTGACCGTCTAATATCACACATTATTATGTTTCCTTTTCCCATGTTATGAAGAAATTCATTATATATGATATTTCTAATAACTGTTCTAGTTATGCTAAACTTAGTGGGAGATGATGTAGATCACTTATGTACTAGATGAAAATTAATCCTTGTTTATAAAGGAACTATACCTAAACCATTATATCATGGATCATTATGTTATTTAATGAATATTAATTTATTAAGATTTAATATTTATGTATGGTAAGTTTGGGTATTTATAGGAATTTAATAATATGGAATGGTAAATAACTAAAAAACAAGTCATTTAATAAATAACTTGAGCATGAAATGCATCTATAAGTAATAATAAGTATATTAATCTTATAAATAATAATAACTGAAATCTCAATGAAGGAAATTTCTATTGTTATATTTCAATATCTCAAATATCATGATATCTTTACAATCAAATCCTTGTGGTAAGATAGATTAATTGATGGGTAGGTATATACCAAAACCCATTTAATAAGGTTATCTTACTGGCCTGTCTCATGAGACCTATTGATCCATCAAGGGGATATCTATAAACATTTCCCACCAATAAATACTTGTCATATATATTAATCATATATTTAATGGTCAACTTAATTCATAAATAGAATTCATTTTCAATAAATATCTGAATTTAGTAAATAATATATAATATTAATATTTCCCAAGTCAATATAATATCTTTCATAATAAAACATTTTATATAGAAATGGTATATAGTTAAGTCAATAATCATATCCATGATACAAAGAATTTGTATGTTTAAGTAAAATTTAATGTTTATTATCACAAGAAAGTTAATTTTTATGATAAAGTGATTGACCAAAGAATAATAAGTTATAAAAGTTGTCCATAAATTCACTAGAAATATAGTTTTTTTTTAAATAATTTCCTTTTCGTAAATAAAGGAGATGAAAGTGAAAATTTTAAATGTTTTTCCATTGTTTTTTTATTTTTAAAACAATTTGAAACTTATAGAAGAATCTCAATATCATAAAATGGTTACGGTGGTAGGAAAGTCAGTTAACATCGTATACTTTAAAATAAACATTAATTTGGATTTATATAAATAATCCTGATGATGGATCTTCCAAAAAACATTATACATATTCCTATAAAACAATTTAAAAATTATTGGGTAATATAATATATCCTTAATAATCATTTGTGAAAATAATATGGACATTTTTAATACAACTTTGAAAAATTTGGACTTGGAAGAAAAATATACCCGATTAAAACAAAAATAAGATTGGGTTTTATTTTAAATATTTACGTGAATTCTGGTATTTCCAATGAGATATAAACTTGGAATAAAATATATAAACTCATTAAATATCCAAAGGATATGAAAATAGATTGATTTTATGAGTGAGATATTATAAGATTCCTTTAATGATAATAAGAGAAATACCAAAATGGTTGCTTTTAAATTATAATCCATTGAATGAATAAAACCGATTTAAAACATTAATAATATTTATTAAATATATATTCATTTTTAATATATAAAATTCCTAGTATATTCAACACATAAAAATAAATAAGTGTGTAATACCGAATATGTCTCCATGGAGTAGAAATTGAGACAATATCCCTTAAAAAGATCATATCATCGAAGTGATTATTTGTGAATAACATAATTCCAAAAAAACTAATGGAATTAAAAAATAGTACAATCAAATAATATTTCATATATATTCATTTTATAACATATTAAATGAAGTATAATTATAACCTAATTAATGAAAATTAAGTTAAGAAACCCCTTACCACACATTTGAATTTCATCATAAGTGATTTTAACCTTCTATATAATAGATTTTTGTGTATTATACTTGCATAAAAAATAATATAATTATATATAATATCATATATGATTAATTTATAATATATTATCACTAATTTGTTGGAAATATTTTATTATTATCATTATTTTGGGTGTTAACTACTTTTTTTTCATGATAATTTTGGTTTGGTAGTTCTAGTCCTTATAATTTGATAATGATTCCATCGTATCAATAATTTTAATAATAATATAAATATCAAACATATTCATTATATATATTTATATTATTCTATAAAATGTGTAGATATAAAAAGGAATTATATTGTTCATGGAGACGGTATGCCATACCTATGCATAAATGTTATTTTCAATTTTCGAAAGGGGGAATGGAAGTAGAAAATGCTTGTCACATAATCATAATTACATATAATTATATTTACGATATCATTTTTGTTATTTTCATATGTGTACAGCAGAATTAGAGGAAGTGTAACAATAAATAAATTTGAAATTCGGTCAATATTGTTACGTCTTCTTTAGTAGAATTCATTTAGAACCTTTCTTAAGGACCCTTGGATTCGTCTTTTAAGTGAAAAACTCTAAAAAATTTTAGGGAAGTTTAGAAAATAATTGGGATGGGTTTTTCCAAGATATCTGGTTCAATGTGGTGTAATGAAAAGAGATAAGGGGCGTCCTTTTATAAGTGAGGGGTGGGGAACTCTTGTAATTTTTCCAAACAATAAAACAAATTATTTTCAAGTTCAGTTAAAAGTTATTTAAAAAGGTCATAAATTCTAATATAAGTAGTATACGGTCCTAATATAAGCAGGAAATAGAATTTATATAGGTTTATATATCATTTTAAATGATATCATTTTAAATGATATCATTTTGATTAACTCATTTGATAACTTTTTTTAAATTTAACAACAGTAAGAAATTTTTCAATATTAAAGGGTTATAATTTTACTTATAAGGTAATAACTAGATAATAAATTGAAAAGGAATGGAATTTTTTATAGTCTAGTATCCCCTTAGTATTATTTCAGGTTATTTATGATTTTTAGATAATTTAATAAAATATTACTTTCATAAAATATTATTAATGTCATTTTTGACACTATTCATTTAATTTAGCTTTAAAGACATCAAAAAATATGGAGTTAAAATAAAAACACTCAAAACATCCATAATATTCTATATTTATCTATCAAATTTTTTGGTGACAATAACTCTTCCAAAAAATTATTACATTTAGAATATATAAAATCATTTACATGATTTTTCTATTGTTATCACAAGAACTGGGTTGGCGTTATGTGAGCATTTAAGGTAATTTTTCCATCACTAAAGATTAAAAATAAATTAACATGATAAAAATTTTAATTCAAATTTTAAATATAAATTTTTAAATGAACATATCCTTTTTTATCATTATGTAAAAAAATGATATATTAAAGTCAAGAGGGTGACATTTCTAAAAAAATTACTTACAAGAATATAAATATCATTATAAAAGGAAAATGGAATAAAATTGGCATATATTCATAGTTATTGTGTATATTGTAACATTAATATCATAAAAGTAAATAATTTTAGTTGTTGGATACATTTTTAATGCCTTATTACATTATTTTTAACCTTAATTACCTGATTTACCCTTTACAAAGGAGATGAATTTTTCCACAGTTACTATTTATAATGACAAAAAATAAAATAGATTTTTTTCCCAAAATTTAACCCCATTATTAAAAATATGGCATCCACATTCAATTTTAATCCTCTATAAGTTTCAATAATTAATTTAAAAATAATCCTGTAAAATGAGACAAAAAATAGTTTTCCAAAAAAATGTTTTCTTAAGCCTAATATTTGAGATATATAAAAATAATCTAAAATGTTGATCCAAATAGAAAAAATTATATTTATTTAAATGGAATATATCTTATATAAATTTAAATATAAGATATAATGAAACCTTATAAATATTTTTTTAAAAATAAGAAATCACAATTTTATAGAAATTGAAAATTTTCACAATTCACTGAAAAATCAAGAATTTTAGAACACTACCAAAATATCACCATAATTAAATTTTGATACCATGATTTTATAAATTATTTTCTTTTTATTAAATAAAAATCTCCAAATTTTGAGTAATTAATTATAATTTCCTTTCTCAAAATTTAACAAAATCATTTTTTAAGAAACTATGTTTCTAAAGCATAAATTTGATTTACTACAAATTGAGTATGTATTTCCTTAAAATGAATCATTAAATTTTTATTGATTATAAAAATTATACATTTATTTTATAATTAATTTCCTCAAATTCATACTCCCTAACTCCGTGTCTGTGTTATAACATTTAAATGATAATATTTTTATAATATATCTTAATTCATTTAAAGCTGGATGTTGCGTGTTAAGAAATATATTGAACACTTAAAATTATTTAAAGATAAATATATCTTTAAATATTATGATGATAAATTATAACCCCTTAAAATAAATTTTGACCATATAATTTTACACCTATCATCAAAGGTTCAACCTTTGTTGAAAACCCACATCATATATAAGGATAATGAAATTTATTTTGATAATATAAATTGAGAATCATAACAGTTACCTAAAATATCACATATTTAAGTTCCTAGATAAGGAAAGAGTTAATGGGAAGATAACATACAAGCCAAGATGAGAAAATAAAATCTAATGACTAAAAAAGAGTGATAGAGAATATATTCATGAGAAACATAATGACTATAAAACCATAAACCAATCAGGGGTGAAAATACCATAAACTATTAAAAAAAATAAGGTAAATTGATGACATTTTTATTTAAATATACTCTCCCTCAACTTGAGGTATTATTTTAATTCTGAAATATAGAATGCGAAATAATATACTTTCTTGACTTATTTCTATTTTATAATAAGAATTTCATCTTTTGGTTGTGCTTTGATCAATTTCCACATTATCTATTACTCTATGAAATTAACATTGAAAATGAATTTTTTTCATGTATGGTGCAATAAAATTAACTTTTAGGGGATCATAATAAATTTAAAAGAAATTAAATTCATTATTTAATTCTCCATTTATTTATAAAAAATTATTAGAACAGGTTATCCAATATGAATAAATCTTTATATAATGAAATAATATAATAATATTCAAAATTAAACAAAAAAAACAGGCGCTTAACATAGATCATTCCATAAATGAATTACCATATATCACAAATAACCATAATAACATAAGAATTAAATTAGTTTATAAACATAAATTTTATCTCATACCCTTCATCTTATATCAAAAAAAATATAATATCATTCTTCTAAAATAATCATTTATGTTAAACCTATAGGTTATCTATACCCCAACCAAATAAAACATCTACTGAAATATCCTTAATCATATCAAAATCCAAAAAATTAAAAAATATTTGATCCTATAATATGTTTTCCAATATCAACTTAAGAAATATACATCAACTCATTTAAATTAAAAATTTATACTAACCATGATATCATGTAGACTAGTGGTAGGTGCTTCACCCTTCTCGCCCTTCTATTGTGGGTTCAAGACCTATGGCATTGCTGGATGTGATGAGTTATCACCCATCATGTAGTTTGTATCTAGTTAAAATTGTTCTCATTTGATTTTATCAGGATTTCTTTGTTATTTTCTCGGTCTAGGGGTGATCAGGAATGCATCTTGGCCCATGTCATAGGTCCTCTTGGGTGCCTGAATCATGGGTGGCTCTGGATAATTCATCAAAAAAATAGTATTTGAGCCTAGGTTCTTGAAGCACCAAAGTTATTCGATATGTATAATAGATATTTGATATGATCATTAGAGCTCATTTAGTAGATCATGTGGAGGTTCTCGGTCACCTCCTCTCATGGAGAAACTTGAGTTACTATGGGATTTTAGGATTTTTAGTTTCATTCTGAGATTTACTTTTGATTATTCTTTATGAATTAATATTTGAATTGGTTTTTTGTTATCCTTATAAATGATTCATAAGTTTTTATATATTTTTATATATTAGGGTGAAAATGGTATGAGAACTATAGGTTTATGTTTTTTCCTCACATCTTGAAAACCTATGTTGTTCCCATGCACATGGTTTTGTGAGCTCCAAATGGAATGTTCCATGATTTCCACATTATATAGAAAACTATTTGGTCAAACCATGAACAACCACTAACCCCTTTTATTTTTTCCATTTTCCTTATAGATTTCCTCTGGTCTTGTGTAATTGTTAGATGGATTATGGAGAGTTTTATTGTATGTTGATGTTACATTATTGGATTTTATTTATATTTTGACATGAATGAATAGTTTTAAATGATATAGACTTGGTTTTAGAAATTTAGAAAAATGAATTATAAGATATTTTTAAAAAAAAATTATATTTTTAAATATGAAATGAATTTATAAAAGAACGTATGATTTTAAACTTTTTTAAGGTTAAATATAATGATTTTGATTTTTTATTTAAATATATACTTCTAGACATTATGTAGAGTGGTGGTATTTCAAAAAACGGTATATAAATTTTAATTGTATGAATTATTTTGATTAATATGAATTAAAGAATGAAATTTTATAATTGATTCAAATATTTCATTTTTTTTATTTAGATCATGCATCATAGAAAATTCTCAATTAATTGAAGAAAGTATGTATCATTGTTTATTCTGTATCCTAGTGTCATTCGAGGAAAATATGTAATTCTTTCAACTATCAACCCTACTAAATCTCTAGGTGTAGTGGTAGATTCAATTTCTTTTTAGTTTTTTCTCATCATCTATGGTGACTAAGGACCCAAAGAGGATACAAAGAGGATAGAGAAAATTTAGGGAGTCATTAATTCATTGAAAATTATTTTGGCCTCATGATTTGAGACCATTTTAAGAAGTTTTAAAGGATTGACTTAATAATGGAGGAAGAATATCGATTTATAAGAAGATTATAATGTCTTCGTAATTCTTTAAGATCATATTCATTTAGTGGAATTTTCATATGATTCGAAAAATAAAGAGGGAAATGGATCTCATTGATCTCTTATATGGTGACCAATATAATGAAGTTTATCCCACCTATTTCAACTATTTTACACCTTTCTCTCATGAGTTGGTTTTTGAAGACTCGCTAATGGTCTCTCTTTGTGGGAGGAGTCTTCATCTAGATCCTAGATCTAGGATGCCTTAGTTTATTGTAGATTTGTTTGAGGATGTATTTAGTAAATCCAAGATGGTGGGGTTATTCTATAGGGGGGCCAACCCAGATAGGGTGGTGACCCTATTCCTTTTAGATATAATGAAGGTAAAATAGCTTGCAATAAGTATAGTCTAGACGAACCCAGGTAAAGGAATCAGAGTGACCTGAGAGGATATTTATTTGGTGTCATTCATTCAATAAAAAAGTGGCCTCACATGTTTCATTATTATGGTAAATTTGGGAATTCTAATCCCTCTTGTTCAGTATTTCTAAATACCTTTCACATTTTTGGTCACTTTCAAAATATGAAGAAAAAAAATTGAATTCCATATTCAACAAAATAAAGTGTCCTTATCTTACTAGGGATCACACTAGCAATCCAATGTATTTTTATTTAGGTCCCTCAATTTTGTTTCATTTCCCTTTATAAATATTTGTTCATTTCATGATTTCTAACATATTATTTATTTAAATTTTTCTTTGTTCTATTTTAGATATATTTATATTTGTTCCAATAGAATTATTGGTGAGTGTTGGGATTGATGATTTTTTTCGACCCCTATGCCCAAAGGGAGTCGTTATTTTTTTGTAGTATCTTCCCCTAGGACTGTCGGACTTGTTTTATATGCTATATTAAGTTAAAGTATAATATAGTGGTGATTTAAACTAAATATCTCAAATTTATTACTCTTAACTTTCAATTATTCCCCTTTATTTTTTTAAATACTTTATTCACATGTAGTGGTTCCTTCTATGTCTTATTTTCTTTTATATACAATTTTTAATTTAGAAAGTTGTTTAGTTTTCTCTTATGTTTTGAACTCTATATTATTCTCTAGAAAATTTCTAACTTTCTCGTGATATAAACCGGTATTATGGGTAGAATTTTCATACCCTATCCTCACTTTTACTTAATTATTTATAAATTTATTAGCCTTTAATTTCATTCATTCCTTTTTCAAGTCATCTTTTTATGATTTTTTTTATAATTTTATGGAATTTCTCATGTCGCACGGTTATAAAAGGATTATTGTTAACTTTGTGAAGGTTATATAGGGATGTGTGAATGTTTAGTATTACACATTTGTAACATGGGTTTTCAAACTATTAATCTCTTACAAGTGTATCCAATGAGGCAATAATATTCATTGTATGGTTTAGTAAACCATGATGCCACCATGTGATCTGCCCACAATTTTAAAATGGTGAAGTGTAGATCATACCCCCTCTCATATTAAATCCTTATTCACCCCTCTCTTCCTTAATATCACATGATAAATTTCTAGGAGATACATAGGTTATAATTACCTAACCTTAAAAATTTCATAATCCTACGTTTTTAGTCAATGATTCATTTTCATACATTCGTTGGGATCCTTATGGTTAAGAGTTTTAGAGAATTAGGTCAAAAATCATACATAATAAAACTATACATTACATGTGGACACATATTCTCAGTGTCAACTTTTTCCATTATATTAATCTTCTTAAATGAAAAATATTTTCTTTTTATGAAAAATATTTTAGAATTTCAAAATCAATTCTTATTTGTTATTACCCATCCTTAAACCCAATGTGAAACATTTAAAAATATGTTATGATCACAAAAAAGATTAGTAAGGGACATAAATAGAATAAATATATTAATCTACTGACAAACATGAATACCAAAAAAATTCATACCCTTATGAAATTATTCTAGGATCAAATGAAATAAATAATGTTCACATGAAAAATGAACACATTTTTTCCAAATAAAAACATTAAAAAACAATGTAAGAAATTGGAATCCATTTTAGGAAACACAGAGCATCATATTCATGAACCATTTTATACTCATGTTAAAAATCACTATAACCACATTGAATCTATAAGATAAACCACACCATATAACTCTCTTCATCTTTCCTTTTATGATAATGAGAATTTCCAAATGAATTGGAGATTTATAATAATTCTCACCCTTTGTTTGAGCTATATCTAGATCACCCTTACTTATGAGAGATGATGGTGAGAAACCCATCATATAAGTTGTATAAGGGTCACCTATTTATCATGTAAAATTATCAATTATCATATCATGACTAAAATATTTTATGATTTCACATTTTCATCCTAAAACTTTTGAAAAAATATTTTTGAACCATGTGAAAACACATTAAAAATTTTCAATATCATTTATTTTTAAAATCCCATTTTAAAAACTAAAATACCCAAAAAAAATTGAATGAGGATTTTTCTTGAAAAAAATGAAATCATTAAATCCTGTAAAGGAATTTAAGCATCAAATAATAGTTATTATGGTGGTTAAAAGTATTGAAATCGTATACATTGAAATGGAACATTCTATTTTTCTTTTTAAAATGAAAGTAAAAACAATCTTTAAAATGATTCATTTTTAAAACCTTATAAAAAATTAAAAAAAAATAAAATTTCCTTTATAATGATTCTATATCCAAAAAAAATTAATAAAATATTTTTTAAAATATATAAATTGAATACAAATATTTGGAAGGGAAACTTCAAAATGGAATTTTTAAAATAATGCCTCTTTCCTTGAGTCTGACTAATCAAATATGTTCAATATCATCCAGAATAATAATATTATATGAATTATTTATTTTATTAAGTAACTATTTCATGTTTATTATTCCTTTTATTTCCATGCTATAATCACTTACTTAATCTTTTATGTTTATGTCGGTTGTTTTGTTGATATTTGTCTCAATTGTAAACAATTACTTTGGTAGGTTGACTATGGTCAAAGAGTTCTCTATTTAATCATATAAATAATAATAATCATGAAATAATTATCATTTTTATGTATAAATTATACTTTTAAAACCAACCATGATATAATGTTATGAAAAATTAGATATGTTACAATCATAGATAGGGTAGGTTGTGATTAAGAATGAGTAACATTTTCATTTTTCACCAATAATTATAGATATAAGGTAAGTATTATTTTACCCTTTCATAATTATAATAATATAATAAATAAAATTATATTTCTTTAAATATACTTATATATTTCATCTAGGTGATGTGGTGATGAAAAATGAGTCACATCACTTCGAGGAGGTGGTAGTCCACACATATGCACTAACAATGTTATTATTTTTTTGTGAATGAATATTTTAGAAAATATATTATATATTAATTCTCATTAAGGATAAATATTTCATGAATATAGTATATATACATTAATTCCATCATTATAACCATCTATTATAGAAAGTTATGGAAAATGAACTACATCAGATTGCGGGGTGGTAGTCCACTGTACAAAGGAGTGATGGTTTCATTACCCATTTTATATAATATGAAAAGAATATAGGTCATTATATCAACATAGAAACATATTAGTATATTAAATATACTGGTGTTATAATTTAATTATGTTCAAATAATTTTTTAAGTTTGTAGAATAATAAATAAACTGAAAACACTTGATTAAGAACTATGAATATTCTTTGGAAAACCTCTTATGGTTTACACCCAAATATTTCCTATGTAGATTTATGATCAAACCACAGCCTCCATGATGTGTGGAGAGATGTAAATAAGGTATTTTTATAGTTATTGGGTAAACAAAAAATAATTTTATGTGTCAATAAAAGAAGAGAGGTGCACCCATTAATAAGAGAGGGGAGGGACACTCATTGATTTTCTTAAATTATTAAATTAATATAAATTAATTTTCATATTCAAATGGATAAAAATTGATAATATTAAAATATTACATGTGTATAAGTAAAAATATTTCCATAATATAAAATTTTTACAGCATAGATTATTTTTTCCCTTATATATCTTAAACACTTCATTAACCCTTTTGACAATTACGTTGATAATTGGCACATAAATGCAACATGGTTGATAATATAAAACATATCACTAAAATATATGCTTATATAACATATTTTCAATTTCAAATTATTTTATAAAATATTATTTATTATAAAATTTCATTAATATCAATTTTAGAACTATTAATTTACTTGAAATTTAATAACATCATGAAAGAAAAGAATTAAAATATTTTCAATTAACACATACTCAACATATTATATTTTTCTAAAACATTAATTTAACATATTAATTCATTCAAATTATATTACCTTTAATATTTTTAAAATCATTTATTTAATGTATCTATTAATTAAACAAATATAGTGACGGTATTGCATAAGAATTTAAGATAATTACTTCATCACTAAAAATTAAAAATAAATTACCATGATAAAAATAAATCATTTATAATTCAAATTACTATTTATGATTGAACATACCTTCTTTTTATCTCTAATTCAAAAAAAACTAAAATACAATTAAACAATGATAATGATATTTTGGAATTTTATTTACATAGAATGCTATAAAGGTCATAATCACGGGAAAATGGAAAAAATATTATATATTTTATTTTTTATGATTATGTATGAAATATACTAATTAAATTAAATCAACGAATGTTTTAGGTTTACTTTTTAGTTCTTATCATATTATTTTTACATGTAATTAGCCTATTTTACATTTACCATGGTAATAAAAATTACTGTGGTTATTATTTATAATAACTAAAAAAGGGACATATTTAAAAAATTTAGACCACCTGATTCAAAATATGGAATCCATTTTTCAATTTTTAATTCAAATATGTTGAGGAATATAATTTAAAACCAAACTCGTAAAATGTGGTGAGAAATATTTTATCAGAAAAAATATTTTTTAAGTATAAATTCATTTTAACTAATAATTCAAGTATAAGAATAATTTCAAAGATCATGATTGGATTATGATTAATAAAAATAATATATTTATATTTTAAAACTAACCAAAAAAATTGACTTTGTAAATACTGGAAAAGAAAATATAGTTTCCATTGAAAATTAGTATTTTTCCTAATTCATTGAAAAAGATAACTTTTCATGAAATGATCAAAAATCCTTACTGATCTAATTTTGGAAAGATGAATTCAAAAATGAAATTAATATTTAAAAACTATAATTCTATAATTTTAAAATTTAAATTTTATATAAAACCTTAAAATAATATAATATAATAAATTTATTTCCTTCTTTGATTTAAAATTTTTAAATATTTTTATATTGAATGTAATTAAAAGATATTACTTTTTTGTACTTTTACCTCTATGTTCTTTTCATTTGATCCATATTGGCCTAGTATTGTTCATATATAGACATCTTTTATTAGATAAAATGAAATAAAGTTGAGGGATGTATTATTTTTTGAATTAATGGAGTTTTGGTATAAATGAGTTAAGTGTTAAAAAAATGGGTATGTGGTGAGTTGAGAGGATCTGAAGGGAAATTGGCATGAAAACTCAATTGTATAACATTTACACATCATGTAAGTGTATTAAACATTTTTTAATTATTCATGAAATTTAATAAATAAATATAAGGTGATGTATTTTTTGGCGAAAATATTTAAAAAGCATTTCACAATGTTTAACTAGATTACACATTATGTGAATGCCCGAACTACTATTTTAAACATTATTTTTGGTGGAATTCTATTGTTTTTTTTTCACAGCTCTCCTCCTTCGACCCTAGGATCCTTTTCATGATTTTGGAGGTTCCTGAATGGACCCAAAGCCTTCATGACCTCCGTTCTTGGTGAATAGAATGGTGGATTAAAGATTTTCACCATCCTGGTATGTGATTTATTCTTGTTTAGATATATATCCCTCATCTGATCCTCCTTCCAAATAAAATAAGGTCATTTAACCACATTTGGTTCTAAATATAGATATAATATTGTTTTACATTAATTCATTTGATCATGGATTTAGTATTTTGATCTAAATTATATTCTTCACTGTGTTCCTGACAAATCCTCTTCAAATTGGGGGATTCTTCCACTAGAGAACATTGTTACCAAATTGAAGTTGGTCGTCTAATGTTCAAATCTCATAGTCATGATTTTTATTTCATACATTAAAATTATATAATTTCTTGATTTTTTATAAATTTAACATCCCAATAGAGATAATTAATCTTGTTAATTGATTAATTATAAAATTTTGAAATAATAGGATTTGGGGATAAATAATTATTGAAATTTATTGTGTGATATTGATGAGTGAATCAAATAATTAATTGGGAATTAATTGTGATACTTCATAATTGTGAGTTGGAGAATTAATTGTTGAATTAATTATTGAATATTGATATTGTGAATGAATTAATTAATTAATTAATTAATTAATTGGTGGTAGAGTTGTATATGTAATATTATGTTATTCTGATATATGTAAATGGTGACTGGTAACAAGGATATTATTCTAATAAATATGACTGGTAACATGCTCTTTGAATTATTTATTATAAAATAGTGAATGATAACATGGATATTCAGAAAATTATTATGACTAGTAACATGCACATTCATTTATGTATTATAAAACGGTTAATGGTAACATGGACACTCAGCCAAGTATTATGAATAGTAACATGCTCATTAAATTATGTATTATTAAATTGTGAATGGTAAAATGGATATTTGGCCAAATATTATGAATGGTAACATTCTCATTCAGTTATGTATTATTAAATGGTGAATGGTAACAGGGAAATTCAGCCAAATATTTTAAACAATAACATGCTCATTCAATTATGTATTATTAAATGGTGAATGGAAACATGGATATTTGTCCAAGAAATAAATTATGGTAACACGGTCATTAAAATGTATGAATTAATGAATGGTAACATGGTCATTAATTTGTGGAAATAATAATGGTAACATGGAAATTTAAACATCTGATATCCCACGGGGATAGTTCAGACTCCATCTCAGGCTGAAGTAGGTATTGAGATACTGGTGTCCATAGGAACTTGAGGTTTATATGGTTAGATAAAGATTAACTAATAATGTAATAACTGTTTAATTATAACTTGTAATTATTTATTTACATAAGTGTATACACTATTATCTTATTATATATTTTTTTAGACACTGGATACTTACTTTAGCATGAAATTATTATTATTTTAGTTGGATACTGTATTTCCTACTTCGTTTATTTTTAGATCTTAGTATTTTTTATTGATATTTATTACTTATGTTATTGTTTATTATCTCTTTTGGTGAATTTCTCTGATAAAAGAGGGTATTGTCTCCCCATTAATGACTTATTATACCCTCACTACTAGTTCGTAACCTCAGGCATATAAGGAGGTGTGCTTGAGGTCATGTAACCAATTGGCTTGGGGCACCATCTTATAGCACCCGGGCTTGGACATTACAAAATGGTATCAGAGGAGTTTTCTTTTCATTTGTCTCACTATTTGGGAAATGTAGGTAGGAGACAGGGAAGAGTTGGGCCTTGGTAATGAGCTTGTTCATGGGAGTTTCAAAGCCATGTATGGGGGAAAACCCAAGTACTCATGGTGGGATTATTGTTGCTATTATTTATTGTTACAATGGAAAATTATTTCACCTATAGGGACACACTTGTTGTGTGATGTGATAATTGTTTTCAAGGTTTTCTGATAATAGACTCATGGCCATTGATGGCATGAGAGTTTAGTTTACATGCATTATTTTAAGAACTCAAGACTTTTTTTCACATGCATAAATTTAGGCATGTAAGAGAACATGGCTTTTGGATAAGTTGTTGAACTGGAACTCTTTTCTTGGCTTCCAAAATTGAATTGAAAATGGTGCCTTATATGAAATCAAAAAATGTAAAATGATGAAATAATGTGAATAACAGGGTATAGAAATGAAAATCCTAAACTATTATAATGTTCTTAATCCCATATCCAAGACCTAACTGTATGATTGTTAAGGGTAGTGATAGCACCTCAGTTTTGACCATGTGGTGACATTTGAGAAAAAGGCATGTCGTGACCTGGTGTCTTTATCCTTATATAAATGTGTTAATGTTGTTAACTATATCCTAAGTTTCTTGTTTGGAATTTTATTTTTGTGACACCATGATGATTCTTATTAAGAAGAAAACCTGAGGAAGAGGAAGTGTAAGATCCTCTAGTGGTGGAACCTAAAGCACAAATTATTCCGAGTGAGGGAGCATGGGAGTAGTTTAGTAAGAACATTATCTGTTTCATGAAATTCATGGAAAGATACCCATGGTGGTTTGTGAAAATAATTTCAAAATTAATGAGATGTTTTCAATTACACCACCCTATGAATTTCACTGGAGAGGGTGGACCTGGAAGTGTTGAGTTCTAGGTTGAGTCTATTGAGACAATACTTGACCATTTAGAGACTTATGCTAAAAATAGGGTCAACTTGTCCACTTATATTCTATGCAGATCGGTGAATGACTCATAGGTTATTCAGTCATGGAATGGAAAAGCTTATGGTATTCTATAGAAGTACTTCTTGGAGTGATTCTTCAAGATATCCTGAGATAATAGAATGTTGTGGAATTCATATGGCTGACTTAAGGGGGAAGCATGACTGTGATGGATTATGTTAGACACTGTACAAACCTATATCACATAGCTCTAGTGTTGATAAGATGTGATATATCTACAGTGAGAATCATTCAGGATGTAATTAAGTGTGAAATTTATTTCCCAAGTTAGCATTTTTCAGTTAAAGAATTTTTTTGAGGTGGTGGATCATGATCTCATAGTTGAGGGGAACCTGAAATTGGAATCTATAACTAGATAGATATTCTCTAATGTATGATCAGGAGTTGTGACTTTTGGGAGAAGGAAGCTTCTCTATGAAAACTTTAGTCAGATTATTGTAAAGAAGAGTAAATAGATAGGAGGGTCAGTTGCACAGGACCTTATAAGAGTGATATTTTATCAGTTTGGTAGGTCATTCCATTGCCAAAGGGATTGTTCTCGTCCACTAGTAGACTGTATTTATTGCAAAAAGATTGGACATTTTCATAAGATTTGTAGGGTTCCAAGATAGATGGTCAGTGAGGGTGTAACTAGATAGGGTAAAAATGTAGGAAGGGGGTCATCTAAATTGTATTTGGCTAGAAGCTGGAGTTCTATTGGATAAGGTGGTAGAGGTTGAGGACATGGTGATTCTTGGAATGAGCACCCATATCAATAGAGTAGTGCAACTTAGGGGAGTCAGGAAATATTATAGGGGAGAGGGTTAGGACAGCTACATGCATTATACCCTACACTTGTGGATAGAGATGTTGGACCATTAATAGTTATAGGTATTATCGTTGTAGATTTTACATTATATAGTTTCTTATTTTATATTGGTTCCTCCATTTTCTTTATTTCTGAAAAACTTGTTAATGGTTTGATCCTAGAGGTTTTTTTTATAAGTGGAGTCATGTCTATAGATATATCATTGGTATTATGTTCTATATACATCTTTTTGTTCAATGTATGTTCTCTCAAATTGGTGAATATATTTTTCCTTGGGATATCTATGTCCTTGACATGTTAGGATTCAACCCAATTATGTTTATGGACTAGCTAGTAGCATATTGGTCCCATATAGATTGTTACTGAAGGAGATTGACATTTATGTATCTTAAGGGTGTCCATCATATTCATTGTGGGGGTGGGATATCTAAGAAGGTTGAGTATATCCTCTAACTCGATAACTGAAAGAGCTCACAACCTAGTTTTCTTTTTTATTGATAGATGTTGTGGGAGTATAGAATTCCACATTTCCACCAGTAATAGAAAGATTTCAATCTATGTTTCCTGAAGACTTCTCAGGACTACCACCTAAGAGAGATGTGGAATTCACTATTGAGATCATGTCAGGGTATGAGCTAGTACATATTCCACCATAAATAATGGAACTTAAAGAGCTACAAGGGCTCATGAAATAGTTATAGGAGTTGGAGGATAATGGATTTATCCATCCAAGTATGTCACCTTGGGGATCACCTATGTTGTTTGGAAAGATATATTATTAGATTTTATGCTTGTGTGTTGATTATTGCAAGATGAACAAGATGACTATAAGAAACTAGTGTCCTATTCTATGTATCGATAATCTTTTAGACGACTTGAAAGGATATTGTGTGTTCTTAAATATTGACTTGAGAACAGGGTATCATTGTCTATGATTCTGATCTTTTGATATTCCAAGGACTACTTTTAAGAGCCGTTATTTCCAATATGAGTTCATCGTAATGTTTTTTTGGTGGATGAACACACCATTAGTGTTTAAGGCCATGATGAATAAAATATTCCATTTATAACTAGATCAGTTTTTGGTGGTGTTCATGGATGACATATTGGTGTACTCCAAGACTCATGATAATCATGCCCAACATCTTGAAGTCATCCTCAGTATACTGAGATTGAATTAGCTATATGCCATGTTATCTAAGTGCCTGTTTTGGATCAACTAGGTATACTTATTTGGACACATAATATCAAATAAAGGTGTGTCAGTGGACCTAGAGGAGGATCAGTTTGTGGCTTCATGAGAGCATCCCAAGAATGTGATCGGTATCCGTAGATTTATGGGGTTATCTGATAATTATCAGAGATTCATCGAGAACTTTTCATGTTTAGAAGTACCACTTTCAGGACTGACCAATAATGGGGTAAAGTTTTAATGGACAGAATGTTGTTAGAATACCTTCCAAGATTTGATTAATCGCTTGACATTGGCACCAATATTTATCCTACCCAAGACTGGTGGGTAGTATATAGTGTATTATGATGCATCTACAATAATACATGGAGCTATGGTGATGTAGGGAAATCAAGTTGTGGAGTATGGGTTTCCACAACGAAGGCCACAAGATCATAACAACCATATTCACGAACTCGATCTAGAAGTATTGGTTTATGCTCTAATTTTTTGGCAGCACTAACTGTTGGTCAAACATTTTATGGTGTTTACTAATAGCAAGAAGGTATATCCTTTCTCAAAGAGATTTGAATCTTTGGCGGTGGAGAAGGGTTGAATGTTTGTGGGTTTTTTATTTTTAGCTCTCATATATGATTGGAAAAGGAAATACTATTACCAATTTTTTTTTATAAAAACATATACTCAGAGAATTTAAGAGTTTTGTGCTGAGTAGAAGATGATGGTTTTAGTATCAAAGATATATGTGGGGGTTCAGGAGAACTAGGAATAGATGAGTTGTGTATCAATTGAGGTGGATTCTATTCTTTTAATATAGATCCGATACAGGAATAATGAGGATCCATAATGTTTTTATTTTAGGGAAAACCTTGAATGTGGGGATTCACCTTCATATTTGATCATAGATGAAGATGAGATCATTTGTGTTAGGAATCGGTTTTTTGTGCATATGAGCATGCAAGATGATCTCATGTGGGAATTTTGTGCCTTAATGTGGGTGATAAATCTATGTGTGACCAAAATATACCATGAACTATGATGTTATCTTTGGTATTCTGGCATGAAAAAGGAGATAGTAGAAATTGTGACATGATGCTACACCTTTCTACAGGTGAAGGTGGAGCATCAACAACATGTGGGTTTTCTTTAGTCATTACCCATTCCAGAGTGGAAGTAGGACTATGTGACTATGGATCTTGGAATTGGTCTCTCAATAAAACCAAGAAATAATGAAGTTTACTGGGTTGTTGTGTATTGAATAATAAACGTATCACATTTATTTCATATACAATATACTCTCATAGTATAAAATCTTGTATTTTGTATATATGGGGGATATTTCATCTACATAGGGTTCTGTGGACTATAGTTTCAGATCAGACTCATGTTTTACATTAGGGTTCGGAAAATTTTAATAGAAAGAACCTGGTACAAAAGTATTATTAAGTACAGATTTCCACCCATAGATAGATGGGATGTTCGAGTTTACTGTAAAGGTACTTTAAGATATACTACAGGTGTGCGTGTTTCACTTCAAAAGATGTTAAGACAAACACTTGGCTTTAGTCGAGTTTTCCTATAATAATAAATATCAGGAAACAATAGAGATTGCACCATATCATTCTCTTTATGCTATATCATGTAGATCACCACTATGGTGGATATAGATTGGAAAGTCAAAGTTTCTCAGACTGATTCTCACATAGAAGATTTCGAAGAAGGTTTAGCTAATTTAGAAATTTAGGTATATGTCTCACAGTAGGAAGAAATTGTATGATAATAGATGGATATGTAACCTATAGTTTATATATAGTGATATTTTATTTATTTTGGTGTCACTTTGGTTAAGTCCCAATAGGATATGGAGGTAGGGTAAGTTGGAACCCTGGTTCGTTGGACTGTTTGAGGTAGTGGAGAGAATCGAGTCAATGGCGTACTGATTTGATCTTCCATAAAAATATAGAACTATACATGATGTTTTCCATGTATGAAAACTTCTAAAGTATAATCCTAATGCTTCTCATGTGATCAAGGCGGAGGATATTAATCTTGAGATAGATGTGTCCTATGAGTAGCGTTAGATGTGTGTGTTGGATAACATTGGGAATGTGTTATGGGGAAAGAACATGTTGACAGCTCTTATATTGTGGCAACATAAATGCATACATGAAAAACTTTTGAAAGAGAAGAAGATATATAGGCTCAATTGCCAATATATTTTACTTGGAATATTATAATTCTTGGACATGGAGATCAAGGATGATATTTTATAAGGTTGGGAGATTGTAAGATACCATCTTTTTTCAGGTACTTTTCTCTCTATGTTCTTTTAATTTGATCCTAACTGAACAAGTCCTGTTCAGAGACGGAGATCCTTTCTTTTAGAATATGAGCTGAATTTTGGGGATTTATTCCTGTTTTAATTAATTTAATCTGGTTATATATCGTTCAAGTGTTAAAATATGGGTTTTTGGTGAGTCGAGAGGCTTCGAAAGGAAATTAGGTTGAAAACTCAATTTTAGAACATATACACATTGTGTAAGGGTAGTACACATCATGTAATTGTTCATGGGTTTTAATAAATAAATATGACATGAATAATTTTTCAGTGGAGAACTTTAAAAAGCATTTCATGATGTGTAAGTGGATTACATTCCATGTAAATTCCCAACAATCTATTTTAAACATGTTGTGCAAATGGATTCCCCAGGGTTTTCAGCCACATCTCCTCCTTTGAACCATGCCTCTTTTCATGATTTTGGAGGCTCTTAGATAGATCCCAATCCTCATAACCTATTTTATTTACAAATCAAAAGGCATATTGAAGATCTTCACCATCTGATTTTGTGCCTTCTTCCTATTTAGATCTATATCTCTTGTACACAACTCCTTCCAGATAAAAGATGGATGTTTATACGTTCTTGGATCTATATCTTTATCTAATATTGTTAGACCATGATTAGTTTGATATTGTATTTAGTAATTGGATCTAAATTTCATTCTACATTGCATTCATTACTAATCTACTTAAAATTGGAGGATTCTTTTGTTAGCAATAATTGTCAACAAATTGAGGTAGGTTGTCTAATATCCAAATCACATAGTCCTATTTCTTATTTCATGCATGAAAATTGTAGAATTTCAATATTTTTTATCAAATGAAATTTCCAATATATTTAATTAATTTGGTTAATTAATTAATTATATAATTGTAGAATTTTGGAATTTGGGGATAATTAACTATGGTAATTGATTATGTGATATTGATGAGTGAATCAGATAATTAATTGGGAATTAATTATGAGATGCCAGGATTTTGAGTTGAAGAGTTAATTGGTTAATTAATTATTTAATATTGATATTGTGAATAGATTAATTTATTAATGAATTAATTAATTAATGTTAGAGTTATATGTGATATATTGTGTTATTGTGATATATGTAAATGGTGAATGGTAACCAAGACATTAGGCCAGGTATTGTGAATTGAAACACGAACATTCAATTATGTATTATAAAATGGTGAATTTTAACATGGATATTCATCTCAAGATTATCAATTGTAACATGTTAATTCAATTATTCATTATAAAATTGTTGATGGTAACATGGACATTTGTCCAATTATTATGAATGGTAACATGTTCATTCAATTATGTATTATTAAATGATGAATGGTAACATAAACATTCTTCCAAATATTATGAATGCTAATATTATCATTAAATTATGTAATATTAAATGGTTTATTATAACATGGAAATTTGGGCAAATATTATGAATGATAAAATGCTCATTCAATTTTTTATTATTAACTGGTGAACCGTAATGTGGATATTCATCCAAGAATTAAAAAATGGTAACATGGTCATTAAAATGTATTAATTAATTAATGGTAACATATAAATTCAAACATGTGATATCCCATGGGTATAGTTCAGACATCGGTATGGGTCGAAGCAGGTATTGAGATATAGGTGTCCATGGGAACATTAGGTTTATGTGGTTAAATAATGAATAATTGTAATTATAAAAATTGTTTAATTGTGTATTGTAATTATTTCTTTATAGAAGTGAATGCACTATTATCAAAACAGATATTGTTTTATACATCGTTGGTGGTGTCCTATTGATATGTACTCACACACTATTCAAACTTCCTTATCAGTACCTTAATAGACTATTATTGTAGGATAGGTTAAGGCCAAGTCCCTATTGTAGATAACTAGTTTGAGTATGGAGCTTGGATGAGGGAACCATGATGTGGTTCGGGACCCACTTGGGGTTTTTTGGTGTCTTTATTTTTTATTTTCATTTTAGACACTTGAAACATACTTTATCAGAGAATGCTTCTATTTTAGTAAGGTATTTTATTTTCTATATTTTTTTTTAGTTATTGGTAATGTTTATTGATATATATTTCATCAGCTATTGTTTATTATTTCCACTTGTGTATTACTCTGATAAAAGAGGGTATAGTCTCTCCATTAATGACTTAGCAGACCCTTTTTTCCATTTAGGAGCCTCTAGTGTATGGGGAGGTCTGCATGGGGATCATGTGACCGATTGGATCGGGGCACAAGCATGTGGCACTTAGGTAAGGAAGTTACAATAACTATCTAATTTATGAATACAAATAAACATCAAAATAATTTATTCAATAATTATATAGGTTTTTACATTCATCCCCCTTTCAAAAATTACATCCTTATAATTTCATTCACTTATTAAACAAGCCATGATATCTTTCTCTCATTTCATTTTAATATTCCAATGTTTCTTTTTCAACCATGTGGTTTTTTTAAAAGATATTAACTTTATGAATTAAATTATTGCAAAATAATTTCTCTATATGGTCAAGAATATGAACTGCATATTCCTCATAATAAATGGTATCTTCATATTGAATCACTTCAGCGCTCTAACCATGAGAGGAATCTGGTATATATATTCATAACATCGAAATAAGAAAAATGTTGTGTTCCTAGGAAAAAATCAGAGGCAAGGCCACTAAGTAGGAAACTAATCTAACTTTATCTAATATTTCATTTAGTTTAATTAACAATAATATTAACTTCCCCTTTTTACCAAAACACAAAACACTTTTCCATTGAGATACTTTAAAAAAGGTCACCAATATCATCATAAATTTCTTTCCTCTAGTAATCTAAAATTATTTTTTCCTTCTTAGATTAGTACTCATATATTATTGAATAATAATTTCATTATCAACCATTTCATCTACCAAATATGGTCCCATAAACTTCCATTCAGGTATTTCATCCCAAAAAAATGGAGTTTAACACCTATTTTAAAATAATTCCTCAAAAGGATTCATTTGTATGTTGGATTGAAAAATATTTTTATAAGAAAATTCAATAAAGTATGTTGATCCTATATTACCATATAATTAATTAAAAACTAATTAATAATTTCTTCAATGTTCTGAATCATTCACCCATAATATACATCATATTGAGTATGAGAAGCAATACTGAAATTTTATTCAGTGACTAATGACTTCTGAAGTCCTTTCCAAAAGTTATAAGTGAACATTGGATCATGATCAAATATAATGGAGAGAGGAACTCCATGTAACATGACTATATTTTTGAGGTACACCTGAGAAAGTTGATATAAATACATGGTATCTTGAAATGGAAATAAATGTGAAGATTTAGTTAGTCATTCTATAATAACCAAAATTTCATTATTATCATGATAGGTAATTAGTAATCCCACTATAAAATCCATGTATATATTTTCCCATTTCCACTCTGGTACTGGAAAATGTTGAATCATCCCTTTTGTTAATTGTTTTTGTAATACAAATTTTTAAAAAATCATACATTTCATGGTAATGTTAGCAGTATCTCTATTAATTCATTCCCACCATAATACTCTTGATGTTCTCTATACATCATAGTGTTGTCGGGATAAATAAAAAATAGGTAACTATGAACTTCACTAAATAGTTATCTATTTAATAATTAATCAAAAGGCACACATAATATTTTTAAAAATTTAATCATAACTTCTTTATCGACATTAAACACAAGTGAATTACCATTATTAACATATTATATCTTTTTCTATAAAAAAAGATCCTCCTTCTAATATTTATTAATTATTTTTGATAGAGATGATTATACTAACCCTCAAAACAAAACATAAGAATATCCTATATGCACAACATATAGGTTAAAATTCATCAACTCATTAAACAAAGGTTAATGATCCAAATGTATCATGGTTAATATAGCATTAATTTTTAGACTCAAAGCATCATCTATATTGTTCTATTTTTCAGGATGGTAATGAATTGTGTAGTAATAATCCTTAATCAGTTCCAACCATCTTATCTACTGTATGTTCAGTTATTTATCAATAAATACATAATTAAAACTTTTATTATTAGTATGTATTTCATAATTTACTTCAAATAAATTATGCCTCTAAATTCTTAAATAAAAAACCACATCAGGGACTTCTAGATAATGTTTAAAATAATTTAACTCATGTTGTTTCAATTTCAATAAATCATAGGAAATTACATGATCATTAAAAATTAGAGCACAACCAAGTACCTTTAATGAAGCATCAATGAGAATGAAAAATTCACTATTTCTAGATGGTGGGACCAAAACTGTGTCATTCACTCAAATTATTTTTAGTTTTTGAAAAAATCACCACATTATTTCATCAAGAATAATTTAACTCCTTTTCGACTTAACATAGTTTTTGGGATAGATAATTGATCAAATGTTTCAACAAATTACTACTAGTAACCTACTAAGCTAAGAAAAATCTGAATCTTAATGAAATTTTGAGGTATGGTATATTATTCAACAATGTTTTTAGTAGCGTAAGTGGTTATTTCATGTTTAGAAAAAATAATCCTAAGGAAGCATATCTGTTTAAACCAAATTTCACATGTGCTAAATTATCAATATAATTTTATAATTTTTTGGTCGAAAAAACAATCCATAGGTTTCTTTCAAAATCCTAATGAATTTTTGAATATACCAATATATCATTAATAAACACAACCCCTAACTTACTCAATAACTCATGGAAATATCTATTGATAATATCCTCAAATATAACTAGTACTTTAGATAGCCCAAAGGAAATTTCCACAAATTTGTAATTCCTATATCTAGTATAAAACACCATCTTTCAGATATCTTCCTCTTTACTTTAAACTGATGATATATAGACCTGATATCAATATTTGAAAAATATTGTGCTCACTGGAGTAGATCAAACAAATAATTTATATGAGTAAAATGATAATTATTCTTAAAATTGGTGTTATTCATAGATCTATAATCAATGAAAACTATCATTAAACTATAGTTCTTTTTTTCTTAAGTAAAAGATCACCCAAAGGTTAATTTCTTGTGTGAATTAAAACCTAATATAGTATCTCTTTCAACTTCTTTTTCAATTACAAAAGTTTTTACATGAAAAATTCAATAAGGGGGTTTTAGAATATTCTTAGAATCAGACATGAAGTCAATAGTAAACTCATCCTGATGGTCATGAATAACACCAGGAAAATCATCAATAAATACATCCATATAATCATTCATTACTAACACATCACTAATTTTAACATATTCTCTCTTTTCAACAATGTCATCTTGTTAACGTTCACTAAAATCTCTAATTAGTTTCATAAATTCTTAGTAGGTTATCAAAGGTATGAAATCGTCGAATAAAACTTCTTTGGCCCAATAATATATCTTATAATGATACATGGAAAACTAAACCATACCCAAAATAATTTCAAACAATACTATGGATAGTTCAATAAGATTTCCAGGAAATATATTCCCACTAATAAAAATATGATGATATTTATAAATCTTGGTAGCTTTAATACTTACACATAGAATTTTCAGAAAAATTTTTATATTATTTTCATGAGTTGTTATTCCCATTTTTTTTAAATTTCTCAGATGTGATGGAATTTGATGATCTATAGGTAAAAAGGGAATTGGTATAATTTTAATAAATAAGTAGCATACCTTTAACCACTTTATTTTATGGCCCAACATCAACCATAGTACAACCAAATAAAGTTTCCACACTTTTTATTGATCATGATGATTTCCACTTTGGGTAACTAAATTTGGTAACATATTAGGATAATTTCCCAACTCATTAAAACTAAAACATCGCACTTTTGGCTGGTTATCTATTACCTAGTTCTTGTATTGTTCAGGACACATTTCATTATATTCACAAGTCATGTGACCAAAATTAACACACTAGTAACACTTTCAAAATCCTATTAATCATTTCCTAAAATTTATTGTACCACACGTAGAACATGTTGGTGTATTGCCTCCAGAATTATTCATTATTTTGTTCTATATTACTTTCCATCTTGATTATTTCTTACTTTTTCATCTCAAGTAACATTGGTGTTATAAAAATACAGCTCAACATTCTAAACACAATAAAATATTTTCTCATAAATTTTAAATTCTTATGTTATTAAAGATCTTCATATAAAAAATTCAATCAGCAGTGAAATCTATTAATTATACATTCAAGTTCTCAAATAAAATTTGGTACACAGCTGTCCAACCTTGTAAAAGTTGGTTCATATGTGGCTACTGAGTCTTTATATTTTTTCCTCAATTCCATGAATTTTGTCTCTATATTGAGTTAAAAATAATATGGATTTATTTTTCAAGGAAATTATTCTTAAATGTTTCCCATTATATGGAATCAAGATCATATCCCTCGGGTATTATTATCCAAATACCACCATTGGTCAGCTTTACCTTCAAAATGATACATCTAAAGGGTTATCTTTTATTTTTTGAACACCACATGACTTAAAACAAATTTTCTAAAGAATGGATCTATCCTTTGGTAACCACTACATCAAAAGTTAATCTATAAGCTAAAGGGTGTTGTTTCATGAAATGCATAACTATAAACATGTAATTTTATAGTAAATCTAGTTGATATCGAACAATAATTCCCCCATAATTCATATCCTACTTCAAATGATCCATCACATTAATTACCTTCTCTATTAAAATTCCATATATTTTAAGATATTGATTTGGAAGGATATTTTCTTATTAATACCATCATACTTCATCCTTATTATTTCCTCCATGGAAAATCATTGTGAAAAGATATATATTAGATAAAGTAACATGGTAATCTTAAAATTAAATTTCATTTCAATTTCACCAGAGATTATAATCCCTCAATTTTGTTGTACTAACATTATCCAAACCTATAAAGTTATAAAAACCTAACTCTAATACCACCTGTAAGGATATGGTCTTAAATATTTCATCATATTGAGTTTTTATTTAAGGATACATGTTATTTCATTTGTGAGGATATTTATGGATTGGATTTTAAGAAAATAAATTCATAGTCTTGTATAATAAAACCATACATTACATGTGGACACTTATAATCAATATCTATTTTTTACATAGTATAAAGCTTCTAAATTGAAGAATTTTTTCTTTCCATGATAATTCCTCATGACACTAAACATGATTCATTATTTTCTCATGACCATCCATAAACCCTTTGAAAAAAATATTAAAATGTTGAATAGGAAAAAAAATATTAGTAAGGGAAAAAATTTGACATCTATTAGTCCAAAAAAATCATAAAAACCTATAATATACTTACCTTTCTCACATTATTCTTTGAGATAATGATATTATCATTTCAATATGAAAAAAAACCTATTTACTAAAATAAAAATATTAAAATAATTGTATAAAGAAATTAGAAAAAAAAAATTAGGAAACATAGATTGTTATATTCATAACCCATTTTAAAACCATGTCATAAATAATATTATCCTAGTTAAATTGATATAAGAAACCACAATAGTTAACACCCTCTTTCATTCTTTTTAAAATGAGTAACATTACCCAATATATTACAGAGCTATACTCGGTATCACTCTTCATATAAACTATATCATGCTCACTAATATTCATGAGCTATAATGGATCTCAACTCATCATATAAGATATGTATATCTCACGTGTTTATTATATATAGTTCTAAAGTGCTATATAAGGATGAAACAATTTTATTCATCCACATTTTCCCTAAAAGACCTTTTAAAATCTCTTTTGAACCCATATGAAAAACAATTTCAGATATTGAAATACCCTTTATTTTAAAAAAAAATCAATACTAAAATACCCAAAAAAATGGGAAGAATGTTTTTATTTTGAAAAAAATAGAAAACATGATAAATTTTCAAGGGATCCAATAATAAAATAATGGTTATATGGGTGGGAAAGATCTTTGACGTTTTATATATTAAAATATAACATTAATTTTTTCTTTTGTAAAGAAATTAAAAACATCCTATAAAAAATCCTATTGAAAACATTGAGAGAAATTAAAAACTGGCATAAATTTCCTTTATAATTATTTTACCCTATATTGATACATTAATAAAATATTTAGAAAATTAAGGACATTGGAGAAAAATAGTTCGAAGAGAGACATTAAAATATTATTTTTAAAAGAAATTCACTTACCACTAATCGAAACTTATCCTTTACCAATGGTTTCAAACTGTTGGTAAAGGCTGTACAAGCTTTGGTATAAACTATAACAATGGTTGTCCAAACCGTTGGCTATAGAGTCATAGAGATAGATATATCCCAATGGTTCTATGAGAACCATAGGGATATGGTAGGAAAATGGATTATATACCAACGGTTTCATGTAACCATTGCAATAAGTCTTTAACAATGATTTTAAACCATTGGAAATATTAAACATCATGTCTATACCAACGGTTTTCAAACCATTTGTATAGAATTTAACCAATGGTTCCCCACAAAATGGTTGGTAAAAGTGAAGTAAAATGTTCTATACCAATGGTTTTTAAACCATTGGTATATAATTTTTCCAATGGTTTACATGAAACCATTGGTATATTTTCTGTTTAGACACATATGACAACAGTTTACAACCATTGGAATAGGTTTTATAGACCTACAGCAAGCATGCCTCCCCCTTGTGCACCTGCAGCACTTCCACCAACAGGTCTTCCACCCCCTATGTAGAATTCATACAAAATTCTCAATACCTAAAGAATAAATATAGAATTCATATAACACATGATTCTCAATACCTCTAATTTCATATTTAATTACACATATGCAGAAATCATAATTCATAAGTTACTTAATAATTAACTCATACAAAATTCAATTCAGAATTCAGAATTAAATTACCCTATGCAATATAGAATTATAAATTAAATACATACAATATTTAATTCTCTATAACACATACAGAATTGAATTCAGAATTTAGAATGTAATAACCACTATATAATAAAATCATGTTTCAGTTTTTGAATATGGAATTTTTGTTCATATGCATGGGTGAATTTAGATGAGATTTGAATTTTTGGAAAATGTGGTATGCCATGTTGTAGTAAAGAGTAATGTGACATGGGGGTGGGGGTGTCCAGGGGGTTGGGGGGATATCCATGGAAGTACGGTTGTCCAAGGAGTGGGGGTTGTCTAGGGGGTGGGAGATGTCCATGGGGGTGGGAGATGTCAAGTGGGGTTGGGGGCTGTCCAAGGGGGTATGGGTGTCCAGGGGTGCGGGGTGTCCAGGGGGATGGGGGTGTCCAGAGGGTGGGTGGTTGTCTAGGGTGGTGGGGGAATTCCATGGGGGTGGGGTGTCCCGGGTGTGTGGTGGTGTCCCAGGGGTGGGGGTTATCTGGGGGGTTGGGGGTTGTCTTAGGGGGTGGGGTGTCCGAGGTGTGGGGGGATTTCCAGGGGTGAGGAATGTGCATGGGGGTGGGAGTGTTAGGGGGTGGTGGGGGTGTCCATGGGTGGGGTGGGGTCTAGGGGTGGAGGGGATGTCCAGGGGGTTGGGGAGTTTTCCAAGGCGGTAGGGGTGTCTGGGGAGGGGACTGTCTAGGTGGTGGGGGTTGTCCCGGGGGTGGGGGATATCCAGGGGTTGGGGGTTTTCTAAGGGGGTAGGGGTGTCTGAGGAGGTGGGGGATGTCCAGGGGTGGGGTTGTCCATGGGGGCGGTGGTTTCCTAGGGGTGGGGGTTTCCAGGGGGTGGGGTGGTTCCCAGGGGAGATTGAGGGGTTGTCTAAGTGTTGGGGGTTTCCAAGAGGTAGTGGGTGTCCCTGGGGTGGGGGTTTCTAGGGGGTGTGGGTGTCCAGGGGGTGGTGGTGGGGTGTCCAGGGGGTGGGGTGGTGCCCAGGGGAGATGGAGGGGATGTCCAGGGGTTTGGGGGTTGATCAAGGGGGTAGGGGTGTCCAAGGGTGGTGGGGCTATCCATGGGGTGGGGGCTGTCCAGGGGTGGGGGTGTCCAGGAGGTTGGGGTGTCTAGGGGGTGGGGTGTCTAGGTAGTGGGGGGTGTCCAGCAGTGTTGGGGGCTTTCCAAGGGGTCAGGGGTGTCTAGGGGATGGGGGTGTCCATGTGGGGTGGGTGGATTTTCAACGGGGGTGTCGGGCTTTTGAAGGGGGTAGGGGTGTCCAAGGGGGTTGGGTGTCCAGGGGTGGGGGGCTATATAGGGGGTGGGATCTGTCCATGGGGTGGGGTGTCTAGGGGGTGGGGGTGTACTGGGGGTGGGGAGGTGTCCTGGGGGTGGGGGCTATCTAGAGGGTTGGGGGGGATTTCCAAGGGGAATGGGGTGTCCGATGGTGGCGGGGTTGTCTAGGGGGTTCCATGGGTGTGGGGGTTTCTAGGATTTTGGATGTCTACGGGGTGGGGTGGTGTCCAGGGGGTGGAGGGGATGTTCAGGGGGTTACGGGTTGTCCAAGGGGGTAGGGGGTCTTCGGGGGGGGGGGCTGTCCAGGGGTGGGGGTGTCCGGGGGTGGGGGGATGTTTAGGGATGGGGGTTTCCAGGGTGTGGGGTGGTGTCCAAGGGGTGGGGTGGTGTCCGGGGGGTGGGGCTATCCAGCGGTTTGGGGGCTTTCCAATGGGTAAGGGGGTGTCTGGGGGGGCTGTCTGGGGGGAGGGGGTTGTCCATGGGTGGGGGGTTTCCATGGGGGTGGGGGTGTCCCGGGGGTGGTGGGGGGTGTCTATGGGTAGGGGTGTCCAGGGGTGGGAGGGGGCTGTCCGGGGGGTGGGGGTGTCCAGGGGGTTGGGGGCTGTCCAAGGGGGTAAGGGGTGTCTCGAGGGGTGGAGGTGTCTAGGGGGTTGGGGGCTGTACAGGGTGGGTGAGGGTTGTCCATGGGGGTAGGGTTGTACAAGGGGGTGGGGGTGCGAGGGTGGGGGTGTCTAGGGAAGGGGTGAATCAATCACAACAAATCATCTAGTCATGTTTAATTATTTATAGATATAGAAATAAAGATAATGTGACCTACCTAATCACACATACATTAAGGCAAAAAAATCATCAAACATCAAATGTCAGTAATATCAGTCGAAAATTTAATCGATCAATTTGTCCCTCATCACCATCACTATCATCACTGTCATCATCAGCATCATCCCTATTCTTATCTTCATCCCCATCATCATCCCCTCCCACCTTAACACCCTCCTCCTTTCCCTCGTACTCTTCCTCGTCCTTCTTCTCACCCTCCTCCTCCTCTCCCTCCTCCTCCGCCTTGGCCTCCTCCTCAACCTCACCCTCCTTTTCCTCAACCTCACCCTCCTCCTCTCCATCATCTTGAACACAACAGAACTTTCACCTTGTTCACCATATATAGAACACATTGATGACATATATTCATCACAAGGTATTTTGGCCTCTAGTGGATGTGTTGGACATAAAACTTCTATCAGTTTCATAAATGTTGGGTTTTCCATAGAAGATTGTTCTGCCATCTCTATGGACCTTTTTTCAGCCTGTTCCACTAGTGCCTTAACCTATTGTAACTCAGTTGAACTACAACTCGTACCTTAGGAGTGTTAATACCTCATCGAGATGATACTCTTCCCAGCTCAGAAGTATACTCTTCTAGGGTACTCATCTCCCAACACCTAATATAAACTATCATTTGGCCCTAAATTTTCATGTTACTAGGAATCAAGGGCCTCTAAATCATCCTGTTACAAATATAAATATATTATTATGTTACAAAATAGATATTCAAATTTTTAATCAACAAATAAAAACTTACAATCTGCTGTTGAGTCTGTTCATTAACAGTGCTTCCATCTTTCTTCCCTCTACTCGAGCAAAACAGTTTTGCAAGAGGCACACGTCCTTCAATATTAAATGTTTTCCTCTACAATGACATTGAATGTAGGAAACCATAATTAAAAATAGGTTACCAATAATTAATTTCATAACTGAAATTATATAAAGTATTGTCATACCAACTTCCTCTCATGATCTGGCTTCGTAGTACGTCCCAATTTGTGGAGGTATTTTTTAGCATTAATGTTTTTATTATTTTTTGTGGGTTTTTCATAAATAATATTCAATAATAAAAAGATATTGTTAACAAAAAAACATGAAAATTTTCATTTAAATACCTCAAATGTGATTAATACCTTAAACTGGGTAGTCGTCCAATGAGTAATCATCTGTCGATATTGTTCTAATGAACAATCATCAACAAGAGGGACTTCCTCTAACTTTGTGCCAACTCTAGAATGCCATCCAATATACAAATTGTTCTTATAGGCTCTCCAAATCTCACCTAAATCCTTTATATGTTCTAGTCATGTACCCTCACCATCAGGGAAATTAAATCGAAGTTGACACTAAAATATTATTTCATATAAATACAAAAAATAATATATTGAATTAAATAAAATAGATTTTTTTACCCATGTCTCTACCCAATAATTATCCTTGACTTCATTTGGAAATTTTCTCCATGAGGGAGGGCTTATAAGAATGATGTCAGAGTATTTTTCAATAATTTTCAAAAAACTATGACATTGCTAGTTTGTTTTTTTAATCATTTAACTGTCTTCATTGTAGTCCACGCTGCGTGTGGCAGTTCCACACCGCACACATGTGTGTAGGCCCCTACCCGTTACTCTTATTAGTAGATGTATCTGTTATGAAATAAAAAAAAATATTTTATCAATACATTTTATAATGAAAATAAATAATGATATAAAAATCTTTTATGATTGTATAAATATAAATGTGGTAGTCTAATAAATGGGCACCACTGGATCCACAGAAACTGAAGGAACACCCTGTACAGGTGGAGTGGGTCCCAATGTATGCTTCGTAGGTACAGACTCTGGTGAAGCTGGAGTCAAAGAAGATGGAATATAAAATCTCAGAGAGAAGAAAGCAGAAATAAAAGAAGCTGACACTGATGGTTGGCCGAATGCTAGATGGGTTGTGGGAATCATCATCAGATATGGTAAAGACTGGTGAGGTGGATCAGATTTAAAAGGTAATGAAAACATGGGGGCCTAAATATCTCGTGTGTCCCTAATGACACACTGGGATTATAATGTGGGATAGATGGTATGTTAGTGGGAGGTGCTGGGACTAATCGGGTATGTTGTGTAGATCAGCTAACACTCATACCACCCCCTCGTACGAACACCCTGACTACTGGGACCACTACTAGGCTGGTCATCAAATAATTGTCCCCTAAGAGGTGGATCCTACAAAAAAATTAAAAAAAAATTAATCCCATGACATTATATATTATTTAAATATATATATTTGAAATAAAATACTCACTACATGTGCTAGTGTTGGAATTCCCATATCAGCCATGTGATGTTTGTTGTGCATCATCTTATTACATTGCCTCTCTTTAATTGGATTCATTTCCTACATTTGAAATCAAATGTGGAAGTAATTAGAAAAGTTTAACTAATATGTAACCCAAAAAACAAAATATATGAGAGGGAATAGAGGGATTCATGGATAATTTAACTATCCATTTTTTAGGTGAGATTTAATGGATATATAATGAATTCAATAAATAGTAAAATATGTAATGAAAAAAATTAATTTTTAGTAGGATGGTTATTTACTAAGTGTCATCAGTCTATATATTATGAATGGTTAAACCCTTAATATAGATGGAAATTATGATATAAACATATGAACATGGGTAAGATATATACCAGATTCATAAGGGGTAAAACACATGTCAAAATTATGGAAACTTTTAATTACATTAGCCTAGGTAGATGATGCAGGTTTCTATACATGTTTTGTAGTAGAAGACAAACCATCATGTTCATTATCTGGTGAAATTTTAAAGGGAGGTCTTAGAGTTATACTAATTTTATACATGGTTAATAAATCATTGAAATGTTCACCATGTTAAAAATGTTGGTTTCGTAGGGTTGAATATAGATCAATTCAAAATTAGATAATGCAATTAAAATATAATTGAAACCAATAAACATTGAATAATCACATAATGTTCTTGTTGGATACAGCATATTTGTAATCAATATTAAATCAATTTTAATAGTACCAACCATAACAACCCAAGTCGAGCGAAATAAAAATTATTGAGAACATGGATGGATGATTCTATATATTTTTTACCACAACTTCAGGTTCATAGTCAACTTTGAAAATTGAGCTATTTGAGTCATCCAAATTAATAAATGGTTCATTTCCAATGGAAGTAGGGATGGTTTGAATTCCATCATCACCATTATCAAAAATATCTCTTGAAACTACTTCAATAATGACAACAAATTCAGGTCGAATATGGTCTTTGAAATAAAGTACTTGTTTTTTCCATTAATGCCAA